>CM075332.1:27805871-30655871 GCA_037788925.1 Mytilus galloprovincialis
AAAATTAGCAATCATAGGTTACTGTACGGCCGTCAACAATGAGTTAAGTATCGACCCATTAGTTTAATTATCTATAACACAACGTACGATATGACAAGTGGTCGTTACGGACAATCGTTCATATAATTCGACTAAGTCAATTGATAACCTGAGCGCACCAAGATATGGTCTTGTCCACGCTGTTATGAAAATGATTCAGTCTATTTAAACTTCTATGTAACCTTTGTTCTTGCATGTTTGAGAAGAATACACTATCTTCCTATCTGAAGCAATTGATACGGTTTTCTAAAGTTGTATTTCATATCATGATTTCATTGGAAGAAGGTTGCTGTTATAGGAGTTCTAAGTGTTGAAGTTGAAATCATCCCTTCGAAATTTTATGGACGCTATCACGAGTTAGTTAAATGTTAGTCCCGTCCTCATTTCACCGAATGAGACCTACCGATAAGAATTTCCCCGGAATTTTTACTACATGAGCAACACTACAGTAGACTAGCGAAGAGCAGGGTTGCGTGCAATGTCGTAACGGCTACATAGGGCTACGTAGATTTATAACTACTGAACGGTAGCTAGCCTAACTGCTAAATAGATCTAGATAGCAGCTAGGCTAGCTACACGGTCAGGAGTCAAAAATCGACGTAGCCCTTTGTCTATCCATTTAGCTGCTACGATATTGAACGCAACCCCTCTCGTCAATAGTTGTCCGACTCCTATTGACAATCATAGTAAGTCCATATCTCAAATTTATATATATATATACCTAGATAGATCGAATGTTGATTGTTGCTATTTTTAGACACTATATATATATGTTTATCGCGCTATTGTCATGAATCTAGAATGAGTTAAGTGACTTTTTTATTATTTATTTTTTTTTAAGTACAAAATATATGTGGTTAATTATGTCATTGGGGCACGATAAATGTAGGTCTGAAACGAGTTTATTGTAAATATATTGGATTTTTAATATCTTTAATATATATCGGACAAGCTAACACATCTGACATGTGTATACAAATAAATTACCGAATTAATGGTTGGTCGTCGAAATCAAGGAACACAGTAAGGGCTAAAATAAATGGACATAATATATTTATGTTTTATTTTATTTGATTGGCAATTGTTCAATAGTCTATTTTTTCGTGTGGGGAGGGCTGTGGGACGGTAGATTTATTTTAAGCTTGCTATATTAGTAAGTGCATTTATTGATTATTTTTTCCACTTTGTTACGTCTGATGTTTTTCTTAATGGGGATATGCATCAAAAAGAACATTAAGAATACATATATATTTATATAAATAAACCCCCCCCCCCCCCAAAAAAAAAAAAAAACCAACAACATACAAACAAACAAATGAATAAATGAATAAAACGGTTAATCGAGAAAAGAATGGCCGCCGTTACCATGGAAATGACTAAAATGTCAAAAATTTCAAAATGCTCCAAACTTAATAAAACTTTACAAAAATCATAATTTCCATGTGTAGATACGCTCTTTGACTTTGGAAATTTCAAAATGGCTGCCTTTATCCTGGCAATGGGGGGACGAGGGTGTCATCCGTTATTGCTAGCAATTACAAATCTAGTTTTGTTTTGATATTAAACTTAAAAGTAAGACATTTTATGGAAATTTTTCGTGTGTTCATCAATACGCTTTCTTTCCTTCTTACGTCCTTGACCTGCCTGTCGACATATATATATATATATCAGCGGTAAGCTCGAATACAGCTAAATCGTTAAGTATATATAACTACCTCAGAATTTCACACCACTGCCAGAATGAATATCATTCTATTTTGTGCTTTTTTGTACATTAAAGGGAGCAACCATGTTACTTCAAGGAGGATTATGGTTTGTTTTCTGAGTCAGAAATTTGAAAAATTTTGTTAAAGTTTTCAATCAAATTATTTTTTCTTCTTCAAAATTTAACACTATAAGGTATGGGGATAATCTGAATTTAGAATTGTTTTTTTGTCATCTTCTTGACCATACATTTGTTTTCATAAAATTAGGGATCAGAATATATTTAAGGAAAATACCATAACCCCCTTGAAGTAACCCTCCACCCATACCTTTAGCTTATGTAGAATAAACAAACACACACCAATACATACAGTAAGACTCAGTTTAAAAGAAGTCCGAATCCGATGTTAGAATAAACAAAGGAAACTAAGCAAATTGACAACCATGCCTTTTTTAAAAATTAAGAATGTCACAACAAAATCCAATAATTATTATCCTTTGTTTAGTATGATAGGTTTTAAGTGATTTTTATTGAATGTATAAAGTGTCTTGTTTATCATTATTGTTTTAAGTACTACATACCAGTAGTCAATTATGTCAATAAGTCACGAGAAAAATATATCACTGATGATGAGTTTATCGTAAATCAGTTGGTTTAATTGTGATCTTTTTATGTATTTCGGACATACCAGTACATCTGCAGTGTCCAAGATATACTATAGGTATACAGCTGGTTAACCGTCAAAAAGAACCTAAGGTAGGGTGCAACTAATATCTGCACTTTTTCTTTAAATTTACTCTTGATACATAATGTATAATAACATTTTTTTGTTTGTTTGTTCGATAAATATACAAAAAGTGTTTTTTTTTTATGTTGAAACAAAATAATTAAAGATACTGTGCTTTTTTTGCCTTATAATTGGCCAACATTTGTCCTTTCTGGAATATTATAAAGTATCGAAAAAATGTAAATTGATTTACCATCAGAAGGAGCTGTAAATGGAACCTTAGATTTTTGAAGAATTGAATTAATGCCTTTTTTTGAAAAAAAAAGTTGGGGTAGAAAAAACACGCCTTTTCAACCCTATATAGGGATTCTGATCCCGGGTCCCGCTAACTGTTTTGTCAGATTCCCGTATACCGCTTATACTAAGCACGTAAGCAATTCTCATATTTTTGTAATTTCCCGTGTCCCGTTAGACTTCATTTTTCTAGTTTTCACGACACAATAATTTGACTTTCAAGTGTCACGCTTACAAAAAATCGGCAATCCCTCGGCCTGCTTAGACCCAATGAGACCCACTGTACAATTACTAAAAGAAGCATTCAGTACTTATCATTAATTTAGTACATTTTATACTAGGATCATGAAAACACGATTTTTATCATTTTTTTTATATACTGTACCTGCATGTACTCTTTATATTGTGGAAGCTCATATCATCATGATTTTGAAACTAAGGTTAATTTCAAAATGACGCAATATTGGCGTTTGGCGACCAAAACAACGTATTTTATAATGAAACATACATGTACTGTAATTATTTAAGAATTGAATGCTTGGTTTTGTAATTTCATAGGGTTGAAAAAGCGTTGATTGAAGCACATTTTGTATGAAATTCTGCGCATGATCAACACTTTAACAACCCTATGAAATTATAACATGTCAAGAAGCATTTAGGTCTTAAAATAACAGTTGTATGCTACAACCATGAAATTAAGACAACCATGAAATTAAGGCTTACATCAAGCTTTCAATGCTTTATTCTAAATATTCGAAGTAGAACGTGCAGTCATAGCTGTTCTTAGGAGAGCTGTGGTGTAGCGGTTAGCGCATCAGACTACTAACACAAAGGTTCCTGGTTCGATCCCCATTGCGGAGAGAAAATTTCAGGGACTGAATTTTCGGCTCTCCCTTGACACCATTTGCGGGCATGGTCTTGAGAAACGATTATTGTCCGTCGGAAGGAGACGATAAATGGCTGACCCGTGTTAAGAGAGACCCATATCTCTTGCATATAAAAGAGACTCTTGTAGATTGCTTTACTTTTATTTTGTTTAATGTCATTCGTGTCCCTTCTGTTCTTATATCTTACTCTTAATTGATATAAGAAGATGTTGTATGAGTTCCAATGAGATAACTTGACATCCAAGTCATAATTGATAAAAGAAAACCATTAAAGGTCAAAGTACTGTCTTCAATCCGAAATGTTTGTTTTATTGGTGCAGACAGTTTTTTTTGTAATTTCTTCAAGTATAACTATATAAGCTCCAGAAACATCGTTTGGCATATAATCCTCACATGTAAACCATTTACAACAGGATTTCCGTTTGGGGTGTATCTTTCCTGAAAGGAGTAGGTTCAGTAAGACCCCTTTTTGGCCCCAAAATATAGCAGTTTTACAAAATTGTTAAAATGTAAACCTTTAGTTATTTATTGGACAGTAGAATGCTTCTGCTACATAAATATGGGCTGTTTTTGACAATACAATGCACATATATCCGGTACTAGCACCATTAAGTCATGCTAAATTACTGAAATCCTCATAATTCTAGCATTTTAGTTAAATTTTAGACGGTTTTCGTGTAAAACGAAAGTGGCCGCATTCGTGTTCATCCTTAATATTGAAATGTAAGTTGTATTTCATGATAGTTCATAACATATATAAAGGTTGAGGATGAACACGGATGCGGCCACTTTCATTTTTACCAAAAACCATCTGATAAGTGACATTTTTCGGCATATTAGGTAGATTTTTCATATTTAAGCTTGAATCGGATCGTTTTTAATGACTAAATTTGTTAAAATCTTTCACATAAGCTAATTAATTCAAATAAAATAGACACTTTTAAAAGTGTTTAAAAAGTGGTCAAAATCTTTCGTCAGATGAACCAGAAATTTGAGGCCAAAATCGGTCCTTACCGGACCTACTCCTCTATCTTTTTTTGGTTCCGATATAAACAAAACGGTTATTTGAAAGAAAAAAAACACTGTATATCATTAGAGTATCCCTTATTTTTTTACACTTAGGTCGATGAAATGTCATTAAAGGTTTCTTTCATCTATATATTATAAGGGGTTATAATATTGTTTTCCTTTTAGGAAATCACCATGGCGTTATCTTTTCGACTGGTGTTGCCCACAGTGGTTTTGTTTTGCCTGACTTACAACGAGGCATTTAAAGGTAAATAATGTATATTAGTATATAATTTAACAACTGTAAGTTGTCTTTTCATCTTACTTGTATCTATTTTAAAAATATTTATTTACTGGGTAATAATTAAAATACTATTTTTTTTACAATAGATTATAAATTTATGATTAGCTGAACATAAGTTGATAAGAAAATTCATCTAATCAAAAACGAGTTTTTAATTTCACAAAGAGTAGCTGCTTTAAAAAGTAGACGCAACTTAAAAGATTTGAATTCGAACAAAAATGAATTGTTTTCTGCTCTTTGGTTGGGATGTTGTCTCTTTGACACATTCCCCATTTCCTTTCTCAATTTCACATTTTTTTTTTATAGTACATCTTTCTGGTCCATGTTTATGTTCTATTATATATCAATAAAAAATTTAGCACCATAGTTTGGTCGTTTATTAAGTTTATTAAAAGGTAAGTAACACTTTTGTAACAAAATATTAGATGTTATAATTAAATATTTCTTGCATTTTAGACCTTGGGTTCCAAGTATTAGTACTTCGGGTTAAGCTGACTTTAATCTTTTAATCATTTTAGCTTCTTATCAACGGAGGGCAGTATTGAAGTCATATGCACCATCCAAGATAAGAGTCCAAGCTTACTATCCAAAAGGAAGTATTGGGTACCAATCATCTCCTAAACGTGCACCCGGTTACATTCAGAAAACAGGGCATTATGGGAAAGTACTGGATACTTCCTATGCACCAAGGGTTGTGATGAAGTATGGCAGTCGAACGCGTAAGGGATACGGACTTCAAAGGAATACATACTTGTTAAAGACAGTTCCAAGTTATGCTGAGTTGAATACCGGTTTTCAGGGAAAGAAGTATGCTTATATTCCTAAAGGTAACTTTGCATATGCTGGGCTAAAGAGACAATATCTACCTTTGAAAGGATCGAAGAAGTTTGGTTATGGAAAGAAATCTAAGTCATTTGAAGGACCTTTACAGGGCAAAATAGGTAGGGTAGGAGTCCATAAGATTGGCATTGGTGCTGGCTCATATGGAATTGGTCGCAGAGGAGGTCGTCAATTAGCAGGAGCTTCAAATTCACTGCATGGACCAGTCAGAAATATTGGACGTTTTGTACCAGGAGAATCAGCTGTGGCCTTTGGAGGGGGTTTTGGAAATAGATTTAGTGGAGGCGGAGGCGGAAATTTCTTCATTACAGATAACATGGAAGGTAGGTTGTTGAGGCTAGCGTTTCATTTACATGTATCTCTACCGTAAAAAATTGAAAAAAAACCACGTTTAATGATTTCATGCGTTCGAAAAATGGAAGATATTAGCAAGCAAAATCGAGGTAATTGTGCAAATGTTGATACAAGCATGAAAATTACCATAAAGCATCATTATTATATACTTTTTAAGAAATAACTGCTTGCCAATAAAAACAAGAAGCGCTTATTTGGATTCACCTTCGTCAGGAACGCTCAAAGCCAAACATTTGAAATCCGAGGATGTATAAGTACCGAAATCGTTGAAGAGGTACATGTATTCATATATGTCAAAAATACATAAGGGCAACAGTGGTATACCGCTGTTCGAAACTCATATATCGATTGAGAAAACAAAATTCGGGTTACAAACTAAAACTGAGGGAAACACATCAAATATATAACTGATGGAAACACATCAAATATATAACTGATGGAAACACATCAAATATATAACTGAGGGAAACACATCAAACATAAGAGCAACGACACAACAGAAACAGAACATCAACATGTAACACAGAAACGAACTATTATATAACAATGGCCATTTTCCTGACTACAACACATGTAAAGGAAAATACGATGGTTTCAGTGTTTAATTATCATACAAACTATTGAAAACCTTATGCGAATTTTCATTCAGATTTAATTTTAAATCTGTATTTGTATATATATTTACCTATTTATATTTCATACTTTTCAGAAGTAACCAAGTGATCTATACGTACCATTATTAATCTGGGGTATACATATTTCATAAACATGTCATACATATATATACCAAATACTGTTATGCTATCAATCCTTATGTATAAAAGAAAACAATTTGAACTTCTTGTTTGTTATATGAAAAATTCACTCAAGAAATATGACAGAAACAACACGTAAAACAAAAAAGTCTTTTCAATATACATGTGTGTTATATCTAAATGTAATTGCAAAGCATGTTTCTGGTGAGTTTATACAATACACGATAGCGGTAACAAATTCGTTGCATAAGGGAGTGTCAATTTCATAGTTATTAAAATTCGACGAGTAGATCAATTGAGTGCTATTAAATACCCATTGGTGGCCCTCGGCTGTTGTCTGCTCTATGGTCGGGCTGTTGTCGCTTTGACACATTCCCCATGTCTATTCTCAATTTTATAAACTGTAATACCACCAAATCATGGTACGTCACATCCGGTTGTATACGCAAATAGGTCGAAAAAAAAATTCCCTTGAAATTGACAGTTGTAGGTAATTAATCCTACATTTTATTGCAATAAAACATTTCTGTGTCATAAACATATGCCTTGGGTACTTCAAAGCACCATTATTTTTTATTTGGGTTTGTATAGAATAATTTGTAAACTTGAGGTTACATGGTTATTAAATCTTGTACACAGGTTAAATAAGGAGAGAAATTTGATTGGTTAGCTTCCAGTGATGGTTGTTTTCTTATATACAATGCAATGTTATGTGATATTTTTTCTGTAGTACTAGACAGGATAAAACTTTACTCATGCCAAGTATTTCTTTATTTGCAACAAAGATAAATTCTGCAATTTTTTTTGAAAAGTGCAAATTTAACAAAGACTAATAGGAGAAAATTAATGGTGGTATTACACCTATTAAACATCGAGTACGTTATTTGTTTCGTAATGTTTCGATGTTGCTGTTGTCATATTTTGCTGATTGAGAATAAATCTGATTATATATTTTTTTTTCGTTCTTGTAACTGATCAACACCTTCGCTAGGCAAGCACCACAACCCAAACCCTTCCTCAGATTAAGATAGAATTACAGATCCACAAGGATGATAATTTACGTTGGTCGCAGTTGTAAATGCTGCATCCAATCAAAACGAGCGTTTAAGATAATGTAAATGTTTATAAGTAGGTGAAAACTTTGCCACTAGCTGATTGTGCAACAATTCATCAACCCATAAAACATAGGACAATTTATATATAAAGTCTTAATTTTAAAGTACTTGATTAACTAGTTGAAGTTCCTGTGTATGTTTCTTACGCAAATATGGGAGTGTCAACGTATATTTTCCGTTTCTCTTTCACGAAATTGTAAACACCACACAGAACCATTTGAACACCATCACACTGAAGCGAGTCCAAGTGCTGCCATTGGTTAAGAATGGTGTAGTCCATGGACATGTCATGTATTTACCGGTAGGTGGCACAGCATTGTTTTTACACATATTTCCTAATTTGCGAAGGATGCAGAGAATTGGACCGGATTGTAATCCTTGGCAAGCAAGAATGCTGATTGAGTATTTCACCCAATGACAACAAGTATGTCCCAACTGACGAAGCCACCATTCCTTCCACTTTTCCTCGACTGAACATTACATGAGCAACACACGTACGACAGGTGCCACATATGAAACAGGGTGTGCTTACTCTTCTGTTAAAACCTGAGAACACTTCGGTTTTTTGTTTGGTTCATCTTGCTCAATCTTTAGGTTTCCATGTTGCGTTTTGCAGAAAATGTTGTTATATGATTGCCAACAATAACCAAAAAGAAACGAAATGGGAAACAACTTTAGGAAACTGTTCGTCTCTGAAAAATTTCAATTACAAATTAAATGAAATGCTGTACGACCATACATTATTATTTTTTTTTTTTTAAATTATTGATAGTTTCAAACTTTTTACATCTGCCATTAAAGCGCTATGTTTGGTATGCCACAAAACCAGGTTCAACCGACCATTTTTTCATAAAATGCCCTGTACCAAGTCAGGAAAATGGCCATTGTTACATTATAGTTCGTTTCTGTGTGTGTTACATTTCGCTGTTGTGTCTCTGTTGTGTCGTAGTTCTCTTATATTTGATACGTTTCCCTCAGTTTTAGTTTGTTACCCGGATTTGTTTTTTCTCTATCGATTTATGAATTTGGAACAGCGGTATACTACTGTTGCCTTTATTTAATATGAGAGATAAGCTTATATAATACGCGTTTGCACTTTAGCTATCTTCAAAGACATGAACTAAAGTAGCTACATGTTAATTGACAGCCGAGATGAATTTAACCTCGTATTCATGTTCTATTTGATTATTTGCAGTGCTAAATAAATCATATTAAATGAAGCATTTGTCAAAATTTTATTTACATGAATTATTTTTGAACGCACAATGTGCAAGACTTCCTTTGATTTTTTTTAGTTTCTTTGATTATTTAATTGATATCATAATTTTCTTTCAACTTAAGAGTTTATCAAAAGAATAATTAAGCACTGGAAACTATATATTGATTGCTGTTAAATATTATGTATTCTTCTTATTCTACATTTTAAGGTGCATTCCATATTTTGAAAGACAATTGCTATAATTATGAATAAAAGCAAATGTGGTATATACGACAACAATAGAACTAACCCCCCCCCCCCAAAAAAAAATAGATATTAAAAGGTTAACTAATTCGATCAACATTCTCATATTTAATTTAAAACATATCAAAAAACTTTTTCAAAATGACAAAAAGTAAGAATTAACAAAGTATGGACTTCTTATAATATATCACGAATGTGACCTTCCGAATAAGACTATTTACCGGGTTTGTAATAATATGCGCAACACGACGGGTGCCACATGTGGAACACGATCTGCGTACCTTCCGGAGCATCTGAAATCACCCCCAATTTTTGGTGGGATTCGTGTTGCTTATTCTTAAGTTTTCTATGTTGTGTCTTGTGTACTATATTTGTCTGTTTGTCTTTTTCTTTTTTTTATCAATGGCATTGTGAGTTTATTTTCGATCTGCAAGCTGAATATTTCATTTCAAAATTGATTTTATTTTTCTTTAAAAAAATATTTTTTCATGAATAATCATTCAGCATTTTTTTACGACCTGTCACTTTTAAAATTGTTCGGTGACCAATAATTGAATTAAATATTTAAAACAAGTATGGTAAAGCTACATTATAGCAAAGTATAAGAAAGTCCCATCTGAAGGAATATGAACTTCGAACAAAGAACATTTCATTAACCGAAAGATAATTTATCTAATTTCTTCTGACTGATGAGCGACAGAACCGTGTATTTTTTAACAGTTTTATCGTTGTATTTTCGAATATATCCACTATTTCAACATTATCTTCGAGTTTTACCAAACATTAATGGATTTTAGTGTAAAAGTATGTGTAAAGCAAGTCATCTAACGTTTGTCTGAACTCATAAAAAATGAAACAAATTTTTAAAATAGTGACGAATTAATTACATAACATGCATAACTTACACTTAAACATCTTTTTCAATTAAGATCTCGAAGAGCAGAAGATTACGTAACTTTGAATTATTGTATAATTAAAAGACAAACAAAATTCCAACTTCGTTAAACATGTTACAACAATTCGTAATTTTAGGATGAACGCGTTATGCTGTTCACTCCATTTACCACATATATCATAAAGTACACCAAATTTACTACGTGTAACCCAAATTGATACTTCAATAAATACACTTGTCAAAACAAAAGTACAAAAAACGAAATATTATGCAATAAAGTCATTCAGTTAAGATTAAATTGTGAAGTAATAATTAAAAAAAAATACTCTCAAGTTAAATCCACCAATGTTTACTGAAGAAAATGCCTGTACCCAGTCAGGAACATTACCAGATGTTATCAATTCCTTTGATGTGTTCTTGAGCTTTTGATTTTGCAATCTAATAACGGACTTTTGACGTTTTGATTTCTTTGGAGTTCATTATTTTTACTAATTTTACTCTCATGTTTACTTTTTCACCTTTTCTCTTTCGTCGGTATTTTGCAGTCTGTCGGAATAATATGTCCTAAAAATGCATATTCATTGCAAGGCGTGAATAATTTTATATGATTTGAGATATCATGTAAGAAATGTATGAAAATCAGGTAAAAGTTGTGTGTGAAGTATTGTAATAATGCTCCTCAAATTAGAAAAAAAAGGAATCTGGGATAAGCTGAATAAATGATAAATATAACAAAGGTTCCTTGTCCATTCGTTTTTGACGTGTTTTGTCTTTTGATTTTACCATGTGATTATGGAATTTCCGATTTGATTTTCCTCTGTGTTTAGTTTTTTTGTGATTGTTATTTTTAGCATCTCATAGTTGCTTATATAACTAAACATAATATTTGAAATAAGCAAATGTACATTAACTCGAAACATAGTTATACACCAAGTAGAATATAAGTCAAATATAAAACTTTTCAGACAGGGCAACATATTGCGTGCCTTCAAACAATACTAGACTAGTGATATCAGGAGTATTTTATTATAGTCTCACCACATACAGTTACATATACTAGTATTTACACAATAAAATATTCATACAAGTACATAAAAAATACATGCCTAACAACAAACTTAAAGTTAAAATTGTACAGGTATGTGACAATCTTAAAAGATTTATGAGAGACTGTACAAGCAATATTAAAAAGATAATTCGATATTGTACATTTAAATATAACTAGAACACACCCGCGAAATCGCATATACAGCTTGTTGTAGGATGAATTTTTATAAAAGATATTATGTCTGGAGAATTTCATATTTCTTTCTGTTAAATTCAATTATGTTCGTGTTTCTGGCCCTATACCACAATTATTCTTCCCCTTTGCTACAATGCATTTTTTGGTAGAAGTCAAATTGAATTAAAAAATGAAACTACTTATAGACCATTACTATTCCAAGAAAATATGTTTCTAGGACAATCCATCAGTGCTTTTTCTTTTTTTTGAGAGCCCTATTTACGTGCCAATAGTAGGATTTGAATCTTGTATAAATGACTACGGCTAATTTGAGAGGTGGTCGAAGGGCCCTGATCCCGAAATCCCGTGGTTCGTATTTAACGAAATTCATATCCCGACATCCCGGAATTCGAAAAATATATTCCCGGATCCCGTAAGGATCAATCCCTAAATCCCGAGCTTCAAAACCACCGATCCTGACGTCCAAAAAAGCCTTCTATCTATACCTTACTTTCATTTTGGCCAAATCACTACTTTCACTTTCAACAATAAATTTATATGCCCCACTTATGGGCATTATGTTTTCTAGTCTGTGAGTCCGTTCGTTTATTCGTCGTACCGTATGGTCCGCTTCAGGTTGAAGTTTTAGGCCGTTTTTAATCAAGTTGGAGTTCAATCAACTCGAAATTAAGTAAATATGTTCCCTTTATTTTTAAAGATTTTACCCCATTTCACGGGTCCCCTGAACATAGAAAATGATAGTGCCGTTGTGGCATCCGCATACTATGGACACATTTTTGTTTCCACATGTTCTTTCTTATTTCAATAGATATGCAACTGGTATGACCCCTTAGATAGTAAATATTTCAAAGAAAACAGTAGACAAAATACAGAAAGTCTATATATGATAGTAGTCTAATCGATAAACGCGAAAAATATTTAGTTGCGGTTCTTGCGATTTAAACACCATGATCAGGAGAACGCTCTGATTGGCTTATTTATTTTCATTTTATTAATCTATCATACGATTGGTTGTTCTTGTGCATGTTTAAAACCGGAAGTCTTATCACTAAAAGTCAGTCTGATGACGGAAACAATATCCGGACAATATCCGGACACCTATTTTGTCGTTTTTCTCCCAACATAACTCAATCTGAATATTCATAAGAATGGATGACAAATGCGACTATGCATGTTACCTATAGAACACAGAGGCATGATGATTAATTTATTGTGGAAGGAAGAGAAGCGACACACAAAATGAGGTCTTCTCGTTTAATAGTATAGATCTTAATTTGCTGAAGAATATCATAAATGTACAGCATAAGCAATTACCAGTTTATACAAAGACATTTCTGCAGAGTAAAATGTTATAGCTGGTTTTGACGATATTGTCAAAACCTTATCATTATTCAATAAAAAAAACAACCTTTTCATCATCTGATTAAACGTTTAAATCCACATGCAGCTTTATAAAACAATATATGTAAACGATCTTCATATGTGGACATTTTAATAATACATGTAGCTCATCGTCAATACTGTATTTCTTTTCTATCATATCTATCTGTTTCTATACACATGCAGATCAACCATATTGTTGAGTGTTCAAATCGATAAGGTGTTTGAGTCAGTCAACAATAATTAATATGAAACATGTTGATTAGAATAATTAAAAGAGTGAAGCAAAAACAAAACTTAGACAAAAAAAAAGACGACCGACGTCCATGCACATAACAGAAAATGGACAACGCTAACTAAGACAACATGACACCACACAGTAACACTAAAGTTTCTTAAGGTGGTACCCAACACTTTAACTAAAATTAATTTGGCTCGTTTAATTTTCTTAAAATTTTGACAAAGTATTTACTTTGACCCTTTTACAAAAATATAAAAATTTCAAAAAATTTGAACCAACCGTTTTATCAGAAAAATGACACTGGTTACATAGCAGTTTGACAAACACCGATTTCGATCACTGAGAAGCTTTATATTTCCTTTACAACGCAACGTTATTAAAACGTTTAGCTGACTTTACAGAGTTATCTCCCTGTAGTGTTAGGTACCACCTTAAAAGGATATTCTGTAAGCATTTCATTTTGCATTGTTGTAACTTGTATTACACAAAACGACGTCTAAAAGATTATACGTGTATGCTATTTTAGAAATAATTAGTACGTATATTTTATTTTAGTATCACAATGCAAGCAAGCAACCTTTTTGCATTCTATTTCACTTAAAATTTGCAGAAAATTAGTTGAATGTTTGTAAACAATTTACAATCCCAACGTGTTTACATCTCATTACTATTTATGTCTGGAGTAATTAAGATTGCACAATAAAATGAGAAACATCACAACTATGTAATGGCAGCAATTTCAATAGTAAGCATGGTACCAACCCCCACGTTACATACAAACCATCATAACCACGAAATGCCTAGATAACAGGTGCAGCCAAATGTGCTAATACTCTTACAATACCTGTCAAATTTAAATTTTAACCTGCACTTACATTAACCGTAAATATCTGCAGAGTGGAAATGAAAGGGTGATTAAAAAGACATTTGTTTTTTTTAAACTTCTAAACATTGCTTAACGCAGAGTGTAATCAAGCTAGTTAGTTTAATTAGATGATACAGATGAAGCAGAATTATGAATATGGAAGTTTTATTTCGATTTAAAAAAAAAACAAAAAAACTGCAGTGTGAAATCCGTTGTGCAATAAAATAAAATAAAATTACACTCAACACAAAACTACAAAGAACAAATATGCAATGCATTGCCTGAGTGAAACACATATGGATATCAGCTAACGTTAATCAGTTGAAAACTATGGCCGTGCTTACTCCATACAATTTACTCTGAGTACCTCCTGTGCACCTGGTAAAGGACACATAACAGGAAATGGAAAATTAAAATTTGAATGCATTTTATATTTCAGATACTTAAATACTAAGTCAGAAGGTGATAAAAAACCTGGCAATATTAGCCAAAAGGTTATGAGGATCCTTAATTAAAACAGTTGAAAAACATGTTCTATTTCAACATACATTGAGATTTCCACTCATAAAATCAGTTAAATGTGAATGTCTCCAATTTTAGAAATAAAGTTTTAAGACATGGCAGGAACTAAACAAAAAAAATAATTCATTTTATGTTTTAGATAATTGAAAACGTACCTGTATTTATAAATGCCTTTTCTTACGTCTACAGAAGGAGATATAAAATAAACAAATTAATAAAAACTTGTTATCTTTCAATATGTTTTTTGCATTTACTTGTTTATTCATTCTCAATGTCTTTGTCTGTTTCTTATTTTTTCCTCAACATCGTATTTTTACAAAGAAACGTAATACAACCGCTAACAGTGTATTAAATTAAACCAATTTTAAACCGTGTATTAAAAGAAGAACGAAAGATAACAAAGGGACAGTTAAACTCATAAATCTAAAACAAAACAACACGAAGCCCACCAAAAACTGGGGGTGATCTAACCTATATGAATTTACACGGTGTCCACGTGGTTTCAAAACACCAATAATATTCCTAGAGATAGATGACTAACAGGTTAAATAAAAAGCATGAAAGAAAGGCATCTTCCTATAATAAGAAGTTTGAAAACTACTGCCAATTACTGACTAAATGTGTTTTTGTGTGTTTTTGCATTTTGTTGACATGAACAGTCTTGGAATGAAGGTTTAAACTTTTTTTTTTGGAATTTGCGAAATCATCAATAATGTTACAATAAAAAAGTACTATAAAATTCTGCATAATAAATTATTAATTTCAGGAATTTTTATTTGCTTAGACGTGCTGCTTTATTTGCATTGATGTTCATTTTTATTCTATAGTCGCATGCTTGTTTTAGAATATATGAAGTTTATACATTATAAAACATTTTATAACTATAAAGTGTTTGAAAATAAAGAATTTGAAGCTTTGAAGTATTACATAATATTAACGAAAAGAAATACAGATTACGCAATTACAACAATTAAATATTCAGAGGAAACAGTATTGTTACGCTACAGCCCAACTCTAAAGCTGTATATAATCATCATGACTATAATTGTCTCATATATTGGAAATGTTTCAATTAATTAAAGAAGCAACATTAACTGTAGAAAAACTAACTAAGTACAAAATAATGTACGAATAAAAATATGACACACAGCTACAAACGACAGCAACTGAATTACAGACTACCGACTACGGAGAGGCACATACAAAATGTGGCGGGGTTAAAATAGTTTGAAGGCGCGCCAATCTAATTTCATCGTTTGACTTTGATATGACCAATGCCGCTGTATTCCAATTTTAGATAAATTCCAGAAATGAAATATAAAGAAAGACTATTTTAAGCTTTTGCGAATGGAGATCTTGTAGAATTCAGATATTATGAGCAAGCTTATCAAAGAAGGGAATTACATAGTCTTAAACTGTGATTATTTTTCAATTTCAAAATATTTTTTCTAAAAGCACGAAATGAGTATGAATGTGAAGTTATTCGATATTCAATATCCAACCGGCTGCTTGTATACTATAGTAAGTTTTATTTTCAAAGTTTGCAGTTGGAAACAATAAAAATTGAAATATTCGATAGCATTAAAAACGTGATGGTTATAGATAAAAGGAGTAAAAGGATCTGTAGAAAATTATTTTATGACACCTTCATGCTGTCTTTCAACTTCGTACTTTATTTGGCCTTTTTAACTTTTTTGGATTTGAGCGTCACTGATGAGTCCTTTGTAGACGAAACGCGCGTCTGGCGTATATACAAAATTTAGTCCTGGTATCTATGATGAGTTTATTTAATAACTGTTGTCCTCAAATCCTTATGTGAATGACACAGTTGTCTTTATGAAATTTAGGTTTTAATCAATAAAATGCACTTTTTATACATGATTTTTCTACCAAAAAAATCTAACATCCACTCTAGTAACATTCAAAAATATAAATATAAATAATCATGGAAAGCTCTTCAAATAATGAAAGATATGAAGTTCATCATAATTACATTTAGTGTCATTTGTATATTTATATCAACTTAGTATCTGCATAATATTATGAAGATTGAGAAATCATGCTGCTTTTTATTTGCATCATTATTCAGTTTTATTCTACAGTTGCATGCATATTTTAGTGTTTATGAACTTGAAAAGAAATACCGATTACGAAATTACAACAATTAAATACTCCTCATTATAAATGAAAACTTCATTTTGAAAATTCGCATGAATTTCACATGAAAATATTGTTTTGTAATTCCCATGAATAAAATGTCCTAATGTATACTACAAAAATGTTTAATATGCTTTTGCAAGATTGCAGAGTAATTCTAAATAGATCATTGACATGTTCAATCTTAATTCTTTAATATAACAATAACTTAATGTTTATGATACGATTCCTTTGTAAGGCATGCCCAATGACAAATTCCATTGTTCAGTTCACGAACAAGGTCGGTTACATATTTTGAGGGATAAGTATGTCATTTTTTTACACACTTATGAAATTAAGAAGCACTTACTACATTTTGAGAAACAGTTTCATTTATTTCCTTCATTAGACGCTATGGAGTTTTGTATAGCATATGAATTGTCTGTTAAGAAACCCGTCATATATTTTATCAAGACGTTTATACGTATTGATAGTATTTATTCATAAGAAATCTTCTTCAACAAATCTTTAAAGTGTTTTAAAGTGTGTTACATCTTTACACTATCAAAATTTACAAAACAATCGAAGATAATTAAATTCTAATTAAACAGAAAACTAAATTCTATTAATTTATCATAATTGATTTTTTTAATTACATTTTAATTGTATTGTATTGCAGCTGGCATATGAAGGTTTTGATCTATTACAACATTTGTGAGAATTAAACATTTTTTATGTATAATTATCCCATCTCTCATTGTTCTCCTTCTAGATTGGCACGTGCCATCATTAGACAATATGCTAACATAACTTTAGACTAATTATATATCTAAGTATAATTGTATGGCCTACTAACATTAACTTCCGGTTTGCCTGTTGTGACCATAGTTTTATCCTATGTATCAGTATGATATTGTTTTAATATATGTCATTTTGATATATTTCCATTATGAATTAGAAAATACGTTGAACCACAAACGTCAAAATTATTCAATCGCGTAGTGGAATGAACTATAACGTGACTCTGTAATGATCCCGTCAGTATGATATTGTTCTACTAAATGTCATTTTGATATATTTCCATTTTGAATTAGAAAATACGTTGAACCACAAACGTCAAAATTATTCAATCGCGTAGTGGAATGAACTATTTGCGGATTCTTATAAATTCTATATAACTTTTAGACTATTTTAAATCTCGGTCTATTTCTGAAATTAATTCTTACATACTTTTGATTTTTTTCATCCTGTATGCTAACATTTCCCATGTGAAATTTTAAAATTGTTTGTATATACCATGTATACATTGAACGACAAATATATGTGACGTATAAAATTTTCAGATGTCAGACACGCGAATCAATGAATGTGTTTGTAGATAGATGTTTTTTTTGTGTTCTGCTAAATTGTTCCTTTTAAGAAATTTTCACGATGATGACTGCTGTACCCATATTTTGACTATTTTATTTATTATGTCTTTTTAATTCACGCATCATTGTAAATATAACGGAATTCGACGAGACTGTCATCAAAGTGAGAGGCTTAGCGCTATAAAACCAGATTTAATCCACCATTTTCTACATTTGAAAATGCCTGTACCAAGTCAGGAATATGACAGTTCTTGTCCAATTGTTTTTTTTTTTGCCAAGTGATTATGGACTTTCCGATTGGATTTTCCTCTGAGGTAAGTATTTTTGTGATTTTACTTTTAATACTATTCTATCAAAGAACTTATCATACATAAAGACAACAGTAGTATACCGATGTTCGAAAGTAATAAATCGATTGAGACCATGCTGTAAAAACAGTGGAATTCGTCATGTTAAGAGTGTAAGCTGGTCTCAAAAACCTTACCATCACTAACAAAGACCACAACAAGGGTATGTCAAAGACCTTCACACCTGCTCGAGATAATTTTTGGATAAGGCAGTTAAAGACAGTTTCCCAGGAGGGCATTAATGACAAAAACATAGATTGAGTTCTTAAAATCACTTGTTTCTTGTACACCAGGCTTCAGTACAGGACTTTCACAAACATCGTCTATTTATCTGGTTAAAGGAGTACAGCAATATAAGCGTATATCCTATGATCCTGATTTTGTGACTATCAAATATATCACTCATTTTGTGTACCGCAAGCGTGATGGAAAGTAACACTACATCACCCATTGATGCGCCTGCAAGTTCGTTTTGTAACGTCTGAGTGCTGTCTTTTGTGGGAAAATTTAAAAATTTTCAAAACAACAGAATATAATATGATGGTTATCCTTGTATTCATGGAATACTATCATGTGACTATACAACTGATGTTCAACTTGGGAGAAGGGTTGTAAACATACTCCCGATTATACATAAATAGTTCAAGTAGGAAATATGACTGACAAAAAGTTTCTAAGTTGTTGTCTTGCCTGTTGCAGTGATTCTTATCTATAGAACACAGAACGCAAGCAGTTTATAATTGAATGTGTGTAAACAGTAAAATCACAAAAATACGGAACTTAGAGGAATATCAATTCGGAAATGTAAATTGTTATAAGATTGCAACCATCTTAAAACCTTATAAGAACATATGTAACACTTATCAATTTAAAGTCATACGAAACCTCAAGTTAAAAAAAATGCGTATGTTTTTTATAACTCAATGGAAATGTTTCATTATAAAACTTATGTACATATACTTTTTTTTCTGAGGAAAATTCTTAAATTTGTTCATATTCAAAAGAAATTTACTTCATTTTGATTGCCTCCTTCCAGGAAGCAATTCCCCAACATATTTTCCGTGTGCAAAGTGTCCTCCATGTGATCCATCTCGTAAAAATCCAGTGATCGCAATACGCATGGATGTCCTTAAAATAAACTATTATCTAATTGTACATGTTAAACGCGTGCTCAATATCCATGTTTTTTTGTTGATTGTTGACAAACAGGTGACAATCGTGAAACTTCGGCTTCAAAACACGAACTCTAATTACCTGCCGTATTTTCAAAACAGCACTGACCGATTGAAACAAAAATTGACGATTATACGAAATCTATGCGAAAAAAATTATAAAATCGTGCACAACAGACTAAGTTTATGATGTTTGTAAGCATTGGTTTAAGAATTGGAATAACATTATTTTTCATTGGTCTCTCGTTTATTATGACTTTAATGTTTCCATTGTGATCCCATTGGCAATATCGCCGTCCTAAGTAACTTTCTCTGTGTTAATCATAAATCGTTTCCTTACTGAATCGCTAAAATATGTGTTAATGATACTATAAGACGATAATTAGATGTGTATGTGGTTTATAAACATGTCAAAGGACAAACCTGTCGTCATATAATTACCAGTAATAGTTAAGATTGGCTACGTCTTCGATAACCTCACTTAATAGTAGCTTATTACAGAATATCATTTTCCTCTGATTTTAAACTAAGCCATCTATGTTCGAATAATTATTAGCTTTCTTTTCATTTTTTTTTTGTTTTGAATTTGTGCTTCAGTTGTTGCAAGTTCTGTGACGACATTGTGTTTGATATAACTATTAACATAATAAGATTTAAATGTTCAGTGCAAAATATTTTAATTTTTTATTTTAATAAAAAGTAAAATAACAAATAATACTGACTTCTAAATAAAATTTAAAAAAGAAGATCGATGTGTGACGAGTACGAAAGTATTGCTCGACGATAACTAATGTAATAGAATTTCGTAAACACACAAACCAGAAGTAACAAATTATCTTCCTTATTTCAAACAAAGTGTATAGAAACCATGCATATTTTTAATCAGCGTAGAATAAACTATTATTAGGCACTGAAAATGACATTTCAAACCGAACTTCAATATTTTCAATATCGACATGTATCGTTTCGGTTGGAAAGACCTTCAATTGTTCTCTGAAAAAATGATTTTTCTTCGTTTTTTCTTTCGCATGATGTCAATTTTATATTTGGTATGCAATATTGAAAAGTTTATACGCTTTTGAAACTGACATCACTTAACTTAATATTTATCTAATCAAGAGTTCCTAATGGTGAAGTTGAAATCATCCCTTCGTTAATTTTACGAATGCCATCACGAGTTGGTTGACAGTTATGGAATAATCAATTCACATATGATATCGCATATGTTCCTTACGTCGTAACTACAACCCCCTTCCCTTTCATGAATGTGACATACCAATTTGACTATTTACTGGACGTTTGACAACATGAGCAACACGACGGGTGCCACATGTTGAGCAGGATCTGCGTACCCTTCTGGAGAACCTGAGATCACCCCCAGTTTTGGTGGGGTTCGTATTGCTTATTCTTTAGTTTTCTACGGTTTGTCATGAATACTTTTGTACTCTTTTATCTGTGTAAGGGTTATCACTGTTTTCTTGTTTTTTCTTCTCCTTTGCAACCATTAAAGAAAACGACAAAATTATTTCACCAATTTGCTCGTCCTATCCTCAGGATGTTGAGATCGGTTTTACCGGACCGATCCGGAGACTACATATGTGAGTTATGTCCCATTATGTTTTAGTTATAAGTGATATTCATTTGTAAAAGGTACATCATGAGTGTTAGAGACCTAGTGTCTTTTGAAGTTCATGGTCCAACAAAAAGAAAATAAAGTCAAGATGGAGGTCATGTTCTATATTCTGATTTTGGCTTATTTTCACTTCTTTTCAGAAATCGTATAAGCAATTGACAAATGATTTATACTAAATGTTTAGTTCGGACTTGCATTAACACATGCATTTTGTATAGAAAGTAAATGGGAGTTTTCAACTCCTCATATATTTAAAATTATGCTTATAGTAATATTACTTATTAATCATATATAATATGTGGTCTTTTGATTTGAGATCCGTGGTTTGTGACCTTGAAATTGAGGTCGAAGTCAAAGGTAAATTTGACGTTCTAGATTTTGATCTTTACTTTTAATTCATATCTATACATTAAATAAAAAAAATAATTAAATGATTTGTTTATTAAAATTTCACATATTGATATTTGCAAAAATAATAATTCAAACACAATATACATATAAAATAAAACAACCAATATCCAGCAAAAATTGACTTACGAGACATTATATAATACCAAATAAATGTTTACAAATTAAGACAGCGTTCAAACAAAATAGTTAAAATTATAAACGTCTTTTTCACAAATAAATAATTGTTACGGCCAGAAATTACCTTTAAATTGTAGCCAACAAAAAACACAAATCAATAATAAAATTTAACAATATTTATTATACAAAAGTTTACAAGAAGTATTACACAAATATTACTGTCAACTTAACTGTCAAAATATGAGTCCGATCTTTTATCTTTATCTGTATCCGGAAATCTTTCGGAATCCAATCTGAATATTACGTTCACTTCTAAGGTCACAATCCAGTATGATGTTGTTTGCAGAATAAAAATGTCAATCCAAATGCTATGAATATTAATGTCTATCGATGTTTAAGTCCAAATCCAAGAGTGAGCGTTTAACTTTAGTGTCTGCATATATATATAATTGTCAAGGAAAATTCTAGAACAATCTATACTGGAACATCCTAGAAAGTTACAATGGAAGTTTCTAGTAAAAATGTAGAAGTTTATATAACGCATCTTTTATTAGGATCATTCTGGAAAGTTCCAATCATTCTGTAATTCCAGTGATTTCTAAACTGAACAGTTCGAAGATTATTCTGTAAACAACTATCAGGCCATACAACACAAATTAGGCCAACATAAATAAATACAATAATTACAATATCATAACACCTCCCCCCTTAAAAGAAGTTTTAGTGTAACAAAAACTTATCATGAATAATATGAACAAAAATACATAGTATATACAAAGTGTTTTAATAAGCTCTAGATAAAGCATCTGCTATTATATTATCTTTACCCTTAATGTGTTTTACAATTACATCATATTCCTGTAACAATAAACTCAACCTAGTCAACCTCTGATTCTTGTTTCTCATTTTATGTATGAAGGTGACAGGATTATGATCAGTACAAACAAGAATAGGATATACAGTGGGATTCAAATATACATCAAAATGTTGAAGTGCTGACAACATTGCAAAACACTCTTTTTCAATAGTTGAATAATTTTTCTGATGTTTATCTAATTTCTTAGAAAAATATGATATAGGTTTCTCAACATTATCATCTGTCTCTTGATATAAAACAGCTCCAATTCCTACATCGCTTGCATCAACGGCAAGTTTAAATTGTTTTTCAAAGTCTGGAGTAATCAGAACTGGACTATTAATTAAAAGTGATTTGCTATTTTCAAAAGCGTTTTGACAATTTTCACTCCAGATAAATTTAGAATCTTTTCGTAAAAGATGAGTCAATGGTTGAACCACAGTAGCAAAATTTGAACAAAATTTTCTGTAAAATCCAATCATGCCTAAATATCTCATAAGTTGTTTTCTATTTGTAGGAGGAGGAAATTTGGAAATGGCTTCCACTTTAGCCATAATAGGTTTCACTTGACCTTGGCCAACTGTAAGCCCTAAATAATGAACAGTGGCCTGAGAAAATTCACTTTTACCAAGGTTAATAGTCAAATTTGATTGTGACAATCTATCAAAAGTATTATACAAATGTGTTAAATGCTGTTCCCAGCTATCACTACATACAATTAGATCATCAATATAAGCATAACAGTTTAAATCTTTTATAACATTATTGATCATTCTTTGAAATGTAGCTGGTGCACTTTTCATGCCAAACGGCATTACAGTATATTGAAATAAACCATCTGGTGTAACAAAAGCTGATATTTCACGAGCTCTCTGTGTCAATTGAACTTGCCAATAACCTTTCAACAAATCAAATTTGCTCACAAATTTTGCTTGACCAATGTTGTCACTATAATCGTCTATCCTTGGAATTGGATAGGAATCAGATTTTGAGACTGAATTTACTTTTCTGAAATCAGTCACGAAACGAAAAGCTTTATCTGGTTTTGGCACAAGGAGACAAGGAGAGCTCCATTCACTGTTACTCGGCTCAATAATATCATTGTCAAGCATATATTCAATTTATTTCCTCATAACTTCAAGTTTGAGTGGATTGAGCCGGTAAGGATGTTGCTTAATGGGAGAAGCATCTCCTACATCAACATCATGACAAACAGCAGTGGTTTTGTTTGGCACATCTGGAAAAAGATTTTTGAAAGAAAATACCAAAGCTTTTATTTCTTCTCTACGATCAAAAGACAGATGTGCAAGTTTTGAGTCTAAATTTGACAAAATTTCTGAATTTTTCAATCTAATCGTCTCTTCCATAGTTTTTGAACTAAAAGGTGGTTCAATTACCTCTGGTTTGTCATGATTGTTCTCAAATTTAACCATGCCTAAAGTGGCAACTGGTTTACTCTCACATTCATTAGTACGATCAAAATATGGCTTTAATATGTTGATATGACACACTCTGTTTTGTTTACGCCGACCTGGAGTTTTTACAATATAATTCAAATCATTGATTTTACTCTCTATTGTATAAGGACCACAATATTTAGCCTGTAAAGGATGTCCAGGAACTGGCAAAATACAAGTACCCTATCACCAGGCTCAAAAACTCTGTTCCTGGCATCTTTATCATACCATATTTTCATCTTGTTCTGTACATTTTTCAAGTTTTTCTGAGCAATTTGACAAGCAGTGTACAATTTTTCTTTAAATCTAGATACATAGTCTAAAAGATTCAAGTCAGTATGTTCAGTAAGCCACTTTTCCTTAATCAATTTTAACGGTCCCCTTACAGTATGGCCAAATACCAATTCAAAGGGACTAAATCCAAGGGATTCTTGAACAGCCTCTCGAACTGCAAAAAGTAGAAAGTGAACTCCATCATCCCAGTCTCTGTCAAATTGAAGACAAAAAGTTCTAATCATGTTCTTCAATGTTTGATGAAAACGTTCTAAGGTACCTATGAGATTCTGGATGGTACGCACTTGATCTATACTGAGCAATCCCGAACTGGTACACGACTTGCTGAAAAAGATCTGACATGAAATTTGATCCCTGGTCGGACTGTATAGACTTAGGATGTCCTACTAACGTGAAAAATCTGATAAGAGCTTTGACAATAGAAGTTGTCTTGATATTTCTTAGCGGAATAGCCTCAGGAAAGCGTGTGGATGTACACATGATTGTCAATAAATACGCATTTCCAGTTTTGGTCTTTGGTAAAGGTCCAACGCAGTCAATTAGAACTCTGCTGAAAGGTTCGTCAAAGGCTGGAATAGGCAGAAGTGGTGCTGGTGGTATTTTCTGGTTAGGCTTACCAACAACCTGGCATATATGGCATGATTTTCAGTATTCTGCGACATCATTTCGAAGTCTGGGCCAGTAGAAATGCTGCAATATCTTAAGGCAAGTCTTCCTTATACCTAATTGTCCAGCCAAGGGGGTGTCATGGGCAAGACCAATAATTTCTTGCTTATAAACTCTAGGCACCACCACTTGGTATACTACTCTCCATTCCTCTTCTGGGGTAGCATCAGGAGGCCTCCACTTCCTCATTAAAATGCCGTCCTGATGGAAATAGCATTCAGCCACTTTGTCTGCTTACTCCTGTGGTTGAGCCCTCTTGCAGAGCTGAAGAACTTCAGGGTCTTTATTTTGTTCTTCGAAAAGGTTCTTTCTGTTTAATGAATGGCTGTTTACGTCTGGTCATGGCATAATTACATTCTTGTTAACATTAGGTGGTCTTATTATGGCCTTTTCTGAGCTACCAGGACCTTCAATGTCGGCTAGGAAAGTGTCAGAAAGGTCCATGTAATCAAACTGGTTTTCTTGCAAATCCTCATCTTGTTGTTTTCTAGCCATCGCCCTAGTGACAACACAAGCTGGATACAATTCAGCATCATCTTCAGGTAATTTAACATCCACCACCGGTTCACTGGTAACAATTGGTTCAGCAACCACTTTGTTCCTAGCTAGATCATTTCCTAGCAATAATGTAACACCCTCAACAGGGAGATTAGGACGAACACCTACAATAACTGGTCCAGTTATCAAATCTGACTTCAGATAAATACGATGGAGAGGAACATCTATACAACCTAACTCTACACCTTGTAACAAAACGGAGGCACCAACAGAAGTCTTCTCGGACAAAGGCAACACACCTTCTAACAATAAAGACTGAGAAGCTCCAGTGTCCCGTAAAATCTTAATAGGCTGAAGAGTGGTATCATCAACAATAGAAATAAACCCATCAGACATAAAGGGTTTATATTCCTCCATGTAATCACAAAAACTGGACTTAAAAGCCTGACTCGCAGGACATTCCAACGTACTGGTAAAATAAGGTGTCGTACAAGCACTAGACTTCGGCTTATTATCTCGTTCATTCTTCTTCTGGAGTCTAAAACAATCAGCCATCAGGTGACCAATTTTCTTACAATAAGCACAAATCAGTGACTTCTTCTCAAAAGTATCAAATTTTGGACTAGACATATTATAACTGGACTGACTCTTATTCTGTGCAACAGGCTTACACTCAGTACGCTCAGTGCTTTGATTTTTGTTATTTCCACTTGAAGAATTAACATTTTGACTCTTGAAACTTCTTTTATGTGAAAGGGTATAATTATCTGAAATTACAGCTGCATCATGTATTGACCCAACAGTTTTGTCGTCTAAATGTGTTTTTAAGTCTAAATGAACACATTGTTTGAACTCTTCTAATAACATCAATTGTCTTAGGTTATCAAAATTGTTATCTGTTTTCTTTGAAGTAAGCCATTTATCAAATAAATCTTCTTTTTCCCGAGCAAATTCCACATAGGTTTGCGAATCAAACTTTTTATACGATCTAAATTTCTGTCTATATGCTTCTGGTACTAGCTCATAAGCTTTCAAAACTTCCTGTTTCACCGTGTCATAATCGGAACTTTTTTCTGATGGAAGTGCGGAGTATATTTCAGCGGCCTTGCCCTCCAAACACTTTGTAGCATTGTAGTCCAATATGGCTTTGGCCAATTCAAATTATGAGCAATTTTCTCAAACTGTGGAAAATATTTATCGACTATTTTTTTCACAAAATCTGGGAACCAAAAGTATATTTTTTGCTGCATCAAAATATTCTGATTTCTGCTGGACTTTAGTGTTGCTTTCTTCCTTGACCATTTCAATTTTCATTTTCTCCATCTCTAGCCTTTCCTTCATTTCAAGTTCTTTTAACTTTATTTCAAGTTCTTTTAATTTAAATTCATCTTCTTTTTCTTTTTTATCCATTTCCAACCTTTCCTTCATTTCCAGTTCTGCCTGTTTTAATTTAACTTCATCTTGTTTTAATTTAAGTTTTCTTTTCTTTTCTCCATCTCCTTCAATTCAAGTTCTTTTGATTTAAATTCATGTTCTTTTCTTATCTCCAGTTCTTTTAATTTGAGTTCATGTTCTAACTTAAGCAGTTTTAATCTAAAGGCGTCAATATTTTCGACCTTAAGTTCAAGAGCCTCTTCACCTAAAATTTCTGCGTCAACTAATTTGTCTATAACCAAATTTTTTATAATTTGTTTTCTCATAGATACTTTAAAATCTAATTTCAGATGTTTAGCAAGCAACACTAATTCCTCTTTCTTTAAATAATCAAACCCCTCCAGGTCTGGCGTTTTCAAAAATTTACTGGCATCAAATGCCATTTTGTAGAATTTTGTTGGCTAGTTATAATAAAAATTACTAAACGAATTTTGAATAAGATATTTTCAGTATCCCGGACGAGCCCCCAATTTCTGTTACGGCCAGAAATTACCTTTAAATTGTAGCCAACAAAAGACACAAATCAATAATAAAATTTAACAATATTTATTATACAAAAGTTTACAAGAAGTATTACACAAATATTACTGTCAACTTAACTGTCAAAATATGAGTCCAATCTTTTATCTTTATCTGTATCCGGAAATCTTTCGGAATACAATTTGAATATTACGTTCACTTCTAAGGTCACAATCCAGTATGATGTCGTTTACAGAATAAAAATGTCAATCCAAATGCTATGAATATTAATGTCTATCGATGTCTAAGTCCAAATCCAAGAGTGAGCGTTTAACTTTATTGTCTGCATATATATATAATTGTCAAGGAAAATTCTAGAACAATCTATACTGGAACATCCTAGAAAGTTACAATGGAAGTTTCTAGTAAAATGTAGAAGTTTATATGACGCATCTTTTATTAGGATCATTCTGGAAAGTTCCAATCATTCTGTAATTGTTCCAGTGATTTCTAAACTGCACAATTCTAAGATTATTCTGTAAACAACTATCAGGCCATACAACACAAATTAGGCCAACATAAATAAATACAATAATTACAATATCATAACATAATCCAGAGTTTGAATCTCTAATAATTAGTTATATAAAACATATACTCATTTCACACAAAAATATAAAAATTCTCAAGGTTTCCATTTATAATAAAATATCAGTTTATAAATTACAGTGTCTGTTAAATAAATAAAAAATAACCATTTATAAAATATAAACTTTAAAAATCATAAAAAATAATTGTCTTCGGATAAAAAAATTTGTGATGATTTTTTTAAAACTTATGTTGGATTCATGTGCCATTCATAATACTTCGAAAGTTTTCATTAATGTTCAGATTGTAAAAATTCGTAATGTGTTTAGAACATTCGTCAAAAAGTCACATGTTAGATCATTATAGAAGAACATACAATTAAGAAATGTTTTTCATCTTCAATGGCTTTACAGTCACACAATACACCTAAACCTTCCTCTGTAGGCATATGCGGCATGGAGTATCTCCCTACTCCAATTGTGAGAGGGAGGGAGACTGAGCGGAAGGGAGCGACTATACATTATAAAGCCAAATGATTCTGTGCATTGGGTTGCAAGCTATAAACCTTCTTAAATCTAACCTGAAATGACCTTATGTAAACCGGAAGTAGATATTACATGTACTTATTTTAGGTAAAAGTTTTTAAACATTTATTTTTGGAATCAAGTTCAAGTTAACAAGTTAACCGAAAATAACAAATTATCTATTTTTTTTTTCAAATTAAAGTGTTTAGAAACCATATAGTTCAGCATTCAATTGACACTGGAAATTCAGTTTAAGATTGGATTTTTACATGTTGATATCAAAATATAGCATTTCAGCTGGAAACACTTTCAATTTTCTTTTCTGAACAGTTGGTTATTAATTAAAGTTTTTCCCGACTATTTTTCCCCGCTGTTTTGTTGTTTCAAAAGATGTCGCTTAGATTTTTGAAACATGTTATCGGACAGTTTATAGGCTTTTGTAACTAACACCGCTAAACCGAATATTTGATCTGGTAAGATTTATCTCCCCAAACACTGTTTTTGATTGTTTGCACTACTCCTTCGCAAACGTAAAATATTACAATTTTATTTTACCAAATTGCTCATCATTTCCTCAAAATGTTTTGGTTAGCTTTAACCGAGCGTTATAAAGAATCCATATAAGAGTGATTTTCACTTATACGTTTCATATATGCTATATGCATTTGTAATTGGTAAATCATAAGTAATAAAATTCAAGGGTCTTTTAAATTGAGGTCCTTGGTCAAAGAAAAAAATATAAGGTCAAGGTCAAAATGTGCACTTCTCTCCAAAAGCCGTATATCGACAATATATCGACAATATATATTGTCGTCGATAAATTGTCAGTTTTGACATGTCATTACAAATACATGTAGGTTGAAAGGGTACGTTAACATTTAAAGTTTGGGGGTCTTTCGCCATCTTAGATTGTACAAACCTAGACCCTCAGATCTAGAATTTCTATCAAGATAGCAAAATTTGATTCAGGAACGCAGATAACGCCTGTGAATTTTCATTTTAAAGAACAAATTCATAGGAATATAACTAAATATTATTTTTACCAGTGTAGATAATTTTTGCTTGATTTTTTATGTTTTTAAATAAAATTGGCATTTTTAGGGGAGGTAACTCTGAAATAGTGCAGTTTTAGAAAGGAATCAATTCGACATTTTTCTATTTTGTATTTGGCCGGAAGAAACGCACGATAATCCTATCATTTCTTTTGATACTCCCAAAGCATTTTCATTAAGCTACCTTCTCGTATTATAGTTTACAGTTCTTTCATTTAGTTTAGCTCCTAATCACTTAAAGATGTTTTTTCCTGTAAAATCCATATAAAATGTGTCATTTTGTCACAACCTGTAGCTTATAAAAATGCGCGGTGACCTACCATTTTTGTTATATTTTGGAACAATATCACTATATACTACGTTTTGGCAAAGTATGAACAAATTGTTTATATTTTTTCTTTATATGCCAATACCACCTCAATGGGAGATTTCTCCCCTCTTATGTTTAATATTACTTATATAGTGATAGAAAGACTTATCCATATATAATATTAACCAACAGTCTTTTGACTTGTGTACTTGGTTTATGACCTAGAACTTAAGATCAAGATCACAGGTAAACTGATTTTGATTTTCTCTTATTCTCACTTCTTTCCATTAACCATACAAGATATGAACAACATTTTTTTTTATAAAATTGTCATGACTCATACATTTGGTTAAAAGGGTGACTGTAGACATTAATAAAGGCAACAGTAGTATAACAAAAATTAAATTGGAGTTTTCGCAACTCTTATATCTAGAATTATGCGTATGGGGATATGGCTCATTAACCATACATATTAGAGTTCTAGTGTCATTTGAATTTACGTCCTTGGTTTATAACCTTGCAATTGAGGTCAAGGTAAATTTAACATCCTAGATTTTGACCTTTGCTGTAAAGTAATATTTATTCATCATAAAGCCACAGGATTGTGTCTATAAGATTAAAAGCCATATGACTTTAAAAAAGCAAACCGGAAGTGATCTTGTGTCAAATAAGGGCTTATGTTTATACTTTTTTTTATGTAAAAGTATACAAAACAACACATTTTTAAAGCAGCGTTCAATAAACTTTAAAATAATACCGGAAGTGACACATTACCTCCTTTATTTCAAACAAAATTGATAGAAAGCATATATGTTTTGAATCAACAGATAATGAGCTATCATTTGATACTTGAAATTAATTTTGAAACCGCATGTTATTATTTTCATATAAAAATAAATCGATAGAAGTGGAAGACCTTCAACAATTGGTTTTTAATTATTAGTTTTATTGTTATTAACATTTATTGTGATTTATGAAAGATTTAACGACCCCTTAATATATATTGCTATATATGCACAATTTATTAGATTGCTTTTATACGAATATTTAAGCTGTGATTGATGGATACTTTGTATTGCTATTAAATTGAATGATACATTATTTATTTGAATATCAAGACTATAAGGATCCCATTGTAAATACGCTTGTTTACTTTTATGGGTCATCCTTGGGTTATTAAAGGCATACGTGGTACCAATGTATCAAAAATTGCTATATTCTAAGTTTGTTTTACGATTTGTATATATTGCCGTTTACCTGAATAAATATAATTACTATAATGAGACATTATTATCCTACATCTAGAATTCTATATTCGACACTGTTTACTTATATTGGACAAGGTCATGCTTTTCTCAAGTTGACTTTAAAAAGTGATAAACAAATTTGCATACAAGTGTACCTAAGTCTTATCAAATTAAGGTGGCTCGTGGGTACAAAAATTTCAGCAAAAAATTTCACCTTTATTTTTTCATTACAATTTTATTTATTACACTATTAGTTATTACTTTATGATATGGTAAAAAAATCAACCCAAAAAATACATTCGGTTTGGCCTAAGATGACTTTTAAAATGTTTATATCATTGAAAAAGCTCCAAATTATCTCCCTTTGGTGCAAAAATGCCATTTTTGGCATTAAATTTGAAATATCTTTTTTAACTAATCGGTGACCTATATTTTTTATTATTGTTTTTATATAAGCTGTACATTAACTAAATAATTGTAAAATTTAAGCGATTTCTGTAATTAGGTTATTTTTTTATTTCCATATTACCTCTATTTCTCCTAGTAGTTCAACAGAAAAACAGGACATTAACAAAAATGTATGCTTCTTCTGGAGGCAGATTGTGAGCTTAAATGAACGGTGACCCCATTGTTTTATTTCATTTTTCTGTTAAGTATATGATAAAGTTCATTTATAAAAAAATATAGCGAAATCATGTATTAGAAAAAAAAAATGATTTATACCCAGGAGCCCCCTAAAGAGTTTTATATTTCGATTTAGATGATAATATCATTATATAAAAGAGATGTTGAAAACACGTCCATTAGACAGCATTTGACTGACAAAGACAAAAATAAAAATCATGCATCAGTGACTTTAAAAATCAGCGAAAACACAGCCCAGGGATTTAGTATTTAAACGTCATGGACAGTCAAAGAAGACATGGCTTGAGCAATGCAATAAATAAATAAATAAATTTATAGACAGACTATCCCTCAAAGCAAAAGTTCAGAGCTAATATATATATCACAACGAGGCAAAAACACACAGAACATGCTTATTATTTTTAAAGCATGTGCCTCATTAAATAGAAATAACTAATTTCAAAGTTAGTTTTACAAGATGAAATGAAAATCCTACATTTCTTTGTTTTACAATACAATCTTCATGCATTTGGTTATTATTCAAACACAGTAAAAATGTAAGTCTGAAATTTGTGATTGAAATTGAACAGCAAAAAGATAGTTAATTTTTTTGGCCTTTTTCGATTTAAAGTTTCTGGCGAAAAAAATAAAATCACAAAAACACTAAACTCCAAGGAAGATTCAAAACAGAAAGGCCCTATTCAAATGGCAAAATCAAAAACTCAAAACACATCAAACGAAAGGATAATGGACTATGTTACCAGATCCGCGCTTATTACCAACAAGTGCGTACATTTGCCTTTAACATTGAGATTGATGAAATGCACAGAATTGTCGTTTCCAATATATTTTAACATTTGCACACGATTGCCTTTCGGTACTCTTTTAAACGCAGGACGTATAAAAAAGGGTCTGCAATTTGATTAACTAAAGCTAACATGTTAGTAAACTGTATAAGATTCGTTAGATCGATGTTTGCCTTACTAGCTGATACAATGTTAAGGATTACAGATGGCAATACACTAACTGTAACTACAGTAATCAATATTCCTAGCGTATTTATTGATCTTCTGAATTGATTCATATGATTTGTTAAATCTAAGGGTCTATTTAGTGTGGCTACTTTTCGTTGTTTAAAACACTTTTGTTCATTCGGAAAGCTGGATTTCCTTCAACGTAATCCTGACCGTAGGCACGAACTGATAGGTGCTGTTCGTCACGTGATCCAGATTGAGCTGGATCTGAACGGGATCCAGATTGAGCCAGGTCTGAACGTAATCCAGATTGAACCAGATCTGAACGTGATCCAGATTGAGCCAGATCTGAATGTGATCCAGATTGAGTCGGTTTAGCCGAAGTATCTTCATGGTAAACCACAGTCATCCTCTTTTTTAATCGGAAGAAAACCATGCCATAAAAAACAACAATTAATACATATATACCGAGTCTGCATGTTGACACGGATAGTTGATGTATCCAGAAGTTATCGTTGAAAAGGATATCAAGTTGGCATGTTGTTGCATTCGGATTTCCATATAAACCGCCAATTAAACCGCTGTATGCAGTAATCAATGAAAACGAGGCTATATAAGAGATAGTGTGTCTCTTTGACCACGTGATAGTTTGTCGTGAAGAACGGGTGGCTAGATATCGTTCAATACAGATAAAAAAGATTTGCCACAGAGAAAATATATTTGATGCAGACAAGACTGATATAACTACAAGACATATGTAGGGAATATGGATATTCCATAATTTCAGTAATATAATAATTCCAGTTAAAATGCCAGTTGCACTAGCTATGATGTTACCAATACTGAGACACAATGTGAGGCACGTGAATTTTTGCTGTCGTAATGTTTTGTTTTTAATTAAGATGATTATTGATAGAAGATTTAAGGCTAGTGTTACTGTAGAGAATGACATATAAAAAGCTGTAGCAGTCACTGCGGTTGCGCTTACTTTAGTATCATTCATGATTTATTGATTAATGAATATCAGGATAGTCTCATTCCAGATCTACAAAACAAGAATTTGATTAAAACATTGTTATATTACAAAATTTTATAAAACTTTTAAGGATTTCATCATCTATATTTTAATTATCAATAAATATAATCCTGTTGTCATACATGATCTGCAAAATAAAATGAAAAATAAGTGAGTTAAGAGTGATCACCTACAAAATGTTAAATCACCGATTTATTAAATGTATGGCTTTACTGTGTCTCTTAATTTGAATAAGACACATGTAAATAGTTAGCAAAGGTACCAGGATTATAATTTATTACGCCAGACGCGCGTTCCAGCTACACAAGACTCATCAGTGACGTTCATATCAAAATATTTATAAACCAAGCAAGTTCAATGTTGAAGAGCATTGAGAATCCAAATTTCCAGAAAATGTGCCAAATACAGCTAAGGTAATCTATGCCTGGCATAAGAAAATCCTCAGTTTTTCGAAAAAATAAAAATTTTGTAAACCGGAAATTTATGAAAATAACCACATTATTGATATTCATGTCAACACTTACACGCTTAAGTGTTGACTACTGGGCTGGTGATACCCTCGGGAACGAAACGTCCACCAGCAGTGGCATCGTCCCAGTGGTGTAAATAGTTATCAAAGGTACCAGGATTATAATTTAGTACGCCAGACACGCGTTTCATCTACATAAGACTCATCAGTGACGCTCATATCAATTTTTTTTTAAATTGAGGATAGCTTGAGGATGCAGATAAAGAGTGTAATAACATTATAATAACACCCTTTCCTTATACCAGATCTTTATTGTGAGTAAGAACAATGATGACTAATTACAAAATGTTAAATATTGATGTGGTATGAGTGCCAATGAGACAACTATCCATCTAAGTCACTATCTGTAAAAAGTGAACAATTATAGGTCAAAGTACGGCATTCAACTCGGAACCTTGGCTCACACCGTACAGCAAGCTATAGAGGGCACAATAAGACAAGTGTAAAACAATTCAAACAGGAAAACCAACGGTCTTATCAATATAACAATGAGAAACGAGAAACACGTATGAACAACACTAACTAACGACAACTACTGATCATCAGATTCCTGACGGCTGTTAAATAAAGGCAACAGTAGTATACCGCTGTTCAAAACTCATAAATCCATGGACAAAAAACAAAATCGGAGTAACAAACTAAAACCGAGGGAAACGCATTAAATATAAGAGGAGAACAACGACACAACACTAAAATGTAACACACACAGAAACGGACCAAGCATCAGACAAAATCCCCCGAGAATAACAAATATAACATCAAAACCAAATACATGAATTTGGGATAGACAAGTACCGTGACACGTCTTATCGCAATGTGAAATTACACTCAAAAATAAGAGAAAACAAACGACGCAACGTTAAAATGTAACACACACAGAAACGAACAATAATATAACAATGGCCATATTCCTGACTTGGTACAGGACATTTTTAAAGGAAAAAATGGTGGGTTGAACCTGGTTTTGTGGCATGCCAAACCTCGCACTTTAATGGCAATGTTAAATATAACATTGAAATGACAACATAATATTACAGGACTACAATACAAATAAACTGTTACTTATATGAGAAAAAGAGAAGTCATACAAAAACTAAAAATTTACTTAACAGTAATAACTATTAGATGATGAGATCCAACAAGGAACCAACTCAATGTTCATTTACACTAAAAACTGCAAAATACGTAATGGTCTGAAAGTGTTTTTTTAGCTTTATCATCAGTAATCTATATCGCCTTATCCGTTTGGTAAGAAACAAATTTTTTCACCAACCCGCAGACAATACCACTGCGCCAGTATTACCCCTGTCTATTGAAGATATACAGAACTTAACGAGTTATTCATGAAAATCAATACTTGTTGAATGCATCTTTGTTTCATGCACAAGGAGAAGATTAAATGGCAACACAAAAATGTCTGCAATTATACTAGTATCCTTCATGTATTAACATGCAAGATAGGACAGCTTCTAAAGAACAATAGCTTCTACTGTAGACCTTTGTATAAAAAAGGATATGTTGTGTGATTGTTAACGAGGCAACTATCCACCAGAGCTCGATGACGTATATATACGCAAATATGATAACTGCACGGTTTTTGTTTTTGAGAAATTTATATACCGTATAGTCAACTATAGAAAGGGCAGACATGAAAAAAGTGACACAATTCAATCGAGAAAACTAACGGTTTAATTGTTTATAAGGTTTTTAATTTGTTAACTCAAATGTTACGGATGTTCGCTTGTCATATTTGGAATTTTTTGTAAGATTTTCGAAATCCTCTGGTTTTATCCATTTGAAGCCTTAAACAATTTTGCCCATTGGCCCCCAGTTTGTTTTTATAAATCTTTTACATGTATAATTATAAGCCATCTATAAAAGACGTATAAAATCCTTGTTAATTTTAATAGTTTTTGAGACCACAAACTTGTCAATAATAAAGCTATGAAAAATCAACATAGAATATTTTCCCGCCAAAATTAAAGGCAAGTATTTCGAAAAGGGCGCATTGACATTTTTGTGGATCTTTTGCTTCCTTTAATAATCCCCTATCAATATATTCTAGTGTTATAAAAGCTTGTTATTTTGAAACTGAGTACTAAACCTCCTTAATGGTCTAACATGTCTGACAACAATCTTTTTCATTATTTTTGTTTCATAGACTTATATACGTCGGTAACCTTTCTTTTTGTTTGTCTTACTGTCAAACTATGTTTAACCAACATTCTTGGTACTGTGATTATTTAGACTGATAGATACGTCAGTATTTTATATATTTTTTCTCGATTCTTATTCTTATAATATTAAATCATTATTTAATGAATATCCTGAACATTATACTATTTCATTTTGGCATTTTTCACAACAAATCTGTGTCACATAACACGATATCAACATAAACATGAATATAGATATAGATAGAAAGCAGCCTGGTGCAATTTGATTTTCTATCATGTCGTTTTCATTTTATGTTATAGGTTAAACAAATAATTTAATAACTTTTTTTACCGGTATAAGAATGAATTCTTGTAGATCGAATCACTCAATCAAATAATTTACCTTTGTTAAACTTTCAATTCTGACATTTTTTTCCTTTTCGTTCATGCTTAATCCATCTCTAAGGGCTTAAATTGCAGGTCACATGCATACGTATTCAATGAAGTCGAATTATTCGCTGGCAAAAGAATAATTCATCATCGATGTTTCTTAGCTTATTTTGACAAAATTGAATTAAAATGGCTGCTTAAATCGAATTATCATTTCTCTATTTCACTTTTATAAATGATTGAACAAATTAAACAAAAAACAATTGTTTTTTATACTCTCGTAGCTATTGCTTTTTAAAAACTTATTTGTTCGATTTAACGACAATAAACTTACCGATGATAACGAATCCGCTATGTGAATCTCCTGTATACCATTATAAAATGTGGAAAGTAATACATCACGTAGAACTTTGTCTCTTTTAACAGACATGTTGAAGGCCGTACATTGATCTATAATGGTTTACTTTTTTTAAATTGTTATTTGGATGGAGAGTTGTCTAATTGGCACTCACACCACATATTCCTATATCTAATGACCGGTCGTTTGCTATCATCGATTACATATAATAAGTATCTTCACTACTTCGAAATATAACACTACTCTTGTTATTCACAAACTATTGTGATAAAGGGAAAAAACATATTTGTTTATGGAAATCTACTAAAAAGAGTATTTGTTTATCCAAATGTCTATTCTGATATTACGCTTTTTACGCCGTGTTATGCTTATTGTTATCCTAAAAAATATATATACTTTTTAGCAGCGGACATAAACTTTTATTATATATTGTTTATCAAATAGTATTTATAATTGTCATAAAGAGTGATAATGAGATAATTATAGGTTTCATAACGAGTGAAAATAGGATATGGCTTGATATCAACTCGAGTTATTTCATTTCTATATAGCAGTCTCGTTTATAATTGCTATTGTTATAAGATAACGAGAGTTAATTGTTGTTTTTGGTGGGGTTCGTGTTGTTTATTCTTTAGTTTTCTATCTTGTGTCGTGTGTGCTGTTGTTTGTTTGTCCGTTTCATTTTTAGCCATGGCGTTGTCAGTTTGTTTTAGATTTATGAGTTTGACTGTCCCTTTGGTATCTTTCGTCCCTCTTTTAATATCAAGCTATATCCGATTTTCACAAGTTGTTAAACCTATTCCTCGTATGGTCAACACTCTCAATTAAAAGTTCCGCAAAATAGTGATCTAGTCTTCTGCACATTCAATTTTGATGTCGTGTGCCCTTTTCCGATATCAAACTTGATATAAAACATTATAAGACTTTTTGTACTCTTCAGAATGTAATTTTTACCAAGAAAAGATTATCATGTGAAATGTGTGAGTGTTTCGTACATCATTGAGGAAATCACATATGTCTGTCGCACTGAACGAAATGTATATCGTCTTACCCTTTGAAAATTATCAGAGACCTTACGAATAACCAATGAAAATTGCAGATATTTTTTTCGTATCACACGTCATGCAAGAAACAGTTAACAGGCCACAATTATAAGAGATATATATATTTTCGGGCTTTAAGTTTTAAACTTATTAGATATGAAAATGTATTGTACATACCCCACGGAGAAACAGCCAAATATTTGTTAAAGGAGCACTAGCTACGAGATATATAAAAAATCTAAAGTTTGATTTTTTTCTGTTCAATCAATAATGAAAGTGAAATAGTGAAATAACTATTCGCCTTTTGCAGCCAAAAAGGTTCAATTTTGTCAAATTACGCTAAGAAACATTGATAATTAGTAATTCACTTGCAAGTGAATGAGTCGACCTCTTTAAATCCGTATTCATGTGAACTTCAATTTAACCCCTAGCCAGAGATAGACAACGCATGCATTGTAAGTGTACTGTTTTTTTAAAGAAAAAAGAATGTCAACAATGAACGTGAAACTACGGTAAATCATTTGATTACTAATTCGATGCACATCAAATTATTCTTATACGGTTAAAAACAATGAGAAACATCTATTTTTAATCTATAAAATAAAATCAAACAGACATATAAAAATCCAATTGCACGTGTTGGTTTAATCTATTCATATTTTTATTTATGTTTGCATCGCTTATATGGTCATCTGAGGTCAAATTGATAGGTAATTAGATGGCGTCTGAACTAAAATACACACGAAACGAACCTATATATTAACTACCCCATGCTCTGTAAACTGTTTATTTTAGACTTTGATAGTTTGGATAAATGTTTCACATTGTTATAAATCAAACATGAGAATAAGAGTCAAATCGGTGACCATAAATTTGACAGCTAGTGCCCCTTTAATGTATATTTGTAGACTTAGACCTATGCAAATACTGTATTTGTCACGCAGAATCGAAATAATCCTTCCATTTCATGCCTGCTAACGCTCAGTGTAAAATATAGACAAATAATATGCCTACCCATGGTTAGATTAACATAGTGCATGACATGAAGGAAATATTTCTTAAGGGAATATGATAGAGTTACAGGGGAGTTACTGACGTTGCTAACGTAAAATTTTATTTTCGCGACGTAAAACGTTGAAATATAGGGAAAATATGCATTTTTCGACTGTTTATTTAAAAAAAAAAATCTATAGTATATCATACATTATTGATTATTTTGAAATTTGTTAGTGGATACACCAAATAGCAGTACCTTATTACAGCCTCGTTAACTGTTAGTATTATGTATAATCAATTTAGTTAGTACTTTTAGTTTATTTGATCTGAAATAACACGTTATCAATATAGAATGATCCACATACGTATTTCAATAGAATAGAAAAATAAAAAAAACAAATAAACAAAAATCACAGAAATTTTATATTTTTTAAAAAGCAAAAAAAAAAAAAAAAAAAAAAAACAAAATATATCTTTCTTTATTGCTATATTAACGCCAAACCCATCTGTTGTTTGAAACTTTGGTATAGGAAGCAAGAGTAGTGTACTGCATTGAATGCTGATATATTCTAAATCAAATTGTACAATCTTTTAAAGTTCTATCAATATGGAATACATCATTCTTTTTTTAAATTCTAGAAAAAAATCATTTTAAAATACTAGAATTATATGCAGGAAACTGATATATTTAATATATCTATAGAAAACCAAGACATCATTGATACTAAATTAATCTTTGAAGAAATAGAGTTAAACAAAATGTTCATAAAGAATAATTCTTTAAGAACTTTTAATGTTGACGATATATTGTTTTCTAAACTTTTCATTGGCCACTCAAAATAACGAATTGTAGATACCCATGGATAAATACCTGTATATAAAAAAAAAATTGATTGAGCCCAAAACACTTTTCTTGATTACCCTCACCATAAATTAAAAACTAAAAAGTATCAAATATTGAAAGCAAGGGATGTATAGATCATAGAAAATGGGATAAAATAGGACTTGAAAAGAATAGCAAAACCATCTTATGTGGGACTTGAACAGAATAGCCAAACACATCTTATGCGGGACTTGACAAGAATAGTCAAATCTATCTTACAACAACTTTATCTGGGGAAGTTGGGCACTTAGTTCCTTAACCGTGTTTACATTTATCACTGGCGAATTTAAGAAACGGTATGTTATAACCATTAAATGTATAAATCACTGACTACTGAGCTAGTGACGTCCCGATGAACTAGCAATTCACCAGCAGGTGTATCGATCGAGTACTAGAAAATGGTAAATGGTAATAAAATAACGCTTATCAATCAACATCAGTATAGAGTCCAGGCTTAACAATTTGTACGGCAGATACATGCTTCGTCAAGAAAATAAACATTAGTGACGCTCGAATAAAACAGCTAAAAGACCAAATTAAGTACGAAGCCGAAAAGCAAAGAGCACTCAAAATAGTCAATTTATATTTTGCAAAATTTAATAAAACGATATTTGATGATGGCAAATTGTAAACACATGTGAACCTGACTCCAAGCAACAAATGCAAGATGAAGTCGCCCATACATTACCTTAACTTAAAAAAAGAGTGATTTCTGTGTGAATAAACATTTAACTTACCATATTGTAACAGCATTCGAAAATATCACGTCTATTAGTATGTATATCTTAGTGGAAAATGAAAATTCTAACATCTCTATGGTTGTCTGTCACCTTCATCACTTATAATGGAATGGTTTGAGCAATAATGGGATCATAAAAAGTTCTACGTCGTTAATCTTAATTAAAAAAAACGAAACCTAACAACCACAGAATACCCTTTCATCTTCAAGCAATTACTGTCATATTCTTTTAGAAAATACAAACTTCATGTACGGAACCATATTAAACATATTAGTTTATCTTTTGTCCTACAATTATTTTATCAAAATATCAATATATCTATATATATATCTGTTTTTATTAACAGAAAGATGCCTTCTTCTAAAAAATGTTCATATGTGTATCAATAATATCTGCTTTTTAAAATTATATGTTTGCATCAATCCAACAACAATTAGAATAAAACTAAACCTCACATCCACGGTTCCCTCATCATCTTCACGCAATTCGCCGTTCCCGAATCTAATGCATGCCGGGTAATATAATCAAAAGTGTACACTAAAACGTTGTGATTGGTTGAAAACGTTCTAATCAATTGAAATTTCACCAATGACGTAACGTTATTTTCAATTTGGGCTACGAACAATGAAATTACCAATAGTCCTTTAGATTCTGAAACGGGCGATTACGACGGACGGGCAGCTGATAAACAGTTATGATATAATGATCTTTTAGTAGAGTAAAGTGATATCTAAAGCCTTGTCAATGCCCAAACACCACAAGATTTTATGGTTTCATATTAAATGCTGTTATAATATCATAAACTTTTTTCTTTCCGTGCGTATACATGTTAAGTTTATATACTACGTATAATCTAAATGTGTGTACATCTTTACGACAAATTTCTATTTCTATTCTTCTCCCTCAATAATATTCTTATAAATGTTCCGAGTGGCGTTTTCACAAGTTATATTGTTAATCTTTCCTTCTGTTTTGTGAAAAATTGTGCACATCCTGCTACAAGCATGAAATTTGGCATAGACCTTCCTCAACTATTTCTCTTTTATTTCAGATAGGGAGGCATTTGAAAAAATCTCTCACTTCCGGTAAAATCCAAAAAAAAAACCATACTTGGTGGACATTGTACTAAAATAAGCTCATTTTTAGGGAGGATAATTGAAATGTGTTTTAAAGTATTGCTACTATCATTATATTGTGCAGGAAACTTTCTTTGGTGCTTCTCATGGATGCAATATATAAGAAATATGTCTTTAAAACCCTTACTTCCAGTGATATCAAATATGGCGGACACAGAAATATTGATAATTTTTCATTTCAATATTCAACTTTTTTCAAAATGTAAGTAAAAGGTTTTTTTTTAGCTGGTCATTAGACTTTTGGCTTTAAGTAATCCTCAAAACCACGAATTCTATTCAGCTTAATATGTTTAAATACAAAGTTAACACTTCCGGTAAAAAAAACCAATATTGCGTAAATTACAAAGATGAGTCCGCAATCCATATCTCCGATGTAGAGTTTTGGATAGATTGATTAAAACAAAATAAAATCACTCTAAAATTCTTAAACATCTCTAGAATGAATAATTTATGGCCGCAAATACATGTTTATTCACAATCTGAGAGATTATTTTCCAAATTTACAAAGATCGTGGTAGTGTTTCTTACATCTATAATGTACAAGCTCCTGATAAGATATAGAGGCGTCACAAAGAGTTGTCCAAAAGGGTTCCCATGGATCATATTTTTTCCTTCGCCATTCATAATCGAAATTTTGAATATTTAGTGAAAAAACATCATCTATATAGCGGAAAGTAGAGTTAAAGGATATTGCTAACTTCGTATCTTTCTCCCTAAGAAGTTCCTGCATAAAGTCAGCCTCATAATAATAAAGAAACAAGTCGTAGAGGTGCACAATTTGTTCCTATTGGAATGCCGACAATCTGTTGAAAAATACGTCCTCCGAACGTACCAAATATGTTGTCAATCAAGAAATCAAGCATCTCGATAATAACAGTTTCAGAGAATTTTTTGTTTTTTGTTTTTATGAAGCAAAGCAATACCAACTCTTTCAATTTGTCTTTTAGTTTGGAATGTGGAATACTTGTGTAAAGAGTAGAAAAGTCAAATGTTTTAATATTGTTGAAAGTCAGCAAAGTAGTAAGTTGTTAATCATCTAACTGTAAACCCTCATCGAAGATAGTGGGTAAAGGAGAGCTGGCCCAGTACGTTCGTTCAGCTGTAATGACTGAGACGTGATTGTATATGATGAGACAAACTTAAGTTGGAAACGGCCGCTTTTATACCACCGTTGACCAATCAAATTAATTTTCCTTAACCCAAAATTAGCCAATAAAATCAGACAGCATTCGGAATCAGTCCCAAAATGGATGATATGATAACATTTGAAGATTTCCAAAATGAAATATCGGAACTATCTACATATAATCACAATTAACACCCAAAAATATGTAAGACAAAGTTAAACTAGATGGTAAGTGACAACGTCGCTCCCTCTTATGTGAACACGAACTATAAAATTTAAATTATATACGAAAAACCGGCAATAGTTATCTTTACAGGCAATTTTATCAAAACAATTAACTTGTATAATCCAATACTGCTACACTCCTCACCGCTTAGGTCAAATTATCTGTTATAAAATTAAAGATAATTTTATCAACAAAAATAAATTACCAGATTAAATTTTATATAAGACAATTTCTTTTGACTTTACTTTCAGTTTAAATTTATATCTTACAGCAACTATCAATCTAACATTAAAACAAAACAATATAAGACATGTAAAATGGCAATCTCAAAACATTCAAAACAAAAATGGCAATTATTGAAATCTCAAAATATTCAAATAAAGAAAATGGAAATTTCCAAAACATAGAAATGGCAATTTCCAAAACATAAAATTGCAATTTCCAAAGCATAGAAATGGCAATTTCAAAACATTCAAATCGAAAATGGCAATTATTTGAATATCAAAAATAAAATTATTCAAAACTATAACAAAAATATCAAATTATAAAATAAACATGTATAAAACGCAAAAATCAAACAAAGTTCACAATAAGCCCATATAACAATATCACAGTTGCAGGTACATTACACAATACGATACGATACGCCACAGTCACTTGCATTCTTAGGCACCTTCGAGGCTTGGCCTTCAATTGTAACCTCGGTCCCAATCCTTAATTGTACATCGAAAATGTAAGCAACGTTGTCTCTGGGCGCAGTATTGGCACCTACTTAATTCGGAAAATCGATCTTATGCTCAACGGCATACCTTTCACGTTCGCACAGTGCCGCTTCTCGTGCCTCAACATTAACACGGGGTTTTGCCTGTCGTGGCAAAACAACACATGGATCCCGGTAGTGCATGTTGGGGAGCTGCTCCAGTTGCACCTTGCACAGTATAGCATTTGTGTTTTCGACAGTCAGATGAGGGAAGAATCGAAGATGACGGGTCAATTTACACCTTTCTGCCGAATCTGGACTGGCAAATCGAACACTGGTATATGGGAACAACAGGTATGTGTTTTGCCTTCCAGTGCTTGATATAGATAGAAAGGGATGAATATATAGGGGTTTAACACCCCTCTACTTCACATCTCATTCCCTCTGGTGGCCAGTATGCTCTTTTCTGAATATTGAATTTAACTGCAGTTAATTGTGCTTGTGCCATTTTCAAAAACTGAAAAATATAACACTTAAATATAATAAAACAATCAAGAGTTACATGCGTTTAACATGTCTAAATAAACATATCTATCTAATTAATCAGGTTTTTCTAGGAGGCAATACATCTCCGGGAGATACATAATTATCATTAATTATATTCCTAATAGTAACTTGAGCGAATTTATTTGCCAGTTGAGTGTCACTTAGTTTATGAACAAATCGAAAATGTCTATTAAAAAGGCACTTTCTATTGAATGTCATGTTACAAATTTCACATTCACTAATTGAAATGTACTGTGTGTGTATCCTTTTCCAATGCTTAATATATGCACGATATGAGGTATATATGCGTGTTACATGATGGCACATTGCAAAAAATTCCTTCAACAGGCCATGGTTGTCGGAGATCATCATCTAGTCTCATCATTTCATAATCCTGAACTTCTTATTCGTCCATTTTGATTTTCTACAAAAAATTATTTAGATATTTATTTCTCAATGTGTGTGTTGTATTCCAGGTTTATTAACAGCAAAATAAAAGCTTAAAATTGCATTGTTTCGTCTTCATTGTCTGTTTATATAACCAAAGTAGACTAGACACCCTTACTCTATTTTCAGAAGTGCTATTTAAGTCTTCCATTGACATCTATTCCTATCCATATAACTGTTCATACTTATACATGTATAAATGATGTAATATTCTTTTTGTGCAAATTTCAAAAACTAGACTGTAAACCCCTACTTTATTTTTCGGTGGTGTCATTTAAGTCTTAATATGACATCTAACCTATGAAAATTATACACTTTGAAATTCCTTTATTCTATTTTCTTTTTTCTTTGGGAAATAAGCCTATAACTGTTGAGTCCCCATTTCGGAAGTTATCACCCCTACTGTGTACCTAATTGTTTCACACAGAAAAATATATTCAAAAATCTATCTCCTATCTAAGTTTAATCTATTGTATTGCATATACGAAAATTCAGATAAAAATATATCAGAGTCATGTTTAGTTTAAACATATTTTATTTGCTCAAAGCAAAAAGGATCAGACACAAATTAAACATACTTATAAAGTCTTCTCCACAATACAACATGTACAATATATAACAATACAAATTGAACGTGAGCATGCATCATATAATATAAACAACATAAATATTACTGAAAAGTAGAGGGAATGAGGAAAGAACGACAGAGATTAGGGTGATAATGATAATGATGATGATATGCGTTATTGATATGCGTTATACCTATGTTGATACTATACTACGAGGAATCGTTTTGATCTCTTTATGAAATTGAATACTTTTTTTTAACAATTTGCACATTTTGATCATAGAAAAGAGTTTCTTTTCCAAAAACCAGAAGTTTTAAGCCCAAATCGCAGCCTTGGGGAAGCCAGCTGAGACCATTAAACAGAATAGCCCTTTCATTTAGACAGAAAGGACAATTAAAGAAAAAACTGGTGCATATCCTCAATATCCAAACCACATTTACATGTTGGATCAAATATAATATAATCAGAATCATGATGAATGCTAGTACTAAAATTTATTCCAGCCTTCATTTAATTCACATTAAAAGAATCATCAAGATTGGGAGTACCAATTTCATTCATTTCTTTGACTTCAAAATCGTCGGGTAAGAAATCTAACGTCTGCGCATCATCATAATCAGGCTCGTTTTCAACTTGTTCATCTTGAGATTGCCAGATGTCAGGTATTTCCCTCCCATTATAGGGTTTCAAAAGATCTACATGGACAACAATATTTTTACTTTGAGGATCACTTTGAATTTGATAAGTCACTGAAGTTATTTGTCTTTTAATAAGATATGGTCCTATCCAGCCTAACCCAAATTTTATTTTAGCACAAGGTGGGTACCATCGCCAAGCAAAATCACCTTCAGAAAAACTACGCGGTTTTACACCGCGGTCATAGTGTTTCTTCTGACGGTTGGCTGCTTTCTTTAAATTTTCATTAGCAAATGAATAGGTAAGGTCAAGGGTATATTTTAACTACTCTATGTATTGAACAGGACAAGTTTCACTTTTATTTTATGTAGGGACTCCTGCAATTGTATCAACGGGACATTGCATGTCACGACCAAATATCATTATATGGGGAGAAACTCCTATACTGTCCTGAGTTGTAGCCCGAAAAAACATCAAAAGATAGGGGATATGATCGTCCCAGTCATTTCTGTTTTAATTTGCGAATATAGACAACATCTGTAACAGTTTTATAGTTCTATTCATACGGCTGTATAGCCAGCCAAGGTCGTTAAAAACTTCCATTTGTTTCATACATTCGACAGACCATCAAACTGAGGCTTATATGGGCAAGTACGGGTCTTTTCTATTCCAAAAAGAGAACACAAATTTGCAAATAAATAAGATTCAAATTCACGACCTTGGTCAGAATGTATTTGACTTTGTAAACCAAAACGATAGATAAATTGTGTAGCTAATTATCGAACAAAGATTTCAAATCAGATTTTCTTAATATTTGGGTCACTATTTTGCATTTCAGCAATTTGTTTATGTGTCCGAAAAGCTAACCAGTTACCAAACAAATTTTCATTTTGACTATTTTCAGTTTACTTTGAAATATCTAAATTCTGTACCGAAGCATGTGGGTCTTCCATATTTTCTTGTGTGGCCATCAGTAGGGTCACAAAGAATGAGGATTTTGCATCTTCTCTTAATATATTGGACACCAATAAGCTTTCATTAGTACAATCAGGACAATAGGACAATTAATTACCATTTACACTGATTATTTGTATTTATAAAATAGATTCAGGACAATTGGCGGTAAAACAAATAATGATTTATAAAAAACAAACTCAGTAAGTTCTATAATAGATATACGACTGATGGTTTCATTCATACTACTATAGGATAAAGATGCCATATTCAACGTAACAACTTATGATAGATACTTTAACAATGCACAAATGAGACAACATTTTATCATGCTTTTCTATATGAGAAGGTCAAACTACTGAGAGACCTCATTAAAATCTACACTTGTTAACTAAATACTAGTATAAAATCTCGGTTTCAATTAAAAACACCCAATCGGAAATAATAAGTATGCATGTATAAGATAACCTTGGTTGTATTAGACAAAACTTTTTTAGGAATTTTTATCTTATGCTAATCAACTTCGTACTTTTTTGGCCTTTTTTACTTTTTTGTTATTCAATCGTCATGGATGAGTCCTTTGTAGAAGAAATGCGCGTTTGACGCAAATGACAAAGAAGTATTCTCCTGTCATAGAATTTACACACTTTCATAAGTCTTATTCATATTCTCTTTTGGACCAACAAATGATTTATAAAACGTTATTTGTTTTGTTTACCTCTTTTTACTTGAAACTCGCAGTGACATCGTCTTTAAGGATGAACTCAAAATGTACATCAAATTCGCGTGATCAAAACTTGGCTGTAGACATTTTATGTTTTGATAATCACATATAACATTGATATTCATAGATAAATTTTCAGTTTCGCATTATATACCTTTTAACTGTTAAACGGAGCGAGATCTATTCTGGAATTTCATATGAAGACGAGATAAGATAAGAACCCGACCAGTGCAGACGTGTTTTGTTGAGCTTTTGAGCTCTAGCTAATTAACACATATTATGTAAAATAAACAGGATAGAAGCTATACAATGATTAATTAATTTTATTATTTACAAAGTTGGAATTTTAACATAAAAGACAAAATGCCAACACCAAATATTGATAATGAACTAAATGATACCAGCATTTTTGATTTGTTTTCTTTTTCGGACTCTGATGTATTATCAAATGTGTCAAACCAAAAGAAACAGTTACGCAAAAGTAAGAAACTACCTCAAAATGAGGAAGTTACAACAGATTTTCAATTTGACCATTTGGTGATGAAGGAAATGCTATCTGTGTACCATGTGTTGTCAAGTTTGAATTAAGTGTCAGCAGAAGATCCTTGTTGATTGAATGTGTTAAGGAAATCATGTCAGAAAATTTCATAGTACAGAAAAATACTTCGAAAGTGGCGTTCAACTTCAATGTATATATAAAGAACATACAGGTACAAAATTTGTAAGTACTACATTCTATACAAATGGAACTATACTTGTTCAAGGAAAGCACACTTGCACGGAAGACACATATTTTTCTAAAATTAAGGACAAAGTGATTTACGAAGAAAATGAGGTAAGCAATTCTTTATGTATTAATGATGCCCAAACACAACAAATAGATGTACTTCCGGAAAATGATTCAATGATTGATAGTCAAACAGTTCCAAAAGATATATCATAAATACAAGATAATACAATCATTCATCAAGGTGTAACACCACTAATTCGGGCCCGGCAAGAAAGCACATACCAGAAAGTAGTACATATTTAACACAAAATAGTTCCTACGCATGAGTGTAACTTTCACAATATGTAGAATATTTAGGTATTTTTGACATCAAATGAAAGCTGAAGAGACTGGTGATCATTGTAGAACACTTTTGGACTTTTGAATATTAAAAGAACTGCACCAAATTTTAAAAAGAGGGTACATTAAGTCTGTTTGTCAGATCTGAAGTACCTGTTTTGGTACATCTGAAGTTCCGGGGACCAGTTCTTTCTTATATGCCATTAAAAGTATGTTGATTTTTTCAGTAAAAGACACCATAAAGTGTTGCTTTGACGTGCAATGATTTCCACTTTATTTGAACTTAAAATGAAAGAGGTGTGCCTGCTTGAAATGGAGGAATTTAACATAGAAAGCAATGGGACCATGAATTAGTGGTGTACTTCCTCAAAGCGCAAATACTGCTTCTCATAGTACCGCCGTACTTTTTGAACAGACATTCTAAGTCAGTTTTCATGACAAACTTGTGAATTTATTACAATCTTTAAATTCAATATTTCCACTTTGACTACCCAAAATGCAACGCTTATTCAAATTCTTCATGACAAAGAAACTGAAATCAATAAACTACGACATGAATGTGAAGTAACCAAAGGAAGTGATCAAATACTACAAGTTCAAATTTCAAGACTATCCAGTGAACTCAAACTTGCACATCAAACAATAAAAGGTCTACACGATGAGATTGAAATTTTGTCTAAAAAATCTACCACTGACATCGTCCATGAAAAATCCATTTTAAGAATGCAAACTCCAAAACAAAAAGTAAAATCTAAAAACCGCACAAGCTTTAACCGTTGAGCTATGTCATCGTCGACTCCTATTATTGAGCAAAAGTCCGTCACAGTTGATAAAGAGCATATAAGCGAGTCCAAGACATCACTTAGACAAAAACTAAAGATCAAATTACGCAGCAAAAAATAAGCATATCATTTGATAACATTCTAATTTTGGAAAGTTCCATAACTAAAGGATTTAAAACAACACATTTGAAAGAAAATGTATGCGTCAACACAAATCGGGGTGCTACCGTTTCTGATTTCGACAAAAAGATTGCAGAGATTGATTTGTCACTTTTTTCAACAATTGTACTACAGTTTGGTGGAGATGATGCAAAATTGAGAGAAGAAGTATTCCAAAGCAAATACAAAAATGTTATTCAAAGTGCGCGAATGAATGGTATCAGTAATATCATTATTGGAGGCTGCTTGCCAAGGTCAAAAACAAATTTGAACCATATTACCAATGCATTAATTGAAATAAGTAAAGAATTAAACATTCAATTTATCACCATATGAATAACTTTGTTGATTGTACAAGGGTTAATAAGTACTGATGGTGTTCATCTCACACAGGCTGGAACAGATAAATTAATTGATAACATCAACAGAGGGATAAAAATTAGGAGCGCTAGTGTCAATCTGTCAAGTAGGTCTTATCAAACAAATGATGCAGATGCGTGGGAACCCTACTGCTATAATTATGGTGAGAAAAAAAACCACACACTTTCAAACTGCAAATTTGATAAAAGGATCAAATGTTTCTGGTGTTATGGTCTAGGACATAAATAATATAACTGCTGGAATAAAACTGTTATGTGAAATGTTGGCAAAGGAGATCAAGCCAATGATATTAATGTACAAAATAACTTCGATATACTCTATTCTATTTTATGTGATTTCTGTCAAAATAATAATTTAGATTGTGTTTGTAATTTGAGGTCTTCTACAAATAATCGTAAATCTTGAACAAACGGTAATAAAAACCAAAGTGAAGTATCCATTATCAAGATGATCAAAATGATTCAGATCAAGAGAATATTCTTGCACGTAATTATAATTTATATGGTCATTCAGAAAAGGGGATACAATTAACATGTTATCATATACAACATATTTTAACTAAGATTGATGAAATCAGATCTAATTTTGAAAGTCTCGGGGAAAAAAAAAAACCAGATATGATTGGCATGTGTGAAACGTTTTTAAATACTAAAAAATGTAAGCGGGATTCTAATGAGATTATTATCCCAGGGTATAGCAATGAAAGAAAAGATATAGAAAATAAAAAAAGTGGGGGATAGATAGTTTACTTTGATAATGATATCAAATATGAAAGAATGACATTATTAGAGAGTAAAAACATAGAAACTGTGTGGTTTAAGATTTTTCCAAAACACAAAGAATCATTTTTATATTCATTATTAGACCACCTAATAGCCAAACCTCTCGGTATACTTATTTTGAAAATGAGGTTGTAAATGGCTTATCTTTAAATGATAACATATTGCTAATGGGCGAATTCAATATTGATTTTTTTGAAGCATCTTCTTTCTAAATGGTCAACTTTTATTACAACATATAGTCTTCGTCAAATGGTGGTTGACCTACTAGAGTTACTACTTCTAGTGTCACTTTAATTAATCATATTTACAGTACAAATCCTACAAGCCTTATCAATGTAATAGTACCACCATACGCCCCAGGTGATCATTATCCTGTTAGATGTACTGTAAACAAATTTGCGAAGCTTCTTAAAGACAAATCAGATTCACAATTTGAGAGAAAATACAGAAACTTCAAAACATTTAATGATGAAATGTTTTACAAGATTTGTCAAATCAACCATTCGATATAATACAGGAAATCAATGATCCAAACGAAGCAATGGACATGTGGTATTACTTACTTCCTTACTTGTCAATGTATTAGATAAACATGCACCTGTTGTAAATACTTGTAAAAAATAAATATTAACCTGAATGGTATACTAATGAAATTGGTAAATCAATATTCCAAAGAGATTATATTCACAAAAAGAAAGAAACTGAAAGTTATAAAAAATATAGGAACAAAACTAGTGAAATAATCCGTTCTGCAAAAGCAAAATATTTTATGAATGCAATAGATAACGACAAAAACTGTTAATTTCTTTGGAGGCAGTTAAAGGATATGAATCCAGCAACAAAGCAGGAAAATGACATTTTAACACACGAAGGAAAAGTACTTATAAAAAAATGATATTGCTAACTGCTTAAATGATCATTTTAGCACAGTAGGTGAGAAGCTTATATAAAATCCTCACCAAAGTTTTAAATCTCCGAAAATTAATAACTATGTCAATTAAAACATAATTGATGATACTAAATTCTCATTATATACTGTCACAAATGACGAAATTCTACAAGGTCTAAAACATCTAGACATAACTAAATCAACTGGAACTGATGGAGTTGGACCAAGAATTTTAAAACTATCAAGGTCGATTGTAGCAAGCCCCCTTGCTCACATAATAAACCTTAGTTTATGTACAGGAAATTTTCCTAACATATTACAATCTGCTAATGTTGCTCCCATATTTAAAGGAGGGGATAAACCAGACCCAAACAATTATCGACCCATTTCAATTTTACCCACTGTATCCAAGGTATTTGAAAAGACTGTCTTTAAACAACTATATTTATTCTTAACCACACACAAATTATTAATAGAACGGCAGTCTGGATTTAGAGAAAAACATTCTTAAAAATTAACTCTTAAATATATCCGTACACTTCATTGAAAAGGGAAAATTAACAATAAGAAAGGAAAAGTCGTCCACTTCGTAAAACTATTGGACATGAAAACAATAACAAGAACCAGCTATATTTTGCCCCTCCTGTACCAACTTGATAAAGTTTTGATTGTTGTTTTTTTGGTTTTGTTTGTTTTGTTACTTTTGGGTTTTTTTTTGGGGGGGGGGGGGGCAGTATCCAAATTTGTATCAGTAGTTGGGTAGTTGATATAGCCTGTTGTTCTGTTCAAAGTTATTGGTGGCACTTGTTACCTTTTATATGTTTTTACTCTAAAACGATATCGATTACTTTTCCTAATAATGTTGGGTTTAATAAGTGAGTTATTGTGAAGAGATTTCATTTGTTTATTTAGAATAGTATAGTTTACAAAGAATTATTGTCTCTATAACTGCAGGCACTGTTATAAACATCTATCAACTGATATTGAGTTGGATCTCTATAACATCTTTAATCTATGATAAAGAGAATAATGAAACCATCAATTATCTATTATGATGATAGTTTATAATATAAGCTTTTATTACTGTCCTTCAATTTACAAGAAGTTTTACAAATTCTAACGTTTTGTTCTGAAACCATTTAATAGACAGTTATCAGCGTAAATAGTCATCAATACCAAATTTACAATGGTCATATTATTGACTGAAGGTTTTTTATTGACTCCTGATAGTTGTTTACCTCAAATTACGATGTTTACGGATACAAAGCTGAAAGCCATTCGTTCCAGAAATAAATTATCAGTTACAAGACTTTTGAGAAAGTCACAAGTTTTCGTACCATTGAAAAAGAATATTCAGAAAGGTCTTAGTGATAAAATTGTGAAGCTTGCTCGGATGAAGACGTGGTGGATTTAAATAAAAAAAAAACCATCAAGTTAGAAAACTCATTCAATCCTCATAATCAACCAGTCATAATTTACACGCCAGTACTACCGTGTTTTAAGCCAGTTATGTAACTCCCTCTTACACCCATGCCTATCATGATTTCACCTACAGGCAATGGTGTACCCGCAAGCGACTTCTCTCAGTTGACCACGCACGCCAATTGATACACGTCGACATCTCATGTACAATAAAATGCAGCATATATATAGTTTTATACTATTAACCCTGCTATATAAGAGAATACCATTAAAACTACCGGTTACTAGTAACCTTCACATTCTTTACAGTCTTGGAGAATCATCAAGAATATAGACCTTTCAGACAGGTTATTTCAAACTTATTTATTTTCAGTAGATTGAGAAAACAAGTTTTTGCAACTTATATGAATCCCCTCCACTTTACTGGTGCGAGTGCTACCTTTTAGAGGCAAGATCCTGCTCTTTTTCGAAATCTACAAGGGTGTCTTTTACGTGCAAGATCTATGGTTCTCTTAAAACGGATCATCCGTTTATCGTATCCTACCGAAAGACGATCATCGATCCTCAAGACAATGCTCGCAAATTGTGTCAAGGGAGAGTCGAAAATTTGGTCCCTGAAATGTTCTCCCAGGAACGGGGATAGAACCAAGAACCTTTGTGTTTAAAGAGAGAGGTTGTGACTCAATGTGCATTTGTTTGATCCCAAAAATTAGTGACTGAAATTACCTGTCCATTTCTCCTTTAGATCAATTGCATCGACTCGATTTCGACTTCGCAATACCTTATCGTTTGGAGTCATTTTCATCGATATCAGTTTTTTTTTTTGGGGGGGGGGGGGTGTTGTTGTTGATGAACGAGATCAACTTTAGTACCAATCACGCATGTGCTCGAAGATTTGGCTTTAAAGTATTTGATCATCTTCTCCTTCATAGGGCGGTACCTGTGGTTGACAAAACTCAACTTTCCTAGATTCTTGCGGGATCGGTGGAGTAGACATAAACGTGCTGTTTTCGGCATAGCACTTTGACCTCTTTGTTGTGGAATTCGGTAACCTTTTCCGTTCATAGTAATATAGAAATGATTGACTTAAATACCGTTTCTCTAGTTGGTGAATCAAATCAAATTACCGTGGGCAGCACTTAGCAGTCGTATTTGGAGAAAACATTGATGATGTTAAGAATAAACGTGAATTATTTGTTCTGATGAGAAAGAACAGTAGCCCAGGCTTCAGCTAAACGAACAGCGATCACGCATTGTTTCTCGAATTTACGTCAAAATATTTTGAGTAACTCTAGCTAAAAGAGGGACGAACGATACCAAAGGGACAACCAAACTCATAAATCGAAAATAAACTGACGACGCCATGCATTGCTAAAAATGAAAAAGACAAACAGACAAGCAATAGTACACATGAAAACTAAAGAATAAACAACACGAACCCCACCTATTTATCCGTCCATCGAACTTTTCTATTTAGACGCCAATACCGATTTGTATTTTGGTGAAGGTGAGGTGTCAAAAGATGCCGGGTTCCATCTTCTTTCTGAATCTTGGATTATTAATAGTGCACCTTTAACAATGCATGTTCCCGTCACTCACATAGCTGCGAGGTGTTATATTCTTATGCTGAGCATCGACAAATCATTTACACGGATCGGTTGCACGTTGTCGATAAGGTTCGAATCACTAATTAAGAAGTTAGGTATATTTGATAAGGAATACACACCTTCCGTTTGACCAAAGAGGTGTACAAACAGAAGAGATCATGAAGATACACCGCTTGAGCAACTCATGAGCAAAGGTATTTTTGGTTCTTACCGTATGTAATCATTTTTTCGGCTTAGTCCCGTGAAGTTGTGCCATAAACGATCGGGGCGTTATTATTAGGTTAGTTCACGAAGCATCCACTGGTGGTGCTCACAAAGTGGAATGTTCTCAATCCACCCCTCCGTCTTCGCCCCTTGCTAGTCGTAAATTCGAAGTGGTTGTTGGTCTTTGTATTATATTTACACTTCAGACTGCCGAAAGCCGACGCTGTTAAATAATCTACTCCTCCTGTCGTAGTGTTTATGGTACGGTAGTTCGGAACATCTCTTCATTAAACTATCTATCTACTCTTGCAAATAGCACCGAGGAAGAGGTTCTCACAAAATGACATACGCGACCTGATATCTGTTATGGGTAAATGTCCCACATCACTCATCGATGACATTGTTTGTCTTCGAACAGACCATCGGAGATGGACACAAACAGTAAGATGTTGCTGGTTTTGATAACCTGGTGCTAAGGAAGGAAAATAGTGTGAACATTTCTACGTCCGAGTAGGGATCAACAACGATAATTGATTCTAGCTCTGTCAAAACTGCTTGAAACTCTCGCGAAAGACGATCCAACTTTGTTAGTGTCAAGATCTCTTTCAACAATACAACAAGAATTTCCAGGTATTTTTTTTTTTGCAAACGCTTTACATGAAATGACGTTTGTTATACTAGTTATTGCCTAACCCAGTCAGCATGAAGCCTTTCACAATAATTCCCAGGATAAAAAGCATACCATCAAATATAGTAATTTACAATAACTACTTGACAAACAAGGTTGAGTCGTGATCTAAACAAGCCTTTAAATCTGTCTCAAAGAGACAAGAGAAACAACTACTTCTTAGTCAACCAAATAGAGATTAGAAGATCTCCTTGTAGTCTTACCACTATCTGCACTGCCTACTCCATCTCCTAATTTGCAGACAAATTACTTGTCGAACCAGATAAGCGTGATACGCTGTGACAATTGTGAACAGGAATGTCAACATCTTAGCATTGGAGTTTGCAAAACATCCACGTAACAGTCAACGTTAAACGCTACCCAGTCATTTACTTCAATGCTGCTCTAACCCAGTGCAAAACATATAGGTTGTACAAAAATGCAGCCAACTATTGCAAGAAAATATTCAATCTTATATCTATGTGTACATGTAGGGTACTATTGATAAGGCTTTCAAACTTAAACTTAAACTACCGGTTAACCAGTTAATCAGTCGAACGATTATCCGAGTAACCGGTTAGGTAAAAGTGTACGATTTGACAACACTAGTTAATACCTTGCACAAAAGCGCATATTTCTCCTCTACTAGACCTATATAGCCATATCCCATAACACACCTTATTATTTTTCCCTAGAATCCATTGAATAGGCCGACCCCCTGTTTTTTCCAAATTCTTTTCAAATTACAAACCCTAATTTCAGATTTTTGAACATAGAGCCACTTGAAACCTTGCGCAAACAATGCGCCTGTTTCTCCTCTACAACACCTATATAGCTAAACCTCGTGACACTCCTGATTATTTTTCTTTAGAATCCATTGAATAAGCCAACCCCCTGTTCGTCCATATTTTTTTTCAAATTTCGAACCCAAGTTTCAGAATTTTAAACATAGTGCCCTTCGATACCTTGCGCAAAAGAAGCGCCTGTTTCTCCTCTTCAAGACGTTTATAGTCATACTCCGTGAAACCCCTCATTATTTTTCCCTAGAAGCCCTGGAATAGGCCCACCCCACTGTTTTTTACCATTTTTTTTCAAATTGTGTGCTCTCGTTTCAGATTTTTGAATATAGCGCCTTTCGATACCTTGCGCAGAAGAAGCGCCTGTTTCTCCTCTTCAAGACGTTAATAGTCATACCTCGTAACACCCCTCATTATTTTTCTTTAGAAGCCCTGGAATAGGCCCACCCCACTGTTTTTTACCATTTTTGTCAAGTTATGTGCTCTAGTTTCAGATTTTGTAACAAAGCGCCCTTCGATACCTTGCGCAAAAAAAGCACCTGTTTCACCTCTACAAGACGTATAAAGTCATACCCCGTGATACCCCCCATTATTTTTCTCTAGAAGCCCTGAATTGGGCCCACCCCACTGTTTTTTACCATTTTTTTCAAATTTTGTGCTCTCGTTTCAGATTTTTGAACATAGCGCCCTTTAGCCCTGGAATATGCCGACCTCCCTGTTTTTTTTTTACCGTTTTTTCAAATTTTGAGCTCCAGTTTCAAATTTTTGAACATAGCACCCTTCGATACTTCGCGCAAAAGAAGCACCTGTTTCTCCTCTACGAGACGTATAAAGTCATACCCTGTGACACCCCTCATTATTTTTCTCTAGAAGCCTTGAATTAGGCCCCCCGCTGTTTTTCATCATTTTTTTTCAAATTTTGTGCTCTCGTTTCATATTTTTGAACATAGCGCCCTTCGATAACTTGTGCAAAAGAAGCGCCTGTTCCTCCTTTTTTAAGACGTATATAGTCATATCCAGTGACACCCCTCATTATTTTTCTCTAGAAGCCCTGAATTAGGCCCACCCCACTGTTTTTTACAATTTTTGTCAGATAGATTTTGTGCTCTAGTTTCAGATTTTCAAACAAAGCTCCCTTCGATACCTTGCGCAGAAAAAGCGCCTCTTTACCTTTCCAAGATGTATATAGTCATACCCCATGACACCCCTCATTATTTTTCTCTAGAAGCCCTGGAATAGGCCTATCCCTCTGTTTTTTTTACCATTTTTTAAACATTTTGAGCTATATTTTCAGATTTTTTAACATAGCGCCCTTCGATACCTCGCGCAAAAGAAGTGCCTGTTTCTCCTCTACAAGATGTATATAGTCATACTCCGTGACACCCTCATTATTTTTCTCTAGAAGCCCTGAATTAGGCCCATCCCACTGTTTTTAACCATTTTTTCCCAATTTTGTGCTCTAGTTTCAGATTTTTGAACATAACGCCCTTCGATACCTTGCGCAAAAGAAGCGCATGATTCTCTTCTTCAAGACGTATATAGTCATATCCCGTGACATTCCTCATTTTTTTCTCTAGAAGCCCTGGATTAGGCCGACACCCCTGTTTTTTTTAACCATTTTTTTTCAAATTTTGAGCTCTAGTTTCAGATTTTTGAACATAGCGCACTTTGATACCTTGCGCAAAAGAAGCGCCTGTTTCTCCTCTTCAAGACGTACATAGTCATATTCCGTGACACCTCTCATTATTTTTCTCTAAAAGCCCTGGAATAGGCCAACCCCACTGTTTTTTAACCGTTTTTTTCAAATTTCGTGCTTTAGTTTCAGATTTTTAAACGAAGCACCCATCGATATTTTGCGCAAAAGAATGGCCTGTTTCTCCTCGTCAAGACGTATATAGTCATACCTCGTGACACTCCTCATTATTTTTCTCTAGAAGCCCTGGAACAGGCCCACCCACTGTTTTTTACCATTTTTTCAAATTTTGTGCTCTAATTTCAGTATTTTGAACATAGCGCCCTTCGATACCCTGCGCAAAAGAGGCGCCTGTTTCTCCTCTACAAGACGTATATAATTATACCCCGTGACAACCCTCATTTTTTTTTATAGAAGCCCTGGTATAGGCCGACTTCATTTCTGCAAATGTGTATGTCAGTTTAATTAAACCCTGTAAACTATGGTTTCAAAGGTGCTATATTTTACTGGGTATGACTACTTTAACATACGTTCTAAATTGAAGTGGGTGCATTGGGGGTCCTACACCTTCAAATATTCCGTTGATAGATGCAGAGTTGTTGTAGTACGGAATATTAGCCTAAATAGATATTTGACTTCTTTTATCAATCGATGGGATAAAAACCGTTTCAAAATTGAGTTGAAACTGCCATATTTGGACGGATTTTCGGCCTTTTTAAATAGTTTTTGATATAACGGCCGTTGTTGTCTTATTCTGTTTTTTTTTGTTTTTTTGGTTTCTCGATATATCGCCTTATTGTTCTCTGGCTTATTGTTCGCTAGCTATTGTTCGCTAGCTTCAGCCTGGTTATAGTAACACCTATATTTTGTGCAATGTCAATTCCATCATGGAACCTCTTTTCCACAATCAGGGGTTCATGAAAGAATGAAAATAAGTTTGAAATTAGTGTTACAATTTAAATAGCTATTAATGTATTAATATAAGTTGCAGTATAAAAACAATATTACGTCAACGTCATAAAAATATAAACTTTTTTTGTATTCGGCACAGAACTGGGGAAGGGTTCGGTAAAACCTCCCTAATTTCTCAGCCACATACAAAAAAACTATATACCCGGCCTTAGTCGTCGGGGTGATCCGCTCTGAAGACAGTGTCAGGCGGGGAGTTTGACTGGGGCGGTACATCTGTCAAAAGGTATCACAGGTGTCCTAAGGTGAGCTTAGTGAGGACGGAAACCTCACGTAGAGTAAAAGAGCAAAAGCTCACTTGATTTTGATTTTGTATTTTTACGAATAACTACAATGTATATTGTAATTTAAGCTCCGACGGCATCAATTTGTGATTTGATGAGTACAAAACCAGCCAGTAAACGGATATTTGCGACCATCAAATCACCAATTGATGCCGTCTGAGCTTAAAATACAATATTGTTATCTCCATTTTAATGAAACTGACAGAAAACAACGTCAAATCATTCATTTAAATTTGTCAGACATCGTCTGTGCTTCGTCTGTGCTTCACGGTTGACAAAATTACCATAATTGTCCTATTAGAATCGAAATAATTCATGGCACCCGTACATTTGTTTTCATTTTACAATGATGGGTTGGGCATTTATATTCGTGTTTTACCCCCTCGCTAACGCTAACGCTCGGGATAAAATAATCGAATATAAATGCCCAACCACTGGTTAATGAAAACAGATGAATTTAATGTACAATAATAATTTTAATGTTGCAATATTTTGACTTGTAGTAGTAAATACAGGAATCTCGTTGAATTATGAGAAGCTCCATTTTTATGCACATTTTTGCATGAATCTTTTGTTTTAATTATCAATTTCATTTTACATGCAGTATGAATTACTTGGAATTAATCAACAAAAATATATATTAATTACCAATTAATCACAGATAAAGATGCCGGGAAGACGCTTTATGGGTTCTATTTTTTATTCGTAATATGTGATTTAAGGATGTTACTTTGTACTTGGGTGAAATAAAAAAAAATATAGAATTTAAAATTGATACTTAGGTCAGGAGAGCATTTAGTTAAGGAACAAAATTGATAGGTTATGGAGCTCCTTTTCGAGACATCAAATTTCTTTTAAAATGTCGGGAAAAGACTGACTCGGACTTATAACTTAAATTTGCATTGGTATTATTTGGGTCTCAAGAAATCTAGATCTGCATAAGTTTTGGTAAATGACCTTTTATGAGCTATTGAATTCTTATATAAAAAGGAAAACGGGTGTCATGGGGCAATCATTTTACCCTGTATCGTATTAAATACAAAGTTAAACATAGATTCTCCTAAATTGTGTTTAAAAAAAGAACGCACAGGTCAAGATTTTTACTGTAACTAGCCAGTTTTGTTGAACAAAATGCAAATTCTTTGAAATGAAAACATTGATATAATTTTTTTTTCTTTCATTTTTTATTGGATTGAGATCTACCCACATTCCATTTACTATAAAACCGTCAGGCGACTTCTTATATATAGGAGTTAATATAAATACAAGAAGATGTGGTATGAATGCCAATGAAACAACTCTCGACAAGATACAGAATGCCAGAAAAAAAAATAATAACTATAAATCACCGTACGGCTTTCAACAATGAGTAAAACCCATCCCGCGTAGTCAGCTACAAAAGGCCCCAAAATGACAACTGTAAATAAGTCCAAACGAGAAAACTAACGGCCTGATTTATGTACAAATTAAAGAACAAACAAAATGATGATATACACCAACAAACGACAACCACTGAATTGCAGGCTCCTGACTTGGGAAAGGCACATACAGAATAAGGCGGGGTTAAACTAGTTTGTTGGCGCCAAACCCTCACCCTAACCTGGGAAGTGATAAAACCGCACAACATAAGAACAAAATATGCAAAACAATAAACGAAAAACAAATATGAGAACCAGCAAAAAAAAAAAAACATCCGTGTAATCTAATTGATCATTTGAATAAACTTATTCTTAAAGGTTACCAATTCAACAAAGTAGGAAAATCTTTAATTATTATTTTCATTGTTATTAACATTGATTTTGTTTTTGAAAGATTTAACATAACTTAATATATATCGCTATACATGTACAGATATGAGAAATTGTGATCCTACATCCTGAACTGTATATTCGATACTGTTTACTTGTAATAAATAAACGTATATTTTGGCATTGCACAAGGTCATTGCACAAGGTCATCGCACAAGGTCATCGCACAAGGTCATTTACTATACTATATATAAAAATATTAATTTTCGCGAACCATTTAGGTCACGGAAATTCCAAAATATGGCATCAGTAAGGAGAGTTGTGCAAATAATGTAAATACACAGAACCCCATCCAAATTTTCTTCAGCTAAAAGTACTCATCATTTTCTATTTTATATGTACTAACAACATTCCATTTTTCTATAATTTCGATTAAACAATTCCAAAATCTGAGTTAAAATAGGTCGAATGCCCAAAATAAACATTTTCTGATTGGTTGAAGTACTGTGGCGTCGATGATAAGCATAGCAAGCCTCGATATAAAGCACAAGCTTCACAGGAATAAGGAGAGTTTTACAAATAATGTGAATACACAGATCCTCCATCCTATTTATGTTTTGCTGAAAATGTTGCAGTGTTCATCATTTCTGTTTTGATTCTGCTAACAACATTCCATTTTTTCTATAATTCTGATTTAAAGATGTGGAAACCCGTAATAAAAATAGATGGCCTCAATGATTTAAAAGCAACGCAAAAAAATCCGTTAATGTAAACATGTTGAACTTCGAACCTGAGTTCAACCGGGGTTAATAAAGCGATTCACAAATAAAGATCTCCTTGCGCTCAAATGTAATTCTTAGTGAAGTATACGGGTAAATTCGTTTACGGAAATTTATATACACTTTATCATTAATATATTACCAGACTTTTGCATATTCACGTCTTTTTATGTTCAACTTTAGTCAAATTCAATTCTATACAATTTTTTTTTACGTAAAGCAATAGGAGTAAGAATATTATTTCGCGCCAATTTAACCAGCATCATCACCATCATCAAAATTATTTACCGTTATCTTTGTGAAATCTCAGTTATATAGTTTATTAATTAGAGAAATTTTGGTAAGTATTACTTATTAATGTTAAGGTTCTACTGATGTGCTTCTCTAGACCTTTTTAACGGTCAGTTTTTTCCCATTTATCTCGATATTATCCCCGATGACAGAAATGTCAACCCGACCTATTCGTGTCAAAAGTGAAAATCGATCTATTTGATGAACTAATTTCTTCATAAACTGTACATGCATTATTTCTGTATTATTTGATAACCAATCACATTCACGTTGCATGTTTGTATGAAAATAGGTTGTGTATTTGTGGATTGTAAGGGCGATGCAACATGTGAGGTCTGCGCGATCACGTGACATTATTATTTGTAAACAAACATGCTCCCCGTGTAACACGTGTCTGAATTATCCTTTCAAAGTGTAATGAATCTTTCAATCACTATTTTATGATATATTTTTCTGTTTTTTGGTTTGCATATCAGTAGTCAAAGTGAATTAGACTTAGTTCTGAGTAGTGTGGTTTTTTTTTAGAATAAGAAGGTAAGTCTAAATAACTTCATAAGTCATTATTTAACTGAAGTCTAAACAGATGACTCAACTTTCCCTCTAATTCTCCCTCTATTTTTGAAACCTGCATACCAAATTAAAGGGCATTCGCTCCCCTTGAACATTATTTGGCCCCTCCCCTGTCATTTCCCTTTAAATTTGCTCAAAAGTCATGAATACTTTTAGTCCATTTACAGAATTACGGCTGATTTGTGATTTTCCCATCTTAAGGTATCCGACCCATAATAAAGATCTACGGAAAATTTTCCGGAGTTTACCGAGGTGTAAATTTTTTCAACACTCGGTATTTTCCGCCTAGTAAGCGAAAGTATAATTATTATTTTTAAAATGATGATTAAAATACCAGAAAGGTTTAATAAAAGTATATTTTCACTAACTATAGAGTAAAAGCTCATTATTTCTGAAAATTGTCAAATTTTGACAATCCGGAAATAGAAGTTATGGTAAACAAATATGGACGACTCGGTCGGCTGCCAAGACAGACGAATGCGTTTTACCAAAACAAGTACGCGGATTGAAGTCTCTTCGTCTTTTCGTTATGTGGAAATAACGTGTGCAGTTTGGATGCAACTGGTTGTCAAATATGTTGCACCGGCATAGGAAGATTATTTGATAATAGGAATGTAAACACATCACGCACTTGCCTTTGTCACTTATCTGGTGATCTTCCCTGAGAGACGATTTGAATGGACCGTTCATTTTGATTTTTTCTAAAGTTCTGTATTTACATGTTAAGTGTATAATCTGTCATGTGTGTTTGTGTTATGTTATATGACTTTTGATGAACTTCTTTGTACCATTGTATCTTTATGGTGTTTGAGAAATAAAGAATCTTGGATGGAATTTGAATCGACTTTCTCGTGGTTCCTAACATGGAGAAACTCGTTAACCAAAGTTCAAGTTGATGCCAAGCTTCAGTGTAAAACTTTGAGCAGGTAATTTGCATTTACATATGATATCCAAACATTTTAAAACTTGAATTGGAAAACATTGTCATGTTTATCATGCCCCATAAACCGAGCTTGTCTGGCAAAACAGCCGTTAGTCAGAGTAATCTAAACAATAATATTCCAACTCAAAACCCTGACAAATTTTCGCTAATTTGCACGCGCTTTTCTCACATGTAAATAAACAAAAATAACACTTGTTGGGTATCATTTGATTAAAAGTCAAATGCTCATGTAGAATACAAAGAAACATAAATGAAGAGCAAACAATTGACCACTCATATACATGTATATGGGAGTTTTTTCTGTTTAATTTATATGAATGTTAAAAGAACATGAAGAAGTTGATACTTTACATGTATTTCCCATTTTTATGAGATATCCATACTATACTTATTTATTTTAAGAATAACTAATCGAAAAAAAAATCAAATACAGAAAAATATTCAACGACTGAGCGAACAACACATTAATTCAGCAAGGTGTATTGCGCTAGAGTAAATTTTCAGCATTGTATGGTCACAAGTTGTAAAGCTTTTTAATATTTGAATTCTTTGGTCATTTATTCTTTTTAATACATTGGCAAATAGCGTTTTATGTGTTTTTTTAACCGCGCTGAAGTACGTCCATTATTCATAGTTCATTATTCATTATTCAATAATGAATAATGAAATAGTTCATTATTCACTATTCAATATTGAAAAATGAATAATGAATAATGAAATGGTTTATGTTTCATTATTCAAATTGAAGCGGTGAATAGTGAAAAAAAAATTTAAAAAATTGACCGTGACACTATAGCTATATTTTGATTCGCAATGACCATAAGAGGGTTTACGGACGACCTAAATGCCACAATATGCATAAAAAATGAGGAAATATAAAAAAAAAAAAAGAAGATGTGGTATCATTGCCAATGAAACAAACATCCACAAAAGACCAAAATGACACAGACATCAACAACTATAGCTCACCGTACAGCCTACAACAATGAGCAAAGCCCATACCGCGACCCTTTAGCCCCTAATTATAGATCAACCTTATACCTCAATCGAAAGCTATAACGGGAGAAACAACATGTATATAGTCAGCATGTTCCGCAACGCATATTAGAGGACTTAAATGTCGAAATACGCGTGAAAATTAAGAAATAGCCAATTTTGAATAATGAAATGGATATTTTGAATAATGAAATGGACTGCTGCGACCCTTTAACCCCTAATTATAGATAAACCTTATACCTCATTCGAAAGCTTATTACGAGAGGAACAAAATGTATATCGTCAGCATGTTCTGCAACGCATATTAGAAGACTTAAATGTCGAAATACGCGTGAAAATTAAGAAATAGCCAATTTTGAATAATGAAATGGATATTTTGAATAATGGAATGGACTGCTGCGACCCTTTAGCCCCTAATTATAGATAAACCTTACACCTCATTCGAAAGCTTATAACGAGAGGCACAAAATGTATATAGTCAACATGTTCAGCAACGCATATTAGAGGACTTAAATGTCGAAATACGCGTGAAAGTTAAGAAATAGCCAATTTTGAATAATGAAATGGATATTTTGAATAATGGAATGGACTGCTGCGACCCTTTAACCCCTAATTATAGATAAACCTTATACCTCATTCGAAAGCTTATTACGAGAGGAACAAAATGTATATAGTCAGTATGTTCTGCAACGCATATTAGAGGACTTAAATGTCGAAATACGCGTGAAAATTAAGAAATAGCCAATTTTGAATAATGAAATGGATATTTTGAATAATGGAATGGACTGCTGCGACCCTTTAACCCCTAATTAAAGATAAACCTTATACCTCATTCGAAAGCTTATTACGAGAGGAACAAAATGTATATCGTCAGCATGTTCTGCAACGCATATTAGAGGACTTAAATGTCGAAATACGCGTGAAAATTAAGAAATAGCCAATTTTGAATAATGAAATGGATATTTTGAATAATGGAATGGACTGCTGCGACCCTTTAGCCCCTAATTATAGATAAACCTTATACCTCATTCGAAAGCTTATAACGAGAGGAACAAAATGTATATAGTCAACATGTTCAGCAATGCATATTAGAGGACTTAAATGTCGAAATACGCGTGAAAGTTAAGAAATAGCCAATTTTGAATAATGAAATGGATATTTTGAATAATGGAATGGACTGCTGCGACCCTTTAACCCCTAATTATAGATAAACCTTATACCTCATTCGAAAGCTTATTACGAGAGGAACAAAATGTATATAGTCAGGTGGTTCTGCAACGCATATTAGAGGACTTAAATGTCGAAATACGCGTGAAAATTAAGAAATAGCCAATTTTGAATAATGAAATGGATATTTTGAATAATGGAATGGACTGCTGCGACCCTTTAACCCCTAATTAAAGATAAACCTTATACCTCATTCGAAAGCTTATAACGAGAGGAACAAAATGTATATAGTCAACATGTTCAGCAACGCATATTAGAGGACTTAAATGTCGAAATACGCGTGAAAGTTAAGAAATAGCCAATTTTGAATAATGAAATGGATATTTTGAATAATGGAATGGACTGCTGCGACCCTTTAGCCCCTAATTATAGATAAACCTTATACCTCATTCGAAAGCTTATAACGAGAGGAACAAAATGTATATAGTCAACATGTTCAGCAACGCATATTAGAGGACTTAAATGTCGAAATACGCGTGAAAGTTAAGAAATAGCCAATTTTGAATAATGAAATGGATATTTTGAATAATGGAATGGACTGCTGCGACCCTTTAACCCCTAATTATAGATAAACCTTATACCTCATTCGAAAGCTTATAACGAGAGGAACAAAATGTATATAGTCAACATGTTCAGCAACGCATATTAGAGGACTTAAATGTCGAAATACGCGTGAAAATTAAGAAATAGCCAATTTTGAATAATGAAATGGATATTTTGAATAATGGAATGGACTGCTGCGACCCTTTAGCCCCTAATTATAGATAAACTTTATACCTCATTCGAAAGTTTATAACGAGAGGAACAAAATGTATATAGTCAACATGTTCAGCAACGCATATTAGAGGACTTAAATGTCGAAATACGCGTGAAAGTTAAGAAATAGCCAATTTTGAATAATGAAATGGATATTTTGAATAATGGAATGGACTGCTGCGACCCTTTAACCCCTAATTATAGATAAACCTTATACCTCATTCGAAAGCTTATTACGAGAGGAACAAAATGTATATAGTCAGCATGTTCTGCAACGCATATTAGAGGACTTAAATGTCGAAATACGCGTGAAAATTAAGAAATAGCCAATTTTGAATAATGAAATGGATATTTTGAATAATGGAATGGACTGCTGCGACCCTTTAGCCCCTAATTATAGATAAACCTTATACCTCATTCGAAAGCTTATAACGAGAGGAACAAAATGTATATAGTCAACATGTTCAGCAACGCATATTAGAGGACTTAAATGTCGAAATACGCGTGAAAGTTAAGAAATAGCCAATTTTGAATAATGAAATGGATATTTTGAATAATGGAATGGACTGCTGCGACCTTTAACCCCTAATTATAGATAAACCTTATACCTCATTCGAAAGCTTATAACGAGAGGAACAAAATGTATATAGTCAGGTGGTTCTGCAACGCATATTAGAGGACTTAAATGTCGAAATACGCGTGAAAATTAAGAAATAGCCAATTTTGAATAATGAAATGGATATTTTGAATAATGGAATGGACTGCTGCGACCCTTTAGCCCCTAATTATAGATAAACCTTATACCTCATTCGAAAGCTTATAACGAGAGGAACAAAATGTATATAGTCAACATGTTCAGCAACGCATATTAGAGGACTTAAATGTCGAAATACGCGTGAAAGTTAAGAAATAGCCAGTTTTGAATAATGAAATGGATATTTTGAATAATGGAATGGACTGCTGCGACCCTTTAACCCCTAATTATAGATAAACCTTATACCTCATTCGAAAGCTTATAACGAGAGGAACAAAATGTATATAGTCAACATGTTCAGCAACGCATATTAGAGGACTTAAATGTCGAAATACGCGTGAAAATTAATAAATAGCCAATTTTGAATAATGAAATGGATATTTTGAATAATGGAATGGACTGCTGCGACCCTTTAGCCCCTAATTATAGATAAACTTTATACCTCATTCGAAAGCTTATAACGAGAGGAACAAAATGTATATAGTCAACATGTTCAGCAACGCATATTAGAGGACTTAAATGTCGAAATACGCGTGAAAGTTAAGAAATAGCCAATTTTGAATAATGAAATGGATATTTTGAATAATGGAATGGACTGCTGCGACCCTTTAACCCCTAATTATAGATAAACCTTCTACCTCATTCGAAAGCTTATAACGAGAGGAACAAAATGTATATAGTCAACATGTTCAGCAACGCATATTAGAGGACTTAAATGTCGAAATACGCGTGAAAGTTAAGAAATAGCCAATTTTGAATAATGAAATGGATATTTTGAATAATGAAATGGACTGCTGCGACCCTTTAACCCCTAATTATAGATAAACCTTATACCTCATTCGAAAGCTTATTACGAGAGGAACAAAATGTATATCGTCAGCATGTTCTGCAACTCATATTACAGGACTTAAATGTCGAAATACGCGTGAAAATTAAGAAATAGCCAATTTTGAATAATGAAATGGATATTTTAAATAATGGAATGGACTGCTGCGACCCTTTAGCCCCTAATTATAGATAAACCTTATACCTCATTCGAAAGCTTATAACGAGAGGAACAAAATGTATATAGTCAACATGTTCAGCAACGCATATTAGAGGACTTAAATGTCGAAATACGCGTGAAAGTTAAGAAATAGCCAATTTTGAATAATGAAATGGATATTTTGAATAATGGAATGGACTGCTGCGACCCTTTAACCCCTAATTATAGATAAACCTTATACCTCATTCGAAAGCTTATAACGAGAGGAACAAAATGTATATAGTCAACATGTTCAGCAACGCATATTAGAGGACTTAAATGTTGAAATACGCGTGAAAGTTAAGAAATAGCCAATTTTGAATAATGAAATGGATATTTTGAATAATGGAATGGACTGCTGCGACCCTTTAACCCCTAATTATAGATAAACCTTATACCTCATTCGAAAGCTTATTACGAGAGGAACAAAATGTATATAGTCAGCATGTTCTGCAACGCATATTAGAGGACTTAAATGTCGAAATACGCGTGAAAATTAAGAAATAGCCAATTTTGAATAATGAAATGGATATTTTGAATAATGGAATGGACTGCTGCGACCCTTTAACCCCTAATTAAAGATAAACCTTATACCTCATTCGAAAGCTTATAACGAGAGGAACAAAATGTATATAGTCAACATGTTCAGCAACGCATATTAGAGGACTTAAATGTCGAAATACGCGTGAAATTTAAGAAATAGCCAATTTTGAATAATGAAATGGATATTTTGAATAATGGAATGGACTGCTGCGACCCTTTAGCCCCTAATTATAGATAAACCTTATACCTCATTCGAAAGCTTATAACGAGAGGAACAAAATGTATATAGTCAACATGTTCAGCAACGCATATTAGAGGACTTAAATGTCGAAATACGCGTGAAAGTTAAGAAATAGCCAATTTTGAATAATGAAATGGATATTTTGAATAATGGAATGGACTGCTGTGACCCTTTAGCCCCTAATTATAGATAAACCTTATACCTCATTCGAAAGCTGATTACAAGACGAACAAAATTTATATAGTCAATATGTTCCGCAACGAATATTAGAAGACCTAAATGCCAAAATACGCGTGACGATTAAGAAACAGCCAATTTTGAATAATGAAATGGATATTTTGAATAATGGAATGGACTGTGGCGACACTTTTGCCCCTATTATAGATAAACCTTGTACCTCATTCGAAAGCTGATTACAAGACGAACAACATGCTTATAATCAATATGTTCTGCAACCAATATTAGAAGACCTAAATGCCGAAATACGCGTGAAAATCAAGAAAAAGGTCAATTTTGAATAATGAAATGGATATTTTGAATAATGAAATGGACTGCTGCGACCCTTTAACCCCTAATTATAGATAAACCTTATACCTCATTCGAAAGCTTATTACGAGAGGAACAAAATGTATATCGTCAGCATGTTCTGCAACTCATATTACAGGACTTAAATGTCGAAATACGCGTGAAAATTAAGAAATAGCCAATTTTGAATAATGAAATGGATATTTTAAATAATGGAATGGACTGCTGCGACCCTTTAGCCCCTAATTATAGATAAACCTTATACCTCATTCGAAAGCTTATAACGAGAGGAACAAAATGTATATAGTCAACATGTTCAGCAACGCATATTAGAGGACTTAAATGTCGAAATACGCGTGAAAGTTAAGAAATAGCCAATTTTGAATAATGAAATGGATATTTTGAATAATGGAATGGACTGCTGCGACCCTTTAACCCCTAATTATAGATAAACCTTATACCTCATTCGAAAGCTTATAACGAGAGGAACAAAATGTATATAGTCAACATGTTCAGCAACGCATATTAGAGGACTTAAATGTCGAAATACGCGTGAAAATTAAGAAATAGCCAATTTTGAATAATGAAATGGATATTTTGAATAATGGAATGGACTGCTGCGACCCTTTAGCCCCTAATTATAGATAAACTTTATACCTCATTCGAAAGCTTATAACGAGAGGAACAAAATGTATATAGTCAACATGTTCAGCAACGCATATTAGAGGACTTAAATGTCAAATACGCGTGAAAGTTAAGAAATAGCCAATTTTGAATAATGAAATGGATATTTTGAATAATGGAATGGACTGCTGCGACCCTTTAACCCCTAATTATAGATAAACCTTATACCTCATTCGAAAGCTTATTACGAGAGGAACAAAATGTATATAGTCAGGTGGTTCTGCAACGCATATTAGAGGACTTAAATGTCGAAATACGCGTGAAAATTAAGAAATAGCCAATTTTGAATAATGAAATGGATATTTTGAATAATGGAATGGACTGCTGCGACCCTTTAACCCCTAATTAAAGATAAACCTTATACCTCATTCGAAAGCTTATAACGAGAGGAACAAAATGTATATAGTCAACATGTTCAGCAACGCATATTAGAGGACTTAAATGTCGAAATACGCGTGAAAGTTAAGAAATAGCCAATTTTGAATAATGAAATGGATATTTTGAATAATGGAATGGACTGCTGCGACCCTTTAGCCCCTAATTATAGATAAACCTTATACCTCATTCGAAAGCTTATAACAAGAGGAACAAAATGTATATAGTCAACATGTTCAGCAACGCATATTAGAGGACTTAAATGTCGAAATACGCGTGAAAGTTAAGAAATAGCCAATTTTGAATAATGAAATGGATATTTTGAATAATGGAATGGACTGCTGTGACCCTTTAGCCCCTAATTATAGATAAACCTTATACCTCATTCGAAAGCTGATTACAAGACGAACAAAATTTATATAGTCAATATGTTCCGCAACGAATATTAGAAGACCTAAATGCCAAAATACGCGTGACGATTAAGAAACAGCCAATTTTGAATAATGAAATGGATATTTTGAATAATGGAATGGACTGTGGCGACCCTTTAGCCCCTATTATAGATAAACCTTATACTTCATTCGAAAGCTTATTACAAGACGAACAAAATGCTTATAGTCAACATGTTCCGCAACAAATATTAGAAGACCTAATTGGCAAAATACGCGTGAAAATTAAGAAATAGTCAATTTTGAATAATGAAATGGATATTTTGAATAATGGAATGGACTGCGGTGAAGATTTAGCCCCTAATTATAGATAAACCTTATACCTCATTCGAAAGCTGATTACAAGACGAACAAAATGTATATAGTCAACATGTTCCGCAACGAATATTTGAAGATTTAAATGCCGAGGTACACGTGAAATTTAAGAAATAGCCAATTTTGAATAATGAAATGGATATTTTGAATAATGGAATGGACTGCGGCGACCCTTTAGCCCCTAATTATAGATAAACCTTATACCTCATTCGAAAGCTTATTACAAGACGAACAAAATGCTTATAGTCAACATGTTCCGCAACCAATATTAGAAGACCTAAATGCCGAAATACGCGTGAAAATCAAGAAAAAGGTCAATTTTGAATAATGAAATGGATATTTTGAAAAATGGAATGGAGTGCGGCGACCCTTTAGCCCCTAATTATAGATAAATCTTATACCTCATTCGAAAACTGATTACAAGACGAACAAAATGTATATAGTCAACATGTTCCGCAACGAATATTAGAAGACCTGATTGCCAAAAGACGAGTGAACATTTAGAAACAGCCAATTTTGAATAATGAAATGGATATTTTGAATAATGGAATGGACTGTGGCGACCCTTTAGCCCCTATTATAGATAAACCTTATACCTCATTCGACAGCTGATTACAAGACGAACAAAATGCTTATAGTCAACATGTTCTGCAACAAATATTAGAAGACCTAATTGCCAAAATACGCGTGAAAATTAAGAAAAAGTCAATTTTGAATAATTAAATGGACTGGCAGGACCCTTCAACCTCTCATAACAGATATATATTATACATCAATCAAAATCTTATCAAGAGAGGAACAAAATGTATATAGTCAATATGTTCCGCAACGCATATAAGAGGAGTAACGAAGGACTTAAATATCGAAATACGCATGAACATCGAGAAATAGCTGATTTTGAATAATGGAATTAACCGCTGCTACCCGTCAGCTCCTAATTAAGGAAAAATTAAACACTTTATCAAAGTTTATTGGTAGAGGTATAAACTGAGTATAAATAATATGAGTCGCAATGACCATTATAGGGGTTACTGAGGTCCTAAACATCGAAATACTCAATATATACAATAAACAATAGCTGATTTTAAATAATAGAATGCACTGCTGCAACCCGTCCGATCCTAGGTAAGAAAAAAAGCATACACCAAATTCAAGCTTTTTGATATATGCCGCACTGTCCATTAAAGGGGTTACAGAGGACTGAAATACCAAAATAAGCGTGAAAAAAATCATACGCAATTTAAAGACTTATTGAGAAATGAACAAAATCGAGAAATTTTCCGCCATATGGTTGCAATGAACAAAATGTCGGTATATGTATTCTTTATCTTCTTTTCTGAAAATAAGTGACTGTTATAAATTTTTTCAACTCTACTTCTCAACGTAGATGCATTAATTGGCATCGGCATTATATATCACAGACTCCAGTATATATCTCTTGATTGCAATATGCTAGTTCCATATATAAACCGATTGGCCACGTTATTACCGGTGACCTCAACCTTGTCAATGAGATTTCCCTCTGAAATATTGTAAGGCTAAATCCATTAATTGGAAACACAACTTAAAAATACTGATGGATTCAGTCGAGAGTTATGCCAGGCAATAGACAAGATTCTAGAAAGAAGACGTAGATACTCTTTCCACATGAAATGAAGCTGTGAGGTCGGCAAAACAAATCAAAATTAAGAAACTGAATATGTTTACCTAAAACCCATACTACGTCCATCTTTAGAAACCCAAATGTTGAAAAACACTTCTACCTCAATTACCAATGTGTTGTTGTCCCCACAGATTAAGCCACAAACAGCATCGTTTTTGTGTCCAATCTCATTACATACACTTCGTTAAACATGCTTTAGGTATTGACAATTTACTTGGAAACTCTACATATACCCCCACGACACCTACCAATGAGGAAATCATAAAAAGATTTGTTTTATGCTCTTTAGAAAATTCAAACAAAGATGAAGAACTGGATCTTTCATCACGGTATTTCATACCTAAACTACACAATTATGTCCTACAAACAATGGTCTATTGATGGGTCTTCCAAGTGCTCCATGAAACCTATGTTTTAGTAACTAACAGCAATTTTATGAGCAATCAAAGCTGAACTTCAAGGTTATTGTGAAACTGCTTATTCTACAGGTCTAAAAGTCTTTCATCTTGCAACAGTTTTAAAATATTTGAATTTTCGTAAACTATACGCAAGTAGTGTCCATCCAAACTAAGAGACTTTTTTAACGAATGTGTAATGATTCGATTCATAAAAAGAAAGTACAACGTAGACACGAATATATTGTCTTTGGGAGGGATAAACCCTACTTTTTAAAAAAATCCCTTAAAAAAATAAATCCCAAAACAATCTCTAATTCTGACATAAACAAGATGCTTGATTGTTACCTTTTTTTTAACAAACTATCAGCATTCCAATGTGAACCAGCTGTGCCCCTATACTGGCCGATTTTTTCCTTATTATTTCGAGGATGACTTCATACAGGAACGTTAACGTCTTATCAAGAAAAAAAAAGAAATTATCAATATCCTTTAACTTCCCTTCCGCCTTTTAGGTAATGTTCTCTCACCAAATTATTCACATTTTTAGTGTTTTTTTTGTTAATCGCATATATCATATGGAACAAGCAAAATAAGGATACAACAGATACAGTTATGTCTGCCTCATATCTTTACTTGCATATAGAAATCGACGATAAAGGATCAGTTGAAAACAAAATGTTATGACAAAAGTGATGGTTTCAGCTTCCTGATTAAAAACGTTCCGTTTCTATGTACGAACATTCCAGCAATGCTTGAATACGAACTATGTATATCCTATTTGATACGATACTATCGAGCTTGTATTTTCATATCAGGACTTCAATGACAGGGCTTTCTTGATTACAAGGAAACTGTCCAATCAAGAGTTGTAAATGGTGAAGTTATCATCATCTCTTCGTAAATTTTGCAGACGCCATCACATGTTAGTTGACCGCTACGGAATATACGCTTCACAGATAACATCAGATATGTGCCTTTTGTCGTAATTACAATCCCGTTCCTTTTCACGAATGTGACCGACCCACCGATTTAGACTATTTACTGGGTTTGTAATGACATGAACAACATGATTGGTGACACATGGGGACCAGAATTTGCTGAACCTTCCACAGCAAATTAAATCACCCCAAGTTTTTGGTGGGGTTCGTGCTGCTTGGTATTCAGTTTTCTTTGTTGTGTCTTGTGTACTTTTAATTGTTTAGCCATGGGGTTGTCATTCCTTTTTTATGATTTAATGTACCTCAGGGGTCTGTCAATCCTCTTTGATATGTTAAACGTGCCACTATGCATCTAAGAGGGATAACAGGGGACCTAAATGAAAATACGCCTGAATACAAGAAATACCGAATTTTTAATAATGGAATGGATATTTTTTATGATGGAATGAACTGCCGTGACCCGTCATTGCCTAGTTAAAGAGAAACATTATACGTCATTCGGGAGCTTATCAATTGAGGAACTAATTGATTACATATATATATATTCTACAGTGTCCTCTATTGCAGGGGTTATTTATAAGCTAAATATCAAAATATCGACCATGATTTTTATTTAAAATCAATTGCAAAAACCACATTGGTAAATAACGTCTTTAAAGGAACGGTCTTTGAAGGTCAATGACTACAATAAACCGTTGACAGACGATTTTCTCCATAAAGTCTTAATTGCAATTCTTGTCTATCAGATCATTCATCGTCATAATTAATACTTTTAGCAGAACCATTAAAAACACATATGTGCATGATCAAACGTATATACTAACATGCGATGCGGTTATAAAAATAAACAAAGCTTAACAGAACTGCAGGATTTATAGCAAAAGCACGAAACACAACCAGTAATAATGATCACAATACTTCCATAATTGTGGTATGCTTTGAAGGAAAAGTTCGTACAATGTCACCATTTACAATCTATCATACTGTTCAAGCAAAAGAGCCCCTTCATAATCAACTCGATGAACATTAGGTTTACATGTATTATAATTATAATTAAAACGAACACCATACAATTAATATAATAAGAACAACAAAATAATATGATTGCTGACCGTTAAAGATAAAAAAAAAAGTGTCTTACTAAAAAGATTTTAACAGTGTTTATACTAACAATGTTTCTTTTATGATCCACCTATTTAACACTCAAAGGACATAGCCTTCTTCCAAACCTAAGAAAATATTTTTTTTAAAGATTTAATTATAAATGATTCTTTAAGCAAATTAATAGGTGAACAGTTTTAGCCTATTGTTTTGGAGACGATTTTAGTATGTAACAACTGTGGTGTAAAGGTAAAAAAAACATCATTTAAGTATTCAGGTACCAAAAATTGAGTGTCAGGTTATTGCATTTGGTGGACACATTGAAAAGACAGTGAAAAGAATATGCATTAAGCAAATTTGTTACAAAAGTATTATTTGTATAAACCATGTACTATGTTAATTCAAGTTTTGAATTATCAACTTGTAAACATTGTTTTCCTTAGCAAATAATTCATTTCTAACTTTTTGTTACATTTTACCAAGCATTCAAAAACCTTTTCTCTAGGCAGTTATAAATGAAGCGGTTGAATTATATGTATCAATAATATGTACTCACATTTACAAACACTAAGAAATATATTTTATTATATTGTGTTTTACCAATGGTCAACCAACTTACAAAACCAGTTCATTTTTCAATTTTCATTCAGTAAAAATGAGCGCATCATCTAACAAACACTTAGCAAAAACCACTTTCCAAACATGTCATAAAAATAAAAGTTAGCCGTATGCATGCCAACCTTTTTTTACATTGGTGTTTTTGATATTGACGACTATCTACAAGTAATCGTTCAGGTCACACTGCTTATATAAAAACTGACAAAGAAACTGAATTGGGTTATTTTTGTGTTCCACTATTGCTGTAAAGAAATTGTCCTAAGCAAGGAATAGACAAAACTGTTTTACCAATTGATCAAATTGCACATATCAATTCAAAGAGCAACTATGATTATTAACTATGTTCGGTGAGAAGATCAATCCTTTGAAATAAACAAATTAACATGATGTACATGTTGTAATTGAACGTAAAATTATTTATAAAAGGTGTAAAATGGACTTTCAATTGTAGATTTTTCACATCATTGGAAAAAATATAACTCAATCAAAAAGCCAGTTAGATTACTTTTGTTAGAAAAAAGCTCAAATACCATTCATTATGAATTTGTAGAAGTACATTACAAATTGTAATTCGCAACCGTTTAATGACCATAAATTACAAAAGAAGCTGCAATTTGTTTTCGTTAAGCATCTTGTGTTCAATAGTATTAAACAAGAACAGTGCAAGCGGTATATATTACTTCCATCAATTAAAAGACTTCGTCAAAACACTGAAATATGTCGTAAGTAAAACTTTGTTCTATGAAATATCCAAGCCAGAATTTTGTTTTAAAATACATAAAGTCGCCATATGTGTATTGTTCAGGTTTTAAAGATCATTATTATATGCTGATATAAAAGGCTATATCAGTCAGATAATCAACTCATGTAGAACTTTTTAAAGTTTAAAGTGATGTAATCTACATATATATTCTGACATAACATCTGACACATTGTCAAATGTGAATTTTGTTTTCTGGCAGTACGATTATCTTCCTTAACATTTAACATATAGAGGCTCACATATAGATCGCATTTCCTTCTCACCTGTTGCAACCTTTTGATATCATATAAAACATAGTTCAGTGGTATTTTAGTTTTAAAAATCCTTGCTGCAAATTCGGCAGACGTTTTTCCATTATACATGTAGTTCGATAAATCTTTGTTATATAATGCATTCAATAACTTCTTATAATAAATGTCTGTGTAACATCAATGTTTTATTGTCGCAATACTTATTTCTGCTGGCTCTTGGATTTTTATAAGTAACCTCTCAAAATATCCTCCAAGATCTCCTTTCTAGGATTGATAATCTCCTGCCAAAGAAAGATATTCAAATTTAATAAGGGATAAAGGTTAAAATTCATACAAACAATAAGTGATACCGTCTTACAATTAAATAATTTTACGTCTTATGTTTGAATTGTTGTACATTGTTATTTCGGGGCCTTAAACAGCGGAGTATGCGGTTTAGGCTGTGCTCACCGTACGGTGACATATAGTTGATAATTTCTGTTTCGGTTTGATCTCTTGTAGAGAGTTATCTCATTGGCAATCATACCACATGGGTTTCTTGGTACTTACAAACAGCTGATCGATATCCAATCATAATTTTCTATAAAAGTGTGTTTATTATAACTATCAAGCTTTGAAAAGTTTGTCGTCATATGGAAATTATACACAATTAGTAAGCTTCCTAATTAGACTTCATTTTCGTCATGCTGTATACAATATTGACATGAAAGTGTGCACCACATGTTTAGACAAAACTTATTGACGGAACCGTGTACGTATCGTTTTTGTTATTGTTGATACTGACCTGTTACGTTAAATCCTACTTTTGATATCATGTATTATTTCAATGAAACATTATCTTTCTTTTATTTACAGTTGAAATGAATTATACATTTGAAATAATTTGAGTTTCAACTGAATTTTGTTTCAATGCAAATATTTTGGTCGGGCTTTGTACATCAAATATTCTTTCATCTTATCAGGGAAATATTCAAATAAAATTCGTTTTAAAGTTTTCATCTGTGGAAAAATAAAGATAAATTCCTGTTTTTGTACTGATGTACTATCCTTTTCAACGGCAGATCAAGTTATCATTTTTGTTTTCTGCATTTCGTTGATATTGCTTAATTTTCAGTAATTGTAAGTTATTGATATTACCAATGTTATTTCAACTGATCGGGTGGAGCTTTCACTTTAACAAACAGTCGCTTGCAAGATGAGTATGATAAGGATTAATTCCGTGATAACTGTCGTTCATTTCTAATTACCTATTAGTGTCACCGAATGGATATACAAATGAACTTGAGAGTATACTAATGGACGAATAACTGGACACGTCATTAGTGAGTTTATCCAATAACACCTGTCTATATCGAACCGGTTAAACCCTGCCCAGTCAAGTGAAATAAACCAAGTAATATTTTTAAAATAAATATTCAGTACAAATTTTAATGCGTAAATAAATGGTTGGTTGAACATGGTTTGGTATACCACAAAACCAGGTTCAATCCACCTTTTTTGTTTTATTGAAGTGTCCTGTACCAACTCATGAAAATGACAATTAATACAATTTAGTTCGTTTCTGTGTGTGTTATATTTCAATGTTGTGTTTCTGTTGTGTCGTTGTTCTCCTTTTAAATTTAACGCGTCCCTCATTATACAGTCGGAGTTGGTGATAATGATTAAAAACAGAATTATCATATGCATAAAAGTTATAATACCATATAAAAAAGAAATTATAAGATAGAGTACGCAAACAGTTTTTGCAATTTGTGTAATATAATATGCGAGTTAAATTATTGAATTATTTCGTCGAACATTGTTTACACATACAGATATATTTGCAATGCTGTACAAATGAGTACAAACCTTATGTTGTCTGCAACAAATCATCTTCGCAAATAGAAGAACGAATGGACCACAATCATGACTATTTTGCTGCTTTGGTATTTCCTTAAAATTCAACATATCATTCATGATTATCACATATTAGAATTTTATAACGACTGTTTAACTAAATTATACCGACAAAGTCGATTTTTTAAAGGAGCGGTACAACTTGGTAACATGTTGTTTTCTTACACTAAAGAGTAGGATAACATTTAATTTTGCCTGCTCATAAGATCAACGCAATCAAAGCCATAACGCTATGATTCTATTCACCAATAATTACCTTTATATGATGGCATGATAGACAGGAAGACATATAGAATTGAGGTTTTGTATTGGATATTTGTCGCATTTTTTAATCATTAATTACCGAACAGTTCTTTTGAAAAAAACACATGATGACGACTTTTATTCCATTAGTTATCACTAAGTTTCCTATTTCAATGTGATAACTGTACTTTAAAGTTATTAAAAAACTGGACAAAATCGTGGTATATGGACTGCCCACAAGACAGTGTAAATGACTAGGAAAGCGATAATGACTTAGTCGAAGATAATGTCATTATCGTTGTCGCAGTCAATACCATGGTAATATTGGCAGTCTATGTATTGGGATAGTAACCTATTATATTTATTTCATTGAGGAACCATTTCGTTATTTTAAATCTCCAAGCTAACTCGAGGTATTGTACGGTTTCTATAGGAAAGAATGAAGACCAGTCATAGTTATAACTATAACTCATTCTTATTTGTTGTAACGCATTTTCTTTAGTATATGAATAAGAACTAAAGATTTCTATATGTTTATAAATAACCAAAACATTACTTAAACAATTTAACAGCTTCAATATTTTGAATAATTAACTTTTCCCTAAACAGATAATGCACGCCCCATTGGTCATTAACATGTGAAACGACCGGTTTTCTAGTCCGTTGCATTCTGTTGAAGGACTCTTTCTACTAGAGAATAAATAATGTCACGTGCACTTAGATATCCAACGAAATAACCGAAATCTTTAGCGATATGACATAATAATAATTATTTAAAATCATTATTGACACGAGCAAACAATTAATGAAAAAATTAACTTAAATCAGACAATCCAGAAGAATTCTGTAATGGACTACAAATCTATAAAAAAAAAATATCAAATGCAATCGGCTTTTAAAAAAGAAACTACAGATGAAACCTAGAATATAATTTGCTTAAGAAAATACAAACGAATCATAAAATATATTAATATATAAGGAGAAACAGTTGATTCTGAGGAAAATAGGCACACAATTGCATGTGTTTGTAAAAAGATGATAAATACCTGTTCTACATCCCTTGACCTTTTTAACTCTATACCCTTCTGTTGCCACATTTTTCTGTATAAAATAAAAAATAAAAAAGAAACAAAAAAATTCGATAGTATATATTTAAAAAAAAAGTTCCATGATTGCCAATAAGACCAGAAGACCACTAATGACACAGAACAGCTATATGTTACATACGGCCATTAACAATGAACACAGCGAGGTGGATTATATAACAACCGGAGAAATCTTAAAACGTGCGTTATGTTATTTATATACACATTGAAGTCCGATATTCCTGTCGATATCGGGTTAGGTATACACAATTATTAAAAGTACCAAGCTTATAGTTTGATATACCATACTAACGTTTTATCCGCATAAGAGTCAACAGTGACGGTTATTTCAAAAACATGAAAAGCTAAAACTTTAAAAGTTGAAGAGCATTAGTGACCAAAAACTTCAATCAGTTGCTACAAATACGACCAAGGCAATTACATTATATACATGATTCATTGTAATACGTTATTCTGATTGTCTAATTGCAAGCACGCGTTATTTCTTAATCAACTTCATTACACAATGAAAGTTATCATTTATTATGACACCAGGTCCGACAATAAAGTACGCGGGTAAATAAAAATAAAACTTGATAAAAGTCGGCTTTTTATGATCTTAGGTAAAAATTTAGTTATAAGTTTTGAATGCTTCTTTTTGTAATTCCTAGGGTTGTAAAAGCGTTGACCGTGCGCACATTTAAAGTGTTTTTCGGTTAACGAATATATACCCCTATAAGTTACAAATAGAAACATTCAATTCTTAAATAAAAGTCAATAATGTAAGTGTTATAAAACACTGTCCAGTAACAATATGAATGTTACAGAAATTTCATGAAGTAAGTGGCAAATAAGTGTTTCAGATATACGGAAATCCATGTCATCATCATTCATCTAAAACCATATTCAAAAAGGTGTGTGTGTGCTATGGCTTGATATCTGGTTTCACGACATTTTAATTACGAAAAAAATACTATCTTTGATTTTTAATCATTTTCTTTATAAATTTTTCGAAATAAGTGGTTTCTATTATTCCCAAGCAAAACATTTCTTTTTGTTTCATACTGCAAACCGAAAATATGATTAGTTTGTTATTACATGTATCACATGTTTCTTGTTTGTTTTGCCTAATCAACGGAGGAAAGTATTGTATCTTCCTAAACCTTTACATATGTTTAAGACAGAAAACTGTACAGTAAACATGTAATTGGCAAACACAGACAGCCATTTTGTTTTAAAATATTCTGGAGTTTGGATTTTGACAAGGACAAGTAATGACTTGATGTAAATTTCTTTAACACTTGGTTATATCTAGGATTTCTCCTTAAACGAATGACCTTTCGTACTGAACTAAAATCACTTTATATATCCTAAGTCATGAATCTGAGGTTCAGTAGTTGTCGTTTGTTTATGTGGTTCATACGTAGTCTTTTATATGGATTAAACCGTTGGAATTCCCGTTCAGAGGGTTTTACGCTAGCAACAAGTAAAATCACAAAAATGCTGAACTTGGAGGAAAATCAATTGTCCTGTTTGTTGTGAACCAATGATCCGTGTTGAAGACCATACCTTGATCTATAATTGTTTAACTTTTAAAATAGTGATTTTGATGAAGACTTGTCTCATTGCAGTCATACCACATCTTTCTATTTCTATGTATAATAGGTTTTGAAAATTCTGAAATTGAGAAGTCATGACATGTACGAAATATTAAGACATCTAAAATCCACACACTTTTCACACAGTATTAAATGATATACGTTAATCAATTGACAGTGCAACAACTTCTTTAATTTGTAAAAATGGACATATAATTACATAAACTTGTGTACAAAGACCTTTGATGTCTTTCTAGTTACTTAGACACAACTAACACAGTAGAAATCCATAAGAAATCACATTTTGTTTTTATTCATATTTCATCCAATTCCATATTGAATGTCTTCACCCTGCAAAGTTTCACTATAAATTTGAAACCTTTTTTAAAATTGCTTGTACGAATCATTGATAAAATAACTATATTTAACTGATTTACCTCACAGTCTTCATAAAACTAAAGTCAGTTGTAGAGAATGCAGGATCAAGAAGTGCAATTTCCTTTTCAGCATTGTCAACCACCTGAATATTACCTCAAATTATTAGTATTTTGTATAGGAATGTGGAACATAATGTTGATTATATATTTATCATCATTCTTATATTTTCATGAAAACTTTTCTATCCATATATATGCTTATCATATAAAACTAATAGGTCTACATAAGCTTATAACAATTCTCTAGAGAGCGCTAACACGGAACCTAATTTAAAAAAACTTATATAGTTTGATAATGGTTCGTTTCATATGAATATGCATAACTCACCAGTAATGACCAATGACAAGGTGTGTAATAAGGAAAGAACACGATTTCTTTCAGTAACCATTCATCATTGAAAGCTGGTTTCTCTTTCCAAAAACTGTCTACAACTGCAATGTTATCATATTTCCTTGAAAGTAGCGACAAATAGGCATTCACCAACTGAAAACCAGAATAGATCCAATTAACAGTGATTAATAGTGCTAGCAATCTCGTGTCTAAATAGAATTCTACAATTACATATTGCATCCCAATTGTTTCAATGACTGAAAATATAGGTAAAACATTTATTCATTCTTACAGAAAATCCATCAACAGCATCACGAAATGGCTATGTTGCACTTACAACTACATACAGACAAACGAAGATAACGATGTATTAATAAGAATATCAAAAGGTTCCTTGGATACAAAACATATTTATATCAATATAACAATTATGATTTCAGTGCAGTAATTCATTTGAAACATGTTGTTAGCACCAGGTATAAAACAATTGATATCACATAAAAGATGTGACAGGTATTAATATCATACAGTAACACAAACCTGATCATTAATCCACTCTGTTCCTTTCAATATATCAACATCTGACTGTTGAAGATAAATCTTTCCTCTTAAAAATCCGCTCTGAATAAAATGTATATTTACTTAGTTATATTCGGATAGAGATAAATTTAACCGGAAACCAAATCAGTTTTTCTCTATATTTCAATAAATTTTTGGAAGACTTCCTAGAATAAATGCAATGGCAAATTTACAACTATAGAACACATGTGACTTTTTTATGAACTAAGTCATATAAAAAAAAAAATTCCCGGATGGTGACTCTCACAAGTTACTTTTTTTATGAACTAAGTCATATGATATATTTTTTTCAGGATGGTGACTCTAGATTTGCTTTATTCAAATTACGTTCTACGAATTCCTTGATATCACTGTTTTCTAAATAGACATTTATTCATTTATAAAATATTTGTGATATTAAAACATATAAAAAGAATGGAATAAAATCGAATGTAAATATATATTGGCGCAATTAGTGGGCTTCATTGGTTCTGAATCGGAAAGGTAACGCAAGATCAATAGATGGACTTTATATTCAGTTATCAGACATTAAAGGTTCACACCATCATATTCTGTTGTTCGTGTTCCGTCAAAGCAAAACAGAATGGAATCTTTTTTCAACTAGAACGTACTTAAGTGTCCTTACGAGCCTATGTTTACTACTTGATCATCCAAGTGCAACGCGACACTTCTTTGATTGCTAATGACATTTAAGTTAATAACTTAGGTCCTTATTCCACCCTTTACATTTTTGTAACACAAACCGTTCTCATTTTCATGACCGGTTCAACTACATGTTTGATTGCCCCTACAGTATTTTTTGCATTTCGCTAATCAACGACATCTGTAAATATTTTGTGAATCAAATTCCAACATGAACATTATAACGTAAAATAACCATGTCAACTACATGGATATCGAAAAAAAATGAAGACGAAAGATGGACGGTATAACATTGTTCAAGCAGTAAGCATTATTGTCTTAACACATATTAGACCGCAAATAAGTACATATATACCCACCCACCTCTAAGCTTCTGAACAGAAATAAAGTAAATAATACAATATCGTAAAATATTCGAATTAATTCAATTATGAACTACTCACTTCAAGACTTGCATCCTTCCTTTCATATGCTAACAGATACGCATTAGACTGAAATTATAACATTAGGTAAATTGTTTTAGAACCGGTACAATGCAATTAAATTGAAAGATAAAACTATTGTATATTATTTGAACCATGTCTATTTGTAAATGATTGTTGTGCTTTAAATGAAAATTTTCAATGATACATCTATACCTATAGAAACGAGGTACTATCTTCAGTTTGCTCGTATGAGTGTCTGACATATTTTACAAATACATATCATTAAGTGGATTAGTTACCTGTATCTCTCTTCCATTAATGTAACTTGGCAATTTCACATTTACATTGCTGTCGTCATACACTATTACTGCATTTGTTGAGGGTTCCACTGCCCAGTCTGTTAAACAAATACGTTTTAAGAATGAAACAATTCAGTTGGCATAATATAAAGGACATGACAGTGTTTTATGAAGTTGTCAAACAAATATTTATTTTGCAGCAGAATAATTGCACATAGTATTCTTCTAATATTCATCCACAATAACTTCTCTTACATTAATTTTCATACTTAAAGCCAGAAAAAATAACAAAACTAAAGTAGTTCAAGATCAGTTACTTCTTTACCTTTGGCATTTTCTTTTTAATCAAATTATAGAAAAATTGCAATCAATAAGAAACAATATAGATGAAATAGGAAGTGTTCAATTTATGTTAGTGCAAGTTACAAGTAACATGTAAACAGCAAGAATGAAATAAAGATGATTATCAAAGAATATAAATAATAATAATTCATAGTTTAATGATATAGAAAATGAGGAACCCATGCAATGAAAAGAATACAATGTTCAAAATTACAACAGACTATCGGAATAACAATGGAAACCAATTGTGCCGATCTTCTTGCCGACTTGTTTCTTTATTATAATGAGGCTGACTTCAAACAGGAACTTTTCAGGAAGAAAGATATGAAGTTTTCAATTTCCTTTAACTCTACTTTCCCTTATATAAATGATGTTCTTTCACCAAATTATTCAAAATGTAGTGACTATGTTGAACGAATCTATCCCATCGAACTAGAGATAAAGGATACAACAGAACAGGTACAGTTAAGTCGGCCTCATCTCTTGGCTCACATCCAGAAATTGCCACCGAGAGTCGATTGAAAACAAAACTTTAAGACAAAGACATGATTTAAGAACCTATAAAACCAAGAGGTTTAAATGGTGAAGTTGAAATCATACATTCGTAAATTGTTTGGACGCCATCACCAGTTGGTTGACCGTTATGGAATGACCGTTTCACAAATAATATCGGATATATTCCTTACTTCGTAACTGAAATCCCCTTCATTTTCATGAATATGACGTACCGGTCTACCTACAAGAACTCGTTAAAATATACAAACCAATGCGAGCACTTAGATCTGAAAATTCCATGATTTTAACAACGCCTCGTGTAAGAACTAAAACATATGGGGACAGAAGATTCGACAAAGCAGCAGCCGTTCTGTGGAATGATCTACCAAGTGATCTCCGAAACATCCATTGTGTGAATGTTTTTAAGAAAAATTTGAAAACTCATTTATTCAGACATGCTTTTAATAGTTCTTAAAATATTTCTACATCATTGTAATTTTTGAATTTTTAAGCTACTACTTTTTTTTCTCAAATTTTTAACTTAGTATACTTCTATTGGTTATTTTAGATTTTTTTTAGCAAATATTTTGAAGTTTTAACTTACTTTTATTGGTACCGATTCAATATCATGCCCATTTTATATAAATTTTATTGTTTTATCAATGCTAATTTTTCAAATCTTTTTGTTTTAAAAGTTTTAAACATGGGCTTTTAAATTTTATTGTTTATACTTATATATGTATATGGAAATATATTGTAAAGCGCTCACGGTAATTTTAATATTATATAATGCGCTGTTATAAATACTGTATAATAAATAATAATAATAAATACTGATTTAGATTATTTACCAGATTTGTTATAACATTAGCAACACGACGGGTGCCACACATTGAGCAGGATCAGATTACCCTTCCGGAACACCAGAGATCACCCCTAGCTTTTTGTGGGGTTCGTGTTGCTTATTCTACAGATTTCTATGCTGTGTCATGTGTACTATTGTTTTTTTGTTTTGTCATTTTTCATGTTAAGCCATGGCGTTGTCCATTTATTTCCGGTTGACGAGCTTGACTCTCTCCATGGTATCTTTTGTCCCTCTTTTGCCTATAAGTTTGACCATTTGATACATTTGCTGATTTGTGAAGCAAAATTGGGATATCTACATGGCTCCAAATTTGATTAAAAAAATAATTTCCATTCTGCCTGTACGGTCAAATAGAAGGATTAAAGTTTAAAAAATCATATCAACAGCCATTTTAAGCAGCAAATTTGTAAATACTTTATTTTTGAAGTTGAAGTTCAAACGTATTATTGTTTGAATAAAAAATTGTAAATCGGCACTGCAGTTTCTATCATTTTGTAAAATTGTATATAAATGCATAATGTTTCAATAGTCAACTCATTCTTCCACGATAGTTGTAACATAAGACGATTGTAACATAAATTTGTACTTGGTCTCAACAAAACATAACTAAACCAATGTAACCAAGTGTTAATACTGAAACTGAAAACGTTGAACATGCAAAAAGGCCACAAAATTTAATTTAATTGCTTCGTATGTATCCAAACAAGAACAAACATTATTTGTTTTTTTAACATGCATCCCAGATCTGAAATTCACAATTATAGATAACATTGCAATTGTAGCAATAACTTTACAAGAAATTAGTGACTAGTGTAAAATTATAATGAGTTGATACTTGGATAAATACGAAAAATCATAACAATTCATTGACTCCTTACAATGACCACTACTGATATTTTGTCCAGTATGACACTGAAATAAAGATATAGTTGTTAACTTTGATGGAATTTGCTCTCCGGTGCTGAATTCTCTAAAATCTGATATTTTGTTAATAATATTTAGTAGTTTATACATGATCATATTGACAATGCTGAATCACCTGATGTATATCAAGTTCAAAATTGTGTTGGTCGAAAAAAAAACTAATTATTCAACAAAAGAAATGATTACATTTATATGTATGACAAAAAGAATAATATATATATATCTTACTGTATCTTACATTAATTTGTAGGATCCTTTACTATAGATAATTTAGCTGATCTGTAACAATAACATCTTCAAGCCGTATATATCATGTACTGCAGTACGCCGCTAGATTCAAACTGACGTGGAAAGGTAACACACGGCCAGCGAAAGCTCTATTTTTAAGAGCCCAGGTGGTCGTGTGGTCTAGCGGGACGGCTGCAGTGCACGATATCACAGTAGCATGGGTTCGAATCCCGGCGAGGGAAGAACCAAAAATTTGCGAAAGCAAATTTACAGATGTAACATTGTTGGGTTGATGATTAGACGAGTTATATATATATATATATGTATATGTATACAACTGGTCTAAACTTCAACCCAACAATGTTACATCTGTAAAAAAAAATCGCAAATGTTTCGTTCTTCCCTCGCCGGGATATTATATGTATGATCCATAACTGTTTATATAAAACTCATTATTGTGTTGAAGTTATATTCTAAGACATTTGTATACATTCACATGTATTTCAATATGAAAATGCTTGTTCTTCAAGTGATATTAACGGTCGAATTGATTTTACTGCTCGACTCAACGTCTGATATTTACGAACAGTCCTTAAATATTTGCAATAAATGAACACGTTATAAAATATCAACAGTTCATTTTTATTTTTGAAAAGATTCATTTTGTAAATTAAAGTGTGCAAAAAACCCTGTTCAGAGTTTGTCAAAATATGAATACGCTTTCGCTGTACTCACAAAGCAAGAGTGTGTCTATAATAAACGAATGTTCCACTCGCGATAACATTTTCTTTTTTTTTTCAGTGAACCGTGAAATTAGGGTTGAATTTCAATTCGGCATTATATTTCAAAGATCAGAAGAATATATACATACGGAACATATGTAATTAGGTTCAAACTATTTGGACTTCAATCAAATCAACAAACTACGCTAACCAAAAAAATGTAGCCTGGAGACGGACGAAAGAACGTACGGACGAACGGAAGCACATACCGAAAAACATAAGGACCCTTGATGTGGCTTAACATTCTGATTTTTATACTATTTCATGTGATTGATTCTAAATTGAGATTCTTACCAAGATGGAAATGAGCTGATATTCATTTGGATATTGGCATGGAATATTCAACATTCTGGAATAAAACATATACATATACAATATTAGGTCAATGATATATATCATTTTTTTATTCAGACTGAGAAACTGAGAAAGGGCGATGTTTTAACGAGCAGTTTTGCGCTGATTACAAAATAGTTAATATTTTTCAAACAATCACTTACTATTGTTTTTATACTGCAACTTAAACTAAAACATTGATTAACTCATTACACAATTGTCAAATTTATTTTCATCCACTAATGAACCCCTGATTGTGGAGAAAGTGTTTCATGATGAAATTGACAATATACAAGATATATCTATGTTACTATATAAACAGAACTAGTTGCAGTATAAAATGGAGTATTATACACTGCAACATGCTTACCCACAAAGTTGCAATGAGGGAATTCTAAATCTTACGTTAAATAAATTAAAATAAATATTTATAAGACTGGTTATCTTCCAAATCCAAATCATTATCTCATTTTGTCTTTTACTGTATTAAACATTTTCCAAATCCTTCCTATCCTTGCTTTTGATATAATTGGTGCTTATAATGTATTGTATCATATTTTTATGGCTTTGTCTTTTTCGGCGTAACGTGGTTTTTTCTTGGCTTCATTTATTCACAATTCCTAGTTGACATCGTATTGTATTTTTAAACCAATACACTTTCCAATTTTTTAATCAGGGAACTATAGATTTATAAATACCAAATATGTTCTATTTTAAGGGAAATTTTGTGACATTTTCAATTTACAATTTCTTACTAAAAAGTACAATATATTTGATTCAAATAAAGACAAATGAAAAAACCAATCCTCCATGACAGATATAAGAAACCATTTCAGTTAAGACATGTTTCCAATATACATATTTTGCATATATTCGACATATAATACAGCTTGACAGGCAATATATGCACTTGAATTTGTTGGAAAAACAACATTGTTTTTATTCAACTATTACCTGCTTTCTTTATACATTAATTCCAGTTACTGTTTGGCTTTATAATATATATGAAAAATTCGGTCTTACATAAATGCTTACAATTCAATAGGTATTCGTCGAGTGATTTTCCTTAAATCATTGGTAAACCGTTTGAGTCGTAAGAAGATAATCTTCGGTGGCTGGTAAATAGTTGACACTTTCAAATGCGGCGTTTTATTGGAACAAACTTGACATTCTCTGCAATAGACAATTTGCATTGATAAAATATTCATCTTTAAGTACAATACTGTTTCAATATCATCTTTACTCTATTTTGTAAAATCGATAGCTGCACATCTACAATGTTACCATAAGTGGTATTATGCATAAAAAGAGGGTCATTTTTACGTTATTGATACCTAGGAGAGGCAAACTGGTGGACAGAAATTGATATGCCAGTCCATGTTTTCTTGCTCTCCCGGGCTTATGAGATGACATGTTAATTCCTTTAACTTCAGATAGTATTCACCTTCACCTTACCTCGTACCATATAGTTATACCAATCGCGGAAATATTATTAAATGTCAGTCTTTCGACAAAAACCTACACAGCATCGTTGTCTGTAAGAGCTTCGTCTTTCAATGTTTCATTGATGCATCCAACAACTGATGTTGTAAGCTTTGACGTTGGTATGTCCATGGCGAAAATTGAATGTTCCTCTTGTAGACATTTCGTCTGAAAAAAAAATATTGATTGATATTTATACGTATCTAGAACTTTTGATATTGATAGATATTCCGGCCACCAAGATAACATTACTTGGAAAATTTTCGAATTATGGTTTATACTGATTTATTTTCTTAAATGCCTTTGATTTCGCATGCTATAAATGCTTACCTAAATTCGACAAACAGCATTTAAAGAAGGATTACATGATAAAAGCGCAATATCTAAATAGGTTAAAACATGGAGTGTGCACTTTTTGTAACACTACCGTATACAATTAGCTTCGGTCACACCGTACAGACGCCTAACAGATGAAAATAATAGTTTTCAGTTGACATAACTTTTATCCGTTGGGAGTCCGTTCATGTACTTACCACATACAATCCGGTGCGTAACGAATGCGTAACGGACACACACCGGATAAACAACGTCCGAGAAACATAAATATACCGGACAGAACGGACGTCGAACGTCCATCCAACGGACAGGTACCGCAGAAAACGGACACCTAACGAAAACATATCGGATAAAACAGATGAACAAGACATACGGAAAAATGGAGGGTGACAGTTAAACTATATTGCAAAAATATTTAAAAAGTTTCTATTAACTAGTTTTTGTGTGTTCTTCAAAATGCCGCCAATGGGTAGTGTTTCATTGTGTTTGGACTGAATAAAAACTGTTTAATAGCGAAGACGTTCCCTTAATCTAAGATTGATGATGAATAATAAATTCATTCATGACAATCAAGAACTCTTACCAATAATAGGCTTTTCTGACGCTAAATTTTCAATTACCATTTATGAGGTCTTACAATAATTTAATTGCCGTGAAATAAATAATTCAAAACTAATTCATTTTTAAGTTCTTAAAATAGTAATACTTACTTTTCTACAACGTAAACATTCGAGTTTTGTTATAGTAATCAGTGGATCAAAAATAAGGGTTCTCTCTAATCTACTTAGAACAATACTAATAAATAACGAAGGGTCCTCCTGTTGACCAATCTCAATCTGTATATCTTTATCCATCATAATAACACTCTGCAAATCAAATAAATATATAAAATTGATACACTGTTGGGTGTAATTGTCAATTAAGAATTAAATGCTTCCTTTTTGTAACTTCATAGGGATGTAAAAGCGTTGACCGCTGTACAATTTGTATGAAGCGTGGAAGCGCATCTTTCTGAAAATGTGCACTCGGTCAACGCTTTTACAACTCTATGAAGTAACAAAAAGAAGCATTCAATACTTATTAATTACATCTTTCTTAGCTAGACATGAGAACACGAATTTTCTCATTTTTTTATTTAATTCATCAGTGCACTTTATTACGGGACCTCATGTTATCATGAATGATAAGTTTTATTGGGTAATGCAATTGCTTATTGCATAACACGTGATGTGTAGTTAGCCTATCAGAATAATTAATGTATTATAATGAAACATAAATCTAATGTAATTATATTCATATATGTATTATATGTTATTCAGGTCTGAGATCTGAATTAACATTTACGATACTGACCACTTGCACTTACAAATATACACCTGGAAAAAAATATTGCAAACTTCATTGGAAACATTTTAAAATTACATTAAAAACTAATTAACCTTATAATTAAACATTTCAGGAACAGTAACTCCTATCAGATGCAATTGGATTGTTTCAGTCCGAATGACAAAAAAGCAAACATTTTGCACTTGTTCTTTCATATATACCTTTCAAGGTGTTTGAGAAAATGCAAAAAAAAGCAAGGAAACCAGGTATATCCTGAATTGTACATGTATCACCTTCCTACATGCCAATTTTCAACCAATGTTTAAAGTCTTGTAACAAATTTCTGATTTTGAAAAGACAGGTACTACCAAAATAACTCCCGGTTTTCTGGAAATCTTAAATTAGTGTACTATGTAGCGCATTAATCCTGAATTTTTAATGCAAACTCATAGACAAGTGAATTTTGGCTCAAAATGGTCTAAATATATTTCCCTTTCACCAAAAGTTTCATTTCTGCAAATTTGTTGGTTAGTTTAAGTAAACAATGACATCAAAAGCACTATTTTGTGTCAAAGTAGGACTACTTTTACATACGTTCTAAATTGGAGGGAGTAATTGGTGGTCTGACACCATAACAACGAAGGGAATCATTTTATACAAGTTACCATTAATTGGCGCACTGACGAAGGTTGGGTTGACTCTTCCATATCAAACAATTTTCTCTACAACTCGACGATCAGTTTGTCTCCAACTTCTGTTAAAAAAAAGATATAAATATTTTTTTGAGTTTGATCAAGAGAGTAAGTAGCGTGTTATAAAAAAACGTAGAGTATAACACCAAGCAATTAAATTATAATCGCAATGAGGTTCAATGATGTACATATACTTTGTGTAGTTTTTACATTGTAATGTAACGCGTCTTCTGATTGGCTGACGTCTATTTGTTTATCATCTCATAGACATAATTTTGTCATGTGACAGTGACGTCATCAACGTTTTTTTTCGGATTAAATCCGGTTGGACATTGAATTAAAATTAAATTAATGACATGACTGTTATATTTTCTCTGCCTATTCCAAATAACATAAAAATGTGGTGTAGTTAAAAAAAAGCAGTTTGCCCCATATTTCTGATGTTATTTCTTCATAAACAGATATATTACATTAATTCCTTAAATACTGAAGCTATCCACTGACAGATGCATGAGAATTACTACCTCTAATTTTTTTCGTACTAGAAAGAACAGAATATAATAACACTAGTGACCTTGTAAGTTTTCTTTACAAAATATAATGTAAACAACAGATATATAAACCTCTTTTTTAGTAATGGCAACGACACCTATGACATGGTTTCGACTTTAAAAAACAATACGACTTGTGCCACACGTAGAGTAAGATTTGCGTATAATTCCGTGCCTTCTACCTGATGCAGTGCGTATGTTTATGGTCTGTTTTGTATTTCGTCCGTCTTCAAGTCTTTCTGTGGGTGTTTTTTTTTTGGCCTACGCGTCGTTCGCTAATTTAAAGGTCGGAAAATGAAATGTCCCTTTGATAATATTTGCATCTCTTATATGATGACAATAATGTGTAGATGAATTTCATATTGTTTGGACAATATTGTGCTACATTTTTCAATAATATCGTGGTTTTTTTTTCATGCATTTTGACATCAAAATTCCAGACTATACTTTACTTATACATTTCCTATTTTCCGACACATTATATCACCCATGGTTGTTGAAGGGTTTTTGTTATTCGATTATTACTAAGTTGAATACGACGATTTTGTTAAAATTATTTCGTTGTCTTCAACATATGAGTTTGAATTTTGTTTTTGCATCATCCCCCTCTCTGTTGAAACATTTTGATTATTCACTATATATGTAAAATAAAACAGTGTTTGATTGTAAGTGATGAAAAAAATCAGTATCATGTATTTGATATTACCTTCTATCTTATGCATGTCTTTTTTAAGGCTACATCTCAACATCTGCATAGAGGCATTCAACCAGCAGTTGTTGGCATGGTTTACAAGGCCGTATTTGTTGAGGGAACTGTCTATATCAACCTTTAATCTTTTTCTCTCCATAGGTTCATTGGGTTGGGTTCTACTTTTTAAAGTTTTCCGCTTTCTTTGTGCTGTTGTGGTTTTAGGAGGACTAAAGAATTTAGTTGAATTCCTTGGTGTCTGTTGCCTGGTGGTCTTGTTCCATTTCTCTTGTGACAATACTGCATCATTTGGTGGTTTCTTCTTGTTTTTCCGAACTTTAAACGTCAGGTTGTTTGTGTATTGTCTCAATCTTCCCTTAAGTATCGGGTGTACCTTCCGAACAAATGCTCCGGGTCTGAGTCTTTTTTTCTGGAGTAAGGTGTCTTTTTTTATTATCTTGAACCAATTCTCCACAGATGCATTTGTATCGCGTGTAATATCTGGTGATTTATCACCAACTGTGATGGACATGTCATTGGCATATCGACTTGTATTGCCCAAAAGAATTCCTGACCAGAGTGGAACCAAAAACATATATGAATTCAAGATCAATTCCACCATACTTGGATTGAAGTAACCATTGACAGTGGAACACGTGGTATGCTTCGTCTGCTGACAAGTAATGTCTAAACTAATCTGAAGGAAATGGTCAAAGAAAGGAGAAGACAGCCTTAGTGGTCTTAACTGCCGTACTTCACACAATTCCAGCTCAGCAGTGTTCTTTTCCTCGTATGACGTATCATCTATATAGTCTTCTATGCCGATAGTGTTTATCATTTCATTCAAAGTTTCTAGGCTGTTCTTGACAGTTTTGGTCAAGTATTTCCCAGCGAATACCGTGCAGAATGACGTCCAAATTTCCGTCAACCTTGCAAAGTCTCTTTCGTTCTGAAGTAGAGCAAAAATTCTAACGATGAAATCGACGTGTGCTGGATCTGTAATCTTACTTTCTACCTGCCGTTTTGCAGCTTTTATCATGTGGCTGGCACAAATATGCATTATGGTGAAATGTTTTATTATTGCTGTCGAACATTTATGGTGAACAATATTCCACGATCTGGAAATATATCTTGTCACGTCTTCTGTATTGAACACTAGAAGACATGCATGTATCAGTGCCCAACTGAAGTCTGTTTCTATCCGTTGTGGTCCAGACCTTTCATAAAAATGCTTCACCAAACAGTATTTAACCTTATGAAGGAAAGTAGTTATAGAAGGTGTTGTGTTATCAGAGGTGATGAGTTCTGCAAGTGGAATAGGTGGATCTCCTTGTACATCACTCCTACATATTAATGCGTAATATAGTACCGTCTTTGCTGGACTACCAGACTTCTCAACCACAGTTCCCGTCGCATCAAAGTACAGCACACAGTTACCTGTCTTAATCTTATGTGCGAGTATCTTCATTTGTGTTTCTTCAAACATTGCAATTTGGAAAGGGTCATAGGAGATGTGTTGAATGTAACCTTGGATTTTGTTGTTGTCAATATCCTCTGCAGCAAGAATGTCCCGTACAAGAATTAACTCCTTGAATGTATCTTCATGCAGGTAAGTGTTAATGCGTGCTTCGGAAACTGCTTTTTGTAGAACTGTTTTCGATTGACATACTGTTTCATTTCCAAATTTTAAAGATTCAGCATCTATTTCATTCATTTTTGTGTAGAAGAAATTACTTACACCTTCTTGAAGCAGCTTTATTTGTGTATTTTTTCTCCGTTCACCTTGGAGCTTTCTTTTCTTTTTTGCAGGAACATGTGTAATGTTTCCTATCTTTTGTATGATAACTTCAACATTTTCTCCATCTCGTGGTTCTTCTTTTATCAAAAAATCATAAGTAGCACATTTCGGAAACGTGCATTTTGCCTTCCCGTTGAAATAAGGAGATTTCTTCTTACGTGAGTCTTTCCTTTTAATGGTGTTTCTAGTAAAAACTAAAACACACACTGGATTGTGTTCCTTGAATTTATCCGCCATCAAGTCCGTCCAGCCCTTTTTGAGACTTCTGTTATCTAAACAGGTTTCCTCAGGAGATATTCTTTTGAACTCCTCATCAGATAGTCGTATTACATACTCAGACTTCCCATCTTTTTTCAAACATTCTGGTGGTACTATATCTTCATCTTCAGTCGATTCGTTGTCATCACACGAAGTAAGGGCTTTTGCTGAAACATCTGCATTTACATGAGTATCGCTGTCATTCTCTGAATCTGTAGTATCCTTGAATGTATCCGCCATCAAGTTTGTCGAATCAGTTTTTATATCTGTGTTGTTAATACAAGTTTCTTCCGGAGATATTCGTTTGAACTCCTCGTCAGATAGTCGTATTACATCCTCAGACTTCCCATCTTTTTTCAACCTTTCTAGTGGTACTATATCTTCATCTTCAGTCGATTCGTTGTCATCACATGAACTAAGGGCTTTTGCTGAAACATCTGCATTTACATGACTATCGCTATCATTCTCTGAATCTGTAATATCCTTGAATGTATCCGCCATCAAGTTTGTCGAATCATTTTTGATATCTGTGTTGTTAATACAAGTTTCTTCCGGAGATATTATTTTGAACTCCTCATCAGATAGTCGTATTACATACTCAGACTCCCCATCTTTTTTCAAACTTTCTGGTGGAACTATATCTTCATCTTCAGTCGATTCGTTGTCATCACATGAACTAAGGGCTTTTGCTAAATCATCTGTATTTATAGGACTATCGCTATCATTATCTGAATCAATATTACTATTAAGGATAAAATTGTTTTCATAAGTGTGTAACGACTCATCAACGTTTAAATCAGTCGACTCATTTCTCTTCTTTGTGGTAGAATTCACCTTATTTATTTTATTTTCATCATCGTCAACGTCATTTACATCAGGATTATCATTGTTGGGATTTCTACAGTATTCATTTTTTGTCTCTTTTTGGCTATTTTTCTGTCGTTTTTTCGCATAGGTTTTTCCAAATCGGTGAAATGATAAATGCCTTTTGGCCAGAGTAATCTTTTGTTTTCTTGAGCTACTTCGTCTATTTTTAAATCCAATATGGAATTCAGCAGAACTGATGTGATTTGGTCTCTTTAAAGGTCTGGTAGACACCTCATTTTTTGAAATATGTTCCGAAGTTGTTCGTCTTTTCTTCATGTTGTTAAATTCAGCCTGGGGACGATACAATAGTTATCATTATAATATTTTATCTGGTTTATCACCGTTATCATTTTTTATTATAAAAAAATTACGGGAAACTAGACTTCATTAAGATGGGAGCGATCTGTGTGGGCCCTGCTGTGAATAATGTGTGATAACAGAACTGTATCTTTCCCATAGGACTTGGGGTAATACATCTTCCTTTGCCTGGATTCAAACTGAAATCGCCTTGTACTGTTTCCTACCCACTAGATCACTCGACCCCCTTGGCTTCACAAAAATGAAGCTTCGGTGGCCGCTTGTTACCTTGCCTCGTCAGCTATAATCTAGCGGCTTAATATAGTACACAATATATTAGGCATGAATACGGCGATGTTACAGATCAGCTGAATTATTTTTTTGTATTTACAGAATGTACAAAGCCACTTATCACCATGACTGTTGGTGATTCGATTGATTAGTCTGTTTTAGAGGTTTCACTTTTTTAGACGTAATTATAGATATAACTCTTTGTGTTACTGTACAAACATATATTGCTTTCATTTGTATGACCCTTTACAAAACATATTTCAGCTGATCTGTAACGATTCAAACTTCATGCCTTCTAATTAGGACGTCGTATACAGTGCAGGCAATTCGGTGACACAATATCTCAGTAACATGAGTTCGAATCCTGGCGAAGCAAATTCACAGATCTAACATTGTTGAGCTGATGATTGGACTAGTTGTTTATACATATATACATTTGGGGGATGTGTTTTGTAACAGACTGTCGTCATTCTTAAAGGATCCAATAAGTTAGAAATATCCTTTTGTAGCTTTCCGCTATATAGACGATGTTCTCTTCCACCTTTGATAACTATTTACACTACTGGGTCGATGACACTGCTGGTGGACGTTTCGTCCACGAGGATATCACCAGCCTAATAGTCAATACTTCGGTTTTGACATGAATATCAATAATGTGGTATTTTTTTGTTTATACATTTCCAAAACGAGGAATTTATTGAAAACGTAAGGATTTCTTAATCCCAGGCATAGATTACCTTAGCAGTATTTGGCACAATTTTATGGAATTTCGGATCCTCAATGCTCTTCAACTTTGTACTTCTTTGGCTTAATAAGTATTTTGATATAAGCGTCACTGATGAGTCTTATGTAGACGAAACGCGCGTCTGGCGGACTAAATTATAATCCGGGTACCTTTGATAACTACCCTCACTAAAAAAATCAAAACTTGATGAGTATGTTGAACGCATCTTTCCCATCGAACTAGAGATAAAGGATACAACAGACACAGTTAAGTCTTGACTTACATCTAGAAATTGACACTCAGGGTCATTCGACAAAAGGGTGTATACATCCCCCTATTGATACGTTATTCCCGTGCTTGTATTTCCTCTCAGGATTTTCTTGATAGAGGATTGCTGCTCACAAGGAAGCTATAGAACCAAGAGTTTCAAATGGTCACTGGTGGTAAGCGGATGGTCGTAACTAAAAGTTACGGCCATCCGGAGATGGGAGACAGCTCTAGGGATAAGTTTTTCTTTTCCAATTTTCGTGCAGTAAAAGGTTCATTTGAGCCAAACCGCTTGTCTCACATACACTTATCGTGAGTTCGTTGATATTGAAACCTTTGATAGACAAAATCATTCCAATTTTCGTAAAATAGTCATTCAAAAGTTCGAGCATGATGGTCGTAACTTTAAATGTGTGATGGTCGTAAATCCAACTATAATATTTTGGATGATGGTCGTAACTTTGAAAGATGACCGTAACTCGAGTATTTAGACAATTTTTATTTATGTATTTTAAAAGTAAAAGTAATAAACTCAGATGTCATATATGATTTGTTACAAACAATAGTATTTGTTACTATGATAATGGTATGCAGAAATTGAGCTAGAAAATTATTAAACACACACAGTTCTGATGTATTCCAAACGCTCATCATTTAGGAGTAACAGTGAAAACTTATCAACTTGCATTAAGCCTAAAAGTATGTTAGGGTTGAGTATCAATATTTTTTTTACTGTACGTTAAGGCATAAAATTATTAAATGCACGTGTATTCCCTCATATTTTTTTTTTTATTTTCGACTTTTTTTTATCTGCAATCATGTTGTCAGGTGAAATTATTAAACGTACAATTCTGAACAATCATTTTTAACTTTTAATCAGCTATTGCAGTTCTTATAAACTATAAGCCTTCATATATTCGGCTTTTGGTGGTTTATGCGGAAATTAAATCCACTAATACACTTCGGAGTCCTGGGTTGAGATCAATATCGTAGCTGCTACGTACATTTTGACTATTGAACGTGTAGCTATAGACTAGTTGCTACAAAGATATTGATATCAGCTACGTAGCCGCTACGATATTGAACTCAACTCAGGATTTTTTAACGTGCTGTCTTTATTTTTTATCGATTACATAACAATTATATATTGCGGTATATCATTGATATTAGTTCTAAGTATTGGTACGGAATGAAAACTGAATCCATTGTGTCGCAATGAAAATTGTATTAACCTCGAAAGTAGGAATATTGTTGATATATATTTTACACTGTTACACCCGCTGAGAGTAAAATAAAATACTAGTTTGAAGCCAGACTTAAGCTTGTAACCAGGATAATATGTCAGAGACTTAGGTAGAACTAAATACACTGTGGCAAATATCACATACAAACCCCACGGTATGCAGGTTGAACAGTATGTGTATGTTATATGTTTATATTGTATGAATGGCTACACGCTACTCATGGACTTCGTAATGGACATAACTTTCCACCTTATTATCAGCTTGATTTCACCCAATAACAATATGACTTCTGAAAATCCAGGCTAAAAATAAAGCGTATATTCTTTAACTCAGGTACGGACCTGCGAATTCGCGGGAATAGTCTAGTCTAGATAACGACCTTCATAACCTATCAATATTAACTTTTAGATTATTTTGATTCCTTACTAATGCTCTTTCGACTTAATGTATCAATCTTAAATTGTAGATTTCAAAAATTCAGCTAGTAGGTACATTCTCAAAAAGTCTTTACAATGTTTATCTTTTCAAAAGATGCAAAATCTAAAGAAGAAAAAAAAACATGTATTTCATGTGATGTCCAATTTATTAAAAATGCCTTTCCTTAAAATCATTTATTTTGTAATTAAAAATGATTTGAAACAGTTCGTGCTTTTTATTTTCAACTAAGAATTATCATAATCAAGGCCGTGTTTCTTGTTTTAAAATGAATTCTCCACTTCTGAGAAATTTACATTGTTAATGAATTTAATCGCTTACATTAAGTCAACTATTTGCCTCTGGTTAGTTTTATACATTATATTTTCAGTATATATGACTGTCATTTCATTTTGTATTGTTTCGTTCGATTCGTTCCATTTTTCTTCCGTTTCGCACTTTACAGGTACCCCTCTCTTCACCCCTTTTAGTTTTTATCATTGGTGACAACAACGTACTTCACAATTATATAATATAATATATTCGTATAATAAAAGACACGTTTAAAACTCTTGACTTGCCTTGTTCGGTCCAAAACATTTTACCAATTTGAAACTTTAATCAAAATTCCCCCAAACTAATATCTGAAAACTTTTTTAAAAATTTTGAATTGATAAGTGTTACACGGATTGAAATGGCTTTATTTTACGTTTTATGTAAAAAAATTAAAAATTCTTCAAAAATACGTCATGTAATACATGCATACAATAAAAGACACATTTAAAACTCTTGACTTGCCTTATTCGGTCTTATTCAAAACAGAGTTACGACCATCACAAATTTTCGTTACGACCATCCTTAACATTTTTGTTTTTTTAGTTACGACCATCATGGTCGAATTTTTGAATGACTATTTTACGATAATTGGAATGTTTAAATGCATCAAATTTGGTTTTAATATCACCGAACCACCGAATAGTATGTATGAGACAAGCGGTTTGACTCAAATGAACATTTTACCGCACAAAAATCGGAAAAGAAAAGTTTATCCCTAGAGTTGTCTCCCATCTCCGGATGGTCGTAACTTTTATTTAGTTACGACCATCCGCTTACCACCAGTGAATGGGGAAATTGATATCATCACTTTGTAAATTTACGACCACGAGTTGATTGATGTCGTAACTGCAATCACCTTCCCTTCATGAATGTGACCACCTGAATTACACTATTTACCTGATATGTTACCACATGAGCAAAACGAAGGGTGCCACATGTGGAGCAGTATCTGATTACCCTTCCGGAGTACATGAGATCACCCCCAGTTTTAAATGGGGTTCGTGTGGCTTATTCTTTAGTTTTCTCGGTTGTGCCAAGTGTACTTTTGTTTGTCTGTTTGTCGTCTTCATCTTTAGCCATGGTGTTGTCAGTTTATTTTCGATTTATGAGTCTGACCGTCCCTATGGGATCTATCGCCCTCTTTAACAATTTACATTTTTAACAAAAGCATTGTAAAGTGATCAATGCGTCCATATGAAGAACCTCCTTCCGTTGATCTTTACAAAAGTAAGTGCGTACAACAAAAACTATTTAGAATATAATGTTGTTGTTTTTTATTTCAATTGTTCATAATCAATGTAGGCTGACTAAGTGAAACATTTCAGATTTTCATCGACACCGTGTTGATTTGATAAAGGGGCATAATACTTCTAACCCCGTTTCTAAAAAAAACATGCCTATTGACTCTGTATGAAATATACACGGTCTACACCCGGTTGCCTATAACCAATGATATACCTTGAAATGAATATGATGTAAGAGAGAAAAAGAGAAAGTCGAAAAATCTGCACAACGGTTTCAATGATATGAGTACCGTTGTGCAAATTTGTATATCTTTGATATGTTTCTAGACGATTCTCTACATGTCAGGTTGGTTCTTTCATTGACGGATATATACATACATCTTTTAAAAATGTTCCTTCAAATTGATGACTCCGAGGCCGCTAGACAACTGACTATGTTTTAAATAACTTTCTATTGTTTTTTATTTCATAAAATATATACAACAACACATCCTTTATAAGGCGATTGACATATTTCAAAAAGGTGCTTGGTTAACGACTTTAATGCGCTCACCGACCACACATCTGTGTTATACATCAAACGAAAGCTTTTTATCTGTACTATTCTGTTGTTCTTCTCGTAGTAGAACTTTCATTATTTTATGCGTGGTTCTACTTAAGTTTCTTTGATTCATGGTTTGAGATTGATTGCCCGTGTGGTATCATTTTACTTTAAATACATTCAGTTGCATTATTGCAAATGGGCCAAAATATCGCCATGTACATGTAACAAAGTAAAGAAGACAAAGCGCGATGAGGTAAATAACCGCGAAAGTCAGTGAATTCGCTCACATATATGAACTAACAATTCACGGGTATTAAACTGATAACCGTAACTGGAATTTCGACTATCCCAATATGGCGACGGCAGATATAAGTAAAATCTTTACAGTATTTTTATTAAAATGTAACATGTTTTGTCAATAGTTACTCAGCTGCAAGGTTTTTCTAGACTATTACATCATATTTATATCGTAACGGTGAACTGTTATTGTCTAAGCGCTTTGAAAATTGCTGTTGAAAAATTGGGGATGATAATCGTAACTGTACGGCGTTTTTCTTGTTTGATAATCATAATTTCTTTATCGGATAATAGTAACTGAAGAAAGATGGATGTGTTTTTCAACATGACAATGTTTTTTTGTGTGTTTAAATACAAATGTCTAAACGATGACATATCCCGCCACATTATTTATGTATGTGCCTGTCCCAAGTCAGGAGCCTGTAATTCAGTGGTTGTCGTTTGTGTATGCGTTACATATTTGTTTTTCGTTTATTTCTTTTACATAAATAAGGCCGTTAGTTTTACATTGTCTTATCGGGGCCTTTAACAGCTGACTATGCGGTATGGGCTTTGTTCATAGTTGAAGGCCGAACGGTGACCTGTAGTTGTTAATGTCTGTGTCATTTTAGTCTTTTGTGGATAGTTGTCTCATTGGCTATTATACCACATCTTCTTTTTTCCTACATAAACGCAAAAAAGACATAAATGAAGAAACTTACAAATTGATTTCTAGGACAAATACTTATGTATCTAGAGTTATAATCTTTTTTCTCATATATCTAGCATTAATATGATAGCTTCTGCATATGTGTAATGAATGAAAGTTAACAAACCATAATTTTTCTACCCGTGCTGAAAACCCATATCAGGGGCCTCTCGTGCAAAAAAACACACACCATAACAGTGCGTCTCGTGCAAGTTATTTCCGGTATCATTTGTTTACTTTTCCTTTTTGGCGTTAGATATTTTTTATTATGACGTCAAAATTTTACGGGAGTTTTTGTGATGTCCAGTAAAGGCGGACAAAAAGCGGTACTTACGGTGTATTGGATCCAGTGGTAAATCTTTTTGTACTGAACCAGCTGTTATTCAAACACAGATTTTATCATGGCTAAATCCAATGAAAAAGAATATGCTGTCAGATATACGTTTTAAGTGTCAATATCAATAAAACACCATCCAATTAGGAGATAACTGTATTGTATTTTAAGCTCCGACGGCATCAATTGGGGATGTGATGGTCGCTAATTAAGTTAACTGGCAACGCGTTAGCGGAAACAGTAAACGGGTATTTGCGACCATCAAATCCCAAATTGATGCCGTCGGAGCTTAAAATACAATATTGTTATCTCCATTCTAATGAAACTGACAGAAAACAACGTTTAAACATGTATTTAAAATCTGTCATATGCCGTCTGCGCTTGTGCGTACGTCCCATAGCATCAATTGTCAATTGATGCCATGTAAGAAAGTGACGTTATCCAATCAGAATGAACGTTACAAACGTTGTTGCATTAGAATTACGATTATCTTCTCATTTTTGATACTATAATTACGATTAGCTTTTTTCCGAGTTGCAATTGTCATCCCGAAATTTTCAACTGCAATTTTCACAGCGCTTACACAATTCCAGTGTACCGTTACGATTCAAATATGATGTAATGATATAGAAAAACCTTACAGCTGAGTAACTATTGACCGACACATGCTACATTTAAGAAAAGTGACTGTAAAGATTTTACCTTTATCTGCCGTCGTCGCCATATTGGGATAGTCGTAATTCCAGTTACGGTTATCAGTTTAATACCAGTGCTAGTTGTCATCATACATTTAACTACAACTTTAAAATTGTGTCACCTTAAAGAGAGATGACCTATATCAAAGGGACATGAAGCTCATATATCTAAAAACGAGCTGATGAAGCCTGAGCAAAAAAACAAAAAAGACAAGCAGTATACATTACCCAACATATAAAGCTACAGATTGAGTGACACAAACATACGGAAATATTGGGTAAACTCAGGGGCTCAAAGAGGGTAAGCCGATCCTGCTACACATTTGACACATTTTTTCTGGATCATATATAACTTTTAACTCGGTTACAAGCATAATTTGGCAGGTGACATTCAAGGCGGAGATGACAGTATTTTGTTTGCGTCGATTGAAAAGTATCAGTCGTCAACTGGCAAAACAGATATTCCATAACTGTCAACCACTTTGTAGTTCTTTCCATTCAACCCTTTCAACTTTGCATTTGAACTTTGGTTTAAAACCATGTTCAAATCACCATTTTTCTTCCAATGTCCTGTACCAAGTCCATATGGCGGTTGTTATCGAAAACTCTGTTTCTTTGCATGTTGGAGTTTGTTTCTGTAGCAGTTCCGTGTTTCTGTTATTTTGTTGTTTTCCTCTGTTTTTTGTTTGTGACCAGAATTTGTTTTAGTTAAATCGATTTATGACTATTGAATAGCAGTGAACTATAGTTGCCTTTATTTGATAGCTTTATTGTGATCAGTTACCACAATGAAGGAAATCGTGAAGTAAATGCAAGCCCTGGAATATTGTATCAACTTAAAGTTATAAACTTCATTAGAAGATGCCACAAAATAGCGTTACACTTGGGCAAGTGTTGTAAAAGATTTTTCATTTACTTTTGCGGGCAGTACGTGGACTGAACATGCAATGGCAAATTTGTGAAATACAAAACACTATATTTACAAATAATATCATAAATATTTCAGACTTTAAATGGTTTCAGAGGTGTAGCGGCTCCATGAAATTGGCCTCTTCCTGTAGTAGTATATATATGAAGGTGTTGTTGTAATGCTGCTACATTGTAGAAAGAAATGAAAAGTTTACCATAAGGTTGCCCATCTCTTTTGTCGTAAAAGTTATCACTCGATTTCATGATATGTGATAGAGTTAACTATATCTGTTGATTGTTTTATTTTCAATTTCAATGAAAATACACATGCAACATTGTCACAAACTTTGCACTATTCAATGAGAGGAAATGGAGTCCGTCTTGTTTTAAAACAGAAAAAATCAGTTAAGTTATTCAGGAAGTGTAGTTGTAAGTAGAAATATTGGATATTAACGGATTTTTTTCTTAAAAAATATTCAAGTTTAATGAATTTATGCCTCATAAAAAATGAACAACGCAATTTAATTTTACTCAATAAAAGATCTTTCCACCATTCGTTTGATGTGTTTTGTCATTTGATTTTGCAATGTGATTAGGGACTTTCTGAATTCATTTCCCTCGGAGGTCTTTATTTTTGTGATTCTACATTCCACTACATCAGTTTTCAGAATTTAACTACAAAGCAAAGAATAAGATGAGTCGGAAGATGTTTTTTCCACTGTGCAATGCAGATTGCCATCACGCAGTTTATCCCCCCTTTATTTCAAGCAATGATATGATGCATGCACATATGTTTTATTTTGAATTCTTTTCGAATCTTAAGATTTCTTTTTTATTAAATCTTTAATTGATCACATACAATGTTTGAAAAGGAAGAAGTGATTAAAAGCTGTGTTTCCGCAGATGGCGATATTTTGGTCAACTGTATGTGTTGTTATGATTTGCTGTTTGATTAGAAGAAATATTGATGATGATGAAAACTACTTTGATAGTTTTTACAGGGTTTTACTTAGTTTAAAGTGATAAACAGTTGCATCAGAAAGAAATAATTGGGTTTTCGCTAATTTGGTTAAATTTTACTCGAATTTCAGTAAACATGTGCTGGCTATCAAAAACACGCTTTAGATATTTAAAAATGCGATTAATTAATGACCGTTTATCTCTCTGCTAAATGTTTAAATTGTTTGCATGTGTGAATGAATTATATAGAAGTCATCATATCCAATCAAGCAATCATCTGGGAAAATATTGGCTTAATCGTCCTTGACCATTGATCTTGACTTGACGGAAATTGCACCGTACGATTGTCTACGACCGGCAACATAGATAGTACAGATGTGTATCTTTCAAATGATATATAATTTAGCCGTGTGTTAGGTGGGTGCATTAAGAAATTTTTTTATGGTTAAAGTCACTCTACCATATATAGATATAAGAAGATGTGGTATGGACCTTCAACGCGGAGCCGTGGCTCTATAAAGGGCCCTAAAGTTACTAGTGTAAAACCATTCAAACGGGGACACCAACGGTGTAATATATTAGGTACTGTGTCACAACTGTACATTCTGCTAAGAAGGAAAGTTAAAACTTGGCAACTGAAAACTTGAGTTTAAAATCAATCTAAGTGTCCCAGTGGTCTAGTGCGCTGAATACAGTGCATGCGGTGTTGTGACAATATATCAATAGCATGAGATCGAATCATGACGAGGGACAAACAGTTTGCTATACAGATATTCAGCGTTCACCTGGTTTATGGATATTTATAGTAATTATAAATGAAAAATGTGTGTTCAGTCATTTGACATCTTCATTGGTCATTCAATCAATAGATCTGTCGCTGTGTTGTCCCTAGTTCGGACGTTCTAATATATTTATACTAGTGTATAGCAAATAAAATCTCAAAAATAAGATCTATCTGCCGTGAAAATTCAATCGTAAAGTCCCAAATCAAACGGTAAAATCAAATGACAAAACACTTCAAACGAATAGACAACTAGCATTTAAAGGTTTACACAACGGTACTAATATAATAATGTATTATTTGAAAATGTTATAATATCATATTTACACATGTTGTGATTCACAAATTCACAAATTTAACCCAGTGAAGCTTGTGGGTTACTCTTATTTTTACCACTGAATCGAAAAATCTGTTTGTCTTTTAAGTATAACAAAGTAAATAGCATTCTGTTTATATTTGAGTTTGCTTTACCTGGATATTTTGTTTTCTATCGATTTATGAATTTTGAGCAGCGGTACTACTGTTGCCTTTATAAAGCTTGATTATTGCTTATAATCAGCTGTTCGATGTTTGTATTAAGGTAAGATATCGACCACCTTCATTAAAGTTAATTTGGCTCATTTAACTTTCATAAAAATTGTGACAAAATGGTTCCTTTGACCTTTTGAAAAATATATCAGTTACAAAACATTTTAAAGAATCAATTTATCAGACACATTTCATTGCTTATAAGTCAGTTTCACAAAAACTAATTTTTATAAACGAGAAGGTTAATATTCAATTAAAAGTACAAGCCTTGGAGGTGATTGAAACTTGTAGCTGATTTTTACTGAATTATCTTACTTAAGTGTTAGATACCACCTTAATCTCTAGATTTTCAAATATTTAGCTTTGGAATATCACTGACGAGAAATTAATTGTCGATATGAGCATGTTCTGCAACAAATCAATTACCCGTCAATTTCACGTAGCCTAGGAATGAAACCCAAGTGTAATTCAAATTAAATGGGAACATTAGCAATCAACACATCATCTTGTTCTTTCATTTTTATTTTAGTTTTGGAACCTGTAACTAGAAAGTTATAAAGGAGGGAGGAAGGATACCAGAGGGACAGTCAAAATCATAAATCGGAAATAAACTGACAACGCCATGACTAAGAATAAAAAAGACAAACAGACAAACAATAGTTCACCAGTGGTGATGGCATCCGTAAAATGTACCAAGGGGTGATTTCAACTTCACCATTTGGAACTTTCAGTTTGGTAGCTTCCTTGTGATCAGCAACCTTCTATCAAAATAATAATGATAGGAAATGAAAGCACGGGAATATCGTATCAATTGGGAGATATATACCCCAAAATCAGGTGGTGGAGGAATATTGCTATCTAAAAATGGCAATTCACAATTGGAATGCGGAAATCAACTCTTTTGTCGTAAAATTGTTTTTTCAAACGACCTTCATGGTCAATTTATAGATGTAGGTCAAGATATGCGGCCCACTTAACTGTATCTGTTGTATCCTCCATCTCTAGATTGATGGGATAGAAGCGTTCAATATAGTCTCCAATTTTTTAATGATTTAGTGAAAGAACATCATCTATATAGCGGAGAGTTAAAGGATACTATTAACTTTTTTCTTCTTTCTTCCTAAAAAGTTCCTGTATAAAGTCAGCCTCATAATAATAAAGAAACAAGTCGACAAGAAGAGGCGCACCATTGGTTTCCATTTGAATTCCGACAGTCTGTTGAAAACACGTCCCCCGAATGTAACACATATGTTGTCAATCAAGAAATCAAGCATCTTGATAATGTCAGTTTCAGAGATGTGTTTGCTTGAATCAGAGTGATCCTTTACACAGTAGGATTAATCCCTCCCTGAGATAAGATACTGGTATCTACGTTGGCCATTCTTTTTTATGAAACAAACCAACACTTTCAATTTGTCTTTTAGTTTGACATATAAACAGATCTTTTTAATTTGTAAGTATCCACATCTGATTCACAAACCCTTTTTTTGAAATTGTGTGATGCAGACATAAATAAACTGCTGTCATTAGAACACTAATTAAGTGCCTAATTAGGGTATGATGAGAAGTCGACATGAGGCATTAAAATGAGTCGCAACATGCCTTTGCAATTCCAATATATATGTACTTATATTATAAGTTTTGATATTCAGAATTTTACAGTGGAGAGAGAGGCGGTCAAGGGTAATATTTAATGCCCCTTTTGCCTATGGATGTTGAATATAAATACATATTGTTATACATACATTTCATGTATGTTCATAAGAATCTTTTTCTTTCCTTTTCTTTTATAAGTAGCTAAATGCAGCCACGAATATTTCCAATATTTAATTTTATTTCTTAAAAAATTAAACATGCGATTTATTGTATCATACCACCGCAAATGTATGTGCCGTAGTATAATGTTAAGATGTTGCATACGTCTGTGTCATTTAGGTTCGCAGACAGCGACTAACTTGAGTATAAGTTCATGGATCTCTATGATATTTTAGCTCAATGTTCCATACTACTAATGGATGTTTGCGATTTTGTTTATGGGGGATTGGGTTATTGTGATATCGTTTTTGAAATAAAGGGCCATAAATGGTTTTGCTAGGTTGTGGGAAACAAATTGGGTTCACAGACAATGACTTGAGTAGAATTGGGTCTGTAAGACATTTAAGTACAAGGTTCCATACCACAGAAGGAGGATTGGGCATGCTTTTGGTGTGTGTATTTGGCTGGTTAGGAATAAGGGGTGAAAAAGTTCCTTTCAAAAAATATGCTGCCAGGTTCACAGAAAAAACCTTGTGTATAAGCATGTGGATCAAAATTCGGTGTCATACCACAAAAGGATATTAAGGTCCAAATGATCCAAAAATACAATTCTTCTATTAAAAAAAAATAGTTCGGGTTCGTTGATAAGCCGAATCTAAGCGTGTATTAAGTTTTTTATTTGTGGCATTGTCGATCCACATTCAGGTCTAAAATGGTAAAAAAGTATACTTAGTTTTTCTTGTTTTTTCTTCTGTACAATTATTTGTTGGTTTGTCCTTATATTTTTAGCCATGGCGTTGTCCGTCTATTTTCGATTTATGAGTTTGAATGTCCCTCTGGTATCTTTCTTCCCTCTTTTTGTAGCTCAATATTGGAAATTAACAGTTATCTCTCAAAATTATAAACTGCTGGAGACAACGATCTGTACATCAAAACACTGAAATCGTTCATTAACAAACGAAAAAAAGGAAAAATAATGTACAGGTCGATGTTCAAGGTTAATATCCTCATGGATATATATAAAGTATCAACATATCTTTGAATACAATGTAAAATGAAGTCCTAAAATATGTTCTGTTGTAAAACAGAAGGATTTGTGTGTTTTTATGTGTCGTCTTCTAATGTGCATAATATGTTATGACATAATCTCTGTATAAGAGAAAATAAAGTCAATAATAATAGTAGTAACAGTTTGCTTCCTATGTGTTGAATCTCATAATAGATAGAGATAAACTGTGAACATTAAAATTGTTCAGCAAAGTGAGATCTGCAGCAGATAAATCATGTTATCAAATAGATCAATTTACCACTGAAAGAGTTATTGTCCTTTAAATTAACTTTTCATAAATTTTCGTAACATTTTTCAAAATCTTCCTCTCTATAAGTACTGGGCCAAATTGGACCAAACTTGGCCTCCAGCATCATTATGGTGTGTAGTTTCAAAAATCTATCTGATGAACTCACCCATCAAGCACCGCCTTGACTAAATAAAAGACGAGCTTTTTGCTTAAATTTCTGAAATTAAAGCAATGAAAACAAACCTGAGACATATAAAAAAGTTCATCAGCCCTGACATTTTGAGACATACCAGACAACATGTTGCCGGGTTGCTGCCTCAGAATTGTCAATTTTATGAAAGTTTTAGTTTTTGGTTATTATCTTGAATAGTATTACAGATAGATATAAACACTGTGGAGGTCAAAACTGTTTAGCAAAGTAAGATCTACAAATAAGTCAAACATGACCAAAATGGTCCTTCACAGTACAATTTTGATTATTTGTTTGGGGAAACTTCTCTGAAACTGCATAGACAAATTTAACCAAACTTGGGCAAATTCATCATTAAGGTATCTAGTTAAGAAATGTGTCAGATAACCATGTCTACTTACTGACATGAATGTCATTGCTAAAAATTGAACATAGTGATTCAAAATCAAAATGTGTCTGTCATTTTTCTCATCACTTGGCGTCCGTTGTTATAAACTTTAACAGAATAAAATTTAGAATGATCTTCTTCTCTTAAACTACTAGGCCAAATTAAACCAAACTTGACCACAATTATTATTGGGGTAATTACTTTATAAAATGTGTCCGGTGATCCGACCAAACAACCAAGAAGGCTAACATTGTAAAACAGAAGAACATGAGGGTGAAATGTAGATGTTGGCTTATATCTCTAAAACCAAAGCATTTAGAGCAAATCTGACAGGATAAAATTGTTTATCAGGGTAGGATATATCTGCCGTAAAAAAATTCAAATGAATCGGAGAACCCATTGTTGGGTTGCTGACCTTTAATTGTTAAGTTTAAAAAAATTTTGTCGTCTTGGGTTAGTGCCACATGTGGAGCAGGATCTGCTTACCCTTCCGGAGCACCTGAGATCACCCCTAGTTTTTGGTGGGGTTCGTGTTGTTTATTCTTTAGTTGTCTTTGTTGTGTCATGTGTACTATTGTTTTTCTGTTTGTCTTTTTCATTTTTAGCCATGGCGTTGTCAGTTTGTTTTAGATTTATGAGTTTGACCTTCCCCGTGGTATCTTTCGTCCCTCTTTTATAGTATTATAGATAGAGAAAAACTATAACAGCAATGATGTTCAAAAAAGTAAGATCTACAAATAAATCAACATGACCAAGATGGTCAGTTGACCCCATAAGGAGTAATTGCCCTTTATAGTCAAAATAGAATAAAAATGTTTTTTAGTATTTTATAAAAATCTTCTCCTCTGAAACCACTAGTAAAAATTTAACCGAACTTGTCCACAATCATAATTAGTGTATTTAGTTTTACAAAATGTGTCCGATGACCCCGCGGTGAACAAGGATGGCCGACAAAACTCAAATTAATTCATAGGGTGAAATGCTGTTTTGGCTCATATCTCTGAAACCAAACAAATAATTGTTCATTAGGTCAAGATCTATGTGCCCTGAAATTTTTCAGACCCATCGGGCAACTTGTTGTTTGGTTGCTGCCAATGAACGAGTAATTGTAAGAAAAATTTGCAGCTTTTGGTTATTATTTTTAATATTATTATAGAAAGACAAACTGTAAACAGCAATAATGTACAACAAAGTAAGAGCTGCAAATAAATCAATTGACCTCTTTAGGAGTTATTGCCCTTTATTGTCAATTTTTAACAATTGTCATAAATTTTCCCTTTGTCACTTCTTGTCCCACTTCATTATAGATTTTATTTTAAGCAGCAAGATTGTTCAGTATAAAAGAGTAACAAGCACAACACCAACAGCAAAACACAATTTTTTCATGAATCATCTGTGTCCTTTTTTTACTATGCACTCAGACCACGGTGAGCGATACAGGCTCCTTAGAGCCTCAAGTTTGAATCGCTATAGATAGAGAAAATCTAATTAAAATAAATATGTTAAGAATAATGAGCTCTACCGATTGTTTATTCATACATCAGAACTGCTAGACCAATTCTTATAGGAGTTATTGCCCATAAATTAAAAACTTTACGATTGTGTTTTTCTCTTCTTTTTTGTAAGTTGTGTATAAAACTTATTGGGTAAAATAGATAATTAAGTGATTAAGACGATAACATTTTTACTTATTGTCTGTGTTTGTTTTGTTCAGGAATCGTTGACAATGTAATGGAATTTGATGCGACTGTTATACAAGTGAAATGTTTAGCTATCTATAAAACCAGGTTCAATCCACCATTTCTTACATAAGAAAATGCCTGTACCAAGTCAGGAATATGACAGTTGTTATACATTCGTTTGAATTGTTTGAACTTTTCATTTTCCCATTCGATTTGTGACTTTCCTTTTTGAATTTTTTTTTGTATCATAATAACGACTGTATCTACAAAAGCAAACGATTGTTGTTTTCTTCATTTTATTTTTAAAATTTTGCAATATTAGGGTTGATAACTCGGTCGATCGGGGTTTTACGTTTACGAATTTTTGTACTACCTTTCCGCATAAAAATTCCTACATTTCCGCATTTTTTAAGTACTCTTTTCCGTATTTTTTTAACCTTGGTTTTTATTAAAGGTTATTTACGTTTCAGGATAATGTATGCCCCCCCCCCCCCCCCTCCTGGATCAACAACGAGGAGGTGGAGCTAGGACTTAGAGCAGGATAAGTCTTGTGATTAAAAGATAGAAATCATACGTGGTCATATATCAATTAAAAGTCAATGCTCAGCACTAATTGTTTATATATACATATAAAGCAGTAAACGTCAGTATACTATTATACAGTACATTTGGCACAGTTTACATATTTTTCAAAGCGGAAAACTGGTAGCCAACTGATTTTTTGAAGTAAAACCTCGTAATATCTGTTCTCTACCACACTTGACAAACTGTTCGGATACGAATTAAATTCGTTCGCGGTCATTATTACTGGTGCTATTGCTGATAAAGACCAAATTTTGACGAAAGTTTTTGTTTGGATCTTCTGCAAAACGTCCATAAAAGAAATTACATGTGTCACATGCATAGAATCGGGAGTTAACATAAGAATGAAACAAATCGGGCCCATTTTTTGATTTTTTGGCCTCTGTATCTATTGGCAGTGGAAACTTAGTATCAACGACACGTAGTTTTGTCGGATGTAGCCTGCAAATAAAGTCCTAAATATCATTATTACCATGTTTACAAGTGAAAGAAAGATTAAAATGCGGCAAAGTAGTATGTTTTTTTTTCGAAGAAGAAGAAATGCACGACAATGCGAAAACGTAAAACAGGTATTTCTGACAATGCGGAAATGTAATATGCCCGGGTCGATAAAGTAACTTTTGGTAACAAAATGTATTGTGAATATACCTATTTTATTAAACTGTGGTCACACATTCACGAATTTTACTGCCATTCTTTACAGGACCATTCCCGATTAAAATTTGTCAAAAGTCTGATCAAGTTCCTGTGAATCGTGGATGAAAATTCAAAATGTCATTAAGCTGTGGTCACACATTCACTATTTTACTGCCGTCCTTGACAGGACCATTCTCGACTAAACTGTATCAAAATTTGGATTAAGATCCAATGAATCGGGGAAGGAAAATCAAAAATTTGTAACCATAAATATTCAATCACGACAAAAATCAGGTATTGTTCCGGAATCTCCGATATTCAACCGTTTCATAGCGAATTTGTCACGATAATCCCATTCTCAATCCGATTTAATCCGATTTGTACATTTTGCAGGGTAAAAAACGACAGAATATGTCCCGACAGCGTCTCAATTCTACCAAATTTTATCCGACAGCGATCCGACGGTAGCCAGACAGTGAACCAACGCTGACGGATGATATCGATAAGATTCGGGATGATCTTGCACTGTCGGAACGTAATGCTTTCACGGTACGCTGTACATACATTTTATAAGGTTTATGAAAAAAATCATGATAAATTAAAACTTCTTTTTTTTAAAGTCATAACAGAATTCTATGGAATTCAATCAAGACGACAAAGCCACCTTAATTACCTCAGAATGACATCGAAGCCACATTTGAAAAAAGAGGTCCAGGAAGGACCCGCATAGTGTTTAAAAGAACTTGTTATTTTTAAATTCTGATCACGTAATCGTCTTTAACCTTTGAAAGGGGATAAATGTCACTTATTATGAATGTACGATTGTAGCCTTTGTCCTGCTTACCGTTAAATATGATCATCTGTTGTCATTCTTCTTTTCAAAAGTGGTTGCATCCGTTGTTCGATGTCTGAACCTATTTCAAACATGGACGTCGAAAATGTGTTTCCGCTCAATTTACTGCACGTGGTTTTTCTAGTAATTACCTCCCGTCTTCGCGCCATGTGGAAACTCATGTTAAGCATGTTCCTTTTTACTTGAAGACACTCGAGACATTCGGTCCGTTACTGAAATAGAGGACCTACATGTTATATAAAGCGTAGATTTTAAATTTTAGTTTTGTATCTAATAAAATCATTTTCAAATGAATTTGCACAGTTTTCTTTCCTTTCATAGTATTTTTGTTTGAATCCATCATGGTTTACTTATAGACAATAAACTTTCAATAAACTAAATTCTTTTTTAATTTATTAACAGAATTGATAGACGTGTTATTAGAGATGAAAAAACATACATTCTAATATGGTGTTCTTATGTGTAAAAAAGATATAAACAAGAATCACTGAATGATTTTCAGGTTCTCCGAAAAGAGGAGGGATTAACACAAGGTAACAGATAACTACACATAGTACGTGACAAACATATACTATTAGTATCGGTATCGGATTCCACCAGGAACTTTCAGGTTATTGGTAATACAAGTAATAGCTTTTTCACAAAACTTGCAGAATTTTAAACCGCTTGTGTTTTAAATTTTTTTGTTAGCTTCGAAATATTGCTTTGCATACAAACTGTCATACGGTTAAAAGCAAGTGGATTAAATTAAATGCTAAGGTAGTATTGTAGGGTTATAATGTGATGTTGTGCTTTTTCTGAGTTTACTCCTGGAAAAGACTGGGTTTCTAAATCATTTGTACTTGCCTGTACATTTTAAATACAGTTTCCTGTAAATGCTGTTTTTAGTAGGCATTTCTTTGTTAACCCTCTGTTTGAGAAAACTTTAATAAATATCTTTCATTGATTGTCAATAACAATAAAGGAGAGTAGTTCTCGTAGCAGCTATTAGACAGAGTTTGTTACTGTATACTAGTATCTCGTTTAATGGTGAGAATTCCATTCTGCAGCATAGTCCTTTGTTACTCCTCTAATTTCTTACTCTGTTAATAAGATTTCACCAGAAATAAAAAAAAATATATCTGTTATAAGGGAATGAAGAAGTTCTTTCAATTATTCAAATAAGGCTAATTATGCTATCTAAATCCTTTGTTACTCATCTGATATGCGTTGCGGAACATATTGACTATATACCTTTTGTTCCTCTCTTAATAAGCTTTCGATTGAGATATAATATATATCTGTAATTAGGGGCTGAAGGGTCCTGCCAGTCCATTCCAATATTCAAAATATCCATTTCATTAATCAAAATTGGCTATTTCTTAATTTTCACGCGTATTTTGGCATTTAGGTCTTCTAATATTCGTTGCGGAACATATTGATTATATAAATTTGGTTCCTCATGTAAACAGCTTTCGAATGAGGTATCAGGTTTATCCATAATAGGGGCTAAAGGGTTGCCGCAGTCCATTCCATTATTCAAAATATCCATTTCATTATTCAAAATTGACTATTTCTTAATTTTCACGCGTACTTTGCCAATTAGGTCTTCTAATATTCGTTGCGGAACATGTTGAATATAAGCATGTTGTTCCTCTTGTTATCAGCTTTCGAATGAGGTATCAGGTTTATCTATAATTAGGGTCTAAAGGGTCGCCGCACTCCATTCCATTATTCAAAATATCCATTTCATTATTCAAAATTGGGTATTTCTTAATTTGCAGGCGTATTTTGGCATTTAGGTCTTCTAATATTCGTTTACAGAACATATTGACTATATACTTTTTGTTCGTCTTGTAATCAGCTTTCGAATGAGGTATAAGGTTTATCCATAATAGGGCTAAAGGGTCGCCGCAGTCCATTCCATTATTCAAAATATCCATTTCATTATTCAAAATTGGCTATTTCTTAATTTTCACGCGTATTTTGGCATTTAGGTCTTCTAATATTGGTTGCGGAACATATTGATTATAAGCATGTTGTTCGTCTTGTAATCAGCTTTCGAATGAGGTACAAGGTTTATCTATAATAGGGGCAAAAGGGTCGCCACAGTCCATTCCATTATTCAAAATATCCATTTCATTATTCAAAATTGGCTGTTTCTTAATTTTCACGCGTCTTTTGGCAATCAGGTCTTCTAATATTCGTTGCGGAACATGTTGACTATATACATTTTGTTCGTCTTGTAATCAGCTTTCGAATGAGGTATAAGGTTTATCTATAAATTAGGGTCTAAAGGGTCGCCGCACTCCATTCCATTATTCAAAATATCCATTTCATTATTCAAAATTCACCTTTTTCTTAATTTTCACACGTACTTTGGCAATCAGGTCTTCTAATATTCGTTGCAGAACATGTTTACTATATACATTTTGTTCGTCTTGTAATCAGTTTCCGAATGAGGTATAAGATTTATCTATAATTAGGGGCTAAAGGGTCGCCGCACTCCATTCCATTATTCAAAATATCCATTTCATTATTCAAAATTGACCTTTTTCTTGATTTTCACGCGTATTTCGGCATTTAGGTCTTCTAATATTGGTTGCAGAACATATTGATTATAAGCATGTTGTTCGTCTTGTAATCAGCTTTCGAATGAGGTACAAGGTTTATCTATAATAGGGGCAAAAGTGTCGCCACAGTCCATTCCATTATTCAAAATATCCATTTCATTATTCAAAATTGGCTGTTTCTTAATCGTCACGCGTATTTTGGCATTTAAGTCTTCTAATATTCGTTGCGGAACATATTGACTATATAAACTTTGTTCGTCTTGTAATCGGCTTTCGAATGAGGTATAAGGTTTATCTATAATTAGGGGCAAAAGGGTCACAGCAGTCCATTCCATTATTCAAAATATCCATTTCATTATTCAAAATTGACTATTTCTTAATTTTCACGTGTACCTCGGCATTTAGGTCTTCTAATATTTGTTGCGGAACATGTTGACTATAAGCATTTTGTTCGTCTTGTAATCAGCTTTCGAATGAGGTATAAGGTTTATCTATAATAGGGGCTAAAGGGTCGCCACAGTCCATTCCATTATTCAAAATATCCATTTCATTATTCAAAATTGGCTGTTTCTTAATTTTCACGCGTCTTTTGGCAATCAGGTCTTCTAATATTCGTTGCGGAACATGTTGACTATATACATTTTGTTCGTCTTGTAATCAGCTTTCGAATGAGGTATAAGGTTTATCTATAATTAGGGGCTAAAGGGTCGCCGCAGTCCATTCCATTATTCAAAATATCCATTTCATTATCCAAATAGACTATTTCTTAATTTTCACGCGTATTTTGCCAATTAGGTCTTCTAATATTTGTTGCGGAACATGTTGACTATAAGCATTTTGTTCGTCTTGTAATAAGCTTTCGAATGAGGTATAAGGTTTATCTTTAATTAGGGGTTAAAGGGTCGCAGCAGTCCATTCCATTATTCAAAATATCCATTTCATTATTCAAAATTGGCTATTTCTTAATTTTCACGCGTATTTCGACATTTAAGTCCTCTAATATGCGTTGCAGAACCACCTGACTATATACATTTTGTTCCTCTCGTAATAAGCTTTCGAATGAGGTATAAGGTTTATCTATAATTAGGGGTTAAAGGGTCGCAGCAGTCCATTCCATTATTCAAAATATCCATTTCATTATTCAAAATTGGCTATTTCTTAACTTTCACGCGTATTTCGACATTTATGTCCTCTAATATGCATTGCTGAACATGTTGACTATATACATTTTGTTCCTCTCGTTATAAGCTTTCGAATGAGGTATAAGGTTTATCTATAATTAGGGGCTAAAGGGTCGCAGCAGTCCATTCCATTATTCAAAATATCCATTTCATTATTCAAAATTGGCTATTTCTTAATTTTCACGCGTATTTCGACATTTAAGTCCTCTAATATGCGTTGCAGAACATGCTGATGATATACATTTTGTTCCTCTCGTAATAAGCTTTCGAATGAGGTATAAGGTTTATCTATAATTAGGGGTTAAAGGGTCGCAGCAGTCCATTTCATTATTCAAAATATCCATTTCATTATTCAAAATTGGCTATTTCTTAACTTTCACGCGTATTTCGACATTTAAGTCCTCTAATATGCGTTGCTGAACATGTTGACTATATACATTTTGTTCCTCTCGTTATAAGCTTTCGAATGAGGTATAAGGTTTATCTATAATTAGGGGTTAAAGGGTCGCAGCAGTCCATTCCATTATTCAAAATATCTATTTCATTATTCAAAATTGGCTATTTCTTAACTTTCACGCGTATTTGACATTTAAGTCCTCTAATATGCGTTGCTGAACATGTTGACTATATACATTTTGTTCCTCTCGTTATAAGCTTTCGAATGAGGTATAAAGTTTATCTATAATTAGGGGCTAAAGGGTCGCAGCAGTCCATTCCATTATTCAAAATATCCATTTCATTATTCAAAATTGGCTATTTCTTAATTTTCACGCGTATTTCGACATTTAAGTCCTCTAATATGCGTTGCTGAACATGTTGACTATATACATTTTGTTCCTCTCGTTATACGCTTTCGAATGAGGTATAAGGTTTATCTATAATTAGGGGTTAAAGGGTCGCAGCAGTCCATTCCATTATTCAAAATATCCATTTCATTATTCAAAATTGGCTATTTCTTAACTTTCACGCGTATTTCGACATTTAAGTCCTCTAATATGCGTTGCTGAACATGTTGACTATATACATTTTGTTCCTCTCGTTATAAGCTTTCGAATGAGGTATAAGGTTTATCTATAATTAGGGGCTAAAGGGTCGCAGCAGTCCATTCCATTATTCAAAATATCCATTTCATTATTCAAAATTGGCTATTTCTTAATTTTCACGCGTATTTCGACATTTAAGTCCTCTAATATGCGTTGCAGAACATGCTGACTATATACATTTTGTTCCTCTCGTAATAAGCTTTCGAATGAGGTATAAGGTTTATCTATAATTAGGGGTTAAAGGGTCGCAGCAGTCCATTCCATTATTCAAAATATCCATTTCATTATTCAAAATTGGCTATTTCTTAACTTTCACGCGTATTTCGACATTTAAGTCCTCTAATATGCGTTGCTGAACATGTTGACTATATACATTTTGTTCCTCTCGTTATAAGCTTTCGAATGAGGTGTAAGGTTTATCTATAATTAGGGGCTAAAGGGTCGCAGCAGTCCATTCCATTATTCAAAATATCCATTTCATTATTCAAAATTGGCTATTTCTTAATTTTCACGCGTATTTCGACATTTAAGTCTTCTAATATGCGTTGCAGAACATGCTGACGATATACATTTTGTTCCTCTCGTAATAAGCTTTCGAATGAGGTATAAGGTTTATCTATAATTAGGGGTTAAAGGGTCGCAGCAGTCCATTTCATTATTCAAAATATCCATTTCATTATTCAAAATTGGCTATTTCTTAATTTTCACGCGTATTTCGACATTTAAGTCCTCTAATATGCGTTGCGGAACATGCTGACTATATACATGTTGTTTCTCCCGTTATAGCTTTCGAATGAGGTATAAGGTTGATCTATAATTAGGGGCTAAAGGGTCGCGGTATGGGCTTTGCTCATTGTTGTAGGCTGTACGGTGAGCTATAGTTGTTGATGTCTGTGTCATTTTGGTCTTTTGTGGATGTTTGTTTCATTGGCAATGATACCACATCTTCTTTTTTTTTTTTATACTTCCTCATTTTTTATGCATATTGTGGCATTTAGGTCGTCCGTAAACCCTCTTATGGTCATTGCGAATCAAAATATAGCTATAGTGTCACGGTCAATTTTTTTAATTTTTTTTTCACTATTCACCGCTTCAATTTGAATAATGAAACATAAACCATTTCATTATTCATTATTCATTTTTCAATATTGAATAGTGAATAATGAACTATTTCATTATTCATTATTGAATAATGAATAATGAACTATGAATAATGGACGTACTTCAGCGCGGTGTTTTTTTATAATGTCCAGTTTTCACTTTATTGTATTTGGTAAGAAAAATTGTATTACAAACATCATTTGTACATACATCATGTACATGTACATTGTACTGCTATAAATGTACATTCCTTATCTATGTGCTATCAAAATGAAGAAGTACATTTTTGGTAATAGAAATTTATATTTCATTTTTTAGAGAAACCATCCTTGCTTAATTAAAAAATAAGTTATAAAATATTACAAAAATGTATATGTACAATAAATTTGTCAAATTTGATACTACTTGTGGAAGGCATGCATATAATCATTATAGGTCCAAAATAATCAAATCAAAATTAAGATTGAATATTTTTATAATAAAATTGTATGTGTGTTAATGACAGTGCTAGTGGGATGAGGAGAACCAGCACATTAGTCAGAACTTCTGTGGTGGTACCATAGTAAAGGGGCATAAAGAGTTACTCTAGTCCGTTCGTCCAGAACGTCAAAAAAGGGTTTTGTTCTCTTAACTTTAGTTGCCTCAACCAAATACTACAAAACTTATACACAAAATAAAAAAGAAGATGTGGCATGAGTGCCAATAAGAACTCTCCACAAAGGACTAGATGACACAGAAATTAACAGCTATACATAACCCTACGGCCTTCAACAATGAGCAAAGTCCATACCGCATAGTCAGCTATAAAAGGCACCGTAATGACGATGTAAAACAATTCAAACGAGAAAAGAAACGGACAAATTTATGTACAAAAAATGAACAAAAACAAATATGTTACACATAAACAAACGACAATTCATGAATTACAGTCTCCTGACTTGGGACAAGCACATACAAACAGAATGGGGCGGATTAAACATGCTAGCGGGATCCCCACCCTCCACCTAATGTGGCATGAGTGACAAAGAAGAACTCTCCACAAGAGACCAGATGACACAGAAATTAACAACTATATGTTCCCATACGGCCTTCAACAATGAGGAAATAGATATAGGAAGATGTAGTATGAGTGCCAATGAGACAACTCTCCATCCAAATAACAATTTATAAAAGTAAACCATTATAGGTCAGTGTACGACCTTCAACACGGAGCATTGGGTCACACTGAACCACAAGCTATAAAGGGCCCCAAAATTAATAGTGTAAAACCATTCAAACTGTAAAACCAACGGTCTAATCTATACAAGAAACGAGAAACACGTATAAATGACATAAACAAACGACAACTAATGTATATCAGATTCCTGACTTAGGACCGGTGCAAACATTTGCAGCGGGATGAAACAATAGTATAACATCACAACATAGAAAAACACACGATAAAACGAAATTCAAACGAGAAAAGAAACGGACAAATGTATAGGCTCCAGACTTGCGACAGGCACATGCATACTGAATAAGGCGGGGTTGAACATGTTAGCGGGGTCTCCACAATCTTCCTAAGCTGGGACAATGCTTATTTCCACATAAAAATAAAATTAAATTTGAAATTTGTTATAAATGAATACTTTTGACAAACAACTAAGAGACTCGAGAGACAAGAAATATTTTAAAGGGGTCTTCTCAAAAGATGTACAGTAGTGGTTTTTTTTTCTAGTGATAACATAATTCATTATAATTCATTACGTTAACCTAATGGTGATCTACTTCCGCCTCAGAAAAAACTAAAACTGATAAGAAAAAGGCAAAGGGAAAAAAGTCACGCACCATGGAACTTGTCCGGAAAAACAGTTGGCTTATGACCGATCAATAAGGAAGCAAGTGCCGAAGATTTAGAAGGCTTTTAGCATTTACTCAGAATCTGATTTTATGTCATAAAAAAATAACAGATACAATACAGACGTTCAAATTCATGATACATGTACTTTGAGTTTTTTCTCTGAACTGCAAAACATTAATCATCGAGTGAGGTAGCATGGACGGACGGATGGGGATATTCTAGGAGTATAGTAAGAACTCGATCCCCCGTTTTTTCCATTTTTTTTTTTTAATTATTTTATTATGTGAACGTTAAGTGGTGTTCAAGGTTATGGATCCCTCTTATCAAATTGATTGATTGATTGTTGGTTGCTTAACGTCCAGTGGCAAATATTTCATGCATATTCAGGACGAGTTCACAATAAATACAATAGGTAGGTCTTGTCATAATAGAGGCCATTTAGGATGATGGTCGGGGAAATTTGGACTGCCACTGGAAAATGAGGGTATATTGGATAGGGACAGAAATTTGGCCTTGCAACAGGCCACCTTAGGGCCCTCAACGAGTTTGTGCAAGGGTTCTTAACGTGCAAAGAGCGTGGCACTCTCTTTACACGAGACATCGGATTTAACGTCCCAATTCTGACCGGACGTGACTGCGAACTTAATACATCCCGCACAGCCAAACGGACGCCCCACTTCGGCAAGCGTTTTACTGCCGGTGTTATATAGCCATTCTTCCCCCATGCCAGTTTTTTCCCCGGGGGAAAAACTGGCATGAGCTAATCTTTCCCCCTGGGAAATTTTGGATCATTGCCATTCTTCCCCCGTGGAAATTTGGCAATACGTATACATATAGTCACTTCCACCCAAAGCCAATCTTTCCCCATAGTATAGATTTCACTATATTTATACAATTCTGTAAATTAAACCCAAGAGTTTGAATTATATTTTTACGCTGACAAATATTTTTTGTCAATTTACATTAACACAAGTCTGTCTATACATCTTCATCTCTATGTGTCAACTAGTTTGTTTTTATATTCATCAGTCTTCTTATAATGGTCTGTCTACATTCTCAACAGTCTAGGTATGTTTCCACAAGTCTGTCTTTGGTCCACTAGTCTGTCTACATTTTCATCGGTCTGTCTATGTGTCCACCAGTATGTATGCATTTTCAATAGTCTTCATATTCACCAGTCCGTCTTAGTGTCTACTATTCTGTCTACATGTCCACCAGTCTGTCTCCGTGTTCAATAGTCTATTTACATGTTTACCAGTCAGTTTTATGTATCCGTTAGTCAGCATACTATACCAGTCTGTGTATGTGCCCACCATTCTGTCTATACATGTCTACACATGTCTACCAGTTGGTCTATATGTCTACCATATTATAGTGTCAATGTGTCCATCGTCTGTCTACATGTTCATCAGTCCGTCTGTAATTGCATTTTGTTGTGTTATTTTGTCTGATATTCCAAATCTTCATTACGCTGACATTTACATGGCTTGCATTCTTTTGACCTGAAAACGTACTATAGGTGTAAACTCGTTACTTATACCCTTATGCTTTGAATTGCCAAAAGTTTTCGTTGTGATTTATCATTTAAGCCAAGAAACATTTTTAATATGTATTGCTACAACAAATTACTTTACAGGTTTAGTTTTTCTGAAAACAGGCTAGTATGACAAGTAAAGCTTAGAAATAAGATAGTCTAATCTATCTCGAGTTGAAAAACCAGATCTGATATACATGGTTTAGCAGTTAATGTCTGTATCAGCATGTTTTTTTATATGAAATGTAGCAATGTCTAATACAAAACAAATCGTTAGTAGTCATTTCATTAGTAAACAACAACCAGTCTTGGAGAACGTGATTGTTATTAGTTGTAATTGGTTTTGAAATAGCTTTCAGTAACCGAGAGTACACCATACCAACATTTTTAGTGAAGACAATTGCAACTGATATTTAACATTTTTTCTAATGGTGTGATGTCCAAGGCTGGATTGTTTGGGGGAGGGGTGAATGTTTAAAGCCGCCACCTTCTTTATGTGCCATTCCGAAGCCAGGAGCTTGTAGTACAATTATGTTGTTGGTTAATATTGGTTAATTATTTGTATTATACCAAACAGACAACAATAAAATATAAACATGTATAACACATGTATATTAATGCAATGAAGGTTTCGTACCGCTAAAATAATTTAAAAAAAAATGATGCTATTTTCTTTTTAGATAAAAATTTGGAACTGACGTCGGCGACGTTATAATTCAAGGGGGAAACATTAGCTTCTCGTGCTATTAGGGGGAAAAATTGGCTTGATCCTGGTTTTCCTCCCATAACACTTACGGGGAAAAGTTGAATCATGCCAATTTTTCCGGGGGGGGGGGGGGGAATAATTGGATCGATCCAGTATTTTCCCCCGGAAAAATTGGCATGGGGGAAGAATGGCTATAGGACACCGGTCGGGAGAAAGACCAAGTGACCATATTTCTATTCCCCAGTCACCCTTGGGGGTCTTATTAAATTGATTTGATACACATTACAAGAATAATTATTTTATATTTTTGAGATGGTCCCTAATTTAAATGTCTCAACTGAAGACTCTCGACTCTCAATGGTCAGCAATAGTTATTTATCCAACATGTCTATTACCCCATAACACAGATCTATAAAGTTCGATATTGGGTGGTGTTACTGGTCATGTGTTTTTAGATATAAGAAGTTGGTACGAGTATTAATGATACAAATATCAACACGTAGCCTTTAGATAGGAAAAATGCTAACTCTGTTGTTTCTGTTTCTTTAACGTTAGTCTGCCTCAACCAAATATTTTGAAACTGATACAAAATGCTTATGGTCACAAAAAAAGTCAAAATTACGTGAATCCTGCATCTATAAGTGGAACTTTACCTGTGTTTTTTTTTTACCAAGCAGGGGCATCTGTGGCCCATAGACATATTGTACATTTATTTCAGTAAACAGTTTATTTACTTCCTTTGGATTCTACTTCTATTAGAATTTACGTGCAATTTTTTTTTAGGATAGCGGTGCAGTTGGATAACTGACAGTGACCAGCATAAAAAAGTGTTTCACTAGATTGAGCTCTATGTCTAAGTGTACATTTTTGTACTTCAAAGGTTCTTCGCACTGAGTTCAGTTTATTGATATGCGTATACCTTCTGTGTGATTTTTCAAGATGCTGAAACAGACTATCCATATCTGCATGTCCATGAAATGAAATCCAAGACAAAATGATTGAAACATTTTGAATTATCTATCACAACTTGCAGCACACGGTGTTACTGAAGCAGTAAATGTTCTCTCTAATTTTTCACGGCAATTAAAATATTTTCATTTGATCAAAGTATTCTTCAATTCAAAAATTGAGAATTGAAATGTGAAATGTGTAAAAGAGACCGTAACATGACAAAAGAGCAAACATCAGTCGAAGGTCACCAATGGGTTTTTAACAAAGTGAGAAAATCCCTCGCCCGGCGGCGGACTTCAGATGGCCACTTAACAAAATATGTACTAGTTCAAACTCCAATACATAAAACGAACTTACAATTAAAAACATACAAGACTAACAAAAACCAGAGACTCCTGACTTTGTCAAGGTAATCATACCAAGAGGCACACACAATGTGCATAGGTCAAGAGTCAAAAAGTCATAGACTGGTGAAGAGTTCCATGACAAAAAAAAAACACACAAAGCAGATTTTGAGGAAAGGGTCATTGTGGTACACAAAACTAACAAATATATCTATATATCTAATATAATTACGTCTGAGCCAGTGACAACTCTAAAACAGATTTATCCATCGGATCACCAGCAGTGATGGTGATACATGACTGTGTACATTAAGTATATACGACTCGTCTAAACATCAACCCAACAATGTTAGATCTGTAAATTTGCGAAAGCAAATTTTTGGTTCTTCCCTCGCCGGTATTCGAACCCATGTTACTGAGATATCGTGACACCAAATCGCCTGCACTGTAACTAATATAGATATAAGAAGATGTGGTATGAGTGCAATCAGACAATTCTCCATATAATTCAAAAAAATATACAAGTTGTACAATGAAGGCAAAGGTAAAGTGCCTTCAACATAGAACATAAACTCTCGCAACACTTCAAAGTTAAAACCGTCTTTCACAAAAGTTTGAGCAGGACCTTTGCAACGATTATCTTACCACTGTTAATTGAAAATCGGGTCGTGCAGTTATGTCAATAAATTAAAACGGTAAGATAAGACATTAAAACACTTAAAACTAGGGTTTACCATTAATTTCTTACCTTACCATGTGATAGAACTATGGTAAACTGGAAACACATGATACAGTCAAGAAATTGAATATTTGCAATAGTACGACCAGAACAATACAAGACAGAGTTGGAAACAAATGAAAGTAATTATACATACGAATTTTTAATCACAATGCACAAATAAGGAACTGTAGTTTTTATTCAATTTATTCATTTAAAATGTACGCTCGCGTCAAACAATGGAAATTTACACTGTATATTTATATAAACGATCAATCTTGTAATATAATAATAAAAGGTAGATATGGGAAATACGTCAATTAGATGGCATCTAACCGATAAAGAAAACCAAAAGAAAACCAGGGGAAACCCATGGTGTTCAACTAGGAGTGGTGTCAGAAACGACACACGAAGCTATAAATCGCACAAGTCTTATAAAGTAACTGTTGTAAATATAGAAAATGCTTATATATGAAATCCTGCCTTTCTCTACGATTAAACAACTGGCTGTACTATGTCTATGCTTGAACTAGTTCAACTACCTCGTCAACGCAAAAGTTCAGAGCTAATGTATATATATCATAACGAGGCAAAAACACACAGGACATGCGTGACTTTTTTTTAAATAACGTGCCTCATCAAATAGAAATAATCCATTTCACGTTTAGTTTTACAAGATGCAATGAAATACCACATTTCTTTGTCTAACTATACAATCATCAAGCAATTTTTTTAGAATATAAACACAGGAAAAGTGATAGTTCGGGCTGTCAAGTTTTAAATTTGTATTTGAAATTGAACACGAAAAAGATGTTTCATTTTTCGCGAACAGACAGGGTTTCGTTTTTATGTCCATCCTTTCTGCATTTTTCCGATTTAAGGTTTCTGGCGAATCGTGTAATGCTCCATGTCACCCGAGCTTCGCTTGATACCAACAGGTGCATACATTTGACTTTAATATTGAGATTGATGAAATGTACAGAATTGTCTTTCCCAATACATTTTACTAGTATTTAACATTTGCACACGATTGCCTTTCGGTATTCTCTTAAACGCAGGACGTATAAAAAAGGTTCTGCAAGTGGATTAACCAAAGCTAACATGTTAGAAAACTGTGTAAGTTTCGTTAGATCGATATTAGCATTACTAGCCGATACAATGTTAAGGATTACAGATGGTAATACACTGACTGTAACTACTATAATTATTATTCCTAGAGTATTTATCGATCTCCTGAATTGATCCGTGTGATCTGTTAAATCTGGGTGTCTGTTTAGCGTTGTTGCTTTTCGTTGTTTCCAAGACTTTTTACTTTGCTCATAAGGACAGCTTGATTTTCCTTCACTGTCATCATGACCGTTTGAAGAACCTGGTAGATGCTGATCTGAATGTGATCCAGATTGAGCCGGTTTAGCTGAAGTATCTTCATGATAAACCATAGTCATTCTCTTTTTCAATTGGAAGAAAACCATGCCATAAAAAACAACAATTAATACATATAGACAGAGTCTACATGTTGAAAAGGAGAGTTGATGTATCCAGAAGTTATCGTTAAAAAGGATATCAAGTTGGCATGTTGTTGAACTCGGATTTCCATATAAACCACCAATTAAACCGCTGTATGAAGTAATTAATGAAAACGAGGCTATATAAGAGATGGTGTGTCTCTTTGACCATGTTTTAGTTTGTCGTGTGGAACGGGTGGCTAGGAATCGTTCAATACAGATAAACAAGACTTGCACTAGAGAAAATAAATGTGCTGCGGACAAAAACGGTATAACGACAAGACAAATATAGGGAATATGAATATTCCTCAATTGCAGTAATGTAATAATTCCAGTAAAAATGCCAGTTGCACTAGCTATGATGTTACCAAGACTGAGGCACAATGTGAGACACGTGAACTTTTGCTGTCGTAGTGTTTTGTTTTTAATTAAGATGATTATTGCTAGAATATTTAAGGCTAGTGTTACTGTAGAGACTGACATGAACAAAACTGTAGCAGTCACTGTAGTTGCGCTTAGTTCTGTCTTATTCATGATTCATTGATTAATGAATAGCACGATGGTCACATTCCAGATCTACAAAACAAGAATTAAATAAGAAACAAGTTATTATATATTACAAAATGTTAAAGAAGTCAAAATTTTAAGGATTTTATCATCTATGTTTTAATTTTCAGTAAATATGATCCTGTTGTCATTCCAGACCTTACCTATTGAATTTATTGTTAATTTGTTCTCGTCCTGAGAATGCATGAAACATTTGCCACAGGATGTTAAGCAACCAGCAATTAATCTATCTTATACCAGATCTTCATAGTGAGTTAGAAAAATTACAAAATGTTAAAGTCCCAAAGTATTTCAATATAAGATAAGAGAGAGGCGTAAAAAATGAAAACAACATTTTATATAAAATTCATGCGTCCGAAGCGCTTTTCTGAATTCACCTTCATTAGGAACGCTCATAGCCGAAAATGTGAAGGTCAAAGATGTTTAAGAACCGAAACAGTTATCGAGTTATATAATAAAAAAGAGGCCTCAAATTAATAGCCAAATAGATTTAAGGTCAACGTTGCCTGAGGGAGTTAAAACCTTAGTTTTCTAAAAATTTCTGAAATTATAAACGAACAATTTTTGAAAGGTTTGTTATAAATTATGTTAGTACCGAAGTACTGACATCCGTTGTATTGCTCATGTAAGTCCAAACCCGGGTACATGTCTATTTCGGTAGGTCAAATTCGAGGAAAAGAGGTCAGACTGCTATTACAACAACTGAAAAATATTCTTCGTTATCTGTGAAACATATATTCCACAAAACATTATGCACCGCGAAGATAGAATACAACGCTTACTGCATCTTCCGCGCAGGAGATTTACACATCGTTGATTGTTAACTAATTAAATAAGATTTGTACAAAGGTGTTTAAACAAATATTCTGAAAAATTGTAGTGAAATTCATTTAAGATTGCAGGAACATTGACAGAACATGGAACAATGATACATTCAAATCAGTACAAACCAGAATTTTAATGCCAAGTACAAACAAGAGTCGTAATGCCAAATAGTAACATTAGATGTATGTTTCATTATAATACGATATTCTGATTGGCTACACTGCAATCTCGCGTTATTCCTTTATAAGATTGATTACACAATGAAATGTATCATTCATGATGACATGAGGTCCCTCAATAAAGTGCACAGGTAAATTAAATAAAAACTTGATAAAAATCGTGTTTTCATGATCCTAGCTAAAAATGTAATTATAAGTATTGAATTCTTTTTGTAAGTTCATAGGGTTGTAAAGGCGTTGATCGTTCGCACATTTGTAGAATGAAAAACGCTTTAAAACCCATATGAAGTTACAAAAAGAAGCATTCAATTCTTAAATAAAAACAATAATCGTAATGCCTAGTACAAACCAGCATCGTAATGTCAAGTACAAACCAGATTCGTAATGCCAAGTGCAAGCCAGGATCTTTTTGTCTTATACAAACCAGAATTGTAATGCCAAGTACAAGCCAGCATCGTAATGCCAAGTACAAACCAGCACCGTAATGCCAAGTACAAACCAGCATCGTAATGCAAAGTACAAACAAGAATTGTAATGCCAAGTACAAACCAGCATCGTAATGCCAAGTACAAGCCAGCATCGTAATGCCGAGTACAAACCAGAATTTTAATGCCGAGTACAAACCAGAATCTTAATGCCAAGTACAAACCAGCATCGTAATGCAAAGTACAAACAAGAATTGTAATGCCAAGTACAAGCCAGCATCGTAATGTCAAGTACAAACCTGAATTTTAATGCCGAGTACAAACAAGAATCTTAAGGCCAAGTACAAACCAAAATCTAACAAGAATGTGTCCGGACGAACGGAGGCACAGACCAGAAAACATAATGCCCCTCTACTATCGTAGGTGGGGCATAAAAACCAAATACAAACCAGAATTTAATTGCTAGTTACAAACCACCATCTGAATGCCAAGTAAATACCAGAATTGTAATGCAAAGTAAAAACCAGAATCTTAAGGTCAAGTACAAACCAGAATCGTAATGCCGAGTACAAAGCAGAATTGTAATGCCAAGTACAAACCAGAATTGTAATGCCGAGTAAAAACCAGAATTGTAATGCCAAGTACAAATAAGAATTGTATTGCCAAGTACAAAACAGAATCTTAATGCCAAATACAAACCAGAATGTTAATGCCAAGTACAAAACAGAATCCTAATGCCAAATACCAACCAGAATCTTCATGCCAATTACAAACCAGAATCTTAATGCCAAATACAAACTAGAATCTTTATGTCAAATACAGACCAGAATCTTAATGCCAAGTTCAAACTAGAATCTTATTGCCAAGTACAAACCAGAATATTAATGCCTAGTACAAACCAGAATCTTAACTACAAGTACAAACCATAATCCTAAGGCCAAATACAAACCAGAACCTTAAAGCCAAATACAAAACAGAATCTTAACGCCAAATACAAACCAGAATCTTAATGGGAAGTACAAACCAGAATTTATTTACCAGTACAAACCTGAATCTTAATTACAAGTTGAAACCAGAATCTTAGTTACAAGTACAAACCAGAATTGTAATGCCAAGTACAAACCAGATTCTTAATGCCAAATACAAACCAGAATCTTAATGCCAAGTAAAGCCCAGAATTGTAATGCCAAATACAAACAACAATCTTATTTCAAGTACAAACCAGAATCTTAAAGTAAAATACAAAACAGAATCATAATGTCAAGTACGAAACAGAATCTTTATGCCAAATACAAACCAGAATCTTAATGCAGATACAAAACAGAATCTTAATACCAAGTAAAAACCAGAATTGTTATGCAAAGTACAAACCAGAATCTTAATGCCAAATACAAACCAGAATCTTCAAGCAAAATACAAAACAGAATCATAATGTCAAGTACGAAACAGAATCTTAATGCCAAGTACAAAACAGAATCTTCAATCCAAGTACAAACCAGAATCTTAAAGCCAAATTCAAAACAGAATCGTAATGACAAGTTCAAACCAGAATCTTAATGCCAAGTACAAACAAGAATCCTAATGCCAAATACAAACCAGAATTTTTATGCCTAGTACAAACCATAATCTAAAGGCCAAATACAAACCAGAATCTTAATGCCAAATACAAACCAGAATCTTTATGCCAAATACAAACAAGAATCTTAATGCCAAAAACAAACCAGAATCTTTAAGCAAAATACAAAACAGAATCATAATGTCAAGTACGAAACAGAATCTTTATGCCAAATACAAACCAGAATCTTAATGCAGATACAAAACAGAATCTTAATGCCAAGTAAAAACCAGAATTGTAATGCCAAGAACAAACCAGAATCTTAAGGCCAAATACAAACCAGAATCTTAATGCCAAGTACAAACCAGAATCCTAATGCCAAATACAAACCAGAATTTTTATGCCTAGTACAAACCATAATCTAAAGGCCAAATACAAACCAGAATCTTAATGCCAAATACAAACCAGAATCTTTATGCCAAATACAAACAAGAATCTTAATGCCAAAAACAAACCAGAATCTTTAAGCAAAATACAAAACAGAATCATAATGTCAAGTACGAAACAGAATCTTTATGCCAAATACAAACCAGAATCTTAAAGCAAAATACAAAACAGAATCATAATGTCAAGTACGAAACAGAATCTTAATGCCAAGTACAAAACAGAATCTTCAATCCAAGTACAAACCAGAATCTTAAAGCCAAATTCAAAACAGAATCGTAATGACAAGTTCAAACCAGAATCGTAATGCCAAATACAAACAAGAATCCTAATGCCAAATACAAACCAGAATTTTTATGCCTAGTACAAACCATAATCTAAAGGCCAAATACAAACCAGAATCTTAATGCCAAATACAAACCAGAATCTTTATGCCAAATACAAATAAGAATCTTAATGCCAAAAACAAACCAGAATCTTCGTGCCAAGTACAAACCAGAATCTTAATGCCAAGTACAAACCAGAATCTTAATGCCAAATACAAACCAGAATCTTAATGCCAAGTACAAACCAGAATCTTAATGCCTAGTACAAACCAGAATTTTTTTGCCAAGTACAAACCAGAATTTTAGTGCCAAGTACAAACCAGAACCTTAAGGCCAAGTATAAACCAAAATCTTAATGCCGAGTACAACAAGAATCTTGATGCCAAATACAAACCAGAATCATTATGCCAAATACAAACCAGAATCGTAATGCCGAGTACAACAAGAATCTTGATGCCAAATACAAACCAGAATCATTATGCCAAATAAAAACCAGAATCGTAATGCCAAGTACAAACCAGAATCTTTATGCCAAATACAAACAAGAATCTTAATGCCAAAAACAAACCAGAATCTTAGTGCCAAGTACAAACCAGAATCTTAATGCCAAGTACAAACCAGAATCTTAATGCCAAATACAAACCAGAATCTTATTGCCAAATACAAAACAGAATCTTAATGCCAAGTAAAAACCAGAATATTTATGCCGAGTACAAAACAGAATCTTAGTGCCAAGTACAAACCAGAATCTTAATGCCAAATACAAAACAGAATTTTAATGCCAAGTAAAAACCAGAATTTTTTTGCCAAGTATAAACCAGAATCCTATTGCCAAGTACAAACCAGAACCTTAAGGCCAAGTACAAACCAGAATCTTGATGCCAAGTACAACAAGAATCTTGATGCCAAATACAAACCAGAATCTTAATGCCAAATAAAAACCAGAATTGTAATGCCAAATACAAACAAGAATCTTAATGCCAAAAACAAACCAGAATCTTAGTGCCAAGTACAAACCAGAATCTTAATGCCAAGTACAAACCAGAATCTTAATGCCAAATACAAACCAGAATCTTAATGCCAAATACAAAACAGAATCTTAATGCCAAGTAAAAACCAGAATATTTATGCCGAGTACAAAATAGAATCTTAGTGCCAAGTACAAACCAGAATCTTAATGCCAAATACAAAACAGAATCTTAATGCCAAGTAAAAACCAGAATTTTTATGCCGAGTACAAACCAGAATCTTAGTGCCAAGTACAAACCAGAACCTTAAGGCCAAGTACAAACCAGAATCTTAATGCCGAGTACAACAAGAATCTTGATGCCAAATACAAACCAGAATCATTATGCCAAATACAAACCAGAATCTTAATGCCAAGTACAAACCAGAATCTTTATGCCAAATACAAACCAGAATCTTAATGCCAAAAACAAACCAGAATCTTAGTGCCAAGTATAAACCAGAATCTTAATGCCAAGTACAAACCAGAATCTTAATGCCAAATACAAACCAGAATCTTAATGCCAAATACAAAACAGAATCTTAATGCCAAGTAAAAACCAGAATATTTATGCCGAGGACAAAACAGAATCTTAATGCCAAGTACAAAACAGAATCTTCAATCCAAGTACAAACCAGAATCTTAAAGCCAAATTCAAAACAGAATCGTAATGACAAGTTCAAACCGGAATCTTAATGCCAAATACAAACAAGAATCCTAATGCCAAGTTCAAACCAGAATCTTAATGCCAAGTACAAACCAGAATTTTTATGCCAAATACAAAACAGAATCTTAATGCCAAATACAAAACAGAATCTTAATGCCAAGTAAAAACCAGAATATTTATGCCGAGGACAAAACAGAATCTTAATGCCAAGTACAAAACAGAATCTTCAATCCAAGTACAAACCAGAATCTTAAAGCCAAATTCAAAACAGAATCTTACTGCCAAGTACAAACCAGAATCTTAATGCCAAATACAAACCAGAATCTTATTGCCAAATACAAAACAGAATCTTAATGCCAAGTAAAAACCAGAATATTTATGCCGAGTACAAAACAGAATCTTAGTGCCAAGTACAAACCAGAATCTTAATGCCAAATACAAAACAGAATTTTAATGCCAAGTAAAAACCAGAATTTTTTTGCCAAGTACAAACCAGAATCCTAGTGCCAAGTACAAACCAGAACCTTAAGGCCAAGTACAAACCAGAATCTTAATGCCAAGTACAACAAGAATCTTGATGCCAAATACAAACCAGAATCTTAATGCCAAGTAAAAACCAGAATTGTAATGCCAAATACAAACAAGAATCTTAATGCCAAATACAAACATAAATCTTAATGCCAAATACAAAACAGAATCTTAATGTCAAGTATGAAACAGAATCGTAATGCCAAATACAAACCAGAATGATTATGCCAAATACAAAACAGAATCTTAATGCCAAATACAGACCAGAATCTTAGTGCCAAGTACAAACCAGAATCCTTATGCCAAATTCAAAACAGAATCCTAATGTCAAGTACAAACCAGAATCTTACTGCCAAGTACAAACCAGAATCTTAATGCCAAATACAAACCAGAATCTTATTGCCAAATACAAAACAGAATCTTAATGCCAAGTAAAAACCAGAATATTTATGCCGAGTACAAAACAGAATCTTAGTGCCAAGTACAAACCAGAATCTTAATGCCAAATACAAAACAGAATTTTAATGCCAAGTAAAAACCAGAATTTTTTTGCCAAGTACAAACCAGAATCCTAGTGCCAAGTACAAACCAGAACCTTAAGGCCAAGTACAAACCAGAATCTTAATGCCAAGTACAACAAGAATCTTGATGCCAAATACAAACCAGAATCTTAATGCCAAGTAAAAACCAGAATTGTAATGCCAAATACAAACAAGAATCTTAATGCCAAAAACAAACCAGAATCTTAGTGCCAAGTACAAACCAGAATCTTAATGCCAAGTACAAACCAGAATCTTAATGCCAAATACAAACCAGAATCTTAATGCCAAGTAAAAACCAGAATTGTAATGCCAAATACAAACAAGAATCTTAATGCCAAAAACAAACCAGAATCTTAGTGCCAAGTACAAACCAGAATCTTAATGCCAAGTACAAACCAGAATCTTTATGCCAAATACAAACCAGAATCTTTATGCCAAATACAAATAAGAATCTTAATGCCAAAAACAAACCAGAATCTTCGTGCCAAGTACAAACCAGAATCTTAATGCCAAGTACAAACCAGAATCTTAATGCCAAATACAAACCAGAATCTTAATGCCAAGTACAAACCAGAATCTTAATGCCAAGTACAAACCAGAATTTTTTTGCCAAGTACAAACCAGAATTTTAGTGCTAAGTACAAACCAGAACCTTAAGGCCAAGTATAAACCAGAATCTTAATGCCGAGTACAAAAAGAATCTTGATGCCAAATACAAACCAGAATCATTATGCCAAATACAAACCAGAATCGTAATGCCGAGTACAACAAGAATCTTGATGCCAAATACAAACCAGAATCATTATGCCAAATACAAACCAGAATCGTAATTCCAAGTACAAACCAGAATCTTTATGCCAAATACAAACAAGAATCTTAATGCCAAAAACAAACCAGAATCTTACTGCCAAGTACAAACCAGAATCTTAATGCCAAATACAAACCAGAATCTTATTGCCAAATACAAAACAGAATCTTAATGCCAAGTAAAAACCAGAATATTTATGCCGAGTACAAAACAGAATCTTAGTGCCAAGTACAAACCAGAATCTTAATGCCAAATACAAAACAGAATTTTAATGCCAAGTAAAAACCAGAATTTTTTTGCCAAGTACAAACCAGAATCCTAGTGCCAAGTACAAACCAGAACCTTAAGGCCAAGTACAAACCAGAATCTTAATGCCAAGTACAACAAGAATCTTGATGCCAAATACAAACCAGAATCATAATGCCAAGTAAAAACCAGAATTGTAATGCCAAATACAAACAAGAATCTTAATGCCAAAAATAAACCAGAATCTTAATGCCAAATACAAAACAGAATCTTAATGCCAAGTAAAAACCAGAATTTTGATGCCGAGTACAAACCAGAATCTTAGTGCCAAGTACAAACCAGAACCTTAAGGCCAAGTACAAACCAGAATCTTAATGCCGAGTACAACAAGAATCTTGATGCCAAATACAAACCAGAATCATTATGCCAAATACAAACCAGAATCTTAATGCCAAGTACAAACCAGAATCTTTATGCCAAATACAAACAAGAATCTTAATGCCAAAAACAAACCAGAATCTTAGTGCCAAGTATAAACCAGAATCTTAATGCCAAGTACAAACCAGAATCTTAATGCCAAATACAAACCAGAATCTTAATGCCAAATACAAAACAGAATCTTAATGCCAAGTAAAAACCAGAATATTTATGCCGAGTACAAAACAGAATCTTAGTGTCAAGTACAAACCAGAATCTTAATGCCAAATACAAAACAGAATCTTAATGCCAATTAAAAACCAGAATTTTTATGCCGAGTACAAACCAGAATCTTAGTGCCAAGTACAAACCAGAATCTTAAGGCCAAGTTCAAACCAGAATCTGAATGCCGAGTACAAACCAGAATTGTAATGCCGAGTACAAACTAGAATCTTAATGCCAAGTACAAACCAGAATCTTAATGCCAAATACAAACCAGAATCTTAATGTTAAGTACATACCAGAATCTTAATGCCAAATACAAACCAGAATCTTAATGTTAAGTACATACCAGAATTGTAATGCCAAGTACAAACCAGAATCTTAAAGCCAAATTTAAAACAGAATCTTAAATCCAAGTACAAACCAGAATCTTAATGCCAAATAGAAACCAGAATCTTAATGCCAAATACAAACCAGAATCTTAATGTTAAGTACATACCAGAATTGTAATGCCAAGTACAAACCAGAATCTTAAAGCCAAATTCAAAACAGAATCTTAAATCCAAGTACAAACCAGAATCTTAATGCCAAATACAAACCAGAATCTTAATGCCAAATACAAACAAGAATCTTAATGTCAAGTACAAACCAGAATCTTAAAGCCAAATACAAAACAGAATCTTAATGTCAAGTATGAAACAGAATCGTAATGCCAAATACAAACCAGAATGATTATGCCAAATACAAAACAGAATCTTAATGCCAAATACAGACCAGAATCTTAGTGCCAAGTACAAACCAGAATCCTTATGCCAAATTCAAAACAGAATCCGAATGTCAAGTACAAACCAGAATCTTACTGCCAAGTACAAACCAGAATCTTAATGCCAAATACAAACCAGAATCTTATTGCCAAATACAAAACAGAATCTTAATGCCAAGTAAAAACCAGAATATTTATGCCGAGTACAAAACAGAATCTTAGTGCCAAGTACAAACCAGAATCTTAATGCCAAATACAAAACAGAATTTTAATGCCAAGTAAAAACCAGATTTTTTTTGCCAAGTACAAACCAGAATCCTAGTGCCAAGTACAAACCAGAACCTTAAGGCCAAGTACAAACCAGAATCTTAATGCCAAGTACAACAAGAATCTTGATGCCAAATACAAACCAGAATCTTAATGCCAAGTAAAAACCAGAATTGTAATGCCAAATACAAACAAGAATCTTAATGCCAAAAATAAACCAGAATCTTAATGCCAAATACAAAACAGAATCTTAATGCCAAGTAAAAACCAGAATTTTTATGCCGAGTACAAACCAGAATCTTAGTGCCAAGTACAAACCAGAACCTTAAGGCCAAGTACAAACCAGAATCTTAATGCCGAGTACAACAAGAATCTTGATGCCAAATACAAACCAGAATCATTATGCCAAATACAAACCAGAATCTTAATGCCAAGTACAAACCAGAATCTTTATGCCAAATACAAACAAGAATCTTAATGCCAAAAACAAACCAGAATCTTAGTGCCAAGTATAAACCAGAATCTTAATGCCAAGTACAAACCAGAATCTTAATGCCAAATACAAACCAGAATCTTAATGCCAAATACAAAACAGAATCTTAATGCCAAGTAAAAACCAGAATATTTATGCCGAGTACAAAACAGAATCTTAGTGTCAAGTACAAACCAGAATCTTAATGCCAAATACAAAACAGAATCTTAATGCCAATTAAAAACCAGAATTTTTATGCCGAGTACAAACCAGAATCTTAGTGCCAAGTACAAACCAGAATCTTAAGGCCAAGTTCAAACCAGAATCTGAATGCCGAGTACAAACCAGAATTGTAATGCCGAGTACAAACTAGAATCTTAATGCTAAGTACAAACCAGAATCTTAATGCCAAATACAAACCAGAATCTTAATGTTAAGTACATACCAGAATCTTAATGCCAAATACAAACCAGAATCTTAATGTTAAGTACATACCAGAATTGTAATGCCAAGTACAAACCAGAATCTTAAAGCCAAATTTAAAACAGAATCTTAAATCCAAGTACAAACCAGAATCTTAATGCCAAATACAAATGAGAATCTTAATGCCAAAAACAAACCAGAATCTTAATGTTAAGTACATACCAGAATTGTAATGCCAAGTACAAACCAGAATCTTAATGCCAAATACAAACCAGAATCTTAATGCCAAGTACAAACCAGAATCTTAATGCCAAGTACAAACCAGAATTTTTTTGCCAAGTACAAACCAGAATTTTAGTGCCAAGTACAAACCAGAATCTTAAAGCCAAATACAAAACAGAATCTTAATGTCAAGTATGAAACAGAATCGTAATGCCAAATACAAACCAGAATGATTATGCCAAATACAAAACAGAATCTTAATGCCAAATACAGACCAGAATCTTAGTGCCAAGTACAAACCAGAATCCTTATGCCAAATTCAAAACAGAATCCTAATGTCAAGTACAAACCAGAATCTAAATGCCAAGTACAAACCAGAATCCTTATGCCAAATTCAAAACAGAATCCTAATGTCAAGTACAAACCAGAATCTAAATGCCAAATACAAAACAACATCTTATAAATAATGCCGAGTACAAAACAGAATCTTAATGCCGAGTACAAACCAGAATCTTAATGCCACGTACAAACCAGAATTTTCATGCTGAGTACACATAATAATCTTAAAGCCAGATAGAAACGTAACTCGGTATGGCATGTAATTTAACAGTGCTCGGTTCTTTAAGTACATGTATCAGAAAAACCTATTCAAGAATGTTTATATTTGTACAAATAGTCCTTGTTGATAGCTTTGAATATGTAATAGTTACTTATCTAAAATTGAATGTAAAATCATTCATTTTTATATTTTAATATGAACATGATAAAAAGATATTTGAAACCTCGTTAAATTCAGTCATTGTCTTTAAAATATCAACAATTTATTAAACAATTTATTAAACTTAATATTTCACGTCCAGTACAATGTGTAATTGAATGTATTGCATTTAAGAGTATCAAAGTTCTCTTCCCCAGCAATGTGAAATCATTTAAAAGTTTTTTGAAAAATTGTTGAAATATCTTCCAGGTATGTAGTTAATAAGGTTTAAATAATAAATAGTTGAGTAGGTAGAAACACCTTCCTGATATTACCCCCCTCCCCTGTAAATGAAAAATAAATAAATAAATAAATAAATAAAGAGGAGTGTAATAAATAGTGTAAAAAAGTATAATAAATAGTAAATAGAAACACTTTCCTGATATATGGAAAACAATAAAAAGGAGTGTAATAAACAGCGAAAAAATATATAATAATAATCTTTATTTGTCATATAAGGAACATTATACTTGTGACATAAACAAAAGTAACAACAACAATAAAATAACTGAGTTGAACACATACATATCTTTTTATATACAAGTAAAACTAACTAAGAGTCCCCTGTCCTCAGCTCTAAAGACTGTTTTATAAAGGAACCTGTGTTTTTTCACTTGGTTTATATTAGAAGGATTTAGTAGGACTACTAGTTTTTGAGTATCGGATAGATTTGGAAACATTGGATTATCTATTGCCATGTAATTAAAAAGTTTTATACGTAAAATATTATTAATTTGACAGTAGAGGAGAAAGTGATTTTCAACTTCTAAGGTTTTACAAGTTGGACATGTTCTATTGTCTCGAGGTGTTTTTAGATATCTGCCCATCTCAATGAGCAAATTATGGTCACTAATTTTAATTTTGGTATATAAACGTCTAGTTTCAAAATTTGGATATTTTAGATAAAATTCTTGGTCTTGTTTGATTTTAATATTTTTGTTAAGTTTATTTTATTTTCCAGTAGTTCTGAATAAAAGTTGCTTGTAATATTCTTAATCCAAGTCATTTAGTTTGTTAACTTGTTCCATATTTTGACAGGGCATTATTTTTTTATATATCAATATTCAATCTTTGATAAAAATTGACCAAGTATAAATTCCTTGTGAATCAAGGTGTTTACTTAATGTATAACTTTCTTTTAGTAATGGGTTTATGTTTTAGTATTTAATCTATCCCACTAAAGAATTGCTTGTGTTTTTATATATTTTTCTATTGGTTGTCTACCAAGTTCAGTTTTAACACCTAAATTAGCAGATGTTTTTTAGTACCTAGAATATATTTACAGAACCTTTTCGAAGAGAGTCTTATCCAAATATTGGATATTATCTATATCTTTGTTTATATAAACGTTGGAAGTACAAACTATACATGAATGAACAGGACTAGGGGCATAATTAAGAGAATAAAAAGGGCAGGGCACGATAATGCGACAACAACCAAACAACAAATATATCGAGATAGGCATTTTGGATGTTTTTCATTTTGTCACAACTTTTCATGCATCACGTTTTCGCAGTTTTTGATTTATATCAGTATAATCGTCTATTTTGTAATTTCATCGATTGTGTCTAACTTAATCCTTTTGTGACATTTTAAATGAGTGTGGAATCTCAAGACTGTTGATACATTCCTATCAGGATACATTTCCCTTGTCATCGTACCCGGTCTTCCCTTGTCATTGTACCCAGTTTTCCCTTGTCATCGTACCCGGTCTTCCCTTGTCATTGTACCCAGTTTTCCCTTGTCATCGTACCCGGTCTTCCCTTGTCATTGTACCCAGTTTTCCCTTGTCATCGTACCCGGTCTTCCCTTGTCATTGTACCCAGTTTTCCCTTGTCATCGTACCCGGTCTTCCTTGTCATTGTACCCAGTTTTCCCTTGTCATCGTACCCGGTCTTCCCTTGTCATTGTACCCAGTTTTCCCTTGTCATCGTACCCGGTCTTCCCTTGTCATTGTACCCAGTTTTCCCTTGTCATCGTACCCGGTCTTCCCTTGTCATTGTACCCAGTTTTCCCTTGTCATCGTACCGGTCTTCCCTTGTCATCGTACCCAGTCTTCCCTTGTCATTGTACCCAGTTTTCCCTTGTCATCGTACCCGGTCTTCCCTTGTCATTGTACCCAGTTTTCACTTGTCATCGTACCCGGTCTTCCCTTGTCATTGTACCCAGTTTTCCCTTGTCATCGTACCCGGTCTTCCCTTGTCATTGTACCCAGTTTTCCCTTGTTATCGTACCGGTCTTCCCTTGTCATCGTACCCAGTCTTCCCTTGTCATTGTACCCAGTTTTCCCTTGTCATCGTACCCGGTCTTCCCTTGTCATCGTACCCAGTTTTCCCTTGTCATCGTACCCGGTCTTCCCTTGTCATTGTACCCAGTTTTCCGTTGTCATCGTACCCGGTCTTCCCTTGTCATTGTACCCAGTTTTCCCTTGTCATCGTACCCGGTCTTCCCTTGTCATTGTACCCAGTTTTCCCTTGTCATCGTACCGGTCTTCCCTTGTCATCGTACCCAGTCTTCCCTTGTCATTGTACCCAGTTTTCCCTTGTCATCGTACCCGGTCTTCCCTTGTCATTGTACCCAGTTTTCCCTTGTCATCGTACCCGGTCTTCCCTTGTCATCGTACCCAGTTTTCCCTTGTCATCGTACCCGGTCTTCCCTTGTCATTGTATCCAGTTTTCCCTTGTCATCGTACCCGGTCTTCTCTTGTCATTGTACCCAGTCTTCCCTTGTCATTGTACCCAGTTTTCCCTTGTCATCGTACCCGGTCTTCCCTTGTCATTGTACCCAGTTTTCCCTTGTCATCGTACCCGGTCTTCCCTTGTCATTGTACCCAGTTTTCCCTTGTCATCGTACCCGGTCTTCCCTTGTCATTGTACCCAGTTTTCCCTTGTCATCGTACCCGGTCTTCCCTTGTCATTGTACCCAGTTTTCCCTTGTCATCGTACCGGTCTTCCCTTGTCATCGTACCCAGTCTTCCCTTGTCATTGTACCCAGTTTTCCCTTGTCATCGTACCCGGTCTTCCCTTGTCATCGTACCCGGTCTTCCCTTGTCATTGTACCCAGTTTTCCCTTGTCATCGTACCCGGTCTTCCTTGTCATTGTACCCAGTTTTCCCTTGTCATCGTACCCGGTCTTCCCTTGTCATTGTACCCAGTTTTCCCTTGTCATCGTACCCAGTCTTCCCTTGTCATCGTACCCAGTTTTCCCTTGTCATCGTACCCGGTCTTCCCTTGTCATTGTATCCAGTTTTCCCTTGTCATCGTACCCAGTCTTCTCTTGTCATTGTACCCAGTTTTCCCTTGTCATCGTACCCAGTCTTCCCTTGTCATCGTACCCAGTTTTCCCTTGTCATCGTACCCGGTCTTCCCTTGTCATTGTATCCAGTTTTCCCTTGTCATCGTACCCGGTCTTCTCTTGTCATTGTACCCAGTCTTCCCTTGTCATTGTACCCAGTTTTCCCTTGTCATCGTACCCGGTCTTCCCTTGTCATTGTACCCAGTTTTCCCTTGTCATCGTACCCGGTCTTCCCTAGTCATTGTACCCAGTTTTCCCTTGTCATCGTGCCCGGTCTTCCCTTGTCATTGTACCCAGTTTTCCCTTGTCATCGTACCCGGTCTTCCCTTGTCATTGTACCCAGTTTTCCCTTGTCACCGTTCCCGGTCTTCCCTTGTCATTGTACCCAGTTTTCCCTTGTCATCGTACCCGGTCTTCCCTTGTCATTGTACCCAGTTTTCCCTTGTCATCGTACCCGGTCTCGCTCTTTGATATATGCGATTCCCTCAATTTTTGTTTGTTACTTTGTCTTCTCAATAGATGCACATGTTTTAGATTTGAACATCAAGAAAGTAATGTTGCCTAAACTTATAACATGTTTATACTTAAAATTAATTTATACGTCACTTACAAACACAATTGAAGAAAAACCAGAAAAAAAAAGAAATGAACAATTTATTTTATTTAACCAGCAATAGATGTAACAAAATGGTAAACAATGCATTATCTGCGAGTCAAATAAATACCTAAACTAGCAGATGTTTTTTAGTACCTAGAATATATTTACAGAACCTTTTCGAAGAGAGTCTTATCCAAATATTGGATATTATCTATATCTTTGTTTATATAAACGTTGGAAGTACAAACTATACATGAATGAACAGGACTAGGGGCATAATTAAGAGAATAAAAAGGGCAGGGCACGATAATGCGACAACAACCAAACAACAAATATATCGAGATAGGCATTTTGGATGTTTTTCATTTTGTCACAACTTTTCATGCATCACGTTTTCGCAGTTTTTGATTTATATCAGTATAATCGTCTATTTTGTAATTTCATCGATTGTGTCTAACTTAATCCTTTTGTGACATTTTAAATGAGTGTGGAATCTCAAGACTGTTGATACATTCCTATCAGGATACATTTCCCTTGTCATCGTACCCGGTCTTCCCTTGTCATTGTACCCAGTTTTCCCTTGTCATCGTACCCGGTCTTCCCTTGTCATTGTACCCAGTTTTCCCTTGTCATCGTACCCGGTCTTCCCTTGTCATTGTACCCAGTTTTCCCTTGTCATCGTACCCGGTCTTCCCTTGTCATTGTACCCAGTTTTCCCTTGTCATCGTACCCGGTCTTCCTTGTCATTGTACCCAGTTTTCCCTTGTCATCGTACCCGGTCTTCCCTTGTCATTGTACCCAGTTTTCCCTTGTCATCGTACCCGGTCTTCCCTTGTCATTGTATCCAGTTTTCCCTTGTCATCGTACCCGGTCTTCCCTTGTCATTGTACCCAGTTTTTCCTTGTCATCGTACCGGTCTTCCCTTGTCATCGTACCCAGTCTTCCCTTGTCATTGTACCCAGTTTTCCCTTGTCATCGTACCCGGTCTTCCCTTGTCATTGTACCCAGTTTTCACTTGTCATCGTACCCGGTCTTCCCTTGTCATTGTACCCAGTTTTCCCTTGTCATTGTACCCGGTCTTCCCTTGTCATTGTACCCAGTTTTCCCTTGTTATCGTACCGGTCTTCCCTTGTCATCGTACCCAGTCTTCCCTTGTCATTGTACCCAGTTTTCCCTTGTCATCGTACCCGGTCTTCCCTTGTCATTGTACCCAGTTTTCCGTTGTCATCGTACCCGGTCTTCCCTTGTCATTGTACCCAGTTTTCCCTTGTCATCGTACCCGGTCTTCCCTTGTCATTGTACCCAGTTTTCCCTTGTCATCGTACCCGGTCTTCCCTTGTCATTGTACCCAGTTTTCCCTTGTCATCGTACCGGTCTTCCCTTGTCATCGTACCCAGTCTTCCCTTGTCATTGTACCCAGTTTTCCCTTGTCATCGTACCCGGTCTTCCCTTGTCATTGTACCCAGTTTTCACTTGTCATCGTACCCGGTCTTCCCTTGTCATTGTACCCAGTTTTCCCTTGTCATCGTACCCGGTCTTCCCTTGTCATTGTACCCAGTTTTCCCTTGTTATCGTACCGGTCTTCCCTTGTCATCGTACCCAGTCTTCCCTTGTCATTGTACCCAGTTTTCCCTTGTCATCGTACCCGGTCTTCCCTAGTCATTGTACCCAGTTTTCCCTTGTCATCGTTCCCGGTCTTCCCTTGTCATTGTACCCAGTTTTCCCTTGTCATCGTACCCGGTCTTCCCTTGTCATTGTACCCAGTTTTCCCTTGTCACCGTTCCCGGTCTTCCCTTGTCATTGTACCCAGTTTTCCCTTGTCATCGTACCCGGTCTTCCCTTGTCATTGTACCCAGTTTTCCCTTGTCATCGTACCCGGTCTCGCTCTTTGATATATGCGATTCCCTCAATTTTTGTTTGTTACTTTGTCTTCTCAATAGATGCACATGTTTTAGATTTGAACATCAAGAAAGTAATGTTGCCTAAACTTATAACATGTTTATACTTAAAATTAATTTATACGTCACTTACAAACACAATTGAAGAAAAACCAGAAAAAAAAAGAAATGAACAATTTATTTTATTTAACCAGCAATAGATGTAACAAAATGGTAAACAATGCATTATCTGCGAGTCAAATAAATACCTGTCGAAATATACCTCGTCTCAAATTTCACAGTGCAAATTTAGCCAACAATGTTTTGTTTTTGTTTTATTGCGTAAGCGAATTTGTGTTCTTAATTCTCTCAGCGGGATTCGATGCCTTGCTTCTGTGACATCGTTGCAATTCCGCATGCACTGTGTCCAGCACGTGGAGAATCTCTTATTTGGCCAGCCGGCAATAATTCATTTCGAATTTGTGATATACCAGGGTACCCACCTTACCCTTTCCTTACTAACTCGTACGGGTCTAGGGCATAAGTGCTATGAATAATATGGAATGTTAATGTTGAGATTAATGACTCTGAGTGATCTCCGTAATTTTTAAGAATTATATGTCATTGAAATAGTAATTGACAGTTTTTATTTTTCTGTTGTTTTTATTTCTTCAATTAACTATGTTTCTTGTTTTTCTGATCTGTTTAATTAATGGATGATACTATCGTATGTATTGTATATTTTAGTTTCATGATTGGACTATATTAAATTTTGTAGACAACGAACATAATATGGAATTCCCATATGACAATTAATTCTCTCCATATCTATATTTAATCATCTTTTTATTTATTGTAGTTTACATTGATTCAATAATCACAAAATTTTAATGAATCATTATTGTTCTGTTTTGTGTGTACTGAGACAATTAAACTTTTCATTTACTTTCATTTTAAAAGACGCAGACCTTGCAGAAGACACCTATTGGCTTAATATTTCTTATTTTTTTTATGTTGCTATAAATAGTATAACCATATAGGATATTGACAGCAAAATGTTATTTTATTGTCACAATCTAATAACTGCCCATAACACTTCATTGAACGCGGTTTCATCTCATGAATATTATTGACGACTAGCCTCATGAATATTAACATGATTAACGACGGCTAACTTCACACTACTACAAATTATTTGTAGTAAAGTATAATTCTGTTATTTGCTTATATCTAATATTCAACGAAGTTTAGGGAAATCTTTGTTTGTCGCTTTGGTTCACCTTGATAACCCTTAATAAAGAAAATATTTGTTGTTTCATTTATATTGAAATCGTACCGATGCAGGATTGATCTCCAGAAAAAAATTATTTGCGTATTACGTTATACAAAAGAAACATTTCATATATTACAGCTTGACAATATTATCTATGTATGATGAACTATATATTGTGAAATATATTGTATGCATTTATTTGAAATTGTATTATAAGAGTTGCCATGAGATTTCAGTTGTAATAAAATATAATTATTTTGGAATTCTTCGCTTTTTTCCAGGTCAGCTAAAGTCCAGACGACATAGTACGACACTAACAAGTATACAGAGCATTCAAAGTTCAGTAGATCTATCTTTAATGTAATATTAAAATGCGGCATTTGCACAGTCTGAAAAAAAAAACTACATAAGAATATAAACAAGAAAAAGAATAGAGAAAATAAAAGGAAAGAAAAGAGAGAAAACAAAAAAAAATAATAAATAATAAATAACATTCTGTGGACACGGTGATTTTGTTTCTTCATATCTTATTTGATGTTACTTACTTTGCTTCGTATGTATTATTCATCAAAGAGCGTTGGAACTTCGATAGGGTATCAAACGTACGGATAGAATGTTTCATGTTTGTTCCATTCTCTGATAGACTAGGGAATAAAAGCAGCATTTGTTAAGAAAAAGTCTACAAAAAGGCTATTACGTCATTGCCATTACGCAGTACTGTAGATAAACACGTGTTCTTTGTATAGTTGGGAGAATTAAATCATACACATATTGTGGAGCGCGACCATTGTTACTATACTATATATAAGGGGTTAATAAACCGATTCACAAATAGAGATCTCCTTGCGCTCAAATGTAATTCTTAGTAAAGTATACAGGCAACTTCGTTTACAGAAATATATATATACACTTTATCAGTATTATATTGTCATGCATCTGCATATTAACGTTTTTTTTATGCTGAACTTTAGTCAAATTCAATTCAATACAAATTTTATTACGTAAAGCAAGAGGAGTAAGAATAATTTTAGCGCCAATTTAACTAGCATTGATCATTGCCATCATCAAAATTATTATATCTTATAAAATAAAGTTCTGTCTGTTCATCCTAAATCTTAATTTTCTTAGGACTCCTGAATGTTTTGTTATATTTTTGAAATATTTTCTACGTGCTTATTCCATTTCGCGTCCTGGGAGAGAGTTACACCTAAGTGTTTATGACTTGATGCCTTAGGTATTGCTCTTTCATTGAAAGAAAAAGTTAAATCATTTTGAATTTTAGTATTGGAACAAATCATTATTTCCATTTTATCTGTGTTAAAGGACATTATTTGACCAAACAGCGACCATATAAAAAAATATATATCTTTCGTTATTCGAGTATTGCATTTCCTCATCGGCTTTTCCTAGGGTTGTAGCACAGTACATGATAAATAGTGGCAAGTAGATGATGTACATTTCAAATTAGTTGTGTGTTGCTTGCCGTAAACGACGATAACACGATAATGTTACTCACCATTGGCCGAGGGTTCGTAAATTATTGAACGGAAATGACACAAAGTGTCATTTTCCAGTACCGGTATGTCAAAGACCAAACCCCCAGAACGGTAAACATGAAAATCGTCTATATCGGACTTCCATGATCTCCAACTTGGCATTAGTGTCAACATACTAAAATTTGAAAAGCGTTGGTTGAACAGTTCACAAGTTACTGCACGCAAACAGTAACAGCTGGCCGTTCGCCTGCCCAGCTCGACCGACGAACCGCTGTCGAAAAAAAACGATTTAATATAGAAAGACAAATAATTGTAAATATAACACTAATGTTGTTTAAAAACTAATTTGATTGATTTAACCAACAATAAACTTACCCGTGTTTAACAACCTACTACATGAGTCTTCTGCATGTATACCATTAGTAAATGTGAAAACTAACCACATCACGTAAACCTTTGTCTCTTTTAACGGACATGCCCAGTCGTTTGCAATTATAAAATACATCCATTAAGCATCTCTCATGCTTTTATTGAGTATATATAATCACATTATCTCACTTCTTTGAAATATTAATACTACGCCTGTTAACACAATATTTTATTATACTTCACCTTAAAATTCAATACCTTGATTGGCTACTATAAGGGTGTTAATTTAATCTATCACATGGCTGAGCAGGTGACAATTTGTTTGAATGTCACCCTCTCGTCAAGACCAATAAAAAATCAATAATTTAAAGGGGTATTTATATAGTGATATATATATATATCTTTATTCTGTCAAACCTTTGCAATTTTAATGGTATACAGACAGTACATGACATCAATACTACAGACATAAATACATGAATACACAGAGCAAAATATGTTCACTATTTACAATTATACTGATAGTATTTAGCCAGGAGGGCACACATGGGAATTTATAAATCTAATGAAAGTACACAGCTTTCTCAATTTAGATTTTATATTTAAATTCATAATTTTTTGAAACAATTATATTTGGACGATTTACATATTTTTTATCAATACATTCGTTTTTTTTAACTGACATCTCTGTGCACATCATAATATAATGATACTCATCTCCAATATCTTTACAGTTACATGATTTACAAATTCGTCTATCTCTCTGAATTTTTATCAATCCCTCTATCGCAGTTAGTAATTTATGGTTGATGGTTCTAAATTTGCATAAAGTATAAATATCACGAAATTCTAAAATATCAAAATAGTTCTCAAACCCAAAAGTATCCTTAAAAATTCGATAATTTAATGTCTTCGAACATGAGGAAATTTGATTTATTAAATTAAAGTTTATACACAATACATGTATCTTCTATCTAAGAGTTAAGAAACCTCCGTCAATCTATCATTATCAGATTGACACACTTAACTACACGTGTATCATATATATGTTAATCAGCTATATTCACTGTTTTCGAACCATATTCGAAATCTAATTAATATCCTAATGTTAACAATTTATTGAAATGGATCTTTGAAATAGTGATTCGATATTGTTCATTTGATTGAGTATTGATTATCTCATTTTCAAGTGTGTGCCATCGATAACACCGAAAACAGAAAGGCATGTATACTTTATAAATTAATATTATAGTACATTAACTATAACAATTATGGTTTTGGAAATAAATGGATGTTATGTATTAAGAAAATATTTGATGAATGTATGGCATTGCCAAGATTATTTTAACAAAAAATGGATAAAATTAAGTATTGAGCAAAAGCTTTAAGACCAATTTCGACAAGCGTGGTGTGCAGATATACATCAATCCTCAAAAAGTTTATGTTATAGCATTTACAAGACTGAATTTAAATTTGAAAAGTATTTATCGATTTTGTCTTTAATTTTTTTATATACTTTGTGTAAATGTAGATGCGGAAATTATCGTTTGCCAGTGGAGACAGTGTCACGGAGCTGTTATAAGGCTAACATTTATTGTAAATAAAAGATTTTTTGGCTGGAATTTCCGATAATATTGATTTTATTAATGCCATGTGTGTAGAAGGCATTTCTTTGTTTAAGTATATCAACATGAGGTCAAGGACTACATCATGTTCAATGCATGATCATCTAATTACATTATCTGATTGGTCAGTTCTTAAAATCGGTAATTAATATCAAATTTCTACATGTGCTTGGACATGCGGTCATTCGCCTTTGTTTTGGGAGAAAGAAAAGATCGTTTTGAATTTATCTGAAAAACCGAATAAACGGTAGAAAGGCATTCATCGAAGAATCCACAGATTAGAAGGTAAAAGCGAACCTTAACTATTATTTTATATATTTTTAATAACTTAATTTTTAATTTATTATTATTTATTTTTGAATTGTTTGTTGCTTTTGAACCATGGTCCGGCGTGCCTTAATTTTTGGTAATTCTTATATTCGTCGTTTAGAAACTTTTACTCATGAAAACTGTGATCGAGGTTGGTTAAATTTAGGTTTAGACGGAACCGACATCCAGGTGGAATTTTTTGGTTTGGGGGGAGGGACTCTTCGCCCCGGTAATAAATGTGTTCAAAAGCAACAATATATGCATATAATTGAAGAATATATGCCACATTCGGTTTTTCTTCAGGTTGGAGGCAACGATTTGTCCTCTGAAAATGAGCCCGTGAAAATAGCAAGAGATATCAGTGTTTTTGCCGATTACATAATAAATTGCTATCATGTTAACCACGTGGTTATTGGTCAACTTCTCCCGAGGTATTCCGAAAGACCGGAAGCTTATTATAACAACAAGGTTTACATTGTAAACAAAGAACTTAGTCATTTAGTAAAAGAAAGAGACAATGCGACTTTCTGGCATCATAGGGGGTTGTGGAAGAACACCCCAGATTTATTATTAAAAGATAAAGTTCATCTTAATGATGAAGGTATGGAAATATACGCTAGAAGTGTCCGTGCTGCTGTTGGTAGCCTTTCACGAACATGTAATGTCGAGCAAACATGCGTTGCAAATTACCGTTTATGATTGTTATAAACTTATTGTCCCTATTTGGACATATGAAGAAAAGAAGCATACACTACAATTATATAGTTATCTATGAATTATTTGCATATTATTACTCCATCAGCTTTTGTAACGATTTATAATCTAAATTATCTCTGAGTGGTTGTGCTTAGTATGCACGTGGTTGTGCTTATATGCACATGGTTGTGCTTATACGCACATGGTTGTGACACTGGTGACATGAAAGATGTCTTATTTGTAAATAATTATGGTTGGTTACATCATTTATATCTGAGTTATATAATATAATATGTCTCTTTTTATATTTGAATATTGATTATCCATAATCATGGTTTATATACTTTTATTTTAGTATATTATTAGGTTAATTATTTAATCAGAGAATAAATCATGTCTTTCCCTATAATGGTTGTGTCACAATAGGGATCGATTTTGGTACTATTAAAGAATTTTATTCATATTGGTTGGTTTTATAAAATTGGTTTTGGAGTAATAATTAGCATACATGTACATGTATCATAGTCAAACTTAACTTTTAACATGAGTACATTTTGCTAGACATATCATCATATCAACTATGTTAATTTTATTGACAAGCATTTTGGTTTAAAAATTATACTTATTTACATTTGTAGTACATGTAACATTCTTAAAGTTCTGTGATATACAGGATTTCTATTTTTATTTTTTGTTTGTTTTATGTTTATATAGCAAAATGCCAAAGCAGAAGAGCCGAACAAGAAGAAAGGCTGCCCCTCAAAGCATTGAAGAAGATGTTCCAAATTTAGTGGAGGAACAAAGTGAGATACCACCACTATACAGGCCACCAGTGCGGAGACGCAAGACCAGACGAGCTGTTCCTGAAACAATTACTGAACAGCCGTCTGTTCCAACAGCAAATGACATTGCTGATGCTTTATTCCGTAAGTTTGAAAGTTCCGGCGTGCAACTGGTAAAAGACAATACAGCAGTTCCAATTAATGACTTAACTGGTATGTTGTCGTCATCATCCACACAACCAGAAAATTCATCAAATAATGACTCTCAGGGACAAATGTTAGCTGTCTTCCAACCGCCATTGTCTTCAGATCCTAATATTAACACGTCTTCTGATGGTGAGCTGTTAAACTCTAACTCGTATGCCGAGAATCCTTATGCTTGTGACATGTTGAGACATTCTATACCTTTAGACTATCATGTCAGCAGTAAGGTTAAATCTGATGTTTGGTGTGATAATTATGTAAATTTTGCTTTATTATTACCTTCTAACATTGATGATACATGTAATGAATCAACATTATTTGAGAATTTGAATATAACAATTTCAAATAGGAAGTCTAACAAAGAGCTTTTGTCCATTCACCAATGAACAAATGCTTTTGACATATCTATGTCTATATATCTTGAAAAGAATTTGAGGTCGGCTAGAGCATTGATTAAATATGGTTTTAATGTACGGTCATTATGCAAGTCCTTGGGTTTCCAAGCCGCTAAAGTATATGATGAGAAATTTAGAAAGATAAGAAAAATTTTAGGGTTACAATGGGATCAAATCAATGATGAACTTTGGCGATCTGCTGCTTTATATGAAAGACAATCTGATTTTTCAGGTCAAAATAAGAAGTCATATGCTAAAACCTCAAACTCAGGCCCAAATTCTTTTCAAAGGAGGGCCCAGCATCAGTATCAATTCCCAAATGGCTATTGCTGGGCCTTCTGTAAATCAGGGGAATGCACAGCAAAGTTTTGTAAACTCAAACACCAATGTGTACACTGCAGCAAGAAACACTGTACCCTTACATGTCCAGAGCAAAAAGGAAAACAGGCAACCTTTGTCAAAACTTCCAACACCAATAAAGGTTGAAAATTTGGAACATTTTTTAGTAGGTTATGAAACCCAGTTGAAAGATAAATTGATTCATGGTTTTTCTTTTGGATTTTCAATTAATTCTTGTTTTTCTACATCTCTTAATAAGAAGATTTTCCCTCCAAATCATAAAAGTGCAAGGGAAAATTATCATGTTGTGCAATCGAAACTGAATAAAGAGATTGAAGCAGGCAGAGTTAAGGGTCCATTTATAAAGCCCCCTTTCCCTCTTTTTGTATGCTCCCCTTTGGGTTTAGTTCCAAAAAAGGAACCCAATTCTTATCGATTAATACATGATTTGTCGTATCCTAAGGGTGACTCTGTAAACTCTGGTATTTCCCCGGAATTTTCGGCAGTACAATACCAAAACATTGAAACAGTCATAGATTTAGTCCAATCTTATGAATCAAACTGTCTAATGTCCAAAACCGATATTGAGCATGCATTTCGCTTAATTCCAATAGCTAAAAAAGATCATCATCTGTTAGGTTTTCATTGGGACAAACAGTTTTATTATGATGTATCCCTCCCCATGGGGGCTTCGTCCTCGTGTCAGCTATTTGAGGCTTTTTCTACAGCCCTCCACTGGATTTTAAATGCTAAATTTCAAATATATGGGGTATCACACCTGTTAGATGATTTTTTCTTTGTCGGAAAAGCTGGCTCAAATGAATGTTATAGTGCATTACAAACTTTTCTTTGTCTTGCTGATAAATTGGGGGTACCCATCAAATCAGAAAAAACACAACTCCCTACTACTTGCATTACTATCTACGGTATTGAAATTGATTCTACTCAGATGGTAGCTCGATTACCTATGGAGAAAATAGAAAAAATTTTGCAATTATTAAGTAAATACAAATGTAAACGCAGTATCTCACTCAGAGAATTGCAATCCTTATTGGGTCTTTTAAATTTTGCATGTGGAGTTATCATACCTGGGAGAGCCTTTTTACGTAGGCTTTTTGATCTGACTATAGGTCATACATCTCCTCATTATAGAATCAATCTGAATTCTGATGCAAGATTAGATCTTAAGTTATGGTACAGTTTTATTGAAAATTACAATGGTAAATCTTGTTTTTTATTCAAAGAATGGGTTTCATCAGATTTTTTAAAACTGTTTTCTGATGCTGCAGGTACTTATGGTGGTTTTGCTGCAGTTTTTGGCAGCAAATGGTTTTCGGGGAAATGGCCACCGGAGTTAATTGAGTTACACATTACAGTGAAAGAACTTTTCCCGATTGTGTTAGCTATTGATATATGGGGCCCTCTATTAGCAAATCATAAAATACTGTTTTTAACAGATAATTCAGCTGTTGCTGAAATTATAAATAAGACATCATCTCGGGAAAAGAATATTATGAGACTGATCCGAAGATTAGTGTTAGCTGCATTAAAGTACAATATCTATTTTAGAGCCAAACATATTCCTGGGAAAACAAACGTTATTTGTGACTTGTTGTCTCGTTTTTCATTTCAGGAAGCTCATCAGATTGCTCCTTGGTTAAGTCCAACTCCTGTGGCCATTCCACCTCAATTTTTGCATCTATGACTGATAAGCTTGTTAGTGCATCATTATCTGCTGCTACTCAGTCATCATATAATAGAATGCTAAGTGTGTATTCAAATTTTTGTCAGAAATATTTTCCAGGAGTTAATGTACTTCCATCTACTCATGTCATGGTTGCTCATTTTATTTCACATTTATTTATTCAAAATTATCAACCATCTACAATTGCGTCTTACATATCAGCCATCAGTTTTATGCATAAAATCAAGTTCTTACAGGATCCAACAGACACATTTTTTATTAAAAAAATGTTAAAAGGTACAAAACAGTTGAGACATTCTGTTGATACACGGCTGCCAATAACCTATGACATTCTTGTAAAATTGGTTAAGGCTTTACCAAAAGTAATAATAGGCATTTATAATCAAGTTTTGTTAAAAGCTATGATGTCTACAGCTTATTTTTGTTTCTTAAGGATTGGAGAAATTGCAGTTAAAACTGAGTCTGAAATCTATAGAGTAATTCAAAGGGAAGATATAAAGTTTGAAAGAGTAAATGGTCATGTGAGCAATATGACAATTACTATGAAGTTCTACAAACATAGTAATCTACAGAGTAAGACATTATCAATAGCTAGACGTCCTGAAAATTATTTATGTCCTGTTAAAGCTATTGAGGAATATCTAAGGTTACAAAATTGTCCACATGGTCCTTTATTTCGATTTAAATGTGGAAAACCTGTTTCGGGTTTTTATTTCAATTCTTCACTAAAAAGTTTGCTTAATTTCGTAGGATTAGACACTAATTTTTATAAAGGCCACAGTTTCCGAATTGGAGCTGCGACATCTGCAGCTGCCAGAGGTGTGCCGTTAGCCTTGATCCAAAGCATGGGTAGATGGAAGTCGAACGCTTTTCAACATTATATTCGACTTGATAATTTTCACACTTAGATTTAATATAATCTCAGTCGCTTATTAAGTACTTTGGTAGAGGTCAACATGGCTTGCTTTACCTTATTGTGATTTTTTGTATTTACTTTTAGAGAGGTCAACATGGTTTGCTCTGCAAATTTAAGTTTTTTTTTTTTATTTCAGTCATTTACTATATGTAATGGTATTTATTGGGTTGGTAGAGGTCAACATGGCTTGCTTTACCTTTCCTTACAAGTTTAATTATCAATGATTATTTTGTATACTTATATATCATTTCTTTTTTGTTTTGTTTTGTTTATAATATGTGTTATTATTTTTGTAGAGGTCAACATGGTTTGCTCTCCACTTTTACTGAAATGCTAAAGTTAAAAAGAGTATATTTTATTCAATTTTGGGTGTTTTTTATTGAGGTCAACATGGCTTGCTCAATTTTCTAATTCTGGAGTTCCTAAGATGAATACAGAGTCCTCGGTTGGGGATCCCTCTTGGGATTTGTGGCACTTTTTCAACCCCACCTTTGCTTATTAAAGTCATTGTCATTTATGCAGTACTATTATAATTGTTAAGATGTAAGTTGCATTTTAAATTAATTTCTGAATAAATGACATTTTACTCAACTTGTATTTTATTAACAGCAAACATAGCTCAGACTCTTTGATCTTGGTCATTTATACAAGGTTTTCTCGTTGTTATCTGTGTCAAGGAACATTAGCTGACAAAATAACATTTATTGTAAATAAAAGATTTTTTGGCTGGAATTTCCGATAATATTGATTTTATTAATGCCATGTGTGTAGAAGGCATTTCTTTGTTTAAGTATATCAACATGAGGTCAAGGACTACATCATGTTCAATGCATGATCATCTAATTACATTATCTGATTGGTCAGTTCTTAAAATCGGTAATTAATATCAAATTTCTACATGTGCTTGGACATGCGGTCATTCGCCTTTGTTTTGGGAGAAAGAAAAGATCGTTTTGAATTTATCTGAAAACCCTCCCATTTCCCTCCCTTTTAAGTGTTATTATATAGGACATTTATTTTTTTTTTTCTTTAAACATGAATTAATTACAATATTCATGTATACTTGTTTATATAATTTGTATATACATATGTTGGTGAGTTAATTTTTCAACTCACTTTTATTTTTGTCATTTTTATGATGTTTATTTTGTTACGGTGTGGCACTTTTTCAACCCCACCTTTGCTTATTAAAGTCATTGTCATTTATGCAGTACTATTATAATTGTTAAGATGTAAGTTGCATTTTAAATTAATTTCTGAATAAATGACATTTTACTCAACTTGTATTTTATTAACAGCAAACATAGCTCAGACTCTTTGATCTTGGTCATTTATACAAGGTTTTCTCGTTGTTATCTGTGTCAAGGAACATTAGCTGACAAAAACTGGCTTTATGGACTCATGTTCAGATATACATATTTATTATAAACAGGTTCAAAAATATACACTTTAATTAATTTACATTGTTTGATATATAGACACATCCATTCACTCTCATTAATTATCCTCACTTTTATTCTCATAAACTAGTACATAGCTACAGAGAAAATAACAGTTCATATATAATAAATATTTTGTTTCGCATGTGTGAAAATAAATAACATTATAATATTATTACAGTTGCTCTAACCAGGAGGACAGACTTTCAATGATATATATCGTATCAATCTACACAATATTTCTAGTTCTACAATATATTCTGATGAGAATAAATTTTTTAATTTAATAATGTTCGCATTTTTTTTTACAATAATGTGGTAAATATTTTTCTCTTTCAATGTTAAAAAAAAATTGCATGACAAAATGTAGCGAAATTCATCGCCAATATCTCTTGAACTGCATGCAGAGATGACAAGACCTTTCCGATCTCGGAATAGTTTGCCACCTTCCCGTTGTCATAGGGTGAAACTTTGCACATTTATATCTTATCTAAAATCGGTATTTAATTGCCAACATTAATTTTCTATAGTAAAGAGTGTTAAGTATTTGTAAATTTATTGCTTTAGTGAACTTTAGAAAACTGTCTGATTGACCATTAAATTTAATGTCTGATGCAGCTGTGTTTTAACTGTAATCATTTATAATTAGAAGCCATATAATTTATGTCTCTGTTTGTTAATATTCTGTCCCTATAGTCATGATAGTTGTGTGATCTGGGGATGAATAACGATTTTGTGTGTGAGAAAGTGACGAAAGTAGTGAAGGCCTTCACGATAATAAAAGTTAACTTGGTAAATGTTGAGATGCGGGAGAATCATTCATTCATTCAGATCATAAAACAGTCAGTTTCCAATTAACGCCAGGAGGATGGCTTATTGACTTTAGTTCGATATTTTTGAAACCTTAGAGTGCCGAGGACATAATTTAAGCGGCGGCCATGACAGCTTTTTAGAAGTTACATCACAAGAAACGAGTGCGCGATCCCACAATGCACCACACAATGTAAACAAAAATAAGTACGGAGATAGAAGGCAATTTAGTAGACTAGCAGTGTAATGTTTTAATCTACAGCTTTGAATAATGAGCAATTATTTTGACAAACAATGTTAAAAAAGAAATGACAATCATTACGGAAGTTCACCCTATTCTCAAGCCCGCCAGTTTTAACGGTATCGGGTCAGTTCGCCCTGTTAACTTGTTCGTCCTGGGTCAGTTCGCCCGGAAGAAAGAAGAGAAAAGGAAAGAAAGAAGATTTAACCCTGCAGCTCCACAGTTTAGCACAGGCTCTGGAAGTCAGTTATCGTAATACAAGAGGATACATACGAAATTGTTTTGAAGAACACTGCCGTTGGTGGAAACTTTTTCGCTTCAACTTAGACAAATTATAACAGCAGCAACCCCAATGACTATATTTTACATCTAGAGGTCATACAGTAATCAACAGTAGACAGCTGTCAATTCAGCAGTTCGAGATCTTGTCTTTGCAACTATATATAGAATTACACAAGTTCTTCCAAGCACGATCAACACTAATCCAACAACACCTTTGGCAATCTTACATCGTACAGAGCACAATTGGGGTAATCTAAACTACTGCTGCAGGAAGAGAAGAACACTATGGAGATTCGAGGACACGTATAGGATATAGGATCATATAGGATATACAGATAGACGTCAGCACTTCTTAATGATATGCAACCGAATCGCTTGTATTGGTAGAAACTTTGGCTTTGTTAAGTATATCAAGTAATATATATTTTTTTTAACTTTCTGGAGTCTGAGCCAAGGTCGTCTGTTCTCTTAGTACAGTATAGTAAAGTATCTTTATTTGAAGAAGAATTGCTTATATACATAATAACAAGGAATGTGAGCTCTTAAAAGCTCTTTAAAACATTGCTATTAATAAACAAAACAGCTTCTTATTTCTGTGTATTATAAAACATCAGATACATGTATACAACATAATCATACAGACAGATAGATAGCACATGAATATATTGATACATAAGAATTAAAAGCACATGCAAATAAAACTAAGAAAGATGTATATTTAAACAGATGTCAAAATAAAATCACGAAGTAGCACATACTAATTATAAATCTATGCTAGTTTGCGCCACACCTGCAGGTATCACCCATGTATATAATGTTTTGTTCTTTTGTTGTTTTGTTTTGTATGATGTATTGTAAAGTTATTATGTTGATTTATGTATGCCTTCAACCCATATGGGTAAAAATGTGCATTTATTCAATAAGTAATAAATATGTATTGATATGTATAATATTTCAGCACAAAGAAGTTCAGCTCATAGTAGCACACATTATTTATATCTCTATTCAAGATTGATACACAACACCAGGGATCTCTCCAGGTGAACAGTTCATACAGTATAAATATTAAATATGTATTTATATGTATTATATTTCAGCACATACACTAGCACACAATATTCATATCTTTATTATAGATTGCCAGGATCACCCCAGGTCGTTCTTTCTCTTTATAAATATTGCATTGCACATGCCAGGATCACCTCAGGTCACATAGAAGCACACAGTATTTTTTATTCTATATTGCTTCAAACCTGCCGGGATCTCTCCAGGTCGTTCATTCTCTTTAAATGTATTGCACTACGTCTGCCGGGTTCACCCCAGGTGAATGTTTACTCCGCTGGGTTAACCAAGGAGTATTATATTTCAGCACATAGAAGCACACAGTATTCATATCTTTATTTTAGATTGTTGCACGCCTGCCGGGATCACCCCAGGTCGATCATTTTTTTTTAAATATTGTACTTCACCTGCCGGGTTCAACCCAGGTTAAAGTTTTTCTTTTACTCCGGCAGGTTTACCCCGATGTATTATTATATTTCAGCATATAGAAGCACACAATATTTATATATTTATTCTAGATTGTTGCACGCCTGCCGGGACCACCCAAGCATTGCCAAGGTCATTCTTTCTCTTAAAATATATTGTACTACACCTGCCAGGTTCACCCCAGGTGAAAGTTTTTTGTTTACTCCGCTGGGTTCACCCTTGAGTATTATATTTCAGCACATAGCAGCAGACAATATTTAAATCTTTATTCTATATTGCTGCACACCTGCCGGGATCTTCCCAGGTCGTTCATTCTCTTTTTAAATATATTGCACTACGCCTGCCGGGTTCACCCCAGGTGAACGTTTTTTATTTACTCCGACGGGTTCACCCCGGTGTATTATATTTCAGCACATAGAACTAGACAGTATACATATCTATATTCTAGATTGCTACAACCTGCTGTGATCTCTCCAGGTGAACGTTTTATACAGTATAAGTGATAAATATGTATTATATTGTTTGCACACAGTATTTATATCTCTATTCTAGATTGTCGGGATCACCCAAGGTCGTTTATTTTCTTTATACATATTGCACTACACATGTAGTGTTCACACCAGATGAAAGTATTTACGCCGCCGGTACCAGCCGGGAGTATGGTAGGCCTACCGGGTTCATCCCAGGTGGTTCATTATTCTTAATAGTTATGTATTAATGTATTATATTTAACTCAACTGAGATCTCACTGGATTATTGTAGGCCTGCTGGGATTTCCCAGGTCGTATTTCTTTTCTTCTATTTACAGAAAAAAATACAGGTACAGATACAGATTTGATACTTGTCGTATTTGGATGCAGATTCCAGAACTTTAATATAAGGGAAGCTGCGTAAATTGATTCCTGCCATCACAGTACTTTGTTAGAAGGACAATCACGTACGCTACTTATGAACTTTTGTTAAGCATGAAACGCAACAAACTTTTAATCAAATGTTCCAAGTTTGTATCATTCTGAATAAGGGGAATACAGAATTTTATGAACTAATTCTACTATCACAGAGAACCATTTGATATACTTTATAACACACTGAACAAACCGGACAGAGTTGCAATTATAAAAATAACTAGGATTTGATATCATTATTGGTTGTCATAACTACACTACAACAGCATGATCAGGGACCGAGCGATTACCTTTTATTGCATGGATCAATATATAGAACTTTCATGCACATTTCTATGAACAGACCAACATTTGAATTAGCCTTATTACAGTAACAGGAGTGAATGTAACAATTATCATGATTATAGAACAGGAGTGAATGTACAATTTTATAGAACAGGAGTGAATGTAACAATTTTATAGAACAGGTGTGAATGTAACAATTTTATAGAACAGGAGTGAATGTAACTTTAAAGAACAATTTTGAACCAGTGCTGACTATGAATACTTTAAAATGGGAGCCATATAACTTCTCCTCCATTCTGGTTTGATGCAAGGCGTTTATTAATTATATGACATCATAATTAGGCCTTATAATTAGTTATAACATAAGCAGTTTTATAAGCATTCTTAAGACATAGTTCAAAAGTGCTTTGGTTTAAGACACATCAGGACTGATGAGAAGTTTTTGTGTAAGATCATGATAAAAGTATCTTTAAGTCTTTGTCATAGTTTCTTATACCTAATTTATATTTTTATATGGCATTATTTCTTGGCGGTTTTTACTCATTTATCATTATGAATTCATTCATTTGGCCTTTATAATTAAAGGGGAATTATACTCCCCCATTTCAATAATACATCAGATAGGTTGATTCCTGCCAGGTCGGTAAATTCTCTAGTCAAGTAGCTCACACCTGCTGGGATCGCCCCAGGTGACATTTCTTACAGTTAAGTTTCTGCAGGGATCTCCCCTTCATTGTTATGTATATAAAAAATATAGGTTAAATTTTTCAATGAATGAGTGGCTCCAAGAAAGCCAATAATGAAACATTTTAATTTATAGAAATATTTACTGTTATGCATTGTATTTAATTTATATAATGATGTCTAGAATATGTATGTTATATAAAAAACATATTTCTTTAAAATGTGTTGTGTATAAACTTGCACATTTGAAAACCATGTTTGTTGAAACTGATCTCGAAGTGATGTTCTGTTTGTATTCTTTAGCCAATGTCACTAATACATGTTTGAGATAACCACACAAAAGATAATCCCGTTTTATTAAAAATGGATTCAACATGGTTTAACCAACTAAACTTACATCATTTTCATTTGACAGCTTAAACAGTAGTTTATAAATGGTCGCAGATAATTTAGTCTGTTTACCACATACTAATTTCACCCAAAATGATACCATACATATATATATATATTTCCTAGTTTCGGAGGATAAACTAGTAGGTTTTCCTAACTATTTTTAACAGAAATTCCTTGGTTCAATGTATGGACGATCTGAATACCAAAACATATTTTTTTCAAAATTAAAATACTCTACGTTGTCTTTCTATCATAAGTGAGTCCCGCGAGATTTGACCAATACATTCAGTTTGTCCGCTGCTATCAAGCGTGACAGCACAGACTTTAACAGCTCTTGAGTAAAGCGTGATTGTAGTGTCTAACTGTTCATGCTAGGAGTTTAAGAGCACATTTTTTTTTTTTAATGTTCATACGTTAATTTAGAAAAAGATATTTGTATCTTCAATTTATGACGAAGACAGTCCGCATTGCACGATTTTAATGGCAGATTTGTAATGGGGTTACTAAATTTATTCTTTTTAATTTCAGCTATGGCTCAGGTATTGAAGCCAAATTGCTCCCTGGCGGGTAAAAGTTTAATCCCGATCATTTTGAGGGTAAAAAACGCAGATGCAGAAGCGATTTTAGAGCTGTCAAGACTGAAAAAAGATGAATCTTTAGAGAGTTTAACAAAAGTCGAATTAATTGCTCAGTTTGAGAAGCTGCAGACAGGTAATTTATAATTTATCATAACGTTTTCTTCAAACTTTCAAAGAACCTTGTATTCAAAGTAAATATGGCTTTAATTTTTGTTTTTGATAATTTAATTAGCTTCGTTTGACCGATAATGCTCTTTTGAACAAACATTTTTGTTAGAAATGTAGATCTGCATCTGGTGCGATAAATTTAGCCTTTGGTTTTTATGTTAATTCTTGTTATATTTAGTGTCATCAGAAGTTATGATTTTATTGACGGTAACTTGGCAAGTTACCTCCGAGATTTTCGCTTTTCAAGGTTCGTGATTTTTACACATTATACACGAAATTGTATCTGTTCTGTTTGATTGATTAGTGCCTTATTTAATTCCAGGTGAATCCGTTAAAGATGTATTAATTCTTCTGTGTTGGAAGGATGACAATATTGAGAATGTGAGACTTCTAGTGCATGAAAGCATATTGTTGGCTAATTCTGTTGGTGCTAGAGGTCAGAGGTTAAGTACTAGTAATCCGAGTACAGATACACCAGCGGCGAAAGGTATGAATGTTTCTTTTTACCTTTTTTCTTTGGATAAGTTTGCTTGTCCGTCTGTTCTAATTTAGCCCTTTTTAAATGCTTATTTGCAACTTGATGTTTATGGACCTTTATGTAGGCTTTTGTTTATTTAAGTGAGATATCATTCACGGCAACACATATCGTTCACGGCAACAGATCTAGTCTTGTTTTGTTGCATTTTCAAGAAATCTGGATTTCTTTGCTGAGTAAACTTATTTTTTTACAGAAAACAAGACTTGATAATTTTATATAGTTTTTCGTTATTTCGTTTTACATTTATTTTTGTTTTAATGTTGGCACTACTTTCATTGTTTCCTACATTTACAGCTTACGAATGTTATTTAGAGCAAGACATTGTCCTGAATTTGTATTGCTAGTATGTTTTGATATTCTTGTTTTTTCTTTTGATATATATTTAAAAACTGTTGCAAGGAAGTTTAGTTATTTTTAGTTTTGTTTGTTGTAGGAAGTGATGGCAAAGCGGCTCAGGAAAACCCATCCACAACAAATCAGCAGCTGCAAGCAATGAGACAAGACCTGGATGAGTTGAAGAAAAATTCAAAGGTTTTACAGGTAGATGAAGCACTATCTTACGTTAGAACTTTGGCAGCAAGACCAAAACTTACAACACCGGGAGTATTACTTGGGGCCATCGAAATGTTGGTTGATGCAGCTAACAAAGCGAATCATAAGGACTGTTCTTTATTTTCAAAATCTTTTTCAATGTGTAAAAAATACGAAGATAATGTTGATTTTTGTGGGCTCGTCTTAAAGTTATTTGGTTCCCAGGAGGGCAAGAAGATTTCCTCCTTAATTTCAGACAGGGCAAAATCTAAAAAATACGAGGAACCATCAGGTTCAAAGGAGAGGCAGGATATATTAGATGCTCAACCTACTTCAGCTCCTGCATTTCCTTTTCCTGGATATGGATATCAGAATCCAGGTTTTGGTTTCCCGTATCCTAATTTTTATCCAGGGCCAAACTATAATTCAGGTGGTTTTAGGCCTCCAAGAATGCAAGGAGGTAGAGGCAGGAGAGTGTCAAACGGTGTATGTTATTTTTGCAAGGAGTCGGGACATTCTATTGCAAATTGTCCAAAGATGAAAAAAGACAATTAATTATGTGTTTTGTATATTTTTTAATTTTAAACTTTTTAATGCCTTTCCCTTTTCCCAGGAGCTTCGATCTCCAGTGAGCCTTGCTTCTAAAAAAATAGTAAGAAAATTAACATTTACAAAGAGTTAAAAAAGGAGTTAGAATATTGGCGTTTTTTTGGATAATTGGAAGGGAACTGCCTCTTGGAGATTAGAAACCCATTTACAATTGATTTTAGCAACTGACTCGTCGCTTTTTAAGTGGGGTGCCTTTATGATTTGCAAAGAGGTTACGGTACAGTTTGGTGACTTTTGGAATAAGAATGATAGCTCTCCTATCCACGTTAAGGAGGCAAATGCCCTACTACACTCCCTCTGTTCTGTTAAAGAGAGAATTGTCGACTCTCGGGTGGACGCGTTTTGTGATAATCTTGCGGTAGTTACTGCTTGGAGTAATCAAGGAGGTAGAGACCCCTCGTTGAATGGAGTTTTGCGAAAGATATTCATGGACCTACGTCTTGTATATGTTAGTTCTAGTAGAAATCCTGCTGACAGGGAGTCCAGAAAGTTGAGATTATCAGATGCTATGTTATCTCCTATGAAGTAGAAATTTGTTGAAGAGAGGTTTGGTCCCCACACTTCAGATTTGATGGCATTATACTCGAATGCTATGAATGATACTAATGGTAATCCGTTAAAACATTTTACACCATTCCCCACAGTTCTTTCAGATGGTGTTAATGTTTTTTCTCAGGACTTGAATTTGAAAAAAACCTTTATGTGTTCCCCCCCTTTTTGTTTAATTTTTGCCGTTTTGAAGTTTTGTGCTCAGATTGGGGTTAAGAGTTGTACATTTGTGGTTCCTGAGTTGTTTCCAAGACCAGTGTGGTGGCCTTTTTTCTGGGAACATGTGTCAGTATGGAATGTTTTAGCTGAACGAATTGAACACAAAGCCCTGTTGTACCCATCTACTAAAGGGTTTAAGTTGGACACTAATGGTTTACCATGGCGTTTAATTGTCGCACGACTTCATTTTTAGTTTTACCTTTTTGTAGAATGGTGTACCACGAGTTTGGCTGCCAGCAGAACAGTGTTTAGTGTGTGGTTATGCAAATGATGTTGGGTATCAATTTTGCCAGTCATGTGGACAAAACCCCGTTTTGATTGAAAGTTCGGAAAGAATCACGAGTAATTTTTCAGTGGAAAGGCGTTTGAGATATTTAGACAGTTTAGTTGGAAGCACTAGTTATAATAAGAAAAAACTTTCGCTGGAAAAAGAGTTTGAGAAGTTTTTATTTGGAGGTGAACCTGTTAAGTGTTTAAAAACCGCTTCCCCTTTAGATGTAAGGCGATTTTTGGTCATGAAGGATTCAAGGGGGAAAACGCAAGTACATGACTTAACATGTGAATTTCTTGGTAAGTTGGGTATTCATTCATGTCAGTGTCTGTTAAGTTAGCAGCGGGAACTGTTCAGTCTGTGCTAGGACAATTAAAAGCTATATTTGAATCTAATGGTCGGGGTTCTGAGTGGAATCAAATAACTAAAATTGGTAATCCTGTGTGTAGTCCAGAGGTAGACAAATATTTGCATGCTATTCAGTTTGAGCAGTCAAAATCCCATGTTGTACAAAAACAGGCAAAACCTCTGTTTTTAGACAAACTCCGATCAATTAGTGTTCATATTGATGATTTGTTGTTGGATCCTGTTTTGAAATCCTCTGAAAGATTCATATTCCTTAGAGATCAAGCTTTCTTCAAAGTTCAATACTTTTCAGGGGACAGAGCGAATGACTTGGGCTTGTGTATTTCACAAGAGGTTAAATTATTACCAAATGGTGACGGTTTTCTATTTTCACACACAGTAGGCAAAACACTTGGAAAGGGAAAGTGAATGAATTTTCAATCTTAAGATTTGATGATACTTTAATTTGTCCAGTTAAAGCACTGGAAAGGTATGTTGAAGGTGCCAGGGCACTTGGAGTTGATTTAAGGTTTGGTTATTTATTCCGTACTTTGAGTAAAAATCGAAAAGATGTTACTGACAATCCTGTATCTTCGAATGCTATGTATGATCGCTTGAGGAAATATTTAAAGAAACTCGATATTTACGACGGTGAGACCCCTCATGGAATTTGGGGAGCTTGTGCTATTACTTTAGCTTTGTCAGGGGGGTCTACAAGTGACGTCATGCAGCATATAGGTTGGTCTTCTTCGTCCTCTTACCAAAGATATAGTAGATTGTCAAGTATGGTAGGAAGAGGGTCAGTCAGTTCCATCATGGCTAATACAGGGGTTTCTGAATCTAATATTTGTAGATCTATATTCGAGTCGTATTGTGAGGTCAATAAACTTTCCAGTGCTTTTCAGTGACAATTTGAAGTGTTTAGAGTAAAAGTTTGTTACTTTTGATGCTTGTTTAATTATTTTTTGTATTTTGAGGGAATTATGTACTACTACTTTTATGTATATTGACTATGAATAGCTTGTATTTTGAGGGATATTATGTATTTCTATAAGTATGAAGGTATGTAAAAATAGAGAATTTTTTAAATTGGACTTGCCTCTATTTTTCGAGGGATATTATGTATTACTATTTTGTACATGTATGTTAAAATTGAATTTTGTGAAGACGTACTGTATTGAATACACTTTTCTTTAATAAATATTACTTTTCATAATCTGTTTAACGTAATTTGTTTGAAATCAAGTTTATTAAATTTAGAGGGAGACTTGTGGTTTCTGTTCTGTTTAGATACATATATGCGAATTGCTTACATCAACAACATTTGATCTTGGCTCGTTTGTTGTCTAATTGGTAATTAAACAACATCTGATTTTATATGGACAAAAATGGACAACATATTACACATGTCATTCTCTACACATTCTTTTTATTTCATACATGTAGTGGATGTATTGAATATTCAAGAGTATTTCCCTGATTATGGGAAATAAGGGGTAAAGGGCAAAGACACCAAACATTTCTTAGTCACCCGATGTAATACATAAAAACCATCTAGAGCTCATTCACCACTTGATCGTTCTTGAAGTTTGCAAAAACTACTGCATAACAGTTAGTTCGCTCTGGGTGTCTACAAACATAAGAGCAGTTCAACTGAAAATATTAACACTTTAATTTAAGTCATAGGTTGAATACGTTTTTTTTTTAAATTCATGATATGGAGCATGCACGTGAAAGTCTCAGAAACAACACAAGAAGTACACGGAATAGTTAGCAGTTGGCATAATTTCCTTTTTTCAGTTTCTGCATGGGATGTATTCATTTGAAATTCCTTAACTTTTTGATGTTTGCTTAGATGGCGATATTTCAAGTTTTGTCATGGACTCAAAACTCCCATTTGTTTAAGAATTTTGACTACTTCATTTATAAAAGACAATTTTTAAGTTTTGGGTGAGTATTGGGAATGTTAAAGGTTAGAATTGGGAATTATAAGTGTGTTGTCGTTATACTAGCTTATAGTATTGAGGTCTGCTGTGTAACCCAATTTTCACCCAATACTCATATAAATTTGGTCATATCGAGCAAGGGCTCACCTATGATATTGCTATATCATAAGTGAGTCCCGCGAAATTTGACCAATACATTCAGTTTGTCCGCTGCTATCAGAGCAAAGCGGGACTTGCACATGCTATGCATGATGTCGATAAAAAAGTGGACTTCCACATGCTCTGTGCATGCTGTCGATACAAAGGTGGACTTGCACACACTCTGTGCATGATGTCGATACAAAGGTGGATTTGCCCATGCTCTGTGTATAATGGTGGTACCGTTTAAAAAAAACAAAAAACACGAAAGTACATGTATCTCGATATGGCTAAGTTCAAACCCAATTTTCACCCAATACTCATATAAATTTGGTCATATCGAGCAAGGGCTCACCTGTGATATTACTATTTTTTTTTTTCACTGGACCTTTGCTATTCTTCATCCTTTAATGAATTATAGATAAAACAAGTCGATTGTGCCGCAATGACCATTAGAGCGATTACGGAGGACCTGAATGCCAAAATACGCGTGGAAACCAAGAAATAGCCAATTTTGAATAATGAACTATGAATAATGGACGTACTTCAGCGCGGTAAAATATTGATGGGTTGTGGAGATCCTTTTCGAGACATCTAATTTCTTTTAAAATGTCGGGAAAAGACTGACTCGGACTTTTACCTTATATTTGCATTGGTATTATTTGGGTCTCAAATCGAACGAAAAGAAATCTAGAATCTGCTAACATTTTGGTAAATGACCTTTTATGAGTTATTGAAGTCTTACATGAAAAAGGAAAAGGGTGTCATGGGGCAAGATTTTCCTAAATTTTGTTTAAAAAAAGAAAGAACAGGTCAAGATTTTTACTGTAACTAGCCAGTTTTGTTGAACAAAATGCAAATTGTTTGAAATAAAAACATTAATTGACATCATTTTTTGTCTTTCAATTTTTATTGGATTGAGATCTACCCACATTCCATTTTTTATAAAACCTCTTAGACTTCTTATCTATAGGCGTTATTATAGATATAAGAATATGTGGTATGATTGCCAATGAAACAACTCTCGACAAGAGACAGAATGCCATAAAAAATTAATAACTATAGGTCACCGTACTTTCAACAATGAGTGAAACCCATCCCCCATAGTCAGCTACAAAAGGCCCCAAAGTCATAAAACTGACCCCGGTTTGACCCCATTTCTTAAAGCAACAATGGACGTCATGCATGTGATTACCATATATTGGCGTCATGCGATAATTACCATATATATGGGAATTTTTAAACCAGAAAAAAGTCTAGCCCATTTTTTTGAATTTGCAGTTTTTTGCATGAATTATAACTAATTTTCTTTTAAGTGAACATTCTTAAGTATATAAGAAACATATTGATCAATTTATGGATTAAAATCATTTTTTCTCTCAAAATGTGTCTTCAAGGTCCAGGTGATGACCTAAAAAATTGGTCACAGGAAATTAAAATCGTAATTTTCTTCCTTAACTTCTCGGGAAGCTATGCTGAATTTAAATTATGTTATGCAATATAACTTGGACTATGAATAAAATGCTAGTCTGAAAGAGATTGTATAATTAAAAGTTCAAATTTAGGACAAGACTTTTTTATTTACTTTTATAGGATTCCTTCATCACAATAGATCATAATAAAAGTATTCTGAATATTTTCAAGTTCAAATTTAGGACAAGACTTTTTCATTTACTTTTATAGGATTCCTTCATCACAATAGATCATAATATATAAGTTTCTGAATGTAATTTTTTTATTATTTGAGATAAAAGGAAATTAGTTAGCAATCCTTGTATGAACAAACTAAAAAACAATAATTAAAGTATGTCTCATTGATTCCATGCAAGTTCTACTAATGAATGGACTCAAGTTATATATTAAAAAAACACCAAACCAATACATGAATGGTTCTTATCATGGATTTAAAAATAAATAAAAAAAAAAAGACGAGTTCTAATATTTTTCTTCTTTTATTTAAAAAAAAAATAATGATAACAATGCATTTTTTTTTAATTTTTATATTAAATTATTTCAGAGCAGTTTCTGAGTGCTTAGTCAACAAATATGCTTTCTAAATAGATCACACTTCATGTCAGTATGAACATGCTTTGAATAAGAGTGATTAAAATTCTAGTCTGAAAGAGATTGTTTAATTAAAAGTTCAAATTTAGGACAAGACTTTTTCATTTACTTTTATAGGATTCCTTCAGCACAATTTTTATTTATAATATAATATATTATAAACAATGGATGAGTTTTGTTTTTCGTAATTTTTTTAAAAGCAGTTAAGGTTGTGCAAAGATAGTATGAGATTTCCTTACCTTGTTTTAGTTAAGTCAAACATTTCACTGACTTAAAGAGAATAATTAATCCAGTCTGCTGGGTTACGTCCCTTGATAGAAGATGTTGTTGAAAAAGTGTCCGTAGGTTATTCTCAAATATCGCGAATTCTAAATCATGTAAGACATTCAAACTTTCAGAGATTATAGATTAAGAAGCAATACTTGTAGAAATCTGAACATTTAATTATAAAACACAACGTAAAAGTGTTTTGTAAAATGATAACATTTTAACCTATCTACAAAGTGAGTAGAAATCAAGACAGTGTTTATAATATGAATGACACAGGTGAAAACGATTCGTTTATAACGGAACAAAATGAAATCGATTTGTCGAATGATATGATTGACAATACACAAAATGGTATTACCGATAGCCAATTTAATGACCAAGACATGTTTAACTTAATAAAATCCAGCTTTGGACAACTTGATAGAAAAACATTTAAACACGACCTCCTGAAACATACAGATACAGACGATCTTCGTCCTATTAGAAATTCTCTATTTGACTTAATACGGAATCGTGAGCAAACATACAATGATACAAAATTAATAGAAAGAACACAGCGTGACAATGGTCAGCCACTAGGTGAAAAAATAGCGGATGACATATATGTCATTTATCAGTATCTTGAAGGAACTAATAATGCTTCTGAGTTGAGACAATGTATGTCAAAGAGCAAAAGAACAGCTACTATATCCGGTGAAACAGATTCTAAAATGTCCGATATTCTTAACAAATTATCAAGCAAAACAACTAGTACAAACAATGAAAATACTATTGTGCTTTCAATGTTCTTGGAAATAAAACAGATGATTAATGATAATATGAAACCTATGAATGACAAAATTGACAAGCTCAACAAAAACTTTGAAAATGAAACAAAAATTCTGAAAAATACGTTATACGAGAAAGACATATTGATAACAAACTTACAAAGCCAAATACACGAGAGTCGAGACAGAATTGGTAAACTTCAGGCTGAAGTGAAATTACAAGCACAACAGATAAAAGACAAAGACGACAACATTAATGACAACGAAAAACAAAGGCAGCTTAACGACAAAATAATAAGCCGACTGGATGTGATAGACAATAAACTTAAGAAACAAAATGCAAAAGAAAAAAAATCAACAAAAAATGACGCAACAACAGACCTCATGTTTATCAGCAAGCAACCGGTAACAAGTGGCAATAACATCGTCCTTCATGAAAGTAAATCAAATGATTGCAATAATTACGAAGAAGACAACAAAAGTTACACTGAGTCTAAAAACTACGTTGATAACTATACACTAACAAATAACATCCAACATGGTGAAATGGTGCGACCAATAGAGACAAAGGTAACCGACAATGATACAGCTATATTTCGAGGTGTTGTTAGAAAACGAACCAAACGAATTGTTTTGTATAATGTTATTGCCGACAAACCATACGAACTAGTAAATAGTGCCGTGAGAACGTATGCGGAACAGAAAGATGTACATATTACGTTTACAAAACTTTTGAAAAAACGCGAAAATAGAGGTAAATCTACATATATAATGCGCGTGAATATAAATGAAGATGACTTTTTAAACAAAATTGAAACGGACAACCAGTTCTGGCCAAAGGGAATATACTGGAGGGATTACGTCCCCTACAGCTCAAATATAAACAACAACCCAACAGACTCAAAATGGGACTAATTAGACTAATATTTATACTTTTTGTAATTACTCATATTTTTCAAGTTTCTACATGGAATATGAGAGGTGCAATGTTTGGTACCTCATACTTTCAGTCTGTGTTAAATGAATCAGATATTTGTCTATTAACAGAACATTGGTTAAACGAAAACAATATTTCATTTTTGAGCACTTTTGCAGATAATTTCCATTTGGTATACAGTATTGGTATAAACTGTAATAATACAATTAAAGGTTCCGGTGGAACGGCAATTTTAGTACGAAAATTTTAAAATACAAAATCTTAATATTACAAATGATAGAATGTGTGGAGTAAAACTTTGTTCAGAGAAATATTATGACATGTGCTTTATATGTGTACTTTTACCCTCCACAAATTTTTCTTCGGAGGTTTATATGAGTTATATTGATGAGGTATGTACATGCTATGACATGTATTCTGAAGATTGTACTACTATTGTAGGAGGTGACTGTAATATTGACTTAACTGGTAATGCTACAAGTAGTAAATTAACTTGCTTTACAAATTTTTTGAATGATAGAAATTTATGTCCTGCACCATTACTGCAGGGCAGAGTTGGTCCTAAATATACTTTTAGAAGTAAAGATTTTACCAAAAAAACATTATTAGATTATATTTGTATACCTGAATATTTGTCAAATGATATTTTTACCTTAGAGATTAAATCAAATTGTCCATATGAAGTTTCTGATCATTTTCCAGTCTTTGTACAGTTGAATATTGATCTGCTAAGTAGGACGTCAAACGCATACAACATCAATAAAAAGACATTGAAATGGTCAAAAGCAGATGATTTTGAACTTAAGATGTATCAAACCGAAATCGACAAACTTTTAAAATTTGAGACAAACTCTGATAACGTATCAAAAGGTGATGTTGAGAGATTCTCCTCTCTTCTAATAAATGCTCTACATATGGCGTCTTGTATTCCTACTGGAACATTCCGACCATACTTAAAACCTTATTGGAAAAATCAAAATCTAAATAACAGTCATTTCGAGCAAAGAAATGCAAGACGTAAATGGATAAACTACAATAAAACAAGAGAAAAAACTGATCTAATTTATGTTGAATATAAAAATAAAAAACGAGAATTTCGTAAACGAAAACGAATCGCTGAAAAACTTTGGCAGGAGGAAAAATTCGAGGATATAAAACTTGCTGCTGAAATGGATATTGGTGAATTTTATCAACGTGTACGCCGTATGCGAAAAAGTGGTCCGTCAACTACAAAGCTGTCATACAATGGCACTGAAGCTACAAACGATAGTAGTATATGTGAGTTATGGGGTGAATATTTCCGTGATTTATACTCTGAACAACCAACTGGCTGTTTTGATGAAACCTTTTTCCATGAAATATCGTCAAAAGTGCAAACATACTTTCAAAACGGTGAAAAAGCATCTATTCCAGAACTTGTAAAACAAATTACTTAAGAAGAAATTCGTCAACAAATTAATACTTTAAAGTGTGGGAAAGCACCGGGTCCGGATCGCATTACTAACGAACATATACTATATGGCGGTGATCAAGTGATCAAATATTTGTGTAAACTTTTTAATATGATCTTGAAAACAGAATATCTACCTGTTTCTTTTCGACATGGTATTATTATTCCACTGTATAAAGGAAGTAACAAAGATAAAACTAAACCGAACAGTTACAGAGCTGTGACATTAACATCAGTCTTAGGAAAACTTTTAGAAAAGATATTTTTGACTCGTATTCAAAAGCTTTTGGAAAATATTAACAATGTTATACCTCATGGCTTAGAATTTGGTTTCGTCAAAGAACATGGATCAATTCCTGCTATTTATACATTAAAAGAATCAATTAGGTTCTATATCGAACGTTACCCATATGTGTTTTCAATATTCTTAGACAACGAAAAGGCATTTGATCGTATATGGCAAGACAGACTTTTGTTTAAATTGTGGAATGCTGGAATTACCGGTAAAATGTGGAAAATAATACATTTGTCATATAAGACAGCAACTGCACATGTACAATATAACCGTTTGAATAGTCAGGTGTTTCAAATAAAACAAGGTGTAGGTCAAGGTCGAGTGATGTCAGCGTGGCTATTTGCGTTATTTATCAACGATTTAATAACTCAACTATTAGAAACAAACTGTGGGTTAATGATTGGACACATACATATACCTACAATTTTACTAGCGGACGATACCACTTTACTTAGTGACACAAAATCTGGTTTACAACAAATGTTGAATGTTGTGAATAAATATGCATATACATGGCAGTTGAAATACAACGCAACTAAGAGCAGTCACCTTCTTTTCAAACCATCAAAATCTTCTATAAAACATAATGAGACAAAGTATGAATTTTGTCTGGGTGAAACAAAGGTTCCTATGAAGCAAAGTATTATTTATGCTGGAACTTTGATTGATAGCAATATGAAATCATACGACCGTACTGAAAAGGCGTGCAAAAAGATGAAAATGAATTTACATTCTCTATACGGTATAGGACTTAATCGGAATGGCATGAACTCAATTACAAATACTACTATTTGGAAACGTATTGTGTTACCAACTGCACTTTACTCGTGTGAGCTTTGGGGTCGGTTAACATTTGCTGAATCTAGAATATTAGAGCAAACGCAAAGATACTAGATAAACGGTCGCCAACTGATGCATGTACAAGTTCTGTCGGGCTATGGACTATACAAGGACTCGTCGATAAATTCAAATTATTGTTCCTGGGACGGTTGTTCAGAGCTAAATCCAATACAACTCATAAACAAGTTTTTACTCTACGTCTCAGTCAACTATTGCTTGGTGAATCCGATAAACGTTCAATAACATATGACTTTATAAAAACTCTGATTAAATATGATATGCATTCCTTTCTTGAGAGTTACATGGATGATTTGTATATCCCAGATAAAAAACTATGGTCCAAAATTGTTAATCAATCAATTGAAATCAGTGAAGAAAATGTTTGGAAATCATCTATACAGAGTCGACCAGAACTTTGCCGTTACTATGAAATACAAAACAGACTATCTATTCACAGACTTTTACGTCTTGCCGTTGTCTATCGGCATTTGAATACTAAATTATTAGTCATGGTAAAACTGGGCTCAATAGCAATAAAAGATGGTCAGTGCTCTTTATGTGGTTGTTATTCCACAGATATTGTTCAACACTTAATTCTGTACTGTGAAAAACTTTTGGATTTAAGAAATAACATGTTTTACGGAATTGTTGACGTTTTACCGGTCCAGGAATCTGTACGCTTTTTTCAACAAGATGATAGTGATATAATCGTAGCTTTACTTGGTGGCATTACAGATGTTATGCATTCTGTGAACTCTGACAACTGGAGAAACATGATGTGTTGCTTGGCAGATCATATATTCCATCTGTACGGAAAATTTAAAAGCGAATTATCTGAACATAGGTTTAATTTTGGTCACTAAAATATTTGCATCAAACAAATGTAGCATGTAGATATATATATTATACATATATATTATATATATATATATGTAAAATGGGTTTTTTTTCTTTATGTTTTTTTTTGTGTGCACGTGTGTGTGCTTTAATTGTAGTTTGTATTTATATGTTGTTCATTTCTTGTAATTAGTATACATGTGTTTAAAAATGTAAATCTTCAGTATATTGGAGGAAATAAAGAGAATCAATCATTGTCTTCAGGATGCAAGTTAACATCGATGTGTAAGACAAAAAAACTACAATGTCAAAAATGTCTTTCTTGTCGGAATTTAGTTCGAACGAGCCCGGATATTATACAATACTTTGTTGGGCCAACATTGGTGATTGGTTGGCACAGTTGGTCACATTTGGCGTTGGCAGGACAACAAGAGACCAACGTTGGCCCAACAAAACTCAGCCGACAGTTATTTTGACACTGTTGGCCCCTTGTTGGCCCAACAACTTGGCACCAACTGTCATTTTTGTATGGTTGGCCAAATGTTGGACCAACATTTTCTTACCAACTGCTATTAAAGTAGTTGGCTCAATGATATTCGACTTATGTCGTCCATTGCTTCGGTGTAAGATCTTCTGACTGAACCTACTGAACCAATTTTAAACAAACTTTATTTGAATGATTCTTAGGTTATATTTCATGACAATATTGATTATGAGCCAATATTGTGCCAACAATATGCCAACGTATTAAGTACTTATCTCCCCGTTTTATACCACAGATATTTTTATTTTAAAAAAAAATATTATTCCAAAGTGCGAACAAAAAAATGTGCTCTTCATTCTCTTTATCTAATATTTTCAAATCTGTGTAGTCATCTAAATGTATTTATCTTAATGTTTGAATATTTTTTTGCGCAAACAAAAAATATTTAAAACCAGCCCAAAAAAAACAAATAAAATTTGAATATAGTTTCATTTGTTCATTAATTAATTATTACTTTTAATTGACACGAGTGAATTGTCTTACTCTCCAATTGCCAGTTGATTGTAAAGTGTATACTAAACCGTATTATTAGTACTAGAACACACCCTCGAAATCGCGGCACATATATATATATAGCTTGTGAACTGTTGTGGGATGATTTTTATGTAAAAGATATTATGTATGGAGAATGTCATAAAAGGTATTAAAAGCTCTCTCCCTTTTTCCAAAGTTCGATATTTGTTTCCTTTCTGTTAAATTCAATTATTTTCGTGTTTCTGGCCGCAGACCACAATTATTCTTCTCCTTTGCTACAATGCTTCTTTTGGCAAAAGTCAAATCAAATTAGAAATTTGCACCGTTTCAAACATGAAATAAATGTAACTGCTTCCATATAGACCATTATTAGTCTAATAAAATATGCTTCTAGGACAATCCATCAGTGCTTTTTCTTTTGAGAGCCTTATTAACATGCCAATGGTAGGATATGAATCATGTATAAATGACTAAGACCGACTAAGGCTAATTTGAGAAGTGGTCGGAGGGGTCCTGATCCCAAAATCCCGGGCTTTAAACCATGAAATCCCGAGATGGAGAATTTAAAGAAATTTCTATCCCGAAATCCCGAGCTTAAAAACACCAAATCCCGACGCCCCGAAAAGGTCCTGCCTCCCTCTAATCTCTACCTTACTTTCATTTTTGCCAAATTACTATTTTCCCTTTCAACAATAAATTTGTATGACCCATTTATGGGCATTATGTTTTCTAGTCTGTGCATCCGTTTGTTCATTCGTTCGGTCGTCCGTCCATCCGTCTGTCCCGCTTCAGGTTAAAGTTTTTGTTGGAGGTAGTTTTAGATGAAGTTGAGCATGATTTACTTATTGTAATATATATGCAAGTGGTATGACCCCTTCAATAGTAAACATTTCAAAGTAGACAGAATCAAGGACTGTTAGTATAGAAAGTCCCTAACAGAATACAGAGAATCTCTATATATTAAAGTAGTATAATAGTAGTTTACATGTAGATAAACCATGATATGAAACGCCAAAAATAATTGTCCTCTCCGCTAAGGAGGTATAATATTTGTGATTCTTGCGATCTAAACACCATGATATGGCGAAAGCTCTGAATGGCTTATTTATTTTTCAATTTTGTTAGCTATCATACGATTGGTTGTATTTGTGCATGTTTCAAACCGGAAGTTATCTATAATTAAAAGTCAGTCTTATGACGGAATCATGTCCGGACTTTTTTTTGTCGTTTTTCTCCCAAAATAACTCAATCTGAATAATCATAAGAATGGATGACAAATGCGACTATGCATGTTACCTATAGGACACAGAGGCATGATGATTGATTTATTGTGGAAGGAAGAGAAGCGACACATAAAATGAGGTCTTATCGTTTAATAGTATAGATAGACTAGAATATACTGAATACTAATATATATTATGGAAAGCATAAATAACCATTGATGGGGAAACATTTGGTTGCTTATATAGGGAATCACTGAAGCATGACCGGAGCGGGCCCCTCTTAGGCAGTCAGTGGGACCCTCTTATAGAAATTTCTGGATCCGCCACTGGTAAGAACCATAGTGATTAAAAATCAAAAGAAATCTATTTCTGACCCTAATGGCAAGTAAGAAACAGAAAAAAGAAATATTTCCAAATTGGCGCCAAATCATTTTTTACGTGAAATTAACGCATTTTCAGTCCCATTGTTGTCTTAATTAAGAAAGTAGCAACAACGGTCGTATCTAAGGTCTTGCTTTCCGACTGTGTAAATGAATCCAAACGAGAAAAATAACGGCCTGATTTATGTACAAAATAAAGAACGAAAAAAATTTATGATATACACCAACAAACGACAACCACTGAATTGCAGGCTCCTGACTTGGGAAAGGCACATACATATATATATATATATAATGTGGCGGGGTTAAACTAGTTAGTTGGCGCCAAACCCTCACCCTAACCTTGGACAGTGATGAAACCGCACTACACAAGAACAAACTATTTAAAACAATGAATGAAAAACAAATATGAGAATCAGCATAAAACAATTAACTGATTGATTGATTGATTGTTGGTTGCTTTACGCCGCATTAGCACAAAAAGGCTATATCGCGGCGAGAGCTAATTCGAATATTTTTACAAAAACAATTAACAACCATCCGTGTAATCTAATTGATCATTTGAATAAACTTATTCTTAAAGGTTACCAATTCAACAAAGAAGGAAAATCTTTAATTAGGTCTTTCCACCTTTCCGTGGAAAGACCTATTGATTTTGTTCTGATTATTATTTTTTTTGTTTTCTTCCGCCTAATTTTTTTCTTGTGTAATTTTGTTGTTTCAAAAGATGTCGCTTAAATATTTGGAATATGATATCGTATAGTTTATACGCTTTAAAACTGAGAATCGCGCAACAAAATACTTTGCGTTGTAAGAGTTATCTCCCCAAACACTGTTTTTCTTGTGGACACTACTCCTTCGCAACCGTAAAAGATTACGACAAATTTATTTTACCAAATTGCTCGTTACATCTTTTGGAGTTTAGTTTTGACCGAAGCTATCCGGATACTCCATATGAGAGTTATTCCCCCTTATGTATTTGATATAAGTGATTTGCATTTCTAACTGGTAAACCATAAGTGATAGAGACCTAGAGTCTTTTGATTTGAGATCCTTGGTCCAAAAAAAATAAAACTAGGTCACGGTCAAAGGTCAAGGTCATATTCTAAATTTTTTATTTTGGCTTATTTTTACTAATTTTCAAAACCTTATAACATATCAACATCTTATTTTCACTAAATTGTTAGTTGCGACATGCCGTTACTTATAAATTTTGGTCGAAAGGGTGCGTAAACAATAAATAGGAGTTTTCGCCCATCTTATATTTAGAATTATGAGTAAAGTGATATAGCTCATTAACCATACATAATAAAGACCTAGGGTCTTTTGATTTGAGATCCTTGGTTTATGACCTTGAAATAAAGGTCAAGGTCATAGGTAATTTGCACGTTCTAGATTTTGACCTTTGCTTTAAATTCATATTTATACCTTATAAAGCCATAATAACTGATATTTTAGATCGATTTTAATATTTTGATAATAAAATATATCTTTACTTGTGGAAAGACCTTCAATTTAATTATTTTTTTCATTGTTATTAACATTGATTTTGTTTTTGAAAGATTTAACATAACTTAATATATATCGCTATACATGTACAGTTATGAGAAATTGTGATCCTACATCCTGAACTCTATATTCGTTACTGTTTGGCATTGCCCAAGGTCATGCTTTTGACCTTTAAGAAATGATAAACAAATCTGCGTACCAGTGTTAACACGTCTTATCAAATTTAGAATTTTATTTCGATTTGAATAATAATATAATAATAAAAGGAAGATATGGGAAATACGTCAATTAGAGGGGGCAAGGGTTTTAGCTGTTATGCTGTTACGGGACATTTTAATTCTTTGTTATCTGTTATTCCGAAAATATATTTGCTGTTAGCTGTTATTGTCTTATTCTTTGTTAGCTGTTATTGGGCTTTTAGTTTTTTTTGTTATCTATTATTGTGATAATGTATTTGCTGTTTTTGAAAATTGGAATGTTAGCATTTTTGACAGCCAAAAATCATTGGACATTGGAGTCTACCACTACTAATATGTTGGTCCCGTATTCGGAGAAGGATTCCATTAACATATACCCATCACAGAAGTGAGGTCCAGGACAATTCAAGTATATCTCATTTATTTAGAATTATCTTATGTTCCTTGTTTCCCGTACGAACATATTAAATTAGAACAATTCTTAATATGACAAAAAGGAAAAACATATGGCCAGGAATATCTGACAAAGATCTCAATGAAGGACTATGTCCTTACAACCAGTTAACGTTTTATATTATATGGTACATAAACTCAGCTCTTTTCAAAGCAGAACATATACATTGAACAATGAAAATTCCCACCGTGTACTGGGTTCCGAAACTGCACATAACTCATTACAAACAAAGATTTATTTCGTCTTCAAGCCATTGTTCCCCTACTAAACTATGTATTCTACTTACTAGTAGACTTGGTACAATCAAAAACCTGACAAAAAATTGTTCAAATAAGGCCTTTGAAAATAGTGGAATAAATTACTTTTGGAGTGTCAAAATTGGTTCGAGGTACTTGATAAATTGCATGCTTATAATTGGTGCTTTTGATTTTTCTACCCTATATACAACTTTACCTCATAGTCTTATTCAGAAAAATTCACACACCTCATTAAATGGGCATTTAAAAAAGTCAGAATGCGAATATATATGTTCAAACTCTTTTAGGTCATTTTTCAGTATCAACAAACACAAGAACCATGTCAATTAGACCTGCTTTGATACCATTTCTGCCCTTGAATTTTTACTAGATATCATTTCTGTCTCTTTGAAACATTCCTCATTTCCATTCTCAATTTTATTACACACTATTTAAATTACAAGCATGTGTGAGTTTCTATAACTGTACAAAAATAAATGCTGAAAAGAGTACTCTATAACAAATAAACAGCTACGCCATAAGCGCATGATACGCCCGTTACCTTTTTGAAATATTCGATAACTTCTCAATGTCATAACAGATATTTATACAAATCAGTCAATATGTATCATGTATATAAACAATACATCAAAGTTTCATGAGAACTACTGAAAACATTTTTGAGTTATTGTACGAAAACTGGAAAATACCATCTTTTTTAATGAATAAACCCCTTATCCGAATAACATAAAATCGAAAATTAATAAAAATCGAAAGGGCGCTTACAACAATAGATATAAACAATTCAGCAAAGTTTCATGAGAACTGCTGAAAACGTTTTTGTGTTAATGTCCGAAAACTAGAAAATCCCCCCTATTTAATTAATAAAACCACTTAACTCTAACAAAATCTAAAATTTATAAAAATTGAAAGGGAGGTCATGTCCATAGATATAAACAATTCACCAAAATTCCTTGCAAATTTGTGAAGGGATTTTTGAGATATTATCAGAAAACTGAAAAAAAAACCACCATTTTTATTGAATAAACCCCATTACTCAGAAACTTAAAATCTAAAGTTTATAAAAAAAAACGATAGAGTGCTCACGTCAATAGATATAAACAATTTCCCAAAGTTTTATGTAAATTGGTTAACGAGTGTTTGAGTTAATGTCCGACATGTTGACGACAGACGGACAAGAATATACCAAATACATATCTAGATACATAATTCTAAAAACCATGTTCATAGAAAATGGAATTCATTACAAAGGATTATACCCGTAATAAGAAATACTGGATTTGTCAAGGACTCCACTTATTTTAATATTTCATTTACTATGATCTGTTTTTGTCCATTTTAATTCCTTGTTATCTGTTAAAAGCCAAATCAATTTGCTGTTATGCGGACCCCCCTTGCCCCCTCTCAATTAGATAGCATCTAACCGACAAAGCAAACCAAAAGAAAACCAGGGGAAACCCATGGTGTTCAACTAGGAGAGGTGTCAGAAACGACAGACGAAGCTATAAATCGCACAAGTCTTATAAAGTTGTAAATATAGAAAATGCTTATATATGAAATCTTGCCGTTCTCTACGATTAAACACCTGGCTCTACTATGTCTATGCTTGAACTAGTTCAACTACCTCATCAACGCAAAAGTTCAGAGCTAATGTATATATATCATAACGAGGCAAAAACACACAGGGCATGCATGACTTTTTTTTAAATAACGTGCTACCTCAAATAGAAATAATCCACTTCACGGTTAGTTTTACAAGATGCAATGAAATACCACATTTATTTGTCTAACTATACAACATGTACAATCATCAAGCAATTTTTTTTAGAATATAAACACAGGAAAAGTGATAGTTCGGGCTGTCAAGTTTTAAATTTGTATTTGAAATTGAACACCAAAAAGATGTTTCATTTTTCGCGAACCGCCAGGGTTTCGTTTTTATGTCCTCATCTTTGTTGCATTTTCCCGATTTAAAGTTTCTGGCGAATCTTGTAATGCTCCATGTTACCCGAGCTTCGCTTGATACCAACAGGTGCATACATTTAACTTTAATATTGAGATTGATGAAATATACAGAATTGTCTTTCCCAATACATTTTACTAGTATTTAACATTTGCACACGATTGCCTTTCGGTACTCTCTTAAACGCAGGACGTATAAAAAAGGTTCTGCAAGTGGATTAACCAAAGCTAAAATGTTAGAAAACTGTGTAAGTGTCGTTAGATCGATATTAGCATTACTAGCCGATACAATGTTAAGGATTACAGATGGTAATACACTGACTGTAACTACTATAATTATTATTCCTAGAGTATTTATCGATCTCCTGAATTGATCCGTGTGATTTGTTAAATCTGGGTGTTTGTTTAGCGTTGTTGCTTTTCGTTGTTTCCAAGACTTTTTACTTTGCTCATAAGGATAGCTTGATTTTCCTTCACTGTCATCATGACCGTATGAAGAACCTGGTAGATGCTGATCTGAATATGATCCAGATTGAGCCGTTTTGGATGAAGTATCTTCATGATAAACCACAGTCATTCTCTTTTTCAATCGGAAGAAAACCATGCCATAAAAAACAACAATTAATACATAAATACAGAGTCTACATGTTGACAAGGAGAGTTGATGTATCCAGAAGTTATCGTTGAAAAGGATATCAAGTTGGCATGTTGTTGAATTCGGATTTCCATATAAACCACCAATTAAACCGCAGTATGCAGTAATTAATGAAAACGAGGCTATATAAGAGATGGTGTGTCTCTTTGACCATGTTTTAGTTTGTCGTGTAGAACGGGTGGCTAGAAATCGTTCAATACAGATAAACAAGACTTGCACTAGAGAAAATATATGTGCTGCGGACAAAAACGGTATAACGACAAGACAAATATACGGAATATGAATATTCCTGAATTGCAGTAATATAATAATTCCAGTAAAAATGCCAGTTGCACTAGCTATGATGTTACCAAGACTGAGGCACAATGTGAGACACGTGAATTTTTGCTTCCGTCATGTTTTGGTTTTAATTAAGATGATTATTGCTAGAAGATTTAAGGCTAGTGTTACTGTAGAGACTGACATGAACAAAACTGTAGCAGTCACTGTGGATGCGCTTACTTCCGTCTTGTTCATGATTCATTGATTAATGAATAGCACGATGGTCACATTCCAGATCTACAAAACAAGAATTAAATAAGAAATAAGTTGTATTACAAAACTTTAAGGATTTTATCATCTATGTTTTAATTTTCAGTAAATATCATCCTGTTGTCATTCCAGACCTTACCTATTGAATTTATTGTTAAGTTGTTCTCGTCCTGAATATGCATGATATATTTGCCACTGGACGTTAAGCAACCAACAATTAATCTATCTTATACCAGATCTTTATAGTGAGTAAGCAAAATTATGACTAATTACAAAATGTTATAGTCCCGAAGTATTTCAATATATAACATAAGAGAGAGAGGCGTAAAAATTAAATTGAAACAACATTTTATATAACATTCATGCGTCCAAGGCGCTTTTCTGAATCTACCTACATTAGGAATGCTCAAAGCCGAATATCTGAAAGTCAAAGATGTATAAGAACCGAAACATTTAACGAGTTATATGATAAAAAAGAGTCCTCAAATTAATAGCCAAATCGATTTAAGGTCAACGTTGCCTGAGGGAGTTAAAACCTTAGTTTCCGAATAATTTTCTGAATTTATAAACGGACAATTTTATAAAGGTTTGTTATAAATCATGTTAGTACCGAAGTACTGACTACTGCGCTGATGATATCCTCCACATATGACTACTGCGCTGATGATACTCTGCTCCACACGTGACATCCGTTGTGTTGCTCATGCGCTGATGATATCCTGCTCCACACGTGACATCCGTTGTGTTGCTCATGTAAGTTCAAACTCGAGTACAAGTCTATTTAGGTAGGTCGCATTCGAGGAAAAGAGGACAGATTGTCATTACAACAATCGAAATATATTCTTCGTTATCTGTAAAACAAATATTCCATAAAAAAAATCATGCACCGCGAAGATAGAATGGAGCGCTTACTGCATCTTCATAATCCGCGCAGATAGAATGCAGCGCTTACTGCATCTTCATAATCCGCGCAGATAGAATGCAGCGCTTACTGCAACTTCATAATCCGCGCAGATAGAATAGAGCGATGACTGCATCTTCATAATCCGCGCAGATAGAATACAGCGCTTACTGCATCTTCATCATCCGTGCAGATAGAATACAGCGCTTACTGCATCTTCATAATCCGCGCAGGAGATTGGCACATCGTTGATTGTTAATTTATCTAAGATTTGTACAGCGGTATTTAAAAAACGATTCTGAAAAATTGTAGGGAAATTCATTTAGGATTGCAGGAATATTGACAGAACATGTAACAATGATACATTCAAATCAGTACAAACCAGACTTTTAATGCAAAGTACAAACAAGAGTCATAATGCCAAGTACAAACCAGAATATTAATGCCAAGTACAAACCAGAATATTAATGCCAAGTACAAACCAGAATATTAATGCCAAGTACAAACCAGCCTCATAATGCCACGTACAAACCAGCATCATAATGCCTCGTACAAACCAGAATCTTAAGGCCAAGTACAAACCAGAATTGTAATGACACGTACAAACAAGAATCGTAATGCCACGTACAAACCAGCATCATAATGCCTCGTACAAACCAGAATCTTAATGCCAAGTACATACCAGCATCGTAATGCCACAAAATACCAGAATCGTAATGCCACTTACAAACCAGCATCGTAATGCCAAGTACAAACCAGAATATTTATGTCTAGTATTAACCAGAATAGTAATTCCAAGTACAAACCAGAATAGTAATTCCAAGTACAAACCAGAATCGTTATACCAAGTACAAACCAGAATTTTTATACCTAGTACAAACCAGAATTTCAATGCCAGATAAAAATCAGAATTTTAATGCTTAGTACAAACCAGAATGTTAATGCCAAGTACACATCAGAATTCTAATTCCAAGTACAAACCAGAATCTTAAACCAAGTACAAACAAGAATTTTAATACCTAGTACAAACCAGAATCGTAATGCCAAGTACAAACCAGAATCGTAATGCCAAGTATAAACCAGAATCCCCAACCAGAATCTGAATGCCAAGTACAAACAGAATCTTTATGTCGAGTACAGACCAAAATCTTAATGCCGAGTACAAACCAGAATCGTAATGCCAAGTGAAAACTAGCATCGTAATGCCACGTAAAAACCAGAATCATAATACCAAGTACATACCAACATCGTAATGCCACGTACAAACCAGGGGCCTGGTTTTCGAAAGTATCATAAGATATGTCATAAGATATATCTTAGGACACATTTTATGATGATCTTATGACTATTATATGATATGTCATAGGATGTAAATCAAAGCTGTCTTAAATGAGTCATAGCTATGATGCTCTTATGACTGTCATGAGGGAACATTATTTTCTATTATTTTAAATAATGATTAAAAAGTGATGAATATAAAAATGAAAATGAAAAGTATGAGCATATTAATTCATGTAATTATTACAATTCTAAATATTTACGAATTATTTTTTTTTCATTATAATGAACATGAAATTTTATTCAAAAAGGAATTAAAATATGAGTTGATAATTTGTTTAAATTTAGTTTGTAATATATAATAAATCTTGAACTTCGCTTTCGTGTATTATCATACATGCATTGTTATTTAACTGTGAATACTTTTCAGATTCGGTACATCGAGTACCCGCTTAACGAAATGCCCGTGCAACGTTAATAAAGTACAGTAACTGTCAAATATACTAGGAACGAAATAATATGTATATTCATTATACAAAACCAGGAGTTAAAAAAGAATTCCAAATTTTATGTCGCAGTAGTAGTTGAGAAAATAAAATCTTTACTATTTAGCATACTGAGAAACACAACAAATATTTGTATTGCAATTAACATGAAATTATACATGAAAAGTGATTAAAATTTTAGTTGACAATCATAAGACCATCATAAGTCATGTCGCGAGGGGTCTTAATTTTACGACAAAAGTTATGACAAATCGTAACTTGGGACACTTTCGAAAACATACCTTACGACTATGACATGTCATAAGACCATCATAAGACATGTATTAGTCATAAGATACTTTCGAAAACCAGGCCCCAGCATCGTAATGTCAAGTAAAAATCAGAATATTAATGCCATGTGCATACCAGCATCGTTATGCCACGTTCAAACCAGAATCGTAATGCCACGTACAAACCAGCATCGTAATGCCACGTACAAACCAGAATCGTAATGCAAAGTGTAATCAAAAATTGTAATGCCAAGAAAAAAATAGAATCTTAATGCCGAGTACAAGCCAGAATCTTATTGCCAAGTACAAACAGAATCTTAATGCCAAGTACAAACAGAATCTTAATGCCGAGTACAAGCCAGAATCTTATTGCCAAGTACAAACAGAATCTTAATGCCAAGTACAAACAGAATCTTAATGCCGAGTACAAGCCAGAATCTTATTGCCAAGTACAAACAGAATCTTAATGCCAAGTACAAACAGAATCTTAATGCCAAGTACAAACAGAATCTTAATGCCTAGAAAAACCAGATTTTGAACGCCGAGTACAAGTTTAACATAATCTTAACGTCGAGTGCAAACCAGAATCTTAATGCAGAATCTAAATGCCGAGTACAAACCAGAATCTTAAAGCCAAAAGGAACCAGAATCTTAAAGTCAAGTATAAACCAGACTCTCAATACCGAGTACAAACCAGAATCTTAATACCGAGTACCAAATAGAATCTTAATGCCATGTACAAACCAGAATCTTGCGGCCAAGTACAAACCAGAGTCTAAATGCCTAGTACAAACCAGAATCGTAATGCCAAGTACAAACCAGAATCGTAATGCCAAGTACAAACAAGAATCTAAATGCCAAGTACAAACCAGGATCTAAATAACAAGTACAAACTAGAATGTTTATGCCGAGTACACACCAGAATTTTAAAGCCAGATACAAACCAAAATCTTAAAGCCAAGTACAATCCAGAATCTTAATTACATGTACAAACCAGAATTTTTATGTCGAGTACTAACCAGAATCTTAATGCCAGGTAGAAGCGTGACTCGGTATGGCATGTAATTCAACATTGCTCGGTTCCTCAGTATATTTATAAAAAAAAACCTATACAAAAATATTTATATTTGTACAAATAGTCATTGTTTATAACTTTGAATTTATAATAGTTACTTATATGAAATAGAATCTCAAATCATTCATTCTTGTATTTTAATGAATATGATAAAAAGATATTTGAAACTGCGTTAAATTCAGTCATTGTATTCAAAATATCAACAATTCATAAAACTTACTACATGGATGAACATAAGTAGGAGTATAATTAAAAGAATAAAAAGGGCAGGGCACGATAATGCTACAACAACCAAACAACTAATCTATCGAGATAGGCATTTTGGATGTTTTTCATTTTGTCACAACTGTTCATGCAACACGTTTTCGTAGTCTTGGATATATACCAGAATAGTCGTAATTTCACGGATTGTGTCCTATTCCTTTTGTGACATTTTGATTCAGTGTGGAATCGCAAGGCTGTTGATGCATTCATATCTGGATACTGTGGATTCATTATTATTCGTTGGATACCAATTTTCGTGGGTTTCGTGGGTACAGGTGAACCACGAATTCATATGTACAACGAATTACAAATTTGCTATAGGCTTTGTACATAGAAATCGGCAAACCACGAATTCAGATATCCACGAAAATGTAAATTTTCTTCAATCCAGTCCTTCTCGTGTTTTAAAGTTTGGCTTCCCTCAGTGATTTGTTGTCCCTTGAAAACGATTGATGAATGTTAGTTAATAGATCGTTCCTATTATCGGTATATTCATTGCAATTTAAGAAGAAATGAATTGCATCATCACGCGGAGCTCCACAGAAACAATATGGACTTTGTATTATATTTGATTCAAATAGGTCGTTACTTAGATGAATGAGACTGAACATCGCAGCTGTGTCAAAATTACACTCAAAGTCCGCGGACCATACATGAAATGCTTAGGTATAGTCTTAATTTGCTTCGTATGTATTATTCATCAAAGAGCGTTTGAACTTTGATAGGGTATCTAGAGTACGGATAGAATTATCAAGTTCGTTCCATTCTCTGATAGACGAGGGAATAAATGCAGGATCTGTTAAGAAGAGTCTACAAAAAGGCTATTAAATCATTGCCATAACGCAGTGAAAAAACACTGGTACTTTATATAGTTGAGGGAATTAAGGTGGTCCCTAACACTACAGGGAGATAACTCTGTAAAGTCAACTAAACGTTTTAATTACGTTGTGTTGTTAAGGGAATGTTAAGCTTCTCAATGATCAAAATTTGTCAAACTGCTATATAACCAGTGTATTTTTTCTGATAAATTGCTTGGTTCAAATTTTGTAAAATTTTCATATTTTTCTCAAAGGGTCAAAGTAAATACTCTGTCAAAATTTTATGAAAATTAAACGAGCCAAATCAATTTTAGTGAAGATGTTGGGTACCACCTTAAATCACATAAATATTGTGGAGTGAGAACATTGTATATCTTATAAAATAATTGGAGTTTTCTTCTATACCGCCTACTGTGTATCGGTTCCCTGCAGCCAGTCTCTAAATGTAAATATTCGTTTTTAGTACAGTTTGGCAATCCTGTTACAATCCTCGCAGCTTGCAGTTGAAGATTTTCTAATTTGTTTGAATAGCAAATACCACAATTGTCCTACACTACACAAGCATTGAACGAACATATACCAGATACATTTTTTCTAAGTTCTGTCTATTCATTTTAAATTTTAATTTGCTTAAGACTACTGAATGCTTTGTAATATTTTTGAAATATTTTCTACGTGCTCATTCCATTTTGCATACTGGGAGAGAGTTACACATAAGCGTTTATGACTTGAAGCGTTAGATCTTCCATTGAAAGAAAAACTTAAATCATTTGGAATCTTAGTATTTGAGCAAATCATTATTTCCGTTTTATCTGGGTGAAAGGACATTATTAAATCATTTTTTTTACTAAACATATACTATATAAAAATATAGCTTTCGTTATTCGAGTAATGTCTTTCCTCGTCGGCTTTTCCTAGGGTTGTAACACAGTACATGATGAATAGTGGCAATCATCTATTTCAGATTAGTTGTGTGTTGTCTGTCGTTTACGACGATAATGAGATAAAGGTACTCACCATGCCTTACACGGAAACGACATATAAAGTGAAAATTGTCAATATCAAACTCGACCTACATTTTTCATTAGTAACAACACTGAACATATCGTAATTTGAAAATCATTGGTAAAGGGTTCGTACGTTATTGAACGGAAACGAAATAAAGTGTCATTTTCCAGTACCGGTATATGAAGGACCAAACCTCCAGAACGGTAAACATGAAAATCGTCTATATAGCACTTCCATGACCCCCCAACTTAGCATTAGTGTCAACATATTAAAATTTGAAAAGCATTGGTTGAAAAGTTCATAAGTTACTGCACGGAAACTGTTGACAGCCGCCCGTCCGCTTGCCCAGCTCGACCGACGAACCGCTTTCGAAAAAACGATTAAACATAAAAAGACAAATAATTGTAAATATAACACCAATGTTGCTTAAAAACTTATTTGTTTGATTTAACCAACAATAAACTATATGAGTCTTCTGTATACCATAAGTAAATGGGAAATATAATTCATCACGTAAACCTTTGTCTCTTTTAACAGACATGACCAGTCGTTTGCTATTATCGATTATATATAATAAGCATATCTCACTACTTTGAAATATAACACTACGCCTGTTAACAAAATATTGTGATTAAGGAAAAAAAGCAAATTTTTTTTATTGAAATTTAGCTGAAAGAGTATTTGCTTATTCAACTGACTAGTGGCGTTTGTTCTAGATTATTTTAAATCAAATATCTCATAAAAGCTGAAGTTCTTTATTCGTTATTATACTGCAATCAGCTATTTTACTATACAGATAAAGCTATACGTATAAACGTTAGCTTTATACGTCAATGACCTCAACTCACCTATAAGCCCCGCCTACTTACAACGTCACGTCACAACCATGACAACGTGTAGTAACAATGGTCAAACTTTTATGAATTTAAACCTGTTATGTCTTCAAATTGGTACTTTATATACCATGTTTATCAAATGTTATTTATTAAATTCATTTTCCCTTTCTAATTCCTTAAATTGTCAATGCTAACCGCCTAGACTACACTCATAGGGAAATACCCCAAAATGGTACCCCAAGGAGGAAATTCCAAACACTTTTTTTAATAATATTTGTTTCATATTTTTATTTTTTCTATTTTTTTTTTTATCGATTTCAGTATAAAAACAATATACGTATAGTGTCTAAAAGTACTCTTGCAATAACTCTCTTAAAGGTTTGTGAGGGGTCAAACATTTTGGTTTTATTAATCATACTCTCATTTAATTTTTCTGTTTTGTCTGCTTTTCAATGTTACAGTAAATTTGTATCCTGAGGAATCATGTATAATCCACTGGTAACTTAATTATACATAATTACTAAAATTTTCAGGTACTATATGCATTATCACTAGAAAAAACTGTCAGGGATTAAACATAATAACTGGAATGAAGATACTATGAATAAAAGATAAATAATTTATTCTATACAATTATCTTAGACATCTGTAGAAACGTCAATACCATAATAATAAGCTCAATACTCTGATACAATTCACAAATCATTTCTTTTTACAAACTGCATTGTAAATTTTGATGGCATATACTTTTAAACATGTGCTCTGCTTTTTCGTCTTTTTTTTTGCAACAAAAACACTTTAAAACATTAAAAAAAATTGTGACCTTCACATAGTGAATCTGATTTGTACTGCACATTGAAGAGAAATAAAATGTTCAATAAGAAACATCTGAAGATGCTAAAAAAAAGTGAATCAGACACTTCAAAAGGATCTGAACAAACTTTCGTGTTTCGTAGTCAGTCATTATGATTTCAAAGCGTTTCAGCCAATGTTGGCCTCCTCCAAAACAATTTTCAATCTGTCAAATATGCTTTCAGTTTGTTTGTATGTTTAGTTGCATGTCGCTGATAATTTTAAATGGCTTGTCTGTTTCGTATGTATTATTGATCAAAGAGCGTTTGAACTTTGATAGGGTATCTAGAGTACGGATAGAATTACCAAGTTTGTTCCATTCTCTGATAGACGAGGGAATAAATGCAGGATCTGTTAAAAAGAGTCTACAAAAAGGCTATTAAATCATTGCCATTACGCAGTGGAAAAACACTGGTACTTTATATAGTTGAGGGAATTAAGGTGGTACCTAACACTACAGGGAGATAACCCTGTAAAATCAGCTAAACGTTTTAATTACGTTGTGTTGTTAAGGGAATATTAAGCTTCTCAATGATCAAAATTTGTCAAACTGCTATATAACCAGTGTAATTTTTCTGATAAATTGGTTGGTTCAAATTTTGTAAAATTTTCATATTTTTCTCAAAATGTCAAAGTAAATACTCTGTCAAAATTTTATGAAAATTAAACGAGCCAAATCAATTACAGTGAAGGTGTTGGGTACCACCTTAAATCACATAAATATTGTGGCGTGAGAACATTGTATATCTTATAAAATAATTGGAGTTTTCTTCTATACCGCCTACTGTGTATCGGTTCCCAGCCAGTCTCTAAATGTAAATATTTGTTTTTAGCACAGATTGGCAATCCTGTTACAATCCTCGCAGCTTGCAGTTGAAGTTTTTTCTAATTGGTTTGAATAGCAAATACCACAATTGTCCCACACTACACAAACATAGAACGAATATATACCAAATACATTTTTCTAAGTTCTGTCCTTTCATTTTAAATTTGAATTTGCTTTTAAGACTACTAAATGCTTTGTAATATTTTTGAAATATTTTCTACGTGCTCATTCCATTTCGCGTCCTGGGAGAGAGTTACACATAAGCGTTTATGACTTGATGCGTTAGATCTTCCATTGAAAGAAAAACTTAAATCATTTGGAATCTTAGTATTTGAGCAAATCATTATTTCCGTTTTATCTGGGTTAAAGGACATTATTAAATAATTTTTTTTTTACTAAACATCGACTATATAAAAATATAGCTTTCGTTCTTCGAGTAATGCCTTTCCTCGTCGGCTTGTCCTAGGGTTGTAACACAGTACATGATGAATAGTGGCAATCATCTATTTCAGATTAGTTGTGTGTTGTCTGTCGTTTACGACGATAATGAGATAAAGGTACTCATCATGCCTTACACGGAAACGACATAAAGTGCCATTGAAAATTGTCAATATCAAACTCGACCTACATTTTCATTAGTAACAACACTGAACATATCGTAATTTGAAAATCATTGGTAAAGGGTTTGTACGTTATTGAACGGAAACCACATAAAGTGTCATGTTCCAGTACCGGTATATGAAGGACCAAACCTCCAGAACGGTAAACATGAAAATCGTCTATATAGCACTTCCATGACCTCCAACTTAGCATTAGTGTCAACATATTAAAATTTGAAAAGCATTGGTTGAAAAGTTCATAAGTTACTGCACGGAAACTGTTGACAGCCGCCCGTCCGCCTGCCCGGCTCGACCGACGAACCGCTTTCGAAAAATCAATTAAACATAAAAAGACAAATAATTGTAAATATAACACCAATGTTGCTTAAAAACTTATTTGTTTGATTTAACCAACAATAAACTATATGAGTCTTCTGTATACCATTAATAAATGGGAAAACTAATTCATCACGTAAACCTTTGTCTCTTTTAACAGACATGACCAGTCGTTTGCTATTATCGATTATATATAATAAGCATATCTCACTACTTTGAAATATAACACTACGCCTGTTAACAAAATATTGTGATTAAGGAAAAAATCATTTTTTTTTAATTGAAATTTAGCTGAAAGAGTATTTGCTTATTCAACTGACTAGTAGCGTTTGCTCTAGATTATTTTAAATCAAATGTCTCATAAAAGCTGAAGTTCTCTATTCGTTAAAGTACTCTTGCAATAACTCTCTTAAAGGTTTGTGAGGGGTCGAACATTTTGGTTTTATTAATCATACCCTCGTTTAATTGTTCTGTTTTGTCTGCTTTTCAATGTTTGTATTATGTTTTGGATCTTTTGCCTTGAGCATAACTGAAGAAACATTTATTGTTGAAATGTGCATCTGGTGCAATTAATGGGCACTAATGTTATATCCAGTGTCAGTACAAATTTACCATCACTCATGTCGGTCGATCACCATGCAGATGGTATCTATGATGAGTTTATTATGCTACCAATTTCATTCATTATCGTTTTGTTTTGTCCTGAAAATACATGATATGTTTTCCACTGGACGTTATGAAAGCAATAACCATTCAATCCATCAATCTCTTGTAAAAGATTGTAATGCTTTTGTCAGATATTTTCAAACAAAACTAATACTTTTCATGCAATCTATCTTTGTAGTGGGAATCAAGAATTCATACAAAAAAATAATAATAAAACATTTCAGTAAGAAAATTAATGAAAAAACATACCCAATTGCAAATGCTAGGCAATACCTTTGATTGGTTTTAGCATTTTTTTCTATTTCAGTCCAAATTTGATACAGAGAAAATATATATTGTGACTGTATGAAAAAAATAAAAAAAGATGTATACTATTTGCGTATTTGTTGTTGTTGTTCAAATGTGGAAATATGAAATGGCTGAAATCGTCACTCATTAAAAGGGTTATTTCCCTTGAATGATGACTTTTGTAGACGAAACTTTCGTCTAACCTACAAAACTATAAGCCTGTTATAATTTAAGAGATTTTTTTTTTTTTTGCCTATTTGTTTTCATTTATTGAGAACCTTCAACAAATAGAAAGAAATGTAAACTGCAAATATGATATATGTTACTCTTCGAATTTTAGAAACATTAGCGTTACGCTCATTCTTGAATTGATGCGTTGTTCGGTCTCTCGTTGTATATTTTAATAACATGTATTTGAATTCCTCGTGAAATAATTCCGAATATGGATTGTGCAAAATAAGTATCACACTTAGTTTAAAAAAAATCTATAATGTAATACTTCGAAATGTATATGTTACAGTAAATTTGTATCATGAGGAATCATGTATAATCCACTGGTAACTTAATTATACATAATTACTAAAATTTTCAGGTACTATGCATTATCACTAGAAAAAACTGTCAGGGATTATACATAATAACTGGAATGAAGATACTATGAATAAAAGATAAATAATTTATTCTATACAATTATCTTAGACATCTGTAGAAACGTCAATACCATCATAATAAGCTCAATACTCTGATACAATTCACAAATCATTTCTTTTTACAAACTGCATTGTAAATTTTGATGGCATATACTTTTAAACATGTGCTCTGCTTTTTCGTCTTTTTTTTGGAACAAAAACACTTTAAAAACATTTAAAAATATTGTGACCTTCACATAGTGAATCTGATTGTACTGCACATTGAAGAGAAACAAAGTGTTCAATTAGAAACATCTGAAGATGCTAAAAAAAGTTAATCAGACACCTCAAACTAATTCGTTGTGTAGGATCTGAGCAAACTTTTGTGTTTCGTAGTCAGTCATAATGATATAAAAGCGTTTCAGCCAATGTTGGCCTCCTCCAAAGTTTTTTTCAATCTGTCAAGCATGCTTTCAGTTTGTTTGTATTTATGTTTAGTTGCATGTCGTTGATAATTTTAAATAGTTTTATTTTGGATGTAACGCGTCTTCTGATTTGCTATGTCTGTTGGAACATATAAAACATAACATATATTTTCATTGATTTTAATCGCCTTTGTTTTACAGCATATGACATGATCTGTGCATTTATATTAGAACATGAAATTGTATTTGACTCTGTGTTTGACAACAAAAATACATTTCATAGAATATACATACAGTTATCAGTCTCACTGAGAATGTTGGTATTATTGATTTCCATGAATTTAGATGCTTTTTGTTCTGAGTAAATGTGGTTCAACACGGTTTAAATAATAGAATATAACTGTTCACTTAATATTTGTTTAATGGACTGTCCACTTACACCACAAAAGGGTATGAAATACAGTAGTTTTATTTGTATTTTTTAAAATATATTATTATTGATAATCCCTAAAATTATTTCATTTCAGAAATTAATAAAACTAAAACTGTTCAGTGATTACGTAAAATCAGGCTGTTTTATTTACTGACCATAAACATGACTAAACATTCAGTGTGGCAAATATTTCAGGCTGAAGACGGCCACATTCATTTAAAAAGACAATTGAGTGATTTCAGGTTTTGTCAACTAGTCTGTGTTTAATTTATGGGTGCATTTCAGTTTACTGTTGACTTTCGCTTCTCGTTTTTTTTTTTGGTTATTTAACAAATTTTTATTTACTCGAACCAGGCATTCAATCTCTCTCCTCTAACTCAAATGAATTTCGCGCACTTTTTTACGACCCCGGTTTTTAAGTTCATGAACCGTATGATATGTTGTATATCAGGATTTTGCTGACAATAGCTGCATTTTGTGCGTGCATTTCATTTTACTTGCCATTTTAACGACATGGGACTATAAAACGCCATTTTACGTCAATAAAATACTATTATTGTGTCCGTTCTTTCATGACCGACATCTTTACAACATAGACTCTTGGCAGGAAGTGCATATATATATTCGCTTCTCATGTTTTGTAAGCTGTCATTTATTTTTCAACCCGAACCAGGCATTTGCATTGTTGAAGTCTTCGTTCAAGTCTTCGTTCTTCGGTCAGTTGGGTTATGGATAGTTGTATCATTTTCAATTATATTCATTGAACTAAAGATGTTTTTTTCTAATAATTAGTGGTGTCAAATTGAACAGTTTTGATTAACCGGTTACTCGGACAATCTTTCGACCGATTAACAGGTTAATCGACCGATTAACAGGTTAATCGATCGTTTAATTGATGTTTTAAGGGTCTTCAGTACTCTACAAATGCAAGGTTTTATAATAAGATGAATTGAAGTTTATGGTTTGTCACTACAAGGCTTGGCTTTGAGCCGTCCTCATAAAATTTAATTTATGACAATCCAATACTAATATATCTACTCTGGCATTTGTAATAACTTCAGATTGAGAAGATGAAAATATAATCGGATTAACAATGTCTATAATAAAATTAACGGTACCAATTTTCTTGCACCAGATGCGCATTTCGACAATACATGTCTCTTCAGTGATGCTCGTGGCCAAAATATTTGAAATCCAAAGCTTATATAAAAAATGAAGAGCTATAATCCAAAAGGTCCAAAAAGTATAGCCAAATCCGTGGAAGGAATCAGAGCTTTGCATGAGGGAGATACATTCCTTAATTTATAATAATTTCTATCATTTTGTAACAGCAAATTTTAATAAGACAAAAAATCCGTATTTTCATGCCAGTACCGAAGTACTGTCTACTGGGGACTAATAGTCCACCAGTAGAGGCATCGACCCAGTGGTAGTAATAAAATTAACGGTACCAATTTTCTTGCACCAGATGTCAAAAGACACCTGGAAACAGCACCATCTCATTTGATATTGCAGCTTATAAAAGGGAACTCTGATTTGGCCGATGATAGTTACACTTCAAGGTAAACAAAAAGTTAAACTCTTGTGAAATGAAATAAAAAAAAATGTTAACACTGTTGTTAATTAATAAAGATATCATTACTTGAGTATTTCTTATTAGCCTTGTTATTGGTCCTTGACCAGATGTACTGCCTTCGGCTACGCCTCATGTCAATATAGCAAGCATCGAACCAAGTACAAGGCCGTTACAGAAATACTCTCGTATTGATATCATAACAATGATTAGATTTATTAAGACGAATAAATAAAGTTGCACATAATTTTACTGGAAGGTTTAAACATAAAAGTTTCTAAAGGCAAGATGTTTGACTATACACATTTTAGCAAAAGGTAGTGTGAAAGGATAACCCAATCTAAATCTCAACTTAAGTTGAGTTGCTTCCTTAATTTCGGAAGAATCTACAGAATTATTCAGTTGAAATGTTATCATAATTAACGTTTACTTACATTTGATCAAAGTGATGGAAAACATATTTGAATATGTATGAAAACTATGAAATCGAAAATGTTTGTCCGATGTCTGTTTCGATTAACATAATTTGAGCAAGAGTTACTTCCCTTTTGTCGCCATGTTGAAGGCGAAATCTATGGTGCACAGTTTAAAATATCATATATGCACCACATTTTTGATGTTATTTCTTCAAAGACAAGAACAATTATTACAGTCATTCCTTAAATATTATATTATTACTAAATGTGAGTTGGATTTTACGAAGGCTGGAGAATCGTGAATTAACAACAAATTTACCTAAACCAAAAAAAAAAAAAAAAAAAAAAAACAGTAATTTATTTATTCATTTTCCGAGAGAAATTTCAATTATTAACCAAAAACAATTGTACATGAAACAAATTTTACCATAATTATATACGTAAAAGCAATCAACGTTTTCCGCAGTAATTACTGTTATATTCAAAATCCAATTTATGTATAAAAAAACCTGCTAAAGTTATATCAATATGGAATAAATGTTCTTGTTTGTTTTTTTGCTTAGAAAATGCATTTTAAAAAACTAGAATCACATGCGGGAAAATGATATATGTCATATTTTCATAGAAAACAAAGACATCATTGATAATGAATTTATCTTTGAAGAAATACAGAAAAACAAAACGAAAATAAAGAATAATTCTAATAGATTTTTTAATGTGGACGATATAGTTTTTTCTAATATTTTCCTGAAGAAGAGGTCAAAGAAAAAAAATCAACTCAATTTATAGTTTCTAGAATATTAAAGGTCCTTTCACGCATTCTATTTATAACAATTTTTGTGATGATGGACAATTTAAACTTGCATTTTATTCCTATCTTCTATTTAAGCCACGTAAGACATGGGATACATTTTTAAAGTACATTATAACTCTAATGATGATTGTGTCCAAATCTGGTTTGTGGAGATGTCCGGTTAAGGTAGCACAATACAAAGATTTTTTATCCCCAATCAGACATCTTTAAACTGATGTAACTCCACTCATCTTTCTTTAAATTTTATAAATGAGGTACCAAAAGAAAGAAGAAGGATTTATCTTTCAAATTGTGATAATTTCATTATGACAAAATTATTACATAATTAATTGTTATGTAATTAGTTGCCATATTGTGATGTCCATACTTGAATGAATTTAGCTTCTTTGTTATTCATAGCATCCAAAAATATTTTATAGATTCTTGCACAACACAGTTTGACCTCCAAAACTGTGTCTCAGATTTTTCCTATTGTACTTCATTCTCTCATAAATCTTAAATGAAGTTTGCAACATCAACTCATAAGAGACCACTAAATTCAATTGAGTATAAAATTTGTTCTATTGATGTTTTGGGAAATCTGAGACACAGTTTTGGAGGTCAAGCTGTGTTGTACAAGAATCTATAAAATATTTTGGGATGCTATGAAGAACAAAGATGCTAAATTCATTTAAATGTGGACATCACAATATAGCAACTAATTACACAATAATTCATTATGCAATAATTAAGTCATAATGAAATTATCACAATATGAAAGAATAATCCTTCTTCTTTCTTTTGGTACCTCATTTATAAAATATTAAGAAGGATGAAATGAATTACATCAGTTCAAAGTTGTCTGATTGGGAGTGCAAAAATCTTTGTATTGTGCTACCTTAAAAGATAATTTTTCCAAAAATGTTACATTTTAGACACTTTTAAAGTGTGAACTTCACTTGAATCAATCAGTTTGTGTTAAAGATTTGAACTGATTTGGTCATTACAAATACATGTACTTAAATTCAAGTTCAAATATGGAAATAAATCAAATTGGCTATTACATTTCATTTTGTTTTAGTCTAAAATGGAAGTTATCGAATTCATGTCTTGTCTCAACATTTGTATAAGTGCTCAATTTCCTAACGCTTGTTTCAATGTGTTGTCAAAGATGACTCATATTTATCTAACACATGCTTTCTACTTTCTTATAATTAGCGTTAGAGTTTATTTTTTAAGCTAAGTCTATATTTTGGGACCAAAAGGGGTCCTGATTGGTCTAGTCTGTTCGATTACTAAATCTCAATTGGCACTGAGACTCTGTTAAAATAACTTTTGCTAAACACACAAAGTATTTTTTAATATATATTTTTTTTAATCTTCCACTGTTGATATACAAAGATAGCAATGGATAGATGCAGGGTATTTATATAAGTTAGGAAAGAGAATTTTATCTTTTGTGATGGGGATGATGGAAGTTTAACGAAATGAATGTGATAGTGTCTTGATCTGAAGATAAATAATATTGCCAAAAACTTGCAAAAAACAAATTTCTGTACATTTAGATGCACATTTAAAACTATTTAAAATACAAAAACAGTGTGTATGCAATGAAAAAAAATTCGACGAAAAATATGAAATAATCAAGCCTTATAAGTTATAACGAGTGCAAATGAATATATTGTCTATGCATAACTTCTTTGCTCGAAAGGCCAACTCCAACCAAAATAAACTGGTCAATCTCTTAGCAGTTATATTCCTTTTCTCTTCTTCTTGTAGATATAAATAATTTGCCTTTAATTAAATTTGGTTGTCTTCTGGAGAGTTGTCTCATCAGACGACATCTTTTAAACTTTTGTATATATGTGTAATCAGTCTCATGAAATTAAATTTGCTATATTATTTACTTTTCCGGATTAGACAGGTGTTTTTTATAAAAAAAAAAATTGTTCAAATGAAATCTAAAATAAACTGTTGCTGTTCAGTTTTTCTAAATAATTTATTGGTTGCTATGCACTTTTTCAATATAAATCTATGGTTGCTAGGCATTTTCCTAATATAAATAAATGGTTGCTAGGCAGTTTTACACTTTAAATGAATGATTGTTTACAACTTATGTGATGAGACCCTCTAGACCTTTGAAGTTAGGTCTATGTAATAGTTTATATAGTCCTGAATGAAATCATGTATGGTTGCTAGGTACATTTTTTATCAAATAAGGGTGGTTGCTAAGCACTTTTGACATGACCTTGACTCTTTATTTTTAATATGTTGATAAAAAGTGGCTTCAAACATCCTGATAATTTTCTCCATGTATAGTAGTAGCCGCTTTCTATTATATTTCCTTTCAAAATTCAATAGATATTCACAAGGTCAAAGGTCAAGGTCATCAATGACCTTTGACCTTTGGACAATTTATTGGTAATTTAATTGCCAATAGTTTGCACCTCATAGTCATTCAATAATATTTACTTTTTGTGGATTATTTTAATAAAATGGCTAAATTTTAGAGGTAGAAAGGCAAAAATGACACATTTCTGTTTCCATAGCAACCATCTTAGAACCTAATTTCCCAAACATTTTGTTATAATTTTTTGATGAGAAACATCAATACTTTTCATTCATAACAACAGGTTAAATGGAGGTGGATGCAAAAATGTCTATTTTCTTCATACAAAATGTGTAAAATTTGTATTCTGAACTATATTGAAAAATGACCTCTGCTTCTGCAGTTGTGACAATATTCAGCCGAAATATTTTTGTATATATGACATTGCTATTTTGTTTGTTAAGTTTCATGTTTCTAAAAAATATTTACAAATATCATTTAATAAAACCTATTTTTGATAACGAATGACTGCAAAGTAGTTGTTTTTTCGATGCTAAATTCCTCAAAATTTGCGGGAAATCTCATTCACTTGGTTACCATGGCAACCATGACCTAGCAACATTTGGGTGGGCATTTTTCTTACTTTTTTACATGATCACATGTTTTGGCTAAGTTTCATGAAAATCGGTGACTATGCGTGCCGGACCCCCTATATAAAAAGGTTGGTGGTTACAGAGAATTGCTCTTAATGTATTGCCGAAAAAATTCGTAATCGTTCAATGTGTATATCATACTTTAACTAAGATTGTTAAATAATGCTAATTAATATCATGCTCCTACATTTGTTTTTAACTGTATTAATTGCATATTAATGAATTACCTTATTGTCTGCCTTATTGTAATATTTGTTGTTTATTATATTTAATGTAATATTTATTGTACTTGATACCTATAAGCAGTATTGCTTTTGGAATAAAGAATATATAAGTTAAAACTCGACAATTGTATAATTAATGTAGGAATCATTCTTTGGCAACCAATTAACTAATTGTCGATAGCCATGGATAAATAATTGTAAATGAAAACAAATGTAAATTCATTGAATCCGAAAAGCTTTTCTGGATATAACCCTTCAACGTAAAGTAAAAACTCAATAGTAAAATATTTAAAAGCCAGGGATGTATAAATAATTGAAAACAAAATCAAATGTGACTTGAAAAGAATAGCTAAATCCATCTTACTTGGGACTTGAAAAGAATAGCCAAATCCATCTTACGTGGGACTTGAAAAGAATAGCCAAATCTATCTTACGTGGGACTTGAAAAGAATAGCCAAATTCATCTTACGTGGGACTTGGAAGAAATAGCCAAATCAATCTAACGTGGGACTTGAAAACAATAACCAAAATCCATCTTTGAGACTTTAAAATAATAGCCAAATCCATCTTAGTTATGTGAGACTTGAAAAGCATAGCCAAAATCCGTCTTACTTGGGATTTGAACAGAATAGCCAAATCCATCTTACATCAACTTTGTCTGGGGAAGTTAGCACTTTAGACAATTTCTTAACCATGTTTACATTTATCACTGGCGAGTTTAAGTAACTGTATGTTATAAATCTTAAATGTACTAAATCACGGAACTGATGATACTCTAAGGAAGCGGCAGTCTACCATCATGAGCAGTCAGGGGCATTACTTAAACCAGTAACTTTTAAAATTACCTATATAAGTAATGTTGAAAACTAGGTTTTTTTTAAAATTACTTATATAAGTAACTTTTCTAAATATTATTTTTATAGGTGACCAATTATACAAATTTTACTAGTTTTACCAAATTTTTAAAGTCATCTGGTTATTTTTCCCATGAAATATAAAATCTAATCATTCTGAAACACTAATTGCTTTTCTCACACACTTATCTTTGATATCGACGCTTCTTGGTCAAAGGTTGGTCTCTTGGGACCATTAAAATATCGTTTTCCTTCAAAATCTTGAAGGTTAACAGATACAAATAGATAGAAACTTATGAATTAATTAAGACTTGAAGTTATTTATAATTTGTAACCCAAAACAATTACATATGTTCCATAAAAAAAACATTAGTGACGCTCTAATAAAACAGTCAAAAGACCATAAAAAGTACGAAGTTAGAAAAGCAAATAGGACCTAAAATAGCCAATCTATTTTTGAAATTTAATAAAGCGATGTGGTTTTGCAGTAATATCTAGAATAACCATTTTTCATTCAACTGAAAAGTATTTTCCTGTTAACGTCTGAAGATTGCTATTAATAAGTGAATAGTTGATGTTTGCAAATTGAAAACACATATGAACCGGACTTCATGTATCAAATGCAAGATAAAGTCGCCCTTACATGCGATTTAGGATTGTCTCTTTACCTTAACTTACAAAAAAGTGATTTATGTGTAAAATAGACGTTAAACTTACCATATTGTAACAGAATTCGAAAATATTACGTCTATTAGTACGTACATCTTAGGGAAAATGATAATTCTAACGTCTCTATGGCTGGCTGTCACTTTCACCACATATAAAAAATGGTTTGAGCAATAAATGGATCATAACAATCTCTACATCATTAATTAAAAAAAAGTGAAACCCAACATCCTCGGATTCCATCAACATCTTCACGCAATTACTGTCATTTTCTTTTAGAAAATACATAATTCATGTACGGAACAACATTGAACATATAAGGTTAACTTATGTCCTACAATTATTTTATCAAATAATCTATAATCTGTGTTTATAAATAGATTCCTTCTTCTAAGAAATTTTCCTATTTGTATCAATAACATCTTCTATTTATAAATTATATGTTTGCATCCATCCAAAAACAATAAAAATAATGCGAAACCCAACAGCCACTGTTCCATCCTCATCAATTACGACGGAGGGCAGCTGACAAACAGTTTTGAGTTAAAAACCTTTAAGTAGAGGTTAAGTGATACAAAAAGCGTTGTCCATGTGATAACTTGAAAGGTAGATGACCACAAAATGATACGGTTTCATATTAAATGAGGTTATAATATCATAAACAAACCATCTTTCAGTGCGTATAAACGTTATATGATATATGCTATTTGTATATTCTTTCTTGTTGTATATTTTAACGACAAATTTCCATATGTTGATGTCAGTGACGGTTTGACGATCAACTCCAATGTTACAGAACTTGTAAAATGTCCATCATTAAGAAATTGACCTAGACTTAATAAGAAAAATTTTCTTTTGAGTAATAATATCAGTTTTAATGAAGTGAAAAATGGGAACTGTAGAGTGAATACAAAGTTTAAAGAACTTGATCTTAATCAATATTGTAATATTGAATGTATTTTGAGCAAGTCTGTTATTAAAGATATTGAAAACAAACTATTCATTATGTACCAAAATAATTGGCATTTAAATTTACTAGCTAATGAAAGCAGTAAATTGCGTACTTACAGGTTATTTAAATCAAATTATTGTACAGGAAAGTATTTAAGTATTACTATGCCCGGTAAATATAGATTTGCATATGCTTAATTTAGAGCAGGTGTTGCTCCGATTAAAATTGAAACTGGCAGATTTGAAGGTATAGATGTACGTGAAAGGTTTTGTTTTAATTGTAGAAAAACGTATTTCAATATAATTGAAGATGAAAAACATGTTTTATTAGAATGCCCAGTATATGCAGATTTGCGAACGATATCTTTTAACAGTGTATGTTATATAGAAAGTAGTTTTAGTAATTTAAGTAATGAAGAAAAGTTTTTATTTATGTTTATGATGATAGAGTTTGTTGTTTTACAGCCAAAATCTGCCATGAAGTTCTTTTTAAGAGAAAGTGTATTTTATACTCGTAATAATTGTAAATAATGGTTTCTTTTGTATAATTGTTTTTAATAGTATGGTGTTTTATGCTAAGATATATTGATATATGTTAGAGATGTAATATAAATGTATTTTTATCTGTGTTTTTACAGTCTTTCATAACTCTTTTTAGAGTGGCTCTTTTATTAATTGTTATATTATATTGTGTTTTATATCAAATGTTTTAAAGAGGTGAGAATCTAATAAATTATTTATTTGTTTGTTTGTTTAGATATTTAAACAGTATAACAACAGTTTCCGTACACAATTAAAACTTTTAAATGAAAGCTTCTTGTGTATGAGCCGCTCCATTCAAACAGGTAAAAAAAAGAAATATTTGTGAATTCTAAAAGGCGAGCATGATTTTTGGTAGCAGACCTGTGATCTATAAAACACAGCCACTTTTCCTGTATCTATTCACATTCCCTCCTCAAACCCTCTCCCATTGTTTTTCTTAGATTTTGCCCTCAAGTATTTAGTTTTTATTTATTAGTCCATGATAGTTTAAGTATCTTAACTTGCCACTTGATTTTTTTTCAGTCGGGTAGTAGTGAGGATAAGGCTCTCGCTCACAAAGCAGAAATCAAATTGAATTTAAATTTGATGGGAACAATTGTTCGAATTCCGCCAAAGGATGGTTGCTCTATATAATTTTGAAAAACTTTACTTAAATGTAACTTAAATTTCAAAAACACAAAAGGACATAATTCTTGCAAATTTCCGTACGTTTAACTGCTGTGTTCTTTATTTAAACCATAGGTAAATTTAAGGAGCACTGTTGACCTTTTTCTCTTTATAGTGTTGTAAATGTGCTTAATTCTGCGAAGTATAGCATCGAACCTTGTAGGAAATGATTTAAAAGCTTGCTTAGTACGTTTTCAGATATTTCTTCGCCTCTTTCCGTTTTTACTGACAAATTCGGGACATAATTGATCATTTTATATGAATATTCACAATAATACCACTTTTCACGGATAAAAAAGTTTTTCAAAAATAATTTTACAAATGTCGTAAATTTTCGTCAACAAAATAAATAAAATCAGCATTTTTAATTGTTACATTTGAAATGAAGGATAAAATTTAAAATTTGTCGAAACAATGGAAGGAGGGTATGGTATTTATCCTCCCCGTCCCATTTTTCCCCTTACTTAATGTATATTTTTTCACAATTTGCTGACTAAATGAATTGTTTTAATGCATTTTATCTGAATAAAAGAAGACCATAGAGTTATTTCCACGTTTGAGGATGGTAAAATCTGGGATGGGCAAAATAGAGGTGCATTTGTATTTTGAGCAAAACCAGCATGGCCGAAACGGTATGTCCATAAATAGGCTGCTACAGGAAAGTTAGCACATTGACCTATGTCTTTTCTTGTATTTTATTGAAAGATGACACCCATATAATTGCAAAAATGCATATATGAAAAAATGTTAATTACTTTAAAAATCATGAGCTTTTGAAGTCTTGAATACTTTTGTACCTTTTTGTATAGAGTGGCTCATAGAAAAAAAAATGCCTTTCAAAAAAGTATTATGAAGAGAAAACATAATTACATGATACCAGACCATTTATAGCAGAAAACATAAGTGTATGAATGCTATTTTACATCCTTTATATACAATTGCACCACCTTTGACCTACTAGAAATAATTATATAATGTTTTTATACGAATTATATGATTTTGTAGCATAAAATCGTTCAATTTTGTTTTATATAGTCTGGTTTTTTTTTTAATTTTTAATTACCCCCTTCGAAAATCCTATATTCATCCCTACCGAAACAGTTTAACTCGAGCAACCTACGCTCTAATTGTATCATGTAATTCAAAAATAGTGCACATCATATAATGTCGTTTTCACATACCTTTCCATATTGTAATTAAAAAACGATTACAAAAAAAAGCAATATAATTAGACAGTTTTGGCGTTCCGTATATACGACTGGATTACATGTATATACGTCGTTCTTTTGACAGTATTTGAGTACCTTACACATTTATAAATACATTTTAAAGTGCGTATTCCAACTGCAAATATACAAAACATGATTTAAGCTACATTTAAACAACGAGTTTAATCAATAGGAGCGTAATTGTGTTTAGTTTACGAGTGAATTACACTAAAACAGCACCGAGTTTAGGTCAATGTGAAAACGGGTCATTAAAAAACTATGTGAATTAAGTTTTTTGTCCTACATTGAACTTTTGATGTAGTCCCTTAGGTAGATGGGTGGTGTCAATATTTCAACATTGTTGAAGTAAAATAAATTGTGATCTAACAAATTACAGATACCCATTAGTGTATGAAACAAAAGTCTAAAAAGTAATAACAACATTTTCAGAAAAATTATTTAAGAAAGATATTTAGGTTAAAATGTAGAAATCCTGTAAGCTAAAGAGAAGTTTGTGTACCTTTTGTTGGATATAAACAATAATTCTAAATGAATCTTATGGTTTTTTAACGACCTTGACTAGTAATTAAAGTTTTGTTAGAGTTAATAAACACAAGTGTTTGTTTCACCATATCATTTTTTGGTAAACGGAAAAAAGTCACAGTCCATTGAAAAAAGGTCACAGTCCATAGAAAAAAAGTCAAAGGAAAATACACCACAAGAAAAAAAGGCACAGGAAAAAAAGGCACAATATATGATTGAGTAAAATTATTTATAAAAAGTATATTGGAATTCACATGAAAACGTCACTATGTACATGTATGAAATAATTAAAGAATTAAAATAGAGTTTTTGAAGTCATAATACACATGTATCTGATCATTTATTCTATGTGGTAGATTTTTAAATGTATATAGGAAAAGGTAACATTATAGCTCAATTTTATCAACAAATGTCATTATTTATTTTTTGGAATTAAAGTAAAGTAATTAACAGATTTTATGATTTGATTCATGAGTAAAAGCTTGGACATACTATATTGTTAGTATAATAGTCCAAGGTTATTTGGGATATTAGAAAAAACAGAACTTTTAACTAAATACTATATATACAAACAAAAATGCAATGTGGACAAGTAAATAGTATAGTCTTAAAAATTTATCTTAAAGAAAATTTGTTTATTGAAAAAATAATATTTTATAACAAGAATGTGTCCCCAGTACACGAATGCCCCACTCGCACTATCACTTTCTATGTTCAGTGGACCGTGAAATTGGGGTAAACTCTCTAATTTGGCATTGAAATTAAAAAGATCATAGCATAGAGAACATGTATACTAAGTTTGAAGTCGATTGGACTTCAACTTCATCAAAAACTACCTTGACCAAAAACTTTAACATGAAGCGGGACAGACGGACGGACGGACGGACGAACGGACGAACGAACGGACGAACGGACGCACAGACCAGAAAACATAATGCCCCTCTACTATCGTAGGTGGGGCATAAAAATAAACCACTGCAAAGAGCGTACACCTGCTGGAACCCCTGGCTCCAACTAAAAGAATGATTTTATAAGGTAACTTTCACGTAATAAAAATATATACCCAATCCATGCTACCTCAGATTAAGATTTTCTATTTTTTTTTCAAATTATTATAATAATATTATATGTTTATAGAAGGATTCAAAATATCAACTTTACGTACTTGTCTCGATTTTGCTGAAGTACTATGAACTTATTTACTATTGTTAATATACATGTAGTTCTTTGCCAATAAACACATTACAAAAAAAAATAATAGTCCAAGGTTAAAGTAAAAATTGATATTTCTCCTCATTTGTTTATCAATGAAGAAACAAATAAATAAATCATATTAACGAATAAAGTGTTATATTCTAAGTTGAAGACATATCATGAAACTAATTATGTAGAAACTTTATTAACATCTAAATCATCAACTGCCAACTTTTGACATGTCATTTGCCCTTAATATTGGAAGAACAGCTACTATTTTAGATATACTATAGCATATTGTTAATTTTTAAATCAAAATTTGTAATAAATTACTATTTGTGAACTAATGTGAAAATAGTAATATATTAGATTTAATCAGTTGATAAAAATTATGAAAGTATTTTATCAATATCTTATGTGTGTTTGTTATAATAAGTTATTGAGTAAAATTTGGTACAAGATGTGTATTGATATCAATGTTGATTCCCACACATTTTTTAAAATGCTATCATTTCAATTCTATCCTAAGGCTAGTAAGAGTAATGATAAAGTACATTATGATAGACAATTATTTACAAACAATTTCACTTAAAGATGGGAGTTTTATTTGGAATCAACTCCACTGTAATGCCAATCTTAATTGAGTTTAGTTAATATCTTTTGTTTTAAAGAATTAAAAATACACACTTTATTACACAGCTAACTTAATTAATACACTTGACCTCAATAGTATATACCTGTACTTACTTTTGATCTACACCACATCAAATTATTCTGTAAGATGAATGATTATAGGAAGGTACGCAATACCAATTCGTTTTTAATAATTGTTTGATTTGAAAAGAAACGTTACCTGAAGACAGCTTTTCTTTGTGTACATTGCATATGACATCATAACTTAAATAACGTCACAACTAAAATCCCCAACAACAGAACCAAACATGCCAAAATTGGAAACGTAACGGTTTTCCAGTTTGTTTTTTTCACATGTTTGAGTTTAAAATAATAATTCATACCGACTTCGTTCCCTTTCACAGGTAATGCCTGCCTCATATTAAGTAATTTGCTGGAAACAAAAATATAAAACAGATCTATTTGACATCGTTCATGTAAACATTAAGAAATATGCAACACTGTGGCTAAATGTTTAACGAATAGAACACAACTACTATAGTTATATCCATATTATCGTAAGCATTATGATCATGATTGTTATTTTCTTATTTATGTATATTCGTAATCATTGTATGTAACCTGCCCTTCGTGGGCCGATAATTGGTTCGTATTCAAATAAAGGTAAACAAAGCAATAAGTAAAGGTCAAATACAAATATATGTGTGTTTCTGGTTAGCCGACCGACACTATTTTTGCAGAATTTTGCCGACCCTAACATTTGTTTGTTTTTTAAGAATTTCTGAAAATTTTCAACCTCCGTAAAAAAATCTGCTCCATTCCGATGTTCATATTTATCAAACTACAAGATGATGAAACAGCATGCATTTTTTTATTTGGTAAGACATTCATAGACAACAGAGTTTATCTTTTTAGAAACTTGTCGAAACCATTGACTTTGTAGAGAAATTTAACATGTTTAAGAAATTTCTCGTCTGGCGCTCGTTTACTAGAGCGAAAATCAAAAGATTCTTATTTTCGCGAGAAAAAAAATAATTTCTTCATTTGAAGGTGATTGACATTGCTTTCAACTGAAGTTTGAACCCTTTATTGGATTAACACGTCATATTCCTGTCAAAATTGTTATGAAAGATTTATTTTGTAACTTTTCGGCGTCTGCCATAGATATTTATTTATAGGTGTCACGGTAGCAATTGCATTCCTGAATTAAGGTTTCTCTTTTGTGTATCCTACTTACGTCAGTGTATCTTAACAGTGTGATTGGACAAAAATACAGTATCACCTGAACATACTTTCCCAAACAGAGGGATGAATCAGGTGTAGAAAAATATAAAAAATTTCACATACAGGTGAAAATTAATTTTTGAGAATTATTTTTAATTTTGTATTCACTGCATGATAAAAGACCTAAAAGCACTAGTGACCGTAGGTTTTTAAAGATAACAAGAAAAATGTAAATGGTCATGATACAGATTCAAATTCATTTCTGAATATAATAATAAAAGTACTTCAGTTAACTGTATTTTGAATTTTGGGCAGTGTTGGAAAGTGGTGAAAATTCTAAAAAGGCTATCATTGACCCTATGGGTCTGGAAACACTACCGTACCACCTATACGAATTTCCGGTCGGAGGCGGATCAACAATGAAGAAAATCCGTAATCTTACGATAATAACTAAAGACTCACAAACGGCACAGAATAGTGATCACAAAGTGACGCATTAATTAACATTAGGTTAAATCACATTAGTTAAAAGTATATATTTTAATGCAAATGCAGTATTTCAATTTATTTATACAAACTTGTTGTATGTAGTCAGTCTGTATAATTGTCTCATATGTAATTTTCTGGTAGTCTCTTATCTTTCCTGAAATCTAGTAGATGTAACTATTTCCTGTAGTTTAAGAAGGTGGTTGTTTATTATTTCTTGTTGTCCAGTAGTATGCAAAAAATAATAAATGTATAGTGTCAGTAAACAAAACAATGTAAGTCACCAATGGCAGGCGTACTAAATATTTTGAGTTATATTTATCTACCTATTTCAAAGAGTAACGTTTTATAATGTAAGCCTTAAAATGATGAAAAGAAAAGTTAACGATCACATGCATCAACCTGTATTAACAGCTGTGATTTAGGTAAATTATTTTCTGTGTGTATTGATGAGAAATGCTGAAGTTCAATAATTAGTTCAAGTAAACTCTCCTGATAAAGCAAATCTCAAATAAAGTCAAGATAGCAACCCACATATTGAACATTGTACACCAATTACCAGCTCAAAACACAATTAAACCAAAATGTACATAAGGGATATCTGTGTGTTAACCAAAACATAATCCTTGCAAGTCACATTGGCTTAAAGCAGGAAGATATGCTAGAATACTAATTTTATTATAAACAATCAAAACAGTTTGGCCCTTGAGAAACACTCAGCATACAAAATAAAAATTTTGAGTTCCTGCCTAAGCAAGTCAGCTTGCAACCTTCAGTGTGAGGAAGAACCTGCCTGCCCGACAATGTGCCAGTCAGGAAGTGGAGTGTCTCCACAGAGAGAATGAGAATAGACCTCTCATCTGCGGCCGGGTTGTGCAAGGTCTGCATCAAGGGATAGCCCATGTGCTAGTAAAGTAGCAGGGGTCTATCAAACTGGCGCTGGAATAATTGAGATGAAATTTGTCTCCGAAATGCTTGGGGATGAATGAAATTTTAGAAATGAACAGTGATAAAATTCCATCAAGGTCAAACAACCCAGATGGAACAGCTGAGTGCCCTTAAATCCTTGGGAACAACTGAGTGCCCCCAAGGATTTAGGAGTGTGGAATTATTCACCTTCAATAAAGTCATGAGAAAAAAAATACAAAAAAAATACAAAAAAATACACCTGTTTGCATATTAAACCATTATAACAGTATAATGTAAATACATTTTGTACTGATAGATAAAACATCATAATGCTATGTAACTGCAGTAGCTATCAGAGGACCAGCGTCCTAGTCTTTGACCAAAATGGTCTTCAATATTTGCATTACCGGCAGTTGTGGCAGTTCCAATGCGTAAGCTATGACCATTGTTGTGATCATGGTTGAAGCCCATAAGTACATGTTTAATGCAATTAAAGAAATAATTTCTTTCCAAGGCTAAAATTGTGTAAGATAAAAATGGATCAGATTGGAGATTAGGGATTAGACTTTTTCTAATTTGAAAATTTTATAATTATTAAGATTTTATAAAGACACATTTGATTTTGTACTCTATGAAGTTGAATGTCTATACCCTTCCTGGAGGGATCTGTTTTTAGACTGTATTAGTTTCAAAACTATCATATTCTTATGAAATATAATATCTCCAATACATAAATTTACAGATGAGTCAAATTGGTTCAAACATGAGAATGCTATAATAAGAAATTAAATTCAGCATCCAATGACCAGAATGCCAGAAGATAATATTCAGTATTCAATAATGAGAATATCACAAAAATAATATTCACTATTAAAAAAAAATCTATAAAAAGGATAATCAGTATTCGAATTATGAGAATACTATAAAATAATACTCAATGATGAAAATTCTATAAAAGTGATAATCAGTATTCAAATTATGAGAATGCTATAAAATAATACTCAATGATGAAAATGCTATAAAAACGATAATCAGTGTTCAAATTATGAGAATGCTATAAAATAATACTCAATGATGAAAATGCTATAAAATGATAATCAGTGTTCAAGTTATGAGAATGCTAGAAAATTAAAGTTTCAAACATCAGAATGCTATATAATTATCTTCGGTAATCAATGATGAGAATGCTGTAAAAAGGGTATTCAATGTCAAAATTCTAAAATGAGAAAGCTACACCAGATCTATCAATTATAGATTTTGAACGTTATAGTAGAAGCATTTAGTATTGCATTTAAGAATGAGGATGAAAAACTGCCTGTATGGCAATATGCCAGTTTAGGAATGTGGAGCGAGGGGTTTCCAAAGAGAGGTTGAGAATAGACATCTCATCTGCAGCCGGGTTGTGCAAGGTCTGCATAAGAGGATAGCCCATGTGCTAGTAAAATAGCAAGTGCATATAAACCAGTTAGATCAGTAAGTCTGAATTTAAGAAATTTCAAAGAAAATTCGAAGCACAGTACATCTGGGTATAAGAAATAAAAGTCAGTCCAAATATACTTGCCTAGACAGATGTTTGTTTTAAAAGTATCTCTCTGTATGGTCACGATTCACATGTGCATACGGATCCCAAGCCTGGTAGTAAGTGGATCTGCTATAAATCCTGCTCTGTCTCATAATTTACTGTCTAACACAGTTAAACACTTTACAAGTATTACCAAATATATTGGTCACTCATACTCAGATTATCTCGATATGATACTGTACATGTACCAGGTACTACACAAGTTTGCAAACATTGAAAACTCAGTTGTGTATGGGTTAATAAGATCCAAAGGTGAATAATGAAGTTTTAGTACAAAGCAGTAAATAAAAAAAGTCAGTCAGTAGTAGTTGATCAGTGAATGCAGCCACAGTGAGACAATGTTAAGGTTAATCAAAAAAAAAAGAAAATGTTTATATCCAGTAGTTAAAAATGAAATAAAAATAAATTGAATAATAGAACTGTAAACTATATCAACTAGTCAGACTGCTTTGAACCTAGAAAGTGATTATACAAAGACCATGCATATGGCTTCACACACAGATTGGGTAAATCAAATCATACAGTGGGAGGAGACTGACCTCACATGGCCTTCAGAATGATATACTGATTGCTGTGCAATTAATTTTATAAGATCTGTTATCATAATCATCATTTCATCACCAAGAGTAATTGTTTGTGACATGTAACTGATTAGGAAAAGATTAATGTTTGTCCTGGTGAGACTCCATAACTTCCAAGTGTCAAATACCATAGAAATTTTTTCGCAAACTAAAAACAGGTGGTCAATCATGTTTAATGTATCAATGATGTCAGTATCTTTCACCAGATATTAATTATACTCTTGTTTGTATAAACAAAACTTATATTACATATAAGTAAAATGTTGAGATAAGGCCAACTAAAATTAATTAGTAGATTTTCATCCAAAGTTTTGAAAAAAATGGGGCGGGTGGGATGATTTTATTTTTTAAATTTTATTCAATTTGAAACCTTCTTGTGGCGTGAACTTCATATATATGCAAGTGTTACAATTACAAAATTTAGCTTATACCATGTAAATGTTTAAACATGTATAAAGAATCGTACATAATTCTTGAATAAACATCTCTGATTTGCAACGCGGGCTGTTCTACATGCAATTGCTACTTTAGAAACACATTTTCAGCAAACAGTAAAACCATGGAGAAATTCTCTATTCATTTGACTATCAACTCCAAATTTATTTTGCTCTCTAAGCGATGGTTTGTAGTCCCCATAAACTTATGCAAATGCAATGGTATGCAACACAAGTATTATGAATGAAATGAACACTCAAACAAGTGTTGCCAGGAATAGTAAAGTTGGCGCTTTTAAGATTCTCAAGTTATGCAAGAAGTGACGTATATATAATTACATTATAAATGGTATTTTGTGTTTTTAAACAAAAACAATAGCCATAGGTAAATATAAGGGTTTTCTAGTACACAATGTATATGCTTGCCGACTTTTTGAACTCTTTTTTTTCTACCAATTTGTTCCACGATTCTTGCACTTCGGAAATCATTCACAACCCAAATTTGCTTACACAAAGTCAATGTATTATTAAATAAATCCACAATTTTCTGATGTAAGAAATTTCCAATTTGTGACATACTTCGATTTGCGTTGGACACAGCGTATTTAATAGTCGTAACCCGAATATTTCATGCCCTTCTGGTAATCTTTCTATATTCTCCGTAGATGATACTGTCATCATTGAGCAGCAGATTTTGTCAATATAATCGTTTTAAAGTACTCGAAACAAGAAATATGAAAACCGAAATTTTATAAACAGGAAGTTCGAAGGAAACGAAATTATTGACGGTTACCGGTAACGGAAATGAACAACATCCGGAAATCGTAAATTTTGCAAAATAAAAAAAATCGGGCGGGACGATTTCAGAGGGGCGGGCGGGGATGAAAATCTATCAATTAATTTTAATTGGCCTAAGTTACTTTTAAATTTTTTAAATGTGAAGCTAATTTATTTTGACACGTATAATGAACCATACTAGTTAGATGTTTTAACACTTACTGAGAATTAGTAGGTATACGAACCGAATGTTACTGATGCCAACGGAAGTTTTAGACTATAGTTGCATGTTCGTTAAGTAATCATAAATGATCCACCTACACTTATATCATCTTCTGGTTCTAACGAATAACTATTACAATACAGGTTATGTTTGAGCAAAATAATTGCGCATTTCAGGAATACGACACTTTATATCCATTCGTTTTGATGTGTTTGAGCTCCTTAATTTCGCCATTTGATAAAAACTCTACGTTTTGGTTTTTCCTCAGAGTTCGATATTTTTTTAATCAATGTTTAAGAACGGTATCGTCATAAAGTTTCCAAGGAATTACATCTGTGACATCTTTTATGATTGTGGAAGGAAAAATGTCTACCATTTAATTAAGAGGAAAAAAAGGAAGCTGAAAAAGGAGGCTGAAGAAACGTCTTTCTTAATGGTAACAACACTAACTCAACATTAAATACGTTTTATAGTCACCACCACAAAATGGGGACCGATACGATTTGTCGACATCTCAATTCAACAACGACATGATTATCAGTAAAGATATATCTGACATTTTACCAGTTGTATCCTATTCCAGTTTTCCTGTGCAATATGGACTGAATGTAGATTCGTATGGTGGCTGATTCGTGTATAGTAGTAACCAATCAGAAAAAATCTGGTCTCCTGACTTTTTGATGTGTATTTCATTCTCTATGTGTTTTTTTTTTTATTTTTTAACCTAGAATTATATCTTAATCGGTTTACGATATATGAAAATCAAGTAAAAAAAATACCTCACTCCAGGGAAAAATTCAGGACGGAAATACCTTTATTTAATGGCAAAAATTAAAGCTCAATCACATCAAACAAATGGAAAACAACTCTCATATCTCTGACTTGGTACATAAATAAAGGCAACAGAAGTAAACCGTTGTTCAAAATTCATAAATCGATAGAGAAAAAACAAATCCGAGTTACAAACTAAAACTGAGGGAATCGTATCAAATATAAGAGAATTACGACACAACAGAGACACAACAGTGAAATGTAACACACACAGAAATGAAATATAATGTAACAATGGCCATTTTCTGACTTGGTACAGGGCATTTTATGAAAAAGGGAGGGTTGAACCTGGTTTTGTGGCATTTCAAACCTCCCGCTTTAATGGCAGTGTTTATTTTAACATTAAAATGACAACATTACACGACACAGTTACATATTTGTCTTTTCCTTATATAGCAAATGGTGGATTAAACTTGGTTTCAACTTTTGTTGTTTTCATTGCAAACCTTAAAGAAGTAAACGTACAATAGTGTTGATAACTGTCCTTGTATGAAAAAAATAAATGTGTACCAGAGTTCAGATTGATTTGGATAGTCTGGTCCTAAATGCACTTGAAAATTAACTATAGATGATTTAATTGCGTTTGATAAATTTTAGCTACATCGTATTATACCAGGAACATTGATACAACTTTGTATGTATGAACATATCAAGGTTTTCGGTTTTCAAGTTTGAATTGTTTTACATTTTGTCATGTCAGGAGCCTAATGACTGCCTATCAATATGAGTTTTGCTCAAGCTGTAAGATGTTATAAACATAGTTGTCAAAGTTTGATAATGTAGACGATTTTGTAACTTTGTTTTTGAAGTTGATGTATTTATACGATTGAATATCATTTTTCCTCTTTGAGCATGTTTTTATGTCCATTATAAGAGTTTATTTTGATCAATTTTATGATAAGATATTCTTTGTAGAGCTTCCGTTTTCTGAATTATTTCTAATTATATCTTGTCTACACGTAAACATTATTTTTTTTTAAATTAGATTAGATTTCCTGATATATGGAATGTGCGCTAAAATATTAGTAACACTTTTTATTTGATAAATATTGCATGGTGCAATGTCTTTATTGCTTTTTGCAATTCATCTTCATCACATTTTATACTTATATATGTCTAAACATACATTAATGAATAATTATAAAGGTGTAATAACAGTTTAGTAAATGAGAAAACGATGACCCCACAGATCACATTGTTACAATACTGTTTAAAAATAAAAACCTGTTTCAGTACTAATCAGTGAGAAAAGGTACAAATAGCCGACGGAAACATTTTTATGATAATTATTATGTCAAATACTTTTTAAATAAATAAATAACAATATTTCTCAAAATCGCGCGTAGACGTTATATAACGCTATCACATGAACTAGAAATTGGACGTTACCGCGTGCCTCGAAGGGCCTATATTGAAGTATTTTTATTTAAATGTTTGTATCTGATACGTATACTCATTAGATTATTACATGACATTTTTAAAACAGGCACAAAAAATGTGTATTAAGTATATTAAAGTCACCCAAAACAAGACACAGACAATACATATTATAAATTCAATAAAACAAACTACTATAATTTAATATCTCTTCAAACTACAAGTACTTGATTATTATGTAATGTGAAAAACACCCAATATTGACAGTATTTGCTTACCGTAGTATTTTACATTCAAAGGGACGTAAAAGTAATTATTTAGATATATCTATAATGGATTAAACGTAGAAGAAAAGGTAAAATATTATAAATAGACACCAAACAAACACTATATGAATTGCATGAGTATGAGGAAGCGAATATATTCTTGTCAGTCGTTTTATAAATGTGTACAGTGCTTGTACAGTGTACACGTCTAAAGAAGATATAAGGTAAACTATCTTACTTCCGATTAGTCAGAAATGAAAATGACCTTTTTAAGTACTACTGTAACTGTTACAGTAGTTATCTAACTCATATTACCTTTTTCAGTATTTCCAGTTTCTCGTTTGTTTTGTGATATTTATTTTTACTTGGTTTTCTTTTAATGAGTCCACAAGAGATGGCAATACAAACACTTCGTTTCGTTTTATTTTGTGTCCGTCATTGATTTCAATTTTAAAGTCAAGCCCGAGCTAGCAGGACAACAATGTATAATTTTTGAAAATATTTTTCTTTAAATCTTGGATAATGTTAAACCTGGCTTATTTGTGACAAAACAAAGTTTCATATGACGAAGATTTTTTTAGTAGAAAAATTTTATTAAAATAAATATTCCACTACAGTACAGACAACAGATAAATCTTTATATATGCTTATTTGTATTCTTGTCTGCCATTTAAGCTTTGTGCTTTGTCAATTTGACATTTTTTTTTCTTTTGACACAGGTGATTGTGTTTATAAGAATACAGATTTTAAGACAATGTTGACTTCTGTACCCCAATTTTGGACATTTTTACTTATTATATCTGTTGTTTTTTTCACGAATTGTGTCAGTACAATGTAATTTTATGCGCCTGTTATATAGAGTTTTAGCTAGCTAGCCGGCTAAGCTACCATTTTCGACATAAGAAAATGCCGGTTCCAAGTCAGCAGATGACAGTTGTTATCCATTCGTTTGATATGTTTGAGCTTTTAGTTTAGAAATTGGCTGAAGGACTTTCCGTTAAAGATTTTCCTCGGAGTTAGTATTTTTTTTGTTATTTTACCATTTATTTCGCATTTTTTTAACACTTTTAGATTGTATATGTTGACTTTCGAGGTGAATTTTCAAATCCTAATTAATTTATCAACCAGTTAATGTAATGTTATATACACCCAAAAATGGTCCTCAATGCTCTTCAACTTTGTACAATTTGGCTTTACAACTATTTTGATCTGAGCGTCACTGATGAGTTTTGTGTAGACGAAACGCGCGTCTGGTGTATTTAATTATAATCATGGTACCTTTGGTAACTATTGTGGCTGTATCTGCGGGGACAACACCATAATTGTCATGCAGGATGGACAGGCTTTATTCAATATTTAAAGTTTAAAGATGTAAAAAGGACCTATACAAGTTTTGTCATTATAATTTGTGTTAACGAACTCACAGCCATGAATCATTTGTGAATCATTCGATAATATATACAATGTAAATGAGGATCTAGCAAAGGTGTCATAAGAAGGTTTATACTTGAAGTCATCAATATTTTATTAGATCCTGCAACACATGTTTGTAATTAAAATTTTTTGTTGTAATTGGTTTGGTCAAAATATACGAAATGATAAGTACAGACTGATCTTTAAAGAAAAGAGGTATTGTCTGGCGTATACACAAAATTTAGTCTTGGTATCTATGATGAGTTTATTTATTTGACCAATTGAACTGGTGTTTTATAAAGAATAATGCCGATGTTGGTGGCATCGAGATATTTGTTGCTGAATAAAAATTTTGAAATGATCCTTTTTTTTGTTCTTTTAATCTTTTCCATTTCGAGAGATTGGTCCCTGCTATCTAGTGGTTGTCGTTTGTTGCGTTGTGGTTTATTTGTTTGTTTATTGTTTCATTATAATTCAAGCCGTTCGATTTTTCGTTTGGTTTGTTTTGCGTTTAATCATGTCGGGTCATTTATAGCTGACTTTGTGATATGAGTTTTGCTCAACGTTGAAGGCTATATAGTAACCTAATTGAGTATCGTTTACGTCATTTTGATATCTGGTGGATTATAGATTTAATTGCAATCAAACTACATTTTATTAAATATATATTTTTTCACTAATGTTTAGATTAAATATGTTTAAGTGCCTGATCATGAATGGTTTTTTTTTCAGTTTTAGAGGTTGTATGCACCTGTGAAGAAGATTTACCAACACGATGGCGTCCGAAAAAACATTTAATTGCGGTCCATGTGACTACAAACATGAAACACAGACAGCAGTAACATGGTGTACAGATTGTACAGAGGCTTTGTGTTTGACATGTTTTGAAGCGCATAAAAGTTTTAAGGTCTCAAGAAATCACAATGTCATTTCAATAGAAGACATTGATGCTCTGAAAGGAATTAAGTTGGATATATCAGAAATTCAAAGATGTGAGCAGCATGACAAACCTTCGGAATATTATTGCAATTTACATGATGATGTAGTTTGTATTGAATGTATACAGACCAAACATTGCCAGTGTACTGGCTGGTTGCCAATTTCAGAAGCAGCAGATGGTGTAAAATCATCTGTAAAGAAAGAGATAATCAGTACGGATCTCGAAGACGTTGTTAGAAACGTCGAAGAGTTGATTGATAATCACGAAACAGAAAGAATTAACAATCAGAATGCATGCATCAATTTGAAAGATGAAGCATCAAAACTTGTTCAGAGTATAATTCAGAAAGTCAAAAACCTTGAAGCCGAATTTGTCAAAACTGTCGATTTACAGCACAAAGAAATATCCAGCAACATAGGCAGTAGGATATTAGAACTCCAGGGTAAACTGCAAAAAGTTCAAGAGTTGAAAGTGAGAATGAACGCTTTTGAAGGCTATGCATCCGATACTCATATGTTTTTGGGCATCCGTAAAATTTCTACAGAATTATGTGATGCTTTTGAAGAAATAAAATCTGTTACAGAGAATCCTATTGTGGTTATGAAGGAACTCCGGATAGCATACTCAGTCACATCTTTTTTATCGGAAGTTTCATTGATAGGTCATGTAAAAAATGATCGCACGCATATAGCTTTTAAAACAACAACACTCCAGAAAATCCAGTCTCATGTTTCTGTCTCGGTTTTTAACCCAATAGAAGATATGAAAATACAGAATATTGTAAAGATTAATGTTTCAAAAAGCTCGAAACTTGTAAGCGCGCTTGTCTTGTCAAACAAACAGTTAATTTTTAAACGGGCTGATAGTGATAAATTTGACATATACACCACAGACGGAATTTTTGTTAGGTATCAGTCTGAAGCTGACAACGTCAAATATATGACAGTTGTTGACTCAGAAAGAGTTGCCTACTCCCGTGAAAAAAGCAGAGTCGTCAGTATATTTAACATGCAGACACAACAAACTGAAAAGAAAATCACCTTCAATGAAACTTGTTATGGAGTTTCATATGATAGTAGTACACATATCTTATACACAGTTGGGAGAACAGCAATATTTTGTGTTGATTTGTTAGATGATCGTTTGCGTATATCAACAGTGGAATTAAACGTAGATACTGTTCACCATCTCTCTGTCAAGGAAGATAAACTTTACTATGCTGACACAACTAGTAACACAGTTAACTGTTGTTCCATAAACGGAGAAGAAATATGGTCTTTTAAAAATGAATTAATGAAGTTTCCTAATGGTATCACGACAGACCGGTACGGAAATGCATACGTAGCATGTACAAAATCAAACAACGTTCTTGTGATTTCAGCTGATAGAAGACAATATAAAGAAATACTGAACGCGTCTAACGGCATTGAAGAGCCTAGAGCCATATTTTACGACATAATGGAAAATCGTTTAATTGCTTGCAATACTCAAAATGGTCAAGCGTTATTGTGTACATTTGAATAAAAATAACATTTTTTAATTTATTCTAAAATTTAGTTGTACTTAGTATCATTGAAATACTTGCTACTGGTCATTTCAAAGATAACCAATGAATCAACAAGTAAACACAATCGCGAACGTAGTTTGCTAATCAAGGGGGAAGGTGGTTCGTCCTTAACCCCCCCCCCCCCCCCCCGACCCCTGACTACGGGTATGATATTTTAAAATATCGTGTTGGTATTGTTTTACCAAAAACTTTAATAATGTCCATATCTGTAAACGTGTCCTAAGTCTTTATATAATAAGCATTTAGGTTAAATACAGTGCTTGCTTATATATTGGATTTTCAGAAGCCTGTAATTCAGTGTTTGCTTGTTTACATATGGGCTTTTCAGAAGCATTTAATTCAATGGTTTCTTGTTTGTTGATGCGTAGCATACTTTTTGTCGTTTTTTTTTTTCTTAAATTAGGCCGTATTTTTTTTTTCGTTTGAGTAGTTTTACATTTGTCATTCAGGCCTTCTATGGCAGACAATGCGGTATATGGACTTTGGTCATTATTGAAGGCCGTGAGATGACCCATAGATGTTAAATTCTGTGTCACGTGGTCTCTTTTGGAGAGTTGTCTCATTGGAAATCATACCACATCCTCTTTTTTTTAAAATTTTGACACTTTTTTGTCAGTATCGTTAATTTTTTTTAAATCAAATTAACTTGATTGCTTGATTGACCGAATTGTTTAAGTGTAGGAAAAATTGTAAATAGTTTTGTACATGTATGTGTTAGAACAACACTATTGTGTTACAGTTTTTATGTGGAAAAGCATACACATACATATGAAGTATGGGTAAAAAAGGAGCCGTCTTATTCATATTCACGAACAATCTACTGCTTACGTATTATGTATTAAGTTTTTATTGAACATAAATAATTCACTTGATTATTACTGGCAGTTTTATTACCTCAATTATGCCTTTTAAATCACCTTCTCTGCAAAATATAAATGGTGTCTAACAAAATTGAGAAACAAAATAGGAATTGTTTCAAAGAGACAACAAAACGACTAAACTTGCTGAAGAACAGAAAGCAGCCACCAATGGGTCGTCAGCACAGAGAGAAATTCCCCATCTGGAGGCGGTCTTCAGTTGACCTCTTTCTCAAAAATGTTTACTAGTTCAGTGCAAATGAACGTCACACTACATGTTACTAAACTCTTAAAATATAAATTGACAAAAAGTAAAAAAACATACAATACTCACAAGAATAACAAAGGCCAGATGCTCCTGATTTTGGTCAAAGGCAAACATCTGGAGGGTTTGAAACAATCTTTGTGAGATCTCAACCCTCCCTTAAACATATATAGCCAATGTAGAATTAAAAAAAACACAGCAATACGCACAGTAAAACCTAGTTTGAAAGAAGTCCGAGTCCGATGTAAGAACAGGTAACATTGTTGCACAGGTCAACATGGCATTGTCGTTTGATATATTACACTGCGTAAAACGAATATACAAAGGTCTCATGAGTAACGTAATGCATTTTTTAAATTTTTTACATTGAACTTCACGAACATATTAGGCGGTCATTACTCAGAAGAATCAGGTTTTAAAGCTGCAGAGTGGACTATAACTTATTCTTTTTGCGTGTGATACGTGTCCTTGAGAAATATACTGAAGATTCTAAGGTCACAAAACGTAAAACGAATATTCTTGCTTATAGATATAAGAAGATGATGTATGAGTGCCAATAAGACAACTCTCTATCCATCTCACAATTTATAAAAGTAAACCATTATAGGTCAAAGTACGGTCTTCAACACGGAGCCTTGTCGCCCACCAAACAGCAAATTATAAATTGTCCCAAAACATAACTAGTATTAAACCATTAAAATGGAGTTGTTTGTTAGCTAACATACAGTGACAAATATTTCATTCATATTCTGGTTCAGAACACAATCAACAGTTTTATTAATTCGATTCCGCAAAATGTTGAGTTTGGGACGTAGTATGTAAAAAGTATATTGCATATCGAAACAGGTGTTATACTGTATAGAAATAGATATTTTAAGATCTACCAGGCCAATTTTACAAACGATAGAATGATTGCACGGCTTAAATAACGCACATAAAGTGTTGAACTATTTAATCACGAGCCCAGAGTGTAGATTTTTTGTTCCGATCTGACCTGCAGCAATGTCTTGTCTTTTAGATGTAGAAATATTCCGGTATGTCAATTTTTCTACATCTCTGTCAAGCCTTTAGGTCAGGTACAAGCGCTTATAGATGCCTAGAACCTAGTGTATCTTTAAACTATTCATTTTACAATATATAATGCATTACCTAATTGTTTTGTTTTTGTATCAAATGTTATACCATACATAATCGATCTACACCATATGACATTCCACTGTTAAAAAAAATCTGTTGGTTTATGATATAATACGACTTGCAGATTTGTACAGGATATAGATTAATTTGGGCTATTTTTCGTTTCGTAAATCGGGGGAGGTGTACTTAGCCATGTAAATGTTTTCTTCAATGAGTCAGATTTTCAGTACTGAAACAACTATTTCTATCCCTGGTTGTTGAATATTTGTGTTTTTTAAAGAGATGAAGTGCACAAAGAAACAATACATGCACTCTCTAGATATTTTACTTGTAATTGTACAAAGAAAAATACATAATTGTATAAGCTAATTTATTTTGACACGTATAATGAACCATACTAATTAGATGTTTTAACACTTACTGAGAATTAGTAGGTATACGAACCGAATGTTAATGATGCCAACGGGAGTTTTAGACTATAGTTGCATGTTCGTTAAGTAATCATTAATGATCCACCTACACTAATATCATCTTCTGGTTCTAACGAATAACTATGACAATACAGGTTATGTTTGAGCAAAACAATTGCGCATTTCAGGAATACGACACTTTATATCCATTGGTTTTGATGTGTTTGAGCTCCTTAATTTCGCCATTTGATAAGAACTCTACGTTTTGGTTTTTCCTCAGAGTTCGATATTTTTTTAATCAATGTTTAAGAACGGTGTCGTCATAAAGTTTCCAAGGAATTACATCTGTGACATCTTAATGATTGTGGAAGGAAAAATGTCTACCATTTAAGGGGGTAGACCTTGGTTCAGGGAAATAACTCTTTAAATCAGTTAAGCGTTTGTAAAAGTCAAGTTCATCAATGTTTTTTAAGCATTTACCTAAAACAGATTAAAAATAATCTATGTAACCTAGAAGCTTAGAATATGTTTTTGAAAATGGTTGACACAAACGTACTGATGATTTTAAGAGTTATTTCCCTTAACCTAGGTCTACCTCCTTAATTAAGAGGGGAAAAAAAGGAGGCTGAAGAAACGTCTTTCTTAATGGTAACAACACTAACTCAACATTAAATACGTTTTATAGTCACCACCACAAAATGGGGACCGATACGATTTGTCGACATCTCAATTCAACAACGACATGATTATCAGTAAAGATATATCTGACATTTTACCAGTTGTATCCTATTCCAGTTTTCCTGTGCAATATGGACTGAATGTAGATTCGTATGGTGGATGATTCGTGTATAGTAGTAACCAATCAAAAAAAATCTGGTCTCCTGACTTTTTGATGTGTATTTCATTCTCTATGTGTTTTTTTTTTTTTTTTTTTTTTTTAACCTTGAATTATATCTTAATCGGTTTACGATATATGAAAATCAAGTAAAAAGTCATATAACAAAAATACCTCACTCCAGGGAAAATTCAGGATGGAAATACCTTTATTTAATGGCAAAAATTAAAGCTCAATCACATCAAACAAATGGAAAACAACTCTCATATCTCTGACTTGGTACATAAATAAAGGCAACAGAAGTAAACCGTTGTTCAAAATTCATAAATCGATAGAGAAAAAACAAATCCGAGTTACAAACTAAAACTGAGGGAATCGTATCAAATATAAGAGAATTACGACACAACAGAGACACAACAGTGAAATGTAACACACACAGAAACGAAATATAATGTAACAATGGCCATTTTCCTGACTTGGTACAGGGCATTTTATGAAAAAGGGAGGGTTGAACCTGGTTTTGTGGCATTTCAAACCTCCCGCTTTAATGGCAGTGTTTATTATAACATTAAAATGACAACATTACACGACAGAGTTACATATTTGTCTTTTCCTTATATAGCAAATGGTGGATTAAACTTGGTTTCAACTTTTGTTGTTTTCATTGCAAACCTTAAAGAAGTAAACGTACAATAGTGTTGATAACTGTCCTTGTATGAAAAAAATAAATGTGTACCAGAGTTCAGATTGATTTGGATAGTCTGGTCCTAAATGCACTTGAAAATTAACTATAGATGATTTAATTGCGTTTGCTAAATTTTAGCTACATCGTATTATACCAGGGACATTGATACAACTTTGTATGTATGAACATATCAAGGTTTTCGGTTTTCAAGTTTGAATTGTTTTACGTTTTGTCATGTCAGGAGCCTAATGACTGCCTTTCAATATGAGTTTTGCTCAAGCTGTAAGATGTTATAAACATAGTTGTCAAAGTTTGATAATGTAGACGATTTTGTAACTTTGTTTTTGAAGTTGATGTATTTATACGAATGAATATCATTTTTCCTCTTTGAGCATGTTTTTATGTCCATTATAAGAGTTTATTTTGATCAATTTTATGATAAGATATTCTTTGTAGAGCTTCCGTTTTCTGAATTATTTCTAATTATATCTTGTCTACACGTAAACATTTTTGTTTTTTAAATTAGATTAGATTTCCTGATATATGGAATGTGCGCTAAAATATTAGTAACACTTTTTATTTGATAAATATTGCATGGTGCAATGTCTTTATTGCTTTTTGCAATTCATCTTCATCACATTTTATACTTATATATGTCTAAACATACATTAATGAATAATTATAAAGGTGTAATAACAGTTTAGTAAATGAGAAAACGATGACCCCACAGATCACATTGTTACAATACTGTTTAAAAATAAAAACCTGTTTCAGTACTAATCAGTGAGAAAAGGTACAAATAGCCGACGGAAACATTTTTATGATAATTATTATGTCAAATACTTTTTAAATAAATAAATAACAATATTTCTCAAAATCGCGCGTAGACGTTATATAACGCTATCACATGAACTAGAAATTGGACGTTACCGCGTGCCTCGAAGGGCCTATATTGAAGTATTTTTATTTAAATGTTTGTATCTGATACGTATACTCATTAGATTATTACATGACATTTTTAAAACAGGCACAAAAAATGTGTATTAAGTATATTAAAGTCACCCAAAACAAGACACAGACAATACATATTATAAATTCAATAAAACAAACTACTATAATTTAATATCTCTTCAAACTACAAGTACTTGATTATTATGTAATGTGAAAAACACCCAATATTGACAGTATTTGCTTACCGTAGTATTTTACATTCAAAGGGACGTAATAGTAATTATTTAGATATATCTATAATGGATTAAACGTAGAAGAAAAGGTAAAATATTATAAATAGACACCAAACAAACACTATATGAATTGCATGAGTATGAGGAAGCGAATATATTCTTGTCAGTCGTTTTATAAATGTGTACAGTGCTTGTACAGTGTACACGTCTAAAAAAGATATAAGGTAAACTATCTTACTTCCGATTAGTCAGAAATGAAAATGACCTTTTTAAGTACTACTGTAACTGTTACAGTAGTTATCTAACTCATATTACCTTTTTCAGTATTTCCAGTTTCTCGTTTGTTTTGTGATATTTATTTTTACTTGGTTTTCTTTTAATGAGTCCACAAGAGATGGCAATACAAACACTTCGTTTCGTTTTATTTTGTGTCCGTCATTGATTTCAATTTTAAAGTCAAGCCCGAGCTAGCAGGAGAACAATGTATAATTTCTGAAAATATTTTTCTTTAAATCTTGGATAATGTTAAATCTGGCTTATTTGTGACAAAACAAAGTTTCATATGACGAAGATCTTTTTAGTAGAAAAATTTTATTAAAATAAATATTCCACTACAGTACAGACAACAGATAAATCTTTATATATGCTTATTTGTATTCTTGTCTGCCATTTAAGCTTTGTGCTTTGTCAATTTGACATTTTTTTTTCTTTTGACACAGGTGATTGTGTTTATAAGAATACAGATTTTAAGACAATGTTGACTGCTGTACCCCAATTTTGGACATTTTTACTTATTATATCTGTTGTTTTTTTCACGAATTGTGTCAGTACAATGTAATTTTATGCGCCTGTTATATAGAGGTTTAGCTAGCTAGCCGGCTAAGCTACCATTTTCGACATAAGAAAATGCCGGTTCCAAGTCAGCAGATGAAAGTTGTTATCCATTCGTTTGATATGTTTGAGCTTTTAGTTTAGAGATTGGCTGAAGGACTTTCCGTTAAAGATTTTCCTCGGAGTTAGTATTTTTTTTGTTATTTTACCATTTATTTCGCATTTTTTTAACACTTTTAGATTGTATATGTTGACTTTCGAGGTGAATTTTCAAATCCTAATTAATTTATCAACCAGTTAATGTAATGTTATATACACCCAAAAATGGTCCTCAATGCTCTTCAACTTTGTACAATTTGGCTTTACAACTATTTTGATCTGAGCGTCACTGATGAGTTTTGTGTAGACGAAACGCGCGTCTGGTGTATTTAATTATAATCATGGTACCTTTGGTAACTATTGTGGCTGTATCTGCGGGGACAACACCATAATTGTCATGCAGGATGGACAGGCTTTATTCAATATTTAAGGTTTAAAGATGTAAAAAGGACCTATACAAGTTTTGTCATTATAATTTGTGTTAACGAACTCACAGCCATGAATCATTTGTGAATCATTCGATAATATATACAATGTAAATGAGGATCTAGCAAAGGTGTCATAAGAAGGTTTATACTTGAAGTCATCAATATTTTATTAGATCCTGCAACACATGTTTGTAATTAAAATTTTTTGTTGTAATTGGTTTGGTCAAAATATACGAAATGATAAGTACAGACTGATCTTTAAAGAAAAGAGGTATTGTCTGGCGTATACACAAAATTTAGTCTTGGTATCTATGATGAGTTTATTTATTTGACCAATTGAACTGGTGTTTTATCAAGAATAATGCCGATGTTGGTGGCATCGAGATATTTGTTGCTGAATAATAATTTTGAAATGATCCTTTTTTTTCTTTTAATCTTTTCCTTTTCGAGAGATTGGTCCCTGCTATCTAGTGGTTGTCGTTTGTTGCGATATGGTTTATTTGTTTGTTTATTATTTCATAATAATTCAAGCCGTTCGATTTTTCGTTTGGTTTGTTTTGCGTTTAATCATGTCGGGTCAGTTATAGCTGACTTTGTGATATGAGTTTTGCTCAACGTTGAAGGCTATATAGTAACCTAATTGAGTATCGTTTACGTCATTTTGATATCTGGTGGATTATAGATTTAATTGCAATCAAACTACATTTTATTAAATATATATTTTTTCACTAATGTTTAGATTAAATATGTATAAGTGCCTGATCATGAATGGTCTTTTTTTTCAGTTTTAGAGGTTGTATGCACCTGTGAAGAAGATTTACTAACACGATGGCGTCCGAAAAAACATTTAATTGCGGTCCATGTGACTACAAACATGAAACACAGACAGCAGTAAAATGGTGTACAGATTGTACAGAGGCTTTGTGTTTGACATGTTTTGAAGCGCATAAAAGTTTTAAGGTCTCAAGAAATCACAACGTCATTTCAATAGAAGACATTGATGCTCTGAAAGGAATTATGTTGGATATATCAGAAATTCAAAAATGTGAGCAGCATGACAAACCTTCGGAATATTTTTGCAATTTACATGATGATGTAGTTTGTATTGAATGCATACAGACCAAACATTGCCAGTGTATTGGCTGGTTGCCAATTTCAGAAGCAGCAGATGGTGTAAAATCATCTGTAACGAAAGAGATAATCAGTACGGATCTCGAAGACGTTGTTAGAAACGTCGAAGAGTTGATTGATAATCACGAAACAGATAGAATTAACAATCAGAATGCATGCATCAATTTGAAAGATGAAGCATCAAAACTTGTTCAGAGTATAATTCAGAAAGTCAAAAACCTTGAAGCCGAATTTGTCAAAACTGTCGATTTACAGCACATAGAAATATCCAGCAACATAGGCAGTAGGATATTAGAACTCCAGGGTAAAGTGCAAAAAGTTCAAGAGTTGAAAGTGAGAATGAACGCTTTTGAAGGCTATGCATCCGATACTCATATGTTTTTGGGCATCCGTAAAATTTCTACAGAATTATGTGATGCTTTTGAAGAAATAAAATCTGTTACAGAGAATCCTATTGTGGTTATGAAGGAACTCCAGATAGCAGACTCAGTCACATCTTTTTTATCGGAAGTTTCATTGATAGGTCATGTAAAAAATGATCGCACGCATATAGCTTTTAAAACAACAACACTCCAGAAAATCCAGTCTCATGTTTCTGTCTCGGTTTTAAACCCAATAGAAGATATGAAAATACAGAATATTGTAAAGATTAATGTTTCAAAAAGCTCGAAACTTGTAAGCGCGCTTGTCTAGTCAAACAAACAGTTAATTTTTAAACGGGCTGATAGTGATAAATTTGACATATACACCACAGACGGAATTTTTGTTAGGTATCAGTCTGAAGCTGACAACGTCACATATATGACAGTTGTTGACTCAGAAAGAGTTGCCTACTCCCGTGAAAAAAGCAGAGTCGTCAGTATATTTAACATGCAGACACAACAAACTGAAAAGAAAATCACCTTCAATGAAACTTGTTATGGAGTGTCATATGATAGTAGTACACATATCTTATACACAGTTGGGAGAACAGCAATATTTTGTGTTGATTTGTTAGATGATCGTTTGCGTATATCAACAGTGGAATTAAACGTAGATACTGTTTACCATCTCTCTGTCAAGGAAGATAAACTTTACTATGCTGACACAACTAGTAACACAGTTAACTGTTGTTCCATAAACGGAGAAGAAATATGGTCTTTTAAAAATGAATTAATGAAGTTTCCTAATGGTATCACGACAGACCGGTACGGAAATGCATACGTAGCATGTACAAAATCAAACAACGTTCTTGTGATTTCAGCTGATGGAAGACAATATAAAGAAATACTGAACGCGTCTAACGGCATTGAAGAGCCTAGAGCCATATTTTACGACATAATGGAAAATCGTTTACTTGCTTGCAATACTCAAAATGGTCAAGCGTTATTGTGTACATTCGAATAAAAATAACATTTTTTATTTTATTCTAAAATTTAGTTGTACTTAGTATCATTGAAATACTTGCTACTGGTCATTTCAAAGATAACCAATGAATCAACAAGTAAACACAATCGCGAACGTAGTTTGCTAATCAAGGGGGAAGGTGGTTCGTCCTTAACCCCCCCCCCCCGACCCCTGACTACGGGTATGATATTTTAAAATATCGTGTTGGTATTGTTTTACCAAAAACTTTAATAATGTCCATATCTGTAAACGTGTCCTAAGTCTTTATATAATAAGCATTTAGGTTAAATACAGTGCTTGCTTATATATTGGATTTTCAGAAGCCTGTAATTCAGTGTTTGCTTGTTTACATATGGGCTTTTCAGAAGCATTTAATTCAATGGTTTCTTGTTTGTTGATGCGTAGCATACTTTTGGTCGTTTTTTTTTTTCTTAAATTAGGCCGTATTTTTTTTCGTTTGAATAGTTTTACATTTGTCATTCAGGCCTTCTATGGCAGACAATGCGGTATATGGACTTTGGTCATTATTGAAGGCCGTGAGATGACCCATAGATGTTAAATTCTGTGTCACGTGGTCTCTTTTGGAGAGTTGTCTCATTGGAAATCATACCACATCCTCTTTTTTTTTAAATTTTGACACTTTTTTGTCAGTATCGTTAATTTTTTTTAAATCAAATTAACTTGATTGCTTGATTGACCGAATTGTTTAAGTGTAGGAAAAATTGTAAATAGTTTTGTACATGTATGTGCTAGAACAACACTATTGTGTTACAGTTTTTATGTGGAAAAGCATACACATACATATGAAGTATGGGTAAAAAAGGAGCCGTCTTATTCATATTCACGAACAATCTACTGCTTACGTATTATGTATTAAGTTTTTATTGAACATAAATAATTCACTTGATTATTACTGGCAGTTTTATTACCTCAATTATGCCTTTTAAATCACCTTCTCTGCAAAATATAAATGGTGTCTATCAAAATTGAGAAACAAAATTGGAAATGTTTCAAAGAGACAACAAAACGACTAAACATGCTGAAGAACAGAAAGCAGCCACCAATGGGTCGTCAGCACAGAGAGAAATTCCCCACCTGGAGGCGGTCTTCAGTTGACCTCTTTCTCAAAAATGTTTACTAGTTCAGTGCAAATGAACGTCACACTACATGTTACTAAACTCTTAAAATATAAATTGACAAAAAGTAAAAAACACATACAATACTCACAAGAATAACAAAGGCCAGATGCTCCTGATTTTGGTCAAAGGCAAACATCTGGAGGGTTTGAAACAATCTTTGTGAGATCTCAACCCTCCCTTATACATATATAGCCTATGTAGAATTAAAAAAAAACACAGCAATACGCACAGTAAAACCTAGTTTGAAAGAAGTCCGAGTCCGATGTAAGAACAGGTAACATTGTTGCACAGGTCAACATGGCATTGTCGTTTGATATATTACACTGCGTAAAACGAATATACAAAGGTCTCATGAGTAACGTAATGCATTTTTTAAATTTTTTACATTGAACTTCACGAACATATTAGGCGGTCATTACTCAGAAGAATCAGGTTTTAAAGCTGCAGAGTGGACTATAACTTATTCTTTTTGCGTGTGATACGTGTCCTTGAGAAATAAACTGAAGATTCTAAGGTCACAAAACGTAAAACGAATATTCTTGCTTATAGATATAAGAAGATGAGGTATGAGTGCCAATAAGACAACTCTCTATCCATCTCACAATTTATAAAAGTAAACCATTATAGGTCAAAGTACGGTCTTCAACACGGAGCCTTGTCGCCCACCAAACAGCAAATTATAAATTGTCCCAAAACATAACTAGTATTAAACCATTAAAATGGAGTTGTTTGTTAGCTAACATACAGTGACAAATATTTCATTCATATTCTGGTTCAGAACACAATCAACAGTTTTATTAATTCGATTCCGCAAAATGTTGAGTTTGGGACGTGGTATGTAAAAAGTATATTGCAAATCGAAACAGGTGTTATACTGTATAAAAATAGATATTTTAAGATCTACCAGGCCAATTTTACAAACGATAGAATGATTGTACGGCTTAAATAACGCACATAAAGTGTTGAACTATTTAATCACTGGCCCAGAGTGTAGATTTTCTGTTCCGATCTGACCTACAGCAATGTCTTGTCTTTTAGATGTAGAAATATTCCGGTATGTCAATTTTTCTACATCTCTGTCAAGCCTTTAGGTCAGGTACAAGCGCTTATAGATGCCTAGAACCTAGTGTATCTTTAAACTATTCATTTTACAATATATAATGCATTACCTAATTGTTTTGTTTTTGTATCAAATGTTATACCATACATAATCGATCTACACCATATGACATTCCACTGTTAAAAAAAATCTGTTGGTTTATGATATAATACGACTTGCAGATTTGTACAGGATATAGATTAATTTGAGCTATTTTTCGTTTCGTAAATCGGGGGAGGTGTACTTAGCCATGTAAATGTTTTCTTCAATGAGTCCGTTTTTCAGTACTGAAACAACTATTTCTATCCCTGGTTGTTGAATATTTGTGTTTTTTTAAAGAGATGAAGTGCACAAAGAAACAATACATGCACTCTCTAGATATTTTACTTGTAATTGTACAAAGAAAAATACATAATTGTATAAGCTAATTTATTTTGACACGTATAATGAACCATACTAATTAGATGTTTTAACACTTACTGAGAATTAGTAGGTATACGAACCGAATGTTACTGATGCCAACGGGAGTTTTAGACTATAGTTGCATGTTCGTTAAGTAATCATTAATGATCCACCTACACTAATATCATCTTCTGGTTCTAACGAATAACTATTACAATACAGGTTATGTTTGAGCAAAACAATTGCGCATTTCAGGAATACGACACTTTATATCCATTCGTTTTGATGTGTTTGAGCTCCTTAATTTCGCCATTTGATAAAAACTCTACGTTTTGGTTTTTCCTCAGAGTTCGATAGTTTTTTAATCAATGTTTAAGAACGGTATCGTCATAAAGTTTCCAAGGAATTACATCTGTGACATCTTTTATGATTGTGGAAGGAAAAATGTCTACCATTTAATTAAGAGGAAAAAAAGGAAGCTGAAGAAGGACAGTTGACGAAACGTCTTTCTTAATGGTAACAACACTAACTCAACATTAAATACGTTTTATAGTCACCACCACAAAATGGGGACCGATACGATTTGTCGACATCTCAATTCAACAACGACATGATTATCAGTAAAGATATATCTGACATTTTACCAGTTGTATCCTATTCCAGTTTTCCTGTGCAATATGGACTGAATGTAGATTCGTATGGTGGATGATTCGTGTATAATAGTAACCAATCAGAAAAAATCTGGTCTCCTGACTTTTTGATGTGTATTTCATTCTCTATGTGTTTTTTTTTTTTTATTTTTTAACCTAGAATTATATCTTAATCGGTTTACGATATATGAAAATCAAGTAAAAAAAATACCTCACTCCAGGGAAAAATTCAGGACGGAAATACCTTTATTTAATGGCAAAAGTAAAGCTCAATCACATCAAACAAATGGAAAACAACTCTCATATCTCTGACTTGGTACATAAATAAAGGCAACAGTAGTAAACCGCTGTTCAAAATTCATAAATCGATAGAGAAAAAACAAATCCGAGTTACAAACTAAAACTGAGGGAATCGTATCAAATATAAGAGAATTACGACACAACAGAGACACAACAGTGAAATGTAAAACACAGAAACGAAATATAATGTAACAATGGCCATTTTCATGACTTGGTACAGGGCATTTTATGAAAAAAGGGAGGATTGAACCTGGTTTTGTGGCATTTCAAACCTCCCGCTTTAATGACAGTGTTTATTATAACATTAAAATGACAACATTACACGACCGAGTTACACATTTGTCTTTTCCTTATATAGCAAATGGTGGATTAAACTTGGTTTCAACTTTTGTTGTTTTCATTGCAAACCTTAAAGAAGTAAACGTACAATAGTGTTGATAACTGTCCTTGTATGAAAAAAATAAATGTGTACCAGAGTTCAGATTGATTTGGATAGTCTGGTCCTAAATGCACTTGAAAATTAACTATAGATGATTTAATTGCATTTGATCAATTTTAGCTACATACGTATTATACCAGGGACATTGATACAACTTTGTATGTATGAACATATCAAGGTTTTCGGTTTGCAAGTTTGAATTGTTTTACGTTTTGTCATTTCAGGAGCCTAATGACTGCCTATCAATATGAGTTTTGCTCAAGCTGTAAGATGTTATAAACATAGTTGACAAAGTTTGATAATGTAGACGATTTTGTAACTTTCTTTTTGAAGTTGATGTATTTATACGAATGAGTATCATTTTTCCTCTTTGAGCATGTTTTTATGTCCATTATAAGAGTTTATTTTGATCCATTTTATGATAAGATATTCTTTGTAGAGCTTTCGTTTTCTGAATTATTTCTAATTATATCTTGTCTACACGTAAACATTATTGTTTTTTTAAATTAGATTAGATTTCCTGATATATGGAATGTGCGCTAAAATATTAGTAACACTTTTTATTTGATAAATATTGCATGGTGCAATGTCTTTATTGCTTTTTACAATTCATCTTAATCACATTTTATACTTATATATGTCTGAATATACATTAATGAATTATTATAAAGGTGTAATAACAGTTTAGTAAATGAGAAAACGATGACCCCACAGATCACATTGTTACAATACTGTTTAAAAATAAAAACCTGTTTCAGTACTTATCAGTAAAAAAAAAGGTACAAATAGCCGACGGAAACATTTTTATGATAATTATTATGTCAAATACTTTTTAAATAAATAAATAACAATATTTCTCAAAATCGCGCGTAGACGTTATATAACGCTATCACATGAACTAGAAATTGGACGTTACCGCGTGCCTCGAAGGGCCTATATTGAAGTATTTTTATTTAAATGTTTGTATCTGATACGTATACTCATTAGATTATTACATGACATTTTTAAAACAGGCACAAAAAATGTGTATTAAGTATATTAAAGTCACCCAAAACAAGAGCGCATACAATACATATTATAAATTCAATAAAACAAACTACTATAATTTAATATCTCTTCAAACTACAAGTACTTGATTATTATGTAATGTGAAAAACACCCAATATTGACAGTATTTGCCTACCGTAGTATTATACATTCAAAGGGACGTAATAGAAATTAATCAGATATATCTATAATGGATTAAACGTAGAAGAAAAAGTAAAATATAATAAATAGACACCAAACAAACACTATATGAATTGCATGAGTATGAGGAAGCGAATATATTCTTGTCAGTCGTTTTATAAATGTGTACAGTGCTTGTACAGTGTAAACGTCTAAAGAAGATATAAGGTAAACTATCTTACTTCCGATTAGTCAGAAATGAACATGACCTTTTGAAGTACTACTGTAACAGTAGTTATCTAACTCATATTACCGTTGTCAGTATTTCCAGTTTCTCGTTTGTTTTCTGATATTTATTTTTACTTGGTTTTCTTTTAATGAGTCCACAAGAGATGGCAATACAAACATTTCGTTTCGTTTTATTTTGTATCCGTCATTGATTTCAATTTTGAAGTCAAGCCCGAGCTAACAGGACAGCAATGTATTATCATGTATAACTTCTGAAAATATTTTTCTTTATATCTTGGATTATGTTAAATCTGGCTTATTTGTGATTAAACAAAGTTTCATATGACGAAGATTTTTTTAGTAGAGAAATATTATTAAACTAGTATCTCAATTATTTGTAAAAGAATTGAAAGGTCTTTCCTGTAAAAGTGATGTTTTCGTAATGTACTTTGTACGACCTTTCGTTTGATATACGACAAGCATACCTTCTGAAACTTTCCGCTTTTAACACTTAGTGACCTCATCCGCCTACATTTTTGAGATCGGAATTATGATATAAATAAAATAGGGTAGATGAGCTTTCATTTGATATGCAACAACTCTATGTTCTAGAAAGTTTTATTTTTGCACTTAATAACCCTATCCAACTAATTTATGGAGGTCGGGATTTGATATTTCCAATATACACATCATGACCTTTCATTTAATATACAACAACCCTATCTTAAAAGAAAATTTATTTTTTGCACTCAATGACCCCATCCAACCCATTTTTGGGAGACGTCAATTTTAAATTTGAAATGTACGCTTTATGTTCTTTCATTTGATATGCGACAACCTTACCATCTGAGAAATTTGAATGTTTGCACTAAATGACCCCACCCGTCCTCCTGGGATGAAAAGGGGGTTTAAAATTTTCATTTTTAAGAAGAGTTTATTAAGACCTTCAATTTGATATATCAGATGACATCATTTGATAAAGTGCAAAAAATGATGCAATATCAACTATATAAATAGAAGTTATGAAACTTACAAAGTCAATGCAAAACTTGAAAATTTCAAATTGAATTTTTGGCGTTTTTTTCCATGGAATGTTTTTGGTATTTTAACTATGTTAACCTCTTCAATTTCTAAAACATTTTAAGAGATACACTCTTGTTGATTCAGAAAGACATACCTCCGCTCGCAAAACTTCAAACTGCATTATCTCTACAACGACAATAGATATCTCAAATCTGTTAAATGATAAATGATCTACAGTTGAAGGACAACATTATACAAAAATTGGGACAATTTCAAGTTCACCAAGGTCACAATTAATCATCAAATATATGATGCAATACCAAACTTAAGAACCGGAAGTCGTAGAAACATGGGACTAGCACCATTCAACTCAGGACCACTTGACCTTTCAAATATCACAAGGTCAAGGTCATAGTATGCTGTGAAGGTCAAGGTGAAATTTCATCATGACCTGACATTGACCTCAAATTGAAGGTCTTGAATTACTGATCATCTTTGCAGTTTATAGTAGGTTGATATCTGTTACCTTTAAAAAGATATACACACAATACTATACTTTTAAGAATCATCCCGTTGTAACTTTTAAACAGACGGTTGGACATTTTTGGGCTTATTGTATAAAATGTAGAGCTCGTCGAGAGGAACAATTTACACGCTGTATGTATGCAGCAAAGTCTTATCGTTTTTCTAATATTTAAGCTTGAATTTGCAGCGTAAATTATTTTGACACTCGGTGACCTTTGACCTTGGGTGCATATTGAAGGTCACATGAATTAAAGATTATTGGTGAAGGTTCAAGGTCTCTATGACTTCCGGTTCTGAAAATAGAATTTTTCAAAAATTATTTATAATTTTTAAAGAGAAATAACTCCTTACAAGGGTAAGTAACAAATTAATTGTTTATGTTTATAAACATTGCCATCTGTTCTTGTACATGCTGTCATTTTCAATTACATTCTATCTCAAATACTTTTTTGAGAAAAATGCAAATATAAAAAATTGCTGTAAGGGGATATAACTCTCAAAGGGGATGATGAAATCTTATGCAGTCTCACATGGTAATATATCATGATGATATCAAAATTGTCCATATAAGGTCATGATATCTTTTAAAACATTAAAGGGGGGCCATGTTGAAAAAAATCAATACAAAGGAGATAACTTCTAAAGGGGATGATGAAATCCTACAGAAGTTCATCTTGTAAAAGTTCATGATGAGGTCTATTGTCGGTCCATATTTGATCTTGATAACTTCAACAGAAAGGGGAGGAGGCCCTGTCAAAAAAATGTTGGAAGAAAAAAAAGAAAAAGAAAAAAAAACATTAGAAAAACAATAAGGTCTTTCCTCACGGAGAGGAAAGACCTTAAATAAATGTTCCACTGCAGTACAGACAAAAGATAAGCTTATTTGTATTCTTGTCTTCCGTTTAAGCTTATTTGCTTTGTCAATTTGACATTTAGTTTTTTTCTTTTGACAGAGGTAATTGTGTTATAGGATTAAGATTTTAAGACAATGTTGACTGCTGTATCCCAATTTTGGACATTTTTACTTATTAGATCTGTTTGTTTTTTTCACAAATTGTGTCAGTACAATGTAATTTTTTATGCACCTGTTATATAGAGGTTTAGCTAGCTAGTTGGCTAAGCTACCATTTTCGACATAAGAAAATGCCGGTTCCAAGTCAGGAGATGACAGTTGTTATCTATTCGTGTGATATGTTTGAGCTTTTGGTTTTGAGATTGGCTTAAAGACTTTCCGTTAAAGATTTTCCTCGGAGTTATTTTACCATTTATTTAGCATTTTTTTTAACACTTTCAGATTGTATATGTTGACTTTCCAGGTGAATTTTCAATTCCTAATCAATTTATCAACCAGTTTATGTAATGTTATATACGCCCAAAATAGTCCTCACTGCTCTTCAACTTTGTACAATTTGGCTTTACAACTATTTTGATCTGAGCGGCACTGATGAGTTCTGTGTAGACGAAACGCGCGTCTGGCGTCTTTAATTATAATCATGGTACCTTTGATAACTATTAGGCTGTATCTGTGGGGACAACACCATAATTGTCATGAAGGGTGGACAGATTTTATTCAACGTTTAAGGTTTAAAGATGTAAAAAGGACCTATAGAAGTTTTGTCATTATAATTTGTGTTAACGAACTCACAGCCATGAATCATTCGATTATATATACAATGTAAATGAGGATCTAGCATAGGTGTCATAAGAAGGTTTATACTTGAAGTCATCAATATTTTATTAGATCCTGTAACACATGTTTGTAATTGAAGATTTTTGTTGTAATTGGTTTGATCAAAATATACGAAATGATAGGTACAGACTGATCTTTAAAGAAAAGAGGTATTTTTGACCAATTGAACTGGTGTTTTCTGAAGAATAATGCCGATGTTGGTGGCATCGAGATATTTGTTGCTGAATAAAAATTTTGAAATGATCCTTTTTTTTTCTTTTAATCTTTTCCATTTCGAGAAATCGGTCCCTGCTATCTAGTGGTTGTCATTTGTTGCGATATGGTTTATTTGTTTGTTTATTATTTCATTATAATTCAAGCCGTTTGCTTTTTGGTTTGATTTGTTTTGCGTTTAATCATGTCGGGTCATTTATAGCTGACTTTGTGATATGGGTTTTGCTCAACGCTGAAGGCTATATAGTAAGCTATCGTTTACGTCATTTTGATATCTGGTGGATTATAGATTTAATTGCAATCAAACTACATTTTATTAAATATATGTTTTTTTACTAATGTTTAGATTAAATATGTTTAAGTGCCTGATCATGAATGTTTTTTTTTTCAGTTTAAGAGGTTGTATGCACCTGTGAAGAAGATTTACCAACATGACGGCAACTGAAAAAACATTAAATTGTGGTCCGTGTGACTATAAACATGAAACAAAGAAAGCAGTAAAATGGTGTACAGAGTGTGCAGAGGCTTTATGTTTGACATGTTTTGAAGCGCATAGAAGTTTAAAGGTCTCAAGAAATCACAACGTCATTTCAATAGAAGACATTAATGCTCTGAAAGGAATTATGTTGGATATATCAGAAGCTCAAAGATGTGAGCAGCATGACAAACCTTCGGAATATTTTTGCCCTTTACATGACGAAGTGGTTTGTATCAAATGCATTCAGACAAACCATAGTCAGTGCACTGGTTGGTTGCCAATCTCAGAAGCAGCAGACGGGGTTAAATCATCGGTAACAAAAGAGACAATAAGTCAAGATCTTGAGGACGTGATTCGAAATGTTCAAGAGTTAATTGATAACCACAAAAAAGAACTGATTGCGAATCAGAACGCTTGCAAAGTTTTAAAAGGTAAAGGTTCAAAAGTTGTTCAGAGTATTATTGGGAAAGTAAGAGACCTTGAAGCCGAATTTGTCAATACGGTTGAAGAACAGGAGAAAGATATTTCTGGCAAAATAGGCAGCCGAATTATAGAATTTCAAGATAAACTGAAAAAAATTCAAGATTTAAGAGATAAACTAAATGGTATAGAAAGTTACGCGTCTGATACTCAGATATTTTTGGGCATCCGTAAGATTTCTAACGAATTAAACGATCAAACTGAAGAGGTAAAATCCGTAACTGAGGAGCCTATTACTATTTTGAAAGAACTCTAGTTAGCAGTCCCATTTCAGACTTTTCTATCGGAAGTTAAATTGCTTGGCCATGTTCAAAATGACCAAAAACTTATAGCATTTCAACAAAAAAACTTCAGAAAGTTCAGTCGCATGTTTCTGTTCCAGTCTTAAAACCGATAGAATATTTAGAAATACAGAATGTATTAAAGATAATTGTTTCTAAGTCGCAAACAAAAAACTCGAAAATTTGGAGCGCAGTTGTCTTGCCGAATAGACAGTTAGTTTTCAAATGGACTGACAGTAACAATTTGTCATATACACATCCGAAGGAGAGTTTCTCAGATATCAACCTATATTTGGCAACGTAAAATATATGGCAGTCGTCGATTTGGAAAGACTTGCTTTTTCCTATGAAAATAGCAAAGTGGTTGGTATTTTTAACATACAAACTCAACAGATTGAAAAGACAATCGCTTTTATGGAAAATTGCTACGGGTTATCATATGATGGTAGGTACTTATACGCAGTTGGAAAGACCAGGATACTTTGCGTTGAATTGGCAGGTGATCTAGCTTGTATTTCAGCAATTCCGGTGAACACGAACGATGTTGCCTTTCTATCTGTACATAGAGATAAACTTTATTATGCTGACTACGAAAAACAAACTGTTTATTGTTCCGACAAGAGAGGTGAAGAAATATGGTCTTTTAATGATGAAATAATGATGAAGTATCCAATTGGTATTACAACAGACCAGTATGGAAATACATACGTAACATGCGCAGATTCAAACAAAGTTCTTGTAATTTCTGATGATGGGAAACGATTTAGAGAACTACTTAACGAATTAGCCGGACTTAAAGATCCCAGAGCAATATTTTACGACGAAATAGAAAATCGTTTACTGGTTTGCAATGGTAAAAACGGGAAAACATTTGTGTGTACAATGAAATAATAATAAAAAAAATCGTATTTGTAGTTGGACTTGCTTCTGTAAAAAGGTGTACTCCTTAGAACGTCTGCTTTTCGACTTATCACTTGTTTCTTTTGGTTCGTTTACTTTACATGCCCGGCGTAGACTGCTGCCAACAAGTTAAATTGACCGGCTAGCAAGCAATGTGATGGTCATCTAAAGTAAAAGCACAAAAATACTGTACTGAGTCTCCGAGGAAAATTCAAAACAGAAAGTCCCTAATCAAAATCAAAATGATAAAACACCTCAAACGAATAAACAACAACTGTCATATTTCTGACATTGGTACAGGCATTTTAAATATCGAAAATGGTGGATTGACCCTTGTTTTATAGGGCTAAACCTTTCACTTTACGACAGTTGCATAAAATTCCATTATATTGACAACGATGCGTGAACAAAATGCCACAAACAGGGGTACAACAACAAAACTAATCCGACTGAAAAGGGGGGTGATTTCAGGTGCTTTGGAAGGGTTAGTAGATCCTGCTCAACATGTGGCACCCGTCGGTTTGGTCATTTTATTTCAAAGCCGGTAAATAGTCTAATTCAGTAAGTCATATTCGTGAAAAGGGAACGGGATTGTAGTTACGATATAAGGAACATGTCCGATATAATCTGTATAACGGATATTCCAAAAAGGTCAATCGAATCGTGATAGCGTCTGTTAAATTTACGAAGTGATGATTTCAACTTCGCCATTTGGAACTTTTTATTCAAAAGTGGAAGGTCACAATTGGGAAGCTGAAATCATCTCTTTTGAAGTAAAGTTTTGTTTTCAACCGACCCTAATAGTCAATTTCTAGATATATTTCCGAATCGAATGGCAAAGTTAAATGCTCAAACACATCAAAGGAAACCATTATTTGGAAAAGAAAAATATGTTCTTCATGGTAATTAATGACCTCAATAAATGAAGTGAAATTTAAAAAATCAAGAAATTAAATTTAAATTGAATCACCATGGAGTTCCTTTTTGAGATATTAAGTTTTAAAAAATGAAGGGGAAAGGCTATCTCGGACTTTTACCTTTCATTTGCATTTGTATCATTTGTGTCTCAAATGAAAAGAAAAGAAAAGAAATGAATCTGCTTAAATTTTGGAAAATTAACTTTTGTGAGCTATTAAAGTCTATTATGGAAAGAAAAATAGTCTTATTTACCAAAAATTAATTTACCCTGTATCGGATGGAAAAAAACAAGGAGTCCGAACATCTGACACAAATTTTCAAAACATCGCATAAGTACATCCTTAAGAAATGCAAAGGATCGAAGAAGAGTGCAGCTACGTTGATCCGACTTGAACTTGCTTTCAATAATTCGTCTAACTTTTATTTGGAAGCCATTCAGTTGGGAAAAATCTGCTATCAAACTTGATTACTTGTTTACAATAAACAATTTATAAATATTAAGAAATAAAGTAAGATACTCATTATTAAAAGCGCTTTAGATATATTGTTATTCGATATGAATTGGTAACAATATACATCCATTGACAGAAGAAATATCTCGGGTATAATATTAAGATCAAATTTATGTTAACCAAAGTGTAAGAGTTGACTACAAAAGGATACTCCAGGTGTCAAATGTTACTTGTCCAAGTACGACGTCTAGATCTTTAACACAGTAAGAGTGGTCTTGTTTTAGAAGTGGCGTGCGTCTATTTGGTCAGATCTATGCTGTATCTTTTTGTTTAATTAGTTCTATTTGTTTGTATCATTGTTTTGTTTTGTTGTGTCTCTACTTATAAAAAAGAAGATGTGGTATGATTGCCAATGAGACAACTCTTCTCCAGAAACCAAAATGACACAGATATTAACAACCATAGGTCACCGTACGGCCATCAACCATGAGCAAAGTGCATACTATGGCATAATCAGCTATAAAAGGCCCCTACTTGAATATTATATATCTTTTTATTTTTCCGTAATATAAATTATCATTGTCATGGGTCATCTGCAATATAATTCTAGTATCGGCTTTCATTATTTTGAACATGTTTTTTGTTGGCGTCTTTGTTGGTTTTTTGTATGTTTGTTTTATGTCATGCATGTTGCATTTCTGTGATGTTTGTCTACACAGTGGTGACTGATGGATCCCAAATATTATAACATGATTCTATTATGTGCGTTTGGGTTGCCTACTTTTTTTGTCAAAAGATGATACTATAAACAACTATCTTACAAATGGGGGATTAAACTAGCTATAAAAACAAGTTAAGGTCACTATTTACTTTCTATACCAAGTCAAGAAGATTGTAGCATTGCTTCACTTGTTCCGTTGTTTGAATGCGTTTGATTTTATCGGTTTTTATGGACTACTTTTTTTTAAAAATTCTTGGTGCCAAGTGTTTTCTTTATACATTTTTCCCTGATGTTATAGTGTTAAGACTGCATACAAAATTGTTCCATTTAGGGATGAACAGATATCAATTGACTGCATGTGATATTTCTTTACAGAATTCATTAAATTGTAACATATATCATGAATATTGTCAGTACTAAAAAAAAACTATCGCCTTGTTTCTATACTTTTATTAAAATACCTAACCGCATGTTTATGAAATGAAAATGAACCCAAACAAAGGTGACGAAAAAGAACTTCGAATTCATTCCATTTATATGAAGGTTATTTAAGCTATTGTCTATTTAGATAATATATCCAAAAACGTCTACTTTACCTATCACTGTATATATTTGTTTTCTATTATACCATATGTTTTCCTTAATCGGGGTAGTGATAATTAATCCTGACCAATGTTGTCTTCAATGACTCTCGTGTAAAGGACTGAACTATTTATGTTATGCCTAGTTGTTGAATGTTTTTAGTAAATTATGGTAAGCTTTTAATAACAACACACTGCTTACCCTTTTGGAGCGCATGAGATCACCCTCAGTTTTGATGGGGGTTTGTGTTTGCTTATTTTTTATCTTCTATGTTGTGTCTTGTGTACTATTATTTGTCTGTTTTTTATTTTTGATCTATGAGTTTGACTGCCCCTATGGAATCGGTCGCCCATCTTTTAAATGTGTTTGTTGGCTATGTATAGCTTCAGACAGAGCTCATTGGATTTTCATTTCTTTACAAAAATATGTATGAGTATGTGCCTGTTTCTTTGATGAAAGCCAATTCCTCACATCTAGATACCCTTTTGATACTTGTAAAGAGGATTAATGTCGCCATCTTATTTATCCAATGTATGTCATTATTAACAATAATGAAGACTGAATATATTATTTTGCAGCGCTACCAAACCTACATCGAGCTTGACACTATGCAGAAACAAAACTTAACTAATAGGTTTTATAACTGTTTATAATCATTTACTTTAAACTTCGGTCAACCCTATTCTTTTTTCTATTCGGCACATATGTCCGAAGTAAAAATGAAATTGCTGTAACTAGAATATTGATATAGTATCAAGCTGCACTTTTGTAATTCCAATCTGCTAACCATGCATTGCACATGTGAGCATTTAAATTGATGTCTCGTTGGTTATTGCGAGGAAATCCAAATGAAAAAAAATGTTTCGTTTCTTTAGAATCACAGGATAAGTTATTATACTCAAACAGATATAGGAAGATGTGGTGTCAGTGCCAATGAGACAACTCTCCATCCAAATAACAATTTATAAAAGTAAACCATTATAGGTCAATGTACGGCCTTCAACACGGAACCTTGGCTCATACCGATCAAAAAGCTATAAAGGGACCCAAAATTACTAGTGTAAAACCATTCAAACGGGAAAACCAATAGTATGATCTATACAAAAAACGAGTCACACCTATCTTCCAATTAAATATTACGCATTTCAACAGTTCTTGTCCATTCGTTTCATGTGTTTTGTCATTTGATTTTGACATGTGATTATGGACTTTCCGATTAGATTTTCCTCTAGAGTTCAGTATTTTTGTGATTTTACGTTTTATCCTTTGATTTCGCCATTTGATTAGGGACTATTCGTTTTGAATTCAGTATTTTTGTGATTTTACTTGTTTCTCCTTCTTCAATAATAAAACGAGATCAATTATTTCTAACATCCTTAATGTCAAATATCGCAGAATGCAAATATCTTGTATTGGAATCAATATGAACATAAAAATCAATAGAAGATTATCATGAGTTATCTTCAATTAAACTAATAATTTCGTTACAATTGCTATTGTAATTATTGCTGATTCAGTTACTTTAAGCCCACTAATGACATCTTTTTTTTTCATTTTGAATTTTTGATTATCATTATGGTTCTATGTTACATTCCTCGTTGCCGTATGATATGTTACGATCACCACATAAAAGTCGAATGTTTTGCATGTGCCCTTTAAAATTGGATTATGGTTTCAGGAAAGAATCGTTTTATCCGTTTATTTAAAAAAAAAAGGTACATGGTAAAAAATATACACAATTTGGTTATGTTCATTTATAAAAATATATATAGTATAACATTGGCGTTATAAAAGATGAGACAAAGGACAACTAGTTTGAGTTTATACTTGCTTACTACAAAAGATAGATATATTTAAGTCAAACTCCATTCAAAGGCTTGGATATAGACAATAACGTATTTTGATTTCATCTTCAAGTACAGAAATTATTTAAAATGAAAGTTGTAAATGAATATCACTATTTCTGAACATTTCTGTACAGGCACATGAACGTGTATTGCTATTAAATGTTTTGAAATGAACACCATTATTGGTATCATTGTTGTCTATGAAATGTGATAAGGAATGTGAAGTCTGCCAATCCAAAATATATAGTAAACATTAATTACAGATTCCTGTATCTGAATATTACTGAGTACATCTTCGCGGCGTATGACCTAATGACTGTCTAAACAGGTTTTCCCTAATTCCTTAACAGCAATAAAATTGAACCTAATAATGCTCTTGCATTGGCATCTATTTCAAAATGCTTGTTAAAACAAATTTATGAAAAAAGCTGAAAGTATGGCAGTATGATTGAAATAAAATCTACTAGATATAATTCACAAGATCTATCCATAAAGCAGCTTCTTTAATGTATACATATTTTTTTCTATTTACTCTTGATTTAACATATTTATATCCACGATATTTCCAAGGTATGATATGTAACACTTGTAACATGTGATAACATTTTTACAAACAGTGTTATAATACATTCCATTGACCTAATTTATGGTCAAAATCTATGCATAGAATCCCCATAAAAATACTGCTAATGTCATCAATACAACAGCGTTTATATTGAGAATATATCTCCATGTTTTGGTTTCATGGATAGAGTTTTGTTTAGCTTCAATAGCTTTCTTTTCTTCTTCTGACAAGTGTGGTGCTTGTTCCATTTTTTCAATTCCACATATCCATCTGAATGCCCTCGTGTAACATGGGAGAGAATCAAAATCTTCTTCCGCTGCAAAAGATTATAATAAGAATGAACATATGTCATAGAACGATAGCGCATTTAATATAAAAAAAAACTGAAGATAATTGACTGAAATTAGATTGTCATATGCTTCTAGTTTTGTATGAGACGGTCGTTTCTTCTACAGAAAACTCACCAGTGACGTTTGCCAAAAAAAATAAGTACGAAGTTGAAGAGCATTCACTCGTCAATAGATTATTTTTTAAACTTCGCTTCAGTTATCGGGAAGTTGTCTTTTTGGTTTAATGTGTATATGTTATTGAGACGGTTAATAATGGACAAAGTGCCCTAATAAGTGAATTGTATGTTTGTCTGAAATGATAACTAATTCCGGACCAAAATCATGTTTTTTTTCCTATTCGGGTATCTTCGTAGAATTTTTATTACAATCCGTAGAGAGACACGAACTAAGTAGTACTAAGTAGTAAAGAACTTAAATTGATTTATCAGCATTGCTCATTGTAAATTCTCTTGTCTATAATTCAGATAGAATAATTAATCTGCTTCGTAAAAGCATGCTTAAAAGAACAGCAAACACAAAAAACATAGACATTGAGATGCATAAACGTGTTACAATATTCCGGCATAAAATTATGACCGATTTATTTGATTTCCATAGGTATAGAAATACCCAGTAGATTTTTTTTTCGGTTTCTCTCTATATAGTTGTGAACTAAACGTTGAATATCTGGTCAATCGAATCAACTATTATCATAAAATTAAGATGTAGTACAAATGTATGATTGCCAGTACATAGACACAAATGTAAACACACATACCAAATTGATCCAGTTTAGTTTCATGGTGACTCGACCTATCTGGTTCAGCGTCTAAATCCTCTCTTTCTTCTGTACTATAGCGATTCCAGAAAGTCAGACGATGAAGCTGCAAGATATTATGTTTTTTTTTACTTTAAAAAAAATATTTGTTAAAATATAACTCATGAACTTATTACATGTAGGTAATAGGTCACACGTTTGTCCAACATCTATGTAATTGGTTACTAATTAGGTATGTGCCACTCATTACGTTACGTCATTTTCGTTTTGGTGGACATATATTAAGAGCAGATATTTTTCTCACAATGCTTCAGGTTATGAAACGTCGTAGTGTTTGAGTATTAAATATATTTTTTATATCAAATTATATTATCTCATTGAAGATACTGCAATGTAATGTTAAAAACACAACGACAGCTTACCTATTTATAAAATAGTACACTATCAGAATTAATCATTTCAACAGAAAGCATTGTTAACCCTAAAATTAACAAAAATAACTGGGAAATGTCGTCCAGTATATTTATGATAAGATCGTTCTGACTTAATAAAAAAATGTACCTGTACAAAACAAAAACTTACTGCAATGTTCGAAGGCCTACTGAAATAATTTGGATTGATTGCGTTTTATTTTTTACTGGATTGGAGTACTGGCATAACATTAATGAAAGTCTCTATACAAGACTTGACTTGTTCAGTTAAAATTTTTCTAATGGTGTTAAGATCAAAACAGCCGTTAATAACTAAACATATGTGTAAGTGATATCGGCATAATAGTTATCAAAAGTACCAGGATTATAATTTTATACGCCAGACGCGCGTTTCGTCTATTTAAGACTAATCAGTGACGCTCAGATTAAAATAGTTAAAAAGCCAAATAAATACAAAGTTGAAGAGCATTGAGGATCAAAAATTCCTAAAAGTTGTGCCAAATATGGCAAAGGTAATCTACTCCTGGGGTAAGAAAATCCTTAGTTTTTCGAAAAATTCAAAGTTTTGTAAACAGAAAATTTATAAAATGACCATATAATTGATATTCATGTCAACACCGAAGTGCTGACTACTGGGCTGGTGATACCCTCAGGGACGAAACGTCCACCAGCAGTGGCATCGACCCAGTGGTGTAAATAGTTATCAAAAGTACCAAAGTATTATCGCTCCAATCGTTTTTAAATTATTGGTTGTATGTTTTAGAAATTTCACTTCTTAATTATACTCACATGTTTATCTGGAATAGGTTTAGTGAGTAGACTGATGATAATTGTTGCTATAAAACTAATTCCAAAGAGAATAATACCAAAGTGAAGGTAATGAACTTTGCTGATGATATCCGGTCTGTTGTCGTCTGCTTCTTCACCACATGGCGGGACTGTGTAGGCATATTCCCAAATGAATCGAGTTAATCCAACTACTAATCCTATCATTAGTCCCCAAAATGCACCCTGAAATTTAAAGGTTATAATTAATAATAAAACACAGTTTGAGATTTTTATTATTACAATGCCATGTGTTTCGTTTAACAATGTTGTATTATAAATAAAGCACCAACTACCTTCTTTTATAAACAAAATAATCAAGACCAGAAAGTACTTTGATACTAGTAGTTCATCTAACGTTATTTATAAATTTGTTTAGTGGGCCAAAATATTCCATTAAGATCTCAGTCAATTTCAAAATGAGTTCTCCTTTTGATATCCGGAAATCACAAAAAGAATTAAAATGTTTCAACAAACAAGTTCTTTAAGTCTGGATTATCCCGCTAACATGTTTAACCCCGCCACATTATGTATGCATGTGTCTGTCCCGAGTCAGGACCCTGTAATTCAGTGGTTGTCGTTTGTTTATGTGTTACATATTTGTTTTTTGTTCAATTTGTAAATAAATAAGGCCATTAGTTTTTTCACGTTTGAGTTGTTTTACATTGTCATTTTGGGGCCTTTTATGGTTTACTATACGGTATGGGCTTTGCTCATTGATAAAGGCCGTACGATGACCTATAGTTGTTAATTTCTTTGTCATTTTGGTCTCTTGTGGACAGTTGTCTCGTTTGCAACCATACCACCTTTTCTTTTTTTTATGATTACTTCAATCGAACTTGTCATCCATATACTATATTTTTTCGAATTAGTCATCAAGCAAGGAAAAAACTCTAGAAAAATAAAAAATAGAAACGACAAACTTGATTTAGTGGTCCAAAACATTTCAATGAAATCAACAACTTTCAAAACGGAGTGCGCCATTAACAATCAGAATCAAATAGAAAGTTGTTTTCCAACAAATACGTACCATACGGCCCGGTAAAAGTGAAAACAATAAAAAATTCAACTTTTTTTTAAGGTAAAAGTCTTTTATGATTTTTAATTACTAATTCCTGTTGTTTTCAATATGTTCTAAAGACTTTTTGTATTATCTGATATCTAAAAGTGTGACACACGGACAAGAGTGACGTAACGTTCTAAATTCATATATAACCCCGATTATGTCAAACGGGCGAATAAAAACGTAATCTGATGTACAGTAGTTGTAGTCTATTTATGTAGTTCATATGTGTTTCTCGTTTCTTGTTATTATATGGTTGAGACCGTTGGTTTTCCCGTTTGAACGGTTTTACATTGATTATTGTTGGGGCCCTTTATAGCTTGCTGGTCGGTGTGAGTCAAGGCTGTGTGTTGAAGGCTGTACATTGACTTATAATGGTTTACTTTTATGAATTGTTATTTGGATGAAGAGTTGTCTCATTGACACTCATACCACATCTTCCTATATCTATAAACATATGTTTTTCAATTGACATACCTGTTCATTGGTCCGTTTCCAGAAAACAGCTAGAACATAAATCGCACATACTGGTGGCGCTAAAAAGCTTGTTATTGCCTGAATATAATGGAAAAGTTCTGAGATATTCTGAATAATTGGAATCCATACAATTGAAACGACTACCAAGATCAATACACAACATCTACAAAAATAAAAAGAAAAACTGGTAAAAAAGATATTATTCAAATAGTCTAATCATTTCGTATTCTTGGCAATGAAGGACTCTGGCCTTTGTTAGTCTTGTATTATTTTTAACTTTAGTTTCTTGTGTATAATTTGGAGTTTAGTATGGCGTTTATTATCACTGAACAATATATATATTTATTTAGGGGCCAGCTGACGGAAGCCTCTGGTTGCGGGAATTTTCTCGCTGCATTGAAGACCTATTGGTGACCTTCTGCTGTTGTCTGTTATATGGTCGGGTTGTTGTCTCTTTGACACATTTCCCATTTCCATTCTCACATTTATAATGATGTTTGTTGGGGTTTGTGTTGCTAAGTCCGTAGTTTTCTATGTTGTTTGTTGTATATTGTTCTTCGTTTTTTTGTATTTTTCGGTTTTGTTCCATGGCATTATCAATTCGATTTCATCTTGGGAGTTTAAATATCTCTTTAATTTTGTTTGCCTCTTTTTAATCCCAACACACACGACCCTTCCTTTAAAACAAGAAACGTTTAATTTAAATAAAGGCAACAGCAGAATACAGCTGTTGAAAAATTTACAAATCAATGTCAATAGGTCTTTTTGTGATTAAATGTCACACAAAACCTCCTTATTGTTCTAAAACATTACAGTTTAATTTTTGTTTTAATCAAATTGTATTAAAAAGCAGCATAATAGGCGGATAACATATTTCAACCGGCTGGGTTCATATTGCCGAGACTTCAGTTTCTATGTTGTGTGTTGTATTGTGTTTTTTTTAATCATTTTTTCTTTTTCGCTAGTGCATTGTCAGTTTGTTTTCTACTTGAGTTTGAGTTTTATTCACTTACCTTCCAACAATCATAAGTTCTACGTCTGATGCCTGCTTACGTATCCTTAACCATATGTCAATAGTAAAAAGAGTACTACTACTGTTGAATATAGACGTCAGTGATGAGATCAAGGCAGACATCATTACAGCTAACATAAGACCTTTCAATCCCGTAGGCATGATTCCTAACACTAATTTAGGGAATGCAATGTTACTGCATCCGGCTCTAGAGCCACATGCCTCTTCACATACATCTGGATCAGCACAACCAACAGAATCTGTACAGAAAAAACACCCATATTAATGATTAATATTGCGTGTAATTTTAATTAGATTGAAAAAATAATGACTAGAAAATAATAGTTTTTCTTTGACAGGTAAATGAACACAGGTCTGATATAAATTTTTCTCATTAGTGCGTAAACATAATTTCCAATATTTATAATAATTTAGAGAGGTTGGGGCTATAAGAAGCAAACAAATGGTCATGTCATTAAGTAACCCTAGGGAATGTGCAGGAAAATACAAAATAAATTTTAGCCATTGTTTTGTTTGAACGTAAGTACATCAAATAGTTATCAAAGGTACCAGGATTATTATTTAATACGCCAGACGCGTGTTTCGACTTCATAAGACTCATCAGTGACGCTCAGATCAAAATAGGTATAAAGCCAAACAAGTATTAAGTTGAAGAGCATTGAGGATCCAAAATTCCAAAAAGTTGTGCCAAATACAGCTAAAGTATAAATCTATTCCTGGGATAAGAAAATCCTTAGTTTTTCGAATTTAAAGTTTTGTTGCAGGAAATTTATAAAATGACCATATAATTGATATTCATGTCAACACTGAAGTGCTGACTACTGTGCTGGTGATACCCTCGGGGACGAAACGTCCAAAAGCAGTGGCATCAACCCAGTGCTGTAAATAGTTATCATGGCGTTGTCAGTTTATTTTCGATTAATGAGTTTGACTGTCCCTTTGGTATCTTTCGTCCCTCTTTTATCAAAGGTACCTGGATTATAATTTAATACGCAAAGAGTTAATCAAGCACAGTTACTATTAATATTAAAACAGAATTTTCAAGTATGGAATAAACAAATTCGATAAGAAAACGTTCTGTTTTTCAATCATGCAAACCTTTCTGGTGTAATTTATCAGTTAGTAAGAAGTTTATCTTATATGATGATGTATTCCTACGAAAAACACACCATGTTCCGTGAACAAAGAATGTCACGTTTGTATTCTTTACCAATGCATTTGAATTAATAAATTTAGTCGGTCGTTTACAAAACGTGACAAGGAAATATTTAGTATTGCTATATTGGTGATGAAAGAAATACAAATGTATATGTCTGGTTTTTAATATTTTAGTCTTATACCCACAATTAATGCCAATGTTTTGTAATAGAATATTATAAAGTTATTAAGTGTTCATTACTGGAATTATTTTTTCCCGCTGCGAAAAAAGTTATTTCATACAAAAATCGGTATGTTAAGACATTCATAAAGCGATTATTCAAAAGAACATTAATAGTTTTAATATATGGTACATGGGAGTGGAGATCTTTCATGAATCGTCCACTTTACGACTAGTTCGGCCATATTGAATCGGGGACATATTCGTTTTAAAGTGGTGGAACTAGTATAATAGTACGGGAAAAGCTATGCATTTTTCCATGCAATTGCTCTGTTTTATTGATGTTTTTGTGTATGTTTTAAGAGCAATTTTACCTCCAATATGAAAACCCGCCCCTTTTTCAATATGACCGAACTAACCGTGAAGGGCATATTCGATGCACCGAGCCGTATTTAAATTTAATGTGAGTATATTTTTTATACAAGGTCGTCCTTATTCTTCGATTTGTAATCGGATAATATATAGGGTACTTACCTCTGTATAAAATTCTTGAAATCATGCCAGGAAATACCATTATCCATAGAGGCAAAAACTTCAGATAACCAGCTAAAATTGTACCAGCTTTTGCATGTGATAAGTTCTTTGCTGCTAGTGCTCTCTGTACTATTACCTGTCAACAAATAGATACTACAACGGTAAATATAAGTGTTATCTTTAAAAGAGAGGCGAAAGGGAGGCGCGAAAGATACAAGAAGAATAGTCAAACTCATAGATCAAAAATAAACTGACAAATAATTACACACAATCGTAACATAGAAAACTAGAGACTAAGCAATATGAACCCGTAAAATACCAAAAGGATAGTCAAACGCATTAGTCGACAACGAACTGAAAAAGCCATGGCTAAAAATTGAAAAACTATCAAAAGACAACAGTGTGCAAAACACAACATAGAAAAGTATTTTTTTAGATTGTGTCAACGACCGAAAAGAAAGATACAATTTAATAAATATTTGTACTTTTTCTTAAGTATAAGTATTCCTATAATTGCAGATGTTATTAAACAGTTCGACATTGCACTTAGTTAAAAGATAGGTGAAATATACGGGGATACATTCATACTCAGTTAAGTGGAAAAATTAACTGACAACGCTATGTCTAAAAAAGAAAAACACACAAACACACAAACAACAAAACACAAAACACAACAACGAAAACTAAAGACTGAGCAACATGAACCCCAACATACATCTGGAGGTGATCTTAGGTACTCTGGAAGGGTAAAAAAAAGGGTAAAAAAACGGTGGTAATCTAAGTCAAAGTGAACTGCAGATATTTGGCAGTTTATTAGCATTCACAGTTCCCACTTGACAGCAGTTATTTGGCAGTTTATTACCATGCACAGTTCCCACTTGACAGCAGTTCTTTGGCAGTTTATTAGCATTCACAGTTACCAAATATAAGGCAATGATTAATTTGCATAAAGCCATTCCAATAGCATTCCATAGCTGTTTCTTAGCAGTTTATTTAGCCTTTACAAGTCTTTGGCAGTTATTTTTGACGAACAATTTAAATGAGATCTGAATATTCATGAGAACTGGCATAATAACAGCTATCAAATAATGAATATTCATGAGAACTGCTATAATAACAGCTGTCAATAATGAATATTCATGCAAACTGCTAAGTTTTATATTCTTATATGGTTTAATAAACTGCTAATAACCACTGTGGAATGCTATCAGATCTGCCAAAAGTTGCAATACAAAGGTCACACATGAATAATCAATATACAGTGCACAAGATATTAAAGCAAAAATTATCAAAATTCTAATAATTTACTGTATTATAAGTCTTTATGAAATTTAAAAAAGTTGTACTAACTTATATTTGTAATTAGAGCAGTATCTATACAATCTAATAACAGATCGACATATTAAGGGAATGTAAAAAATAAATGCGAGTAGCACATCCTCTAGTTGGTCTTATTATAGACCCCTTATTAATTATGTCAGTGGCCCTAATGATATAGGAACAATTAAAAATGCACTTTAAATACAAGGGCTTTTAAAAAAGCAACTTATTTAAGAGCTATTTAACTACTAAGAGGCTAATTACTACCGACTAAGTGATTTTTAGATTAAATTTTTTTAATTTATTCCTTATTATATTACCGAACATTCCAAATGTACTATTTTTATTATATTTAACATGTTTAATGCAGACAAAAGACAATAGTAATATCCTAGCTCTTTATCTTTTGGAATTAATAAACAAATAAATTCTTGATACTTGTAATATTTTATGTTTCTTTTTTCCTGAACAAACTTATGGCAAGCCGTTCTCGTCAAAACTGTGTTTTAACCCTTTTTTCGAAAAAAAAATACACACTGAGATTTATAAACCTAAAATAACACACTGAGAAATCGAAATTACACACTGAGATTTAAAAAAATAAAAAACACACACTGAGAATTCAAAATTACACACTGAGATTTTAAAAAGACACACTGAGATGAAATAAATTGAAAAACACACACTGAGAATTGTTATTTACACACTGAGATTTCAAAAATACACTCTGAGATTAATATGCAAATTACTAATGAATATTCATGAGATGAATAATTCAACAGATTAATATCTTGATCTGAAGAACTCTTGCCATTATAATGAAATGCGATTCCTTCAACCAACATTCGTAATAAATTTCAAGACTTAACATCGCTCATATTCATAAGTTTGTTGCCTATAATTCAAATCATTACTACCAGTAATTAAACATGTGTCCCTTTTCAAAAGTCTTCCAACTGTTTCCCTGATTTCGCTAGTTAATCTTTTATATTTTTGTTACGTTTATATGCTATAATAGACACTTGAGTAACAATTTCACTGCATTCTTTTGCAGATTGTTCCAATGTTTTCTTATAATTTTAATAAAGTTTTTCACCATTTGGTTATATTTTGTAATTAGAGTAAGTGGGTATTTTTCTTGTTCTTGTATTTCTAAAGTTTTTTTTATTAATAATTTGGAACCAAATCGAAGGATTAACGAGTTCTGTCCCCTTGTTGTTTTAAGCTTGTAATAGATTCAGATTAAGTATGCTAATTAGATATGTGCGCATAAAAAGTGCGCACAAATCTCAGTGTGTAATTTTAAATTCTCAGTGTGTAATTTTAAATTCTCAGTGTGTACTTTCAAATTCTCAGTGTGTGTTTTCAGTTTATTTATTATCAGTGTGTCTTTATGAAATCTCAGTGTGTAATTTTTAATTCTCAGTGTGTAATTTTCAATTCTCAGTGTGTAATTTTCAATTCTCAGTGTGCGTTTTGAAGTTTTTAAATCTCAGTGTGCTTTGTTGTAATTCTCAGTGTGTAAATTTTTCGAAAAATGGTTTAAACATAGTTTTGACGAGAACGGCTTGCCATACAATCTTAGGTAAAATTATATTTAAGAATTGAATGCTTCTTTTTGTAAATTTATTGGGGTGTAAAAGCGTTGACCGAAGTACATTTTGTATGAAGCGCGGAAGCGCTTCATTCTAAAAATGTACGCACGGTCAACGCTTTTACAACCCTATAAAGTTACAAAAAGAAGCATTCAATACTTATAATTACATTTTTTAGCTATGATCACGAAAACACGAATTTTATATATTTTATTATTTAATTCACCTGTGCACTTTATTGTTGGAGCACGTGTTATCATGAATGAAAAGTTGTATTGAGCATTACAACTGCTTACGGAATAACACGTGATGTGCAGTTAGCCAATCAGAATAAAATATTATAATGAAACATACATCTAATGTAATTATATCAAATTAATTTCATTAAATGGATTGTTTGGACAATGTTTATCAATCAGCTATTTGTGGCCTAGGTTTACCTAATATTTTCTCCCCCTTTTTTCAACTCTTGAATATGATTGGATTTGTTATTTAACAAAATAATAGATTAAAATAATCATATCTATCTTTTCAAATAACATCTTGAACTGTAAGTATATATATGCTAGTATTGTATTACAATCCTGTCAACATATCAGATATTCTATTTAAATAAACAACTATCCCCCTTTTTTCTGCTTTCTGTATGATTTCTGTTTCCCTTAAAAAGTTATGTCAAAATATACACATTAACTGAAACTTCAACTTACTGTACTACTGATGTGTAAAAGTATTCAATTCAGCCAAAATTAAGCTAACATTTGACAAAAACATACAGTTTTTTCACTAGCAAGTATTTCCACAGAACAGAGCCAAAAAGCATATTTGAAAATGATCAAATTATCTTCAAATAAATGTTTACTTAATCAAGCTGAAAACATAGCCAGATCCAAGCATTTTTATAACAAAGATTAAAAGGTCAACTGCTATCGAACTGCTGTCATAACTGTTGTCCCGACTGCTAAGAGGAAGGCTAAGATGAATGCTAAGACGAATGCTAAGATGAATGCTAAGTGGAATGCTAAGAAATGGTGAATTGTGGCAGTTTTTCAAACTGTTACTTGATTGAATGCTTAGAACAGCTAAAGGACTGCTAAAAATATGAAGAACTGGTAAATAACAGCTAATAAACAGCTATTAATACCAGTTCAGTTTGACTTGGGAAGTCTTATTCGGTAGGGCACATTTGAGCAAAAGTGGTAAGGCTTGATGTTACGATAATTGGAACATATCTTTCGTCAACTGTGAAACAGATATTCCATAAGTGTCAACTAACTCGGTGATGGTGGTCGTAAATTTTATAAAGGGGCGATGTCAACTTCAACTAACTCGGTGATGGTGGTCGTAAATTTTATGAAGGGGCGATGTCAACTTCACCACTTGGAACTAGTTGCATAGCTTTCTTAGGAGAAGCAGCCATCTATAAAGGAAATTTAGATAGGAAATTCAAGCCCTGGAAAGTCGTTTCAGTTGGGAGATATATAATTCCTATTCAGGCGCTGCTCGATTATTGCTACATAGAATTGGAAAATTCATAATTGGCATGCTAAAATCATTTCTTTTGTAGTAAATTGTTGTCCTCAGCCCTTATTGTCAATTTTTTTTAAGTAAGTCAAGATGGAAGGCAGACGTTTCTGTATCTGATGTATCCTTAACAGAATAACACTTAATTCGGTGGATGTAAGCAATGCCTGCCGAAAAGATAATGTCTTACTACACTACCAAGAATTACCCACGATTTTGGTACATTTCTACCCTCATACATGTCAGTACTCTTCGGCAAGATTAAACACTAATTTCATCAGTGGTAATTCAATACTGATTTTGTTAGTCCTGTTTCAGTACTGATTTGTAAGTCATGTTTCAGTACTGATTGTGTCAGTCCTAATTCAGTACTACTTTCTTCAGTGCTGATTTAGAACTAATTTTGGCAGTCCATTTTCCGTACTAATTTTGACAGTCCTCTTAAACATACACTTTTAGCTTACCTGATCAGAACACCAATACCAAACAGCAGAGATTGTCAAACCAAACATTATTCCTGGCCAAGGTAGACTTCCATCTTCAGCAGATCGAAACAGATGCATGGCGTTATCCGGTGGTATTCCACATTTAGCATATTTATAACTAGAATTTCCCATGTTATTTATCGTAGTGTCAGGGAAAGAGGCAAAATATTTCTGGATCATAGCTTCATAGCCACCAACCTCAATAAAACCTACGATTATAGAAGAGGTAAATGAATTCATTTGTACACGGTAACGGTGGTACCCGCTACTAAACAAAGAAAAAGCACAGCACTCTGCTATATATAGGAATTGAATTGGTCATATGGAGCTTTTCAATGAAACTTTATAGAGGATATTATCTCAATGACAGGATTGAAATATGACTTATTTCACAGAAAGACCATGAAGACCCGATGTACGTGAAGATGGTTTACAGAATTGAAAGGCGGGACATTTTGACTGCTACTTGAAAAAGATATATATATTGGATAAGAGCAGATTTTGCTTTGTAACAGTTCACAACTGTACCATTGGACACTTTTTTTATATATAAAAGTTCTTTAACTGACAAAAGCGGGACATTTTTTGATGACAAGGCATCGGATTTAGTGTCGTTATGTTGACTGGACGTGACTGTGTACTTATGCATGCACCCTGCAAAACCGTCCTCTCGAATCTACATATGTTGATAAACTTACTCAAAATCATCATAATGAAAGCTCCAATGATCATAATGATAACTTGAATAAAGTCCGTCCATATGACAGCAGTCAATCCACCTAGAAAAAAAACAATAGGCGCATTAAATCAATCACGTGACAGACAAATATATATATGTTTGTAATAGTAGTTTGTGGTCTTTTGTTTGTTTTTGTTTCATTATTTTATCGCTACAACTCTAGTGCTGCTATATATGAATATAAGTAAATTTAAGGTTTACGTTAACAGCATCCACAAAAAGCAAATGCACATTATGAGGGAAACAAAAAGTCTTCTATTTATTTCAGGTGTGATTGAAGGTTGCCGCGCCTGTTAAAACGTTTAATCGCGCTGCATTTGAATTTTGTACCTGTCCTAATTCAGGAGCCTGTTGTTCAGTAGTTGTCGTTTGTGAGTGTGCTTCATAAATGTTTCTCGTTTTTTATGAAAATAGGTCCGTTGGTTTTGATGTTTGAATTGTTTTACACAAGGCACCGTCACGTGTTGAAGGCTGTAATTTTACCTATAATTGTTAACGTTTTATACATTGTGACTGTGACTTGGAAGGTAAGTTGTCTAATTGGCACTTATACCACATCTTCTTTTATTTATATTAAATATGTATGTATATTAATACAGTTTCATGAACATTTGTTGTTAATGAATGGAATTTAAGCAAAATAGAGACATTTCAAAATTATGATTCAATAGTAATTTGCAAATGCAAATACTTGATAAACAAAAAGTTATTTTGAATCCAGGAAACTCAGTTGTGCGTTTTATTTCATCTGTTATTTCATGAATTATTCAAACATGTACTCACCGGCTATTGTAAACACAGCAGATATTGCGAGTAAGATGATAACAGCAACATAGAGATTCAAATCCTTGAAAGATTGGGTTATAAAAATGGCCCCAGAGAATAAATCGGCCTGTAAATAAAAATAATACAAAATGAAAATGTCATTAAATAACATATGCTTATTAAAACAATAATAGGATTCTGTATTCAGCAGGCAAATTAGCCAAAAACAAGACAATGATAATAAAACAATTGGAGATATTTGAAACCATGTCATATGGACTTCAAGTCATTTAATTTTCTATGGTAAAATTCAGCTATAATTTACTAACCTCATAAAACTTTGTTATACATAACACTATGTGTTGTCTATAATGATTGAAGTATAAAATCTAAAAATAATTCTATGTTGCTTCAGAATTTTGAATCGGAAGTTCGTACGAATAAAATAGAAAATAACTGCAATTTTATCATGGTTAATGTTGTAAGGTTGACTCTCTTGTTGATATATTTATACTATATATCAATTTATCTACATTTTACATGTTTACTTACCGAGAGCTTTGTAAAGACGTACAGCAACAGTGCTAACACAGAGAGGTACACCCGGATTCTTTGTCCTCCAAATCTTTTTTTCAAATATTCTGGCATTGTAAACACCTAGTTAATTGTAAAAAAAAAGGCAAATATATACTTTAGAAAAAAGTGAAAATGTTTTAAAACAAAGCAAAAAGGTTAGATGACATGACCACAGAAATATGTTGATAGCACTGTAAGTAATGCCAATTAAGATGAAACGATGAATGACAAATGTTTTGTTTTGTTTATTGATTGGTGGTATCAGCTAAAACAAATCCACATCAAAGAATTAAGAAAAACGTACATATTAAAATTATACTTGAAATATAAATAAAACGAAGGTTATCACGGAATCCTTTTTTTTTAGTAAGAAAAATATTCCTTTAACATGCATTATCTTGAGATATCATTACAAAGATTAGTGACGACATAGCATATTCAGTAATTGTGTCGAAACTTACCCCAGCTGCTGTGTAAACAGGTACAAAGAACCATCCTAGAACCATCAAAATAAATATTGCCTGGAAAAAAATATAAATTTTCATAAGTATTTGCAAAAATTATTAATATAGAGATTCATAGGTACAGTAACAATAGTACGGTATTATTTAAGTTCTTAGTTTACCGAATGTGATGTTACAAATGAACGAAGAAGCTAAATATCAGTCTTAAAATAATTAACTTACATTTAATTCAAACACTGCAATACCTATACCACTTGCAGCACCGGAACCTGCCAAACCAACAAAATGGCCGCTACCGATGTTACTGGCAAATAACGAGGCACCAACCTGTCAACAGAAAATATTAATTCTTTAAGAGAAATTGAGGTTTTGGGAAGAAAATATGTAATGGATATGCAGGGTACAGTCTAGGACATTTTTGGGAAACATCATAATGTGTCTACTTTAATATTGTTCGTGTGTTACAGTAATGTATTTTGCAATACGAAAACATATTTAAACAAGAATGTATTCCTAGTATATGGATGATCCATCCACACTATCATTTTCTATGTTTAGTGGACAGTGAAAATGGATTAAAAACTCTTATTTGGCATTAACATTAGAAAGATCATATCATAGGGAACATGTGTAAGTAGTTTCAAGTTGTTGGACTTCAACTTCATCAAAAACTACATTTTTTTGTACCTTGACCAAAAACTTTAAGTTGAACCGGGACAGACGGTCGAACGATAGAACGGACGAACAGACCAGAAAACATAATGCCCATAAATGGGGCATACAAATAAAATAAAGGACAGAATATATACAAATGTAGAACTAAGATGTACAACGAACACATACCGGTATCCAATGCATAGATCGCCCTGCTAAGAAATATCCCTTCACACTTCCTCGATTCCGACATGATGACTGAAAATAAACAAAAAAGGTTTGAAAGATAATTAAAACGTTTATCGTGTGTTACCTGATGTATGTGTTACCTCGTGTATGTGTTTTAATTCTAATACTTCATCTTTTTACGACCGAAAATTAGTCGTAGAGAACATATGATTTAAAAAAAAAATATATCGTGCCTGTTAATGTAACAAGAACATTTTTTTAACAGGCATAACATGGATGTATTTTTTATAACTGCAGTTGTTATTGGCTTTGAACTAGCTGTCTGTAACTACAGTTGTTATTGACTTTGAACTAGCTGTCTGTAACTACAGTTGTTATTGGCTTTGAACTAGCTGTCTGTAACTGCAGTTGTTATTGGCTTTGAACTAGCTGTCTGTAACTACAGTTGTTATTGGCTTTGAACTAGCTGTCTGTAACTACAGTGCTCTCAGATATGTACTAAGTGTCTTTTTGTTGTTGGGATACATACAAGTATCCGACCACGTCCACTCTGTTGCTATATGTCTTTCTAATTGTATCCATCTTGTCAGTTTTGAAGCCTTTTTCGACTGATTTTTATAGTTCGTTCTTGAACTGTACTGTTACACAACAGTCACAGGTTAGGGGAGGGTTGAAATCCCTATGATATATTTAACACAGCCACATTTTGTATGTACATGTAGATTGTATGTGCCGGACCCAATTCAGGAGCCTGTAATTCAGTGAGTGTCGTGTGTTGCTGTGTTACATATTCGTTTTTCGTTTTTTTTACGTTAATGAGACCTTTATTTTTCTCGTTTGCATTGTTTTACATTTGTAATTTCGGGTTCTTTTATCCGACATGGGCTTTCCTCAATGTGTAAGGCCATACGGTGACTTTTGAATATATTTTCAGTTTCGCTCATTCTAACAGCCATTTTGCATTTTCTTGTATAAAACAGACGAGGTCAAATAACATAATAATCTTTTATTAAAGAAATCGTTTGGTTGCGTGTTGTTTTACATATTATTATAAATATGCCTTGTTCTCATATTTAGTATTTTATTTTTGATTTATTTTATACAAAAGCCATTTATATCAAAATGACTATCTATTTTAAATAAAGGGCTGCGCTTTAGCGCGTGATACGCCCGTTGCTCTTTTAACTTGTCTTTTATGCTTTAAATGAATTTATATGATCAACTAGAAATATATATACAAATCTAAAGGGATGTTACATTAATATATTCACCAAAGTTTCATAAAATCCCCCTTTTTTAAGTATGAAAATTCATTACTTTAGAAAACGTTAAATCTAAAATTTATAAAAATGGAAAGGGAGCTTATGTCAATAGATATAAACAATTTATCAAAGTTGCATAAAATTTTGTGAAAGTGTTAGTTAACATTTTTTTTTCATTACAGAACACACCGAGATAATCCAACGATTATACAAGGGTCTACATGAAGTGTGTACCTAATTTGTCCCAAAATTGGAAAATCCCCCCTTTTTTAAGCATAAACATTCATAACACGGAAATGTAAAATCTGAAATTTATAAAAATTGAAAGGGAGCTTACATCAATAGATATAAACAATTCACCAAAGTTTCATTGACATTGGTGAAAGTTTTTTGAGTTATTGTCCGAAGTGTTGAAAATCACCCTTTCTTTATGAATAAAGCCCCATAAATCCAAAAATTAAAATCTGAAATTTATAAAAATTGAAAGGGAGCTTATAAACAATTCACCAAAGTTTCATGGACATTAGTGAAAGCCTTTTTGAGTTATTGTCCGAAGTGTTGAAAATCCACCTTTTTTATGAATAAAGCCCCATAAATCCAAAGCTTAAAATCTGAAATTTATAAAAATTGAAAGGCAGCTAACATCAATAGATATTAACAATTCACCAAAGTTTCATGGACATTGGTGAAAGCCTTTTTGAGTTATTGTCCGAAGTGTTGAAAATCCCCCCTTTTTTATGAATAAAGCCCCATAAATCCAAAACTTAAAATCTGAAATTAAAAAAAAACGAAAGGGAGCTTACGTCAATAGATATAAACAATTCACTTAAGTTTCATGGAAATTGGTGAAAGTGTTTTTGAGTTATTGTCCGAAGTGTGGACGACAGACGGACAGACGGACGGACGGACAACGGTATACCATAATACGTCCCGTCTAAAAGACGACGGGCGTATAAAAACGTGCTAAAATGCATACGGGTACATACATTGTAGATGTTGTAACATCATTAGGTAGTATCCCTCAATTTGAAATGCCTAAAAGATGGTTCTGATGAATATATTGACTGTTATCGACTATTCATGATCATATAGAAATAAATGAATAAAAGAAATTGTTACCAAGGTCAAACTTCGATCGGAAATCAAGCTATTTACTGCCTTTCAAAAAAATCATTCATTTACGGTTAAGAATGCCATTTGAATAAAAAATAAACTTGACAATATCATCGAAAATATTTTCAACAATCAAAAGCTTTTAACAGTATTCTTTTTACAGACAAAGAGAAATTGGTTGTAGTTAATGTAATTGTTTCAATTGATTGATATATTGTTGTTTGCTTTAAGTCCAGTTACAAACATTTCATGGATTTTCATGACATATTTTAAGTAGATTAGGCTACATTAAGTTTCAGTTTGAAGCTTTTAGCGAGTAAAATCTTAGAAAATGTCTCCTTTCTCCTAACGTATTCGAAATACAACAGTTTAATGTTATAATTTCTAAAATTTCTGTGGATGATTACAATAACATTTTTTGATTTTCATTTATGAATTATTATATATCGTTAAAATATCTTTTTTTTCCCCTCTTTCTTGACTTTAGTCGGAAGTTATAGCTAAATCCATGTCTACATAATGGTCATCAATGGCATAAAGATATCGGGGGTGTCGGTCGCTTACTTTTTAGATAAATAAAAGGAATCAATAGATAAAGTAGGCGTTCATTCCTCATACATGTACAAAACATGTACGGGTGAGCATAGTCGTTTTAGTCTTAAGTAGGTCAAATATTGTTTTATTGATTTGATTTTTAACTTTATGTCAATTTTCACTTTTTATATGTTGACTCTGATCACCTGAAGTTGAGGTAAAATGCTGAAAAATAGGCCATGTTTTAAAAGAGGCGAAACACCCTAGTGCAGTAAACTGACAATGCATATCCACAATTACAAGCTTAAACTCCTTTCAAGTGTAGACATAATCGAATTTTCGCAGGTGAATTTTATGCTAATTTATGTAAATTTTATATTTAATGTTCATAGATGTTATGGATGAAGATCTTAGTAAATTGTTAACTTCTAACATTGAATATAACTTTAGTAATCAGTGGGTCGTGATGAGAAGTGTTATATAAACTTGCATGGTGGATTTCATACAAAAATGATGTAATTATCTGATAGAGATATATAGTTAAATAAATTATAGAAATAAAGTTACAGGGTGGATTTCATATGAAATGATTACATCATCTGATAGAGATATACAAGTCCCCACGAAGAAATTATACAAATTATAAAAATAAAGTAACAAACTGTATGCTAAAGCCTTTTATTTAGTATGAAACTAGATATTTGTATTTTAAACTTGCAATAATTTAAAAATGTATAAATTGGGTTATTAAATATGAGATATTCGTTTTAATATGCATTTTTTGTTTATCATTTTCGTTTTCTGTTTCGACTTTTTGTCTTCTGCTGACGAGACGAGTGTCTTGTGTGCGGGTTTTGTTCCTGGTATCTGATCAGGGTATCTGTGCAAAGTTCCTTATTTAAGTTAAAACCCCTTTGATAGTTTAATAGATTGAAGATTTTTCTTATCTGTATATCATTAAAAACTTTCACCAAGTAAAATATAACAGGGGTTTAATAAGATTGATAATGTGATGGGTATACATGTGTTTATTTTGGTTATTTAGCTTCTTAAGTGTTAACGTAGTTATACATCCCCAGCCTACTTTACCACTTTATTAATGTATTTACAACTATAGCTATTGAATATGTGTATGCTCCGACGAGCAAACTAGTACTGAAACTTTATACACAAATAAATTTCGAAAGGTTCAGACATTAAAGTTAGTTGTGTGTAAATTCAGAAAATTATAGTTAAAGGTCGAGGAGAGGGCAGCTATACAAAAATAAGAATGTTAGCAAATATCTGAAACATGTGAAAGTAAAGCTTAGCATTACCATGAGATTACGTGAACCCGTCACAAAGTTAACTAGCCAGAAGTTTGAAAATTCATGCAACGAATGTATGTACATATTAAATAAAAGATTTATGCTGTGAAAAGGGCAGTCAAATATCCTTATAGACAGATATGAAAGTTCGTCATACAGTCTAAAAGACTACACTATTGTTTATCTTCTGTCAAGACATAAATCGACCCGAATATAAGCAAAATGTGGATAAATTACTACAAAGGACTAGACAGAATTCGTCTGTCCCTATATTGCATATAATTCCTAATTTACATTTTAAAGATTTATTAGATTCCACTTTCATTCTCGGCAAAGAAGGCAAATAGAAAAATCAATAAAAAGCAAATGTAAATTTGGAAATATATGCATTATAGGGACAGACGAATTCGGTCATACAAATACTTCGTTATACACACCAAATTTTTTACCGTTAAATAACCCTAGTGTGTTTCAAAGAATTTGTTTTTGAACAGTATAAGAAAAAGTTACTTACGGCCTTGACAGTACTGCACTTATATATATCAATCTATGAATCGGTTGTATTTTTATTTGCGCATTTAAAATATATTTATAGTTTGCATAATCAAAAACCCTTTGTGTTATCGAGAACAAACAACTTGTACTGATATATGATATGAATTGTTTACATGTATTTGATTACTCCCGTATGACAAAATGCATTTTTATCTTTTTAGAAATTTCACCTCAGTATTGTGTAAAATTTAAATGACGAAAATTCATTCAATGTTTACAAGTCCTTTTCCAAATTTTATTTTAATATGATATGGTTATATAATCAAGTTGGCATGCATATTTTCATAACAGATTTGTTGTGTGTCGTTAGGCTGCTGTTTCGTTGACGCATACCTAATCTTCCCCCTTTATTCGCCGTTCTGTGGTTCGTGTATGTATTATGTTTGATATTTATCTTTGGGTTGCTCATTGAATCTTATATCTTAATTTAAACGTATACATCAGAACATTAAGTGTTTCAATAATAAGCTTAAACAGGTGCGAAAAAATTGCATCTAAATTAGTGCATTTGTCCATACAACAGGTTTATTCTCTCGGTGCCCCAGTACATGCATAATTTACACAGTAAATTATTTTACAACTTTATAACAGGACAATGGTCTATTACAAATCTTATAATTTGAAAAGACCATGTACGCAATATCAAATGTCTAAAATGTCTTTACAAATCTAAAATAGCTAATATCTATAAAACATATCTAAGCTAATTTCAGAAATAACTTAATATCGATAACAGATAAAACCAAAAATCGATTACAAATATCACCAAATATCGATCATTAATGTCGATTACAGATATCTCCAAATATCGATCATAGATCAAACTGAATATCGATTGACAGCTTTAACCAAGTATCGATGACATTGTGTACAGATATAACCAGATGTCGATAATAGATCAAACCAAATATTGGTTACCGATCTATTCAGATGTAATTGACAACTCTAACCAAATATCAAAAATATATCTAACCAAATAACGATAACAGATCTAACCAAATATCTATAATATTAGATATACAAAAATATCGATTACATACCTGTACCGATTATCAGGTTATCTGCATGTTGATATCGTAAAATATCAGCTGCGAGACATAATATGAAGCTTTTTGTCGAGTGAGCGTAGCGAACGAGATCAAAAAGCCTTCATATTATGTCAAGCAGCTGATATTTTACAATATCAATATGCAGATAATCTGATAATCGATTTATCGGGCTATATTTGCGTGTTTCAGAAGTGTTTTCTTTGTTTCACCAGCACACAAAAGATGACTTGATAAGTTCGGGTCAAAGTTATTAACGTCGGTTCAAACATTATGACGTCGCTGATATGTCCGGGTCAAAGTTTTTAAGGCCGGGTCAATGTATTTGACGTCACAAAGACATGATACGGAATAATATTAAGAGCTGAACAGAGTGATATAGACAGTGGGACGACCGATAATACTAAATATCGATTACAGATATAAACAATTATCGATTAAAAAGTCTAACCAAATATTAAAGCAGTTCTATTTCAATTCTTATATACAACATATCATAATTTACAGTTCTTAGATATAACATGTACATTTAAGATCTAACCGATATGAAATGTAGCTCTAATATACAAAACATCGATTACAGATCGAAACGAAAATTCCTGGTCTAATATACAGAATATCGAATACAGATCCAACCAAAATCAATTTCTGGTCTAAAATTAAAAAAATATTCATGGCATATCTAAGGACAATTCGGAGTTGTCCTATTAGAAAGCCATTCCCATTTCATTTGGGAGGGGAATATAATTATGTTGACGACAAAACTGAGATTTAATGTGAAAATGTACGTTCAAGCTCACTGATTTTCCCATCGTATTATAAAAGTTTTATTTAACAGTTATATTTAACTGAAATTTGATACTTCTACCCATCACCCCGTTAACGCATGTTAGTTAGTTAAAGAACTGGTCTCCTTTGTGTTGTGTCGACAATAGTATTTTTTTGACAGTTGAAGTTGGTTTTTTTTTGTGGGTATTTTGTTTGTTTGTTGTTGTATTTTTTAACCGCCCTTTTTATGTAATATAGCAGAAAACACACAATACAGGAGCGTTTAACTGTGTCTCTCTCTTTAAAATTTAGTATAATAGATTTTTTAATGTTGTCAACAATATTTTACACAAAAATTGTACCAACGCCTACTTTAATGTGTTCTGTTCTCCTTTTTAGGTGTGATCTAGACTTGATTGATACATGTAATATTAATAGTAGTTTCACTCAGTCTACGTTATTTTACAGGTGCAGTTGTTCGGGCGGTCATATCCTTGTTTCGCTTTAGAATTAAAACTGACTCATCTATGATTTCAATAACCAAATGTATTCACGTTTGCAATGCACGTATAATTATCGTAAATCCAGTTAAATATTCACTTAAGAGATACATGAAATTTTATAGATTTATTAGCTAACATGTTTCATTTAGCCGCAAATTGCAACCTATAAATTTCTAGCGTCAATATTTGTACAGAAATATATCTGTACTTTCTATTATAAATTCCGTACATAGTGATAGCCCAATTTTCATCAGATGGTTTATTTTATTTTTTTCATTATTCTCTATAAAATAGAAAATAAAACTGAAAATAGAGTATAAACCATAACGAAACTTTTAAAGTTCGCAGAAATGGATATTTTTTTAATAACATATTTATTTATTATATTTTTATTACATACCAATATACCGACAATAATGACTGCTATAAAATATCCAATGACCACTAATATATCTCCCCAATGGAGGGTGGTGTCTACATCGTCCACCGCCATGCTTCTCAATAGACAAATTGTTTATACCGGTACACACCTGAGACAGGTAGAAATACAAGGAACATCTCAAAATGTATAACCAGAGTTATCGGTCGTGTAACCTATCAACTTATGTGACAGTACGCTCCTACACATTAAATACTAATTAGAGATAAATTTATAACTAACTTCCTTAAAGGATATTACAGTAAAACATTGTTATCTTCAACAACACGTTTGTTTTAAATTGTCACAAAATGAAAGAACACCTTTATTTTATGAATTGCACTTTTAGGAATTTTGGTCCTCAGTGCTCATCAACCTCGTACTTTTACTGATGAGTCTTTTGTAGACAAAACGCGCGTCTGGCGTAAAAAAAATCAATCCTTGTATCTATGATGAGGTTATTTGCATGCGTCTGAGGCATTTTTCTGGATTGACTTTGAACAGTAAAACATAATGTGATATAAGCTTAGTGTATTCGTAGGGTGACTGTTATGGAATATCCGTTTGGCAGTCAGATGATATCAGATATGTGTAATATCGTAACTACAATCCTGATTCCTTTTAACGAATGTGACTTACCAAATTATCGGGTTTGCAATGACATAATCAGCAACACAACGGGTGACACGTGAGGAGCAGTATCTGCTAACCCTTCCGGTGCAACTAAGATCACTACCAGGTTTTTCTTAGTCTTCATTTTGCTATATTGTGTTTTGTGTACTATTGTTTGTTTGTTTATTTGTTTGGCTGTTTTTTTTTTTTTTGGTTTTTTTTTCTTTTTAGCGATGGCGTTGTCAGTTTATGCAATAATAAAATTAAACTTACAAGCCCATTTTCAATTAGTATTTCACGCTCTAAACATATTTTCGAAATTGTTAGATTTAAAGCATAAATAAGTATCCCCTAAAATCAGCGGTATAAAAGTTCGTACGCTTTATGACCTGAGATTTTTTTCTTCAATGCAAGTCACGCCCTTCGTTTTCATTTTCATAGCTTGACAGGTTTGATTAAAGTGCAGATGCACATATATATGTTGAATTGATTTAAGAAAAAAAATAAACTTAATACAATGTTTAAGTGTGGCTTAACAATTATGCAAGACACTTTTGCAATGTCGTTATAATTATTATTTTCTACAAGGTTATGCATTTCTTTAAAACCGTAAACCCATTTGATGTCTACTGATTGATAGTTTAGTTGGAGAAAATGATTTATTAAGTAGCTTGAATTGGCTTTGAACTGGCTTTCAGAAACTACGTGTGCTCCCAATCGATACCTTGTATTAGGGGAGGGAAGGGAGGGATACTATTAAACAGGGCTTAACCAGGCACACTCGTTACGTTCCCTTTCCAATTCAGAAGATTGTAAGTTAGTACGTCCTTTTGTTTTTATTGAAGATCCTATCGTTGTGCTTCTTTTTAAGTTTTATACTATTTTATGTTGGATGACCGTACTTTATGATCCTTAATCAACGAGGTACCAAATTAACACTTACTACGTTAATAAATTTACGAATTAAATAACTTTACTAAAATCCGTCGAGACTTATTTGAACATAGTTGTTGTTGTTAAAAAGATACCTTTGAAATGCTCCCCTAACGGTTTGTCATTAAAATAGTCTGATTAATAGAGCAGAAATATTGAAAACATGTAATGAATTCAGCATTAAACATTATTTATTCGTTTTCAAGGGGTCATCCAATTCGTTGACCGGACAGTAAAAAGTTTAAATTACACCTCTGATAATTTTCAAAGTGTAAAACTTTTATATTTAAGAAAAAAATCAACAAAAGACAGATTACAAAAGAACCTGCACAATTTTATAGCTTTTAAAATGTCAATAATTTTGAAAACAATAAATACGTCATGATTACAAGGATTGTTTGAACAGGCACAACCTTTAAAGCATATAAATAAACAATATAATAGTACATACATACCGATCATGATTGTTCAAATATTCTGTTTTTAAAAAATATATCAATAAAGAAGACAAATTTAACGTATTTTACTATTAAAATATAAACATGATATGTAATGTAACAAAAAACGAATAGTAACAAACACTTTTATTATGAAACATAGGTCTTTAGAATATGCATACAATGTATATAGGGGGAATCTGATACGTTTAAATATTTAAATATTTATTTATTATACAGAATTATCTTAATTTTATTTTATTCTCAGGTAGACATCACCCTGTCCAAATGTACTGCAATAAGGCAACAGTTACGGTGTCTATATACTGAGGAATAAAGTTAAGCAACACATGTTTTAATTATTATTCATTAGATATTTCGAATACTAACAACAGTTTAAACTAATCATCTTTGTTACAAAAACTATATGGTGCATTTTTTTTTCAGCGAAAATTCTCGGGTGTAAAGATTTAAACTCTTGAAATGCTCTCTTTCAAGTTTTTTAACCAGTATATATAGGGTTCATGTTTTTGTACGGTCACTAGTAAATGGTAGGGTAGTGGGTTTTGAACCGATGAGAAATCTGATACTTTTGTTACCTTTCTATTTAGATTTCCGTGCTCGTTAATTCCTTACAAAATGTAGTTGAAATAAATTACTATTCCTCACTTGCCCATACTTGATTGTAAATTTATATCTCATAACACAAAAAGATCCAAATTTGATTTAAATTCAAGACATTACGAGAACCTAAAAATAAAGTCTCTTGACTTTTTCTATTCAAACAAGGTTTATGGACGGTGATTATAGTCGGAGTTTTCTAAATTATATGTGTTTAAGTGTACATAGTAAACACTAATTTTATAAAATGTGTATAATAAACATTATTCGAGGAAGATTTTTACGATGGAAAAAAGCAAAAAGCTATTTACTGTAGTTCTAATTTTATTTTAACAATATTTATTACAATCAACAAAGTGCATGCATTGGAAGTAGACATCTTTTTACTATTTTGTCAAATGCTAGTCCTGAGGGACAAGGTTGTACGTAAGGCATTCCTTGGAAACAGTTTAAAAACTTGAAGCAATCATTCGGATACGGGAAAAGTCCTGTATCGTCTGGACAGGAAACTCCCGTGTAGCACGTGACCGCCATTTTGTGATTGCAAGTATGTGTTCTTGCGTCAAACATATTTCCCGGTTCACATTTTAAATGTACACTTGTCCCACGTGTGCATTTATAAAAATAAGCACAATTCAAAGGATCTGGAAATAATCCATCTTTCGCACAGTAAAAGTGATTTTCCGTTTCAGGTGGCTTGTACAGTATTCCTGCAAAAAAATAAACACAAGTGCTTGTTAAAACAATACGTTCTCCAAACATGCGTTTAACGTACGGTGCTCCAAATATGCGTTTAACGTACGGTGCTCCAAACATGCGTTTCTGACATGTTTCGAAACGTATGGTAAATTCCTGGGAAACATGCGTTTACAATTTACATGCGTTGCATTTTTTGCTGTGTATCTTTAAACAAATCTGCCAACAACTGAATTTTAAGGTGACCTCTAATTTAATCATCATTAACATAATGCAGAATCCATTTAAAAATGTTTCATCGAGGTTACGTGATCAATGACATGTTTCTATTTATCTTATGGATTGATTCTTGTTGACGTCCATTAAAGCCTTTCCTTAAAATAATTGTCAAGACAAGCCAACACTGAATGATAAGAAATGACTTTGACAATACAATTATTCATATGAGAGTTGAAGAAACACAAGACAGTCAGTACCGTTTCTTAAGTTCGAGCCTATAATTTTCGGGGTTGGGAGAAGGAGTGTTGTTCACTTGAATAATTATCCTGAATCTTCGCCTGGAGAGAAATAGAAGAAGAAATAGGCGTCCCATAAAAAATAGACGAACATATGAACAATGTTCATTTAACAACAAAAACCTCACCAAACTCTAGAGAACTCATGTATTATTTCTTCTCCTTTAATGGCACCGTATTTGACATTCGAATTATAGTAGATAGATTACAAGAAACCGTAAAGCTACTCTCCGTATATTCAAATATATCATGTATAGTAAGATATACAAAGAAAAAGAAAAAAATAAGTCTGTGGCATTTTTTTTTTAGATATTCACTAAAATTGTTTCCTCATATTTATATGAGCACGAGATCCGAACTCAACCGAGTATGGCAGTGAGTCGGGATCAAAGGTTATTTATCTTAGAATTTTTAATTGCCAAGACTAATGGATTCTTTTCCAGGCGCAAAACATTTCGACACTTCAATTAAAATAACCTTTTATGTAAGTGGTTTAAGATTTATTGACTTATGTTCAGTGACAAATATTTCACAAACATCCAAGACGAGAACAAATTTATTTAATTGATATCTAGTGTCTTTAAATTTGGATAACTTGAGACAAACATTTAGACTTCCACTATGTCTAAATAATGGTATTTTGTGAGGAGGCAGAGTGCTCCTTGCAGCGGACAAACTACGAAACATTTATAATGATGTCGAAAGGATTCTTTAACGTCAGAGAGCGTGGTACTCCCCTTACAAGAGGCTTCAGATTTAACGTCCCGTACCCACATGACATGGGTATACATATTTATACATCTCTTACAGACAAACAGACATATAATTTAGCAAGGCTTTTAGTACTTCGAAACAACTCAAGGGATGCCACTATGTCTATATCCCATTTAAACTTTAGGGAAGTTGTATGTCATACAAATATCTGTTGCCTTTTAAAAGTAGTCTCTATACATTGGCTTCTTCTAAAATTGAATTATTCGAATAGGTACAAACATGACCACCCCCCCCCCCTTTTCCCAAAAGAAGGGAAAAAAAGAAAAATACTATTTCAAGCATTTATTCATCTAAAATGATTTCATTATAAATTGCAGTTACATTTTGTGGTAGAAAATTGATATAACAATAAAATACTTTTATCTGGTATATTAATACATAGCTTCATATCAAAGAGAAAAATCACTTCAAGAAAAAAAATCACCTAATAACTACTAGGCTTCAGATAAGATTAAGATAAACCTATGCATGTTATTGTGTCAACATGCGTATACGTACATGTCTAAAGAACTGGTAAGAAGGGTATCTATGCTGAATGAAATCATATATTATATGATATCAAATTCACAAAAGTAAAAACTGACACTTTGATTAAACATTGCGTAAGAGCCATACTTAAAAAGTAATACATTAAAGATACGTTTTCTGTAAATATCGATTTTAAGTACATTTAGTTTTATTGAACTAAACTTCAAAATGTACTTGGTAGTCATGTAAAGGGGGTTGTTCATTTGCAGATAAATGTCTTTGAACTTTTAACAATATTAATGCAATAGAAATTATCATATGTTTTCAACAAATACATAGTTTAAACAAAATTATATTCGGAATAGGGCAACAAGCCAATACTTTGTAGCCCTCCTCCCAGAAAAGACATTATGTACAGGTCTAGGTCTATGAAAATGAGATGGGTATACGTAATAGATATCTTAGTCAAACACAGTCCTAGAAAGTCTAAAAGTCGGTATGCGACCTTCAATGAATGAAATGTGCACATTCCATACATATATAAATTAGGCCATTAGTTTTCTCGTTTGTATTGTTTTACATTTGTCATTTCGGGGCCTTTTACAGCTTACTATGTTGCTCATTATTGAAGGCCTTACGGTGATCAATAGTTGTTATTTTTTTGTGTGATTTGGTCTCTTGTGGAGAGTTGTCTCATTGGCAATCATACCACGTCTTCTTTTTCGTATGTGGTTCATAAGACAACATATGAAAGTTTTTAACGACCTTAACTGGCTATATAGACCTTACACGGTCGGTAGTTCATAAGTGTCTCCGTTTGTCATTTTTATTCCACCGTCAAAGGTATACAAATGTCCAGCGTCCGTCTGTCCGGGAACTTGAGAACAACTTATCCAAATTTCACGAAACTTAATATAGTTTTTTTTTTACATGTCACGCCGTTCACGCCGTATCTCAAAAACGATTAATGATTATTGCACAAAACTTTACACACTTCTTAATAATATTAATCTAAAGATCTGCTTACTTTTTGGTTATGATTCGAAATCTTATTTTAGAGTAATTGAGTTTTTTGTAAAACAAAACAAAAAAAGGGGGGGTGGGGGTCACATGTCGCGTGATGATTCTTTATTTTATTTTTATTAAGCTTTTTGGTAAAAACATAAAAAAAACATGTTGTGATCAATTTTTTTCCTCAATCTTATTTAAACTTCCTATTGAGCAGGAATAAGGAATGAGTCAGGATATACTTAGCATGACTTCCTGTGCATTCCCGTGTCATTTCAAAAACATTCATTAAATATTGAGTTTTTTTAACAGGACGACGGCTGTATCATACGATCGTGGCGCAGCTGTTTATTTCTTTATAGATTAACCGTTGTTTTTTCTATTTGATTTACCCTATGTCATTTTTCGGGCCGTTTATAGCTTGCTGTTCGGAGTGAGCCAATACTCCCATGTTGAAAAAAAAGAAGATGTGGTATGATTGCCAAGGAGACAACTCTCCACAAGAGACCAAACTGACACAGAAATTTACATTTATAGGTCACCGTACGGCCTTCATCAATGAGCAAAGCCCATACCGCATAGTCAGCTGTAAAAGGCCCCGAAATGACAATGTCAGACAAGTATACATTCGATGATGTCGCGACAGTAGAAAAGATGGTGCATGTGATAGTGGCTACGGCAATTGAAACAAAACCTTGTCCATGTGTCAAACAGATACTTTTAAAGTTCAACCAAATCAAGATCGTGTCCATTTTATGCTACGTTTCACTACATCTACCAATGTTAAAATAAAAAATGGAATAAACGAGGATAACTAGAAAATCTATGAACCAAGTTGAGACATATTGGTAAAGATAAGAGTACTTAATTTGTAGGTAATGGTTTCTGATTTTCTATATCGATGGATTGCTGTCTCGATTATGTGCATCCCACATCCACATTTATTATATCTATTTATATGAATAAAAATGATGTGTGTATAGGGATAATGATACAGCAAACCAACGACACAGACACTCAAATATACTAACTATAAAGAGGACTAACTATGTAATCACAGTATGATACAGTGACCGCATGGAAAGCTGGTACTCGTTTATAACATGGTTTGCAGATAAGTATTTAGTTCTGAATTCATTGATATTCATGTCACGCCTTATACATGTATATACAATTATATCCTTTGTATGAGGTCGATACCCGAATATATTGACCTGAAAGAAGTATATGGACTGAGGACGAAGTTAGTATTCACCTCATAGAAAAGATATAATTGATTAATTAATAATTACCAACAATATTTGTATCAAAATCGTTAGCAATTATAATTATTTTCTTTTTTTTTCATCATCAAAATTTGTTGGAATTTCATAGATATAAAATTTTACAAGGCGCAGTCGAAAATATATTAGGAGAAATGTCATAAGGTAAGCCATCTTACACAGTGAAAGGCAAAGGACGAAATGCATGATTACATGCAGTATCGATTGGAACGTCTCTTATAAACACAATGTATTGTCATTTAGAATTTAACACGAACGGCATTGTTTAGAACAATAGTTCCTCAAAGCGATGTGATTTCAAATAAAATATACTATTTTTCATAGTTTGTCTGCTTTAATTTCCTTGACAAATGTTACATGTACATGTACAAAATGTAGGTGGTTTACTTTGTAAATTTTTTTCTACTAAATATATTCCACGCCATCACGTCAATAAATATTATACAATAGTGTACGTACACTAATAAATTTTGTAGGAGGGACGTGTCTTTGACTTAATCATTATATAATCAAAGTTTAAATTAACCTAGTGTTATATCTGAGTACAAATAGCATTTCACTTAATGTATTATTATTTCAAGAACCCATATTTCTTTTAAATTAAAATGTCTAAATGCATACACTTCTTTTTTCAATCAGATCCGTCTTATTCTTGTTGGTTGTGACGTCAAGTGCTAAATGTGACATTAATGTTCCTTATGTCGTAACTACAGTCCCTTTCCGTTTCCACGAATGTGACCTACCGAATTATACTATTATACCGTCTGTAATAATATGAGCAACATGACTGGTGCTACATTTGGAGCAGGACCTGCATATCTTTCCAGAGCACCTCATATCACCCCTAGATTTTGGTGGGGTTCGTGTTGCTTAGTCTTTAGATTTCTATGTTGTGTCTTCCGTACTACTATTTGTCTGTATGTCTTTTTCTTTTTTTAGCCATGGCGTTGTCAGTTTATTTTCGATATATGAGTTTAAATCTTCATTCTTATCATTAAGATTAGCCACAGACGAGGCTTTATATTTATACCTCATCACAGCCAAACAGACCTTTGCCCAAGTTAGAATCTTTGTTCCCGTTGTATGAGTTGTACTTCCGGACGGGATAAGTTCAGGGATATTTCTATTCCAATTTTTACGCTTTAGAGGACTTAAAGAGAGGTTTGTAACTAATTGAAATGTAAATACAAACCATTACCTATGTTACAATTTCCAAGTGTATCTGGACCAGAAGTTACAGCAAGTCTGGGATCAGAAGCTGAAACAAACAAGAAAGAAAGCTTATTTCAAACGGAATATCACATCCTATTCTTTATGAAGATGTAGTTTACCGAGCCCAGAAATTTCAATACGATACTGGTAAACCTATATATCGTTTGAAAAAAAACGTATTCTAAAAGGTCACCAATTTAACACAGTGACTATATAGTTAAATCTTTTAACATTGTTTTCATTGGAATTGATATGAATTTTATTATGATATCAGCAATTAACATCAACCTAAATGTTATTTCTATGACTTTTTGTTCATATGAACATTCATTCTCTACAATCTGTCGATACCTGTATCTAATAAAAAAGAAGATTGCCAATGAGACATCTGTCCACAGAGACCAAAATGACACAGACATTCACATCTATAGGTCACTACGCGGCCTTCAACAATGAGCAAAGACCATACCGCATAGTGAGCTATAAAAGGCCCCGATATGACAATGTAAAACATTTCAAACGAGGAAACTAATGGTCTTATTTATATAAAAGAATGAAGGAAAAATAAATATGTCATACATAAACAAACGACACCCACTGAATTACAGGCTCCTGACTTTGGACAGGCACATATATAAATAATGTGGCGGGGTTAAACATGTTAGCGGGATCCCCTAACCTGTGACAGTGGTATAACAGTACAGTTCATAAGAACGAAATATAAATATCAGTTGAAAAAGGCTTAACTCAATAGATGGACAAAATACAAGTGAACGTGGTCTAAAATTAGTAAACAGATACATTTTGATATCCAATTTTGAATTAAAGATTTTGCTCAAAAACAATGATCAACCCAATCAGTAAACAGGATACGTTAAATTGGCATTATTGTTTTGGCTCATACGGAGATGTGTTTTCAAGAATGCCAATGAGACGACTTTTTACATACAAACATCTACAAAAATGTATGTGTTTTTGATACCGGATTTTAAAATTAAAACATCAACTTAGTTATATATATGTTATATGTTAAACATGAATATATACTTACCGAGACATGTATTATTTCCAAGATCACTAATGACGTCATCCATGCCAGATTTGTAATCATCAACTACAAAGGCTTTACAAGGATCTGACGCTAGACTCATTGCAGTGTCTACACTTCTTTTAAATGACGTCACTACATAGAATACGACTCCATTTTGTTTCATATATTTTGCATACCATGCTGACGTTGTATGATCAAATATAATATTATTTAAAAAGAGTACAATAACTTTCTTTCTGTATATTTCTGTCGTCATATTTAGCATTTCTAAAGCATCCTCTAATACTGGTTTCAGATATATCCCGTTGCTTGTTATTTTTGTCCGTTTGATGCCTAATGAGGAAATTTCGGTATTTGCTGATTTTCGCGAAGTCAAGAATTTACTCTTGGTGCGAGAAATTGGACTATATTCCAAAATTTTAATCTTGAAGTCATATTTTGATATTTCAAAATATTTAATAATCTCAAGTAAGAAGTCTTCCAAGTAAACTGTCATTGTTGATTTCCAGCGACTCATAGGTACCGCAAATACGACGGAAGCTCTATTCTTACATCGAGAAACTGTAAAATTATAAAATAAAAAAAATAAAAAGTCATCGGTCAGTATAATAAAAACATGAATACTAATTGGTGGCCTTCGGCTGTTGTCTGCTCTTTGGTCGGGCTGTTGTCTCTTTGACATATTCCCAATTCCATTCTCAATTTCATATAAATATACAGATCTTGCTACAAAATACTTATATTGTTATCCTTAGTATTTTATCGTACCTACTTACCTACCCTACTTTTTCTGAAAGGAGATAGAAAAACGGTTTTAACTTTTATGGGGCCAGGGAATAAAGATTGCCATGGCAGGTAAACTGCTTACCCCTCGTCGGATGTTTGTAAATGTCTCAAGTCAGGAGCCTCTGGCCTTTGTTAGTCTTGTTAGTCCATTTATATGTAATGGGGTTTACTAGTGTGACGTCCAGTATCACTGAACTAGTACACAATTTTTGTTTAGGGGCCAGCTGAAACACGCCTCCGGGTGCGGGATTTTCTAGCTGTGTTGAAGACCCATTGGTGGCCTTTTAAGATGGCTGTTTTCTGCTTTTTGGTCGGGTTGTTGTCACTTTGACGCATTCCACATTTATATTCTCAATTTTATTTTTTAGCTTAATGATATGAAGTAAAATCACAAAAAAACGAACTCCGAGAAAAATTCAATCGGAAAGTCCCTAATAACATGGCAAAATCAAATGACAAAACACATCAAACGAATGGACAACAACTGTCATATTCCTGACTATGTATATATGCATTTTCAAATGTAGAAAATGGTGGACTGAACCTGGTTTTATAGCGCTAAACCTCTCACTTGAACGTCAAATTCCGTTATATTTACAACGATGCGTGAACAAAACAGACATAATAAATAAAATAGTAAAAAAATGGGTACAGCAGTCATCACTGTGTTACAATCTTAAAACAAACAAGACACAAAAGCATCTATCAACTTAAAAACACATTCATTGCTTCGCTTGTCTGACGTCAGAAAATTTATACGTCAAATTTATAGGAAGACATTTAGTCGTTCAATGTTTATACACAACAATTTTATAATTTCACATGGAAAATGTTGGCATTCTGTTAAGGGTTAAGAATGAAAAGTATGTTAAAATTAATTTCAGAAATAGACCGAGATCTAAAATGGAAAATTGACCTTTAAGTTAATAAGATTGTTCAAAATCACAAACTACACGTTACTTACGTTCACTCTGATTATCCGCCAACGAAATCCCAAATAATAAAAGCAAAAATAATAGAACCATGTTCATTGTTAAATGATTTCATTTGGAGAAATATTTTTTTTATAGAATATACACGAAAATGATATTAGTTGTGTATTCGACAAGAAATAAATGTCAGTACGTATTATTTGCACCAGTTAACATAACACAGTAATATTAATGTCAATCACATTAATTCTGTGACATGTTGGTGGCAATTAATTGCAAATAATAATCTATTTATCCAAACCGAACATAATTAATGGAGACCTTAATAGGTGTCTGCGGTTTTTAGGTTTCTGGACTACACACGAGGGTTTGGATGGTGTCCTACCATTCTACATTTTTTCAATATTTGTATGCCATATTTGTAATCTTTATACAGTTTACCCATTATACTTTTTTTTCTGCAATTCTTTTTTTTTTCAAATTTTTTGACAAACTTTTATTTATCCCTGGGTGAACAAAGGTGGACGTTATTTACACCGGGGTAATTAACCAATCAGATTGCAGGATATTTGCTGCATGAGAAATAATTGAATATATAACCCCAGTGGCATGATTCGTATATTCATTACCCCAATGGCATGATTCTTTATTTCATAACCCAAATGGCATGATTCTTTATTTTATTACCCAAAAGGCATGACTCTTATATTTATTACCCCAACGGCATGATTCTGATATTTATTACCCCAATGGCACGATTCTTATATTTATTACCCCAATGGCATGATTCTTATATTTATTACCCCAATGGCATGATTCTTATATTTATTAACCCAATGGCATGATTCGTATATCTATTACCCCAATGGCATGACTCTTATATTTATTACCCCAATGGCATGATTCTTATATTTATTACCCCAATAGCATGATTCTTATATTTATTACCCAATTGGCATGATTCTTATATTTATTACCCCAATGGCATTATTCGAATATTTATTACCCTAATGGTATGATTCGTATATTTATCACCCCAATAGCATGATTCTTATATTTATTACCCGAATGGCACGATTCTTATATTTATTACCCCAATGGCATGATTCTTATATTTATCACCCCAATGGCATGATTCTTATATTTATCACCCCAATGGCACGATTCTTATATTTATTACTCCAATGGCATGATTCTTATATTTATCACCCCAATGGCACGATTCTTATATTTATCACCCCAATGGCATGATTCTTATATTTATCACCCCAATGGCATGATTCTTATATTTATCACCCCAATGGCATGATTCGTATATTTATCACCCCAATTGCATGATTCTTATATTTATTACCCCATTATTCTCTATTCTATATTTGTTTTGGATATTTTTGTCTATCATATTATATATCCGTGGTCCATTTTCCTGTAGTATTGACGCATTATATTGTTCAGTCTGTAAACTTCATCTAGACCCTCATACTTTTACTATGGTATAAACCACCTACAACACCATCAAATCATAATGAATCTCTTAGTTTTCTGTCCTTCGCCTTTTTTTCTGTAAGTAGACTAGTTTAACACCAAAACATTCTGCATGTGCCTTTCTTATGAACCAGTCGTTGGTACATTTCTGTCATATTTTTGTCGTAAATTGTAATGTAATAAATTGACTGTTAGTTTCAGTCTAGTTGTTATTTAACAATGTTCATGTCGGAGTTTTTTTTATAGCTAGTGTTTTGTCATTGTTAACAGTTTTGCAAGATCTTAAGGCACTTCCTTTTTGATAATATGCTTGAAAATACACCAAAATCAATGTTTTTAACACCTTTATTACATTTGTTTTTATGATACTGAGAAAGTTAGAAAATTCTTCTGATGTTTGAGGAAATTGACCCATCCTCTTTTCAATAACTGACGCAAATGAGAATAACTTGTTTTACATTGTCATGTCGGTGCCTTTTATAGCTGACTATGCGGTTTTGGGCTTTGATCATTGTTGAAGGCCGTACGGTGACCTATAGTTGTTAATTTCTGTGTTTTTTTGGTCTCTTGTTGAGAGTTGTGTCATTGGCAATCATACCACATCTTCTTTCTTAATTAATGTCACATTTAGCACTTGACGTCACAACCAATTAGAATCAGACGGATCCGATTGAAAAATATTTATTGAAAATTAAAAGTGCCATCTGCCATGTCCTTGTTACCTAATACAATTTAGAACATGTAAAAGAGGGACAATAGATACCAGATGGACAGTCAAACTTATGAATCGAAAATAATTTGACAACGCCATGGCTTAAAATGAAAGGACAAACAGACAAACAATAGTACACACAACACAACATAGAAAACTAAAGAATAAACAACACGAACCCACAAAAAACTAGGGGTGATCTCAGGTGCTCCGTAAGGGTAACCAGATCCTGCTCCACATTTGGCACCAGTCGTGTTACTTATAACAAATCCGGTAAGTAGTCTAATTCGGTAGGTCACATTTAAGAGAGGGAAGGGGATTGTAGTTACGACGTAAGGAACATATCCGATATCATTTGTGAAAAGGTTATTCCATAACGGTCAACCAACTCGTGATGGCGTCCGTAAAATTTACGAAAGATGATTTCAACTTCACCATTTGGAGCTCTTGATTTAATAGCTTCCTTGTGAGCAACAATCCTCTATCAAGAAAATTATGATAGAAATGCAACCACGGGAATATCGTATTAATTGGGAGATATATACACTGTATGCAGGTGCTGCAGGAATGTTGCTACTAAGAAATGGAAAGTTCCCAATTGGAAAGCTGAAATCATCTCTTTTGTAGCAAAGTTTTGTTTTCAATCGACCCTCATTGTCAATTTCTAGATGTTAGTCAAGATATGAGGCCGACTTAACTGTATCTGTTATATCTTTTATCTCTAGTTCAATGGGATAGATGCATTTTTACAAAGTCACCAAATTTTGAATTATTTATGAAAGAACATCATCTATATAACGGAAAGTAGAGTTAAAGGATATTGCTAACTTCTTATCTTTCCTCCTAAGAAGTTTCTGTATGAAGTCAGCCCCATAATAATAAAAAAAAAACAAGTCGGCAAGAAGAGGGGGACAATTTGTTCCCATTGGAATGCCGATAGTCTTTTGAAAAACGCGTCCTCCGAACGTAACAAATATGTTGCCAATCAAGAAATCAAGCATCTAGATAATGACTGTTTCAGGGTGATCCTTTACAAAGTAGGATTTATCCCTTCCTAAGACAAGATACTTGTTTTTTTCGTTGAACATTCTTTTTTATGGAACAAAGCAATACCAACTCTTTCAATTTGTTTTTTAGTTTGGAATGTGGAATTCTTGTATAAAGTGTAGAAAAGTCAAATGTTTTAATACTATTACAAGATGAAAGAGAGTTAGATTGTATGTATCTAAAAGATCGTTGGAATTTTTAAGTATCCGTATCTGGTTCACGCCACCTCTAGAATTATCGAAAGCCAACAGGGTCAAAATTCTTACTTCGTAACTAGTAACTGTGTGATTTGTCAATTTGGATATTGATGTTTTGTAACTTGTCGATTTGTAAATTGTCAATTTGTATATTGATCATGTTGATGTTTTGTAGCTTGCCGATTTGTAAATTGTCAATTCGTATAATGATGTTTTGTAACTTGTCGATTTGTAAATTGCCAATGTGTACATTGATCATGTTTTGTAACTTGTCAACTCGTTAATTGTCAATTTGTGTATTGATGTTTTGTTTACTTGTCGATTCGTTAATTGTCAATTTGTATCTTGATGCTTTGTAACTTGTCGATTCGTTCAAATGTCAATGTGTGAAATGTCAATATTTGAAATGTCATCGTTGTATTATGCTAACGAACATTATGGCGAAATATGGCGCTCGGTTTCTTCTTCGGTGTATAAGCCTCCTGTAAGTAGGAGCACCGCCATATGGAATATATACCTCAGTAATTTTAATCCATGAATTACAGCAAATGCGTCTAAAAGAAAGCAAAACAAAAATTGAATGTTTACGGGATGTATTTTATATAGTTTCCGCTCTCAAACGGAAGTCAACGTCAGTAAATAAAATAAAACATGGATGTTTTATTTTATTTACTGACGTGGACTTCCATGTTTTATTTTATTTACTGCATGACGTGGACTTCCGTTTGAGAGCGGAAACTTTATAAAAATACATCCCAACTAGTTAAGTCCCTCGACGTAATCGATCTCTCCTAATTGCGAAGTTAATGAAATAGTCGTTGGTCAGTGGATTATAACGACTGTATTATTTAGTAAATACAATAAGAGGTGTGATAATAAACAGTATGATTGCCAATGAGACAACTATCCACCAATTGAAAGCGAAGTTCAAATAAAGTCGATGTAAGCAAGTATTGGCAACCTACGGCCTTCAACAATAAAACCTAATACCGTATAGTCGGCTATAAAAGGCTACATCATTACTGGAAAACCCAGTTACTAGTAATCTTAAAATGCTAATATCGGACCATTTTATTCTGACAGGAGGGGAAAAGGTTGACATATATACTAGGCAAAAAAAGAAACGTTACATTGGTTTTTAGTTTGAAAATATCACATATATTAATTTCAAATATTTTCATGATTAAAACTAGTAATCTAAATGATTTATCTTTCAAATTTACTCATTTATAAAAAATATCGGAAATGACGTAACGTCATTTTCTGATTTCAAACAAATAACCATTTTTCAAAAAATTACCTGTATTGAATTGGAATCGAGTTGTCTTTTTTGTCATTTATTGTGTCGAACACGATTGTTAACAAAAGCTCGCATTAAAAAATTGAAAAAAGTTACACGTAAAACAATGCCCCGTCTACGTCAAAATGAGAGAGAACGAGCTATAAGGATGTTGGCAGCAGGAATGACTCAAGTGCAGGTTGCAAATCACTTTAATGTCTGTAGAATGACTATTGCAAGGCTTAAGACTCGTCTTAGAGATACTGGAATAACAAATGATCGCCCCCGTAGTGGCAGGCCACGTAAAACTACGTTACTTCAAGACAGACACATCCATTTCATTCATCTCCGGAATCGATTTGTAAACGCGTCACAAACTGTACGACAAATCCACGGAAGTCATAACAACATTATATCTGCTCAAACAGTTCGTAACCGATTGCGTCAAGTTGGTCTAAGAGCTCGTCGTCCATTTCAGGGACCTATCCTTACGCAACGCCTTCAATGGACACGGGTACCGATTCGATGGAATAGGCAAACATGGAGACAGGTTCTTTTTACCGATGAATCTAAATTCAACTTGAAATTAAGCGACGGCAGAGTCAGGGTCTACCGGAGACGCAATGAACGATTTTCTGATACATGCGTGCAGGACACAGATCGGTTTGGTGGTGGCGGAATCATGGTATGGGGCGGAATTACCTACCAGGAACGCACCGAGTTCAAAATCATCGTTGGTAACCTAAATGCAATAAGGTATAGGAACGAAATACTGGCTCCAGTTGTTCTCTCGTTTCTCCGAAGACATCGTTTTAAACACGTTTTTCAGCAGGTCAACGCCTTGTGTCACGTGACCTTTTTGGTGTTGCCTTGGCCAACAATGTCTCCAGATTTATCACCAATTAAACATCTTTGGGACGAACTTGGACGACGTATCAGAAATAGTCAAAATCAACCGGAAACACTAGCCCAGCTCCGAACAGCACTTTTCAGGGAATGGAACAACATTCCTCAAGATTTTATTCGACGTCTAATTGGTTCCAAGCGACTGAGGTGTCAGGTGGTCATAAATGCAAGAGGTGGTCATACAAGGTATTGACATGTTAACCCGAATTCTGTACTCGTTCTGTTAAAATTGTCCGAAAATGTGCAATATTGTTTTCAATAAAGAAAACTTGTTATTGTTCTCTTCAAAATCATGTTAGCTAACGATTCCATTAAATTTTTGTTATCAATTTTTTGTTATAAAAAATTTAAATGATCTTATAAGCATGTAACATTTCTTTTTTTGCCAAGTATATATATTGTTATACGTGCCTACTGAATTTTTATTGTCAAGAAGCTTCCAGATTTCCGTTCTATAAAAAAAGTTGCAACCAAAAAGACCGAAATATTCACGAGTCCCTCGATCTCAACAGCTGCTTAACTTAACGCCCAGCACTCCCGATATGAACTCAACCCGGTGCCACACCTCCTTAAAGTCCGGCAACCTTACCAAATCTAATATTTTTTCGATCGGATCGGTAATTACTTAACCGAAATGATTCACGATGTTAATCAATAATGCTAATTTTTTTTTAAATGTGGATGTCATATAAAATAAAAAAAATGGGCATTTGCAATAAATTCGAAACAATATAATCATAATATCCAATTGACAGACCAGGTTGTATTCCGCCTGGCTCTTCTATCGAGCAGTCAGCCAGGATCCCATGCTACCATTTTACTCTAAAAATGACCCAATACATACCCTTTGGCTAAACCCCAAATCATGTGCAAATATTATCATGGAGAAATTAGATTAGCTTAAGCATATTGGAGATAATTGCCTTTGTCATGCAAATGGCGAAATAGCAAGATCTTTTATCTGACAATTCAAAGGGATAGGGCATCACTTCTAAAAGTAGAAGTAATTAGGGGAGAGGTGCTGAGATCTCCAAAAACAATGTTTAACCCCGTCGCATTTTTGCGCCTGTCCCAAGTCAGGAGCCACCGGCCTTTGTTAGTCTTGTCTGCTTTTTAATTTTAGTTTCTTGTGTATAATTCGGAGTTTAGTATGACGTCCATTACTCATTGAACTAGTATACATTTTTGTTAAGGGCATGCTGAAGTACATCGACGGGTGCGGGAGTTCCTCGCTGCATTGCAGACCCATTGGTGGCCTTTGGCTGTTGTCTGCTCTATGGTCGGGTTGTTGTCTCTTTGACACATTCCCCATTTCCATTCTCAATTTTATTTAGGTGATACGTGTAGTAAAAAATAAACAGTTTCATAGTTTAACGATCATGGTCATAAACAAAATATCCAGAAGGGACACCTCCTAGTATATTTAGATCTAGTACCATGATCATTCTAGATCTGTATCTGTAGGAAAACGTTGTTGGTACAAATATCGGCTTTAATACAACGACAGAGAGAGCGCCGTCGATGTAGTGACGATTTACGAGCGCAGTTTCTGAACTACTGTCAACGCTCCGTGTGCGCACTACAGTTTTTTCAAGGTTGTTTCATTCGAATACTGTTTTTCCAAAAAATGAGTTAGAATATTGTAGTATTTTGCTCGTTGAGATTTCAAAACACTTTGTGTAGTTTTTGATCTGCATGGTTTTTTTTCCACAGCATTTCTTGACTGATGACTGTTAAATCGGGCCCTTGGCAGCAATTCAGTGTTCTTTTTGACAAGCGTCTTTTTTTTTAAATTGTCTGGTTTTATAGCACTAAGAAACCAGCCCCTCGACCAACTTGTACAGAAATATTAGCTTCTGGCTTGAGCGTATTGCCTCTGTGTCTTGTAGTTTCAGTTTGGTGAGCGTGTTTGAGACGCAACCAACTTCTATGGATTTGTAGTCTCCTGTTATAAATCTCACAGGTTGTCGCTGTCACGTTATCTTTCAAGCTTATTGATGTTTGGAGATGTACTGGTCCCGTACTATTGACCATATGATATACCATTATTGACCTGACCATTAAAATATAAGCGGTTTTCTTGCATTTCGATGGACAATTTCTCAAATTTCTTATCAGGAATCCTAGTCTTAATTTTTCTATGTTGAAAATATTGGTAGTCCTTTTTAGGTCCTCCTTTAGTTGTCTGGTTCCTTTAGATTTTATTACAAAATAGTGCATATTCAATACAGTTTTTATATATAGTATACACTAACTAAATTAACCTCAGTTTGTTTTGCAAAGTTTAAATATGATATGATAAAACATTTTTTTTTATCTTCATTACTCAGGAGCCAAATAAATAAAGATTGTTCGTCCATTTGCTTCTTGTATTAAAACATATCAGTACATAATTATACATTCTTTTCTGAAATGTTCATATTGAGATTATAATAACTTCCCCCATTATACATTTAGTAAAAAAATAGCGACACAGAACAATTTAATATAAGTATAAATGTTCTAGCACCGTCTTATATTTCATGTATTTAGTCTTATTTTGACCCGGTTAAATATAAGGAAGAAATTTCCTGCAAAGTGACAGTAATTTATTTGCGAAGTTGACAAGGAGGCCCATTCAAGCGACACACCTATATATACCTGAATACAGGAAGTCGGACGCACCCATCCAAGGTTTGGTGTCCAGTACAGTAAAAAATCATGTTTATTCGAGGTCATTTCACACATTGACATTGAACGAATCGACAAGTTACAAAACATCAATATACAAATTGACAATTTACGAATCGACAAGTTACAAAACATCAATATACAAATTGACATTTTACGAATCGACATGTTACAAAACATCAAATTGACAATATTGACTATTTACAAATCGACATTTAACGAATCGACAAGTTACAAAACATCAATATACAAATTGACAAATCACACAGTTACAAGTTAAAAATTGACAAGTTACGAAGTAAGAATTTTGACCCCGTTGGCTTTCCATATAGAAAAGGCAGTTTCACAATAACTAAGCTTCTGTAAAACATGAAAATACAACTCAAGTTCAACATGAACAATAACTTTTTTGTAAAAAAAATCATGAAACATATCCATGCTGCTTGCAAGAGTCCATGGAGTTACCGCTTATAAAAGCACTTGTATTTATAATTGGTAAATTTCAGATTTTGTGTAAAGTCAAAATAATAGCCTGAGTATCCAATATAATGATATATATGTGTTATCAAGTTACGTTCAGCTTATCCTCAGTTCCAAAGAAGTGAATTTTTCACTTTCATACACTAGGTAGAGGCATAGTAAAAACAACAACTATGTTTTTTCTTAAATCTACTTTGCAGAATTGTTAAGCTGCAATAATTAAATATTTAAAAGTAAAAGAGGATGATAACACAATGAACAAAAGATAACAACAATGGCATAAATAGTATCATCAATGACCTTTTCAGCTAAAAAAACATTATTTATCAAAATGAAAGAAAATCTGTTATAAAGAAGGTATGAGTCAAAGAGGTTAACATAAAATTTAGTTATTCTATGATAGTCAGAAATTTCTTAAGATTATTTACTTAAAAACGTCATATTATCAGGACCGGTAGCTTCAAGGATGTACAATAAAAATAAATGAAATACTTTTCTAGTAATATTGAAATTTGAAAACAAAATGAAATATTTAGAATTGATAGATTTGCAATAAAGAATTTCAGTATGCCTTTTTGGTCCCTCATGTTATGCTCAATTTGACTAAATTAAGAGCAAACATATAAAAAAAAACATCAAATATGTAACATTAAGGACTTTAAAGTCTAGTTGAGTAATGTAACATTCTTAGTAAGCACAGTACCAAAACAAATGCTAAGTTTCTAGAGAGCACTTTCCCACAACTGATTGTCAACAAAATACTTTTGTTCTACAAGTCTTGGTTCAGGAATGACTCCTATGATCTTATTCATACCGTACCAACATTTATCTCGAACTGAAGTGACCAATAAATCATAATCGATTTTAAGTTTTTTTCCTAATCTATGCATACAAGTGACATATACTTCAGTTTCATCACACAATCTATTACTTTAACAGGATAGGGCTTATTGTCATATTTAACGAGAACATAACGATCAACTAGGTATTGGGGTTTACATCATTTGGATCAAAATTATCCATGTTATCTTTTTCCTCTGTTTCAATATCTAGAACGTTCTGACTTTCGGCACCTGTTTCTAAATTCTTGTGTTGGACTTCATTTAGGTGTACATTACCAACTGATTTATCTGTCATCTGTTCCGGTTCTCTTATATTCTTTGATATTTTGTTTTATTATCAAAGCTCGAAATGATTTGGAACCCAGTTTGTCTCATTCATGTCTGTTCTTGTTGTTGTCCACATTACATAAGATGTTTCAAGGCCTATGTTTTGCCTAGGTAGGATTACCATATGAAGGTCCTTGATTTTGATTGCCTAGTATAGGATACACAGAAGATAATGGTCTGCACAAAATACTGGAAAGTGAAAACAGTTGCCAGAATCCCATATAAGACCTATGCTTTGTTATTTTCATTACTTCATTTTGGTATACTATTTCCACTTTTCGCAAAGATAGTCTTTCATTTGGGATATACCGATCTGAGTACATGGCATAAGTCTTTAACAAAGCGTTATTTGTATATGAAGTATCTGTGCCATGTTTAAGGTAATCTTGGTCTTTGTAGCAATTCATGAAAATAGTCTGTTCAATTATCATTCTGACCCGAATCTCTTCTGCTCTTTCCTGGTCACCAAAGGCCAATGCCAGTATAAGGTAGATAATTACCATCTGCTCCAATCCGAACAGGAATCAATTCAAGTAATTCTTTCTGAGAAAAATCCCTTGGAAATATTAGAAGAGCATCCTCATCAACACTGACGCCTCTATTCAAAATAGATGAAAAATAGTTGTAGTCTATGTTGAACTGCTGTCTTCTATCTCATTCTGTATCTTGGTGCACATTTTGTGTACATCAGAAAAAGTTGTACAACTTGCCAAATCATTTAAAGTCTTGAAGAAGAATGCTTCTCTGGTACATGTGGTACTAGAATCTGAATCTTTAGGAACATATCCATCAGTTTCCTGATGATCACCGGCATGTTTTATTTTGTTTTAGCTTCTTTATCTTCTAGCTTCGTCACTCTTTTTTTGATTACTTTGTGTGCAAAGTGAGCCGTTGCTTGGATGCACCGAAATGCATACTTTGAATTTCTGTCGAAAGCTTGGAAAGAAATTTCTCAGCAAAATCAACTTCGTTTTCTTTTAACATGTTTAAGTTTCCCTTGTGTTCCTGCTGTTAATCAAAATTTATTCACTGCTTCTGTGATGATTTTGTATTTTCTCATTAGCTTACACCTTTTATTTTGTTTTAGCTTCTTTATCTTCTAGCTTCGTCACTCTTTTTTTGATTACTTTCTCTGGAATTTTCCTTTTCAACTTGTTGTCTTCTCTATCTTCTCTATCTTTGTCATGTACATGTTTGCCATTTACTATTAATTTTTTCACATTATGTCAATATTCCGAACAACTCTCAGCACATATGCAGCTGACATCTCTGTACCAAATTTCCCCATACATTGACGTCCTCATCTGATGCAATTTGAATGTTCCAAGTTTAGCTTTTAGATTCTGATATGCTACTAGACGTGTTTCTTTTCCAACTTCATACAGAATCATCAATTATTCTTGCTCTTGAATACTCTGCACGTAAAACTAAATCATTTGCTGTTCTCTTTAGTGTGCCACAAACACCAACAGGGACCCCTTTCCCATGTTCACTTTCATGAAAATTCCAAGTAGCCTATTATTCTTGTTTTGACATTTCCTTTTTGATAACAGAAAAAAAAAGTTACCTTTCTGACGATACTATCTGCATGGGCTATCACTGAAGAAATGTAGTGTGTGTACATTTTTGTTCTCATTTATAATTCTATCTAAAATCGGATCAAGAAATGCCCAGATAGCACTTGGATTGTGGTCTAGGCAATCTGAAAATGCGCAAAACGTTTGGGTTTTCCTTTAGCGTAATACACACCTGTGTGCAAAGTGAGCTGTTGCTTGGATGCACCGAAATGCATACTTTGAATTTCTGTCGAAAGCTTGTAAAGAAATTTCTCAGCAAAATCAACTTCGTTTTCTTTTAAGTTTCCCTTGTGTTCCTGCTGTTAATCAAAATTTATTCACTGCTTCTGTGATGATTTTGTATTTTCTCATTAGCTTACACCTTATAATCTCTGGTAGTGCTTGGTTTTCTTTGTTCTTTGATCTATACTTATTCATTAGTTCTGCATTTAATGTGTAATGGAACTGTAATGCTTTCTTTGATTGATTTTTCATTATTCTCCTTTTAGCTCTTGGTACTTTGCCTTTCTCAGTAGACCAATGTCTTAGATGTTTTCTGGCTTTTTACCTTGGAGTGTCTTGATCTGTTGGTAATTAAAAGAGGATTTCCGTTTCAATCCTTGCAGGCGCATCTGAAACCTATGTGCAAGTCGTGTTTGCTTTTCAATTTCCAACCTTAGCTGGTCATTGTCCCTGTAGAACTTTGACATCAATCTTTTCTTAAGGATGTTGTGATTACTTTTTTTTCTTTGTTTTGATTTTATTTTCCTCCATTCTTTTTTCTGGTTCCTTTGTTCTCGTGGTGTTATTTCAATGATGCGTTTGCGCTTTCCTATTACTATGTCACTTTGATATTTTGATTTACATCTTGCAAGGAATTTGCTCTTCTGTTGGTACAACTTTCTCTCTTTTCTCTATAACGGATTTTTTTCTGCATTCGTGAATGGCATGATGCTCTGTAAAATAATTTATTAGATAAGATGCAAAATGAATGATAAATTACAAAATTCATCATGAGAAAAACGTCAAATCATTTCAAACTTTGAATTCAATAAACATACAAAAAGATAATTTTGTTAAATCTGTTTCAATTGTTTAAAGAATCTCAAAGCAATTAATTTAGGTAATATATGAACTAGAGGCATTTAAACAAAGCCATATGTACACAAGTTGTATGTTGACTAATAACTTAAACACATGTTAAACAAATACAACGGAGCTTTGCTTTCAATCGTATATATATATATAATCGTTTTAATTTTTTTGGCGCTGACAATACTACTTTAAAGCTTATATATTTAAGTTCGAGTAAATGCTAACATGGTATGTTTAGAGTAAAAGTATCGATAAACACGGTTGATATAAACTTGCCTACATTGCAGATCCTTCTTCACATGAATAATCGTAAATGAAAATATACAGGCAATCAATATATATAGAATAATGCAAACATCCGTATCGCATGCTGTATCACCACGAGAACCAATTGCAATATCAGTGCCGAGGGCCAAATACATTTTTTAATCATTCAAAACGGTATATAATATTAATAGAAAATCCGGTAAGTAGTAATATCAGATCTTCACATCCAAAGTAAAAAGAATATAAATTTATTGCAACAGGTGTATTTGACACCACCGGTCTGCTTCTATTCACGGATAGTATATTTCAAAGTTACTATGAAATATATGCATACACTTTACAGTTTTACATGACTGAGAGAAATCTCACGCATAAACTTATATTTTCATATTTAACATGTTTAACAGCGGTATTATACTCGTTAGGAAGTAAGTATTGATCATGTGAACAAATACCTACCTTGTCTGAGCGGATACACCTTTTCTTAATCTCAGGTATAAAGCCTATGTTTGTAACACTTGAAATGACATTCTTGATATCTACTTGTTTCGTTTCTAACATATTGAATCACAGTAGGATGATTTTTTTTTAAATTTCATGTACATTGTAAGAATTCATATATAAACGCAAAACAACCTACCAGGCCATGACTGTAATACATATTTCAGTTTCATTTATTGATCGACTATTCTTTGCTTAACGTCCGGTTGCAAATATATTAAATGATTGGTAAATTGCTGGTTTTTTCTTTAACTTCAAGTGGCAAGTAGTTCATGCATGTTCGGGATGAAATAAAATGTACAATAGAGTAGCATACAATAGCTAGATTATATAAGGTCATCAGACTACGATGGAGGGCAGGTAAGATAAACTGCCTCTAAAAAATGAGGCTTTGGTTGCGGTATTAAAGAAACATAAGTTTTGCACTGTAACAGTGGCATTTACATGACTTTCAGAGGGTTGTCGCAAAAAATCGTTTAACGGACAGAGAATGTGACAAGCATCATACATTGTACATAAGTCATCGGATAAAGCGTTCCCTTCAAGACTTTGTGTTACAGCATATTTACACATCCCGTGCTACTAATTATTTTCTACTTGTATGACAAGTATCAGTATAAGTATCTTAAGCTAAGGTCTTGAAAAAGTACATTTTTTTATGAAAGGTTAATGAACCTGATTTATGAACATAGCCTTTTTTTTATTTTCATATTATAGATATAAGAAAATGTGGTTTGAGTGCCAATTAAACAACTCTCCATCTTAGACACAATTTGTAAAAGTAAACCATTATAGGTCAGCGAACGGTCTTCATCTACAATCTACTTTCGGTTTGTTTTCAATAGTTGATATACTAGAAAAGTTGAGATTACAAAAGCACACTAAATTGTTTTCTATTTTGTAGCATGTCGAATAAGCTGAATGTATGTGAAGTATGCAATTATCAGAACATCAACAAACCATCAGTCGTATGGTGTTCAGAATGCAACGAAGGACTTTGTGATGAATGTAAAGCCCATCATACAGCTTCAAAGGGAACAAGATATCATAGTGTTGTTCCAGTGTCTGAGTACTAGAAACTACCTTCCAGTATATTGGAAATTACTCAAACTTGTCCAAAACACAGTGAAAATGCCAAATATTTTGTAGAAGCATGATTGTCCATGTTGTAGACGATGCGTTATTGAAACCCATAACGGTTGCCAAGAGATGGAAATAATAGAGGACGTCATCCAGAATGTAAAATCATCAAATGCATTCTTAGACATAGAGAACAATTTGGAAGAACTTTCAGGAAATTTGCAGAAAATAAGAATGGATCGGCAAGAAAACATGAAAATTCTGAACGAGAATAGAGCAAAAATAGAAAATGAAGTTCATCAGACACGAATGTCGATAAATTATCATCTGGATAAACTGCAAGAAAGTCTGACAAAAGAATTGTATGCCGTTGAGAAAAATGAGAGTACAAAAATCGAAAACATAATATCATCCATACAAGAGAACGGAAGAAAGATGTCAGAAAGCAAAACTAATTTAGATAAAATAAAACAGCATGCCTCAGACCTGCAGACATTCTTAGCTTTAAAACACATTCAACGAGAGGTCATGATCAGAGAACAATTTCTTGAATCTTTAATAAAGGGAGAGAAAATAAACCATGTATCCATGACTTGTAAAATCGAAAAATCTGTTGATATTCTACCTACGTCAATCAAGAAGATGGGAACCATAATACTAGATACCAGGCCAGGGGATGTAACATTAACAAACAGGTAGAACCAACAAGCCCAAATGATGATGCCTACTACACCTGTACCTACCATTGATAATATAAAACTTACTTCAAAACAGACCGTGAATACAAAAAGAAGTGATATCACTGGATCATGGTTACTTCATGATGGCAGAATGATTTTTTCCTGCGACACAACTTGTCAAATTTACGTCCTCAAGTCCGATGGGACTTTGGAATTTGCACTACAGCCAGGATATCGTACATCTCATATAAACGTTATAGAGGAGAGCCAAACAATTGTCGTAACAATCGGGAGAAACAGCTCATATATTAAGATTATTGATATGAAGAAAAGAAAAACTGTAAACGCGGTTTATGTTAGATCAGAAAATTATGGAATAGCTTACAGAGATGGAACATGGTTCTATAATGTGGCACAGGATCTGCTTACCCTTCCGGAGCACCTGAGATCACCCCTAGTTTTTGGTGGGGTTCGTGTTGTTTATTCTTTAGTTTTCTATGTTGTGTCGTGTGTACTATTGTTTTTCTGTTTGTCTTTTTTATTTTTAGCCATGGCGTTGTCAGTTTGTTTTAGATTTATGAGTTTGACTGTCCCTTTGGTATCTTTCGTCCCTCTTTTATGGACGTGGATTATGTGCTATGAATTTAAAAGATAACTCTGTAACCCAGTTGGTTAACGTTCCCTTGTCTCGATTTAGCAGCATTGCTATATGGTCTGATAATCTTTATTTCATAAACGCTGATAATTCAGTAACATGCAGTGATCTTCAAGGAGGAATTAAATGGCAAGTAGAACTTCCAGCACTTCTAACAAACCCACGCCGTATTGCATCGGACAATTACGGATGTGTCTACGTATTGGGAAGGGATTCTAACAATGTCGTCGTTATTTCACCAGACGGAAATAAACATCGACTACTGCTGTCAGAGACAGATGGTCTTAAAAACCCACAGTCTTTGTTCTTTGATCGAAAACGTAACAAGTAACTGGTTGCAAACCAACGGGATGACGCATTTCTTGATGAAGTTTCGAAATGAATTGATACAATATCAATGCAATACAATCAATCATCTGTGAATATATGTGTTATGAAAAACGTTGGATTGTGCTCTTTTTTTTATATCTTCAGACAAATCAAATGTGTTCGAATTAAAAAAAAGATAAAAAAATACTATATACATACTTATTATGGAGGAGTTTCAGTTATTGTTGCTACAATTATTTTGTTATGCAATCGCCGTTAGGCAAATGGAGCATTCAGGTTTGGCTGTCTCCGTCTGTCCGTTTTTAAATTTATTTCTGTTGGCGTCAGGCAAGAATCTTTACTACAGACCATGGTTCAGTGATCTGCAATAAGTTTTCATGATAAGGTCCAATTTTCATATACTTCAATCGATATCTCGACTATATTCGGTATATATGTTGTGTTTCTGATTCAATAATGTTTAATTTGAAGTCAGCATGTAAGATATCAATATCCAAGGCGCCTTTAAACCGACATACCAAGATGAGCAATATAACACGTGCATGTTGTAAAGAGTTGCTGCTCACAAGGAAGCTATTAAACCAAGAGATCCAAATTGTGAAGTTGAAGTCATCCCTTCGTAAATTTTACGGATGCCAACACGAGTTGGTTGACCGTTAATGAATAACCGTTTCACAAATGATATCGGATATGTTCCTTACGTCGTAACTACTATCCCCTTCCCCTTCATGAATGTGACCTACCGAATTAGACTATTTACCGGATTTGTTATCACATTAGCAACACGATGGGTGCCACATGTGGAGGAGGATCTGCTTGCCCTGCCGGAGCACCTGAGATCACCCCTAGTTTTTGTTGGGGTTCGTGTTGTTTATTCTTTAGTTTTCTATGTTGTGTCATGTGTTTTATTGTTTGTCTGTTTGTCTTTTTCATTTTTAGCCATAGGGTTGTCAGTTTATTTTAGATTTATGAGTTTGACTGTCCCTCTGGTATCTTTCGTCCCTCTCTTGAAATATTTGTTAAATACATGAGGATGCATGTAGATTACGAACAGGTACAAAAGGACAGCACATGACATACAATAGTTCACACATATACAATTGAATATCTACACATAGTAGTTTCGCTTAAACACATAATAAAATCAAACAAAGCGAGCACATACAGTCAAACTGTATAATAAATAACTCTGATAACAGCATGGAAGCAAATTGATTTCCAATCTGTCAATCAAAGAGCAATTTCATTTCATATTTTAGTACGTAAACTTTTTAGACAAAAGTCTTTTAATCAACTATTGTGCATCAAATTTTTCATTGGATTGTGTTGATTTAATCAACAAAACAATTACTGTACTAGTACTGTATTGGACTATTTAACCAAGCTTTTGTTTAACAGAACTTTCTGTCGCAGCGTATGCAGAAGCAAATAGTTTACAGATCTATGTAATTGCGGAATCGCAAGCGTATATACCATGACTAATATAGTCAAGAAGATACGTAAATTATTTTAGCCTCATCCTGCATAAACTGTTGCATAAGATTTTCCATATTTGCGCGTTGACAGGCAAATTCGATATTAATCCTGTGTTGTTTGGTTCAAAATACGAACACCGATATCAATCTTTGCATTCATGTAATCTCATAGTGTGATCGACCTTGGAACAGCATATCTAATAATATCTATATACATGTTCCTGGTGTGACTACTTATCCTACATTGGTGGTGAATTCTAGATCGAGGTACTAAGGGCAGTTACCTATAGAAGAAGTTGTTTATAAGTTTTTATTCAACAAATAAAGATAGTCGATAAGATAAATTCGTTACATAGTGTGCTAGTGATATAATACTATATATACAGTGTCTGTTAATTCAATATGGGGTACGAGCTTCGCTATACCCTCATATGGAATTTACTGACCGCATATATATCGTATTAGGTGACTTACACACTATGTAAATAATAATATTGTCTGCAGTTAATCCTGAAAATATATTCATGACGATATACACTTTACATATTAAGTGAAGACATGAATTTTTAAGAATTACTTTATGAAGGTGTATAGAAGTCATTTATATGGAGTGTTCAAAATCTAATATTACAGGATTCCAAGTATTTCGATTTAGGATATTTTTACTGCTGAAATTCTTTGAAAGAATTAATTTCGCAGATGATTATATTAGAAGCAAGAAGATTGTCAAATATTTTTTCCTAAAAGTGATTTTTGATATGTATAGTATTGTCATTTGTTTTAATGCACACATTAGAAAAAAACATACAAAAGGGACCCCCAAAATATTACGGAAATGTTGAAACAATACATGACCATAGAATATCCTGAAATTTGTTGACGCATATATACAAAAATAACTCACACTATGAATTATCAGAATTAAGCAAATATTCATGATAATATGACATTGTGTAATTTCCAACGTTTACATACCAATCAAAAATCAAAATGGCGCGTGTAATATTACTTTATAGCTTATCTTTTACGGGTCCAGTTCCTGTCCACATGTAAGATCGTATATACAAATTGACGGGCAACCCGTATATACTTTTTGTATTGTTATGAGTTACAACTTATGACTAAAATTAGCAAAGACCCATCGAAACAACATTTGATACAAAAATTAAACAATACTTTTAGATATTTGGATGATATATTGGCTCTCAATAATGACGACTTCAGTATGCATACTAAAGAAATTTATCCTGTTGAACTTACTTAGATTTTTAGATGGTGACGTTCCCTTGTCACACTCTTATGGTGTTTTATATATCTCAACTTGTAAGATTCGCTCGTGTATGTAACAACGTATCAGATTTTAGCGAGAGAAATTTATGTATTACTGAAAAATTATTAAACAAGGGTTTTCGATATCACAAACTAGTCAAAACATTTACTAAATTTTATCATCGGTATAAGGAAATAATTCGTAAATATAACTCAACATGCAGACATCTTATACGTTCAGGTATTTCACATCCAATCTTTTATTGTAATATTCTTTACAAAGCACAAAAATGTCAGTACTCGCCTCATAAGCTTACAAAACCTTTAAACAAACTTATTAAGAAGGGGTATAGTTACGATACTGTTGTCAGGTCATTTAAGATTGTATATTTTGGCTTTAATATTGATTCACTTATAGGGTCTTTGCATCGGAACTTAACACATTTATTCTTATAAAACAGTTGTTGGCAAGACACGGGTTATGTTCTTCTCATATATTTTATGATAGTATGATACTTAACCCCTAACGGGAGGGACTGTGTCTGATATTCATATGATGAAGACATAATCTTTCCATCAGTTTAATTGAGGTCTGGAGCTGGCATATCAGTTAACTGCTAGTAGTCTGTTGTTATTTATGTATTATTGTCATTTTATTTATTTTCTTTTGTTACATCTTCTGACATCGGACTCGGACTACTCTTGAACTGAATTTTAATGTGCGTATTGTTATGCGTTTACTTTCTACATTGGCTGGAGATATAGGGGAGGGTTGAGATCTCATAAACATGTTTAACCCCGCCGCAATTTTGCGCCTGTCTCAAGTCAGGAGCATCTGGCCTTTGTTAGTCTTGTATGATTTTTTATTTTAGTTTCTTGTGTATAATTCGGAGTGTAGTATGACGTCCATTATCACTGTACTAGTATACATATTTTTTAAGGGGTCAGCTGAAGGACGCCTACGGGGCGGGAGTTTTTCGCTTCATTGAAGACCCAATGGTGGCCTTAGGCTGTTGTCTGCTCTATGGTCGGGTTGTTGTCGCTTTGACACAACCCCCATTTCCTTTCTCAATTTTATTCTATTATGGGAATACGGTCAAATGTTATTGAAATTTAATCTAATACAAAAAAATACTCACAGACGACCAAGTCAATAATTGTGAATAGGCTTATAATTTCATATTTCACCGCGATATTATACTTATAGGGAAGTATGTTTTGGTCACGTGAACGAATACCTGCCTTTTTTCTGAGCGAATCGACATATTCTTTATCTCAGGTACATGTTTAAGACCTATGTTTGTAACACTTGGAAAGACATCTTTGATATGTAATTGATTCGATTATAACATATTGAATCTCATTTTGGCATTTTTTAAATATGTATGTTAGTGTGCAAGTCATAAATCAAAGATTTCCAATTTTACTTTCGTTTTCATTTCGCATTTATTGATCAGGTATATATAGGGTTAATCATAAATTATTCTTAAAAAAGACCGTTTACCTCACAAATTGTATTTTCGAGTTAAGACTAAACTTAGCACCTAGGAAATATTTAAGTCTTAAAATCGAGAGATTCATATACACATGATACATGATATAAATGTAAATGATTATATATAGATACAATATTTTAAACTGATTGAACTCTTTGCAGCTCCTCTTGTTTTCATTTATTTTCTAAAATATCCGGAACATAGACGCAAAATGCAAGATGCAAATATATTAACATGATTGGTAGATCGGTGATTGGTTGATTAACCTCTCAATGGCAATATTTCAAGCATGGTCAGGACGAAAACAGATTTACAACATAGTAGCATACTAGGTTCCGTAAGGTCAATAGACCGCCTTAAAGTGTAAGGCATTTATACTGTCACTGGAGGATTGAAGGAGCATTTAACTTGTTTGCCCTACAACAATGGCACCTACAAACCCTTCAGAGAGTGGTCTAAAAGGTTCTCAACGGGCAGACACTCAGTAAACGGATATATATTTTATTCAGATTGGACGTAACAACGTATTTAAAGGGTCACTAGCTGCCAAATTCATGTTCACCGATTTGACTCCAATTCTCATATTTTATTTATAACAATGTAAAAAAAATTCCAAACTATCAAAAATATCAAATAAACAATTTACTGGACATGGTCTCAATAAGATGTTGCTTTGTTTATTGTGAAATTTAGCCAAGACGCCATCTATTTAACTATCGAGTTGACCTTCTATGACCATATAAGTGATGTAAACATAAACACAGAAATAAATAGATTATTATATCTACATTGTATTATAGATTTAAACATTTTGTTTATCGTCGTTTTTACCTTTATAAGAATGATTTTGTGTGGATCGAATCAGTTAATCTAATAATTACCTGTGTTTCACTTTCAATATTGACATTCTTTTCCTTTAAATATCCGTACACGGACAATGCATGAGTTCACATGAAAATGGATTTAATGAGGTCGAATTATTCACTTGCAATTGAATAACTCATTACCAATGTTTATTAGCTTAACTTGACAAAATTGAATCATTTGAGCTGATAAAAGCAAATTATTATTTCACTTTTTCACTTTCATTAAAGATTGAACTAAAAAATCATACTTTTGATTTTTTATATATCTCGTAGCTAGTGCCCCTCTAAACATCTCTGATAGTCAAGGTTTACGACATTTCAGCTAGAATCTTACTGGTAAAAACGCAAAGGGAGGAGGGGCAGTTCCAAGAATGATCACATTTCCATACCTCTGTATATTTTCGCATCATACTCTTTTACTTTTTTTTTATTTATTGCTCTCTTGCATCTACAGGTACATGCATGTATATATATGCTCATCTTTAATCCGATATCAGTTCTTATACGGATTAACGCCTATTTGCATTATAAATATTAGCATCTGAAGCATAGGACTAGTACAGGTTATGGTAACTCCAATGTTACAGATTTATAAACATAGCATTGTTACTTCTATTTGTAAACATGGTTTACATTCGGTTTTTTGTAACTGTTGACATATTTTCTTTTTTTTAGCATGTCGAGTAAATTGACTGAATGTGGAGTTTGTGAATACCGCAACATCAACAAACCATCAGTGGTCTGGTGTTCAGAATGTGACGAAGGTCTTTGTGAGGAGTGTAAAGAGCATCATGCGGCTTCAAAAGGATCAAGAAACCATAGTATTGTTCCAGTCTCTGAGTACCAGCAACTACCTTCCGGTATACTAGAAATTACTCAAACATGTCCAAAACACAGTGAAAAGTATCAAATATTTTGTAAGAAGCATGATTGTCCATGTTGTAGACGATGCGTTACAGAAACCCATAACGGTTGCCAAGATATGGATGTAATAGATGACGTAATCAAAAATGTAAATCATCAAATGCATTTTTAGAGATGGAACAAACGCTGACAGAACTTTCCGGAAATTTGCAGAAAATAAGAAAAGATCGACAAGAAAACATAAAAAGTCTGATGAAAAGTAGGGAAAATATTGAAAAAGACGTTCAACAGACACGAATGTCGATAAATAAGCATCTGGATACACTGCAAGAAAGTCTGATAAAAGAATTGTATGCCGCTGAAAAAAACGAGAGCACAAAAATCGAAAACATCATATCATCCATACAAGAGAAAGAAAGAAAGATTTCAGAAAGCCAAACCACTTTAGATAAAATAAAACAGCATGCTTCAGATCTCCAGACATTCTTAGCTTTGAAACACATCCAACGAGATGTCAGGAACAACGAACAATTTCTTGAATCTTTAATAAAAGAAGAAACATTGAAGCATGTATCGATGTCTTGGAAAAACGAAACATCTGTGGAGAATCTACTCACTGGGATAAAGAAGATGGGAACCATTATCTTAGATACCAGGTCAGGTGATGTAACATTAACAAACAGAAAGAACAAACAAGCCCAGATAATCATGCCTATTACACATGTTACTTCCATTGATGATATCAAACTTACTTTAAAACAGACCGTAAAGACAAAAGGAAGTAATATCACTGATTGCTGTTTACTTCCTGATGGCAGAATGATTTTTGACTGTTATGATAATATACAAATTATCGTTATCAAAACGGACGGCACTTTGGATTTTAAATTACAGCCAGAAATTTTTTCATCTCATATCCACTTTATAGAGGAAAGCCAAAAACTTGTCGTAACAACTGGTTTTTACAACGGATACATTCAAATTATTGATATGAAAAGCAGACAAACAGAGAAATCGATTAAAGTTAAATCAGAAAGTTATGGAATAGTTCACAAAGAAGGGAAATTGTTCTATAATGGAGGTAGTAGTGGATTATGTGTTTTAAGTTTAGATGACGGTTCTAAAACCCAGTTAGTTAAAAGTTCTCTGTTCCAAAGAAGCAGCATTGCTATGTGGTCAGACCAATTTTACTTCATAAACATGGATAATTCAGTATCATGTTGTGATCTTCAAGGAAGAGTTAAATGGAAATTAGAACTTAAAGCATTTCTTCAGACGACACAAGGTATTACTGTCGACAATTACGGACGTGTTTACGTATCGGGTAGGGATTCTAACAATGTCGTCGTAATTTTTCCAGACGGAAACAAACATCGATTACTGCTGTCGAAGAAAGATGGTCTTCAACAACCACAGTCTTTGTTCTTTGATCGAAAAAATAACAAGTTACTTGTTGCAAACCAACGGAATGACGCTTTTCTTTATGACGTTTCAAAATAAATTGATACAATATCAATGAGATGAGCTTATCTGTGAGAAAAAGTGTGTTATGAAGAACGTTTGATTGTGCTCTTAGTCCATAAGTTAGTGTTATAAATATATATCTTTCTTATAAATAAAAAATCTTTAGACAAATCAAATCTGTTCGAAGTACAAACATCAAAATACTATACTAGACTGTATACATACTTATAATGAAAGAACTTCAGTTATTGTAGCTACAATTGATATGTATACCATTACCGTTAGGCAAAGGGTGCATTAAGGTCTGACCGTGTCTGTCTGTTTGTCAGTCCCTCCGTTCTGAGATTTGTTTCTGTAATTGTCAGTAACGGATGTTTACTTCAAATCATGGTTAAGTGATCAGCATTAAGTTTTCATAATACGGTCCAATTTTCAGATACTATTATCAAATATTCGCTTCATTCGGTGTAAATGTTGTTTCAGATTCAAATATGTTTTATTTTAAGTCGGCATATCAAATAATAATGCAAAGGTGAGCTTTAGAACAGACATTATAAATTAATGAAATGCATTTCCTAAGTCAGGAATCGGATGATCAGTAGTTGTCGTTACTTGATGTGGTTCATAAGTGTTTCTCGTTTTTTATATAGATTAGTCTGTTGGTTGTCCCGTTTGGATGGTTTAACACTAGTCATTTTTGGGGCTCTTTATATCTTGGTGCTCGGTGTGACCGGATGTTCCATGTTGAAGAATAAACTTTGACCTATAATGGTTTACTTTTACAAATTGTGACTTGGATTGTCGAGAGTTTTCCCATTGGCACTTGTAGCCCATCTTCTTAAATCTATATAAAGTGCAATTTTATTTCGTATTCATGTACATATTCTTTTCGCTTTAAAGTATTTTAATCTACGGAACAACTATTGTGAATCAGATTTTACACAGGGTTGTGTTGATTTACTCAAGACAGGGCATAAAACTTTACCCTTGTCCGTCTGTACTTTTTTCTGTCCGTCCAAACGTCGGAAGATGGTTTCCGTTCTCGAATAGAAATAGGAATTTAATATGTGGTCTAAAGAACTGGAATTGGACATTTACATATTATTGTCCAATATCCAAAATAAAAGAACGGTTTGAATCAGCATACCAAAGAACCTCAAGATTCCAATTTAAGATGAAATCAAACAAACGTTTAATATAGACCTGAATGTGGACCAATTTGACGAAGGAGTCCAAAATCCAAAATTTAAATACATGTTTAAATTAAGCATTTCAAATGACCCTATATATAGATTTATGTTGGCATCAAATATAGTTTAATTTTGGACCGCTATTCGGACCAATTTGTTGGACAACTCTTGTGTGAATTACTATACATAAACCGTTATCACTTTTAGTGCATCTCTTGGCACCTTAGCAAATGAAGATTTCTGATATCTTTTAAAGTATTCTTACTGAGATAAAAATTAAAAGCAAGAGTTCTGAATTTGTTTTTTTTTTTTTTTTTTTTTACACTTTCCCTTCCTCTGCAAAACAATTATTATTTTCTTGTAATTCAAGGACTACTCCTACTATGAGATGACTGACAAGTAGTCTGACAGTTTTAGTCAAAATAGACCCAATCAGACTTTGTTTAATCTATGAAGGTTTTTATGACAATAGACAATACTTGCATTTCACAAGCACATGCACCAGTATATTCTCTATTCAACTTGGGAGGCAATGTTGTTTAGCAGGTAGGATCGTATGATTTACAGTAGATACGCAAAGGATGATTGTGGTAAAATGTGGTTGCAGTTGGTGCAACAGTTTCAGAAGAGAGTTTATTGTTCATGTTTAAAAAACTAGAGGCTCTAAAGAGCCTGTGTCGCTCACCTTGGTCTATGTGACTATTTAACAAAGGAAGCAGATGGATTCATGACAAAATTGTATTTTGGTGATGGTGATGTGTTTGTACATCTTACTTATGAACTTGGCCCAGTAGTTTCAGTGGAAAATGTTAGTAAAAATTTACAAATTTTATAAAAATTGTTGAAAATTGACTATAAAGGACAATAACTCCTTAGGGGGTCAATTGACCATTTCCGTCATGTTGACTTATTTGTAAATCTTACTTTGCTGAACATTATTGCTGTGTACAGTTTATCTCTATCTATAATATTCAAGACAATAACCAAAAACAGCAAAAATTCCTTAAAATTACCAATTCAGGGGCAGCAACCCAACAACGGGTTGTCCGATTCATCTGAAAATTTCGGGGCAGATAGATCTTGACCTGATAAACAATGTCAGATTTGCTCTAAACGCTTTGGTTTTTGAGTTATAAGCCAAAAACTGCATTTTACCCCTATGTTCTATTTTTAGCCATGGCGGCCATCTTGGTTGGATGGCTGGGTCATCAGACACATTTTTTAAACTACATACCCCAAAGATGATTGTGGATAAGTTTGGATTAATTTGGCCCAGTAGTTTGAAGATTTTTGTAAAAGATTACTAAGATTTACGAAAAATGGTTAAAAATTGATTATAAAGGGCAATAACTCCTATATGGGTCAACTGACCATTTCGGTCATGTTGACTTATTTGTAAATCTTACTTTGCTGAACATTATTGCTGTTTACAGTTTATTTCTATCTATAATAATTTTCAAGATAACCAAAAACAGTAAAATTTCCTCAAAATTACCAATTCAGGGGCAGGAACCCAACAACGGGTTGTCTGATTTATCTGAAAATTTCAGGGCAGATAGATCTTCACCTGATAAACAATTTAACCCCTGTAAGATTTGCTCTTAACGCTTTGGTTTTTGAGTTATAAGCCAAAAACTGCATTTTACCCCCATGTTCTATTTTTAGCCATGGCGGCCATCTTGGTTGGATGGCTGGGTCATCGGACACATTTTTCAAACTAGATACCCAAAGATGATTGTGGATAAGTTTGGATTAATTTGGCCCAGTAGTTTCAGAGGAGAAGATTTTTATAAAAGATTACTAAGATTTACGAAAAATGGTTAAAAATTGACTATAAAGGGCAATAACTTCTAAAGGGGTCAACTGACCATTTCGGTCATGTTGACTTATTTGTAGATCTTACTTTGCTGAACATTATTGCTGTGTACAGTTTATCTCTATCTATAATAATATTCAAGATAATAACCAAAAACGGCAAAATTTCCTTAAAATTACCATTTCAGGGGCAGCAACCCAACAACGGAATGTCTGATTCATCTGAAAATTTCAGGGCAGATAGATCTTGACCTGATAAACAATTTAACCCTCTGTCAGATTTGCTCTAAACGCTTTGGTTTTTGAGTTATAAGCCAAAAACTGCATTTTACCCCTATGTTCTATTTTTAGCCATGGCGGCCATCTTGGTTTTTAAACTAGATACCCCAATGATGATTGTGGCCAAGTTTGGTTAAATTTGGCCCGGTAGTTTCAGAGGAGAAGATTTTTGTAAAAGTTAACGCAGGACGACGACGACGGACGCCGGACGACGACGGAAGCCGGACGCCAAGTGATGAGAAAAGCTCACTTGGCTCTTCGGCCAGGTGAGCTAAAAAGGGTCCCCAAGTGATGGAAATAGCTCACACTGGTTGCATAAATAAGTCTCGAAATTGTTACCCTTCCAGATCACCTGAGATCACCCCAGGTTTTGGTAGGGTTCGTGTTGCTTAGTGTTTAGTTTTCTATGTATTATTTTGTGCACTATTGTTTGTTTGTTTGCATTTTTCTTTTTTAGCTATGGCATTGTCAGTTTATTTTCAATCTATAAGTGTGAATGTCCCTCTGGTATCTTGCAACCCTCTTTTGAAAACATACAAGCAAATACTGTTCACCATATTGAAAAAAAGATGAACTGATAGATATTTTATTTTAGCAATTAACATCAATTGATAATCTGAATAAACTAAACACATAACAGTTCATCAAAAGCAACAACAATTGTCAATGAATAGTTAAGATAAAATGCCTTTAGGGGTAAAACATGATTAAATGTAACAAAACTATAAATTGTTAAGCATCAGGGGCTGCTACAGCCATTTTAAAAAGGAGGGTTCCCAACCCAGGATAAAGGGGGTGGTTCCAACTATATGGTCTACATTCAAATGCAATGATCATAAAAAGGGAGAGTCCACCCCCAAACCCTCCTGGATCCACAACTGAGCATGATTTTATAAACAACTATGGCTGAAACTTTCTCTACAGAAGGCATTGACATAGATACAAAATCTTTGAGTTGTACATTGTATATGACAGATGCATAATGATAATTCTAGATTAAAACAGTTCTGCTCACATAGCGTTTTTGCATAAGAAATATAAAGATCTGTCAAGGGCTGTTCCAAAAATAAATGTAGGGGGGAAGGCACTTTTTATTTGACCCGATCATGCATACATTTTAAATTGGATATTTCATTTAAATGTTCAAGCAATCTTTCTTAAATAACACCCACCCATCAAATATTAATAAGAGTGCCTTCCTTCCCCCCCCCTAACAATTAATTCTGGAAAAGCTCAAATGGACATGCCTAGCAAATTGCTACACTTTCAATAATTAAAATGCAAATTGAGAGGCTTTTAAAGATCATCCAACTTCTATTAGCATGATTCAAAATAAATTTTAATCGAACACGTACCAGTATTTTGAATTTGAAGGTAAATAAACAAATTTGTTAAATTTAATTTTAGTAAATTTATTCTATAGAAAATTTAAGCTAATAATTTGATTTGAAAATTCAAATATTAAATTGATTTTTAAGAAAGATATTAATAACAATGAAAAAACAGTATGGGTTCTTATGCAATATTAAATAAACTGCACATCTTACCAATTTTAGGAAATCTGTTGAGGGATCCAAGTATAAAGGTAATGTTGAAATATCACATGACCATGAAATATCATTTTAAAATTCGTTGAAACATATAAATATTTCCCACAGGCACACTATTATTTTCATGTTGATATGTAGAATTTTGCACATATACAAACCATTCAAAAAGCAAAATACATACTTAATAAATAACTTTTTTTTCCATACTTATAAATGGAAACATAACATATTTCCACATTTGTAAATGGCACATAACTTTACACATGTAAAACAAAAGGCAAGTAGCACAAACATAACTACAGTCAAGTTATTTGGTTAACAACTAAACTGGGATGGATGAAGGCACCACATCTTCTTTTTTATAGGACTTATTCACTGGCAGATCTAGAAATTTTCATATGTGGGGGCCCACTGACTGCCTAAGGGGGGGCCTGCTCTAGTCACGCTTCAGTGATTCCCTATATAAGCAATCAATTTTTTTCCCAAAAAGGGGGGGCCTGGCCTGGGCCCCCCCTAAATCCGCCTCTGTTATTATGCATTTAGTGGTAGGGATGAGCAGCTGGTATAAGCCACTATTTGTCAAGCTTAAGCGTATATCTTAAGACTGAGAAATTTGGATAAAATACTTGATAGGGTTAATGTTGTCAAACTTTGCATGCAGAAAACTGGTACATCAAATGTCTGATTCAACAAACTTCTTAATATAATGTATTGTTGTATACTGTGGATTTCTTATTATTCCGGGGTTACCAGTTTTCGTTGATTTCGTGGTTACATGTAGACTACGAATTTCAATGCTCAACAAAGTACAAAATTTCAATTGGCTTGTACATGTTGTATGCAGACTTTTGGAAAACCACGAAATCAAATATCCATGGAAAATACAATTTTTTCTCAGACCACGAAAAATTGGTACCCACAAAAATAAATGAATCCACAGTATATAATAAATGTATAAAATGAAATAGATAAAATTGTCTTTCACATGATTGTAGTGATTAAATACAAACTTGATAAAATACAAATAAGGCAGTGTTTAAAATCGTGCATTTAAAAAAGTCGATGAATATCGGAATGAACACAAAAAGCAGCACTACACATATAAATTACATTCTCTCATATAACAACATGTAAGCTTCACTTGACAGAACATCATCTAATGTACATGGAGTGACGGAGGAATCAGAACAACAAAGCCAGCGTTCATTTTGTCTGGTTCCTTGTACAGTCTGAGGACTTCTACGGTAACAGATGAAATGTCCAGTAAACACATCTCCAAGATGTACAATAACAGAACTAAGTTTGTATGACATGGCTCCCTCAGGACTGTTGTGGTTGATGTCACTTGTACTGTTATACGATGGTTTACGAATGTGAAGGCCACTCTGGGTTGTACAATCATAGTTCAAGGCTCGTAGTAAATTCACACCTGATGACGCAGACTGGTTTTGGAAGCTGAAGATATATAAAATTTGTTTTCTTTAGTAATGAGAATGTGTTCAGTGGATAACAGAAAATAACAAGAATGTGTCCATAGTACGCAGATGCCCCAATTGCACTCTCATCTTCTATTTTCAGTGCACTGTGAATTGGGGTTGAAACTTTAATTTAGCATTAAAATTACAAAGATCATATCACAAGGACAATATGTTCTAAGTGTCAAGGTGATTTCACCTCAACTTCTGTAAAAACTACCTCAATGAAAAACTTTAACCAAAAGCTTTAACCTGGACAGGATGAACAACAAAGGGACAGAAGAACAGATGCACAGACTGAAAAATATAATGCCCCTAAGTAAGGCATAACAATACACTGAAATCTAAAATCATATTTTTTCTTAAAGTATGATCCCCATTTACATTACACATTATGATATTTTCACATCCACCATGAATTGTTTTATTGGCACATTACCGGTAATCAAAGTTTTAAGGTGGCAACAGAACAATGGGGCATCTGGAGGTAGAAAAAAAGACGGCTTTAAATTTACTCAGCAAATTGTGAATAAAATCAGCCAGAAAGCTCTTCTTTATTATGTACAGTGTAATGCTGTATGGTGACATATAACATATATAATTGCTTATATCCATCATGTGCATTTAATTTGGTCTTTCATGATTATTTTTCTTGTCAGCAACTTTGCACTCATACCACATGTTCTTTTCTTTTTATTATGTGTATGTTATAAGTAAAATGTTATACAACATAAAACAAATGCAATAGTGTTTGTTCCGGCAGGATCTTGTACTTGAACCTCCCTTTGAATAAAAATATTTTAATTTTGAAATTTTGACTTTTTTCATTATAAAAACTTTCTCATTTACATAAAATTACCTAAAGACACAATCATCTCGACCTCCCACTAACCCCTGCGTCCTGTCTTTTGCAGCAGACTTTGAATACACAAAACCATCCATGTGTAACGTCTGAGGGAAAGTCACGCTGTCATAACGTTTCATCTGCATTCCATTGTCCAACCAGGATGTTCTCTGTATGTGTATACATAAACACTTTGGTAGCTGGAAAATTTATTAATACATATACATAAACAAATTATTTCTGAATTTTTTAAGTTTACATCTCATATATGATTTCACCAATAACAATTTGCTAATTGTGTATTTCAATTATTTTGTACTGTAAATTCAGAAATATTATGTTTTTAAACATTGGAAATTGCAACAGTATATACATGTATACAAGATATATACATGTTTTGCAATAAAAATAATACATTGGAAAATTTTGATTGCATATTATTTGTATGTTGCATTTTATCAATTATCAATCTTTTATGCATTTCTTCTATTCATAATATATTTATCAGCAATGGCAATAATATATTCATGCACATTTTTATAATTTACCACATTCTACATGTTCTAAGATTAATAGTTTATTTCTGCATCCGTCAACACTTTGTGGGGTGTTGATCAAGCCAAAGAAGGGGACATTTTGTTTTGGTATTTCACCACAAATTAGAGTCAAGAAATACTGTGTCTAAAAGAATCTTGTGGAAAAAAGACATTGTTGATGGCAAATCTGTAACCTATAGCTGTTAATTTCTGTGTCATCTGGTCTCTCATAGAGAGTTGTCTCATTGCAATTGGCAATCATACCACATCTTCTATTTTATTACAATCAATTAGCCAGTCAGTCTAGTGTAAAGAAGGGTTCAAACTTATATTACTTATGCAACATGTCCTCATTTTGAATCTTAATCTATTTATCAAAATACCTTTCCTATTGTCAACTTTTTCTTGAATGTGGTTTTAACGACTGGTTTTCTGTTTTTACTACAACCTATACACTCAATATCATGGACTGTTTCCTCACTAATGTATCGCTGAAGCATTCTCTCCAATGTAAGTGCTCCCTGTTCATTAAAGTGTAAACAAAAAATATAAATTCTTTAAAGTTTTTCGAAAGAGTTGACCAAGGTATAAGACTTGTTCACAGAATAAGTAACACTGATTATAACATGCATTATTTACTGACAGGTCAATAGGTATTCAGTGGAAAAAAGTTTCAAGCAACCCAGTCCAGTGGTTTCGTTTTAAACAAAATAAAAGACATAATATCATAAAAAAATTACTTCGAAAATTAACTTCCTTAGTAAGTATTTATTGCAGCAATCTAAAAAGAATGAAAAAGCGATAAATTTCTTTTATTGGTGGCAACCTAAACTTTAAAGCTTTCCTGTGGTGGGTTGTATTTTATTAGTTGTATAGCTTGCTTTGTTTGTTGGTATTTTTCACTTTTAACAACATCATGGAAACCAGATTTTAACTGTGCAGGAAGCTGGAGTACCTAAAGAGAATCAAAAGCTTGACAGGAAATTACTGAGACAGTCCTAAAATACATGTTTGATAAAATAGAGTAGTGTACCAATAAATAATTTCAAAAATTATGATGATACATGTATCTGAAAGACTTTTTGGATTGTTTATCATTAACCTAAAAGAATTACAATATTATGATCAAGATTTATCTGCAAGAGGGGGATTGTAGGCCTTTTTCCTGAAGCCAACCAAAATATAACTTTTTCATTTTTCTTACAATTCTCACAAAATTCTTACATGAATGCAACCACCTGCAATTCAGTAATTCAAAATTCTCTTATCCCCCCCTTTTCTGCACTTATATCTGGAACAGCCATTTTCTTTTTTTCCAGGAAACAGTAACTAATATCCTACCATAGATATGGATGGCAGGTTCAATGATAAACTATCAAATGCATCATATTTAATAGGGTTCCTAAATCCACACTTCTGACATTCCATCTGACTAGCCAGTAATCCTCTAAAGGGTTGTTCCATTTCTCTGTGAGGTAAAACAGGTAGTAGGCCTTTTGTTCTGGACAGCGCATGTTTCTCAGACTGGTATTCAACATCAGAATTCTACAGGAAGAAAAATATGACTATCATGACCATAATTTTAGCACATTCAACTTTAAAAAAGCTTTAATAACCATGTTCACTTGTTCTTGATAAATATCACTGAATATTAGTATGTTTATTAATTTTCTACTACTAGTATGTACTGTAGATAGCGGGTTATTTTTGTAGGTGCACATTTTCGCAGACAAAAAAAATTGCCACAATAAATTCACCCAATTTAAAAGTACACTTGCAAAGGTATTGATAAAAGTTTTGGATCCGCCAAATTATCAACCGCCAAAATATTTTGTATACCTTATTCAATGAAAATTATGAAATTTTACACTCGCAAAATAACCCCTTATATGTTATCAACGATCTAAATCAAATAATTCTTTAAATTCTTAAAATCTTGCATTTCCTATCCTTGTTTTCTTTGATGTCCATTGAAATTTGTTGTTCTTACAATAGAGTTATCTTTTATCATGTTTTTGCCCTTCTCTCTCAATTTTTTACACCACTGAGCATGCTGAGTGTTACTTTCATTACTTTCTGAATTATACAATTTGCAATGAGTAACATGAACAGTGAAACAAGTGGAGCAGAAATTGATCAACATTCAGGAATAAATAAGTTCATCCCAAGTTTCATATGGGGTCATTACTTATTAAGGTGGTAACTAACACTACAGGGAGATAACTCTGTAAAATCAGCAGAACGTTTTAATGACGTGGTGTTGTTAACCCTTTCGCCGATGAGTCCCGGTTTACCGGGATTCACGCTTCAGACAGCTGACGATGAGTCCCGTTTTACCGGGATCGGAATACATCTTTTATGTTTCCCGCTCAAAACAGTGCAAACATGAGTTATCTTTCTTTGATGAATACCCGGATGAAAGTGTAAACATGGCGCTTCCGTTTGTTGAAAACCGTGTCAAAATCAGACGAAACTTACGGAATTTACGAGAATTTGAAATGAGGGAACATTTTTTTGGAAAGAATATGGAAGAATTGAAGCCAAACTAGTATACTTTTTTGACGTAAAATGTCGTTTTATGTACAAAACACTTGGAATGGACATCGTTCAGTGTGAGGAATTTGTACAACCTCCTAAAAATTTTCAAAATTTTGCCGTTTTGGGTTTAAAAATTACGATTTGGGGTCGAAGAGCAGAATTTTGAGAATTTCATCTAGATAATGCCGAAAATTTGAAAATTTGAATATTTTATGAATAAAAAATTATCAAAACATGAAAAAAACTGTGAACATGGTGTTAGTGAATGAAATAAATACACAAATAACTACAAACAAGTTTTTATTGACATTTATTGTGAAGATCTCCCACTTGAGTAATAGTAGCCAGGGAAGCCATCGTCTCAGAGTAGCTTCTCCCTGGGCAGCAATCGGTGAAAGGGTTAAAGGAATATTAAGCTTCTCAATGATCAAAATTAGTTTTTGTCAAACTGCTATATAACCAGTGTAATGTTTCTTATTAAACGGTTGTTTTAAAACTTTTGAAATTTTTATATTTTTGTCAGAGGGTCAAAGTAAATACTTTGTCAAAATTTTAAGAAAATTAAACGAGCCAAATTAATTTTAGCTCAGGTGTTGGGTACCACCTTATTTCCTTGTTTTGTGAATTTAATTAATCTGTTTTTGGTCATAGTGTTGTCTTTCTACATTTGTTTTCAACTATTAATTTTTTATTGGCAATTTTTCCATTTTTCATTTTTTGATTATTTTTACCAGTCTGCATGGTCTGAGATCAAATTTTTTTTTTAAATGTCTGATCTGACTTAAGTTCATCAAGATTTGTAGAAGACAAAGCAAGACAAACCTCTAATGTATCAGTGTCAAAAAGGGAGACAACTCTGGGATATCTAGCTGTATCTTCATCAAGAGTCTGTGTCAATACATGGAACAGTTCATGGGAATCCTATAATTGAAAATGACAAGGTATGAAAAAACATGAAAAATTTGAATTTTATGAATAGAAAACACAAAAGAATATTAGGCAGTCAGATAATATGCATTATCACATGTGTCAGAGAGAACAAGGATAAATTACTAACTGCAAATTACTAAATTATTGCATGCATTTAATTTAATGTCATTTATTATTGCGTTTTCTGAAGAAAGGACAAAAATGCAAGATATATTATTGTGATTTCATGAGAATCTGAATACAATTTATTATATGGCACATGCCATGGAAACTTCGTAACACATGGCATTTCTCTGTACCTAAGGTATGAATCATCTACTGGCCTTCCACCTTCTGAAATATAAAGCTTACTACACTTATAAGCGTCACAATGTTTGAATTCTGCTACTTTTCATGTTTTATATTTATAAATAAATAAGAACGACAAAACTAATTAAGGAAGTTAACCTGTTCATCATGGGAGATAACCCATCTTCTATATCTCAGTGCATCCAGTACTTTAACAGGACTGTACATATCATTGTGGGACTCATTCAATGCTGAAAATAAACAATATTAAATAATGTGTTCATGGTATATACATGGGGTACAATCTGAAATTTTTCAAATGTTTTGATAATTGATAAAAATACTGAAAAATGTTTTCATTTTTTTTGTTGTTGAATGTAATTTTAGTATGAAACTGTTGTTGGTATCATGGTTGCATTTCATCACCCCAATGTTAACTGTGAGCATACTTCTTGCTGAAGCACTCCTCTAGATGTGGGATTGACGACCCATATATTCATGATATTGGTGGCCTTTGACTGCTTTCTGCTCTTTGGTAAGGTTGTTGTGTCTTTGACACATTCATCATTTTCATTCTAAATGTTGTTCTTGTCAGTTTTTTATAATAGAGCCATTTGTTTATTATTAATCATGGTCGCAAAATTGTGTTTAAATTAGGGCTCATTAGGCCCAGAAAATTTACATGATGAAAGTACACCCAAAAAAGAAGAGTTTTTTTTCATCAGATCACATAAAAAATTACACAGATTTTGAATTTTAAAAAAAATTCTGGAAAAGTGTTTGGTTAAAGCATAGGTATGATCATGATAGTAGGGCGACCAGATACACAACCATTTCTTGTTTTGCCTTTATCATGTTTATAGTCATGATAGTAACTATACCTGACAATGTTTTTTGCACTGCAACAGCTAATGAATCACTACTTTGGTTTTCATGTCGGACAATGAAATCAGAGAGCCATGTTATCACACTGTTACATGATGCCCAGGACTGGAGAATAACATTGAGGAAACAGGTATTGCCTAAATTCTGTAAGCCAGCACACACATCTGGAATAAAGACTGGAGAATAACATTGAGGAAACAGGTATTGTCTAAATTCTGTAAGCCAGCACACACATCTGGAATAAAGACTGGAGAATAACATTGAGGAAACAGGTATTGTCTAAATTCTGTAAGCCAGCACATACATCTGGAATAAAGACTGGAGAATAACATTGAGGAAACAGGTATTGCCTAAATTCTGTAAGCCAGCACATACATCTGGAATAAAGACTGGAGAATAACATTGAGGAAACAGGTATTGCCTAAATTCTGTAAGCCAGCACATACATCTGAAATAAAGACTGGAGAATAACATTGAGGAAACAGGTATTGCCTACATTCTGTAAGCCAGCACAAACATCTGGAATAAAGACTGGAGAATAACATTGAGGAAACAGGTATTGCCTAAATTCTGTAAGCCAGCGCACACATCTGGAATAAATAGGAGAGAGTACAAATGAGAAACTAAAAGTAAGAATCATTATAATGAATAGCAAAATAGCAAAAGAACTACTGCATGCCACTGTCATGACTGTTCATTTTAAATTAAAGATTCAATTTGCTACACATCATTTTGCACATGCTACATGTTGTGCTAAATGTACATGTACATGTATGCCTAGAAGCATGAAATGTATATTGAATGATTTTACAAACTAATACAGGAACTTGTAAAAAAAGTATAATGACATACAATTGAAATGTTCCTTACTCGAGTCATTTGTTACTTTATTATGTTTGAAGGGAAATGGAATAGAAAATGTCGAGATTATTATTATTATTATATAAATGAGATAAAAAAATAAATAATCAAAATACAATTTATTTTTTAATCCTTCGATTCTTCGATCCTGAACATCATGAACATGCTGATAGTGAAATGATAATTGGCTTTCAGCAGCCAGTTCAATCAATTAATTAGGGTAAACTTTTTTTTTTATAGCATAAATAGTAGAATTATGATTTGCAGTCTAACCTAGTGACACACCACTTTTTCATGAGAAATCCAATATACATGATATAAGTGTGACAGGATTGCTTCCAAGTTCCATAAAAACATGTGGTAGACACTCAGTCAGCCGTAAATGGTTGAGCTAAGGAAGAAATTCTTTATCTCAGTCAGTTAACACACTGTCATGTAACACAGAGCCTCAGAGGTCCTGGGTTCAAGTCCCAATGGGGACAATCTAGTCTTAATAATTGTGACATCTCGAAAGGCTATAATATTTTTTTCTTTGACGCCTTACATGGACGTGAAGGCGTCAAATCAAAAACTTAAAATTACATTTCAAAATGTCATAATTATTTGGACTATTGACAATCAATGAATCATGCTCTCCAATTACATACTTATCATTCTGATTGATATCTCTGGTTATCAACATTTATTTTGAAACATTGCACATGTAAATAAGCAATCAACAGATTTTGACGAGATTTTGTTATTACATTTTCTCTGTTTATACTAGTCCAAATAATTATGAGCCTTGCCAGACGTCATAATTATTTGGACTATGTTCATACCGGCATTTAAAGCTGATTAGTACAGACATACAGATGGTTACTCGACTAACTTTTTAATTAACACGATAAATAATTTTCAACCATAAGTTTACCTTTAGATTTTGATCGCTTAGACTGTGAAGGGCCCCAAAACACATAAACACCAGTTGAAATCACAGTTGCTAGTCCACTAAATAGTAAAACGTTTTTACTAAAAAGGTCAAACATGACGATCTTTCAACATAAACAAATTCTGCAAGGGACGACAGTAATGACACATCGTCAGATTGTACTATTTAAAAACTAAAAATGATATAATTAGTAACCATGTGAAGTTCAATGTAACAACGCACCACAATGAACAACAAAATACAGTAAATATATACAACTGTGGGAAATTGAAAGACGGCTCTACAACTATAGGTAGATAAAAAAAAACTAAAATAAAGCTAATCAAATATAATGCATTAGTGTATCTATATGTCTCATTATTCTAGTCAACAACTTCAAGACACATTGTTTATATTGATTGTATATTATGGCGCGTGTAAATTGTATAGTCGGGCGCATGTACAAAGTTGAAGTTAATTGGATGTTATTGTGGCAATAATAAAATAAAACTACATATTAGTTCCTTTCTTCCTCACAAATGTTTAAACGGTGTCTTCCTCGAATGCCAACATTTTATATGTTGCCTATTCCTTGAATGCCAACAAAAATATTTCAATGGATGTTTATATAGAATAACAAAAGGTGTTTTTATAAGTATTTAACTGTAAAAAAAATAATTATCGAACTTGACGAAATTGCTACATTTTATCACTTTTTGATACGAAAAAATAGCAAATATTTAAGGCCTTTAAATTATCATGAATTTAAAGAAGAAAGAAAATGAAAACATTTTTACTATTTATTGAAAAAAATTGGGGGAATGAAAATGTTTATTAACATAATTAGACATATTTAGATGAACTATATGAATAATTTTATTGAACAATCAAGTAAACTTTAAAAATCATCAAAAATAATTGAGTAAATTTGATAACTCTACAAGGAGACTGACTGTACTAAGTGTCTTGTTGTTGTTGGGATATACAAGTACCTGGCCACGTCCATTCTGTGTAATATTTCTATTAGCATCCATCTGATGAGATAAGGCGTTTTTAACTGATTTGTATAGTTAGTTCGACTTTGTGGTATTGGCTTTGCTCATTGTTGAAGACTGTACGGTGAACTATATATAGTTGTTAATTTCTGTGTTATTTGGTCTCTTGTGGGGAGTATCTGTATAGAGTTAAAATAACAAACTTGTTAATCGTTTAATTAATAAAAGCTGTTATCTAATTAATCATGTTAGTTGAACAGAAAACTAATCATAACATCAGGATAAACCTTATTACAATTAACGAAATAAGTATTCTAACTGCTTAATAACAAGTGTTGATTTTTAACGATGTAAAGAGTAAACAAATCCAACCTTAAAATTTTGACTGAAAAATAAATAAAATTGTAAGATAAGCTTAAACATACTTAGAATTATTCTTAAGATATGATATAAAATATCATCGGGTGCCGAATTGACTATAGATAGTTGCCGATTTAACCAGGAGACGATCTATAGGTGCCGATTTGATTTTTTTATAAGGTGCCGGTTTGCCTTGAACATCTTCGAGTTTTGTTGGAACGACAAATTGAAAAGTAATAAAAATTAAAAACCAGCTTCCTTTCCTCAATTCTCACAATAAAAAAAAGTTAGCAGGTAATCAATTTAGGAGTAATTAAGTGTCCGATTTTTGAAAAAAAAGCCTTAATTCTAAGGGTCAAAATTCTGTAACACAGGAATGACAAATCCAAAATATTCAAAAAGGGAGCTTACTTCCGTCAATTTAAATAATATGTTAAAGTTATCACAAGAATAGCTTCAGCCTTGGTTTAAAAGATTTTGAGTTGACGTGCTAAATATTGACGATTGATGAGTTGAGTCAATGACAGTTGGACAGGCGTCCCGAAAAAGGTCCTGCTCCCCCTTTCCACGTAATATTTACAAACCAATTATATATTAAAAATGTATAAGGTTATATATAACCATTGATATCAATAGCCATATATAAATGGATATTATATCTCTGATATAACTGATTTGCGACGATGCATTGCAACTACTAAAATTTGGATTATAAATAAATACTTTTAAATTCAAAATATCAATATCTTTTCATTTGAACAAATATGTACTGAATTAGCATCATGTAATTTAGTAAATAAAGAAATAATAAATTTATAGTTTTAAACAAAGGACTGAATAACAATTACATAATCCTGTCTGCCGCGCATGTGCAAATGACAAAGTCACCATTATATTATCCGAAATATTCTCGTATCTTATTATTGAATAATTCCTAGAATCTTGCTTGGCTTTGACAGCTCTAGACATTTATACTCACTGGTTTTGATAACTAAATTAATAGTTCGTTTTGGTGCGTTCTTTTTTATAAATAATAATGAGGTTTTTATTTGTTATATAATGGGTTCCAAAAGAGAACAATCCTAGCATGCTTATTAGATATCCATAACTAGCCAAATTATAAACGTGATTGGAAGCACATAGATCATGTAAATCTTGCAATTGTTAAAAAAAACCATCAATCTAGTCAAATCAAAGACACATGGGATATGTAGATACATGGCCCCATCCTCTCTCTAAAAAAATCACCATCACTGCCCTGGGAACTGTATAACTGACATATATGTTCCTGCACTGCCAGAGGAGAAATTCTGCAGGAATGAAAATTATGCCCATCATTTTAGCATCAAAATTCTAAAAAAATGTTTTCTTTCTACACATTATATACATTGTATCCTGTGGATGATAGATCTTAATTTAGCGTACATTTTGTGGCATTAAAACATTAAAACTGGCAAATAATCTTCAATAATTAAAGAATCGCTAGTCCAAATAATTATGAGGTCTTGAAAGCCTATTACAATTTTTTTCTTTGACGCCTTACGTCGAAGAAAGGCGTCAAAATTTTTTTTTTTATAATAGCCTTTCAAGACGTCATAATTATTTGGACTAAAGGATCGCTATAAACTTAAAGAAAAAAAAGAAGCTGTTTAAAGTGTTTTGTACAATTTTCATGACGAACCTTAATTATAATTAAATTGGCATAGTTAACAGCTCCATGTGTTACACAGTGAAGTGTGTTTACGATTCACTTGTTGTTGAGTATTTGGTTGCAAATTACAATAATTACGAATTTCAAGTAGCAAGTTACGAAAATCCAGTTGCGAGTAAGGAAAGTTACAAAAGATGAATTGCTAGTTACTAAAGGCATATGTTCTGTGAAAATGGGAAAAACTATTTTGATAGGTTGATATAGAATAGTTGCTGACGGTATTACACAAATGTTTCATGTACACTATCACAACTCAACCTTTTCAACTCGCAACTTGTAACTCCATGATTTAAGAAACCGTTAGTGTGTTTAGGGTTAGTCAAAATAATTATGACGTCTTGAAAGCTAGGCTATTTAAATATGGTTTTCTGTTACTAGGAATTTGTGTCACAAAAAACAGAAAGCCTTTCAAGATATCATAATCATTTTGGCTTTATTAGGATTATATAAATCAATATGCTGAATATCATGGTGGTTATGCATGATGTGGTAGCTAGGTTAGTCCGAATTATTGACATGATTGATAGATTATAATTTTTATATGACTAATATTACTATTAGACAAATGTGGATGGCTTGGTAACAAATAGTAAAAAAAAATATCAGTTCCTTATATCATGTATATAATAACTATCTGGATTTTAGGTTTAAAAGTTTAAACCCATACATGTTTGTATGTTACAAACCAAATTTTCCATCCCCAATACCTGTCATCATGGTCATGATAGCAAACCAAATACTGTAAAATCATTATTATGAGTTATATATACCAATTTGCAAGGGAACCACAAATTTAAATGATCGACGATATATATATATACAAATTTCTAAAAAGTTATCCAGAGTGCAAGGTTTCAGCAATCTATGAAAATTTGTACCCATGAAAATAAATGAAACCACAGTAAATATATTTTGATATAAATGTCTTGTCAATAATGATATAACCTGTTCACTTATACTTTATAGAAAATGGGTAAAGTTAAAAGACAAAGAAAGAAACTGCATACAGAAGCAGTAAAAACTACGGACAACAAAGTAGAAATAGTAGATATGATGGATACAGACATTAAGGTAAACTATTTACAATCTAAATTCTTGAACTTTTGCATGAATTTTTTATTACTAGTATCTTCTTGTTAAAAAATAAAAATCACATATAAATTTGACAGTCGTCAGGGAATCACTATGATAAATGTGAGCATTTATTTCTGATTACAGTATACAAAGCTCAGACTTTGTTCTTGAATTGGTATAATCTGGGCCTTTACTCGTAACACTAAGACAACCTCAATCTGCAATGATCTAGTTAAAATTCATTATCCACACTAGCTCCATTTTGTTTATGTGTCGTGTGACATATAAACAACGAGAAGAAAGTTTGGAGAACTGATTTTAATTAGATTGTGTCAACCTCACAGAGAGGGAATGACTATATAAAATTAACATGCTGAAAGCCTAAAATCTTAAAGGTAAATTATCTTGATGCCAAATTTCAATCTTCATCCAATAACATAATAGTCCCATCATGGGGACAGCTTATTAGAATGGTCTTTAGTGATAGCTATCTCATCATGTTCATGTAAATCAGCCTCAAAACCAGTTTCTCTAAAAATATTTATTTATGGGATCAAGGGCAAAACAATAGCATCTTTTTGAGTCTCCCTGACATGCCTGAGCAATATTCTGGACATGCATAATATATTTGCAACTGGACATTTATCAAGCAACAATCTATCTACCAATTCACCAAAATTAGTAGTTTTGTACATAATCGAAGTTAACCTTTTGATAATTTTTCAAAAAAATGTTTTTATTTATTTTTTGTAGCAACCAGAACTAAGGTTAGACAATCCATTTGCCAATCTGGACCTCGACCTAGGTCAACTAAAGCAGAAGCTACCAGATTTTGATGCTAGAAGTCAAGTGACAAATAAATCTTTGAAAGGTTTACACATTAAAAAGAAAGATAAAAAGAAACTTAGACATGATATTTGGATCAAAAGTAAGTGTCACAAAGTAAGGGTTTTCTGTATAAACATTGATTGATAGTTGGTTTTTTAACGTGTCTTTTGCCACTTTTGGCTATTTTGTGGCGGTCAGTTTTTACAGGTGGAAGAAGTCGTAGTGCCAGGAGAAAACAACAGACATAGTCAATTAAGATTGGAGTCAAGTGCACCCACAAGAGCGGGGTATAAACTAAAAACCTCTAAACTAGTTAGACCACTTGACTACCAAGGCACCTTCTGTGACTGTATAAAGAATAAGACTAGTTATCATCTATCTATAAAACAAAGGACAGAGACATAAACTATACAAAGACAGAGAAATGCAAAATACCAGATAAGCATATACATGATATAGCTATCAACAATGAGCAAAATCCTTACTGTGAAGTAAGCTGTAAAAGGCCCATCCGGCCAGTATCAGAAACAGTACAATAGGCATGAACGTGATGATATAGAAATCTTCACTACAATAATAAACCAAAAACAGTTTTAAAAGACAGCAATCAATCAAAAACAATTACATGTACCTGATTTTAGTCTCACAGATTAGTATGTATAAAATGTGGCAGGTTAAGGTAGATACAGGGTGTAAATTAAAATGAATTTTAGAATGTTTTCAGAAGAAAAAAAAACATGAAATTAAATGTCCAACAAATTACAATTATTTATAGGTTTGTATATATAGACATAAATTGAAAACACAAAATCATAAATCCACAAACAATGCCAATATATGGTTTATCTTTGAAATTTGGTATCCACAAAAATATCTGATTTCACAGTACATGTATTTTAAAAAATCAAATAAAAAGTATATGTCACTGGATTATTTATAGACTTATTTACTGCAATTTGAATATCCAACTATATAAGGTATATTGGTATTAAGTTGCTATTTGGGATTATTTGGCTGTTTTATTAAAAGGAACAAGGGAACATATCAAAGACATCTTGTCTTTTGTGGAAATAGGTCATACATTATTTATGGTGCAAAGTACATTTAATAAATTATAATGTAAAATGACTTCAACAGAATTTGTTGTTTTTGATTTCCTTTTCCTTCTTCCCAAATCTGAATATACATGGTACATTATGTATTTTTATGCAGAATTGAATGCAGTTGAAGCAGCAAAGAAAGAAGAAAAGGAGAGAAAGAAGAGAGAGAAGACAGCAATTGTGGGTGACATAGGAGCTATGGGTGATGCCCTTCCTACCATAGAACTCTTAATGAAAAAATCCAGTAACATCAACAGGTGCGCTTTAGCTTTATAACTTTATGTTTATTGTCATTAGAGAATTTTATAATTGATTGATTGATTAATTGATTGGTGTTAGACACCACTTTTGACACTACTGTGCTATTATATGGCGGTCAGTTTTTATTGGTAGATGAAGAGTGCCCAGAATTTTGTAGTAATGGCAGATACTTGGTCATGTTTTTAGTCTGTTTACTTTTTTGTAAAGATTGAAATTAAAATTTAATAAGAATACACTTCACACCATCTTTTGAAATACTTTTTGCTTGCATATCAAATCATTAATGACATGTCAAGAGAAGATGCAGAATTTCTTACAAAAAAGTATACTGCCTTGGTGGTCTCATATGGTAGCATGTTCAGTGGCGGATCCGGGGGGGGGGGGGGTTCGGGGGTGTGCACCCCCCCTTTATTTTTGCCGATCAATGCATTCAAGGCCGTAACTACCATTGAGGCAAGTGAGGCAATTGCCTCACTAAAATATCGACACTGATTTTTTTTTATGGTAATTAAATACGAAACTGAATGGTCATTTGTTGTTCTGTCTCAACCTTAATTTCTATAACTTGTCATTATTCCTTTTAAATTAGTTTTCCTTGATATAACTCAGCATCTCAACGGGTGATGTTTCTCGATTACATTAACCTAGTAACGATAACCATCATGGATCGCTGGTAAAACGGACTCTTGTAGAAAAAGGAAAAGCGATACTGAAGGTAAAGAAGGAATAGTTCTAGTAAACTAATGGTGTTTGTGATCACAACAGGGGTTAAGAGTCTGAGTACTGAATATAACTTCATTGAAACTAATCCAAAAACTATAAATTGACTGACAAATCAAGCACTGGGCATCGCAAGGGGCATATTCTCCGTTTCACCAACTTTACTTGTTCTCTTACATATAAACAAAATATACATAATATGAAACATGCATGGATTAGTTTTTATCCATGTTTCTTTAACCTTATACATTGAAAGAACATCCCGTGTTCCATTTTGACATTATTTAGATGTTGTCTCTTCTAAATCGGGACTTCGGAATTTCGTGTCATTATATTCGGGTTTCGGTATCGGACACCCTAAACCCCTAAATTTATCGATTCTTGAACTGAAAATATCTTACCACTGACTATTTCCAGAAATAATTTAAAATCACGGAACTAAATGGAAACGGCAAAAACACCAGTTTTATTCCCCTGTTCCCATATCATACAAGTCAACAAACTCTAGATAGAATCATCTATACATGTATCTTATCTCATTCTATCCATGCATAGTTTGTTTACTCTTTGTCAGCATAAAAGCGAGTTTGAAATTTGTAACAACGACTGTATGATGGTGCTTACAGGGAAGCTTAATTCCCTTTTGCAAACAAAACTGTTACTACCGATGCTGCTACCGAATTGCTGATTGAGAAGGAATCGGAAGAAGATGTCAATCATCATGATCATTGTGTTGATGATAGTGAGCTACCTCTAGAACAACAGACTCCCCTGAAACGACTGAAAACTTGGGAATAGGCATGTATGAGTGGCAACAGATTGTGCTGTCTTCCCATGCTCAATGTTCATCGCGATAAGGATGTCAGCAGACCAAATATATTGAAACGATTTGAAGAAACCGGCCATAAAAAAATTGGCAAACTTTACTGAATCGATGTTTGTTCTATGTTCTGGTGACACTCAAATTGATATTTGGATGTTTATCTGACATATAAATTTAAATAAAGTTGTAAAAAATTTGGTGTTAGTAAATGTCTTTAAAAATGAAAAATTTATATAAAAAGTGTCCAAACATAAAACATTGTCAAACTCTCTGGAAATGCCTAGAATGCAGGATTTTGCACCATTCATTCCATACCCTCCCAAAAAATTTTCGCCTCGCTTCGCTCGCCTCAATTATTTTGCCTCACTAAAATATTAGGTCTAGTTACGGCCTTGGCATTTGTATCGGGACAAATGTTTTGCACCCCCCCTTTGCCCTGGGTGCCCTGGGTTAGCACCCCCCTTTCGAAAATTCCTGCATCCGCCCCTGATGTTCAAGTGTTGGAGGTCAATGGTTTGAATTCAGGCCGGGTCAAATGGACGACTTTGAAAATTGAATTTTCTGTATCTCCTCTGAGCATGCATTGTTATGTAAGAGCAAAGACTGGTTGGCTCAGAGTCAGAATAATGTGTTCAGGTAAGGTGACAAATCTTCCATGTTTCAAGCTTGTTCTTGTCCTGAATATGCAAATTACCTTGCCACTGGATGTATAGCCGCAATTTAAAATAAGCTATGTATCACTGATCGAAAGATTGAAATGGTAGTTATAATAACTTCTATGGTGTGTGAATAATAATGAACAAAAGGGTAGTTTGACCATGACTTCTGATGAAGGTCTTGCATGGTCAATATAGAACAACACTTCAATAAAGCAATATTGTAGACAGATGCCAACTTTAAAATTTGTAAAATAAACTTCTTTTGTTTGAATGCATGATATGTGGCATTGATAATTGGTTTTTGATTGAAAACCCATATCATTGCCCTCTTTTTTTTTTGGTGTAGCTCCTTGTTAATATTTCCCATATCTCAGTTGTATCTTCAGCTGTCATCAAGTGTGGGAAAATAATTTGGATTTAATTGTAATTTATTTTTGTTTTATCAAGTGATCAAACAGAAGAGAAGAAGAGAGGTATTGCGACGGAAAAGAAAAGAAAAAAACAAATGTGAGTTTTTCAACCAAAACAAAATAATAAACAAGGTTTTTTTATTCCAAAAGAATATAGGGTTGATAGGTCCACTTTAAAAAAAAGTCTATTTGACAGTCACATAGGAGATAATCCATGTTTTCAAGATTTTAACCGTTGATGCCTAATTTTTATTTCTCGTATTTTTGATACGGCTTCAATGAACAAAAGGATGTATGTTTATTTATCTTACCTCCTATACATTTCTAGGAATATGATTGGTTAAAAGCGCCCTCGTGGAAACTGTGTATATTTGATATTAGGTTAATAGGGAGGCGAGGCTTATCTCATACACGGTTAGTAGTGGAGTTACCTCCCTTTATATTCCATATAAGATAGTTGGGAGGCGGGACTTATTTCATCACGGTTACTGGTGGTCTTACGTCCCCTTATAAAAACAAAACGGTACTGAGAAAAATATCGTAAAGGTTTCAACAGACGAAAAAATTGATGATTAAGATTGAAATAAATTCATATAACACATCTAAACCTAACAAGTCGTTATTGTTTGTTGGTATCTGTTTTTGTAGGATCTATGGAAGTAGTTTCTTAATGCTAACAGTATTGAGGACTTTCTCAATTTGATAGGTCTTAATTTCACACGTTAAGATAGTCGGTAAGATAAATTCGTTACATAGTGTGCTAGTGACCTAATACAGTTGTCCTAATTAAATTACCTAGATATTAACACCTTTGAAGTCTTTATCATTGTAATTGATTGTAATGACATGATTAACCCGGGGGGGGGGTTGGGGGGTTGGGGGGCAATCACACAGGTGTCATATATGTAATTAACTTGGAGATCAGAAATCGAAGAAACAAAAGGCAATTTTACCAAAACGGCACAAGAGAATTTTGGAAAAAGACGTCAGGGCAGAAGGGCGCGGATGAAGGCACCCAGGGCGCGGCTGAGGGCATCCAGGGCGCGGCGCCCTTCTATTTTGGGCTAGCGAGACCACTGCAGTATATATGGGGTCAGTAAATTCCATATGGGAATTCGAGCTTCACTCTCACTCTATATGGAATTGACTGACCCCATATATACCGTATTAGCAGGGACTAAACTAAACTGTTTTTGTCTAGGGGCCAGCTGGGCCCCTAAGATATTTTTTTCAGGGGCCCAGTTGAAATTTTAGGAGCCTAACCAATCTTTATACAAAAAGACTAAATGAAAATAAAACTGAAAATAACTTTTATATACTTACTAACAGTGTTCCAGCTTGAATCTCAGGGCAGAAGGGTGCTAGTGCTCCAAAGTAAGGAGTTTTATAAATAAAACAGGTGAGATGGGAGAGGATTATATTATTTTGATGCAACAATACATTGGTTATATATTGCAGAAGCTTAATTTTTTTCAACTTCCTGTTGACCTGACAATATGACTGGTTTTGTTTTTTAATAAATACTATTTCAATCCAAGCCATCCTCTAATAGTGTTGATCAAAATATTTTGCAAGAAGTTTAAATTGAAGATTGGATATCAAACTTAATATTGGGATATTTATTTACGAGACTTTGTGTTTTGTTTTTACATTAAGTAATTTTGTAAATAGCGATTCAGGGACAAGTTACCGTCTAACACAGGCTTGTAATGACTCCAAGGACAATTAGAAAACATCCCTTTCGCGATGCTTATTGAACAGAAAACACTATTCAATAATGAAATAATCGTAGAAAATTTAGCAGAGTTAAGAAAACATGCTGATTAAAGGAGGTATATGACATATTGTCACTTCAGATTGAAAACATAGCTGTTCGACTGGGTTTAGGTTTTTAGAAAGAACCTACTGGTTTTCGGAAATATTCTATATTACTATATCGCTTTGAAAAAGACAAAACAGGTTTCCTTTTGGGAACAGTCTTCGTTAATATCGCGGGGGAAAGCGTACAAATGGGATTTACTTCAAATTTTTTACAGTCGCCAGCTGGGCGATCAGGATGACTTAATATATTCGCCCAGCCGAAAATCTTGTCGCCTGGGCGAGCATTAAGTTTAGTTCCTGAATTAGGTCACTAGCTTTGCTCTCACCCCATATGGAATTTACTGACCCCATATATACCGTATTTGGTCACCAGCACACTATATATGTAACTAATAATACATGTTTAGGATAAATTTTGGTTAAAAAAATAGATTAGTTACAACAACTGATAAGTTTACAAAATTTATTTTAAGAAATACTCATAAGAAAGTCATTGATGGTGCTCACAATAGAGTATTGCTTAAAACGTTACACACTTCTTTGTTATAATAATCTTTAATAAGATCTGTATACTTTTGGGTGATGATTCAAAATTTTATTTTTGAGTTATTGAGTGTTTTGTAAAAAAGGGGGAGGTTTTTTTTACATGTCGCGCTGTATCTCAAAAACAATTTATGATTATTGTTTAAAACCTTACGCACCTCTTTGTTATATAAATCTAAAGATCTGGATACTTTTTGGTGAGGATTCAAAATTTTATTATTGAGTTATTGGGTATTTTGTAAAAAAAAGGAGGTTTTTTACATGTCACGCTGTATCTCAAAAACAATTTATGATTATTACTTAAAACTTAACACACTTCTTTGTTATATTTATCTATATCTAAGAACTGTATACTTTTTGGTTTTGATTCAAAATTTTATTTTGTTGATATTTAGTTATTTGTAAAAAAAAACAGGAGGGGGGGGGGGGGGTCTTTCACATGTCACGCTGTATCTCAAAAACAATATATGGTTACTGCTTAAAACTTTCTGAGAAACTATTTAGGATTATTGCATAAAACTTCCAAACAAGACGTCGGGCGTATCATGCGCTAATGGCACAGCTGTTTATTATACTGGTATATTTAAGGGAGTTCGCTTCTCAGTTTCAAAGTAATTAACTTTTCAAAACACTAGCTTATATTGATAGGGAATTAATTAAGGAATCCAAAGAACAAAAAAAACTATATAGGTCACCATGCTTGTTTTCGAGATATGAGCCATTGAAATTTTGGCGGGACGAAAATTTTTTTTTCACTGACATCCCCCCACCCCCCTGTTAACTTAATTTGGGAAACATTGATTTACCAATAGGGATATATGTAAAAATCGATTTTAGATATACAAAACTTGCAGAACTTTAACCCCCCCACCCCCAAGCTATTTGATTTAAGTTTTTTATCCTACATCGATCTTTTGATGTCATCCCTAAATTTGGCAGTGGGTATATTGTATATTCTTTGGGTTCATTATTATTTCTCATTATTGGTTGAACACCAATTTTCATGGATTTTTTTGTTACAGGTGGAAGACAAATTTAAATGTTCATAAATTTCACATTTTCTATAAGTTTGTACATGTCATACACACACTTTGGCAAAACCATGAAAATTGAAATCCAAATAAGTATGAAATTGCAAGATTTCCGCAATCACTGAAAATCGGTACCCCAAAAAATGAATTAGTTCCCAGTAATTATAAATATAATGTGTTATCACTATGATTTGAAATTTTGCAATTATTCAATGCTAGATACAACATTATTGTATACATATTTTGTAGGATGGAAGATATCTCAATATTCAAACAGATTTTAGATCATCCAGCTTACAAAGAGAATCCTACAGAGACAATAACTACACACTTACAAAACAAACTAAAACAAGAAGATGCAGGATAATAAAATATTCTATTCAAAGTTTTGAAATCTTGTTTATTGATAACGAGTAGGGCCAAGTGAAGGGTTGTTAGGATCGCACAAACAAATGTGCACATCTATATTTGTACTTTCCATATGCCAAATGTTTGATGGTATATATAATCAAACAGGCATGTGAGCTTTTCCAATGAAAATTTGACACCAGATTAATTTATTCATCAGGTTAAGATTTAGCTGCCCTGAAATTTTCAGACAACCAGTCCCTGGATTGCTACCCCTGAATTAGTAATTCTAATGAAATTTTGCAGTTTTTGGTTGTATGCACGAAAGGTATAATGTGTTAATCTGATATCATGATACAGTTTGGACAACGATGGATTTTGTTAGCTACGATGTCAAATTATCGATATTGGTAAAACTATAACATTGTATAAGATGTGACAACATGTATCAATGGTGAAAATATAAATCGACCTCACCGCCATTCATATCCACGATATGATATTAGAGGTTTTTCAACTCGTCATACTGGCGCTTACAAAGTAAGCCAAGAAGAGTTTGAAGTACTTAATATAAAAATAAAAGCCTCTTGAATAAAAAGAACAAAAGGCAATTATACATAAATCGTCTTGATAAAAGAACAAGAGGCAAAAATGCATGAGTGAAAGCGTTGTTAAAAGAACAAAAAAGCAGTAATATATGATTGTAAGCATCTTGATAAAATAACAAGAGGTAATTATATTTGAGTGAAAGCGTCCAGTTAAAAGAACAGGAGTCAGTTATATTTGAGTGAAAGCGTCTAGATAAAAAAAACAAGAGCTAGTTATATATGAATGAAAACGTCTAGGTAAAAGAATAAGTCAGTTATATTTGAGTTAAAGCGTCTAGATAAAAAACAAGAGCCAGGAATATATGAATGAAAACGTCTAGTTAAAAGAATAAGTCAGTTATATTTGAGTAAAAGCGTCTTGATAAAAAACAAGAGCCAGGAATATATGAATGAAAAAGTCTAGTTAAAAGAATAAGTCAGTTATATTTGAGTGAAAGCGTCTTGATAAAAGAACAAGAGCCAGTAATATACATGATATATGAATGAAAAAGTCTAGTTAAAAGAATAAGTCAGTTATATTTGAGTAAAAGCGTCTAGATACAATAACAAGAGCCAGTAATATATGAATGAAAACGTCTAGTTAAAAGAATAAGTCAGTTATATTTGAGTTAAAGCGTCTTGATAAAAAAAACAAGAGCCAGTAATATATGAATGAAAACGTCTAGTTAAAAGAACAAGTCAGTTATATTTGAGTAAAAGCGTCTAGATAAAAAAAAAACAAGAGCCAGTAATATATGAATGAAAACGCCAAGTTAAAAGAACAAGTCAGTTATATTTGAGTAAAAGCGTCTTGATAAAAGAATAAGTCAGTTATATTTGAGTTAAAGCGTCTTGATAAAAAAAACAAGAGCCAGTAATATATGAATGAAAACGTCTAGTTAAAAGAACAAGTCAGTTATATTTGAGTAAAAGCGTCTAGATAACAAAAAAAAAACAAGAGCCAGTAATATATGAATGAAAACGCCAAGTTAAAAGAACAAGTCAGTTATATTTGAGTAAAAGCGTCTAGTTAAAAGAATAAGTCAGTTATATTTGAGTAAAAGCGTCTTGATAAAAAAAACAAGAGCCAGTAATATATGAATGAAAACGTCTAGTTAAAAGAATAAGTCAGTTATATTTGAGTTAAAGCGTCTTGATAAAAAAAACAAGAGCCAGTAATATATGAATGAAAACGTCTAGTTAAAAGAACAAGTCAGTTATATTTGAGTAAAAGCGTCTAGATAAAAAAAAAACAAGAGCCAGTAATATATGAATGAAAACGCCAAGTTAAAAGAACAAGTCAGTTATATTTGAGTAAAAGCGTCTTGATAAAAGAATAAGTCAGTTATATTTGAGTTAAAGCGTCTTGATAAAAAAAACAAGAGCCAGTAATATATGAATGAAAACGTCTAGTTAAAAGAACAAGTCAGTTATATTTGAGTAAAAGCGTCTAGATAAAAAAAAAAAAACAAGAGCCAGTAATATATGAATGAAAACGCCAAGTTAAAAGAACAAGTCAGTTATATTTGAGTAAAAGCGTCTAGTTAAAAGAATAAGTCAGTTATATTTGAGTAAAAGCGTCTTGATAAAAAAAACAAGAGCCAGTAATATATGAATGAAAACGTCTAGTTAAAAGAACAAGTCAGTTATATTTGAGTAAAAGCGTCTTGATAAAAGAATAAGTCAGTTATATTTGAGTAAAAGCGTCTTGATAAAAGAACAAGTGAGTTACATTTGAGTAAAAGCGTCTTGATAAGAGAATAAGTCAGTTATATTTGAGTAAAAGCGTCTTGATAAAAGAATAAGTCAGTTATATTTGAGTAAAAGCGTCTTGATAAGAGAATAAGTGAGTTATATTTGAGTAAAAGCGTCTTGATAAAAGAATAAGTCAGTTATATTTGAGTAAAAGCGTCTTGCTAAGAGAATAAGTGAGTTATATTTGAGTAAAAGCGTCTTGATAAAAGAATAAGTCAGTTATATTTGAGTAAAAGCGTCTTGCTAAGAGAATAAGTGAGTTATATTTTAGTAAAAGCGTCTTGATAAGAGAATAAGTGAGTTATATTTGAGTAAAATCGTCTTGATAAAAGAATAAGTCAGTTATATTTGAGTAAAAGCGTCTTGCTAAGAGAATAAATGAGTTATATTTGAGTAAAATCGTCTTGATAAAAGAATAAGTCAGTTATATTTGAGTAAAAGCGTCTTGATAAGAGAATAAGTGAGTTATATTTGAGTAAAAGCGTCTTGATAAGAGAATAAGTGAGTTATATTTGAGTAAAAGCGTCTTGATAAAAGAACAAGTGAGTTATATTTGAGTAAAAGCGTCTTGATAAGAAAATAAGTCAGTTATATTTGAGTAAAAGCGTCTTGATAAAAGAACAAGTGAGTTATATTTGAGTAAAAGCGTCTTGATAAGAGAATAAGTCAGTTATATTTGAGTAAAAGCGTCTTGATAAAAGAACAAGTGAGTTATATTTGAGTAAAAGCGTCTTGATAAGAGAATAAGTCAGTTATATTTGAGTAAAAGCGTCTTGATAAAAGAATAAGTCAGTTATATTTGAGTAAAAGCGTCTTGCTAAGAGAATAAGTGAGTTATATTTGAGTAAAATCGTCTTGATAAAAGAATAAGTGAGTTATATTTGAGTAAAAGCGTCTTGATAAAAGAATAAGTGAGTTATATTTGAGTAAAAGTGTCTTTATAAAAGAATATTAAAGAGGCAAAAATAAAAGTGTTAAAGAACAAGAGTCAGTTATAATTGAGTGAAAGCGTCTTGACCAAAGAACAAGAGCCAGTACTATATGAAGGAAAACGTCTAGTTAAAAGAACATGTCAGTTATATACGGTATATGTATGTCTTGATTCGTTCCAACTCAGATTCGTACCAACAAATTTGTCCCGTGTTGCTTGGTCAGTTCGTTTCAACTTTTCCAAAAACTGGTCAGTTCGTTCCAACTTATTCAAGAACAGTATTAAACAAAATTAACTATTTAAAAAGCTTATTATTTTTAATTTAAATGCTGTACTTATACATGTTATATAAAATGTATATAAATACGTATCTAAAAAATTTTCTATGGTTTATTAATTGGGAAGAACGATTGGGCATGATATATTGATAATTATTAATTATAAAGGTATTTCATGACAATTTAATATTTTAAAAATGAATAAAGTGACTAACTAGTGATATTTTCAGAGAAATACTTATCATTATGATTATGACAACCTCAACGGAGTTGGGGTGACGTATTGTTATTCGTCGATTCTTTTTATGTCACCCGATCGACAATGTCGGGTGACATATTGCTTTTTCTCTGTTTCTTTTTCTGTATTATTATTATTATGGCACCCTCAACGGAGTTGGGGTGACATATTGTTATTGTTCGTTTCTTTTTAGCTCACCTGGCCCGAAGGGCCAAGTGAGCTTATGCCATCACTTGGCGTCCGTCGTCTGTCGTCGTCTGTCGTCGTAAACTATTTCAAGAATATTCTCCTCTGAAACTACTAGGCCAAATACTTCCAAACTTTAACTGAATGTGCCTTAGGGTATCTAGTTTATAAATTGTATCCAAAGTTTTGATCTATCAACAAACATGGTCGCCATGGTAGTTGTTGGGTAAATGTCAGATATAGTTATTTTGTTTAGGAAATTTTACAGGTTTTGAATTATTATCTTTAAAATTATAGTAGATAGAAAGAAAGTTTAAATGAGAAAAATTTTCAGCTAAGTAAGATCTACAAATAAGATATAATGACCAAAATTGTAAATTGACCCCTTAAGGAGTTATTGGCCTTTAAAGACAATTTTACACAATTTGTTCATCATATTTGTTAACTTTCAAAAATCTTCTTCTCTGAAAGTACTGAACCAATTGCAGGTAAACTTATGCTAAATGATTCTAAGGGTATCTTGCATAAAGTTTGTGTTTTGTAAAAAAACATGGCCGCCATGGCTAAAAATAGAACATAGGTTAAAATGCAGTTTTTGGCTTGTATTTCAAAAACTAAAGCGTTTAGAGCAAATATGTTGAGAAGTGTTTATTAGGTCAAGATCTATCAGCCCTGAAATTTTCAGACAAATCGATACTCATTGTGGGGTTGTTGCCACTTAATTGGTAATTTTAAGCAAATTTTGCAGTTTTTGGTTATTATCTTGAATATTATTATAGATAGAGATAAACTGTAAACAACAAAAATGTTTATCAAAGTAAGATCTACAAATAAGTTTAATGACTAAAAATGCCAGTTGACGCCTTAAGGAGTTATTGCCCTTTAATGATAATTTTACACAATTTTTCATTGTTTGCTAACTTAAAAAAATCTTGTTCTCTTAAACTACTGAACCAATTTCACTTTAACTGAAAACTTAACAATCCTTAGGGTAACTTGTATTAATTTGTGTTTTTTATACCCCCCAAAAAACAAAGTTTTGGGGAAGTATATAGGAATCACCCTGTCCGTCCGTCTGTCTGTCCATATGTCTCGTAAACGCAACTCCTCCTTAATGGATGGACCAATATTAATGAGACTTCACACAGTTGTAGTACACAACCTGATGATGTGCATGAAGGAAAATATTTCTGGTCGGAATTATTTTAAGGGAGATAATTGATTTTACTTAGTTAAATATAGCTATAAAAGCCAACAAGTCTGTAAGCGCAACTACTTCTAACCAGATTAATCAATATTGATGAAACTTTACACAGTTTTTGTACACAACCTGTAGATGTGCATGAAGGAAGATATTTCTGGTAAGATTTTTTTTTTCAAGGGAGATAAGCACAACTCCTACTAAATGACTGTACCAATATTAATTAAACTTTACACAGATCCAGTATACATGACCAGAGAATGTGCATAAAGGAAGATATTCTTGGTCTGAAATATTTGAAGGGAGATAATTAACTTAATTTATATAGATTTAGTTATTTTTTTTGGTTTCTACACACTGACTTAAAATATGCAAAGAGAGATAACTCTAATTATTATTAATTTTAAATGTTCTTTCATTTCCTTTTACTTCAAGAAAAATAGCCAATGTTGCTAGGGGTAAAATGCATTAATTTTGCCTGTGAAGAAAATATGACAGATACAAAGAATGTTTGAATGGCATATTTTAGCACACACTGAAAAGCAAAAATAATCATTGATGAATGATTTAAACAAAAAAATTGAAGGTGAGCGATTCAAGCTCTTGAGAGCCTCTTGTTTTCTTATATTTATTCTTCCACACTTTCTTTTCCATGCTATTTTTCAGAATTGGCTTGAACAATATTGATGGAACTATACCATAGTGAGGACCACAATATGGCATTGTGCAATCGGGGTATGGCATCATCAAGATGGCTGCCGTTGCAATGGAAACTGATAAAATGTAAAAAAAAAAAATCAAAATTCTAAAACTTTCGTTATAAGAGCCAACCTAATGAAATTTTATGTAAATGTTGGCAGTGGTGCCCCGAGGTACCAACAGTACTTAGCTTCTGCAAAATGGCTGCCATTGCCATGGAAACTGGAGAAAAGTTTAGCATTGACCTTATAGTAAAAAAACATCAAACCAGCATTTTCTTAATGAATATTTCTTATTATTTTTCTTCCATACATTTTGTCCATTTCAAAATGCAATGGACCAATGTTGATGGAACTCTACTATATTGAGGACCCCCAGGTGGAGTGTTGCAGGAAGCATGTAATGGTTCAAGATAGCTGCCGTTACCATGGAAACGGAACAAATGTGAAAAATTCCAGTTTTTGGTTTTGATTAACTGTTTCGTTATGCTTAAACTCAGAATCATTATATTTCAATACAATGTAGGTGCCCACTATATACTGGTGTTGGAAGGATTTTGGTGATCTTTAGAACTACTATGTTGCCATGGAAACTTCACCAAAAATTTGCTCCAAACCTAATGAAACTTCACAGTAAAGATGAGCAACATTGGAAGATGTGGCATTTGGAGTTAAAATTTCCAAAATGGCTGTTGTTACCATGGAAACAATGTAAAAACTTTTAAAGTCAAAAATTTTAAAATAAAATAAAATGCTGTAAAACTTGATCAAAGTTTACAGAAATGGTAACTGGCATGGACAGAGTTGCATTTTGAAGATGGAATTTTCAAAATGGCCGCCGTAACCATGGAAACAGCAAAAATGTCCAAATTATCCAAATGCTCCATACTTAATGAAACTTCACAAAAATGATAATTTGCATGTGTAGATGCACTCTTTGACTTTGGAATTTTCGAAATGGCTGCCGCTTGCCTGGCAATAGGGAACGGGTGCCATCCGCTATTGCTTGTAATGGCAAATCCAGTTTGTTTTGTTTTTTTAAATTGACAATATTAGCAAACATGGTTTTCTTGTCATGCAATACTCTCAGAATGCTTCTTTATTTTAAAATTGATAATAGATTCAAAGGCAAAAGATTGTTGCGGGAAAGATTTAAGCTTTTGACAATATTAATATGAAAGGATGTACGCTTCATGATCAGTAGTGGTTACCTTTTAACAATACTCCATTGAGTATTTAAAATTTCATATATTTTAGGTTGACTTAATGTTTTTTGTTTCATCAAACATAAAATATGCATGCACTAAAAGTTTCTAGTTTTCTTGTAATTACGTTTACACGATTTAACACATGTATTTATGCACACTTCAATGGCAAGCTATTCCCAATAGAAACGAACACATTTTAATACTGAATGGTGCAGTGAGTACCTCTTAAATCTGTTATTGAATAATACAAATTGTCTCATCTGAAATCTGGGTCGTGTTTGAAATATAATACTTATAGTACAAAAAATGCATAGCAGAATCATATGTATTGCTATGAAATAATCTACCAAAAAATTATAGTACTACATGTACTTTTAACAGTATACTACAGTTATCTCAAACTGTTGTATCACAAAAGTCCTGTTAATTCAAAGTAAAATGTTTAAAGCCAATTGATAGATCTGCGTTAAATTTACTCCTGATATTTAAAATTTCTCTTATTAAGTCTCCCAAATAAAGTCTGGAGACTTATTGTTTTTGCTTAGTTCTTATTATGTCACCCGATCGACAATGTCGGGTGACATATTGCTTTTCCTCTGTTTCTTTTTCCCTATTGTCGATCGGGTGACATAATAATAATAATAATAATAAAAAGAAACGGAGGAAAAGCAATATGTCACCCGACATTGTCGATCGGGTGACATAAAAAAGAAACGAACAATAACAATGTGTCACCCCAATTCCGTTGAGGGTGCCACAATAAGACAAAAAGAAACGAACAATAACAATATGTCACCCTAACTCCGTTGAGGGTGCCATAACAATAGGAAGAAAAAAGAAACGTAGAATATCAATACGTCACCCCAACTCCGTTGAGGGTGCCATAATAATAATACAAAGTATAACACTGGATTTAGCTCTTTGTCTAAGTGTATTATTAAAGTACTTTGCTTTGAGCTCAGTTCATTGTTATGCAATACATTCTTTGTGATATAAAGATTTGACCGACAACTCTCATGTACAAGGATTTGACAAAGAAGTATCACCTTTATGTACAATGTAAAGCCTCGGTCACGGATAACTTTTTTTCAATCCGTTCATGTCCATTAGACGTCCGTTCGTATCCGTTGAGGTCCGTCCATATCCGTTGCATGTCCGTTAAGCGTACGTTTTATCCGTCGACGTCCGTTCTGTCCGGTGGAAAATTTTGAGCATGTTCAAAACTTTGAACGGACGTCCAACGGATAAAATGTCCGTTGAACGTCCGTTAGGCGTCCGTTTTGTACGGTACTCGTCCGTTTCGTTTCCGTTTTGTAACAGTTACGTGTCCGTTATACATCCGTTGGAGGTCTGGAAGATAAATTCACCAACGGACTTCTTACGGACGTTCAACGGATAAAACGGATGTTTAACGGATGAGAAACGGACTTTTACCGGACGTATAACGGATAAAACGGATGATGAACGGATCTGAAACGGATAAATGCCAATTGAAAATTTCGCGTCAGAAATGCCAATTATTGGTATGTCAGATTTTTTAAGGTGCATGAATTCTTATTTTTCATAATCAATCTTAGAGTATAGGGACGTCTTCACAATCAAGCATTTCTTATTTAGGCCAGACACTGCCCTTTGGCGGAATTTTTGAAGAACAAACCAAAACCAGTTACACAGAAACATGTTTAATATTTATTCGATTTACATGTATTATTATTGTCGCCTTTGATTTTTACTTATATCTTGTTCATCCGTTTTATCCGGTACGCTTTCGTTAGGTGTCCGTTTTATGCGGTACTCGTCCGTTGGATGTACGTTCGACATCCGTTCTGTCCGGTATGTGTCCGTTTGCCGTACATTGCATATCCGGTGGGTGTCCGTTATGCATCCGTTACACGTCTGTTCTAATCGGTCTGTACATCAACGGACTCCCAACGGATAACCATTTGGTCAACGAACATTTTTTTATTTTCATCCGTTAGGCGTCCGTTCGTCTTATCCGGTAAGGTGTGACCGAGGCTTTAGTAATAGGGAAATAAAAGCATTATATGTCCTTTGACCAAATTTAAAAAAAAAGACCAAATTTACCCGACAATGCTACTCCTGCTACTAGCAATATGATGCTAGGTTGTTTTAATACATCTGTACTGCCTACTGATAACTCGGTCCTGAGTGTAAATGGTCCTTCAATTATGTATAAAATAAAATTATAAGGCCTATCTGGCCTAATCGATTTCTAAAAACTATATTTCATTGTACATGTTCAACATTTTTCATTCATTTGTTTATTTCTTAATTTGTGTGAATTAACATTGTTAAAGTAAATGTTAATTACTACACTTTCATAACACAACAAATACTGTATTAGTACATGTATCACTTATATTTGTATCCATATCACACAAAAAAAGATGAAAAGAGAATAATTTTGCATAACCTTTTGAATACTATTTCTAAAATTTAGATATTTAGACATATTAAGACTAATTATTAATAAGTAGCTGTTGATAATATCCACTTGACATGCTTGACATTCTATCAGATTACTTTTGGAGCAGTTATGAGTCTTTGAAGCATGCTCACAAAGGTTCTTTTGGTGAAATCATTGTCATATTGGTCAAAATTTTTCTTTGCTTCGACCAGATTTGAAGGAGATATTATCAAAGAATTGATAAAAATCAACACAAGGGTTTACTTCCTAGATTATCTAGCCCCAAGCATCATGTCAGGCATTGTCATTACTAAAAACCAATAGATGTATTCTAATCTGAGAAACATTTTAACAAAATTTTTTACTAATAATATTGATGATCCATCACAAAATAATATAAATAGAACCATACAAATAGTAAGTAAATACATATAAAAAAAGATGTGGTATGATTACCAATGAGACAATTCTCCACAAGAGACCAACATGACACAGAAATTAACAACTACAGGTCACTATATGGCCATCAACAATGAGCGAAGCCAATACCCCATTATCAGCTACGTATAAAAGGCCCCGAAATGACAATGTAAAACAATTCACACGAGAAAACTAACAGCCTTGTTTATGTACAAAAAAATAAACGAAAAGCGAATATGTAACACACAAACAAACGACAACCACTAAATTACAGGCTCCTTATATAATGTCAACAAATCTATATATCATCTCCCATTTAGAAAAAAAAACACATGAAAAAATGAACCTATTATGTGTTCCTCTCCTAGCTACAAAATGTATCCAAAATCAAAGATGTGGAACATATTCTATCATAATAATTTGGTAATTAATGTAATTACTGTCTCCTCCATGGCCGTCTTGAACATAAAAACTAGATAGTAAATAAACAATACTCCTAATGCTCAGGTTGGTTGTCATCGTGCAACACAGTTAATAACATCATATAGGAAAACATAGAACTCCCTTTTGTCGTAAGACACTGTCAAACATTCAAACATACTATCCACACTCATTTGTGTCCACACTTGTATTCAATAAAAACAAAAACTGATGATGAATTTTTTATATTGCATGTCATTTTTATCATGAATTCCAATACCATTGGGAATGGAAGGTAATCGTTATACAATAAAATCCTTGAAGAATAACAATGTCCAATACAAACGTCATAATTATCTACTAAGTATTGGAAGATATATTTCGATAGGATACTATTAGGAAATTCTTTTAAATCTGAGGAGTATATTGTTAGAGACAAACATTGCCTGTCTTCTTATGCCTTTTGTTTACACAGTGGTCAGTACAGCTGTAAACGCATTAACTAAATTTGATTTAAATTCATCTAAAGGGATCATTTCAAACAAATTTATCAAACAGGATGTGATCGTCGCCTCTGTAATAGAATGCGCTATGCAATGCAGCAATTATGAATTTTGTGAAACAGCAAGTTTGGATTATGTGACGATGTTGTGCAACCTCTCTACATCATGCAATCCGTAAACACTGGTCTGACAAACTGCATCATTCACAAAGAAACGTACAGCACGAAGCATGTACATACATGTATTGAAATTCCTTTTTTTTACTTTTCTTTTTCAATATATTTAATATTTTATTTGTTTTAAAAAAATGAAAACAACACGTTAAATTTCGAATCACTTTTCTGCACTTTCTGAACGCCAAAAACTGAATGTTTCTGTATAAGTACCGAAGCAATGGAAGAGCTTTATAAAATAAAACACTGAAAATAGCAAACTTCATCTAAGGTCAATTAGTTTCTTTATAATTTCAAAATTTAAAATTGTTTGTATTGCACAATGTCATGATTTTTTCTCTCTGACTGTTTATAACACCTTTACACTAATTAGGTCTTTCCACTTTTCTGTGGAAAGAACTATTGTATTTGTTCTGATTATTATTATTAAGTCTCTCCACTTTTCTGTGGAAAGACTTATTGTATTTTTTCTGATTATAAGGTCTTTCTACTTTTCTGTAGAAAGACCTATTGTTTTTCTTCTTATTATTTTTTAGGTCTTTCCACTTTTCTCTGGAAAGACCTATTGTTTTTCTTCTGATTATTTTTTTTTTTCTTCCGCCTAATTTTGTTCTTGCAATAAATATTTGTTACGCAACATGTGGCTTAGATATTTGGTATATGATATCGAACAGTTTATGCGTTTTGAAATTTACCCTGTGTAACCGAATACTTTTCTTTGTAGGAGTTATCACCCAAACACTGTTTTCCTTGTGTTCACTACTCCTTCGCAACCGTAAAAGATTACGACAAATTTATTTTATAAAATTGCTCGATATATCCTTTGCATGATTTGTCCTATTTTGACCGAAGCAATATGAACGCTCCTTATGAGAGTTATTTCCCCTTATGCATTTGACATAAGTGATATGCATTTCTATCTTGTAAACCATAAGTGATAAAGACCTAGAATCCTTTGGTTTGAGGTCCTTGGTCCTAAAAAATGAAAATTAGGTCACAGTCAAAGGTCAAGGTCATATTTTAAGTTTTAAATCTGGCTTATTTCCACTCATTTCCAGAAACCGTATAAGATATCGACAAATTATTTTTTCTAAATTGTTAGGTCCTGTTAGTTGCAACATGTTGTAACATGTAAATTTTGATTGCAAGGGTATGTTGAACGTAAAAGGGAGTTTTCTCCCTTCTTGTATTCAAAAATACGCGTATGGTAATATAACTCATTAACCAAATATAATTAAGACCTATGGTCTTTTGAATTGAGATCCTTGGTTTATGACCTTGAAATTGATCTCAAGGTCATAGCCTAATTTGACGTTCTAGACTTTGACCTTTGCTTTTACCTCATATGTATACATGATAAAGCCATGAGACTTTTGACAAAAGGTATCAAACCATTTAACCTTGAAAAAAACAACCGGAAGTGACCTTGTGTAAACCGGAAGTAGCTATTTTTGTGCTTTATTAATATAAAAGTATATAGAACTAGATATTTTTGGAATCAGTGTCAATTAAATATTCAAATATTATCGGAAGAAACATTTTTCAAACCGGAAGTAACAAATTATCTCCCTTATTTAAAAAATATGTATAGAAACCATATATTTTTGGACTCAGCGTACAATAAGCTATCATTTGAGGATTGAAATGACATTTTAAACTTAACTTTACAACTTTAATATTAGAATACATTGTTTTTGGTGGAAAGACCTTCAATTGTTCTCTGAACAATTGGTTTTTAATTATTATAATCATTTTTTTTTCTTCCGCCAAATTTTGTTCTTGCGATAAATTTTTGTTTCTCAATATGTCGCTTAGATATTTCTCATATGGTATTGTATAGTTTATGCGCTTTTAAATTACACCCTGCTAAGGCGAACTATTTCATTATAAGAGTTATCTCCCTATTTACTGTTTACCATCTTAGTGCATCTCCTTCGTAAAAAAAAAGATAGCAACAAAATTCTTTTTACAAATTGTTTGTTATATCATCAGGAATTTTTGGCTACTTTTGATCGAAGCGATTCGATGAAATTTTATAGGAGTTATCTACCCTTACACAATAAATTTGTTGGTATGTGTTTTCAACTCATCAACCGTTAACCGTATCAGCCTGGGATATTATTATTTGAGGCCCCTAGGTCCTAACTTAGACAATGACTGTAATTGTAATTTCCTCTTGTTTTAACTGTAATTGTAATTTCCTCTTGTTTGAACTGTAGTTGCCGTTTCCTCTTGTTTTAACTGTTATTATCGTTTCTTCTTGTTTTAACTGTAATTGCCGTTTCCTCATGGTTAAACCATATTAACTGTAATTGCCGTTTCCTCTTGTTTTAACTGTGGTTGCCGTTTCTTATTGTTTAACTGTAGTTGTCGTTTCCTCTGGTTTCCACTGTAGTTGCCATTTACTCCTGTGTTAACTGTAATTGCCGTTTCCTCTTGTTTTAACTGGCATTGCCGTTCCCTCTTGTTTTAACTGTAATTGTCGTTTTCTCTTGTCTTAATTGTAACTGCCGTTTCCTCTTGTTTAAACTGTAATTGCCGTTTCCTCTTGTTATAACTGTAATAGTCGTTTCCTCTTGTTTTAACTGTAATCGTCGTTTCCTCTTGTTTTAACTTTATTTGTCGGTTCCTCTTGTTTTAACTGTAGTTGTCAATTCCTCTTGTTTTAACTGTGGTTGTCGTTTCCTCCTTTGTTAACTGTATTTGTCGTTTCCTCTTATTTTAACTGTAATTGCCGTTTCCTCTTGTTTTAACTGTAATTGCCGTTTCCTATTGATTAACTGTAGTTGCCGTTTCCTCTTGTTTTAACGGTAATTGCCGTTTCGTCTTGTTTTAACTGTAGTTGTCGTTTCCTCTTGTTTTAACTGTAATTGCCGTTTCCTCCTGTTTTAACTGTAATTGCCGTTTCCTCTTGTTTTAACTGTAATTGCCGTTTCCTCTTGTTTTAACTGTAATTGCCGTTTCCTCTTGTTTGAACTGTCATTGCCGTTCCCTCTTGTTTTAACTGTAATTGTCGTTTTCTCTTGTCTTAATTGTAATTGCCGTTTCCTCTTGTTTAAACTGTAATTGCCGTTTCCTCTTGTTATAACTGTAATAGTCGTTTCCTCTTGTTTTAACTGTAAGTGTCGTTCCCTCTTGTTTTAACTGTAATTGTAATTTCCTCTTGTTTTAACTGTAATTGTCGTTTCCTCTTGTTTTAACTGTAATTGCCGTTTCCTCCTGTGTTAACTATAATTGCCGTTTCCTCTTGTTTTAACTGTAGTAGTCGTTTCCGCTTGTTTTAACTGTAGTTGTCGTTTCCTCTTGTTTAACTGTAGTTGTCGTTTCCTCTTGTTTTAACTGTTATTATCGTTTCTTCTTGTTTTAACTCTAATTGCCGTTTCCTCATGGTTAAACCATATTAACTGTAATTGCCGTTTCCTCTTGTTTTAACTGTGGTTGCCGTTTCTTATTGTTTAACTGTAGTTGTCGTTTCCTCTGGTTTCCACTGTAGTTGCCATTTACTCCTGTGTTAACTGTAATTGCCGTTTCCTCTTGTTTGAACTTTATTGGTGGTTTCCTCTTGTTTTAACGGTAATTGCCGTTTCCTCTTGTTTTAACTGAAGTAGCCGTTTCCTTTTGTTTTAACTGTAATTGCCGTTTCCTCTTGTTTTAACTGTAATTGCAGTTTCCTCTTGTTTTAACTGAAGTAGCCGTTTCCTCTTGTTTTAACTGCAATTGCCGTTTCCTCTTGTTTAAACTGTAATTGCCGTTCCCTGTTGTTTTAACTGTAATTGCCGTTTCCTCTTGTTATAACTGTAATAGTCGTTTCCTCTTGTTTTAACTGTAAGTGTCGTTCCCTTTTCTTTTAACTGTAATTGTAATTTCCTCTTGTTTTAACTGTAATTGTAATTTCCTCTTGTTTGAACTGTAGTTGCCGTTTCCTCTTGTTTTAACTGTTATTATCGTTTCTTCTTGTTTTAACTGTAATTGCCGTTTCCTCATGGTTAAACCATATTAACTGTAATTGCCGTTTCCTCTTGTTTTAACTGTGGTTGCCGTTTCTTATTGTTTAACTGTAGTTGTCGTTTCCTCTGGTTTCCACTGTAGTTGCCATTTACTCCTGTGTTAACTGTAATTGCCGTTTCCTCTTGTTTTAACTGTCATTGCCGTTCCCTCTTGTTTTAACTGTAATTGTCGTTTTCTCTTGTCTTAATTGTAATTGCCGTTTCCTCTTGTTTAAACTGTAATTGCCGTTTCCTCTTGTTATAACTGTAATAGTCGTTTCCTCTTGTTTTAACTGTAATCGTCGTTTTCTCTTGTTTTAACTTTATTTGTCGGTTCCTCTTGTTTTAACTGTAATTGTCGTTTCCTCTTGTTTTAACTGTAGTTGTCAATTCCTCTTGTTTTAACTGTGATTGTCGTTTCCTCCTTTGTTAACTGTATTTGTCGTTTCGTCTTATTTTAACTGTAATTGCCGTTTCCTCTTGTTTTAACTGTAGTTGCCGTTTCCTATTGATTAACTGTAGTTGCCGTTTCCTCTTGTATTAACTGTAATTGTTGTTTCCTCTTATTTTAACTGTAATTGCCGTTTCCTCTTGTTTTAACTGTAGTTGCCGTTTCCTATTGATTAACTGTAGTTGCCGTTTCCTCTTGTTTTAACTGTAATTGCCGTTTCGTCTTGTTTTAACTGTAGTTGCCGTTTCCTATTGTTTAACTGTAGTTGTCGTTTCCTCTTGTTTTAAATGTAATTGACGTTTCCTCTTGTTTTAACTGTAATTGTCGTTTCCTCTTGTCTTAACTGTAATTACCGTGTCTTCTTGTTTTAACTGTAATTGCCGTTTCCTCCTGTATTAACTGTAATTGCCGTTTCCTCTTGTTTTAACTGTAATTGCCGTTTACTCTTGTTTTAACTGTAATTGCTATTTCCTCTTGTTTTAACTAAAGTAGCCGTTTCCTCTTGTTTTAACTGTAATTTCCGTTTCGTCTTGTTTTAACTGTAGTTGCCGTTTCCTCATGGTTAAACCATATTAACTGTAATTGCCGTTTCCTCTTGTTTTAACTGTGGTTGCCGTTTCTTATTGTTTAACTGTAGTTGTCGTTTCCTCTGGTTTCCACTGTAGTTGCCATTTACTCCTGTGTTAACTGTAATTGCCGTTTCCTCTTGTTTTAACTGTCATTGCCGTTCCCTCTTGTTTTAACTGTAATTGTCGTTTTCTCTTGTCTTAATTGTAATTGCCGTTTCCTCTTGTTTAAACTGTAATTGCCGTTTCCTCTTGTTATAACTGTAATAGTCGTTTCCTCTTGTTTTAACTGTAAGTGTCGTTCCCTCTTCTTTTCACTGTAATTGTAATTTCCTCTTGTTTTAACTGTAATTGTCGTTTCCTCTTGTTTTAACTGTAATTGCCGTTTCCTCCTGTGTTAACTATAATTGCCGTTTCCTCTTATTTTAACTGTAGTAGTCGTTTCCTCTTGTTTTAACTGTAGTTGTCGTTTCCTTTTGTTTTAACTGTTATTATCGTTTCTTCTTGTTTTAACGGTAATTGCCGTTTCCTCATGGTTAAACCATATAAACTGTAATTGCTGTTTCCTCTTGTTTTAACTGTGGTTGCCGTTTCTTATTGTTTAACTGTAGTTGTCGTTTCCTCTGGTTTCCACTGTAGTTGCCATTTACTCCTGTGTTAACTGTAATTGCCGTTTCCTCTTGTTTTAACTTTATTTGTGGTTTCCTCTTGTTTTAACGGTAATTGCCGTTTCCTCTTGTTTTAACTGAAGTAGCCGTTTCCTTTTGTTTTAACTGTAATTGCCGTTTCCTCATGGTTAAACCATATTAACTGTAATTGCCGTTTCCTCTTGTTTTAACTGTGGTTGCCGTTTCTTATTGTTTAACTGTAGTTGTCGTTTCCTCTGGTGTCCACTGTAGTTGCCATTTACTCCTGTGTTAACTGTAATAGTCGTTTCCTCTTGTTTTAACTGTGACTGTCGTTTCCTCCTTTGTTAACTGTATTTGTCGTTTCCTCTTATTTTAACTGTAATTGCCGTTTCCTCTTGTTTTAACTGTAGTTGCCGTTTCCTATTGATTAACTGTAGTTGCCGTTTCCTCTTGTATTAACTGTAATTGTCGTTTCCTCTTATTTTAACTGTAATTGCCGTTTCCTCTTGTTTTAACTGTAGTTGCCGTTTCCTATTGATTAACTGTAGTTGCCGTTTCCTCTTGTTTTAACTGTAATTGCCGTTTCGTCTTGTTTTAACTGTAGTTGCCGTTTCCTATTGTTTAACTGTAGTTGTCGTTTCCTCTTGTTTTAACTGTAATTGCCGTTTCCTCCTGTTTTAACTGTAATTGCCGCTTCCTCTTGTTTTAACTGTAATTGCCGTTTCCTCTTGTTTTAACTGTAATTGCTATTTCCTCTTGTTTTAACTGAAGTAGCCGTTTCCTCTTGTTTTAACTGTAATTTCCGTTTCGTCTTGTTTTAACTGTAGTTGCCGTTTCCTATTGTTTAACTGTAGTTGTCGTTTCGTCTTGTTTTAACTGTAATTGACGTTTCCTCTTGTTTTAACTGTAATTGCCGTTTCCTCTTGTTTTAACTGTAATTGTCGTTTCCTCTTGTTTTAACTGTAATTGCCGTTTCCTCTTGTTTTAACTGTAGTTGCCGTTTCCTATTGATTAACTGTAGTTGCCGTTTCCTCTTGTTTTAACTGTAATTGCCGTTTCGTCTTGTTTTAACTGTAGTTGCCGTTTCCTATTGTTTAACTGTAGTTGTCGTTTCCTCTTGTTTTAACTGTAATTGCCGTTTCCTCCTGTTTTAACTGTAATTGCCGTTTCCTCTTGTTTTAACTGTAATTGCCGTTTCCTCTTGTTTTAACTGTAATTGCTATTTCCTCTTGTTTTAACTGAAGTAGCCGTTTCCTCTTGTTTTAACTGTAATTTCTGTTTCGTCTTGTTTTAACTGTAGTTGCCGTTTCCTATTGTTTAACTGTAGTTGTCGTTTCGTCTTGTTTTAACTGTAATTGACGTTTCCTCTTGTTTTAACTGTAATTGCCGTTTCCTCTTGTTTTAACTGTAATTGTCGTTTCCTCTTGTTTTAACTGTAATTGTCGTTTCCTCTTGTTTTAACGGTAATTGCCGTTTCCTCTTGTTTTAACTGAAGTAGCCGTTTCCTTTTGTTTTAACTGTAATTGCCGTTTCCTCTTGTTTTAACTGTAATTGACGTTTCCTCTTGTTTTAACTGACGTAGCCGTTTATTCTTGTTTTAACTGCAATTGCCGTTTCCTCTTGTTTAAACTGTAATTGCCGTTCCCTCTTGTTTTAACTGTAATTGTCGTTTTCTCTTGTCTTATTATTGTAATTGCCGTTTCCTCTTGTTTAAACTGTAATTGCCGTTTCCTCTTGTTATAACTGTAATAGTCGTTTCCTCTTGTTTTAACTGTAAGTGTCGTTCCCTCTTCTTTTAACTGTAATTGTAATTTCCTCTTGTTTTAACTGTAATTGTAATTTCTTCTTGTTTGAACTGTAGTTGCCGTTTCCTCTTGTTTTAACTGTTATTATCGTTTCTTCTTGTTTTAACTGTAATTGCCGTTTCCTCATGGTTAAACCATATTAACTGTAATTGCCGTTTCCTCTTGTTTTAACTGTGGTTGCCGTTTCTTATTGTTTAACTGTAGTTGTCGTTTCCTCTAGTTTCCACTGTAGTTGCCATTTACTCCTGTGTTAACTGTAATTGCCGTTTCCTCTTGTTTTAACTGTCATTGCCGTTCCCTCTTGTTTTAACTGTAATTGTCGTTTTCTCTTGTCTTAATTGTAATTGCCGTTTCCTCTTGTTTAAACTGTAATTGCCGTTTCCTCTTGTTATAACTGTAATAGTCGTTTCCTCTTGTTTTAACTGTAAGTGTCGTTCCCTCTTCTTTTAACTGTAATTGTAATTTCTTCTTGTTTTAACTGTAATTGTCGTTTCCTCTTGTTTTAACTGTAATTGACGTTTCCTCCTGTGTTAACTATAATTGCCGTTTCCTCTTGTTTTAACTGTAGTAGTCGTTTCCTCTTGTTTTAACTGTAGTTGTCGTTTCCTCTTGTTTTAACTGTTATTATCGTTTCTTCTTGTTTTAACTGTAATTGCCGTTTCCTCATGGTTAAACCATATTAACTGTAATTGCCGTTTCCTCTTGTTTTAACTGTGGTTGCCGTTTCTTATTGTTTAACTGTAGTTGTCGTTTCCTCTGGTTTCCACTGTAGTTGCCATTTACTCCTGTGTTAACTGTAATTGCCGTTTCCTCTTGTTTTAACTGTCATTGCCGTTCCCTCTTGTTTTAACTGTAATTGTCGTTTTCTCTTGTCTTAATTGTAATTGCCGTTTCCTCTTGTTTAAACTGTAATTGCCGTTTCCTCTTGTTATAACTGTAATAGTCGTTTCCTCTTGTTTTAACTGTAATCGTCGTTTCCTCTTGTTTTAACTTTATTTGTCGTTTCCTCTTGTTTTAACTGTAATTGTCGTTTCCTCTTGTTTTAACTGCAGTTGTCAATTCCTCTTGTTTTAACTGTTATTGTCGTTTCCTTCTTTGTTAACTGTATTTGTCGTTTCCTCTTATTTTAACTGTAATTGCCGTTTCCTCTTGTTTTAACTGTAGTTGCCGTTTCCTATTGATTAACTGTAGTTGCCGTTTCCTCTTGTATTAACTGTAATTGTCGTTTCCTCTTATTTTAACTGTAATTGCCGTTTCCTCTTGTTTTAACTGTAGTTGCCGTTTCCTATTGATTAACTGTAGTTGCCGTTTCCTCTTGTTTTAACTGTAATTGCCGTTTCGTCTTGTTTTAACTGTAGTTGCCGTTTCCTATTGTTTAACTGTAGTTGTCGTTTCCTCTTGTTTTAACTGTAATTGACGTTTCCTCTTGTTTTAACTGTAATTGTCGTTTCCTCTTGTCTTAACTGTAATTACCCTGTCTTCCTGTGTTAACTGTGGTTGCCGTTTCCTATTGTTTAACTGTAGTTGTCGTTTCCTCTTGTTTTAACTTTATTTGTCGTTTCCTCTTGTTTTAACTGTAATTGTCGTTTCCTCTTGTTTTAACTGCAGTTGTCAATTCCTCTTGTTTTAACTGTTATTGCCGTTTCCTCCTGTATTAACTGTAATTGCCGTTTCCTCTTGTTTTAACTGTAATTGCCGTTTCCTCTTGTTTTAACTGTAATTGCTATTTCCTCTTGTTTTAACTGAAGTAGCCGTTTCCTCTTGTTTTAACTGTAATTTCCGTTTCGTCTTGTTTTAACTGTAGTTGCCGTTTCCTCATGGTTAAACCATATTAACTGTAATTGCCGTTTCCTCTTGTTTTAACTGTGGTTGCCGTTTCTTATTGTTTAACTGTAGTTGTCGTTTCCTCTGGTTTCCACTGTAGTTGCCATTTACTCCTGTGTTAACTGTAATTGCCGTTTCCTCTTGTTTTAACTGTCATTGCCGTTCCCTCTTGTTTTAACTGTAATTGTCCTTTTCTCTTGTCTTAATTGTAATTGCCGTTTCCTCTTGTTTAAACTGTAATTGCCGTTTCCTCTTGTTATAACTGTAATAGTCGTTTCCTCTTGTTTTAACTGTAAGTGTCGTTCCCTTTTGTTTTAACTGTAATTGTAATTTCCTCTTGTTTTAACTGTAATTGTCGTTTCCTCTTGTTTTAACTGTAATTGCCGTTTCCTCCTGTGTTAACTATAATTGCCGTTTCCTCTTGTTTTAACTGTAGTAGTCGTTTCCTCTTGTTTTAACTGTAGTAGTCGTTTCCTCTTGTTTTAACTGTAGTAGTCGTTTCCTCTTGTTTTAACTGTAGTTGTCGTTTCCTCTTGCTTTAACTGTTATTATCGTTTCTTCTTGTTTTAACTGTAATTGCCGTTTCCTCATGGTTAAACCATATTAACTGTAATTGCCGTTTCCTTTTGTTTTAACTGTGGTTGCCGTTTCTTATTGTTTAACTGTAGTTGACGTTTCATCTGGTTTCCACTGTAGTTGCCATTTACTCCTGTGTTAACTGTAATTGCCGTTTCCTCTTGTTTTAACTTTATTTGTGGTTTCCTCTTGTTTTAACGGTAATTGCGATTTCCTCTTGTTTTAACTGAAGTAGCCGTTTCCTTTTTTTTTTAACTGTAATTGCCGTTTCCTCTTGTTTTAACTGTAATTGCCGTTTCCTCTTGTTTTAACTGAAGTAGCCGTTTCCTCTTGTTTTAACTGCAATTGCCGTTTCCTCTTGTTTAAACTGTAATTGCCGTTCCCTCTTGTTTTAACTGTAATTGTCGTTTTCTCTTGTCTTATTATTGTAATTGCCGTTTCCTCTTGTTTTAACTGTAATTGCCGTTTCCTCTTGTTATAACTGTAATAGTCGTTTCCTCTTGTTTTAACTGTAAGTGTCGTTCCCTCTTCTTTTAACTGTAATTGTCGTTTCCTCTTATTTTAACTGTAACTGCCGTTTCCTCTTGTTTTAACTGTAGTTGCCGTTTCCTATTGATTAACTGTAGTTGCCGTTTCCTCTTGTTTTAACTGTAATTGCCGTTTCGTCTTGTTTTAACTGTAGTTGCCGTTTCCTATTGTTTAACTGTAGTTGTCGTTTCCTCTTGTTTTAAATGTAATTGACGTTTCCTCTTGTTTTAACTGTAATTGTCGTTTCCTCTTGTCTTAACTGTAATTACCGTGTCTTCTTGTTTTAACTGTAATTGCCGTTTCCTCCTGTATTAACTGTAATTGCCGTTTCCTCTTGTTTTAACTGTAATTGCCGTTTACTCTTGTTTTAACTGTAATTGCTATTTCCTCTTGTTTTAACTAAAGTAGCCGTTTCCTCTTGTTTTAACTGTAATTTCCGTTTTGTCTTGTTTTAACTGTAGTTGCCGTTTCCTCATGGTTAAACCATATTAACTGTAATTGCCGTTTCCTCTTGTTTTAACTGTGGTTGCCGTTTCTTATTGTTTAACTGTAGTTGTCGTTTCCTCTGGTTTCCACTGTAGTTGCCATTTACTCCTGTGTTAACTGTAATTGCCGTTTCCTCTTGTTTTAACTGTCATTGCCGTTCCCTCTTGTTTTAACTGTAATTGTCGTTTTCTCTTGTCTTAATTGTAATTGCCGTTTCCTCTTGTTTAAACTGTAATTGCCGTTTCCTCTTGTTATAACTGTAATAGTCGTTTCCTCTTGTTTTAACTGTAAGTGTCGTTCCCTCTTCTTTTCACTGTAATTGTAATTTCCTCTTGTTTTAACTGTAATTGTCGTTTCCTCTTGTTTTAACTGTAATTGCCGTTTCCTCCTGTGTTAACTATAATTGCCGTTTCCTCTTATTTTAACTGTAGTAGTCGTTTCCTCTTGTTTTAACTGTAGTTGTCGTTTCCTTTTGTTTTAACTGTTATTATCGTTTCTTCTTGTTTTAACGGTAATTGCCGTTTCCTCATGGTTAAACCATATTAACTGTAATTGCTGTTTCCTCTTGTTTTAACTGTGGTTGCCGTTTCTTATTGTTTAACTGTAGTTGTCGTTTCCTCTGGTTTCCACTGTAGTTGCCATTTACTCCTGTGTTAACTGTAATTGCCGTTTCCTCTTGTTTTAACTTTATTTGTGGTTTCCTCTTGTTTTAACGGTAATTGCCGTTTCCTCTTGTTTTAACTGAAGTAGCCGTTTCGTTTTGTTTTAACTGTAATTGCCGTTTCCTCATGGTTAAACCATATTAACTGTAATTGCCGTTTCCTCTTGTTTTAACTGTGGTTGCCGTTTCTTATTGTTTAACTGTAGTTGTCGTTTCCTCTGGTTTCCACTGTAGTTGCCATTTACTCCTGTGTTAACTGTAATTGCCGTTTCCTCTTGTTTTAACTGTCATTGCCGTTCCCTCTTGTTTTGACTGTAATTGTCGTTTTCTCTTGTCTTAATTGTAATTGCCGTTTCCTCTTGTTTAAACTGTAATTGCCGTTTCCTCTTGTTATAACTGTAATAGTCGTTTCCTCTTGTTTTAACTGTGACTGTCGTTTCCTCCTTTGTTAACTGTATTTGTCGTTTCCTCTTATTTTAACTGTAATTGCCGTTTCCTCTTGTTTTAACTGTAGTTGCCGTTTCCTATTGATTAACTGTAGTTGCCGTTTCCTCTTGTATTAACTGTAATTGTCGTTTCCTCTTATTTTAACTGTAATTGCCGTTTCCTCTTGTTTTAACTGTAGTTGCCGTTTCCTATTGATTAACTGTAGTTGCCGTTTCCTCTTGTTTTAACTGTAATTGCCGTTTCGTCTTGTTTTAACTGTAGTTGCCGTTTCCTATTGTTTAACTGTAGTTGTCGTTTCCTCTTGTTTTAACTGTAATTGCCGTTTCCTCCTGTTTTAACTGTAATTGCCGTTTCCTCTTGTTTTAACTGTAATTGCCGTTTCCTCTTGTTTTAACTGTAATTGCTATTTCCTCTTGTTTTAACTGAAGTAGCCGTATCCTCTTGTTTTAACTGTAATTTCCGTTTCGTATTGTTTTAACTGTAGTTGCCGTTTCCTATTGTTTAACTGTAGTTGTCGTTTCGTCTTGTTTTAACTGTAATTGACGTTTCCTCTTGTTTTAACTGTAATTGCCGTTTCCTCTTGTTTTAACTGTAATTGTCGTTTCCTCTTGTTTTAACTGTAATTGCCGTTTCCTCTTGTTTTAACTGTAGTTGCCGTTTCCTATTGATTAACTGTAGTTGCCGTTTCCTCTTGTTTTAACTGTAATTGCCGTTTCGTCTTGTTTTAACTGTAGTTGCCGTTTCCTATTGTTTAACTGTAGTTGTCGTTTCCTCTTGTTTTAACTGTAATTGCCGTTTCCTCCTGTTTTAACTGTTATTGCCGTTTCCTCTTGTTTTAACTGTAATTGCCGTTTCCTCTTGTTTTAACTGTAATTGCTATTTCCTCTTGTTTTAACTGAAGTAGCCGTTTCCTCTTGTTTTAACTGTAATTTCCGTTTCGTCTTGTTTTAACTGTAGTTGCCGTTTCCTATTGTTTAACTGTAGTTGTCGTTTCGTCTTGTTTTAACTGTAATTGACGTTTCCTCTTGTTTTAACTGTAATTGCCGTTTCCTCTTGTTTTAACTGTAATTGTCGTTTCCTCTTGTTTTAACTGTAATTGTCGTTTCCTCTTGTTTTAACGGTAATTGCCGTTTCCTCTTGTTTTAACTGAAGTAGCCGTTTCCTTTTGTTTTAACTGTAATTGCCGTTTCCTCTTGTTTTAACTGTAATTGACGTTTCCTCTTGTTTTAACTGACGTAGCCGTTTATTCTTGTTTTAACTGCAATTGCCGTTTCCTCTTGTTTAAACTGTAATTGCCGTTCCCTCTTGTTTTAACTGTAATTGTCGTTTTCTCTTGTCTTATTATTGTAATTGCCGTTTCCTCTTGTTTAAACTGTAATTGCCGTTTCCTCTTGTTATAACTGTAATAGTCGTTTCCTCTTGTTTTAACTGTAAGTGTCGTTCCCTCTTCTTTTAACTGTAATTGTAATTTCCTCTTGTTTTAACTGTAATTGTAATTTCTTCTTGTTTGAACTGTAGTTGCCGTTTCCTCTTGTTTTAACTGTTATTATCGTTTCTTCTTGTTTTAACTGTAATTGCCGTTTCCTCATGGTTAAACCATATTAACTGTAATTGCCGTTTCCTCTTGTTTTAACTGTGGTTGCCGTTTCTTATTGTTTAACTGTAGTTGTCGTTTCCTCTAGTTTCCACTGTAGTTGCCATTTACTCCTGTGTTAACTGTAATTGCCGTTTCCTCTTGTTTTAACTGTCATTGCCGTTCCCTCTTGTTTTAACTGTAATTGTCGTTTTCTCTTGTCTTAATTGTAATTGCCGTTTCCTCTTGTTTAAACTGTAATTGCCGTTTCCTCTTGTTATAACTGTAATAGTCGTTTCCTCTTGTTTTAACTGTAAGTGTCGTTCCCTCTTCTTTTAACTGTAATTGTAATTTCTTCTTGTTTTAACTGTAATTGTCGTTTCCTCTTGTTTTAACTGTAATTGACGTTTCCTCCTGTGTTAACTATAATTGCCGTTTCCTCTTGTTTTAACTGTAGTAGTCGTTTCCTCTTGTTTTAACTGTAGTTGTCGTTTCCTCTTGTTTTAACTGTTATTATCGTTTCTTCTTGTTTTAACTGTAATTGCCGTTTCCTCATGGTTAAACCATATTAACTGTAATTGCCGTTTCCTCTTGTTTTAACTGTGGTTGCCGTTTCTTATTGTTTAACTGTAGTTGTCGTTTCCTCTGGTTTCCACTGTAGTTGCCATTTACTCCTGTGTTAACTGTAATTGCCGTTTCCTCTTGTTTTAACTGTCATTGCCGTTCCCTCTTGTTTTAACTGTAATTGTCGTTTTCTCTTGTCTTAATTGTAATTGCCGTTTCCTCTTGTTTAAACTGTAATTGCCGTTTCCTCTTGTTTTAACTGTAATAGTCGTTTCCTCTTGTTTTAACTGTAATCGTCGTTTCCTCTTGTTTTAACTTTATTTGTCGTTTCCTCTTGTTTTAACTGTAATTGTCGTTTCCTCTTGTTTTAACTGCAGTTGTCAATTCCTCTTGTTTTAACTGTTATTGTCGTTTCCTTCTTTGTTAACTGTATTTGTCGTTTCCTCTTATTTTAACTGTAATTGCCGTTTCCTCTTGTTTTAACTGTAGTTGCCGTTTCCTATTGATTAACTGTAGTTGCCGTTTCCTCTTGTATTAACTGTAATTGTCGTTTCCTCTTATTTTAACTGTAATTGCCGTTTCCTCTTGTTTTAACTGTAGTTGCCGTTTCCTATTGATTAACTGTAGTTGCCGTTTCCTCTTGTTTTAACTGTAATTGCCGTTTCGTCTTGTTTTAACTGTAGTTGCCGTTTCCTATTGTTTAACTGTAGTTGTCGTTTCCTCTTGTTTTAACTGTAATTGACGTTTCCTCTTGTTTTAACTGTAATTGTCGTTTCCTCTTGTCTTAACTGTAATTACCGTGTCTTCCTGTGTTAACTGTAGTTGCCGTTTCCTATTGTTTAACTGTAGTTGTCGTTTCCTCTTGTTTTAACTTTATTTGTCGTTTCCTCTTGTTTTAACTGTAATTGTCGTTTCCTCTTGTTTTAACTGCAGTTGTCAATTCCTCTTGTTTTAACTGTTATTGCCGTTTCCTCCTGTATTAACTGTAATTGCCGTTTCCTCTTGTTTTAACTGTAATTGCCGTTTCCTCTTGTTTTAACTGTAATTGCTATTTCCTCTTGTTTTAACTGAAGTAGCCGTTTCCTCTTGTTTTAACTGTAATTTCCGTTTCGTCTTGTTTTAACTGTAGTTGCCGTTTCCTCATGGTTAAACCATATTAACTGTAATTGCCGTTTCCTCTTGTTTTAACTGTGGTTGCCGTTTCTTATTGTTTAACTGTAGTTGTCGTTTCCTCTGGTTTCCACTGTAGTTGCCATTTACTCCTGTGTTAACTGTAATTGCCGTTTCCTCTTGTTTTAACTGTCATTGCCGTTCCCTCTTGTTTTAACTGTAATTGTCCTTTTCTCTTGTCTTAATTGTAATTGCCGTTTCCTCTTGTTTAAACTGTAATTGCCGTTTCCTCTTGTTATAACTGTAATAGTCGTTTCCTCTTGTTTTAACTGTAAGTGTCGTTCCCTTTTGTTTTAACTGTAATTGTAATTTCCTCTTGTTTTAACTGTAATTGTCGTTTCCTCTTGTTTTAACTGTAATTGCCGTTTCCTCCTGTGTTAACTATAATTGCCGTTTCCTCTTGTTTTAACTGTAGTAGTCGTTTCCTCTTGTTTTAACTGTAGTAGTCGTTTCCTCTTGTTTTAACTGTAGTAGTCGTTTCCTCTTGTTTTAACTGTAGTTGTCGTTTCCTCTTGCTTTAACTGTTATTATCGTTTATTCTTGTTTTAACTGTAATTGCCGTTTCCTCATGGTTAAACCATATTAACTGTAATTGCCGTTTCCTTTTGTTTTAACTGTGGTTGCCGTTTCTTATTGTTTAACTGTAGTTGTCGTTTCCTCTGGTTTCCACTGTAGTTGCCATTTACTCCTGTGTTAACTGTAATTGCCGTTTCCTCTTGTTTGAACTTTATTGGTGGTTTCCTCTTGTTTTAACGGTAATTGCCGTTTCCTCTTGTTTTAACTGAAGTAGCCGTTTCCTTTTGTTTTAACTGTAATTGCCGTTTCCTCTTGTTTTAACTGTAATTGCCGTTTCCTCTTGTTTTAACTGAAGTAGCCGTTTCCTCTTGTTTTAACTGCAATTGCCGTTTCCTCTTGTTTAAACTGTAATTGCCGTTCCCTCTTGTTTTAACTGTAATTGCCGTTTCCTCTTGTTATAACTGTAATAGTCGTTTCCTCTTGTTTTAACTGTAAGTGTCGTTCCCTCTTCTTTTAACTGTAATTGTAATTTCCTCTTGTTTTAACTGTAATTGTAATTTCCTCTTGTTTGAACTGTAGTTGCCGTTTCCTCTTGTTTTAACTGTTATTATCGTTTCTTCTTGTTTTAACTGTAATTGCCGTTTCCTCATGGTTAAACCATATTAACTGTAATTGCCGTTTCCTCTTGTTTTAACTGTGGTTGCCGTTTCTTATTGTTTAACTGTAGTTGTCGTTTCCTCTAGTTTCCACTGTAGTTGCCATTTACTCCTGTGTTAACTGTAATTGCCGTTTCCTCTTGTTTTAACTGTCATTGCCGTTCCCTCTTGTTTTAACTGTAATTGTCGTTTTCTCTTGTCTTAATTGTAATTGCCGTTTCCTCTTGTTTAAACTGTAATTGCTGTTTCCTCTTGTTATAACTGTAATAGTCGTTTCCTCTTGTTTTAACTGTAATCGTCATTTTCTCTTGTTTTAACTTTATTTGTCGGTTCCTCTTGTTTTAACTGTAATTGTCGTTTCCTGTTGTTTTAACTGTAGTTGTCAATTCCTCTTGTTTTAACTGTGATTGTCGTTTCCTCCTTTGTTAACTGTATTTGTCGTTTCCTCTTGTTTTAACTGTAATTGCCGTTTCGTCTTGTTTTAACTGTAGTTGCCGTTTACTATTGTTTAACTGTAGTTGTCGTTTCCTCTTGTTTTAAATGTAATTGACGTTTCCTCTTGTTTTAACTGTAATTGTCGTTTCCTCTTGTCTTAACTATAATTACCGTGTCTTCTTGTTTTAACTGTAATTGCCGTTTCCTCCTGTATTAACTGTAATTGCCGTTTCCTCTTGTTTTAACTGTAATTGCTATTTCCTCTTGTTTTAACTAAAGTAGCCGTTTCCTCTTGTTTAAACTGTAATTTCCGTTTCGTCTTGTTTTAACTGTAGTTGCCGTTTCCTCATGGTTAAACCATATTAACTGTAATTGCCGTTTCCTCTTGTTTTAAATGTGGTTGCCGTTTCTTATTGTTTAACTGTAGTTGTCGTTTCCTCTGGTTTCCACTGTAGTTGCCATTTACTCCTGTGTTAACTGTAATTGCCGTTTCCTCTTGTTTTAACTGTCATTGCCGTTCCCTCTTGTTTTAACTGTAATTGTCGTTTTCTCTTATCTTAATTGTAATTGCCGTTTCCTCTTGTTTAAACTGCAATTGCCGTTTCCTCTTGTTATAACTGTAATAGTCGTTTCCTCTTGTTTTAACTGTAAGTGTCATTCCCTCTTCTTTTCACTGTAATTGTAATTTCCTCTTGTTTTAACTGTAATTGTCGTTTCCTCTTGTTTTGACTGTAATTGCCGTTTCCTCCTGTGTTAACTATAATTGCCGTTTCCTCTTGTTTTAACTGTCATTGCCGTTCCCTCTTGTTTTAACTGTAATTGTCGTTTTCTCTTGTCTTAATTGTAATTGCCGTTTCCTCTTGTTTAAACTGTAATTGCTGTTTCCTCTTGTTATAACTGTAATAGTCGTTTCCTCTTGTTTTAACTGTAATCGTCATTTTCTCTTGTTTTAACTTTATTTGTCGGTTCCTCTTGTTTTAACTGTAATTGTCGTTTCCTGTTGTTTTAACTGTAGTTGTCAATTCCTCTTGTTTTAACTGTGATTGTCGTTTCCTCCTTTGTTAACTGTATTTGTCGTTTCCTCTTGTTTTAACTGTAATTGCCGTTTCCTCTTGTTATAACTGTAATAGTCGTTTCCTCTTGTTTTAACTGTAAGTGTCGTTCCCTCTTCTTTTCACTGTAATTGTAATTTCCTCTTGTTTTAACTGTAATTGTCGTTTCCTCTTGTTTTGACTGTAATTGCCGTTTCCTCCTGTGTTAACTATAATTGCCGTTTCCTCTTGTTTTAACTGTAGTAGTCGTTTCCTCTTGTTTTAACTGTAGTTGTCGTTTCCTCTTGTTTTAACTGTTATTATCGTTTCTTCTTGTTTTAACTGTAATTGCCGTTTCCTCATGGTTAAACCATATTAACTGTAATTGCCGTTTCCTCTTGTTTTAACTGTGGTTGCCGTTTCTTATTGTTTAACTGTAGTTGACGTTTCCTCTGGTTTCCACTGTAGTTGCCATTTACTCCTGTGTTAACTGTAATTGCCGTTTCCTCTTGTTTTAACTTTATTTGTGGTTTCCTCTTGTTTTAACGGTAATTGCGATTTCCTCTTGTTTTAACTGAAGTAGCCGTTTCCTTTTTTTTTAACTGTAATTGCCGTTTCCTCTTGTTTTAACTGTAATTGCCGTTTCCTCTTGTTTTAACTGAAGTAGCCGTTTCCTCTTGTTTTAACTGCAATTGCCGTTTCCTCTTGTTTAAACTGTAATTGCCGTTCCCTCTTGTTTTAACTGTAATTGTCGTTTTCTCTTGTCTTATTATTGTAATTGCCGTTTCCTCTTGTTTTAACTGTAATTGCCGTTTCCTCTTGTTATAACTGTAATAGTCGTTTCCTCTTGTTTTAACTGTAAGTGTCGTTCCCTCTTCTTTTAACTGTAATTGTCGTTTCCTCTTATTTTAACTGTAACTGCCGTTTCCTCTTGTTTTAACTGTAGTTGCCGTTTCCTATTGATTAACTGTAGTTGCCGTTTCCTCTTGTTTTAACTGTAATTGCCGTTTCGTCTTGTTTTAACTGTAGTTGCCGTTTCCTATTGTTTAACTGTAGTTGTCGTTTCCTCTTGTTTTAAATGTAATTGACGTTTCCTCTTGTTTTAACTGTAATTGTCGTTTCCTCTTGTCTTAACTGTAATTACCGTGTCTTCTTGTTTTAACTGTAATTGCCGTTTCCTCCTGTATTAACTGTAATTGCCGTTTCCTCTTGTTTTAACTGTAATTGCCGTTTACTCTTGTTTTAACTGTAATTGCTATTTCCTCTTGTTTTAACTAAAGTAGCCGTTTCCTCTTGTTTTAACTGTAATTTCCGTTTTTTCCTGTTTTAACTGTAGTTGCCGTTTCCTCATGGTTAAACCATATTAACTGTAATTGCCGTTTCCTCTTGTTTTAACTGTGGTTGCTGTTTCTTATTGTTTAACTGTAGTTGTCGTTTCCTCTGGTTTCCACTGTAGTTGCCATTTACTCCTGTGTTAACTGTAATTGCCGTTTCCTCTTGTTTTAACTGTCATTGCCGTTCCCTCTTGTTTTAAATGTAATTGTCGTTTTCTCTTGTCTTAATTGTAATTGCCGTTTCCTCTTGTTTAAACTGTAATTGCCGTTTCCTCTTGTTATAACTGTAATAGTCGTTTCCTCTTGTTTTAACTGTAAGTGTCGTTCCCTCTTCTTTTCACTGTAATTGTAATTTCCTCTTGTTTTAACTGTAATTGTCGTTTCCTCTTGTTTTAACTGTAATTGCCGTTTCCTCCTGTGTTAACTATAATTGCCGTTTCCTCTTGTTTTAACTGTAGTAGTCGTTTCCTCTTGTTTTAACTGTAGTTGTCGTTTCCTCTTGTTTTAACTGTTATTATCGTTTCTTCTTGTTTTAACTGTAATTGCCGTTTCCTCATGGTTAAACCATATTAACTGTAATTGCCGTTTCCTTTTGTTTTAACTGTGGTTGCCGTTTCTTATTGTTTAACTGTAGTTGACGTTTCCTCTGGTTTCCACTGTAGTTGCCATTTACTCCTGTGTTAACTGTAATTGCCGTTTCCTCTTGTTTTAACTTTATTTGTGGTTTCCTCTTGTTTTAACGGTAATTGCGATTTCCTCTTGTTTTAACTGAAGTAGCCGTTTCCTTTTTTTTTAACTGTAATTGCCGTTTCCTCTTGTTTTAACTGTAATTGCCGTTTCCTCTTGTTTTAACTGAAGTAGCCGTTTCCTCTTGTTTTAACTGCAATTGCCGTTTCCTCTTGTTTAAACTGTAATTGCCGTTCCCTCTTGTTTTAACTGTAATTGTCGTTTTCTCTTGTCTTATTATTGTAATTGCCGTTTCCTCTTGTTTTAACTGTAATTGCCGTTTCCTCTTGTTATAACTGTAATAGTCGTTTCCTCTTGTTTTAACTGTAAGTGTCGTTCCCTTTTCTTTTAACTGTAATTGTCGTTTCCTCTTATTTTAACTGTAATTGCCGTTTCCGCTTGTTTTAATTGTAGTTGCCGTTTCCTATTGATTAACTGTAGTTGCCGTTTCCTCTTGTTTTACTGTAATTGCCGTTTCGTCTTGTTTTAACTGTAGTTGCCGTTTCCTATTGTTTAACTGTAGTTGTCGTTTCCTTTTGTTTTAAATGTAATTGACGTTTCCTCTTGTTTTAACTGTAATTGTCGTTTCCTCTTGTCTGAACTGTAATTACCGTGTCTTCTTGTTTTAACTGTAATTGCCGATTCCTCTTGTATTAACTGTAATTGCCGTTTCCTCTTGTTTTAACTGTAATTGCCGTTTACTCTTGTTTTAACTGTAATTGCTATTTCCTCTTGTTTTAACTAAAGTAGCCGTTTCCTCTTGTTTTAACTGTAATTTCCGTTTTGTCTTGTTTTAACTGTAGTTGCCGTTTCCTCATGGTTAAACCATATTAACTGTAATTGCCGTTTCCTCTTGTTTTAACTGTGGTTGCTGTTTCTTATTGTCTAACTGTAGTTGTCGTTTCCTCTGGTTTCCACTGTAGTTGCCATTTACTCCTGTGTTAACTGTAATTGCCGTTTCCTCTTGTTTTAACTGTCATTGCCGTTCCCTCTTGTTTTAAATGTAATTGTCGTTTTCTCTTGTCTTAATTGTAATTGCCGTTTCCTCTTGTTTAAACTGTAATTGCCGTTTCCTCTTGTTATAACTGTAATAGTCGTTTCCTCTTGTTTTAACTGTAAGTGTCGTTCCCTCTTCTTTTCACTGTAATTGTAATTTCCGCTTGTTTTAACTGTAATTGTCGTTTCCTCTTGTTTTAACTGTAATTGCCGTTTCCTCCTGTGTTAACTATAATTGCCGTTTCCTCTTGTTTTAACTGTAGTAGTCGTTTCCTCTTGTTTTAACTGTAGTTGTCGTTTCCTCTTGTTTTAACTGTTATTATCGTTTCTTCTTGTTTTAACTGTAGTTGCCGTTTCCTCATGGTTAAACCATATTAACTGTAATTGCCGTTTCCTCTTGTTTTAACTGTGGTTGCCGTTTCTTATTGTTTAACTGTAGTTGTCCTTTCCTCTGGTTTCCACTGTAGTTGCCATTTACTCCTGTGTTAACTGTAATTGCCGTTTCCTCTTGTTTTAACTTTATTTGTGGTTTCCTCTTGTTTTAACGGTAATTGCCGTTTCCTCTTGTTTTAACTGAAGTAGCCGTTTCCTTTTGTTTTAACTGTAATTGCCGTTTCCTCATGGTTAAACCATATTAACTGTAATTGCCGTTTCCTCTTGTTTTAACTGTAGTTGCCGTTTCCTATTGTTTAACTGTAGTTGTCGTTTCCTCTTGTTTTAACTGTAATTGACGTTTCCTCTTGTTTTAACTGTAATTTTCGTTTCCTCTTGTTTTAACTGTGATTGTCGTTTCCTCCTTTGTTAACTGTATTTGTCGTTTCCTCTTATTTTAACTGTAATTGCCGTTTCCTCTTGTTTTAACTGTAGTTGCCGTTTCCTATTGATTAACTGTAGTTGCCGTTTCCTCTTGTATTAACTGTAATTGTCGTTTCCTCTTATTTTAACTGTAATTGCCGTTTCCTCTTGTTTTAACTGTAATTGCCGTTTCCTATTGATTAACTGTAATTGCCGTTTCCTCCTGTATTAACTGTAATTGCCGTTTCCTCTTGTTTTAACTGTAATTGCCGTTTCCTCTTGTTTTAACTGTAATTGCCGTTTCCTCTTGTTTTAACTGAAGTAGCCGTTTCCTCTTGTTTTAACTGTAATTTCCGTTTCGTCTTGTTTTAACTGTAGTTGCCGTTTTCTATTGTTTAACTGTAGTTGTCGTTTCGTCTTGTTTTAACTGTAATTGCCGTTTCCTCTTGTTTTAACTGTAATTGCCGTTTCCTCTTGTTTTAACTGTAATTGTCGTTTCCTCTTGTTTTAACTGTAATTGTCGTTTCCTCTTGTTTTAACGGTAATTGCCGTTTCCTCTTGTTTAAATGAAGTAGCCGTTTCCTTTTGTTTTAACTGTAATTGCCGTTTCCTCTTGTTTTAACTGTAATTGCCGTTTCCTCTTGTTTTAACTGTAATTGCCGTTTCCTCTTGTTTTAACTGACGTAGCCGTTTACTCTTGTTTTAACTGCAATTGCCGTTTCCTCTTGTTTAAACTGTAATTGCCGTTCCCTCCTGTTTTAACTGTAATTGTCGTTTTCTCTTGTCTTATTATTGTAATTGCCGTTTCCTCTTGTTTAAACTGTAATTGCCGTTTCCTCTTGTTATAACTGTAATAGTCGTTTCCTCTTGTTTTAACTGTAAGTGTCGTTCCCTCTTCTTTTAACTGTAATTGTAATTTCCTCTTGTTTTAACTGTAATTGTAATTTCCTCTTGTTTGAACTGTAGTTGCCGTTTCCTCTTGTTTTAACTGTTATTATCGTTTCTTCTTGTTTTAACTGTAATTGCCGTTTCCTCATGGTTAAACCATATTAACTGTAATTGCCGTTTCCTCTTATTTTAACTGTGGTTGCCGTTTCTTATTGTTTAACTGTAGTTGTCGTTTCCTCTGGTTTCCACTGTAGTTGCCATTTACTCCTGTGTTAACTGTAATTGCCGTTTCCTCTTGTTTTAACTGTCATTGCCGTTCCCTCTTGTTTTAACTGTAATTGTCGTTTTCTCTTGTCTTAATTGTAATTGCCGTTTCCTCTTGTTTAAACTGTAATTGCCGTTTCCTCTTGTTATAACTGTAATAGTCGTTTCCTCTTGTTTTAACTGTAAGTGTCGTTCCCTCTTCTTTTAACTGTAATTGTAATTTCCTCTTGTTTTAACTGTAATTGCCGTTTCCTCCTGTGTTAACTATAATTGCCGTTTCCTCTTGTTTTAACTGTAGTAGTCGTTTCCTCTTGTTTTAACTGTAGTTGTCGTTTCCTCTTGTTTTAACTGTTATTATCGTTTCTTCTTGTTTTAACTGTAATTGCCGTTTCCTCATGGTTAAACCATATTAACTGTAATTGCCGTTTCCTCTTGTTTTAACTGTGGTTGCCGTTTCTTATTGTTTAACTGTAGTTGTCGTTTCCTCTGGTTTCCACTGTAGTTGCCATTTACTCCTGTGTTAACTGTAATTGCCGTTTCCTCTTGTTTAAACTGTAATTGCCGTTTCCTCTTGTTATAACTGTAATAGTCGTTTCCTCTTGTTTTAACTGTAAGTGTCGTTCCCTCTTCTTTTAACTGTAATTGTAATTTCCTCTTGTTTTAACTGTAATTGCCGTTTCCTCCTGTGTTAACTATAATTGCCGTTTCCTCTTATTTTAACTGTAGTAGTCGTTTCCTCTTGTTTTAACTGTAATTGCCGTTTCCTCTTGTTTTAACTGTAATTGCTATTTCCTCTTGTTTTAACTGAAGTAGCCGTTTCCTCTTGTTTTAACTGTAATTTCCGTTTCGTCTTGTTTTAACTGTAGTTGCCGTTTCCTATTGTTTAACTGTAGTTGTTGTTTCGTCTTGTTTTAACTGTAATTGACGTTTCCTCTTGTTTTAACTGTTATTGCCGTTTCCTCTTGTTTTAACTGTAATTGTCGTTTTCTCTTGTTTTAACTGTAATTGTCGTTTCCTCTTGTTTTAACAGTAATTGCCGTTTCCTCTTGTTTTAAATGAAGTAGCCGTTTCCTTTTGTTTTAACTGTAATTGCCGTTTCCTCTTGTTTTAACTGTAATTGCCGTTTCCTCTTGTTTTAACTGGCGTAGCCGTTTCCTCTTGTTTTAACTGCAATTGCCGTTTCCTCTTGTTTAAACTGTAAATGCCGTTCCCTCTTGTTTCAACTGTAATTGTCGTCTTCTCTTGTCTTATTATTGTAATTGCCGTTTCCTCTTGTTTAAACTGTAATTGCCGTTTCCTCTTGTTATAACTGTAATAGTCGTTTCCTCTTGTTTTAACTGTAAGTGTTGTTCCCTCTTCTTTTAACTGTAATTGTAATTTCCTCTTGTTTTAACTGTAATTGTAATTTCCTCTTGTTTGAACTGTAGTTGCCGTTTCCTCTTGTTTTAACTGTTATTATCGTTTCTTCTTGTTTTAACTGTAATTGCCGTTTCCTCATGGTTAAACCATATTAACTGTAATTGCCGTTTCCTCTTGTTTTAACTGTGGTTGCCGTTTCTTATTGTTTAACTGTAATTGTCGTTTCCTCTGGTTTCCACTGTAGTTGCCATTTACTCCTGTGTTAACTGTAATTGCCGTTTCCTCTTGTTTTAACTGTAATTGTCGTTTTCTCTTGTCTTAATTGTAATTGCCGTTTACTCTTGTTTAAACTGTAATTGCCGTTTCCTCTTGTTATAACTGTAATAGTCGTTTCCTCTTGTTTTAACTGTAATTGTAATTTCCTCTTGTTTTAACTGTAATTGTCGTTTCCTCTTGTTTTAACTGTAATTGCCGTTTCCTCCTGTGTTAACTATAATTGCCGTTTCCTCTTGTTTTAACTGTAGTAGTCGTTTCCTCTTGTTTTAACTGTAGTTGTCGTTTCCTCTTGTTTTAACTGTAATTGCCGTTTCGTCTTGTTTTAACTGTAGTTGCCGTTTCCTATTGATTAACTGTAGTTACCGTTTCCTCTTGTTTTAACTGTAATTGTCGTTTCCTCTTGTCTTAACTGTAATTACCGTGTCTTCTTATTTTAACTGTAATTGCCGTTTCCTCCTGTATTCACTGTAATTGCCGTTTCCTCTTGTTTTAACTGTAATTGCCGTTTCCTCTTGTTTTAACTGTAATTGCCGTTTCCTCTTGTTTTAACTGAAGTAGCCGTTTTCTCTTGTTTTAACTGTAATTACCGTGTCTTCTTGTTTTAACTGTAATTGCCGTTTCCTCTTGTATTAACTGTAATTGCCGTTTCCTCTTGTTTTAACTGTAATTGCCGTTTCCTCTTGTTTTAACTGTAATTGCTGTTTCCTCTTGTTTTAACTGAAGTAGCCGTTTCCTCTTGTTTTAATAGTAATTTCCGTTTCGTCTTGTTTAAACTGTAGTTGCCGTTTCCTCTTGTTTAACTGTAGTTGTCGTTTCGTCTTGTTTTAACTGTAATTGACGTTTCCTCTTGTTTTAACTGTAATTGCCGTTTCCTCTTGTTTTAACTGTAATTGTCGTTTCCTCTTGTTTTAACTTTATTTGTCGTTTCCTCTTGTTTTAACGGTAATTGCCGTTTCCTCTTGTTTTAACTGAAGTAGTCGTTTCCTTTTGTTTTAACTGTAATTGCCGTTTCCTCTTGTTTTAACTGTAATTGCCGTTTCCTCTTGTTTTAACTGAAGTAGCCGTTTCCTCTTGTTTTAACTGTAATTGCCGTTTCGTCTTGTTTTAACTGTAGTTGCCGTTTCCTATTGTTTAACTGTAGTTGTCGTTTCCTCTTGTCTTAACTGTAATTACCGTGTCTTCTTGTTTTAACTGTAATTGCCGTTTCCTCCTGTATTAACTGTAATTGCCGTTTCCTCTTGTTTTAACTGTAATTGCCGTTTCCTCTTGTTTTAACTGTAATTGCTGTTTCCTCTTGTTTTAACTGAAGTAGCCGTTTCCTCTTGTTTTAACTGTAATTTCCGTTTCCTCTTGTTTACCTGTAGTTGTCGTTTCGTCTTGTTTTAACTGTAATTGTCGTTTCCCCTTGTTTTAACTGTAATTGCCGTTTCCTCTTGTTTTAACTGTAATTGTCGTTTCCTCTTGTTTTAACGGTAATTGCCGTTTCCTCTTGTTTTAACTGAAGTAGCCGTTTCCTTTTGTTTTAACTGTAATTGCCGTTTCCTCTTGTTTTAACTGTAATTGCCGTTTCCTCTTGTTTTAACTGAAGTAGCCGTTTCCTCTTGTTTTAACTGTAATTGCCGTTTCGTCTTCTTTTAACTGTAGTTGCCGTTTCCTATTGTTTAACTGTAGTTGTCGTTTCCTCTTGTTTTAACTGTAATTGACGTTTCCTCTTGTTTTAACTGTAATTATCGTTTCCTCTTGTCTTAACTGTAATTACCGTGTCTTCTTGTTTTAATTGTAATTGCCGTTTCCTCCTGTATTAACTGTAATTGCCGTTTCCTCTTGTTTTAACTGTAATTGCCGTTTCCTCTTGTTTTAACTGTAATTGCTGTTTCCTCTTGTTTTAACTGAAGTAGCCGTTTCCTCTTGTTTTAACTGTAATTTCCGTTTCGTCTTGTTTTAACTGTAGTTGCCGTTTCCTCTTGTTTTAACTGTAATTGTCGTTTCCTCTTGTTTTAACTTTATTTGTCGTTTCCTCTTGTTTTAACGGTAATTGCCGTATCCTCTTGTTTTAACTGAAGTAGCCGTTTCCTTTTGTTTTAACTGTAATTGCTGTTTCCTCTTGTTTTAACTGTAATTGCCGTTTCCTCTTGTTTTAACTGAAGTAGCCGTTTCCTCTTGTTTTAACTGTAATTGCCGTTTCGTCTTGTTTTAACTGTAGTTGCCGTTTCTATTGTTTAACTGTAATTGTTGTTTCCTCTTGAATTAACTGTAATTGTCGTTTCCTTTTGTTTTAAGGCACTGGCTACGGTTACATAGAAATGTAACAATAATAAAAATATTATTGTTACATTTTAGACTAAATGCCGGAATGCATGGTTGGGTAAGGACCTGTTTAATTACGAATGTAACAATAATTATTGAGGCTACGGTTACATTACGTTATTGTTACATGACAAAAAGCAATGTACGATGGGACTAGTAATATGTACTAAATAATTAAAGTTGAGGACATTTATTACATTCATTTATAACATACAATTTATTTACTGTAATTTTTTATTTACAATGACAATTTCTACAAATCCAGTAAGTTGTTCTTGAAGTCCAACACATTTTTGATGAACGAAATTACGTCCTCCACGGATACGTGTACATACAGAATTTCTTAGTATTTAAGTTACAGTTAGCAAACCTTGCTTTTGATTATCAATTTGCGTCTAGTTATAAAGCTGTATGAAATGTCTGTCTTGATATTGTTTCAGTTTCGTTTAAAACGCATCCCAAGTTTTATTTTTTTCACCATAAACAAAATTGGTCCAAAGGATAATGACAGTAAAAAGAGTAGGTGTGCAGTTAAATACTTTAAAACAAGTGAAGCCAATGCCTTGTTTTAACTGTAGTTGCCGTTTCCTCTTGTTTTAACGAAAGTTGCCATTTCCTCTTGTTTTAACTGTAGTTGTCGTTTCCTCTTGTTTAAACTGTAGTTGTCGTTTCCTCTTGTTTTAACTGTAGTTTGCTATTTCCTCTTGTGTTAACTGTAGTTGTCGTTTCCTCTTGTTTTAACTGTTCTTGTGGTTTCCTCTTGTTTTAACTGAAGTTGTTGTTTTCTCTTGTTTTAACTAAAGTTGCCGTTTCCTCTTGTTTTAACTGTAATTTTCGTTTCCTCTTGTTTAAACTGTAGCTGTCGTTTCCTCTTGTTTTAACTGTACTTGTCGTTTCCTCTCGTGTTACTGTAGTTGCCGTTTCCTCTTGTTTTAACTGTAGTTGTCGTTTCCTCTTGTTTTAACTGTACTTGTCGTTTCCTCTTGTTTTAACTGAAGTAGCCGTTTCCTCTTGTTTTAACTGCAGTTGCCGTTTCCTCTTGTTTTAACTGTAGTTGTCGTTTCCTCTTGTTTTAACTGTAACTGCCGTTTCCTCTTGTTTTAACTGTAATTGCCGTTTCCTCTTGTTTTAACTGTAATTGCTGTTTCCTCTTGTTTTAACTGAAGTAGCCGTTTCCTCTTGTTTTAACTGTACTTTCCGTTTCCTCTTGTTTTAACGGTAATTGCCGTTTCCTCTTGTTTTAACTGAAGTAGCCGTTTCCTCTTATTGTATGTCTACTGACCGTTGTCTCCTGTTCCAGGTTAAAATATTTGTATTCTCTTTTTAATGTGAAATTGCCGTTTTACACATCTGTAATGACCGTATTCTCCTTTTAATGTGAAATTGCCGTTTAACACATTTGTAATGACCGTATTGTCTTTTTACATGTATAATGCCCGTATTATAATTTTTTATTTGAAATGGCCAATTCCTCTGGTCTATTGTGTAAATACCGCCCCATTTTGTTTTATGTGTTATGGCCGTTTTCAACTGTTGTATGTATAATGACCATTTTGTATTGTTTTATGTTCAACGGCCATTTTCTCCTCTTGTATTTGCTATGACCGTTTTTGCCGTTTATGTGTGTGATGCCTGTTTTCTCTAACAGAAAAGTGTGGATCGCAAGTTTGTGTTGTAGATTTTTGTTTCTTTTTGAGAAGATTATTCAGGGATAATGTTGTGAAATATTATACAGATATATGGTAAGTATTGATATGATCACCCATTCTTTTTTATTTATATAAAAAGAAATGGAGAATGTGTCCCCATGGACACAGATGATGTCCCCGCTTGCATACAATATTATAATTGGACATTTCTCGAGAACTATTATAAAAGTGACGCTTGACACATCGGAAAATATTGTTTTAGCAATTTTTCCATTGATAACGGATCTCAACTCGATAATGGTTGAAGTGACGCCACAAACATGCAACTTCATAGTTGCTTTGTTGTAATAAGCATTGTGTATAAGTTTCATCACATTTAGTTGAGTCAACTAATGTTAAAGTTAGAGAAAGGAATGAAAATGTTTGCATGTTGTCCATTTATAAAGGGGCATACCTCGAGAATGATTAAAGTGACGACATCAAAATTCAAACTTGATTTGTATTTTGTGATAGTAAGCATTGTGTGTAAATTGCATACATTATTTGAGGCAAACTAACATTTTGTAAGTTAGAGAACGGAATCTAAATATTTTGTTTTTCTCTTTATTTATAAAGGGGCAGCACTCTAGAACAGTTATAATAAGCATTGCATATACGTTTCATAAAATTTAGAAGAGGCAAACTCAAGTTACAGAACGGAAACCAATTTTGGGACGTACAGATGAATTACGGACGGACAAGGATAGCACTTAATGTCCTCCTCCAAAAAATAAAAGTCAGGCATACGTATATAAGTTTATTGGAAAGTATTAGTTAATATGACAAACTACAATAGTATACAATATCTACAGTATATACTTTGTACTAGTTCCACTTCAAAAATTAAGAAATTATTTGGTTTTTTGAGGCTGTAATTCCTTTACAGTGTATGAAAGTTCCATCTTCTATTAAATATATAAACACATTCTCAAGCTCCACTGTTCTTTAAAGACTCCAAATACCATTATACAATAATTTATAGATGAGCACTTCTCAAAAGACAATATACTATAAATGTCTATTTATTTTTTATTTGCTTTGATAATTTCTTAGAATGTGTCAAAATAATATTCAGAAATATGACCAAATGGAATAAATCATTTTGGTAAATATATGGATCTAAAATACATGTACTATACATAAAAAAAGAAGATGTGGTATGATTGCCAATGAGCCCAACTCTCCACAAGATATCAAAATGACACAGACATTAACAACTGTAGGTTACCATACGGCCTTGAACAATATTCAAATATTCTGATTTATTCATTTAGAATTTTTAAATTTATGAAATTTTTTTATAGTAGATTAACAAAATTATACGAACTTCAAGGAAAACTCAAAACCTAAAATTCTTAAAAAATATTTATCAGAACATTATCTTTATTTCCTTTTTTTCCTTCTTTTTTGTTGTTTATTTATTTAAATTTCTACAAAATTTCCATTCTCAAACAATAAAATTTAGAATATCTGTTTGTATGTTAAAATATTTGTTATATTTGCATCATACATAATTTTTCGGTCCTTCTTTTGAACATTCTACTTCGTTATATTTCTTTTTAAATGCATAATATTTACCTATAGACATGTGTAAGTATACATAATATTTACCTATAGACATGTGTAAGTATACATAATATTTACCTATAGACATGTGTAAGTATACATAATATTTACCTATAGACATGTGTAAGTATACATAATATATACCTATAGACATGTGTAAGTATACATAATATTTACCTATAGACATGTGTAAGTATACATAATATATACCTATAGACATGTGTAAGTATACATAATATTTACCTATAGACATGTGTAAGTATACATAATATTTACTTATAGACATGTGTAAGTATACATAATATATACCTATAGACATGTGTAAGTATACATAATATATATCTATAGAAATGTGTAAGTATATTAAGTAGCTACAACTGATATAATATATACCTATAGAAAATGTGTAAGTATATAAAGTAGCTACAACTGATATAATATATACCTAAAGAAATGTGTAAGTATATTAAGTAGCTACAACTGATATAATATATACCTATAGAACTGTGTAAGTATATAAAGTAGCTACAACTGAGATAATATATACCTATAGAAATGTGTAAGTATATTAAGTAGCTACAACTGATATAAATGAACTTACTAAAACTATCCTAACAGATATATATATACATGTTGTATTACTAACAATAACAAGATATACCTCTACTACAAATCATTATGAAAATTCAAATTCAGTGGTACATGTATCTGTTTTAAGACTTATATGGGTAGTTTAACATGAAACATTTAAATACTTGACCATTGATATAACATGAATAAAAAAAAAATCAATTTACCAGTATTACATAACAAAGGACTACAAAATGACAGTTGGATCTAAGCTTTAAAATTAAACTACATTGTAGTCATGACAATAAAATATATGTCAGATAGAACTGCCTTTTCTCTAATTTTAACCTTTACAGTTACAGTGACCTACTTTTCATTATGTATCATCTTCAGGTTAAAAATGATATCATTACTTATAGTCATGGAGGTATGATTCGATTGGTTGGTGTTTAACGCCACTTTCAGCACTATTAATACTAGTACTTATAGTCATGGAGATATGATTTGATTGATTAGTGTTTAAAGCCACTTATAGCACTATTGATCCCAGTACTTATAGTCATGGAGATATGATTTGATTGATCGTTGTTTAACACTACTTTCAGCACTATTGATACTAGTACTTATAGTCATGGAGATATGATTTGATTGGTCGGTGTTTAACGCCACTTTCAGCACTATTGATACTAGTACTTATAGTCATGGAGATATGATTTGATTGATTGGTGTTTAACACCACTTTAAGCACTATTGATCCCAGTACTTATAGTCATGGAGATATGATTTGATTGATCGGTGTTTAAAGCCACTTGTAGTAATATTAATACTAGTACTTATAGTCATGGAGATATGATTTGATGGTGTTTAACGCCACTTTCAGCACTATTGATACTAGTACTTATAGTCATGGAGATATGATTTGATTGATCGGTGTTTAACGCCACTTTCAGCAATATTGATCACAGTACTTATAGTCATGGATATATGATATGATTGATTGGTGTTTAACGCCACTTTCAGCACTATTGGAACTAATACTTATAGTCATGGAGATATGATATATTTTGATTGGTGTTTAAACACCACTTTCAGCACTATTGATCCCAGTACTTATAATCATTGAAATATAATATGATTGATTGGTGTTTAACACCACCTTCAGCACTATTGATACTAGTACTTATAGTCATGGAGATATGATTTGATTGATTGGTGTTTAACACCACCTTCAGCACTATTGATCCCAGTACTTATAGTCATTGAGATATGATATGATTGATTGGTGTTTAACGCCACTTTCAGCACTATTGATCCCAGTACTTATAGTCATAGAGATATGATATGAGTGATTGGTGTGTTACGCCACTTTCAGCACTATTGATACCAGTACTTATAGTCATGGAGATATGATTTGATTGATCGGTGTTTAACGCCACTTTCAGCAATATTGATACCAGTACTTATAGTCATGGAGGTATGATTTGATCGATTGTTGTTTAATGCCACTTTCAGCACTGTTGATACTAGTATTTATAGTCATGGAGATACATGTACGAATTCAGATGTAAAACTTAAAAAAGGCAGTACTAGTGTGAACTTTCTACATTTTATGCTCAAGATATTAAGTATTTATATATTTATATATATACATATTTGTGTATTTCAATAATTTTTCAATAATTTTTAATACCACTTTCAATTTGAAATTTGCATTTGGGTTTAAAATTTTTACAATTTTACAATATTATAGAACTATTTTTTCCAAGAGATTATAATGAGGACATTCACAAATACATTGTTTTTCATTTTCGAATTTATCCAACATAATCATGATAATCTTTGTTATTATCTATATAATTGGTTTTTTTTTGCATATCCACCCATCTCTGTTTTTAGAGGGTGTGTACCTATTTTGCATACTGCTGGTCAATCTTTAAATGCTTTCAATTCCAAATAATTTTATTGAAAAGAACAAGTCATGAGTTAGTTACCATGGTTACCTTATCTCATGTAACATTATTTTCACAAAAATTTTTCCAATTATTCAGAAAGACAAGATTTGTATATATGCATAAAAAAAGATTTATTAATATAGACAGCAACTTAACAACCTAAAAATACAATTAAGAAAAACAAAAACAAAACAAAACAGCTAACGGTTAATGGAAGTACAATGTATTGACTAGTGCCAATACTTCAAACTATAAACTAATTTCAGCTATACATGCTATATGAGGGATTTGAATAAATGAAATTTAATGTATGAAAATGTCCAAATTCTAACAATAAAAAAAAACATCCTTTGCCACTTTCACTGGAATTGATCATTTTGACATAAAAGTTGATTTAATCCTTTTCCCATTAACAATGATTCTATTTCTTTATGTCCTTGCTCCTGTGCTACATTGAGAGAATTTTTACCTTTAAAGTCACACTTATTGACATCAGCTGAATGTTGTAACAGTTCTTTAACAACATAAACATGTCCTTCATGACTTGCTATATAAAGTGAAGAACATCCATCATCATCACAAAGATCAATATCAACATCATCACACTGAAGAAGTACACGTACAACCTCTATCCTGTTGTTGTAACAAGCAATATGTAGTGGTGAGATGCCATCATTACTACATTTATTGACATCAGCTGAATGTTGTAACAGTTCTTTAACAACATAAACATGTCCTTCATGACTTGCTATATAAAGTGAGGAACATCCATCATCATTACAGAGATCAATATCAACATCATCACACTGAAGAAGTACACGTACAACCTCTATCATGTTGGTGTAACAAGCAATCTGTAATGGTGGGGTGCCATCATTCATACATTTATTGACATCAGCTGAATGTTGTAACAGTTCTTTAACAACATCAACCTGTCCTTTCTGACTTGCTATATACAGAGGTGATGCATCATTATTGCTACATTTATTGACATCAACTGAATGTTGTAACAGTTCTTTAACAACATCAACATGTCCATTTTGACTTGCTATATACAGAGGTGATGCATCATTATTGTTACATTTATTGACATCAGCTGAATGTTGTAACAGTTCTTTAACAACATCAACATGTCCATTTTGACTTGCTATATACAGAGGTGATGCATCATTATTGTTACATTTATTGACATCAGCTGAATGTTGTAACAGTTCTATAACAACATCAACATGTCCATTCTGACTTGCTATATACAGAGGTGATGCATCATTATTCTTACACTTATTGACATCACCTGAATGTTGTAACAGTTCTATAACAACATCAACATGTCCATTCTGACTTGCTATATACAGAGGTGATACATCATTATTGTCACACTTATTGACATCAGCTGAATATTGTAACAGTTCTTTAACAACATTAACATGTCCTTTCTGACTTGCTATATAAAGTGAAGAATATTCATTATCATCACAGAGATCAATATCAACATCATCACACTGAAGAAGTACACGTACAACCTCTATCCTGTTGTAGTAACAAGCAATCTGTAATGGTGGGGTGCCATCATTCCTACACTTATTGACATCAGCTGAATGTTGTAACAGTTCTTTAACAACATCAACATGTCCTTTCTGACTTGCTATATAAAGTGAAGAATATTCATTATCATCACAGAGATCAATATCAACATCATCACACTGAAGAAGTACACGTACAACCTCAATCCTGTTGTTGTAACAAGCAATCTGTAATGGTGGGTTGCCATCATTACTACATTTATTGACATCAGCTGAATGTTGTAACAGTTCTTTAACAACATCTACATGTCCTTTCTGACTTGCTTTAAACAGAGGTGATACACCATCATTGTTATACTTATTGACATCAGCTGAATGTTGTAACAGTTCTTTAACAACATCAACATGTCCACTATAACTTGCTATATACAGAGGTGATACACCATTATTGTCACACTTATTGACATCAGCTGAATGTTGTAACAGTTCTTTAACAACATCAACATGTCCACTATAACTTGCTATATACAGAGGTGATACACCATTATTGTCACACTTATTGACATCAGCTGAATGCTGTAACAGTTCTTTAACAACATCAACATGTCCTTCCTGACTTGCTTGCCACAGAGGAGATACTCCATTATTTATACATTTATTGACATCAGCTGAATGTTGTAACAGTTCTTTAACAACATTAACATGTCCATTGTCACTTGCTATATACAGAGGTGATGCATCATCATTGTTACACTTATTGACATCAGCTGAATGTTGTAACAGTTCTTTAACAACATCAACATGTCCTTCCTGACTTGCCAATAATAAAGGAAACCAACCATCCTCTGTACAATAATTAACATCACTATTCCTACTGATCAACCATTTAACAAGATCAACTGTACCCATATAACAACTTCCACTTAGTGCTATATCTTTCATGTGAATATCTTTAGTAGAAACAAGATCTTGTTGCATTGGTAGATCAAGTTGGTTTAAACGTGTTATGAAATTTTCAGTAAATGTTGTAGAATCCATGTTTCTGTTGAGACATACACTGTATACATAACCATTCTCCCAGTCTGTCAGTAACCTATCTATATATCTATTTATATAACTATCAGGTATTCTTATTACAAACTCTATTTCTGTGCCCATGTTATCTGTTATTTGCCAAAGAAATCTCTCCTGAATGAAACCAGTATTAGCATGATCAATAAAAATCTGTATCATCTTCTCCCCAAAGTATTTGGCAAGGAAATCAAACAACTTATCATGGATTATTTTGTATGTACTATCATCCTTGACCACATAGGTACCTTCAAGTGTTTCCAGGGATTTCTTTAAACGTTTGATGGATGTTCCTTTATTCAGTTCACATTCTTCTAATAAATCTTCTATCATTGCTCCTATCTTCTTATCTTTTGGTGACAAGTTTTCTTCTGTTAATGTGTTGTTAAACATGACACAAAGGACTAAGCTACAATACTGCATCTTACCAGCATCACTTTCTCCATACATTTGTAGAAGTTGATCTTTGAAAACTTCAAAAGGATTGCTGAAAAAAGAGGTAATGCTTACATTCTTCTGGAGGTTCTGTTTATGATATAAGCTACATAACAGTGGGAAAAAGTCATATTTATCTGACAATTCCTTTACTTCATCAGTATTTTCCTTAAAGTACACTTCAGCTAAAGCATATTTTTCAGCAGCACTAAGTCTGAATTCTTGTGAACTTAAATCGATGTTACACATTTTGAAAATAGAGAGATGGCTAAATAGTTCATCTTTGTAAACCTCCAATCTACATGTAGATATAATTTTACAACATTTGTCTTCCAGAAGAGATATTATATGATCAAGTCTTTGTTTCCAGTCAGTGTAAATTTGTTGATTAAGAGTATATCTGCCACAGACATCATCAAAGACAAACAATGTTTTCCGCCCATGTTTAAACCATTTTCCAATATCTTCAGGTTTACTACATGGAATTACAGTATAGCCATGTTTCTTCATTATTAGGGCAATGTGCTTAGAAAGAAAACTTTTTCCAGTGCCAGAATTTCCAACCAGAGTTACTGAACTTTTTGCTAAAACTTTTTGCATTACATGTTTCTCTGCTTCAGTACTAACAAACTGTTGATCATCCTTTTTCCACTGTTCCAAGCGGTTTTCGAACTGCTCTGTAAAATATATATGAAATTCAATAAATAAACTATATATATTTAAAGTTCAAATTTCAAGGTGTAATAACACAACAATAAAGTATGTTTCTTCCATGCAAGGAAATGTGGTTTGAAATTAATTTAAAGTTAAATGGTAAAATTTCTTTACATAAATCATACTGTTAAATGCCAGCTAAACAGACTAATAGGGGAATATCAATGGTGGTATTACCCTTAAGTAAAAAACTCTATTGTAACAAATATGTTATTATTGATCATTGTTGTGTCATTTTTCATGCTTTGTAGTAACTTCTATGTGTTCACGCTACATGTACTATGTTTGTTTATAGTTTTGGTAATAAAATTATTAAGAGTCTACTGTCTAGTTTATTATTCCAAAGCACTTATTTTCAGAGTCAGAGTTTCAGATCTCTTAAATGACCTGAAAATGAACTGTGACATGCAAATAATTTGAATTCTATCTTTTAGTGAAAATACAAATAGTATAAAAGAAGTTGATAAATACAAACTAGAAAACTTTCACCGCTTACCGATACAAATGATGAATACTGATACCAAAAAAAGCGAATCATTTTCTTTTACGTTTAATTTCATGTTACAAGCAACCCTTAAAATTGAGTGCTAACAACATTTCTGTTGTATTAATCTAAAAATCATTCCATTGTGAAATGGTGGCCAACAGATAGTTTGAAATTTGGAAGGAAAACAAAAGTTTTGTTGGCCCCAAATATCAATTAATGACATCATATTCTATCTTTATTTAATATTATAATTGTATTTTTTTGTTAGTGGTTAGTGGCTTTGAACTAGCTGTCAGTACTCTCAGATCGGTACTTGATGTCTTTTAAAAAACTCTTTTTGATGTTTGGATGTACAAGTACCCAGCCTCGTTCACTTGTATTTGTATTTTGATCCATCTGATGAGTTAAGCCTTTTTCAAAAGTTTTTTAAAGTTCATTCTTATGTTGTACTATTACATCACTGTCCCAGGTTAGGGGTAGGGTTGGGATCCCGCTAACATGTTTAACCCTTCCACATTCTGTTTGTATGTGCCTGTCCCGAGTCAGGAGCATGTTATTCAGTGGTTGTTGTTTGTTGCTGTGTTACATATTTGTTTTTCGTAAATTTTTTTGTACATAAACTATGCCGTTAGTTTTCTCGTTTGAATTGTTTTACATTGTCATTTCGGGGCCTTTTATAGCTGACTATGCAGTATGGGCTTTGCATTTGTGTGTCATTTGGTCTCTTGTGGAGAGTTGTCTCATTGGCAATCATACCACATCTTCTTTTTTATATTTTTTTTAAATTATTTGATAATTGATCAGTAGCTTAACTCCTCTTTCAGCACTTTTTGATATTTCGTGGTGGTCAGGTTTTATTATTGGAGGAAACTGGAGTGCTCAGAGAGAAAAAATTGACCTTCAACAGGAAAACTGACAATCCTAGTCAATTTAGACATGTTAGATTCGAGTTCAGCACATCTGCCACGTTTAAGGTTCAAACTTACAACCTTAGTTTTGACAGGCTAGTAATACAGTATACTTGAACTACTTAGACCACTTATCCACCGAGGCCCTTTTTTTTAATTTCCAAGAACTTTGAATGTTTACATAATTTGGTATTATTCTTGAAAATTAAGGCCAACAAATGAATTGTTACACCAGAAAATAAGGCAGAATTTCAAGTAATACTTAAGAAGCAAATTAAAAAACTGAAAATGGCAGCCAACAGATAATTTTGACACTCAAAACCAATTTAGAATAGCACAATATACTTGTTTATCACTTAAATGGTATCTTGAATGATGTTCCTCAAAATTTTGTATTTATAATATAAAACTGCATGTCTTCATATAATGTACAACAATTGAACAATTTGTTTGTATCTATCTTTGAGCAATACTTTTGGAATAATTGCATTTAAAAAAAGTTTATAGATGGACAGACAAAGTGAAAAGTAAAAAGCACATGTATCCTCGATACGAGCCCTTATCAATCAAAACATATATTTTCAGTTATATGTACTGAAGATGCCTTGTTATAGAATTAAGTGACGTTCCAATGTTCTACATCAATAAACTCACCAAGTATATGTTTAGGAATAACTTCATCGTGATCCATCAGAATATCTAAAAATATAAAAACAACAAACTATGAACATGGTACTCTCAGATTTGAACTTGTTGTCTTTTGTGTTTTGTATTGATCTGGTGAGTTAATAGAAATACGAAGATAAGCCCTTTTAACTGATTTTTTTTTTTTTTTGCTGTACTGTTACATCACTGTACGTCCCAAGTTAGGGGAGGGTTTGACACCGGTACACATGTTTTACCTTGCCACATTATGTATGTTCATGCCCCAAGTCAGAAGCCTGTAATTCAGTTATTGTCATTTTTTGCTGTGTATCATATTTCATACATATATCAGGCTGTTAGTTGTCTTGTTAGAATTGTTTCATATTTGTCATTCCAGTGCCGTCAATAGCTTACTTTGAGGTATGGATTTTGCTCATTGTTGAAGGCTGTATGGTGACCTATATTTTTACGTAATTTAGTCTCTGGCAGATAGTTTTCTCATTGGCAATCTTACCACATATTCTTTTTTTCCCATTAACAATTATGAATAGGTTTTTCCTTACACCAAAAATACATGGCCTAAAACTAAAATGAGTGCACTGAAATGTCCCACCTGTTAAAACGATCATTATTGAATAATTTGTTGACAGTCCTAAGTAATGTCTACGATAACTGCAAATGTTAAGAAATGTTATGGACATACATAGTCCCCTACCGGGTTGAAAATTCATTTTACTGAAACAAAATGCTAACTTCATCTATATGATGTCATGGTGTAAACTATATAACAAATATGAAGTCAATATCTTCAGGCATGACCAAAAAGAAAACAAAATGTTCACACAGAGATATGTCTCGTCTATTTGTAATTTTGATAATGCAAATGTTGAAATTAACATAGCAGTACGTTATCATTGAAGTTATGCAAATATTCAAAGTCAATGAACCATGACTGAAGGTACATGACTAACCAATCTCCATAGAAATGAGATGTGCCAATACTAATACAACTGCATACCAAATACCATCGACTTATCATAAGTCCTTCCCTTTAAACAAACATAAACACAAACATTAACTTGTAAACTATGTAAAAGTGTCCAACTCCATGAACCATGATGAGATGGTGGGGCTTCATAATCTCCATGAAAATAAGACTTGCAAATGCCAATAAATTTGAATACCAAATATCATTGACTTAACAGTATCAAGGGGTTCATCTTAAACTGATCTAATCACAAACTAATAGATGTAAACTAAGCAAAAGTTTCAAAATCAATAGACCATGTAGGAGGGGCGGGTCAAATAATCTCATTGGAAATGAGATGTGTGAATTTATTCAACTGAATACCAATTAACATTGGCCTACCACTAATGGTTTTCTTTGAACTAACCTAATGACAAACTAATACATGTATACTATTCAGTGGTTGTCGTTTGTGTTACATATTTGTTTTTAATTCAGTTTTTTGTACTTAAACTTGGCTGTTAGTTTTCTCGTTTAAATTGTCATTTCAGGGTCTTCTTTATCTGACTATGCGGTATGGGCTTTGCTCATTGTTGAAGGCCATGTGGTGACCTATAGTTGTTAATCTCTGTGTCATTTGGTCTCTTGTGAAGAGTTGTCTCATGGGCAATCACACCACATCTTCTTTTTATAAGTAAAAGTTTCAAAGTCAATAGACCATGACTGAGGGGGTGAGGCCAAATGATCTCCATGGCAATGAGATATGCCAATGCTTATACAACTGCATACCAAATATCATTGACCTTCCACTTGTGGTTCCCCATAAACTGACCTAATCACAAACTAATACATGTAAACTAAACAAAAGTTTCAAAGTCAATAGACCATAACTGAGGGGGCAGGGCCAAATTATTTTCCAGACCATGAGATGTGCCAATGATAATACAATTGCATACCAAATATAATTGACCTAACACTAGTGGTTCACCATAAACTAGACCTAATTACAAACTAATACTTGTAAACTTAAGTAAAAGTTTTAAATTCAATAGACCATGACTGAGGGGACAGGGCCAACTAATTTCCATGACAATGAGATGTGTCAATGATAATGCAATTGCATACCAAATATCATTGACCTAATACTTGTGGTTCACCATAAACTAGACCTAATCACCAACTAATACATTGTGGATGCCACCGCCGTGTGGAAAACTGATTTGACGGACGGATGGACAGACCGACGGATGGAGTGCAAACCTAAAGTCCCCTTCGACTTCGTCAGTAGGGGACTAAAAACACCTGTAGATAATCACACTAAGAGTAAAACTGCTATAAGACAATTAACATCAATTTGAAAAAATATACATCTTTTAGGCTTGCCTGAAGTTCAGTGAACTATATTCATGATATTATATGGTTACCTTTTTTCTCATGTCTGTCTTTGACTTTCTTCATTCCTGAAACAAAAAAAACTGCCTAGATGTTTCATAGTCTTAATATTTCTATAACTGAAACCCAACATTGTACAACATAATTTTGTCATAAAGGTAAGGCCTAAATAAAAAATATTGTTTGTTTCCCCAATCCCGACCCTGCCAAGCCAGGTGTGGGTAGGTAAATGTAGGTAGGGAAATAATTTTATTTTTCCAAAAAGCTTGAACATTATCAGACGATCCGGCAAGCCTGAAAATCCAAAACGTATAAAATAGTATTTGACTTAGTTTTGACAATAAAATTTGATGAGTAGCACCAATTTTGCAGGGTTGGTCGGGATTGGGGAAACAAACAATATTTTATTTTAGGCCTAAAGAAAACAATATTCATATCGCCAGTCACTTTTTTATCAATAATTTTACAAAATTGAAGATTTAAAAAATTGAACACAACTGACGAAATTGTTAAAAGAATTAAAAATTTGTAAGGGTTCCGCGGAACCCAGTGTCTCGCCTATTTTTGCTGTAAATTGCAGACTCAACAACAATGAGGGAAAAAATCAATAAAAATATTCCTCTTGTTACATGTACTATTTTATGATTGCAAGAAAATCTAAGTCCATTTAAAAGTAAATTACAGAAAAAACTGAGTAATCTTTTTACAAACTTTACTTCTGGATACAATATTATGATCATAAATAAGCTTCTGTCCAAGTTTGGTACAAACCCAGGATAGTTTAAGAAAGTTATTAAAATTTTTAAAACTTTAACCACAGAGTGAATGTAATGGTTCCCTGGAGAAAAGCTAAGTCCATTTAAAAGTAAAATATGGAAAAAATGGATTTATTTATTTACAAAATTTACTTCTGGATACTATCTTATGATCATAAACAAGCTTCTGTCCAAATTTGGTACAAACCCAGGATAGTTTAAGAAAGTTCTAAAAACTTTAACCACAGAGTGAATGTAATGTTTCTCCGCAGAAAAAACTAAGTCCATTTATAAGTAAAATATGGAAAAAATGGAATTTTATTTTTTCAAAATTTACTTCTGGATATTATCTTATGATCATAAACAAGCTTCTGTGCAAGTTTAGTACAAACCCAGGATAGTTTGAGAAAGTTATTAAAATTCTAAAAACTTTAACTACAGAGTGAATGTTTTGTTTCCTCGCAGAAAAAACTAAGTCCATTTATAGTAAAATACGGAAAAAATGGAATTTTATTTTTACAAAATTTACTTTTGGATACTACCTTATGATCATAAACAAGCTTCTGTCAAAGTTTGGTAGAAATCCAGTATAGTTTAAGAAAGTTATTAAAATTTCAAAAACTTTAACCACAGAGTGAATATTTGTTGACTCCGCCGACGACGCCGACGACGACGGAATGTAGGATCGCTTAGTCTCGCTTTTTCGACTAAAGTCGAAGGCTCGACAATAAATTACTATTAATGCTATTAGCATTTAAGGTACTAGTAGATGGGGTGTCTAAATATTGGCCAATAGATTTTTCTTAATCTTCTGTAAGACTTCTTTTTCAATGAACTTTCAAAATTTAGTATAAAAACTGGAAGTTTGGGACCATATTTTTTTGTTAAAATGTACATTGAAATTTACAAAACCACAGTTATAGGTGTAATATTAGGGCAACTTAATTCTTTTTATTGAGGAAACAACAAACAATAGAATTTTTTTAAATTCAATGAGGTGATTGCTTTTCAAAATACCTTCGAACATGTCGAAATATCAAATAAAATAAGGGGGTCACAGGCCTTATTTTCTTGGAAATAAAACAAAGTGAATCTGTGAGCTACTGGTCACTTATGATACCCCTGCCCCGCTAAAAGTATAAGGTAAACAGGAAGTTGTTGAGTGATCAATCTGAAAACACATCACACAGTATAGCTGACTCATATAACCTTGAAACCGAATTTCAGAAATCCTTGTAATGTAGTTTCTTAGAAAGATGCGACGACAAATATTTAGGGGACGGACGGACGGACGGACTGACGGATGGACAGATGGAAGGACGGACGGACAGAGGTAAAACTGTATACCCCCACTTTTTTAAAGCAGGGGTATAAACATAACTTGTCCTTTCAAATTCAATATAATTATTTGTCCTTGATTTCAAACGGACTTTCCAGAAAATTTTAAATACAAGAGTGCACACGCTGAAATGCCTTGCCTTCTTTACACACCATTGATTTTATGTTGATAGTCTTAAATATAAAGCTCAACTACAACTATCATATAAACTTAATAAGATCCATGAAAATGAGGTCAAGGTCAGATGAACCATGCCAGGCAGACATGTACAGCTAACAATGCTTCTATACAACATATATAGTTGACCTATTACTTATAGTTTAAGAAAAATAGACCAAAACACAAAAACTTAACACTGTGCAATGAACCGTGAAAATGAGGTCACGGTCAAATAAAACCTGTGCGACTGACATAAAGATCATAAAATATTTCCATACACCAAATATAGTTGACCTATGGCATATAGTATTAGATAAAAAGACCAAAACTCAAAAACTTAACTTTGACCACTGAACCATGAAAATGAGGTCAAGGTCACATGACATCTGCCCCCAAGACATGTACACCTTACAATCGTTCCATACAACAAATATAGTAGACCTATTGCATATAGTATGAGAAAAACAGACCAAAACACAAAAATTTAACTTTGACCACTGAACCATGAAAATGAGGTCAAGGTCACATGAAATCTGCCCGCAAGACATGTACACCTTACAATCATTCCATACAACAAATATAGTAGACCTATTGCATATAGTATGAGAAAAACAGACCAAAACACAAAAATTTAACTATAACCACTGAACCATGAAAATGAGGTCAAGGTCAGATGACACTTGCCAGTTGGACATGTACACCTTACAGTCCTTCCATACACTGAATATACTAGCCCTATTGCTTATAGTATCTGAGATATGGACTTGACCACCAAAACTTAACCTTGTTCATTGATCCATGAAATGAGGTCGAGGTCAAGTGAAAACTGTCTGACAGACATGAGGACCTTGCAAGGTACGCATATATCAAATATAGTTATCCTATTACTTATAATAAGAGAGAATTCAACATTACAAAAAATTTGAACTTTTTTTTCAAGTGGTCACTGAACCATGAAAATGAGGTCAAGGACATTGGACATGTTACTGACAGAAACTTCGTAACATGAGGCATCTATATACAAAGTATGAAGCATCCAGGTCTTCCACCTTCTAAAATATAAAGCTTTTAAGAAGTTAGCTAACACCGCCGCCGGATCACTATCCCTATGTCGAGCTTTCTGCAACAAAAGTTGCAGGCTCGACAAAAATCTATAATTTTACCTGGGGACATATTATGACAAGTTCTTTCAATTTTAATCAATTTTATATCATGCCAGCACAATATTTGCAACGTTTGCCGTTGTTCCACAACAAAATCATAATTAATTGAAAGTTGAGAACTGTAATGAACTCTCAAGAAAACATCGTTTATCTTGAAATCCGTTTAATTTTTGAAACCAGACGACGAATGTCTGTTGATTTAAAATCGACGCCATTTTGTATTCTCTTCTACTGTGTTACTGAATAAGCCTCCGTCGGTAAGAGCACCTCTGAATACAAAGAAAGATAACTCAAATTTTATCCATTTTCTCATTGATACTGATAAGACCATAAGTAAGAGTAAATCAAAATCTTTCTTCATCCTTCTAATTTTAGGGCATGTAGTTTTAGGTCTTTTGAGTCAAGGTTCATAGATAAGAAGGTCTTATCTTAGAGGGGAAAAAGGGGGGTGGGTCTCTACTTTGAATCCTTTATTTTTTAATGCCATTTTTCTCTATTCTTCAGTTATTTTGTCAATTCTATAATTTAATAGTACAAGAATCATGCAAATAAAAGACAGAAAGGCCTACAAGCTCATCATTATTATACCAAAAGAAAAAAGAAGAGAACTTAAGACTTTTTTAGGAGAAAAAAAATGCACACAGAAAAGTCGCTAAAATTGCAACCCTTAAAAATCTGGTCGCGCGCTAAATCCCCCATGGAGATTTTCAAAAGTTGGCAGGTCTGTTGTATACTTTATTTTTTTTTAGCATATGGTGTGTCCGATTAATATATTGGGAGGGGGCACTGACTGCCTGAGAGGGGGGCCCACTCCAGTCATGCTTCAGTGATTCCCTAAATAATCAACCAATTTTTTCTCACAAAAGGGGGAGAAGGGGCTGGTCCCCTTCCCCTTAAAATTCCGCCTCTGAATGGATACACTCAATATGCTCTGATGTATAAGAAAATGGGCAGATTTTTATAATAGTTTTATAATTATGTAAAATTTATGATATATATTGGAATCATCTAAGTAAATCAGCATGATCAGGTACAATATTAATTTCAGAATCTGCTATAATTACCTATTTGACACAATTGTATTTCTTGTTCTGACAATTCTGTCTTCTCCATTTCTGAAGCAACATCCTGGTATTCTCCGTGTCGTACAGCTTCAAGAAGGTGAGTGTATGCATCTCCACCTTTGCGAATCAATTTGTTGTATAAAAGTCTATTACTTTCCTGTTGAGTGAGTGAAGAATTACAAATTTCCTCTTTTTCTTCAGTACTTAAAACATCAGACTGATACAGGTGGTCAGCTATGTCTGTTTTGGAGTCAACACCATGGACAAACATCATGTAATTCTTTTGTAGTTTAACTTTGTGTTTATTTAAAACTGAAATATAAAAAAGGTATGAATGAAATATACTCTTCCTCTTTCACACACATATTTTTTCTCACTATGATTGGCTGTTTTGTTAAAGTTACTACATTAAATATTATTTGCAGGAGTAATTTTTCTTTGTTGAAAATAACAGGTGCTGATCCAGCTATTTTTAAAAGGGTTTTCCTAACCCAGGAATAAAAGGGAGGTTTCAACTATATGTTCTCATACCAATGCATTGATTGTTTAAAAAGGGGGGGTTCCAACACCATGGCAAACTAGACAAGCTAGAGGAGTCCGACAACACCATGGCCAACTAGAGGAGTCTGACAACATCATGGCCAACTAGAGGAGTATGACAACACCATGGCCAATAAGAGGAGTTTGACAACACCATGGCCAATTAGAGGAGTCTGACAACATCATTGCCAATTAGAGGAGTCTGACAACACCATGGCCAATTAGAGGAGTCTGACAACACCATGGCCAATTGGAGGAGTCTGACAACACCATGGCCAATTAGAGGAGTCTGGCAACACCATGGCCAATTAGTGGAGTCAGACAACACCATGGACAATTAAAGGAGTCTGACAACACCATGGCCAATTAGAGGAGTCTGACAACACCATGGCCAATTAGAGGAGTCTGACAACACCATGGCCAATTAAAGGAGTCTGACAACACCATGGCCAATTAGAGGAGTCTGGCAACACCATGGCCAACTAGAGGAGTCAGAGCTCAGACATAAATAAATCATGTAAGCTAGTCTGAATCTGCTTTTGACTCATTATGCTTATAGAGGTCTGAATTTGCAAGTTTTAGGATTTGTCTCCCTTTAATACAAGACAAACTATGACTACAATAAGTCACATATTGTTAAGCAAGAAATAATTAACCAGAATCAAGAAGTTGCAAATATCGACTCCTACAAGTCCATAACTTCAAGACCCATGCATATTTATAAAGAGGTCATGCATCTAAATCAAATAATGACAAAATTCAAAGAGAATGATTTGTCTTTTAAAGAAAAATATGAATGAGAGTCTAAAAAATCGGAGATAATGTTAATTAACCTTACAATGCAACCACCTGGAACCTCACTTAATGAGGTAAAACATCTGTGTTTAGTGAGGATGTTCAATTAATTAGATAATTAAATATAGATAGCTCAAGTCCTTGTGAACTATCAGACAGGTTTTTGCTGTCATATATGTGGTGTACTTTGGCCTCCAAGTAAAATTAAGTTTTTTCATCAACATAAATAGAGCTTAACAAGTCTGTTACTTTCTGACTTAGATAAGTCTAAAATTGAACACACGTTTTTATAATAAATACATGTTTTGACTTCTTTAAGTCAAAAACAAAAATCGACTTGTTTATGTCTCAGCTCTGACTGATAACTCAGAAACTTGTGTAAAATCTAAAATTTATAAAAATTGAAAGGGAGCTTAATCTAAAATTTATAAAAATCAAACGTGAGCTGCCATGTGAATAGATATAAACAATTGACCAAAGTTTCTTGCAAATTGGTGAAAGCATTTTATGAGCTATATTCCGAAAATCCCCCCTTTATAAATGAATAAAACCCCAGAACTCAGAAAAGTAAAATCTAAATTTTATAAAAAATGAAAGGGAGCTCACATACATAGATATGAACAATTCATCAAAGTTTTATGCAAATTGGTTGAAGCGTTTTTGAGTTAATGTCCGACATGTTGACGACGGACAGAAGTATTATACCATAATATGTCCTGTAAATGGGCGTATAAAAAGTATATGATGGACAAGAAAATTAATAAACAATCATCATTTAATGCTACAACTTCTAAGAGGGGAAATAACTGTCCAATTGATGTTCACCGATTTGACTCAAATTCTAATATTTGATTTATAACATACTAAAACGTATACATCCACATTACAAAAAGCCTAATATAAACAATTAACAATGCATGGACTGGATAATATGTTTATGTATCATCATTTCATGTGTAATGTAGTCTAGACGCCATATAATTAACCATTAAGATTACCTTCTAATCAGTGATAATGGACTAAACTCCGAATTATACACAAGAAACTAAAATTAAAAATCATACAAGACTAACGAAGGCCAGAGGCTCCTGACTTGGGACAGGCGCAAAATTGCGGCGGGATTAAACATGTTTATAAGATCTCAACCCTCCCCCTATACCTCTAGCCAATGTAGAAAAGTAAACGCATAACAATACGCACATTAAAATTCAGTTCAAGAGAAGTCCGAGTCCGATGTCAAAAGATGTAACAAAAGAAAATAAATATAATGATAAAAATACATAAATAACAACAGACTACTAGCAGTTAACTGGCATGCCAGATCCAGACCTCAATTAAACTGATTGAAAGATTATGTCTTCATCATATGAATGGCTATATGTTTATAAAGTATGAATACGCAAATTACAACATTACAAGAGGCTGTCACAACGACAGCAAACCGGATATATTAATATTTATTTGTGTCCTGGTAATATCACAAGAACCATTACTGATGAATGGTGAAAGTGAAAATCGTCAATATCAAATTTGACCTCTATTTTGTCATCAGTATCAACATATTAAAATTTGAAAAGCTTAGATTGAATGGTTCACGAGTAAATGCAACAACGTGAATGGAAACGCCTTTTTACAATCTTTCAAGAACCATAACGCCTGAATGGTAAAAGTCAAAATCGTCATTATTGAACTTGACCTCTATTTTGTTATCAGTAACAACATATAAAAATTTCAAAAGCTTTGGTTGAATGGTTCATGAGAAAATGCACGGACACGACTGGAAACACCATTTTTCAATCTTTCAAGAACCATAAATCCTGAACGGTGAAAGTCAATATCGTCATTATTTAACTTGACCTCTATTTTGTCATCAGTCACAACATATTAAAATTTGGGAAGCTTTGGTAGTACAGTTAATGCGTAAATGCACGGACACAACTGGAAACTCCATTTTTCAATCTTTCAAGAACCATAACTCCTGAACGGTAAAGGTCAAAATCGTCATTATTGAACTTGACCTCCATTTTGTCATCAGTAACAACATAAAAATCAAAGCGCTGTAAGCGCTGAAGGCAGTTAACCAAAAACCAAGGCAACCGTAATTATGAAAACTGTGCAAAGTTGCCTCAACATTAAACATTCAAATATATATATAGTCGCCGTCAGCTGAAATTCGTAGCGGTTATCGGTAAAAATAATCTAAACTATCAATCGCGTTCACTCGAGATATAGTTTTTCACATTCCATTCAAAAATCCCATTTAGAAAAACCACTACTGACCTACCTTTTAAGTGATCGCACTGTAATAATCCTGACCTTCACTTTTTCCAGAATATTTTCCATTGTAATTCCGCCATCTTCGTTTCTATGAGGATCATTTGTTTACATATGACATTCGTCACTGTACGCAGTTTCCTGAAATGTTCCTTTCATTGATGTGATAAGGTTTCCCGCGCTTTATGCAAATTTTATGAAATTGAACTCCACGGAAACACTTCCGGTAAAAACAATGGCTGATTCCACCATTCAAAATCGTCTATGAAAATGTGAAGGTCAGGATTATGACAGTGCGATCACTTAAAAGGTAGGTCAGTAGTGGTTTTTCTAAATGCGATTTTTGAATGGAATGTAAAAAACTATATCTCGAGTAAACGCGATTGATAGTTTAGATTATTTTTACCGATAACCGCTACGAATTTCAGCTGACGGCGACTTTTTTTTTTTTATAGTACATTTATGTTTATCTAATGATTTATTTATTAAGGCAAATAATTTATATGTTATCAAGGTTTCAAAAGCAATGCATATATCAATGTATATTTTTTATGGTGAGTCTGCAGTGGTACAAGTTCCCAATGGTTGCAGTTGTTCTACTTGGTAGTTAACCATTTTGTTTTATTTGACTGCTAGAAGTTCAAGTTGACTTAGTATGAACATGTAATAGTATGAATGGACTGGTTTTCCTGGAAAGAAAACTGAATTTGTGTTCTGTAGTACAAAAGTTATGAGACACGAATCAGACAAATGTTCACTACAACAGGGATCAAAGGTGAGGTCTGACTGACTTGCCCATAGTAAATGAAAATGATTTGTTATTTTGTCCCATACATATGAATATATATATATAATTTAGGGGTGGAGATCTCAACGGTTTTCAAGTTCTCAAACAGGTAGGGGTAGGCAGATGATTTAGGGGGTTGGGGCCACCCCCCTTTTTGGGAAAAAAATTGATTGCTTATATAGGGAATCACTGAAGCGTGACTGGAGCGGGCAACCTCTTAGGTCAGTCAGTGGGCTCCCACTTACACAAATTTCTGGAACCGCCTCTGGGGGTAGGGTGACCCTAGAGACTTCCCCTACATTTTATTTTATTCATTATATTGTCCCATACATAAATATATATGGTTTAGGGGAGGGGATCTCGACCATTTTTAAATTCTAAAACAGGAGGGTTGGGGTGAACCCCAACGACTCTTCCTATATTTCATTTGATTTTTCATATTGTCACAAACATGAAAAGGGGTGTGGATCTAGACCGTTTCCAAGTTCTCAAACAGGACAGGGTGGGGAAACTCCAGGGACTCCCCCTATATTTCATTTTATTTATTATATTGTCCTATACTTGAATATATGCAGGGGCGAATTCAGTCGGGGGATTGTTCTCAGTTTAATAATGAATATTCCGATAATTTTACCTCAAATTTTTTTAGCCTCGCTCTGCTCGGAGAAAATTGAAGTTTACGCCCCTCCTAACCTAAAATCCTGGATCTGCCCCTCATATGGTTTAGAGGTGGGGAGCTCGACTGTTTCCAAGTTTTTACACAGAAGGGGTAGAGTGGCCCAAAGGATGCCACCTATATATCATATGATTTACTTGCATTCAGGTATATATAATAAAGTTGTATTATTTATGAAAATAAAGAAAGAAACTTTCAGCTACTTTAATTGACCCTTCAAAAATGAGATAAAAAATAACCCTTCGAAATTGCAGTAATATGTTTACACCTTAAAAACATCTCACATGCATTATTATCATTTATCACTGATAAAGAAAATTTAGACTGTGCCCATGAACATGCATATTGTTAGATATACTGTTTCCAGTTGTCACGTTGTATTGGATTTTTAAATTAAAACTTGTCAAAAAGAATTTTGAGTTTCTGTATAAAATATTTTTCTGCTTTTTCTTTCTCTTGCATCTCTTGGTTTACAATTCTAGTGTATATATTCATTTACCATGCATAGATGTATGCTTTCACCTGCTTGGATCGCCAAACCCGGAATTACCCTTATCCGCTTCCGGAATCGGATCCGGTATTGTAAAATTTTGTATTCACGGCCGCCATTGTTATGTGTTTACAATGTTGTTTTTTGTCAATCAGATACGATTTTACTCGTATTTATACAATATTTGTCGGCGATTTTCTGTATAAAGCTAGCGGTTGAACAAATTGAACATCGCTGTCATGAATAATAATGATAAAAATAAGTTTTTAGCTCGTTTAATTGGAGACTTTGGTTTGGTGAACATGGTGAAACGGTTTGCAAAGTTAATTCTTATTTTCTTTAAAGTGGAAGGTGACTACGCCGGGCGTAGCTAGAAACCAACTATCCTAGTCGAAATTCCGATTGCAAAAGTGGAAGGTCTCGGACCACCGCTAATTTGCACACCTGCCTCCAAATTGAAAAGATACGAAAATTTCTTTTTTCTAATTTGAAATTGCCGCCAACAGCATGAACAGTTGAACTTATTATAATGTTATATAATAGACTACCTACGTATTGATGACAAACAATATTCCTACGACTTTTGCCATTTGGGAAATCTAAACTACTTGTTTTAAGAGATTTTCGGCGATTAAATATTTCATACAATTGTTCTTTGACATCTTGGCCAAAAGCACAAGTCATAATGAACTACACAAGGATTCTTAATAGGCACTACTTCCTATGTGTAACTTCAAAACTTTTGGATAAATCGACGATCATTTAACGTTTTTCTGGTCATATTTTTTGTAATCCAGAATAAAAAGTATAAAAAAAGTGTTCAATTTGTTATAGATAACATATTAGCGAGCTAGATAATAACAATGGCAAGTATTTCAGCTTTTATTGGGTAGAACACAAATCTAGGGTGCTCGCATAATGCAGCTTAACTGCATAAAAATTGGGAAGCTTTGGTAGAACAGTTCATGCGTAAATGCACGGACAGGACTGAAAACTCCATTTTTCAATCTTTCAAGAACCATAACTCCTGAACGGTAAAAGTCACAATCGGCATTATTGAACTTGACCTTCATTTAGTTGTCAGTAACAACATATTAAAATTTTAAAAGCTTTGGCTGAACGGTTCATGAATTAATGCACGGACAACATTTGATTGCCGCCTGCCCGACTGCCTAACTGCCCAGCCGCCCGCCATACATCCCCAATTAAATCAATAACCGACATTTTTGTCACAAAAATCCGGTTAAAAATTAATTCGAAGGCCCCTTTAAAGGTTTGTAGAACCATGAGAGCCATCTTGCGCATAACACCTCCATGGCCATTTTGAAATGTTGGCAGGTAAGAGGGTTTTTTTTTTTGTTTTTGCAAGAATTCCTTCCTTTTGAAAAAATTGTGTTCATTGAGGAGAATCCATGACAAATCGCCCCACACCTAAAAAATCGCCCCACACCTAATCGCCCCACTTTTTCACAAACTCGCCCCAATCTTGTTTACCAACTCGCCCCACTTATTAAAAAGTTTAAAATCACATTGCAAATAGGTTGGACAACATGCCCAACTTATGAAAAGGGTTCAACATTTTGTTGAAATAAGGTCTGCCAACTCGCCCCACTCATGACAAATAGATAAACCACGATGAATTTATTAGTGCCAACTTGCCCCACTTATGAAAAAAGATGCAATCCCGTTGTATATCTATGTCCCTGCGCCACTTCAATACATGATTATTATAGGTTTCATAACGAGTGAGAATTAGATATCGATTGATATCAACTCGAGTTATTTAATTTCAATAATAATAAACGAGCCTATGGCGAGTTTATTATTATTGAAATTAAATAACGAGAGTTGATATCAAGCGATATCTAATTCTCACAAGTTGTTAAACCTATTTTTCTTATGGCAAAAAGTTGTATGTGCGTGGCCTATTTCTTGCGAGTTGTGTTGCTACGGCCGTTTTTCTTTGCAACGCGTACTGATCTTTCTCTTACAAATGTATGGTTGGGGCCTGTTATCTAATTTGTAACAAGTGTATTGACACGTTTTTCTACAATAATTAACAAATAACTCACTTGTTGCGCCTAAAAAATCTTCTTTTTATCAAATTTTATTACATTCTGAAGCGGCACAGAAGCCAGAAAACGCCCGGTGTTTATGTATGACACCGGAAGCATACCTATGACGTCACGTAGTGTAGGGACCAAAGAAGATAACATCTTTTCGCGGAATTTTCTTTAATGAAGATTTTACACTGAAATTGTGATTGAAATTTAATTATGAACTTGTTTTGCATTAGAATAGAGATAACTGTATTGTATTTGAAGCTTTGCGGACGTCCATCGGTAGTTTTACTGTCGCATACAGAGGGAAATTGAAATTGGAAGTTGTGCCAGTTATAATGCCCTTTGCTCCGTTACATAACCGTACACGGGTTCCTTTCTTTATTTCTTCGTCCATGATAAGATTTATATTAGAATATGCAGACGAAAATCGCGAAAACCGGAAGTAAACAATCAGTTGTCAAGAAAAAAAGTAGTCCCGGCAAGACCTTTTCCTGTGAATAACAATGATTGTGATTTTGTAGATGTTGATAGAAATACTGTTACTAATCTGAATATTAATGTAAATGCTGTTATCACCGAAAAAGAGGTTGAAAATGCAATTAAGAATTTGAAAAATAACAAATCATGTGGTACTGATTTAATTTTGAATGAATTTTTAAAGTATTCAAGCCATAAAATGCTTCCTATATTTGTGAAGCTGTTTAATATTATTTTTGAAGCTGGTATTGTGCCAGACTTATGGTCGATTGGTGTTATATGTCCAATTTATAAAAACAAAGGTGATGTCACTAACCCTGACAATTACAGGGGGATTACAATACTTAGTTGTTATGGTAAACTTTTTACAGCTGTACTAAATAACAGACTTAATGTTTATCTTGAAAATATGAATGTTCTCTGTGAAGAACAGGCAGGTTTTAGAAAGAATTATGGAACTTATGATCATATATTCAATCTTAAATGTTTAATTGATTTGTACTTACACAAGAATAAACCACTATATTGTGCCTTTATTGATTATCGCAAGGCTTTTGACTCCATTAATAGAACAGCTTTATGGAATAAGTTACTGCAAAACTGTATTGATGGTAAAATGTTTAATATTGTACATGCTATGTATGAAAATGCTAAATCTTGTGTACGACAGGGTAGTCAAATGTCAGATTATTTTCAAAGTAATGTTGGTGTTAGACAGGGAGAAAACCTGTCGCCTGTACTTTTTTCGCTGTTTCTTAATGATTTAGTCCAGTTTGTATCTAATGCATATGATGGGTTGTCAGATGTTTGTAATGCTGTTCATACTGCTCTTGATACTGATGAAATTTCTGTCTATTTAAGATTGTATCTATTATTATATGCTGATGACACTGTTATACTTGCTGAATCTAAGGCTGAGTTACAAGCTGCACTTAATTCCATGTATTTATATTGTAAGACTTGGAAACTTGAAATTAATGCTACAAAAACAAAAGTTGTTGTATTTAGGAAACGTAAATCCCCTGATAAACCTGTATTTACACTGAATGGGGAGGTTTTGAATATTGTTGATGATTTTGCTTATTTAGGTATTATATTTATGTATAACGGTTCCTTTAAAAATAACCAGAATAAATTGTTAGAACAAGGTAGAAAAGCCATGTACAGTATGTTAAGAAAATGTAGAAGTCTAGGATTGCCTATTGATTTGCAATTACAAATGTTTGACACAATGGTAGCACCTATATTGTTATATGGGTGTGAAGTGTGGGGTTATAGTAACAATAATACTGTTGAATCTTTATTCTTACAATTTTATAAGATTATTTTAAATGTTAAGAAGTCAACTCCAAATTGTATTATATATGGAGAACTAGGTAGATATCCTATTGATGTATTTATTAAAAGTAGGTTGATTGGTCTATGGAAAAGATTCATGTGTAGTAAGCAAGATAAGATTTCATCTATTTTGTATAAATTGTTATACACCATGCATAACAGAAATATGTACCATTCAGAATGGATACGTTGTGTTGAAAATACTCTAAATGAATGTGGTTGTTCTGAATATTGGTTAACTCAAAATGTGTCTAAATCTGTCAACCTAGCTAAGATTGTAAAGCAAAGGTTATGTGACCAATTTAAGCAGAAATGGTGTGCTACTGTGTATGAATCACCTAAATGTCTCAATTATAGAATTTTTAAAAGAAAGCATTGTTTTGAAAAATATTTAATAGAACTTCCTACAGATTTAAGGAAATCTTTATGTAATTTTAGATGTGTTAATAATAAACTGCCAGTTGAAAAGGGCAGGTTTTGGGGAATAGCAAGAGATGATAGAATTTGTGATATTTGTGACTGTAACTCATTAGGTGATGAATTTCATTATTTATTCCAATGTTCTTATTTCAAAAACGAGAGGAAAATGTTATTGCCAAAAGAATTCACTACAAATCCAAATGTTGATAAATTTCATGCTTTGTTTAACTCAGACAATTATAATGTAATATTCAAAGCTGCAAAATTTTGTAAAATCATACTTTCTTTAGTAAAATGATTGAAGTTACTGTTTATATAATATGTTCGTCTTCCATATATTTGGAAATGTATATCATGTATATATGTTAACTTGTTCATTTAATCAACCTATTTTGTTATATTGTGATAAATTGTATTCAATTGTATTTGTTCACATACCCTGGTTAAGGGTCTTGAGAAATAAAAAACTTGAAACTTGAAACTTGAATAATGACCTGATCAACGGCCAATGGAAATATTGGAAATTTACGAGATAAGCCAATCAAATTAACGTAATTTTGATATCACTTTTTCATATCACACTCCGTAATGTATGATACGAAAAATATCTATAATATTCACGTGGGAGTTGGATAACAGGCCCCAACCATAAGAGAATGAAACAATAAACAAGTTTCTTTTCAATAGTTATCAGCTGGTTATATAAATAACTAAGCTACAAGTATAAAGTTATTCTCCAATAATGATACGAAAATGTATTTGTAATTATATTTTAAGAATGTTAAACATCATTTGATTTAAAAAATATTGGTTTAATAAATTTCGTTTTTTTTTTGTCTTCTGTGTAGATTAGTTTTCATTTAAGTGGGGCTAGTTGGTAGAACTGAAAATTATATATTTAAGTAGATTTTTAAATAAGTGGGGGGAGTTGACAGGGGAAAAGTTGATGGGATTTAACCCTTTTCACAAGTGAGGCGATTTTTTTACAAAGTTGGGCGAGTTGGTAAACCAGATTGGGGTGATTTTTTTTTTAAAGTGGGGCGAGTATGTGAAAAAGTGGGGCGATTTGGTGTGGGGCGTTTTGCCAGTGGGGCGATTTGTCCTGCTTCCATTGAGGAAACAAGGTATGACAAATATAAGCTAGCATCTGTAACAATTCAGTGAATACTATTAAAAGTTCCATATCAGAATTCAGTCAGAATTAATTTAGACATTTAGATAGACCTGCACGGTAAACAGACAGAAAGTCACAGGACAAAAAGTCACAGGACATAAAGTCACAAATTTGATAGGACAAAAAGTCACAGGACAAAAAGTCACAAATATTTTTTGGACAATTGTTCGAATATATAAGAGAAATATCTAGAAATATTTACTTTTTAATACATATATTCATATTGAAGTTAATGATATTTATCATTTTACTTGAATAATGAAGATTTATTTAATTTTAATCATGCAAAGGCCATATTTCTTGGCACCATAAAGCCATTTAAGTGCCAATCTACTTTGACATTTTGTTTTCTTAACAATTATTTAATCATCTTTGATATTTTTTTGATAAATTCTGCTTGAAAGTTGGTTAATATACAATACTTCAAGAAAAATACAAAAATGTTTTTGTAAAAATGAGCATTTTTTATTCAAAGAAAATAATCAGAAAAATGAATTGTGACTTTTTGTCCTGTGACTTTTTGCCCGTGACTTTTTGTCCTGTGACTTTCTGTCCTACATTCACCTGCACAACCAAAATGTACTAATAAATAAATTGCTGACGTAGCATGGGCATTCTCTTGTTATGATGTGGCCAATACTTGTATCAACACAAGGAACGTAAGCGGCCCGGTCAAAGGTGAAAGGGGAAAAACCGCTTACATCATTGAGAACGTAATAATAAACAATGGTCGTCGAAATTGCTACTTGAGTTGCAAATCCGCCAAATGTCTTAAATCTAGCAAATTATACCCTTTTAATTAGTTATATATTCCATTAGGTTAGTAAAAATACAAAACCTTAGTCAGTGTATATCTTTTCTGAGGTGCAAAACCATATTCTTGTCCTACACAAGCCGTGACAAGGTACTTGTAGGTCACGGTCTCAATATTACCAGCTGATTACTTTGTTTACCGAAAATATTTTAACCTTTGTGACTTATTTCCGTGTTTATGACCCTAGTACTACTCCATTTTATCGCAAACAAATATATAGGGATCGTTATAATTGTTTAGTGGGTCCACCAGAAGGGTAATTTCTTGTAAAATTTACTGTTAGGAAGTGTTCCAAATGGTCCAGATCAGCATGATTAATCAGTCAAAATTAAACTTTCAAAAAATATTTTTAAGAACAGCTTGATTATTATAACTTACCAATATACATGATATTTCTTTTTTTTTCTATAAAGAAAAACTTTCTGCTGTAACTGCATCAGACACAAGTGAGGTAGATCCCCTTTTATTAATTTTCTTTTTTTTAAAGAAATATTATTGCTTTAATAAAATGTTTACTTTTCCACCTTTAAACTGTGCTTATTTTAGGCTATTGTGCATGTCTCATCTTGTTTCAAGTCCATATACTAACTCTGATACATGTACAACCCCTTATTTTAGCATGTATCCTTGACAATATTATTGTCAGTAATAATAAAATATCAAGAAGGGTCTACATCTCAACCACTGGACCTGTGAATACTACAAAAGACTGTACCCAAGCATATAAAACCTTGATCATGTGAATCTGATATTTTTTGCATGGTTATTGGTTGTTAATTGCCAAGTTTTAAAGTTTATATGATCAAAGTTTTTATTGTAACAATCTAAATGTACTTGTGGGTTAACAACAAGCCTGTTTTTTTTTCTATCGTCGGGTTGTTGTCTCTGATATATTCCCCATTTCCATTCTCAATTTTATTGGTACATTTTTTTTGTAATGAGATCAGATATCTTATTCCAATAAAATGTCCATGAACATGATTAATTGCAAAAAAAAAAAATATAACAAAGCTTTTGATATTTTACACAATTATTTTAATAATCATACATGTATAACATTTATGAATATGAACAATGATGAATAATATTAAATCAACTAAATTTTAAGATAAATCCACACTCAAGCCATGGTCAACGCCCAAGCATTTAATTTAAACAGTGTAATCCAACAACATGCAGAGTTGCATTATTTCATCTTATTCTTTATTTTGATTCATATTCTGGTATTTCAATTGCAGATTTCTAGTGAAATAATGGGTATAGTAATTTGTTTTGGTTATCTGTTTACAATGTTTGGTTAAATTGTTGAAAATGTTTAAAGTTTCAAGGAGGAGTTGTTCTGTTATATCCTGCTCTAACAGTTGGTACAAAATAGAAAAATGGATGCAAGAACAATGTGAAATACATAATTGTAACAAGGGAACTAGATCATGTGACTGTTCGCCTCCATTTCAACTCATACCTTTTCCTACTGAGAGAAAAGATCCTGCTGGTCGAAAAAAATGGACAGCAATTGTAAATCGGAAACAGGGAAACAATAATTGGCAACCTAATTCTGAATCTAGAATTTGCTCCAAACACTTTGTAGATGGTGAACCCACTCCAAGTAACCCATTTCCAACAATTGACTTGGGTTACACACCTATACAAGTAACAAAATTTCGGCCCCCTCCACGTGAAAGACATGACAGTCCTCCTCCAAAAAAAACTAAGCGAAAACTTGAAAATGACCTTTCAGTTCAGGATATGAACAAACATATAACTTCTGATCATGATTACATGTTCATACAAGACACAGACTGTAATAACAACCGTGAAGTAACTTTATTGAGAGAACAAGTACAGAAACTGCAAAAAGAGGTCAACATGTATAAATCTGCTTATATAAGATCTCTCAATTCTAAACGCAAAACAACATTTGATATAAATATTATATTACAAAGCGACAAAAAATGCAAATTTTATACAGGCATCCCAAAGATTGATACATTCAATGATCTTTTTGCTGAATTGGAACAAAAAGTGAGGCAAATTAGACATTGGAAAGGTCCAAAAAGGACATGCAACCCACTTAAAAACAGGAAATATACACAATCAAAAACAAACAGAAAATTATCTCTTAAATTTGAATTTGCATTGACCCTTATGAAATTAAGGTTAGGCCTGTTGTTTGAAGATTTAGCTGACAGATTTGGAATTTCTACCACCCATGCTTCAAACATTTTCACCACATGGATTAAAGTTTTGTCCAGTACTATTGGAGCTTTGGTGTTTAACCCATCTAAAGAGGCCGTAAAAACAAATTTACCACCCTCTTTCAAAGGCACAAAATATATTGATGTCCGTCACATCATTGACTGCACTGAAGTATTTTTGGAGAGACCTAATAACTTAGAGGTTGCAGCTCAGACATGGAGTGATTATAAACACCATAACACAGCAAAATACTTAGTGAGCATAAATCCTTCTGGCTTAATTAATTATGTATCAGAGGGTTTTGGTGGTAGATGTAGTGACAAATATATTACTAACAATTCTGGTTTTTTTAGACATTATTGAACCTTATGACTGTGTTATGGCTGATCGTGGCTTCACCATAAGGGAAGAATTAGCTTTGGTGAGAGCACAACTCTTTATTCCACCAGGTCGTAGAGGTGTCACACAAATGTCTACTAATGAAGTTCAACAAACGAAAGACATTGCTAATCGAAGAATTCATATTGAACAAGCTATCAGAAGAATGAAATACTTTAGAATATTGAAGTATGAAGTGCCGCTTACTCTGGTTCAACATTTGGATAGTATTTTTAAAACAATCGCAGGAATATGTAACATGTACCCCCCTCTTCCAAAGTATAAAACATAATCTTGATTGTCATCCAGAAATTTAGGTTTTGTTGTTTCAGTTTTCATCATTTGTTTCACATTTATTTTATGTCATTGCTTTTTATCACTGACTCATTGTTGAAGGCCATAAATATTCATTTTATTTGAACTCTGGTGGAAAATTGTCTCATTTTCAATCTATTGAATCTCAACAGATACATGTACCACATCTCTTTTCTTATATTATTTTACTTGTATATCATAATAATTTGAAATTTAATCTCTGCTACTGTGATTTACATATTAAGGTATAATTATTGAAAAATGTACAATGTATATATGGTAGCTGGATTTTGAAACAACATATTTTTGTCCATCATGGAATTTATTAAAAATTTAAAGCACAAGAAATTGTGCAAATTCCATATTTAAAAAATAATCCAAAGTTCAAAAAATAACATATTACATGTACATTCTGTATCACAAATTATATTTAATTACTTTGGGTGCATTTTTTGCAAACCCATTGCTTTAACTTTGCTGCTACCTTTTTTGTTATATTTACACATCTGAAATGGTACCACAAGTCACAAATATCACAGCAAATACTGTGATCAATAAAATTTTCAACATTTTCTGAGTTTTTCACAATGTGATTACATGATGGACAAAAATATGTTGTTTCAAACTCCATTTGGTCATCAATAGGAACAGTGTTGTTACTTGTACACAACTCCTGTACATTTGAAGTAGTTTGCATTTTAAGTTCACCAGAAAATAGTTCAGGAACAAAATGTTTTTCAAAAAATAATTTTAAACTATCAACAATTTCATCATAATAAGGTTTGTCAAATACAATTCTCTGACAAAATGTTCCATTACATGTATATATAAAAAAGTCACAATATTTCCTTCCAGTTATTGCTAACTGGCCTTGAATTTGGCCATAATATTTGTGTTTTTTTTTAAACTGTATCTAGTTCCATCAACATACAAATAGTCAGGAACGCAACAACTACAAAATGTTGTACATTTTCCACATTTCTGAACAAGAGGACATTTAATTTCTACAACACCTAAGCCACAACAAACACAATCAACAAGTATATCAGGACTAGCCCCAAGATAAGTCATGTCCTTATCAAGAAATATTCCACATTCTGTGATATTTACATCTGTGTGGCCTGCTTTCTTCATACCAGCAAGGTAACACAATTTGGCTTCTGGTTCCATTTCTCGCCCATGCTTAAGAGACCTTATGTTAGGATTTAACTTTTTATATCCCATGAGACGTGAAATTAATGGATCAAAAGTAACACCCTCTTTTTTCTTATAGCTCTGCACTTTTGTATGTATTTCATAGAAATTTGATGATGTCAGACGACCTGATCTTATTTCATGCCATTTTTCATTGCTTGACTGACCAATTGTAGAAAACATTACTTTTTGAATATCACTCTCACTATACTTTGGCATGTTGCTTAAAAAGTCAGTTTGATCATTACATTTTGTTTTAATATCCTGTATTGTGTAGGCTGTGATGTCTTCACTAACTGGTTTTGTTACTGTTTCCTCTACATTTTCTGTGACAAAACCTGAAAAAGATATTTTCAATTACATATTTAAGTGCATTGATTTTGACTTTGGGATGGTACTTTTTTGTGGGTAGAGTTTTAAAATTTCCTTATGTTTAGAATTAAAGGCAATGTCTGTCACAATTTTTTTTCAAATACATATATCCTTTGAGAGTTTTTTTTGAGAGAGATTGGAACCAAAAATAAAAATATAAAACGGCTAAAACTGAACATATCACACCATCTGTGTTTAGAATTAAAGGCATATTCATCATTTGAGATCTTCAAGAAAAAACAATGAAAAATGTTTTTTAACTAGATAGTGCATGTAAATTGTGACTTTATTTTCAACTGTTCTTGTTAAAAACAATATTTGTGGTCTAAGTTATTTATTTTATCAATAAAAAAAATCAAACAGAAAGACTTGAGAGAATATTAATACTTAAAACAGTATTGAGATTCTTCAGGAAGTTTATTTTATTATAACATTGTAAATATACCTTTGAAAATACAAGCATTTGGAATAGACTTCTTGAGTACTGCCGAAAAAATGTCCAGGTTGTCTTTACTTTCAGGTATGGGCTGGTACTGTGACTTGGACTGGGAAACTAAAGGTCTTTTACTATCTGAAATAAAACCAAAACAATTAGTGACTTATCTCCCTTTGACCAATGGACATAAATTAAGAATACTTTCACTCATATGCTGATGTTGTTTTAAATACTGAAATATGGATAAAAGAGTGTATATCAAATCACAAAGTTAAACACATGACATATATTGGCTTACATGTTGCAGTTATTAATTATGTGATTGACTTATTAATTTACTTGTTAATGTTTGTGTCATTTGGTTTCTTGTTGAGAGTTGTATGATTGCCAATCTTACCTTATCTTATTTTTATATTAAATCTCATTACATGCCTTATTAGTTTGAGGATAGTTTCCATGGTAAAATCAGAGACACATATTTCATGTACATGTATTATGTCTCTGGTAAAATCAATGACATAAGAAAAGGATTGGTAACGCAGTATGGAAATAAAAACTTAGTGTGGCTAATAAAATATCAAAAATTAAAAATGGTATGTAATAACTTGTTTATAAGTACTAAATTCTATTTAAAGACATCTAAAGTGTACACAACCTTTAAAATACTTGATCAGATGTACATGTATTGTAGTTATATAACAGAAATTGTAGCCAAATTTAATATTTAGAATTTTCTCATGTTTGGTTATTAAAAAAAACATACCTGATTGTCCATGTCTTGACTTGATAATTCTTAAGTCTTTAATTTTGGTTGGCTTCACTCCCTTTATTTTTGATGGTACTTTCCATGTGCAGGGAAGGGAAGTACATGCAGATGCGCCTAGTTTGTTTGCAGCCTCAACTCGGAAAAGGAGTCCAGCCACATGATTACATGTTCCACCCAAGCTGAAAAAAACCCACTAATAAATGATCTTGTTCAATAACCTAGTATTTATACTATAGCAAATTATGCAAGTCAATCAGCAAGATAACTTTTATTGACAAAACAGTAATATAGTTTTAAATTTATAAAGAAATGGAAGATATAAAGGTTGAATTTATTGATATTTTTTAAAATCAGAAAATCAAATGGTTGCTGCCTTATATTTTGTACTATTTTGAACCCTTCCACACAGTTTTCTATGCATTTAATTCAAGGAACTTGACTGTACATTATATAGTGATTAACATGAGTATGCCAAGTCTTACCCTGCTGTGCATGTGCAGTATGATGATCCAATTTCTCCTGTTGCTTTCTCAACACACACCCAGACGTCATGTTCTTCTTTTATTTTTTGTGAAGGCACACATTTGGCTCTAAGAAAACAGTACTTGGATCTTGCATCAATGTCATGGTAGAATATTTCTTGCAAGAATCCATTCTTAAAATATTCATAAGCCTTGCCAATTTTATAGTCTTGGAGAATCTCTTTCATTTTACCAGATGTATTTTTTTCACTCAAGTACTTGACAATGTCAGATATATAGACTGGTGGAAATTTCTTCATGCCATTTTTCTCATCTAACCAGTTATCATGGATCTTAAGTGGATCTGATAAAACTTGACCGTTTATTTTTAGCAAGTTCTGATAATCTAGTTGGTTGTTTTTTATAATTTCAAAAGAAGATGGAATGATTTCAATTTTTAAAACAGATGCCGAATAGCAAAGAGCCGCCAATTCACTTTTTGTACCGTCTTTCGTCAAACCTCTCTTGGTCAGGTAGTCTCGCAAAGCACTCACTTTCCAGGTTAAAAAATCATCTAAAGAAGTGTTTTGGTCAGTAGTATCCATTATAAAAGGTAAAATTGTATCAAATGTCAAATATATAAAAGGTAAAGTATAATAAAAACGTGTAAAACTGTATCAAAACAAGTTCAGAACTTCACATCTTTCTTCGACGTTATCACGGCGGCCATATTGTTTACACTAGATACGGAACTCTGACGTTTTCCCCTACGACCTTTTGACCTGCGCCGCCATATTGAAAATGACGTTAAGTGTTGATACAAGTATTAAATATGTAGAATGGAACTGCTTTTGTTCATATCCTCACACCATTGCGAAACAGCACCCCCTTTTAATAAACCCTTATCATTTATACGATACAAATTTAAAGAGTTATTTATATTTTATTTCAAAACATTTGAACTCCTGTGGTGTAGTAACCATTCAACCTCCTGTGTACATGGTCATGGTGTACAAGGTTTCAATATAAACTCATCAGAGCATGTTGTGATTTACTTGTAATCAAATAATTCATACCTAATATACATGCCATACTGTGAAATTAAAATTTTACCATTTTAGCAATATGTTTTATATGTATAAACCCAGTAAAAAGGAAGTTCCACTCCATGTTTGATGTATACATCCCGCCTTTTCTACCAAGGGATGAATAGACGCAGGGGAGTGGAACGTAGCCTATGCTTGAAAAATTTCTGCAGGTGAAAACCGTAATAAATATTTTGCAGAAAAGCATTGTTAAGGATGTTCGAATTCGCTACTCTGTTTCAAAATAATAAACTTTTTTAAAGACTGTTATAAATTTATAATTATATACATATAGAAACTAAAAAAGCAGAAAAAAATGCTTTGTTTTCGAGATATATAAGCCATTGAACATTTGGCGGGAACAATTCTCTTTAGATTTTGCATACATTTAACATTAGGCTAGCACCTTTTTTTCTTTCAAAAGCGATGAAAAAATAACAAGGATTTTACAAGATTTTCAAAGATAACATTTAAAACCGTATATGTAATCAAATTCTGGAAAGAAAAGTAGAGGATACATGTATATATGGATGCTCGCACCTCTTGTTTTAGATTTTTTGCCAGATATTCGTTAAGTTAACCCTCTCCCTTTCACACCGGTACAGCTTACCGGTGAAACCAATTTCAAGATTTTTTGGGGACATTTAGACATGTTTAATCGCCATTTGCTGACGTACAGATGTGGTTAAGGGCTCAAATTAATCCTCAGATAACCAGCAATGCGATTTAATGTACATCAAACCTTTATCATTATTAGTTAATAAACAAGTCGCCCCTTACTGATGTGTAATTTTTCTGTAAAAACAATTTATTTTTGTTCGAATTTTGAGGGATATTCTCAAAAAGAAGTGCAAAGAAAACTGTTCTTTTAAGAGGATTTAATATGCCTTTTTTCAATAACTGTGCAGTGAGTTTTTGAAGAATAGTATAAAACTAATAGTTCTAACTTGTACACTAGTTGCAAATGTAAGTTTTAGTGTAGAAGTGCAATCACAAACTTGAATTACGCTAAAAATCTGAAGTCATTTCTTAATGATATTATGAGAAAAGAGACAAAAACCGCTAAAATATTTTGATTTTTTTTGGCAAAGTTGAAATAGATGTAACAAAACATGGTTTCGTAAGTGTTGCGGTATACTAAAGTAGAAAACCTTTTGTTTGAATGAAGAAACATGTATATTTCAATGAAAAAATGACAGTTTAAAGAGTGGATTCCTCCTAGATTTGCGTAAAAATCATGCATTTGGCAACAAAAAAATATCATCTGAACACATAATTCCAAAAAAGAAAACAAACTGGGTGAGAATCTTTATATTATTTTTTTTTTTCATTTCTTTCGTAGTAGTAGACTTAAGTACTTAAATTTCGATAAATTCACTACAATGCCAGTGGCGCAGAGGTACGCTGATCTTTCCCAAGGCGCTAAGATTGAGAATCTCACTGCCGAAGTTGGAAAAATAATTTCCTATATTAAATGTAACTTAACTTAACTTTACTTTCAATTTCAAAAAGGAAACCTACGATTTTTTTTTAAAGAATGTGTGTGTAAAATTGCCCTCCCCCCTTTTTACCCCCTTTGCTCCATCGGGCTCGGTCAAGGGTGTCCCAGATCGAGCTAGCATTGGTAATTCAATGAATTTTCCCTTGTAAAAACAAAGTTTAGGTTGCTGATTGATTGAAAACGAATTAGACAAATAACTAGGGTCCAAGTTTGAAATCGGACAAAAAGAGCGTCTCTAAAATCAATTATTTCAAGGCCGTAGCTACCATTGAGGCAAGTGAGGCAATTGCCTCACTAAAATTTCGACACTAATTATTTTTTTTTATACATATATATAAATATAATAGTCATTTGTTGTTCTGTCTCAACCTAATTTCTATAACTTTTCATCATTAGTTTTAAACTATTCCTCCTGGATATAACTAAGCATCTCAACGGGTGATGTTTCTCTATTACATTAACCTAGTAACGATAATCATCATGGATCTTGAGTTAAAAACAGGCTCTTGCAGAAAAAGGAAAAGCGACACTGAAGGTAAAGAAGGAACAATTCTAGTAAACTATTTTTTTAACAGAGTCTGAGTATAGCATATAACTTCATTAGAGCATCAAAAAACGATAAGTAGACTGACAAATACAGTACTGGTCTTCGGAAGGGGGCAGTCCTGTCTGCGTATTCATTTCTCCGTTTCACCAACTTTTGACAAATCAAGTACTGGGCATCGCAAGGGGGAAGTCCTGTCTGCGTATTCATTTCACGAACTTGTTTTATCCATGTTTCTTTAACCTTAAAAATTGAAAGAATATCCCATATTCCAATTTGATATTATTGAGGAATGGTAGAACCTTTAACACAGGATTTTGTCTTTACTTATTCGGGACTACGGAATTTCATTTCTTTATATTAGGGGTTTCGGAATCAGACACCCCAAACCCTAACCCCTAAATTTATAGATTCTGGAACTAAAATACCACCAACTATTTCCAGAAATAATTTGAAATTACGGAAATACATGTACAAACGTCAAAAAATCCATTCCAATTCTCCTGTACCAATATATACTTACTCTATAGATAGAATCATCTACATGTATCTTATCTCATTCTATCCCTAGTTTGTCTACTCTTTGTCAGCATAAAAGCGAGTTTAATATTTTGTAACTGCGACTGTATGATGGTGCTTACAGGAAAGCTTATTTCCCTTTTGCAAACAAAACTGTTACTACCGATGCTGTTACCAGATTGCTGATGGAGAAGGAATTGGAAGAAGACATTGATCATTGTGTTGATGATGATGTGCTACCTTTAGAAACACAGACTGCCCTGAAACAACTGAAAACTTGGAAAAGAGCATGCATGAGTGGCGCGAGATTGTGCGGTCTTGCCATGCTCCATGTTCATCGCGATAAGGATATCAGCAGACCAAATTATGATTCTGAAACGATTTGACTGAACCGGCCATAGAAAACTTTGCCTCACTAAAATAAGATGCCTAGCTACGGCCTTGTTATTTTGAATGTTACGGACATCGATATTTCAAGGCCTATAGCACGTTATGCGTCTATTTATACCACTATGATAACTTATATGGCTTCAACAGACTCGGGGCATTGTGTTCCATCAAAACCTGACCCTATTAGCCCACCAATATGTCTCTGCACGACTTTTTGCCCAAGGATTTTGTATTTTTTCACTTTTTCTCCAACAGTCACGTGACTTTTGGAAATATACCACGTGACCAAAAAATTACGAATTATCTTCAAACTTAATTTTTTGAAATATTTTACCAATTATCTTTCATTTGAGCCCAACGTGGCATGTGTATGACCATTGATGCGAATTCTGTATTCATTTAAACTTCGATAATGTATTTTCGATAAGTAAAGGTCTAAAATGCATGAAAGGGAAAGGGTTAAGGATGCTCGCACCTTTTGTTTTAGCATTTTTGCCAGATATTCGTTAAGTTAAGGATGCTTGCTCTTCTTGTTTTAGAATTTTTGCCAGATATTCGTTAAGTTAAGGATGCTCGATCCTCTTGTTTAAGAATTTTTGCCAGATATTCGAAATCCTCTGGTTTTATCCATGTAGTGCCATTAAACATGTTTGCCAATTAACCTCTACATTGGATTGCTTCGTCGTCTCCCTCAAGTTCTTCATAACAGACTGAGCTTTTTATTCATTTATTCTTAGTTTGGTTTTTTTTTGCAATACATTCTTATTAATGATGCACGCCCGCGTTCCCCGGTGAAATTTCGTTTCAGTGAAAGTAGAAATCGAAATTATAGAAACGAAATGTGTGAAAATACGGGGAATTGTACCACAATTCCGCTAAGAACCCCATTCGCGTTAAATGGTCATCGAAAAACGTCGCTAGCAAAATAGTTAAAGGAAATTTATTTGGAAAAGAATACCGATAGAATTTTGTGGGGGTGGGGGGGACCACCATACAGGCAGACGTATAAAGTCAGACAGAAAATGGTTTGTTTGCATGGAATGAAAAAAGAAGGGTAGTTGAACTTGGCTATTTGGCCGAACAACTTTCCGGCTATTTTTCAAGTGTAAACTGTAAAATTAATTGGACTGTACAGAAGAAGTCCTATAAGATTTCGGAAGCTTGTTTAGAATAAACTACTAGCATTGTAATCGTATAAGCACAGTCTATACAGGACAGCAACATCGGAATAAGGAGAAAGTTAACAAAGGCTTGGGATGTCAAGACTAAATGTGTACTTGGTTGGGACGAAATAAAATTAAATCATTCAGATCCCGTTACATTTTTTACTTTCAATTCCATTCTGAAATAAATTATTTTCTCGAAATTTACAATCAAACGATTCATTAAAAACCTGTGGTCCCTCAATAAACGAATGTCCGGTGCTTCGATGGAGGTAAATCCAGAAAAGCGTTTGGAACGCAAACAAAAAAAAATATATTCATTATCCTATTTATTCAAAAGGCAAAAAGATACAAAGAATAGAGTTCCAATCGCGCCCTTTTTTCCCGCGTTGTATAATTATATCTATCAAAGGTCATTATAACTTAAACAAATTTGCTTGTTCTTTGATTTATTTTTATAAACATCGTCAATTGAGAAATAAAGGCTTGAGAGCAAATGCAATGTAATTTCCCGGCGATATAATTGATATTTCATAGGGGCATAAATCTTTTAAAACATTTGATCGGCGCACTGACTATCGAAATTATCCAGGACAATGCTGATATAAACCTTCAATATAAATGATATAAGTTATTTAAAGATCTGTCAAAAATTGTACACGTGAGAGCGCTTACAAATGCAATTTTCCATATAAATAATATTTCCAGGGCGCAAAACTCTTTAAAAGATAAAAACTGATTTTCAAACTTGTCAGCGGCAATGCTGATATAAACCTAATATATTAGTTTTATACAAAATCTGGCAGGAATTGTACACGTGAGAGAGCTAAAAAGACCGCGGACGGACAAACGGACAGACGCCCGGTATTTCTATGTCCCACACAATGCATCGCGCGGGGGACAAATATCCAAAGAGATCTTTAAATCATATTGATTTGAGAAGGGTGGAAAGGGGGTACCCTTTTCCCAACTCCCGCCCCTATCTCCCACCTCCCACTTTTAGAATCTTTTTTTCTATCCCACCAATTTTTTGTCTCCAACTTACCGCCCCGCCTTCTCCCACCTCCCTCCCCACCATCTACCTCCCTCAAAAGCTGTTCATCCCCTCACTTTAGATTCATATTAATTTGCACTTTGGTCCTCTGGGATGTGTGTGTTTTTGGTGTTTTGAGTTCGACGTGATGTACAGGTACAGCTGATAAAAAACGCACCTTTGCACAAAGTGGGGGAGACAAAACGACTCACAGACGATTAGCAAAAGTGCCTTTAGGGGGAGTTGCATATTACTCACATAGGCTTCGGGAAAATCCAGAGAGTATTCACAGTGTTATAATGACAAGTATACAAGTGGTAATGTAAATTAAAAGTGTTGTTATTTCTGTTTGTGCATAAATTGAAATGTGGGATATACAATAAAACAGCAACTGGCGAATTAACGGCACACAAAACCAAAAACATCTAGATAACACGTGACTAATGTAGGATAGACGAGTATTGTTTTACTGCTAATTTATAGTTTTAGTAAAGATTCATTGGTCCTTTGAATTGGAAATTTAATAAGTATATTTAGTATGGCAAGTATTAAATCAATCACATTATAACATCACATGTTCACAACAAATGTCACATTATAAAAAAAAAAACAGCAACACATAAAGTCTCCTAGCACGTATTTGTTAGTCTCTATATTTCTTGTATTTCAGAAGAAAACGAAATCCATTATGAAATAAGGAGATGTGGTATGGTTGCCAAGGAGACAACTTTCCATCCTAGTTTCCTCGTTAGTTTTAATCTAGCGGCGTACTACAGTACATGATATATAAGGCATGCAGATGTTAATGTTACAGATCAGCTAAACGTACTTATAAATATAATTATTTTCTGTGACTGTATAATTACATTAATTTGTAGGATCCTTTACTATAGATAATTTAGCTGATCTGTAACTGTAGTACGCCGCTAGATTAAAACTGACGAGGAAAGGTAACACACGGCCAACGAAAACATCTGTTGTAGGGTTGTCACTGACTCAGACGTACTTATGAATATAATTATTTTCTGTGACTGTATCTTACATTAATTTGTAGGATCCTTTACTATAGATAATTTAGCTGATCTGTAACAATAACATCTTCATGCCTTATATATCATGTACTGTAGTACGCCGCTAGATTAAAACTGACGTGGAAAGGTAACACATGGCCAGCGAAAGCTCTTTTTTTTTGAGAGTCCAGGTGGTCGTGTGGTCTAGCGGGACGGCTGCAGTGCAGGCGAATTGGTGTCACGATATCACAGTAGCATGGGTTCGAATCCCGGCGAGGGAAGAACCTGTGAGTCGTTTTGTCTCCCCCACTTTGTGCAAAGAGTTGTATATATATAATTTTGTCTCCAACCTCCCGCCCCGCCTTCTCCCACCTCCCTCTCCACCATCTACCTCCCTCAAAAGCTGTTCATCCCCTCACTTTAGGTTCATATTAATTTGCACTTTGGTCCTATGGGATGTGTGTGTTTTTGATCCTACTTCAGACCGTGTAAAACACATTTATAGCTAGCTATAAAACCAGGTTTAATCCACCATTTTCAACATTAGAAAATGCCTGTATCAAATCATGAATATTACAGTTGTTATCCAATCGTTTGATGTGTTTCAGCTTTTGATTTGCCATTTGATTAGGGACTTTCCGTTTTGAACTTTGCTCGGAGTTCGGTACTTTTGTGATTTAACTTTTTTATATATATTTAGAATGTTGAAAATAAGAAAAGTGTACGATGTGAATTTTAAGGCAAAGGGACAACTAACGCATATGCGTACAGAATCATAGTCTCTTAAACTTCTCTAATAGTCTGGTATTAGCAAAGGCGTCTGTTTGACTGCTTTGTACACAATCACATCTGATCTGAATGAGAACATTCATTGGATGCAGTATCCAGCCTTCAGACCGTGTAAAACACATTTATAGCTAGCTATAAAACCAGGTTTAATCCACCATTTTCAACATTAGAAAATGCCTGTATCAAATCAGGAATATAACAGTTGTTATCCAATCGTTTGATGTGTTTCAGCTTTTGATTTGCCATTTGATTAGGGACTTTCCGTTTTGAACTTTACTCGGAGTTCGGTATTTTTGTGATTTAACTTTTTTCTCCTATCCAGTTATCCCTTTCGATCCTCTGTGCCAACATAACCGACTCAATTGAGTATTTGCTAAATATGACATCCTCTTAAATGTGGCTGAAATGTTTTATCACTCGAAATAAGAAAGCAACTTCAAGATACTCCCAGTAGTAGATAGATGAATGAAAATCTGTATTATTTATTCGCCAGAAATCAGATCTATGGACGATGTGTCAGTGGGAAGAATGGAATTATGGAATTTAGTGTAAACAGTTCCCTATCGCTACACTTGGAACCAACACAAAAACAATACTAACGTTACTAGAGCTTTCTTTTTTCTATTTCTTAAAACTTATTCGATATTTAAACTGTTTTTCTAGTCAAAAACGTATACGACTACCATGTTTTCCATTTAAATAAAGACAAAGAAAAAACTGAACTTATTCGCTGTGATAAAACGTTAAAGGGTTATCACTCGCCTGAAATAAAATCTCATAATACGCATCACAGATTATTTCACACCACAAATCAGGAGTGTATTTATAAAATACCATCGTTTTTAAATGTTTTTGTAGATACACGTATGTCATTAGTCCATTCTTGTTACTCTTTGATGGGCAGAGTAATTGTATTAATTATATACAACATATGGGATATTTAACATGGCAGCAGTATAATATAGTTGGATCAGATGATTAGATTGAATGAATAACATTTTGATCCTGGTCAGTTACAAATATGGCATCTAAACCACATCAATAAAGGCCTTTAGAAAAATCAAACAATCAAAAAGCAGGTTGTGATTCCCCCATATTTGAAAATAGTTTACTTGGTACAACTACACATATAAATCGACCAGAGAAATATCAAGTTATTCTTAAATTAAAATACGCTTGAAACCATGTGACGAAAAATTCATATAGTGATTATAGATAAAGGCTTCTGGGAGTCAGAATCACTAAAATGATGTGTTTTGCTACAATATCAAATGATTGCTTCTTCATTCAATCCAAAGTAATAAACAAAACGGTAATTTCCTTCTAAGGAACATTTCTATGTAATTTAATCTTGGATGTAACAAGTCTTCTGATTGGCTGAAAGTGTTTTGAATAAATATACTGATTATTCAGTGTGCACCACATTTTTTTACTTTATTTCTTGATAGACTGAAAAAATATTACAGTCATTCCTTAAATAAGTTGGGTTAACTTCCTTTTTGTATATTATCGTAAACATGTTAAATAGAAAATATAACAGTATTTTCCATAACGATTCGATGTAAACTTTGATCTCGCTGACAATCTTTTAAATTTTTGAAGTAAGCAACACTTATAACTGTCACCGGATCCCTGTTTAGTTTGTGTCATTGAAATCCAGTCAGAAATATGGAAAAGTTTACCTTAAAAGATACTGCTGCATTGTGTGTGGGCAAATATGCATAAGAACATTACAAGTTAGTGTTGATGGCACACTCTACATCTATCTTTTAACAAATCGTTAGCTGAAACTACTTACCAATCTCAAGTCCTTGGCAAGTAATATGTTCGTCCCTACTCTCAGTACTTATCATTCTCTTGACAAGCTCTTGAACACAACTATTGGATGGTTCAGATTCCAGTAAGACGTCCTTAAACAAATGGAATGTAGGATATGGTCGTTCAGTTAAAATATCCAGTAGAACCTTGTTACGTTCCCGTTGTGTGGTCGGTTTGATAATTTCTTCTCTGTCCTCTATCATTATAATACATCTGGAGATGAGGTTATCTAGAACCATCTTGTCAAGTACTGTGTTATCTAATAACTCATCATAGTAACGAGTAAGGTCATGATGTTCATGATGTTCCTGATCTAAAATAATTAAATTTGATCTTAACAGTTATTACAGAATGACATCTCCTTCAAGTTATTTGGATTACTTTGTCTTTAATTTGCAATATTCCATTTCACAACCGAAAATAACTAAATTTCAGGGAACGTAATTAACAGTTGACATGTAAAAATGTAATCATTATGTGTTCTATTTATTACAAACTAAATCATTTATAACTGCCTACCCGACCTAACACGAGAGTGCAAAACAAAATTGAAAGGTTGTTTATTCGACAGTTCTTACATAAACTACTTGTTATTTTTACGTTACAGTATTTGTACGTTAATCAGATTTTATTTGATTGGTTTAAAACTTTTCGTTTTTCTATCTATATTGATAACATTTTTTTTAGCAGTAGTCAGCACTTTTGTGTTGACATGAAATATAATTGATACATACCTTCTTTGTAAATGTAGTTTACAAAATGGAGAACTATTTGAAGCACTATTTTGTTTCTGTACCAAGCAGGGTTTCCCCTGGGTCAATATTTTTTTTCGCCACCCCTTTCGCCAAAACAATTTATTTTTCGCCACTTTATTATTTTTTTCGCAAATTGACACTAATATATTTTTCTTTTAAAAGTTTCCTTTTTTCAGCCCCCCCCCCCTTTCCTAAATAGGAAATAAGTGTTTTTTACAACAAAACTAAGTATCTTATCACTTGGAATTGATCCCTCGTGTAAGGTGTAGTCATTTCATTGAATGATTACTCTCATGCCAACCTTTTGAATAGATTTCTTCATAACGAGAGTTTGTTTTTCTAGACCATCGTAAATAAAGTAAAACTGTATGCTTGAAACACGTGTGTAACTGAAACGATTTTGAAGTACCCAGTCAAATCAATGATCTATATGGAAGTTAAATGATAAAGTTTTAAATCAGGGACCTTTCTTGCTTTTGAACATTTTTCGTCATAACAACAATTTTCTTTTCTGGACTATCATTAAAAGAAGGAGAGCAAGCGTAAAAAATCTGCTTCAAACACGTGCGTCGCAAACTTATTAATAAATCCCTTTTGTGACATGTGCCAGAAGCCATTTAACCATATCATTTTGTCATATCATACAATCAACACCTTTATTAATTAGTCCTTTGATGTCGATAGCTATGAATGCAATCAGCTGATTATTGATTTTCTGTCAAATCTTAACGAGTTCAAGGTGAATTCCGAGTATTGTCTGATCGGTAAAGTCAGAGAAACCCGAAATAAGTAAATAAACAAGATGGCTGAAAATAAATTGTTATATATATTTCTTTCGCCAAATTCTTTAGCCAATGACGAATTTTAATCGCCACAATTATTATTTTTTCGCAAATTGCGAAAATGGCGACCGCCAGCGGAAACCCTGGTACCAAGAAATAAAATGCCTAAGCCGAATTTGGCACACATCATTTTGTAATTTTCGGTTTTAATAAGCTCCTCAAATTTGATTTGGTCTTCCAACTGTTTTGAGTTAGGGCCACTGGTGTGTTTTATGTAGACGCAACTGGCGGCCATAAACATAAGTACTCAGAAACTCAGAATTTAACCAATCAAAATACCTCATTTGGCGTTTTTGTTTACAAAACACTGAGTACAGTTTTATGACCGTAGTAGGCCTGAAGTTTCACATTATAAACCTGAAATCCTGGATTTGTTTTACAACCCATGTGTCGAAACAACTGCTGGTGGACGTTTCTTTCCGATCACGTATTAATGTATTGAAAAGAAATATGATTGATATGCACATTAGTTTTGTTATAAATTAAGTGTTTATGAGATGTTTAATTATTTAAAACGCTTGGGAATTTTCGGTCCAATTCTCTCCAATTTTGTTTTTGAGTTGGTCTTTAACATGTTTTGATTCGAGCACCACTTATAAGTGTTATATAATCGAAAACTACTGCTGTCGTACCAAACTATATGATATTTTCGATAAGTTTTTACAATTTTAGAAAAAAAAAAGAAAAGCATGCTGAAATAAATATGGATCCCACAGTTTCTACAATTGCTTCAAAAAGAATGACACGTCACATTTATATGCCATTCAGAGGAGTTTTTTTTATCATAAATTAAACTAGTCTGAAAGTAAGTATAATTGCATTTTAAACATGCCCAGCTCACATGTTATTTGTGTGGGATCACCCTACTTAATAAAGTATTTTACCGCAGAAAAATATACGTCCGAGGGTCAACATATATCTATATCCCAGACAACCAGAGTTTTGAAGAAACAAATTACCGGTACATTGAAATACAAAGCACTGAAACTCAAAATTTAAGTACATTCCCTGATGAATTGCATGGACAAACATCAAAAATTAATATTTTACCTTTGACCACACTTTGTGTGTATTTTTGTGTGGTGCCATCTTTCAGATGGCCTTTTTTCTTCTCGGATTTCTAAAACAAAGAGTAGTTGCATCAATTATGTTCACTTGAATTATTACTGTTAATTTTATCTTGACGCATCGAATTGATAAACAAATACACTTTTGACATTGGAAAGGAACTGTATGTAAACAAAACCAGAATATGCATCCACTAGGCACCATACCGTACACACAGCTCACTCTATCTTTAGTAAACTGTGAAATATTTGTCAATATCTGAATAAGGCATATATACAAAAGAGTTTACCACTGACCATGTGTACACAGTTTCAATTAATGTGAGCACAAGCTAAACAGATCTGTAATCTATACAGCCTCATATCTATATATCATCTGTTCTCATGCAGGATATAATCATTTTTTGCACATCGGCATTATATGTTCAATCAACAGGATGCGAACTCTAAGTATCAATTAATAAATTAATGATAAAACTACATACAGTGTTTCATGTATCTTAAAATATTCAACCAAATAGACTTTTCTAAACATTACTACTCATTCTGAGATGTTTAGGAGAGTTTAATTGAAAATTTTAAAAAGGTATGTAAAGGTGTAATACAACAATTGATTTTCCCCTATAAGTCTTTGTTAAATGTGCACTTTAAAAAATGTGCAGAATTTATTTTTGTTTAATATGAAGAAATACTTGGCATGAGTAAAGTGTTATCCTGTCCAGGATGAACCATACATATAAAAGTTTACGAACTCCATGGAGGTTTACGTAAAACTTAAATTGACGCCGCGTTCCCGAAAGGGAAATAAAAAGCTTCCCCTTGAATAATTTGTTGTAAATGTTTTAAAACAATAATTTCATTTACTTATAACTGTATATTATTAAATTATTTATTAGAAAAGGATTATTTTCAAAGCAAAAAGTAAGAAATAAGGAGAAAAAGTCATGAAAGGCTCTCAAAACCCTGAGTGTGGTTTGTTCTGTCTATTTAAAATTCATGTTACAGCCTATTTTAAGGCAATGTCCTCATTACATATGTTTTTGGGACTGAATTCATTCAGAATATTTTTTGTTGTATAATTTCACTTCACTAGCGTGAAAATTTAATAACTCAAAGTACACACAAGGTCAAAAGTGAATGTGCAGCTTCCCATATTAGGTGTAATACCAGCTTTGCTTTCCCCTATTAGTCTTTGTTAAATTTGCAATTTTCAAAAAAATGTACAGAATTTATCTTTGTTTCAAATAAAGAAATACTTAGCATGAGAAAAGTGTTATCCTGTCAAGTTCTTAAGAAAAAACATTCACATAATGTTATATTGCATATAAGAAAATAACCATCACTGGAAGTTAACCAATCAAATTTTCACCCTTTTCTTCCTGTGTTTAAACTTTAGAAACCATGTAACCTCATGTTTTCAAAATATAGACACACCAGAAAAAGATCATGGTGCTTTAGAAATATTTCTATGACACAGATTTGTTTAACTGCAATGAAATGTATGATCGATTTCTTACAACTGTCAAGTTCAAGAGCATATATTTTTACCCTTTGTCAAATGCACCCGGATGTACAATGTAATGTACTATGAATTGGTGATATTACACCTAAAAATCTTAAACCAGACACAAGTTGGTTCCTTTTTCCTTTTTCCTTTTTCGATATTCAAATTTTGAAAAATATTACAAGTCCAAACTAAAAAATTTTTTCCTTCAAAATTTTTTTTCCTCAGAATTTTTTTTTCCTCAAATTATTTTTTCCTCAAATTTTTTTTTTCCTCTAATTTTTTTTCCTCAAATTTTTTTTTCCTCAAAATTTTTTTTCCTCAAAATGTTTTTTTTTCTCAAATTTTTTTTCCTCAAAATTTTTTTTCCTCAAATTTTTTTTTCCTCAAAAAGTTTTTCAAATTTTTTTTTCGTTTCCTGATTCGGTTTCTTTTTCCTTATTCGATTTTCATTTCCTTATACAGTTTCTATTTCCTTATTCAATTTCCATTTCCTTATTCGATTTTCATTTCCTTATTCGGTTTCTTTTTCCTTTTTCAATGTTCATTTCCTTTTTCGGTTTCTATTTCCTTATTGGGTTTCTATTTCCTTATTGGGTTTCTATTTCCTTATTGGGTTTCTATTTCCTTATTGGATTTTTGTTTCCTTATTCGATTTCCATTTCCTTATTCGATTTCCATTTCCTAATTCGGTTTCTTTTTTCTTTTTCAATATTCATTTCCTTTTTCGGTTTCTATTTCCTTATTCGGTTTCTATTTCCTTATTCAGTTTCCATTTCCTTATTGGATTTTCATTTCCTTATTGGATTTTCATTTCCTTATTCGGTTTCTATTTCCTTTTTCGATATTCAAATTTTGAAAAATATTACAAGTCCAAACTCAATTTTTTTTTTCCTTCAAATTTTTGTTCCTCAAATTTTTTTTTCCTCAAAAAGTTTTTCAAATTTTTTTTTCGTTTCCTTATTCGGTTTCTTTTTCCTTATTCGATTTTCATTTCCTTATACAGTTCCTATTTCCTTATTCGATTTCCATTTCCTTATTCGATTTTCATTTCCTTATTCGGTTTCTTTTTCCTTTTCCAATGTTTATTTCCTTTTTCGGTTTCTATTTTCTTATTCGGTTTCTTTTTCCTTATTGGATTTTCATTTGCTTATTCGATTTCCATTTCCTTATTCGATTTCTGTTTCCTTATTCGGTTTCTATTTCCATATTCGGTTTCTATTTCCTTATTCGGTTTCTATTTCCTTATTCGGTTTCTTTTTCCTTATTAGGTTTCTGTTTCCTTATTTGATTTCTTTTTCCTTATTAAATTTTCATTTACTTATTCGGTTACTATTTCCTTTTATTTACAACTATCAAACATCAACACACACCAAACTGGATGTAATTGAAAGATATCTAGAGGTCAATATACAGGCTCGAACAAAAGACAAAAAAGGAAAAATATAGCGAGCTTTTTTTGGATGAAGATGTAGAAAAGACCGAACGTCAGTTTTAGTCGGATATACTTTAATGTTAGTCTTACATGTTGTTCTGGAACTCATTCCTCATTTATTCGTCAAGTGATCATCATTTTATATTGTTAACGTTTCATTGCGTACATCGCTTAATGTGCGCCAGTTTTAGGAGTTTTATACAGGACAGTGTAGGAATCCATGTTACTTTCCCCTTCCTCTGAATAACGAAAACTGCTCAGCGGGTCATGTGCACAACTACAAGGAACATTCAGCGGACACGTTCTTCTTCTTCCGGTAAGCGGCCACCGTCAACTGGTTGTCCAAAGGAACAATTCATGGCTAACCACAGCGTGAGTTACATTTAAAACATTACAAATTTTGTATTTACATCAGCCATGAACTGTTTTAATATCTTTTCTTATGTTATAAAGAAATTATGAACATTTTACCGTTCAAACTGTTCGTATCTGAGATGTTACAACTTAATTACAGAGAGAACCCGACGTGTGCAAGAATATTTATCTATTTATTATTATAAAGAACTTTAACGGCTTTATATATCTACGAACTGTTTATCCGTATATTTTATGGACTTAAATTATCATTCAACACATTGTAAAATTAAGAAATAATTCATGGAAGCCATAGATTTGTTGGAAATTTACACATGGCCTGGGCCGTGATATTCGAATTTTATCCTGAGCGTTAGCGAGGGATAAAATTAACGAATATCACGGCCCAGGCCATGTGTAAATTTACAACAAATCTATGGCTTCCATGAATTATTTCGATTCTAATAGGACAAATAAGTTAATTTAAATACTGAAGCGAGGGTTGGTATGCCGTGTGTGGAGCTGTTCTTTTTTACTCCTTGTTAGATAAATCTCAAATATTCTCATACATCTTTAACTTGCATTAATTATTTCGTTAATAACCGCTAGAAAAAATATGTTTAATTCTCAAACCCAATATTTCCGATTTTTAATTTACATGTTTTCTCGTAAGCTACCATCAAATCCAAAATTGACATTTCGTAAAGAAGGAGCTGCCATGTTGACTAGCTGAATCAAAGGCAATAGAATATAAAACCTCAGAATTCCATTTTAATACAATATTATACGAACTTCGTTGTTTACTATTTATTTTTGTGATATTGACTGAATATTGTTTTTATACTGCAACTTAAATTAGTATATTGATATTTTTTTTAAATCGTAACATAAATATCAAGCTTATTTGCATCCCTTAATGAACCCCTCATTGTAGAGAAAGTGTTCCATGATGAAATTGACATTGCACAAAATATACAGTGTTACCATATTTAGGAAATAAACAAAACTAGCTGCAATACATTAATTCTTTTTATTATGCATCTGAATAAGAATAAAAGTTCTGTAATGTTTTTTGTTTAATTAAAATTAGTAATACAATAAATTTGGCAAAGCGTTTGCAATGTAGATTCAAATACATGTGGATTTAAGTGGGAGGTATATTGTAACATCCATTATTATGTATATCTCTGAGTCTGCGCTAAGTATGGATATATCGAGAATTTTCACACAGTGTTGTTTACAAAGCGAAAGAAGCACGTCATATTAGAATTGTATTTATATTTTATTTTCAGTTTTTCATCTTTTGGATTGGTAGTAAAATAAAAGTCAGCTCCTGATTGTTTTATCCTTACATTAACCCAGTCATCTTGGTTACACTCACTGGTCCGGCCAGTACACATGTATAGATGTGTATATATATCATTGATTCGGTGGCGATGGCAAACAGACACTGATAATTCTTAAATAAAATTTTATAGTTTTGAATGTTTCTTCATCAGTTGACTAAAAATAAGTGGAGGTATGTTCTTATTGCCGACAAGAGAGGCGCTCTACCTATATTAATTTGTGCATAAAGCGATTGAAAGTTGTTAGATACTGAATGTTTTTACCACAAATGCGCCTAAGTTTTAATCTGTGTATATATACTTAAAATACGATGATAAAATTCATGTCTTGTTCAGGATTTCTGTCAGATCCAACCATGTAGAAGTCATGTTTGTGAGATATGGTTTTAGTCGATGATGTTCATGAAGGACCTGTAGTACAAAGTATATCACTGGATTGAGCTCTCTGTCTAAGTGTATCATTAAAGTGCTTTACTTTGAGCTGAGTTCATTGCGGTGCAATTCATTTTTTGTGAAAATAAAGATTTGACAGACAACTCTCATGTACAAGGATTTGTCAAAGTAGTATTCATTCTATGTACAATGTATGTAATCACTGTGCTTAAACGGCCGCCACAGCCCAAGATGGCGGACTCTAAACTTGTTGAGATGATAGTCGATACGAAATCTACTTTTTGCAACGTTTTTCATGATCTATGTAAATATTGAGAAGACTTTTGAATCAAGAAATCACTTACCATCACTACATATGCGTTAATTTTGACTTCATTTTAGCGCAAGGCCAACTTTTAAAAAAAAGCATAAGATGTCCGTAACTTATAAATCAAAAATAATCAGACTGTCCGTAACTTTATTTTCGGATGTGGGTAACTTTGTTTTCAAAACTGTAAGATTAACAATTTCAACACTTAAAGGACAATAAACACTATCAAACCCTTTAATTATTACATAGATTTATACAATAACGATATGCTTCAAAAAGCAAACAAGAGTGTCACGGATTTTCCGTTAAATTAAAAAAAAAATATTCCTGGGATAAAACGGGATTTTACGGTACGGCGAAATTGATCTAACATTCTTCTAGCTTTAAAGATTGTTCACTGATGAGTCCTTGGTCGGTGTAGCCGCGGAAAAATTGATATCCTTTCCTTTAAATCATGATATTCTGAATTGTTAGTCTCTTCACTATATCTAGTGTGATGTGTTGTTGATTTCGAGAAAAAAAATGCCAATATCTAGGAATAGATGGAAGGCTATATTGTTAAACAGGATTTAGTTTATTATAGCAATAAAAGTAGATTTAAAAGCTTCTAAAAGTTTCATTGACCTCAGGGATTCAATAAGATCGGGTATCAAATCATACATATCTTCTTTAGAGGTTTGGACTGATATATCTATGTATTTCTGCTAAGGATTGTCCTCCGAAATTGTTCTCCTAATGTCATTTGCATATGTTCACTATTAATTGATTGATCGATTTTTGGTTGCTTAACGTCCAGTGGCAAATATTTCATGCACATCCAGACGGTAACAAGTTCACAATAAATACTATAGGTAGGTCTTGAAATAATAGAAGCCATCTGGGATGAAGATCGGGGAAATATGGACTGCCACTGGAAATTAATGGCATATCGGATAGGGACAGAAATTTTGCCTAGCTACAGGCCACCTACGGACCCATCAAAGAAGTGTTGCAAGGGTTCTTAACGTGCCCTCCTTACACGAGGCATCGGATTTAACGTCCCAAATCTGACCGGATGTGACTGCGTAGTTGATACATCCCGCACAGCCAAACGGACGCCTCACTTCGGCAAGCGTTTAACGCCGGTCGGGAGAAGACCAAGTGACCATATTTCTATTCCCCAGTCACCCTTTGGGGTGTTCACTATTAATGTAATTTCTACAGTTGGAAATGGTGAGATTTATAACCTGCATGTCATGATTTATCATCTAAAACTTAAGCAGTAAACAATCTATAAAGTCAGTAGAATGTATGATTATACATTAATTTTGCCGTACAATTTTCTACATAAGAAAATGCCTGTACCTAGTCAGGAAAATGGCAGTTGTTATCCTTTCGGTTGAGTTTTGGATTTTTCCATTTGATAAGGGACTTTCCTTTTTGAATTTTCTTCAGAGTTTAGTATTTTTGTAATTTAAGTTTTTAATGCCTGTACCAAGGCAGGAATATGGCCGTTGTTTTCTATTCGTTTGGTGTGTTTAATAAATTGAGCTTTTGGCTTTGCAATTCCATAAAGGACTTTCCGTTTGAATATTCCTAGGAGTTCGGTATTTTTGTTATTTATCATTTCTTTTTTTTATAATTACATCTACGAATAAAGATTCTTTGAAAATTACTGACATCATGCTAAAGTTACGGACAGCCCTATTGGTAAAAGGAAAAAAGTTACGGACGAGCTGTTTTGAAGTTACGGACATCATAAGTGTTTTGGAAAATCGTGCTGTAATCAATTATTTTGTAGTAATGAACCACGTTTTACATTGCAGGGTTTTCTTAAAAGATTTATATAACTTTTTGATTACTGAACATTTCTTTTGTATTCATTGTATTATAATCATATAGGAGCAAACTTCCTAACCGAAGCCAGGCGGCTCCATTTTGGGCTGTAGGTAACTTAAGTTACCCACGGCCGTTTAAGCACAGTGATTACATACATTGTACATAGTATGAATACTACTTTGACAAATCCTTGTACATGAGAGTTGTCTGTCAAATCTTTATTTCACAAAAAATGAATTGCACCGCAATGAACTCAGCTCAAAGCAAAACACTTTAATGATACACTTAGACAGAGAGCTCAATCCAGTGATATAATTTGTACTACAGATCATTCATGAACATCATCGACTAAAACCATATCTCACAAACATGACTTACTTCATAGTTGGATCTGACAGAAAACCTGAAAAAGACATGAATTTTATCATCGTATTTTAAGTATATATACACAGATTAAAACTTAGGCGCATTTGTGGTAAAAGCATTCAGCATCTAACAACTTTCAATCGCTTTATGCACAAATTAGTATATGTAGAGTGCCTCTCTTGTCGGCAATAAGAACATACCTCCACTTATTTTTAGTCAACTAATGAAGAAACATTCAAAACTATAAAATTTCATTCAAGACTAATCAGTGTATATTTGCCATCGCCACTGAATCAATGATATCTATACACATCTATACATGTGTACTGGCCGGACCAGTGAGTATAACCAAGATGACTGGGTTAATGTAAGGATAAAACAATCAGGAGCTGACTTTTATTTTACTACCAATCCAAAAGATGAAAAACTGAAAATACTAATATAAATACGATTTTACAATGTGTTGAATGATAATTTAAGTCCATAAAATATACGGATAAACAGTTCGTAGATATATAAAGCCGTTAAAGTTCTTTATAATAATAAATAGATAAATATTCTTGCACACGTCGGGTTCTGTCTGGAATTAAGTTGTCTCATCGCATATACGAACAGTTTGAACGGTAAAATGTTCATAATATCTTTATAACATAAGAAAAGATATTAAAACAGTTCATGGCTGATGTAAATACAAAATTTGTAATGTTTTAAATGTAACCCACGCTGTGGTTAGCCATGAATTGTTCCTTTGGACAACGTGTCCGCTGAATGTTCCTTGTAGTTGTGCACATGACCCGCTGAGCAGTTTTCGTTACTCAGAGAAAGGAGAAAGTAACATGGATTCCTACACTGTCCTGTATAAAACTCCTAAAACTGGCGCACATTAAGCGATGTACGCAATGAAACGTTAACAATATAAAATGATGATCACTTGACGAATAAATGAGGAATGAGTTCCAGAACAACATGTAAGACTAACATTAAAGTATATCCGACTAAAACTGACGTTCGGTCTTTACTACATCTTCATCCAAAAAAAGCTCGCTATATTTTTCCTTTTTTGTCTTTTGTTCGAGCCTGTATATTGACCTCTAAATATCTTTCAATTACATCCAGTTTGGTGTGTGTTGATGTTTGATAGTTGAAAATATAAGGAAATAGTAACCGAATAAGGAAATGAAAATTTAATAAGGAAACAGAAATGAAATAAGGAAACAGAAACCGAATAAGGAAATAGAAACCGAATAAGGAAATAGAAACCGAATAAGGAAATAGAAACCGAATAAGGAAACAGAAATCGAATAAGGAAATGGAAATCGAATAAGGAATGAAAATCCAATAAGGAAATAGAAACCGAATAAGGGAATAGAAACCGAAAAAGGAAATGAATATTGAAAAAGGAAAAAGAAACCGAATAAGGAAATGAAAATCGAATCAGGAAATGGAAATCGAATAAGGAAATAGACATCGAATAAGGAAATGAAAATCGAATCAGGAAAAAGAAACCGATTAAAGAAATGATAATCGAAAAAGGAAAAAGAAAACAAAGAAGGAAACGAAAAAAAATTTGAAAAACTTATTGAGGAAAAAAAACTTTGAGGAAAAAAATTTTGAGGAAATTTTTTTTTTTAGGAATACAAAATTTGAGGAAAAAAAAAAATTTAGGAAAAAAAATTTGAGGAAAAAAAATTTTGAGAAAAAAAAATTTGAGGAAAAAAATTTGAGGAAAAAAAAATTTGAGTAAAAAAATTTTGAGGAAAAAAAAATTTTGAGGAAAAAAAAAATTGAGGAAAAAATATTTGAAGGAAAAAAAAATTTCAGTTTGGACTTTTAATATTTTTCAAAATTTGAATATCGAAAAAGGAAATGGAAACGGAATAAGGAAATAGAAACCGAATAAGGAAAAAGTAACCGAATAAGGAAATGAAAATCCAATAAGGAAATGAAAATCCAATAAGGAAATGAAAACTGAATAAGGAAATCGAAACCGAATAAGGAAATAGAAACCGAAAAGGAAATGAAGATCGAAAAGGAAAAAGAAACCAAATAAGGAAATGGAAATCGAATAAGGAAATGGAAATTGAATAAGGAAATGAAAATCCAATAAGGAAATAGAAACCGAATAAGGAAATAGAACCGAAAAAGGAAATAAACATTGAAAAAGGAAAAGAAACCGAATAAGGAAATGAAAATCGAATAAGGAAATGGAAATCGAATCAGGGAATAAACTGTATAAGGAAATAAAAATCGAATAAGGAAAAAGAAACCGAATAAGGAAACGAAAATCCAATAAGGAAATAGAAACCCAATAAGGAAATAGAAACCGAATAAGGAAATAGAAACCGAAAAGGAAATGAATATTAAAAAGGAAAACAGAAACCAAATAAGGAAATGGAAATCAAATAAGGAAATGGAAATCGAATAAGGAAATGAAAATCCAATAAAGAAATAGAAACCGAATAAGGAAATAGAAACCGAAAAAGGAAATAAACATTGAAAAAGGAAAAAGAAACTGAATAAGGAAATCAAAATCAAATAAGGAAATGGAAATCGAATAAGGAAATAGGAACTGTATAAGGAAATGAAATCGAATAAGGAAATAGAAACCGAAAAAGGAAATGTATATTGAAAAAGGAAAAAGAAACCGAATTAGGAAATGGAAATCGAATAAGGAAATGGAAATCGAATAAGGAAACGAAAATCCAATAAGGAATTAGAAACCCAATAAGGAAATAGAAACCCAATAAGGAAATAGAAACCCAATAAGGAAATAGAAACCGAAAAAGGAAATGAACCTTGAAAAAGGAAAAAGAAACCGAATAAGGAAATGGAAATTGAATAAGGATATGGAAATCGAATAAGGAAATGAAAATCCAATAAGGAAATAGAAACCGAATAAGGAAATAGAAACCGAAAAAGGAAATGAACATTGAAAAGGGAAAAAGAAACCGAATAAGGAAATGAAAATCGAATAAGGAAATGGAAATCGAATAAGGAAATAGAAACTGTATAAGGAAATGAAAATCGAATAAGGAAAAAGAAACCGAATAAGGAAACGAAAAAAAAATTTGAAAAATTTTTTTGAGTAAAAAAAAAAATTTGAGGAAAAAAAAATTTGAGGAAAAAATATTTTTAGGAAAAAAAATTTGAGAAAAAAAAATTTTGAGAAAAAAAAATTGAGGAAAAAAAATTTTGAAGAAAAAAATTTTTTAGGAAAAAAAATTTTGAGGAAAAAAATTTTTTAGGAAAAAAAATTTTGAGGAAAAAAAAAATGTAAGGAAAAAAAATTTTGAGGAAAAAAAAATTCTGAGGAAAAAAAAATTTGAAGGAAAAATTTTTTTTAGTTTGGACTAATATTTTTTAAAATTTGAATATCGAAAAAGGAAAAAGGAAAAAGGAACCAACTTGTGTCTGGTAAATCACAAACCTTTACAGTCACACAATATGGCCTATTGCATTGTTCAAGTGATACAGTTAGCTTATCCTGATAGAGCATATTGGGACAATGCAGATAAATATGACTTACATGTACATTTTATGAATCGTCAGATGCAAGTTGACAAAGTGAAACAATTCCTAAAGGCAAGACGTAATTGTCAAAAGTTAGTACAGTTGTGAGCGTGAGTAGTCTTCTTTCAGAAACTTTATTCTTATATGATAAATACATATTATAAAAACAAAATCGACAGTCTTGCACATATTATTGAATGGTTACTCCAAAAACTAAAGTAATGTGTTTAGTTTAGGGGTAAATCCTGACTTCTGAAAACAAATAAAAGATTTAAAAAATCGCTCGTATTGCCAATAAGCCTATTCCTCGGCAATATATTATTCGTTTATATGTTGATACGATTTAAAATGGAACTTTTGATAATTTATAAATGAAAAAAAAACTTACATAACTTGTAAGTTCTTCTTTTTCTTTTGTCTTCTCTTGTAAGGATGTTTTCAAATGTGGTACCTCGGAGGATTTTCCAGTCATTGAAAAGGACACTGTACCAGGCTTCAAGCTTCTATCCGCTAGAGACGTTGCATAATCATCAGATTTCTTTATGTAACTAGGCACATGTTTATCCTTTTCTGAAAAAAAAATCAAAATGTCAGATTGAACCTTAAGCGACGCTATGTTAAAACGATAAATATGCAATTTTGCAATCCCTTTGAAAGTTAAAATACTTATAGATAGAATTGGGTATTAAAATGAATTCAGATTTGACCGCAACATCAGTTTGTTTCTTGATAGAAAATAGCTATAAGATACTAATGCTAACTGCCTGAAAGGGGCATTAGCTACGAGATATAAACAAATATGATTTTTTTGTTCAATCATTAATACTTCACTTTAAGCAGCCAGTTTGGTTCAGTTTTGTCTGTCAAAATAAGCTAAAAAAAACATCACTCATGAATTATTCACTTTCGTATGAATAACTAGACCTTCATGAATCCGTATTCACGAATTCTTCAATCTTCACCACTTAGCTACAGAGGGACAAAACATAAACTAGAAGTGTTCATCTATTAAAAGGAAGCGAATGTCAACCATGAAAGTGAAACAAGGGAAAGCCATTTGGTTGACTGATTCGAGTCGCAAAAAATATTTTTTATACAATAACATCGATGATTATACTATTTTTTTTAACCTATAATATGAAATAAAACAGACATTGAAAAATCCAATTGCACGTGTTTGCTATCTTTTTATATGTATTGTTATACCTACATCGAGTCATATGACCGTCAACAGTCTACAGGGGTCAACTCGATGGCATCTAGACAAAAATACACCAGAAAACTGATTATCGAGTCTATGCATCGTAACTCGTTTATATTATGTTATAACTCAAATATGAGAATTTGAGTCAAATCGGTCATGAATTTTACAGCTATTGTCCTTTTTTTTATATTTATATTAAAGCGAAATAAACACTTGTCATATATCAAAATCCTTTAACAGTAAGACAAACGACCCGTGGTACAGTAAGAATGCTTTACCCTTTATGGACGCAATTGTCTTTTGAGAGGATGTAACTAAAATATCTTGATTCATTAAGTGTAAAAGTAACCTTGCTTTGACAATTTTTCACAAGGAAAAGAGAAGGGCGTAATGTGTTATGACCCTAAAAAGGAAAACACCGACATAGGCAAGTATTAAATGTTTTTTTTTTAATTTATATTTAGTTACGGAATACCAGTACTGTACTTGAAGTATTGCCATAATAAAATTTGCGACTTCAAATCTGTAAAAATAGTACCGTTATTTCTTTTCTAAAGCGTAGCTATTATATATTGTAAATTGTTCAATACAAAATGTCTGAAATATTAGGAATATATTAATTGTATCTTGCAAAGTTGTTGCCAATTTTTCAAACTGTCCACCGTGTGATTACGACAAACGTTATTCAACCACTAGTGTTATAACATGTCATATTAAATAAGCTTTAAATAATGACAATACAAAATCATTGACAAATTAAAAATCCAGCAAACATCCATCAATTGTTTCACTATAACTAAAGGCTCTAAAGAGCCTGTGTCGCTCATCTTGGTCTATTTGCATATCAAACAAAGGACACAGAAAGAATCATGACAAAATTGTGTTTTGGTAATGGTGATGTGTTACAGTGGAAAATATTTGTAAAAATTTACAAAAATTTACAAAATTTATGAAAATTGTCAAAACTTGACTATAAAGGGCAATTACTCATTTAGGGGTCAACTGACCATTTGACTTATTTGTAGATCTTACTTAGCTGAACACTATTACTGTTTACAGTTTATCGCTATCTATAGTAATGTTCAAGATAATAACCCAAAAAGGTAAAATTTCCTTAAAATTACTAATTCCGATAATTCAGGGTTGTCCAATTCATCAGAAAAGTTTAGATAGATTTTGACCTGCAAAGCAATTTTATCCCACACCATATTTTCTCTAAATGCTTTGGTTTCAGAGATATAAGCCAGAATCTTCATTTAACCCCTATGTTCTATTTTTAGCCATGGCGCCATCTGGTTGGTTGACCGAGTTATCGGGCACATTTTTTAAACTAGATACCCCAATGATGAATGTGGCCAAGTTTGGTTACATTTGGCCCTATAGTTTCAGAGGAGAAGAAGTTAACGACGATGGACGAGGACGGACGACGGAAAGGACGGAGGACGGACGCCAGGTGATGAGAAAAGCTCACTTGGCCCTTCGTGCAAGGTGAGCTAAACAATGTAACCTTTTTTATCTGTTACGTTTCACCCTCAGAAACCAAAATAATTGCAGACAGCCTTTTTCCAGGGGTTGTTATTTTTACTATATCAATATGTACATTACAACAACAATTGTCGATCTTTATTTTTTTAAGTCCAAGTTTAATAACTTTCTGTTTTAAATTTAAACATCTTCTATTGACAATTTGTTCACATTGTATAACTCAATTCAGCACGAAAAAACTTCAAACGATATTGACCGAGTGTGTCATCAACCAAATAGAAATAGATAACCGCTCGGGTAATCCAATTTACAAAAACAATATTTTATAAAGGTGTGATCTTGACAAATTATAAATTCTTCATGGTATAATTGAAATTCTGTTGAGCAACAATCCTGATGACTGACCTTGTTTGTATTAGAAGCATTAACTTCACCAAATATTATGTAGACGACGGTACATTGACGGCTCATGTGTATTATATGGAACGCCATGACTGCCTTATGTTAATGATCAGCATTATATGCAGTGCTCGCACCATTATATGCAGTGCTCACACCATTATATGCAGTGCTCACAACATTATATGAGATGATGAGATTGATGTATGATGAGATTGATGTATAATGAGATCATTCGGTAAACTTCGTTTTTTAGCGGAAATTACCGAATCCATAATCGGTAAATTACGGTAATGCCCAGCAAACAAATTTAAACATTTATTAAAGTCATGTTATCATAAGGCAGTATACAATATTTAAAACTGATTGATATAAGTAAGGAAAAGATGAAACTAAGAGGTGAATGATTGAAGTAGTTCTGTTCGTCGTAAGAAATACGAATGGCAAAATGTAAGTTAAATAATAAAATGTTTATTTAATGAAATATCGAAGGAAAATTTGTATGATATATTCCTCGAGTTCATTTCCTACTGAGGAACTTTAACAAGGTGCCACTTTATAGTCCGTACTCAGTTTTAAAAAGCTTAATTACCGTTTAAGTAAAACAGTCAGCTTTCTATAACACATAAGTGCCATACTACGCTAGCTTATATATGTCATGATAGAGTCATTTTTGGCATCGATTTTCAGAATTTGGCATTTTTACATGAATAAGTATCTAACAGATATAGAAAATGCAGTTTAAAGCATTTCATTTTAGGTGTTTAACATAACTTTACATCAATTATTCCATTTTTTTACAAGCTTTCTAGCACGCCAAGTAGTTTGTCTTCTAAGTATGATCAGCAGTCTTATATAGAAATATAAACTTTCATAAGAAAAATTTACCCTTTCAAGACCCAGTTTAACACCTTCATTTAAAGTTATCATCTCTTATGAAAACTGAGTTTGTGGGGATGAATAAAACGTTTACTACGTTTGTTCGTCAGTTTGCACGGTTAATATATATAAACAAGTGGTATGCCTGCCAATGAAACAACTTTCCACAAGAGACAAAAGGACATCACAGATATTAACAACTAAACGTTCACAGTACGGCCTTCAACAATGAGCAAAGCCCATACCGCATAGTCAGCTATAGAAGGCCCCAAAATGATAAACGTAAAACATTCCTAATTTATGTACAAACAAAGGATCGAAAAACTAACATGTATATAACACATTACTAAACAACAACCACTGAAATATAGGCTCCTCCTGACTTGGGACAGCCACATATATACAGAATGTGCGGCGGGTTTTAACATGTTAGCGGGATACCAACCCTCCCTCTAACCTGGGACAGTGCCGTAACAGAACAACATAAGAACGAACTATGAAAATCAGGCGTAAAAGGCTTAACTCATCAGATGGGTACAAATATAAATACATTTAACAAGAAAATAGAGTGGACGTGGGCGGGTACGTGTATATCACAACAACAAAAAGACCCTATAAGTACTGATCTGAGAGTACTCACAGTTACTGACAGCTAGTTTAAAGCCACTAACAACTAATTATAAAAAAACATGCATCTTAGTTTTGCATTTAGGTAAAGATTGAAACAAACTGTAAGTAAAACAGAATGATTTCCTATTATTGGATAGTTATGATTGTCCATGAAAAAAGAGTCATTTTTCAATGCTCTTCAACTTTGTACTTGTTTGGATTTATAAATATTTTGATATAAGCGTCACTGATGAGTCTTATGTAGACAAAACGAGCATCTGGCGTACTAAATTATAATCCTGGTACCTTTGATAACTACTTGACCTAAATTAATTCTGGTTAAGGTACATTAAGATACAAAATATAATCAACTACAAGTCATAGAAGAATAATATCTTTTAGATCGCACTTCTTTGATAACAATGGACCTCGAAAAAAGATTCAAATTTGTGTTTAGGTCCAGATGATAGCAACAACACATAAAAGAGGAATGCTATTTGTTGCTGAGCACTTCTTTGACTTTATTTTAAGTCCACACAATTTATTTTGTAACAGAAGCACAAAAAAAACCGATACCCGTTCTTATGTCAATATATAATTGTAATATAATTATATTAATGGAAAACTTCTAGTATTGTTTTACTGTGAATTCTTCTCGTTGTTGTTATTGGCGTTCTAATTCTTCTCACATACAAGCTTGTCTATAGTCTGGGGATTTCTGTTATTTTTGCTATTAATTTTTTTTTCCATATGACATGTTAGGATCAATGTAAAAGGTTGAAAATTTCATATCTGAATATTTTTGTCGTTATCTGGAAAGTAACTTTAGACGACGGATCTTGATTGTTTCAGTGGGGCTTCTTTCTCATGGATATGGATCACTCACGGACAAAAAAAATATGGAAAACTGTCGAAACTAATTTGACTTTTATGTATAGTATAGTCCGAATTATATTCCTAAAAGAATTTAAATTCACAAACTTGTTATTTTGCACCAAACATTGCTGTGACATGCCTTTTTAAAATATGATTGAAAATCGTAAATGTTTAGGTAAAATTCTATTTGCAATTGCTGACCAACATTGATAAAAAAATGCAATGAACAGTATACTTCTGACAAATACTGGGTCATGACATATCTTAATTACAATCCCGAGTAATCTGAATATATTTATTCAGAAATGCACTATATATGTGTATAAATCTACATGTTTTAATACGACTGCAAGAAAAAATGAAGAAAAATATGGTCGTATATTGCTATCACGTCGTCATCGTCAGCGTCGCCAAAGACAGATGTTTTCCGGATAATAACTTTTATATAAAGAAATAAATCAAATTTTAACACAAGGTTTATAACAGCTAAAGAAAGGTTGGGATTGATTGTTTGGGGGTGGGGGGGGGGGTTATGGTCTTAACTGTTTAGGAATTAGGAGCCAAAAAGGGGGTCAAAATAAACATTTTTGTAGTTTCGAGTCATTAAGTGTATGGATCTCTCTGAAATTATACCACAAGTTTCCAAACTACAAATAAGATGGTTATGATTTGATCGAAGGGGTAGGTGGGGGGAGATGTTATGGCTCAATCCGTATAGGAATTAGAGACAAAAAATAGGGAAAAACAAGGGTTTCTTGGTTAATGGTCAATTAAGACAATTTTAAACCAGTGTAAGGAAGGTAATCCAAATATATTAAGGTACTCCAGACATGTTTGATGTCCTCCCTTATCAGATTTCAGAAATTAAAAAGAAAAAAAGTGGGGGGTACATTTTTATTTTCTTGAGGTTGGGGTCAGTATGCAACAGCATAGTATATTGCACAAAACAAAAAAAAGGAGGGTATTTTTTTTAATTTTTAAGCACTTCATATAATGTTTTGACCACTTCATATAATGTTTGGACCACTGCGTATAATTGTGTGAGCACTCAATATAATGTTGTGAGCACTTAATATAATGTTGTGAGCACTTAATATAATATAGTGAGCACTAAATATAATGGTGTGAGCACTTCATATAATATTGTGAGCACTTTATATAATGTTGTGAGCACTGCATATAATGGTGTGAGCACTTCATATAATGTTGTGAGCACTGAATATAATGCTGATCATTAACATAAGGCAGTCATGGCGTTCCATTTATTTCTACCACGGAATGTTCTATCAGATTGGTCCACAGTTAAATAGGAATAAAATAATTGCTGTGATATACTATTTAATCGCGTAGTGGCATCAACCATACTAACTAAAAAAGAACTGTCATCCCGAGGGTATTATTAGCTCAGTAGGCAGTGCTTCGATACTGACATGAGTTAACAAACTGTACTAACATTGTCCGTTTATTAATTTTTTAAATTATTATAAAACTAAGGTTTCAACTTCCTCAGGCAAAGTTGGCTTTAGATGAATTTTGCTACTTTTTTCAGATATTTTTTACATATACAATGTAGCTCTTCAACGATTTTCGGTACTTATCTATCTTCGGATTTCAAATGTTTGGCTTTGAGCGTTCCTGATGAAGGTAAATCCTGAAAAGCGCTTCGGCGCAATAAATTATTAAACGTGTTGTTTCCCATTTTTTACATCACTGGGTCAACACCTCTGCTCGTGGACTATCAGTCTCCGAGGATATCATCAGCTCAGTAGTCAGTGCTTCGATACTGACACGAGTTAACAAACTTTACTAAAATTGTCGTTTATGAATTTTGAAATTATTATAAAACTAAGGATTCAACTCCCTCAGGCTAGGTTGGCTTTAGATGAATTTGGCCATTTTTAGGTATTTTTGACATATAGCTCTTCAACGATTTTCGATACTTATCTATCTTCGGATTTCAAATGTTTGGCTTTTCGCGTTCCTGATGAAGGTAAATCTAGAAAAACGGTTCGGACGCAATACATTATTGAACATGTTGTTTCCATTTTTTATCAAAACTATCCTTTACAACAGATGCCACATGACATATATAAATATAGGTCTAAAAGTATTAATGTACAATGCTTTTCTTCAAGAAGTCCATACAGAAAGGTACCATACGCTATAGATTTATTGTCTTTGCATACAATTCGGCATTTTTGTTAAAATTCAACCATAGAGTGAAACACCGAAGAACAAGTGATCAGTATGGTGGAGATCCTCATTTATAACATATTTGCTGATTTGAAGGTAAATTGCCAATCGATTGTCAACATTCCTTTGGGAAAAACTGTGCACCTCTCCTTGCCGATCGTTTTCGTAGAGTAACTAGAGTCAGAGTTACTACAGACTCTTTTTCAGAGAAGCTCGATCATTTAATTAACATACACACGATACAGTTATATTCATGATTTTCGTTCCATTAACACATCTTAATTTCCCGATTACTGTACAGTATTTTTTACAGCGCATTAAACTATATGAAAATAACCCATAGAGCTAAACAGCATAATATCAATTCACGTATTGGGTCTTAGGTTAGGTAAACTACCCTACTTTGTACAAACTATAAATATATCCAAATAAAAATACAGATACGTATGCCTCAATAATAAATATATATTTCGCGTTTTTACTGCAACGGTCATTTCAGCACCAGAATCTATGACAATCGAGACGATTTCAATTTTGGAATTCCTAAGCAGCATTTTCCAATTTTCTCCCGCGTTTTAAGGAACTAAATTCTACTAATAAGATATTACAAAGTTGTAGCTGCTACTCATATTTGTAAACCGGCATCTTTTTCTGAGCAAAAAAATAATGAGCCAGGGCTTTGTCAATTTACTTCTCATCCTTTTCTCAAAAAGGTCATCGGAAAGTACAAAAAATATGTTTAAATATTCAATGTAACTTAACAAATAATACTTGATAGTCTTTAGTTTGCAGGTGCTGACGTTTTAATATTTTATGCAATTGTCATACCAGTGAGAGATTTAGCTGGCCATACAACTAGGTTTAATTCACCATTTTCTACACCGATATACCTAACTAAATTCTAGAAGAAAAATAAAAATTGTTACGGACACAAGACGAAAAAGGTTAAAATGTCTCCCGGCGAAACATTATCAGGTGTCCCAATTGGTTAATTTTTGTCATGTCTTATAATATGAATTTTATTTAATTCTGTTAAGAATATTACACCAATTTCCACTTTAAAAAACTTTGATATTTCACTTTTAACGTTTAAATACTTTAATCATATTATCCAGTTTAAATTTCATTATTAAATGTACCACCAACTGAGAAAACAATTGATTCATAGATGTAAACCACGCTTATTGGAGTGGAAGCAGAAATAACAGTATCATCAATAACATCGATTAAGATTATGATAACAGAAATTAAATGGGGAATGTGTCCATAGGGACACAGATGATGCCCCCGCTAGCATATAACGTTATGAAGGGTCATAACACAAGAACTAAAAATGAGAAGCTGCCAACATTTGAACTTTAACTGAGTTCAGTGGTAATAAGCATTATACATACATTTCATAAAATTTAGTTGGGACAAACTTAATTTAGAGAACGTAAACGAAAAAATCAGCATTTTTTCCATTTGTAAAGGGGCATACCCTAGAATGGTAATCAAAAAGGTTGTAAGCACTAAATGGTAAAGATTGCTTTAATTTATCAGTGGGAAGTAAAATTGAATATTGCATTGTATAAAGCCTTGGTTGTAGTTGATTCCACTAACATTCTGGACAAAGAAAGATAACTTCAATTTTCAAAGAAGATTTTAAAAATGACACATTTGTATTTATAAAACAGCATTTTTTCCTTTTGTAAAAGGGCAATACCCTTGAACTGTAAAAATGCCGCCACCAAAATTCAAACTTGTCTAAGTTGACCTGTGTTTTGTGGTAATAAGCATTATGTATAAGTTTCATAACATTTGGTGAAAGTAAACTAAAGTAAGAAAACGATAACCAATTATGGGACGTATGGACGGACGGACAAGAGTAAAACGTAATGCCCCTCCGCTACTGCAGGCGCAGAAAAAACGCGTTTAAATCCTAAGAAGATGTGTGGTTTACAGTAAATGTTAATTGTAAGCTTAAATTTTCAGTTCAATACAAAGCTAACTGTTGCAATAAGTTAAAACAAAATTGTTAAGAAGTACATAAAAGGTATTTGAAGGCAAACATTGGTTAGGTATTAAACAATTTATGCAAATGCCCTTCTCAGACAAACATCTTTATAACTAACAAGGCAGTTGAAGTTGTGAATTGATATTTTTTCAGAACATCTTTACATATTATATCTTACCAACAGCAGCTTTTTCTATCTTTTCACTCCTCTTCTTTCGCTTCCATTTCCAGGGTTTAAATATTATACCAAAGCTAGGAAATGTACTTCTTTTTTCTGGTTGTGGTGTATTTTGACCTAAGGAGGCTGTTTCAACTTCATCATTTTTTTGTTCTTCAGTAAAATATAAATATTAAAGCACATTACATCAAGGTAAACATTGGACATTATACATAATAATCACCAACAAACTGGTTTGGATAAAAAGGAAACACAAGACAAGAAAGCAACCATATGCTAAAAATGAAAACTCTGGTTTTAAAATTGTTTGTTTCATTTTGGTTAACATTTAATATTTAGTTTTGATAGACTTTTTGGTGTTTAGCACCAGTTTCTTGGTGGAGGAAGCCGGAGTGACTGGAAGGAACAGTAAATTGTCAATCATACGCAATAAAGATTGGCAGCTGCTACATGCACGGTTCAAACTCACTTCCTAAGTATTGACAGGCTAGAGGTAAGGTAGTTGAACTATTTAGACTACTCAGCCACCAAAGCCTCTGATAATTTTAGAATTTGTACTACTTCTGTTTATAGTTGTTAATATTGAAATTTCTGTGATAAGGACTGTTCAAGGAACATGACACAGACATTAGCTGTCATTGGTTTCGTGTAAGCTTACAGATCTTCAAATATGTCTTAATATTAAACAATGACAAATTAAATGGAGAAAAACGTGATGTACTTGGGCTACGTGCACTAACGTAATCATAATAATGTACTAAATCTGAGTTCTGTCTGAGATAGTGTGTACTGTTTAACAGCAACTAATTCTAATTTATCAAGACATCTAATCGTTGATTGTTTTCGTAACCAAACCTAATAGTAGACACTGTATACAAATAACGGAAGTACCAATATTAGTTTTCGTAAATAGGCATAGATTTAAAAGAACTTTATGTACATTTGCAAAGCTCACAAAATAGGTTTTTCTGATCAACATTACATCTTGCACAAATCATTTTATCATTAATAATAAATTTGGTTGATTTTTTCTGAATTACACAATGCACTAAAATCCAATAAGTAAAACTAATTTGTATTAAACCTTGAAATTCACATCAGAAAATAACATACTCTCACAGGTCAATATTGTGTACTAACTTTAAACATTAAGCAAACAGAAGATAAGTATATGTAATAAACAAGTTGTAATAAATCTCCTTGTACAGACAACATTTTCAGGTTATCACTGTGCTTATCCTAAAGACTTTACCTTTTTGTAACACCAATTGCTAAAATGTTTTACCAAAATTCCAGTTTGAATTCATCTCTACAAACTGATATTTGAACAAAAACAAAAGATGGTCAAAGTTCGCCAACATCATGAACATCAGAAATTGCCTTCTTAAAATCGTTTCGTGTTTTCTTTTTTTATTTAATTCATGCAATGCTCCCTGAGCTATGATTATAAATTTCATCTTTATCTCAATATTGAAGACAAGATAATCATTTTCTAGTACAAAAAGTAAACTTTCTTATAATGGATTTTTCTTACATGTATTCTGCACAAGAAGAAACAGTTAAAACAAATCAACAATATAAAGTAGATATTATGGTTCTGATTGCCATATTAAAAATACCATTATTTCTATAAAATTAAGCAGCACCAGAAACGCATCAAATTTACGCTAAAAATCACAAATGGTTGACAAAAACAAAGTAACAAGAAAAGTTTAATAATAACTGACCTTGCCAAACGTTCATTATAGAGTTTAAATAAGAACATTGAAACCATTTACGCTCCTCTGCTCTTCGATTTAAAAGCTAAGATTTAAGCGAGGCGTAGCTTTATCGATAATATAGTTTAAATGACTTTCCCAACAACCGGTTTCTTGAAAAATAACTCTAAATGTTTATGTTCTCCAACCTCTTGTATCAGTGTATCATTCATATATATTGGTGGATTATAGGGTTTTGCTCTTTTTCTAGATCTGGTCAAGGTTTCAGTTTTTCTTCGACTAAAATTAACAAGCCATTGTTGAGACAAAGATATTTGTAGATGAGTCATCAACACTCGATTGATCACAAAAATAATGATTAAAGGCATTTGCTTTATCCTTATTATCGTCTAAGTGGGTATCATTTAATAACATAGGGGGTAGTCTGAGGATTTGGAAGGAAATCCAGCCAGTTTACTTTTTTTTTTCCTTCCAATTCTTAATGGAATCTAGGTGTGAATGTAATGATTCAAATTGTTTTCCAAAATGATGGGTTTTTGCTAGTTTAATCATGTTTACGCATTCATTCTTAATTTTCTTAAAGTTTGTCCAAGGCTCAGAAGTATTGTTTTTTTTTGCTTTTTTGTGCGAACGTTTCCGTTTACGAATTATAGTCTCCTTTTAAGTGACTTTATCCAAGGAGCATCTTTCGTGAGAACAACAATTTATTTGCTTGGTATATGCTTGTTGGCCACAGACCACAATTAATTCCTCTATTAGTTCTTTATTACGTTTTGTATCATTAAAAAAAAATGCAGCATGCACTTTTGTCAAATTGTTTGTGTGTGTAATGTATAGTACTAGTCCAAATATACATTTAAAACTCGGAATGATTGAAGCAATCGCTTTTACAAATTTAGCCAATACACATCCATACCCTATTGACAAGTCAAGAGATGTTCCGAAAAACTGTAAATATTACCTTTTTGCACTTGGCCTAATCTCATTTCATCCAAAAAAATCTAAGAAATGAGTGAAGAAGGGAAAGAAAAAAATGAAGGAAAAACACACTCTAATTAAAAGGAATTATATTTGTGTACAACGAAAAGCGGGGTCAATAATTGTGGTCTTGGGCCTGTTAGCAGCATCTTTGTGTAATAATGGAGACTGTATTATCTAAATTTGTATTAAGTAATCGATCCCAGTCAACTTGTCTTAACTCCTCACAGTAGCGATCGTAGTCCCCTTTTTCAAAATCCCAAACATTACTTCTAAATTGAGTTAACGTGTAAAATTTGTACTTGATCTCTATTTTGTGTTAATAAGCGTTGTGTATAAGTTTCATAACATTTGGTTGAGGCAAAATAAAATAAAGAATCAGAAACTATAAACATTGAATATTTTCTATTTATAAAGGGACATACATGTAACTCTAGGTTAAAGTGACGCCACCAAAATGCAAACCTGATCTGTGTTTTGTAGTAATAAGCATTGTGTACATTTGGTTGAGGCAAATTCAAATTAGAGAACGGAAACAAATTTCGGGACGTACGGACGTATGTACGTATGTATGTAAAGACGGACAAGGGTAAAACGTAATCCCCCCTTTCGCTACGGCGGGACATACAAACTCGATATTTAATAGCAAGACTTGTGTAGACGAATCGCGCGTCTAGCGTACAAAACTGAAATCTTGGTAATTTTGAGTTTATTCTATGCGAAATTATAAGCTGACCAGAAGCAGCAGTATTTATAAAAACATATAATGATATCGTCATTTAATATACATGGTATTATGTTCTTTAACTTCCCAAAATAGTAGGGTTCTCTTATAATTATGTTTATTTATCTTCCTTTGATTAGCAAATGAATCTTAATTTTAAGTGTTGACACTATTGATATTATACAATTGTAGCCTTTTTATAAGATCGATACAAGGACATTTTCGACCTGAAAGAAGTACATGGACTGAGGACGAAGTCCGAGGTCAATATACTTCTTTTGTCGATATATCCTGTATTGACCTCATAAAAAGGCTATACATGTATATTATATTATTAATTTTCGACCATATTTGTATCAAAATCGTCATTTGATTTTGCTGGAATTTTTTAGATGATATATTGATTCCTAGACAATAACAAAATGAATAACAACATATTTGTTGTTATTTCACTTACATTTTTGTTTTATTTTTACATCTTATGTATTTGAATAATCGATCATAGATATTTTTTCATTAAACTTTTAACAATATTATGCAATTCATTACATGACGTCACAAAGTATATCGGTTTTGAGATATTCTAAAATTGATTGTGCAATATGCTTTTTGCTGTGAAATATACTTTTTGCTATCCACCGTTTTCTCTCTACATTCGAAAATATAGTTTAACATGTGACTATCCCTGAACGAATCACATTTGTTAATTACTAATACAGTCTGATATTGGGATATTTATTGAACGTTAAAGATAACCTTCTTAATTGATTTTACTACACAAAGGCGTATTTGCTTTGTACTGTTCGTTATCCCGGATAAAAATATTCTATAGCCAAATTCCGACAAGGTTAAATCAGTGAAAATTCTGAACAATTATAACACAATCGACAACAATTTACATGGGTATAAAACGAATCACTTTTATTATTCAGAGTGTCATATTTATGTTACTTTCCAAAGTTTTAAGTTACAATAAGTTTTAGTTTTATGTTTTAGGAATAGACTTTTAGAAACAGTTTGTCCAAGTTGAAACTATGGTTTTTAATTCAAACACTGCGATGTAAACTGAGAGTGTAAGTGTGCTGCTAATCGATAGCAATATCATCTCTTTCCGAAGCCATTCGTATGACATACTAATAGATATTTGACAAGTCAATATATTGGCAGTAGAGAGATTGTTTTATTTGTGTAAGTTTGTTTTTCACAAATGTTTTAAATGTGATTGCTCTCAATTCCAGCCTGAGTATGTGTTCTTAATCCTAACTTATAAAACATTGAAAATAAGCAGACGAATAATTACGATAATGTATGTACACGTCGGTATAAAAATGGAAAAAAACCCAGAATATATTGTTTCTTTCCAGCTCCACAATTTGCATTCACCAATTAAGCACCTCAGTTTTTATCTAAGAAACAAAACTTGTGCATAAAATTGCAACTATCTTAACTTATGGTTTACCTGGATCTTTCGCCCATTGAAGAAGCGTGCTTTTGAACTGTCGAACGTGTATCGATGTTCTTGTCATTCCGACCTTCTCCATGACGTCTATAAATTTCTCATCGTCTGCTTTTGATAATTGTAGTACATCGCACTCACCTACAAAAAAGTTTTATAAACGTTTGTCGATTTAGCATGTTCTTAAAATTAAGGTGACACAATTATTTCGGGCCCTGGCCAGAAAGCACATACCATAAAGTAGTTTATAATTGACACAAAATAGTTCCTACGCATGAGTGTATGTTTCAAAATATGTCGAATATTCGGGTATTGTTGGTATCAAACGAAAGCTGAAGGACTGGTGATCATTGTAGAACTCTTTTTGTCTTATAATTTTGAATATTAAAAAAACTGCACCAAATTTAAAAAAAAAGGGTTCATTTGGTCTGTTTGTTAGAACTGAAGTACCTGTATTGGTACATCCGGAGTTCGGGGAACCAGTTATTTAGTATATGCCATTTTTTTCAGTACAAGACACCATATTACATGCAATGATTTTTACTTTATTTGAACTTAAAACAAAAGAGGTGTGCCTGCTTTAAATTGAGGAATTTGACATAGAAAGCAATGAGACCATGAATTAGTGGTGTTATTCTTATTATAGATATCAATTAAGTGGTAATTTTTATAAATTGCCTGATTACAAAACTTTTCGAAATAAATAAGGATTTTCGAATCCCAGGAATAGATAGAGTAAGCCGTATTTGCTACAACTTGTTTTAGAATTTTGGGTCCACAATCTCTTCAACTTTGTATTTGATTAACTTTTTAACATGTTTTTATTCGAGCGTCACTGTTGAGTCTTTTGTAGACGAAACGCGCGCCTGGCGTATTAAATTATAATCCTGGTACCTTTGATAATTATTAAGAATGCATAATAACAAAACCAATTGTAAAACTAAAATAGTGTGTGAGTGTTCATAATTTCTCTTGTCGCAATTAGTAAAAATAGGGAAGAATATGAATACCTATCAGTAATAGTATTCAGTGAAGAGTATGCTTCTTTTCAATTGTGAATATGTGTTGTGTTTCTTATATGATATAAATATACTAATCATTATCACAAAACTATATTTGTTTAGGGGCCAGCTGACGGACGCCTCTGGGTGCGGGAATTTCTCGCTGCATTGAAGAACTGTTGGTAACCTTCTGCTGTTGTCTGTTCTATGGTCGGGTTGTTGTCTCTTTGACACATTACCCATTTCCATTTTCAATTTTATAATGTATGATTGTAGTTTCTTGTCGATGGTATACCTAGAATACTTTTACCGAAACGTTAACTAAACATAGAAATACGAATGTTTATGGGTTTGATAATATGCTGGTAAAATAAGATACGTTTACTAATCCGCTTACATTACAAATGAATGACACAATAATATATCATCGGATGTCATCAATGGTCTCATGTCCTGGCCACAAATGGACCAGCAATTCCCCACAAGTTTAGGTTACGGTTTTCCTCCGCTATGTTTTGTGTGTTTATGTTGACTTTGTTAATACCTTTTGTTGAGTCTCGTTTGGTAATCAACAAACTGAATTTTTTCCATTGTCTTTTGTTAAAATATTACATTGACTAGAACATTCACCCCTTGAAAATAAGATTTCCATAACCATGTTTTAGAGACCATTTTCAAATCAAATTACGATATTCGGCATTGTGTACAATTGAACGCCATACAGAGGTATAACGTTCAAAATAAGGTGAATAAAGTTATTGACTGCTAGTGTACACCTGACGCCATTACATTTCGATGACCATGATTGCATCCTAAATGCATATCAAAACATTTCAGAATTAGTAGTATGTACTGAAAAAGAAAACATTCAATTTACTGACCATGTTTGATGAAGCTTTCGTAGTACTGAAGAAGACTTGCTCTTTTTAAAACACAATGCAGTTGCCATTCTAACAAGTGCTGTGGTTCGTTTGAAGCCATTCCCTGAAAAACGCAATACTAACATATGCAAACAAATGATATTCAAGTATTATGTTTTCATAAAAAAATGTATACAATGTGAGAAATGTTGTTAAATTCTTTGAATTGCATGTGCATAGTTCCTTTTTATTTTTTTAACTCTTTGCCTGTCTTTTTTTAGTTGAGTATGTTTTATTGCACTATATTGCTGTTAACAATTTACTTAGTGTACAGCATTGTGCTAAGTGTCCCTGATATATAAGTTATCAGGTATCCAGGGAGAATATCTAAGAAAGTAAATTGATGTAACATTACGATAGTACAATATGTTTAAATGATTTCATGTTTACCGGAGAATTTCATTTCCATCCGATAGTGGTTTTTAATATCAGATAAATGTACATCGTGTTTGCCATTATCATCTTTGTGATTTGGATAAATTTAATTCATAATACTTAGACAATTTGTCTAATTTAAAAGGTAAGTTGACCATAATATACGTGATGTTTTTAATCATAAGCAAAATTTTAACTTATTTGAACATTAAGGTATTCAGACTAAGATCATAAATAAACTACTCAGGTAAACATGATTATACACAACATCAGAGTTTACAACACAAAGTTTTCAAAAATTAAAATAAAATAAAAAGTAAAGGAAGAAGACAAAAATGCGTGTATTATATAATATTGAATAATGTATTTTTTTTTAACAAGCGTTAGATGTTAAAATACATTATAGTCACCTGACATTATCAAGTCATGTGACTTAAAACTTGGGTCATGTGACATCAGGGATATGTATTATTGTTAATGTACTTTAGGGTTTTTATAATCAATTTACTGGTTTATTTTTGTTCTCTTTGCGTCAGAGATATAATATGATTTGTAGATAGATAAAAAAAATATTACAGTCAAAAGGAAGTTAATTCTATAGTAAGCTTCGTCATTTATTTTATATTCTACTATAAGATTTTCCATATCATATTAAAAATGCTTGTAATGGAACCTAAAAATTTAAGAAGGTTCAATAGTTAAGATATAAAATCACTGTTGTAACTGCAAGAAAAATAAAAATGATCATTATCTTCTTTTATACTACAATGATTACATTTATCATCTGTGAGAATTTTCTATTTTACTAATAGATCATTGCATGGAAGTATATAGTGAATTAATTGCCATCTACAAATTTTTAGTTTATTGTCAGGTAAGTAGTGAAAAATGAAATTGAAACAATTTTCTAGTTTCAAGTAAAGGTTTTTGGCAAACAATTTTTCCCCCATTGTTACTTCTATTGGTTTGTCTGTTTTGTTTTCATTTATAATAATGTTATAATTTTTTTTTGTTCTCATTTTAGAATTGATTTTTCGTTCAGCATGATTTTGAGACTATTTATAGTTTGATGAATATTAACTTTAGTTTTAATTGAATTATCTTGACTTATTGTGGTAAGCCATTGATTTAATATTGTTTTTTTAATGCAAGATATCTGCCTGGTCCAATCTTGTTTATTTTTTTAGTTTAGAAAGTATATATGTTTCTGAAATTTGACCACTTTCATCTATGATACATCATTTATGAAAAACAAATTGCTTTTTAACCACTCTTCAAAAAATAAAAATTTTCCATTTAGTCTGATAAAATCATTTCCCAATATAAATTGTTCCTATTTGTAGATGTGGGTATGATGACCCATCTTCTTTAAATCTAATAAAAGTTTTAATTAATTGTTGGTAAAATTCTGGTACACTTTAGAAAATAGTGTTATCTAGATCATTTATATTTTTTAGATTCATTAGAAATAACATCAAATAATTACCAAATTTATTTTAATACAATCTTGGTATAACTGTCCAATTGTCCGTTTCTGCTTTAAATAAATTTGTTATCCAGCCTATGTTTGTGGATTTTATAAAAATACCAATGTCTAATATTTTAAGTCCCCCTTTTTGTAGCGAATGTTTTGTTATAAGAGTATTTGATGCTATATATGGTAAAATTGGTAGAATTAATGATTTAGTTACTACTATACTTCCTAATATACTTCGTTTTCTTTTCTTCCAATTTATTATTATTTTTTCATATTTCAATATTTGTTTTTCAATTTTAGGATTGAGACATTCTGATTTATTGTGTCCAAAATAAATTCCCAAACCTTTGATAGGTTTATTACTCCAGTTAATATTTTCATATTTTTCTTTGCAGTGCTTTAATTTGCCAAGCTTTATTCCTTCAGTATATTAAGTTTAAGGCCAGAAAAGTTACCAAATGTTTCAATTCAATTAATGTTTAGAATGTAAGAACAGAGTAGTATCGTCTGCTAGTTGACATATTTTTAGGGCTTTAGTGCTGCTTTCTAGCTTAATTTCTAATCCTTCAATATTTCTATTTTGTCTAATTTTTATAGCCATTACTTCTACAGCAAGAACAAAAAATAACGAAGATAGCGGACAGCCTTGTTTAATTCCACAGAATACTTTAAAGCGACTTGAAACCCACCCATTATTAGTCACACATCCCTTAATATCTAAATACATTAGTTGAATCCATTTTAAAAAGCTTTCTTTAAAACCATTTTTTTAGTGTTTCAAACATAAAGATCCACTCTAGAGAGTCAAACGCTTTGCTAAAATCTAAAAATAAGACAGCTCCATCTATTTTGAGATTTTCTGAATAGTCAATAGCATCTTGTATCTGTCTAATGTTCAAACCAATGTAACTACTTTTTAAGTATCCCTTTTTATCTGAGTGTACCAGTTTATGAAGTAGTGTTTTAAGTCTTTGCGCCAAAGCATATGCCAGAAGTTTAACATCATAATTCAAAGTGTTCTAGGTCGATAATTATCCAGCGACAATGGGTCATTTTTTTTTTTATAAATAAGTAATATAACGCCTATTTTTTGTGTATTTGACAGTTGTCCTTTAGTATAGCAATAGTTAAATGTAGATACTATTAAAGTTTTTAATTTTACCCAAAACTTTATTTAGAATTCAACATTTAGTCCATCCAATCATTGGGCACGGTTTAGTTTCATTTTAAAGATAGTTTCTGTGCATTCTTCTTCAGTTATTTCTCCTTCGCAAGTATCACTTTCACTTTCACTTAATGTTTTATATATTTTTTAATATCATTTAAATAATTTTGTGTTTCTTGTAAGTTTTGATTTCTTGACGCGTATAAATCTTTATAATATTTTACTTCAAGATTTAATATTTTTTCATGATCCCTAGTTATCTCCCGTTTTGCATCATACAGTTGTGTTATTGTTTTTTTTTGCTTTGCCGAGATTTGTCAAGACCGAGAAAATAAGCTGAATTTCTTACACCCTCTTCCACCCAGTTTGCTCTAGATCTTATTTGATTACCCGTTTTTTTTCATAGTAAAGCTCTTCTAATCTTTCTTCTGTATATTCTATTGTTTGCAATAAAGTTGTTTTAGTTGTATTATTGTTTTCAGTATCAGCTAGGATATTAAATCTGTGTTAGTAGTCTTCTAAAATGTTTATTTTATCTCTTTTATCCTTAGCTTTAGATTCGCACTTCTTACCTCAGTTTTAGAGTTATTGAATAGTACGTCCAGATCGGGATAATTTATACTTTTATTTTTATATTTGGTTATCAAATTATTAATTTTATGTTTTTAAAAAAGTTATATCTAGTGTGTTAGTTATTAGGTGCATATACATTAACTATGGTTAATATGTTGTGATTTACTTCCATATTAACAGTTAAAAATCGATCTTCTTCATCTTCAAAACTATCAATTAATTTCAAATTAATTGGGATTTTTTTATATCCAAATTGCAACACCTCGTGGATTGGTTGTTCCGTTACTTAATATAATTTGTCCCTCAAATTCATTTTTAATTGGGTTGACATATTATTTACAAAGTGAGTATCTTGCATTAATATGATATCACATCTTTGTTGTTTTGACCATTCTATCAATCTTTTTCTTTTTTCAGCTTTTTGTAGTCCTTTGCAGTTAATAGAACAAATGTGAAGAGTATTCCAAATTTTCATACGATAGGTAAGTTTGTGTTATATTATTTTCGGAAAATTGGAAAGTTTCCATTCCATTTTAATAAACAGGTAGCATCACTTGTTTCTGACCTAGATCGAAATCACTCACGTGGTATAAATGTGTATAGTCTACAACGTGCCTTTTACAGATTAGTTCGCTATTTAAGCAGTCCTTTAAAAGACAATTAAACAGTTCATTTGATAAAGAACAATTAAACAATTCAATAATTGCACAACATTCTCTAATGGTACAAACAATTATGTACATTATTTCATGTGTCAATATATGGGTCATCATGGTGACTTTGTTTACAAACTTTGACATGCAATGCAATGTGCACTTACATTCAAAGTTTGAAAAATAAAATTTACACTGATTACAGTTTAAACAGATAGAAATGTACAAAGAAGAAAAGTTGTATAGAATAAATATACAGGTATATATAATAACATAAGTAAGCTGTTTAATTGAAAATAAATTCTGTAGTATATTACAACAGTGAATAAAATGTGCATAGTTCCTATTTGAAATACAAACATTATAGACTTAAAAAAACTAATAATGTTTATGATATTTTTATTTTCTTGTAAATTTAGACAGTTACTCAAATATTAAGTAAAGGCAAGTTTGTTTATTGAATATTTTAAATAGTTACTGTACATTCTGTTGAAAAGTTAAAATCACGAGTTTTATGTCATAAATGTATAGCTGAGATTTAATCAAACATTACCTTTGCAGTTTATATGCACTAATTGTATGGTGAACATTCCTTTTTATTAAACGACATTGACTAGGATAATACTTCTGTAGTTATAAATAAAATATATGTTTTTTTAAATAGAAACGATGTTTTCATAGAATGTCACGGTATGTTAGTGTAGGTATCAAGGAAATCCGTAGAATGTCACGGTATGTTAGTGTAGGAATCAAGGAAATCAGTAGAATGTCACAGTATGTTAATGTAGGTATTAAGGAGTTCCGTATAATGTCCCGGTGTGTTAGTGAAGATATCAAGGAGTTCCGTATAATGTCACGGTATGTTAGTATAGGTATCAAGGAGTCCCGTATAATGTCATGGTATGTTAATGTAGTTATCAAGGAGTTCCGTTTAATGTCCCGGTATGTTAGTGTAGGTATCCAGGAATGTGTCATTTTACTATAAACGGTTGAAGTAAGATGCCATTTAACTATTCATTTCACTAACTATCATTATTTAAAATAAAAAATTATCAGCACATGATATAGACTACATTCTGATCAGGGTTTTTGCTTTACATTAAAAGAGAGGCGTGCGACACCAAAGGGATATTCAAACTGCTAGAGGCGCTTTCCGACGATAAATGTCTTAATTAATGTTAGAGGCAAAAATATTTGGCAAAATCGTCACTTTTATTTTAGTTAAAAAGCTTGTCAAACAAAAACAGCATAAAATAAGTGTAAAAAAGATGTTGTAAGATTGCAAAATAGAAAACAAGTATGTCAAAGAAATCAGAGAGTTGTATGCAGGATAAATATTTCTAGATAATGAGCTTCAATGGTATAAAAGGAACTTTTAATCAAACAAGATTACCAGTATAATCACGCTATTATCGAATAACTAAGTACTCGGCTGTTGATAATAATGATACCTGCATAGAAGAGCTATCTACCAAGTAGTGCTTATAACATTAACGTTACCAATTTAACTATAGCAGTAAAACACTGGTAACAATCCAATAATCTTTGCGGATATATAGATAAAATGTACATAAGGTGGAATATAGCCGTGCAATCTGTTGCTTTGTTAATATATATTGCTAAGCTATTTACGTTGCTACCTCTTTCAACAACTTTCTAAAGTATATAAGGCGAAATTTTTACACTATCAAAATATCCTCATTTGACAAAGGCTATCCAAATTTTCCCATTCATCCTATTTGACCTACTTTGCATAAAAATACTGTTTTATTTACAAGAATATCCCCTTAGTTAACACCACGAATCTGTTAATCCATTTCAAGTATCATGGATTCAAGTATCATTGACAGCAGGTATATTTACCAATTGAACAGTTTTCCTAAAAAGTCAATACTTGGAAGACTTATATGAAATTAACATTACAAACGAAAATGTGAGTTGAGCTAAATATTATATGCGCAAGTAATATGACAACATGGTCAACAAACAACTGCAAGAAAACAAAAGTTGTTATAATGATCACACTGTTGCATTTAAAGTAAAACGATCTCTGTCGGTCAATAAAGACTGCCGAATAATAAACGCCTTTGAAAGGTTATCTTTTGACGTTACATCAATTATTCTTTTAAGTTTTTGTTTAATTTTGTTGGTTACTGATACAGTATCTATATTATTTTTGAATGTCTTTGATCATTTTAGAAAAATATATATATTAAACCTAAAAAACATAGGATATAACTATAAAGCAAACATAGGCATAATATGTTTGTATTAAGTAGGAAGTTATAACGTATTAGCGACAAACATTATTCATTCATTGTTTATTCTTAGCTCATAAGCGTTCGTATGTATTGCCGTATTTCAGTGGATCGGGACTTCATTAAAAAATAATACATGAACATAGAACACGTAAGAATTAAAGAAACTGTGTTGTTACAAACGTTTTACAAACGCTTTCGTATGCCAGAACTTTGGAATGAAAAAAAATCATCAGCAGTACATTTCGGCAATTTTTTATAAGAAATAGGTTTTGAATTGACACAAAAGTTAGCTTAGACATATTGTATAGGCAAAATTGCACCTTCAAGTATATAAAACATATATGCTATTCATCTTTTTTTCAATTTGAATTATATTTTATACTGCCTTTTTTTACCTTTTGCAAATACCTTGTGTTATCGTCAGGATGGGTGCTATTTGTTTTGAAATGACCATCATATTTACATTGTATATGAAAGGGTAAATTGAATTAAGACTTTGTCCTTCTAGTTGCACATCCTCAAGTTCATTTTGAAGTCATACAGAAATTGTATTTTTGATTTTTGATTTGTTCTTGTTGTATCTATTATAGAAGATATATAACACAAAAGGTTTTCACGTGTTTCTTGTATATTTGTTGTTAATGGAGGTGACATTTTTATCAATTCATTATTCTTATCTGGATTAGCTACAATGTTGACAACAAAGAAAAAAATGAAGATTTTTTATATATCTTAAACAGCGGAATTTGCTATTAACAGTCAAGTTTGCTTTAATTGTGTCAAAAAAATAAAAAAACACATACTACGATGATGTTAAATTAAAAGTCAATAATTAAACTCAGTAGGAAATTTGTTTATATGATTTTAATTCAACCCTTCACTAAGATGAGCTAGATATGGTCTAATCAAATAGAATACAATGAAAACTTTGAATACTGAACAAGACAGCATATCCCTTTTAGATTATATAACGGTGTTTAAATGTTCATTTTTTTTATATCACAAACAAACAGGTAGATACAGTAACAAAATACAAATATCTAGGGTTTACATCAGGAAATATGATCTACGATATCCTACGGGGATTATAATGTGTGTTATGACGTCTTTTCTTAAATGCACATGCAATGCTGATACATACTAACAAGATCGTTATTGTTAATTGTTTTTATGACTTTTGAGTAACAAGAACACGAGAAAGAAACACACAATATAAGATTTAAAATATAATCGGTGAACATTAATTTGAAATTTAACACTTCTTTTAGGGAAGCTTGTCAGTTTTAATTAAGTTTAAACATTGTAAGCTGCAATATGACACATACTTTTTTTAATACGTTCAAAAATCGAATTTCGTCTACCATACTCATACCTATTTGTTTTATTTTTCATCCCCTTGATAACCAGTACGGAGATGTTTTAAGAATAAATCAAGTTTCATAAATTTTGGAATTGATATATTAACCAACCAAAGGAGTGTAGGGTAAACATGCGTGACACGACGAATGACATTATTTCGTAACTGACAAGAGGAAACACCGCGTTCAACCGTTAATAAAATGTATAATAAATCCCATGTATAGTGTGTTTCTGTTGATTTGCACATATCACATATACATTTTTTTATATTTTTTAAGGTTCTAATTGCTATTTAAAAGGGACATTTACTTTAAATATGGATTCAATTTAACAGTGTTTTTATCTTGCAAATGCCATTTCTTGAATAATTAAAAAAAAATATAACACGATTTTTTTTTTTTAAACAAGAATGGTCCGCAATTCTGAAGATAATCTCTGCAAAGCCAAGATTGTTTCTTATCAACGAACTAAGTGAGACGGATTTCAAAGTTGTTTCGTCTACTGCAAACAAGTCCTTGTATCAGACTTGTTTGTGTACTTGTTTGTAATAACATTTATTCAAGTTTAGGATAAAATAATTATCTGATATCGATAATTAATAATATGGAAACCTTAACCAATCTGGAATTTCAGGATGCATATACTAAAACGACTGATAAAACTGATTTTAGTTTTAATATTATTATGATGATAGAAAAAAACATCAATCTACTAATGCATTTATCAACTTAAAAAATATATAACACAAATTATATCAATACAATTAAAAAATCCACTGACATGAAATTGATCATGCATTTTTTTCATGATCAGGCTATAAGCCGGATTTGTGATTAAATGAGATACGCGACGGGTGCAAGATATGGAGCATGATCTACCTATCCTTTAGGAGCAACCGAAATCACACCCAGGGTTTTGTATGGTTCGTTTTGCTAAGTCTTTAGTTTTCTATGATATGTCTTGTGTACTTTTATTTGTCAGTTTGTCTGGGTTTTTTTTTGCCATCGCGTTATCAGTTTATATTCGATCGGTGGGTTTAAACGTCCCTCTTCTACAAACTACGGCTCTTTCTTTTTAAGTCAACGAGTATTATTGGTGTATCATGTAGCATATTTACCTGACGATATCGGGATATAGGTATTTAGTCGGATCTTAACATATACTTGTGATTTGTTTAAACCGGTTTTGAATAAATAAACAAACAAATGTCGAAAGGTGAAGAGAACATTTATTTCAAATCAAATAAAACATAAATACTCACGTTATCAGCGTTATTCACTCGGAAAGTTTGCCCTCATTTAAATATACGGTAATTAGTATCATGTTTTTTTCTTTAAAAACAAGACCGGTCTCCAATTTTGAAATTGGTCCCGAGAAGTTGCTTTTATTCCTACTTTTATTGAGACAGATTGAATAGTTTACGTTATGAGTATATCATAGATATTCATCTGATAACAAGGAACCATGAAAGATATAGGTTTTACATGTATATTAGTTTATAACTGGTATTTAATAGCAAACACTGTATAGTCAATGTTTTTGATGCTCTGAGAAAGGTGAACAAAATTAAGTTAACATTTTCACTGATGTAGTGAGTTTCCTTCTTTTGTTTTTTTTAAGGTACGTTTTCACTATTAATTGTGAGATACCATTTCTTTTTTGGGGGACTTCATCGTAAAAGGTAAAGTAGATATTCAAAAAAGAGGGATGAAAGATACCAAAGTGATAGTCAAGTGTTCAGCGAAGTATATTTTCAATAATCTTGATTGTTAGCTCTGGAAAACAACGACTACTATTAACACCATTTGTAAGTAATAATTTGTTTAGTCTTTAGTTTTCTATGTTGTGTCTCCTGTACTACTGTTTTTCGTTATATTTTTAGCCATGGGGTTGTCATTTTAAAAAAAAAATCACGACACATATCTGTATTTCGGCAGTTAAGCTTGTGGTAATTATTTTAAGATGAATTAATTTTATAAAATCAAATATGAAAATTATTCATGTAAAAATTGATGTATTTATATTTTAATTCGAACATAAATCAAATCCATATCCATATGTTCATAATATAAATGCTTTACTGATAACTAGATACAAAAGTACCGATTTAAAAGATATGGTAACATGATTTAAAGTGGCGCTGTGACTTATGACCATGAATAGACATAAATTTGATCCATTATAATTTGCTTTAATGTTACACCTAGCTATCATTTTTCCCTTAACTTTGTTATCAAAGTTTCATTTTAATGTCAAATCTGAATTGGAAATATTTATGTTTGAATGTATATATTTTTGGATAGCAAATTGTGTGCCTTTTTCAGTTCAATAATTTAAATTAAAAAAACCTACATATTATATATTGTGTTTCTTGTACAACAAAAAACTATTGTTGTTATCTATCGTTTAACTTTACATATTACATATTTACTGGGGTCACAAGACTTAACCCCACCCCAATCAAGTTGGGATCATCGAAATATGTTCAACACAATGTAAAAGATGAAGTACCTGATTATCTAGAACGTGATTATTTGTTCACTAACCACATCTTCAACATATGTGATTTATGACTCCTTTCTTATTAATGTATACATATTCGGTCTTCAAAAATGAGTTATAAAAAGATGTTTTCAGTGGCAAAATTATGGAATGTTTCTTTAAAAAAAACACACATGCTATGGTTTTTGATTTCTGGTCAAGTTTTTTTTTCCATCGGAACAAACTTTTTTTTTCGGTCATTATCCAACAATTAACTATGTTTTCAATAACATGATACAGTATGAACGGGTTACTATGTATGAAGGTATAATACAGTAATGTATGTATATGTCCTTGTTTTAATGACCGTGTATAAGGGTATAAACAGGTTATGTTGTATGAAGGTATGATACAGTAATATATGTATAATGTCCTTGTTTCAATGACCCGGTATAAGGGTATACACTGGTTATGCTGTATGAAGGTATGAAAGAGTTTTAGAGATAAGAGAACAAGAGACAAGCAAGATTAGAAAAATAAAAACAGAAAAATGTAGAAGACACAATACATGGACGATGGACAGCAAGGAAAGAAAACAATGAACAGAAAAATACAAAAAGAGTATAACAAAATTTAAAGTGTATATAAAACAGAAATGAAGACATCATTCCCCTTCCCATTCCCCCTAACTCACACTCACCACCATTCATAATCGCACTTGTACAAATGGAAATTATTAAGTATTGGCAATTTCATTATTTTAATATTATTGTCTGATATCTATGAAAACTTCATCAATTTCTAATAAATCTTGTTGACTCTGGTTAATCCATCAGCCCAAAAATATTATGGTTAAACACATATGATTAACGAAATCCTCAGGTATGATATCGTTGGTTACTAAAATTACGTCTATACACTCGGAATGTTGATATTTGATACAAGGCCATCTCTTTTTATTTGCCTTTTTATGACTTATTGAAACTTGAAGAAAGGTTTTGTATGTTTCTATATAACGCGAGATTAATTTGACAGATAATGACTCATTGCGTGATTCTGTCCTGGGTTATTATGGTTATCGTTATGTTTGAAATCGTATATCATGTAATGTGAAAAAAACATATTTGATTTTAATTATTATTAAGATCACCTTACCAAGCAGTCTGGTTTCTTTTTAAAAAATTATAACGTTTCATTAAATTTCGTAAGGATGTTTTAACATTTGAAAAAAGAGGAGTGTAGGGTATACGTCCTTGACATGACGATAACATCCAACACACCGCATACAAACATTTCTTTTTTAAAGAATATCAATTGTTTATCTTGTTTTTCTTCAATGATTGTAAGAAACAGTTTTTTTGGTGGATTTCATTGTTATTGGTAAAGTATGAATTTAAGTGTTCAGCGAAGTTTATATTATCAAATATCTTGATTGTGAGCTTTTAAAAAACAACGGAATCCAGTGTCCCCCCAAATTACCCTAGAAAATAGTCATTAAGATTAATGAAAGCAGAATTCGTTTTGCATAAAAACAATAGACCACTGTAGATACAAACGTCATATATAGATATAAAAATAATATTAAAACATGTGTGTTAGGTTAAGAGTACGCGTCATTTAACGATTGGCTTTCCCATTGAAACACACCATGATTTGTTTTTATCAACTTCTATCCTTTATTTGTTTTCATTTATATATGTTAAATTCTGGTGGAAAGAAACAAACGTCAGTAACATTCTTGAATATTACACTTTGCTTCAAGGATTTTGATCTCTGAAAGATTACATAAAATCAACTATGTCGAAGCGAAAATAAAAAAAGAAGATGTGGTATGATTGCCAATGAGACAACTCTTCACACGACACCGAAATGGCACAGATATTAACCGTATGGCCCTCAACAATGAGCAAAGCCCATACCGCATAGTCAGCTATAAAAGGCCCAGATATAACAATGTAAAACAATTCAACTGAGAAACTAACGGCCTTATTTTTTGATAAAAAATTAACGAAAAACAAATGTGTAACACATAAACAAACGACAACCACTGAATTACAGGCTCACGACTTTATGCAAATGAAATCAATACATCAGTTAGCCTAAATGTTTAATTGCACTCAAACAAGGTGGATGTCTATGGTTTATATGTGACTATGTTCAATTGTTCCTTACCACATTGAACACATCTATCCCGGTAAAATTGAAGTAACAAAATCAAAATTTTAAACAAAACTTTTTTCTTTCTGTTATAACCTTTCCATTTTAATTTAAAATATATTTCCCAATCGTCTGTATAATACTATGTCTTATTTTTTTAATGAATGTAAATGAAAAAACAACAACTTCAGAGTCAAACATACTGTAGTAATAATTTACGTATATCATTGTATATAGCATGTTTGTCGTGTAAGAGTTGCAATCTTTTTAAATGTTATAACTTGTACAAAAATGTTGTGCATGTTATAACTTGTATAATGCAAGAACACATGTTATATTATTTTAGTATGTACATGGTTTAGCATGTCAACATGTACCTATAAAGCTTGAGACTCATATTCACGATATTTAATGCCGTATTTGTTGGGAGCATTCCCGATTAAAATTGGTTTAGAGTCTGCTCAAGATCTTGTTAATCGTGGATGGAAATTCAAACCTTTATCAAAATTTGTAAAAACATTTATTTTATCACGACAACAATCAGATATTGTTGAGGAAGTGTCCAAATTCAGCCGCTTTCATCCGAACTTGTCCTGATTTATTCGATTTGCATCTTTCCAATGATTACAAAAGACCGAATTTATCCTGAGAGCATCCCGATATCAAATAATGACTAGACAGTGAACCGACTCTGATTGAAGATATCCGTTAGAAAACCATCGCCCAATTTAGGATGATTAGGTACTGTCGGAATATCACAGTCAGTTGTTCAGCATTGCAAATGGCTTTGTCTGGACTCAGTCGTATCGTTTTCTGTAATTGCAGAGATTCGGACGAATATTTAATTGCCGTATTTCATATTGATAACGGGACAGTTCTGGAACGGTTTCTTCAGTAAGCGACGGTTAACATTTGGGATGCAATCTGGACTCAACCGACAAAAAACAGCAATGACAAATGTCTCCCGATCATCCTCGTTCTACAGGACACCGTCCAGAAAATACAGAATATTGTTACGATTGTGATCCGATATAGTCCGGCGGCTTTGTAAAAAATTGTGCACATCCTGTTACAAGCATGAAATTTGGCATAGACCTTCCTCAACTATTACTCTTTTATTTCAGATAGGGAGGCATTTGAAAAAAATGTCTCACTTCCGGTAAAATCCAAAATGGCGGACGTTATACTTAAATCAGCCCAATATCGAAGGCTAGCGTTTAAAAATGTCCTATTATCATGCTACTATCATAATATTTTGTACAGACCTTTGTGTTTTACTACTTTTGGATAAATTAAATAGATTAGATGTCTTCAGAAACCCCACTTCCGGTTAAAATTCAATATGGCGGACATTGTACTTAAATAAGCTTATTTTTTAGGGAGGGTAATTGAAATGTGTTTTAACGTATTGCTACTATAATTACATTGTGTATGAACCTTTCTTTGGTGCTACTGATGGAGACAATGTATAATACATATGTCTTAAAAACCCTTACTTCCGGAAGTTTCCAAAATGGCGGACAAAGAAATATCAATTTTTTATTCAAATTTTCAACTTTTTTCAAAATGTAAAGAAAATGATTTTATTTTGTGCTGGTCATTAAACTTTTGGCTTTAAGTTATCCCAAAAACCACTTATTCTAGCATGTTGTAAATGCTAAGATATAAAGTTGACACTTCCGGTAAAAATATGACGTAAACTTTAAAGATGAGTCCTCAATCTATTTCTTCGATGTAGAGTTTTGGATAGATTGATTTAAACAAAATAAAATCACTATAGTACTAAAAAATATTTAAAACTACTTCTATTTGGCCAAGAATACATGTTTATTCACAGTCACCACCACATGCACACAAGGCAGTGCACGGGAGACCCGATTTTACACATTAAAAATAACCGAGGCATCCTTTCTTACATCCATAATGTACAAGCTTCTGAAAAAAGGATGAGGTCTCCGAAAGAGTTTTTTTTAAAGGGACCCTCTTTGTCCCTTCGCAATCCATTAGTGACAAGACTAGGTAGCATAAGAGTCAATCCAAAGCTCGTCTCACTAAACACCTGCATTAGTATATTACACGTTTTACATGCTTGAAAAGACTAGAACAAGTCGTGCGAATAGCCTCACTTAAAATGAGATTTCCCTTTTGTGCAAAAATTGACTTTCTTGGTTCGTTAATCATGTTAGATCTGATAAGTTTGTACAGTACAACCCCGGTGATTTAGGCTGATCAATCATCATTCTTTATGTTAAAGTCACATCTTCAAATACCATTAATGTCTCCCACGCAGTCTTTTTTTCCCTTTCCAAGCAAAGAGAGAACAGTATCACAACCCGTCATAAGGTATTGGTAAGAAATAAAAGTGTATGATCACTCATTGCCTAGTGCATTTGAAAGGCCATTGATAGATATCAATCCAAAGATTTTTGCCTCCCCAAATACAATCAATAGTTCGTCTGCCCCTTTGTCGCGGAATAGCGAAATACTAGTAGTTTGAAAGCTGCTAAAAGAACCAAGGGCAACATTTAGGGGAAAGGGAATACACAGACGAACCCAGGATTAAAAACATCCTCAAAGATGGGAAAGTTTTCTGAGAGATGACGACAGTAAGAAAGAACTTTTATGTTTTCATTCACAGGAGCTTGCTCAATACAATTTTGAGTACAAGGTAGTTGAAGCAACAAATGCTCAGGATGTTTAGTGTTATCCACCACTTGATGATTTTTCAAGTTTAGCACAATGTTTACACGAAGAGACTGACACTAGAATCAAGATAGATGTGTCTGATGCAGTGAAACATAGACTTAACTGAGTCATGACTCAAACAGTCGATACTTATGTCAATGCTGTTTCGCTATTCCGTGACATAGGGCAGACAAACTTTGGTTTGCATTTAGAAGGGGAAAAGTATAAGATATATATCAATCAATGACCTTTCAAATGCACTAGGCATTAAAAGATAACACGTTCGCTGGAAAAGGAACTGCGTTGGTGCCATTAATGGAGTTTGAAGATGTGACTATAGCATTTAGAATGATGATTGACCAGCCAACATCAACAAATGGATTTGATGTTTAATGTCATTGAAAACGATACGTGGTTTTGTTGGAAGATAAAAAAAAAGAAACAGATTAGGTTAACAAGGCAAGTAAATATGTGTTTGTGCAGAATTTATTAAGATGTGAGAAACAATGCCACAGTCTTTGTAAATGTTGGAAATCAGCTCTCCGATTGTGAATTGCGGCCTACTGAGTATGCTGATTGGGTATTATGTCCTTACCTAAATAAAATACCTTGAAACTGAAATACGAGTGGATGAAGTCTTGGATGCGTATGGTAGTTATAGCAACAAATGGTCAGGATATTCTATCTTATTCACCACGTAATGTATTTCAAGTTCAGCACCAAGTTCACATTTAGAGGCAGACACTAAAATCATGGTGCATGTGTCTGATGCAGTGAAACACGCACTTAAACGAGTCATGATTCGAACAGTCGTTAATGATGATGTTGTCACTACTGTTTCGCTATTCCGTGACATAGGGGTAGACGTTGTGTTTGGGAGGACAAAAGACTTTGGATTAATATCTATCAATGGCCTTTCAAATGCACTAGGCAATGAGTGATCTGAGTGATCTGAAACACTAATTGTTATCCATGTCTTTACCTGTTGTGATATGGTTCTCTCTTTGCTTGAAAGGGGGAAAAAGACTATGTGGGAGACATTGATTGCATTTGAAGATGCGACTTTAACAAAAAGAATGATGATTAATCAGACTTAATCACCGGGGTTTTACTGTAAGATCGCACAAACTTAGCAGATGGGTATAACATGGTTATCGAAGCAAGAAAATAACTATTTGCGCAACAGGGGCGGCTTTTCGAGGCTATTCCCTCAACTTGGTCTAGTCTTTTCCAGCATGTAAATAATGCAATATACTTAAGCAGGTGTTAAGGGAGACAGACGAGCTTGGGATTGGCTCTTATGCTACCCACTCCAGGCGGGGACAAAGAGGATAACTTTTGAAAAACTCTTTTTGAAGCCTCATCATTTTGTCAAAAGCTTATACATTGTGGATGTAAGAAAGGATTCCGCGGTCATTTTTAATGTGGAAAATCGGGTATCCCGTGCACTGCGATGTGTGCATGTCATGGTGACTGTGAATAAATATGTATTCTTGGCCAATTAGTAATTATTTTAAATTATTTTTAGTACTATCATAGTGATTTTATTTTGTTTTAATCAATCTATCCAAAACTCTAAATCGAAGAAATAGATTGAGGACTCATCTTTGAAATTAACGTCATATTTTTAACCGGAAGTGTCAACTTTATATCTAAATATTAACAACATGCTAGAATAAGGGGTTTTGAGGATAACTTAAAGCCAACAGTTTAATGACCAGCAAAAAATAAAATTTGAATAAAAAATTGATATTTCTCTGTCCGCCATTTTGAATATAACCGGAAGAAAGGGTTTTTAAGACATATGTCTTATGCATTGTATCCATCAGAAACACCAAAGAAAGGTTCATACACAATGTAATGATAGTAGCAATACGTTAAAACACATTTCAGTTACCCTCCCTAAAAAAAGCTTATTTAAGTACAATGTCAGCCATATTGAATTTTAACCGGAAGTGGGGTTTCTGAAGACATCTAATCTATTTAATTTATCCAAAAGTAGTAAAAAACAAAGGTCTGTACCAAATATTATGATAGTAGCATGATAATAACACATTTTTACACGCTAGCCTTCGATATTGGGCTGATTTAAGTATGACGTCCGCCATTTTGGATTTTACCGGAAGTGAGACATTTTTTTCAAATGCCTCCCTATCTGAAATAAAAGAGTAATAGTTGAGGAAGGTCTATGCCAAATTCATGCTTGTAACAGGATGTGCACAATTCGTCTGAAATATGCTTGTAGCCGCCGGACTAATACTGCAGAATTTGTCACGACAAGATCAATAATGTTACGGGACGCGCATAACCGTCAGGGATGCTTGACCCATTTATCCGATCGGTAGGAATCTGTTATGAACGTTTACTACAGCGTTCAGACAATAATAGTACATTCCAGATCATTGAGGATCCGACTTCTTCACTTTTCGCGTCTTACCACTGTCTGATCTCAAACGGGAACAATACTCGGTATTATGTGAACCCCGCCTTACATAGTAAAGCATGTAGAAGAGTACCTCTTACATGGTATAATGATATTAACTTGCACAAAACTCGAAAATAAAGATACGTTAAAATATATTTTGTGATTTAAAGTTGCCCTGCTAGTGCTTATATAACTTAACTATGACACGCATTATATTTGAATATTTCAAAAAAAACCTTACAGTCTTATCATCCGCTGTGAATAGACACACATTTCATCATCTTTCATTTTCTGTATGACTTTACCTATATACACATTTTACGAAACAATTGTTTATCAACGTTTCATTTAATGTCAATTTAAAATTGTATATGTTTATGTTTGAATGCATGACCATTGTACGACAAAATACATTCTTGTTTATAGCAATACACTTTTGAAATATATATATATATACTTGAAATTGTATCCTTTTCGAGTGAAAATTATTGTTCAGCTGTGTTCTCCGTTACCTAACAATTCTTAGAATTTTATTAATATTTTCAATTCCAAAAAGGATATATTTGCGCAGAAATAACTTTTACTAATGTGATAGTCATGCATTTGTCGAATATGGAAGAGTCACCCTTCACAGAACTACGATTCGTTTTTAAACCATATAAGGTTGAAGTTGGCATTTCGTTAGTTTAATTTAATTTTGGCTCTTTTTTATAAAAACAATTCCATGCAACCACGCTTCCCATATTGTATGATAGGACACCACACTACTTCTGTGTATTCGCGGCTAACCTTTGAATTGTAATTTTTGAGATAATCAACTATGAACATTATTCATGTATATGTTATTTTAATTCATACATGCATCAATGACATATCCATTTTGGTCACAATATAAATGTTTTAGTTGTAATTAAATACAAACGGTCAAGTTTAAAAGCTATTGTAACATGATTTAAAGTGGCGCTCTGGATGATTTAATATGGCACGCATTGTGTTTCAATATCTCAATAGAATGTTAACGTCATATCTATTACAATGAATATACATACATTTGATTCTTTATTATTTGCTTTAATGTTACACCTAGCTTTGACTTCCCCCTATTATTTGATATCAAGGTTTCATTTAATGTCAAATCGAAATTGTAAAGATTTGTGTTTGAATGTATATATCTTTGGATAGCAAAATAAATAACAAAATCTCTATAAATTATAAATTGTGTTTCTTGTACGACAAAGAACTCAATTTAATGTTGGACTATATAGTTTCTATGCCTCAAGTTCCGGGAAACATTCATAATTCTAAGTACATATGTCAGCAAGATATACATTTTTGCAGAAATTACTTTTAAGTGGTGTGTGTCATATAATTGTCAAACAAATACATACAAATAGTTACTTTTCAAGTTGCATAATTACCGGGGCCGCAGAGGCACTTGATTCCACCTCCTTCCAAGTTGAAATCATAGAATTATTTTCAACACTATGTAATGGATGCTGAAGCTGATTATCTAGAGCGTAATTTTGTTCACGCACCGTTACTTACCAAAAGTTTGATTTATGGAGGCCTTTTTTATTGATGTATTGATATTCGGTCTTTACAATTAGGTACATTGTACTAAAAGATGTTCAGTTTCAAGATAATGAAATGTTTTATTAGAAAAACAAAACCTCTCATGTTACGGTTTTCCTGTCATTGGAAAAAACTTGTTTTCGGTCATTATCCAGCAACAAACTATGTTTTAAATAACATGATAGAGTAAGATATGTATAATGTCCTTGTTTTAATGACCCTGAAAGAAGATATAAATGAGTTACAATGTATGAAGGTACGATACAGTAATGTATGTTTATGTCCTTGTTTTAATGACCCTGAATAAGGGTATGAAAGGGTTACGATGTATGAAGGTACGATACATAGAGAATAATACATGGCAAAATCCGTATCATATGTTTTGCCATGTATTATACGCTTTATCATATATTTCAACAGAAGAGTATTATAGCATATGAACTGTTTTTTTATCCATAGCACTGGGTTACCTTCAGTTCTGCTTTTGTCTTGTTTCAAAGCTTTAAAATAACTGCTCAATTATTTATACGAAGCACCTAGGTTACCTTACAAGCTGTTGTTTTGAAAATATTTTGTTTATTATTGTATATATTTAAGTGTTTTGTATTTTTTATAGTTTAATTGAGTGTGCCAAAAAATATGTTGTAAAAACTTGATGTTCGTGACGTCACATACAATATGAAAACTTGATGTACCTGACGTTACATACCAAACAATGACGTCATTCCAAAAAAATACCTATTTTTAGAAAAAAAATTCTTAAGCAAAAAAAAACCCTAAAAAACTGACTTTAGTTAAAAAAAAAAAAAAAAAAAAAAAAAGTATTCGATACGGGTTTTACCATGCGATACGGGGTATGCGATACGGGTTTAGCCATGCGATACGGGGTATGCGATACAGGGTAGGTGATACAGACTGGAAAAAAGAACCTTTATTAGATATACAAAATAGCTGTATTTTGTACTAAATATATGATAAATTAATGTATGTATATGTCCTTGTTTAAATGACCCTGAATAAGGGTATGAACGGGTTACGACGTATGAAGGTACGATACAGTAATGTATGTGTATGTCATTGTTTTAATGACCTTGAATAAGGTTATGAATTGGTTACGATGTATGAAGGTATGATACAGTAATGTATGTATATGTCCTTGTTTTAATGACCCTGTATGATGGTATGAACGGGTAATGATGTAAGAAGGTTTGAAGAGTTTAACAGATAAGGGAACAAGACGCAAGCAAGATTTGAAAAACAAAAACAAAAACAGAAAAACGTAGAAAACACAATACATGGATTTTGAACAGCAATGAAGGAAAACAATGAGCAAAAATATGAAAAGAGTATAACAAATGTTAAGGATATAGACAAAAACAGAAACGAAGACATGATTATCCCCTCCCAATTCCTTGTACTAACCATTAATTAGAAAGTTATTATAAGTGTCTTATATCTATGAAAACTTCATAAATTGCAAATAAATCATATTGACCCTGGTAAATCCATCAGACTGAAACTATTTTTGGTAAATATATAATTTTATATGATTTACGAAATTCCTCGTGGCTGATCTCGTTCGTTTCTAACATGACGTCTATTAACACTGAATGTTGATATATGATAGCAAGGTCATCTATTTTTATTTGCTTTTTTATGCCTTTTTGAAATTTGAAGAAAAGTTTTGTATGTTTCTATATAACGCGAGATGAATTTGACAGGTAATGTCTCATTAAGGGATTTTAGTCATGCGTTACGTTTAAAATCGTATATCATGTAATGTGAAAATATATATTGGATTTTAAGTATAATAAGATCACCTTACCAAGCAGTCCGGATTCTTTTTTACAAATAATCACATTTCATTAAATGTCGTATAGATGTTATAAAATTTGAAAAAAAGGATTGTAAGATATACGTCCTTGACATGACTAGGTACACTATTTGTTGACCAACAAAATGCAACACACCATATACGAACATTTACAAAGAATATCTATTGTTTATCATGTTTATGATTCAATAATTATAAAAACAAAACATTTTTTTGTTGGGTTTAATTGTTATTGGTAAAGTCTGGATTTAAGTGTTCAGCGAAGTTTATAAATTAATAAATTAACAAGAAGCTAAAGTTTCAACTCCCTCAGGCAAACTTGGATTCAGATGAATTTGGCTATTTATTTTAGGTATTTTTGAACTATAGTTCTTCAACGGTTTCGGTACTTATACATCCTTCGGATTTCAAATATTTGGCTTAGATCGTTCCTTATGAAGGCAAATCCAGAAAAGCGTTTCGGACGCAAGGAATTATTAAACGTGTTGTTTTCATTTTTTACTTCACTCGGTCCATACCTCTGCTTGTGGATTATAAGTCCCCGAGGGTATCATCAGCTCAGTAGTCAGTATTTTGATACTGACATGATTTAACAAACTTTATTATAATTGTCCGTTGATAAATTTAGAAATTATCAAGGAACTAAGGTTTCAACTCCCTCAGGAAAAAGTGGCTTTAGATGAATTCGGAAACCGGACTTCGTTTTGTATAAAAAAAAAAAAGACCTATGTAGCTACAAACTTCATATATAGGTATAAAAATTAAATTGAGAAAAATGTTTGGAACGGTATAAGGGATGGGTCATGTAACTTTTGACATATTCAAGGAAACCTAACGTGATTTGTTATCCAAATACTTTCCTTAATTCATTTTACTTAATATATGTTAAATTCTGGCGGGAAGAAACGAAACATTAGTACCATTCTTCAATATTACACTATGCTTTTAAGGATTTTGTTCCTCTGAAATATCACATAAAATCAACTGTGTCGAACAGAAACAAACGTGATGCAAATGAAATCAATACATCCTTTATATTTAAATCCTATGATTGCCCTTTCATAAGGTCGATGTCTACGGTTTAAATATAACTCAGCTCAAATGTTGCTTATCACATTGGACACATCTTTTCCGTCGAAATGAAAATAAAGGATACTGAAATTACTTGAACAAGTGTAGATATATAATTACCTGTATAATAAATATAATTGATCAATTTAAGTCGTTTTTGTACAACAACACATTTTAAGCTGTTTTGTGTTATTACCTTTCCATTTCCAAGTAGAAAGTTGTCCCCAATTATATATGATATATATATGTATATATATATATACAATGCATAACAAACTGTTTTAATAAATGGTAATAAGACAAATATACGTCTGAGTCTAAAGTATCTTAAATGTATGTCCTTACTAATTTACGTATATCATTGTACAATGTATATAGTATATATGTATGCGCCATTTAGTAAATGTTATGACTTGTACAAAAATGGTGTGCATGTACTAATGGGTAAACTTGTTGTGCATGTTATAACTTGTAAAATGCCAAAACACAAGTTATAGCATGAACAAATGTACATCTAACATGGTATAGTATAGTTGATGTGTTAATGCATTTAAAAACTTAACTATGACACGCATTATATTTCAATATTTGAAAAGAAATTTAAAGTCCTATCCTCTACTATGAATAAGCATAAATTTAATCGTTTATCAAGTTACGTATGATTTCACATATTTACACTTTTTACGACAAAATTGTTAATCACCGTTTCTTCGTACTTTATTTGGCATTTTAAACTTTTTTGGATTCGAGCGACACTGATGAGTCTTAAGTAGACGAAACGCGCGTCTGGCGTATATACTAAATTTAGTCCTGTTATCTTTGATGAGTTTATTCATTTAATGTTAATTTAAAATTGTATACATTTATGTTTGAACATCTGACCAGTGTACGGCAAATTTTATTTTTGTTTAACACAATACGTTCTTAAAAAATACATGCTTGGTATTGTATCCTTTTCGAATAAAATGTACCGTTAAACAGTTTTTTTCTGTTAGCCTTCAATTTACGAAAATATCATTAACATTTTCAATTATAAAACAAAATATTTTCTCAGTCGTTCATCTACCAATAAAGGTAAGTTGGGCACTTCGGTAGTTAAAGTATATTTATTGTTGCTTCTTTAAACCGATAATCTCTTAAAACATATATCTACTTGACATTGTATCCGTTTTATTAAAATTCTCTATTTTCATCAAGTTATTGTTTAACTGTTTTCTCCGTTATCCTTCAATTCTAGGAATTTCATCAACATTATCAATTCTAAAAAAATTACATTTTCGAAGAAAAACTTTCAATTAGGTAAAAGTCATGCATTTTTCGAATTTGGAAGTCTCCCTTTAACAAAACTAAGACTCACTAGTATACCATAAAATGTTAAAGTTGGGGACTTCAGTAATTAGAGTATATTTAGTTTTGCTCTTTTTGTTATAGTAAAACGGTCATGCAATAGCGCTTCCCATATTTATGACAGGACCCGACACCATTTCTGTGTTTCGGCAGTAAAGCTTGGGATTATCATTTTACGATGCATTATTTTTTATACAATCAAAAAATGAAAATTATTCATTCTATACTTACGACCACGAATAGACATAACTTTGATCCATTATAATTTGCTTTAATGTTACACCTAGCTATCATTTTCCCCTTTACCTTGTTATCAAAGTTTCATTTTAATGTCAAATCTGAATTGTAAAGATTTATGTTTAAATGTATATATTTTTGGATAGCAAATTGTGTTCCTTTTTCATTTCTATAATTTAAATAAAAAAATCCATATACGAGCAAAAATAAAACAAAGTGTTTCTTTTCAAGTTACATATTTTCCGGGGCCACAAGGGCACTTAACCATTTGTTAACCCCTCCCGATTCAACACAACGTAATGGGTGAAGTTCCTGATTATCCAGAAAGTAATTTCTGTTCTTTTCACTGACTACAGCTTAACCATTTGTGATTGATGACGCCTTTTTTTATGAAGTATAAATATTCGGTTTTTAGAAATTGGTTATAAAAGATGTTCAGTGGCAAAATTATTGAATGTTTCTTTAAAAAAACCACTCATGATACGGTTAACGTTCGGGATGCAATCTGGACTAAATCGGCAAAAAACAGCAATGACAAATCCCTCCAGATGATGCCTGTTCTACAGGACTGTCGGGAATTTAGCGCGAATATATACATGTTAACGTTGCTACTTGACTTATGTATATTATGACGTTACCATATAGCAATGGCTAGACGTTAGAATAAACACGATCTATACACAACGCATTTTATCTACTTTACACAACATTTATGGTGCCGTGACTGTCGGAAACAATGGAATCGAAGTTAAAAGCAATACGTAGAGGACACAGAGGACAAGTTACAAAGTTATTCGCGAAATTCGATGAGATTGAAAAGAATTCGGACTTAGACAAAGACGATGTGAAACTAATTTCGGATGCAGTTGAACAGAAACAGAGGACTATCGTGGATTTAACGTCGGAGGAGGATGTAGAAGAGGAAATTCAATAGTCTGATGAGTATATGTTTAATTTAGAGTCCAAGCTTCGGAAAATTAGAAAAATATATTCTGATTCTATTTCTCAAAATGTCGCATCAACGTCTCTAGATCCAAATGCAAATAGTTTTACGCCATCCTACCCCACAAATTCATCGCTTGCCAATGCCAATGTTATACGCAGCAATCAAACTGAAATTAATGTACAGCCAACCCATTCTGATAACTTCCGCTCCATGCAAAATACCCATCGTGACTTGCAGTCAACAAATAATTTGTACAACCAAGGCTTTCCTTCAGTATCAAATAGCAGTCAAAATCACAGATTACCCAAACTAGATTTACCGCACTTTGATGGGGAAATTATACAATGGCAAACCTTTTGGGATTCCTATGAATCAACTATTCATTTGAACAGTACTTTGACCGAGATACAGAAATTTAGTTATTTAAAGGCCCAACTCCATGGCCATGCCGCCCAAACTATTGAAGGATTCGCACTGACAAATGTCAATTACACCACTGCCGTTAATTTGCTCAAAGAGCATTTGGATCGCCTCACAAGATTATTCATGCCTACATGAAAGCTTTACTGGATCTTCCTTCACCGTCAAATGATTTAAACAGCCTAAGAAGGTACGGAGACCACCTAGAAAAATACGTAAGAGGTCTTGAATGTTTGGGTCAAACACAAGAAATGTATTGCGCGCTATTAGTACCTATAATTATTAGTAAACTACCAATAGGAACGAGAAAAAGTATTGCCCGTGAATATGATCGCGATCATATAACTCTAAACAACCTCAGAAAAGCCATCACAAAAGAAGTGAGAATTCTTGAAGCGGGACAATTTACCGACCGCGACAGTTTACATACTACCGCAACATTTCTGACCGAAGCTCGTAATAAAACTCAGCGAAATTTCAATACAAACAATCCACGTTTTAATGACAAAAAACGTCCATGCATCTACTGCACTGGTATACATTTTCCGGGAGATTGCACGATAATTTCTGACGTGAATGAAAGACTGAACATCGTAAAGCAAAAGAAAAAATGTTTCAACTGTCTAGGAAACCACGGTGTTGCCGAGTGTAAATCGCGTAACCGATGTAAGAAATGTAACAAGAAACATCACACCAGTATTTGCGGGGAACAAGCTACAGATGGAAAAGAACAGGACAGCAAGGAGAAATCAACCGTTGTAAGCTTGGTGAAAACAGAAGAACCAGAAACTGCAGTAATGTATACCTCACAACACACAAGCGTTTTATTGAAAACAGCTATCGCACCAATATCATACGGAAAACAGATCACAGAAGCTAGTATTTTATTTGACGAAGGTGCCCAACGTTCATTCATCACTCAGAGCATAGCCGACAAATTACAGATAAAACCAAGCGGAAGAGACACAATTGAACTGTCAGCTTTTGGAGACAAGGAAAAGAATATACGTCATTTGGATACAGCAACCGTTCAACTACAAACAGATAATGGTGAGATTGTAAACATCAATGCATTGATTGTTCCAGAAATTGCAGTCCCACTTCAAAACCAGACAAAATACTTTACACGCAATTTGCCATACTTGAAAGATTTAAAGCTCGCACATCCGGCAAATACCGCTGATAGCTTTGAAATTTCACTCTTGATAGGAGCCGATTATTATTGGGATATAGTTCAAGATCACGTGATAAGAGGGAATGGACCTACAGCCGTAGCATCAAAACTTGGTTACTTGTTATCTGAACCGGTAATAAGAAACGGAGAGAAATCCTTGACTTCATCAGTTCTTCTGAATGTTATTTCACACCATGCAGAGGAAAGCGAAATTGAGAAATTCTGGAATCTAGAATCGTCAGAAATACGTTTACCACAACAGGATGATGAGGAGAGTTTTGTAAAGACTTATCAACAAGACTGTATCAAATTTGAAAACGAACGTTATTCTGCCAAGCTGCCATGGAAACTGGATCATCCGGATCGCCCTATACTGTACCCGCTCGAAATCCGAACAAACACTATTAGCAATTTAGATTACAAAAATGATGATACTACAACAGAGAGATTGACAGGAGTTCTACCAAAACGAGAGGCATCTGTCCGATCTCGCGAGAACATCAAGAAATGGACTACCCAAAAGTGAACTACTAGCTGACAATTTTATTTGAATAGACTTCGTTAAAAGTGAAAAATTAATGAGTGAATTATTTGAATTTGTTTTAAAAAGATTATTAATTAATTATTTACTTAGACAATTAATTATTTAAATTTCAGTAATATCTATTCGATTGACATTTAAAGTAATTAATAATTTCATATTTTAACTTTTGCCGGCCCCGAGAATGTCGGGAATTTAGCGCGAATATATACATGTTAACGTTGCTACTTGACTTATGTATATTATGACGTTACTATATAGCAATGGCTAGACGTTAGAATAAACACGATCCATACACAGCGCATTTTATCTACTTTACACAACGAGGACATCGCCTAGACAATACAGAACATTGTTAAGATTGTGATCTGATACTGCAGAATTTGTCACGACATAATCAAGAATGTTACTGGATGCACCTAACTGTCAGGGATGCTTGACCCATTTATCCGATCGGTAGGAATCTGTTATGAACTTATACTTCCGCGTTAAGACAATACTAGTACATTCCAGATCATTGAGGATCCGACTTTTTTACCTTTCGTGTCTTACCGCTGTTTGATCTCAAACGGGAACAATAAACGGCATTGTGTGAACCCCGCATTACATAGTAAAGCATGTAGGAGAGTACCTCTTACATGGTATAAATATATTAACTTGTTACAAAATTTGACAATAAAGCTACTTTTCTACTATTTTTTAATATAATTTGTGATTTCAAGTTGCCCTGTCAGTGCATTTATAAACTTAACTATAACGCGCATTATATTTCAATATTCAAAAAGAAACCTTAAAGTCCTGCCATCTACTGTGAATAGATATAACTTTGATCGATTATCACGTACCTTATGATTTCACATATTTACAATTTTTCCGACAAAATTGTGTCTTACCGTTGTATTTTATGTTAATTTGAAATTGTATAGACTTATGTTTGAATGTCTGACAATGGCAAGGCAAAAATACATTCTTGTTTCAATGTCTGACGATGATACGACAAATTACATTATTGTTTAACACAATTATTTCTTATATATTCTTGACACTGTATCCTTTTCGATAAAGCAATACCGTAATGTTATAATGTACTGACTGTTTACGGACAGTCACTACATGAACTTAATAACAAACTGAACAAGAACAATGTCCCACAGTGTGTTCTCTTTACTTACTTAATGTTCATAAACAATATGTAACACTTATAAAGTTTGACACCAATCTTTATATTCATCAAACATTGTATTTAATATTAATAAATATCAGGAAAAATTTGCTAGATTACTTTATTTCAGTGCCATTTTCATATTCGTGCAAAGGCGTAGTAGAGACAATTGACGTTGAGGAGCAGGTTTAACATAATATTTCAATAGTTGTGTTTTCTATATTAGGCAAACAATGTCAATAAAGCTAAATATTTTATTTTTCCATTTGTTATGTTTACAAAAATGTTTTATTTTATATCTGCGTATAGAAAAAAACGAAATCTAGCAGATGTTGTTTTAAAATAAAGTTACGTAAGTCATAAATATATAGCATGAAAGATCTAGTATATATATAAACATATAATGTTACTCACGTAAACAATTGTTCCCCTCCTTCAGTCTGTTGACATCGTTTACGGAAAAATTTATAATTATCACATCTTGACTGTATTATGTTCGCTCGGTTCTTAATTTAAAGTGATGTGAACAATTGAAATAACAACCGTAAATATAAAGTTTATTACTTTGCAGAAAATTATTGTTGCGTAGCAATTGAAATGAAACGTCCTTCAACTAAGTTATCAGTTGTTCTCCATTCGTGTTATGTCTTTTGATTTTGTCATTTGTTTAGGGACCTCATGTTATAATTTTCCTCGGATGTCGGTATTTTTGTTAATTTACAAAGACTATTTCAAGACTAATAAAAGACTAATAAAAGAATGAAATTATGAATTAATTTCGTATTGAAAGCAATTGTTTCTTCAAAATATATGGATATATGGGTTTGCCTGTACTTAATTGTCTTTGGTATTTTGTGTTTCTTTTACTACAGAGATATATATAATTATATATATAAAAAGGGGGGTACCATAATTAAAATGAACGCTACATTGAAGACCTGTTGGTGACCTTCTACTGTTGTTTTTTTTATTTGGTCGGGTTTGTTGTCTCTTTGACACATTCCCCATTTCCATTCTCAATTTTATTATATTATTAGAATTACTCGCTTCATAATATATTATCTATAAATGTATTTCCTTGTGCTAAGTGTGTGTTTGTACTGTCACGTAGTGTTGTCAATTTAGCAATAGTTTTTAACATTGTCATGTATACGAGAGGTTCGAATAGCTATAATACCAGGTAAAACTCTCCGTGTCTTTTTAAAATGTCCTGTTCCGAGTCAGGAATTTGCCTGTTGTTATCAGGAAAACCGTCTCTATAAAGGTTTGCGTTTGTTTGGTGACAGTTTTGTGCTGTTCCATTTTTTCCTTTTATATTTATTTATGCTATAATGGTTATCATGGTTATCATGGTTATTGGGTTTATATTATGTAAGTAATATTGTAATTGACGTCAAATTAATTGTTACATGTAATATGCGTTACGTTGCAAGGTGGTATTAATCTTTTGTCATGAAGTATTGCATACGGTGTTCCATAAAAAATATACCAGAAGGACGTTTTATTGCAAATTTGTTTCCTGCAACTCATATAATATGAAAAATAGAGAAGTAGTATGATTGCTAATGAGACAACTCTCCACAAGATACCAAAATGACACAGAAATTAACAACTATAGGTCACCGTACGACCTTCAACGATAAGCAAAGCCTATAACGCATAATCAGCTATAAAATGCCCCGAAATGACAATGTAAAACAATACAAACAGCCTTATTTATGTACAAAAGTGCACGAAAAACAAATATGTAACACATCAATAAATGACAACCACTGAATTACAGGCTCCTGACCTGAGACAGGCACATAATGTGGCAGGGTTAAACATGTAAGAGGGATCCGAACCCTCCCTCTAACCTATTATGTCTGTTTAAAAGATGGCGACATATATTTTATATAGTATAACAAGAGAATACGGTCATTACACATGCAAAAGGAGAGAAGTTCCATTAGACGTACAGTATAACAAGACAAACGTTTTATACATCAAGCAAGAAAAGACTACCATTACATATATAACAGGTGAAAACGGCCATTACGCATAAAACAAGAGAATACAACCAATGCACATATAAAAGCAGAAAACGGCAATTAACACATACATAACGAAGAAAATAATATACAATAAAAAGAGAATATAGTAATTCTGCGTACAACAAGATAAACTGCGATTACACGTGCAACATTACCAATGGTCATTCGACATACAACAGTAGACACACAGCTATTGTACATAGAACAGAAGAAATTGAGAATTATACATAAAACAAAAAATCCGGCCATTACATACACAAGAGGTGAAAACGGCAATTACACATTAAACATGAGAATACGACCAATACACATACAAAAGGAATAAACAGTCATAGCACATACACAACGTGAAAACTATAATTATATACAATAAAAAGAGAACCTGGTCACTGCGCGTACAACAAGAGAAACTGCCATTACACAAGCAAACGGAAAAACGACCATTAAAAATATCACAGAAGACATTAAGAATTATACATAACACAAGATAATACTGACATTACACATATAAAAGGAGAAACGACCATTATGCATGCAACAGGAGAGAACAGGTGTTAGACATATAAAAGATAAAAACGTCGATTAATGATTACAAGATAATACGGTCATTACACATACAACAGGTGCAAACGACCATAACAGATAATTAAGACAATACGGCCATTATACATACAACAAGAGAAAACGGCCATCACACAAATAAAAAAAATACGGGCATTACAAATATATCCGTAGAAAACGACCATTACACATGCTAAAGGTGGCAATAACGCATACAAGATGGAGAACGGAGATTAAACATACAACAGAAGCAAATGTTCATTACAATTCCAACAAGAGAATAAAGCTATTACACATACAACAGAAGAAAACGGCCATATGACATGCAACAGGAGAGAACTATCGTTAGATATACAACTGAAGAAAACAGCCGTTATACTATTATAAGGAAATGTGATTATTACACATACAACAGGTGAAAACGTCCATCCCACATTGAACAGGAAGACACTGCAACTTGAAAAAATTAAGCGTGAATAACCTTTTCTATCTATAAAAAGAGAAAGAAAAAATCTACAACAACTGAAACTTACAATCCATACGTTTTTACTGCTAGAGAACAAGGCTATTACAGATCAAAGGGCGAACACGGCTCTTACTCATACAACAAAAGGAAACCACCATTACATATAAAACAAAAGAATACCGCCGATGCCCGGCCATTACACATACATATATTTTTTATAATTATCATGATTTCTCTGCAGGGAACGATGTTTTGGGAATATTGTTTCATATCATTTTGTAATACGCTAAGGGAAATATGATTGTGCAAGGTTTAACTTAATGTAAATGGCAGAAAGTTCATAAACTTGGTAGCATAGCATTCATTACTCTCCTTTTTATATGACAATATATAAGAGTTATGGAACTTTAACCACTGTAGGATAAAATCAACTGTTACATACTAAATACTTTCCCCTGATTTATAAATAAAAAAAAAATCCTTTCTGTTTTCAGAATAGGAACGATAATTGGACAAAGAGACAACAATCCGACCAAAAAGCAAAAACAGCCCAAACCACTAGTGGGTCTTCAATACAGCGAAAGATTCCGGAACACGGAGTCGTGCTCCAGATGAATTCTAAAAATTTACACAAATGTGTACTAGTTCATCGAAAATGGACGTCACATTAAATCCCGAAAGATATTTGTAAACGTAAATAAAAAAAAAAGTATATACAAAACGAACTAAGGCTACCAGCTTCTTCTTTTTTTTCTATTATAATACTTAACTTTTTTATAAGAAGTTTGTGCAAGCGAATGTACTTCCAGTGTGTTTTTCAAATGATTCGGAAGTTAACGAAATACATGTATCATAGAGTCCCCTGTCTTCTGCTGAATACAAAATAAGTGCTTCCTAAGAGACTTTTGGTTATGTGTTTAGTTGGGTTGTTATTTCGCTGCCTTGTAAGCGACATTTTTTTCTGTTCATATTCGTCGTGTTTCGATGTAATAAAAAAAAAGTATGAAGAGAATTATAAAGCCATAGTGTTAATAGAGATTCTGCTGAGAATACTAACTTACAGAAAAAGATTGATAAAAAAATAACTGTCGATAAATTTGATACATAATTGATTGATCATCCTAACAGGTGTCGATAATAAAATTAATAGTATTTTGTTTTTGTCAAAATCCATTGCAATTGTACTGACTGATTTTGTAGACTCAGACACATGATGGTTTGTATCTGTACTATGTCTTTAACCTTTTTTATAACTTGTTTCTTGGTTTTTATACGCCCGTCTAAAGTGGAACATATTATGGTATACCGTTGTCCGTCTGTCCGTCGTCCAGACAATTAATAAAAAAATGCTGCCACCAACTTTTATGAAACTTTGTTGAATTGTCTATAACTATTGACGTAAGCTCCCTTTCGATTTTTATAAATTTCAAATGTTTTGTTTCCATGTTATGAAATTTCATCCTTAAAAAGGGGTGATTTTCCAGTGTTCAGACAATTATTTAAAAATGTTTCCATCAACTTTATTCAAAGTTAGAAGAATTCTTTATATCTATTGACGTATGCTCCCTTTTGATTTTTATAAATTTTTCCGTGTCATGAATTTTTATGCTTAAAAAAGTTTTTTTTTCTAGTTTTCGGACAATCACTCATAAACATTTTTACAAAATTTTATGAAACTTAAGTGGATTGTTTATATCTGTTGACTTACATGTAAGCTACCTTTCATAATTTGAAGAATTGTTTATATCTATTGGCGTATGCTCCCTTTCGATTTTTATGAATTTCAGATTTTACGTTTCCGTGTCATGAATTTTTATGCTAAAAAAAGGTTTTTTTTCAGTTTTCGAACAATCTCTCATAAATACTTTTACAAATCATGTATTTCAGTTATTAAACTAAGTACCATTTTGTTTTTTTATATAATTTCTGATTTGATATTGTACAGTTGAGGAATTTTTCTTCTGAAAAAATGTCGGAAACGGCCAAGAAAATTTATTCGTTGAAAAAATTCATTTCAAGCATAAAGACAAGGGGAGTATCATGGGCTTACAGCGCAGCTCTTTATTTATCTATTTATTTAATGAGTCAAGTTTTTTCAACTAATTTTATAAGAAGTTTTATAATATGCTGTTTATCACTGTTCAATGTTAAGAGGATGGTGCACCTAAAACGAGTTAAATCACTTAGAGTTCTATATATGAGCCGTAAAATATTTTTTTTTCGAATGAATTGAAATGTTTTAAATTTTTCATTTTGAAATCTTTTGTAGCTTGCTGTGAGGTATTGGTTTTCCCCAATTATGACGTTACGCACGGCGGTATTCGGTCTGTTTCATTCGATCATGTCTTGCTGCAACAGTAGGACAAAAACAAATCATTTCTGCGTATTTTTAAATAATTACTTCTCTTGATTCATCAATTGAATCGAAATTAAATTAAAACCTGATTTTGATAAATTTCATTGTATGGATTATTACATAATTAAGCAAAAATTCCGTGTTCATAATGCTGTTTTTGTCGTGTAAGACGTAACAACAATAACATGAATAACTAACCATCCAAATATAATCGAAGAAAAAAATACTTACTACTGAATCGATTTCAATGAAATTTTTACAGGTGGGATATAATATGATCATATTCATGATGTGAAACGTTCACGACAAATGGTGTGTCAGTTCGCAATTTAACGGCCATTTTCGAATTTCCATGGAGCTGTGAGATTTGAAAATTCAAGTATACAAAAATTAAAGCAACCACTTCGGTTTTACATAAATTATAGAAAAGGTTCGCCACCTATACATGAAAATGTGATTTTATTGAATCTGACGAACACTTTTTTATTTTTAACATAACTTCTCTCATATTTTTTCAGTATTTCCCGTGTCTCTCTTAAATGTTACCATATAGCTATTGTTTTATATTTTTCTGTACCATGATAATTTAGGGTATTTTAAATTTGTGACAGAAAAATGAACTATGAAAACATATGTTACTGCTGAAATATGATTTTTTTTAAAGATTCGTTTAAGCATTCAATGTAAGGAAACACTTAATTTTTCATCAATTTTTATCAAGTTGTCCGTGGCTCCCCAAAATGTTACCACGTCCAAATTGAACGTTTTTTGCACAGAACGTCAATGCAACGTACTATATATTATAATTTTATTTTCCATTGACTGAAAGTTTAGCATTGTTGTGTTTTTAGCATATGACCAGAGCTCTGGTATTTGACACCTTCTGTGTAATGATATATTTTTTGGAGATAGTTCTTAATAATTTCTTTTAAAAGGTAATAAATCAACAAGAAAATTTGACTTCCATCAAAGTTTTGTAAACCATGTGCTGATCTTAAAGGCGTCGAAGTTTTTGATAAATAATAAGTTTTCTTTAATACCGAACCTTTCGAATTTTGAACCTAGTAACATGTATGTGTCTGCTAGTACGAAATTTCCAAGCATCCGACAAACAGACCCATGTGTAAATACTCATTCGAAGGACTGTATATGTGTAATTTTAAATCAAATGAAAAATTCCAAACTGCCGTTTTTATTCCAAAATCTGAGGATGAAATTGAAATTACAAATCTAGCAAAATGGAGAGGATATATAGTAGCTGTTGCTGCCATTTATCCGAACGAGGATTATTTGTTTACTATAACCTTCTCGAAAGACATGTACACATATTTGGGATGTTGATGGTACGGATAAAAATACCCTAAATTATTCGCTAACTGAGGTTCGAAAACTACAGCTGAAGGCGGGTTGATAACATCTATCGTCGCTGGGCTTCTAAAATGTCGTATATGACTTTTTTGGCTAAAAATACTTTTTGACACCAATGGTCTGGGCGGGAGGAAATCTTTGGTATTACAGAATAGCATACAGTTAGACCAATCAAAATGTGTGAAATAAGACATATTACAAAATTGCCAATGTCAGTTGTTTGTAAAGTTTGCTTCCAAAATGTTGTATGAAAACTTGAAAATCGTTGTAGAATGGCTTTGGGAAAATAATAATTGTACATTTCTTTATTTCTGTGAAAATTGTTTAAGTTCTTGGATAATCCAGAAATGTCAAAGCTTTAATTTCACTGCTATTAAATACAAAAATGTTCAAGTTCACATACGACATTTTGGAAACATGCATTTTGCCAAAATTTTCAAAGCCTGTTTGTGAGATATTTTTTTATTGAAAAATTTGTAATTTACAACATTTTAGAAGTCCAGCGACGCTATACTCTTCAATCCCTAAACAGCTTTGGTACTGGCTATTTCCACGCGATATATATGCCCAGACTTAGATACTTGTGATGACGGAATCCTGAACATCATAGAGGATAAGCATTTTGCAACAATTAACATGCTTCGGCAGTGACAAATATTTGAAATGTGGCAGTGACAAATATTTGAAATGTATACTTTCAGTAAGTGAAGGTTATGATGAAATAAAGTTTATTTTTCAAAAATATACAACCAATCATGTTAACAGTCTATTTGTTTTGAATGAGTAGTTTAACATAACAATGCCAGCGGTATTAGAAAAGGTGCAAAGCTTTGACGTTTGGTACAGAAGTCGGATGAAGTAATAAAAAAATTACTTCGAGTAACGTTACCATTACGAAACCAAACACTGTGCGTAACGTCAATGTTGAAGACTGTTCTACGAATCATACTTGCTTACTTCATCATCATTTAACGTCTGGTGGGAAAAAAATGTTTCTATGGCAATCATATCACATCTTTTTTTTTAATGAAATTATGAATAAAACAAACACTTAGTCTAGTATTCGTCAGTTCAGTTACAAAGCACGCCATTCACGAATTGAGTAAATGAATCCATGGAGAGCGCGCGGCAGTGTTATATATGTTCATGTGCAATATACTAGTATATGTATTTTTATAAATGTACATATATCAATTGATGACGCTTTTTGTACTTGCTATTGGGGAAACTAAGATAAAATAAGATAGCAACGTTTCTTCGGTATTGATTATGTTTATTGATTGCGTTAAGATCAATAACAATAATGGAAATTACTGAACAATAAATGATATATATTTCCCGATTATTAAAAAATGTATTCTGACACGATGAAAGCAGGAAACGTACGGTACCAAAAAAAAACGAGAATCAGTTGCTCATTTTGAACAGTAGGAAAGGTAGAGAAACAGGGAGTATTTTGTATGCCTAAATCACACAAGACCACTATTTCACCACGCTCATCGCGATCTTAAGGTAGGGTCACGGTACTACATTTTTTTGTAGCAGATGCACTTATATCCTCATTACGCTTCTACAACGATCCCGCTACGGGTCACGCTCTCGTAACGCTTGTTCTGCAACTTCAATACGATAATCACGATCTTATTACGCTAATCACGTTCTCCTAACGACAATACATGCATGATTTATTCAATTGCAACACGATCTTAACACGCTTCTTCTGCGATTATAGAACGCTCGTACATCAATCAGTCTGAGACCTTTCCACTTTCATACCGTGATCTAACTACGCTCTCGTCAATATCGTCAACATATTGTTCCATATACATACTGTTTATCAATACTGTTCCATTTAATTCCTTCTTATTGTCATTTGAAATACGTTGAATTCTCAAAAACAACACAGGCATATCAACAAAATGCACAAATAGGGGGTGTGATGGTAGGGATATAAGAAGAAACAGAGGAGCCTTTGATTCGAATTCTGATCCAGTAAACATGCCGGATCAACCAACGCGTTTCTGGTCCTTCGAGATTAAATGACGATAATGTATTGAAAAATACAGGAAATGATATAGATGTGTCAATCCTGGTTGTGGTTATCAGACCTTGACCAAATTTCATGGTTCAGTGGTCAAGGTTAAGTTTTTTTTTTATATTTTGTCTTTTTTTCTAACACTATATGCAATATGTCATCTTTATTTGGTGTATGGAAATATTTAATGATGTGCATGTCAGTCTTGCAGTTTTATTTGGCCTTGACCTCATTTTCACTGTTTATTGCTCTGTGTTCAGTTTTTTTAGTTTTGGTCTGATTTTCTTTAACTATAAGTAATTATAGGTTAACTATATACGCTGTATGGAAGAATTGTAAGCTGTGCACTTCTGCCTGCCATGGTTCAGATCCTTGACCTTAATTTCATGGTTCGTGTGTTTACTTTTCTCGGTTAAGTCTGTTTCTTAGAAACTATAAGAAATAGGTTAATTATACATTGTTCTTAGTGATTTATTGTACATGAATTTCTTGTTTTGTTTATATGTCATTGGACTAATTTTCTTGGACCATGTTAAGTTTATGTGATCGCTGTAGTAAAGCTTTTTATTTAGGAGTATCAACATAGAGGGTGGGCAGAACCTATTTCCGGACCTCGGTATTTCATGTTTTTACGTCCATGATTCCGGAATCAGGACCCCTCCAACCCCCCTCAACATAATATCAATGATTAGTGAAGAAGAAGAGACATTTCAGCGTTCGCACTCTTGTAATTTGAGAAATTTTAAATAATTTGACTAAAACATTTATCGATATTGCCGCTTCGATGATACTATTATATTTTTTTGTAGCTCGTCCGCTCCCATTTTATATTCGTTATGTAAACAGAAAGTCATGAATGAAATAAAATTCCATATGTAATGTTAGAATAAGATTTTAGTGTTGTTTACTTTTTTGGAGGGGGAGGAGGGGCAGGCATTATGGGAATATATCCCATCTCTGACTCAAAATATGAATAGTTTTATGCCAAGGGTTTTATATTCTCCCTGACAGCTTCAGACACAATGATTGTGTACCTTCCCTTTTTTTTAATAGACAATACCCTTTTCTAAAATTGAGAATGAAAATTGGGAATGTGTCAAAGAGACCACAACCCGACCATAGAACAGACAACAGCATAAGCTCACCAATAGGTCTGCAATGCAGCGCGAAACTCCCGCACCCGGAGGTGTCCTTCAGCATGCCCTTTAACAAATATATATCACTAGTTCAGTGATTATGGACGTCATACTTAACAAACTAATCACAAAAATTTAAAAATCATACAAGCCTTACAAAGGCCCGAGGCGCCTGGCTTGGGGTAGGTGCAAAAATGCGGTGGGGTTAAACATGTTTGCGAGGTCTCCTCAACCCTCCCCCTATGCCTCATAACGAAAATGATTTTTCAGAAGTTAATTCAACAGCTTTTTTATACATTTATCAAACCAAGAAACTTTAAAATTTGTAGAGTATATAACGTATCACTCTCGCTGCAGTGGTTATAATTTTATAATTATTTACTGACTGAAAACACAAACTTGGTGCAAAGCTCAATAGTATGTTAACATGTAGAGTTTAAAAAATGACAGTGATAAATGAAAACAAGATTAAATCTTACTCTATAAGCATTATCATGATTATATTTCATCTAAAAAGCTATTAATCTTTCAGTTTTAATTGCATAAAATTTTTTTGACGTACAAAACAACTTCATCAATGTTAAAAACATAAGTGTATTATTTCTTTTAATAATATGAAGTGAAAGATTTGTTATATATTTTAATTGAAATCTAATTATTTAATCAACATGATCACTTTGCGCTCATTTCGAGATAAGCAGATTGTTTACATAAAAGTTTGCTGACAAGAGTTTTATTTAAAATATTGTTGGTTAGAAAAAAAGATGGACGAATAACTTCAAATGTAAATTTTTTCTTCACAAATTTTATTTTTCATATAATTTTTGTAAATGAAAAAGTATACACTATATGGTTATGGAATGATATATTAAAAGGGTAATACACTGACATTACCAAAACATATAATCTACCATTACGTATCATTATTACTTCTCAATACAAACACCTTTATACCAAAAATAAAAACCATAAGCTATCATTAGACCATCTTAATAAACAGACCTCTGTCATAAATATTTCTGAAAATTCTGAAAAAGAGGCGAAAGATACTATAGGAACATTCAAACTCATTCAAAAATTATCTGACAACGCCATGGCTAATGAATAAAAACATCAACGGAAAAAAAACAATAGTGCACAAAACACAGCATAAGAACAAAAGACTGAGCAACACGAACCCATCTAAAAACTGGCGATGATCGCAGGTGCTCCCGAAAGTTAATCCTGCTTGTGTTAATCATGTTGCAGTGACACAAAGACTGATTCTTGAATAAATATTTGTATAATGAGTAATTAATATCAAGTAGAATTAATATTACACCACACCACACCAAAATATAAAATGCACAGCACGCGTCTCTAAACAAAATGATAAACACAGCAAGAAACCATTACCAACTACAAACACTAGATAAAAACAAAGGACTAATAAAAACGAATCTCACAATAGTGGTGATTTCTGATGATCCACATGTGGCACCATTTGTGTAGTTCATGTTAGTGCAAATCAAGTTTTGTTTTTAACCGAACCATATTGTCATTTTATAGATGCATGTCAAGATCTGAAATATAATTAACTGTATCAATGGTTATCCTTTATTTGAAGTGTGATTCGAAAGATGCGTTCAGAATAATATCTTGATAGCAGATCTTGAAGTTTAAGTATAATGTATAATGTTCTTTAAATATTTGATAAGAAACACCTGTATGAAGATTAGCCATAAACAACAATTTGTCAAAGACATGAATTGAATTGCACTATTATGACATGTTTGTGACATAAATTGTTTTAGATAATTACAATAACTCGAAAAATATTGAATTGTATTGTATCACTTTAGGTAAAAGTTGAGCTATTTTAAAATGGAATATTGTGTTTAGAGATCTATTTTGATGGCCATCTTTCTACAAGTTCCAATTGGTTTTCTATGGAACGGCTGTGTTATAGTTCTTTCAACGACTTGACACACAGGAAAAACAAATATGTAACACATAAACAAACGACAACAACTGATTAACCACTAATAAAAGTTAGGTCTTCTTTGCGAATAAAAAGAAAGTATGTATTGTATGTACCAGCAAACAAATTTTGACCTGGACTAGCTTAAGATAACTGTGAAACTGACAATGAAGATGTCCTATTTCACAACGTTTTTAAGCAGGATGTTTACACTATACAACAGATTTTATACAAATATTAGCTTAATTATAGCAAATATTGATACACGAATTTGTGCAATCATGTTGAAATGCATCAAGTGAGAAAATAAAATGGTGTGACCATATATATATAAAACATTCAAAATGGACAGCAATACACCACTTAAGCACAAACAAGTTTTTCCTCCAAAAAAATACATAAATATCACTTTACTTAAAATAGTTTTTCAACATTTTCTCTATGGATGTGTAAATTATTGCATTTCTTTAGAGTAGTTTTTTTCCCTTATAATTTCTATAATTGATTTTAAACATATTATATTCAAAGATTTCTTATACGTTCAGGTATTTCACATCCAATATTTTATGGAAATATTCTTTATAAAGCACAAAAATGTCAGTATTCACCGCAGAAGCTAACAAAACCTTTAAATAGACTTATCAAGAAGTGATATAGTTACGATACTGTTGTCAAGTCATTAAAGATTGCATATTTTGGAGTTAATATTGATTCACTTATAGGGTCTTTGCATCGGAACTAAACACATTTATTTAAAAAAAACAGTTGTTGGCATGACACGGGTTATGTTTTGCTCATATATGTTATGATGGTGTGATACTAAACCCCTCACGGGGAGGATTGTGCCTGATATTCATATGATGAAGATATAATTTTTCAATCAGTTTAATTGAAGTCTGGATCTGGCATGTCAGTTTACTGCTAGCAGTCTGATGTTATTTATGTATTATTGTCATTTTGTTTATTTTCTTTGGTTACATCTTCTGACATCAGACTCGGACTTATCTTGAACTGAATTTTGCTGTGCGTATTGTTATGCGTTTACTTTTCTGCATTGGCTAGAGGTATAGGGGAGGGTTGAGATCTCACAAACATGTTTAACCCCGTCGCATGTTTGCGCCTGTCCAAGTCAGGAGCATCTGGCCTTTGTTAGTCTTGTATTATTTTAATTTTTAGTTTCTTGTGTACAATTTGGAGTTTAGTATGGCGTTCATTATCACTGAACTAGTATTTGTTTAGGGGTCAGCTGAAGGACGCCTCTGGGTGCGGGAATTTCTCGTTGCATTGAAGACCTGTTGAGGACCTTCTGCTGTTGTCTGCTTTATGATCGGGTTGTTGTCTCTTTGGCACATTCCCCATTTCCATTCTCAATTTCATACTTATATTTTAACAATTGAAGTAAAATACAAAACATTAACTCACAAAGAAAATACCAGCTTCATTATAATATATATAATTAGTTGATACGCTAAAACATTTCACAGGACTGGCATTTTTGTCTACATCAAAATCAGCATTTGAAGTAGGAGTGGCTTTCCTTTTAGGGGGGTTTTCCTTGGAGTTGAGTAAATTTCTATTTTTTTTCGCTTTAAACGAATCAAATCTGTTGGAAGGCAACTTCAAACTTGGAATTAAAGAGTATTTAAGACACAAATCTCTTAAAAGAGATTTTTCATTTGGCTGCTTCAGAATTTGAAACACCATGGGTAATTGCATTGTTCGTACTGCAAAATCATGAAAATCAAAATAACGTCACGCCATTGAATAAAATGTTATTGTTTATGACTTTTTTAACCAATCGCGGCGTGTTAGTGTACACTTTAAAAAAAAAAGGATGCATTTGATTCAGAAACGACAAATTACGACTAAGCTGTGACTTGAACAGGAAAATCCGAGGTGTTTCGAATACATTCATATTTAACAGTGCTGTAAATGAACGTTTCAATTACACTAGTCTACAGAATTGAAATGCCACCGGCAGTGTCTTCAACCCAATGGCTGCACAACCTCAACAAAAGCTTGGATAATTTCAAAATCGCATACAAATATTTAGCTCTGCATATTTTGGGTTAATTTGGTGTAAAAATATATATGGTTATAAGCAAATGAGATAAAATATTTTTTTAATTTTTTTTTTATACAGCGACCAAACCGTTGATCGCCATTTCTACATTATTTGTTATCATGGCGGCTGTCTAGAAGAAGACACCATTTGGATGGTAGTGATTGATACGATGGATGCCAATTATCGCCTCTGTTTCTACGATAACTTGACCGAAAGGCAAAACCCATACATATTATATGGTCCTGATCAGAAAAAGGCTAAATCGAATGAGAGTACGTTCAATAATATGTTGCAGTTAAGTTAAGGATGTTTATCTTACTAAAGATCGTTCGATTTATTGTAAAATACTAATATTGAATTTTAGACAAGTAGACTGAGTCTATCTTTTTACCTCTTCATATGAAAATAGAAACATATGTTTTTATTGCACTACCTGACTACAACACTGAGGAATAAGAAAAAAAACAAATATAGTTCACTGTTCGGATTCCAATAACGATTACCACAAACAGGTGTACATGTGTTAGCTTTAAAATGTAACGGATGAATGAACAACAATCAGAGAAAGCTAAAGGTATCGCATTCAACAGATTGCTATAATTAAAACGACATGCACTGGAAAACTGAATATGTGTCGGACTGTCATATAAAAGTGTGTACTCAGCCAATCGTTGATATTCTATACCTTAGAGTATGTATTAAAAAAAAAAAGAATCCGTAAATAGCTGTCTCAACGCAGCAACTTCATTACCGATTATAATATGAAAAAACATCAACTGATGCTATTAAATGAATCTTGTTATCCAGGGTAGAATTGAGAGACAGACAAATCTTAGTAAAGAAAAAGAAAAAGTAACTGAGACGATTGAATTTTATCAATCATAAAATACTTAAACATTTAGGGTGAATAATTTGATTATTGGAAAGAGTTAGGACGACGACATGAGATTTATAATAACTAGAATTAAATTGTATTAAAAGCATGACGATACATTGACATATTTATTCCTCTCATTTCAGGAACCTTTGCAGTAGCTGATAAGATGCTGATATCAATATCGACATTTGTATAACATAAAGGGGAAATAAAATGACTAAATGCTGATATCAATATAGACAAATTGTATAAATAAAAAAAGTAATATCATAGAGATTGTCTTCTTATATTTATACACTTAAGTCACATGCGACTGGCAATTAGGTAAGCGGTTTATTTAGCTATAGAGCAAGGTTTAACCCACAATATTCTACAAAAGAAAATGCATATACCAGGCAAGCTATATATCACTTATTATCCATTCGATTGAAGTGTTTGAGCTATTGAGCTTTCCAATTATTTAATTACTTTCCGTTTAGAATTATCCTCCAAGTTCAGTATCTTAATTATTTAACTTTTCTCAAGACTTTTTACTTTGTTTTTTGAAACGTAAAGTATAAAAAAGTTTTGAGTTTTAAATATGTTTCCAAAAAGGAGAAAATTTGAAATCAAATTACTTTAATATAAGCTTCCTTATTTTTAAAGATCATACTGCACAAGAAGAATATATGTCTTAGTAAATATAAAATGGTTATTTTTAGAAAGCGTTTCTTAAAAACATTTCCTTAACAGATAACATTTGAATTAAAGGATAGTTAACCAAGGCTTTAAATGGTATAGCTGACGTTTCGTTTATCCAACAACATATATTTTAAAACACTGCAAGTTGCTTACCTGGTGTGTATTTAGGTTTTATCACGTTAGTCATGTTAGTGTTCGAATCTTTATGACCTTTAATTCACATTCAAAAGCAACAAAAACAGACACAACCGAAAACATGCAAAAATACACAAGAAGATGTTATATGAGTGCCAATGAGACAACTCCCCATCCAAGTTAAAAGTAAAGCACTATAGATCAAAGTACGATCTTCCACACGGAGTCTTCACTTACACAGTATAGCAAGCTATACAGGGTCCTTAAATGACTTTTGTAAAACTATTTATACATGAAAAACCAACAGTCTAATCTATATAGAAGAAAACAAGAAACAAGAACAATGATGATCCACATCAACAAACGACAACCACTGAACATCAGGTTCATGATTTCGGACAGGTGCAAACAATCGCAGCGGGTTAAAACGTTTTAATAGGTACCAACCTTCCCCCTAACCTAAAACAATAGTGTGACATCACAAGATTGAAAGACAACTTCGATAGTTGTCCTATTTACAATCATGTCTCATATTCTTATTTTCATTATAAAACAGTGCATCACAATAAATAACACACACATAACGACACAACTAAATGCAGTTATCACATGTATAAGTGCTAAGAATGGTAACTCTGATGGTAATAAAATCATCTATCTGTAATGTTTAGGAAAACATCTTTTTCTATAAAAGATGATAATTTTTAAAAACTTTTTGCACTGTTAAAATCATTTCCTTACCTTTAAAAAGGTAGAACGTGCTTTGTCGTAACACATTTTTTTCCTATATAGATATATATGTATGAGTGCAAATGAGACAACTCTCTATCCAAATAACAATTTATAAAAGTAAACCATTATAGGTCAACTGTATTTGATATATACGAATAATCAACTAAAAATAGAAAGTCCTAAGGCTTGCGAAAATAACAGAAAATGAAAAAAATCCTATGAAATTCAATATCGGCCGTTGATTTTAAAAGAATATTATTCTAAAATAAGATAAAAACATTAAAGTTTTAGTAGATAATTAAAGAAAACTGCCAGTTTCAAATTTTTATACTCGAGGTTAGATTTTTCTAAACCAAAATGTTTTTTTTTTTTTTTTGAAAGATGCCAAGAAGCGATTCTTTCAAATAGACACCCGATCTACTTTCTTTCTTCAATGAAAAACTTGTACAAAATCTGAAAATTACGTAAATATACAAAACCTGAAGTTTGATAACAAGCTCAGTGGTGTCTTATTTTTAATATTCTTTCTTTTTGTTTTTGTTTGGTAAAAACATTATATAAACTACATTTGACGAATGTATTCGAATAATCTATCGATATTGATTTAGAGCCCTCAATAACGTTAAGTGTATACACAAATCAAAATTATGAAACTTGTTCAACGATAGCTTGTGTTATCTGAGTTGCAATCATACCCGAATAATGATTGTGACCAAATTTGGTTAAATTTGTCTCAGTTTTTTCAGAGCAGAAAACTTTTGTAAGATTACAAAAATTTACAAACATTTGGTAAAAATTCACTATAAAGGACAATAACTCCTTAATAGGGGGTCAACTGGCCGTTTTGGTAATTAGACTTATTTGTAGATCTTATTTTGCTGACAGTTTACAGTTTACAGTTTATATCTATCTGTAAGTATATTCACGATAAAAACTACCAACTGCAAAATGTCATCAAAATTTCCAATTCAGAGAATGCAACCCAAAAACGGGTTGTCCAATGTGTCTGAAAATTGCAGGGCAGATAAAACTTGACTTGATAAACAATTTTACTCAGATCTTTCAGATTTGTTCTGTTTTTAGCTAAGGGGGACATCTTGGTTAGTTGCCGGAAAAATGTTTGAAACTAAATACCCCAATGAGGATTGTGGCCACGTTTGGTTAAATTGGCTCAGTAGTTTCAGAGGAGACGATTTTTGTAAAAGTTAACGAACGACGGACGACGGACGCCAAGTGATTAGAAAAGCTCACTTGACCAACTGGGCCAGGTGAGCTAATAAAACTAAACTCTATATCAGTCTTGACAATTTTAACTATTATTTCCAATAAGTTATGATCCTGGTTACTGTATAAATAAATGTAAGTAAAATTCGGTTAGCTGTCTTTTAAAAGTCTTTGATTCCGGTCGCAGTGTGTATATTTGAATTCTTTACAAATTCAATGAATCGTACAAATATTTAAGCGTTTGATTTTATTTAACTTGATATAGCTATTGTAAAACCTTAAACGTATTTGACATTGCTAGTAACAATGACACAATAGATATAATGATATTTCTTTATCAAATATATCGAATGAAAATATTAGTAAATCATATCCGTTTAAAACTTTAAAATCACTCAAACAAATCTAGTTCCTATTAAACACTGGATAAAAAGTTATTATCAATTCACATCGAGCTATGAAAAAACCATGTTCTTGTGTGTTTTGTTCTCAACACGGACATGACAGAAGGTTAAAATGAGTTATATAGTTTGTCAAAATATTCACAATCATGTGAATTATCGAAACAAAGATATGTAGTCAACCTTACACAAGATAAAGTAACAACAATACCGAACTCCGAGGAAAATTGTAAACAGAAATTTCCTAAGCAAATGACAAAATAAAAGTTCAAACACATCAAACGAATGGATAACAACTGGCAATGTCCTGACATGTACGAGTATTTTCCTATGTAGAAAATTGTGGATTAAACCTGGTGTCATAGCTTATTACTACGAAAGCCCGTCTCGTGTGATAAGTTTTGATATACTAGCAGCACGCGAGATATATATTCAGTAGCTGCATTTTCTAATCTTTTCCTGTTAAGATGTTTCATTTCATTGGTCTAAAAAAAATTAAAACTCTTTTTTAATTGGTTACGCTGTATATAGAGGTGATCTCGAAATTCGAAATAAAGATATTGAATCTCGAATCTCGAACTTCAGAAATTGATCTCGCATTTCGAATAGCGGATCTCGCCTAATCCTTCTGGGCTTTCGTATAGTAAACCTCTCTTGTATATGACAGTCGCATACAATTTAAGTATTTTTTCAAAGATTTGTGAAGAAAAACAAACATACACAATAGGTATAAATGTAAACATTAACAATCAATCAATCAAAAAAAATTCCTGTAAATATAAATAAAAACCTTTCAAATTTATAATGTGAAATATTTGCACCCTAAAATATATTATCATAATAATGTAAGCATCTATTGAAATTTCCAAAAATATATTAAATCAACAGTCCATCAAAACGAGGGAATCGTTGGTGAAAAAAATGAAAACAACACGTTTAATAATAATTTATTGCGTCCGAAGCGCTTATCTAGATAATACTTCATCAGGAACGCCAAAAACCCAACATTTGAAATCCGAAGATATATAAGTACCGAAACCGTTGAAGAGCTTTATTTAAAAATATCTAAAATAAATAGCCATTTTAAGTCAACTTTGCCTGAAGGAGTTGAAACCTAAGTTTCATAATAATTTATAAATTTATAAACGGACAATTTTATTTAAGTTTGTTAAATCATGTAAGTACCTAAGTACTGACTCCTAAGCTGATGATACCCTCGGGGACTGATAGACCACCAGCAGAGGTATCGACCCAGTTGTGTAAAAAAATCGCTTTTCCAAATATTGTATAGGCATTTAGCATGTTTAGGGTTACAAAACTAAATCTGTAGATAGTATATACGCTTAACAAAAAATAGTCAATCCTTGACGAAAACAAATAGTAGCGTGACAAGAAAGTAATAACATTTCTTTTTTCATAATTGGTGTAGATAAACATCCTGTTACCCATTATCTGTTTTACAAAAGACCAAACTTTTAAAGACTGTTATGTTATATATATACATACAATATCCGTGTACGTACAACATTGTGAATTTCACATGTTCTTTTCGTTGTATTATATTTAACAAATTAGTATGTAATTGGTTAGCAACTTGTAAAATAGACCTTAAAAATATTTTCTTTAAACGTAATATCCATTGAATTGTCATTATTTATTGGGAATAAGCATTTTTTGGCTCTCGTTTACTATATAAATACTACATCACAACCTTATACCGGCAATTTGATTTCGGACATTAACAATATCGTGTAAGTTGAACAAGGTAACATAAGCGAACGGACACTTGACTTAAGTTGAACAAACGTAATATATACCAAATATCTCATTTTAACAGCTTTCATGAAATAGAAACAAACCACGATTTAATATATATTAGCGTGTATTTTTGTAATATGCATTTTGGTCTTTCAAAATGACGCCAAAGACTTTCTTAGTTAAAGAAATACAGACAACGTAATCGTGGTTATGGCAAAACCAAACCATACAATAAAAATTAAAATCACAAAAATACTTAACTACAAGGTAAATTCAAAACGGAAAGTCCATAACCAAATGGCAAAAGTAAAAGCGTAAATACATCAAATGAATGGACAACATCTATCATATTCCTGATTTGGCACAGTCAACTTATTATGTAGAAAATGGTATACCAAACTTAGCCATACTACTGCCTCTTCTCCAACGGGTAGAAGAAAATCTGATTTAAGTGTAGACTTTTATAGGAAAAGACTTGTCTCTTTAAAGTGGCACACACACAACTAATAAAAAGACGAAAGACAAGTGTGCCAATGATTTATATATATCACTTTGAGGGTGGACAAATACTTTTAATATATGGATGACATAGACAATACAATCACGACTTTACATTCACATTTTCGGAATCAAGTGTAAAAAGTAAAGATCTTTGATTATTAAACGATAAAAACGTATTCACACGCAGAGCAATCACAACACAATGCCAAAAATAGTGATGTTAATATTATAGACTGTAGCAACCTTCATATTATGAAATGATAATTAATTTGATCCACAGAATTTGTTACAAATTTTTGTTTTTGTTTTAAAATATCATTAATGTTATGTAGATGATACTGAACTTACAGAAATAATCCTACAGCAAGTAATGGGCATTACAGAAAATTCTCAATGCAGTAGACGGAGATTGATAGTAGCTGTATTTGTTATACTTATTTCAACAATTGTCTTCATTAGTCTATTCCTTTACTTTCAACTTAAAGGTAAATTATATGATAAAACAAAAAGTTAAGGCAACAATAAAACACTTCAAAGCAAGCTTTTATATTTCGCATTTAATAATTTTCATTTTTTTTATTATCTTACCACTTTTAACTGTTTAAAAGAAATGTAAAAGTTATGAAAGACTCCTTCAACTCCGAAATGAGAATAACTGTTACACTAATAATATAAAGTAACAGCATTCATATTTTAGTAAAGTCTCATTACTACATACGATTTTTATACGCCCGTCAAAATTTTGACGGGACGTATTATGTTATACAAATTTCCGGTGTCCGTCCGTCTGTCAGTCCGTCTGTCCGTCTATCCGTCCGTCTGTCTATCCGTCTGTCCGTCTGTTTGTCCGGCGTAAACATGTCGCACCGTAACTAGAGAACGATATATCCAAATTTCATGAAACTTATTATAGTTGTTTCTTATGATGGTCAAATAATCTGTATACTTTTTGGTGAAAATAAGATTAAAACTTTTTGAGTTACGGCACTTTGTAACTAAAACAGGGGTGAGTTTTTTTCACATGTCGCACCGTATATCAAAAACGATTTTTGATTATTGCTTAAAACTTCAAACACTTCTTAGTTAAATTAATCTTAAGATCTGTATATTTTTTAATGATGATTCAAAATTTCATTTTTGAGTTATTGAGTATTTTGTAAAAAAAGAGGGAGGGTTTTTTTACATGTCGCGCCGTATCTCAAACACAAGACGACGGGCGTATCGTGCGCTCATGGCGCAGCTGTTTATTATTTTTGCGAACTGGTGGTTGATGATTATTTGTAAGAATCAATAACTTTAATTGAAAAAATTTCTATTTCTTGAATAGTATTTCAATTATATTTTTGTGTTTCAATTCTATCAAGCGTTCAATGATGATAGTTGGTAGTTAAAAGAGCTCTATAACAACGTCAGATCAAACTCTGTAGAACTGTGAAAATATCTTCCTCTTAATAAGATCCATGTGAGAACGTTTATGAATGTGGTATCTAGCTTTCAAGTGTCTCAATGCAGATCTGCATCTACGTTAATGACTGCTTTGTCAGAAAAACAGAAAAACGTAAATCACTTTTACAGGATTGTTATATCGTCTTGATTTCGTTTAATATAAAGTTTTATTTCACAATTTATGAAATATTTTCCATTTGTTTTCGGAAACATCATGCTCTTTCTCATTGTATAATTCATATAATGATCCGTGTTAGAAACACAATGCGATGATGAGCCCTGTCATAATGGTGGAACATGCATTGAAGTTGACGAATCTTTTAATTGTGCATGTCCCATTGGTTACAATGGTAGCAAGTGTGAAGGTAAAATGAGTATCAGATATAGTAAATGTTTATGTTTGTTCTAATCAGTTTTAGTTAACGTTTTAGAATAAGATAATATAGAGAACCTTTAATCCAGCGCTCTTTACACTTACTATTTTTTTTTACCTCAAATGCATCAAACATCAGAATTCATTAGAAGTAAAGTTGTACACTGTTAACAGTTTGTGTTACAGTGTACCTGGTAGAGTGTCGATGTAAGTTCAAATAGGATTAAATCTAAAAATCAAATAAAACGAATTTTGATGTGCTCGACACTTGTGTTTAATTAAATCTCTATCAGGTTTTTTTTATCAAAAGTATGTATAGTAAAAACATGTGACTTTACCACGCACATGTACGACAGAAAGTAGTAGCAGCCACTACATGGAAGTTGTAGCGATCTTGTCATAGCAATTGCAATTAAGAAATAATGTCAATTGATGAAAACTGTAGATGTATTTTATTAGTCTATTGTATGTATATCACTTTGATTGAAACAATCATTATAGAAAATTAATCAGCAAATTGCACTGTTCACATTGTCGGCTTTTTAAAGTGAAATACATGTTTATCACTTTGGTGTTGATATGAATATCAATAATATGGTCATATTTATAAATTTCCTGTTTACGAAATTTTGAATGTTTCGAAAAAACTAAGGATGTTCTTATCCCAGTCATAGATTACATTAGCCGTATTTGGCACAACTTTTCGGAATATTGGATCCTCAATGCTCTTTAACTTTCTACTTGTTTGGCTTAATAAATATTTTGTTATGAACGTCCCTGATGAGTCTTATGTAGAAGATATCCCTATTCATTTTTTAATAACATTATCAATAACATTAATGTTTTGTGGATTTCATTCAAGATTTGTTTGTGTATATTCTTGTGTTGAAAGACAGCTTGTAAATAAATCATGAAAGGATATTCATAGCTGTCTTCAAACAGCAATACACATCGACATACATTTCTTATCAAAGAGGAGCGAAAGATACCAGAGTGATATCCAAACTCATAGATCGAAAATCAACTGACAACGCCATGGCTAATCAAAACAGACAAACAATAGTACACAAGACACAACATAGAAAACTTAAGACTAAGCATCATGAACCCAACCAAAACCTGGGGGTGATCTCAGGTTCTCCTGGTGGGTAAGCAGATCCTGCTCCACATTTGGCACCCATTTTGTTGCTCATGTATTAACAAACCCGGTAAATAGTCTAATTCTAATGGTCATATTCGTGAAAAGGGAACGTGATTGAAGTTACGACATAAGGAACATATCTGATATCATCTGTGAAACGCATATTCAATAATGGTCAACAATCTCGTGACGGTGTCCGTAAACTTTACGAAGTGATGAATTCAACTTCACCATTTGGAACTCTTGATTTTAAAATAAAACGGTCACAATTGGGAAGCTGTAAAAATACACAAGTAAATACAAGGAAAAACAATTATTGAAGAAAATTGATCAATGAATTAATGTAGTCGGATTTTTGTTTTAAAAGTGAAATACACTAAATGACGCTTGTGATTTTTCAGAAACACCGTGCTTTGGTGATCTTTGTTTAAACGGTGGGACGTGTACAGTTAGTGGATCTTCTCACTTATGTTCCTGTTTACCAGGCTACGCTGGACTTTCATGTGAAGGTTAAAATAGAATAAATAAGCCTTAATGTAAAAAATAAAATAACAAAAATACCGAACTCCGAGGGAAATTAAAAACGGAAAGCCCCTAATCAAATGGAAAAATCAAAAGCTCAAACAGATAAAACGAATGGATAACAACTGTTATATTCCTGACTTCGTATAAACATTATATAAACGATAAAAATAAGAATGAAAACTATCCATTACGTAATGTCTGTTAACAGAATGACAGACATATATAGATATAAGAAGATGTGGTGTGAGTGCCAATAAGATAACTCTCCATCCGAGTCACCATTTGTAAAAGTAAACCATTATATGTCAAAGTAAGGTCTTCAACACGAAGCCTTGACTCACACCAAAAAGCAAGCTACAAAGGGACCCAAAAATGACTAGTGTAAAACCATTCAAACGGGAAAACCAACGGTATAATCTTTATAAAAATAAAAAAAGAGAAAGAGAAACGAAAAACACTATGAACCACATCAACAAAAGAAAACTGCTGAACATCAGATTCCTGACTCAGGACAAGTGCAAACAATTGCAGCGGGTTAAATCGTTTTAATAGTACCAAACCTTTATCCTTATCTGAAACAATAGTGTTATACCACAACATAGAAAGACACTATGCAATATCAATTGAAATGGCTAAACGCAATCAAAAGAAATATCATCAAAAGTGAAAATACACTGAGCGAATAAGATTGATCTATGACACAATGTCATTACAAAATCAATAAAATAAGGTGTGAATAAATAAAGGCAACAGTAGAATACCTCTATAAGATGACATTTCAGAAAAATAACAATTACCTTAAACAAATGATGCAAAATAGCAAATGTACACAGGTAAATGAAAATAATGTTGTTGTAAAGTATACAGTACAAATGGAGAACGGAAATATATTCTAGAAAATAAATAATTTTGTTGTTCATAGTATGAGAACAGAAGTGAACATTTATAGTCATACCAAACATTTATCAAAGCTGGTGTTTTATTAAAATTAGAGAGACGAGACATGAGGTGGTACCTAACACTACAGGGAGATAACTCCGTGAAATCAGCTAAACGTTTTAATTAGGTTATGTTGTTAAGGGAATATTAAGCTTCTCAATGATCAAAATAAGTGTTTGTCAAACTGCTATATGACCAGTGTAATTTTTCCGATAAAACGGTTGGTTCAAATTTTTTGAAATTTTTATATTTTTGTCATAGGGCCAAAAAGAATACTTTGTCAAAATTTTATGAAAATTAAACGAGCCAAATTATTTTTTGTGAAAGTGTTGGGTACCACCTTAATAGTACGAAAAATAGAAGATGAATCATGATTTAGTATTTTCGAGTTCAAGGGTCCACACATATTCTTTTCATACTTTCTACTTTCATTATGTTCATTACCATACGTCTGATTTTTATTTAGAATTAGATTTTAAACCAATATTCGTAGCATGCAGTGGAAATGGACAGTCACTACTGGACACATGGAGAACGCCGTCTATGGGAAGAGAAATCGTAAACATCAATGAATCATGTACAGCTGGTCATCTGAGAAGTTCGATTATTGACAACTGGAACGGGTCGAGTATTGACCAGGTAAACTTAAATTTAATAAAATGGATCCCATACAAAAGTAATATGCCTACAATTATGTAAAGACTGAAACAGAATAAAGTTAAAAAAGAAGTATTTTTACAATATAGAATGTAGAACTAAAGATGACAAAAGGGAAATACTAACAAATAATAAACGGAGACAAGCGAAAATACATAAAAACAGACATACATTATGACATGTCAGTAAGATATCCAATATTTAAAGGTAGAGGCAAACGTTCCTTCAAAACACACACTTTGTAATGCATATTTGATATATGTTACATAGCTGTAAACTTACATCCATGTCATACAAAATTATGAAATCTACCTTCATTCTGCATTAGAATAAAAACAAACAAGTTTCTCTCAAAATATTATTAAGATAAAATTCCACGAGTAGGTAATCTACTTTGAATATGTGAAGAAGTGTATACGAATTGTATTTCGTCGAAAATAATCTTTATCCATCAGTAGTTGCATTCCATGAAGACATTTTACGTACAATATCACCCCCGCAATGATTAAATTATTAAAAAGTATATTTTCAAATAGAAAGTGTCCAAAATGACAACACATTGATGTGAATAATTATGCAGCGTAAGTGTATCTCCAAGTACCGATAAACCCAGCAAGAAACCTTTAACATTTAAACAATGGACACTTTTCATTTTAATTGAAACTGAAAGGTAGTAATAGCATACAAACATAATAATGATCAATAGATAAGTCTCAACAAATGTCAGAATAACTAAGGCAATCTTTAACATCTCGATCTTTCTTTTTCGTCTGTAAGCACGCTGCTGCAGCCTACGTTTTTTAATGCATAATCGTGACATCTTTAGTATCTTTAAACTACTTCTTATCATCAAAATGGCTTTCATAATGGAGCAACCACTTAACTGATGGGTTTTTCTCTCAGTCAGATTTTTTTTTTTGCGCGAACCTTTGTTTTTTGGTTTTTCGACGCTAGCAATCAAATATTTTTATTTCAATGTTGAACACTATAACGTATTTGGAAAATCTGGGTTCAGAATATTTTTTTTCATCAAATTGGATCAGAATATTTTTCAAGGATAAAACCATTACAAACCCCTTCACCTTTTGAATTCAAAAGGTCGGTCCCTTATTGCTAGAAAAGTTGTTCCAATAATTTACATGCTGTTCTATGTAATGAACATTTTAATGACATAAAGTTTACAAGTGTGAACAAATCTTATGTTCTGGTAATTATACTAGGTGTATAGATGTGAACAAATTTAATGTGAAACCAATGTACATTATATTAAACTAATTATAAACATGTTTACTGTACATGGCGTTTGGTTTGAACACGGCATAAGAATATGCATATCCTGAAACATTGCGTGAGACTAGAATCAATAAAAAAATAATAAAATAGCCATTTCTTATTTGTCATAAATACTTCTGAATCTCTTATCTGAAAACAATAGATATGACTAGAAATTGAAAAGAAAAATCAATCTTTATGTATTTGAACTAAATGATCCTAATGCAAAATAAATAGATGCAAAACACAGGCGTTTAATACCAAACGGATAAAAGATTATGATATAAGACCGTCATTCCATAGATTCACCAAACCTTGAATTATTTAGTTACCTTAGCCGTATTTGGCACAACTTTTTGGAATTTTGGATCCTCAATGCTCTTCAATGCTCTTCAACTTTGTACTTGTTTGTATAAATATTTTGATATGAGCGTCACTGATGAGTCTTATGTAGACGAAACGCGCGTCTGGCGTACTAAATTATAATCCTGGTACCTTTGATAACTATTTGTACAACTGGGTCGATGCCACTGCTGGTGGACGTTTCGTCCCCGAGAGTATCACTAGCCCAGTAGTCAACACTTCGGTGTTGACATGAATATCAATAAGTTGGTCATTTTTATAAATTTCCTGTTTACTAAAATTTGAATTTTTCGAAAAAACTAAGGATTTTCTTATCCTAGGCATAGAATACCTTAGCCGTATTTGGCACAACTTTTTGGAATTTTGGATCCTCAATGCTATTTAATGCTCTTCAACTTTGTACTTGTTTGGCTTTAAAAATATTTGATATGATTGTCACTGATGAGTCTTATGTAGACGAAACGCGCGTCTGGCGTACTAAATTATAAATCCTGGTAACTATAACCAAACGGATAACATTATTATAATCTAAGACCGTCATTGCAAAAATATAAAAAAAACGTACGTACATTTTGGTGATAAGTCTAATAATGTCATGTCACAAAAGAAATGAAAAAAGAATTGTGTTCACCATAACTGAAACATAAACGTCGTTATCCTTAAAACAGATATTCCATTACAATTAACCAATTCCTTATGGTGTCCGTAAAATGTTAGAAATGGACGACCTCATTTTTTTTGTTTTGTATCTTCCTTTTAACCAGTAAATATCTATCAGGGATGGGGCATACAAGCTCTAGAATATCGTATTGATCAACCAGAAATATATACTGCATGAACAGGTGCTGTTGTAATCTTTCGAAATGGCGCTTTAACAACGAAGGAGCTGCAATCATCTCTGTTGTCGTAAAAATGTGTTCAAAACTTATATAAACTGTCAAATTAGAGGCCAATCAAATGTTCCCTTTTCATTCTTAAAGTTTGATCGGATATATGCATCCCATAGAATCACCAAACCTTGAATTATTTAGTTAATTTTTATTTATTTTACCATGAATTACTTTAAATAATAACAATTACTCTTAACATATAGTATGGTATAATATAATTTTAGGTAAAAGTTGAACTATTTACAAATGGAAAATTGGATTTAGGTATTTATTTTGATGGCAACCTATCAACAAGCTCCAATTGGTTTAGTAAAGAACGGATTCGTTCTAGTACTTTCAACGACTTGACGAAATCGTCTACTGTCAACTTTTTCTCTATGGATGGGTAAATTATAAAAAAAAAAATAATAATATTTAAAGACTATAATGTCAGTAAACTGTCGACAACAGATTATTAAAATATACAACTAGTCTACTGATTTATAGTAAAGAAAATATTTCATTAAAACTTTTAAATACTCTGGCTTATCATTTGCTACGATAGAACGTTTTCGTACATACAAAATAAAACTGCCGGATCTCATTATTAAATCTAAAAATCGGTACGCGAAAGAGACGTCAAATATGACTAAAACTGACTATGACTGGAGGTAGAAAAACCTCAGTGTGACACAGTTTCAAATTCATCAATATCTTAAAGTACCGTAATTGAACGTTTCCAAAGAGTTCCTCCTGGGAAAATTGACAGCTTCTTCGACCCTCAATAGTTGTTAAAACGCAACAAAAGCATGAATGATTACAAAATATCGTAAAAATATGTAAAAATGTATATTGATCTTTAGATATATGGGCTAAAACACGTTTTTTTTTCCTTTAACACAGTGACCAAACCATTGATCGCCATTTCTACATCAGCAATATTTATAGCGGCTGTCCAGGTGATTTATTTTGGATGATAGTAATAGATACTGCAGATGCTAATTATCGCCCCTGTGACTATGATAAATTACCTGGAAAAGAATACCCTTACATATTATATGCTCCTAATCAGCATAAGACTACATTGAACGATGGTGTGTTGAATAATGTATTTGTTACATAATGTATTTGTTAAATAATGTATTTGTTAAATAATGTATTTGTTAAAAAAATGTATTTGTTAAAAAAATGAATTTGTGAAATAATGTATTTGATAAACAAAATAATTTTATAATACTAATTATCTAATATCGCATGTTTTGATAGTATCTTTTACGTCTAAATATATATATATATATATATATAAAGAAGATGAAGTATGATGGTAAATGAGACAACTATCACACGGAAACACTAAATAACTTGGATACAAACAAAAAAATATAGGTAACTGTACGGATTTCAATGGAGAGCTGAACATATTTAATTGTAAGCTGGAGAGGTCAACACATATAAAAACAAAACAGAAAAAGATAAATACATGATATAAAATAAATTATGACAGACAGCCACAACTAGCAATAATTGGAAAACTAAATCTTTGGTGGACATCTATGAGTGCTCTTACCATTAGTCACGTTCTTTCTGTCTGTGTTTGTTCTGTATCTGTATCTGTATATATTCTGCCAATAAAGGGACACATTCAGTATGAAGTCAATAATACCCCTTCACCAGTAGAATGTTATAAGTTACAATATCCAATGAATGATAACCTCACATATCTGTTTCAGCCTAACAAATTCATTATTAATTATGATCTGTAATATTTAACTAAAAATTAAAATAGGGAATTTTTCTATAAAGACAGCACTCGACCAAAAAGCAGAAAAAGGCCACAACGCAGCGTGAAAATGTTTCACCAGGATAAAGCTACAGCTGGTCCCTAAACAATAATGTATTGATGCAGTTAACTGATTCATTTTATTCAGTAGATTTGGGAGATAGAAACATATTTTATAAGTTGATTACAAAGATGAAAGAGCAAATAATTTCATTGAAAATTTATCAATTTACTAATATAAAGAGTTAAATATTTTCATAATGGAAAAGATTTAATCAAATCATGGTGATAGAAGTTATATATTAACAGGACATTACCTTATATTATATTTTAGTTCATGATTTGAAATTTATATTTCTTTTTATTTCAGGCACGTATGCAGTGGCTGAGAAGATGGTGATATCAATACTGACATTTTTATGACAATAAGAGTTTAAATTCGTAACTAATTCACAAGACTTGGTTCTTTGTATTTAAAATATTAGAAATGAAAAGCAGATGTATTTGTTATGTGTTGAATTTTTTCCAGCAGCAAATCTTATTTCAAAGCAAAGTATTAAACGTGCGCTCGAGTTTCTGATATTGCATAAGAGATTTATTTTTTTCTAAGTTAATACCGTAACCATTATCTAAAGAAAAGGTAAAATAACAGAAATACAGGACGCTAAGGAAGTTTCAAAATGGAAGGTCCGTTATCAAAAAACAGAATCAAAAGCTCAGACGAATTGATAATAGCTGTCATATTCTTGGTTTGGTAAAGGAATGTGTTTCCGATGTAGATAGTATATGCATGATTTAAAGGAAAATATTTAAACTAATATTCAAGTGCAAATATCTTATCTATCTGCATACAATTAATACCGCATGACCACTACATGTTTCTTGCTGGGTTTTTTTCTGATTTTTGTGTAACAATCACTTTCAAATTGACATTTAGTTCGTATCTTTTTGCAATTACAAGCCACATCACATAACAAAAAAAAAATGATTACACAGATAAACTAAAGCCCGCATTCCGGAAATTTCATTAATTTTGGTACATTTTTAGGGTTATGCTAATGAAATAGTTTAGATTGAATGAGTGTTTTGTTTAAACATATTCTACTTTAATGTTAATTGATACGCTATAACTAGAAAGTAACGAAGGGCTGACGTGTCGTCTACATACAAATCAACAGTAGCTTATAAATCAAATCTGCTAAAGGCAATTCCAAACTTTGAAAAGAAGAACATTAAAAAGTCCTAACAACATGTGTCGATTGAGGCTATGGTGGCAATGTAAAAAAGATGGAAAACCTACATATAACGTTTAGAATACATCCATATTTGTTTAACGTAACTGTAAATTAACGTTTCAATGATAGTAGCATCAGGAGTGACATACAACTTTTACAATTGGTTCGATCCAATGATGGTAAAACTCTACAAGGGCTAAATTAGGTACATAAACAAACACAAATATATAGCTATTTATATTTGGGGAATTTTAAGAGCAAAATATATATGTCTATCTTTAAGAATTTGGTAAACTTTTTTTTTTTTGGGGGGGGGGGGGGGGGGTCTCAGCAACCAAACTGTTGATTGTCATTTTTAATTCATCAGTTATCATGGTTTCTGTACTGTTTCTTTGATCAATTACACGGACAGGAATATGCATACATCTTATATGGTTCTAATCAGCATAAAGTGACATTGAATGATTGTGGGTTAAACTATATATTGTTGAAAAGTGCCTGATGTTTTCTTACTTCAAACTGTATGATTCATTGCGAAATATCTAACCTTGTTTTTTGACAAATTAGACGGAGTTTATCTTTACACCATTTATGTTTAAGGGTAAGTATTGTGCCCGTCGCTTGATATTCTAATGCTTTGAGTTTGTAATTCATCAAGATATATTACAAAACTCTGTTCCGAAAAGTCAAATTCATCATCAATTATAATGTGGTAATCAATTGATTGATTCAATCGATTCATGTTATCCAGGGTAGAATCGGGAGGGAGTAAAATCTTTATGTTATCCAGGATGGAATTGGGAGAGAGTAAAATCTTCATATTATCCAGGGTAGAATTTGGAGATAGTAAAATCTTCATGTTATCCAGGGTAGAATTGGGAGAGAGTAAACTTTTTATGTTATCCAGGATAGAATTGGGAGATAGTGAAATCTTCATGTTATCCAGGATATAATTGGGAGTGAGTAAAATCTTTATGTCATCTAGGGTAGAATTGGGGGATAGTAAAATCTTCATATCATCCATGGTAGAATTGGGAGAGAGGAAAATTCTTCATGTTATCCAGGGTAGAATTTGGGAGATAGTAAAATTTTCATGTTATAAAGGATAGAATTGGGAGGGAGTAAAATATGCATGTTATCCAGGGTAGAATTACGAGAGAGTAAAATTCTACATGTTATCCAGGGTAGAATTTGGAGAAAGTAAAATCTTCACGTTATATAGGGTAGAATTGGGAGAGAGTAAAATATTCATGTTATCCAGGGTAGAATTGGGATAGAGTAAAATCTAAGTTAGGAAAGACGAGACGAAAAGGACATACAAAATCAGCAGTTATGAATACCAGTGTTTCTATTGAATATTATTAATCAGAAACTATTTTAAAAGTCAATACTTTAATATGAAAAAGAGTTATATAAAAAAAACATTAGTTGAATATAAACTAAAATTTTATTGTTTTGAAGATCACATTCATAACCTGAAACATTTTGTGTTCTCATTCCTGGAACCTCTGCAATAGCTGACAAGATGGCGATATCAATTTCTACATTGATATACCATGACGGGAAATACTAATGACAGTATGGGGATATCAATATTGACATTTTTATATCGTAACGGGAAATAACAATAACAAGATAATGATAACAGTATTGAAATTTGTATATCATAGCGGGGAAAAAAACAATGACAGTATGGGGATATCAATATTGACATCATAGCGGGAAATAACAATAACAAGATAATGATAACAGTATTGACATTTGTATATCATGGCAGGAAAAAATGACAGTATGGGGATATATATAGAGAATAATACATGGCAAAATCCGTATCATATGTCGTATCATCCCGAGACATCAATATCAGCCCGAGGGCCTTTAGGCCCGAGGGATGATATTGGTCGAGGGTGATACGGCATGTGATACGGATTTTGCCATGTATTATACGCTTTATCATATATTTCAACAGAAGAGTATTATAGTATATGAACTGTTTTCTGATCCATAGCACTGGGTTACCTTCAGTTCTGCTTTTGTCTTGTTTCAAAGCTTTAAAATAACTGCTCAATTATTTATACGAAGCACCTAGGTTACCTTACAATCTGTTGTTTTGAAAATATTTTGTTTATTATTGTATATATTTAAGTGTTTTGTATTTTTTATAGTTGCATTGAGTGTGCCAAAAAATATGTTGTAAAAACTTGATGTTCGTGACGTCACATACAATATGAAAACTTGATGTACGTGACGTTACATACCAAACAATGACGTCATTCCAGAAAATTACCTATTTTTTGAAAAAAAAATCTTAAGCAAAAAAAAACCCTAAAAAACTGACTTTAGTTAAAAAAAAAAAAAAAAAAAAAAAAGGTATGCGATACGGGTTTTACCATGCGATACGGGGTATGCGATACGGGTTTAGCCATGCGATACGGGGAATGCGATACAGGGTAGGTGATACAGACTGGAAAAAAGAACCTTTATTAGATATACAAAAAAGCTGTATTTTGTACTAAATATATGATAAATATATATATTGCCATTTGTAGAACATAAAGGGGAATAACAATAACAAGATGATGATATCAATATCGACATTGATATATAATAACAATAACAACATTGACAACAAGATAACATTATTTTTATTTATTTATCATAATGGGAAATAACAATAACAAGATTGCAGTGTCACTATCGACATTTATATACCATACTGACACACAGATTATATCAATATCGACATTTATAATTTATATAAATAAAAATGATAGTAACATAATCATGGATCTTGTCTTCTTAATGTATACATAAAAGCACACACGACTGTCAAGGCGTTGTCAGTTTTTTTTTGTTATGTATGAGTTTGATTGTTATTCTTGTAAGTTTGGCCCCTTTTTTCATACAAGTGAGCGATTTAGCTAGCTATAAGATCCACGTGCCCTTCACTATTTTATATATAGTAAAATATTAATATCAAGTCAGGTATATTTCACTTGTGATGTGTTAGAGCTGTGATATTTGCCATGTTACTTTGTTTTAAAAACGTAAAATAAAAATACTAGTTGTTTTGCGTTCTATAGATCTGTGTCACCGAAATAAAGAAAATATCATATCAAAAATCTATAACATACACTTTTTTATTTGAGAGGTTATACTGCATTTGAAATATATATATTTAAGTTAATACCGGAAGGAATATCTAGGGATGTGTTACTCAAAATGATTTCCTTAACAGATACTATCTGATTTTGAAGAAGATGGTAAACCAAGACTTTTAATAGCATATCTGACGTTTCGTTTATCCAATAGCATATCTGTTAAAAAAACTACAAATTGCTCACTTGATGTATATGTGTGTTTCATTTCGTTGGTGTTCAATTTTCAATGCCCTTTATTTCACATTTGAAAGCACGAACAACTAAAAGCGTGCAAATAGTTATAGAGAGTGATATGAGTACCAATAAGACAATTCTCCATCCAAGTACAACGTTAATTCCTAGTTTTGTAACAGGAAATTTATAAAAATGACAATATAATAGATATTCATGTCAACACCGACGTACTTTTTTTTTCAATTTATCATATTTTATTGAAATCTGTACATTTATTAGTTTAAAACATCAAGTTTTAGTTTGATACATCGCAGATAATAATTTTAAGACAGAGGCTGTTTGAATATGAAATATATATATATACATTATATGTGGAGTCTATTTGTTTTTATTTTAGTTTTTTTGTTTTTCTGATGGTAAAGGAGTCCAAAAGAAGAAGAGGACCATTTCATTAAATTTTTATAGCTCGTTCTTATATTTTACTGTTATACCACTGTCCAAGCTTAAGGTAAGATAAGGTTTGGGATCCCCGCAACTTCTCTATGCATTTGCCTGTCAAAAGTCAGAAGTTGTTATTCAGTGGTTGTCGTTTGTTTGTGTTACATATTTGTTTTTTCATTCATTTTTTGTACATAAATTAGGCCGTTATTTTCCTCGTTTGAATTGTTTTGCATTTCGTGGCCTTTTAAAGCTGAGTCTGTGGTATGTGCTTTGATCAGTGTTGAAGATCGTACGGTGACCTGTATTTCTTAATTTCTGTGTAATTTTGGTTTCTTGTGGAGAGTTGTCTCTTTGGCAATCATACCACATCTTATTTGGTTATATGTATATATCACAATACTTTATGAATAAAATGCATTTTCGAAAGAAAGAAACGTGATTAGAAGCTCGTTTTATGCTGTGGTTGAGGATATATATAAAGGCAGTGGTATACCGCTTTTCACAACAAGTAAATCGATGGACAAACAACAAAATCGGGGTAACAAACTAAAACTGAGGGAAACTCATTAAATATAAGAGGAGAACAACGACACAACATTAAAACGTAACACACGTAACATTTGAACGTAACACACACAGAAACGGACTAGGCATTAGACAAAATCCGATGAGAATAACAAATATAACATCAAAACCAAATACATGAATTTGGGATAGAAAAGTACCGTGACACGTCTTATAGTAATGTTATTTCACACTCAAATATGAAAGAAAAAACAAACGAGGCCTCAACGCAAGAATTAAAAAAAAAACTGACGTCACTTACGAAGTGGTGAAAAGTCACAAAAATGACGTCACATTTGATATTCTGAAACAGCACACAAAACATGACGTCACATTTGAATGACTAAAACTATTTCTCAAAAATAAGATAAATTAGGATTGATTTAAGATTATATTTGAAGTAAATTCTGATATTACATTTAATAACAATGCACATTGCAATACTTAATACACAAACCGAGATAGAAATTAACGATATAATATACGATATAATATAGCTATGTCCGGTTTGTTTTGAATCTAACTGCAAACGTAAAACATCGTACAAATTACGTTGAACAAAATCAAATTTAATAAATGATTTGTTTTCTTTACCATAACACATGAAAATAATAGAAAAAAACGTCGACACATATGACAAAATCCGATGAGATTTACAATTATAACTTAAAACTAAATACATAGATTTAAGATAGAAATTTAAAAGTACCGTAACACGTCTCATAGTAATGCGATTTCACGCTCAGCGAAACAGTCACAATAAGGAATAAGTCACGTTCGGTAATTATTAGATTATATGACGTAATTATTGGAAATGACAAACCACAATATACTACGTGGTTAAAATTTCCTTAGCTAGTTTCGTAAAAAACGCATCGTATGGAACAGCCAATTCGTGATGGTGTTCATAAAATTTACGCAGTGTCAATTTAAATCTGTTCTCCTCATAACTTTGTTGGAGCAGTTTCTGAGTAAGGAGCCCACTCCTGTATATGAACTCTGTATAATGTGAACAAGCACGAAAATAACGTATCAATTGAGATATGTAAACAACGTACGAAGGGGCAGAGGGTATGTTACTGCTGAGAAATGGGAAATTGATAATTGGGAAGAAATAAATAACTCACGTTACATAGCGAATTGTATGTCCTTGAACAAAGCGTGTAATCGAAACAATGCCAGGACGCTGACGTCTCGCTTCAAATGATTTTTATAAACTTTCCGGTGCATATAATTCGCTATGATCTATATTGTCCGTTTGTAACCACATCTGACACCATGCATCGTTAATCCTACGATAAGAGATATAAGAAGTACAACACTAGTTATGGCACACACGTATAATTCCAAATAGAAAGAAGTTATTACAGGATGCAAAACTAATTTTAAATCGTTGTGTAAACGTCTGCCGCGCAAATGAAAATTACAAGTACACAAATGAAAGACATTTCACAAGAAGAGGTATAGTATGTAAGAAGACGGGATCAGAAACCGAGAAAAAAACTTTACTTCAAGACCGCAAACCGATAAGAAGTTCGATGATTGCAAGTATTGTGGAAGACAACACGTTCAGAAAAAAGAAGCAAGTCCAGCATAAGGCAAAATATGTGGAAAATGTGGCAAGTCAAATCATTTCAAAATCAAATGTAAATCCGGAAGAACGACTCCGAGTGCAAACAAGCCGAATTTTAGACAAAAGAACAGAAAAACCGTACATGAGGAAAATATGTCTGATGAAGAATATATGTTCTTAGTTCAATGTGTCATATGTTAAACACTGTTGGACTAAAAAGAATAAATGCAATTATGAACGTTCAAAACAAGCAAGTCAAGATCCAACTCGACTGTGGATCGACCGTGAATGTTCTTCCGACAAAAGACTACAAGAATATAATCGATAATAAAGAACTTGCGCAATTGAAACCGACAAATCAGACACTTGTTATGTTTAACAAGATCGAAAATAGGCCTGCTGGAAAGAGGACAATCACAATAGTCAATCCGAAGAATAAGAAATGGAACAATTTATAATTCGTAGTTGTAACTGGAAATGTTCAGCTGATTCTAGGATCTGAAGCGATTCAGTGGATGAAATTTATTACTGTGAACAAAGTTAATATTCAAAATGACAATATTTCGAAAGTAGATGATACAACTAAAAATCAAAGAACTGATAGCACTGTAAGACAGATATTTGAAAAGCAATATTGTTAAGGGAAAAGGAAAGCTACCCGGAAAACTGAAGTTAGAAATTGATGAATCCGATAAGCCAGTCAAGCGCGCTACACAGAAAGTGTCAGTTGCACTAAGAGACAAAATCAAAAATGAACTCGATACTTTGGTTGAAAAAAATATTATTTCCCAAGTTGATATTACAACTGATTGGATATCGTCGACGGTTATTGTCACGCAATCGTCCGGGCAAATAGGACTTTGTATAGACCCGAAACCACTGAATGAAGCGTTGAAAAGGAATCATTACCCGACTCCGACGATTGACGACTTGCTAACAGATTTAGATAAAGCAAGATGATTCTCGGTAGCAGTTGCAAAAACGAATTTTAGCTTTTGCATTTAGAGGAAGATACTAGGTAATTGACAACTTTCGGTACTTCGTGGGGACGATACCGTTGAAAGGGAATGCCGTTCGGTATATCGCCAGCACCCGGGGAATTCCAGCGTAGAATGGATAAAGCGGTCGAGGGCTTAAAAGGCGTGAAAGTTATTCATGGTGATATCTTGTTATATGGTTGCGGAACTAACGACAATGACGCACAAGAAGATTACGATAAGAACCTGATAGGGTTAATGGATCGGTGTAGACAGAAAGTTTTGAAACTAAATAAAGTCAAACTGACACTAAGATTACAGGAAGTTAGCTATCTTGGGCATAGAATTACCGTTTAAAGGACTGAAAATAGACTCCAAAAAAATGAAAGCCATTACAGAAATGCCGATATCTGAGTACCGACAAGCAGTTCAGAGACTTTCGGTCATGATGAAACAGAAGTTTGCACCATGTCTATTCGAAATCACCGCTCCACTCAGACAATTGCTTAAGTCCTTAAATGATTTCAAATGTGATCCTCACGTACACGGTTTTTCATTTGATCAACTAACAAACATATTATCAAATACACCGGTACTTCGATACTTTGGTGAAAAGAAAGAAGTCATTTTACAGTGTGATGCATCGAAATCAGGACATGATGCTCGTTTGTTGCAGGAGGGACAACCAGTATGATATGCGCCGAGAGCATGAACACCAACTGATGAAAATTATGCTCAAATTGAAAAAGAATTACTAGCAGTAGTTTTTGGAATGGACAAATTTGAAAGATACACATATGGAAGTAAAATCGTTGTCGAATCAGATCACAAACCGCTTGACATTATTTGTAAGAAAGCTTTGCTTACCGCTCCGAAACGACTACAAAGAATGCTGTTACGTTTGCAAAAGTTTGAATATGTTGCTGTTTCAAAACCAGGAGTTGAAATGTATAAGGTAGACACATTGAGTAGAGCATATATTAATATAGAATCAAGTGGACAAGATAAAAGATCGGAAACCGAGAAAGAAGTTGAAACCGTGAATGCGATTCAAATTTTACCGATCACTGCCATAAGATGTAAAGCACTACAATCAGCTACCGCAGAAGATGAAGAACTTCGAATTCTTTCGACAGTTATAAAGGAAGGATGGCCTATTAACAAGGATGCCGTAGATATTAAGATACCGAAGTATTTTCCGTTTCGAGAAGAACTTATGATTCAGAATGGATTGATTTTCAAAAGTGATAGGGTTGTAGTGCCAAATAGTGCAAGAGCAGATCTGACAGAAAAAAGCACATTCTAGTCACATAGGAAAGTCTTGCATTAATTGTAAATCCGTCTAGAAACTAATTAAGCTAATTACGAACCACACCAAACACAGGGATTGAACTCCAATGCTCCGGAAGAGAAATCAGATTCTGCTTTATATGTGACACCAGTCGTTGTGCTCATGAATGTACATACCCGGTGATTAGTCTTTTTGTATAATTTCAAATAGCGAACATAATTATCCGTCGTTATAGTTGGAAAAGATATTAAATAACGGTCAGCCAGTTCGTGATTGTGTCCGTAAAATTAAGAGACTATTTTAACTTTACCTTTTGAAACTCTTGAAGCTACAGGGTCTTTGTAAGCAGCAACCATGTATCAGGGAAATCATTACAGAAATTACAAGCCCTCAGATGCCGTAAAAAATGCGAGATATATACCCACAAGCAAGCGCTACTGGATTATTGTGACCTATACATATGGACAGTTCACAATTGGGAAGCATATGTCATCTCTTTTTTCTTCAAATTTTGTTTTCATCAGACCCTTGTAGTTATTTTAATAGGTAGATGTAGGTCAAGTTATGAAGCAGACTCAACTGTATATGTTGTATTTTTTATCTCAGGTTCGAAGGGATAGTATGAGTGCATTCAACAATCATCAAACTTTTAATTACATTGTATAAAGGTGTACAAATTAAACCACAAAAATACTGAACTCCGAGGAAAATCCAAAAAGTAAAGTCCCTAATTAGATGGCAAAATCAATTGCTAACAGATCACACGAATGAGTAACACCTGTCATATTCCTGACTTGGTACAGGCAAATTAAATCTTTAAAATAAGCTTGAAATTAATAGTTTATCCTAGAAAAATCGAACGTTTCGATATTATAATTTCAAATTTGTTATAAATGTCATTAATGATCAGGGAATGTAAGGGAATGTAAGAAAGACGATTCGTTGAAATGTAAGCGAGCAGGCTTATAGGAACTAATTACAATGTATCAAAAGAGTTACATACAAATATATATTGTATAAGACTATTATATATTATATTTGTTTTCAATATTGATTAAATTCATAGTTATTTCTATTAGAGCTGAACTGTCTTTTATTGTGCTAATTGGTTCAATTTATACGTCATTATTATATATTCAAGAATTCTTAGACAACGTAAAAGTATGTTTGTTACAAGAATAGCTTGTCTTCTTTTTCCTTTTGTATTCACAGTGGAAAGTGCAGCTATAAACACAACAAAGTTTGATTTAAAGTCATCTAAAGGGATTATTTCAACAAAATTAATCAAACGGGATGTGATCGTCAAATCTTTGATGGAGTGCGCGTCTCAATGCAGCAGTTATGACGTTTGTGAAACAGCAAGTTTCGATTCTCAGACGACGTCGTGCAACCTCTCTTCGTCATGCAATCCGGAAACACTGGTATTACCAAATGCAACATTCATCAGAAAACGTAGCAAACGAGGTTTGTATATTCATTCAAATTGTATTCGTTATGAATTTAGCAAACACATCTTATCTGTTATTTGTTTTATCTTTCATTTGCTTTTATCTTTTATTTGTTTTTATCTTTTGTTTTTGTTTTGATCTTTTATTTGTTTTGATCATTTATTTGTTTTGATCTTTTATTTGTTTTTATCATTTATTTGGTTTTATCTTTTATTTGTTTTTACCATTTATTTGTTTTTATCTTTTATTTGTTTTTATAGTGTACCCTTTGACAAAACAGTTTTGTCTCGCTTGCGACGAAAGTAGCAGAAACAGCAGAATACGAGACACAAGGGTAACAATACAGCGATGGCGACGGTGACGACACAAACTGTTCGTTTAATTCTTACATTTTAGAAGGTAGACGCTTCATACCTTTTTTTTAAAAGTTCATTGACTGCTTAAAAAATAATGTTTTCGTAAAGTAAAATACTCACTTATTATGAATAATAGGAAATCTATTTTTGGTATATGGGTTCCTTCCAACGTTTATATGTCCGTCAAATATAATTCAGTTGAATTTTAACCTCATTTTCTTGATCAGGGATCAAGGTTAAAGTTACTTGGTCAAGTCCGTATCTCAGAGACTACAACCATTAAGTCACCTATGTTTGGCGTATGGAATAGCTGTAAGTTGTATCTGACCATGATCATAATTTAAATTATATTTTCAACGAATAAACAGGCATTTCCATAAAACTATCATATCAGGTAAGTATGATCATTAATCCTTATTTACTCTTTATTAGTATAAAATAGTTATTGTTCTACTATTGTGTCTTAATATGTATCAAATCTAGTATGCTTTCATTGTGTGTCTATTTTATGTTAGTTTTGGTTGGACATGATTCTGATGTCTGTACCTATTTAGCCATACACCAACAGTCCAACAACAGTAACAGAAAGGTACCAAATGTAAAAGGCAATACCGTGGCTTTTTCAAAATACAAAATAAAATCTTGCAAATATAGTATCTACAGACTATTCCATAAACGAAACCTTTAAAGTGTCAATATCATTATTTACAAATGAATATTAATACAAATAGATGAATGAAGTGAACATTTCATAAGTTGAAATTAAATAAATGTCTTTCTTAATCCTATTTTGACATTCTCGTATAGGGTGACACCAATGTCTTGCTGCCACAAGATACGTCAGAGTTTTAGATAAACATGTATTGTTCATCCATGTTCCTTTGTATTCTAGCAAGAGAAAAGTGTGTGTGCTTTGCAGCAACATGTCATAAAAGTAGATTAGTCACTTATTATGAATAATAGGATAACTATATTTAGTATATGGGTTCCTTTCAACTTCTATATGTCCGTCAAATAAAGATCTGCTGGTTCTCAACCTTATTTCCTGGATCAATGATAACGGTTACAGTTACGTTGTCAAGTCCGTACCTCAGATAATAAAACCCTTAGGTTAATTATAATTGACGTATTGAATAATTATAAGTTGCAAGATAGTTATTGTACCACTGGTGTTTCTTATATTATCAAATCTATTTTGATCTCATTCTGTGTCTATGTTATTTTAGTTTCAGTTTGACATGATTCTGCTGTCTATAAAAAAAGAAGATGTGGTATAATTTCAAACGAAACAATTTCCAGAAGGGACCAAAACGACAATACAGTATAAGAAAGTATGAATAAAGTGAATAAAATTAGATGAATAAAGTGAACAAGTGAACATTCAATGAGTTGAAATTAAATAAATTATCTATTTGGTTCCTATTTTTGCAATCTCGTAAATTGTGACACTAATGTCTTGCTGCCATAAGAAACGTCAGATGTTTTACATTAACATGTTTCATTCATGCATATTCATTTCTAGCAAGAGAAAAGCTTGCTTGTTTTGCTGCAGCATAACTGAAATTCCTTCAACAAGTACACAGCTGGTTTTTGTAGTAAAAAAATCCTGAATATTCTAAGACTTTACTTTAGATAACTTCAATTTCAGTGAGCAAATTTCAATTTCATATATAACTGCCATACTAAAAAAAAGGAGATAAACAGATTAAGATAAAGTGATTTAAAAACATTTATAAAACTATATGTATTGAAGTTGTTTTTTCAATTAAAATTAAATTTTTACTAGACTAAGTATATTATTTCTAGATTTCAGTTATGTTGATTTGTAATATACATTTGTATCCAAGAAACTTGACCAACTTCAGACAGTCCAACCGTATGCGTATTTTGATATTTTTTTTTTATACATAATATCCAGAAAATATATTCATATGGTCTTAAACATATCCAACATAAAAAAAAATAAAAAAAATAAACGGTATTTAACATGCCAATATTTAATTTCAAACATCATCGCTTCCAATATGAAAATCATAAATATGTAATGTGTAATTTCTAAAGCCTTACAACTAAATTAAGTACCACAATTTTGCAGACACAATCTGATTCATAATAGGAAAGCAAATGAAGTTTAAATGTTTTTTAAATTGAGACATTTTCTCGTTATTTACTTAAACTGGAAATATATGCTATTTTGGTAATTTATAGACTATGAATAATGATTATACCTATGTTTGCTTTCTAAACAAACATGTTACATGATCTTAAATCTGCATTAAACAAAATCAATGATACAAGGCTTATTATTTTGTACGCCAGACTCGCGTTTCGTCTACAAAAGAACGATCATTAACGCTCCAATTAACAGTTAAAATGACAAATAAAGGCATATTTCTTTTGTTTATCTAAATCATGGGATTTCCATATGTTAGAATACATGTAGGAGGTTGTTTTATTGTATTTATCATTCCTCACATTTCTTCCCCAGACGAAAACAATGTTGTCCCTGAAATTCGGAATTTTTCCATTCTATGTTAGAGAAAATTGTAATTTTTATGTATCCTTCGTATTTTGCAGCAATATCAAATCATTTATATATATGCACTGTTATGTATTCTTAACTATATCAATGTATATGGAAAAACACAACCCAAACAAGTATTGAATTTCGTATCAAAATAAGATCGTCCGATAATTCTAAAAAAAAATCATCATCTGATGAAAATCAAATGTGCGTTGCTGCACATAAACTATACAGAACGTTATGAAATATATACCGGAAACTTTCCAAAAACTTAACTATATGCCAACTGTCAAATATATTAACCACATTATCACACTGATGTAGGATATTAACCACATTTGTATCTCTGTATCGGTTTGCTTAATTAAAAACTTCGTAAAGATGTCGTCACTTTATTAAACTTTACATTGCCTAATTTATATAAAATGATAAACGTTAGGGAAATAACAGTTAACCTTTTCGAACACGAATATCCGATGAAAAGTTTTGCCACGTTGGAATGATACAGATAGAGACTAATGTTTTCTTTTCGTTATAGAAACAAATACTAGTAAATATACGATCTTAAGTGTACAATGGAATTATATGCGATTGTCATACAAGTGAGAGGTTAAGCTAGCTATAACACAAGGTTTTTACATGAAGACATGCATGTACGAAGTCAGAAAAATGGCAGTTGTTTTCCATTCGTTTGATGTGTTTGAGCTTTTGATAAGGAAATTTCCGTTTTAAATTTTCCTCTGAGTTCTGTATTTTTGTTATTGTACTTTGTAATAAATGTTGCGTAGTCATCACCGGAGTTCGAATTCGAATGATATTTTCAAAGTTTAAACTGAAATAATATGTGACAGTTAAAGTACGAAATGATTAAAGTCATGCCTGTTGATTAATTTATGAAGATATATACCATTTGAAAATGTACAAACGAACTCGGGTAATTCCAAGACTTTTAATTAGGGGGGATATAGAACATACTGATTTCCTTACTTGTGCATCATGTATACATTGGTGCATGATTGTTAGCGACAGGTATTGAAAACAAAAAAATCAGTCTGTTTGTCTTAGTTTATAACCTCAATTTTAAGAAGAAAAACAAAAAAATAAAGCATAACTACTTTTCTCTTTAGTATCATACACAATTTGAAATGGATATATAACATGTACGTCCTTAAATACTAAATGACTGATCATCATAATTATGTAAATATATAAAATTTTAGGATTATGCTTGATGATTTATCTCCTTGGTCTTGGTTTTTATAGAAGTACAAAAACAAATGGCTGACTTGAGAACAAAAAATTAGTACATTTACCAATTGAAATACATGTTTTAACTGAATGTGCCAAACTCCACTATAGATTGTCGGTTTAAAAATATATCCAAGTTGAATCAAATAGTATGTCTGAAGCTGCAAATGTTGGTATATAGACCAAATAATCTGTCTCTTGTGTGTTCACATTTGTCATTTCATATTTCCTTTTGATTATTATGATTTTTTGTGTCCACACGGACAAAATGATAAAACGGAAATATGAAATGATAAATATAGACACACAAGAGACATATAATACGGTCTAGTTGGTTTCATACAAAAAAATGGTCGTGAAATTTCCCATTAGATATTCATCATATACCTTTCTTTCACTATAAGAGACCAGCTATATTGTGGTCGTTTTAAGGATGTTATTTGAAAGATTTATTATCTTCTTCTATTTTCGAATTCAAGGGTTCAGAAATAGCCTTATCATACCTCCTCCTTTTAGAATGTCAATTAACAAAAGACTGGTCTTTATTTTTAGAATTTAATCCAATATTTGTGGCATGCAGTGGAAATAGACAGTCAGTACTGGACACTTGGAGAATGCCGTCTATGGGGAGAGAAATTGTAAACATTGATGATTCATGTAATGCTGGACATCTCACAAATTCAATTATTGACCACTGGAATGGTTCGATTTTTGACAAGGTACATTGAAATTTAACAAAGAGCATCTCGTAGTAAACGATTGTGCCTTCAATTATGTAGGGCCTGAAAACACATAATCGGTCCAAAGCTAAAATTATAATTATTTGACCCTATTAAATGTAGAAATGAAAAGAAGACAAGGGAGAATAAAACATTGAATATTGCAAAGAAAAGCAGAAAATACCATGTTCAAAAGAAAAATACATAAAAACATACAGTATGACATTTCAGTAAGAAATGAAATGAGTAAAGTATCCTCGACAAAACATACAATTTCAATGCATAACTAACACATGTACATGTAACATAAACATGATAAATATATATTTCATAGTAAATAATTGACATTTTTAAAACTACAAAAAGGTAAAGATTAAATAACTCCGGCAGACAATTTACTTTGAAGTTACAATGAACTTAGTCTAGACTATAATAATTAATTTTCATCTAAAATATTATTAATCTGTCAATATTTTAGTTGCATAAAATACTTTTGATGTACAAAACAACTTCATTAATGTTGAAAATATCAGTATTTTGTTAAATCAAAAGTGCTTCCATTGACAACATAGTGATGTGAAGTGATAGAGGGGTTATTTATTTAAATATTATGTCTGTATATTTTTTCAATATGATCAACTTTTCGAACATCTGGACATAAGCAGATTTGTGACATGAATGGTTTGCTGGCAGAGTTTATGTTATGGTGGATTGGGGTGGGGGTTGGGGGGGGGGGGGGTGGGGTGGTCTTAATCCAAACTTTTTTCAATAATTAGTCAAATGTTTTTATCATGCATTTTTCCAAAATATGATAAAAAGTGTGGGTCAGCGGACTTTTTTTCATGATACGGGTTGTCCAAAATTGTCAAATTTTGTATAGATTATACATGAAAATCAAATTGTGTGAGATAAAAAGAAAACTACACCATAGAATGCTAAGATCTTTTAAGATAAAATGTTAGAAATTAGCTCTTGTAACATGTTCTCAGAAATAAAATGGGGTCACTGGACTTGTTTTCCTGCTACATACAAAAATTGGTAAATTCACAACACTTTCTAATTTAAAAAAATACTTCATATGATTTTTTTCAACTATTATCTGGGTTATCTTCCCTTATGTGACAAAATTGAAAGAAAATGAATCAAATAAAAATTATGAGTATTTTTTAGAACATAATGTCGTAAATATGATAAAACATTTAATTTTCTATATCAACATGACAAGTGTTACACATGAATTATATACTGCTCACAAAATTTGCACATTTTATTAAAGATCTAGACCTATTGTTTATGCTATTCCAAATCCAAGATGGAAGCCACCTTAAATGTTTACAGCTTGAAAATAGTTTGGACTATTAACTTCAAATTTGTATTTCCCGTAACAGTTTAACTTTTTATATAATTGAAAAATTTATACAATATATGGTAATGAAAACGATAAATTAAGAGGGTAATACACTGACTTTACCAAAACACATCACCTATCGTTAGTAATTCGTATCTTGTTAATATCACGACCTCAGTCAAAAACATTTCTGAAAATTCCGAAAGTCACATCAGGACTGGATCTTTAATATATATTTGTACTATAGATAACTAATATGGAAGGAACTTAATAATCAATGGTTCATAACTAATTAATCTAGCCTGTCAGCTTGTTTTTTAGCAAGTAAAAAGTACAAACTAATGTAAGAATAACTCAGAGTACAAACCCTTATGTTTTACATGAAACTCAAATCAATAAAAGATAATGAAATTGCGTTGATACATTCATGTAACGCACAGTTCATAATTCTATTGTATTGTACTCGTGTACTGTCGTAAATTAATTGAAGGGTTCTGTTGTTATTCTGTGGTAATATAATATTAAATTATTTATTTATGTATCTATTTCTTCTTGAGTTTATTTGTACTGTATTCCTGTCACGGAGTGTTGTCATTTTAGCGGTATTTTAAACATTGCCATATAAGGGGGAAGTTTGGCAAGCCATAAAACAATGTTCAATTTGGGATAAAGAGGATGGCATGGTATTAACGACATTTTGGACTGTGTCTTTCGACATTTGTGAAACTAAAATTCTATAACGGTCAACTAACGTGTGATAGCGTCCGTAAACATTCAAAACGGATGACTTAAAACTTGAGACCTTTGGTTTATATTTTCTTTGTAAGCAGCAAACATCTATCAAAGAAATCGTGATGGAAAATGAAAGCTCTTGAATATTGTATTTAAAGTAGAGATTTTCTCCATATTCAGGCGCTGATGTAAAATATTGAAAACAACACGTTATTAATTTTTTGCGTCCGAAGTGCTTTTCTGGATTTACTTTCATCAGGAACTCTCAAAGCCAAACATTTGAAATCAGAAGATGTATAAGTACCGAAAACGTTGAAGAGCTGTATGTCAAAAGTACCTTAAATAAATAGCCAAATTCATCTAAAGCCAACTTTGCCTGAGGGAGTTGAAACCTTAGTTTCTTAATAATTTATAAATTTATAAACGGACAAATTTTAGTAAAGTTTGTTAAATCATGTCAGTACCGAAATACTGACTACTGAGCTGATGATACCCTCGGGGACTGATAGTCCACCAGCAGAGGTATCGACCCAGTGATGTAAAATATTGAAAACAACACGTTATTAATTTCTTGCGTCCGAAGCGCTTTTCTGGATTTACCTTCATCAGGAACGCTCAAAGCCAAACATTTGAAATCCGAAGATGTATAAGTACCGAAACCGTTGAAGAGCTGTATGTCAAAAGTAATGTTGCTACGCAGGACTGTAGAGTCCACAATAAAGATTGATCTTGTTCTTATGTCGTAAAATCTTGTATTCAACGAACCTTCATTATCATTTTCTAGATGCATGTCAAGCATACTTGATTGCATCTATGGTTCCTTTTAACAAAGTTCGATTGGAAATATGCGCTCAGTATAGTCGTCAAACATTGAATTTTTTAGTGGGTGAACATTATCTTAATAGAAGATAGTAAAGTTAAACGATAATGTTAGGTTCTTTAAATATTTTATAAGAAGCATCTATATGAAGTCAGCCTCAAAATATTAATTGTCTTTGATATGAATAGTTTTTGATAATAACAATGACTTTGAAAATATAGTATAGTGAACTATCATTTTAGGTTAAAGTTGAGCTATTTTTAAATGGAAAATTGGGTGTAGAGATCTATTTTGATGGCCACCTTTCCACAAGTTCCAATTGGTTTTCTATGGAACGGTTGTGTTATAGTTCCTTCAACTACCTGACACACACGTCTATCTCCAACATTTTCTCTATGGATGGGTAAACTATTTCATTTCTTTAGAGTAGCATATTACCATTATAATGTCAATAATTGATTTTAAACACATTATGTTCAAATGTTAACATACATATATTTTAACGATTGAGGTAAAATACAAGACATTAACTCTCAACTAAAATACAAGCCGTATTAGTTGATACGCTAGAACATATTGAAGGGCTGGCATTTTTTCCACATAAAAATCAGCAGTTGCAGTAGCAGGGGCTTTCCGTTTTGGGTTTTCCTGAGTTCGGTATACTTTGTTATTTTCCGTTTTATACGAATCAAAGCTGTTTGAAGGCAACTTCAAACTTGGAATTAAGGAGTATTAAAAACATCAAACTCTTAAAAGAAATTTGTCAATTGGCTGTTTTAGAATCTGAAGAACCATTGGTAATTTCATTGTTCGTACCCCAAAAAGAAAATCACGTCACGTCATTGGTTGAATTGTCATTGTGTATGACATTTTAAACCAATCACGGCGTTTTGGTGTCCACTTTTAAAAATGTTACCCAGGATGCATTAGATTCTGAAACGGCGAATTACGGCTAAAGTTTGACTAGAAAAAGGGAAAAAACAATGACAATATGTTAATATCAATATCAACAATTATATAACATAACAGGGAATAACAATGACAAGATGGTGATATCAATATCGACATTTGTATACATTAAAAAAGGAAGTAATACCATAGAGAGTGTCTTCTTAAATTTCTTAAATAATAAAATCACATGCGAATGTCATTCAGGTGAGCGATTTTTCTAGCTATAAAACCAGGTTTAATCCACCATTTTCTACATAAGAAAATGTATGTACCAAGTCAGGTATATACCATTCGTTTGATGTGTTTGAGCTTTTGAATTTGCCAATTATTTAGAGACTTTCTGTTAAGAATTATCCTCGAAGTGCGATATTTTTATAATTTTACTTTTATCAAGACTTGTTACTTTGTTTTTGAAACGCTAACTGTTTTGAATTTAAATATGTGTCCCAGAAAAGAAGAAAATCTCATATCAAATTACTTTAAGATAAGCTTCCTAATTTTCGAAGATCATAGTGCATAAGAAGTAGTTGTGTCAAAGTTAATATCGTAATTGTTATCTAGGGAATGCGTAACTCAAAAATATTTCCTCAACAGATAGCATCTGATTTTAAGTAAGATATTGAACCAATGCTTTTAATGATATAGCTGACGTTTCGTTTATCCAACCGCATATATATTAAAAAACTGATAGTTGCTCACATGCTGTATATTTGGGTTTTATCTCGTTAGTGTTCGAATCGCAATGACCTTTATTTCAGATTTAAATGCAGCAAAAAGAACGACAACCGAAAGCATGCAAATAGACATAAGAATATGTTCTATGAGTGACAATGAAACAACTCTCCATCCAAGTCAAAAGTAAACCACTATTGGTCAAACTACGGTCTTCCACACGGAGCCTTGGCTTACACCGAACAGCAAGATGCCTAGTGTGAAACTATTTAAACAGGAAAGCAACAGTCTAATATATATATAAAAAAACGAGAAACAAGAACACTAATGAACCACATCAACAAACGATACCCAATGAAAATCAGGTTCCTGACTTAGGACAGGTGCAAACAAACGCAGCGGGTTTTAACGTTTTAATAGGTACCAACCTTTACCCTTACCTGAAACAATAGTGTAACACCACATCATTGAAGGTCAACTCTCGATAGAATAGTTGTTCCATTTAAAAATCATGTCGCATATTCTTATTTTTATTATAAAAAAATACATCACAATATATAACACACACATTACGACACGACTCAATGCAGCCATGTATAGATTCTAAGCATGGTAAAATCTGTATCTAAAATGGTTTATCTAAACATCTTTTTCTGTAAAAGACTATTTAAAAAAAAATCATTTTGCACTGTTAAAATCATTTTCGTATCTTTAAAAGTCTTATATAGGTAGAACGCGATCTGCCGTAAGAAATTGTAAGATTGTGCAATCGTTTTCTTGTTTAATTGAATCGTCGTTGAAAAATGTTACTACAAATTGATTTGCTGCACCTGATATGAAGGCTTCTTTTGTAAAACGAATGCAGTTCTACAAGTTTTACTTCCTGGGCATGTGATAAGATGTTTGAAACTGTAAAATTTCTCCTTGACAACATCAAAGAGGTTTCAACAATAAAATGTATCGACAGTGGTTGAAAGTTTCCGATCTGGTAGTAATTGTGTCGCTTAAATAGCAGACTTGTTTCTATATTTGACAGACTTTGTATGCTCAAACCCATTAACGTCAAAATTCTATTTGATTGATACATTAAACAACACTGAAATACATTTTCTTTAACTTCTGTTAAAGACTTCTGGGTCAAACGTACCTTCACTGTGACCATTTTTTGTTTGTTTAATTATATCAAAATTAACAAAAATCACAGTTAATATATATGGGTAATATAGAAGAAACGTAATTGTCCTTTATGAAATGAACATTTGACGATAGAATTAGTAACATATTTAATGAGATAAAAGCATTTAATAAATACTAACGGATCATCAACTAAAGATAGACGGTCACGGCGAAAAATAAAACAAAATAAAAAAACCAATTCCTATGAAATTCAATATCTGCCATTGATCTAAAACGAATTTATTCTAAAGGACAATAAATACATTATTTTCAAATAGATGAATCTACAAAATTGCCAGTTTTAGATGTTAAATATACGTGGTAAGATTTTTTAAAAACTAAAAAGTATTTTTTTCAAGATGCCAAGAAGCCATTATCAGAAATAGACACCCGCTCTACTTTCTTTCTTTAATGAAAAACTCGTACAAAATCGAAAAATTATGCAGAATCGGTAGTTTGATAAAAATCTCAGTTGTTTCTACGTTTTATCACCTCTTTTTTTTAGGAAAAACATAATATAAACTTCACTGGGAAAATTTATTCAAATAATCTATCGATTTTGATTTATAGCTCTCATTAACGTAAAGTGTAAACAACTTTTTGTTAAACAATAGTTTATGCTATCCGAGTTGCAACCATGAAACTTATCTAGAGAATGGCGTCAGTACTTACAATTTATAATGTGTGTATAAATATTTTTCATTATTGAGTTTTAATGAAATAAGAAAAAGCCAGTTAGATTAGAAATCTAACATGTCTAACAAAAACAATAAAATTGAGAATGGAAATGGGGAATGTGTAAAAGAGACAACAACCCGAACAAAGAGCGGAAAACAGCCGAAAGCCAGCAATGGGTCTGCAATACATCGCAAAAATCCCGCACCCGGAGGCTTTCTTCAGTTGGCCCCTAAACAAAAATGTGTACTAGTTCAGTGATCATGGACGTATGAACACTTTGACAAGCAAATCTTTTTTTTCAAATTCTAAATTTGCATCTCTAAATACAATGTGCAATAAGTTGCTGCCTTTGAAAATAAAATTAAACTCCATTTCAGTCTTTTCAATTTTAACTATTATTGACAATAAGTTATAATCCTGTTTACTGTATGAATAAATGTAAGTAAAATTCTGTTACTTACATTTATTCATACAGTAAACATGATCATAACTAAATAGATTTGTCTCTATAAATGTTTTATTATTCAATTAACGTATGTTTCCATTCATTTATCATTCCTACTCGTTCAAAAAATATTGCAGGTGACCGCTTAATTTAAATTAAAAAATGAATCAGATTTAACGACCATCCAACAACCTAAAATCATTTTAGTTCAACATGGTATTTCAGTCAGGAACAACAATCGCTAAGGTTCTATGTAACACATGTTGTTTAGAATGAAATGTGACGATCATGCGACAGCTTCCTAGAAAATAAGACAAGTTTGAAACGAAAGCCATGGAATATCGTACCAACTAGGAGATATATACTCTTGTAAAAGTGCTACCTAAATGCTATGTCCTCAATGGAACGTCCACAATAAGAAACATTAAAAAAAAATTAAAAGCCAGCTGTTCAGAGAACAATTGAAGGTCTTTCAATTCTATGATATGAAAAATATAAAATTAAAATTGATATATCACTTCCAGTGCCAAATGATAGCTTATTGTAAACTGATTTTAAAAATATATGGTTTCACTACACTTTTGTTTGAAACAAAGGAAGAAAATCTGTTACTTCTAGTTTAAACAAATCTCACTTTCAGTATTATCTTATAGTTTACTTGACACTGATTCCAAATATATATGATTCTATATACTTTTACAATAAATAATCACACAACATACTACTTTCGGTTTACACAAGGTCATTTCCGGTTGTTTTGTTCGAGGTAATATGGCTAGCAAGCTAATAAAAAAAGTCCTTTAGCTTTATCATGCATACATATAAAGTTAAAGAAAAGGTCAAAATCTAAAACATCAAAATTGAATATGACCTTGAACGCAATTTCAAGGTCATAAACCTAGGACCCCCAATCAAAAGACCCTAGGTCTTTATTATATATGGTTAATGAGATATATCACCATTCGCATATAATCAAATAAAAGAGTGGAGAACACTGCAATTTAACTTATTCTAAATACAAAAGGGTAAATATCTCTCATATGGGGTCTCCGGACCGCTTCGGTCAAAATTATTCTTAAGATCCTGAGAATATAACGAGGAAATTGGTGAAATAATATTGTCGTAATCTTTTATGGTTGCGAAGGAGATGATAACACAAGAAAAACAGTGTTTGGTGAGATAACTCTTACAATAAAAAGTGTTTGGTTAAACAAGGTCAGTTTTGAAGTCGCAATATCTGTTCGATATTATACATGCATGAAAAAGATCTAAGCGACATCTAACGAAACCACCAAACACCGACGGAAAAGACAAAACAATAATTAAAAACCAATTGTCCAGAGAACAATTGAAGGTCTTTTCACCCAAAACAATATATTTGATATGAAAATAACAAAATCAAGTTCAACATGTCATTTCCAGTGTCAACTGATAAATTATTGTATACTGATTCCAAAAATATATGATTTCTATAAACTTTTGTTTGATATAAGGGAGATAATATGCTACTCCCGGTTTGTTAATTTGCAATTTCCGCTTTTATTTAATAGTTTGCTTAAGGAGGCTCGAGGGTACAATAATTTAAGAAAAATTTTAAACATTATTTTTTTCATAATAAATTTTATTTAATACACTATCAATTGTTACTTTATGTTTTGGTACAAAAATCGAATCGTTTTGGCCCCAGATGACTTTTAAAATATTTACATCATTGCAAAAGCTCCAAATTAGCTCCCTTCGGTGCTAAAATGCATGTTTTTTGCATTAAAATTGAAATATCTTTTTTAACTCATCGGTGACCTATATTTTTTATTAATTATTTTCAAATAAGCTGTATTCAAAGTAAACAATTATAAAATTTAAGCGATTTCTTTAATTTAGTCCTTTTTTATTTGAATATTCTCTATATTTCTCCTATTAGTTCAACAGAAAAAAGTACCATTACAAAAATGCATGAGCAGATTTTGAGCTTAAATGAACGTTGACCCCATGTTTTTATTTTATTTTTCTACTAAGTATATGATAAACTTCATTTATATAAAAAAAAAAATAGCGAAATTCTAGATTTAAAAAAATCGATTTATACACGCGAGCCCCCTAAACACTGATTCCAAAAATATATGGTTTGATATACTTTTACATTAAATAAATTGCTACTTCCGGTTTACATAAATTAATTTACGGTTGGCTCTGTCAAGGTCATATAGCTTGCAACCTAATGCAAAAAGTCCCATGCCTTTGTTATGTACACATATGAAGTAAATTCAAAGGTCAAAATATTCAAATTAACCTATGACCTTGATCTTAATTTCAACCAAGATGGCCGCCATGGCTAAAAATAGAACATGGGGGTTAAATGCAGTTTGGCTCTGAAACTAAAGCATTTAGAGCAAATCTTACTGTTTGTAAAAATGTTTACTATATAATGATATATCTGCCCTGAAAGGTTCAGACTCATCAGACAACCCGTTTTTTGGTGATTGCCCCTGAATTGATAATTTTTAAAGAAATGTTAAAATTTTGGTTATTATCTTGAATATTAGAATAAATATAGATTAACTGTCAACAGCAACAATGTCCAGCAAAGTAAGCTCCACAAATAAGTCAACATGATAAAAATTGTCAATTGACCCATAAGCATGATACAAATGTAAGGAGTCATTGCCCTTTAAAGTAAATTTTTTCACCATTTTTCGTAAAATTTTGTAATCATTTACAAAAATCTTCTCCACTTAATCTACTAGGCTAAATAAAATCAAACTAAGCCACAATTTTCAAAAGGGTATCTTAATTTAAAAATGTATACGATGACCCTGTCATGCAACAAACACGGCTAATATAGAACAAATTGGTTAACTATAGATATCTACCGAAAAAATAACTTCAAATGGTCACCTCTTGAAAACTAATTCAAATAATGATAAGGGATCTTCAGTAACTTTTGTAATGGGATGACCTGCTTTAAATTTAACCACTGGACCTTATTCAACCAAACTTGACCTCAATCATTATTAGGGTATCTAATGCTATTTATTATAATTATGATTTCCGAAACCAAAGTAGATAAAGGTGAGCGACACAGGCTCTTGAGAGCCTATAGTTTGAATTTGCCTTGGAGTTCGGTATTTTTGTTCTAACCCCCCCCCCTTAAATTTGTGATTATATTGGAATCACACTGTCTGATTTCCCATATGCCTTGAAAGTGCATTAATGTAACTGTTTTTTTATTGTAAAATATTACTTGAGGATGTGACTAAATAGATATAATCCAGGTTTTACATGTCAAAGGGGAGATAATCGATTTTAAGGGGTAGGTATATCCGCTTTTGAGATCACTGACAGTCATAGTTTGGTCTTTGCCTGCAGGTAATGTTCAAAATAGGGGATTAGCGATGTTACTCTTGTGAGGGTGTAATGTGTGAAACTTTTTATTTCAGAAAATTCTTGTATACATTAATACCTAGATCTTAGTTTGAAATAGTCTTTTTCGGTCTGAATAAGTCTTTAAATTTATGATTTCTTCCATTTGAATGTCATTACTGACATTTCATAATTTAAATTTCCCCCCCCTGGAAACTTTATTCAGATATATAATACGTAATCTTAAGTATGAAATATTAGAGTTAACAGTTTCATATTGTCAGTGTTTTATAGAGGCAAGACGACCCTTCAACTGAAAAATCAAAAGAAAACAACAGCAGACCAAAAAGCCTTACATGTGTCTTGGGTAATCTAAAATAATGTTGTCTATTGTTGCATTAATGGTCGTTTTGAACCGAAAATATAAGAAAGGTTATTTTTTTAGTCAGGCTGAAGGGATGGAATCAGGACGTAAGAGAGTAAGACTATAACTACCAACACAATCTTAACTAACTTAAGGCCATAAAGTTCGACCTATGGTAATCACTAATAGAAAAACGTATGTGCATTTTTTGTTTTAGACAAACTATAATATTTAACGAGTAGTATTTTCCATATTACAACAAGAGTTATTAAAGTTATTTTTGAAATTGATTTAATATAGCTGTATTGAAATAGTTGCATGTCATAAATTAAGAAATTATTGAGAATTTATGGTTTCAAATCCCACAGGCAAAGTTTTTTTTACCTAGATGAATTTGGCTATTCTAGATCTCGTTTAGGAGATTTTTTTTTCATCTTTCAGTGTATTTAAAGACATCCATGGCTTTCAAATGTTTAGGTTTTAGCGTCAACGCCAAAAGTAGATATACTGTTTTTATACTGGTTGACGATATATAGGTTGTCATATTTGAATTAATTCTCTGAAGTGGATTTTATTTGCGATGTAATTTTACTCTTAAATATGTAAACCATAATATGTAAAGGTTGCTGTAAGTGACATATTGCAGTCACATAAGAATCAAACAACACTGGATGGTCTTTCATTCAATCAAAAAAATATTTGTTAAAATTGGCATTTATCCTACATCTCATTTTGTCAAGTTATCAAGAAACAAAATAAGTCTGGAAAAATGTCAAGCAGTAAAACTAATTGAAGAAATTTTGCAAACATTTGCCTTGGTCATATCCTGTACATATTTTTTTTATGACATTGCTGTATGAAATTAGAGACACAGATTGAAATTAAGAGTCTTTGAAGATATTGCTTCTACATTCGTCGATTAATTACTTTGAGCTTGCTCTAGGTGACATATCATTCATTTATGGAGATGTTATTATTTAGGGTTACTTCGCTTATACTATTGTTTGTGTTGTCTAATATGCCGGTACTATAAATCTAAGTGGTTTTGTAAACGGGTCAGGTTTGTACCCACAAAGTCCTTTCCTTACATGTACAGATCAACCACAAGAGGGCGAGGTTTATAAGTGACACACAACATAAATGTACCTCTCACATGTTAATCTGTCTGTCTCGATTTTGCAACCTCGTCGCTGTAATGGAAAAGAAGCGGATATATAATTTTTATACATTTTAAAAAATTGCCAAAACCCGAACCTAGAAAACAGTTTTAGTTTAAGCTTTTTAGAAGTTGTCACATGTTAGTTATGGTATGCTTTACATATTGAAGAATAAATAACATCTCAAATAAAAACCACTTAAAAGTTATAAATATGACAACCATAATATTTATTTTGTATACCCTTTAAGTCCAACGTCAGTCGCTTAAGGTCAAAGCTACCCCGGACACTCCTATATTTCAGTATTTTCTGTGTATCTTTGTATCTGTGTAACTTCAATCAAATGCTCTTACTATGGTTTTTGTGGATAGTTGTCTGATTGACAATCATACCATATCTCATTTTTAGCTCACCTGGCCCGAAGGGCCAAGTGAGCTTTTCTCATCACTTGGCGTCCGGCGTCCGTCGTCGTCCGTCGTCCGTCGTCTGTCGTCCTTCGTCCGTCGTCGTCCGTCGTCGTTAACTTTTACAAAAAAAAATCTTCTCCTCTGAAACTGCTGGACCAAATTTAACCAAACATGGCCAAAATCATTATTGGGGTATCTAGTTTAAAAATTGTGTCCGGTGACCTGGCCAACCAACCAAGATGGCTGCCATGGCTAAAAATAGAATATAGGGGTAAAATGCAGTTGTTGGCTTTTAACTCAAAAACCAAAGCATTTAGAGCGAATCTGACAGAGTAAAATTGTTAATCAGGTCAAGATCTATCTGCCCTAAAATTTTGAGATGAATCAGACAACCCGTTGATAGGTTGCTGCCCCTGAATTGGTAATTTTAAGGAAATTTTGCTGTTTTTTGTTATTATCTTGAATATTATAATAGATAGAGATAAACTGAAAACAGCAAAAATGTTCAGTAAAGTAAGATCTACAAATAAGTCAACACGATCAAAATGATCTGTTGACCCCTTTAGGAGTTATTGCCCTTTATAGTCAATTTTTAACCATTTTTGGTAAATCTTAGTCATCTTTTACAAAAATCTTCTCCTCTGAAATTACTGGGCCAAATTAAACCAAACTTGGCCAAAATCATCATTGGGGTATCTAATTTAAAAACTGTGTCCGGTGACCTGGCCAACCAACAAAGATAGCCGCCATGGCTAAAAATAGAACATAGGGGTAAAATGCAGTTTTTGGCTGATCACTCAAAAACCAAAGCATTTAGAGCAAATCTGACATCGTGTAAAATTGTTTATCAGGTCAAGATATATCTGACCTGAAATTTTGTGATGAATTGGACAACCCGTTGATAGATTGCTGTCCCTGAATTGGAAATTTTGAGGAAATTTTACTGTTTTTGGTTATTATCTTGAATATTATTATTATAGATAGAGATAAACTGTAAACAGCAAAAATGTTCAGTAAAGTAAGATCTACAAATAAGTCAACAAGACCAAAATGGTCTGTTGATCCCTTTAGGAGTTATTGCCCTTTATAGTCAATTTTAAAGCATTTTTCGTAAATCTTAGTTATCTTTTACAAAAATTTCTCCTCTGAAACTACTGGGCCAAATTAAACCAAACTTGGCCACAATCATCATTGGGATATATAGTTTTACAATTGTTTCCGTTGACCCGGCCAACCAACCAAGATTGCCGCCATGGCTAAAAATAACCATAGGGGTGAAATGTAGATTTTGGCTTATAACTCTGAAACCGCAGCCTTTAGAGCGAATCTGACATGGGGTTAAATTGTTTATCAGGTCAAAATCTATCTGCCCTGAAATTTTCAGATGAATTTGACAACCCGTTGTTGGGTTGCTGCCCTTGAATTGGTAATTTTAAGGAAATTTTGCTGTTTTTGGTTATTATCTTGAATATTATTATAGATAGAGATAAACTGTAAACATCAATAATGTTAAGCAAAGTAAGATTTACAAATAAGTCAACATGACGGAAATGGTCAATTGACCCCTAAGGAGTTATTGTCCTTTATAGTCAATTTTTAACAATTTTCATAAAATTTGTAAATTTTAACTAACATTTTCCACTGAAACTACTGGGCCAAGTTCATAATAGATAGAGATAATTGTAAGCAGCAAGAATGTTCAGTAAAGTAAGATGTACAAACACATCACAATCACCAAAACACAATTTTGCATAGACGAAGGTGAGCAACACAGGCTCTTTAGAGCCTCTAGTTATTTCTTAGACTGATCTGCAACAGACATAAAAAAAATATTCAGCTAACTTACTGTACTTACATATACATACATAGAGCATCTCCTACTTCATATATAGTATTTTGTTTCAGTGAATGTTTTTTTTGGTAGTTATGTTAGTTATGACAGAGACATACATGTGTATATGTGTCTCTGGTTATGGTATGCTTTACATATTGTAGAATAAATAAAGTCTCAAATAAAAAACACTTAAAGGTTATAAAAATGACAACTGTATTATCAATACGCATTTAAAGTATGTTGATATTTGCAATAGATTTTATTATGTGATGCAGTAGAGAATTTGAATGATGTAAAATGGAGAATTTCCTTTTATATTGAACTTTAATTGATAACTACATTTTATAAATTATATGAAAATAATCATAATAGTAAAACTAATTCAATTATTGAAAGACTGTACAATTTTGCTTACGGCATTACCTGTTTGAATCTGTTTATGAAATTGCTATACAAAGAGATACAGCCTGCAATAAATATAAGAGTCGGTGAAGGCATGGCTTCTACATTCGTCGGTTTAATTACTTTGGACTTGCTCTAGATGACATATAGTAATTATAAATGGAGACGGTATTATTTAGTATTGCTTCGCTTGAACCACTGTTTGTACTGTCTTTTATACCGGTAGTATTGATATCAATGGCTTTGTAAACTGATTAATATTGTCCTTCTCACATGTTCCTTTACTTACATTAATAGATCAAACAAAAAAAGGAGAGGCTTATAAGTGCCGCTTCAAACAAATGTCTATCTCTCGTGTTTTAAAATGTGTCCGTCTCGAGTCTGTGACCTCGTCATTGTAATGAAATAGTAAGGGATATGATTATCAATACAGAAAACACAATTCTTGAAAAAAAGACAAACCCTAAACCAAGAACACAGTACTTTAGTATTTCGTTTCAGTGAATGTTTTTTGATAAGTTGCGTTCGTTATGGTATGCTTTACACATAGTAGAAAAAAAATCCATGTAAAGAAATTACATCATAGTAAGCGGAAATATTTACGTTTGTGAAAGACCCAGTTTTTAAGTCGTCCATCTGTTTCAATATAATGAAAAACGAAACAAGATATGCTGCGGTCCCTCCAGGTTCGGTATTACATTTCAAGTAAAGTTCTCTGGGATAGATGATATGTAATCATTCACTAACATGTTCCAGGACATCATTAATATATCAGAAAATATGTCTTAAGGTTTTACATAAAACACAAAACACGTATCTACCATTTCTTCTTTTGTAGAAAAGTACTGCTTAAGGTAGATCATCACTATATATTTCCTCATATAAAATTTCTTTACACTTTGCAAAAATTTAGATCTTACCATCCTTTTTTTCAAAAAGATAATAAATAAACAGCTGCGCCATGAGCGCATGATACGCCCGACGTCTTGTGTGGAAGTTTTGTGCAATAATCATAAATAGTTTCTGAGAGAGTTTTAAGCAATTACCATATATTGTTTTTGAAACACGGCGGGACATGTGAAACCCCCCATCCTGTTTTTTTTTACAAACAACTAAATATCACTAAAACAAAAGTTTGAATCAAAACCAAAATCATAAATTATTTTTGAGATACGATGCGACATGTAAAATAAAAATCCCTCCACTGTTTAACAAAATACTCAATAATTCCCAAATAAAATTTTGAATCATCACCAAAAAGTATACAGATCTTAAGATTAATATAACAAAGAAGTGTGTAAAGTTTTCAGCAATACTCATAAATTGTTTTTGAGATACGGCACAACATGTAAAAAAACCCTCCCCCTTTTTTACAAAATGCTCAATAACTCAAAAATGAAATTTTGAATCATCACCAAAAAGTATACAGATCTTAAGATTAATATAACAAAGACATGTGTAAAGTTTTAAGCAATAATCATAAATTGTTTTTGAAATATGGCGCGACATGTAAAAAAAACCTTCCCCCTTTTTTACAAAATACTCAATAACTCAAAAATGAAATTTTAAATCATCACCAAAAAGTATACAGATATTAAGATTAATATAACTAAGAAATGTTGAAAGTTTTAAGCCATAATCAAGAATCGTTTTTGAGATACGGTGCGACATGTGACAAAAAAAACACACGTTTTAGTTACAAAGTGCCGTAACTCAAAAAGTTTTCATCTTATTTTCACCAAAAAGTATACATTTGAAAATCGTAAGAAACAACTGTATTAAGTTTTATGAAAATTAGATAAGTCGTTCTCAAGTTACGGTGCGACATGTTTACGCCGGACAGACAGACAGACAGACGGACAGACAGACAGACAGACAGACGGACGGACACCGGACATTTGTATACCATAATACCATAATAATTTTGACGGACGTATAAAAAGTAAGGGTCACCGTGCTTTTTTTCATGCTACAAGTCGTGCAAAATTGTCCAATGTTGCATAGATTATTCATTGAAACAGTTTTGTTGTAAAAAACCCAAATCAGTCTAAATAATACAATAAATCACTTAATTTTCCCCTATTTAAATACTAGTAACCAGTCTTATTCATTAATAGACAATCCGTCTAGAATCTTGCAAAATTAAGCCATGAAATAGATCGAGGAACACGAACCCGACCAAAATCCGGGGGGCCTCTCAGGTGCTCCGGAAGGATTAGCAGATCATGCTTCACATTGGGCACCCGCCGTGTTGTTCAAGTCAGTATAGTCCGGTGATTAGTCTGAATCAGTAAGTCACATTGAGGAAAAGAGAACGGGATTGTGGTATCGACAATTGGAACGTATCCGTCGTCATCTGTGAAACAGATATTTCATAACAGTCAACCAACTCGTGATGGCGTCCGTAAAATTAACGAAGGGATGATTTCAACTTCACCATTGGGATCTCTTGATCATGATAGCAAATACAAGCCCTGGAATATCGTATCAACTACGAGATATAAACTTCATATGAAAGCACTTCTGGAATGTTTCACAATAGGAAAGCTAAAATCATCTCTTTTGTCTTGATGGTTTTTTTCAATTGTCAATTTCATTGTTAATTTCTAGATGTAAGTCAATATATGAAACAGACTTAAATGTATCTGTTGTATCCTTTATCTCAAGTTAAATGGGATAGATGCTTTCAACATAGTCACCAAACTTTGAATTATAAAGGTGTAGTCGATCTTTCAACTAAGCTTGAATATAATAGTTTATTGAAGAAGAATCAAACGTTTCGGTATTATGATTGCAAATTTGTTTATATTTCAATTGATAATATTAAAATTTAAGAAATATTTTTCGTTTAAATGTAAACGAGCAGTCTATATACACTGGTGGTAAGCGGATGGTCGTAACTAAAAGTTACGACCATCTGAATATGGGAGACAACTCTAGGGATAATTTTTCTTTTCCGATTTTCGTGCAGTAAAAGGTTCATTTGAGTCAAACCGCTTGTCTCATATACACATATCGTGAGTGCATTTTTATTGAAACCAAATTTGACACATAAAATCATTCCAATTTTCGTAAAATAATCATTTAAAAATTCGAGCATGATGGTCGTAACTTTAACTTGTGATGGTCGTAATGTCAACTATAGTATTTTGGATGATGGTCGTAACCGACACAAGATGGTCGTAACTTTGAAAGATGACCGTAACTCAAGTATTTAGACGAACTTTTATCAAGCTATTTTAAAAGTACTGTGCACATGCATAACCATGTTAATAAACTCAGTTGTTATATTAAGTTTACTACAAAAAATATTATTTCATTTGTTACTCTGATAATGGTATGCAGAAATTAAGTTAAAAAATTATCAATCATACATTTTTAATATGTTCCAAACGACCATCATTTAGGAGAAACAGTGAAAACTAATCAACTCGCATTAAGCCAAATAGTATGTTTAGGTTGAGTATTAATATATTTTTACTGTACGTTAAGGCATAAAATTGTTGAATATTTGCTTTCAATTTTTTTTTAATTTACGACTTTTTATTTCCTGCAATCATTTCGGCAGATGAAATTATTGAACGTACAATTTTGAACAATCTTCTTTAATTTTTAATCAGCTATTGCAGGTTTTATAAACCATTGACTTTCAAATATTCGGCTTTTGGTGAATCATGATTAATGAAAATCCACAAATGCCTGGTGTTTTTATCGTGTTGTCTTTGTTTTTATCGATTGCATGACGATCTTGCGGTATATCATTGATAATTGTTCTAAGTATTGGTTCAGAATAAAAACTTAATCCATGGTGTCGTAATGAACATTGTGTTAACCTAGAAAGTATGAATAAGGTTGAGATGTTTTACAATGCTACACGCGTTGAATTTAAGAGTAAGATCAAATATCAGTAGTTTGTAGACAGGCTTGTAGCCAGGATAATATTACAAGGTAGAACTAAATGTACTGCGGCAAATATTACATACATATATGCAGGTATATATTTTACAATGATACACGCTTTGAATTTAAGAGTAAGATCAAATATTAGTAGTTTATAGCCAGCCTTGTAGCTAAGATAATATTACAAGGTAGAACTAAATGTACTACGGCAACTATCCCATACATATGCAGGTTGAAAATAATATTTATGTTATATGTTTATATTGTATGAATGTACTCAGAATTAAAAGACCAGCACGCTGAGTTGAAGCATAAAGATCTATCTTTTAAATATTATTCTGGCTACAAGCTATGTATGAATACTGTTTGCTGAAGTCCTTTTGCTGAAATTCAAAAAAAATACATTATCATCAGCATATAGTAAACACTGTAAATTGCTAACCCCTTTAATATTCTTTAGAAAGAAGTTTAAGGATCCATACTGTGAAGGAATTTTTTTAACTCGTGTAGTAATTTTGACTCTAAATATGCCTCCTCTAGTAGTGGAAAGATGATCCCAAATAGTCAAGTCTGTGCCAGTATCTGATCATAGACTTTGCAATGACAAAATACAGAGTGAATCTACCGAGTTAAGAAAGATTGGCAAAATGTGTTTCTCTTTTGGTAACACCAAGTAAATGTTTACAAAATTCAATGCGTAGTCTTTCTGAAAGAATCTTAGGATAAGCCTGATCTACATTTGTAGTCATAGTTTTTTTTTTTTTTTTTTTTTTTTTTTTTTTTGAAAGGGTTGAAATATCCCCAAATTTTAGTACTATATAAGAGAATAGGTTTTATTGTATGCTCAAAAACATAAAGGCTGTTTTTTAAACTTTGATTCAGTGACAGAAGGTCCTTGCGTAGCCTATGGTAGGCTTTTAACGCCTGTTATTAAAATAAAAATCATGTTTGATATGTCTGCCTGTCTTGTTAAATATAATGGCTTGGTTTTATTGGGGTTAATTTTCAAACACCGATCTTAATCCATCAAGTTTACTTTGAAGTCCTTTTGCTGAAGTTAAAAAAATGGCAAGATCATCAGCATATGTATAGTAGAGAATAGGCTGGTCGTGAATAAACAACAGCTGGATCAGGGGAACTATTAACACAATCAGGAAGTTCATTTATAAAAATTTTAAACAAATTTGGACTCAAATTGTCTCCCTGTTTTACTCCAACTTTAGTTCTAAAGAGATCGCTTACCATACTCTCTAACTATATTCAATAGCTTAAGTTTTATCCCTGGGAGAATGACAGTATCAAAAGCCTTCTGGAAATCAACAAAGCAGGCAAACATTCTACCTTCTTTTGTATTACAATATGGTCAGATGGTCGTGTTTTTTTTTTTTTTTTTTTTTTTTTTTTGGTAAACCCAATTTGGCTCTCATCAATGATATGATATTTATCTAAGGATTTACAAAGACGTGTATCAAGTATCTTATTAAAAAGGCTTCCCCAATGAATCAGTAATTGTAATTCCTCGATAGTTTTAGATTAAGATCGGATGCATCATTCCCTTTATGAATTGGGAATAAAAAATGTGTGGTCCAGGGTTCATGGTATTTTCCATAAGAAAGACAAAGATGTATAACGGATAGCATGGTACCAATAGGCGTATTCAGAATTTTCTAAAACCACGGGTAATAATTATACCTGAACTTGACTATATACCAAATGACAATACGACTTCTCAAAATCCAGGCTAAGAATAAGATGTATGTTGTTTAATTCGATTACGGACCTGCGAATTCGCGGATATGGTCTTGTCTCGATAACGATCCCCAAACATTATTTTGACTCCTTACTTATGCTCTTTCGACTTAAAGTATCAATTTTAAATTGTAGATTTTTCTTTTAAATTCCACCTAGTAGGTACATACTAGTTTTTAAAAAGTTTATCTTTTCAATACATGCAAAATATAAAGAAAATTAAAAACCAATTGTTCAGAGAACAATTGAAGGTCTTTCCACCAGTAAATATCTATTTTGATATTAAAATATTAAAAATCAGTCTAAAATGTCAATTCCTATGGCTTTATGATGTATAGATATGAATTTTAAGCAAAGGTCATAATCTAGAACGTCAAATTTACCTATGACCTTGACCTCAATTTCAAGGTCACAAACTGAGGATCTCAAATCAAAAGACCCTAGGTCTCTAATATGTATGGTAAATAAGTTATATGACTTTACGCATAATTTTAGATATGATAGGGGCTAAAACTCACGTTTATTGACTACGCACCCTTTCAACCAAAATTATTAAGTTACGACATGTTGCAACTAACAATTTAGTAAAAATTATTTGTCGATATCTTATAAGGTTAATGAAAATCAGTGAAAATAAGCCAAAACCAAAAATTTAGAATATGACCTTGACCTTTGACCTTGACCTCAATTTCAAGGTCACAAACTGAGGATCTCAAATCAAAAGACCCTAGGTCTCTAATTTGTATGGTAAATAAGTTTTATCACTTTACGCATAATTTTAGATATGATAGGGGCTAAAACTCATATTTATTGTCTACGCACCCTTTCAACCAAAATAATTATGTTACGACATGTTGCAACTAACAATTTAGTAAAAATAATTTGTCGATATCTTATAAGGTTAATGAAAATGAGTGAAAATAAGCCAAAATCAAAAATTTAGAATATGACCTTGACCTTTGACCTTGACCTCAATTTCAAGGTCACAAACTGAGGATCTCAAATCAAAAGACCCTAGGTCTCTAATATGTATGGTAAATAAGTTATATCACTTAACGCATAATTTTAGATATGATAGGTCTAAAACTCCCATTTATTGTCTACGCACCCTTTCAACCAAAATTATTATGTTACGACATGTCGCAACTAACAATTTAGTAAAAATAATTTGTCGATATCTTATAAGGTTAATGAAAATGAGTGAAAATAAGACAAATTCAAAAATTAGAATATGACCTTGACCTTTGACCTTGACCTAATTTTCATTTTTTTGGACCAAGGACCTCAAATCAAAAGATTCTAGGTCTCTATCACTTATGGTGTTCCAGTTTAAAATACATTTCAAAATTTCAAATACAAAAAGGGAAATAACTCTCATATGGAGCGTTCATATTGCTTCGGTCGAAATTGGACAAATCATGCGAAGGATATAACGAGCAATTTTATAAAATAAATTTGTCGTAATCTTTTACGGTTGCGAAGGAGATGCGCTAACAAGGAAAACAGTGTTTGGGGAGATAACTCCTACAAAGAAAAGTATTCGGTTACGCAGGGTAAATTTCAAAAGCGCATAAACTGTTCGATATCATATACCAAATATCTAAGCGACATATTGCGAAACAAATGTTTATCGCAAGAACAAAATTTGGCGGAAGAAAAAAAAAAAAATAATCAGAAGAAAAACAATAGGTCTTTCCACAGAAAAGTGGAAAGACCTAATAAATCAGGATACTGTTATTTCATGTGATGTCAAATTTATTAAAATCGCCTTTTCTTAATTCGTAACTAAGAAGACCCCTAAGAATGATCATAACCAGAGCTGTGTGTTAAAATGAATTCTCCACTTTTGAGAATTTATATTGTTATTAAACTTAACAGCTTATAATTAGTTGCCTCTTGGTTGATTTTATACATTATATTTTAAGTAAGGGAGCTACCATTTGATTTTTATGACTACAAAACTGAAGAATAAGAAAAAAACAAATATAGTTCACTGTTCGGATTTCAATAACGATTACCACAACGAGTGTACATGTGTTAGTTTTTAAATGTAACGGATGGATGAACAAAAATCAGAGAAAGCTAAGGGAGCTACCATTTGATTTGTATGGGGGGGGGGGGGGGGGGCTAGGATGAAAAATTTTGTCCTGCATTTTTTTTAGCTGTAATCTCTGTCCTGCCTTTTTATTTTTCACTCTAATCGGTCCTGCCTTTTTTTTTTTTAGTTTATCCTGACTTTTTTTTACCTAAATTGTCTTTTTTTTTTTTTGCAAGTGTCACATCCTGCCTTTTTTTTTACTCAAAACTCCTGTCCTGACTATTTTTTTCAAATTTCATCCTAGCCCCCCCATAAAAATCAAATGGTAGCTCCCTAACAGTGACTGGTCATTTCATTTTGTATTGGTTTTTTTTTTTCGATTCGTTCCAATTTTCTTTCCTTTCGCACTTTACAGGTATATCCCTCTCTTCACCTCTTTTAGTTTTTATCATTTAGTGAAATCAACTTCACAAATATATCATATAATATATTCATATAACAAAAGACACGTTTAAAACTATTGACTTGTCTTATTAGGTCCTATTTAATAAAAAGTTACGACCATCACAATTTTAAGTTACGACCATCCTGAACATTTTTGTTTTTTTAGTTACGACCATCATGCTCGAATTATTGAATGATCATTTTACGAAAATTGGAATGTTTTTATGTATCAAATTTTGTTTCAATATCAACGCACTGACGATTAGTATGTATGAGACAAGCGGTTTTACTGAAACATTTTTTTACTGCACGAAAATCGGAAAAGAAAAATGTATCCCTAGAGTTGTCTCCCATCTTCGGATGGTCGTAACTTTAAGTTACGACCATCCGCTTACCACCAGTGATATAGCGTTTTGTTTATAAGAATTGTCGTGTGAAGTTAAAATTATGTATCCAGTATACTAAAGAAAGGAGATTTTCGTCGTACTTTTTAGGTTGGTACCGGCTAATTAAATCACGTTTCATTTTTTTTTTTAAGTATTATCCTCAAGAATGATCTAGATGCATATGTTGAATTCCCATGTTTGCTGATAGATTTACAATTCTTTTTTGTTAGACAATCCAAATAACAGTTTTACATATAAAACTATAACGTATAACAGCTGGTATGTTTTATATTTTGTTTGTAATATTGATTACAATTATTGTTATTTCTATTGAAACGAAACGGTCTTTCATTGTATTTATTGGTTCAATTTAAACGTCATAATTATCTGTTTGAAAATATATTACTTTTAATGAATTCTTAGAAATCGAGGAAGTATGTTCATGACAAGAATATCCTGTCTTTTTATGCCTTTTTTATACACAGTGGTCAGTACAGCTGTAAACACTACTAAATTTGATTTGCAGTCATCTAAAGGGATTATTTCAACCGAATTCATCGAACGGGATGTGATTGTTGCCTCTGTAATTGAGTGCGCTATTCAATGCAGCAGTTATGATTTTTGTGAAACAGCAAGTTTCAATTATGAGACGATGTTGTGCAACCTCTGTACGTCATGCGATCCGGACACACTGGTTTCACACACTGCAACATTCATAAGAAAACGTAGCAAACGAGGTATGCACATTTATCGAACTTGTATTCTTTTTCAATTCAGCAGAGACATTTTATTTTTTATTTTTTTTATATTTTACCCTTTGACAAAATGTTGTTTATCTCGCTTGCGATGAAAGCAGCAGAATGCGAGACATAATCCAGCGGCGGCAACGTGACGGCGTAAACTGTTCGTTTAAAGCTTTACATTTCAGAAGGTAGAATACCTGGATGCTTCATACCTTTGAAAAAGATACCTAAGGCCTATTAGGCGAGTGACAGTTTTCATAAAGACGCTTAGTTAACGACTTTCATGCACCCACCTAGCATACGGCTATATTATAAATCATTCGAAAGCTCATTAACTGTACTTTCTATTTTGACCGGTCGTTAATAACTCGTACGGTGCAATTTTTGTTTAATCAAGTTCAAAGGTCAAAATTGAAAACTCCTAAATTTTGCTAGAATTGAACAAAATGCCCTTTTCTGGTACTTGTATGATATTTTTCTTTCTAAAAAATATCTGAACCTAATAAAACAAAATACCATTAGTCCAAATCAAATTCAACCTCAAATGCTGATTGTGTAATATTTCCAGAAAATTGTATTTCTTGAAAAAACTTCCAAAAAGATAAAATTGCAATAAAAGCTAAATTATTTCTGAGGTTTGAATATTTATATTTCAACAATAAAATACATTTATCGTTTTTAGGCCAAGGGAATTTTTTCATCGTTTAAAACTTCAATAAATACGATATAAGGTCGGATGCAGCCTTCTTATGAAGCTTTAACAGTTGCCCTAAAAAAACACCATCTGCAAACAAGGATCATTTTTTTCCCAGCTAGACAATATTGTCAATATAGGCAGAAAATGTTTAACGACATTTGAAAAAAGGTTATAGGAGAATTTTAAGGAACAAACAAGGTTTATTTAGTAAAAATAATACTTTTCCGAAGTCGAAAGACATGTTAAGAAGTTTATTGAAAGTTTCGTTCAATTGTCTAATGCAAACTGTTTGTAGCATGCGATTTCAATAACAAATCCGGCGAATGCCTTTTACTGTTAGCCCATTATTATATACTTTATTAGTTGTTTTATCAAATATGACTGAAAATTAATATATATTGGCAGATTGAACACCACTCCTGAGCAACTGCGATCAGCACTGGGTTAAGGTAGTGTTCGCACATTTCGGTAAAGTGTTTTGATGAGTGTTTATGAATAAAAAGATGTGGTATGATTGCCAAGTGACAAAATAAATCAGAAATTAACAGCTAAAGGTCACCGTACGGCCTTCAACAATGAACAAAGCCCATACCACATAGTCAGTTATAAAAGGCCCCGAAATCACAAATGTTACGAAGTTTCTGTTTTTTCATATGTCTATTGTCCTTGACCTCATTTTCATGGTTCAGTGACTGCTTGAAATAAATTACAGTTTGTTCTGTAAAGTAAAATACTAACTTATTATAACTAATAGGATAACTATATTTGGTATATGGGTTCTTTGCAATGTCTACATATCCGTCAAGTAATGTTCAGCTGGCTGACCTTAACCTCATTTCCTGAATCAGTGATCAAGTTTAAATTCAAGTTTTTTTCAACCGGCCCTCAGATTCTATAAGCATAAGATCAACTATATTTGGTGTATGGAATGTTTGTAAAGTGTACCTGTTTGACTGGCAGGTTTCATCTGACCTTGACCTTAATTTAAGTTTTATTTTCAATGAGAAAAGAGGCATTTCCATAATATTTTAATAATAAAACACGATAGAACACGTCTTTTTATCAGTTAAGTCTGTTCCGGAACCCTTATTTACTCTTTTCATAATCACTGGGCTACTGTTGATTCTTATTATTTTTCAAATTTATTTTGCTCTCATTCTGTTTCTATGTTATGTTAATTTTGGTTTGACATTATTCTGCTGTCTATACTTTCAGTTTTTCTAGTACTGTGCATTCATTTTTTTCCCTGGGTATCAATTTTCATGGATTTAGGAAAACTTGCATTTTCGTGGATCATAAATTTGTGGTTTTTGCAAAGTTTGCATACATTCCATTAGAAAATTTGTAATTCGTTGAACATTTAAATTTGTGGTTCCCCTGTGCCTACGAAATCCACTTTACTTTACGAAAAATTGGTATCCAACGAATATGAATGAATCCACAGTACCTGCATTTAGATATTTTATTTAGCCATATGCGGGTAGTCCAAAGACAGTAACAGGAACATAACAAATACTAAAGGCACTACCATCACATTTTTAAAATACAGAATAATATCTTTCAAATATTTTAGTTTATCTGCAGACTGTTCCATTCACACTACCGTTATAGTGTAAATCCCTTGTCTCATTTGAACACCTTATTTCTTTACTTTCCTGCATTTTAATTTATAAAAATGAAAAGTGACAAAGAAAGCATTATTTTTTTCGTACTTAAAGACTAGAAAGGTACAAACCTATAGGGTAATACATGTATATCTGTGTCAGACCGTGTGAGTATTTGGTCTAGTACGAGCTGGACCATACGTGTAGGTGGACCATTTTGGATATTTTTTAGATATTATTCATCCAAATCTTTTATTAAGTTGTACAAATCAATATTATTAAAATTAGATGAATAAATGAATCAGATGAAATTAAATATTTAATATTGAATTGTCTATCTGAATCCTAGTTTGGCACTCTCGCCTAGGGTGACACTAATGTCTTGCTGCAACAAGGAACGTCAGATGTTTTACATTTACATGTTTTGTTCATGCATGTTCCTTTGCATTTGAATCTCTTGTTAGCAAGAGAAAAGCATGCAATGAAATAGCTCCTGTTTTCCAATGTGCCGTTTCCATTTTGCGCGTCTCGCTGAATCACTTTTCCCATTTAAATAACATTTATAATTCTATCAGTTTTTCCGCAAGTAAACAGCTGGTTTGAAGTTTTTCAGTATAAAAATGCCTAAATATTCTAAAAAAAATGATCTTCCCATATTATGTTTATTTCAGTGAGCATAATTCAATTTCATGTATTACTGACATGCTAAGTAAAGGAGATTAACAGATTAAGATAACGCAATTTTTTTCAAATATTATAGTATTATATATACAAGATTTTATTTCAATTACAATTGAACTTTTAATATTAATTCGAGATTTCAGTTATGTTGATTTTTAATATACATTTATATATATCTAATAAACTTGACCAACTTCTTAAAATTAGACAGACCGTACGCATATAGTCCGACCATATGCGTATTTGAAAAAAGTACGCATACGGTCCAGACCGTACGCATACGGTCCAAATACTCATATGGTCTTGAAAATATATATCATAAAAAAAAGAATTAAAAAAAATATAAAAAAATAGGTAATTAACAAACCAATATTCAATTTCAAGCATCATCGCTTCCAATATGAATATCATAATTATGTAATAGTAAATTTCTAAAACCTTATAACTAAATTAAATACAACAATTTGTCTGACACAAACTGATTCATAATAGGAAACCAAATGAACTTTAATTAAGTATTCTTTAATTGCAACGGTTTCTCATTCATTACTCAAACTGAAATATATGCTTTCTGGTATTTCAAAGAAAAGGAAGACTGAATATACTTATGATTGATTTCTTAACAAACACGTAACATAATCTTACATGTGCATTAAAAAATACAATGATGCAAGGGTTAATACTTTGTACGCCAGACACGCGTTTCATCTACAAAAGATTGATCCGTGACGCTCTAATTAACAGTTAAAATGACAAATAAAGGCATATTTCTTTTGTAAATCGAAATCATGGATTTCCACATGTTAGAATACACGTAGGAGGTTGTTTTATTGCATTAATCATTCCTCATATTTCCTCCCCAGACGAAAACGATTGTGTCCCTGAAAATCGTAAATTTTCTATTCTATGTTAGAGAAAATTGTAACTTTTATTGTATCCTTCGTATTTTGCAGCAATATCAAATCATGTATATATATGTACTGTTATGTATTCTTAACTATATGGAAAAACACAACCCAAAAAAGTATTGAATTTCGTATCAAAAGGAGATCGTCCGATAATTCTAGAAAAATTGATCATCTGATGAAAATCAAACGTGTCTTGCTGCACATAAACTATCCCGAAAGTTATGAAATATATACCGGAAACTTTCAAAAAACTTAATTATATGCCAAATGTCAAATATCTTAACCACATGATCACACTGATGTAGGAAATAAAAAGCATTTGTATCTCTGTATCGGTTTGTTTAATTTAACATTTAGTAAAGATGTCGTCACTTTTAAAAAGTTTATATTGACTAATTTATATGAAATGATAAACGTTAGGGAAATAACAGTATACCTTTTCGAACACGAATATTTAATGAAAAGTTTTGCAACGTTTGAATGATAAAGATCAAGATTAATGTTGTTCTCGTTATAGAAACAGATACTAGTAAATACACGATCTTAAGTGTTACAGTTAAAAAGTGTCTATATGCGATATTTTGTTTTTCTTTGTTGAAATAGTTATTTGTTTTTTATAGTGATTAAGATAATACTGCAATGTTTACTGTTGTACTCCAATTTTTGACATTTTACCTACTATGTCTGTTTGTTTTGCTTACACATTGTTGTCAGTATAATGGAATTCTATGCGATTGGCATATACGTGAGAGGTTAAGCTAGCTGTAAAACAAGGTTTCTACATGAGGAAATGCCTAAATCAAGTCAGGAAATTGACAGTTGTTTTCCATTCGTTTGATGTGTTTGAGCTTTTGATTTTGTCATAAGATGAGGGAATTTCCGTTTTGAATTTTCCTTAGAGTTCTGTATTTTTGTTATTTTACTTTAATAAATGTTGCGTAGTCATCACCGGAGTTTTAATTCGAATGTGACATTTTCAAAGTTTAAATTGAAATAATATGTAACAGTTAAGGTACGAAATGATTAACGTCATGCCTGTTGATTAATTTATGAAGATATATACTGATATCGCGATCAGTTTTGCATTGTTAAGGTAATTGGAAGTTCGTAGTTGAATGAGTGCCGAATGATATTGTATTCTTAACACATTATAGACTTTGAACTAGCTTTTAATAACAGTGAGTACTCTGAGATCTCTACTGTGTGGCTTTTGGGTTTTGTTAGGATTTTTATATGCTTTATATCGATCTGATAACTTACTTAGTAAGCCCTGTTGAACTGATTTTTATAGATTGTTCTTCTGTTGTACTGGAACACTACTTTACCAGGTAGGGAGAGAAATTGGAGCCGGCCAACCTGTTTAACCCCGACACATTCTGTATATACCTGTTCCAAGTCAGGACTCGGGCCTGTAATTCAGTGGTTGTCGTTTGTTGCTGTTTATTATATTAAATTTGCGTTTATTGTTTTGTACATGAATCAGGCCGCCTGTTTTCTCGTTTGAATTGTTTTACATTTGTCATTCCGGGGCCTTTTGAAGTTGACCATACGTTATGGGTTTTGCTCATTACTGAAGGCCATACGATGAAATATAGCTGTTAACTTCTATATCATTTAGTCTATGGTGGAGAATTGTCTCATTAGCAATTATACCACATCCTCTTATTCTAATATATTTCTTTATTTTTCTTATCTAATGCGAACCAAAAGTTGTTCTTTGAAGCGTACATCATTAAGAGTTTATGTAGGGAAAATACCAAACTCCAAGGTATATTCAAATAAAGAAAGTCCATTAAAACTGTCAAAATTAAACGCTTTCAACGAACAAAACAAGTGAAAACGACTGCCGTATTCCTGACCTAGTTCCGAAGAAAATGGTAGGTTAAACCTGGGTTTATAGCTAGCTAAACCATCATCTTGTATGACAGTTGTTTATAGTTCCGTTATATTGACACAATTGGTCGAGCAACTCAAACAGGCATAACAGATTAAGGTAGAAATGAACTGGATCCAGCAGCTACTTTCCGATTAACTTTTTGAGAAAGAGGACGAGACGTTCTTTGACAAAACCGTGGCTCAATAATTTTGTGCTAAGACACCGATGGCGTTTTATAAAGGCTGAGTATTATCTACTCCAGGATGTTTGCGATACCTGTATCGGCGTTAAATAAAACAATGAAGGTACTAAACTTAAATTTGCCGTAACCCGAATTACTTCAAAACAATTCAGTAATCTTGCAGACGTTTGATCGCCAAAATAAAAACAAAGACGTAGAAAATGATATTTGCAGGTTTTATTCAAAACACACGATCAATATCATAAACACTTGAAAAAAAATGAAAACAACACACATAAATTTAATGCGTCTGAAGCGCTTCGCTGGATTTACCTTCATAAGGAACGCTCAAAGCCGAATATTTGAAAGCCAATGATGTATAAATTTGAACTTACTTTGAACTCCCATCAACTTCGTCTTTTTGATACGAACAGCTTGTTTAAATTCCTTGCCAAATTGATAGTTACTAGTTTGTAGAACATTTCGTGCAAATACTTGAAATTAAGGTTGCATGTCTCAACAACAAAAACCCTTTATATATGCAATAACCACCACATGATCCGAAGTCAGAATATTTGGAATTGTCAAAACTATGCAAGAGACAAAAACAGTTTAGATTGATTTTAGTAGAATGTTTGATTTTTGACACAGTTAAATTGTTAAAACCGCCATTGTGTTATTGTTCTATGATCATTTTTGTATTTTTGGCTTTCATATTTGCTAATGCTTTTTTTATATGCCCTTTTGTGTTTCTTTGATACATAATGACGTGGCTCCTTTTTTAGAAGGAATTCACAACAAACAAGGGAAATCTCGAATTTAGATTATTTAGAGGATTTGCCTAAAAGAATTATAGACTATATTATGTTCATACTTTGAACGACAAAATTATTTTATATCTACCTGTGGTACGTTTACATGCTGATCAACCGATGTAGGTCAAACGCGCGATTCTACGTCAGAGTTAATGTTAACCTAACCATGTGCCTGTCAGGGTAATGATTCGGTCCATTACTTAAAATCTTTCAATCCTTTATGAGTGGATTTAACATAGATGCCTTTTAGTGCTTCTTTTGTTACATATCTGTTTATTTTGATAGTGATTAAGATTAAAACACAATGTTGACTGCTGTACCTCTTATTGTTGACATTTTTACCTATTATGTCTGTTTGTTTTGTTCACGCATCGTTGTCAATTTAATGGAATTTGATGCAACTGTCATACAAGTGAGAGGTTTAGCTAGCTATAAAACCAGGTTCAATCCAACATTTTCTACATAAGAAAATGCCTGTACCATGTCACAATATGACAATGTTATCCATTCGTTTGATGTGTTTGAGCTTTTGAATTTGCCATTTAATTAGGAACTTTCTGTTTAGAATTTTCCTCAGAGTTCAGTTTTTTTGTGATTTTACTTTTTGCACTAGCGATACTTGCTGTAACGATCATCTTATAATGATAGTCACTTGAACATTTTTGGAATGCTAATTTCAGTCGTTCTTTCTTATAACTTTTTGGCTGTGAATACACATCTCCGCAATCTATTTTAAATTATAAACTCTTTGTTTGGACTCGTTTACATCATACTATGCACCAACATCTTAATTAGTCCTGTTGATGTCATGTTTTAGTAACTTAAACTTAACTGGTTGCCTAAAATTGGACGATCTATGCTCATTTGCTTTTAAAATCATCATAAAAAATTCGTTTTTTTTATTGTTCATAGATCACGTCATCAAAAACAATTTGAAACGGATATATAACATGTACGTGCTTAAATACTAAAAGACTGATTATCATATCTAAATATATAAAATTTGAGGATTTTGCTAGATGATTTTTCTCCTTGGTCTTTGAAAAATGTATAGTGTTCTGTTTTATATAAGTGCAAAAACAAATGGCTGACATGAGTAAAAAAATAGTACATTTACCCATTGAAATACATGTTTTTAACTGAATGTGCCAAACGCCACAATAGGTTGTTGGTTTAAAAAATATATCTAAGTTGAATCAGATATTTTTTCTGAAGCCGTAAATGTTGATATATAGAACAAATAATCTATCTCGTATGTGTTTACATTTGTCATTTCATATTTCCTTGTTATCATTAGGATTTTTGTTTGTCCACATGGACGTGTGAACACAAAGAAAGAATTAAATAAAACTAAGAACCCAAATGATAAAACGGAAAAATGAAATGACAAATATAGATACACAAGAGACAGATAATACGGTCTAGTTGGTTTGGTACAAAAAAGGTCGTGAAATTTCCCATTAGATATTCATCATTTACCTTTCTTTCACTATAAGAGACCAACTATATTGTGACCGTTTTAAGGATGTTATTTGATAGATTTATTATCTTTTACTATTTTCGAGTTCAAGGGTTCACAAATAGCCGTATCATACCTACTCCTTTCAGAATGTCAATAAACATAAGACTGGTCTTTATTTTTAGAATTTAAACCAATATTTGTGGCATGCAGTGGAAATGGACAGTCAGTACTGGACACTTGGAGAACGCCGTCTATGGGGAGAGAAATTGTAAACATTGATGATTCATGTAAAGCTGGACATCTCAGAAGTTCGATTACTGACCACTGGAATGGGTCGATTATTGACCAGGTACATTGAAATTTAACAAAGAGCATCTCGTACAAAACCATTGTGCCTTCAATTATGTACGGACTTAAAACACATACTCGGTGCAAAGCTCAAAAGACAATTAGTTGACCCTATAACATGTAGAAATGAAAAGAAGACAAGGGGGGATAAAAATATTTAATAATGCAAAGAAAGGCAGAAAATACCATGTTCAAAAGAAAAATAGATAAAGACACAATATGACACTTCAGTTAGAAATGAAATGAGTAAAGATAAAGTATCCTCCACAAAACATACAATTTCAATACATAACTAACACATGTACATGTAACATAAACATGATAAATATACATTTCATTGCAAATAATTGACATTTTTTAAAACTACAATAAGGTAAAAATGTGGTTAAGATTAAATTACTCCAGCAGACAATCTACTTTGAAGTTACAAAGAACTTAGTCTATACGAATTAATTTTCATCTAAAATGCTATTAATCTGTTAATATTTTAATTGCATAAAATACTTTTGACGTACAAAACAACTTCATTAATGTTGAAAATATAAAATAAAATTAAAATCAAAGGTGTTTTCATCGACAACATAGTGATGTGAAGTGAAAGAGGGGTTATTTCTTTTAATATTATGTCTGTATACTTTTTCAATATGATCAACTTTACGAACTTCTCCACATAAGCATATTTGTGACATGAAAAGTTTGCAGGCACGAGTTTTATGTAAAGTATTGTAAGATGGAAAACAAGTGGATTGCTTACTTCAAAGATCTCGACATTAGCAGATTGGGGGTGGCGGTCTTAATCCATACTTTTTTCAAAAATAAATCAAATGGTTTTATCATGCATTTTTCCAAAATATGATAAAAAGTATGGGTCACCGGACTATTTTTCACTCTACGGGTTGTGCAAAATTGTTAAATTTTGTATAGATTATGCATGGGAATCCAATTTTGTGTGATAAAAAGAAAGCTACACCATATAATTTTAAAATCTTTTAAGATGAAATGTGAGAAATTAGCTCTTATAACATGCTTTCAGATAAGAAAAAGAAAAAAAAATGGGATCACTGGACTTGTTTTCCTGCTACTTATAAAAATTGTTAAATTCACAACACTTTCTAATATAAAAAATTACCTCATATTAGTTTTCTCCCCTATTATCAGGGTTATCTTACCTTATGTGGCAAAATTGAAAAAAAATCAAACCAAAATATTGTGTATTTTTTTAGAAAATATAGCCGTAAATATGATAAAACATTTAGTTTTCTATATCAACATGACAAGTCTAACACATAAATTATATAGTTCTCTCAAAATTTGCACATTTTATTAAAGATCTACCAATTGTTACCTGCTACTTCAAAATTCAAGATGGAGGAAGACACCCCATCAACCTTAAGTGTTGTCAGCTGAAAAATAATTTGGACTATAAACTTCAAATGAAAACCTTTTTACATTTTATGTTAATTCTGTTATACTCAAATTTGTATTTCCCGTAACAATTTAACTTTTCATATAATTGAAAAATGTATACAATATATGGTCATGAAAATGATATATTAAGAGGGTAATACACTAACATTACCAAAACACATAATCTATCGTTTTTACTTCTTAATCATGTTAATACCAAGATCTCAGTCAAAAAACATTTTGAAGTTTCCGAAAATCACACAAGGACTGGATCAAAAATACATATTTCTACTATAGATAACTAATATGGAATGAAGTTAATAAACAATGGTTTATAAATAATCTAGCCTGTCAGCTTATTTTTTCATAAAATAAAAAAGTACAAACTAATGAAAGAATAACTAAGAGTGCAAACCCTGAAGTTTTACTGTCGTAAATTAGTGGGAGGTGTCTGTTGTTATGCGGCGTTTTACATGTTGTAATATACTGTTAAATTATTTATTTATGTATGTATCTGTTATGAGTGTTCTTGCGTTTATTTTTACTATATTCCTGTCACGGAGTGTTGTCATTTTAGCGGTATTTTAAACATTGCCATATAAGCGGGAAGTTTGGCAAGCCATAAAACCAGGTTTAATTCGGGATAAAAGGGACGGCATGGTGGTAACGACACTTTGGACTGTGTCTTTCGACATTTGTGAAACAGATATTCTATAACGGTCAACTATCGTGTGATAGCGTCCGTTAAAATTCGGAAAACGGATGACTTTAACTTGAGACCTTTAGTTTATATCTTCTTTGTAAGCAGCAAACCTCTATCAAAGAAACCGTGATGGAAAATGAAAGCTCTTGAATATTGTATCTAAAGTAGAGATTTTAAAAATTGAGTGCCAGAAAAGAAGGAATCTCATGTCAAAGTATTTTAACATGCGCTCCCTAATTTTTTAAGATCATACTGCATAAAAAGTATGTATTGTTAATTTAAAACTGTAATGCTTGTCTTTGGAAAGCTTTCCCATGAGGATGTCCTTAACAGACAATATCTTATTTAAAGGAAGATATTTTGCCAATAGTTTTAATGGTATAGTTGACATTCCGTATTTTCAACTGCATATCACTTTAAAAACCACATGTTCACCACTTTCTCTATATTTGGTGGTTTTCTTTTTAATCTTCGAATCTCATTGACCTTTAGTTTTAAATATCCTTGTAATTATAAGCAACAAAAAGCACGAATAACCGACAGCATGCAGCATCTGCCTACGCTAGTTTTCATATTTACAATCATGTCCCAAAATAAAAAAAAGTGCATCTCAACATATAAAATACACAATACGACATAACACAATGCAATCACCACATATAAAATAGACTATACGACATAACAGCACAGTCAGCACATATAAAATACACAATACGACATAACACAATGCAGTCACCACATATAAAATACACAATACGACATAACACAATCAGTCACCACATATAAAATACACAATACGACATAACACAATGCAGTCAGCACATATAAAATACACAATACGACATAACACAATGCAGTCAGCACATATAAAATACACAATACGACATAACACAATGCAGTCAGCACATATAAAATACACAATACGACATAACACAATGCAGTCAGCACATATAAAATACACAATACGACATAACACAATGCAGTCACCACATATAAAATAGACAATACGACATAACACAATGCAGTCAGCACATATAAAATACACAATACGACATAACACAATGCAGTCACCACATATAAAATAGACAATACGACATAACACAATGCAGTCACCACATATAAAATAGACAATACGACATAACACAATGCAGTCACCACATATAAAATACACAATACGACATAACACAATGCAGTCACCACATATAAAATACACAATACGACATAACACAATGCAGTCACCACATATAAAATACACAATACGACATAACACAATGCAGTCACCACATATAAAATAGACAATACGACATAACACAATGCAGTCACCACATATAAAATACACAATACGACATAACACAATGCAGTCACCACATATAAAATACACAATACGACATAACACAATGCAGTCAGCACATATAAAATACACAATACGACATAACACAATGCAGTCACCACATATAAAATACACAATACGACATAACACAATGCAGTCACCACATATAAAATACACAATACGACATAACACAATGCAGCCACCACATATAAAATACACAATACGACATAACACAATGCAGTCACCACATATAAAATACACAATACGACATAACACAATGCAGTCAGCACATATAAAATACACAATACGACATAACACAATGCAGTCAGCACATATAAAATACACAATACGACATAACACAATGCAGTCAGCACATATAAAATACACAATACGACATTACACAATGCAGTCACCACATATAAAATACACAATACGACATAACACAATACAGTCACCACATATCAAATACACAATACGACATAACACAATGCAGTCACCACATATAAAGGTTCTAATGTTGGTTACTCTATCTAAAGTAAAAGAATTTATCTATAAAGTTTATCTAAGCATATTTTTCTGTTAAAGTTTACTATTCTTAAAAACACTATAATGTACTGTAAAAATTATAATCGCTCATTTGCAGAGTCTCATGAAGGAAGAACGCGATCTGCCGTAACAAATTGTAAGATTGTGTCTTTTCATTTGTTTTTATCGCTCCTAGAAAGAAAAAAATACCAAAAATACCAAACACAGAGTAAAATTTAAAACAGACAGTCCTAAATCAAATGGCAAAATACAAAGCTCAAAAACTAGATAAAAGCACAACCATTCTAAACTCTGAGGAAAGTTTTAATCGGGAAGTACCTAATCTAATGGCTAAATCATAAGACAAAACTGACCAAATAAATGGACAACGATTGTCATATAACTGACTTGGAACAGGCATTTTCTTACGATTTTCTACGTGAATTGAACCTGGTTTTATAGCGCTAAACCTCTGAGTTGTATGACGTTCGCATCAGAATCCATTAAATTTACAACGATGCGTTAACAAAACAGAAAAAATTGGGAAAAAAGGTCAAAAAAGGGGTACAGAAGTCATCACCGTGTCACAATCTCAATCAGAACAAAAACAAACAAAGAGAACGGTCATCAAAGATTCGCAATATTGAACTGTTGCATTAATTTTTCGAATAACAATAGTACTAAAGTACATTAAAACCAGGCTTTGTTCCTTGATTTTCATAATTCTGTCAGATTGACTGACCCTGCAGTAACCACGTGACAACTTAACACAGAGGTAATGCTTACATAAATTGAATGTCTAAAAGCCCACAATCTTATGCGGTTATTGCCTGAATACAGAATTTCAATACATCAAGCTACATTATACGTACGCAGGCTTAACTTTCAATCATGCAGGCAGCTCTTGGTTTTGGTTTGTTTTCTTTGGCAGACTATTGACTAAGTATAAAAAAAATGCGGTAGTATTACCAATGAGACAACACTCCACAAGAGACCGAAATGACACAGAAATTAACAAATATAGGTCACCGAAATGACAATGTAAATTATTTCAAACGAGAAAAATAACGGCCTCATTTATGTACAAAACATGTCCGAAAAACAAATATGTAGCATATAAACAAACGACAAAACTAAATAACAGGCTCCAGACTTGGGACATGCACATACATACAGAATGAAGCGGGGTTAAACATTTTAGCGGGATCCCTACCCTCCCCTAACCTAAGATAGTGGTATGCTAGTCCAACATAATAACAATATATAAAAATCAGTGGAAAAAGGCTTAACTCATCAGATTGACAAAAATGCAAGTGGACTTGGCCGGGTACTTGTACATCACAATAACAAAAAGACACTAAGTACATATATGAAACTACTTAGTTCATAGCCACTAACGACTAATAAAAAAGCATGCATCTAAGACTAAGTTACACTTATGCACTATATATTTTCCTTGCTACAGGTCCAAATTATATGAATTCAGTTTTGATTCCTGTTTTAATGTGTATTAACCATTTTCTGAGAGTGTATGTGTATGATGACTGTTAATCTTCTGGTGTGTGTAATGGTCGTTTTCTTTTGTTTTATGTTTAATGGCACTTTTTTAGTGTTTAATGTGTAATGACCGTTTCTTCTTGATTTATGTGCAATTGCTATTTCCCCCTGTTTTATTTACATTGGCCGTTTCCTCTTGTTTTAAGCGGAATTGCCGTTTCCTATTGTTTTAACTGTAGTTGTCGTTTCCTCTTGTTTTAACTGTAAATGCCGTTTTCTTCTGCTTTAAGCGTAATTGCCGTTTCCTATTGTCTTAACTGTAGTTGTCGCTTCCTCTTGTGTTAATTGTAATTGCCGTTTTCTCTCGGTTTAACTGTTATTACCGTTTCCTCTTGTTTTAACTGTAGTTGTCGTTTCCTCTTGTTTTAACTGTAATTGTCGTTTCCTCTTGTTTTAACTGTAGTTGTCGTTCCCTCTTGTTTTAACTGTAGTAGTCGTTTCCTCTTGTTTTAACTGTAATTACCGTTTCCTCTTGTTTTAACTGTAATTGCTGTTTCCTCTTGTTTTAACTGTAGTTGTCGTTCCCTCTTGTTTTAACTGTAATTGCCGTTTCCTCTTGTTTTAACTGTAGTTGTCATTCCCTCTTGTTTTAACTGTAATTGCCGTTTCCTCTTGTTTTAACTGTAGTTGTCGTTTCCTCTTGTTTTAATTGTAATTGTCGTTTCCTCTTGTTTTAACTGTAGTAGTCTTTTCCTCTTGTGTTAACTGTATTTGTCGTTTCCTCTTGTTTAAACTGTAAATGCCGTTTCCTCTTGTTTTACCTGTTATAGCCGTTTACTCTTGTTTTAACTGTAGTAATCGTTTTTATTGTTTTAACTGTCATTGTCGTTTCCTCTTGTTTTAACTGTAATTGTCGTTTCCTCTTATTTTAACTGTAATTATCGTTTCCTCTTGTTTTAACTGTACTTGTCGTTTCCTCTTGTTTTTACTGTAATTGTCGCTTCCTCTTGTTTTAACTGTAGTTGCCGTTTCCGCTTGTTTTAACTGTAATTGTCGTTTTCTCTTGTTTTAACTGTAGTGTTCGTTTCCTCTTTTTTAAACTGTAATTGCAGTTTTCTCTTGTTTTAACTGTAGTTGTCGTTTCCTCTTGGTTTAACTGTAATGGACGTGGCCGGGTACTTGTACATCACAACAACAAAAAGACACTAGGTACAGATCTGAGACTACTTGCAGTTAACTGACAGCTAGTTCAAAGCCACTAACGACTAATAAAAAAGCATGCATCTAAGACTAAATGACTATTATGCACTATATATTTTCCTTGCTACAGGTCCAAATTATATGAATTCAGTTTTGATTCCTGTTCTAATGTGTATTCACCATTTTCTGAGAGTAAATGTGTATGATGACGGTTAATCTTCTGGTATGAGAAATGGCAATTTTCTTTTGTTTTATGTTTAATGGCATTTTTTTAGTGTTTAATGTGTAATGGCCGTTTTTTCTTGTTTGATGTGCAATTGCTATTTCCCCCTGTTTCATTTACATAGGCCGTTTTCTCTTGTTTTAAGCGTAATTTCCGTTTCCTATTGTTTTAATTGTAGTTGCTGTTTCCTCTTGTGTTAATTGTAATCGCCGTTTCCTCTTGTTTTAACTGTAATTGTCGTTTCCTCTTGTTTTAACTGTAATTGCCGTTTCATCTTGTTTTAACTGCAGTTGCTGTTTCCTCTTGTGTTAATTGTAATCGCCGTTTACTCTTGTTTTAACTGTAATTATCGTTTCCTCTTGTTTTAACTGTATTCGCCGTTTCCTTTTGTTTTAACTGTAGTTGCTGTTTCCTCATGTTTTATCTGTTATTGTCGTTTCCTCTTGTTTTAATTGTAATTTCCGTTTCCGCTAGTTTTAACTGTAGTTTCCGTTTCCTCTTGTTTTAACTGTAGTTTCCGTTTCCTCTTGTTTTAATTGTAATTGCCGTTTTCGCTGGTTTTAACTGTAGTTGTCGTTTCCTCTATTTTTAACTGTAATTGCCGTTTTCTCTTGTTTTAACTGTAGTTTTCGTTTCCTCTTTTTTTAACTGTAATTGCCGTTTTCTCTTGTTTTAACTGTAGATGTCGTTTCCTCTTGTTTTAACTGTAATCGTCGTCTCCTATTGTTTTAACTGTAATTGTCGTTTTCTCTTGTTTTTATTGTTATTGTCGTTTCCTCTTGTATTAACTGTAATTGTCGTTTCCTCTTGTTTTAACCGTAATTGCCGTTTCCTCTTGTATTAACTGTAATTGTCGTTTCCTCTTGTTTTAACCGTAATTGCCGTTTCTTCTTGTTTTAACTGCAGTTGTCGTTTCCTCTTGTTTTAATTGTAATTGCTGTTTCCTTTTGTTTTAACTGTAATTGCCGTTCCCTCTTGTTTTAACTGTAGTTGTCGTGTCCTCTTGTTTTCACTGTAATTGTCGTTCCCTCTTGTTTTACCTGTAGTTGTCGTTTCCTCTTGTTTTAACTGAAATTCCCGTTCCCTCTTGTTTTAACTGTAGTTGTCGTGTCCTCTTGTTTTCACTGTAATTGTCGTTCCCTCTTGTTTTACCTGTAGTTGTCGTTTCCTCTTGTTTTAACTGAAATTCCCGTTCCCTCTTGTTTTAACTGTAGTTGTCGTTTCCTCTTGTTTTAATTGTAATTGCCGTTCCCTCTTGTTTTAACTGTAGTTGTCGTTTCCTCTTGTTTTAACTGTAATTGTTGTTTCCTCTTGTTTTAACTGTAGTAGTCGTTTCCTCTTGTTTTAACTGTAATTGCCGTTCCCTTTTGTTTTAACTGTAGTTGTCGTTTCCTCTTGTTTTAACTGTAATTTTCGTTTCCTCTTTTTTTAACTGTAGTAGTCGTTTCCTCTTATTTTAACTGTAATTGCTGTTCCTTTTTGTTTTAACTGTAAATGCCGTTCCCTCTTGTTTTAACTGTAGTTGTCGTTTCCTCTTGTTTTAATTGTAATTGTCGTTTCCTCTTGTTTTAACTGTAGTAGTCGTTTCCTCTTGTGTTAACTGTAATTGTGGTTTCCTCTTGCTTAAACTGTAAATGCCGTTTCTTCTTGTTTTACCTGTTATAGCCGTTTACTCTTGTTTTAACTGTAGTAATCGTTTTTATTATTTTAACTGTAATTGTCGTTTCCTCTTATTTTAACTGTAATTGTCGTTTCCTCTTGTTTTAACTGTAATTGTCGTTTCCTCTTGTTTTAACTGTAGTTGTCGTTTCCTCTTGTTTTAACTGTAGTAGTCGTTTCCTCTTGTTTTAACTGTAATTGCCGTTTCCTCTTGGTTTAACTGTCATTGATGTCCCCTCTTGTTTTAACTGTAGTTGTCGTTCCCTCTTGTTTTAACTGTAGTTGTCGTTCCCTCTTGTTTTAACTGTAAATGTCGTTTCCTCTTGTTTTAACTGTAATTGCCGTTCCCTCTTGTTTTAACTGTAATTGCCGTTTCCTCTTGTTTTAACTGTAATTGTCGTTTCCTCTTGTTTAAACTGTAAATGCCGTTTCCTCTTGTTTTACCTGTTATAGCCGTTTACTCCTGTTTTAACTGTAGTAATCGTTTTTATTGTTTTAGCTATCAATGTCGTTTCCTCTTGTTTTAACTGTAATTGTCGTTTCCTCTTATTTTAACTGTAATTGTCGTTTCCTCTTGTTTTAACTGTAATTGTCGTTTCCTCTTATTTTAACTGTAGTTGTCGTTCCCTCTTGTTTTAACTCTAGTAGTCGTTTCCTCTTGTTTTAACTGTAATTGCCATTTCCTCTTGATTTAACTGTCATTGCTGTCCCCTTTTGTTTTAACTGTAGTTGTCGTTCCCTCTTGTTTTAACTGTAGTTGTCATTCCCTCTTGTTTTAACTGTAATTGTCGTTTCCTCTTGTTTTAACTGTAATTGCCGTTCCCTCTTGTTTTAACTGTAATTGCCGTTTCCTATTGTTTTAACTGTAATTGTCGTTTCCTCTTGTTTTAACTGTAATTGTCGTTTCCTCTTGTTTTAACTGTAATTGTCGCTTCCTCTTGTTTTAACTGTAGTTACCGTTTCCTCTTGCTTTAACTGTAATTGTCGTTTTCTCTTGTTTTAACTGTAGTGTTTGTTTCCTCTTTTTTAAACTGTAATTGCAGTTTTCTCTTGTTTTAACTGTAGTTGTCGTTTCCTCTTGTTTTAACTGTTATGGACGTGGCCGGGTACTTGTACATCACAACAACAAAAAGACACTAGGTACAGATCTGAGACTACTTGCAGTTAACTGACAGCTAGTTCAAAGCCACTAACGACTAATAAAAAAGCATGCATCTAAGACTAAATGACTATAAGGACTATATATTTTCCTTGCTACAGGTCCAAATTATATGAATTCAGTTTTGATTCCTGTTCTAATGTGTATTAACCATTTTCTGAGAGTGAATGTGTATGATGACGGTTAATCTTCTGGTATGAGAAATGACCATTTTCTTTTGTTTTATGTTTAATGGCATTTTTTTAGTGTTTAATGTGTAATGACCGTTTTTTCTTGTTTTATGTGCAATTGCTATTTCCCCCTGTTTCATTTACATAGGCCGTTTTCTCTTATTTTAAGCGTAATTTCCGGTTCCTATTGTTTTAACTGTAGTTGCTGTTTCCTCTTGTGTTAATTGCAATCGCCGTTTCCTCTTGTTTTAACAGTAATTGTCGTTTCCTTTTGTTTTAACTGTAATTGCCGTTTCATCTTGTTTTAACTGCAGTTGCTGTTTCCTCTTGTGTTAATTGTAATCGCCGTTTACTCTTGTTTTAACTGAAATTATCGTTTCCTCTTGTTTTAACTGTAATTGTCGTTTCCTCTTGTTTAAATTGTAATTGCCCTTCCCTCTTGTTTTAACTGTAGTTGTTGTTTCCTCTTGTTTTAACTGTAATTGTTGTTTCCTCTTGTTTTAACTGTAATTGTTGTTTCCTCTTGTTTTAACTGTAGTAGTCGTTTCCTCTTGTTTTAACTGTAATTGCCGTTCCCTCTTGATTTAACTGTAGTAGTCGTTTCCTCTTGTTTTAACTGTAATTGTCGTTTCCTCTTTTTTTAACTGTAGTAGTCGTTTCCTCTTATTTTAACTGTAATTGCTGTTCCTTCTTGTTTTAACTGTAATTGCCGTTCCCTCTTGTTTTAACTGTAGTTGTCGTTTCCTCTTGTTTTAATTGTAATTGTCGTTTCCTTTTGTTTTAACTGTAGTAGTCGTTTCCTCTTGTGTTAACTGTAATTGTCGTTTCTCTCTTGTTTAATCTGTAAATGCCGTTTCCTCTTGTTCTACCTGTTATAGCCGTTTACTCTTGTTTTAACTGTAGTAATTGTTTTGATTGTTTTAACTATCATTGTCGTTTCCTCTTGTTTTAACTGTTTTAAATTGTCGTTTCCTCTTATTTAAACTGCAATTGTCGTTTCCTCTTATTTAAACTGCAATTGTCGTTTCCTCTTGTTTTAACCGTAATTGTCGTTTCCTCTTATTTTAACTGTAGTTGTCGTTCCCTCTTGTTTTAACTGTAGTTGTCGTTTCCTCTTGTTTTAACTGTAATTGCCGTTTCCTCTTGGTTTAACTGTCATTGCTCTCCCAACTTGTTTTAACTGTAGTTGCCGTTCCCTCTTGTTTTAACTGTAGTTGTCGTTCCCTCTTGTTTTTACTGTAATTTTCGTTTCCTCTTCTTTTAACAGTAATTGCCGTTCCCTCTTGTTTTAAGTGTAATTGCCGTTTACTCTTGTTTTAACTGTAGTAATTGTTTTTATTGTTTTAATTATCATTGTCGTTTCCTCTTATTTTAACTGTAATTGTCGTTTCCTTTTGTTTTAACCGTAATTGTCGTTTCCTCTTATTTTAACCGTAGTTGTCGTTCCCTCTTGTTTTAACTGTAGTAGTCGTTTCCTCTTGGTTTATCTGTAATTGCCGTTTCCTCTTGGTTTAACTGTCATTGCTGACCCCTCTTGTTTTAATTGAGTTGTCGTTCCCTCTTGTTTTAACTGTAGTTGTCGTTCCCTTTTGTTTTAACTGTAATTGTCGTTTTCTCTTGTTTTAACTGTAATTGCCGTTCCCTCTTGTTTTAACTGTAGTTGTCGTTCCCTCTTGTTTTAACTGTAATTGCCGTTTCCTCTTGTTTTAAATATTATTGCCGTTTCCTCTTGTTTTAACTGTAATTGCCGTTCCCTCTTGTTTTAACTGTAGTTGTCGTTTCCTTTTGATTTAACTGTAATTGCTGTTCATTCTTGTTTTAACTGTAATTGCCGTTCCCTCTTTTTTTAACTGTAGTTGTCGTTCCCTCTTGTTTTAACTGTAATTGCCGTTTCCTCTTGTTTGAACTATTATTGCCGTTTCCTCTTGTATTAACTGTAATTGCCGTTCCCTCTTACTTTAACTGTAGTTGTCGTTTCCTCTTGTTTTAACTGTAATTGTCGTTTCCTCTTTTTTTAACTGTAGTAGTCGTTTCCTCTTGTTTTAACTGTAATTGCTGTTCCTTCTTTTTTTAACTGTAGTAGTCGTTTCCTCTTGTTTTAACTGTAATTGCTGTTCCTTCTTTTTTTAACTGTAGTAGTCGTTTCCTCTTGTTTTAGCTGTAATTGCTGTTTCTTCTTGTTTTAACTGTAATTGCCGTTCCCTCTTGTTTTAACTGTAGTTGTCGTTTCCACTTGTTTTAATTGTATTTGTCGTTTCCTCTTGTTTTAACTGTAGTAGTCGTTTCCTCTTGTTTTACCTGTTATAGCCGTTTACTCTTGTTTTAGCTGTAATTGCTGTTCCTTCTTGTTTTAACTGTAATTGCCGTTCCCTCTTGTTTTAAATGTAGTTGACGTTTCCTCTTGTTTTAATTGTATTTGTCGTTTCCTCTTGTTTTAACTGTAGTAGTCGTTTCCTCTTGTTTTACCTGTTATAGCCGTTTACTCTTGTTTTAACTGTAGTAATCGTTTTAATTGTTTTAACTGTAATTGCCGTTTCCTCTTGTTTTAACTGTAGTTGCCGTTTCCTCTTATTTTAACTGTAATTGTCGTTTCCTCTTGTTTTAACTGTAATTGTCGCTTCCTCTTGTTTCAACTGTAGTTGCCGTTTCCTCTTGTTTTAACTGTAATTGTCGTTTTCTCTTGTTTTAACTGTAGTGTTCGTTTCCTCTTTTTTAAACTGTAATTGCAGTTTTCTCTTGTTTTAACTGTAGTTGTCGTTTCCTCTTGTTTTAACTGTAATGGACGTGGCCGGGTACTTGTACATCACAACAACAAAAAGACACTAGGTACAAATCTGAGACTACTTGCAGTTAACTGACAGCTAGTTCAAAGCCACTAACGACTAATAAAAAAGCATGCATCTAAGACTAAATGACTATTATGCACTATATATTTTCCTTGCTACAGGTCCAAATTATATGAATTCAGTTTTGATTCCTGTTCTCATATGTATTCACCATTTTCTGAGAGTGAATGTGTATGATGACGGTTAATCTTCTGGTATGAGAAATGGCCATTTTCTTTTGTTTTATGTTTAATGGCATTTTTTTAGTGTTTAATGTGTAATGACCGTTTTTTCTTGTTTTATGTGCAATTGCTATTTCCCCCTGTTTTATTTACATAGGCCGTTTTCTCTTGTTTTAAGCGTAATTTCCGTTTCCTATTGTTTTAACTGTAGTTGCTGTTTCCTCTTGTGTTCATTGTAATCGCCGTTTCCTCTTGTTTTAACTATAATTGTCGTTTCCTCTTGTTTTAACTGTAATTGCCGTTTCAACTTGTTTTAACTGCAGTTGCTGTTTCCTCTTGTGTTCATTGTAATCGCCGTTTACTCTTGTTTTAACTGTAATTATCGTTTCCTCTTGTTTTAACTGTTTTCGTAGTTTCCTCATGTTTTAACTGTAGTCGCTGTTTCCTCATGTTTTATCTGTTATTGTCGTTTCCTCTTGTTTTAATTGTAATTTCCGTTTCCGCTAGTTTTAACTGTAGTTGCCGTTTCCTCTTGTTTTAACTGTAGTTGACGTTTCCTCTTTTTAATTGTAATTGCCGTTTTTGCTGGTTTTAACTGTAGTTGTCGTTTCCTCTGTTTTTAACTGTAATTGCTGTTTTCTCTTGTTTTAACTGTAGTTGTCGTTTCCTCTTGTTTTAACTGTAGTTTTCGTTTCCTCTTTTTTTAACTGTAATTGCCGTTTTCTCTTGTTTTAACTGTAGTTGTCGTTTCCTCTTGTTTTAACTGTAATCGCCGTCTCCTATTGTTTTAACTGTAATTGTCGTTTTCTCTTGTTTTAATTGTTATTGACGTTTCAGCTTGTTTTAACTGTAGTTGTCGTTTCCTCTTTTTAAACTGTAATTGTTTTCCTCTTGATTTAAATGTAGTTGCCGTTTCCTCTTGTTTTAACTGTAATTGTTGTTTCCTCTTGTTTTAACTGTAATTGTCGTTTCCTCTTGTTTTAACTGTAATCGCCGTTTCTTCTTGTTTTAACTGTAGTTGTCGTTTCCTCTTGTTTTAATTGTAATTGCTGTTTCCTTTTGTTTTAACTGTAATCAGTCAGGGGCATTACTTAAACAAGTAACAATTAAAATTACCTATACAAGTAATGTTGAAAACGAGGCTAATTTAAATATAACTTATATAAGTTATTTTTCTTAATATTATTTTTATAGGTGTCCAAGAATACAGACTTTACTAGCTTTAGATAATTTTCACAGTTATCTGGTTATTTTTCCCTTGATATATAAAAACTAATTCTTCAGAATCACTAATTAACTTTCCGACGCACTTATATTTCATACCGACGCTTCTGGGTCAAAGATTGGTCTCTTGGGACTATTAAATTATCATTTTCCTCTAAAATCTTGAAGGTAGACTGATATAAATAGATAGATACTTGTGAATTAATTAAGACCTGAAGTTATTTATAATTTGTAACCTAAATCAATTACATATGTGCCTTAGATAAGTGTAATTGCTATTTTTTTCAAAAATGTATAAAATAACTTATTCAAGTAATATTTTTGTCATTATTTTCAAAGTAACCCTTTTACTCTATACTCCTCTCAAATCTGATAAATTCTTTATTTTGTGATATAAAATGTTGTTTAAAATCATGAAGACTACATTTAGTCTATGTTTCTATTGAAAATTAAAATAACTCTATTAAGTAATTTTATTATTTTTAAAATAAAAAATTACTTATATAAGTAATTAAAAAAAATAACTTGGTTTAAGTAACGCCACTAACTGGTAATTGCCGTTCCCTCTTGTTTTAACTGTAGTTGTCGTGTCCTCTTGTTTTAACTGTAATTGTTGTTTCCTCTCGTTATAATTTTAATTGTCGTTTCCTCTTGTTTTAACTGTAGTTGTCGTTTCCTCTTGTTTTAATTTTAATTGTCGTTTCCTCTTATTTTAACTGTAGTAGTCGTTTCCTCTTGTTTTAACTGTAATTGTCATTTCCTCTTGTTTTAACTGTAATTGCTGTTCCCTCTTGTTTTAACTGTAATTGCCGTTCCCTCTTGTTTTAACTGTAATTGTCGTTCCCTCTTGTTTTAACTGTAGTAGTCGTTTCCTCTTGTTTTAACTGTAGTGATCGTTTCCTATTGTTTTAACTGTAATTGCCGTTCCCTCTTGTTTTAACTTTGTAGTCGTTTCCTTTTGTTTTAACTGTAGTGATTGTTTCCTATTGTTTTAACTGTAATTGTCGTTTCTGTATTTTGTGATATTAAGCATTGTCTGTAAATTTCATACATTATTTGAGGCAAACTAACATTTTGTAAGTTAGAGAACGGAATCTTAATATTTTTTTATTTTTTTTCATTCATAAAGGGGCATTACTCTAGTACAGTTATAACAAGCATTGCATATATGTTTCATAAAATAAAGTAGAGGCAAACCAATTTTGGGACGTACGGATGGACGGACGGACGGACAAGGATAACACTTAATGCTCCCTCCATTAGGGCATAAAAAAAATTCAGTCATACGTATTTAAGTTTATTGGAAAGTATAAGTTAATATGACAAACTACAATTGTATATAATATCTACAGTATAAACTACGTACTTGTTCCACTTCAAAAAGTAAGAAATTGTTTGGTTTATTGAGGCTGTAGTATGAAACATGTGAAAGTTCAATCTTCTATTAAGAATATAAACACATTATCATGCTCTACTGTTTTTAAAGACTCCTTAAAAAACAATATACTATTAATGTCTATTTATTTTTGTTTTGCTTTGATAATTTCTTAGAATGTGTCAAAATAAATAAACAATTCAGTTATTTTCAGCTACGTGTCTACTAGTATTGAAATCTCATTTAAATCATTATTCAGAAATATGACCAAATGGAATAAATTATTTTGGTAAATATATAGATCTTAAATACATGTACTATACATTAAAAAAGAAGATGTAGTATGATTGCCAATGAGACAACTCTCCACAAGATATCAAAATGAAACAAACATTAACAACTATAGGTCACCGTACAGCCTTGAACAATGAGCAAAGCCCACACATGTACTTTATTTATAAGATTTTAGTGCCTTTTGTTTCTTTTGAGGTAAAAATATACAAAACTTTAAAATCTTAACTTTTTCACCTTTACATACAGTAAATCATTTAAACGTGTATAAAAATATTCTAAAGAAAAAATAATAAATAAACACTATGCAATAAATATATACATGTATATACATCTATTGGTATAAAAAACGTCAAAATTATCAAAGCCTTTCATCAATATTTGATACAGATACCATTTAGCAAAAATATATAACTGGCTAATATAATACATAAACATGATTTATTATTCTAAATTCACAGATTATATTCAAATATTCTGATTTATTCATTTGGAATTTTGGAAAAAAATTATAGTAGATTAACAAAATTATACGAAATTCATGGAAAACTCAAAACCGAAAATTCTTAAAAAATATTTATCAAAACATTATCTTTATTTCCTCTTTTTTCCTTCTTCTTTTTTGTTGTTTATTTATCTAAATTTCTACAAAATTTCCATTCTCAAATAATAAAATTTAGAATATCTGTTTGTATGTTAAAACTTTTTTATATTTGCATCATACATAATTTTTCGGTCCTTCTTTTGAACATTCTACTTCGTTATATTTCTTTTTACATGTATAATATATACCTATAGAAATGTGTAAGTATACATAATATATACCTATAGAAATGTGTGAGTATACATAATATATACCTATAGAAATGTGTAAGTATACATAATATATACCTATAGACATGTGTAAGTATACATAATATATACCTATAGAAATGTGTAAGTATACATAATATATACCTATAGAAATGTGTAAGTATACATAATATTTACCTATAGAAATGTGTAAGTATATTAAGTAGCTACAACTGATATAATATATACCTATAGACATGTGTAAGTTTACATAACATATACCTATAGACATGTGTAAGTATACATAATATTTACCTATATACATGTGTAAGTATACATAATATTTACCTATAGACATGTGTAAGTATACATAATATATACATATAGACATGTGTAAGTATACATAATATTTACCTATAGACATGTGTAAGTATACATAATATATACCTATAGACATGTGTAAGTATACATAATATATACCTAAAGACATGTGTAAGTATACATAATATATACCTATAGACATGTGTAAGTATACATAATATATACCTATAGAATGTGTAAGTATATTAAGTAGCTACAACTGATATAATGTATACCTATAGAAATGTGTAAGTATATTAAGTAGCCACAACTGATATAATATATACCTATAGAAATGTGTAAGTATATTAAGTAGCTACAACTGATATAATATATACCTATAGAAATGTGTAAGTATATTAAGTAGCTACAACTGATATAATGTATACCTATAGAAATGTGTTAGTATATTAAGTAGCTACAACTGATATAATATATACCTATAGAAATGTGTAAGTATACATAATGTATACCTATAGAAATGTGTAAGTATATTAAGTAGCTACAACTGATATAATATATACCTATAGAAATGTGTAAGTATATTAAGTAGCTACAACTGATATAATATATACCTATAGACATGTGTAAGTATATTAAGTAGCTGCAACTGATATAATATATACCTATAGAAATGTGTAAGTATATTAAGTAGCTACAACTGATATAATATATACCTATAGAAATGTGTAAGTATATTAAGTAGCTACAACTGATATAATATAGACCTATAGAAATGTGTAAGTATATTAAGTAGCTACAACTGATATAATATATAATGTTTTTTTTTTTAAACGAACTTACTAAAACTATCCTAACAGATATATATATACATGTTGTATTACTAACAATAACAAGATATACCTATTACAAATCATTATGAAAATTCAAATTCAGTGGTACATGTATGTGTTTTAAGACTTATATGGGTAGTTTAACATGAAACATACTTGACCATTGATATAACATGAATGTAAAAAAAATTCAATTTACCAGTATTACATAACAAAGGACTATGTACAAAATGATGTAATGACAGTTGGATCTAAGCTTTAAAATAAAACTACATTGTTATCGTGATAATAAGTCAGATAGAACTACTTTTTCTCTAATTTTGACCTTTACAGTTATTGTAACCTACTTCTCATTATGTATCATCTTCAGGTTAAAAATGATATCATTACTTATAGTCATGGAGGTATGATTTGATTGGTTGATGTTTAACGCCACTTTCAGCACTATTGATACCAGTACTTATAGTCATAAAGATATGATCTGATTGATCGGTGTTTAATGCCACTTTTTAGCAGTCTATTGATCCCAGTACTTATAGTCATGGAGATATGATTTGATTGATCGGTGTTTAATGCCACTTTTTAGCAGTCTATTGATTCCAGTACTTATAGTCATTGAGATATGATTTGATTGATCAGTGTTTAATGCCACTTTTTAGCAGTCTATTGATACCAGTACTTATAGTCATGGAGATATACTTTGATTTGATTAATAGGTGTTTGACGCCATTGTCAGCACTTTTGATACTAGTATTTAGTCATGGAGATATGATCTGATTTGATTGATTTGTGTTTGATGTCACTTTCAGTACTATTGATACTAGTACTTATAGTCATGGAGATATGATCTGATTGATTGGTGTTTAACGCAGCTTTATGCACTATTGATCACAGTACTTATAGTCATGGAGATATGATCTGGTTGATTGGTGTTTAATGCCACTTTATGCACTATTGATCACAGTACTTATAGTCATGGAGATATGATTTGATTGATCGGTGTTTAACGCCACTTTCAGCACTATTGATACTAGTATTTAAAGTCATGGAGATACATGTATGAATTCAGATGTAAATCTTAAAAAAGGCAGTACTAGTGTGAACTTTCTACATTTTATGTTCAAGATATTAAGTATTTATATATATATATATATATTTGTGTATTTCAATAATTTTTCAATAATTTTTAATACCACTAGGTTTTATTGATAACAAGTCAATTTGAAATTTGCATTTGGGTTTAAAATTTTTAAAATTTTACAATATTCATGATATTATAGAACTATTTTTTCCAAGAGATTATAATGAGGACATGCATTCACAAAATACATTGTTTTTCATTTTCAAATTTATCCAACATAACCTTTGTTATTATCTATATAATTGGTTTTTTTTTCCATATCCATCCATCTCTGTTTTTAGAGGGTGTGTACCTATTTTGCATACTGCTGGTCAATCTTTAAATGCTTTCGATTCCAAATAATTTTCTTATTTTTTTTATTGAAAAAAAACAAGTCATGAGTTAGTAACCTTATCTTATGTAACAGTATTTTCACAAAAATCTTTCCAATTATTCAGAAAGACAAGATTTTTATGCATGAAAAGAGATTTGTTAATATAGACAGCAACCTAACAATACAATTAAGAAAAACAAAAACAAAACAAAACAGCCAACGGTTAATGGAAGTACAATGTATTGACTAGTGCCAATACTTCAAACTATAAACTAATTTCAGCTATACATGCTATATGAGGGATTTAAATAAATGAAATTTAATGTATGAAAATGTCCAAATTCTAACAATAAAAAAAAACATCCTTTGCCACTTTCACTGGAATTGATCATTTTGACATAAAAGTTGATTTAAACCTTTTCCCTTTAACAATGATTCTATTTCTATATGTCCTTTCTCCTGTGCTACATTGAGAGCATTTTTACCTTTAAAGTCACACTTATTGACATCAGCTGAATGTTGTAACAGTTCTATAACAACATTAACATGTCCATTATAACTTGCTACATACAGAGGTGATACATCATCATTGTCACACTTATTGACATCAGCTGAATGTTGTAACAGTTCTTTAACAACATTAACATGTCCATTCTCACTTGCTATAGACAGAGGTGATGCATCATTATTGTTACATTTATTGACATCAGCTGAATGTTGTAACAGTTCTTTAACAACATCAATATGTCCATTCTGACTTGCTATAGACAGAGGTGATGCACCATTATTGTTACATTTATTGACATCAGCTGAATGTAGTAACAGTTCTTTAACAACATCAACATGTCCATTCTGACTTGCTATATACAGAGGTGATGCATCAATATTGTTTAACTTATTGACATCAGCTGAATGTTGTAACAGTTCTTTAACAACATCAACATGTCCTTTCTTACTTGCCAAATAAAGTGAAGAACATCCATCATCATCACAAAGATCAATATCAACATCATCACACTGAAGAAGAACACGTACAACCTCTATCCTGTTGTAGTAACAAGCAATCTGTAATGGTGGGGTGCCATCATTGTCACATTTATTGACATCAGCTGAATGTTGTAACAGTTCTTTAACAACATCAACATGTCCTTCCTCACTTGCCCAATAAAGTGAAGAACGTCCATTATCATCACAAAGATCAATATCAACATCATCACACTGAAGAAGTACACGTACAACCTCTATCCTGTTGTAGTAACAAGCAGTCTGTAATGGTGGGGTGCCATCATTCTTACATTTATTGACATCAGCGGAATGTTGTAACAGTTCTTTAACAACATTAACATGTCCATTCTGACTTGCTATATACAGAGGTGATGCACCATTATGTTTACACTTATTGACATCAGCTGAATGTTGTAACAGTTCTTTAACAACATCAACATGTCCTTCCTGACTTGCTATATACAGAGGTGATACATCATTATTGTCACACTTATTGACATCAGCTGAATGTTGTAACAGTTCTTTAACAACATTAACATGTCCTACCTGACTTGCTATATACAGAGGTGATGCATCATTATTGTTACACTTATTGACATCAGCTGAATGTTGTAACAGTTCTTTAACAACATCAACATGTCCTTCCTGACTTGCTATATACAGAGATGATGCATCATTGTTGTTACACTTATTGACATCAGCTGAATGTTGTAACAGTTCTTTAACAACATCAACATGTCCTTCCTGACTTGCTTGCCACAGAGGAGATACTCCATTATTTATACATTTATTGACATCAGCTGAATGTTGTAACAGTTCTTTAACAACATCAACATGTCCTTTCTCATTTGCTATATACAGAGATGATACATCATCATTGTGACACTTATTGACATCAGCTGAATGTTGTAACAGTTCTTTAACAACATCAATATGTCCTTCCTGACTTGCCCATAATAAAGGAAACCAACCATCCTCTGTACAATAATTAACATCACTATTCCTACTGATCAACCATTTGACAAGTTCAACAGTACCCATATAACAACTTCCACTTAGTGCTATATCTTTATAGTAAATATCTTTGGTAGAAACAAGGTCTTGTTGCTTTGGTAGATCAAGTTGGTTTAAATGAGTTACCAAGTTTTCAGTAAATAAAGTAGATTTCATGTTTCTGTTGTCCAATACATTGTTTACATAACCGTTCTCCCAGTCTTTCAGTAACCTATCTATATATCTATTTATATAATTATCAGGTATTCTTATTACAAACTCTATTTCTGTGCCCATGTTATCTGTTATTTGCCAAAGAAATCTTTCACTAATAAAACCAGTATCAGCATGATTAATAAAAATCTGTAACATCTTCTCCCCAAAGTATTTAGCAAGGAAATCAAATAACTTATCATGGATTATTTTGTATTTATTATCCACCTTGACCACATATGTTCCTTCAAGTGTTTCAAGAGATTTCTTTAAACGTTTGATGGATGTTCCTTTATTCAGTTCACATTCTTCTAGTAAATCTTCTATGATTGCTCCTATCTTCTTATCTTTTGGTGAAAAGTTTTCTTCTGTTAATGTGTTGTTAAACATGACACAAAGGACTAAGCTACAATACTGCATCTTACCAGCATCACTTTCTCTGTACATTTGTACAACTTGATCTTTAAAAACATCAAAAGGATTACTAAAAAAAGAGCTAATGCTTACATTCTTCTGGAGGTTCTGTTTATGATATAAACTACATAAAAGTGGGAAAAAGTCATATTTTTCTGACCATTCCTTTACTTCATCAGTATTTTCCTTAAAGTACACTTCAGCTAAAGCAATTTTTTCAGCAGCACTAAGTTTGAATTCTTGTGAACTTAAATCAATGTTACAAATTTTAAAAATAGAGAGATTGCTAAATAGTTCATCTTTGTAAACCTCCAACCTACATGTAGAGATGATTTTACAACATTTGTCTTCAAGAAGAGATATAATGTGATCAAGTCTTTGTTTCCAGTCAGTGTAAATTTGTTGATTAAGAGTATATCTGCCACAGACGTCATCAAATACAAACAAAGTTTTCCTCCCATGTTTAAACCATTTTCCAATATCTTCTGGTTTACTGCATAGAATTACAGTATAGCCATGTTTCTTCATTATGAGGGCAATGTGTTTAGAAAGAAAACTTTTTCCAGTGCCAGAATTTCCAACCAGTTACTGAACTTTGTGTCAAAACTTTTTGCATTACATGTTTCTCTGCTTCAGTACTAACAAACTGTTGATCATCCTTTTTCCACTGTTCCAAGCGTCTTTCGAACTGCTCTGTAAAATATGAAATTCAATAAATTAACTATATATTTAAAGTTCAAATTTCAAGGAGTAATAACACAAATATAAAGTATCTGACATCCAGTTTCATCATGTTCATGTATTTTGTGTGTTTTGAAGTACCATATTTTGTTTTATTCAGTGTTGTAATAAAATATTTTTAAAACTTAAGATGACAAGAGCAAATATCAATTCATGACATCATATTCTACCTTTTTATATTATAATCATGATAATTGTCGTTTTTTAAATTATTTGATAATTGATCAGTAGTTTATCTCCTCTTTCAACATTTTTGGATATTTCGTGGTGGTCAGGTTTTAATAGTTGAGGAAACTGGAGTGCTCCAAGAAATATCTTACCTTTGACAGGAAAACTGACAATCCTAGTCAATTTAGACATTTTAGATTAGAGTAAAGCACATCTGCCACGTATAAGGTTGAAACTCACAACCTCAGTGTTGACATACTAGTAATACAGTATACTTGAACTACTTAGACCACTTATCCACCGAGGCCCTTTTTTTAATTCCAAGAACTTTGAATGTGTACATATTTTGGTAGTATTCTTGAAAATTAAGGCCAACAAATGAATTGTTACACCAGAAAATAAGGCAGAATTTCAAGTAATACTTAAGAAGCAAATTAAAAAACTGAAAATGGCAGCTAATAAATAAAGCTAATCGAATAAAATGATAATTTTGACACTCGGAACCAATTTAGAATAGCACAATATACTTGTTTATCACTTAAATGGTATCTTGAAAGATGTTCCTCAAAATTTTGTATTTATAATATAAAACTGCATGTCTTCATATAATGTACAACAATTGGACAAGTTTGTTTGTATCTATCTTTGAGCAATACTTTTGGAGTAATTGCATTTAAAAAGGTTTATAGACAGACAGACATAGTGAAAAGTATAAAGCGCATGTATCCTCGATACGAGCCCTTATCAATCAAAACATGTATTTTCCAGTTATATGTACTAAAGATGCTTTGTTATAGGATTAAGTAATGATCCAATGTTCTACATCAATAAACTTACCAAGTATATGTTTAGGAATAACTTCATCGTGATCCATCAGAATATCTAAAAATATAAAAACAACAAACTATGAACATGGTACTCTCAGATTTGAACTTGTTGTCTTTTGTGTTTTGTATTGATCTGGTGAGTTAATAGAAATAAGAATATAAGCCCTTTTAACTGAGTTTTTTTTTTATAGTTTGTTCTTTTGTTGTACTGTTACATCACTGTCAAAGTTAGGGGAGGGTTTAACACCAGTAGACATGTTTAACCTCACCACAGTTGTCTTGTTAAAACTGTTTCACCTTTGTTATTTCAGTGCCTTTAATAGCTTACTTTGAGGTATGGATTATGCTCATTGTTGAAGGCTGTATGGTGACCTATAATTGCTAACTTTTAAGTCATTTGGTCTCTGGCGGATAGTTTTCGCGTTGGCAATCTTACCACATATTCTTTTTTTCCTATTAACAATCGAGAATAAGTTTTTCCTTGCACCAATAAACATGGCCTAATACTAAAAAGAGTGCACTGAAATGTCTCACCTGCTAAATCGATCATTACGGAATAATTTGTTGACAGTCCCAAGTAATGTCTAAGATAACTGCAAATGTCAAGAAATGTTATGGCAATACATAGTCCCCTACCGGTTAAAAATTCATTGTACTGTACATGTAGCAGTATGTTATCATTTAAGTTATGCAAATATTCAAAGTCAATGAACCATGGCTGAAGGTACATGGCTAAACAATCTCAATAGAAATGAGATGTGCCAATACTAATACAACTGCATACCAAATACCATCGACTTATCATAAGTCCTTCCCTTTAAACAAACATAAACACAAACATTAACTTGTAAACTATGTAAAAGTTTCCAACTCCATAAGACTTGCAAATGCCAATAAATTTGCATACCAAATATCATTGATTGAACAGTAGCGGTTCATCTTAAACTGATCTAATCACAAATTAATACATGTAAACTAAGCAAAAGTTTCAAAGGCAATAGACCAGGTATGAGGGATGGGGCCAAATATTCTCATTGGAAATGAGATGTGCGAATGCTTATTCAACTGTATATCAATTAACATTGACCTACCGCTAATGGTTTCCTTTGAAATAACCTAATGACAAACTAATACATGTAAACTATTCAGTGGTTGTCGTTTGTGTTACACATTTGTTTTTTGTTCATTTTTTGTACTTAAATTTAGCCTGTTAGTTTTCTTGTTTGAATTGTTTTACATTTGTCATTTTGGGGCCTTCTAAAGCCGACTATGCGGTATGGGCTTTGCTCATTGTTTAAGGCCGTACAGTGACCTATAGTTGTTAATCTCTGTGTCATTTGGTCTCTTGTGAAGAGTTGTCTCATGGGCAATCACAACACATCTTCTTTTTTATAAGTACTTGAAGAAAACGTTTCAAAGTCAAAATACCATGAATGAGGGGTTGGGGCCAAATAATCTCCATGGCAATGAGATATGCCAATGCTTATACAACTGCATACCAAATATCATTGACATCCCACTAGTGGTTCCCCTTAAACTGACCTAATCACAAACTAATACATGTAAACTATATTAAGCAAAAGTTTCAAAGTCAATAAACCATGACTGAGGGGACAGGACCAAATTATTTCCATGACCATGAGATGTGCCAATGATAATACAATTGCATTCCAAAATTGGCAAATATCATTGACCTAACACTAGTGGTTCACCATAAACTAGACCTAATCACAAACTAATACATTGACGCTGCCGCCGCCGTGTGGAAAACTGATTTGAGGGGCGGACAGACAGACGGATGGAGTGCAAACATAAAGTCCCCTTCGACTTCGTCAGTAGGGGACTAAAAATAGCTGTATATAATTTCACACTAAGGGTAGAACTGCTATAAGACAATTAATATCAATTTGAAAAAATTTACATCTTTCAGTCTTGCTTGAAGTTCAGTGAACTATATTATATGGTTACCTTTTTTCTCATGTCTGTCTTTGAGATTCTTCATTCCTGAAACAAGACAAACTGCCTAGATGTTTCATAGTCTAAATTTTTCTATAACTGAAACCCAACATTGTACAACATAATTTTGTCATAAAGGTAAAGAAAAAAACAACATTCATATCGCCAGTCATTTTTTTATCAATAATTTTACAAAATTGAAGATTGAACAAATTGAACACAACGGACGAAAATGAAGAAAGAATTAATAAATTACTATTAGCAGTTAAGGTACTAGTAGATGGGGTGTCTAAATATTGGCCAATAGATTTTTCTTAATCTTCTGTAAGACTTCTTTTTCAATGAACTTTCAAAATTTAGTATAAAAACTGGAAGTTTGGGACCATATTTTTTTGTTAAAATACATTAAAATTTACGAAATCACAGTTATTTTATAAGTGTAATATTAGGGCAACTTAATTCTTTTTATTAAGGAAACAACAAACAATACAATTTTTTTAAAATTCAATGAGGTGATTGCTTTTCAAAATACCATCGAAATATCAAATAATATAAGGGGGTCACAGGCCTTATTTCTTGGAAATAACACCAAGTGAATCTGTGAGCTACTGGTCACTAATGATACCCCTGCCCCGCTTAAAGTATAAGGTAAACAGGAAGTTGTTGAGTGATCAATCACACTGTATAGCTGACTCATATAAACCTTGAAACCAAATTTCAGAAATCCTTGTAATGTAGTTCCTTAGAAAGATGCGACGAAAAATATTCAGGGGACGGACGGACGGACTGACAGGTTGACAGATGGAAGGACGGACGGACAGAGGTAAAACAGTATACCCCACTTGTTTTAAGCGGGGGTATAAAAACATAACTTGTCCTTTCAAATTCAATATACAATGTAATTATTTGTCCTTGATTTCAAACGGACTTTCCAGAAAATTTTAAATACAAGAGTGCACACGCTGAAATGTATCGCCTTCTTTACTAACCATTGATTTTATGTTGATAGTCCTAAATATAAAGCTCAACTACAACTATCACATTTTAACTTAATAAGATCCAAGAAAATGAGGTCAAGGTCAGATAAACCAAACTGGAAATACATGTACACCTTGCAATCATTCCATACACCAAATATGCTTTAAATATAGTTGACGTATCGCACATAGTACCTTAAGAAACAAACTTAACAAGGAAAACATTGATCAATGAACCATGAAAATGAGGTCAAGGTCAGATGTACCCTGCCAGACAGACATGTACACCTTACAATTAGTACATGCTTTAAATATAGTTGACATATTGCATACAGTATCCAAGAAACAAACTTATCCAGGAAAACTTAAGATTGACCAATGAATCAGGAAAATGAGGTTATGGTCAGATGATAATTTCCAGACACACATATACACATTTTAATCATTCGATACACCATATATAGTTGACCTATTGCTAAAAGTACAAGAAAAACAGACCAAAAAAACAAAAACATAACATTGAGCAATGAAACGTAAAAATGAGGTTGAGGTCAAATAAAACATGCCAAACTGACATGTACATCGTAAAATATGTTCATTGACCAAATATACATGATATAGTTGTATACATGGTATACAGTGTTAGAAAAACAGACCAAAACACAAAAACTTAACTTTAACCACTGGACCATGAAAATGAGGTCAAGGTCAGATGACACCTGCCAGTTGGACATGTACACCTTACAATCATTCCATACACCAAATAAAGTAGACCTATTGCTTATAGTATCTGAGAAATGGACTTGACCACGAAAACTTAACCTTGTTCACTGATCAATTCAATGAGGTCAAGGTCAAGTGAAACTGTCTGACAGGCATGATAAAGACCTTACAAGGAACGCACATACATGTACCAAATATAGTTATACTATTACTCATATTAAGAGAGAAATTAAGAATACTAAAATTCTTAACTTTTTTTCCAGTAGTCACTGAACCATGAAAATGAGGTCAAGGACAATGGACATATGACAGAAGAATACAAAGTAGGAAGGATACAGGTCTTCACTTTCTGAAATATTAAGCTTGTAAGAAGTTTGTAACGCCGCTGCCGCCGGATCACTATCCCTATTTCAAGCTTTCTGCAACAGAAGTTGCAGGCTCAACAATAATTAAAAACCAGTTTTTTAATAGTTCCTCTCTCTTTTCTGATTTAGCAATATGTTTGTTTCCAACACTAGATCATTCCTCTTACAGTTAAACATATATTGATGAAAACGTGTCTTTTTTTCGTTGAATTGTATACTTTATTTTTTTTAGCATATTATGTGTCCGATTAATATATTGGGAGGGGGCACTGACTGCCTGAGAGGGGGAACCACTCCAGTCATGCTTCAGTGATTCCCTAAATAATCAAACAAATTTTTTTCACAAAAGGGGGAGTAAGGGCTTGTCCTCTTCCCCCTTAAATTCCGCCTCTGATAAGATACACTCAATATGCTCTGATGTATAAGAAAATGGGCAGATTTTTATAATTATGTAAAATTTATGATATATATTGGAATCATCTAAGTAAATCAGGTACAATATTAATTTCAGAATCTGCTATAATTACCTATTTGACACAATTGTATTTCTTGTTCTGACAATTCTGTCTTCTCCATTTCTGAAGCAACATCCTGGTATTTTCCGTGTCTTAAAGCTTCAAGAAGGTGTGTGTATGCATCTCCACCTTTGCGAATCAATGTGTTGTATAAAAGTCTATTACTTTCCTGTTGAGTGAGTGAAGAATTACAAATTTCCTCTTTTTCTTCAGTACTTAAAACATCAAACTGATACAGGTGGTCAGCTATGTCTGTTTTGGAGTCAACACCATGGACAAACATCATGTAATTCTTTTGTAGTTTAACTTTGTGTGTATTTAAAACTGAAATATAAGAAAGGTATGAATGAAATATTCTAGCTCTCCCTCTTTCGCACACATAATTCTTTTTCCAACTGTGATTGGCTGTTTTGTTAAAGTTACTATTAAATATCAATTGTAGGAGTATTTTTTTTGGTTTGAAATATTGGTTTTATTAAAATACACAGAACAAAATATACGTAATAAATAGAATTACATTATGAATATATATCAAATCAGACATGTAATGCATGTTTGACAATGAATGACCAAACAGTATTTTTAAGATTAAAAGGCGGAAGACAGCAAGGGGATATTCAATACTCATCAGGCTAGTTAGGCCAGTCTGACAATGCCATGGCAAAACATGAAAAATGGCCTTTCTCCATATGTTCTCCAACATTGTAGACTACAATTTAATGCATGACTAAAATCGCTTTCTTGATGACCTTGTATTGCTGATATTTTTTTTATCTTTTAAGTTTCTCCCTATATACTATCGATTCCAAAATTGAAATAAAAGTCAAGAACTTAAAAGTTAGTGAACAAGAATGTGTCCAAGGTACACGGATGCCCCACTCACATAATCATTTTCCATGTTCAATGGACCGTGAAATTGTATAAAAATCTTATTTGGCTGTAACATTAGAAAGATCATATTATAAGGAACATATGTACTGAGTTTCAAGTGGATTGGACTTCAGCTTCATTAAAAACTACCTTGACCAAAAACTTTAACCTGAAACTTGCACTATCATTTTCCATGTTCAATGGACCATGAAATTGGGGTCAAAAGTCTAATTTGGCTTTAAAATTAGAAAGATTATATTATAAGGAACATGTGTACTAAGTTTCAAGTTGATTGGACTTCAGCTTCATCAAAAACTACCTTGACCAAAAACTTTAACCTGAAGCGGGACGAACTGACGAACGGGCAGAGGAATGGACAGACGGTACAACAGACGGACGGACTTACAGACCAGACAACATAATGCCACTCTACTATCGTAGGTGGGGCATAAAAATTGTCTTTTATAAGCATGATAAGGGGTCAGCCAATGCTTTCTGTCATATTGGCATTCTCATATAATACCAATCATTTTTTAGGATAACAATTTCTATTTATCTCTTAAAGTTTTCAAGATAAGAGGCAAATATTCTGAAATTCTAAATAAATTTGTCTTTAAAGGGCAAAAACTCCCATAAGCAATTATCTAATAGCTACGGTCATGTATGAATTTTTGTTGACCTTGAATATCTGATAATTTTTGCTGTTCACAGTATCTACTTTTCTGTTTTTTTCAAGATTATGGACAAAAACTGGTGAATAAGTTTTCAGACATATAATTCTTTTGTATATATATATATATATATATATATATATAGGCCTTTTATTGTTGATATTTTTTGTTGTTTACAAATTCTTCTCATCTAACATGTATAATTATCTATAAAAGTTTTCAAGATAAAAGGCAAAATTTTACAAATAATTCAAAAATTAAATTTGAAGGGCAATAACTCCTGTAAGGAGTCACCTGCTGGTTTGAATCTCATTGGTTTTTTTTTGTAGGTCTTATATATCTAATTATTTTTGCTGTTTGCAATTTCTACTTTTCTAATATAGTCATGATAATTTTTCAAATAGAAGGCAGAAATTTTAAAATAAGATTTATAAAAGAACAGAGTTCCAATTTGCCCCGCTTGGCACATATTTTATATTTCCAAGGGGCATAACTCTTTTAAAAAAGTCGATTGTCAACCATTATAGTACTTATGACACGGGTTATGTTCTTCTCATATATGTTATGATGGTATGATACTAAACCCCTAACGGGAAGGATTGTTCCTGATGTTCATATGATGAAATCATAATCTTTCAGTCAGTTTAATTGAAGTCTGGAGCTGGCATGTCAGTTAACTGCTAGTAGTCTGTTGTTATTTATGTATTATTGTCATTTTGTTTATTTTCTTTGGTTACATCTTCTGACATCAGACTCGGACTTCTCTTGAACTGAATTTTAATGTGCGTATTGTTATGCGTTTACTTTTCTACATTGGTTAGAGGTATAGGGGAAGGGTTGAGATCTCATAAACATGTTTAACCCCGCCACATTTTTGCGCCTGTCCCAAGTCAGGAGCCTCTGGCCTTTGTTAGTCTTGTATTATTTTAATTTTAGTTTCTTGTGTACAATTTGGAAATTAGTATGGCGTTCATTATCACTGGACTAGTATATATTTGTTTAGGGGCCAGCTGAAGGACGCCTCCAGGTGCGGGACTTTCTCGCTACATTGAAGACCTGTTGGTGACCCTCTGCTGTTGTTTTTCTATTTGGTCGGGTTGTTGTCTCTTTGACACATTCCCCATTTCCATTCTCAATTTTATTTGTCTGAAATATTGCTAATATTAACCTATAGTATAAGTTTTATTAAAATCTAGCAAAAATTGTACGTGTGAGAGCACTAGCGAGGCCATTTTCCATAAATGTAATATTTACAAGGGGCATAACTTTAAAAAAAAAAGTAGATCAGCCACCATTATAGAACTTGTCCAAGATATTGTATAAGTTTTATAACTAGAGGCTCTAAAGAGCCTGTGTCGCTCACCTTGGTCTATGTGCATACATTGTATTCAACAACATGAACAAAGGACACTCTCCAACACTTTAGACGGGAATAGAATTCATGACAAAAATCTGTTTTGTTGATCTTGTATTGCGGACAATTTAGCCAATTTAGTATCTCTCTATCTTCTTTAGTTTTTGCTCAAAACACAAAAAGAGGAAAAAAATCCTCATTTAAGGGCAATTACTCCTATTGATAAAGAGCAGGGATGATTCCAGGTGTTTTCAAATGGGTCCCTTGAACATCAAATTGGGGATTTTTATTCTAATTGGGGAATTTTTCAAGCATAAAATCTAAGACGAAATAACATTATTTTCCTGAAAAACGGAAAATGTATATTATTAAGTAAAACCTGTACACTGATGTTCATGTAAGTTGTAACATTTTGAATAATTCTGGATGGGCTACTGTTATTACATGAATATCATTGAACATGATGCACTAGTCTATCATCTTAGCTATAGTTACCTAGGCCTATTACAAAAACATATATTTCAGCTAACATAAACCACTAAAAAAAATCATTCAAATGGATTTCAAATTGAACTGGTCAATTGTCGAATTCAGAAAAGCAATTACAAAAGTTCATATACTTAATTGATAAGATATTTAAAGCATTGAATCAGTGTACTTTAAAATTATTTGGATCATCTTCAAAACTTTTGAAATAGTTCAATAATGATATCGTATTTCATGAATGGTCTATAATTAAATCTTTTTTTTCTGTGTACATTTATATTGTCGGAAATGCTGGACTGGTATGATACCGGGTACATATTCTTGGTATACATTTGCAAATATTTCCCTAAACCCAGGCCTTTTAGATAAAGTTAACAATTTCAGGGACTTGAATGAATTAAGACTTTAAAACCCTTGATGAAAAATCAATTTAAAGAAAAATATAAGAACATTTTTGAAAATAGATTTAAGAATAAAAACTTTGGTAAAAACTGTATACTCAAATGTGTCACATAGAGAGTTAGTGGTCATAATTTAGAAATAGAAAATAGTGGACAATATAAAATTCCTATAAAAGATATAATATGTAAACTGTGCCACTTGCTGGACAATGAAGACCACTCCTAGTTATTATAAGAACTGAGGGCAGAACCCTAAAAAAAAAATCCATGTGTTTTAATTTCTTATAGAATTGTTTATTCTTTGCATGATAATTTGTTTGTTTGTTTGTTTGTTTTTTTGTCACAAACTAAATACCATATGTTTATATGACAATACAAATATTATCAAATTTTGTTGAATTAATAAATATTTTGATTATATAATTTATTCAATAGAGAAATAAGGAATTGCCTAAATTTTATTTAGAATAAGTTCTAAAGACAATCTTTAACATTTGTAAAACCGTATTGAATGCAGTTAAGTCTATCTACTATGATTTAAGTATAAATCATTTTGATTTAAGAAAATTAATTTGAGAAACAACTTTTCAATAGAAAAAGGCAGGCATTGGGAAAGTTTGCATTATATTAGAAGATGATATTCATTTATTCTTCACTTACCATAAAGTACATGTAAAGATAACTTAAATTGATTAAAAAGGTATAATGTCAAAACAAATAGTCACGAGTCAAATTAAAAAAAAAATCAGCTATTTATTCAACTAGTTATATTATTTCATTTTATTTTTGAATTTTCTTGTCATAATCACATTAAATTAAAAATTTCACAAACACATGTGTATATTTTACCTGAGACACATGACCTGTAAGTTATATAATTTTAACACTTCAATGCAGTCAAGATTTCCCTTTATCCTTGACTAGTTTTTGATTAATACCTTGTGTATTAATTAAGCGACAGGGGGTATAATGATGGACATATAGGGCCACCATGGTGGACATAATTTTTATGGCCACCATGAATAAGATAATGTTACAGGTAGTACTGTACATTTTATATGGCAAACGCAAAAAAAAAAAAGAAGGTGAAAATCGTTTTTAAAGGGCAATAACTCCAATAAGGAGTCGTCTGACCATTGCCTCCCTATTGTCTTACTTGTAGATGATGTTTTGCTGATCATTTATACCTAGCTTATTTTCTATCTGTCTATTATAATTTTAAGATATAAGTCAAAAATGCAAAAAAATGGTCAAAATCATCATCAAAGGACAATAACCATGATAACTCTAATAAATAGTCGATTGACGATTTTGACCATGTTGACATTTTAGTCAGTCAGAGCTCAGACATCAATAAGTCTGAATCTGCTTTTCACTCATAGAGGTCTAAATTTGTAAGTTTTATGATAAGTCTCCCTTTAATGCAAGACAAAATACGACTTAAATAAGTCAAATACTGTTAAGCAAGAAATAATTGACCAGAATCAAAAAGTTGCAAATGTCGACTCCTACAAGTCGATAAGTTATCAAAATTGGTTAACTTCAAGACCCACGCATATTTATAAAAAGGTCATCGCTGCATCTAAATCAAATAATGACAACATTGAAAGACAATGCTTTGTCTACTAAAGTAAAATATGAATGAGAGTCTAAAAAATCGGAGATAATGTTAATTAACCTTACAAAACAACCACCTGAAACCACACTAAATGAGGTAAAACATCTGTGTTTAGTAAGGATGTTCAATTAAATAATTAAATATAGATAGCTCAAGTCCTTGTGAACTCTCAGACAGGTTTTTGCTGTCATAGGTGGTGTACTTTGGCCACCAAGTAAATTTAAGTTTTTTCATCAACATAAATAGACCTAAACAAGTCTGTCATTTTCAGACTTAAATAACACATTTTATAATAGATACTTGTTTTGACTTCTTTAAGCCAAAAACAAAAATGAACTTGTTTATAAATGTCTGAGCTCTGACTGTTAGTAGAACCTGTCTTGCTGATCATTTTAAAATTTCTCTGTATCTATTACAGTTTTCAAGATTGTGGGCAAAAATGAAACAAAATAGTAAAATTTGTCATTTAAGGGCAATAACCCCTATAAGTCATTTGACAGTTTTGACCTGTTTGGACAATTGCAATTGGTAGAGCTCAACACTCAAAAATGTTTTGCACTTGTCAGATTTTCTCTCTTTATAATGGTTTTCAAAATAATAGACAAAACTTGCATTTTACCCCCTTTGTTCTATTTTTAGCCATGTTGGCCATGTTGGTTGGCAGGCGGGGTCATCGGACATATTTTTTACACTAGATACCCCAATGATGATTGTGGCCAAATTTTGGCTAAATTTGGCCTAGTAGTTTCAGAGGAGAAGATTTTTGTAAAGGTTAACGGCGGACAATGACGGACGACGAATGCCATGTGATGAGAAAATCTCACTTAGTTCAAGCTAAAAAATTGAACCCGTGAGAGCGCTTGCTAGGTCATTTTCCATATATTTAATATTTCCAAGGGGCAAAACTCTTTTAAAAAAAGTCGATCGTCCACCATTATAGAACTTGTCCGAGATATTGCTGATATTAACCTTTAGTATAAGTTTTATAAAAATCTGTCAAGAATTGTACCTAACAAGACCATACATAAGAACACAGGCATGGACAGACACACTGACAGACTGACGCCCAGTATTTTCATGTTCCCCGCAACACGTAGGACTAAAATATCATAATTAAAATGCACACAAATCGACGGCACTAGGCTGATGATTCTGAAAGTTGATTTTTGCGCTATATATATGGTACTTAACTAAATGTATGTAATACATATAGGTATTTTTCAAAAATTTATAAAAAGTACCTATAGCTGTGAAATAGACATAAACATAAGATATTAGTAGATTACAGCTCTGTAACGAATAACAAACTTGATACAGTTTAGAAACATGAAGAAATGTCAATTATAACTATATATGTCAAGGGCAACTTTCAAATTAGAGGTACAACCTGTTTCAGTATGCATATTGAGGACAGAGGGACGTTGAATGGAGATGATCTACAGAAGACAGCTTTTGACAAGTAATTTGATTTGTGATATACATGATACACTGCATGTATATGTATTTTGACATTCTTTATTTCAAGAATAATATTTTGTACTCTTGAGATTATTATTACCTCTTGGAATGCAAATACACATACCGGTAGTCGATAAGATATAATTAGAGCACTCAAATTCAAGCTATTAACAATTTCATAACCTAGTTGACCAGTGGTAGATCTAATGAACCTGTCAGTGATATTTACCTAAGTACTGCTAAGCCTACAAACTCCAAACTATTTAAAAGTGTTGATAATGACACCTTCTTTTCTTGAAGTTATTTTATATAAATCTGGATAATTTCATTTCTTAGATTAATTAAATGTCCATAGCATATATCTTTTTATCTTGTTTTTGTCCAATTCTGTAATTTCATACAACATTTTTTGTACTATTAGAGTTGATATTTTTGACATCATGCATTCCGTCACCACAGTTAAGCTAAAGTTACCTAAACCGAAACTAGAACTGCATGTACTGACTGTAAAAACAACAGAATCTTTATACATTATAACCTAAGATCCCGAGCCAAAGTTTTGTTGAAGTTAATGCAGTAATTTAAGAGAAGATCTTTTAATAAACAGCTCCGCCATGAGCGCATGATACACCCGTCTAATTTTTTACAAATAAAGTTCAATAACTTCTGAATGTCCTTTGTGAAAAACTAAAGGGAGGTTGTCTGAATTGATATAAACCAGTCACTAAAGTTTAATGAAAACAGCTCAAAGCACTTTAAAGGTATCCAAAGAGAAACATAACGGGATCCATCGGGATCCCGATGAAATCCCGGTGAAATTGACCGCATGCTTATGTTTCAATTGTACTGAACAGTCTGACCCTAGAAAATACTGTCATAAATATGCGGCCACTAATTTATCCGCATGCACCCTGTGCCGATTAATAAAGTTTTCTTTTCATACATGGACCATAATTTGCTATTGGGCTCGTTTCCTATAACGATAGAAAAGTGATAAAAATGTGTATTACTGTTAGAAAAGTTGCAACTACATCTAAAGATGCCTTTATTTTTATCAACATACAAGTGTATGCTACTCTTCCCTAGAAAAAAAATTGAAATTAACAAATTTCAAAGATTATACGACCGTATTTTTGTGTCGTTTCTCGTGTTACTTTTCGCTTCCGAAGTGCATAACGCTGACTAATATATAGATAATCGTCACCGGCAAATTCGTAACTTTTGCTTTCAAATAATAAAGAACATCGACCAATAAGAATAGTCAGAAGAAAATGCCGAGAACTATAAGTATTTCTGTAGCAGGTGTAAGAACACTAGCGTTACTTTGGTTTCCAATTTCGTAACGCAAATTTTAGATGATGTAATCTGCTTTGTTGTAATAGAATTCTTTATAACAATATGCAAATATGAACTCTCGCGAGATGTTCAAACAGGTAAATCAGAGATGATTTACATTCTAGTTTTGTTCTTCGTAATAATTAAGTTAGAAAATGACGTTATCGTTATGCGTTACATTTCACACGAAACAGAAGTCCAGTTATTTCCTTTTTTTATTAATATTGTTTTTGTCGTTAAGTGCTAATCATTTCCGGTCATATGTGAAACATGTGACTAACATGTGATCACGCCCTTACGGCTGGACAATGCTGGATATATGAAATACTAGGTCTGAACATTGTTTTTGTTTCCAACGGGATGTTAGCAAACATAATCTGTAGACTTGTTTCGTCTTGTTTAAAAAAGGAAAATACAATTTTCAAAGAGATTGCGCCGGGGGTCTATTATTTTTCCTATGTGCATAATGTTACATACGATCTTGTGTGAAAATAAATGCCCAATGACTTGACAAAATCGATTTCAGATTTGACAGACGTTATAACACACTTCGTTTCCGGATTACAATGTAAAGGGTCCTTGGAAAATTCAATCGACATTACGTCTCTTATTGTGCCGATGCTCGTTGGATTGATTTTGCTTCAGCAGTAAATATTACTGGATATTTTAGGTGAATAAAGATAATTTAATAAAAAAATATATGTTAATATACCGTTACACTTGGAATGTACAAAGTTGGTATCTTTGTCACAATTTTTAATTATTTGTTTTTATTCATGTTCTGCAAACACTTTTCAGAAATGCAATAAACTTGTCAAAGGAGAAGTAAACTTTTACCATGCATGACTTGAAAGGAAGTACTTTATTGATTTTAGCCCACTAAAGTAGGTTAAAATGTGGATACCATGTAGATGGTGTACAGGTCACAAATATCACATGGTGCCTATTTTAAAGATTTTAATTACAAGTTAAAAGTTTTTTTCTTTACTGGATTTAAAGAACTTTACATTGCCAATGATTTGGAATAAATTGTATATAACTGGAATTTCAAAACCAAATATAAATACATTTTTTTGGCTAAAACATCAAGATACAACGATTATGGTATCCTGTATCAATGAAGAAAATATGGAAATTTTTGAATAAATTGTACTAATTGTTTTCAAAACAAGCACATATTTAGGAGTTTTATAATACTGTTACATTTAAGATGGATTTTAAGAAAAAGTATACTGTTCAGATTATTTTAAGCAGATTTTGCAATAAAATAAAACTAAAAAAATGCTTTCGGTTTCTTATGGTATCCTGTTGCGTTTAAAAAAATCTTTAATTTAACATTGAAAATAGATTTTAAATATTAACATGAAGCAAGTAACACTTGTAATGGTGTTCATTTATGTCTTTTGAAATATATTGTGCAAAATAAAGAAAATAAAGATTGGTTTCCTGTTTGGTTTCCTGTCACGTAAACGGTGAATCAAAATGTATTAATTTTTTCTTGAAAAACTCAATTGTTCCATTAATACTATTCTAACACCAACACAATCCACAGAATAAAAGTTAAAGTTTTAGAACTTATAAAAAAGGATACAAAAAGAAACCAAAGGCCGAATACCAAATTATGGTCCATATTCAGTAAAAACTGGCCTGTAATTAATATTTTTATGCGATACTCTTAATTTAAGTATAATACCGTTACGTAGACAGATCAACTTCTGGTCGATATAATATGGGGCGAGATTTGTCACTTTGACGTTAGTGTACAGGTAAAAACGTCATCAACATCTGATTACGCTGATTTATGGAGGACCAAGATGAATCCGATGCAGTTGTTTTCAGATGAGTTCATTAATATATTAATTTAACACGTGTTTATGTGTATAAAATGATTATAAATATAATTTATTGAGGAACTATGATTTTTATGGTTTTTATTTGACCAAATCAACACCAGAAAGTCTGAAAGCATAAACTGAAAATATATTTATTTTTAACATATATACATTGAATAAACTTGTTGTCACATACAGGCATAACTGGTAGGTATTTAAAAATTTAATTCAGTTGTGTGAATGTTTATTTGGTGAAAATAATTAGTCGATGGTTTTTTATCTTCAGGGGATAAAAAAGGGGGAGGGTAATTACATTTGATTCCAAATGGCTTCCAATCTACTGTATAAACATGCAATAATATTTTTATTGAATTTGTTGCTTCAAAACGTATTGAACAAATGATTCTTTGTGGATTCTTTTTTTAAATTTTAGGAGATTTAATGATATTTTTAAATGGAGCTGCCAACAGATTGCATGCAGATATTCCAGTTACCTAAATTTATTTGGCAATACTAGTTGAAAGTACAGAGACAGCAAATTAATCCCAGTGCCAATTTCCACTGCGATTTACATCGGGATCCCGCTTCTTATACGGGAATTCTGAAATTTTATCCCAGTATATTTACATCGGGATCGGATCCCGCTTCTTTTGCGGGAATCCCTAAGATTTATCCCATTGGAATTAGGTGTGATCCCAATTGAAATCCCTCAATATCCCAGTGGGATCCCAGTATATTTCCTCCGGTATTTACATTGGGATTCCCCCTTCTTTTGCGGGAATCCCGAAATTTTATCCCGGTGGAATAAGGTGGGATCTCAATTTGATATATTTTGTTTTGGGATTGTCTGAAAACTAGATAATCACCCCTTTTTTATGAATAAAATCCCATAACTCGGAAGTGTAAAATCTAAAATTTATAAAAATTGAAAGGGAGCTTACATCGATATATATAAACAATTCTTCAAATTTTCATGAGAACTGCTGAAAGCATTTTTGAGTTATTGTACGAAATTACAAATTAACTGGAAAATCCCCCTTTTTTTAATGAATAAAACTCCATTACTCAGAAACATAAAATCTAAAACTCATAAAAATCAAAAGGGAGCCTATGTCAATAGATATAAACAATATATAGGCCCTTGATAGCTTACTCTTTGGTGTGAGCCAAGGCTTCGTGTTGAAAGCCAAACTTTGACCAATAATTGTTTACTTTTTAAACATTGTGACTTGGATGGAGAGTAGTCTCATTGGCACTCATACCACATTTGTTTATTTATATAAATATACATAGATATAGATAGCTTCTCAGCAACCGCATTTTATTTTCTAACTTTGTTTGATTTCATATTATTGATTAAAAAAATGTGTTCATCATTATTCATTTTGAGCTGTTTATAAATAAGTTTTTTTTTGTGGATTTCAATGTTCATAAATTTTGTAAACTTTTAACAATTTTTAAAAAATATTTTCCACTGTCACTTCTGGATAATTTTATTATAGAGCAATAATTGTAAGCAGCACGATTTTTTGATAAAGTAAGATATATATAAACACATCACCAACACCAAAACACAATTATGTCATGACTCCATCTGTGTCCTTTGTTTAATATGCACATAGACCAAGGTGAGCGACACAGGCTCTTTAGAGCCTCTAATTAAGATTTTAAGCATTAACACTTTTTTTTAGAAAAATGGGGTTGGTATGGGGTGACTCTGTTCTTTTAAGAAGTCATTTAACAATAAGGACCATGTTATTAACTGACTGGTAGATTTTGTCTTCCTGATCTTTTTTGCTATTGAAAGTTGTCCCTATTTAGTCATGTTATTGTAGTTTTCAAGATAATAGACACAAATGAAAAAAAAGTAATATTCTATCATTTAACATGTTTAAGGATAATAACTCGTATAAGAATTAGTCTAACAATGTTGATGTAAATAGACAGTAGGTATAGATCTCCACATTCTGAACATTTTTGACCACCTAGTTTTTATCTATTTACATTGTTTGTACATTGAAAATTGCTGGTTAATTCATAGACACTAGACCATGACTTAGGGGCAGAGCTTCAATATAATTGTCAAACCGATTTTAACTAATAGTATTAATGAAACCTCATATTAAATATCAATGATCTATCACAAGTAGTTCCTAGTAAAAAGTAACTTGAATTTAGTGAACTATTTCAAAACGAGAGTGCAAACGCTGAAATGTCTCACCTGCTTTACTGACCATTGATTTTATGTTGAAAGTCTTAAAGATAAAGATTTTACTAAAAGCATTGCAGAAACTTTACATTTAAAAAAATCTATGACAATGAGGGGAAGGTCAAATAAATTGTAACAGACAGACATATATATACACCTTGCAATTCTTCAATACGCCATGTACACCAAATATAGCTGACCTATTGTTATTAGTTTTTGAAAAACAGACCAAAACATAAAAACTTAACATTGACAATTGAACCATAAAAAAATGAAGTCAAGGTTAGATGATACCTTCCAGAAGGACATTTTTTAGAACAGAGTCACCCCATACCAATCCCATTTTTCTAAATAAAAAAAAAGAGTTAATGCTTAAAATCTTAATTAGAGGCCGGTGTCGCTCACCTTGGTCTATGTGCATATTAAACGAAGGACACAGGTGGAGTCATGACATAATTGTGTTTTGGTGTTGGTGATGTGTTTGTATATATATCCTACTTTATATTAAAAAAATCTTGCTGCTTACAATTATTGCTCTATCATAAAATTATCCAGAAGTGACAGTGCAAAATATTTTTTAAAAATTGTTAAAAATTTACAAAATTTATGAACATTGAAATTGACTATAAAGGACAATAACTCCTAAAGGGGTCATGATCAGTTGACCACCTTGGTCAGGTAGACATTTGTAGCTCTTACTTTGCTATACGTTGTTGCTATTTAGTTTATCTCTATCTATAATAATATTGGAGTTACTAACCAAAAGCTGCAAAATTTATTTAAAATTACCAATTCAGGGACAGCAGCCAACAACAAGTTGCCTGATAGGTCTAAAAATTTCAGGGCAGATAGATCTTGACAAAATGAACAATTTTATCCACAGCAATTTTATATAAATGCTTTGAGATATGAGGCAAAAACTGCATTTTACCCTATGTACTATTTTTAGCTATGGTGGCCATCTTGGTTCACAGGCGGGGTCATGAGACACATTTTTTAAACTAGATATATCCTAATGATGATTGTGGACAATATTGGTTAAATTTGTCTTTGTAACTTCAGAGGAGAAGATTTTTGTAAAAGATAACAAAAATCTATAAAAAAAATGTTAAAATTTGACTATAAATTAATTGGGGTGTTAAAGCGTTGACCAAAGTACTAAAAATATGCGCACGGTCAACGCTTTTACAACACTATAAAGTTACAAAAAAAAAGATCATGAAAACACGCCTTTTATCTTGTTTTTATTTCATTTACTTGTGCACTTTAGTGTGGGACCTCGTGTCATCATGAATGAAAAGTTGCATTGTGTATAATGCAAATGATTACGGAATATCACGAGATTGCTAGTTAGCCAATCAGAATAGCGTATTATAATGAAACATACATCTAATTTTGGAATTCAATCGTTTTTAAAACATTTAAACTCCTGTGGTGTTAAGTAACCATTCAACCTCCTGTGTACATGCGTAACATGGTGTACAAGGTTCCAATATAAACTCATCAGAGCATGTTGTGATTTACTTGGTAATCAAATAATTCATACCTAATATTCATCCCATACTGTGAAATTAAAATTTTGCCATTTTAGCAATATGTTTTATATACATACATGTATATAACCAGTACAACGGAAGTTCCACTCCATGTTTGATGTATCCCGCCTTTTCTACCAAGGGATGAATAGACGCAGGGGAGTGAAACGTAGCCTATGCTTTAAATAGTCTCTGCAGGTGCTTTAAATAGTCTCTGCAGGTGAAAACCGTAATACATATTTCAAGTGCAGAAAAGGTATTGATAAGGATGTTCGCTACTCTGTTTCAAAATAACAAACTTTTTTAAAGACTGTTATAAATTGATAGTATATAAATAAAATAAAGAAACTAAAAAAGCAGAAAAAATAAAGGGTCCGTGTGCTTGTTTTCGAGATATTTAAAAGCTATTGAAAATTTGGCGGGAAATAATTCTCTTCAGCTTTTGCATACATTTTTTAGGACCTTTTTTTCTTTCAAAAAAGATGAAAAAATAACAAGGATTTTATAATATTTTCGAAGATAACATTCAAAACTATATGTAATCAAATTCTGGAAAGAAAAATAGAGGTTAAGGATGCTCGCACCTCTTGTTTTAAAATTATTGCCAGAAATTCGTTAAGTTAAGGATGCTCGCACCTCTTGTTTTAGAATTTTTGCCAGATATTTGTTAAATTTAGGATGCTTCTCTTGTTGTAGAATTTTTGCCAGATATTCGAAATCCTCTGGTTTTATCCATGTAGTGCGGTCTTTCAACATTTTGCCCATTAACCCCTTCATTGATTGCTTTGTCGTCTTCCTCGCATTCTTCACAACAGACTGAGCTTTTTATTCATGTTTTTGGGTTTTTTTTGCAATACATTTTTTTAATGATGCACGCCGTTCCCCGGTGAAATTTTGTTTTGAAAGTAACGTCGCTAGCAAAATAGAAATAGGACATTTATTTGGAAAAGAATAGAATTTTGGGAGGCAGACGTAAAAACTCAGACAGAAAACAGTTTGTTTGCATGGAATGAAAAAAGAAGGCTAGTTGAACTTGGCTATTTGGCCGAACAACTTTCCCTATGTTTCAAGTGAAAACTGTATTTAAAATTTATTGGACTGTTGTTTTTTATTTGGTAGGGTTGTTGTCTCTTTGACACATTCCCCATTTCCATTCTCAATTTTATTTAAAATTTATTGGACTGTACAGAAGAAGTTCGATATGGTTTTGGAAGCTTGTTTAAAATAAATCATTCAGATCCCGTTACATTTTTTTCTTTCAATTCCATTCTGAAATATTTTTTTTAAATTGACAATCAAACGATTCATTAAAAACCTGCAGGGCCGTAACTAAATTGAGGCAAATGAGGCAAATGCCTCATGTTTTAAATTTCAAAAAAAAAAAAAAAAAACTAAAACAAAAGATTGTCTTCATATGATTGTATTCATATCAAATTGTTTTCACTGAAAGTGTCTTGCAAGGAGCAAGTTCTCTTCACTCTCTGATTTCGCCCCTGCATATTTTTCGTAATCCATGTTTCTATTTTACTTTTGGTTTTCAGAGTTGATGGTCTATTGTTTGTACTTCTGTGTCCCGGGTTTGTCTTTTGTTCATTTATTGTCCTACTTAATGACTAGTCTGAGTGTTGATTTTCATTTGTAAACGTGTCACACTGTGTAATGTTGCATGTCAACCGATGTCCAGGCATTATGCGAGAAAATATTTTAAGAATATACGATGCTACTGGACACAGAAAAAGTTGTCGTTTCTGCATGGAGAATTGAACTTGATATCAAAGAATACGAAACTGCCTTTCTTGTATATAAAACCATACCCAATTTTTCTTAGTATGGATTGCAAAATTAGGTATTTTCTGTAGGTGAGATATGCACAGAAGTGATAGATATGTATTATAAATATAGAAAATTGAATATCTTAATCAACAAAAAAAATAAAAAAAAATAACTGTATACCCAAGCGCCTGTGGATAAAACTAGATAGCTGACATGGTTTAAATTAAAGTAAAACCAACAAATTCCCGGTATCAAATCATTTGTTGAAAAAAAACATCAATGTATAGCCATATGATCTTTTACACTCAAGGGTTAAATTTGCATTAAGTCGTGTTCAGACCCTTTAACAGAAAATAAAGGAATATTAAGTACACGTGCACGGGAGCTAATCGCACACAATGTCAATGTATAGAAAATAATATACAAATAATCAATGGTCAAAGTTTTTATTCCTGTTCTTCATCTTGATAGTTGCTGGAGGGTCTTCAATAATGAAAGAATCATAAATACCGTAAAACAAGGTCAATATGGTCCCTAGTGTCGACTTGAGCAGTACCAGTATTTAACGTATATTACTGCACTAATGACTGTCACTATATTTAAATCTAGTCATAAAAAATCTCAAGTCAGCACAATACAAGACAAGAACAGACAGATAGATCCGGTATTAATGATTATGAGAATTACGATTTTTGCTTTATCCTACATATCGGTCTTTTAATGTTTTGAATTTCCCTAAAACTTTAAAGTCTTATGAGTCTATGTTTTTGCTTTGAGACCAGAATATTGTCGAAAAAATAGCTAAAAATGATTTGCGTTTCTATGTAAGAAAGAGTCCGGGAAACGCTCAAATGCACGATTTTGCGTTACTTTTCTCAGAGCTTCTGGGGGCCTTAAGCGACCCCAAGACCCCTCGCCAAATTTTTTTCGCCTCGCTACGCTCGGCAAATATATCTTGCCTCAGTATTAAAAGGGGCTAGTTACGGCCCTGACCTGTGGCCCCCAGTAAACGAATGATCGTTGCTTCGATGGAGGTAAATCCAGAAAAGCGCTTGGAACGCAAACAAGTTACAGAAAAGATATTTTCATTAACCTATTTATTCAAACGGCAAAAAGATTATCAGAATAGAGTTCCAATCGCCCCCTTTTCCCCGCGTTGTACATATTGTATCTATCAATGGCCATTATGACTTAAACACATTTGCTTGTTCTTTGATTATTTTTTTAAAAACATCGTCAATAGAAAAATGTAGGCTTGAGAGCAAATGCAATGCAATTTCCGATATAATCAATATTTCATAGGGGCATTAATATTTTAAAAACATTTGATCGGCGCACTGACTATCGAAATTATCCAGGACCATGCTGATATAAACCTTTAATATAAATGATATAAATTATTTAAAGATCTGGCAAAAATTGTACACGCGAGAGCGCTTACAAATGCAATTCTCCATATAACTAATATTTCCAAGGAACATAACTCTTTTTTTTTATATAAAAAGGGGGTACCCTTCTCCCATCTCCCCCTTATCTCCCACATCCCGCCCTAATCTCCCAAATGCCGCTTTTAGATATTTTTTTTCTCCCACCTTTTTTTTTATCTTCCACCTCCCGCACCTTTACACAAAGTAGGGAGACAAAACGACTCACATACGATAAGCAGAAGTGCTTTTAGGGGGAGTGGCATATTGCTCACATAGGCTTAGGGAAAAGCCAGAGAGTATTCGCAGTGTTATAAGGACAAGTATACCAGTGTTTATGTAAATTAAAAGGGTTGTTATTTCTGTGTGTGCATAAATTGAAATGTTGGATAAACAACAAAACAGCAACTGACGAATTAACGACACACAAAACCAAAATCTAGATAACACGTGACTAGTGTAGGATAGACGAATATTATTTACTGCTAATTTGTAGTTTTAGTAAAGATTCATTGGTCTTTTGAATTGGAAATGAATGTCTAGTATGGCAAGTATTAAATCAATCAAATTAGAACATCACATGTTCACAACAAATGTCAGATTATAAAAAAAACAGCAACATATGTTAATCTCCTAGCACGTATTTGTTGTTCTCTAAACTTCTTGTATTTCAGAAGAAAACGAAATCCATTATGAAATAAGGAGATGTGGTATGGTTGCCAATGAGACAACTTTCCATCCTAGTTTCCATGAAAGACCAAATGACGTAGATGTTAGCACGCCGCTACATTTGAGATCTCCCAATATTAGTTACATAGTGTGCTAGTGACCTAATACGGTATATATGGGATCAGTAAATTCCATATTGGGTGAGAGCGAAGCTCAAATCCCCATATGGAATTTACTGACCCCATATTTACCGTATTACGTCACCTAATACGGTATATATGGGGTCAGTAAATTCCATATTGGGTGAGAGCGAAGCTCGAATCCCCATATGGAATTTACTGACCCCATATATACCGTATTACGTCACTAGCACAATATGTAACGAATTTATCTTACCGACTATCTGAACGTGTGAAACTAAGACTAGTGATCCTCAAAATGAGCAAGTCTTCAATACTGTAAGCATTAGGAAAAAAGAAAATACTTTCATTGATCCTACAAAAACGACTTGTAAGGTTTAAATGTGTTTTATGAATTTATAACAATCTTAATCATCAATTTCTTCGTCTGTTGAAACTTTTAAGATTTTTTCTCAGTACCGTTTTGTTTTTATAAAGGGACATATTTAACACCATTACTAACCTTGTAAGAAATAAGCCCCGCCCCCTCCTTACTAATATGGAATATAAAGGGACGTAACTCCACGACTAACCGTGTATGAGATAAGCCCCACCTCCCTACTAACCTAATATCAAATATACACGGTTTGCACGCGGACGCTTTTAACCAATCATATTCCTGGAAATGTATAGGAGTTACGATAATAGCCATTCCACTATGACCTACTTATTCAAAAAGATATTTTGTCACCACTAGATTTATAAAATAGAAAATCATCATACATGCTAATATATAGTTTGCTCCCTTGGCAAAATGCTGGGAGCATATTGTTTTAACCAGTTCGACAGTCCGTTCCGCACTTTGTATATATATAGGGTTTATATGTCAGATTCTTATGACTACAGCTGTTAAACTTAAACTTTTAAATTATGTACATTGTACTTGGTGTTAGTATATACATATATTAAAGATGAGCAACTTTTCAGATGTTTTTTATGACAGGTTGCTGAATATGGCATTTTGATGATATATTGCGCCAAATTTTTATTTACTTATGATGAGGGTGCTTTTATATTATTTATAGAATCATTATTAATAATTTTCCACGAATGACATAATGTTGAACACGAGCATCACTGAAGAGACATGTATTGTCGAAATGCGCATCTGGTGCAGGACAATTGGTACCGTTTATGTTATTGTCTATTTAAGTGAAATTTGGCATACAGTTTGCAATGTTTATCCGACTAACTACGCACACAACCTACACGTTTACATCATTTGCTTAACTTTTTTTTTTGATAGCTGCAACAAATGTTTCGTTTAGACACAACTATTTCAAATTGCATTGCATTGTCCTGAAAATGCATGAAATATTTGCCACTGGACGCTAAGCAATCGCCACTCAATCAATTCAAATTTTACTTCAACATTACTGTTTTCGAAATAAATTTTTGAAGCACTTATTGTTATTTATGCATGGATACATCAGTGACATCACCATTGTGTAGTTTGGTAGGGTAAAGTTGAGGATATAGTTCTGAAAAGCTAAAAGTGCACCCAGTAAGGACGACATAAAATTAACTCGGTCGAATGTTATATAGAGAATAATAAATGGCAAAATCCGTGATATGTCTTATCATCCCGAGACACCTATATCAGCCCAAGGGCCTTTGGGCCCGAGGGATGATATTGGTCGAGGGTGATACGGCATGTGATACGGATTTTGCCATGTTTTATCTGCTTTATCCTATATTTCAACAGGAGAGTTATATTATATGAACTGTTCACTGGTTTACTTTCAGTTCTACTTTTGTCTTGTTTTAAAAAAGCCTTAAATGAACTGCTCAATTACTTATCCAAATCCCCTGGGTTACCTTACAATTTGCGTGCTGATGTTTTAAAAATATATTGTTTATTATTGAATTTTATCGTGTGTTTTGTATTTTTTATAGTTGCATTTAGTGTGCCAAAAAATATGAAAACTTGACGTTCTTGACGTCACATGTACATACTAAAAAATGAAGTCATTCAATAAATTGCGTGCGTCACGCCCGAATGACCGTACCTATTTTGGGGGAAAATATTTCTTAAGCGAAAAATAAAAAAATTAAAAACTGACTATGTAAAAAAAAAAAAAAAAAATAGGGGTGTGATAAAGGGTATGCGATAAAGGGTATAGGTGTTCTAAAGGGTATGCGATAAAAGGTGCGCTCTAAAGTTGCGCGATATGGATTAAGCAGCAGGCTATTTATCAAATATTCAAAACTACTGTATTTACTACTTAACATATGATATATTGAATTATTAGGAAATTTATGAGAGGGGGAATAGAAAAAAAATAACAAACACCGTTCAGATCCCGTTACATATTTTTGTTCAATACTTTTGAATAAAAATAACGTTATTCTGTATTCAGTAACGTCACACATTTTATTTTGTCAAAGTCTAATACCCTAGTCCCACTAGGCCACGATTGCACTACGATCGGCGAAAAAAATGCAAATTTTGATGATCGTAGTGCGATCGTGTAGATCGCAGTAAGGTCGTATCACGGTCGTGGTGAGGTCTTCAAGATCGTGAAGAGCGTGACCAACTTTGAACATGTTCAAAACAATTGTGGTGCGGTCGTGGAGAAATCAGGTCGTAGTAGAAGCGTAGTGAGAGCGCACTGAGATCGTAGTAAGATCGTTACGGTCGCTGTACACTCGTAGCGAGAGCGTAGCGAAAGCGTGATTCTATTCGGAGAGACTGTGCTACGATCGCACAGCGACGTTATCACGACCTCACTACCACCATCACGTTCTCACTGCGACCCAACTACGCTTCCACTACGACTATACCAAGCTGTTCACGACCATAGTACGATTCTAGCACGCCCTTGTCGTCCTCATCACGCTCTTCTTACGACCTGACTACGTTCACATTACGACCATCATTCTCATTGTCATTTTCACATAAAATATATAAAAAAAGCTTCCTACATTTTTTTTTAATGTAATTCATTTGCTCTAACGGCTCAACCATGCTTCTCGTTTTTATATAGATTAGACCGTTGGTTTTTCCGTATAAATGGTTTAACACTAGTAATATTTTGGGTCCTTTATAACGTGCTGATTGATGTGAGCCAAGGCTCCGTGTTGAAGGCCGTACCTTGGTCTATAATGGTTTACTTTTATAAATTGTTACTTGGATGGAGAGTTGTCTCATTGGCACTCATACCACATCTTCCTATATATATTGATACATCTATGTCATCTCTGCTATCGTTCACTAAAATATCGTCATTGAGCTTTATGGACCAGCAATATGTTGTAATTTAGGTTGGATTGGTTTCACTTGGGGCTCGTATGGATAGTAAAAAAGTTATTGCTATCGACTAGCAATGGATTGTTGAGACTTGATATATGTTTATACATTGTAGAAAATTGAAAATAAATAAAAAAAAACACCAAACAATTTTTGTTTTTTAGTGAGGTCCAAAAAAGGGGGGTCCATGCCCCAAATACCTGTTGTTATAATCGCAGCAAGATCGTGTTGCAATCGGATAACTCGTGGTATGGTCGTAGTGAGAACGCGAAGAGCCTAGAAAGATCTTGATAAGCGTAGTGAGGTCGCAGAATAAGCGCCGCGAGAACGTGGTATAATCGTAGCGGGATCTTTGTAGAAGCGTAGAGAGGACGTAGTAGCATCGTGAAAGCAACGAAAATTTACATTTTCATGCCGCTCATACCGCGACCTCACCACGATCTAAATTTATTTTAGATCTTGGTGAGCGTGGTGCCATCGTGGTCTAGTGGGACTGGGGCTTTAAGCGTATCGGTCAACTTTGAAGGCAATCCATCTAAAATACAAGGATGGTGACATATGTGTTTCTATACATAGATATATAGGAAGATGTGGTGTGAGTGCCAATGAGACAACTCTACATCCAAATAACAAATTTATAAAAGTAAACCATTATAGGTCAATGTACGGCCTTCAACACGGAGCCCCAAAATTACTAGTGTAAAACCATTCAAACGGAAAAACCGACGGTCTAATCTATATTAGAAACGAGAAAAGAGAAACACGTACATAAATTACATAAACAAACGGCAACTACTGTACATCAGATTCCTGACTTAGGACAGGTGCAAATATTTGCAACAGGATTGAACGTTTTAATGGTACCAAACCTTCTCCCTTTTTCTGAAACAATAGCACAACATAGAAAACCACACAATAAAATATCAATTCTTATGCAATTTGTATGTAAAAAAAATTTTCATTGGCTAAAAGTTGCCGTCAAATTAAGGAATAACAGTAATGTAGTTGAAGAGTTGCCACCGTCAATTGTAGATTTGACGGTCGCAAATGCAGGTTTACTGGCGACGCGTAGCGGAGACAGTAAAACGGAGATTTGCGACCGTCAAATCAAAATTGACGGTGGCAACTCTTCAACTACAGTACTGTTATTCCGATTCTAATGCATTACAATAAGAAATAATATGATAAAACTTGTAAAAAGGTCTAAATTTGACAAATGAAAAAAATCCGCGAAACTTCATGAATGATTTTGGCGCAAAGACGTCATGGCTAAACGTGACGTCATACAAATGAAAACGTATAAACTGGAGATTATTACGTTACCGGTACGATTCAAATTCGGATAAAATTACATTAAAACGGCGAATTAGAGGTAGGTGTTGTTTTATTTTCGATTATATAGTAGTAATCGAACATTTGTTGATTCAACAATACACCTCATCGCTATTTGTCAGCCATTACCCGAAATCATACAGGTTCCCGTAAAATTTTGACGTCATAAAGCAAAAAATCTGACGCCACAATGGAAAAGTGATTGTTGTGTGCGTCAAAATTTCAAGCGGCCGGGTCAGCCGGGATTAGCGATAAGGTGTATTGAAAATGGATGGTCCATTCTTAGTTACGCCTGGTCAACTGTGGATTTGACGGCAACTTTTAGCCAATGAAATAAATTGTTACATACAAATTGCATTAGAATCCACACGCTACGCGTCGCCAGTAAAACTGCATTTGCGACCGTCAAATCTACAATTGACGGTGGCAACTCTTCAACTACATTACTGTTATTCCTTAATTGGAAAGCTTAACTTAATCAGAAAACGTAAATTAACACACTATGAACGAATAAATTTGACCTGCGATAACTGAATGCAAATGCACAGTTAATAAAATATTGGGGACAAACATACAAGGCCAATGCATGGATTCAGTATACAATCCTGGATATTATGTTAGTTTTTTAGTCTTTTTTCGTATATAGGAACATAGCCGTCCATTGAAAAATTTAAAAAAAAACTAAGTTTAAAAGAATGCATTGTTCCCTATATAAATTTGTCGCCAAAATTGACGTTTTCTTATAAAATTACAAAAAAAAAAAAAACCAAAATGGTGACCCCCTTTTTTGATTTCATATTCCGATGTAACTCGATTCAAAGTACCAGTGTGCCAAAATTATTCAGTTGAATTATATCAAAATTATCAAAACGAATAACATTTAATATACGAATATCAGTATTTAAACGTGAAAATAACATATGTGAATGAAGAAGTGTTTTATGTACAGTGGCAAATATTTCATGTAAATTAGGACGAGAACGTGAGTTAATTTGATATCAATATGAATATTGATTTTGCATGATCGACACACTGGGCAGGATTTGAAACGTTCAAATTCATAAGGCAACCGTCGTCAACTATGTTAAGCATGGTAAAAGCCTTCAGAAAGACGAGCCTCCTCATGGGGTTTTTGATTATGTGATTTCTTGGCCGTTTTTATAATGATTATTTGATTACCAGACCAAAAATGTCATGACTTTTTGATAATCTAGGACTTTATTTTTGATTATTTGATTATCTTGTTAAAAAAAAAATAAGGATTATGTGATTATATTGGCAAATAATGTGTGATTATGTGATTACTTGGACACCCCCATGAGGGGCATCAAAGACATGTCACCAAATGCGTGCACAATTTTCAGCCATTGCCTAGTTAATACGTTCAACGTGCGTAGCTAATAAGCAGCAAATGTTATGTGGTGACCAAGTATGGCTTGCTCCTGTCAGGGATCGAACCCACGTACTACCTCCCTCACTTAACTCGAACACATATCCCCCAAGGCGATTAACAAGTCTGATTTGCTCCTGTCAGGGATCGAAACGACTACCTTTCACATTTAACGTGAGCACATATCCTCCATGACATCGGGGTAGTTTCAAAAAATTACGACAGACACATCTTAATCAATATGAACATGTTTAAAGAAAAAAAATGTTCCCCTCTCACAGATTAATAGAAATTTAATCTCGTTTTTCATTTATTGTTTGGTCTTGTATACAAAAAAGATGAGGTATGATTGCGAATGAGACAAACTATCCACCAAATTTCAAATTAAATGGATGAAATCAATTATATGCAATCGTGCGGCCTCAACAATGATAAAACCACTATCGTATAGTCGGCTATAAATGTCCCCAACATGAAGAATATGAAACAATTCAATTTGAAGAATCTAGCAGCCTAATTTATAACAAAACAATCTACGAAAAACAAATATGACAGACATGAACCAACGACAATCACGGAACAACAGGCTCCTGATGTTGCATGTTGGCGGGTTTTTGCATGTTTGTGAGCACTCAGCTCGCCCCTTAACATGGGACAGTGGTGTAACAGCACAACATAAGAACAAACTATCAGTTGAAAAAGGCTTAACTCATCAGATCAATACAAAGAAGAAAACCCTCAGACCGGACGTGGTAGGGTATTTATCCATCCCTCATCCATAAGAACAAATAGCACACTAAGTACAGATCTGAGAGTACTCACAGTAACTGACAGCTATATAGTTCAATGCTTTAACAACTAACAAAAAAAAATCAATTCACACCCAACATCCAATGAATTAAGGATAAAGACATCATTAACAGTCAGAGAAAAACATGACCTTTTGCAATGCCAGAGGACCATCACCGTCCAAAAAAGGAAAATTAACAACAAGAAAAGAAAAATCATCCCTTTTGTTGGAAATTTTTGTGTAAAGTTTCTTGTGTAAAATTTAAATATCTGAATCTAGGAAATGACACTTTTAATTTATTTAAAGTAAATTGCTGTGGGTAAATTTCGGCAGTAAACTTAGAGAATTCTAGATTATTTAACGAAAAGTATCAAGATAACAGTAAGTGTTGTTGAATTTGTCACTTAAATAGAATTTAGACGGATCTTTACTGAGTTTGGCCATAAACTGTTATTCATAACAGTACAGGAACAAGTCAAAGGGGCACAATTGGTGCCAATAGAAATATCTACAATCTGTCGATAAACTTACTGCCGAAACGTACATAAATGTTTTCCCGGAGAAAATTCATGGCTGAATCATCTTATCACACCTCCAGTAAGTATATCTAGGACATTTCCATTTTTCGCTTGGGAAAAAGGCTTACAAGAGTTGCAGCAAAAACATTTGCAATTAGATTTATCAAACGTCCAGTTGATTAAATAGGAAAACTTTTGTTTGATAAAATTGTGTGGAAGTGAAATGTAAATAGTTAAAAAGTCAAAACTGTCAACCGAATCGAAAGGACTATCAAAAGCACATAATTTATCTAAACCATCCAAAAAAAAAATTTACACTCGAAAATGGTTAACTCCACTATTTTCATATGTTTAATTACAAAAATAAATATCAGTTCTTTGATAATAGTTTATAAGGAATTCGTTAAAGACACTGAAATTCTACTGGTAGAACACTAACTAGAGGCCGAGACGAAACGATAGTATACGTTTTTTTTGTGTAGTTAAGGTAGCCAATATATAGTGGGGCTCAGGAGAGGCCTTAAGCTGAGCTATGGTTGTGACATAATTATTTACTATATGACTCACTGTGGATTGTACGGCCCTGAATGTCGTTGAATGTATAATTTAATTCTTAATTTCCGTGGGGGATTTACGTCATGCATTGTATCACCACATTGGTGGCTGCTTTATCGACCGGTACGAACACAAAACCCTCCTAATAACTTGTTTTTAATCCTAGAGATGGACGTATGACTTATTCTTTTATGTAGTTCTAAATCCTTTTTCGCAATGTGATATGCGAATATCAACAATATTGAGACATTTATTCAAATAGGAATTTTGTGACTTTTTGTCAGATTTCTCCCGTTTACACAAATTTTTACCATAGGATGAAAAAGCAACTATAAATTGACGACACTCTTCTCATCTATTTTCGACGGTGAATGATATTCAACATTTAAACAAAAAACCAAGACCATATTATATACTATGTTTAAGTCTGTAGTATTCTCATGATATATATAGCAAATCTTGACATATTTTAAACTTGCATATCTGGAAAAGAATAGATATAAGGTACGTAAAAAGTAAAATAACAAAATACCGAAGTCCCAGGAAAACTCAAAAACGGAAAGTCAATAACAAATGGCAAAATCAAAATCAAACGAATGGAAAACAATTCTGTAATATTCCTGACTTGATACAGACATTTAGCTAGGTAGAAACTGATGAATCATTGAACATGGTATTACAGCTAACTAAACCTCTCACTTGTATAACAGTCCCGTTAAATTCCTTGTATTGGCAATAATGTGTGACCAAAGCAAACAGACAATAATAGGTATTATTTCATATCGGTTAAAAATAAGCTTCTCTTTATATAATAGTTCTTGAAAAACTGGTCATTATCGTGATATATGGACTGCCCACAAGACAGTGGTATTGACTAAGATAGTGATAATGACTGAAACCTTGTTTTGGAAAATTCTCATAAACTCAAAATGCCTAAAGCGAACTCTAGTAGTTGTACAATTTCTATGGCAAAGAGTGAATACCAGTCGTAGTAATACTGCCATTCATTTTAGTGCAATTTTTCAGTATATAAATACTTAATCAAGTTATCTTTAAATTTATAATTAACGAAAACATATGATAAACAATTCAACAACTTAAATATAATATTAAAAACAGGAACATGTTTTATAAAAGGTACATCTCTCTAAACAGAGAAACCACGCCCCACCGGTCATTAACAGAGAAATCACGCCCCAACGGTCATTATCAGACGGAAACCACGCCCCAACGGTCATTATCAGACGGAAACCACGCACCACCGGTCATTATCATGCACAAGTTCGTTAACGACCGGTTTTCTGGTCCGGTTTTTTTGTTAATGACCGATGGAATTTATTACTGAAGAATAATGAATGTCATGTGACCCCTTTTTATCCAATAAGAGAATAGTATTCTCAACCGATATGAAATAATATTCTTTATTCTTTATTCTTTAGTAATTGATTCCAGCGGTCATTAACAGAACAAAACGGACCGGAAAACCGCTCATTAACAACCACTTTTACATGATAATGACCGGTGGGGCGTTGTTTGTCTATTTGAGTGACGTAACGTAATAAAACGCAATCGCGATTCAGACTTTTTTTACAGTTGACAGTTGTTGGGAAGATGGAAGAATCGTCTGCTACTGCAGACAACTATAATGAACGTTTTGCAATACTTTCTGAAGCTGACAGAGATAAACTCCTCAGCAACAAGAATGCCAAGAGCACCAAAGCAGCCGACAAATTTGCAGCCAAGAATTTTCATGACTATTGCATGGCAGCGGCGAACTATCAGACGATCGTGGCCATTGACCTGCTACCCGACAATGCTCTTGATCAACTGCTTGAAAAGTTCTATCCATCACTAAGAAACAAGAATGGAGAAAAGTAAAGTATGCTGTCCAAAGTTGAGGTCAATACGAGCCGGCATTCAAAGGTAGTTACACTCGAGTTGCATTGGGAATGTTTACTGTTTGCCAGTCTGGAACTTTATTTATATTCGTGCAAGTGCATTTTTTATAGATAAGTATGTTACTTTGTGTGTTGATAATTTTAAATATCAATGCATTCAAAACCCGAATCAATTTCTTTACATGTTCTACAGGCACGTTCCTTTAATTTTCTGGTTAGATATATAAACAAGAAGATGTAGTATGATTGCAAATGAAACAACTCTCCACAAAATGACACAAAAATTGACAACAATGAGCAAATCCCATACCCAATAGTCAGCTTTAAAAGGCCCTGATTCTTGTGGGTGTGCACTGCAGCTGAATTTGAATAACTAGTTTTAATTCATGTAATTTTTACATATACTATAATCATGATAAATGTACAAAACCTAGTGAATTGTATGTGTATTTATATGTGTCATTATTTTTCAGGTACTACACTGAACCGCCACGTAGACGGGAGATCAATATTATCAGCGGTGAAAATTGAGGCTGTTTGTATAGACTTGAAAAAAAGTGGACTTGGTGATGTAACCCACAAACCTGTGATTAATGATGAAGATATGTCAAAGATATCTTCCTATTTCAAAAGTTGGAAAACAGATCCAGTAGTCCTTATCAGAAAGGTTTGGTTTGATCTAATGATGTTTTGCTGCCGAAGAGGAAGGGAAGGACTGAGAGAACTTTCAAAAACTTCCTATGTTGTTCATAGTCAAAAATACATAAAAAAAATGTATCAGAATTGACAAAAAATCATCGCACTGATGTAGAGGATTCGTCCGGTGGAGTAATTTACGAAGAAAAAGATTGCGACTTGTATCCAGTTGCTTCTTACACTTTTTATTTAGGGAAATTGAACCATAGATGTGATGTACTTTTTTAGCGTCCGCGACCAAATTACCATACAGCAGATGAGACATGGTTTGAGAACAATACTTTAGGTGCATTAATGGCAAAAATCTCAAATTGCGCTGGTTTATCAAAAGTATATACCAATCACTCCATCCGATCAACATCTATAACAACTCTGAGTGAAAGTGGTTTTGAGGACAGCAAAATTAAAACTGTATCTAAGCACACAAGTCACTACAAAGTATTGAAAGTTACTCAAGGGACTCTTCACTACCACAAAAGAAAAAGAAAAAGATGTCAAAAGCTCTTGCGTCATCATTATACAATACTATAGCAGAGATACATGTACCGTCTACTGAGAACAATGCAATAAGCAGTGTCAATAACATTTCTCCTTCGACAGGAAATGCTGTTGCCATTAGAGAACCAACAACTGTTGCAGCAGTACCACAAACTGTTCAAAACACTAATACATCTAGTACATGTATGCAACTTGATGATATTGATTTTCTCGATGACAGTTTTATCAGTGAGTCTGCAGACTTTGATCAAGTACTGAAAGAAATTAGTTATTTTCAAAATAATGTGCAAAACAATTACTCAAGAAAAGAGTTCATGAGCAACAGAAATGATTATAGCATTAATATTCAAAATGTGTCCGGTGGAGTCTTTAATTTCTATGTTTCTAAAGACTAAATTTATACATGTACTATGTGGATTTTTTCCAGTTCAACATTTTCCTGTTTTCATTTTAAATTACAGTTGTTGTTGAATTGTTAACCATATGTTTTTGTTACTCATAAAATTATAGAAAACTTTATTTTGTATTTTATATAAAATTGCACTGAAATGAATGGCAGTGACTTATAGTCATTTACAACTATGACCGGTCTTCACTCTTTCCTATATAAATTTAAATAAAATATATACACTTTAGGTTACTTTGAACAATTTGAATTTATGAATTTTTTTTTAAAACATGGTTTCTCAATGAAATAAATATAATAGTTCTTGAATAACTGGTCATTATCGTGATATATGGACAGCCCGTAGGACAGTCCATGTATCACGATAATGACCAGTTATTCAAGAACTATTATATAAAAAATGTCCAAAATTTGGTAAAGCAGGCAATATTGAGTTATTATCTTAATCACTATTAAAACAAACAACTATGTCAACTAAAAAAAAAACAACAAAATGGCATGTCAACACACTATAGACAAAGCACATGGCTAACCGTTATAGACAAAGCACATAGCAAAGCACATATATTACCTTATTCTCTCTAGATTGTTCATACCTTTAACATTTGCACCTTTTTTCTTTCAAAAACTTTGGAAAAAAAACAAGAATTTTATAAGATTTTCAAATACGTTTTTTTTTAAACTATATGTTATAAAATTATGAAAAGGAAAGAAGGGGTTACAGGGGGAAATATTTATCAGCACTACATGGATATAACTAGAGGACTCCGAGTATCTGACACTATATCAAAAACAGGAGTAGCGAACTTCCTTAATATCAAACTGAATAAAACTGTACATGTATGAATCTTTTTAATCTAAAACGATTTTCAAACTTAACTGACATGATTAAACAAAACGATGTTCAAACTGAACTGGACTGAATTATACTTAAGAGGATAAAACATGTATAGTCAAAGTCATGCCAAAAAAAAAGTTGATAAAACAAAATGATCAGTCTACAAAACACAAAAAGAAAAGTAAAGACTGAGCAACACAAACCCCGCCACAAAGCGAAGGCGATCTGAGGTGCTCCAGAAGTGTGAGCAGATCCTGATCCACATGTGAAAACAGGTACCTTCTTTCATTCCTATTCATTTATATACCATTTTTGATTATCGTATACATTGCCCAAATATTTCAACAGGTTTTGATACAATCAAAATATAATTCGGCGCTAAATGTTGAAGTCATTTTGATACAACGTTATCAATTGTTCATGTGTTTGAAAATTCATCGAACGACATCACAAATCAAAATAAACTAGTATGTACCAGATAGATAATAAACAACTTCAGCTCAAACATAATTTTGTTCTGTCTTATGAATATCTTTCCTATATATCTTTAGATAAATACTCAAAAGTTGCCAAATTCTGTTAAACTTTCGGTTTTTGGTTATCGTCAGGCTTTTAAAACGTGGACAACTGTTACAAATTACGTAAAGATTGACATACTTTTTGAAATGGTCCTTATCAATTCAGGTGATATTGGCACTGCTTCTGTGATCTTAAAGTCAAATATATCTTTAATATGAATTCGCCTGTACAAAAGCATGAGTCACGCAATAGACACACGGTCTTAAAAAAAAGAGAGGTGTCTATGCTATACGTCAAGATCAAGAATGTCTTGAGCATTAAAATGTAATATAAGGTTTGGTTCCTTCCTCCTCTCCTTATTCACATGTTACCACTCATTGTTTGTAAAACATGATGCAATAAAATTGGAACAGTTTATGTTGTTTATTTTAAAGTTCGCAGATCCATTACTGATTAAGCTTAGCGAACCGAAATAGGCTTATGCATTAGGTGGATCATGGCATGATTAGGAATATGAAAATAGGCGAGGTCTTGCTTTTTAAATTTGAACTATTAATCAAAGAACAAGGACAACAATAATTGCTTACATCCACTTAAATTTGAACTTTGGTGGATAGTTGTCTCAATTGCAATCATATCACACCTCCTTATATGTATATATATATTTAGAATGTTGAAAATAAGAAAAGTGTACGATGTGAATTTTAAGGCAAAGGGACAACTAACGCAAATGCGTACAGAATCATAGTCTCTTAAACTTCTCTAACAGTCTGGTATTAGCTAAGGCGTCTGTTTGACTGCTCTGTACACAATCACATCTGATCTGAATGAAAACATTCATTGGATGCAGTATCCAGCCTTCATACCGTGTAAAAAACATTTATAACTAGCTATTAGAAAATGCCTGTATCAAATCAGGAATATAACAGTTGTTATCCAATCGTTTGATGTGTTTCAGCTTTTGATTTGCCATTTGATTAGGGACTTTCCGTTTTGAACTTTGCTCAGAGTTCGGTATTTTTGTGATTTAACTTTTTTCTCCTATCCAGTTATCCTTTTTGATCCTCTGTGCCAACATAACCTACTCAATTGAGTATTTGCTAAATATGACATCCTCTTAAATGTGGCTGAAATGTTTTATCACTCGAAATAAGAAAGCTACTTCAAGATACTTCCAGTAGTAGATAGATGAATGAAAATCTGTATTATTTATTCGCCAGAAATCAGATCTATGGACGATGTGTCAGTGGGAAGAATGGAATTATGGAATTTAGTGTAAACAGTTCCCAATCGCTACACTTGGAACCAACACAAAAACAATACTAACGTTACTAGAGCTTTCTTTTTCCTATTTCTTAAAACTTATTCGATATTTAAACTGTTTTTCTAGTCAAAAACGTATACGACTACCATGTTTTCCATTTAAATAAAGACAAAGAAAAAACGTAACTTATTCGCTGTGATAAAACGTTAAAGGGTTATCACTTGCCTGAAATAATAATCTCATAATACGCATCACAGATTATTTCACACCACAAATCAGGAGTGTATTTATAAAATACCATCGTTTTTAATTTTTTTTGTCGATACACGATATTTCATTAGTCCATTCTTGTTACTTGTTGATGGGCAGAGTAATTGTATTAATTATAACATATGGGATATTTAACATAGCAGCAGTATAATATAGTTGGATCAGATTAGATTGAATGAATGACCTTTTGATCCTGGTCAGTTACAAATATGGCATCTACACTACATCAATAAAGGCCTTTAGAAAAATCAAACAATCAAAAAGCAGGGTGTCATTTACCCATATTTGAAAATAGTTTACTTGGTACAACTACACATATAAATCGACCAGAGAAATATCAAGTCATTCTTAAAATAAAATACGCTTGAAACCATGTGACAAAAAGTTCATATAGTGATTATAGATGAAGGCTTCTGGGAGTCTGAATCACTAGAAGGATGTGTTCTGCCAAGATAGCAAATGAATGATTCTTCATTCAATCAAAGTAATAAACAAAACGGTAATTTCTTCTAAGGAACATTTTTATATAATTTAATTTTAGATGAAACACGTCTTCTGATTGGCTGAAAGTGTTTTGTCTATCAGCCCATAGACATAATTTTGTCATGTGACCGTGACGTCACCAACGTTTTTTTCAAAATTTACTCCTTGAAAATGGAATTTAGAATTAAATTATAAGGAATGACTGTAATATTTTTTCTGTCTATTCGAAATAACATCAAAAAGGTGGTGCACACTTTTAAATAACCCGCTACACTGATAATTCAGTGTGCACCACATTTTTTATGTTATTTCTTCATAGACAGATACAAATATTACAGTCATTCCTTAAATAACTTGGGTTAACTTCCTTTTATCTATTATTAAATAGAAAAAAAAACCAGCATTTTCCATAAGGATTGGATGTAAACTTTGATCTCGCTGACAAACGTTTAAATTTTTGAAGTAAGCAACACTTATTACTGTCCATCACATGATCCCTGTTTATTTTGTGTCATTGAAATCCATTCAGAAATATTGAAAAGATTACATTGAAAGATACTGCGGTGTTGTATGTGCGCAAATATGCCAAAGAACATTACAAGTTAGTGTTGATGGCACACTCTACATCTTTTTTCAACAAATCTTTAGCTGAAACTACTTACCAATCTCATGTCCTTGCCAACTAATGTGTGCGTCCCTACTTTCAGTACTCGTCATTCTCTTGACAAGCTCCTGAACACAACTACTGTTTGGATCAGATTCCAATAAGACATCCTTGAACAAATGGAATGTAGGGTATGGTCGTTCAGTCAAGATATCCAGTAGAACTTTGTTACGTTCTCGTTGTGTGGTTGGTTTGACAATTTCTTCTCTGTCCTCTATCATTAAAATACATCTAGAAATGAGGTTATCTAGAACCATCTTGTCAAGTACTGTGTTATCTAATAACTCATCATAGTAACCAGTAAGGTCGTGATGTTCATGATATTCCTGATCTGAAATTATCAAATTTGATTTTAACAATTTTTACAGAATGATATCTCCTCCGAGTTATGAGGATTACTATTTCTGTCATTAATTTGCAGTACTCCATTTCACAACCGAAAATAACTAAATTTAAGGGAATATAATTAATAGTTGACATGTACAAATGTAATCATTATGTGTTCTATTTATTACAACCTAAATCACTTTTAACTGCCTACCCGACCTAACATGAGAGTGAAAACAAATTTGAAAGGTTGTTAATTCACCAGTTCTTACATAACTGTTTGTTATTTGTACCTAACAGTAATTGTTCGTCCATCAGATCGTATTTCATATTATGTTTTCATTGCATTTTGGTTAAAAGAAATTCGTTTTTCTATCTATATTGATAACATTTTTATCAGCAGTAGTCAGCACTTTTGTGTTGACATGAAATTTAATTGATACATACCTTCTTTCAAAATGTACTGTTTACAAAATGGAGAACTATTTAAAACACTAAAAATTTTCTACGCCAAGTAATAAAATGCCTAAGCCGAATTTGGCACACAACATTTTGTAATTTTCGGGTTTAAATGCTACTCAAATTCGATTTGGTCTTCCAACTGTTTTGATTCAAGGACCACTGATGAGTTTTATGTAGACGAAACTCGCGGTCATAAACATAAGAAGTACGTTCTCAAACTCAGAATTAAAACAGTCAAAATACTTAATTTGGGGTTTCTGTGCTCCAAGCACTGAGTAAAGTTTTATGACCTTAGTAGGCCTGAGGTTTCACATTATCAATCTGATATCTTTGATTTGTTTTACAACCAATGTGTCGAAAAAACTACTGGTGGACGTTTCTTTCCGATCACGTATGTTATGTTTTGAAATGAAATATGATTGATATGCACATTATTGTTTTTATAAATTAAATGTTTATAAGATGTTGAATTATTCAAAACGCTTGGGAATGTTCGGTGTTAATTCTCTCCAACTTTGTTTTTTTTTAGTTGGCCTTTAACCTGTTTTGATTCGATCGCCACTGGTGAGTTTTATATAAACAAAACTTACTTCTGTCCTTACCTAACTATAAGCCTAATAAAGTTTTTACAATTTTAGAAAAAAAGAAATGAATGCTGAAATAAATATGGATCCCACAGTTTCTACAATTGCATAAGATATAAGAATGTCACATCACATGTGTATGCCATTCAGAGGAGTTTTGTATCATAAATTAAACTAGTCTAAAATTAGGTACAATTTTGCCTTTTTAACATCCCCAGATCACGTGTTATTTGTGTGGGATTACTTAATAAAGGATTTTACCTCTGAAAATATACGTCCAAGGGTCACGATATATCTGTTACCCAGACAATCAGAGTTTTGAAGAAACAAAGTACTGTTACATTGAACCACAACGCACTGCAAATACAAAATTCAAGTACATTCCCACGTGTAATGCATGGAAAAACATCTGAAATGAATATTACCTTTGATTACACTTTGTGTGTATTTTTGTGTGGTGTCTTCTTTCGGATGGGTTTTTTTCTTCTCGGATTTCTAAAACAAAAATAGTTGAATCAATAATTATAACTTGAATTTTTTACTATTAATTTTATCTTGCCGCATCGAATGGAAAAACAAATACATTATTGTCATTTGAAAGGAAATAAGAATATGGGTCCACAAGACATCATACCCTGTGCACAGCACACTATATTAGCTCCATGTTTAGTAAACTGTAAAATACTGGTCAAATTAATGTGAGCACAAGCTATCCTAAACAGATCTTCAATCTATATATCATTTGACCTCAGGATATAATTAGTTTTTGTAATCAACATTATATGTTCAATCTATACCGCCTCATATCCATATATCATCTGACTTCAGGATATAATTAGTCTTTGTAATCGACATTATATGTTCAATCTATACCGCCTCATATCTATATATAATCTGACCTCAGGATATAATTAGTTTTTGTAATCGACATAATATGTTCAATCTATAACGCCTCATATCTATATATCATCTGACCTCAGGATATAATTAGTCTTTGTAATCGACATTATATGTTCAATCTATACCGCCTCATATCTATATATCATCTGACCTCAGGATATAATTAGTTTTTGTAATCGACATTATATTTTCTATCTATACCGCCTCATATCTATATATCAACTGACCTCAGGATATAATTAGTCTTTGTAATCGACATTATATGTTCAATCTATACCGCCTCATATCTATATATCATCTGACCTCAGGATATAATTAGTTTTTGTAATCGACATAATATGTTCAATCTATAACGCCTCATATCTATATATCATCTGACCTCAGGATATAATTAGTTTTTGTAATCAACATTATATGTTCAATCTATACCGCCTCATATCTATATATCATCTGACTTCAGGATATAATTAGTTTTTGTAATCGACATGATATGTTCAATCTATACCGCCTCATATCTATATATCATCTGACCTCAGGATATAATTAGTTTTTGTAATCGACGTAATATGTTCTATCTATACCGCCTCATATCTATATTTTATCTGACCTCAGGATATAATTAGTTTTTGTAATCGACATGATATGTTCAATCTATACCGCCTCATATCTATATACTATCTGACCTCAGGATATAAATAGTTTTTGTAATCGACATGATATGTTCAATCTATACCGCCTCGTATCTATATATCATCTGACCTCAGGATATAATTAGTTTTTGTAATCGACATAATATGTTCAATCTATAACGCCTCATATCTATATATCATCTGACCTCAGGATATAATTAGTTTTTGTAATCGACGTAATATGTTCAATCTATAACGCCTCATATCTATATATCATCTGACCTCAGGATATAATTAGTTTTTGTAATCGACATGATATGTTCAATCTATACCGCCTCATATCTATATATCATCTGACCTCAGGATATAATTAGTTTTTGTAATCGACGTAATATGTTCTATCTATACCGCCTCATATCTATATTTTATCTGACCTCAGGATATAATTAGTTTTTGTAATCGACATTATATGTTCAATCTATACCGCCTCATATCTATATATAATATGACCTCAGGATATAATTAGTTTTTGTAATCGACATGATATGTTCAATCTATAACGCCTCATATCTATATATCATCTGACCTCAGGATATAATTAGTTTTTGTAATCGACATGATATGTTCAATCTATAACGCCTCATATCTATGTGTCATCTGACCTCAGGATATAATTTGTTTTCGCACATCAACATTATATGTTCAATCAATAGGATTCGAACTCTAGGTATCAGTTAACACATTAATGACACAACTACATACAGTGTTTCATGCATCTTAAAATATTCAACCTACTAGACTTTTCTAAACAATACTACTCATCCTGAGATGTTTAGGAGAGATTTATTGAAAATATTAAAAAAGGTATGTAAAGCTGTAATACCACCATTGATTTCCCCCTATCAGTCTTTGTTAAATTTGCACTTTTAAAAAATTATGCAGAATTTATCTTTGTTTCAAAAAAGGAAATACTTGGCATGAGTAAAGTTTTATCCTGTCCAGTTCTATCGAAAAAACATCACATAATGTTTCACTGCATATAAGAAAATAACCATCACTGGAAGTAAACCAATCAAATTTTCACCCTTTTTCTTCCTGTGTTCAAGCTTTAGTGACCATGTAACCTCAAGTTTTAAAAATATTCTATATAAACACCAAATAAAAAAATAATGGTGCTTTGAAACACCAAAAATATATGTCTATGACACAGATTTTCTTTTACTGCAATGAAATGTAGGATACATTTCCTACACTGTCAAGTTCAAGGGAATATTTTTTTTTTCGAACCTTTTTCGCATGCAACCGGATGTGACGTACTATGATTTTGTGGTATTCCACATGAAGAAGACTTTTTTGTTGAATAAACTGAATGTTGTTTTTTTTCCTTTTGTAATACTGGTTATTTTAAGCATTACTGTCAAGTTTTGTCATAATCAGTTTAATAGTTTGAGAGAAATCTAATATAAAGTAAGACGACATCTACAGCGATTCGAACAGAAATTCTTTAAAAAATCCAAATCAAGCCGCATCATGATTGAATATAGTGTGGACCAATAAAAGATCAAACATGTATCTTATCTACCTACAATCAGTTGAATATGATACACAAGATGGCTCTAGGTTGCACTTTGTAAAAACAGCTGTTTCTCAAACCACGCCTATTTTGGGGAGATATAAAATATTTATTGATAATTAATTAAGTGTACGTACTGGTTCCCAGTTATGATCTCTATGTTTCATCTAATAGAGACATAATTTGGAAATGTTACCAGTAAATATACATATGCATATTGTTTATATTAAAATCTGTGGTAGTCCTACAGTCAAGGTAAGGGTAGTTAAGAAATTTAGTGTTAGTTTAAACTCTAAGCAGTTCATGGCATATAAACGTTGAAAATATGCCGCACAGCCCTATATTTTGACCTTTAAAAAAATAGTAGTGCATATGAACTTTCAATTCTAGGATATAATTTTTTTCAAAACTTCATAGTAAAAGTGGTGCAGCTTTAGCCGTAAAAGGAGTTCCTACGGGAAATTGCATTGTCAATATTTACAGAAATGCAACCTCTAGGATAATAAATACCACTCATGGACCTGCTTGTCTTCATTGTAAGGTCACGTTTGGTCCATTTATACCTCTTATTTCCTCATTATTTCAACTTTTCAGGCCAATAAATTAAAAACATTTGGGTAACTTTCACTCATTTATGAAAGAAATGTCATAATAAATGAGTAACTGAATTATTCAAACTGACTGAACCATCCATATAAAAGTTTACTGACACCATGAAGGTTTATATATAAGTCTTTACGTAAAAAATCTAATTTACGGCGCGTTCCAGAGAGGGACATAACAATCTTCCCTTTCAGTGAATAATTTATTGTAAATGCTTTAAAAAATAATTTCATTTACTTAAAAACTGTATATTTATTAAATCATTACAAAGAGAAAGTTTCATTATTATAGCAAAATATAAAAAAAAAAAAGGAGAAAAAGTCCGAAATCCTGATTGTGGCTTGCTCTGTTTATTAATATTCATTGTATAGCCTATTTCAAGGCAATTTTCTCATTAAAATGTTTTTGAGACTTAATTCATTCAGAATATTTCATTTTTGTAATATTTCACTTAAATTCCATGATATTTAACAAACAAGAAAACACATAGGGTCAAAGGTGAATGTGGAATTCAAATATTAGGTGTAATACCACAATTGATTTCTCCCCTTTAGTCTTTGTTAGATATATATTTTAAAATTTACTGCAGTAAACAGTTGATATATGTATTTAAGGATGTACACCTCTTAGGAGCCAAAAATTTCTAGAATTACATTTTTTTCTTAACCTGATTTTTGGATTTATAAGACTGTAACAAAATAATTGGAGAAGAAAACATCATATGGTGGTGCACTTCTTTTTTTGCTAGGGCCCTTTGAAAATGCCCAATTTTGATGATTTTCCCATTTTTCATCAATTTTTACCTATTATCGTGAAAAAAATCACAGTTCCTCAAATAAACTTTTTCAATCTGAACAAACTTTACTAAAAAAACTATAGGTAGGTGTTAATATCAGAAAGTTTTATCATATTTTGACGCTTTTTTTTTGTAAAATTTACCATGCTGTCAATTTTGTATTTTTGTGATTTTTCTCATTTTTTAGATCAAAATGCATATTATTTAAACTTTTTTGTTATAAATGATTGAAAAAATACATATCTAAGAAATTTAAAAAAACCAAAATGATATGTAATGTACATGATTCTTGTAAAATCATTTTTTGTATCCCTCACCGATTTTCTCAAAATTTTGGCTAAAAATACTGACTTGATTGGTCGTAAAATTTGAAATTACTCAAAAACCATTCATTGTAAATACACAATTTTTTCACAGAGTTATGTTTGATTATAATATTATTCAATGTTTACCCCAAAATAAATAGTAAGGTGTTGAGTTTCAGGGTACTTAAATATTGACTCCTAAAAAACAAACAAAAGATTTAAAAAAAGACCCTTGTATTGCCGATAAGAATTTTCTTCGGCAATACATTATCCGTTTATATTTCGATACGATTTAAAATGGAACTTTTCCTATTTTATAAATTAAAAAAAAAAAAAAGCCTTACATAACTTGTAAGTTCTTCTTTTTCTTTTGTCTTGATATCTTGTATTGATTTTTTCAACTGTGGTACATCGGAATACTTCCCAGTCATTGAAAAGGACGCTGTATCAGGCGTGAAGCTTCCTTCTGCTGGAGACGCAGTAGAATCATCAGATTTCTTGATGTAGCTAGGCACATGCTCATTCTTTCCTGACAATACAAATTAAAATGTTAAATTGAAACATAAGCGACGCCATGTTAAAACGAGAAATATGCCTTTTTGTAAGCCCTTTGAAAGCTAAAATACATGTAAAAAGAATGTATGGATTGGGCATTAAAAATGGATTGGGTAATACAGATTTTACTGCAAAATTAGTTTTTTGTTTATACAAAATAGCTATAAGATAATAATTCATGGTTCACTAAGCAACCTCATATTTGTGCAGGGAGTTAACCAAGTGTTAATTCAATAATAACTGCTTTAAAGGGTCATTAGCTACGAGATATAAAAAAAAATATGATTTTTTTTTTTGGTTCAATCATTTACACAAATGAAATAGTGAAATAATATTTCACTTTTAGCAGCCAGTTTGGTTCAATTGTGTCTGTCAAAATAAGCTAAGAAACATCAATGATGAATTATTCACTTGCATGTGAATAATTCGACCTTATTGAATCCGTATACATGTGTTCTTCAATCTTCACCACTAAGCTAGAGAGAGATAAAGCATATTAAAGTCAACATTGAAAGTGAAACAAGGGTAAGCCATTTGGTTGACTGATTTGATTCGCAAAAAATCTTTCTTATACAAATAACAACAAAGATTAATATATGTTTTAAACCTACAATATGAAATCAAATAGAATTTGAAAAATCCAATTGCACGTGTTTGCTATTTATTTATATCTATTTTTATTTCTAAAACGGGTTATATGACCGTATATACACGAAAACAGATTTATATAAGCAAGTCTATGCATCGTAACTTGTTTATTATTAGAACTATAATATTTTTGATATAAGTTTAGCATATTTTAATTCAAAATATGAGAATTTGAGTCAAATCGGTGGTAATAAATTTGACAGCTAATGTCTTTTTCAAGCTATATGAACAATTGTCATATCAAAATCCTTTTACAATAAGACAAACGACCCGTGGTACAGCAAACATGCTTTACCATTTATGGACGCAAATGGCATTTAGGAGGATGTAACTAAAATATCTTGATTCATTCAGTGTAATAGAAACCTTGATTTGACAAATTTCCGCAAGGAAAGGAGAGGGGTGTAAGGAGTTATGAACATAAAAAAGGAAAAAAGTGACGTGGGCAATTATTACATGTTTTATTTTATTTATATTTAGTTACGAAATACAAGTACTGTACTTGAAGTATTGCCACAATCAAATTCACGTAGTGCGGCTACAAATCTGTTAATACTGTACCGTTATTCCGTTTCTAAAGCCTAGCTATTATACGTTGTAAACTGTTCAATATAATTAGTTATTAAAGGTACCAGGATTATAATTAAGAACGCCAGACTCGCGTTTCGTCTAAATAAGACTCATCATTGACACTCATGTCAAAATATTTATAAAGCCAAACAAGTACAAAGTTGAAGAGCATTGCGGATCTAAAATTCCAAAAAGTTGTGCCAAATAGGGCTACGACAATCTATGCCTGGGATAAGAAAATCCTTAGTTTTTCGAAAATTCAACAGTTTTGCAAACAGGAAATTTATAAAAATGACCACATTATTGATATTCATTTCAACACCGAAGTGTTGACTACTGGGCTGGTGATACCCTCGGGGACGAAACTTTAATTTATCAGTGGGAAGTAAAATTGAATACTGCATTGTATAAAGCATTGGTTGTAGTTGTTTTCACTAACATTCTAGACAAAGAATGATAAATCCAATTTTCAAAGAATATTTTAAAAATGACACATTTCTATTTTTAGAACAGCAACTTTTCCTTTTGTAAAAATGCATTACTCTTTATCTGTAAAATTGACGCCGTCAAAATTGAACTTTGTCTAAGTTGACCTGTGTTTTTGGTAATAAGCATTATGTATAAGTTTCAAAACATTTAGTTGAAGTAAAATAAAGAATAAGAACGATAACCAATTGTGGGACGTACGGACGGACGAAAAAGGGTCAAACGTAATGCCCCGCCGCTACTGCGGGGTCATAAAAACTTGTTGAAATCCTAAGGAGATGAGTGGTTCATAGTAAATGTTAATTGTAAGCTTAAATGTTCAGTTCAATACAAAGATAACTGTTGGAATTATTTAAAACAGAATGTTTAAGAAGGATATACAAGTTATTTTAAGGTATAAATTGGTTAGCTATAAAACAATTTTAAATAAAATGTACATGTTAAATTTCAAGTCTAGATGTGTTTTGATGGTTTATTATTTTAGGAAAGCACTAGAATAACCTAAAATGATGGTGTAATGAAACAATCACTCTCTCATTAATATGTTTTTAGTAAATCCAAGATAACTGTTAACTTATCATGATGAAGGGATCATAATCTACATTCTTCTTTTTGTATCTGGTAAAAGAAATGACGATGCACTTACATTCTAAAGTGTCTGAGCCTAAATACGTTTTGCACTATAAATGCACGATTCTGGAGTGCATTGCTGTCTGTACCAACATCATGCATGTGTGAGGATGCTGAGACTGGGTTGTATAACTTACAATGGCAGTTGAAGTTGTGAATTGATCATTTTTGCAGAATAGCTGTACATATTATATCTTACCAACAGCAGTTTTTTCTATCTTTTCACTCCTCTTCTTTCGCTTCCATTTCCATGGTTTAAATATTTTACCAAAGCTAGAAAATTTACTTCTTTTTCCTGGTTGTGGTGTATTTTGACCTAAGGAGGCAGTTTCAACTTCATCATGTTTTTGTTCTTCTGTAAAATATAAATATTAAAGCGCATTACATAAAGGTTAACGTTGAACATTGGTTTTAGATGCAACGCGTCTTCTCATTTTCTGACGTTATTTTGTTAGCGGCCCATAGTCATAATTTAGTCATGTGACCGTGACGTCATCAACGTTTTTTTTCATTGTTTTCTACGGTTTAAAATAGAATTTAGAATAAAATTATAAGAAACGATTGTAATATTTTTTCTGTCTATTCGAAATTACATTAAAAAAAATGGTGCGCACTGTCAAATAATCCGCTACGCGCGTTATTCAGTTGCATCAATTTTTTATGTCATTTCTTCATAGACAGAAACACATATGTCAAAATGTAAATACTCGTCTGGTTGGTGTTAGAAACATTGACGACGACGAAGACGACAATGTATAAGATTTCATTTTTCTGTTTGTACCTTTTGAATCAATGTAAGCTATTGACTGAAAATTAAGCACTCTAAAATATTTTCTTAACAGCAATTAAATCATCTACTCAATTTTGAAGTCGTAGGAAATAAAGTAATAATCTATATAGTGGCAAAAGATCTGTAAAAATACAAAAAACAAAAACAAAAACAAATCTGTCATTTGGTTTCCGACCTTGAGATGGTAGGTGGGCTTAAACTACAGGAGACCATAGAACGTAGTAGGTATTACTAGCTTCGATCATAATTTTCTATTTGCATTAATTTGGTCTTTTGTTTCGTGTTTTTTCCATGCTGTTGTCAGCTTGTCTTCATTCTATAATTTTTAATGTCCCTATGGTTTCTCACGCCTTTTTTTGTTTCTAACTGTTTTTAAAATTCATCGGTGCTGTGCATAACCCCCTCTCTTATTATATTTTTGGAATACTTGTAAACATTATAGCCATAGAGGGACGAAAGATACCAAAGGGACAGTCAAACTCATAATCTAAAACAAACTGACAACGCCATGGCTAAAAATGAAAAAGACAAACAGAAAAACAATAGTACACACGACACAACATAGAAAACTAAAGAATAAACAACACGAACCCCACCAAAAACTAAGGGTGATCTCAGGTGCTCCGGAAGGGTAAGCAGATCCTACTCCACACGTGGCACCCGTCGTGTTGCTTATGTGATTACAAATCCGGTAAATAGTCTAATTCGGTAGGTCATATTCATGAAAGGGAAGGGGATTGTAGTTACGACGTAAGGAACATATCCGATACCATTTGTGAAACGGTTATTCCATAACGGTCAACCAACTCGTGATGGCATCCATAAAATTTACGAAGGGATGATTTCAACTTCACCATTCTTGGTTTAATAGCTTCCTTGTGAGCAGCAAACCTCTATCAAGAAAATCATGATAGGAAATGCAAGCACGGGAATATCGTATCAATTGGGAGATATATACCCCGTATGCAGGTGCTGCTGGAATGTTGCGACTTAGAAATGGAAAGTTCACAATTGGAAAGCAATTGTTGCTAATTTAGTCATCTGTATATGTCGGATGGGGTGTTTTACCTTTTTCTAATAGACGTTTTTTTCATAACTTTAACTCTTTCTCTGTTTGCAGTAATTTTGACTGCTGGAAAGCAAAGCTATTAACAGAGCTTTACATTCACCCAAGTTTCAACATTAAAATTAAACACATTTCGAAATAAATCATTTATATATACTCTTTCCCTCTCAATAATACAATTTTCATATTTATCTAGAAAGTGACAATCAAAAGACGTTAAAAACACATATTTTCTCGACAAATTATTAAAGTTAAGATCTGAAAAAACATCTTTAGATCTTACTTGTAATGAATTGAATACAATAAATTTAAATTTAGAATTTGAAATAGTTCAAGGTCATTGCTATTTAACAGCTGTTCTAAATGTAGATACAAAAGATATTTTTCTATAAAAGAGTTGTTTTTGTTTTGTTCCTAACACATATATGTAGGAGAAACAAGCTATCTGAATGTGACTGTGCATTTTTCTGACATTTTTGATTTGACGTTTGACTCAGATTTAAAGAAAACGTGACTACGGCAGACAACAACGACAACGGTATTTCGACGAGGCCTGTTCTCCTCTTTCCAATGCTATAAAATATAGCCGTGTGTTATTCCGCTAAGGCAAATCGATCAAGTTTGTTGATTGGGCACCATACTAATAGAGCTTGAGGCTCAAGAGGATGTAACAATTTATACAGGTAATAACCGCAGTCATACCCATAGGTTAAGGATTTTGACGTCTTTTAAATAAGATACATTTGTAAATGAATGCTATAGTAACATCCTCGCCAGCCTCAGGCTTTTAAAACAGTATGAAAATATAAACCTGCAAATGGTAATATATATTCTTATGGATGCTTCAAGGAGTGATGTATACCTTGTAAAAGAGGGATTTGACAGGAATAAGGGAAATCTAGGACTAAGGGACTGGAAGCAGAGAAAAAAAGGGAAGGGAACCAAGATAACAAGAGGAATAGAAAATGGGGATATGATAGAAATGTTTCTGCAAGTAAAGGGGATGGACATTTAGTATAGAGGAATCAGGGACATCTTACCAATCTCCCTCCTTATAAAAGGAAAAAAACAGACACATTTTTCTTGACTGCATAATTGATCAGATCATAGAAAATTCCCTAAGGGTAAATATTTGTGTTGGAAAATACATGTTTTTAGTAACAGTTCGTTATTCCTAAAAATATAATAGCACAAGGTTAGATTAATGAAAGTTTTAAACAATACTTAACAAACACAATCGAAAACAATTTTCATAGGAATAAAACGAATCACTTTAAATTTATTATTCAGAGTGTCATCTTTATGTTACTTTTCAAAGTTTTAGATTACAATGAGTTTTAGTTTTAGGTTTTAGGAATATACTTTTATAAATATTATGTCCAAGTTGAAACTATGGTTTTTAATTCAAACACTGAGATGTAAACTGAAAGTGTAATAACATAAACGGTACCAATTTTCCTGCACCAGATGCACATTTCGACAATACATGTCTCTTCAGTGATGCTCGTGGCCAAAATATTTGAAATCCAAAGCTTATATAAAAGACGTCGAGCTATAATCAAAAAGGTTTTAAAAAGTATAGCCAAACCAATAAAAAGAATCAGAGCTTTGCATGAGGAAGATAGATTCCTTAATTTATAATAATTTCTAACATTTTGTAACAGCAAATTTTAATTACACAAATAATAAATCCGTTTTTTGATGCTCGTGGCCAAATGTGCTGCTTATCGATAGCAATAGCATCTCTTTCCGAAGCCATTTGTAGGGCATACTAACTTATATTTGACAAATCAATGTATTGGCAGTAGAGAGATTGTTTTAATTGTGTAAGTTTGTTTTTCACAAATGTTTTAAATGTGATTGGTCTCAATTCCTGTCTAAATATGTTTTCTGAATCATAACTTTTAAACCATTGGAAATAAAAGATGAATTATTACGATAATTCATGTACACATCGGTATTAAAAGGAAAACAAAACAGAATATATTGTTTCTTTCGACCTCCTCAATTTTCATTCAGCAAATAAACACCTCAGTTTTTATCTAAAACAAACAACTTATGCATAGTATTACAACTATCTTAACTTATGGTTTACCTGGATATTTTATCCATTCAAGTAACGCGCTTTTGAACTGACGAACATGTATCAACTTCTTTGCCATTCCAACTTTCTCCATGACGTCTGTAAAATGCTTATCATCTGCTTCAGATAACTGCAGAATATCGCACTCACCTGAAACAAAGTATTAAATATAAAGGTCGATAAACCTTGTTCTACATCCTCAAGATGATTAAAACTAATTGATTTGTAAATGATTGTAACTGCTAACATGTAACTTAATGTTAAGTTTGTTTGCAGTTACATAAAACTGCATGATATGTACAAATTTTACTGACAATAACTGTTCGCACTATTCATCGTACAATATCGTCGTTTGCTATGATTGATACTCAAATTCAAAACTAAGTACAAACAAGGGAGGAAATCAATCAATATAAAACGTTTAAGGAATGACTTAATATTTTTGTCTGTGTATAAAGAAATAACATAACATTTGGTGCACACGGAATAACGTGCGTAGCGGGGTATTTAACAGTGTGCATCACAGTTATGTTATTTCGAATAGAGAGAAACAATATTACAGTCATTTCTTATAATTTAATTCTAAATTTCATTTTAAACCGTAGAAAACTATAAAAAAAAACGTTGATGACGTCACATTCACATGACTAAATTATGTATATTGGCTGATAACAAAATAACGTCAGTCAATCAGAAGACGCGTTACATCCAAACTTAAATTATTATATAATGTACTATGATAAATTAAAATGTCATTCATTCTTTTTATCAAATACAGGTTAAACAGCGGTTCTCTGGTTGTTAAGTAAGTTACCGTCTCACTTTTATTAATGTTGGATACAATTCCTTTGAAAGCATTAAAAATAATGTGTGAGGGGAAAAATTGAACGCATCAGTCATCATCTTGTTATACTCTTAATCATTTATTTCATTTAAAATATGGCGGAATTGCACTTGATATTTAAAAAAAAGCAACAATAGTATACCCTGTTGTTCGAAAATCATAAAGCGATTGAGAGAAAAAAACAAATCCGGGTTACAAACTAAAACTATAAGAGGAAAACAACGAAACAACGGAAACAAAATTGAAATAGAAATTGGGAATGTGTCAAAGAGACAACATCCCGACCATAGAACAGACAACAGACAACAGCAGGGGGTCACCTCACCCGGAGGCGTCCTTCAGCTGGCCCCTTAACAAATATCTATACTAGTACAGTGATAATGGACGCCATGCTAAACTACAAATTGTACACAAGAAACTAAAATTGTAAATCACATAAGACTTACAAAGGCCAGAGGCTCCTGACTTGGCACAGGCTAAAAAAAGCGGCGGGGTTAAACATGTTTTTTGATATCTCAAACCCAACCCCCATACCTCTAGCCAATGTAGAAAGGTGAATGCATAACAATACGCACAGTAAATGTAGTTCAAGAGAATTCCAAGTCCGATAAACGAATCTTGTAATCGAAATACTTTACCTTGTTTGATAAAACTGTCATAATATTGAAGAAGGCTTGCTCTTTTTAGAACACAATGCAACTGCCATTCTATCGAGTTCTCTGGTTGACTACTTGCCATTGTTATCAACGAATCACCTGACAATATAGGATTATAAAAGCATACATCATGTGAAGTATGAACTATGTTTGCTTTTATGAAAATTAAGATGTAGTTGTGTCATTAGTATGTACACCTTTTTCATTAAGTTAATGAAAATATAGGACGAAACATATATCGGGACTAACAGTAATTTAAACAACGAGGAATAAGCGCTTATGAGTTTGCTTCGATTTGTTTTACCTTATCACATGACTCGATTTTATTGTTACTCGTGTAATGTTTTGTTATGTAATGATAGATAGTTATTCAACTCAATCGCTATACTTTTGACTGGACCATTTGAAATATTGTTCGGCGTACCAGTGACCCGCAGACTTTTTAAATTCCATTAAATATTACTACACTGAGGCAACATAGGGAAAACACGCATAGTATTATTACATAATAAAACATAAATAATTGTTAACAATCATTATTTTCTTTATCGGTTTATATTTACAAAGTTGTACAACATTCATTGAATGTTACAGACATAACCTGCTTGAGATCGCATTTCTCCTCAGACTCTTAGCCTTGTTCGGTTATCATTTAAATACCCTAAACACGTATTGTCAATATAAATATCACATGCTGCAAACCCGTTTACATTTAGGAAATACGTGTATCCGTTTTAAATTTATTGCTAACAGGAAATATGTTTTCTCTTTAAAACAATGTTTGATACACAAATCACTTACATTTTTCACAGGAAGTTTTTCTCGTTTCATCCAGAATATTCGTAACATAATTTTCAATGACATTTTTATTAAAAAGGAATACAATTGTGCAATTAAAGCATCTTTTACGTAGACATATTTACTTTTTAGACTACCCGGTTTCAACTGATTGTGTTAATTTCTATAAATACTACCACAAAGAGGCCACATAAGGGGAGACACAATATTTTAAGGAACACGACAATTTTTGTTATCGATATGAGTTCTATTAAAGATGCAGCATTTCGAAAAACTAATAACAAGGTATAGACCACTAATGGTAACTATATCATTAGCTGGAGCCTCCATTTCTCCTTTTACGTAGTGGCATACAAAAACAAAAGACATTTTAATACATTCATCATATCAACCTATAAAATACTATTTACCATCAATCACTGTTATGTCACAGTTGGTATGATGGCTACAATATCGTTGTTAACTATTTATTATCTGTGTATGTTTTTCGAAGGATGCCGAATATACTCTTAAGGAAGAATGAACAAACATTTTCTGTAAAATATTAGGAATTTGTAAGATTTATACATGGTTTGACAGAGAAAAACATTTCCTGTTTAATTTAGAATAGAAACATGTATTTCCTTCCTTAACTAAGCTCATACTTACACAAGGAGATACCAACTAGTTATTTTGAATGTATATGAGACGAAACGTAATTGTAACCAGTCATAAATTTTATGGCAGTATTTGATATACACTTTTAATGATGAAAAGAAAGGAAATCATATCAGAAAAAAAATGTTTAAGTTCATTAGTTCGTTTGCTTCATAAACAAACCTAACTTTAAAAACTGATGGCATATCCGGTTTTGTAATACGGACTCTACAGATACAGTCAAATCCAAACCATATAGTTGTATTTTTGGGAAAAGTTGTCAAAAGTAATATCTTTAAAGTTCGCCATACCTGACTTGATAACTTATCGCTTATACTTTGATGACGAATACATCACTAAATAAAAGGTGAACTAAGCTGATATACAAAGCGTTAATGACCAAAGGAACATTGAGGTACAAGACAAATATTTAACAATAGGGAACTAAAAATTCGCCCTTTTGTAGTATTTTCCATTGTAAATGATAAACTACGCAAATGATACACATAGGACAATAATTGCTATGCATATTATATTTGTTTTGGCTAAGTTTCCTTGTGTAAAAGTCCACAGTATTATTTTATATTCGTGATAATTTAAAAACAAAATCTAGCCAATCATTTATTTGTTTAATAGGTGTTGCATAAACTAATATCGGACACATTTTTAAACTAAAATGGACAAATTTATCATCAGCTAGCTGTTTTAATTCTCTTATATATTATCACATGGAGGCCACATAGGGTCACACAAACATAGTATTACAAATAAAAATTTGTTATGTATATATGTTTTTTCTATATCTTTAAGTTACAACATTGCACAACATAAATTGCAGGATACAGCCAATGCTAGTAAAGCTTGGTCGTGCATCTTCCTAAATCTTATCCTTAGCCTCGTACAAATGACACACTTTCCGCCTATATAACTATCAACTACTTGTAACCTGCTAATTTTTGGGAAATACATTTTTCCGTTTTTATATATATACAGGAAGTATGGTATTATCAAATGTATGATTCACAAATTACTAAAAATTTGAACAGGAAGTTTTTTTTCTTTTATCTCAATTATTCGTTACCTACATTTTTAATTTAAAATTATATTTCATTTATTAATGAAAAAAATATATACAATTAAAGCCCCTTTTTACGTGAACATTTATACTTTTCAGTTTAGCAGTCATCAGCTGATTGGTTCAATTCCGATAAATATAACAACACAGAGGCTACATGTGGGGAAACACATACATTATATAAAGGAACACGACAGCAAAATGAGTATCTTTCTGTTAAAGTTATAAAATAGCACAAAATTAATAATGGGATAAATACAATAAGTGGTAGCATGAGCTAGCATTTCTCATTTGTCTAAGTCTCATGATAAGAACATAGCAGATTTTTAAATACAATCAACAGTTATGGTCTAATTAATTCTCAAATACTTACCCTTTTCCTCTATTTAATCAGAGTTGGTAGGATGGCTGCACTATCGTTGTCAATTATTTATAGACTGTGCACATGGTGTTTAGTATTCGAATGATGCCGAAACTAATTTTACTGTTCATAGAAATAAAGAAAAATGAAGAGAGAACCCTTTCTCCTCATAATATTAGCGATTTGTTAAATTTCATACGTGGTTTTACAAAGAAAAACATTTCCTGTTATCAGATATATGTAGTTCCTTCCTCAACTTTGTTCATACTTACACAAGGAGATACAAACTAGTTCTTTAAAATGAATATGAGACGAAAACATTAACTGAAACCAATCAAGAATTCTCTAGTTCTGCTAAATATACTGGAATATTAACGAGGCAGAGATCCAAATCGTAGATCAACAGAACATTGACATTCAAAACAAATATTTTACAAGAGGGAATTAAAAGTTACCCCTTATAAAGTAGTTTTCCTTGCAAAAAAATAAGTAAGCAAATGATACACAGAGGACAATAATTGCTATGTATATTAAAAATGCTCAGACCACGTTTCAGGGTTTAAATGCCCGCTGTATGATTTCAAAATTCAAAATAATTTGAAATCAAAATCTAGCAGTGGTTACTGAACATGTTAATTGAATGCAGCTTTAAGTTTGAATTAACATGCATCTTTAAAACGTGTGGTCATGAACTGAGACAAGATCAATATAGGATTAATTCTAATATAAAAATGGCACATTTCATCATCAGCTGGCTGTTTCATTATCTTAAATGTTATTACAGCGAGGCAACATAGGGCAAAACAGAAATAGTATTCAAATGAAATAACTGTTATTTATATATAAGTTTTCCTATATCTTTAAATTACAACATTGCAGACCTATGTGACAGGATAAAGACAATTCGCGTTACGTTTGAGCAAGCTTTTCTCCTATTCTTGGTCGAATACAACTTATATTTGTAATACACTTCACACTTTTCGTCTAAATAACTATCAATTATTTTGGATAATCATAGGTCTGTTCTGTGTTCCTTTGGAATTTCAACCAAAGATGAAGAATTGGATCTTCCATCACTGTATTGAATACCTAAACTACATAAATAAACTCATCATAGATACCAGGACTAAATTTAGTATACACGCCAGACGCGCGTTTCGTCTACAAAAGACCTATCAGTGACGCTCGAATCCAGAAAAGTTAAAAAGGCCAAATAAAGTACGAAATTAGGAGTGTCCTTACAAACGACGGTATATTGCTGGGTCTTCCAAATGATCCACGAAACCTCTTTCTAAACTATTAACATCTATTTTATCAGCAATCAAAGACAGGCTTAAAATTAATTGTGAAACTGCCTATTCTAGAGGGGGCGTGAATCAGATGTGGATACTTAAAAATTCCAAAGATCTTTTAGAGTACATACACTCTAACTCTCTTTCATCTTGTAACGGTATTAAAACATTTAACTTTTCTAATCTTTAAACAAGTATTCCACATTCCAAACTAAGAGACAAATTGAGTTGGTATTGCTTTGCCTCATCAAACAGAATGGTCAATGTAGATACAAGTATCTTGTCTTAGGGAGGGATAAATCCTACTTTGTAAAAGATAACTCTGATTCAAACAAAAAATTCTCTGAAACTGATATTATCAAGATGCTTGATTTCTTGATTGCCAACATATTTGTTACGTTCGGAGGACGTGTTTTTCAACTAACTTTCGGCATTCCGACGGGAACAAACTGTGCCCTCTACTGGCCGACTAGTTTCTTTATTATCATAAGACTCACTTCATGCATAAACTTCTTAGGAAGAAAGATAAGAAGTAAGCGATATCCTTTAACTCTACTTTCCGCTATAAAGATGATGTTTTTTTCACTAAATAATTCAAAATTTGGTGACTATGTGGATCGCCTCTATCCCATCGAGCTAGAGATAAAGAATACTACAGATAAGTCGGCCTCATATCTTGACTTACATCTAGAAATTGACAAGGAGGGTCGGTTGAAAAAAAAAAACTTTACGTTAAGCTTTCCAATTGTGAACTTTCCATTTCTAAGTAGCAACATTCCAGCAGCACCTGCATACGGGGTATATATCTCCCAATTGATACGATATTCCGGTACTTGCATTTCCTATCATGATTTTCTTAATAGAGGGTTGCTGCTCACAAGGAAGCTATTAAATCAAGAGTTCCAAATGGTAAAGTTGAAATCATCCCTTCGTAAACTTTACGGACGCCATCACGAGTTGGTTGACCGCTATTGAATAACCGTTACAAATGGTATCAGATATGTTCCTTACGTCGTAACTACAATCCCCTTCCCTTTCATGAATGTGACCTACCAAATTAGACTATTTACCGGAGTTGTTATCACATTATGAACACGACGGGTGCCATCTGTGGAGCAGGGTCTGCTTACCCTTCCGGAGCACCTGAGATGACCCCTAGTTTTTTTGGTGGGATTCGTGTTGTTTATTCTTTCGTTTTCTATGTTGTGTCATGTGTGCTGTTGTTTGTTTGTCTTTTTCATTTTAAGTCATGGCGTTGTCAGTTTGTTTTAGATTTATGAGTTTGACTGTCCCTTTGGTATCTTTCGTCCCTCTTTTATATATTATCGGCTTAGCAGTCATCAGCTGATTGTGTTAATTCCGATAAATATTACAACACAGAGGCTACATAAGGGAACAGAATTTTTAAAAGGAACACTACAATAAAGGTACTAGTAGTATACCGCTGTTTGCTAACGGTTTTCGATATGAGTTCTGTTAAAGATACAGTACAACATTTCACAAAATTAATTGCAGGATAGAGGCAATACGCGTTAAACTGGAGATCGCATTTTCTCTGTGTCATAGTACGATACAAAACAGCAGACAATTAAATACAACAAGCAATTAATGTTAAAGTAAGTATCTAATACTGCCTACCCTTTTTCACTACTTTATCAGAGTTGGTATCTTTGTCAACTAGAACTTATTTGTGTGGAATTTTTCGAAAAATGCCGAATATAATGCTTATGTAGATAACATATAATTAAACTGAAGAGAGAACAACTTACTGCTCACAATATAAGTTATTTGGTAAAATTACCATGTGGAGTACTGATAATTTTATTTTCTATGTTTGATGAATTAAAAACGGAGAAATGTAGTTCCTTCCTTCCAATTGCTCATACTAACTCAAGGAGATACCAACTAGTTATTGTGAATGTGTACGAGAAAAAAATGTTAATTATTCATGGATTCCCTTGCAGTATTGGATAAACTGTAAATACAAATCATGTTTTAATTCTCCAAAAAAAAAAATGCATATCAGAATGGTTTTAGAAAGATGTTAAATATCTGAAATGTACTTGCTTTTTTACCAACCTCAGCTAAAAAAATATGATGGCATATCCCGTTTATTATTAGGATTATACAATTACAGTCAAACTTTCAATCAAATATTTGAATGTATATATATCTTTAGAAGCAGTTTGTAATAGTTTGAAGTCATTTGTTGGTAAAAAAAAACGCCTGCATTGAAAGCGTATCGCTTATTCGTAGAAGACGACAATATCACTCCATACCTTGGAATAGTGTACTAGACAGATATACGAACCCCAATAAATGGCAAAAGGATTAATGATGAAAAAATTAGAACAAGACAGATTTCAAACTCGTCCATTTTGTGGTATGTTTCCTTGTGTCAATTTTTCTACATTTCATATATTGATTATTTTTTCAATTTTCAACACTCAGTATGCACCCTTTTTAAAAATTGTATTCTAAACATATTTCGCCAGTTTCGCTATACTGGACAAACACATGAAAGTAGAATTATCACTTAATATATGATCTATAAACTTTGCAGAGACGAGCCATTAGTGAAGTGACAACGCCAGTTAATTTTTAATGTTTATGGGACACCCTACCTTAATTATGTTTTTTTTCGCTTAGAGAAATGATTAAGCTTTTGGTTGTGAAATCGAGATATTGTTTATGAAGTATGAATCAGTCGTATCAGTTGTGTCCTTAATTCCAAGTTCAGTGATATAAATGAGATGAAAGAAGTAACTGAAATATGGATAATTTGGTGTAAGGACATTATCATTATATCTGAAAAATTAAATGTGCTTTTCGTTTTAGTCTTTTATAAGAATTCTGTGTACTAGTACAACAAAGCGACCAGTAGGAGTGCAAATAAGTACTCAAAGGCATACCGATGGTTTCTCGAAATATTAATCCTTTAAACTCAACGTAATGTAATATAAAAACAAAGTTCCTAATTTTGATATCATCTTCAGTATTATTTTTGTATGGTAGAATCAGTGTGGTTCATCACAATGCAAACATTATTATAACCTCTGGATCCGCCATTGCCTAGGTATACTGTTTACGACGGTGGTATTGTCATCTTCACCAATGTATGCATTTGTGATGAGGTCAGTTTAAAGGGAAACCACGCGTGGTAGGTCAATGATATTTTCTATGTAGATGCACGACAAATCTCATTTCCTCAAACCTTAGTTAACACTTTCTCGTAAGTAATGGATTATTGACCTGAAAACTGTAGTAAGTGAGTTTAATTTACGAGAAACAACTAGTGGTTGGCCACCGACATTAGAATGGAGATGCATTTGCATCAGCCCGTCTCATTTCCATTGACATTTTTTGGTTCCGCCCCCGTCTTTTGCCTCTGAACGTTTGCAAAAATTTGTTTTAAGATAAGTCAAGAGACAAGTCGTATAGCAATGTAAATTCTCATTCAACAACAGAGTCATATTCCGATAAAGTTCACATAAGGTGTTTAGCCTACGGACGTAATATAAATTACAACCACAATCTGGGAGGGCTAAACAGGGTCCTTAGTTAGTTTATGTATGCATACCTCAAGTTAATTGACTCAATCTATACATTATTATGAAACACACTTTGGTTTTATGATAGAGGAGCAAAATATACCAGAGGGTATTCAAATTCATATGTCGAAAATAATCAACAATAGCAATGGTATAGTACGTTCTACATAGTTTAGAAAGTGGAGCGAACGATATCAGAGGGAGGTTCAAATTCTATGTCGAACATAATTAGACATAGTAATGGCATAGTACGTTCTACATCATTTAGTCTTACAATAAACACATATAAGTTATATGGATTATTTCTATTGGCCTCTAACAAAGCTAACATAACACTTTTCCATGGTGATTTTATGGTCCAACTTCCTAAACATGAAAATTCGTACGCATGAAAGTAATATGATGCTATTCTTATCTCATTACATAGTTTAGACAAAGGTGGATTTTGTTAATTACGAAATAAAATAATGGATATTGGCAACACTATATAAATGATTTAAGACCTGTCTACGTGTATCGGTGAGTACAGAAATAGACTTACCAACCCACAAAATAATGCTTTCTGATCAAAGATATGATATTGGAAATCTTTCGAATTTTTTCTGAAAATGTTTGGAATGATAACTAAGCAAGACATTGCATTAGTAGTATTTAATAAAGGAATAAAAATGAACAAGATACAGTAATATATGAACAGAATAAATAGTCTTATTAGAAGAACAAGAGACAGTAACATGAGTAATATGTGAATGAAAGCAATGAGTTTAAAGAACGAGCAGCAGTCATTATATGAATGAAATCGTCTTGATAAAAGAACAGGGGGATGTTATACATAAAATAAAACGTCTTGTTAGTTAAAAGAACGAGATGCAGTAATACATGAATTAAAGTGTCTTTTTAAAAGAACAAGAACAAGTCTCAAATAACGTATATTGTTGACATGCAGTTTCAAATACCAAACAAATAAAACTGTAGGCTGCAGGGATCCCCATGGCCTATTTAACAATGGAGCCCCGCCATCGTTCAAATGTCTTGCGGCATTGTCAAATGACCAGCGCCATCGTTAAATTGTCTTCCGCCATCGTTCAAAACTGTTATCGTTTTATAGCTCGACGCCATTTTTTAGCAATTTTAATCAAATGCATGTTATTGCATAAGCCTAGGCTTTTTTATATCATAATCCAATACAGTTCTAACGCCTGAGGGATATCCGGATTAAGATTGCTAATCACTTGAACCTGAGTTTGTACAGGTAGATCAACAAATCAAACAGGATAATACTATCTGAAGACAGACGATTCATTTGTCGAGATATTCAACTACGTTTCCGCAAATTCTTATGATAATTTAGATTAAATAAATTAATAATCCAGTTACAAAGAATACTGTTTAACAAGTCGAACACGTGCTTTTATTTTGAATAATGCAATCAGCACCCCTCTTTTTTTAAGAAGCACAAAATAAGACGTAAAACAGTAATTATTATGTCATTGCAAATAACTCGAGTACTGCTGTAACGATAATATAGAATTACTTTAAAAGTTGAAAAGTGAAAACTTGATATTTCCTGTAAAGAGCTATCGTATCGTGATTCCGAATTCATTTCGTAGTTTACAATCAAATTGGTACATCCGCGTTTCCAGTTTTTATTCAGCCTCAAGATCTATGTTGCATAGCATCAATTTGCTAAATAAAGTCATTAAAAACCTTTTCATTTGTCAACGTTTGCTTTACAGATCTCTTTAACCTTTTACTGTCCGAATTGTTTGGTTGTTGCTGCCAATGAGCCATACCGGTAATCCCTAAAGGGTTAATGACTTCTGAATTTGACAGTGTCTGTGAAAAATAAGCTCCACATGATTTTTAACCCCCATAACAATTACCCCAAAAAGCAAAAAAAAAACTACTTGAAAACCTTCATGACAGCTTTTGGTCATTCTCTACTTAGGGTGTGGGGGGGAGGGCTTGAAGGCTTGGCATTTGAATGGTTGCAAACGACAATTATTGAAAATATTTATACTTCTATAATGAAAATTCAATTAAATATAATTTAAATAAGCAATGAATTAGCATGTTCACCATTCCTTATATGGAGGGATGAAATACTTTCGATCACGCTACACTGTATGGCGTAGACACGGTTTGTTACAGTGAAAGTTCCTCCATCGTACATTTTTCTCCCATGGAGATCCCTGAGGCGGTCTTTAGTATTTAATAAAATGTTTTTGATGTTTTGTTCACGTGTTAAGCTTGAGCTCACATTTCTCCCTATTCACGTCCCCGTCCAACTATCAATTCAATACACTAAACACTTATTGTTTCTATTACAATTAGAGACCGCTAACTTGTTAACATTTAGGAAATACATATATCCGTTTTAAATTTATTACTAACAGGAAATAATGTTTCTATGTAGAACGATGTATGATTCACAAATAACTAACATTTTGAACAGGAAGTTTTTCTCCCCTCATCCAGATTATTCGTTACCAAATTTTGAGTAACATTTCATTTGGAAAGGAATAATACTATACAACTTAATCATCTTTAACATGGACATATATACGTTGAAGCTGAGCTGGCAGCAGCTGATTGTGTAAATTCTGAGAAATACTCACACAGAGGCCACAGAAGGGAAATATATTATGTAAAAGAACACAAGAGACCAAATATCTAACTAGAGGGAATAAAAACTACCCCTTTGTGTAGTATTTTCCCTTGTAAATGATACACACGTGACAAAATTGCCATGTATATAAATGTATAATGTTTGTTTTGACCAAATTTCCTTGTGTAAAAGTCCAAAGTATGCTTTAGAAATCATGATAATTCAAAAACGAAATCAAGCCAATCGTTCATTCAGTTCATCTATAAATTGCAATCAAGAAGAATATTGTATAGGTGTGGTTATGAACTAATGTCGGACACATTTTAAAATTAAAAGGGCAGAAAACATCATCAGCTGCCTGTTTTAATTCCCTTATATGTTCTAACATCAAGGCCACGTAGGGTAAATCATACATACATGTAGAATTTAAAAAAAAAACAATCTGTGATCTATACAAGTTTATCTATATCTTCAAGTTACAAAATTGTATAAAAATAATTGCATAAAACAGACAATGCAAGTAAAGCTTGGTCACGTACTTCTCCTTATTCTTAGCCTTAGCCTCGTATAATTGACACACTTTCCGTCTATATAACTATAAACTACTTCTAACATGCTATTTTTTTGAAAATACATTTTTCCGTTTTTATATATATACAGCAAGTTATTCTCAAATGTATGATTCACAGAATACTAAAAATTTCAACAGGAAGTTTTTTTCTTTTTATCTTAATTATTCGTTACCTACATTTTAATTTAAAATTATATTTCATTTATTAATGACAAAATATATACAACTAAAGCCCCTTTTTACGTGAACTTTATACTTTTCAGCTTTGCAGTCATCAGCTGATTGTTTCAATTCCGATAAATATAACAACACCGAGGCTACATGAGGGGAAACACATACATTATATAAAGGAACACGACAACAAAATGAGTTTATTTTTCAGTGTAAGTTATAAAATGGCACAAAATTAATAACGGGATAAATACAATAAGTGAAAGCATGAGCTAGCATTTCTTATTTGTCAGGTCTCATACAAAAAATAGCAGATTTTTAAATACAATCAACAATTATGGTCTATGTAATTCTCAAATACTGCTTACCTTTTTCCTCTATTTATCAGAATTGGTATGGTGGCTACAATATCGTTGTCAACTATTTATAGTCTGTCTACATGGTGTACAGTTTTCGATGATACCGAAACTAATTAAACTGTATATAAAAACTAATTCAAATGAAGAGATCACACTTCCTCCTCATAAAATTAGTGATCTGTTAAATTTCATAAGTGGTTTTACAGAGAAAAACATTTCCTGTTATCAGATAAATGTATTTACTTCCTCAACTTTGCTCATACTCACACAAGGAGATACAAACTAGTTCTTTAAAATGTATACGAGAAGAAAACATTAACTGAAACCAAGAATAATCTTGTTCTGCTTAATGTACTGGAAAAAAAACGAGGCAGAGATACGAATAGTAAATCAACAAAACATTATTTTTCTCGTTTGAACTGTTTTACATTGTCTTATCGTGGCCTATTATAGCTGACTATGCGGTATGGGCTTTGCTAATTGTTGAAGGCCGTACGGTCACTTATACCGATATCTTACAAAAGGGAAATAAAAGTTACCCCTTATAAAGTAGTTTTCCTTGCAAAAAAATAAGTAAGGCAATGATACACACAGGACAATAATTTCTATGTACATTACAAATGTTCAGACCACTTTTCAGTGTTTAAATGCCCGCTGTATGATTTAAAAATTCGTGATAATTTTAAATCAAAATCTAGCCGTGGTTACTGAACATGTTTATTGAATGCAGCTATAAGTTTGAATTAACATGAATCTTTAAAACGTGTGGTCATGAACTGAGACTAGCAACAATATAGGATTAATTCTAATACAAAAATAGCGCAGTTCATCATCAGATGGCTGTTTCATTCCCTTAACTGTCATTATAGCGAGGCAACATAGGAGAAAACAAAAATAGTATTCAAATGAAATAACTGTTATTTCCTATATCTTAAAATTACAACATTGCAGACCTATATTACAGGATAAAGACAATCCGCGTTACGTTTGAGAAAGCTTTTCTCCTATTCTTAGTCACATACAACTTATATTTGTAATACACTTCACACTTTTCGTCTATATAACTATCAATTATTTCTAGCCTGTTCATTGTAAATCATACCTCATGTTATAATGAATAGAATTTTACAACTGAGGATCCTTTTAAGTGAAAATTTATATAATTTTCGGCTTAGCAGTCATCAGCTGATTGTGTTAATTCCGATAAATATTACTACATAATGGAAAATACATTTTTAAAAGGAACACTACAATAAAGGTACTATTAGTATACCGTTGTTTGCTAACAGTTTTCGATATGAGTTCTGTTGAAGATACAACATTTCACAAAATTCATTGCAGGATAGAGGCAATACGCGTTAAACTGAAGATCGCATTTTCTCCGTTGTCATAGTACGACACAAAAACAGCAAACATTTAAATACCATCAGCAATTAATGTTAAAGTAAGTATCTACTAGAGATTTCCAATAAAATGACATACGTACCTAACTCGATGTACGCACCTAACGGAACCGGTTATTGCTAACCAATTAATTTTGTTAAATGCGTAACTTAAGTTTAAACTAAGCATTCCTAAACTATCAAACCCATATATATTAAATTTTATCAATATCAAATATTTTTAAGATGATGAAAATCGAAGGAAATCATGACTTTTATAAATCACGTGATTATTGAGATTTACGCCTATACTACACTGTCATAAGACCAAGTATATATACGTATTTCTACCTATCATACGATTCATTTGAGTTGTCTTTCATGGTTTTGACCATGACTTTGTTTTTCCGATATACTGTACATTATGCAAAATTAAATGAACCTTTTATTTGATATTTGTATTTATTTTCAATGTGTTTGTCGTTATCAGGTTAATGTTCTTCTTTTCGTTTTTTAATGTTTTATAATATTTAATTTCCCTGGGTATTTATTATTAGATAGATTTTTTTTAAAAACTACAGAATAAATTAACTCAAAGTGTTAATTAGAATGTGTCTCTGTTAAAGTTGATAACTGGGATTGCATCATACTTTATTAACCATCATTTCAAGCGTTCTCTCCTTCTGCAGGTAATCTCCTTAATTTACAATCTCCGATTTTTTTTCAACAGGGACAGGAAGTGTATGTTTAAATAAAATAATACAGGTCTTGTATTTCTTTAAATTTAAATAGTTGCCATACAGTCCGTGTAACGTAAAAGTTAACAATACGAACGATGCCCGAACCATGTACGGACGATGCCCGAACGATGTACGTACGCTTCCTGAACGGTGTACGAATGCAAACGAAACGCTGACCGAACGTTGTACGGACGCTGAACGAATGATGTACGAACGAAACCATGTACCATAAACCATACCATAAACGATAACATAAGCGCCATTCTATCGTACATCGTATGATTTTGCGTACATCGTTTCATTTAGCGTATACCGTATCGTTTAGCGTACATCGTTTCGTTTAGCGTATATCGTAATCGTTTAAGCGTACATCGTTTCTTGGCGTGCATAGTTTAGCGTACATGTTTTTTCTTAAATATAAAACAAAAATTGTGTTCTGTTTAATCTTTTGATATAGGTGATAATATGTGTAAAATTTAGATTGGATACATGTTTTAGTTTTTATAATTAATAATTTAATAGATAAAAATTTAATCTGACTCGATCTTGAACCAACATTATTTACATAAAAAGTTTGAAAAATAAACACTGAAATAGATTTAAACAAATTAAAAGATACAATTATGATTTGTTTTAGCCGTAGAAATACGTACTTGATGAATGTGCGAGTAAACTACAGTCTGCAGAGAATTCAGTCATTTTTTTTAAAAATAGCCTAAGGAATCACCATTTTTTTTCTTTAAATGAACAATGTATTTAAGATGGAATTCGGAATTAATTTAATGTTCTTACAAAAGTATATTCGGGGTCTTAAGATTGACTTTTTGTTTAAATTTGTTAAGTTTTTTTATGTATTCTCTTTTATAGCATGTATTTTAAAATCGACTGAATAGCAGTTTTATCTATATGTCGTAATTAAACCATAAAAATTATGTTTTTAGATTAAAGATATTTTTTATTCATTTTAAAATCAGACGAGAAAAAAAAAATTATTCGAAAAATTTCAAATAAAAACAATTTCTCATATGTGCCTCATCAACTCTAAACATAAATCCCTACCAATGTACAAACGATTGTGTATTATTTATCCTATAAATGCACTTGACTGTAAATAATCATCAACATTCGTCCGGCAAAAAACTAGACCACTCCCTCTATTCTTTAACTTTCTTATACCATTTTCCTCTGATCTTTATTTTGCCCGTTATACACTATTCTAAATTTTTATTTTTTTTCTTTATTTTCCTGTATCTATATCTCCTTTATTCGGAGCAACCCATCCTAATTATTCATATGATATACACGGTCTATAGGTGATATCTTGTGCCGTGGTACACATGTTTGCTTAACATATGATGTCCTTGTTTATATTTATTTATTGAATGCTTCTCTTTGTAACTTCATTGAGGTGTAAAAGCGATGACCGAAGTGCATTTTGTATGAAGCGCGGAAGCGCTTCATTCTAAAACAATTGCGCACGGTTAACGCTTTTTCAACCCTATGAAGTTACAAAAAGAAGCATTCAATACTTATAAATACATTGTTTAGCTAGGATCATGAAAACTCGATTTCTACCAAGTTTTTATTTACCTCTGCACTATATTGTGGGACCTCGTGTCATCATGAATGGTAGATTTTATTGTGTAATGAAATTGATTAAGGAATAAGGCAATATATTGCAGTGTAGCCAATCAGAATAACGTATTATAATGAAACATACATCTAATTTTATTATATTAACATTGTAAATGTCCTCCTAATGATACATCTAATAGTTGCCACTGGACATTAAACAGCTAACTATAAATTCATCCGTTATATTCTCAGTTTTGTTATAATGTGAAAATCAAAGAAGATGATGATACAATAATTATTGCAGATTTGCACTAGGGAAATAATGGGAAATAATTGTAAACAAAACCACTGTCACATCCCTACGGCAAAAATTAAAGTCTAGCCTTTTCACATTAAAATACGTTATTTCCATCTATTTCAATCTGTTCTAAATAATTTTAAACAATTTTATATCAAACGGTCATTTTTCTTATTTGCCATAAAAAAAAAAACAATTATTTTCATTTCTTATTTTAAACAGATCGATTGTTTTTCAATGGTCGGTGCCTGTGAGCATTTATAAAACCGTGATTGCCAGAAAGAAAGCTACATAGTAGTTATCAAAAGGTACCAGGATTATAATTCAGTACGCCAGACGCGAGTTTCGTCTACATAAGGCTAATCAGTGACGCTCAAATCGAAATATTTATAAAGCCAACAGGAACATAACAATGTCTGAGAAATACTTCGAGGCTCTACATGTATTTTCTAATTTCTGTTGTAATGTGGTGTAATGAAAAGTGGTAATTCCTGAATACTGATTTGAACCCATCAAGCATCTGGGGTTAATAACAAATCTATGGTAGTGTCTTTTTCTTTACTCGCAAAGTATTCACCTCAATCATGTTTTATTTATGAAAATTGCTCATTGCTGGCGAATGTTAAACATTGATATCTAGGTTTTCAATTGTTTAGTTGTTAGGTTACTGTCTGATCTCGCAAACCTGACATTTCATGGTCATTATTGTTTGCATCTAATTGCACCAATGCATTAAAAAGATATAAACGCGACACCGTACGAGAGTCGTTATTTTACATAAACTATTAGTATTTTTTTTTCTTTAACCAAAACGAAATACGAAACCACTTCTCGCAATTCGCTTTGGAGTTATTGTGCTTGTCTTTGGACAAAATATAGCCTTGTTTCAAAAACAAAACGTATAAGAGTAATATATAAAACTGAACTAGAGTGAAGAGTTGGGAAGTAGGAATTCCGAATTTTAATTGAATGTTCTAAATCTTAGTGTATTTTTTATATATGATTGTACAGACTCAAAAATGTCTTTGATTTGCTGAAATGAAAGGTCACCGTCACCAGCCAATAAAAGCAAAATGGATATAGTAGATCTTTCTAATTTTGAAATCAATATTTCTCTTGCTTCGTTGATAAATAGGGCACTTAAAAATAGTGAATACTATCCTCAACAGAATGACCACAGCTGTTTGCGGGATTGGGTTTATTATTGATAAGGTTTACATCTGCATTTGAATAACTGCACCATATTTCTCAACTGCACTGGTATTAAACTGATAACTGTAACTGGAATTACGACTATCCCAATATGGCGACGGCAGATATAGGTAAAATCTTAACAGCCATTTTTCTAAAATGTATCAATTTTTTTGTCAACAGTTACAAAACTGCAAGGTTTTTCTATACCATTACATCATATTTGAATCGTAACGGTGCACTGGAATTGTCTAAGCACTTTGAAAATTGTCGTTGGAAAATACTGCCAAGATCTTTTTACAGAATAAGGTTGTCAAAGTTGAGAAAAACGCTTGGTACTTTTATATACTTTGTGGAAAGATAGAAAAACACTGTAATTTTCGTCAGAACTCAAAGATTCTTCGATATGTCCCATTGTCCTCTGAACATTTCTAAAGATGAATAATTAAAAATTTGTATACCAAGCATTTAAAATTTTACTCGGCGTTTATAAATAGCATTGAAAGTACAACAGCTCAAAAACGATAATCATTGATAAAATTAATGTCAATGAGCCACTCTTTCTCAGGTTGAGATGAAATATGTTCGTTATTTGATTTAACGAGTTTAACAATCGAAACCCCGGAAATTTCGTCTTATGACAAGCACGAAAAATGGCGAAACTGAACTTCCAACAGCGGACAATGATTTCTAATTATACAATGTTCTTTCAATGGATGTTTTAAATGCAATGAAGAACTTATCAATTAAGACATTTCTTATCCCTTTTGAAATATATATATATGAAGTCACATGCACGAAGAAGTTTGTCTGACGTATGAAAATTGAAAAGAAAAAAAGACATGACAGCAGTTAAGAGAAAAAAGGCAGTATGGCCATCTTCTTGCCCAAAAGAAAAGTCATGATGAACTCATGAAAAACAAGTCAGGATACATTAATAACTAAGAAAGGTAGGACAGAATAGAAAAAAAAAACAGGACTACATTTACATTGAGATTACATTGAAAGAAAAATGCAGGACAACATTTTTCATCCTGGCCACAACTCCCCCACCCCTACCCTGTAAAAATTTAATGGTATCTCCCTAGTGTTGATTTCCACAACGATCTTTAATTGTAACCGCAGAGAAATGGTCAATTGTAAGTCGGTGTGACTCTATCCACCACCAACACATAACCACAAGATGAGTGAGGAGACTTTCTTGCTATTAGACCTTTAGAACTATTTCCGACCTTGTCGTCTTATTTTTTAAATTACGTCATTGATGATCTGATCACTACAACGTTTTAACAAAATATTCGATCGAGTGAAAACTAAGATTTGTTTAACTTTCAAATTTCATCGTGGTCTCTTCTCAGGATATAGCGGCTATCTTTATGTTGGCGTTACAGCTGATTTCCTAATGCATGTAAAGCGAGACTTTGGTTAGCTTGATTGCTTAGTTTGTATCATTTACAATTGTAATTTGGATAATTTCCAATCAAATTTAAATATAATATATACAGATTAAAATATGCCTCTATATTGTTTAAAGATGTCAATGTTATTTACAAAGCTTGAATTCATGTTTATACAAACAGAGCAAGCAAGCCTACCAAAGTTTTACTCTACAAGCATTAGGAAATTAGCTGTAAAGTCGACAAGATAACAGGTCAATGTATTCAAGTGAATTTAAGATTTGTTGCAATTCCAAAGTACAATGGTTAAATCAATCTTAACTTTGATGTGCCACATGGGCATCCCTATAAAATAAGTCAGTCCATGCGTGACCCATGGCATTAGATATTATGCATGTCAGTGGATATTTTCTTTGTAAAGCTAGCACTAATAACCTATATTATTTACGTGTCTGAAATATTTTGAAAAGTGAAACTAAACTCTTGAACAGACCATTCATGAACGTCGTTTGTGTGAATTCTGAATTTACACGTATGAAAAACTCTTCACTTTTCGGGATTCGAGGAAAACAAATTTAGCAAACACTGTTGAGGAACACAAATAAAAAAATAATTCTGTATCATAAATTTAATTTGTTAATATTTGCAACTCTTAAAACCAGCTGATAATTTTTTATTCATCATGTTGAATAGCCTAACAAATTGGGATCCATGTAAACACGACTTCCCAAATTTAATCTAAAATTCAACTACGTTACCCAACACTTTTAATATTGAAACAATACAAGATATAATTTTTTTTTTTATCAAATTCGAATACTGGGAGCTATCTGAAGTCTGTTCATAGGATCTCATTTTTAATATAGGCGTGGCAATCCATCACTTTAATCCAATCAACTGTCCTTAATAACAAAGATTGACGTGCAATTGTGTCTGTGTCAAGTTAGATAAATATATTCATATTTCTGGACGTACATATGTCAGGGTTTAGGCTATTTCATTCGATAGTAGTATGTGAAAAAAAAAAGATTTTCTGATATTCTATCTTTAACTGGAAAAAATGGCATTAAATCGTAGAGGCAGTCCCACTTTATGTGAAGAATAAAACATATTGAGCTTTTTTTGATTTTCTTTGTCCACTAGCAAATGTCTGTCTGTAACACTGATTATATATATAACTTCCGGCCTAGCAAACACAGGCAACCCAGTTATTAATCTTCCTACTTCCAACTAAACGACATGTTCCAGATTGTTGGAATCGTGTTTAGTACAGTCATTCCATAACTCACGTGCATATTACATAATTGATCTTATAAGTGTATGCGAATAAGATAATTCCTAGTCAATACATATTTCAATTTTTTTAGAAATTTAATCTTGTGCTTGCACACTTTAAAACGTTTTCTATATTGTATAGAATTTACCATTGGAATCAAAAGTAATACTTAAATGTTTATGACAGGAGACAATTCTACCGGTGTGTAGAAATACCGCAAAGGACTTCTTAGTGCACTAAGAAGAAAGCTTTTGCACTAAGGACATTAAAACGATGTTTTGAGACCCCAAAGAACATGGATATAAGAGGATATGAGTATATAACTCATATTTATAAAGTTTGGTATCAAAAGATATTGTAATTTTGAAGTAAAATGCTTTTTAATCGGCGCGTGCCACTCGGCAATTATCATGTTCAATAAACCTTACCCAATAAACAATTGTCTTGCCACCCACCAATCATCATGTTCAATCAACCTTATCCAATAAAAAATTGTTTTTAAGGAAACTGAATATGTAAGCTTCTTTTTTTTTTTAAAGAGGCCAATTTTGAGATACAAATTGAGAAAAAAAATGCTTCTGAGCTTTCATTTCCTGTACATACTTGCATTATACCTTGAAAGACATATGAAAGTATGTGGCGTCCGTAGGGTTCTTCAAAACCCGATTACAAAAGTATTATAGAAATTTTAAAACTTCAAGCGGTAAATACTATTTTGTGTTTTAAAAAGAGAATATAAATCATAACTGTCTTCTATGAACGATAAATTTATTACTGAATACAAAAATTTTCATCTTTATTTTAACAATTGAAGATGAATACCATTTTCATTTATAATGTAATTATACTGTTTGTGGCTAGCACATTCGGATTAAACCTGATACTGGCATACAAACAAACACCATTGAAGGTACATCATTTATTATCTAACCGGAAACTCAGCATCTTGTATATATGTACAAAGGGAGACAAGCAGTTCACATACATTGTTCCAACACATAACAGAGTTATCTCTCTTACTATACTGATATAAAACATACATACATGATAGCAAACACTACATCTCTTCCTTCTTTTTAGATTTGAAAACATCTTGACATTTTTTGTTTTACAAATAAAAATTGAACTACCCTATGTCAATTTTGTTTAAACATAAAAATTCAAATAAACAACATTGTCAATAATATGTCAACACTAACAAAAACATTTGTTATTAATACCTTTATAACATAAATCATGTAACTTGTAATTGTTCATAATGGTACACATATTATTTCAAAACAAAATCGTCAAACTTTGACGGTAACCTTTTCAATCTGACTGGTCTATCTTTCATACTACAAGTTTCATCTTGACTAGAACTTAAACACTTATTTTCATCAAAATTGCTAGATTTATTTAAATTCTCATAATCATCTTTGTGACTAGAAATAATTTCAGACTCTGTATTAACTACATTTTTGTTTGCATCAGATTGTGAGCATGATAAATCATTATTTTCTCTCTCAATAAATTTCTTTAAATGTGTCACATTTCTCCTGTATTGAACACCTTGGTCAGATTCAACCAATACACTATTACCAATTTTCTCAACCACTTTAAAAGGGGATGGAACAAAAGGTGTAGACATTTTATTTCCACGGTCTTGCCTGACTAGAACTTGATCGTTAACACGAATATCACTCTCGCACGCACCACGACGCTTATCAGCATATATTTTTCCTTTTTCCTTTTGTTCGGCGTCTCGGTCGCGTATTTCAAAATCATTAATATTATAATCAATCAACTCAGGTAACTTTGTTCTGATTTTTCGACCAAAAAGTAATTCGGACGGACTTACTCCTGTTGTAGAATGAGCAGTACTACGGTACATGATTAAAAACTTACTCAATTCTAATTTCCAGTCGCGACCTTCGGCTTGCGCAATTTTGACACGTTTCATTATCGAACGATTTTGGCGCTCTACTTGACCATTAGCCTGTGGCCATAACGGAGTTGTTCTATGATGGACTATACCATGTTCGGACATAAAGTTCTTAAAATGTTGACTAACAAACTGGGGTCCATTATCGGTGTGAATTGATAACGGCAATCCATGAGTCAAGCAAAATTTTGAAATCAACGACGTAATATTTTCCGACGAAATATTCTTAGTAACAGCGACTTCAAAATAGCGGCTATAATAATCAACTAATACAAACATATAATGATTGCTCGGTAACGGTCCTAACAGATCAGCAGCTAAGTGTTGCCACGGGGCAGAGGGCAACTCGGTACGCTTTAACGGTTCGGGTTTACTAGACTGACTAACCAACTGACAACCGTAACAGCTTCGACAAAACTTCTCAATACTTTTGTCTATCCCTGGCCACCAGACCTTACTTCGTAAACGCGTTTTCATGACAACAATGCCAGGGTGACCTTCATGAGCAAGCTGAAGTACCTGTTCCCGTAAACTAATAGGTATCACGATACGAGTACCCCGAAGTACTAATTGACCAATAGCACATAGTTCACTTCGAATCGGTAGATATTCTTTGAACTCGATACGGTGCCACTGACTGTGAACAAGACATTCTCGGACAGCCTTTAATTCAGGATCATTCTCGGACGCTCTTTCGATTTCGCGTGTTGTCATCGCAACCGGTGTTGATTCTTGAGCTACAAATTTAACGTATTCCTCAGTTATATTTTCCCGATTGTCACGTGTTGTTCCTTCTTTGATCAAACGTGATAGCGAGTCGGCTATATTTTTCGGTACGGGAATATACCGTACAGTATATGTATATGGTTGCATACGGAGAACCCAGCGCTCAATTCGAGCACATACTTTCGACTTTGTAGAGTAAATACACTCAAGCGGTTTATGATCCGTTAAGAGCTCGAACTGGCTTCCATAGATATAAACATGAAACCTTTCGCACGCCCATACCAAGGCTAGAGCCTCCTTTTCGGTCTGCGAATATCTGCGTTCCGTATCGCTTAAACTCCTACTCGCGTAAGAAATAATGCGCATCTCACCGTTTTGTTCTTGTATGAGCACGGCTCCGAGTCCAACTGGACTAGCATCTGCGATTACCTTAGTCAGTGCCGACTTGTCATAATAACCTAAGGTTTCCGCATTGGCAAGACGACGTTTTAGCTCATCGAACGACCTTTGTTCATCTTTTCCCCATGTGAACGTTGCATCTTTACGAGTAAGTGCACGCAGCGGAGCTTAAATAGTAGCTAAGTCAGAAATAAATCTAGCACTATAATTAACAAGACCTAAGAAACTACGAACTTCTGCTGAAGTTCTTGGCTCACGTGCTTCAACTACAGCTTTGACTTTAACATCTGCTGGCCCAATACCCCGACCAGACAAAACATGACCCATGAACACTACTTTGGACATATTAAATTCACATTTATCATTGTTTAAAGTAATACCTTTGTCTCGCAGTACCCTAACAACATTTTCAAGACATTTATCATGTTCAACCTGGTTACTAGCATGTACAATAATATCATCCATAATGTTATGAACACCCTCACAGCCCTGAAGGACTTGTTGCATGCTATTTTGATATAATTCAGGGGCACAACTAATACCAAACATAAGGCGCTTATACCTAAACAACCCTTTATGAGTTACAAAAGTAGTTATTTCCCTAGACTCTGGTTTTAACTCAATTTGGTGATAGGCCCAAGTTACATCAAGCTTACTAAACACTTTACTAGAGTTCATATCTTGCAATAGTTCATCTATTGTTGGAATCGGATGTCGTACTCGTTTCACAGCTGTATTAGCCTGGCGCATGTCAACACATAGTCTGATGTCATCACCTAAACGTTTTGGCACGACTACGACTGGAGAAACCCATTCACTAGGTTCATTGACATGTTCAATTATATCTAAATCTAAAAGTTCATCTAACTTCTTGCTAAGTTTATCACGCAGATTAAACGGTACCCTCCTCATAGGCTGAATAACGGGTTCAACATCTGGGTCGATAGGTATCTGTAACTGAAATGATTTCAATTTACCAACTCCTGTAAAACATTCTGGATACTTGTCCTTAATTGTTCCATGTTCACTAACACTGTGAACAAGCTGCAGCACACCTAACTGTTCTGCTGTATTACGACTTAACAAAGCCTGACCTTTGCCTTCAATAACAACAAATTCAATATCCTTTAAAGTTCTATTGTTACATTGTACAGTAGCTGTAAATATTCCAGCGATTTTCAATGGTTCCTCACTGCCATATGCGAATAAACTCTTTGTAGATGTGGACGAAACACATTTCACACGATTATCTTTTAAATAATTCCATAAATTTATTCCCATGATGTTACATGATGCTCCAGAATCAATTATCCTTTTCAAATTCACATTCCCTATATTGACAACAATATTTTCACACACAGAATTTATCTGATTTACACCGATCATGCTGAATACATATTCCTCATCATCCGTGTTATTCTTTGGTTGTTCAACAACTTGACGAATCTTTCCGTGTTTTGACTTATCCTTAGTTTTACAAACTTTATCAAAATGACCAACGATTTTACACTTCCTGCATTTCTTACCCCGAGCCGGACAGCTAGGGTCAGTCCTAATGTGACCTTCACGCCCACAACTGTAGCAAGTTGCTGTACATGTAGACTTGTTACCCGAATTAAAACTTTTGTTTCCAGAATTAAAACTGTTCTTTCCATACTCTTTACCTTTTGACTGTATCATGTTGACTTGACCTTGACCTTCAATTAATTTAGCTTGTCGTTCTGAGTCTTCCATAGCTTTTGCAATACTTCTAACATTTGCTAAAGTAAGTGTCCTACCTTTCTCAAGTAATTTACGTCTGAGATGGTGACTTAAACATTTATCAATAATTTGATCTCGTACTCTTTCATCAATTGCATTTTGATTGCCAAAATCACATGTATCAGCTCTCTGTCGAAGACGCGTTATATATTGTTCAATTGTCTCTGAAGAAGACTGAATCATAGATCGAAAAATTGATCGTTCATAAGGGGCATTTGAAAGTGGTGTGAAATAAGCATCTAGCGCACTCACCGCCTTCTCATATGCACCTTCTCCAGCACCTTCCGGCAATGTGAAGAAAATGTCCTGAACATTCATTCCGGCTGTGTGCAATAACAATGCATATTTTTGATCTACGTCTGTAACCCCTTTTCCTGCGGCAAATAGTTGAAACGCCCGAAGCCATCGTTTCCAACGTGCAGACAATCCTGTCGAGTCAGAAATATCGAAATTCTGTATACCGCTAACATCTGCCATGATCTGGCAGTAAAACTGATCCCATTTTGTAATACAACCTTTGATTATCCTCGTCGCCAATTTAAATATACTGTTTGTGGCATGGAACACACGGATTAAACCTGATACTGGCTTACAAACAAACACCATTGAAGGTACATCATTTATTATCTAACCGGAAACTCAACATCTTGTATATATGTACAAAGGGAGACAAGCAGTTCACATACATTGTTCCAACACATAACAGAGTTATCTCTCTTACTATACTGATATAAAACATACATACATGATAGCAAACACTACAGTAATAAGCATAGTGATGTAAGAAATATAATGCACAATGTAGGAGAACTTAATAATTTAGTTAACGTAATCATATGACTCTAGAGCCCGTTCTGCCATGATTATTGATTTAAGAGACGCTAAAGAACTGGACACCTGTGGAAACAAATGATTTTAAGATTAGGAAATAAATGAAAGTGGAGTATGAATATATGAATATATACAACAAAAATAGCGAAAGGAGATGTGGTATGGTTTTCCACAAAAGTTTAAATGAAGTAGATGGAAATAAATAAGTCATATTTACACTCTTAAAATGTGTTTAGGGCCTAAACATCAAGCTATACATATTTTTACTTGTAATGCATTTGTAAATAAGTTCTTATCCTCAATATGTTCCTCTCCTAAACACGTGAAGGAAAGTGTTTAAATTTAAACATGTTTAACCCTATATGTATTTAACCTGACAACATGTTTAAACTTAAAGATAAACATGTTTTGGTGCTGCCTCTTATCAACAGAAATGATACATTCTCAGTAAATCACATCAGAAATTAGATTAGACTCAAACCTCATTAAAACTGAATATATTTGTTTTTGTAGAACATTAGTTTAGTCTCCCTTAAAACATAATAAATCATCATATAGAGACCAAGGCAGCAAAGATAGTCAAAATAATCTTTTTGCATTTGCCAGTATTCTATCCTTTTAAAATCCTTGCTGTGAGGTTTGGTTGATATCAGAAAAATGAATGAAATATTGGCCACTGGACCTTAAGCAACCAAATATCATCCTCACCTTTCCGTGAAGAGCTCACAATTATTTGTCTTTTTAAAATTAAAAGGATAAAAAAAATATATGAGTTGAAAATACGCCATTACATTAGAAGTAAAAAAATATAACAGACAGAAATACAGAATAAACTCGACAGGAACAAACAAACGGAAAAAAAACCCAGAACAATTTGAAATACCATATACATGTTTAATCAGTATACAAGCGGATTATAAACGGGTCAAGGTTGGGCGAACATGAACTTCTACCGATTACACAGGTGACAATCAACTGATTGAGGCACGTGTCGAGAAAACCTTAAATAACTCTCTAATAAAAAAAAGATATAATTATGAATTTTTTACAAAGTCTATTTCTTGATGCCATGTCCCTTGTGACAGTTGTATCATTCCATCAGGTCCTTAATGCACATTTTTGTTCTTAGTGCACCAAGGAGGTCCTTTGCGGTATTTCTACGGACCCCAATTCTACTACTTGATTTTGAAGTTCTTATTTTAATATCATCTGGAGAAGAATTACAGGAGAATAGCATAGTAATTGTCTTGTTCCGATCAAAATCAATAAACCAATCCTTAGACCATGCTGAAATTTGTTCTAAATCGCTATTTAAGACATTCGCTATTGTGTTAGGACTAGTTCTTGAATAAGAAAGGGATGTTTCATCAGCACACAATCGAGTTAGACTTATCAAATTACAAGCTATCGTCATATACATGAATAAGGAATAGTAGGGAACCTAATACAGAGCCTTGTGGAACTCCTGCATTAGTATTCTCAGAAGGCAAATATGAAACAGAAACGTATTTTGTATATTTGAAATATAACTAATTAAGTGATTAAATACATTTTTAAATACAATTTCTTTTCAAATACTTTGCCCACTGCTGAAAATAATGAGATTGGTCTAAAATTGAGAAATCAGTGATTTGTCCCTGGTTTTGAAAATAAACATATGCTCAAAGTCAACTTATTTTAAACTTTGAAGTTTTGAAAATAAAATGGCTAAATGCATTTTTTTTTACATAAAGCACAAATAAATTTACATGTTACATTATGAGATCAAAATATCTTAAATTCCCCAGTCCAGAGATACCATGTATATTCGCCTGAATATACCATATCGAGAATTTTACATTCATACTTGTTACGTAATAAGATATTTGCCCAGGTAAAAAGATCCAGCAGGTGGTGTATATTCTAAAGTGTTTATCGCCTTCCATTATACATGCTGACGATGACATTTAGCTTTAGGGCCATCTTGTTTTCGCAAAGAAAAACAAAAATTAAACAGTTTTATATATATAATATTCTGTTGAAAAATCATTTTTAAAATTAAAGGTAAAATGCAGATAAGCATAACGTCTTCGCAATTTCTTGTTCAGATCCATGGACACAGATGTCAGAATGAACAAGAAAACACTAAACTCTTAAACAATATATTGTTAAATGGACACCAAACACATTTTGATAGAATAGTGTACTCAGTCTGATAGATTTTCTGGTGTATTTTCTATGTTCTGAAAACTTCAACATCCCATCAACAATACTTAGATTAAAGTCCTAAGTTTTATAAAGTAAATATATTTTTTTAAATATCATTTGCAAGGCTGCATGTACATTGAACTATCGTTTTTATATATTTCTTTTCCGCCATGCATAAGTTTAATCTTTACTTTGACTTAATTCTCATGATATATTTTTTTATATATAATTTGTTTCAGAGATAGATTTATAAACGTTATGCTTAAAATAATTAACCCACACAGAGCGATAGCACAGACAGATGCAGTAGTCTCGGGATTGCCGTAGTCTCAAAAGGAGTGTTGCCGGTTTGTCACACTTGCTTATATTATCAATATTACGTATTGTTTCGGCGGCAACACTCCTTTTGCGCCAATTACCGTTTTTCGGGGGTATCATTTGCGCCAAAATTTTGTTTTCCCATATGTATCAATTGCGCCAATATTCGGAACTCATTTGCGCCACTTTACCTGTACACATGTATATCATAAATATTAATGATTAATATTTATTCTTATGTTTGGCTTAAAAAGTATTATATGTTCGGAGATATATTTCACCATGAACATGAGCTTCTGGAGACTTAAAGTGCATTAGACAGTCCATGTACAGAGAGAGAAGAAACATTATTGCTTTGCTGAATATGTAATACAGAAACGTCAGATATGCCAAAAAAAGAGAAGAAAATAGAAGCTTTTGCTGATAATTTATTTAGCCATGCACATATGTTGATGACACAGTGCTGTGATCCCACCATCCGTTTGGACTGAAACTCTATCTATCAGTAATAGAACAGAAGTATTCCACAGGAATTATTATGAACTGTTTTATGTATTTCATCTTTAAATGTTTGTCTTTTTGGACAATACAGTGAATTTACAAGCTACTACATACATTAAATTGGGAAGTAGTAAGGCGGTAAGAAGAAAGTATGTTTCAGAAAAGAAAATAATTGCCGTGTAAACTGCCGGTTCCAAGTCCGAATAAAGGAGGAGGGAAGTGATTTTCTTCTATAAATGGCGTAATCGTATGTTTTATTTTTGGCGCAAATGATACCATGTAATTTTAAAACAGGTGGCGCAAACGTAGCATTGGACAAAAAAAGTTGTGGCGCAAAAGGACGCATTTTTGGCGCAAACGGATCTCTCCCGACAAACCAATCACAAATTTGTTGTTTTGGATTATTCATGGTTGACTAGTTCTATATTAACCAGTGACACGTGTCCTAATTTTTAAGAAAAGGGACAGAAAAAGTATTTAACAAAAATAACCGGTTTTTCAAAACTATATTTTCAAAATGCACTGCATAATTTAAACAGCTTTAAAGTGTTTCATTTTATTTATGTTTGTGTCAATGTTCATGACTTACGAGTATTATATTTCTTGTGAAATTGATAGATGACCGAACAAAAGAATATAGCGTAAACGTCAATTAATGGACAAGCAACCCAACGAGAAAAATAAAATTTAAGAGGCATCTACATGTACATGTATAACTAGTTTGGAGTTAGATAAATCATTCAATGCCATATGATACTATTCAGATTTGTGCGTTTTTCGATTTACGAATAAGTCAATAAGATAAAAAAAGTAATTGAAGCCAAAAAAAAAAAAGGTACATGAAATAACGTAATAAGTTTACATATACATATGTACCTAGTAGCATTTAATAAAAAAACATTTGAACTTATTATTATCATTTTTTTCAATTTTAATTTTATGTTTATGTATATTTAATGTTACCCGATATGGAGTTCTTCTAAAAATAAAAATCATTTGAATGGGTATTTCTGATGTATATACATGTATCACACGTGCTATCTACATGTACAATATACGGAAATGACACGGCTGGGTATTGTAAAGTTACTGAAGGAAGATTAATGTCAGGTGTATATCCCCGGACGAAGAATTTACTGGTGTGTCAAAACGTTTAAGTGTAATTTGTCATATTGTAAAGGTTTGAATCGCGCTCGTCTCTTCTTTTTTTATAATATGAATTGCGCCAATAAATGGAATTTGACACATTCCCCATTTCCATTCTCTATTTTATTAATTGTGTTATAATAACCTCGAAACGATTAACCTATTTACACCTTCATGTAACATTAGAATACTGACTTCAACTGTTAAATAACTTCATAATTACTAAAATTACTAAAATTTGAAATTATGTACTTTTAGAAAGTCTCCTTCTGTATGCCATATTTTTTGTGTCAATTCTATCATTCCATCAGGTCCTTAATGCACTATTTTGTTCTAAGTGCATGCACTAAGGAGGCGCTTTGTGGTATTTCTTCTTGTATCTTTAAATACCGGAAAGGACCTCCTCGGTGCACTAAGAACAAACATTTGGAAACAAGTCTATAATATTTGCGCAATTAAATGATTGTTTTATTGGCGCAAATGAATGCTGCAGTTTTTACAATAAAGTGATGCAAAAAAAGAATTGGCGTAATTAAGGTGTGGCGCAAATTAATTCTTTTTTAGCGAAACTGGATATCGACCTTCAAAACATTGTGTGTACACAAACGAAACAGTATTCATCTTTTATGCAATCTAGCCGGAGAATAAAAGTTTTTGCAATTTGTGTAGGATTTCAATTTTAGAATGTAATGAACAAGTAAGAAGATCGTTAGAAACCTTAAGCGAATCGGAAAATGAGCTATGCACGATGAAAGGGAAAAGTTCGGTGCGTCGATAAAAAGTTTCATAGATGCATGTGATAATTGTAAAATTTCAAGTCTTTAAATAACATCCATTTGTAGAACTGATTATTTCGATCCTTCAAATATGTGTAAAATAATAATAAAAAAATATATTATTTAGTCTCTTTCATGTAAATACTGTAGATTTGTATTTGATCATCGATTGCAAACATAACGCCCAGTGACAAATATTTCATGTATTCGTACAAAGAACAAATCAACTTCTTTTAGAATACAATTGATTGGTTATTTAAGGTAAATGATTTGCGACAGAATAAGTGAAACTTGGCCATAAGCTTACCTCTATGATAAAGAAATATAAAAAAGGTAGAGTTATTTTTTAATTCTGTATTTTACCCATACATGGACTTAAGCACTTTTAACAGAAAAAAAAACCCCCAGTTTTAACACCGACAGCAGGAATCACAAGCGACGCTGGTTCCATGCATAGATATCTTCAACGAATTTTTATATATCCCTGGCAGTTGTCGGTATATATCAGACTCTGACATTGAGGAGAACAAATACCATGGATGTGTTGTCTTTTTTTTCTAATACATTTAGATATAAAACGTTTACTTCATATAAAGCCTCATTTATATAGCATTATATATAATTTATTGTGTCAAGGAAATATTTGGATCAGAGAAATATTTGACGGAGGAGAGAGATAGACATATACACTTATATCGCGGTATTTGGTCTCTTGTTGTTCATGTCAAAATGTAATGGGAGGAAACGTTTCCCCTTCGTTTTATATATATTCCATAATGATATTAGTTAGAGATTTAATCCAATCCAAACTAATAATTGTTTTTTTTTTATCTCGCATCTTTTTATATTAAATCATTTATCTCAAAACTATAATAATTGAAATAACTTTCTGAAATAAAACCCTAACATACTTGTATATCAGACGCTTAACAAAACGATATACCATACGATTGATGAAACGCTAAACGATATTACATACCATACGATAAACGAAACGCTAAACGATACCATAAACCATACGACAAATAAAACGATTAACGATACCATGAAGCATACGTTATACAAAACCCTCAACGCGGTGACATTTACCATACGATGAACGAACGATGAACGAACGCTGACCGAACGTTGTACGGACGCTATACGAACGATGTACGGACGATGACCGATCTCTATACGAACGATTACCGAACGCTGTTCGTACGATTCCCGAACGAATAAAGTGTTAACTTTTACGTTACAGGGACTGTACTAGTATGTAATATTTGTCACTGGATATAAGACATACATCAGTTTCATCACCATCACACGTACTATAGCTGAGGGCTAAAACTCCGTCGTAAGTACATGTATTGTATATAGTTTGAGGTTTCTTCGTCGTAGGTATTATAACTTGAGGTTTCTTCGTCGTAGGTATTATAACATGAGGCTTAATTCTAATCTGATATTTAACCAATTTATGTCGAGAATTTATTTTACGGAATCTCTATGCTACATTGTTTGTATAAATATCAAAGATAAAGCCAATAGAGATCATAGAAGTATGTTTATCAAATGATCATGTCAAAATTAAAACAGTAAGAAAGGGATTGACTCGTGAGACTGAAACGAAGCATAAAAACGTCAATTTCTAGTATTTCCATATATACTCCATGTACCGATCTGATAGAATCCACATCTGCTGAACACTATCTTAAAAACAACTACAACTAATAAATGAAGAATAATTATCCAGTTTTTAATATTGATCAATTATATCGTACTGTTACACCATTGACCTAGTATGGATATGCCTGTCCCAAGTTAGGAGCCTGCAATTCAGTGCTTATCGTTTGTTGTGTTTTCGTTCATTTTTTTTTAACAATAAATTAGCTTTAAGTTTTCTCGTTTTAGTTGTTTTACATTTGTCATTTTGTGGTCTCTTATAGCTGACTATGCTGTATGGGCTTTGCTCATTGTTGAAAGCCGTACGGTGGCCTATAGTTGTTACAATTTCTGTGTCATTTGGTCTCTTGTGAAGATTTGTCTCATTGGCAATCATAAGTACCTTGGTTTTTTTTACATATCACAAATTTAGTAAATCATATACAGTCTAGAAAAGAAATTAGTGGTTATAACTGTATAGCAGATTATATGTAGTTTCCATGTGTCCATTAGATTACACGTCAGTATCGCATTTCTGTGTCCAAAGAGCTACTAAATCACTGGAAAAATCCAATTCAGTATTTAGTCTTGAATTTTTAAATCTCATGCGAGATGCCTAATGTGAGACATTGTTGTTTTCAAAAAGTATCTATCAAAGTCGAACGACAATCATTTAAGTTTTTTTTTCTTGCAATACAATTTGTTATTATAGCCGGATCTAAGATATTTAAAAGACGTGTAGTTCCCGATAATTGAATTTATACTGACAAGCGGAGCTATGCAGAAAATAATTTGGACGATTATACGCTAAAAAATTGTAAAGAAATTGTGGAACATATAGTCCGATCGATTTGTGAAACAATTGCTCAGAAGGTGGTAAAAGCATCAAACTTTGCAGAGTTTTAGTTTAGGTCATAATAAACATTTGTAGCTATGGACCCATTTCTAAAAATCAAAATGGCGGCTTTGGGCGGCCATTTTAAAATGGCTACCTGAAAATTTATGATAAAATAAGAATAAAATTTGTAAAAAACAATTGACTTTACCTTTTGGTATGAAACTTGGTATATTTATCACTTATGATAAGGACTATAATCTGAGGACATCAGGTATTGAATTAATGGCGGCCATTTTGAATGGTGGCCATTTTGAAAACAAAAATTTTAAATATTTTTTTTTTTTTGCTGTTGTATTTTATTTTATCATTTGCATTTAAACTAATGAACTGATATATATTTAAATTTAGCTTATCAAATCATTCTTATATTGCTATTTGTATTTGATATTCACCATGTGGTTAAATAAGCACTATTTGACCATAAACGAAATGAAGGTATATAATGCATAATTTCTTGTAATTACAGATTTGCCTAAATAACATTGACAACAGAATATAACATATAGATATATGACCACACTATGTCGAAAAAGATAAAACTTGTAGATATTGAAAACGCTGGAAACACTGTAAAACCTAGTAGTGAACATATAGACTGGAATGAATGTATGATCTGTCAAGAGAGAACACACGAGGACCTACAATGCCCAGCAGATAACAAAAGAATAAACATTGACATCGGAGCTGGTTACCAATCCTTTGATACTATCATACACAGATGCTGTGCATTGAATTGGTTTCCCTCATCAATCGACTTGGAACAGTTAAATGAAGGCGACGGAATTGCACAAACACTTCAAAATCATAAGGCCAAATGGCACAAATCGTGTCGGAACAAATATTCAGACCTAAAAATATCTCGTAAAGAAAAACGAAAGCAAACGCCTGAAACTGAAGATACATCGAATGATTTTGCCAGTAAAGTCACAAGACAGAGTTGTGGTGATTTAACAAGAGCATCACCTGAAAGGTGTTTTTTTTTGTGGAGATATATCCGATGATCTGCACGATGCCTCGACATTCATGATCGACAAAAGAGTACGAGAATGTGCCCTTGAACTACAGGACACTGTTCTCCTAGCCAAATTAAGTATTGGGGACTTGATATCACAGGAGGCCAAGTATCATGCCAAATGTTTGATAAAACTTTACAACAAGGCAAAAAGACAGACTCCAAAGACTAAAAAAGAAAACCAAGAATCTGTAATTCATGGAATTGTGCTTGCCGAATTGATTGAATATATTGACGGTTCACGATCTGAAACAGATATTTTACCAATCTTCAAACTTGCCGATCTGGCTAAATTGTATAGTAAACGCATTGAGCAACTCGGAATTGTGATTGCAGGAAAGATCAATACGACACATCTGAAAAATCGTATACTAGCTGCCATACCAGATCTGCAGGCGCACAAGCAAGGTAGAGACGTTCTCTTAATTTTCAACGATGACGTAGGTGAAGCTCTGAAACAAGCAACTTCTTATAGTTGCGACGATGAAGGACTCATTATAGCCAAAGCGGCCAAAATAGTTCGAAGAGATATGTTTGAAACTCGATATAGCTTTAAAGGGACATTCACTGAGAGCTGTCAACACGAATCAGTTCCTCAGACATTAGTATCTTTAGTGAGAATGATTCTAGGTGGGCCGAATATCGAGACACAGTCTAGTAATGTTGTTGAGTCACAGACAACACTTACCATATCTCAGTTGTTACAGTTTAATTCTGCAGTTCGTCGACGAAAGAGTACAGCTGCAACATATCACACCTCAGACAGAGAGCCTCCGCTACCCATATATTTGGGTATGGTCATTCATGCAGAAACGAGAAAAAGAGACCTTGTAGATAAACTATACAATTTAGGACACAGTATCTCGTATGACAGAGTGATGAATATATCAACAGCTATGGGGAATTCTATTTGCGAGATGTTCAAAGAAGATGATGTAGTCTGTCCTGCTAAACTACGTTGCGATGTATTCACGACAGCAGCAGTTGATAACATTGATCATAATCCTAGTTCCACTTCGGCTAAGGGTTCTTTGCATGGAACTGCCATTTCTCTTTAACAACACCCGAGTCAGGACAATTATGGTACAGTTAGAGCAATGACATCTATAATTGAAAATGTGAAACGAGACACTATAAAACCGTTACCAGAAAGATACTCAGTAGTTCCACCAGTTGTACTGCCTAAAGAGCCAACAGCTATTCCATCTGTAGATAGCCTGCTGTTCAGTGAATGTGGTTTCTTCTCTGGTGCACAGCAATTAGAGTATAGGTATTTCATATACAAAGATCATAATCATAAGTATCATAATTTAATAGTAACTACTTGTATATCAGAACACGGCGAGAGCAATGCTTGTACATATATTCATATAATAATAACTATAAACAACAAGTATGTATATATATGTTATATTTCGATTACAGCTACTACTACGCTTCAACTTCTTGCACAGCATTTACTCATTCACTAACCTTCCATCATAATCATCTCTTATTGATTACAAACATATGTAGTCAAAACCATAATAACCACTTGAAGGGAACAACCATTTGTTTTTTATTGACTAGATGCCAATTTAAATAATTTATACAGGACTAACCCTCTATTTTGATTATTTAAAGTTTACAATTTTTTAGACTGAACATAATATGATAAGATAATTGGTCAATATAGCCCCCACAAAAATACAAATGGTTGCTCCCATCGATCTGCTTATACTTACCGTTCACGCCTATGCTATAGACATGCAGAACACATTCTAAATATTTATATTATCATACATGATGGCAACATTTTTGCAGCCTACAAGACACATATTGAAATCTTCGAAGGATTAAAAATATGCATGTATTTAATATTTCTGATTTGCAGATGGCTTAATCATGTACGTCAGGAGATAGAAGATGATGACACAGATAACAAGAATGTGACATGGTCTGCATTTCATGCAAATCTTTCTCAGACTCATGCAGTTGAATTACCACCTTTAGGCATTAGTTCAGTTTTGCCATTGTTTCAGGAGGAAGCCAAGTCCACTGCAATGATTCGCCACTCGATGACAATTATTAAAGAGTGTGTGTCTTTCTTGAACCCAGGACAAATACCAGTCATGGCATGTGATCAACCTCTGTATGCCCTTGCTAAAAACATTCAGTGGAATTGGCCTGCAAGATATGGGGAAAATCATATTGTGATAATGTTTGGTGGTCTACATATTGAAATTGCTGCTTTGAGAACAATTGGAGATTGGCTACAAAATAGTGGATGGGTGAATGCTTTGAGCCAGTCAAACGTTGCATCTGCTGGAACAGCAGAATCATTCCTCAAAGCATCCCATGTGACCCGAACTCGACATGCACATCAAGTGACTTCTTGTTCCTTACATATGCTAATGCATAAAGCCTACAGACAATATTTAGACACAGTTGATGATCAAGCGGAAAACACTGTCAGCTTCGAAGAGTGGAAAGAAAGGAGAGAAATTGAGAGCCCTTTGTTTCATTTCTGGTCACTTACCTTGAAGCTGGAACTGATCATTCTTATATTTGTTCGATCTCTCCGTGAAGGGAATTTCACCCTGTACAAAGACTCTCTCACTATGTTGATACCTTGGTTTTTCGCGTTAGATCACCCTAATTACGCTCGATGGCTTCCTATTCATGTTCGGGATATGTTTGCATTGGACACAATAGCACCCAGTATTGCTACAGAATTTGAGAGCGGACATTTCGTTATTCACAAAACGCACAGCACATTCTCTGCCATAGCCATTGATCATGCTCATGAACAGAACAACAAGCTAGTAAAGGGTGAAGGTGGAGTTATTGGACTAACAGAGAATGCATCTCAACTTCTTCGATGGATGGTGTGTGGTCCAGAAATGGCTCGTGCGGTCAATGAATTCGAGTTATCACAAGAACTGATTAAGCATGAACAAATAAAGGTCCAAATGTTAGACACCATGAACAGGTTGAAAGTAAGCAGAAGGCTTTTGTGAAACAAGTTATAGCATTGACAGCTACAATAGAGGAAATGGGAAATCCGTTTTTGGAGGAATCAGAAGATCTTTTAGTATTGGACACACGTGACATAGTAGATCCAAAAGTTGCAAATACAGTTAGAAATATTGAACAAATAGGGAATGATAAGTACCATGAGTACGTGAGGGAATGTCTTGACAAGAGGACAACACCACTATCCGATCCAATTAAACAAAATAAATTACACCTCTTCAGTCGCCAGGAATTGAGAAGTGAATCAAAGGAAAAAAGACAAATTAGCTCCTTAAAGCAGAATTGCTCTTTATTTTCCCAGTTGTATGTGTCTTGCCAGGTTCGTGATAGTGATCTGGATGAGTTTTTTCGTCATGAGAACCAAGCTTACCCACCTTCACTGTCCCAGTTTGGTCAATTGAGACTTGGTTCCAAGTCTGATTTGTTAGTGCCATTAGAGAAAATGTGCGTAATTGTTACTGAGATTCCTGATGTAGATGCCATTATTTTAGACGGAGCTGTTATCGTTAATATACTGAAGCCTAGGTTTTGCAAAACCTTTGAGGATTACTCTAAGCAAGTTTTCCTTCCTCATATTAATAATTATTTGAAGTCATGCAGTCGGATAGATGTTATATGGGATGAATACCGTCAGGACAGCTGGAAGGCATCAACTCGTGGCAAGCGAGGAAAAGGTATCAGAAGACGTGTGCAGGCAGATTCTACTATTCCTGGTAATTGGGAGTCATTTCTAAGAATTGACGACAACAAGACAGAGTTATTTGCCTATCTAGCGGAACAGCTATTGACGCTTACTCCAAGTGTTCAGACGACAGTAGTTTCAACAAAGGGAAGCGAAGTTATTTGCAACAAACCAGATAAGAATAAAGGCAACCTATCACCGTGCAATCATGAAGAGGCGGACACTCGTATATTGTTACATGTTGCAGATGCGGTGAAAAGTGGAATTCAGAAAATTATGATTAGAACCGTTGACACCGACGTTGTTGTAATTGCAGTGTCAGCAGTGCACAAGTTGAACATAACGTCCTTATGGATGGCATTTGGAGTTGGAAAAAACTTCAGGTACATCCCTGTTCATGAAATAGCTCTATTTATGGGGCCTTCTAAGTCCAATGCACTTCTGTTCTTCCACGCATTTAGTGGTTGTGACCAAGTTTCATCATTTTCGAATCGTGGAAAGAAAACTGCATGGGACACATGGTTATCCTTTAATGCAGTGACTGAAGATTTCAAACTATTGAGTGATAAACCAAATGAAGACTGTGTTAACGAAGATGTTTTAAACATTGAGCGTTTTGTCGTTTTAATGTATGACAGGACTAGCGAGTGCTTGGGTGTAGATGCGGCAAGAAAAGATCTATTCACGAGAAAAGGACGATCTATAGAAAACATTCCTCCAAGCTCTGCCGCATTACACCAACACATAAAGAGAGCTGCTTACCAAGCAGGATTTTGTTGGGGACAAGCTCTTGTTAAACTCCAAGAATCACCATCGCCTTCCATCTGGGGTTGGAAGCGAAACAAAGAAGGGCTATGGGAACCATTCTGGACATCGCTACAACAAGCGTCAGAGTCCTGTGCTGAACTTATAAAATGTGGATGTAAAAGTGAACACGGTTGCAGAGGTCGATGTAAATGTGTAAAGGCATCATTAAGTTGTACTGCTCTGTGTAAATGTGGCGGACAATGTGATAGGGATTGAAATACAGGGATTGCTATTATATCAATTGACAAAACTTTTTCTACTCATTTATTTTGTGATTTTTATGATGTCATTGAGAACATATGAGCAATTGAGTTCGTTATGACATTCATTATTGTATGATATGACACAAATTATACTGACATTATGCCAATGGAGGTTTATTAAAGTTTTTTTCAGATTAACAATACTAAACAAATGTTTATTTTCATCGACTTCGATTTTGAAGGTCAACCTATTTTGGCTTAAAAAAAATCAGATTTTTTTCAAATCGAACACATCTCTTTAGGCGTATAACTAATTTTTATCAACAAAATTGAATGTTGTTCTACTCAAATACGTATTATCACTTTATTTTCCAAGTTTCAAGACAATAACTTGAGTAATAAAATTTTCATGAATTTTTTAAGTATTTTTTTCAAATTCAACGTCCGCCATTTTTAAAATGGCCGCCAATCCCGCAAATGTCAATTTCCAGAGCTGAAAATGTTCTCCATCACCTTTTCTACAACTATGCAAAATTTCATGCTTTTACCACATTGTGAGCAATTTTGCTTAAAATCTGTACAAATCGACTGGACTAATATGACATTTTCAAAATTATTAAGAGATTGAAAGGGGGGAGTACGCCCTCTACCCCTGTATCCTCGAATGAACGTTTAGGTATACATGGACAAAAAACCTCGTCCTATACATTAGTATAGATGAATACGAAAAAGTACTATTTGATAAATATATCAATGATACGAATTGCTGCCCATATCAAATAATCTTCAATTAAATTATAGAAATATTTTATTTTTTTTAAAGTCGAGTACACCTTTTACATTGGGGTGTGTTGGAATCTACTTCAAACGTTAAAACTTGTAAAAACATTAAAAAGTCAACATTCTCGCTTCAGAATTCATTATTTTAATATTTTCATGCTAAATTTTGTCTTTGAAGTTTTTAAAATTCATAATTTGAGAAGAACAAAAATATGGGTCAAATGAATGACAAGACATGATGGGTGTATTTGATTACAAGTTTCTTACTTACTTATTCCATTATACATGTTATACTATGTGTGTCAATGAAATTGTTCAAAGTTTAATGACAAAATATTTAAAGATTAAAAACATAGTTGGGGTTGATTTATATTCCAGCAAACAATGCGTGTTCAAAGAACAAGCATGCATGCAGTGTATGCTCCCCTCTGTCATGCTTCAATGCAGTAGGACGCAATACGTTCAGTTAGGTCGGTTATATCGAGTAAAGTCATTTTATTGGAAATCTCTAATACTGCCGACCTTTTTGCACTACTTTATCAGAGTTGGTATGATGGTTACAGTATCTTTGTCGAAAAAATGCCGAATATAATGCTTATGTAGATAGCAAATAATTAAACTGAAGAGAGAACAACCTCATGCTCATAATATAAAGGATTTGGTAAAATTACCACGTGGAGTACTGATAATTTTATTTTCTATGTTTAATGAATTAAAAACGGAGAAATGTATTGCCTTCCTTCCCATTCTCATACTTACTCAAGGAGATACCAACTAGTTATTGCAAATGTGTACGAGGAAAATGTTAATTATACATGGATTCCCTTGCAGTATTGGACAAACTGTAAATGCAAATCATGTTTCAATTCTCCAAAAAAGAAATGCATATCAGAATGGTTTTAAAAAAATGTTTAAAATCTTAAATGTACTTGCTTTTTTTACCAAACTCAGCTAAAAAAAAAATGATGTCATATCCCGTTTATAATTAGGATTATACAATTACAGCAATACTTTCAAGCCAATATGCTGAAAATATATCTTTAGAAGCAGTTGGTAATAGTTTGAAGTCATTTATTGGTAAATCAACGCCTGAATTAAAAGCGTATCGCTGATTCTTAGAAGACGACTACATCTCTCCATACCTTGGAATAGTGTACTAGGCAGATATACGAACCCCAACAAATGTCAAAAGGGTTAACGACGAAAAAATAGAACTCGTCCATTTTGTGGTACGTTTTCTTGTGTCAATTATTCTATTTCATTTATTGATTATTGTATCAATTTTTAACACTCAGTATGCACCCTTTTTAAAAATTGTATTCTAAACATATTTCGCCAGTTTCGCTATACTGGACAAACACATGAAAGTAGAATTATCACTTAATATATGATCTATAAACTTTGCAGAGACGAACCATTAGTGAAGTGACAACGCCAGTTAATTTTTAATGTTTATGGGACACCCTACCTTAATCATGATTTTTTCGCTTAGAGAAATGCTTTTGGTTGTGAAATCGAGAAATTGTTTATGAAGTATGAATCAGTCGTATCAGTTGTGTCCTTAATTCCAAGTTCAGTGAGATACATGAGATGAAAGAAGTAACTGAAATATGGATAATTTGGTGTAAGGACATTATCATTATATCTGAAAGAATTAAATGTGCTTTTTGTTTTAGTCTTTTATAAGAATTCTGTGTCATACTAGTACAACAAAGCGACCAGTAGGAGTGCAAATAAGTACTCAAAGGCATACCGACGGTTTCTCGAAATATTAATCCTTTAAACTCAACGTAATGTAATATAAAAACAAAGTTCCTAATTTTGATATCATCTTCAGTATTATTTTTGTATGGTGGTTCATCACAATACAAACATTATTATAACCTCTTGATCCGCCATTGCCTAGGTATACTGCTTACGACGGTGGTATTGTCAACTTCACCAATGTATGCATTTGTGATGAGGTCAGTTTAAAGGGAAACCACGCGTGGTAGGTCAATGATATTTTCTATGTAGATGCATGACACATCTCATTTCCTCAAACCTTCTTTAACACTTTCTCGTAAGTAATGGATTATTGACCTGAAAACTGTAGTAAGTGAGTTTAATTTACGGGAAACAACTAGTGGTTGGCCACCGACATTAGAATGGAGATGCATTTGCATCAGCCCGTCTCATTTCCATTGACATTCTTTGGTTCCGCCCCCGTCTTTTGCCCCTGAACGTTTGCAAAAATTTGTTTTAAGATAAGTCAAGAGACAAGTCGTATAGCAATGTAAATTCTCTTTCGACAACAGAGTCATATTCCGATAAAGTTCACATAAGGTGCTTAGCCTACGGACGTAATATAAATTACAATCACAATCTGGGAGGGCTAAACAGGGTCCTTAGTTAGTTTACGTATGCATACCTCAAGTTAATTGACTCTATCTATACATTATTATGAAACACACTTTGGTTTTATGATAGAGGAGCAAAATATACCAGAGGGTATTCAAATTCATATGTCGAAAATAATCAACAATAGCAATGGTATAGTACGTTCTACATAGTTTAGAAAGTGGAGCGAACGATATCAGAGGGAGGTTCAACTTCTATGTCGAACATAATTAGACATAGTAATGGCAAAGTACGTTTACATCATTTAGTCTTACAATAAACACATATAAGTTATATGGATTATTTTTATTGGCCTCTAACAAAGCTAACATAACACTTTTCCATGGTGATTTTATGGTCCAACTTCCTACACATGAAAATTCGTACGCACGAAAGTAATATGATACTATTCTTATCTCATTACATAGTTTAGACAAAGGTGGATTTTGTTAATTACGAAATAAAATAATGGATATTGGCAACACTATATAAATGATTTAAGACCTGTTTACGTGTATCGGTGAGTACAGAAATAGACTTACCAACCCACAAAATAATGCTTTCTGATCAAAGATATGATATTGGAAATCTTTCGAATTTTTTCTGAAAATGTTTGGAATGATAACTAAGCAAGACATTGCATTATTAGTATTTAATAAAGGAATAAAAATGAACAAGATACAGTAATATATGAACAGAATAAAAGAACAGGGGGAAGTTATACATAAAATAAAACGTCTTGTTAGTTAAAAGAACGAGATGCAGTAATACATGAATTAAAGTGTCTTTTTAAAAGAACAAGAACAAGTCTCAAATAACGTATATTGTTGACATGCAGTTTCAAATACCAAACAAATAAAACTGTAGGCTGCAGGGATCCCCATGGCCTATTTAACAATGGAGCCCCGCCATCGTTCAAATGTCTTGCGCCATTGTCAAATGACCCTCGCCATCGTTAAATTGTCTTCCGCCATCGTTCAAAACTGTTATCGTTTTATAGCTCGACGCCATTTTTTAGCAATTTTAATCAAATGCATGTTATTGCATAAGCCTAGGCTTTTTTATATCATAATCCAATACAGTTCTAACGCCTAAGGGATATTCGGAATAAGATTGCTAATCACTTGAACCTGAGCTTGTACAGGTAGATCAACAAATCAAACAGGAGAATACTATCTGAAGACAGACGATTCATTTGTCGAATCATTCAACTACGTTTCCGTAAATTCTTATGATAATTTAGATTAAATAAATTAATAATCCAGTTACAAAGAATTCTGTTTAACAAGTCGAACACGTGCTTTTATTTTGAATAATGCAATCAGCACCCCTCTTTTTTTAAGAAGCACAAAATAAGACGTAAAACAGTAATTATTATGTCATCGGAAATAACTCGAGTACTGCTGTAACGATAATATAGAATTACTTTAAAAGTTGAAAAGTGAAAACTTGATATTTCCTGTAAAGAGATATCGTATCGTGATTCCGAATTCATTTCGTAGTTTACAATCAAATTGGTACATCCGCGTTTCCAGTTTTTTTCAGCCTCGAGATCTATGTTGCATAGCATCAATTTGCTAGATAAAGTCATTAAAAACCTTTTCATTTGTCAACGTTTGCTTTACAGATCTCTTTAACCTTTTACTGTCCGAATTGTTTGGTTGTTGCTGCCAATGAGCCATACCAGTAATCTCTAATGGGTTAATGACTTCTGAATTTGACAGTGTCTGTGAAAAATAAGCTCCACATGATTTTTAACCCCCATAACAATTACCCCAAAAAGCAAGAAAACTACTTGAGGACCTTCATGACAGCTTTTGGTCATTCTCTACTTAGGGTGGGGGAGGGGGGGGGGGGCATGAAGGCTTAGCATTTGAATGGTTACAAACGACAATTATTAAAAATATTTATACTTCTATAATGAAAATTCAATTAAATATAATTTAAATAAGCAATGAATTAGCATGTTCACCATTCCTTATATGGAGGGATGAAATACTTTCGATCACGCTACACTGTATGGCGTAGACATGGTTTGTTATAGTGAAAGTTCCTCCATCGTTCATTTTTCTCCCATGGAGATCCCTGAGGCGGTCTTTAGTATTTGATAAAATGTTTTTGATGTTTTGTTCACGTGTTAATCTTGAGCTCACATTTCTCCCTATTCACGTCCCCGTCCAACTATCAATTCAATACACTAAACACTTATTGTTTCTATTACAATTAGAGACCGCTAACCTGTTAACATTTAGGAAATACATATATCCGTTTTAAATTTATTACTAACAGGAAATAATGTTTCTATGTAGAACGATGTATGATTCACAAATAACTAACATTTTGAACAGGAAGTTTTTCTCCCTTCATCCAGATTATTCGTTACCAAATTTTGAGTAACATTTCATTTGGAAAGGAATAATATTATACAACTAAATCATCTTTAACGTGGACATATATACGTTGAAGCTGAGCTGGCAGTAGCTGATTGTGTAAATTCTGACAAATACTCACACAGAGGCCACAGAAGGGAAATATATTATGTCAAAGAACACAAGAGACCAAATATCTAACTAGAGGGAATAAAAACTACCCCTTTGTGTAGTATTTTCCCTTGTAAATGATACACACGTGACAATAATTGCCATGTATATAAATGTATATGTTTGTTTTGACCAAATTTCCTTGTGTAAAAGTCCAAAGTATGCTTTAAAAAATCATGATAATTCAAAAACGAAATCAAGCCAATCGTTCATTCAGTTCATCTATAAATTGCAATCAAGAAGAATATTGTATAGGTGTGGTTATGAACTAATGCCGGACACATTTTAAAATTAAAAGGGCAGAAAACATCATCAGCTGCCTGTTTTAATTCCCTTATATGTTCTAACATCAAGGCCACATAGGGTAAATCATACATACATGTAGAATTTTTAAAAAACCAATCTGTGATCTATATAAGTTTATCTATATCTTCAAGTTACAAAATTGTATAAAAATAATTGCATAAAACAGACAATGCAAGTAAAGCTTGGTCACGTATTTCTCCTTATTCTTAGCATTAGCCTCGTATAATTGTCACACTTTCCGTCTATATAACTATAAACTACTTCTAACATGCTATTTTTTTGAAAATACATTTTTCCGTTTTTATACATATACAGGAAGTACGTTATTCTCAAATGTATGATTCACAGAATACTAAAAATTTGAACAGGAAGTTTTTTTCTTTTTATATTAATTATTCGTTACCTACATTTTAATTTAAAATTATATTTCATTTATTACTGAAAAAATATATACAACTAAAGCCCCTTTTTACGTGAACTTTATACTTTTTAGCTTAGCAGTCATCAGCTGATTGTTTCAATTCCGATAAATATAACAACACAGAGGCTACATGAGGGGAAACACATACATTATATAAAGGAACACGACAACAAAATGAGTTTATTTTTCTGTGTAAGTTATAAAATGGCACAAAATTAATAACGGGATAAATACAATAAATGAAAGCATGAACTAGCATTTCTTATTTGTCAGGTCTCATACAAAAATAGCAGATTTTTAAATACAATCAACAATTATGGTCTATGTAATTCTCAAATACTGCTTACCTTTTTCCTCTATTTTATCAGAATTGGTATGATGGCTACAATATCGTTGTCAACTATTTATAGTCTGTGTACATGGTGTACAGTTTTCGATGATACCGAAACTAATTAAACTGTATATAAAAACTAATTCAAATGAAGAGAGCACACTTCCTCCTCATAATATTAGCGATTTGTTAAATTTCATACGTGGTTTTACAGAGAAAAACATTTCCTGTTATCAGATATATGTATTTACTTCCTCAACTTTGCTCATACTCATACAAGGAGATACAAACTAGTTCTTTAAAATGTATATGAGACGAAAACATTAACTGAAACCAGTCAAGAATTATCTTGTTCTGCTTAATGTACTGGAAAAAAACGAGGCAGAGATACGAATAGTAAATCAACAAAACATTCTTTTTCTCGTTTGAACTGTTTTACATTGTCTTATCGTGGCCTATTATAGCTGACTATGCGGTATGGGCTTTGCTAATTGTTGAAGGCCGCACAGTCACTTATACCGATATTTTACAAGAGGGAATTAAAAGTTAAACCTTATAAAGTAGTTTTCCTTGCAAAAAATTAAGTAAGGAAATGATACACACAGGACAATAATTTCTATGTACATTACAAATGTTCAGACCACTTTTCAGTGTTTAAATGCCCGCTGTATGATTTCAAAATTCGTGATAATTTTAAAACAAAATCTAGCCGTGGTTACTGAACATGTGTATTGAATGCAGCTATAAGTTTGAATTAACATGAATCTTTAAAACGTTTGGTCATGAACTGAGACTAGCAACAATATAGGATTAATTCTAATAAAAAAATAGCGCAGTTCATCATCAGATGGCTGTTTCATTCCCTTAACTGTCATTATAGCGAGGCAACATAGGAGAAAACAAAAATAGTATTCAAATGAAATAACTGTTATTTCCTATATCTTAAAATTACAACATTGCAGACCTATATTACAGGATAAAGACAATCCGAGTTACGTTTGAGAAAGCTTTTCTCCTATTCTTAGTCACATACAACTTATATTTGTAATACACTTCACACTTTTCGTCTATATAACTATCAATTATTTCTAGCCTGTTCATACCTCATGTTATAATGAATAGAATTTTACAACTGAGGATCCTTTTAAGTGAAAATTTATATAATTTTCGGCTTAGCAGTCATCAGCTGATTGTGTTAATTCCGATAAATATTACTGCATAATGGAAAATACATTTTTAAAAGGAACACTACAATAAAGGTACTAGTAGTATACCGTTGTTTGCTAACAGTTTTCGATATGAGTTCTGTTGAAGATACAACATTTCACAAAATTCATTGCAGGATAGAGGCAATACGCGTTAAACTGAAGATCGCATTTTCTCCGTTGTCATAGTACGACACAAAAACAGCAAACATTTAAATACCATCAGCAATTAATGTTAAAGTAAGTATCTACTAGAGATTTCCAATAAAATGACATACGTACCTAACTCGATGTACGCACCTAACGGAACCGGTTATTGCTAACCAATTAATTTTGTTAAATGCGTAACTTAAGTTTAAACTAAGCATTCCTAAACTATCAAACCCATATATATTAAATTTTATCAATATCAAATATTTTTAAGATGATGAAAATCGAAGGAAATCATGACTTTTATAAATCACGTGATTATTGAGATTCACGCCTATACTACACTGTCATAAGACCACGTATATATACGTATTTCTACCTATCATACGATTCATTTGAGTTGTCTTTCATGGTTTTGACCATGACTTTGTTTTTCCGATATACTGTACATTATGCAAAATTAAATGAACCTTTTATTTGATATTTGTATTGATTTTCAATGTGTTTGTCGTTATCAGGTTAATGTTCTTCTTTTCGTTTTTTAATGTTTTATAATATTTAATTTCCCTGTGTATTTATTATTAGATAGATTTTTTTTAAAACTACAGAATCAATTAACTCACAGTGTTAATTAGAATGTGTCACTGTTAAAGTTGATAACTGGGATTGCATCATACTTTATTAACTATCATTTCAAGCGTACTCTCCTTCTGCAGTTAATCTCCTTAATTTACAATCTCCGATTTTTTTTCAACAGTGACAGGAAGTGTATGTTTAAATAAAATAATACAGGTCTTGTATTTCTTTAAATTTAAATAGTTGACATACTAGTATGTAATATTTGTCACTGGATATAAGACATACATCAGTTTCATCACCAGCATACGTACTATAGCTGAGGGCTAAAACTCCGTCGTAAGTACATGTATTGTATATAGTTTGTGGTTTCTTCGTCGTAGGTATTATAACCTGAGGTTTCTTCGTCGTAGGTATTATAACTTGAGGCTTAATTCTAATCTGATATTTTAACCAATTTATGTCGAGAATTTATTTTACGCATGAATCTCTATGCTACATTGTTTGTATAAATATCAAAGTTAAAGCCAATAGAGATCATAGAAGTATGTTTATCAAATGATCATGTCAAAATTAAAACAGTAAGAAAGGGATTGACTCGTGAGACTGAAACGAAGCATACAAACGTCAATTTCTAGTATTTCCATATATACTCCATGTACCGATCTGATAGAATCCACATCTGCTGAACACTATCTTAAAAACAACTACAACTAATACATGAAGAATAATTATCCAGTTTTTAATATTGATCAATTATATCGTACTGTTACACCATTGACCTAGTATGGATATGCCTGTCCCAAGTTAGGAGCCTGTAATTCAGTGCTTATCGTTTGTTGTGTTTTCGTTCATTTTTTTTAACAATAAATTGGCTGTTAGTTTTCTCGTTTTAGTTGTTTTACATTTGTCATTTTGTGGTCTCTTATAGCTGACTATGCTGTATGGGCTTTGCTCATTGTTAAAAGCCGTACGGTGGCCTATAGTTGTTACAATTTCTTTGTCATTTGGTCTCTTGTGAAGATTTGTCTCATTGGCAATCATAAGTACCTTGCTTTTTTTTACATATCACAAATTTAGTAAATCATATACAGTCTAGAAAAGCAAGACCTTTTGGCATGTCAAAAGCACAGAGTCTCTGTAGGATCATTAGTGGTTATAACTGTATAGCAGATTATATGTAGTTTCCATGTGTCCATTAGATTACACGTCAGTATCTCATTTCTGTGTTCAATGAGCTACTAAATCACTGGAAAAATCCAATTCAGTATTTAGTCTTGAATTTTTAAATCCCATGCGAGATGCCTAATGTGAGACATTGTTGTTTTCAAAAAGTATCTATCAAAGTCGAATCATTTAAGTGTTTTTTTTCGTGCAATACAATTTGTTATTATGGGCGGATCTAAGATATTTAAAAGACGTGTAGTTCCCGATAATTGAATTTATACTGACAAGCGGAGCTATGCGAAAAATAATTTGGACGATTATACGCTAAAAAATTGTAAAGAAATTGTGCAACACATGACATTTTCAAAATTATTAAGAGATTGAAAGGGGGGAGTACGCCCTCTACCCCTGTATCCTCGAATGCACGTTTAGGTATACATGGACAAAAAACCTCGTCCTATACATTAGTATAGATGAATACGAAAAAGTACTATTTGATAAATATATCAATGATACGAATTGCTGCCCATATCAAATTATCTTCAATTAAATTATAGAAATATTTTATTTTTTTTAAAGTCGAGTACACCTTTTACATTGGGGTGTGTTGGAATCTACTTTAAACGTTAAAACTTGTAAAAACATTAAAAAGTCAACCTTCTCGCTTCAGAATTCATTATTTTAATATTTTCATGCTAAATATTGTCTTTGAAGTTTTTAAAATTCATAATTTGAGAAGAACAAAAATATGGGTCAAATGAATGACAAGAAATGATGGGTATTTGATTACAAGTTTCTTACTTACTTATTCCATTATACATGTTATAATATGTGTGTCAATAAAATTGTTCAAAGTTTAATGACAAAATATTTAAAGATTAAAAAACATAGTTGGGGTTGATTTATATTCCAGCAAACAATGCGTGTTCAAAGAGCAAGCATGCATGCAGTGTATGCTCCCCTCTGTCATGCTTCAATGCAGTAGGACGCAATACGTTCAGTTAGGTCGGTTATATCGAGTAAAGTCATTTTATTGGAAATCTCTAATACTGCCGACCCTTTTGCACTACTTTATCAGAGTTGGTATGATGGTTACAGTATCTTTGTCGAAAATGCCGAATATAATGCTTATGTAGATAACAAATAATTAAACTGAAGAGAGAACAACCTCCTGCTCATAATATAAAGGATTTGGTAAAATTACCACGTGGAGTACTGATAATTTTATTTTCTATGTTTAATGAATTAAAAACGGAGAAATGTATTGCCTTCCTTCCCATTCTCATACTTACTCAAGGAGATACCAACTAGTTATTGCAAATGTGTACGAGAAAAATGTTAATTATACATGGATTCCCATGCAGTATTGGACAAACTGTAAATGCAAATCATGTTTCAATTCTCCAAAAAAAGAAATGCATATCAGAATGGTTTTAAAAAATGTTTTAAAATCTTAAATGTACTTGCTTTTTTTACCAAACTCAGCTAAAAAAAAATATGATGTCATACCCGTTTATAATTAGGATTATACAATTACAGCAATACTTTCAAGCCAATATGCGGAAAATATATCTTTAGAAGCAGTTGGTAATAGTTTGAAGTCATTTATTGGTAAAACAACGCCTGAATTAAAAGCGTATCGCTGATTCTTAGAAGACGACTACATCACTCCATACCTTGGAATAGTGTACTTGGCAGATATACGAACCCAAACAAATGGCAAAAGGGTTAACGACGAAAAAATAGAACTCGTCCATTTTGTGGTACGTTTTCTTGTGTCAATTATTCTATTTCATTTATTGATTATTGTATCATTTTTTAACACTCAGTATGCACCTTTTAAATTGTGTTCTAAACATATTTCGCCAGTCTCGCTATACTGGACAGAAACATGAAAGTAGAAATTTCACTCAATATACATGATATATGATCAGTAAACTTTGCAGAGACGAACCATTAGTGAAGTGACAACGCCAGTAAATTTTTAATGTTTATGGGACACCCTACCTAAATTATATTTTTTTTCGCTTAGAGAAATGATTAAGCTTTTGGTTGTGAAATCGAGAAATTGTTCACGAAGTATGAGTCAGTCGTATCAGTTGTGTCCTTAATTCCAAGTTCAGTGGGATAAATGAGATGAAAGTAGTGGCTGAAATATGGATAATTTGGTGTTAGGACATTATCATTTTATCTGAAAGAATAAATTGTGCTTTTTCTTTTAGCCTTTTAGAAGGTTCTCCATGAATTCTGTGTCAGATTAGTACAAACAGTGCCCAGTAGGAGTGCAAATAAGTACTCAAAGGCACACAGACGGTCTCTAGAAATAATAATCCTTTAAACTCAACAAAGGTAATATAAAAACAAAGTTTATTATTTTGATATCATCTTCAGTAATATTTTTGTATGGAAGAATCAGTGTGGTTCTTCACAAAATAAAAATTAGTATAACCTCTGGATCCGCCATTGCATAGGTATACTGTTTACGACGGTGGTATTGTCAACTTCAGCAATGTATGCATTTGTGATGAGGTCAGTTTATAGGGAAACCACGCGTGGTAGGTCAATGATATTTTCTACGTAGATGCATGACAAATCTCATTTCCTCCAAGCTTATTTAACACTTTCTTGTAATTAATGGATTATAGACCTGCAAACGTGTAGTAAGTGAGTTTAATTTACGGGAAACAACTAGTGGTTGGCCACCGACATTAGAATGGAGATGCATTAGCATCAGCCCGTCTCATTTCCATTGACATTTTTTGGTTCCGCCCCTGTCTTTTGCCCCTGAACGTTTGCAAAAAATTGTTTTAAGATAAGTCAAGAGACAAGTCGTATAGCAATGTAAATTCTCATTCGACAACAGAGTCATATTCCGATAAAGTTCACATAAGGTGCTTAGCCTACGGACGTAATATAAATTACAACCACAATCTTGGAGGGCTAAACAGGGTCCTTAGTTAGTTCATGTATGCATACTTCAAGTTCATTGACTCTATCTATACATTATTATGAAACACACTTTGGTTTTATGATAAAGGAGCGAAATATACCAGAGGGTATTCAAATTCATATGTCGAAAATAATCAACCATAGCAATGGTATAGTACGTTCTACATAGTTTCGAAAGTGGAGCGAACGATATCAGAGGGAGGTTCAAATTCCTATGTCAAACATAATTAGACATAGTAATGGCATAGTACGTTCTACATCATTTAGTCTTACAATAAACACATATAATTTAAATGGATTATTACTATTGGCCTCTAACAAAGCTAACATAACACTTTTCCATGGTGATTTTATGGTCCAACTTCCTAAACATGAAAAGTTCGTACGCACGAAAGTAATATGATGCTATTCTTATAGCATGACAAAGTTTAGACAAAGGTGGATTTTGTTTATTACGAAATAAAATAATGGATATCGGCAACACTATATACTATCTACGTGTATCGTTGCATAAAGAAATGGACTTAACAACCTCACAAAACTATGCTTTCTGATCAACGATATGACATTGGAAATGTTTCGATTTTTTCTGGAAACTCTTGGAATTATAACTACCCAGTTAACATAAAAATACTTTGTTTATGTTTTTAAAACATTTTGAAAAATGTAGTGAAAATATCGTAAAACATATTAAAATAAAATGTTACAAAATGTTTTCATAATGTTCATATTCTCAAAACATCATTTAAATGTTATATGAATATCATTTGAAAAATGTTTTCTAACATCATTATTCAAACGTTTTATAAAATATTAAACAACATTTGATCGTGTTCGAATATGGGGGGGGGGGGGGGGGTCCTGGGTCCCCTTATGGAGCTATAATTATGGTTTATCTAATTCCAACTAAGTCTAGTTTAGAGCCTGTGGCCGCTTTTCTCATAATCCTAGATCTGCATCTGAAAACAACTGCTGTCATACTGATCTCTACCCCACGTCCCTTTTACAATTGTTTGTTGATTACAGTAAATCAACATATATTTTGTTTACTTTTGTCAGATTGATGTCTCATTGACATAACCCTATTTTTTGTATTCATTGAACATGTTATATTATATGGTTTGTCATGGTTTTACTTACAGAAAAATATTCTTTTTGTCTGATTTTAAATATCTTTGTGCATTTTTTTGAGAAGTATTTCTCGATCTCATGTTTGATCACATGTACCGTCAGATATTTTTTCTGCATAGTTTTTTAACTGTTTTCTTTGCTGCTTTATATATTATTTGTCAACACTATACAAAATAGAATTACAATTATAAATGCAAAACATTTATTCAATATTTTCATATTACTGTTCTTTTTCAAAGTTTCCTTTGTTCCATTCTTTTTATTTCCTTTGACATCTGCTGGCTTCTGTAAATAAAGTGTAAACAAATTAGTCCTTCAGTTTATGATTAAACAAGTGAAGCTTCAGTTAATTTAATCAAAATTACACCATAATCTATTTCTCTTCATTAAATCCAGTGGTTTTACAAAAAAAAATATTGAAAAGTGTCAACTTATCAGTGTTAATGGATTGAGAAGCAACAATTGTGGCTATTTTATACATCTAAAGTTTTTTTTATTATTAAACAAGTGTAACGGTAGATTTCACCAGTTTTTAAAATAGCATATATATACTGTACACTATAGTTTTCTCAACTATAAAAAGTAGCCAGGCATGAAAAACTGTAACATTTTTTTGGTCTCACAAAGAAAAAATAGTTTCGTAATGGTTATTGTATATTTTTGCGCAAATTCATGTAATGTAGATTGAGGATTTTAAATAATAAATACCTTCATAAAATTTGCTCTTCCAGGATGGTTGAAGTCATTTCTAAGATTATATTCTTCTTTAAAATCCACATTTCCATTCTCCATTTTAATCTGCATTTCAGAAAATCTATCATAAATTTTGGTACGTTTAATTGATCCTACAAAAGTTAAAATATAAGTAAGAACAAGTCACATTGTTATAGTCAGCTACAAAGGCCACAACATTCAAAAGTGAACAGCTGCCCCATGTATATAAACAATGCATTGAAACTAAACACATTTAAAAAACAGTTATTGGCATGACACAGGTTATGTTCTTCTCATATATCTTATGATAGTATGATACTAAACCCCTAACGGGATGGATTGTGCCTGATATTCATATGATGAAGAAAAATCTTTCAATCAGTTTAATTGAGGTCTGGAGCTGGCATGTCAGTTAACTGCTAGTAATCTGTTGTGATTTATGTATTATTGTCATTTTATTTATTTTCTTTTGTTACATCTTTTGACATCGGACTCGGACTTCTCTTGAACTGAATTTTAATGTGAGTATTCTTATGCGTTAACTTTTCTACATTGGCTAGAGGTATAGGGGAAGGGTTGAGATCTCATAAACATGTTTAACCCCGCCGCCATTTTGCGCCTGTCCCAAGTCAGGAACCTCTGGCCTTTGTTCGTCTTGTATGATTTTTAATTTTAGTTTCTTGTGTATAATTCGGAGTTTAGTATGACGTCCATTATCACTGTATTAGTAAACATATTTAAAGGGGCCAGCTGAAGGACACCTACGGTTGCGGAAATTCTCGCTACATTGAAGACCCATTGGTGGCCTTCGGCTGTTGTCTGTTCTATGGTCGACATGTTGTCGCTTTGACATATTCCCCATTTCCTTTCTCAATTTTAATCCACCAAAGTGTTATTTAAATTGGTTAAAGCTTTTTTAATTATTGTCTGACATGTTGACAACCGATCGACAGACGGACACGGTATACCATAATACGTCCTGTAAAGGCGTATAATAAAACAATGAAAGGAATGGCATAATTTATAAAGTTTGAAGAAAAAACAAATTTGTCAAAAATGAATCGGCAACTACTGAATCAAACTCCTGTCTTGGGACCGGCACATAAATAATTATAAGACCCATTGGTGGCCTTCGGCTGTTGTCTGTTCTATGGTCGACATGTTGTCGCTTTGACATATTCCCCATTTCCTTTCTCAATTTTAATCCACCAAAGTGTTATTTAAATTGGTTAAAGCTTTTTTAATTATTGTCTGACATGTTGACAACCGATCGACAGACGGACACGGTATACCATAATACGTCCTGTAAATGCGTATAATAAAACAATGAAAGGAATGGCATAATTTATAAAGTTTGAAGAAAACAAAAATTTGTCAGAAATGAATCGGCAACTGCTGAATCAAACTCATGTCTTGGGACCGGCACATAAATAATTATCTGGCTGGGCGATGGGTTGTAGGGCTCAACACAAATGGACAAGTTACAAAAACGTAAAACAATATATTATAGAGGCAACAACACTCGCTTTATTGAATAGCAAAAGCTTTGATAACCATTGCGTATTTTAGATTCCCTTGATTAGTAGATATGTAGCTAGCGATGGAGCAAATAAAGTACTGCTTATATAGCCCAGTCTGTTAAAGCAAATAATGGGCTGTCTTGTCATGCTTGTAACAGAACTTTTCAGACATGCTCAATGGTTACAAGTGATTGTATTTATAGACTTTAATATCATATAAATAACCCTTAAGTTTGACCTTTTTCTATAATTCTAATGTTCACATGGCGGTAAATAAAACTTCCGGTTACTGGTTCCAAAATTTCTTTGGATCAATCCGTTGATCATCGGGAACAGTTAGATTTTAAATGTGTAAACGTTTGTTGTCGGTAGTGGAACAGTAAATCCGGAAAATAGCAATGCGTGCACTATATAATGCTTTATATGGGACCGAGGTACAGCTCCAATAACTGTCATTTAATAAAATAAAGTATTTTACATAGCATGCATAACCTAAATTAATGTTTTAAACATATTGTTAAAGCATTTTCTATTAAATCTTTTTTTGTAAATATATTCATGATATTTTTTTTTTTCAATATTAAAAGCGTAACGTTTTCAAAATGTTTTTATCAAATATTATGAAGAAAAGTTGTTAAAATATCTCAAAGGCATGTTATTTAAACATGTCATGAAACATTTTTAGATAATATTTTTAAAACATCGGAGTAATATTGTTAAGAAGGTTCTACCTATATACTTTTAAAATGTTTTTCAGTGGTAGAACCTACATATCTTGTGAACATTTATAAAACACTCAAACAAAATATCTTAAAAAATATTATCTAAAACATTTTTATGAATATTCTTACATCACTGTAAAAATATTTTCAAAAAATGTTTTAAATAAATATTTTAAAAATCAAAGACAAAATATTTACATAACATCACGAAAATATTTGTTTACAACGTTTTGATAAGACATTTATACAACCGTATAAAATTGTTTTGAAAATGTTGTTTGCTATCTGGGTAAGCAAGACATTGTAATATAGTTTGTAATAAAGGAATAAAAATGAACAAGATACAGTAGTATATGAACAGACGTGTCTTGTTAATAGAACAAGAGACAGTAACATGAGTAATATGTGAATGAAAGCATTTGTTAAAAGAACGATTAGCAGTCATTATATGAGTGAAAATCGTCTTGATAAAAGAACAAGGGGCACTTATACATGAATTAAAACGTCTTGTTAGTTACAAGAACAAGATGCGGTTATACCTGAATTTAAGTGTCTTGTTAAAAGAACAAAAACAAGTCTCAAATAACATATATATATATATCACTTTGGGAAGGGTCCCTTTAAATCCTGAATTTGATGCGAAAATACCTTTACGAACAAACGTAGCTGCTTTTTATATGTTGACAAACTAATTATCAAAGTCTTCTAAGCAGACTCTCTTCAATGCAGGACCTATGTCATCTTTGAAAGCAAGATTTTTTCAAGGCCTTGTTAATAAGTATCTAAGTTAAGGAAATTAGATACAACTCTGTGTTTTAGTCGTGTACTATTAACTCGAGATGAAACATCTGCACATAGACATGTTATTCTTTCCGTATAAAGTTTACATAGATCTGACAACTTGTAAACACTTATGGTCTCATCGCATGACCTTTTTTTATTTATATAGTTATAAAAGGTGACAGGATTATAATTAAGTACGCCAGACGAGCGTTTCGTCTACATAAGACTCATCAGTGACACTCATATCAAAATATTTATAAAGCCAAACAAGTACAAAGTTGAAGAGCATTGAGAAAATTCCAAAACGTTGTGCCAAATACGACTAAGGTAATCTATGCCTGGGATAAGAAAATCCTTAATTTTTCGAAAAAATCAAACTTTTGTAAACGGGACATTTATAAAAAATGACCACATTATTGATATTCATGTCAACACCGAAGTTTTGACAACTGGGCTGATGATACCATAAGAGACTAGTTCTGAAAATGCAATACTATGGATTTGACTTTCCTTCTTATATTCGACAATATCATTTTTCATTTCAATTCGAGATGCAAGATTATATAAAGGAACTAAACATTCAGAGTGGTACTTTGCTTCCTGTTCAATTAGATCACCAGCACTTAACTTTTCAAGTAACAGCGTGTCATTTAATTTTACTGCACATTCTCTCACACGTGTATCTTGTCCAAACGTTGAGGACTAATGAAGGGCTTCTTGGCCATTTTTGTTACATAAAAAGCACACAGACGGGGTACTGGTGGACGAAACGGAAAAGCTATGTCTAGTTTTCTTTTTAGATGTGGTTGCTTTATCATCTATTCTCTCATGTCAGGTTTGTTTTTCTACTCTATTCAACTTTGTCCTGTTCAGTTTTAAGTTGCAAGATTTGTGCCAACATGCCTTTTAGTCAACGAAAGACTGTGCTATTCCAGATCCCTCATCTAAGTTTTCAATGCATACATTAATGCCTTCAGGCATCAATCGTAATTCATGAAACTTCTTAATATTGTAAGCTAAAGATTGATAACCAGAACCCACATTGAGACGTTTATGAGAATTATGATCGCAAATTTGTCTATATATTCCTTGTGGATAACTTATGTATGTCAGATGCGTGTTTTGTCTACAAATGACGTACATGTATCAGTGACACTTGAATCGAAAAAAGTTAAAAAAGACAAACAAAAAGTATGTCATTCAAGATTTGATGACCTGAAATCCTGAAAGTTTTGCAAAGCACAACCATTTGTTGATTGTTAATAGCTTTCTAGATATACACGATATAGTTTCTGATAATAAGACTTTTGACGGCCATTTTGAAATTTTGTTCTTCTTTTTTCAAGTTTCTTAAAACGCATTACGACATATCTATATGCAGTCATCACATGCATAGTTCCTAAGAAGGGTAACTTTTATAATGATATAATAATGATAATGATAAAATCATATATATATATAATATGGTTAATATTAAAATCTTTTTCTGTTAAAAAATGCTATTCTTAAAAAAAAAACATTTTGCATTGCTAAAATGATATCTTGACCTTGAACAGTCTAAAGGAGGGACGATACCAAAGGGACAGTCAAACTCATAAATCTAAAACAAACTGACAACGCTATGGCTAAAAATGAAAAAGACAAACAGAAAAACAATAGTACACATGACACAACATAGAAAACTAAAGAATAAACAACACGAACCCCACCAAAATCTAGGGGTGATCTCAGGTGCACCGGAAGGGTAAGCAGATCCTGCTCCACATGCGGCACCCGTCGTGTTACTTATGTGATAGCAAATCCGGTAAATAGTCTAATTCGGTAGGTCACATTCAGGAAAGGGAAGGGGATTGTAGTTACGACGTAAGGAACATATCCTATATCATTTGTGATACGGTTATTCCATAACGGTCAACCAACTCGTGATGGCGTCCGTAAAATTTACGAAGGGATGATTTCAACTTCACCATTTGGAACTCTTGGTTTAATAGCTTCCTTGTGAGCAGCAACCCTCTATCAAGAAAATCATGATAGGAAATGCAAGCACGGGAATATCGTATCAATTGGGAGATATATACCCCGTATGCAGGTACTGCTGGAATGTTGCTACTTAGAAATGGAAAGTTCACAATTGGAAAGCTGAAATCATCTCTTTTGTCGTAAAGTTTTGTTTTCAACCGACCCTCATTGTCAATTTCTAGATGTAAGTCAAGATATGAGGCCGACTTAACTGTATCTGTAGTATCCTTTATCTCTAGCTCGATTGGATAGATGCGTTCCACATAGTCAAAACAAATTTTGAATTATTTAGTGAAAGAACATCAACTATATAGTGAAACGTAGAGTTAAAGGATAGTGCTAACTTCTTATCTTTCTTCCTAAGAAGTTCCTGCATGAAATCAGCCTCATAATAATAAAGAAACAAGTCGGCAAGTAGAGGGGTACAGTTTGTTCCAATTGGAATGCCGACAGTCTGTTGAAAAACACGTCCTCCGAACGTAACAAATATGTTGTCAATCAAGAAATCAAGCATCTTGATAATATCAGTTTCAGAGAATTTTTTGTTTGAATCAGAGTGATCCTTTACAAAGTAGGATGTATTCCTCCCTAAGACAAGATACTTAATGTAATGTAATGTTACCTAATGTAGGTAGACGACGGTTTGCCGTAAGAAATTGTAAGATTGTGCAAAAGTTTCCTTGTTAAATTCTATGGTCGTTTGAATTTTTTTGATACAAATTGATTGACTTCACCTAATATAAAGGCTTCTTTTGTGATAGCAAACTTAGTTATACAAGTTTTTATTTCCTAGGATTTCAATAAGATGTTTCAAGCTGTGAAATTTCTTCTTGGCACCATTAAAGATGTTTAGATAAAGGCAGCAGTAGTATACCACTGTTAGCAAATTATAAATTGATTGAGAAAAAAGCTGGTTTTATTCAACATGTTCAAAGTTATAATGTAAAAAAAATTTCTTTTATCATTTACAGTTAGAAGTACTGTAAAAACTTAATCATGATAATATGTGTTACAAATAACAAATGTTTGGAAATATCTTTTAATGGTTGAAGAAAAGCATAATAAAATTAACGGTATCAATTTTCTTGCACCAGATGCGCATTTCGACAATACATGTCTCTTCAGTGATGCTCGTGGCCAACATATTTGAAATCCAAAGCTTATATAAAAGATGAAGAGCTATAATCCAAAAGGTCCAAAAAAGTATAGCCAAATCCGTGAAAGGAATCAGAGCTTTGCATGAGGGAGATACATTCCTTAATTTATAATAATTTCTATCATTTTGTAACAGCAAATTTTTGATACCACAAACAAATCCGTATTTTCATGCAAGTACCGAAGTACTGGCTACTGGGCTAGTGATACCCTCATAAAATAGATATACATGCTATGCTATCCAGGATTGTTTCCAACCATTTTTGTTTATAAGAATTCGAAGGTATATTAACGTTGGGCAACTTAGTTTTTGTAAACGATCTCAAAATAAAATAAAAAATAATCTTAACCTAGAATTTAACATGTTTAATAAAAAAGGAAATTAATGTGTAAAATATTAGTTAATTACCTTAAAATGATCTAATCAACCCAAAAGAGTGGTAAAAAAATCCAAAATTTTTGGAATCATATTTAAAAAAAGATATGGTACAAATGCAAATGAGACAACTCTCCACAAGAGACCAAAGTGACACAGACATTATCAACTATTGGTCACCTTCAGCAATGAACAAAGCCCATATCGTATAGTCAGGTATAAAATACACTGACATGACAATGTAAAACAATTCAAACGAAAAAACTAGCGGCCTTATTAAAAAAAAAAACGAAAAAAAAAACAAAAAATACACAACACAAAAACAGGCACACACATACATACATACATACATAATGTGGCGGGGTTAAACAACTTAGCGGTTAGTTATGTTTATGTTAGGATTTGAATTTAATATATACTGTTTAGGTAAAAAATGCTATTGCAAATTGTTGCTCAATGTCAATATTACATGTAGGTAAAAAGGCAGTTTTCGTGAGAAAAAAAAACGCAAATTTCTACAAACATCTTCTTGAAAAGGTACAGGGACCAGCTGGTCGTTATGAACCCAATAACCACTATAACACTGGCAGTGTCATACATATGTTAAATCAGTTGATGGCCACTACTATCTAAGAGACGTTTACAAACCAGACTGATTTTATTTTAAAAAGTATTACACTGTCTTGTAGCCATTCAAACGCATTGTTCTTGAACAAATGGACAACAGAACAAAACAAAACCATACACAGACATACAGACACATCCAAACGTCCAAGGACACTCACAAATGGTTATATTTCCCACGGACAATAATACAATGGAACTGGCTACCTCATATTTCTTTTATTATTGAAACCACCACAGCTACATTTTCTAACAACAGCTGTTCTTTCTAGCTTCAAATAAACAAATTCAAACCACATAAAATTCGTGTTTTAATCACAATCTGTATATGCAAACACTTCAATTGTTATTAAATATTTTTACGAATTTGTAGAAAATGTTGTTAATCACGCATGCACAACAACATGTTTTTTTAGTATTGAAGCCTTTTTTACACAAAGAAGAAGAGGACAATTTCATCAGATTTTTATAGTTCGTTCTTATGTTTTACTGTTATACCTCTGTCTCAGGTTAGAGGAGGGTTGGGATCCCTGTCATATTCTTTATGCATGTGCCTGTCCAAAGTCAGGAGCCTGTTATTCAGTGGTTGTCCTTTGTTTGTGTAACATGTTTGGTTTTCATTCATTTTTTTGTACTAAAATTAGGCCGTTAGCTTTCTCGTTTGAATTGTTTTGCATTTCGGGGCCTTTTAAAGCTGAGTCTGTGGTATGTGCTTTGATCCGTGTTGAAGACCGTACGGTTACCTGTGGCACAATCGCGAATTAAGATCAGTTTAAAAAAAAAATTGAGAACAAGAAATTTAAAGATTTTACTTAAGAAAGGAGATGTAACGATATATATATATATATATGTTTATGATGCGCCCCATATATTAGCACTGATATTGATGACGTTGTACACGTAGATGATGTAACTTTTCGGAATTATACTTGTGTGCCTAAACTAATTTCGTACTTCTTATTGCTCTCATATCGTAGGAATAACGATACATGGTGTCACATGTGGGATTCGAACCCACGCCCACATTCATTTTTACATGAGTATAAGACCAGTCGATCATTAGATAATCAAAATCCCTACACCAGACTTGATGACTGATTGTTCAAATATACATTAAGATCTGACATTACTTAAACACGAAACTTTTAGGTCGATTATAACCATGTATATCCTCATATGGAGTTTCTTAATTGTTTGCAAAAATTTAGATTTTACCAGTCTTTAAAACAAAAGGAAGTTGTATTTTATTTTTATAAGTTGTTAAAAATTGCCAAATTTAGCAAGGATTATTCATGAACAACACTTTTTGATTGCAAAAAAGTCTTACATTAATTGCAAATCCGTCTCGAAACTAATTAAGCTAGAAACGAACCACACCAAACATGGGTGTTGAACTCCGATGCTCCGAAAGAGAAAGCAGATTCTGCTTTATATGTGACACCAGTCGTTTTGCTCATGTACGTACATACCCGGTGATTAGTCGTTTTGTATAATTTCCAATAGCGACCATTCGAACATAATTATTCGTCTTCATATTTGAAATGGATATTCAATAACGGTAAACCAGTTCGTGATTGTGTCCGTAAAATTAAGAGACAATTTCAACTTTACCACTTGGAACTCTTGATGCAACAGCGTCTTTGTAAGTATCAACCATCTATCAAGGAAATCATTATAGAAATTAGAAGCCCTTGAATGCCGTATAAAAATCGAGATATATACCCCACAAGCAGGTATGCTGAAATATTTTGACATATTCATGGAAAGTTCACAATTGGTAATCAAATATCATCTTGTTTGTCTTCCAATTTTGTTTTTAACAGACCTTTGTAGTCAATTTCTAGATGTAAGTCAAGTTATGAAGGAGACTCAACTGTATCTGTTGAATCCTTGATCTCAGGTTTGAAGGGATGGTATGGGTGCATTCAACAATCACCAAACGTTTAATTACATTGTATAAAGGTGTAGAAAGTAAAATTAGAAAAATACTGAACTCCGAGGAAAATTCAAAAAGTAAAGTCCCTTATTAGATGGCAAAATCAAAACCTAAAACACATCAAACGAATAATTAACAACTATCATATTCATGACTTGATACAAGCAAATCATTCAAATAAGCTTGAATATAATAGCTTATTTTAGAAAAATCGAACGTTTCTTTATTATAATTGCAAATTTATGATACATGTAATCAATGATCTGGGAATTTAAGAAAGATGATTTGTTGAAATGTAAGCGAGCAGGCTTATAAGAACTAATTATAAAAACAAGTGTGTTACCTTTATAAATCTATTGTATAACACTTAATGTGTTATGTATTATATTGTGTTTGTAATATTGATTACATTTACTGTTATTTCTATTGAAGATGAACTGTCTTTCATTGTGTTAATTAGTTCAATTTATACGTCATTATTATATATTCAAGAATTCTTAGACAACGGAAGAGTATGTTTGTAACAAGAATAGCTTGTCTCCTTATTCCTTTTGTATACACAGTGGATAGTGCAGCTATAAACACAACAACATTTGATTTAAAGTCATCTAAAAGGATCATTTCAACAAAATTAATCAAGCGGGGTGTTATCGTCAAATCTTTGATGGAGTGCGCTTCTCAATGCAGCAGTTATGATTTTTGTGAAACAGCAAGTTTCGATTCTGAGACGACGTCGTGCAACCTCTCTACGTCATGCAATCCGGAAACACTGGTCTCACCAACTGCAACATTCATCAGAAAACGCAGCAAACAAGGTTTGTACATTTTATTCAAATTGTATTCTTTTTTAATTTAGCAAAAAAATCTTATATTTTATTTGTTTTTATCTTTCATTTGTTTTTATCCTTCATTTGTTTTTATCTTTTATTTGTTTTTATCTTTTATTTGTTTTTATCTTTCATTTCTTTTTACATTTTACGTTTCGACAAAATATTTTTGTCTCGCTTGCGAAGGAAGTAGCAGAAGTAGCAGAATACGAGACATAAGGGTAACACTACAGCGGTGGCGACGGTGGCGACGGTGACGACACAAACTGTTCGTCAAAAGCTTACATTTCAGAAGGTAGACGCTTCATACCTTTTTTTACAAAAAAACCTTATGTTACGAAGTTTCCGTTTTTCATATGTTCATTGTCCTTGAGTCAATTTCAATAGTTCATTGACTACTTGAAATAGATTTTTTTCGTAAAGTAAAATACTCACTTATTATGAATAATAGGATAACTGTATTTGGTATACGTTTTATATGTCCGTCAAATAAAATTCAGCTGAATCTCAACCTCATTTTCTTGATCAGGGATCAAGGTTGAAGTTACGTGATCAAGTCCGTTTCGCAGAGACTACAACCATTAAGTCACCTATGTTTGGCGTATGGAATAGTTGTAAGTTGTAAGTTGTATCTGACCTTGATCATAATTTAAGTTATATTTTCAACGAATAAACAGGCAGTTCCACAAAACAAAAATATCAGGTAAGTCTGTTCCATAATCCTTATTTACTCTTTATTAGTATAAAATAGTTATTTTACCACTGTTGTTTCTTAATATTATCAAATCTTTTGCTCTCATTCTGTGTCTATGTTATTTTTATTTTTTTGGTTTGACATGATTGTGCTGCCTATAAAAAAGAAGATGTGGTATGATTGCCAATGAGACAACTGTCCACAAGGGACCAAAATGACAATACAGTATAAGAAATAGATCATTAATCATGATAATAGAATAACACAAGCAAAAAACCCCTTACTGTAAAAAATATAAGGGCATACCTATTTAGCCATATACCAACAGTCCAACATCAGTAACAGTAATATACCAAATATGAAAGGCACTACCGTCGCATTTTCAAAATACAAAATACAAAATAAAATCTTTCAAATATATTCAGTTTTATCTACAGACTGTTCCATACACAATGCCTTTAAAGTACAATATCGTGTATCATTTGAACACCTTATTGAATTAATTCTCTGCGTTTTAGTTCATAAAAATAAAAAAAGACAAAGAAACCATGATTTTTTTCTTACTTAAGACTAGAAAAACACAAAACTATAGGGTATAATATCTGTTCCAGATCGTATGAGTATTTGGTCTAGTACGAGCTAGACCATACATGCATTTGGACCATTATGATTAATTTTAGACAACAGTTATCCCAATTTTTTATTGAGATTTTCAAATAAATATTATTAAATGAATAAAATTAGATGAATAAAGTGAACAAGTGAACATTCAATGAGTTGAAATTAAATAAATGGCTATTTGATTCCTATTTTGGCATTCTCGTATAGGGTGACAACAAGTACACAGCTGGTTTTTGTAGTAAAATTTTTTTAAATATTCTAAAACTTTTCTTCCAGTATCATATTTACTTTAGATAACTTCAATTTTAGTGAACATATTTAAATTTCATGTATTACTGGCATACTAAATAAAGGTGATAAACAGATTAAGATAAAGGGATTTTTTTTTAAATTATAAAATTATATGTATAGAAGTTGTTTTTTCAATTACAATTAAACTTTTACTAGACTAAGTATATTATTTCTAGATTTCAGTTATGTTTATTTGTAATATACAGTTGTATCTAAGAAACTTGACCAAATTCAGACAGACCGTACGCTTACAGTCCGACCGTATTCGTATTTTGAAAAAAAATGTATGCATATGATCCATAACAAATACTCATATGGTCTTAAACATATCCACCATAAAAAAAAATATAATTCAAAAAATAAATAAAAGGTATTTAACATGCCATATTTAATTTCAAACATCATCGCTTCCAATATGAATATCATAAATATGTAATAGTTAATTTCTAAAGCCTTATAACTGAATTAAGTACAACATTTGTCAGACACAATCTGATTCATAATAGGAAAGCAAATGAAGTTTAAGTGTTTTTTAAATTGCAACATTTTCTCAATATTTACTCAAACTGAAATATGTGTTTTCTGGTAATTCATAGAAAATGAATAATAAATATACCTGTGATTGATTTCTTTACAAACGCGTTAAATTATCTTGCATGTATAAAAAAAGATCTCATCAATGATACAAGGCTGATTATTTTGTACGCCAGACACGCGTTTCGTCTACAAAAGACTGATCATTGACGCTCTAATAAAAAAGTTAAGATGACAAATAAAGGCATATTTCTTTTTTAAATCTTAGTCATGGAATTTCCACATGTTAGCATATAGGTTGTTTTATTGTATTAAACATTCCTCCAATTTCTTTCCCAGACGAAAACAATTTTGTCCCTTAAATTCGTAAATTTTCTATACTATGTGTAACATGTATTTTATCCTTCGTATTTGCAGCAATATCAAATCATTTATATATATGTACTGTTCTGTATCCTTAACTATATGGAAAAACACAACCAAAAACAACTATTGAATTGCGTTTAAAGATGGGATCGTCCGATTATAATACAAAAAAATGTTCATCTGATGAAAATCAAATGTGTTTTGCTGCACATAACATATCCCTAAAGTTATGAAATATATACCGGAAACTTTCAAAAAACTTAATTATATGATGTCAAATATCTTAACCACATTATCACACTGATGTAGGAAATAAAAAGCATTGGTATCTCTGTATCGGTTTGTTTTATTTAAAATTTCGTAAAGATGTCGTCACTTTTAAAAAGTTTACATTGCCTAATTTATATGAAACGATAAACGTTAGGGAAATAACAGTTTACCTTTTCGAACGCGAATATTTAATGAAAAGTTTTGCAACGTTTGAATGATGAAGATAGAGATTAATGTTGTTCTCATTAAAGAAACAGATACTAGTAAATAAGCAAAGACGACTGTTTTCCTCGAAATACACGATCTTAAGTGTTACATTTAATAAAGTGTATATATACCACTTTGTTTTGCTTTGTTGAAATAGTTATTTGTTTTATAGTGATGAAGGTAATAACACGATGTTGACTGCTGTACTCTAATTTTTGACATTTTACCTATTATGTCTGTTTGTTTTGCTCACACATTGTTGTCAATATAATGGAAATCGATGCGACTGTCATACAGGTGAGAGGTTTAGCTCGCTATAAAACAAGGTTATATCCTCTCATCATGCTCATTACGCCAAAAAAAAAAAAAAAAAATACAAAAAAAAATAAGCATAATGGTTTACATTGTATTTACTATTGTTGATTGCAATTTATAAGGGACACTATTTTCTACATGAGGAAATGCCTCTACCAATTCAGGAATATGACAGTTGTTATCAATTCGTTTGATGAGGTTGAGCTTTTGATTTTGCCATTTGATAAGGGAATTTCTATTTTGAATTTTCCTTGGAGTTCGGTATTTTTGTTATTTTACTTTTTAATAAATGTTGAGTAGTCATCACCGGAGTATTAATTCGATTTTAGGTTTAGCTATCTATAAAACAGTTTCAATCCACCATTTTCCACATAAGAACATGCCTGTACCAAGTCAGGAATATGACAGGTGTTATCCATTCGTTTGATGCGTTTGAACTTTTGATTGGGGACTTTCCTTTTTGAATTTTCCTTGGGGTTCAGTATTTTTGTGATTTTACTTTTTTTTTCGAATGTGATATTTTCAAAGTTTAAACTGAAATAATTTGTAACTGTTAAAGCATGAAATGATTAACGTCATTCCTGTTGATTAATGTTATCAAGATAATGAGATCGCGATCAGTTTTGCATTGCAAATGTAATTGGAAGTTCATAGTTGGATATGTGGTGATTGATATTGTATTCTTAAACACATGATATTTTATTACATGTTATTGACTTTGAACTAGCTTTCAGTAACAGAGAGTACTCTCAGATCTGCACTTTGTGGCTTTTGTGTTTTTGTGCTTTGTATCGATCTGATGAATTACTGAGTAAACCCTGTTGATCTGCTTTTTATAGATTGTTCTTCTGTTGTACTGGTACACTACTCTACCAGGTAAGTGGAGAGATTGGAGCCGGCAAACATGTTTAACCCCGACACATTCTGTATGTACCTGTTCCAAGTCAGGACTCGGGCCTGTAATTCAGTGGTTGTCGTTTGTTGCTGTGTATTATATTTGATTTTCGTTTATTGTTTTGCACATGAATCAGGCCGTCAGTTTGCTCGTTTGAATTGTGTTACATTTGTCATATCGCGGCCTTTGGAAGCTTACTATACGGTGTGGGTTTTGCTCATTACTGAAGGCCATACGGTGCCATATAACTGTTAACTTCTATATCATTTGGTTTATGGTGGAGAGTTGTCTCATTGGCAATCATACCACATCTCCTAATCTTATACATCTCTTTTTACACCCCCGCTTTAAAGTAGTTGGGGTAAACTGTTTTACCTCTGTCTGTCCCTCCGTCCATCCGTCCGTCCATTCGTCAGTCAATCCGTCAGTCCGTCCGTCCGTCCCGTGAATATTTTTCGTCGCATCTCTCTAAGGAACTACATTACAAGGATTTCTGAAATTTGATTTCAGGGTTTATATGATATAAAAAAGAAGATGTGGTATTATTGCAAATGAGACAACTATCCACAAGAGACCAAATGACACAGAAATTAACAACTATACGGCCTTCAACAATGAGCAAAGCCCATACCGCACAGTCAGCTATAAAATGCCCCGAAATTACAATGTAAAACAATTCAAACGAGAAAACTAATGGCCAAATTTATGTACAAAAAATGAACGAAAAACAAATATGTAACACATAAACAAACGACAACCACTGAATAACAGGCTCCTGACTTGGGACAGGCACATACATACAGAATATGGCGGGGTTAAACATGTCAGCGGGAGTCAGTTATACCGTGTGATTCATCACTCAGCACCTTCCTGTTTACCTTATACTGTAAGCGGGTCGCGGGTATCATAAGTGAGCAGTATCTAACATATTCACTGTTTTTTTTATCTGATGTTAACCAAAAGTTGTTCTTTGAAACGTACATCATTAAGAGTTTATGTTGGAAAAATGTATAACAAAAATAAACTCCAAGACATATTCAAAAAGAAGAAGTCCATTAAAACTGACAAATTTAAACGCTATCAATCAACGGAACAAGTGAAAACAACTACCATATTCCTGACCTTGTTCCGAAGAAAATGGTAGGTTAAACCTGGGTTTATAGCTAGCGAAACTTCCATCTTGTATGACAGTTGTTTATAGTTCCGTTATATTGACACAACTGGGTGAGCAACTCAAACAGGCATAAACGATTAAGGTGATAATAAATGGAATGCAGCAGCCAAAACTGTGTAAACATACATCATAGACATAACTGACTACAAAATTCATACAAGGCCGTACGGTGACCTATAGTTGTTTATTTCTGTTAATTTCTGTGTCATTTGGTCTCTTGTGGAGAGTTGTCTCGTTGGTAATCATGCCACCTCTTCTTATTTATATATACATGATATATACAAATACATATGACTTCTTATTTATATATATACAAATAAATATAACAGAAACGCGAACAAAAAGAGGTGCAGATAGTAAATTTGTCGTTGATAGTACATACGGTATAACAATACACTTTCTCGGTAGAGTAAAAATTAAGTAGATAAAAATACAAAGTAAAAAAACCCAATGGCATGATGCATCAATACGGATTCACGTCAAAAGTCATACGACTAAAAAAACATAATAGCACGAAGACAAATAACGGAGAAACTAAGTAAAATTAAAAGATAAAAGGATACACAAATGCAGCACCCAGAATCTATAACTATAGGCCATCTTGTATTATTTGTATTATTTAGATGACTCTGTAGAATATTTTATCTATTATGTCTTGGTACTTTTCGATTAACTTTTTGAGAAAGAGGACGAGACGTTCTTTGACAAAACCTTGGCTCAATATTTTTTTGTTAGGAAACCGATGGCGTTTTACAAAGTATGAGTATTAGCTACTCCAGGATGTTTGCGCTACCTGCATTGGCGTTAAACAAAATAACGAAGGTATTAAACTTACATTGCCGTAACCCGAATTACTCCAAAACAATTCAGTTGTCTTGCAGATGTTTGATCGCCTCGAGTGTGTTAGTTTGTTGTTGAAATCTACAAAATCAAAACAAAGACCTAGAAAATGATATTTGCAGCTTTTCCTCAAAACACACGATCATAAACACTTGCACATGCTTTGAACTCCCATAACCTTCGACCTTTAGATACGAACAGCTTGTGTAAATTCCTTGCCAAATCGATAGTTACTAGTTTGTAGAACAATTTCTAGAGTTGCAACCCTTGTAAATAATTGATATTAAGGTGACATGTCTCAACAACAAAAACCCTTTATATATGCAATAAACCACATGATCCGAAGTCAGAATATTAGGAATTGTCAAAACTATGCAAAAGACAAAAACAGTTTAGATTGACTTTAGTAGAATGTTTGATTTTTGACAGAGTTAAACATGTTAAATGGCTTTAGTGAGACTGGAATAATTGCTCTAACGATCATTTAATAATGATAGCCACTTGAACACTTTTGGAAAGCTAATTTCAGTCGTTCTTTCTCATGTCTTTGCTGGTTGTGAATACACATCTGCGCAATCTATTTTAGATTATAAACTCTTTGTTTGGACCCTTTTACATCATACTACTCACCAAAATCTTCATTAGTTCAATTGATGTTATGTTCTTCATAACTTAAACGTAACTGGTTGCTTAAAAATAGGACGATCTATGCTCATTTGCTTTTAAAAACATCATAGAAATCCATTTTTTGTTTTCGTTCAAAGACCACGTTATTTTTTACAAAAAAAAATCCGAAAAATATAACATTAGCACGCTACAACTGTCCATGTACTTTTAAAATGTACAAACGAACTCAGGTAATTCCAAGACTTTTAATTAGGGCAAACAAATTTATAAAACATACTGATTTCCTGACATGCGCATCATGTGTACACCGGTGCATGATCGTTAACGACAGGTATTGAACAAAAAAATTATGGGTCTTTTTGTTCGGCCTTTATGTCTTAATTTACTACATCAATTTTAAGAAGAAAAAAAAAAAGAACTAAAGCATATATCCACTTGTCTCTTTAGTATCATAAACAATTTAAAACGATATATAACATATAAGTGTTTAATTACTAAAAGACGCATCATCATATCTAAATATATGAAATTTGAGGATTTTGCTTGATGATTTATCTCCTTGGTTTAAAAAAAAATATGTATAATGTTCTATTTTATATAAGTGCAAAAACAAATGGCTAAATGAGAAAATAATTAGTACATTTACCCATTGAAATAATTTGTTTTAACTAAATGTGCCAAACTCCACAATAGGTTGTCGGTTTAAAAAATATATCCAAGTTGAATCAGATATTTTTTTCTGAATCCGTACATGGTATATATACCAAATAATCCGTCTCTTGCGTGTTTATATTTGTCATTTCACATTTCCTTTTTATCATTAGGATTGTGCTTTTCCACTCGGACGTGTGAACACAAAGAAAGAATAAAATAAAACTAAAAACCCAAATGATAAATCGGAAATATGAGATGACAAATATAGACACACAAGAGACAGATAATACGATCTAGTTGGTTTAGTACAAAAATGGTCGTGTAATTACTCATTAGATATTCAAAAATGGTCGTGGAATTACCTATTAGATATTCATCATTTACCTTTCTTTCACTATTAGAGAACAGCTATATTGTTATCGTTTTAATGATGTTATTTGATAAATTTATTAACTTTAACTATTTTCGAGTTCAAGGTTTCACAAATAACCGTATCATACCTTTTCCTTTCAGAATGTCAATTAAAGTAAGATTGCTCTTTATTTTTAGAATTTAAACCAATATTCGTAGCATGCAGTGGAAATCAACAGTCGGTACTGGACACATGGAGAACGCCGTCTATGGGTGGAGAAATTGTAAACATTAATGATTCATGTACAGCTGGGCATCTCAGAAGTTCGATTATTGACAACTGGGATCAGTCGCAAATTGACCAGGTATATTAAAATTTAACAAAGTGCATCTCGTAAAAAACTATTGTGTCATCAATTATGTAAATACTGAAACAGAATACTCGATTCAAAGCTAAAAAAGTATGTTAAAAATAAATAAGATGACAAAAGGGAAGTACAGACAAATAATAATTGAAGACAAGCAGACAACACCATACGCAAAATAGAAAAACATGAAGACAGACATACAATACGACACGTCAGTTAGATATGCAATATCTAACGGTAGAGACAAAGGTTCCTCCAAAAACACACACTTTTCATGAATATTTGATATATGTAACATAGATGTATTCTTACATCCATGTCATGCTAAATAATGGCCTCATCTTTCAAACTGTATTTGGATAAAAAAATAAACAGTTTCTTTAAACATAATATTAAGATCAGATTCAATGAGTAGAAAATCTACTTTGAATATGTTAAGAACTTGGTGAATAAAAATTATATTTCGTCGAAAATAGTCTTAATCAGTCAGTAGTTTAATTGCAGAAGGCTTTTGACGTACAATACCACGCCAGCAATGTAGAAAGTTAAAGTATTTGTCAATCAGTCTTATTGAAAGTGTCTCAAATGACAAAATATCGATGTGAAGAATTATACAGCGTAAATGTATCTCCAAGTACTGATAAACACAGCAAGAAACCTTTAACATTTAAACAATTGACACTTTTCACTTTAATTGAAACTGAAAGGTGGTGTTGGTGCTGCTTCAATAGCATACCAACATATAAATGGTCAATAAATAATCAAGCCTGTCACCATAATCAACAATATAGTCTAAACAAATCTAAGAATAACTAAGAATGCATATCCTGAAACTTTACGTGAAACTAGAATCAATCAAGGATATAACATAGCCTTTATTAATTTGTTATAAATACTTCTGAATTTCTTATCTGGAAACAAAACGTATGACTAAACATTGAAAAGTAATAATAATCTGTATTTGAACTTAATAACTTTTAATGTGAAATGAAACAGAGGCGGAAGATACCAAACGGATAACAAGTTCATAATCTAAGAGCGCCATTGCAAAAATAGAACAACGACGAAAAGGCAAACAATAGGTGGTGATTTCTGGTGCTTCATATGTGGCCCCGTCGTGTTGCTCTTGTAAGTTCAAATTTGGTGATAAGTCTCATAATGTCAAGTTACATTCAAGGAAAAAAAGACAGGATTGCGTTACTACAACTGAAACATATCCGTCGTCATCCGTAAAATAGATATTCCATTACAATCAACCATTTCCTGATGGTGTCCGTAAACTGTTAGAAATAGACGACCTCATTTGTTTGGTTTTATATCTTCCTTGTAAACGGTAACCTTTTATCATGGAAATCATTATGAGATATACAAGCTCTGGAATATCGTATCAACCGGAAATACATACTCCATGAACATGCGCTGTTGTAACAATGTGTAATCTTTTGAAATGGTGATTTCACAATGAAGAAACTGAAATCATCTCTTTTGTCGTAAAGTTTTGTTCCTTACTGACATCCATTGTCACTTACATTAATATAAGTCAAGATATGACGCAAATTAAATGTACCTTTTTCATTCTTTATTTAAAGTTCGATGAGGTATATGCTTTCTAAAGAGTCACCAAACCTTTGATTAATTAGTGAGAGGAAATCATGAGGTCTGCCTCAAAATATGAATTGTATTTACCATGACTTACTTTAAATAATAACAATAATTATTACTCTAAAAATATAGTATGGTATAATATCATTTTAGGTAAAAGTTGAGCTATTTTCAAATGGAAAATTTGATTTAGCTATTTATTTTGATGGCAACCTTTCAACAAGTTCCAATTGGTTTAGTATGGAACGGTCTCGTTCTAGTTCTTTCAACGACTTGAAGCAAACGTCTACCGTCAACATTTTTTCTATGGATGGGTAAATTATTTGAAAAAAATAAACATTTAATTACTATAATGTCAATAAATTATCAAAAACAGATTGTTGAAAGATACTTGCACAACTATTTTAATGATTTTTAGTAAAAAAAATATATATATTATTAAAACTCAGTTATCAAGCTTATTATTTGATACGATAGAAGAAGTAGAAAGGATGTCGTTTCGTCTTCATAAAAGGTATGTGCATACACATTAAAACTGTTAGGTCATTATCAAAATTGAAAGTGAAGACACTTATGTCTAGAGGTAGAAAAACCTCATCGTTTTAAATATACATCAATGTTTTATAGTACCGACAATGAACGTTTCAAAAAAGTAACTCCTGGGAAAAATTGCCTACCGACATTTTCTTCGACCCAGTAGTTGTAAAATCGCAAACAAAACTTGAATGATTACAAAATCACGTTAAATTTGTAGATATACAGTATGCAAAACGTATATATTTATCTTTAGATATATGGAATAAACTACTTTTTTCTTTACACAGCGACCAAACCGTTGATCGCCATTTCTACATCAGCAGTATTTATGGCGGCTGTCCAGGGGACACAATTTGGATGGTAGTAATTGATACTGCAGATGCTAATTATCGCCCCTGTTTCTATGATAAATTACCTGGAAAGGCATACCCATACATTTTATATGGTCCTGATCAGCACAAGGTTAAATGAACGAAGGTGTGTTAACAATATTGTGTTGTTAAGTTAAGGATGTTTATCTTACTAAAGATTATATGTTTTATTGCAAACTACCCAATATCGTACTTTTGCAAGTTACACTGAGTTTATATGTATACCTCTAATATAAAAATACGAAAATAAAGTATGATTGCAAATGAGGCAACTATCCCAAGGAACAAACAACTATTAATCACTGTATGGCTTTCAACAATGAGTAAACCCCTACCATATGGTAAGCTGGAGAATGCAACGGTTAAAAAACAATATCGAAAAGGCAAATTAAATGCATGATATATATACATTATGAAAGACGGTTACAAATGACATTTTCTGGAACACTAAATATGTGGCGGACTTTTATACATTTGTGAGTGCTCAACCCATCATTGACATAATAATATCTGTGTGTTCGTATGTCATAAGGGATAACCACACATAGCTGTTTCAATGCTGCAAATTCTAGATTACAATGTGGTAAACAAATGATGCAATTAACAGATTCATTTGATCCGGAGTTAATTTGGGAGATAGAAAAATGTTTATCAAATAAATTAGAGACGAAAGGTATACCGATGTCATTGAAAATCAGAAGTATTGAATATTTCAATTGAATGTTATCAATCAAAAATACCAAAGGTGTACACAATTTGATAATGGTAAAGAGTTATAGAAATCAAAGCAACAGAAGTTATATCTAAAATAGAAATTAAATTAAACTAAGGATCATGATGATAATTTGATGTGTTTTTCTTTTCATTTCAGGAACATATGCTGTAGCTGATAGGATGGTGATATCAATATTGACATTTATATAACATTGAAATAAAATCATAAAGTGTTTCTACTTAAATGTACACATATAAAATAACAACAGTTGGTACTTTGTACATAAAACATTAAAAATAAAAAGCTAATTTTTAAATATTTGAAACTTGTGTGCAAGAAAATGAAGGAAATCTCAAATCAAAGTAAAATAATTTACGCTCGCTTTTTTTTCAAAGATCATACGGCATATTTCTAAGTTAATAACGTAATGATTGACTAGGGAATGCGTTTCATAAGTGGATTTCCTTAACAGATAATAAGGTATTAAACCAAGGTTCTTAAGGCTTGTAAGGATAAAGTTACAATTTTGTATATCCAACCGAATCCCACAAGTGGCAGGTGCGCTCGACTCCAAATTTTATTAACTAGGATTGTCAGTGTTCCTATCAAAGGTCGGTGTTTCTCTCTGGGCACTCCGGCTTACTCCATCTATTACAATTGACTGCCACCAAATAGCACAATAGTGCTGAAAGTGGCGTTAGACACCAATCAATCAATCAACGAATTACATTTAAATCACAAATTGTCCAATAGATGTATTTGTATTTTTGTTTGGTTTTGTGTTCTAATCTCATTGACTTTTATTTCACGTTTAATTATAAGTAATGTAACACACCATTACGTACGAACAACAGAAAACATACAAAATCAGCTCTTCCTTCCTTCTGTAAAGATTGATATTGTCAGTTTTTATGGACTTCCTACATTTTGATTTGCTTTAGAGTTCAATAATTTTGTTATAATTTTTCAATTTGATTTTAATAAATTTCCAGGGAGAATGTTCACCATCATCATTGAATAAGTTGGTGATTAGCTGTGTGTTCGTTGAAAAAGCCTCACGTGTATTTCAAACCAAGATCGTTGGTTCTCTGACATTTTTGCGCTGTCCGAGTTTACGATTTTTTGTCATAGCTTGAAACTTGAGCTTTCTGCAACATCTTGCTACATTGTACTATGTCAGTACTAAATGCCCATTTATGCCTTTAAATGAAAAATACAATCATACATAAAGACATCGGCATTCGAGTAGGTAATACCACTACCATAGCAGTGGTGAAAACCTATAGTTTGTTTTCGATGGGTTTTTCTAGGTTTTCTTTTCACTGGCAATGCAAATAACCAATTTTTTTGTCGCTTTGACACATTCCCCATTTCCATTCTCAATTTTATTTTTATATATATGATACTTACGTAAAATATTGCAATTTGAAATTCGGTACAATTGTAAGATAGTTGAGATTCATTTTAGTCAATTTAGAGTAAATGTGAGAATGTTGGGTTATTGCAATGTTACAGAAAGGTATTATGACTTTAGGAAGAAGAATAAAGCCTTCCTGTTTGCTACATTTTAAAACTATTCTAATTTGTTAGGCATTCACATGTAGAATCATTAGACTGAGGTCAGAATGCTGTCAGATTCCGTTGATGTATTGGTTATTATTGGTAATCAATATAAAAAATATTATAATTAGATATTTTATTGAATTTTTTGAAAACCTTAGGATTTTCTACCCCTGGAATAGCTGACATAAGCTGTGCTACAGTATTAGGCAAAATCTTTCGCCTTTTGTTGGGTCCTCAGTGCTTTACATCTTTGAACTTAATTTAACTCAATTAAATTTTTTGATTCCATTGTCACTGCTACCTACCAATATTCGAGATTTTCGCATAGATATAACAAAAGTATTGACAAAAATAGGAACTCCGATGTAAATTAAAAAAATGGAAGTCCTAAAAAGTTAACTAAATCGTCCGTTATCAACCAACGGAACGAATTGAATCTACTGGCAACTTAACGCCTTAATCTATTGAATTATTCGTTTTTTTTTTTCAAAACCTAGGAATATATTGCCTTTTTTAACACATCGTGCTTTGTTTATATAGAATACGTATACAAGTTTAGCAATCCTGCAAACAATTCTTTAAAAAAAATGTGTATTATCAATCCAGCATATGAATTACCATGTTTTCCCCTCAACACTAAAATCTAAAAAAATAGTTGAAGGTACAATGATTTTGGTTTACATTATTTAAATTCCATTTCTCTGCTATTCATGCTATATGACTAACAACATTCAAACTGTTTTAAATCGCATTCACAATTACACTAAATATCTTCTTATATTCATTTGTTTACGAGAATGCCACAGGAACATCCCCGACGATTTGATACACCTCTTCAGCATTTAAGTATGTAGATATAGTTCAGGTTTTTTAATTTTTGTCAGATGTTCAGCCTCCTTGGGTATTTTCCTACGATATAGGGTAAACTATTTTGCTCCATATCACTCACTTTTCTTGTCATCGAAAACTTCAATAGCTGACATAAAAGGTCGATAGTATATTAATAAGTACGTGTTCGCGATTACCGTTGAAATATGAATAATTTCCTGTGTTATGTAGCCATTTTGTTTTTCGATCCTCAATTTCAAAACTGGATGTGTTGATATCCTTTAAAAAAACATAACAAAAATATACACACTGTTTTAGAGTTATTTTACGTGTGGAACGATTTGATTTAAATTGCATTCGATAAAGTAAAATATGTATAAGGTGGGGATTCTCTGTAAAAGAATCCAGTTTTATTTTTGTTAACATCATGACCATGGTTAAGGTTTTTAGTAATATATTTAAGGCCAACTTATTTTGTCTTGAGAATACCAGCTGATTGTTATTTTCGAAACGCATGACATGCACACAAAATGTATAGGGTTATAATACCTTTAATGAACTATTTGAATGTATAAAACATACACCTGACAAAAGTTAAAATGATTTGATTTTTGGAATTTGTATTTTAGCTGGTTCTTACTGTTAAAATACCGAATGCAAATAAAGTAAACATAGATACCCAGGCTAAAAATTGTGTACGCCAGACGCCATTTTGTCTACAAAAAACTCATCAGTAACGCTCGAATAAAAAACAAACTTTGAAGGTCCAAATAAAGTACAAAGTTGAAAAGCGGGTAAAAAATAAGTGAAAACAGACCGATTACCTATTTTACCACTATCAATACAGAGGGAAACATGTCACGGGAAACTTTGGACTTAAAACCTTTGTAAGATCATATTATAATCTTTTTATTTATCATAACAGGTGTTAGTGGTATGTAAACAGGATAGCATTGGATATACGTCAATGCGACAGCAACGTTACCCAAAACATAAAAAAGACATCAATCTGTCAAAGTAAGACTTTCTATTACATACAAAATGTATGTCAAGCTGTAAAACGCATGGACTAGAATAAAATTAAAAAAAAAATATATATCCGCGGCTATCGGAAATCTGATTTGAATTATTCAACAAATAACCGCAAAAGACAACAACTTAGATGTTTCATGACATAAGACATTTCACAAAAATAATTAGTGTGCCACTATGATAAAATAACTAAATGTGTAAGGTTTATTTGCATATCTATACATAAAATTTCTTTAATCATCAATATTAGTCAAAACTAAACGTTCAATGAAAAAAGTAAAATAACAAAATACCGAGCTCCAAGGAAAATTCAAAACGGAAAGTCCCTTATCAAATGGCAAAATCAAAAAATCAAACACGTCAAACGAATGGAAAACAACTGTCATATTCCTGACTTGATATAGGCATTACCTTATGCAGAAAATTTTGGATTGAAACTTGTTTGATTTCTTCAGTTGAACATAAAATGATTGATTACTTATTCAGAAAATCGCATAGTGTCCCTTATAAATTTCAATTCAACAATAGTAAATACAATGTAAACCATTATGCGAGAAATCGGGGTTTTTTTTGGTTTTTTTGTTGTTGTTTTTTTGTGTGATGAGCATGATGAGACAATACACTTTTTATTCGTCCTATTGAAACTTGTAAATGCCGGCCATGTAAAGTTTAAAACTCAGACATCTTATTTGATTTTTCGAAAATACAATAAGGCTGACTTTTGTAATTAATTAAGAACCTCGGTGGCAGTGTGGTATAAATCGGCCACCGAATCCGCTATTCCAATATGTGCCTTTCCCATGTCAGGATCATCTAATGCTGTGGTTGTCGTTGGTTATTTGTTTTTTCGAATCTTATTTTGTCATCCCCTCTTTTTTTTATTAAATTGTGTCTCATTTTGTCGTGTCTTTCATAGCTAATTATACTGTAAAGCTATTGCTCATTGTAGAAGGCCGTACTGTGACCTACAGTTGCTTAAATACGTTTCATGCAGAATTTATTAAAAGTGGTATTCCAAAATAAACTGAAGTTTACCGATATAAAAATCTCATAAATCGACATGGAAGACGAATCAAGGTAACAAAACAAACACTGAGGAAATCACATATATATATGTTACAGGCATTTTCTAAAGTTAGGCATTTTGTAAAATGACTGAACTTTCAGGCAATTTATAAAATGCCTAATCTTGACAGGCATTATACAAAATGACTTAAAATACCTAGTCAATTTGTAAAATGACTGAAATTTTGAAACAAAATTCCACAAATTGCCTGTTCAGTTTCAGGGAATTTGTCGAAGAATGATATCATTGAGATGCATATGACAATAGTGGACAAAACACATTTTCTTGCAAATAAAATAACTGATGGATTGGTAGAACTTATTTATTTTCCCAAAACAATGGGAAGGTTTGTATTTCATATGGTGTGTGTGAGTTTAGTTTGACGTCCATTATCACTGAACTAGTATACATATTTGTTAAGGGGCCAGGTGAAGGACAGCTCCGGCTGCAGGGGTTTCTCGCTGCATTGGAGACCCATTGGTTTCCTTTGGCTGTTTTCTGCTCTATGGTCAGTTTGTTTGTTGTCTCTTTGACACATTCCCCATTTCCATTCTCAATTTTATCTGTCTAGTGAAACTATGTTAAGTATGTACTCACTCGGTATTTCAGATAGTAAATTTAAGATTATTTGTCAAAATGACAGGATGACAGGACACATTTTTCTTTCAATAGAACAAACTTCCAAACGATTCTTTAGAAAGTCCATAGAAAAAGAGGTTTGTTTATAATTGACTGATTGTTATCTTTTAGTAGCAAATATTGCATTTTTAAGACCGGAATGATTTGGTTATTTCAACAGTGGATTAATCTGGATAAAGGACAGGAATGACAACTGCCGCTTGCCCATATTTAGCATCGGTTTTCGCGATACAAAGCGGATTACCTTAGCTGTATTTGGCAACACTTTTTTGGTCCTCAATGCTCTTCAACTTCGTATTCCATTTGGCTTTTTAAAATTGTTTGGATTCGAGCGTCACTGCTGGGTCTTTTGTAGACGAAACGTGCGTCTGGCGTAAATGCAAAATTGTAATCCTGGTATCTATGATGAGTTTAATGTTGAATGTTAAGTGTTTTATAAGAATTGGTAATGGAGGTGCTTAATTAGTGATTATCCCGGTTTCTCAAAATTTGGTAGAAGTGCTAAAAAAGATTTTTGCTTTAATCAAAGCTTTAAATTTTTTTAACAATTCATTCTATAAATTAATTTCAGGCATTTTGTAAAATGCCTGTCAATTTTTTCAGGCATTTTGTACAATGCCTAGAAAAATTAGTCATTATTTATAATGACTAATTCTTGTAGGCATTTCTTAAATGCCTTAAGTTTTCAGGCATTTTACAAAATGCCTAAATTTCGAAAATGCCTGTAACATATATAAACACGGATATGAATTAATATCAAGCTGAGAATAACTTCTTTCTGCCCTATCGTCCTGTTAAAAATACAACAAAGTTGAAAAGAGAAGCTGAATGACGAATACAAAAGGACATAAGTGTTCTCATAAACTTTTACAATATTTTCCTTCATATAATTATATCAATAGTAAAACAAATGCACCAAATAAATGAATATTGAGAAAAAAATCATATGTCATCAATGCAGTTATTTTAGTGAATGTCATTTTTTTGTGAATGGAGGTAGTTGGAATTGATTTTTTTCTGTGTCTTAAAGGAATGTTCTTTGCTAAGTATAAATTGTATTTCAAACTGTTTTCCTTTCCTTATCCGAATTACGTTAATGAAATGCATGAGATAGGAGTACACTGTAATGACTTAAATGGAATAACAATCATTTTGTGATCTTTGTTATTCTGAATGAAGGACTTAATTATACCGCAAGACAACTTCAGCTTACTTCAACATGAACAATAATATTGATGGTACCAACTTAAATGCACCTGATGCGCATTTTGACAAGTAATGTCACCTTTTAAATACAAGAATTAACTATTTTGCTTTGACAGGAAAACAAGTGAGCCTGAGGTGTGACCATTTCCTTCAATACTAGGGACACACGATGTGTTATGCATAAAAAGTATTAATCTAGTGATATGTCACACTCGGTTATAACTTACGAACAAGGAAAAACGACTGAGTCGTTGAAACGATATTATATAACGACTATAATAACATTGTAATTTACAATTGTACTTTCATTAGTTGATGAATTTTTTTTTACCAACAGAATGTCCGGTATTTATACAACTACATCTGCTTAATATTAAGTATTTTCAACATAATAACTATAACTTTACTTTTAATAATTTAACAATTTATTTATTCGCTGGTAGTTGAAGAGCATTGAGATCCAAAATGCATAAAAGTGTTGCCAAATACAGCTAAGGTTATCTATGCCTGAGGTAGAAGAGCCTTAGTATTTTAAAATTTTTGTTAACAGTTAATTTATAAATATAACAATATCAATCATAGCATAGTTACAGAACCTGAAATGTTACCATAAGATAGATTGTGACTATTTGCACTTTTTAAAGTTTTAAGATCGGTTTAGATCAACAAATATTTATATTTTATAATTTATGTGTGTTCTTTGCAATGCTTCCGGTTTGTTTTAATGTATGGCATTCCTTGTTTTAATTTTCTGTTCATTGATGAAATAATCGTTTATGAAATATGAAAACGAAACTGAATTCAAAACCAATTTACATAAAGATAAAATAAATACTTGAAAGGTACAATTAAAGCTGTAAGCAAATAATTATTAACAGTTCGAAATAGATTTGAAAATTAAAAGTATACCAAATTGCGGTAGTTTAAGTTAAATAAATAATCATAACTTTAAATGTTCAGAAGATTCTTGCAGTGTCAACAAAAGAAATAAAAGAAAAACAATAATTCAATATATGCATTTGTTTGAATTTGTACCTTCTTGCAAATTAAATTAATAGTTTTACGTAACTGGACAAAAGGAAAAACTACAAACGGCTCCTTTGTATTCATTCAAAACATAACATTATCTTTTAATTCTTAAGAACCATACGATAACATTTGCTTTTGAAATATTCGATTTTTTCGGCATGGAAACTGGTGTACATATTCAATAAAAAAAATTTCTTATAAAAAAAAGAATATGTAAGGTTATGCATAGATAATATTTCTGGAATAAGGAATGTTCGCGTTTTCATCAGGTTACTTTTGTTGTATTTTCATTGTGGTAAGTTTTTTTTATACCAGTTGCAAATGTAAATAGTTATCAAAGGTACCAGGATTATAATTTAGTACGCCAGACGTAACATATACATTTATTTAATCTTTGTTTAACACCAAGTGGCAAATATGTCTTGACAAAATAAGGATGAACAAATTATAATACAAATCGAATGTGTCGACGGGATTTAACAAGGGTCAACAATTAGGCGCTTAGTGTCGTTTATCATCTCTATGGCGAAAAATTTAAAGCATTTTAAAGTCGTAATTGTGATTGAGAAATTTGTGTAAAGTTTATATGCTAGGTCTTTTAAATATATATAGTACTAAACGGTTTTAATAAAAGAGATATTGTTCAAATAGCGAAACATTCCGGTATTTTTTTCGATATTTTAATTCATTTATTTCAGATTTTCCCAATTCAGCTATTTATTTCGTCAGAGTCTAAAGATGAATATGTAGTGACATTTTATTTAATATTAAAAAAACGAATATAAGAAAAAAACGTTAATTGCTTAAATGTTTTTATAATTAGTTATCAAAAGTACCAGGATTATAATTTTATACGCCAGACGCGCGTTTCGTCTACATAAGACTCATCAGTGACGCTCAGATCAAAATATTTAAAAAGCCAAATAAATACAAAGTTGAAGAGCATTGAGGATCCAAAATTCCAAAAAGTTGTGCCAAATACGGCTAAGGTAATCTACTGCTGGAGTAAGAAAATCCTTAGTATTTCGAAAAATTCAAAGTTTTGTAAACAGAAAATTTATAAAAATGACCATATAATTGATATTCATGTCAACACCGAAGTGCTGACTACTGGGCTGGTGATACCCTCGGGGACGAAACGTCCACCAGCAGTGGCATCGACTTATAATATTATACAAATATAATATATCTAAATAAACTGATTATCCTTAGATTCACAGTCATATGAAGACAAAAGAATATCTATTAATTTTGTTGAATACTGTCCTGAACGTCAAAGCCATACATGAAAAATTCCCAAGATTAACTTTTTTGTACGTCGTATATTATATTAATTTCCACACATAAATTGTTTTATAAACATTACCAGTCAGTGTGGCTATGCTAGACACACAAAAATTAATCGGAATTTCACCTCAATATATTGTCCATATACATTGCACAGACAAATCAATATTGTATTGACCAAGCCAGTGAATCTTCACTTAAATGGACCAACCTACATGCAGGCTAAATCACTTTTCGTTCAGAGAAACGTTTAAATTTTAAACTTTGCCTATAATCGAAAAATGCTTTTTGTCGAATTTTAATCAAAATTCGTTAGTTGAGATTTTCAATGGTGTTACAATATGTTATAAAAAGTCAGCAAAATAGTATCTGAATTGTGAAATAGGCATTGAATTACTCTTAAGATGAAAGAATAAACAATAGCAGTTCTTTTTCGAAATCAATTTGAAAATAATTGGTTACACTTTATGCTCATTATTAGAGAAATTAAGGTGTGCAACACAAATAAAAATGCACAAGACAAAATAGTATATTTTTTTCAATTGATATTATATGTACATACGTACAGGCATATTCTAAACTTTACGGTTCTTGCAAAAGAATCGAAGTTAGTTTTTTTTTTCTCTTTAATTATATACCGGTAGCCAGCGGCATATATATTTCATTAGTTGACTGAATTAAAAAAAAGTACTGATAGCTTCTCACTGTTCAACATTCCGTATAGTCAAAATGGTATCCACTCTCCATGAGCTCTATTGTAATCTATTTGTACAAAATGATTTGAAAGATAGATATCGATGTAATGTTTATTTCTAAATGTTGTAACCACTCCGTGAAAATAAAACAGATGTTACATTTTTAAAACTTAGTTACCATGAATAATAAGTTCAAATAGAGGGAATTGTAGTTTTACAATATGATTTAGCATTTAAACTCTTCATAAAATGTCAAATGAAGAGTTTGAGGATTCTAAACAAAACAAAAGTCAAATGCTTTGTAGCGTTGAAATTTCAATGAAAAATAATCATGTCTTTTTCTTTTCATTTTATTAAAACTGCACTGCAGGAAATGACAATAGCCGGACAAAAAAGTAAGATTAAGGTATTGACTATGCAAAAAAATAAAGTTAGCCTGCATTTATGCCAGTCCATGAAAGACGTAAAATAAGCAATCTGTTCTTGCTTAGTCATTGTACTGTATATAAATTGACCGGTCTGAATATCTTATAAACGTATCTGTTTGTTATTGCTGTCCAGTGTACTTTAGATATAGTATTTCTAAACCAGTTATATTGTAAATTATTATTTCATATGCTATGTCTTCTAGTCTAGAGTATTTTATAAATAGCATGTTTAGACAGTTATATTGTAAATCAATGTTTGATATGCTATATAAAGCCAATAGTAGAATATCGCTGTTCAAAAGGCATAAATCGATTGAGAGAAAACACATCCGGGTTACAAACTAAGGAACTAAAACCGAGGAAAACACATGTTGTTTTCTTATAAAAGAATGCTACTAATTTACGGTAATAACACTAAATTTTACTGCACCAGATGCATTTCGACTATAAATGTTTCTTCATTGAAGCTAGAGGTAAACATATTTGAAAATCCAAAACGTATTAAAAAAACCAAAGAGCCTCTTAACCAAGAAAGGAAACAAAAAGCGGGACAAGGCATCGGAGCTTTGCTTGATGGAAATGAAAATAAAAGTTGTGTGCTTTCAAATGTATTTTACGTTTTCTTAAAAGTGTCGTTTTCAAATGCGTGTGCCTGTACAGTTCACATAATATCAAGTTGTTCACTTTCTTCTATATAGATGTAAGTGTAACAAAAACAATGAAAAGTACAGAACTCCAAGGTACATTTAGAATGTGGAAATCCATATTTCAACATTAAATGTTATCAACCTACGGAACGAGTGAAAATCAACTGTCATACTTCAGACGACATAAATTGTGGGTGAACCTCGTTTAGCTAGCTTAACCTGCCAACCTTATAACAACATAAACAATTATTCAAAGTTCCCTTATATGGACAAAAAGGGTGACAAACCCAAATAGACATAGTACGTTAATGTGCCAATAATTGGGATCCAGCAGTCGATCAGTATTTACAGCTTAAATCGAAATCTGATCTGTAGAGTGTGAATAATAGAGCATAGGTTGAAGAGCTTAAAGTGATTTCTTAAACAACACAATATCGTACGTATACACCAATATAATCAAAAGAATATGAATAACATCTGACTTTGTTAATGATATAAATCCGTATAATTTTACCAAAATACCTCATAGACATTCACGTATAATAAGACAAATAACAGCGATAAAAGGGCATACCGTGAAAGACATATATTTGTCGGGAAAAGCAAAATATGACCCAAGCCTTAATCGAAATGTCAAATACATCTTATCATACATTTGGTATCATCGAATAATACTAGTCACCAAAGTTGTCCTTATAATGAGCAAAAATTAAAATTACAAAAATTCCGAACTCCTAGGAAAATTCAACACCGAAAGTCCATAATCAAATTGCAAAATCAAAATCTTAAAACACATCAAACGAATAGAAATCAACTGTCATATTCCTGACTTGGTACAGGCATTTTATTATGTAGAAAATGTTGAATTAAACCTGGTTTTATAGCTAGCTAAACCTCTCAATTGTATGAAGGTCGCATTAAACTTCATTCTATCAACAACAATGTCTGAACAAAACAAACAGACATAATAGGTAAAAATGTCAAAAGTAGGGGTGCAACATGATAGATGTCACAGGCGAATGCCATGTAATCATAATCTTAAAACTATTTTTTCAATAATATTATATTGATTCTATTAACATTTGATAAAATAAGATGATGTATACAGGTAGTGCAATTTTGTTTGTCATGTTTTCACCACTCATGGAATCCTTCAATTAGAAATTTTATTTTTAATCCTACAAACGTTTACTTAGACGCATTTTGTTTTCCCATCTTTTGAAAATTAATGTCGCTGCTATTGAATTTGATGCGATTCTCTTAGTTTTTCAACCTTGACTTTTATCTTCTGATAGGCTTTTTTAGATTGTGACATTGGTAAACTACTGTTTCCTCTTATGTATATTAATACAAGTACATGTATCGTTCAGTTCGTACGGATGAATCATTAACATAATAGCACATGGTGTGTATAGTCTTGTTAAATCGAATGAAGCCCGTAGCCTTCATGTATTTTCAAATTCGTTTCAGTAATGTTTATTTTATCTCCGCATATATATGTCACCATAGCAATGCCTAATGCATGTTTTTCCTATCAAATTCTCAGATTATTATTATAACTATGTGTTTTCAGTGTGAATACAAATTGATTTGCATCATATATCGTCACTATATCAAAGTCATTTTCAACACAAATCAAGTGGCCATTGACTCTGTGACATATATCACCCAATTTCACTAAAGTTAACGGACGTGTCTTGTTCTACTTCAGGTATGTCATAAAAACGTTAATTGGCAATAATGTTTTGGCAAAAGGGATCAGTTGAACCATTGCCGTGACGTCAGCCTATTAATTTACCGTAGATTATTTTTATCTAGAATCAACGCCTCCTAAATCAGTTGCTGAAATGGAATCACCAAATTATATTCAATGAATGTTTCTTTTGTGTGCCTAATTTTTTGAAAATTTTGAATCACATTTCATTAAGTTTGAATTGGTTAATTTACTGATTTCTGTTCACCAATGGAATTAATTTTGAAAACTGACTTTTATTTTTTGTAGTTTTTATATGCCTTCACTGGGAATTGAACCCCTCCTTGAAATCTGTAATGTATGACTGACATCATCACATCGATAAAACCTCTCGGCTACCAATGGGTTGCAATTAAGATGTCTATTTTATATATTAATGAACAAATTATACATATCGGTACAAGGGACACATAGGGCTTGTATCTTTACATATAAGTTGGTAGACGCGAGGTTAAGATCACAAGAGTTTTAGAATCAAGTTTGATTTATTAATGCATCGTTGAACATGATATCAAGGTTATTCAAACTCACTTACAATACCTTCTAATTAAGAAAAGGCTTTAATTGTGAAAAGACGTCAACACAATAGTTTAAGTTAGAGACACAATGGATAAGCCTTCATACAGGAAATACACACCATTCGCTCTTCGGGCTCATGGTTTCTTTTTTCAAATATCAATGCCTATCCATTGTATATATTTATTTCATCATAAGACAGGTTTTTTGTCCTTTATCGAAAACATTTTCAGAAACACAAACCCAGTTAAAAATTAGGGTTCAATTCAGGTGCCCCGAAATGAAAGGCTTCATAAGTGTCACACCAGGCGGGAGCTCCTCTTAAAGTAGGTTGAAAGTTCATTTACTGTTACATATTCATCAAAGAGTTGTTTGTCTATATAAAACTCATCTGGAATACAAGATTTATAACTAGGTCTTCATAAGATTCATTCAACAGCAGCGCTCGAATTAAACAAATGAAAGCAAATCAAATTCGATGTTAAAGATTACTAAAAATTCAAACTTTGAATTAATTTATTCCAGGATATGGTATAGGTGACACAGAGATACACACCTACAACAGTGGGAATATCGATGCTGCATCAACACCAGATATTTTTAATTATTACACAAACCTGTCCGATTACCTCTTATTTCCTTCACAAATCCAATTTTTCAGGTTTAGAGTTGAAGCATGTAGTGATGCGTTTATACTTTTATCTAGTGCTGAGAATCTACAGTCTCAAGACTTTTATGAAATTTGTATCGGTGCAAATAGTAACCAAGCGACAAGCTTTCGTCGGAAGTACAATACTGGGGCCATTTATTTCCTTACAACACTAGACATTTTAAGCTGCACTGAGAAACGAACAATGGTGGTGAGATGGACACTCGACGGTAAAATAACCCTCCACAAAGAAACTTCAGTTGGAACAGAAATAGTAATGGAATGGACAGACCCCAACCCAATACCTATAAACGGTGTAGGAATCATGACTGGTTGGGGATCAAATGGACTCTGGGCTATAGAACATTCGTGTAAGTTGACCCATTAAGACCTACGATTGTATCATGTATTCCCCGATTTCGTGTAAAAGGCAAGCCATCAATTCTTTACCTTCATTTGTTGGTACTTTCATATTTATATTAGTCTATCAACGGGTTTTTCCAGCTCCCGATGTTGAGTAATCAACAGCACAATCGGCTTTACTGTGTCCATTGTCTGGAACAACTAGGTCAACAGTGAAACAAAAATAACAGTCATAGTTTATGGTTGTTACACAATTCTTTATGTATTATAGTTTGACTATAATATATCTATAGCTTAGCTTCATGTAAATAAACAGTTAATATAAGCCCTCTTTTTTGGATTCATTCATACATTTTGTATTATTCAAAATTGTCCGTCAATAGGTGTCAAGGACATAAGTTCTTCACCTCACATTTGTACCAGAATTACTAAAATGTATTCTATATATTTTGATATTTGCACCTTTGCATACGAACTAATTTGTATTAAATATTTATTTCTTTCCAATTTGATTCTTTTGACAGGGCCCGATTTAGTCGTGTGAAGTCTACCCGAATTATTTTGCAAATAATTCCGCTCAAAACGGTGCTAAGGACCGTCTTGCAGTGAGATGAAAATATTTTTGTTTTGCTCTGTGTTGAAGGCCTCAATGTGGCTTCGAGATGCAGAATAGCAATAAAGCGGTGTACCTTTGCGTTTTGTGTGTTTTTTGCTGTGCAAGTACTGTTTTCTTGTCATGGATGGAAACCCCATTTCTTTTGTTTTTCTATTGTACAGTAAATCAACAGTTCGAGTTAAAAAAAAAAGCCCGCCTATTGGTCTAACTGGTTGAGCTGTGGTCAATATATAGTGCATCGCTTGTAGCAAAAAGCAATAAGAATATAGGAAAGGATCCAAGTGGTTAAACGTAGTATACATATAAGATCACATAAACTTCATTTGTTAGAAAAACTGCAATTGCATCCGTTTTGATACGCGGATTCTATCGACACGAAGTCACCTTTATCCGAATTGGGGTGTTATTTTCAAAGACTTGTGATTCTAGAGCATGCCTTATCTTTCTCCAGTGGCAAATCATATTTCAAGCCCTAAATATGTTAGATATTTGTATTATCGAAATCAACCTTTTGATTTATTCGTGTTGCTCAGTCCTAAGTTTTCTATGTTGTTTTGTTTTGTACAGTGATGTTTGTCTTTTGGTCTTTTCTTTAAATGTCGTCGTCAGTTTATTGTCGTCGTCAGTTTATCGTCGTCGTCAGTTTATTGTCGTCGTCAGTTTATTGTCGTCGTGAGTTTAATGTCGACGTCAGTTTTTTTTTGGTATCTTCTGTCTCTCTAATACACATAATAAGACTGAAAAAAAACCATATAGACTTTAATAAGATTGAAAAAAAACATCTAGACTTTAATAAGACTGAAAAAAAAACCAAATAGACTTTAATAAGATTGAAAAAAAACATCTAGACTTTAATAAGATTGAAAAAAAACATCTAGACTTTAATAAGACTGAAAAAAAAAACCAAATAGACTTTAATAAGATTGAAAGAAAACATCTAGACTTTAATAAGATTGAAAAAAAAACATCTAGACTTTAATAAGATTGAAAAAAAATCTAGACTTTAATAAGATTGAAAAAAAACCATCTAGACTTTTATAAGATTGAAAAAAAAACATCCAGACTTTAATAAGATTGAAAAAAAAAACATCTAGACTTTAATAAGATTGAAAAAAAAACCTCTCGACTTTAATAAGATTGAAAAAAAAACATATAGACTTAATAAGATTGAAAAAAAACATCTAGACTTTAATAAGATTAAAAAAAAGACCATCTAGACTTTAATAACATTGAAAAAAAAAACCATCTAGACTTTAATAAGATTGAAAAAAAACATCTAGACTTTATAAGATTAAAAAAAAACATCTAGACTTTAATAAGATTGAAAAAAAAACATCTAGACTTTAATAAGATTGAAAAAAAAACCATCCAGACTTAAATAAGATTGAAAAAAATCATCTGGACTTTAATAAAATTGAAAAAACATCTAGACTTTAATCAGATTGAAAAAAAAACATCTACACTTTAATAAGATTGAAAAAAACCCATCTAGACCTTAATAAGATTGAAAAAAAACATCTAGACTTTAATAAGATTGAAAAAAAAAACCATCTAGACTTTAATAAGATTGAAAAAAACATCTATACTTTAATAAGATTGAACAAAACAGTCATCTAGACTTAATAAGATTGAGAAAAAAACATCTAGACTTTAATAAGATTGAACAAAAAACATCTAGACTTTAACATGTTTAATAAGATTGAACAAAAAACATTTAGACTTTAATAAGATTGAAAAAATAACATCTAGACTTTAACATGTTTAATAAGATTGAACAAAAAACATCTAGACCTTAATAAGATTGAGGAAAAAACATCTAGACTTTAATAAGATTGAAAAAAACATCTAGACTTTAATAAGATTGAGAAAAAAACATCTAGACTTTAATAAGATTGAGAAAAAAACATCTAGACATTAATAAGATTGAGAAAAAAACATCTAGACTTTAATAAGATTGAGAAAAAAACATCTAGACTTTAATAAGATTGAAAAAAACATCTAGACTTTAATAAGATTGAAAAAAAAACATCCAGACTTTAATAAGATTGAAAAAAACCATCTAGACTTAATCAGATTGAAAAAAAAACATCTAGACTTTAATAAGATTGAAAAAAAACATCTAGACCTTAATAAGATTGAAAAAAAATATCTAGACTTTAACAAGATTGAAAAAAAAAAACCATCTAGACTTTAATAAGATTGAGAAAAAAACATCTAGACTTTAATAAGATTGAAAAAAAAAACATCTAGACTTTAATAAGATTGGAAAAAAACATCTAGACTTTAATAAGATTGAGAAAAAAACATCTAGACTTTAATAAGATTGAAAAAAAACATCTAAACTTTATTAAGATTGAACTTATTCATTGTTTATGGCCAGCTGAATCAGTATCATGACATGTGTGGTGTAGGTGGAGGTCTATGCCGTTGTTTGTGCTTGTTTATCCAGATGAAATTTGCCAGCTAAATCGGTATCCTGAAGGGTCAATCAATTCAGTTCTAATGGTAGTGGTCATTTTAAGCGTCAAATTAGTTGCCAGATTTTATGAATAGATGTCGGCATTCCAACCTGTTTGTAGAGGGTCTTGACATATGTGGTTTGAGGACAGAACTATGATGGGTTTCCGTTTTTTTTTTATTTGTTTCTCATTGTTCCATTGTCACGATTCGGAAGAAAGCCCATGTCCATGTGTCATCGTGTTATTGATATGTGTATACTATGGTGCCAATGTACCCCTGCCGCAGTACTCTTAAAAAAGTTCAAAATCATCTTAGCTGTCTGATCAAAGCGCGTGGGGTGCAAAGGATAAATCTCGATGATGATAAACGCCCTGAAACACATTCTACTTATTGATTGTGGTCAATAACCATAATTATTTTGAATTACAGGAATCGCCCTTAACATAAACGATGGTATTTTTCTAGCCATGTAAAACACTTACTTTACAGCTGTCGATAAATGGTTGAATTTGTTGTTAAACTAAATAAAATAATGACTGAAATGTTAATTTTGAAATAGAAAAAAAAATAAAAAATGTTGTAATAAAGTCAAGTATGGTTGCCAAGTGATCTGTACTGAATTCATCTGTTTCAATATTCACTTGATAAGACAAGCGTTTCATTAAAACGAAATAATAATGGTAATTTATTACAAAAATGTTACAATTGCATTTAACACGAAAAGTGCTTAGAGTTTTAACGCTGAATGTTGTTTTCTGTTTTAGCTTTCCTTTTCGGGAGTTACTGTGGTGTTCCTACAACATATGGTAATATGGTGTTACTTTCAACTTCAATTCAACGCAGTACAATGACCTGTTTGTCTATATGTTCACTGAACAGTGCCTGTTTTGGAGTCAACTCTAATAAGATAACAAATGAATGCGAGCTTGTGTCTGGTGGACAGATAATCCAAAATATCAATCTCCCGGACTGGTCATTATATACAAAATGTTAAAACTAGTCTAGCTTAATTTTTGTCAAACATTAGTAAATATTGATTATTGGAGATCTAAAATCATGGACTAGAGAAAGCCTAGATGACTTTAAATTTAAAAATTTTAGCCTACATTTATTATTGATATTTTTTAAGAATGAACAAACATGTGAGATTAATAATTACAATCTTTTAGCATGTTTACTAAGTAACTGGCTACAGAAATGCTATCAATATTTGCAATGCGTTTATTTTTTTTTTGTGATACCTATGCATTCGAGTTGTTTGCGATAATAAAACACATCTAAAAAAATATATTGATTTACAGTATATAGAGAATGACACCAACAATCAACTATTTTTTATGGTTTTAATTTATGACCCCCTGATTATATTACATATACATCATTATCTAAATTCAAACAATCAAAAATAACCTCATCAATGACATGGACAAACCCTACTATATCTCATACATTTGATGCTTGTCTTCAAGATTGCGTATATCAAACAAAAGTTTTATGTGGGACTCATTGAGATATAATAATAATAATAATAAAAATAATAATAATAATAAGAAGAAGAAGAAGAAGAAGAAGAAGAAGAAGAAGAAGAAGAAGAAGAAGAAGAAGAAGAAGAAGAAGAAGAAGAAGAAGAAGATATTTCATTGAAGTGTGGCATATTTTTCAACAAAGTTATATTCAAATTATATCATATGCATCGTACACTATACAATAAGACAAACAACAGTCAAAGTTTTGACAAATTATTTATATATTTTAGAGACAACTTATGATAATTATATGAAATAAAACTCGAAACCATATGATTAAAGATAAAAAAAAACCAGAGGAAATTCAAGCTATTTCAACGAGATATAATATCAATCAATTAAAATGAAGTATATATATAGCACATACAAATGGGAATAATTTAAATGAACCTCAATGCAGTAATGGTGTAAACAAGATAATGTTTTAAGTATTTAATATAATAATAAGACGATATGGAATGATTGCCAACTCTTCAACAGAGACCAAATGAAGTTGAAGCTAACATATTTAAATTGAAGCATTTCGTGAATTTACAAAAGTTATAATAATCTGGTCAGCTAAAAGCATATCAGTTAAAAAGAAGTATGTTAGGATAAAGTTCGATAAATCCTATTTCTTGTTCAAATTTCAATTAAGCATCAAATCACGGTTAAGATCAACATAATTATATTAATCTTAGATTCTGAACGATTTGTCTATGCTAAAAACGGCAATGGATGAAATACGTGAATAGTGTTACCAAAATTTGACAAAATTTAGTAATCGAATTTCATTTTATATGTAAAAACAATGTCACGTAACTCAGAACTAGTTATCACAACTAAGTAAAAGAACTTGGAGACATCTTAATATTTCTAATGACCAAAGGCATTGCTGCAGTACGAATTCATAAAAGTATGAGACACAATTTATTTTTGTATTAAGCTGTAAAATTATCGATGAATTATCAATTTTAACACCATACAAATGAATAACCAGTTTGTAATCGAACTTTTAGATTATAAAAACAATAAACCATTTTTCAAACCCGACAACACAATCTCGAATAATTAAAATATGTGAGTCTGTCGTTATTGAAATGTTTGTGTTCTATTTGGATATTTGTAGTTTAATGATAATGTAGGTTGGAATTGTACCCCAATTGCTGACAATTTTACCTATTATGTCTGTTTGTTTTGCTCACACATTATTGTCAATATAATGGAATTCTATGTGACTGTTATACAAACGACATGTTTAGCTATCTATAAAACCAGGTTTAATCCACCATTTTCTACCTGTGGAAATGTCTGTTCCAAATCAGTATATGACAGCTGGTTTTTGTTTTACCTTGCCATTTGATAAAGAAACTTCCGTTTTGAATTTGCCTTGGAGTTCGGTATTTTTGCTATTTTACTTTTAGAACATCAGTTGTTCGACCTGTTAGTAAAATGCGTTTTGTTTAAATATACTTCTTCACTTTTTTGGAAAATGTTGTTTGTGCTGTATTTAGACGCTTCTACGACGAAATTTGTTTTACATGCACACGTATAAAAATTGCGGTTTTTATCCAACGCAATCATAGGTTTGAACGTAGTTTCAATTTAGACTCGTTTTTATATATATATATATATAACTCGTCTAAACATCAACCCAACAATGTTAGATCTGTAAATTAGCTTTCGCAAATTTTTGGTTCTTCCCTCGCCGGGATTCGAACCCATGCTACTGTGATATCGTGACACCAAATCGCCTGCACCGCAGCCGTCCCGCTAGACCACACGACCACCTGGGCTCTTAAAAATAGAGCTTTCGCTGGCCGTGTGTTACCTTTCCACGTGAGTTTTGATCTAGCGGCGTACTACAGTACATGATATATAAGGCATGAAGATGTTATTGTTTCAGATCAGCTAAATTATCTATAGTAAAGGATTCTACAAATTAATGTAATATACAGTCACAGAAAATAATTATATTTATAAGTACGTCTGAGTCAGTGATAACTCTACAACAGATGTATCCATCGGATCGCCATCAATGATGGTGATACATGGCTGTGTACATAATGTATATACAACTGGTCTAAACATCAACCCAACAATGTTAGATCTGTAAATTTGCTTTCTCAAATTTTTGGTTCTTCCCTCGCCGGGATTCGAACCCATGCTACTGTGATATCGTGACACCAAATCGCCTGCACGGTAGCCGTCCCGCTAGATCACACGACCACATGGGCTCTCAAAAAAGAGCTTTCGCTGGCCGTGTGTTACCTTTCCTCGTCAGTTTTAATCTAGCGGCGTACTACAGTACATGATATATAAGGCATGAAGATGTTATTGTTACAAATCAGCTAAATTATCTATAGTAAAGGATCCTACAAATTAATGTAATATACAGTCACAGAAAATAATTATATTTATAAGTACGTCTGAGTCAGTGACAACACTACAACAGATGTATCCATCGGATCGCTATCAATGATGGTGATACATGGCTGTGTACATAAAGTCTAGTTTAGGCTTTTTACAATTTGTTGAGATCGTTATCTTTTTGAACTATATCAGAAATGTCTTTGATCTGTGAAATTCAAAACAAATAATATATTGATCATTAGAATCCGCTATACTTGCTTTATGTTCAAAGGACAGTATGGTAAGAACGCCATTTGGTCTCTTATATTAATATTACAAATAAGGCAATATACCGATATATCAAATAATATCCGACTGATGATCTCGAAAGAACATTTCTCAGTCATACATATATATATATATATTTATAGTTTTGATTTTTTTTACGTTAATCTTTTATCTGCTTTCTTTGTAAGTTAGCAGACTGCTTTTGGGGATTCCGCTTTTCATAAACTTTTTTGATAACTGCCCCAGGCGTTGTTTTGCAGTGTCTTCAGAGGAGCAGATTCGACTTATTCTGAGAGCTTGGCTGTATGGAATGCTCTTCGTGCAGTGTGGAGGATGGCAACTTTCAGGCGACAAGTATTGATGAGTATCTGTATGTTAAGAGTATATATCTGTGTTTATTATACATACAGTGAGGGTGCTAGATATATCAAGGAAGTTTATGGGGTAATTAGATATTTCATGAGTGAATTTGATGGTAGGGTGTTGATTGTTAGCATTTGCTATAAAAGTATGTCATTCTTGGTCTCCCTTGTCCCATTTCATTTCAATGTCATCAATGAATCGATACCAGGAAAGCGGTTTTTTGATAGAGCACTCCAGCAGTTGCTTTTCAACTTTACCCATGAATATATTGGCATAAGATGGAGCCATTTTTGTACCCATAGCAGTGCCATTTGTCTTTAAATAGTGTTCTCCTTGGAATGTGAAGTTGTTCTTTTTCAAGACCATAGTATGCATTTCTACTAAGCATTCAGTAGGTGGAATTTTAAGAGATCGAGAAACCCAAACTTCTCTACATGATTCAATGCCATCCGCATGTGGAATATTCGTAAAGATGGAGGTGACATTTATTGTGACAAGAGTAGTATTGGCAGGTAGAGGGTTTAAATCCTGAATTTTTAGTAGGTAATCTGTAGAATCTTTTATAAAAGATGGCAAGTTTTCTACATGTGGTCGAAGATAGTAATCAACGAATTCGGATATTTTTTCGGTGGGATGACCATTAGCTGAGACAATTGGTCTTCCTGGGTTACCAGGTTTATGAATTTTAGGGAGCAGGTAGAACCGCCCAGGTTTAGAATCTTCAGGTTTTAAATATTTGAGAGTATCTATATCAATGATGTTATTGTCACACATTTCCTTTAAACATTCTGTTATTTCCTCACTGTATGGGAGGGTGGGGTCCGAATTAAATTCTTTGTAAAACCAGTCATCATCTACTCGTTCTCGAATTCGCTTGCTGTTCGATATTTTTAGCAAGCGTGAGACAAGGAATTAAATTGAAGTGGTAAGTTTTTAAGATGTTCAATACAGTGTTCTCCAAGGAGTATGAGATATCGTGACACCAAATCGCCTGCACTGTAGTTGTTCCGCTAGACCACACGACCACCTGGGCATCACAAAAATAAAGTTTTCGGTGGCCGTGTATTACCTTTCCTCGTCAGTTTTAATCTAGTGTCGTACTACAGTACATGATATATAAGGCATGACGATGTTATTGTTACCGATCAGCTCAATTCTCTATTGTAAAAGATCCTACAAATTAATGCAAGATACAGTCACAGAAAATAATTATATGTATAAGTACGTCTCAGTCAGTGACAACTCTTCATCAAATTTATCTATTGGATCGCCAGCAATGATGGTGATACGTGGCTGCGTACATTATGTATATACAACTCGTCCAAACTTCAAGTTGTGAACCCGACAATGTTTTCGCAAATTTTTTGTTCTTCCCTCGCCGGGATTCGAACCCATGCTACTGAGATATCGTGACACCAAATCGCCTGCAATGTAGCCGTCCCGCTAGACCAAACGACCATCTGAGCTTCACAAAAATAAAGCTTTCGGTGGCCGTGTGTTACCTTTCCTCGTCAGTTTTCATCTAGTGTTGTACTACAGTACATGATATATAAGGCATGGATATGTTATTGTTACAGATCAGCTCAATTATCTATAGTAAAGGATCCTATAAACATATTTATATATATACAAGCACACATAGATAAATGTAAGTGTACTTGTATTGTTTAAATTTGTATTTTCATTGTTTGACCTCATGCTGTAATGAATCCATCAAATAAACTATAAATAAAAATCATTAAAAATAATACGTTTTATTTGGCTGTAAATGTGTCATGGCATTTATTGCAACAAAGAAACACAACCAACTTGTCAATCAAAACTTGATGACGATTAAATTACTAAAAGGCGAACCAGCAGTTACAAAGTTATATCAGGAGCCACTCGGTAGTCCAAAGCAGCTTAAAGTAAATTCCGTCAAATACAAATTGAGTAACTAGTTGCGCAACTTGTAATCCGCCAAAAAATTTACCGCTTGACAAATTTAACAGCAAGAATCAACATCATTATCAACTTCAACATCAACATCATTATCAACTTCAACTTCATTATCAACATTTTCATCATTATCAATGTCAACACCATTATCGACTTCAACATTTTCATCATTATCAATTTCAACACCATTATCGACTTCAACATTTTTATCATTATCAATTTCAACACCATTATCAACTTCAACATCAATTTAAATTCAATACTGTAAACGTCATTATTTATTTTAATTGATATACATGTGTCAACATCAAGTTCAGCTTAAATTCAATACTGTCAACATCAAAGCTATTTTATTCATTGTAAGAGAAAACCAAACAATGAGGAAATTAAAAAAAAAAATTCAGAGCTTCTTGAATCTGATCTCGGAATACATCCAATTTTCTTTAATACGACTGATGCACATATAGGCTTAATATGACTACTCCTATGACCATTGAAGAGCCAATTACCCAAATATCTTTCTGGTACCCTGAACTTAAGTGTTTAGTACTATAGGAGGTTTTTTCCTATATAACCGTTTTAAGAAGCGGATTTCCATCGACCTTTCAATTTAATTCGATTTTATCTAAACGATCAAAAAAAGATTGTAACGGTTGCAGCTTCAAAATGTAAAGTGTATGAAAATGTCCATCTTTGTGTCTCATTGCAATGTAGTCAGACATCAACTGAACAGGACTAATTGAACTAGTTTATTCCTTTCCAGAATTGTCGTTACTGAATTACCCAGCTGATCAATTTTCTAAGAGGGAACTTTTATATAAAGTGACCCTAAATAGGCATCAAATGTTATCTTGGATCGTTTTGCAATAATATTTTCATTAAAATTTGAATTTGCAATTTCTTCAAAACTAAGAAACCCAATATGGAGCTTTTTAAAATAAACATGTTTCATATACTGAATAACAAACTAAATTCAGTGCATCTAAAAGTTTAGTTAATAAATCAATAGTAAAAGGCATATGACAGTCGTGTCGCTTATCATGCCATTGCGCATCTTTTGAACAATAAAAGAATGAGTGTTGTCCAATAAACCATTACTCAGATGACCTGGAAATCTTTAATTATTTATCGAAAAACGAGTATTTGGGTGATAATTTCCATGTGTATTCAAAAACCTGTTTGACTGCGTTGTAGCTCTGATACCTTGGTGCAAAATTGTTTGCATCAGGCATGTCAGGTGCCCTAGGGTAATTTTGATACCTAGGAACAGAATAGTCCGAAGTTACAGAACTTCGAGGAATATGCTTGTTATATGAATAACTTCTACAGTACAGCGAAGGATGGAACTGGCTACATCTTATACATGAGTGGCTGTATACACAATTCTTACGAGCACAAACGGCCTAAAAATTATAATGTAGCAATGACTATAAACTGCGTGAGAAGTATAAAAAGATGTCTGTGGAATATGATTTATGACTACTGCAATACACTGAAGCCATAGCTGCCCATCATTGACGTCCCATGAACGCATATGATCACGAGCTTTTCTAAGTCGAAATTGCTTGTAATATTTATAAACGTTCTCAAAAGGTACACTAGCCCCTAATGATCGTTCTGTAGCTATTCAATTCATTTGCAAATTCCGGGAATCTTTGCAATAAAATTTTCATATAATTTAAAAAAAAAAACCTTCAGTCCCCTCACCTATGTTAGATAATGATTTTACATTTAAATATTTGTTACTTTCAATTTAAATGTCCCCATCTACATCAAAACCGAGCACTTTTTTCAGTTGATCAATATTTGAAGTGTTTGTACAATAATTGGGCCAAATCAACATATTCTTAATTCCATATTTGGTTTATAATTATTTGTGGAACACACACATCAACATCTTTACCAGTAATATATAAAATCTCACCGTTTTGTACAGTGTTAAGAGCTGTGGGCTGCCCTGAATGTACACATCACTGATCAGGAACTTGTTGTTCAGCAGGCTGGTGAGGAACTTTTGGAGTTCCAACCTGTTGTGGTGGTAGAATTGGCTGTTGTGGTACAAACGGCTGTTGTGGTAATAACTGATGTGGTGGCAATAACCTATGTGGTGACAATAACTGATGTGGTGACAATAACTGATGTGGTGGTAATGGCTGTTGTGGTGGTATTAATGGCTAATTTGGTGGTATTAATGGCTGTTGTGGTGGCATTAACGGCTGTGTTGATGGCATTAACGGCTGACGTGGAATGGCTATATTTTGTCTAATAATTTCAGCTCTCCTTGGGCGAAGCCTTCTGTTTACCGGTAGCTGTAATTGATTTTGCCTACATTATACATGTAGCGAAATCACACGGAATCCTTTTATATCTTTAATCCAATAACTAACATGTTCAGTTAATAAATACCACATTTAAATGCATGCTCTCAATTAACAGTTCAGTAACTTTGTTTTTCTTTGGAAGTAATATTGGTGTTTTTGCACCTTCTGACAGTTGAGCAGCTCCTAATCTACCAATACACCTGAAAAATCGTCTCACAGATAGGAAGTTTTAAATGCTTCTTAACAAAGTCAATGCAACGTACACCAATGACAACTGCTTATAACTCAAGTCGTGGTATAGTTATTTTCTTATTTGGTACCAAGCGTGTCTCGGAAAACAGTAAATCAATTTTAAATAAGTTGTTTTTCCTCAGTTGATGTAGATAAACAACAGAAGCATAGGCTTTGGTTGAAGCATCGCAAAAACATAGTAATCTGAACGTAACTGTACCTGGTAGCCAAAAAGCTTAAGGAATATGAAAGTCCTGATTTTCATCTAAATCAAAAGAGATTTTTTTTCCATTGCTGAATATCTTTCTCTCTCAGTTGTTCATCCCATTCCATTATCTTGTTCCACAACATTTGGAAGAAAAGCCTGGTTCTTAAAATCACAGATGTTACAAATCCAAGAGGATCAAACACAAAAGTCATTCTCTGTATTACTTCTCTTTTGGTGACTGGAAACATGTTATCATTAAATTTTGTAGCATTATTCACAGTTAATGTATCATCTTTTATTGTCCAAGTTAATCCAAGAAGCTTTATTTTTTCTCTATTCGCCTGATCTTCTTAATTGGTTACTATATCTATAGTAAAATAATTTATCTATAGCCGTAAGGGTTTATCTAAGCATATTTTCTGTAAAATTTACAATTCTTTAACAACATTTTAATGTACTGTAAAAAATCATAACCGCTCAATTGAAGAGTCTCATGAAAGAAGAACGCGATCTTCCGTAACGAATTGTAAAATTGTGTTTTTTCATTTGTTTTTACCACTCCTAGAAAGAAACAAAAATATCAAAAATACCAAAAATACCAAACTCAGAGTAAAATTTAAAACAAACAGTCCTAAATCAAATGGCAATATACAAAGCTCGAACACATTAACCCTCTCCCTTTAACACCGGTACAGCTTACCGGTGAAACCAATTTCAAGATTTTTTTGGGACATTTAGACATGTTTAATCGCCATTTGCTGACGTACAGATGTGGTTCACTTATAAGGGCTCAAATTAATCCTCAGATAACCAGCAATGCGATTTAATGTGCATCAAACCTCTATCATTATTAGTTAATAAACAAGTCGCCTCTTACTGATGTGTAATTTTTCTGTAAAAACCATTTATTTTTCGTCGAATTTTGAGGGATATTCTTAAATAGAAGTGCAAAGAAAACTGCTCTTTTAAGAGGATTTATGTCTTTTTTCAATAACTGTGCAGTGAGTTTTTGAAGAATAGTATTAAACTAATAGTTCTAACTTGTACACTAGTTGCAAATGTAATTTTTAGTGTAGCAGCGCAATCACAAACTTGAATTACGCTAAAAATCTGAAGTCATTTTTTAAAGATATTATGAGAAAAGAGACAAAAACCGCTAAAATATTCTGATTTGTTTTGGCAAAGTTGAAATAGATGTAACAAAACATGGTTTCGTAAATGTTGCGGTATACTAAAGTTGAAAACACTTTTGTTTGAATGAAGAAACATGTATATTTCAATGAAAAAATGACAGTTTAAAGAGTGGATTCCTCCTAGATTTGCGTAAAAATCATGCATTTGGCAACAAAAAATTATCATCTGAACACATAATTCCAAAAAGAAAACAAACTGGATGAGAATCTTTATATTATTTTTTTTTTCATTTCTTTCGTAGTAGTAGACTTAAGTACTTAAATTTCGATAAATTCACTACAATGTCAGTGGCTCAGGGGTACGCTGATCTATCTCAAGGCGCTAAGATTGAGAGTTCGAATCTCACTGCCGGAGTTGAAAAAACAGTTTCCTATATTAAATGTAACTTAACTTAACTTTACTTTCAATTTCAAAAAGGAAACCTACGAATATATTTTTTTAAAGAATGTGTGTGCAAAATTGCCCCCCCCCCCCTTTTTTTACCCCCTTTGCTCCATCGGGCTCGGTCAAGGGTGTCCCAGATCGAGCTAGCATTGGTAATTCAATGAATTTTCCCTTGTAAACACAAAGTTAAGGTTGCTGATTGATTGAAAACGAATTAGACAAATAACTAGGGTCCAAGTTTGAAATCGGACAAAAAGAGCGTCTAAAATCAATTATTTTGAATGTTACGGACATCGATATTTCAAGGCCTATAGCACGTTATGCGTCTATTTATACCACTATGATAACTTATATGGCTTCAACAGACTCGAGGCATTGTGTTTCCATCAAAACCTGACCCTATTAGTCCACCAATATGTCTCTGCACGACTTTTTGCCCAAGGATTTCGTATTTTTTCACTTTTTCTCCAACAGTCACGTGACTTTTGGAAATATACCACGTGACCAAAAAATGACGATTTATCGTCAAACTTAATTTTTGGAAATATTTTACCAATTATCTTTCATTTGATCCCAACATGGCATGTGTATGACCATTGATGCGAATTCTGTATTCATTTAAACTTCGATAATGTAATTTCGATAAGTAAAGGTCTAAAATGCATGAAAGGGAAAGGGTTAATAAGTAAAATCACAAACATTCTGAACCCTGAGGAAAATTCAAACCGGAAAGAACTTATAAAATGGCTAAATCAAAAGACGAAACACATCAAACAAATGGACAACAATTGTCATATCCCTGACTTGGAACAGGCATTTTGTTATGTAGGAAACGGTGGATTGCACCTGGTTTTATAGCGCTTAACCTCTGATTTGTATGGCAAAGGCATCAAATTTCATTAAATTGACAACGATGCGTGAACAAAGCAGACATAATAAGGTAAAAATGTCAAAATAGGGTTAGAGCAGTCATCACCGTGTCACAATCTCAATCAGAACAATAACAAACTAAAAGAAAGGTCATCAAAGATTCGCAATATTGAAATGTTGCATTAATTTTTCGAATAAAAATGGTATACAAACACCAGACTTTGTTTCTTAATTCGCATAATTCTGTCAAATTGACTGACCCTGCCAATGAGACAACACTACACAATAGACCGAAATGACACAGAAATAGACAACTATAGGTCACCGTACGGCTTTTAATAATGAGCAAAGTCCATACCGCATAGTCAGCTATAAAAAGCCCCGAAATGACAATGTAAAACATTTCAAACGAAAAAATAATGGACTCATTTATGTACAAAACATAACCGAAAAACAAATATGTAGCATATGAACAAACGACAAAACTAAATAACATGCTCCAGACTTAGGACATGCACATACATAAGTTGAAAAAGGCTTAACTCATCAGATTGACAAAAATACAAGTGGACGTGGCCGGGTACTTGTACATCACAACAACAAAAAGTCACTAGGTACATTTCTGAGACTACTTGTAGTTAACTGACAGCTAGTTCAAAGCCACTAACGACTAATAAAAAAGCATGCATCTAAGACTAAATGACCATTATGTACTATATATTTTGCATGCTACAGATCCAAATTATATGAATTCAGTTGTGATTCCTGTTTTAATGTGTATTCACCATTTTCTTAGAGTGTATGTGTATGATGACTGTTAATCTTCTGGTATGTGAAATGGCCGTTTTCTTTTGTTTTATGTTTAATGGCATTTTTTTAGTGTTTAATGTGTAATGACCATTTCTTCTTGTTTTATGTGCAATTGCTATTTCTCCCTGTTTTATTTACATTGGCCGTTTCCTCTTGTTTTAAGCGGAATTGCCGTTTCCTATTGTTTTAACTGTAGTTGTCGTTTCCTCTTGTTTTAACTGTAAATGCCGTTTTCTTCTGTTTTAAGCGTAATTGCCGTTTCCTATTGTCTTAACTGTAGTTGTCGTTTCCTCTTGTGTTAATTGTCATTACCGTTTCCTCTTGTGTTAACTATAGTTGTCGTTTCCTCTTGTGTTAATTGTAATTGCCGTTTTCTCTTGTTTTAACAGTAGTTGTCGTTTCCTCTGGTGTTACTTGTAATTGCTGTTTCCTCTTTTTTTAACTGTAATTGTCGTTCCCTCTTGTTTTAACTGTAGTTGTCGTTTCCTCTTGTTTTAACTGTAATTGTCGTTTCCTCTTGTTTTAACAGCAGTAGTCGTTTCCTCTTGTTTTAACTGTAATTGTCGTTCCCTCTTGTTTTAACTGTAATTGCCGTTCCCTCTTGTTTTAACTGTAGTTGTCGTTTCCTCTTCTTTTAATTGTAATTGTCGTTTCCTCTTGTTTTAACTGTAGTAGTCGTTTAGTCTTGTTTTAACTGTAATTGTCGTTTCCTCTTTTTTTAAATGTAATTGTCGTTCCCTCTTGTTTTAACTGTAGTTGTCGTTTCCTCTTGTTTTAACTGTAATTGTCGTTTCCTCTTGTTTTAACTGTAGTAATCGTTTCTTCTTGTTTTAACTGAAATTGCCGTTTCCTCTTGTTTAAACTGTAATTGCCGTTCCCTCTTGTTTTAACTGTAGTTGTCGTTTCCTCTTGTTTTAATTGTAATTGTCGTTTCCTCTTGTTTTAACTGTAGTATTCGTTTCCTCTTATTTTAACTGTAATTGTCGTTTCCTCTTGTTTTAACTGTAAATGCCGTTTCCTCTTGTTTTACTTGTAATTGTCGTTTCCTCTTGTTTTAACTGTAGTTGCCGTTTCCTCTTGTTTTAACTGTAGTTGTCGTTTCCTCTTGTTTTAACTGTAATTGTAATAGTAATCGTTTCTTATTGTTTTAACTGTCATTGTCGTTTCCTCTTGTTTTTACTGTAATTGTCGTTTCCTCTTATTTTAACTGTAAGTGTCGCTTCCTCTTGTTTTAACTGTAGTTGCCGTTTCCTCTTGTTTTAACTGTAATTGTCGTGTCCTCTTGTTTTAACTGTAGTTGCCGTTTCCTCTTGTTTTAACTGTAGTTGTCGTTTCCTCTTGTTTTAACTGTAATTGCCGTACCCTCTTGTTTGAACTGTAGTTGTCGTTTCCTCTTTTTTTAACTGTAATTGCCGTTCCCTTTTGTTTTAACTGTAGTTGTCATTTCTTCTTGTTTTAACTGTAATTGTCGTTTCCTCTTGTTTTAACTGTAGTAGTCGTTTCCTCTTGTTTTAACTAGAATTGCCGTTTCCTCTTGTTTTAACTGTTGTTGTCGTTTCCTCTTGTTTTAATTGTAATTGTCGTTTCCTCTTGTTTTAACTGTAAATGCCGTTTCCTCTTGTTTTACTTGTAAATGTCGTTTCCTCTTGTTTTAACTGTAGTTGCCGTTTCCTCTTGTTTTAACTGTAGTTGTCGTTTCCTCTTGTTTTAACTGTAATTGTAATAGTAATCGTTTCTTATTGTTTTAACTGTCATTGTCGTTTCCTCTTGTTTTAACTGTAATTGTCGTTTTCTCTTGTTTTAACTGTAAATGCCGTTTCCTCTTGTTTTACCTGTAATCATGGTAATAGCCGTTTACTCTTGTTTGAACTGTAGTAATCGTTTCTTATTGTTTTAACTGTCATTGTCGTTTCCTCTTGTTTTAACTGTAATTGTCGTTTCCTCTTGTTTTAATTGTAATTGTCGTTTTCTCTTGTTTTAACTGTAGTAGTCGTTTCCTCTTGTTTTAACTGTAATTGTCGTTTCCTCTTGTTTTAATTGTAATTGTCGTTTCCTCTTGTTTTAACTGTAATTGTTGTTTCCTCTTGTTTTAACTGTAAATGCCGTTTCCTCTTGTTTTACCTGTAATAGCCTTTTACTCTTGTTTGAACTGTAGTAATCGTTTTTTATTGTTTTAACTGTCATTGTCGTTTCCTCTTGTTTTAACTGTAATTGTCGTTTCCTCTTGTTTTAATTGTAATTGTCGTTTCCTCTTGTTTTAACTGTAGTAGTCGTTTCCTCTTGTTTTTACTGTAATTGTCGTTTCCTCTTGTTTAAACTGTAAATGCCGTTTCCTCTTGTTTTACCTGTAATTGCCGTTCCCTCTTGTTTTAACTGTAGTTGTCGTTTCCTCTTTTTTTAACTGTAATTGCCGTTCCCTCTTGTTTTAACTGTAGTTGTCGTTTCCTCTTGTTTTAACTGTAATTGTCGTTTCCTCTAGTTTTAACTGTAGTAGTCGTTTCCTCTTGTCTTAAGTGTAATTGCCGTTCCCTCTTGTTTGAACTGTAGTTGTCGTTTCCTCTTGTTTTAATTGTAATTGTCGTTTCTTCTTGTTTTAACTGTAGTAGTCGTTTCCTCTTGTTTTAACTGTAATTGCCGTTCACTCTTGTTTTAACTGTAGTAAACGTTTCCTCTTGTTTTAACTGTAGTTTCCGTTTCCTCTTGTTTGAATTGTATTGTCGTTTCCTCTTGTTTTAACTGTAATTATCGTTTCCTCTTATTTTAACTGTAATTGTCGTTTCATCTTATTTTAACTGTAAGTGTCGCTTCCTCTTTTTTAAACTGTAGTTGCCGTTTCCTCTTGTTTTAACTGTAATTGTCGTTTTCTCTTGTTTTAACTGTAGTGTTCATTTCCTCTTTGTTAAACTGTAATTGCAGTTTTCTCTTATTTTAACTGTAGTTGTCGTTTCCTCTTGTTTTACCTGTAATGGACGTGGCCGGGTACTTGTACATCACAACAACAAAAAGACACTAGGTACAGATCTGAGACTACTTCCAGTTAACTGAAAGCTAGTTCGAAGCCACTAACAACTAATAAAAAAGCATGCATCATTATGCACTATATATTTTCCTTGCTACAGGTCCAAATTATATGAATTCAGTTTTGATTCCTGTTCTAATGTGTATTCACCATTTTCTGAGAGTGAATGTGTATGATGACGGTTAATCTACTGGTATGAGAAATGGCCATTTTCTTTTGTTTTATGTTTAATGGCATATTTTTAGTGCTTAATGTGTAATTGCTATTTCCTCCTTTTTTAACTGTAATTGTCGTTCCCTCTTGTTTTAACTGTAGTTGTCATTTCCTCTTGTTTTAACTGTAATTGTCGTTTCCTCTTGTTTTAACAGAAGTAGTCGTTTCCTCTTGTTTTAACTGTATTTGCCGTTTCCTCTTGTTTTAACTGTGATTATCGTTTCCTTTTGTTTTAACTGCAATTGCCGTTCCCTCTTGTTTTAACTGTAGTTGTCGTTCCCTTTTGTTTTAACTGTAGTTGTCGTTCCCTCTTGTTTTATCTGTAATTATCGTTTCCTCTTGTTTTAAATGTATTTGCCGTTTCCTCTTGTTTTAACTGGAGTTGCTGTTCCCTCTTGTTTTAACTGTAATTGTCGTTTCCTCTTGTTTTAACTGTAATTGCCCTTCCCTCTTGTTTTAACTGTAGTTGTCGTTTCCTCTTGTTTTAACTGTAATTGTCGTTTCCTCTTGTTTTAACTGTAGTTGCTGTTCTCTCTTGTTTTAACTGTAATTGTCGTTTCCTCTTGTTTTAACTGTAATTGCCCTTCCCTCTTGTTTTAACTGTAGTTGCTGTTCTCTCTTGTTTTAACTGTAATTGTCGTTTCCTCTTGTTTTAACTGTAATTGCCCTTCCCTCTTGTTTTAACTGTAGTTGCTGTTCTCTCTTGTTTTAACTGTAATTGTCGTTTCCTCTTGTTTTAACTGTAATTGCCCTTCCCTCTTGTTTTAACTGTAGTTGTCGTTTCCTCTTGTTTTAACTGTAATTGTCGTTTCCTCTTGTTATAACTGTAATTGTCGTTTCCTCTTGTTTTAACTGTAATTGCCCTTCCCTCTTGTTTTAACTGTAGTTGCTGTTCTCTCTTGTTTTAACTGTAATTGTCGTTTCCTCTTGTTTTAACTGTAATTGCCCTTCCCTCTTGTTTTAACTGTAGTTGCTGTTCTCTCTTGTTTTTACTGTAATTGTCGTTTCCTCTTGTTTTAACTGTAATTGCCGTTCCCTCTTGTTTTAACTGTAGTTGTCGTTCCCTTTTGTTTTAACTGTAGTTGTCGTTCCCTCTTGTTTTATCTGTAATTATCGTTTCCTCTTGTTTTAAATGTATTTGCCGTTTCCTCTTGTTTTAACTGGAGTTGCTGTTCCCTCTTGTTTTAACTGTAATCGTCGTTTCCTCTTGTTTTAACTGTAATTGCCCTTCCCTCTTGTTTTAACTGTAGTTGTCGTTTCCTCTTGTTTTAACTGTAATTGTCGTTTCCTCTTGTTTTAACTGTAGTTGCTGTTCTCTCTTGTTTTAACTGTAATTGTCGTTTCCTCTTGTTTTAACTGTAATTGCCCTTCCCTCTTGTTTTAACTGTAGTTGCTGTTCTCTCTTGTTTTAAGTGTAATTGTCGTTTCCTCTTGTTTTAACTGTAATTGCCCTTCCCTCTTGTTTTAACTGTAGTTGTCGTTTCCTCTTGTTTTAACTGTAATTGTCGTTTCCTCTTGTTATAACTGTAGTTGCTGTTCTCTCTTGTTTTAACTGTAATTGTCGTTTCCTTTTGTTTTAACTGTAGTTGCTGTTCTCTCTTGTTTTAACTGTAGTTGTCGTTTCCTCTTGTTTTAACTGTAGTTGTCGTTTCCTCTTGTTTTAACTGTAATTGTCGTTTCCTCTTGTTTTAACTGTAGTTGCTGTTCTCTCTTGTTTTAACTGTAATTGTCGTTTCCTCTTGTTTTAACTGTAATTGCCCTTCCCTCTTGTTTTAACTGTAATTGTCGTTTCCTCTTGTTATAACTGTAGTATTCGTTTCCTCTTGTTGTTTGTCTACTGACCGTTGTCTCCTGTTCCATGTTAAATGTTTTGTATTCTCTTTTTCATGTGAAATTGCCGTTTTACACATCTGTAATGACCGTATTGTCTTTTTACATGTGTAATGCCCATATTATAATTTTGTATTTGAAATGGTTAATTTCTCTGATCTGATGTGTAAATAACCGCCCCATTTTGTTTGATGTGTTATGGTCGTTTCCAACTGTTGTATATATAATGGCCATTTTGTATTGTTTTATGTTCAACGGCCATTTTCTTCTCTTGTATTTGCGATGGCCGTTTTTGCCGTTTGTATGTGTGATGGCTGTTGACTCTTACAGGAAAAAGTGTTGATTGCAAGTTTGTGCTGTAGATTTTTTGTTTCTTTTTTAAATACATGGTTGAGAAGATTATTCAGGGATTATGTTGTGAAATATTATACAGATATATGGTAAGTATTGATATGATCCATTCGTTTAAATTTATATAAAAGAAATGGAGAATGTGTCCCCATAAACACAGATGATGTCCCTGCTTGCATACAATATTATAAAGGGACATTCCTCGAGAACTATAAAAGTGACGCTTTCCAAATGTGTACATTATTTGAGTTTTGTGGACATAAGTTATAAGGTTTCATAATGTTTGGATGAGGAAAATTCAAGTTACAAAACGGAAAATACTGTTTTAGCAATTTTTCCATTGAGAAAAGATCTTAACTCGATAATGGTTGAAGTAACGCAACAAACATGCAACTTTATAGTTGTTTTGTTGTAAAAAGCATTGTGTGTAAGTGTCATAACATTTAGTTGAGTCAACTAAAGTTACAGAACGTAATGAACTTTTTTGCATTTTGTCCATTTATAAAGGGGCATACCTCGAGAATGATTTTAAAAAGTGACGGCATCAAAATTCAAACTTGATCTGATTTTGTGATAATAAGCATTGTGTGTAAATTGCATGTATACATTATTTGAGGCAAAATAACATTTTGTAAGTTAGAGAACGGAATATAAATATTTTGTATTTTATATCGCATATAAGTTTCATAGAATTTAGAAGAGGCAAACTCAAGTTACAGACAAAAACCAATTTTGGGACGTACGGATGGATGGACGGACGGACAAGAATAATACTTAATGCCTCTCCCCTTTCCAAAAAATAAAATTCAGTCATACGTATATAAGTTTATTGGAAAGTATAAGTTAATATGACAAACTACATTAGTATATAATATCTACAGTATAAACTACGTACTTGTTCCACTTCAAAAAGTAAGAAATTATTTGGTTTATTGAGGCTGTAATTCATTTACAGTGTATCAACGTTCCAATCTTTTGGGAATATAAACACATATTCTCATGCTCCACTGTTCTTTAAAGACACCAAATACAATAATGCAGCAATTTATAGATGAACATTCCTCAAAAGAGAATATACTATAAATGTCTTTTTATTTTTTATTTGCTTTGATAATTTCTTAGAATGTGTCAAAATAAATAAACATTTCAGTTATTTTCAGCTACTTGTCTACTAGTATTAAATTCTCAATTAAATCATTATTCAGAAATATGACCAAATGGAATAAATTATTTTGGTAAATATATAGATCTAAAATACATGTACTCTACATAAAAAAAAGAAGATGTGGTATGATTGCCAATGAGACAACTCTCCACAAGATATCAAAATGACACAGACATTAACAACTATATGTCATTGTACGGCCTTGAACAATGAGCAAAGCCCATACACATATACTCTATTTATAAGATGTAAGTGCCTTTTGTTTCTTTTAAGGTAAAAATATACAAAACTTCAAAATCTTTACTTTTTCACCTTTAGATACAGTAAATCTTTAAAACGCTCATAAAAATATTATAAAGAAAAAATAAATAAACACTATGCAATAAATATATACATGTATATTCATCTATTGGTCTAAAATACATCAATATTATCAAAGCCTTTCATCAATATTTGATACAGATACCATTTAGCAAAAATATATAACTGGCTAATATAATACATAAACATGCTTTATTATTCTAAATTTACAGATTATATTCAAATATTCGGATATTTTCATTTGGAATTTTTAAATTTATGAAAAAAATTATAGCAGATTAAAAAAATTATACGAACTTCAAGAAAAACTCGAAAACCGAAAATTCTTTTAAAAAAAATATTTATCAGAACATTATCTTTATTTCCTTTTTTTCCCTCTTTTTTGTTGTTTATTAATTTAAATTTCTACAACATTTCCATTCTCAAATAATAAAATTTAGAATATCTGTTTGTATGTTAAAACTTTGTTATATTTGCATCATACATATTTTTTCGGTCCTTCTTTTGAACATTCTACTTCGTTATATTTCTTTTTAAATGCATAATATATACCTATAGAAATGTGTAAGTATACATAATATATACCTATAGAAATGTGTAAGTATACATAATATATACCTATAGACATGTGTAAGTATACATAATATTTACCTATAGAAATGTGTAAGTATACATAATATTTACCTATAGAAATGTGTAAGTATACATAATATTTACCTATAGACATGTGTAAGTATACATAATATATACCTATAGACATGTGTAAGTATACATAATATATACCTATAGACATGTGTAAGTATACATAATATATACCTATAGACATGTGTAAGTATACATAATATATACCTATAGACATGTGTAAGTATACATAATATATACCTATAGACATGTGTAAGTATAAATAATATTTACCTATAGACATGTGTAAGTATACATAATATATACCTATAGACATGTGTAACTATACATAATATATACCTATAGACATGTGTAAGTATACATAATATATACCTATAGAAATGTGTAAGTATACATAATATATACCTATAGACATGTGTAACTATACATAATATATACCTATAGAAATGTGTAAGTATACATAATATATACCTATAGACATGTGTAAGTATATTAAGTAGCTACAACTGATATCAATGAACTTACTAAAACTATCCTAACAGATATACATATACATGTTGTATTACTAACAATAACAAGATATACCTCTACTACAAATCATTATGAAAATTCAAATTCAGTGGTACATGTATCTGTTTTAAGACCTTTATGGGTAGTTTAACATGAAACATTTAAATACTTGACCTTTGATATAACATGAATATAAAAAAGGGAATTTACCATTATTACATAACAAAGGACTACATAATGACAGTTGGAACTTAGCTTTAAAATTAAACTACATTGTTATCATGATAATAAAATATAAGTCAGATAGAACTTCTTTTTCTCTAATGTTGACCTTTACAGTTATTGTAACCTTCTTCAAACTATGTATCATCTTCAGGTTAAAAATGATACCATTACTTATAGTCATGGAGGAATGATTTGATTGATAAGTGTTTAACACCACTGTCAGCACTTTTGCTACCATTACTTATTGTCATGGAGTAATGATTTGATTTGATTTGATTGGTTGGTGTTTAACGCCACTTTCAGCACTATTAATACTAGTACTTATAGTCACTTATAGTCAGGGAGGTATGATTTGATATGATTGGTAGGTGTTTAACGCCACTTTCAGTACTATTAATACTAGTACTTATAGTCACTTATAGTCAGGGAGGTATGATTTGATTTGATTGATTGGTGTTCAACACCACTTTCAGCACTATTGATACTAGTACTTATAGTCATGGAGGTATGTTTTGATTGATTAGTGTTTAACACCACTTTCAGCACTATTGATACCAGTTCTTATAGTCATGGAGATATGATTTAATTGATTGGTGTTTAACACCACTTTCAGCACTATTGATCCCAGTACTTATAGTCATGGAGATATGATTTGATTGATTGGTGTTTAACACCACTTTCAGCACTATTGATCCCAGTACTTATAGTCATGGAGGTATGATTTGATGGATTGGTGTTTAACACCACTGTCAGCACTATTGATATTAGTACTTATTATCATGGAGATATGATTTGAATGATTTGAGTTTAACGCCACCTTCAGCACTTTTGTTACCATTACTTATAGTCATGGAGATATGATTTGCTTGATTGATTAGTGTTTAACACCACTGTCATCACTATTGATACTTGTACTTATTATCATGGAGATATGATTTGAATGATTTGAGTTTAACGCCACCTTCAGCACTTTTGTTACCATTACTTATAGTCATGGAGATATGATTTGATTTATTTGTGTTTAACGCCACTTTCAGCACTATTGATCCCAGTACTTACAGTCATGAAGTTATTATTTTATTGATTTGTGTTTAATGCCACTTTATGCACTATTGATCCAAGTACTTAGTCATGGAGATATGATTTGATTGATTGGTGTTTAACACCACTTTCAACACTATTGATCCCAGTACTTATAGTCATGGAGATATCATCTGATTGATTTGTGTTTAACGCCACTTTCAGCACTATTGATACTAGTACTTATAGTCATGGAGAAGTGATTTTATTGATTGGTGTTTAATGCCACCTTCAGCACTATTGATCCCAGTTCTTATAGTCATGAAGTTATGATTTAATTGATTTGTGTTTAACGCCACATTATGCACTATTGATCCCAGAACTTATAGTCATGGAGATTAATCTGATTGATTTGTGTTTAACGCCACTTTTAGCACTATTGATAGTAGTACTTATAGTCATGGAGATATAATTTGAATGTTTGAGTTTAACGCCACCTTCAGCCCTGTTGATACTTGTACTTATAGTCATGGAGAAGTGATCTGATTGATTGGTGTTTAATGCCACCTTCAGCACTCTTCATCCCAGTACTTAAAGTCATGGAGATATGATTTAATTGATTGGTGTTTAACACCACTTTCAGCACTATTGATACCAGTACTTATAGACATGAAGATATGATTTAATTGATTGGTGTTTAACGCTACTTTCAGTACTATTGATACCAGTACTTATAATCATGGAGATATGATCTGATTTGATTGGTGTTTAACGCCATTCTCAGCACTATTGATACTAGTACTTATAGTCATGGAGATATGATCTGATATGATTGATTGGTGTTTAACGCCACTTTCAGCACTATCGATCCCAGTACTTATAGTGATTAGTCATGGAGATAAGATTTGATTTGATTATACTAGTATTTAATAATTTTTAATTCACTAGGTTTTATTGAATAACAACATGAACAAGTCAATTTGAAATTTGCATTTGGGTTTAAAATTTTTACAATTTTACAATATCATAGAACTATTTTTTCCAAGAGCAATGAAGAGATTATAATGTATACATTCACAAATACATTGTTTTTCATTTTCAAATTTATCCAACATAACCTTTGTTATTATCTATATAATTTTTTTTTTTGCATATATCCATCCATCTCTGTTTTTAGATGGTGTTTACCTATTTTGCATACTGCTAGTCAATCTTTAAATGCTTTCGATTCCAAATAATTTGTTTATTTTTTTTTTTGAAAACAGTATTTTCACAAAAATCTTTCCAATTATTCAGAAAAACAAGATGTGTATATATGCATAAAAAGAGATTTATTAATATAGACATCAACCTAACAATACAATTAAGAAAAACAAAAACGAAACAAAACAGCTAACGGTTAATGGAAGTACAATGTATTGACTAGTGCCAATACTTCAAACTATAAACTATTTTCAGCTATACATGCTATATGAGGGATTTTAATAAATGAAATTAAATGTATGAAAATGTCCAAATTCTAACAATAAAAACAAAACATCCTCTGCCACTTTCACTGGAATTCATCATTTTGACATCAAAGTTGATTTAATCCTTTTCCCTTTAACAATGATTCTATTTCTATATGTCCTTTCTCCTGTGCTACATTGAGAGAATTTTTACCTTTAAAGTCACATTTATTGACATCAGCTGAATGTTGTAACAGTTCTTTAACAACATCAACATGTCCATTCTGACTTGCTATATACAGAGGTGATACATCATTATTGTCACACTTATTGACATCAGCTGAATGTTGTAACAGTTCTATAACAACATCAACATGTCCTTCCTGACTTGCTATATAAAGTGAAGAACATCCATCATCAGCACAAAGATCAATATCAACATCATCACACTGAAGAAGTACACGTACAACCTCTATCCTGTTGTAGTAACAAGCAATCTGTAATGGTGGGATGCCATCATTCATACATTTATTGACATCAGCTGAATGTTGTAACAGTTCTTTAACAACATTAACATGTCCTTCCTGACTTGCTATATACAGAGGTGATGCATCATTATGGTTACACTTATTGACATCAGCTGAATGTTGTAACAGTTCTTTAACAACATTAACATGTCCTACCTCACTTGCTATAGCCAGAGGTGATGCATCATTATTGTTACACTTATTGACATCAGCTGAATGTTGTAAAAGTTCTTTAACAACATCAACATGTCCATTATGACTTGCTGTATACAGAGGTGATACTCCATCATTGTTACACTTATTGACATCAGCTGAATGTTGTAACAGTGCTTTAACAACATCAACATGTCCTTCCTGACTTGCTATATAAAGTGAAGAACATCCATCATCAGCACAAAGATCAATATCAACATCATCACGCTGAAGAAGTACACGTACAACCTCTATCCTGTTGTAGTAACAAGCAATCTGTAATGGTGGGGTGCCATCATTCATACATTTATTGACATCAGCTGAATGTTGTAACAGTTCTTTAACAACATTAACATGTCCTTCCTGACTTGCTATATACAGAGGTGATGCATCATTATGGTCACACTTATTGACATCAGCTGAATGTTGTAACAGTTCTTTAACAACATTAACATGTCCTACCTCACTTGCTATAGCCAGAGGTGATGCATCATTATTGTTACACTTATTGACATCAGCTGAATGTTGTAACAGTTCTTTAACAACATCAACATGTCCATTATGACTTGCTGTATACAGAGGTGATACTCCATCATTGTCAAACTTATTGACATCAGCTGAATGTTGTAATAGTGCTTTAACAACATCAACATGTCCATTATGACTTGCTATATTCAGAGGTGATACACCATTATTGGTACATTTATTGACATCAGCTGAATGTTGTAACAGTTCTTTAACAACATCAACATGTCCATTCTGACTGGCTATATACAGAGGTGATGCATCATTATTGTTACATTTATTGACATCAGCTGAATGTTGTAACAGTTCTTTAACAACATCAACATGTCCATTCTGACTGGCTATATACAGAGGTGATGCATCATTATTGGTACATTTATTGACATCAGCTGAATGTTGTAACAGTTCTTTAACAACATCAACATGTCCATTCTGACTGGCTATACACAGAGGTGATGCATCATTATTGTTACATTTATTGACATCAGCTGAATGTTGTAACAGTACTTTAACAACATTAACATGTCCTTCCTGACTAGCCAATAATAAAGGAAACCAACCATTCTCTATACAATAATTAACATCACTATTCCTACTTATCAACCATTTAACGAGGTCAACTGTACCCATATAACAACTTCCACCTAGTGCTATATCTTTACTGTGAATATCTTTAGTACAAACAAGGTCTTGTTGCATTGGTAGATCAAGTTGGTTTAAAAGTGTTATGAAATTTTCAGTAAATGTTGTAGAATCCATGTTTCTGTTGCGACATACACTGTATACATAACCGTTCTCCCAGTCTGTCAGTAACCTATCTATATATCTATTTATATAACTATCAGGTATTCTTATTACAAACTCTATTTCTGTGCCCATGTTATCTGTTATCTTCCAAAGAAATCTCTCTTCAATGAAACCAGTATTAGCATGATCAATGAAAATCTGTAACATCTTCTCCCCAAAGTACTTAGCTAGGAAATCAAACAACTTATCATGGATTATTTTGTATGTGTTATCCTCCTTGACCACATAGGTACCTTCAAGTGTTTCCAGGGATTTCTTTAAGCGTTTGATAGATGTTCCTTTATTCAGTTCACATTCTTCTAGTAAATCTTCTATGACTGCTCCGATCTTCTTAACTTTTGGTGACAAGTTTTCTTCTGTTAATGTGTTGTTGAACATCACACAAAGGACTAAGCTACAATACTGCATCTTACCAGCATCACTTTCTCCATACATTTGTACAAGTTGATCTTTGAAAACTTCAAAAGGATTTCTAAAAAAAGAGGTAACGCTTACATTCTTCTGGAGGTTCTGTTTATGATATAAGCTACATAAAAGCGGGAAAAAGTCATATTTTTCTGACAATTCCTTTACTTCATCAGTATTTTCCTTAAAGTACACTTCAGCTAAAGCCAATTTTTCAGCAGCACTAAGTTTGAGTTCTTGTGAACTTAAATCAATGTTACACATTTTGAAAATAGAGAGATTGCTAAATAGTTCATCTTTGTAAACCTCCAATCTACATGTAGAGATGATTTTACAACATTTGTCTACGAGAAGAGATTTTATGTGTTCAAGACTTTGTTTCCAGTCAGTGTAAATTTGTTGATTAAGAGTATATCTGCCACAGACATCATCAAAGACAAACAATGTTTTCCGCCCATGTTTAAACCATTTTCCAATATCTTCTGGTTTACTGCATGGAATAACAGTATAGCCATGTTTCGTCATCATGAGGCCAATGTGTTTAGTAAGAAAACTTTTTCCAGTGCCAGAATTTCCAACCAGGGTAACTGAACTTTGTGTGAAAACTTTTTGCATTACATGTTTCTCTGCTTCAGTACTAACAAACTGTTGATCATCCTTTTTCCACTGTTCCAACCGTTTTTCGAACTGCTCTGTAAAATATGAAATTCAATAAATTAACTATATGTTTAAGTTCAAATTTCAAGGAGTAATATCACAAATATAAAGTATGTGACATCCAGTTTCATCATGTTCATGTTTAGTTTTTGTTTTTAAGCACCATATTGCATGTATTTTGTTTTATTCAGTGTACCAATAAAATATTTTTAAAACTTAAGATAATTTTCTTCTTTGCAAGGAAATGTGGTTTGAAATTAATTTCAAGTAAAATGGTAAAATTTCTTTACTTAAAGTCATAAGAAACCTCAAATCAAAAAAAAAATTTCTGAAGAAAATTCGTTAATTTATTCATATTTAGAAGAAGTTTATTTTATTTTTATTGCTTCCTTTACCGGAAGCAATTCCCCCGACATATTTTCCGTATGCAAAGTGACCTCAGTGTGACCCATCTCGTAAAAATCTGGTGATCACAATACGCATGGATGTCCTTAGAATAAACTATTATCTGTATTTACATGTTAAACACATGCTCAATTTCCATGCTTTTTTGTTGATTTTTTGTCGATTATTGACAAACAGTTACAATCGTTAAACTTCGGCTTCAAAAACACGAACTTTAATTACCTGCCATATTTTCACAACAACACTGACCGATTGAAAAATTTTTTTACGATTATACGAAATTTAACTGAAAAAAATGATAAATTTGTGAACAGAAGACTAAGTTTATGACGTTTCTATGCATTGGTTCAAGAATTGGAAGAACATTATTTTTCACCGGTCACTCATTTCTTATGACTTCAAATCATACTGTTAAATGCCAGCTAAACAAAGACTAATAGGGGAATATCAGTGGTGGTATTACCACATAAGAAAAGTACTCTATCGTGACAATTAGAATTGAGAATAGAAATGGGAAAGTATGTTATTATTAATCATTCTTGTGACATTCTTCATGTTTTGTAGTACATGTAACTTATATGTGTTCACACTATATGTACTATGTTTATTTAAAGTTTTCGTCATAAAATTAATAAGAGCATGGTTTATTATCCCAAAGCACTTATTTTCTGTGCGTTTTCAAGTCAGTGTCCCAGATCCCCTAAAAGTGCTAAAACAAAGTTGATAAATACAAACTAGAAAACTTACACTGCATGCACATTTTTTGTGTCATAGATACAAATGATAAATACTGATGCCAAAAAGCCAATCATTTTCCTTTTGTTTAATTTCATGTTACATGCAAAACTGATGTTGTACTATTATACCACTGTCCCAGGTTAGGGGAGGGTTGGGATCCCGCTAACATGTTTAACCCCGCCACATTTTTTATGTCTGTGCCTGTCCCAAGTCAGGAGCCTGTAATTCAGTGGTTGTCGTTTGTTAATGTGTTACATATTTTTTTTTCGTTCATTGTTTATATAAATAAGGCCGTTTAGTTTTCTGATTTTAATTGTTTTACATTGTCATATCGGGCCTTTTATAGCTGACTATGCGGCATAGACTTTGCTCATTGTTGAAGGCAGTATGGTAACCTTTAGTTGTTAATGTCTGTGTCATTTTGTCTTATTGGCAATCATACCACATCTTCCTTTTGTATACTTAAATAATATTAAGTGCCTAACAACATTTTTGTTGTATTAGTCGTAAAACTATTCCATTGTGAAATGGCAGCCAACAGATAGTGTGAAAATGGAAGGAAAACAAAACATTTTTTGACACCAAATATCAATTCATGACATCATATTCTACCTTTATATATTATAATTGTCTTTATAGCTCACCTGGCCCAAAGGGCCAAGTCAGCTTTTCTCATCACTTTGCGTCTGTCGTCTGTTAACTTTTACAAAAAATCTTTTCCTCTGAAACTACTGGGCCAAATTAAACCAAACTTGGTTACAATCATCATTAGGGTATCTAGTTTAAAAAATGTGTCCGGTGACCCGGCCGACCAACCAAGATGGCTGCCATGGCTAAAAATAGAACATAGGGGTAAACTGCAGTTTTTGGCTTATATCTCAAAAACCAAAGCATTTACAGCAAATCTGCTAAGGGGATAAAATTGTTAATCAGGTCAAGATCTATCTGCCCTCAAATTTTCAGATGAATTGGACAACCCGTTGTTAGGTTGCTGCCCCTGAATTGGTAATTTTAAGGAAATTTTGCCGTTTTTGGTCATATCTTGAATATTATTATAGATAGAGATAAACTGTAATCAGCAATAAAGTTCAGCAAAGTAAGATTTACAAATAAGTCAAATGACCAAAATGATTAGTTGATCCCGTAAGGAGTTATTGCCCTTTATAGTCAATTTTTAACCATTTTTCGTAAATCTTAGTTATCTTTTACAAAAATCTTCTCCTCTGAAACTACTGTGCCAAATTAAACCAAACTTGGCTACAGTCATCATTAGGGTATTTAATTTATAAAATGTGTCCTGTGACTTGGCCAACCAACCAAGATGGCCGCCATGGCCAAAAATAGAACATAGGGGTAAAATGCAGTTTTTGGCTTATATCTCAAAACCAAAGCATTTACAGCAAATGTGACACGGGGGTAAAATTGTTAATCAGGTCAAGATCTACATGCCCTGAAATTTTCAGATGATTCAAACAAACCATTGTTAGGTTGCTGCCCCTGAATTGGTAATTTTAAGGAAATTTTGCTGCTTTTGGTTATTACTTTGAATATTATTATATATATATAAAGATAAACTGTAAATAGCCATAATGTATGGCAAAGTAAGACATTAAAATAAGTCAACATGACCAAAATGGTCAATTGACCCCCTAAGGAGTTATTGCCCTTTATCATGTTTATAGTCATTTTTAACAATTTTCATAAAATTTGTAAATTTTTAATAACTTTTTCCACTGTAACTACTTGGCCAAGTTTATTATAGATGGAGATAATTGTAAGCAGCAAGAATGTTCAGTAAAGAAAGATCTACAAACACATCACCATCACCAAAACACAATTTTGTCATGAATCCATCTGTGTCCTTTGTTTAATATTCACATAGACCAAGGTGAGCGACACAGGCTCTTTAGAGCCTCTAGTTTTATAAGTTGTTAGTGGCTTTGAAATAGCTGTCAGTAACTGCGAGTACTCTCAGATCTGTACTCAGTATCTTTTTGTAGGTTGGATGTATAAGTACCCAGCCACGTCCACTTGTATTTGTAGTATTTGTATTTTTATCCATCTGATCAGTTACTTAGTCTCTCAGGAGCATGTAATTCAGTGTTTGTCATGATTATGTGTGACATGTTTGTTTTTCGTTCATTTTTTTGTAAATAATTTAGACCGTTAGTTTTCTCTTTTGAATTGCTTTACATTGTCATTTGGGGGCCTTTTTTATAGCTGACTGTGCGGTATGCATGGTACGGGCTTTGCATTTGTGTGTCATTTGGTCTCTAGAGTTGCCTCATTGGCAATCATACCACATCTTCTTTTTTTATATTTTTTAAAATTATTTGATAATTGATCAGTAGTTTGACCATGTTCACTCCTCTTTCAGCACTTTTGGATATTTTGTTATGGTCAGGTTTTATTATTGGAGGAAAGTGGAGTGTTCAGAGAGAAAAATTTGACCTTTGACAGGAAAACTGACAATCCAAGTCAATTTAGACATGTTAGATTATAGTCCAGCACATCTGCCACGTATAAGGTTCAAACTTACAACCTCAGTGTTGACAGGCGAATAATACAGTACTTGAAATATTTGGACCACTTATCCACTGAGGCCCTTTTTTTTTAATTCTAAGAACTTTGAATGTTTACATATTTTGGTATTATTCTTGAAAATTGAGGCCAACAATGAATTGTTACACCAAAAAATTAGGTAGAATTTCAAGTCATACTTAAGAAGCAAATTTAAAAACTGAAAAAGGCAGCCAACAGATAGTTTTAAAACTCAGAACCGATTAAGAATAGCACAGTATACTTGTTTATCAATTAAATGGTAGCTTGAAAGATGTTCCTTAAAATTTTGCATTTATAATATAAACTGTCTACATATAACAAATCATGACAATGTATAATGTACAACAATTGAACAAGCTTGTATATATTTTTGAGCAATACTTTTGGAATAATTGCATTTAAAACAGTTTATAGATGGACAGACAAAGTAAAAAGTATATAGCGATTTATCCTCGATACTTGCCCTTATCAATCCACACATATGTATTTTCCAGTTATATGAACTAAAGATGCTGAGTTAAACGATTAAGTAATGTTCCAATGTCCTACATCAATAAACTTACCAAGTATATGTTTAGAAATAACTTCATCATGATTCATCTGAATATCTAAAAAAATAAAAACAACAAATTATGTACATGGTACTCTCAGATTTGAACTTGTTGTCTTTTGTGCTTTGTATCAATCTGGTGAGTTAATAGAAATGAGATGATAAGCCCTTTTAACTGATGTCTATAGTTTGTTCTTGTTTTGTACTGTTACATCACTGTCCCAATTTAGGGGAGGGTTTAAATACCGGTACACATGTTTAACCTCGCCACATTATGTATGTTCATGCCCCAAGTCAGGAGCCTGTAATTCAGTGATTGTCATTTTTTGCTGTGTATCATCATGATCATATTTCATACATAAATCAGGCTGGTAGCTGTCTTGTTATAATTGTTTCACATTTGTCATTTTAGTGCCTTTAATAGCTTACTTTGAGGTATGGATTTTGCTCATTGTTGAAGACCGTATGGTGACCTATATTTGCTTACTTTGATATCATTTGGTCTCTGGCAGAAATTTTTCTCATTGGCCATCTTACCACATATACTTGTTTTCCTACCAACAGTTATAAATAAGTTTTTCCTTACACCAAAAATACATGGCCTAATACTAAACAGAGAGCACTGAAATGTCTTACCTAGGATGTAATTTGAAAAAAAGGCAGGATGACAATTTATGTAAAAAAAAGTCAGGTTAAACTAATAAAAAAAAGGCAGGATCGAAAACAGTGAAAAATAAAAAGGCAGGACAAAGATCAAAATTAAGAAAAAAAAAATGCAGGACAACATTTTTCATCCTAGCCCTTCCATTTAACAAGAGGCTGTCACAACGACAGCAAACAGGATTTATTAACATTTATTTGTGTCCTGGCAATATCACAAGAACCATAACTGATGAATGCTGAAAGTGAAAATCGTCAATATCAAATTTGACCTCCATTTTGTAGTCAGTATCAACATATTAAAATTTGAAAAGCTTAGATTGAATGGTTCATTAGTAAATGCAACAACGTGAATGGAAACACCATTTTATGATCTTTCAAGAACCATAACTCCTGAACGGTAAAAGTTAAAATCATCATTATTGAACTTGACCTCTATTTTGTCATCAGTAACAACATATAAAAATTTCAAAAGCTTTGGTTGAATGGTTCATGAGAAAATGCATGGACACGACTGGAAACACCATTTTTCAATCTTTCAAGGACCATAACTCCTGAACGGTAAAAGTCAAAATCGTCATTATTGAACTTGACCTCCATTTTGTCATCAGTAACAATGCATTAAAATTTGGGAAGCTTTGGTAGAACAGTTCATGCGTAAATGCACGGACACGACTGGAAACACATTTTTCAATCTTTCAAGAACCATAACTCCTGAACGGTAAAAGTCAAAATCACCATTATTGAACTTGACCTTCATTTAGTTGTCAGTAACAACGTATTAAAATTTTAAAAGCTTTGGTTGAACGGTTCATGAGTTAATGCACGGACAACATTTGATTGCCGCCCGCCCGGCTGCCCGACAGCCCGACCGCCTGGCCGCCCGCCGTACATCCCCAAATCAATAACCAACATTATTGTCACAAAAATCCGGTTAAAAATCAAATGGTAGCTCCCTTAGGCCGATAGTTTTTTCGTTTGAATTGATTTACATTTGTCATTTCAGGACCTTCTATAGCTGACTATGATATGGGATTTGCTGATTGTTGAAGGCCGTACGGTGAACTATAGTTGTTCATTTCTTTGTCATTTGGTCTCTTGTGAAGAGTTGTCTCATTGGCAATCGGTTGCCGGAAAGAGCATACCTAAGTCTCGCTTTTTGACTCCATTAAGGCGAGACAAAATCTGATTATTAAAGTGAATTTATTCAAAGGACCATAATTACACTGCACAAAATCATCATACCTGATCAAAATTCGAACTTGATCTGTAACTTGTCATGATAAAACTATATATACCAATTATCAAATCAATATCTTTAAGCACTATGAAAAAAGTGTGGAAAACTGATTTGACAAACTGACGGAAGGACAGACAGACAGACAGAGTGCAAACCTAAAGTCCTCTTCGACAATAGCTGTAGATAATCACATTAAGGGTAAAACTGCTGCAAATGTTTGCACCTGTCCTAAGTCAGGAATCTGATGTACAGTAGTTGTCGTTTGTTTATGTAATTTATACGTGTTTCTCGTTTCTCGTTTTTTTATATAGATTAGACCATTGGTTTTCCCGGTCGAATGGTTTTACACTAGTAATTTTGGGGCCCTTTATAGCTTGTTGTTCGGTGTGAGCCAAGGCTCGATGTTGAAGGCCGTACATTGACCTATAATGGTTAAATTGTTTTCTTTTTTTTTTTAGATTGTTATTTGGATGGAGAGTTGTCTAACTGGCACTCACACATCTTCCTATATCTATAAGACAATCAACATCAATTTGAAAAAATATACATCTTTCCGTCTTGCCTGAAGTTCAGTGAACTATATTATATATATGGTTACCTTTTTTCTCTTGTCTGTCTTTGAGTTTCTTCATTCCTGAAACAAGACAAACTGTCTAGGTGTTTCATACTAGTCTAAATATTTCTATAACTGAAACCCAACATTGTACAACATAATTTTGTCATAAAGGTAAAGAAAAAACAATATTTATATTTCAAGTCATTTGTTTATCAATAATTTTACAAAATTGAAGAATTAACAAATTGAACACAACTGACGAAAATGTTAAAAGAATTAATAAATTACTATTAGCAGTTAAGGTACTAGTAGATGGGGTGTCTAAATATTGGCCAATAGATTTTTCTTAATCTTCTGTAAGACTTCTTTTTCAATGAACTTTCAAAATTTAGTATAAAAACTGGAAGTTTGGGACCATATTTTGTTGTTAAAATACATTGAAATTTACGAAATCACAGTTATTTTATAAGTGTAATATTAGGGCAACTTAATTCTTTTTATTGAGGAAACAACAAACAATAGATTTTTTTTAAATTCAATGAGGTGATTGCTTTTCAAAATACCTTCGAAATATCAAATAAAATAAGGGGGTCACAAGCCTTATTTTCTTGGAAATAAAACCAAGTGAATGTGTGAGCTACTGGTCACTAATGATACCCCTGCCCTGCTAACAGTATAAGGTAAACAGAAGTTGTTGAGTGATCAATCTGAAAACACATCACACGGTATAGCTGACTCATATAAACCTTGAAACCAAATTTCAGAAATCCTTGTTATGTAGTTCCTTAGAAAGATGCGACGAAAAATATTCAAGGGACGGACAGACGGACTGACGGATGGACGGATGGACAGACGAAGGACGGACGGACAGACAGAGGTAAAACAGTTTACCCCGAAATTTTTAAAGCAGGGGTATTAAAACATAACTTGTCCTTTCAAATTCAATATAATTATTTGTCCTTGATTTCAAACGGACTTTCCAGAAAATTTAAATACAAGAGTGCACACGCTGAAATGTCTCACCTTCTTTACTAACCATTGATTTTATGTTGATAGTCCTAAATATAAAGCTCAACTACAACTATCATATAAACTTAATAAGATCCCAGAAAATGAGGTCAAGGTCAGATAAACCAAACTGGAAATACATGAACACCTTGCAATCATTCCATACACCAAATATTGCCTCAGTATCACTGAACTAGTATATATTTGTTTAGGGGCCAGCTGAAGGACGCCTCCTGGTGCGGGAATTTCTCGCTACATTGAAGACCTATTGGTGACCTTCTGCTGTTGTGTTTTTTTCTATGGTCGGGTTGTTGTCTCTTTGACACATTCTCCATTTCCATTCTCAATTTTATTTAAATATAGTTGACTTATCGCACAGAGTATCTTAAGAAACAAACTGAACAAGGAAAACATTGATCAATGAACCATGAAAATGAGGGCAATGTCAGATGTACCCTGCCAGACAGACATGTACACCTTACAATCATTACATGCTTTAAATATAGTTGACCTATTGCATACAGTATCCAAGAAACAAACTTAACCAGGAAAACTTAAGATTGACCAATGAACCAGGAAAATGAGGTTATGGTCAGATGATAATTTCCAGACAGACATATACACCTTTTAATCATTCCATACCCCATATATAGAGTTGATCTATTGCTTAAAGTACAGGAAAAACAGACCAAAAAACAAAAAATTAACATTGAGCAATGAAACGTAAAAATGAGGTCGAGGTCAAATAAACATGCCAAACTGACATGTACATCGTAAAATATGTTCATTCACCAAATATACATGATATAGTTGACCTATTGTATACATGGTATACAGTGTTAGAAAAACAGATCAAAACACAAAAACTTAACTTCAACCACTGAACCATGAAAATGAGGTCAAGGTCAGATCACACCTGCCAGTTGGACATGTACACCTTACAATCATTACATACACCAAACATAGTAGACCTATTGCATACAGTTTAAGAAAAACAGACAAAACACAAGAACCTAACTATAACAACTGAACCATGAAAATAAAGTCAAGGTCAGATAACACCTGCCAGTTGGACATGTACACCTTACAATCATTCCATACACCAAATATAGTAGACCTATTGCTTATAGTATCTGAGAAATGGACTTGACCACGAAAACTTAACCTTGTTCACTGATCCATTCAATGAGGTCAAGGTCAAGTGAAAACTGTCTGACAGGCATGATGAAGACCTTGCAAGGAACGCACATACAACATGTACCAAATATGGTTATACTATTACTCATATTAAGAGAGAAATTAAGAATACTAAAATTCTTAACTTTTTTTTCCAGTAGTCACTGAACCATGACAATGAGGTCAAGGACAATGGACATATAACAGACGGAAACTTCGTAACATAAGGCGTCTATATACAAAGTAGGAAGGATCCAGGTCTTCACTTTCTGAAATATTAAGCTTTTAAGAAGTTAGCTAACGCCGCTGCCGCCGGATCACTATCCCTATTTCAAGCTTTATGCAACAGAAGTTGCAGACTCAACAATAATTAAAAAACAGTTTTTTAATAGTTCCTCTCTTTTCTGATTTAGCAATATGTTTGTTTCCAACACTAGATCATTCCTCTTACAGTTAATTAAACATATATATTGATGAAAACGTGTCTTTTTTTCGTTGAATTGTATACTTTATTTTTTTTTAAGCATATTATGTGTCCAATTGATATATTGGGACTGCCTGAGAGGGGGGCCCACTCCAGTCACGCTTAAGTAATTCTCTAAATAATCAACCAATTTTTTCTCCCAAAAGGGGGAGTAGGGGCTGGTCCCCTCCCCCCTTAAATTTCACCTCTGAATAGATACACTCAATATGCTCTGATGTATAAGAAAATGGGCAGATTTTTATAATTGTTTTATAATTATGTAAAATTGATAATATATATTGGAATCATCGAAGTAAATCAGGTACAATATTAATTTCAGAATCTGCTATAATTACCTATTTGACACAATTGTATTTCTTGATCTGACAATTCTGTCTTATCCATATCAGTAGCAACATCATGGTATTCTCCGTGTCGTACAGCTTCAAGAAGGTTTTTGTATGCATCTCCACCTTTGCGAATCAATTTGTTGTATAAAAGTCTATTACTTTCCTGTTGAGTGAGTAAAGAATTACAAATTTCCTCTTTTTCTTCTGTACTTAAAACATCAGACTGATACAGGTGGTCAGCTATGTCTGTTTTGGAGTCAACACCATGGACAAACATCATGTAATTCTTTTGTAGTTTAACTTTGTGATTATTTAAAACTGAAATACAAGAAAGGTATGAATGAAATATACTCCTCCTCTTTCACACACATACTTTTTACAACTGTGATTGGCTGTTTTGTTAAAGTTACTACATTAAGTATCAATTGCAGGAGTAATTTTTCGTTGTTGAAAATAACAGGGGCTGATCCAGCTATTTTTAAACGGGGGTTCCTAACCCAGGATAAAGGGGGGGGGGGGGTTCCAACTATATGTTCCCAATGCATTGATCGTCAAAAATGGGGGGGTTCCAACACCATGGCCAACTAGACATGCTAGAGGAGTCTGAAAACACCATGGCCACTTAGAGGAGTCTGACAACACCATGGCCAACTAGAGGAGTCTGACAACACCATGGCCAACTAGAGGAGTCTGACAACACCATGGCCAATTAGAGGAGTCTGACAACACCATGGCCAATTAGAGGAGTCAGACAACACCATGGCCAATAAGGGGAGTCTGATAACACCATGGCCAATTAGAGGAGTCTGACAACACCATGACCAACTAGACATGCTAGAGGAGTCTGACAACACCATGGCCAACTAGAGGAGTCTGAAAACACCATGACCAACTAGAGGAATCTGACAAAACCATGGCCAATTAGAGGAGTCTGACAACACCATGGCCAATTAGAGGCTCTTAAGAGTCTGTGTCACCCAACTGGAGATATGTACAACTTGAAAAATTACCATCATTGTAGAGCTACAATATATTGCATGACTAAAATCTCTTTCTTGTTGACCTTAAGAGATTATCATGATTAGCTTAGGTTACCTGGTAGATCTAATGAACCTGTCAGTGATATTTACCTATGAATTTTAAGCCTACAAAATCCGAAACAATTTGACAGCAGTGATAATGACACCCCTTACTGAAAAAATCAGCCTCCTGCAAACATTTGCTGCAAGTCTGCTGCGAACTTGCAGCGAACATAGAGTCCGTGTTTGCGGCGTGTTTGCTGCAAATACGCTGCAGGTCTGCTGCAAACAATTTACCATGCAAATGAGTGTTTGCCGCAGACCTGCTGCAAACATTTATATGCAAATGAGTGTTTGCTGCAGACCTGCTGCAATCATATTTATGCAAATTAATCTTTCTCCTGCCTGTTTGCTGCAGACCTGCTGCAAACATTTATATGCAAATGAGTGTTTGCCGCAGACCTGCTGCAAACATATTTATGCAAATTAATCTTTCTCTTGCGTGTTTGCTGCAGACCTGCTGCAAACATTTTTATTCAAATCAATCTGTTATACAATTAACCAATGTCAAGTTGTGTGCACATAATTTTATCTATCGGCCTAGCCAAGATCAGATGTGCATTTCATATTGGGTCTATGTTATAGGCTTGTAAAGACAAGAAGATAAACTTTACATAAGTAATACATCTTTGAACTGAAGAAGAGAATGTAGGGCTTCACAATGAATATCAAATATTATGTATAGGTGTTACCGTTTTGAAAAAAAAACACTAAAATACACGCTGAAAATGGGCAAAATTTCACGTTATGTTGTTTCATTTAAAATTTCGCTGTTTTTATCATTTGATAGTTAATTTCAACTACATTATTGGTTCATTGTTATAGACAATTTATTCATCTTTCTTTTACTGGTTGTTGCAACAAAAAATCTTCAGTGGTTACAAAGTTATGATAAAAAGTTGAATACTATGCGCTTGTTATGCAATTTTGTACTTTTGATTTTAGCTTGCTCAGTGTAGTGATAAAAGAGAAAAATAAATCAAATTTATGCTATTATGTGTTTTGTTTTCTCTTCTAGTATATACATTATAGAAAAAATACCTCATTTATCAAAATTGCAGTACCCTAGCTGGAGATATATGCCATCAAAGTTGAATATACAAATAAAGTGAAAAAATGTCTTGTCCGTAGACATGCATTCCCTAGTAAACTGGAAGCATAATTACATTAATGTTACATTGCTAAGTTCCTGTTCTTTTGTAGATATGAAAACACTACTAACATTTTTTTCTACCATCTATTAGTAAAGGGAAAAAAATCAAAAATATGTCAGAATGTCTTGTCCGTAGACACATGTCTTGTCCGTAGACATGTCTTTTTATCAATATTGCTTAGCTTCATGGGTCTTAATAAGTCCTATGTGTTGTTTAAACTTAGAAATATCTTATTTTTAATAAATAAATGGTAATTTAAGTGTTCTCAATTTTTGTAAAATTACTTTACAGGAGTGGATTTTAAAAAGTGTCAGATTATCAGTCATAAAAAGGAAACCTTATTTTACTCCAATATTGTTTATTCCAGTTGCTGCATACCTTAAAAGATTAACTAAATCAAATGAAGAAAAAGTATTTCTCTCTCTCTAACTTTCTCTTTTGCATTTCAGTATTAACAGCAGATGAGGAAGTGTCTACGGACAAGACACTTGTACATAACAAGTATTAAATTCAATTATATGTCTGCTATGGAACTTAAATCTTATTTATAGGTGATGAAAGTTATCTATTCAAATTAAAACTCAGTATTTTCAACATAAATATAGTCACAATTAATTCTAACAAATTTTTTTTTTAACTGAAATTGTCTTGTCCGTAGACATCACCACAATATATTTGTATCCAATTTCCTTGAGTTCAGCATAATTTGATAGGTAAAATGTATGTTATTTTTTCAAGAGAACACATTCAACTATCTGACTATGTCAAAATTGAGTTTTAATAATAGTTTGATTGTTTTAAACAGTCAGATATGTGGATTTCAGTTAAAAGAATGTGTCTTCATTTTGGCTTAATCAATAAATTATTGAGATATGTAAAGAATTGTGGGTACATTTTTATATTTTCCAAAATTTAAAAAACACAACTTAAAATTTAATTAGTAACTTTTAATCTTAACTTTAACAATTATCTTTGAAAGCATTTAATTGAATATCAATAAAACGTCTTGTCCGTAGACATTATCAAAATGTATTTGTTTCCATTTTCCTCAAAGTTAAGCATCATTTGATAGATAAACCTGATAAAATGTATGTTTTTTTTCTTCAAGAGAACACTTTCAGCAATATCAAAATTAGGTTTTAATAGTTCATTTCATTAAATATGAATACAATGTTTTGTCCGTAGACAAAACATATAAATTGTATTGCTAAGTTTGATTGTTTATTGTACGAATATGCATCAAGTTATTTTAATGTTCTATACACCAAAAGAAAGGTTTTTTTTGGAAGTTTTGTTATCTATAGATAAGTTTAGATACAGTTTTATCAGATAAGATTAATGATCAAAGAAAGCTACTGTTGTTTGAAATAACTGAGTTAAACATGTTCTTGTCAATTTTTTTTCAATTAAAATGTTTGATATTCAATAATTCAAAACATATTTTGTTGTCTTTTTCATTGACCAAAAATCTGACACTGGTGACAATGTCTTGAAGGCAACCAATACAGAAAATTATACAGTTTTTAAACACCATTTATTTAATAAAAAAATTAAATATTTCTTCCAAAACTGGATCTAATTAAATAAATGCTTCCAGTGTTAGCCTAACAATGGCAATTTTTCATAATTTAAACCATTTTGGAACCAAAATATCAAAAGAGTTTTTCCCTGAGGTGATACTCATTTTTGACTTCATGTGAAACACAAAATGCACATCTGATTGTGGCTAGGCCGTATATTACACAGCAAATTCTGAAAAAGTTATGTTACATCCATCCATTCATAAAATAATTCAATTACTTTATCATTTGAAAAATTATCATAGCATAAGTTTATACCTTTTTTAAAACATGTTTAATAAGTTAAATTAATTCCAAGTACGTTCTCAAATGAATTACATGCATAAATCTAAAGTTAAAAAGATTTATTTGAAATTTTCTTTGCGCATGTATATGATTATATATATTTACAGCTATACATGCTATAGTTAAACTAAAATTGTCACAAAATTCAACTAGACTTACATATATTTTGTAAGTTATAATCCAGTCTAAGCATTTGAGGGAGTACTGTATATTGCATAGTTACATATTTGAAAATGTATTTTAAACCTCATGCAGATATCTGTGGAGGGAATGAATTTCATAAGTTAACATTCTACGATGAATATGTACTTACAAATAATGTCTTTAAAAACTAATCTGTTAATTGCACAACTATAATGCCTCCCTGAACACTAATATATATTATGACACAAACATCACCAACATTTTCAAATTTCAAATCTTTATCTTCCAGGAAGTTACCAATAGGCATGCTCAGTCGTTTTATGTATTTTCTTGCAATGCTCTTGCAAACATATAAAGTTGTCAAAGATTCCTGCAATCTAGCTGCGAACATCCCTTATATTCTAGTTTTTCCTGCAATCTTACTGCAAACATATTTGTTTCTGCAACCTTCCCGCAAGCTTGCAGCAAAAAGCTGCAATGTTTGCAGCTAGCTGCGAACATCTGCAAACATTATTCAAAGGGTTCCTGCAAGCATTTTGTTTGCAGCAGACCTGCAGCAAGTTTGCAGCAGATCTGCTGCAAACATTTCAGTTCTGTAAGGGACCTTCTTTTCCTGAAGTTACCTTATTTATCTGGATAGTTTCATTTCTAAGATTGATTATATGTCCGTAGCATATATCCTTTATCTTGTTATTTTGCTTGCTTTTGTTCAATTCTGCAACATGTGTAATTTCATCCTATCAGAGTTGAGATTTGTGACATCGTGCATTTCGTTACCATAATTAAGGTTCAATTAAAAAAAAAAAGTCCTAAACCTAAACTAGAACTGCATGTACTGACTGTTAAAACAACACAATCTTTATACAGTATGACCTTAGATCACTGAGCGCAAGTTTTGTTAAAATTTGTTCAGTAATTTATGAGGAGAAAATCTTTAAATAAACAGCTGGGTCATGAGCCCATGATACACCTGTCACATTTAATAAGCATAAAATTCTATAACTTCTCAATGTCATATCAGAAATTTCTTAAAAACTAAATGGAGGTTATCTTAATTGATATAAACCAGTCACCAAAGTTTAATAAAAACTACTCAAAGCACTTTAAAGGTATTGTCCGAAAACTAGAAAATTACACCTTTTTATGAATAAAATCCCATAACCAGTCAGAGCTGACGTAAATAAGTCATGTAAGTCTAAATCTGCGTTTGACTCATGCTCATAGAGCTCTAAATTTGCAAGTTTTAGGATTTGTCTCCCTTTAATACAAGACAAAATATGACTTTAATAAGTCAAATATTGTTAAGCAAGAAATAATTGACCAGAATCAAGAAGTTGCAAATTTCGACTCCGTAACAAGTCCATAAGTTATCAAAATTTGTTAATTTAAGACCCATGCATATTTATAAAGAGGGTCATGCATCTAAATCAAATAATGACAAAATTCAAAGACAATGCTTTGTCTTCTAAAGATAAATACAAATGGGAGTCTAAAAAATCAGAGATAATGTTAATTAACCTTACAATGCAACCACCTGGAACCACACTTAATGAGGTAAAAAATCTGTCTTTAGTGAGGATGTTCAATTACATAATTAAATATAGATAGATCAAGTCCTTGTGAACTCTCAGACAGGTTTTTGCTGTCATATGTGGTGTACTTTGGACTCCAAGTAAAATTAAAGTTTTTTCATCAACATAAATAGACCTACTTTAACAAGTCTGCTATTTTCTGACTTAGATAAGTCTAAAATTGAAAACATGAATACATGTTTTGACTTCTTTAAGTCAAAAACAAAAATCGACTTGTTTATGTCCGAGCTCTGACTGATAACTCGGAAGTGTAAAATCTAAAATTTATAAAAATTGAAAGGGAGCTAACATCATGTACATCAATTGATATATAAACAATTCTCCTAAGTTTCATGAGAACTTCTGAAAACATTTTTGAGTTATTGTCCGAAAACTGGAAAATCACCTCTTTTTTTTAATGAATAAAACTCCACAACTCGGAAACATAAAATCGAAAATTTAAAAAAAATCAAAAGGGAGCTCATGTGAATAGATATAAACAATTGACAAAAGTTTCTTGCAAATCGGTGAAAGCATTTTATGAGCTATTTTCCGAAACTGGAAAATCGCCCCTATTTTATGAATAAAACCCTAGAACTCAGAAAAGTAAAATCTAAATTTTATAAAAAATGAAAGGGAGCTCACATCAATAGATAATAACAATTCATCAAAGTTTTATGCAAATTGGTTGAAGCGTTTTTGAGTGAATGTCCGACATGTTGACGACAGACAGACGGACAGAGGTATACCATAATACGTCCTGTAAAGGGGCGTATAAAAAGTATATAATGGACAAGAAAACTAATGAACAATCATCATTTAATGCTACAACTCCTTAAAGGGGAAATAACTGTCTAATTAATGTTCACCGATTTGACTCAAATTCTAATATTTGATTGATAACATACTAAAATGTATGCATCAACATTACAAAAAGCCTAATATAAGCAATAAACAATGCATGGACTGGATAATATGTTTATGTTTCAGCATTTCATGTGTAATGTAGCCTAGACGCCATATAACATGTATAATTAACCATCAAGATGACCTCCTAATCAGCTAATACAACCAACTCTCATATAACCTATAGCTAATATTAACACGAAGGTTGGCGCCTGATAAAACGTCAATTGCTTTAAATATCTTATCAATTAGGTATATAACCTTTTGTAATTGCTTTTCTGAATTCGACAATTGGCTAGTTCAATTTGAAATCCATTTGAATCAAGGAAAGTTTATAAAGATGATCTGTTGAAAAAATACCCAATGGATGATTTTTTTCAGTGGTTAATATGGCATGCCGTTTTGCTATTCAATCTAACTTCAAGATATCTCATAAACTTTATAAGATATCTGATATAATAGTTCATTAGATATCTTATATAGTTTGTAAGATATCTTATAAAGTTTATAAGATATCTTAGTACATAGTTCATGAGATATGTTAGAAAATTTATGAGATATCTTTTAAAGTTTATAAGATATTTCATATTTCTTTATCAGATACCTTATAAATTATATGATATATATTACATGTATTATAAACTATATATAAGATACCTTATATACTATATAAGATATCTTATATAAAGTATTTATAAGATATCTTATATACTATATAAGATATCTTATAATCGATATTAGATATCTTCTTTATTATATAAGATATATATTTATATAAGATATCTTATATATCATATAAGGTATATTATTAAAGACATCGTATAGAAATTATAAGATAATTCATATAATATATCTTATATAATTTTCTTAAGATGATATCCTATAAAGTATATAAGATATCTTGTATAAAAAATATTTATAAGATATTTCATATACTTAATGAGATCTCTGATAAAATTTAGAAGATATCTTATAAAGTATATAAGATATATTATAAGTATATACGATATCTTATAAATATATAAGATATCTTATATATTTAATAAGATATCTTATAGTTTTTAAACTTTATAAGATATCTTATTAAATATATAGACGGCGTGCACAAATTTGACGGCAACTGTAAAATGCGCGTTTTAAAAAGTTTTTTACAATCGTGTTTAAGATATTTCTGAATAAGAATAAGAATAAGAATTTTTTTTATGATAAAATGATGAATGCATGCCATTAAAATCCACATTACTAGTAAGGTAAATTAAAATTTAATCTATAAAGCATGAAACGGACATATAGAAACGGCAAAAAATACGGTGTAACTTGTATCATTAACTAAGCATAAATAAGAGTTTTTGACCTAAAACTTATACAAATTCAACATATTTTCCTGCATTTTCGTATAGTAGAACTGTTTGAATTCGGACTCGGACATCACACTAAATTCAATGAAAAAAAAAATCAAAACAGATCATAGTAGATAAGTCTGGAATGATCTTCGTTATGTGTAAGAAGTAGTAATTTGGAAGGACTAATAATCGAAATGGAAGAAATATATGTAATTGCAATCTCTTTATTTTCAAAATAACTTGGTATTCCAAATGTGCATAACCTGAGGTTTAAAATTATCTGCAAAATATGAATGATTCGATAGTCTAGACTGAACACCTGATTTTTATTAATGTCCAGCTATTATGTTACAATCTAAAGAAATGACGTTTTAACGCTATTTTCTGAAAGGGGTCCACTACATAGTCGCTAATCATTTCCATTTCTCTGATCTGAACACATATTTATCTATATTTCCAGAATGTGCATTTGCTGCACTTTATTGTTCGAAAGAAAAAAGAAATATGTTGAACGTAAATATTTAAAGTTAGGTGATGAACTAAGTGTCCAGTGTTTTTGTGACGCGCTTGTTTTCTGGGGGAAAATGCCGACGTCGTAAATGATTTTAGTACTTTGAAGACGTTACGTTTGTGGACTCAGTTTTGTGTTAGCTGGTATAATATATGCCTTGTTTACCAAAGTTAAGATGATAGTGCATCATGTGCAATGGTATTCATGTATTACAACTTCCCTGGTCTGAATCCAATAACTTCTTCAATCAGTGTACAGGTGAAACTTAATATACATTTTCCGTTTTTACAGGCCAGGAAAATGATATTATTTTTCGTTTTAGATTGTATGCATAAAAAATTCCCAATTGGGGTAAAAATTCCCAATTTGATGTTCAAGGGACCCATTTGAAAACACCTGGAATCATCCCTGAGTTTATCTCTATCTATAATAATATTCAAGATAATAACTAAAAACTGTAAATTTTCTTAAAATTACTAATTTGGGGTCAGCAATCCAATAACGTGTTGTCTGATTTGATCTAAATGCTTTGGTTTCAGAGTTATTAGCCAAAATCTACATTTTACCCCTATGTTCTATTTTTAGCCATGGCAGCCATTTTGGTTGGTTAGCAGGGTCATGCCACACATTTTTTAAACTAGATACCCCAATAATGATTGTGGCCAAGTTTGGTAAAATTTGGCCCAGTCGTTTCAGAGAGGAGAAGATTTTTGTAAAAAATTAGGGACAACGGACGACGCATGACGGACAACGAACGCCAAGTGATGAGAAAAGCTCACTTGACCTTTCAGGTCAGGTGAGCTAAAAATCTTATGTCCGAAATAATAGTCTGTCAAATCTTATGTCAGAAACGCAATTTGTCTGTCAAATCTTATGTCAGAGAAAATAAAGTCTGTCAAATCTTATGTCAGAAAAAATAAAGTCTGTCAAATTTTATGTCAGAAATAATAGTCTTTCAAATCTTATGTCGGAAACATAAAATTTTTAGGCTTCGTTTATTTAAAACGAATGATGCTCATATATTTTTTGTTTTGGTCAAATTGTCTTAATCTTTATTCGTAAAGCATGTATTCAAAAATAGAATTTCATTGCTTATGTTTTTTGCCTAACATGCTTATGGGAGTTGTTTCACTTTCTTATATGGAATCTGCCATAACTCTTTTAAGAATTCTTTTGACAATTAGAACCATGTTAACTTAGTCGGTAGATTTTGTCTTCCTGATCATTTTTGATATTTAAAGTTGACCCTATTTCATTTGTATTTATTCATGTTAATTTTTTTGTTATTGTAGTTTTATTCAATTCAATATTTTATTGGAAAGAGCACAATAGAGGAGTGATCCAAATACAGACAATTATAATATATTTTAAAACAACATATAAATGAAATAAAGATGCATGTACCAACAAGTCATAAGCCAATTCTATGTATACCATTACATTATAAACTGATATTGATACCATAAACTTATACAGATAATAGACAAAAATGAAAACTAGAGGCTCTTAAGAGCCTGTGTCACTCACCTTGGTCTATGTGCATATTAAACAAAGGACACAGATGGATTAATGACAAAACTGTGTTTTGGTGATGGTGATATGTTTGTAGATCTTTCTCATTTTCTTTCTTTACTGAATATTCTTGCTTCTTACAATTATCTCTATTTATAATTATGAACTTGGCCAATTAGTTACAGAGGAAAATATTTTGTTAAAATGCACAAAATTTTACAAAATTTATGAAAATTATTAACAAGAGGCTCTTAAGAGCCTGTGTCGCTCACCTTGGTAAGAATATATGCATCTCAAACAAAGAAAATAGATCGTCAGATGGATTCATGACAAAATTGTGTTTTTGTGATGGTGATGTGTTTGGAGATCTAGCTTTACTGAACATTCTTGCTATTACAATTTTGTCTATCTATAATGAACTTGGCCCTTTAGTTCCAGAGGAAAATATTTTGTAAAAACTAATGAAAATTGTTAAAAATTGACTATAAAGGGCAATAACTCCTTAAGAGGTCAACTGACCATTTTGGTCATGGTGACTTATTTGGAGATCTTACTTTGCTAAACATTATTTCAGTTTACAGTTTATCTCTATATATAATAGTATTCAAGATAATAACCAAAAACCTCAAAATTTCCTTAAAAATTAACAATGGGAGGGGGAGGGGGGAGGGGTGCAGCAACACAACAACCAGTTGTCAAATTCATCTGAAAATTTCAGGGCAGATAGATATTGACTTGATAAACAATTTAACACCTTTTAAGATTTGCTCTAAATGCTTTGGTTTCAAAGTAATAGGTCAAATCTACATTTTGTCCAAATGTTCTATTCATAGCCATGGCTGCCATCTTGGTTGGTTGGCCGGGTCACGTCATACATGGCTAAGTTTGGTTAGGTTTGACCCAGTTGTTTCAGAGAAAATTTTTGTAAAAGATTACAAAAATTTACGAAAAATTGTTAAAAAATCACTATTTAGGTCAATAACTCCTTCAGAGGTCAATTGACCATTTTTGTCATTGTTGACTCATTTGTAGATCTTACTTTGCTGAACATTATTGCTTTTTACAATTTATCTCTATCTATAATAATATTTCAGGTAATAACCAAAAACAGCAAAATTTCCTTAAAATTACCAATTCAGGGGCAGTAACCCAACAACTGGTTGTCCCATTCATTTGAAAATTTCAGGGCAGATATATTTTCACTTGATAACAATTTTACCCCATGTCAGATTTGCTCTAAATGCTTTGGTTTCAGAGTTATAAGCCAAAATCTACATTTTACCCCTATGTTCTATTTTTAGCCATGGTGGCCATCTTGGTTGATTGGCCAGGTCACGCCACACATTTTTTAAACTAGATACCCCAATGATGAATGTGGCCAAGTTTGGTTTAATTACGCCCAGTAGTTTCAGAGGAGAAGATTTTTGTAAAAGATGACGGATGACGACGACGGACGACGCCCAACTCAAAGTGATGAGAAAAGTGCACTTGGCCCTGTGGGCCAGGTGAGCTAAAAAGTAATATTCTATCATTTAAGGGTAATAAATCTTACAAGAATTTTTGTGTTAACCTGTTATGGTCCTTTTCAAGGTGTTGTTAACTGTTATTTGAGATCAATTTAAGCTGTTAACTGTTTTCAACCCTGTTTGTTAACTGTTATCAGCATTTTTGCATTTTTTGTTAACTGTTTTTGCCAAAATCGAAATCGAGTTGTTGTTAACATGTTAACGGACCCCCTACTGCCACCCCCCCCCCTTCATGACTTAGGGGCAGAGCCTCAAAATGGGGTTGTAGTGATAGTCTGACGCTTCGATTGTCCGACAGTTCAATGGTCCAACGGTTCGATGATCCGACAGTTCAATAGTCCAACAGTTCGATAGTCCGACAGTATATTGGTATTTCTACTTCATATGTATGCGAGTCGGAAGTCATGTTCCGGATTTGAGTACTGCATATATCTGATGAAAGTATCATGAATTATAAGGAAGTTTCATCCTAATTGGCCCACTGGTTCCATACAAGAAGATCTTTATGTGAATTTTCCATAGAATCCTAGTATGTTTAGCTAAATTCAGCTGTGACGGACATCTAGGTCGGATACATAGTTTTCAGAAGGGGACCACCAAAGCACAGGCACTTGTCCCAGAAAAAAAAATCATATATACCTTAATATAACACAAGGTACTTAACTAAAATTTTTGAAAAATGTCACCCGGTTGTGAAATTCCGTTTTATTTCGATTATTTGGTTGCCAAATGTACTTAAACTTATGCTGTTATTCTAAATTGATTTATCTACACAATGGTGTGGGGGGGATTATAGATCTGAAATATGTTAAAAACAATAACAGGGATTTAGTTTTGGAAAAGTTAGGTCGAAAGCCAGGTAGAACGTCTAGTGCCTGTGATTATTCTATATCATATCTGGTTGTATGTGATTGTCGGACTATCGGACCGACGGACTGTAGAACTGTCGGGACTATTAAACCGTCTGACTATAGAACTGTGGGACTATTAAACCGTCGGACTGTCCAGTGGACCCCCTCAAAATAGTCGTCAAACTGATTTGTACTGATAGCAATGAAACTTCATATTAAATATCAATGATGTATTACAAGTAGTTCTACTTTTAAAAATACGTTGATAGTAGGTCTTCCAATGACGAAGGGGAGTGAAACGTACGTAGCATATACTTAAAAATTTTCTGCATGTGAAAACCGTAATAAATGTTTTGCAGAAAAGCATCATGTTAAGGATGTTCGCTACTCTGTTTCAAAATAACAATTTGTTAAAGACTTATAAGTAAAGAAACTAAAAAAGCAAAAAAAATGAAGGGTCCGTTTGCAATGGTTGTTTTTGAGTAGTCCAAATAAATTATGGCGTTTTTGTACGGCTTTTTGATAAAAAAAAAAAATTGTGGACGCCTTCGTCGTAGGATCGAAGGCGTAACAGCAAAATCAAAAATAGCCTTTCTAGACGGCATAAATATTTGGACTAGTTTTCGAGATATATATAAGCCATTGAAAATTTGGAGTAGGTCTGGTAAGGGCCTATTTTGGCCTCAAATTTCAGGTTTATCTGACGAAAGATTTTGGGCACTTTTTAAACAGTTAAGTGTCTATTTCAATTGATTCAGTTAGTTTATGTGAAAGATTTGAACTGATTTAGTCATAAAAAACGCTCCGATTCAAGCTTAAATATGGAAAATCTATCAAATATGCAAAAAATGGTCACTTTTCATATAGCTTTTGTCAAAAATGAAAGTGGCCGCATCCGTGTTCATCCTCAACCTTTATATATGTTATGTATTATCATGAAATACAACTTACATTTCGATATTAAGAATGAACACGAATGCGGCCACATTCATTTAACACGAAAAATGCTAAAATTGTGGCAATTTCAGTAATTTAGCATGACTTAATGATGCTAAATCGCCATATATGTGCATTGACCAGACCATATTTATGTGGCAGAAGCATTCTACTCTCCAATAAATAAACAAAAGTTTACATTTGAATAATTTTGTAAAACTGCTATAATTTGGGGCCAAAAAGTGGTCTTACTGGACCTACTCCTTTGGCGGGAAACAATTCTCTTTAGATTTTGCATAAAAAGGAAATTTGTGTTGTAACAATATAAAATATTTGCCACAGTTCAATTACAATTTAAAATAACACTAGTTGTAGCTTAATGTTAAACATATTCACATTATGTACAGTGGCTTAAATATCCTCCAAATGTTAAGGCGGAGATACCACTTTTGAAGTATTCTAGGGAGGGTGACATGCAAATTGCTTCTGGGAGATTGTTCCAGACAGCAATAGTGCTTGGTAAAAACGATGACTTAAAAAAGTCTTTTTTTGTATAAATATGCCTAAATTTATGTTGTCCTTTAGTACGCCTGTCACAGATTGAGTAAGAACGTCATTATAGTGACGTCATTAATGGGGTGCTAGTCATTAGTCCATAGAATCCTAGTATGTTAAGCTAAATTCAGCTGTGACGGACATCTTGGTCGGATACATAATTTTCGGAAGGGGACCACCAAAGCACAGGCACTTGTCTCAGAAAAAAATCATTAATCTTATAAACCAAAACAAGTTTAGTTTTTTTTATATAAATAAGGCCGTTAGTTTTCTCGTTTGAATTGTTTTACATTGTCTTATCGGGGCCTTTTGTTGCTGACTATGCGGTATGGGCTTTGTACATTGTTGAAGGCCGTACGGGGACCTATAGTTGTTAATGTCTGTGTCATATTGGTCTCTTGTGGACAGTTGTCTCATTGGCAATCATACCACATCTTCTTTTCTATATCAGCTTTTGTTCTACGGGATTGCAAGTTTTCCAAATTTTAGTTTGTTTAACATACAAGTAATAGCTCCTGGTGATCTATCAGTATAGTCATTAAACACATATCTTGCTGCCTTGCGTTGTATTTGCTCAATTTGGTTTTGTTTATATGGATCCCAAACTAGTGAGAAGTACTCGATACATATTCGTTAAAATATTCGACTAAGGATGCTCGCTCCTCTTGCTTTAGAATATTTGCCAGATATTCATTAAGTAAAGGGTGCTCGCACCTCTTGTTTTAGAATTTTTGCCAGATATTCGTTAAGTTAAGGATGCTCGCTCCTCTTGTTTTAGAATTTTTGCCAGATATTCGTAAAGTTAAGGATGCTCGCTCCTCTTGTTTTAGAATTTTTGCCAGATATTCGTTAAGTTAAGGATGCTCGCTCCTCTTGTTTTAGAATTTTTGCCAGATATTCGTAAAGTTAAGGATGCTCGCTCCTCTTGTTTTAGAATTTTTGCCAGATATTCGTTAAGTTAAGGATGCTTGCTCCTCTTGTTTTACAATTTTTGCCAGATATTCGTTAAGTTAAGGATGCTTGCTCCTCTTGTTTTAGAATTTTTGCCAGATATTCGTTAAGTTAAGGATGCTCGCTCCTCTTGTTTTAGAATTTTTGCCAGATATTCGTTAAGTTAAGGATGCTTGCTCCTCTTGTTTTACAATTTTTGCCAGATATTCGTTAAGTTAAGGATGCTTGCTCCTCTTGTTTTACAATTTTTGCCAGATATTCGTTAAGTTAAGGATGCTTGCTCCTCTTGTTTTAGAATTTTTGCCAGATATTCGTAAAGTTAAGGATGCTCGCTCCTCTTGTTTTAGAATTTTTGCCAGATATTCGTTAAGTTAAGGATGCTTGCTCCTCTTGTTTTACAATTTTTGCCAGATATTCGTTAAGTTAAGGATGCTTGCTCCTCTTGTTTTAGAATTTTTGCCAGATATTCGTTAAGTTAAGGATGCTCGCTCCTCTTGTTTTAGAATTTTTGCCAGATATTCGTTAAGTTAAGGATGCTTGCTCCTCTTGTTTTACAATTTTTGCCAGATATTCGTTAAGTTAAGGATGCTTGCTCCTCTTGTTTTACAATTTTTGCCAGATATTCGTTAAGTTAAGGATGCTTGCTCCTCTTGTTTTAGAATTTTTGCCAGATATTCGTTAAGTTAAGGATGCTCGCTCGACTCCACGCGTTTTAGAATTTTTGCCAGATATTCGTTAAGTTAAGGACGCTCGCACCTCTTGTTTTAAAATGTTTGCCAGATATTCGTTAAGTTAAGGATGCTCGCTCCTCTTGTTTTAAAATGTTTGCCAGATATTCGTTAAGTTAAGGATGCTCGCTCCTCATGTTTTTGATTTTTTTGCCAGATATTCGTTAAGTTAAGGATGCTCGATCCTCTTGTTTAAGAATTTTTGCCAGATATTCGAAATCCTCTGGTTTTATCCATGTAGTTCCATTAAACATTTTTGCCCATTAACCCCTACATTGCTTGCTTCGTCGTCTTCCTCGCATTCTTCATAACAGACAGCTTTTTTTCTTGGTTTTTTTTTTGCAATACATTCTTATTGATGATGCACGCCGTTCCCCGGTGAAATTTTGTTTTGAAATCGAAATTGAAGAAACGTAATGTGTGAAAATACGGTGAATTGTACCTCAATTTATGCAATTCCGCTAAGAAGCCCATTCGTTTTTAAATGGTCACCGAAAAACGTCGCTAGCAAAATAGAAAAAGGAAATCTATTTAAGAATACCGATAGAATTTTGAGGGGTGGGAGGGAGTTGACCAACCGTACAAGCAGACGTATAAACTCAGTCAGAAAATGGTTTCGGTTTGCATAGAATGGAAAAGGAGGGTAGTTGAACTAGTATTGTAATCGTATTAGCACAGTCTATACAGGACAGCAACATCGGAATAAGGAGAAAGTTAACAAAGGCTTAAACCTATGGGACGTCAACACCAAATGTGTACTCGGTTGGGACGAAATAAAATTAAATCATTCAGATTCCGTTACATTTTTTTCTTTCAATTCCATTCTGAAATAAATTATTTTCTCGAAATTTACAATCAAACGATTCATTAAAAATCTGTGGCCCCACAATAAACGAATGATCGGTGCTTCGATGGAGGTAAATCAAGAAAAGCGCTTGGAACGCAAACAAGTTACAAAAAAGATATTTTCATTAACCTATTTATTCAAACGGCCAAAAGATTAAAAGAATAGAGTTCTAATTGACCCCTTTTTCCCCGTGTTGTACATCATGTATCTATCAATAGCCATTATTACTTAAACAAATTTGCTTGTTCTTTGATTTATTTTTTTATAAACATCAATAGAGAAATGTAGGCTTGAGAGCAAATGCAATGCAATTTCCGATATAATTGATATTTCATAGGGGCATAAATATTTTAAAAACATTTGATCGGCGCACTGACTTTCGAAATTATCCAGAACAATGCTGATATAAACTATTAATATAAATGATATACATTATTTAAAGATCTGGCAAAAATTGTACACACGAGAGCGCTTACAAATGCAATTTTCCATATAATTAATATTTCCAAGGGACATAACTCTTTAAAAAAAAACCTGATTTTCAAACTTGTCAGCGACAATGCTGATATAAACCTAATATATAAGTTTTATAAAAATCTGGAAAAAATTGTACACGTGAGAGAGCTAAAAAGACCGCGTACGGACAAACGGACGGACGCCCGGTATCATTCATGTCCAGTGTACAAAATACTACCCATATTGTCGACATCGCAAAGTAGACATAGTCGACAAAATATTGTACAACGTTGTCGATATCGTTTCATACTCTTGTTTACATCGTTGACATTGACGATATCGCGAAGTAGACAATGTCGACACGATATTGTACAACGTTGTCGATATCGTTTCATACTTCTGTCTACATCGTTGACATTGACGATATCGCAAAGTAGACAATGTCAACACGATAGTGTACAACGTTGTCGATATCGTTTCATACTCTGGTCTACAACGTTGACATTGCCGATATCACTAACACATTACTCGTTTTTACATTGTTAATTTTGATAACAACGATGTCGAAATGAGTTGTACTACCTACTTTGTCGATATCCTTTCATCATCTTGTCTCTGCATGGTTGGCATTGCCAACATCGCAAAAAAAGATAATGTCAAAACACTGTTTTACAACGTTATCTATAATATCAACATCGCAAAGATGATGATGATGATGATGATGATGAGGATGATAGAGATTTGCAAACATTAAAAACCGTCCAAATAAGTTCTACTATTAAGAACATTGACACAGGCGTATTATGAATACATTATTTGAAATTGGAATTGACAATCTTCTTTTCTCTACATGGTTGGCATTGCTGACATCGCAAAAAAGACAATGTCAAAACAATGTTTTACAACGTAATCTATAATGGTAGACGATGTCGTCACGATGTTGTCAACATCACGATGTCGGCGATGTCAACGATGTAGACAGGAAAGGGGGACGATGTAGACGATGTCGTCACGATGTTGTCAAAATCGCGATATCGGCGATGTCAACGATGTAGACGATGTCGTCACGATGTTGTCAACATCACGATGTCGGCGATGTCAACGATGTAGACAGGAAATGGGTACAATGTACACGATGTCGTCACGATGTTGTCAGCATCACGATGTCGGCGATGTCAACGATTTAGACAGGAATGGGGGACGATGTAGACGATGTCGTCACGATGTTGTCAACATCACGATGTCGGCAATGTCAACGAGGTAAACAGGAAAGGGGGACGATGTAGACGATGTCGTCACGATGTTGTCAACATCACGATGTCGGCGATGTCAACGATGTAGACAGCAAGAAGAACGATGTCGGCGATGTTGACGATGTAGACAACAAACAAGACAATGTTGCTAGCAGGTATAAAATCATGAACGAAGTTGACAATATCGGCGATATCGTCACTAAATCGTGCACTGGACATACCTCGGTATTTCTATGTCCCTCACAACGCATCGCGCGGGGGACAAAAATCCAACGAGATCTTTAAATCTTGTTGATTTTAGAGGGAGTGGACAGGGGGTACCCTCCTCCCACTTCCCGCCCCTATCTCCCACCTTCCACTTTTAGAATATTTTTTTCTCTCCCACCTATTTTTTGTCTCCCACCTCCCGCCCGGCTTCGTAGGATAGACGAGTATTGTTTTACAGCTAATTTGTAGTTTTAGTAAAGATGCATTGGTCCTTTGAATTGGAAATTTAATTAGTATATGGCAAGTATTAAATCAATCAAATTATAACATCACATGTTCACAATAAATGTCAGATTATAAAAAAAAAACAGCAACATATTTTAGTCTCCTATCACGTATTTGTTAGTCTCTCTTCTTGTATTTCAGAAGAAAACGAAATCCATTATGAAATAAGGAGATGTGGTAAGGTTGCCAAGGAGACAACTTTCCATCCTAGTTTCCATCAAAGACCAAATAACGTAGATGTTAGCTTGCTTACGCTGCTACATTTGAGATATCCCAATAAACATTCCGATATGAACTACTTATTCAAAAAGATATTTTGTCATCAAATGATTTATGAAATAGAAAGTCATCATACATGTTAATATATATTTTGCTCCCTTGACAACATGCTGGGAGTATATTGTTTAACCCGTGTCCGTTCGACAGTCCGTTCCGTACTTTGTATATATAGGGTTCATATGTCAGATTCTTATGACTACAGTTTATAAACTTAAACTTTTAAATTATGTACCTCGCAGTGTGGAAACGGAACTGTACGGTTTTCTCATAATTTGGTCATTCGGGAGACTGTCAAGCGGTGCTCCGACATTTGCAAAATAACAAGTTGCTTGCTGGAAACTTTGATGAACTCTTATGTTATATAACGTTTCTGCTTCAAGTTTTGATAGCTAAAACATTCTTTATGTAAATATGAACCAATAAAATAATAAGAAAGATATATGCATCCAAACGTTTTCCTTAGAATGGTGGAGCTCCGTGTAAAACGATCAAAATTGTCACACAACAGCGATCAAAAATGTCAAATAAAAGTTAGCAGCCGGTTCGTTATTCGTTATTCGATATTCAATATCCAACCAGCTGCTAGCAGCCGGTTTGATATTCAAAATCTGGTGAAAAATTATACGAAAATTAAATACTTGATAACATATAAAGCATGATTTTCATAGTTAAAAGGACTGATAAGATATGTAGAAAAATCGTTAAATGACTTATTTGAGCTGTCGTAATTTCTCGTTGTCCTCGCATGTAAACCCTTTTCCATGTTAAATATTTTGACTTTATGTGATATAGAGTTTTGTCAATAAAACGACTTCAAAGATGTACTTTTGTGTATAATGTCTCTAAAGACAAAAAGAAAAACCCATAACTCTAGAAATATTGATAACTATAAATAGAAATATATATGGAAAGCCAAAAAAAAAAAAATTTCAGTCAAAAGCTGTCAAAATTTTAGGACAAAGGGCACAGGGTTATGGTGAGAGCCCCCTGATCTCTCAATCTTTCTAATATTTGACAGACATTTAGTCAATAGGTAGATACAAACGTGACTAAAAGGAATTTGTGTACACTTCATGTCTTCTATGTTTACGGTACGCCAAAAGTGCCAGTTGGATATTCAAATTTTATATCAAAAATCGACCCGAGACCGCTTAAATGAGGTTGAAACCCCCCTGGTCTTTCAATGTCCATAAAATTCAACCAAAATTATTGACTCTGTATATATAAAGGTTGTATTAGATGGATTTTTGCGAATAACGTCATCTTCAATATCTACGGAGTGCTTAGATTGTCACTTTTCTGTCACAAAATCTCAAATCTTTAGGACAAAGGGCACAAGGTAATAGTGAGAGCCTCCCTGATCTCTCAATCTGTCTAATATTTTACAGACATTTAGTCAATAGGTAGATACATACGTGACTAAAAGGAATTTGGGTACACTTTATGTCTTCTATGTTTACGGTACGCCCAAAGTTCCAGTTGGATATTCAAATTTTATATCAAAAATCGACCCGAGACCGCTTAAATGAGGTTGAGACCCCCCTGGTCTTTCAATGTCCATAAAATTCAACCAAATCATTAAATATGTATATAAATAGGTTGTATTAGATGGATTTTTGAGAATAACGTCATCTTCAATATATACGGAGTGCTTAGATTGTCACTTTTCAGTCAAAAAATGTCAAAACTTTAGGACAAAGGACACAAGGTAATGGTGAGAGCCCCCCTGATCTCTCAATCTTTCTAATATTTTACAGACATTTAGTCAATAGGTAGATACAAACGTGACTAAAAGGAATTTGGGTACACTTTATGTCTTCTATGTTTACGGTACGCCCAAAGTGCCAGTTGGATATTCAAATTTTATATCAAAAATCGACCCGAGACCGCTTAAATAAGGTTGAGACCCCCCTGGTCTTTCAATGTCCATAAAATTCAACCAAATCATTGACTCTGTATATATAAAGGTTGTAATAGATGGATTTTTGAGAATAACGTCATCTTCAATATATACGGAGTGCTTAGATTGTCACTTTTCAGTCAAAAAATGTCAAAACTTTAAGACAAAGGGCACAAGGTAATGGCGAGAGCCCCCTGATCTCTCAATCTTTCTAATATTTTACAGACATTTAGTCAATAGGTAGATACAAACGTGACTAAAAGGAATTTGGGTACACTTTATGTCTTCTATGTTTACGGTACGCCCAAAGTGCCAGTTGGATATTCAAATTTTATATCAAAAATCGAGCCGAGACCGCTTAAATGAGGTTGAGACCCCCCTGGTGATTCAATATCCCTAAAATTCAACCAAATCATTGACTCTGTATATATAAAGGTTGTATTAGATGGATTTTTGAGAATAACGTCATCTTAAGTATCTACGGAGTGCTTAGATTGTCACTTTTCAGTAAAAAAATGTCAAAACTTTAGGACAAAGGGCACAAGGTAATGGTGAGAGCCCCCTGATCTCTCAATCTTTCTAATATTTTACAGACATTTAGTCAATAGGTAGATACAAACTTGACTAAAAGGAATTTGGGTACACTTTATGTCTTCTATGTTTACGGTACGCCCAAAGTGCCAGTTGGATATTCAAATTTTATACCAAAAATCGACCCGAGACCGCTTAAATGAAGTTTAGACCCCCATGGTCTTTCAATGTCCATAATATTCAACCAAATCATTGACTCTGTCTATATAAAGGTTGTATTAGATGGATTTTTGAGAATAACGTCATCTTCAATATCTACGGAGTGCTTAGATTGTCACTTTTCAGTCAAAAAATGCTAAAACTTTAGGACAAAGAGCACAAGGTAATGGTGAGAGCCCCCTGATCTCTCAATCTTTCTAATATTTTACAGACATTTAGTCAATAGGTAGATACAAACTTGACTAAAAGGAATTTGGGTAAACGTCATGTCTTCTATGTTTACGGTACGCCCAAAGTGCCAGTTGGATATTCAAAATTTTTTTATAAAAAATCGACCCGAGACCGCTTAAATGAGATTGAGACCCCCCTGGTCATTCAATATCCCTAAAATTCAACCAAATCATTGACTCTGTACATATAAAGGTTGTATTAGATGGATTTTTGAGAATAACGTCATCTTAAGTATCTACGGAGTGCTTAGATTGTCACTTTTCAGTCAAAAAATGTCAAAACTTTAGGACAAAGGGCACAAGGTAATGGTGAGAGCCCCCTGATCTCTCAATCTTTATAATATTTTACAGACATTTAGTCAATAGGTAGATACAAACGTGACTAAAGGGAATTTGGGTAAACTTTATGTCTTCTATGTTTACGGTACGCCCAAAGTGCCAGTTGGATATTCAAATTTTATATCAAAAATCGACCCGAGACCGCTTAAATGAGGTTGAGACCCCCCTGGTCTGTCAATGTCCATAAAATTCAACCAAATCATTGACTCTGTATATATAAAGGTTGTTTTAGATGGATTTTTGAGAATAACGTCATCTTAAGTATCTACGGAGTGCTTAGATTGTCACTTTTCAGTCAAAAAATGTCAAAACTTTAGGACAAAGGGCACAAGGTAATGGTGAGAGCCCCCTGATCTCTCAATCTTTCTAATATTTTACAGACATTTAGTCAATAGGTAGATACAAACGTGACTAAAAGGAATTAGGGTAAACTTTATGTCTTCTATGTTTACGGTACGCCCAAAGTGCCAGTTGGATATTCAAATTTTATATCAAAAATCGACCCGTGACCGCTTAAATGAGGTTGAGACCCCCCTGGTCTTTCAATGTCCATAAAATTCAACCAAATCATTGACTCTGTATATATAAAGGTTGTATTAGATGGATTTTTGAGAGTAACGTCATCTTCAATATCTACGGAGTGCTTAGATTGTCACTTTTCAGTCCAAAAATGCTAGAACTTTAGGACAAAGGACACAAGGTAATGGTGAGAGCCCCCTTATCTCTCAATCTTTCTAATATTTTACAGACATTTAGTCAATATGTAGATACGAATGTGACTAAAAGGAATTGGGGTAAACTTCATGTCTTCTATGTTTACGGTACGCCCAAAGTGCCAGTTGGATATTGAAATTTTATATCAAAAATCGACCCGAGACCGCTTAAATGAGGTTGAGACCCCCCTGGTCTTTCAATGTCCATAACATTCAACCAAATTATTGACTCTGTATATATAAAGGTTGTATTAGATAATTTTTTTAAGAATAACGTCATCTTCAATATCTACGGAGTGCTTAGATTGTCACTTTTCAGTCAAAAAATGTCAAAACTTTAGGACAAAGGGCACAAGGTAATGACGAGAGCCCCCTGATCTCTTAATCTTTCTAATATTTTACTGACATTTAGTCAATAGGTAGATACAAACGTGACTAAAAGGAAGTTTGGTACACTTCATGTCATCTATGTTTACGGTACGCCCAAAGTGCCAGTTGGATATTCAATTTTTATATCAAAAATCGTCCCGAGACGGCTTCAATGAGGTTGAGACCCCCCTGGTCTTTCAATGTCCATTAAATTCAACCACATCATTGACTCTGTATATATAAAGGTTGTATTAGATGGATTTTTGAGAATAACGTCATCTTCAATATCTACGGAGTGCTTAGATTGTCACTTTTCAGTCAAAAAATGTCAAAATTTAAGGACAAAGGGCACAAGGTAATGGTGAGAGCCCCCTGATCTCTCAATCTTTCTAATATTTAAAACAGATTTAGTCAATAGGTAGATACAAACGTGACTTAAAGGAATTTGGGTACACTTTATGTCTTCTATGTTTACGGTACGCCCAAAGTGCCAGTTGGATATTCAAATTTTATATCAAAAACCTACCCGAGACCGCTTAAATGAGATTGAGACCTCCCTGGTCTTTTAATGTCCATCAAAGTCAAGCAAATCATTGACTCTGTATATATGAACGTTGTATTAGATGGATGTTTGAGAATAACGGCTTCTTCAATATCCAATGAGGGCTAAGATTGTCACTTTTCAGTCAAAAAATGTCAAAATTTTAGGACAAAGAGCACAGGGTAATGGTGAGAGCCCCCTGATATCTCAATATTTCGAATATTTTACAGACATTTAGTCAATAGGTAGATACAAACTTGACTAAAAGGAATTTGGGTACACTTCATGTCTTCTATGTTTACGGTACGCCCAAAGTGCCAGTTGGATATTCAAATTTTATATCAAAAATCGACCCGAGACCGCTTAAATGAGGTTGAGACCCCCCTGGTCTGTCAATGTCCATAAAATTCAACCAAATCATTGACTGTGTATATATAAAGGTTGTATTAGATGAATTTTTGAGAATAACGTCATCTTAAGTATCTACGGAGTGCTTAGATTGTCACTTTTCAGTCAAAAAATGTCAAAACTTTAGGACAAAGGGCACCAGGTAATGGTGAGAGCCCCCTGATCTCTCAATCTTTCTAATATTTTACAGACATTTAGTCAATTGGTAGATACAAACGTGACTAAAAGGAATTAGGGTAAACTTTATGTCTTCTATGTTTACGGTACGCCAAAAGTGCCAGTTGGATATTCAAATTTTATATCAAAAATCGACCCGAGATCGCTTAAATGAGGTCTATATATATAAATATTGTATGAAAAGGGGAATGCTGTTGAACGGACTGTTCGCTTCTAGGATCAAACCAGAACCCTAGTAGAACCGAGGACCTTGTTTCAAGTACAAACGGGGATGATTTACAGACCTTTACAACGCACCTTCGCACAGCTCACACAAGCACCCCTTTTGATGTAAATTCCAGGTCCAAATGCATTGCTGACGGCTATTTCAACCAGGCAACTTAGGGCTCCAACACCTCATGCTGGCAGAATTGTGTTCGCCAACATAGACTTGCATTGCCCTTCCCGCTTAAATGGGTAGGAATCCACTTTCTTTTTGAATGTTTTTCTTCAATTGTGTAGTGCTTATTTCCATAGTCGTACCACTAGAAACGTTTCTTAGGAGCTTGGTGATATTTTTTAATCTGTTGCTGGGTAAGCACATCTTGTATTTACCTTGCAGGTTTGTGTGGGATAAACGAATGGTGAACAGGCAACCTTTTTTTTGCTGCTCTGTGTAATTTATTAGCTTGACCTTTTATCAAATTCAACCCGTAGTTTGATAGACTATTTTCTCATACCTCGCGAAGATGAAAACGGATGGTGATATATTTACTGCGGAGATTGATAGGATCACCGTCTTGGTCGGTTAAGTATGTCTGCATGCGATTGAAAAGCTGTAGATATTGGACTGTTGGGTGGAGTTTACGAAGCTTACATTGATGATGCCACTGTTCACCAAGATGCTGTTGATACTGCTGATGCTAACAATGTAATCAATCTCTTCGTAACCGTTTGTTGCCTGATCAAATGTGTAGAGCTGTCGCTAAAATCCCAATACGGTGTTCGATTCCTTAAATTGTATGGGTGAACCGGGTAAAATGCGGCTATCGTTTCCAGGGACAAGGATGGAAAACCCTTGCTTTTAGTCTGTGTGGTCGACGATTTGCTGCAACAGTGTGGTGTCCATTTACTAGTACATGTATTCATTAAATAACGACGTTCATCTTCTGACCATCCGATTCGAACTGGAGGACTCCTTCGGAGATTGCAAGTACAAATGCTTCGGTGTTGGCGGGAACATTACGCTCGAATTCCGCTCGAATCTGGAAGTCCACTCGGGCGAATGACTTACTTCGATCACAAACAGCGGCTATAGGTAAATAAAATCAGAGGGGTTGACACCACCGTTACTGAGAAGGTTTTCAATGTCGTAGAATTTCTTTCTGAAGTCTACAGCCTCCTTGAACACTCTGGCAACCTTGTTTTGTAAAAACCAGGCATTAAAGTCGACGGCTGAGTCGCGTTCAGCTTTGAGGGTGACATAGACACTTTGCGAAAGAGGATCCAAGAGATCTTATACAGGATTATTTTTGCCACGTTATTGACGGCGGCAGCCCTCGTAATGGCATTGGCATCTGAATAGCGAACGAGTGGAAGTTCGTGCCTGAACCCGTACACTATTTTATAGTAATAATCCCATAATATGTTTCAGGGGAATGGCAAACGAGTACGATCCTTTGTTGGTGGGCTTAGTGATAATGTATTCATGCCACGCTGTAAATCCAGTATTCTCAGTCTCGGCATCGGTAGAAGAATCCTTATACCACAGTCGGTTGAGACCCTACGTTTTGAAGAAGTCGCCGAGGAAGGTTTACATTCCAAGCATAGTGGTGGCGATGCCGGGGTCGTTAATGTGTTCAATCTGCTGACCGGAGAGTCGATATCATATAGTTTTGAAGAGATACATGATACCATTGTGAATGAGATCAACGTCTGCATATGCAGTGCCGTCGTAATTTTGAAGTCTTCCTTCTACTAAGAAATAACTCTCGATTGTTGAAGGAACAGGTCTTGTGTTTCGATGTTGATTCGGATCTCCGCTTCAGAGTTGGTAAGTAGGGCGCCGGCTTAAGGTACGAATTCGTGAACCTGGTATTAATATTTTTTAAGATTTCCATCGTAGGTTAATCCTACTATGATTGTAAGGATGTCGGCATTATGGATTTAGTGAAAGCTTTGGACAAAATCGTGGACGGTAGCGATGCCACGGGAGATGGGATTGTTTAACTGTGTTTGGTTTTGGGGCTTACTGCGTTTAATACTGAGCTGTTAATTGGGCTTGCTGCGCTGGACACTGGGTTTTCGAAGGCGGGTAACTTTTTCAACGACATGGTCGACGACTTTGGCTACCCCCTTTCAACTCCTATCATGGTTGCATTGGTGTAAGCGCTCATAGTCTTACTTTCCAAGGCCTTGGCAGCAGAGGAGGTGAACATGCGACCAGCGATACCGGCGATAGTGTCAAACAAACTACCGCCGTATGCATACTTTCGAACAAAACCTTAAACATTTAGTTAGAGGATACTACGATGGAATTGCTTATTTTCCTTGGTGCTGATGTGTTCACCTTTCTTCATGGCATCGAGGATCGCCACAAGCTCGTTGCGCACACCATTATTTCAAGCATGGTCGGCAGCGTTACACAGATCCAGGCGATATATGGAGGAGCTAGTTAAAGTCAGAGTGTCGAAATACGGTTTGCAGTCCGCTACAATGCTTATCTTGCTTTAGATGTGCGACACAATATTCGTCCACTTGTAACTTTTTCATCGCCTTCGAGTTCTAGAGAGGGTCAATTGCCTTGTCGATTTATGGCACCGAAACTGTTCAGGATCTCTGCATAGTCGACAAGGTTTTAAAGCTTCGGGCTCAAACGATTCTGGTTTCTTTTTCACCATGAGTTCCAAGAGGTCAAGGGTTCCTTTATACCTCAGAGCATTCCCAAAATATCATCACTGTCAGAAGTAACTGGTTAGCTTCAGATGAAGATACCATCGTTTTCAGATCGCGATCTAAAGGTGTGGTCGGCGGAAGGATTGTTACTGAGCTGCAAATACTGCTGTGCTCGAGGTCCGAGGACGGTGTCTGAAGGTGGTGCAATGGGTAGTGGGTAGGCAAACTTTGGTGGTGGAGGAGGGAGGACTGTCACTGCTGCAGGAAGGTATACAATCGTTTTGGTATTGCTGAAGCTGCCTCTCGCTGAGCCTCAACCACAGGCTTAACACCTTTGAAAGGGCCCGGTTGAGTACAATCTTCTCGAGCGGATGCTGCATGTTACTGGCTTGAATCTTCTGCTTGATCTCTTGCAACTCCCTGGCGAGCGCCTCACACTGTTTAGTGTCTGTAATTTTTATAACGTCATTTATTTATAGCGTTGTCATGACCCCCCTGAGCGATGGTTCGAACATATCTAAGCGTTTGTTTGAACGCTCCTAAGCGTTGGTTTTCTGAAACCATAGGCATACATCTATCAAAAGGTAAAAAAAAATCACATGCATTTCTGCTTGTTTTTTAATAAAATTGAATTGAAAAGATCGATCTTTTTTTAGCTATTGGATCAATGTCTTTATCCTAACAATCCAAGATAACATCAATTTAGGTCACCCAAAACCACTATCCCCAATTCAATGTTTCTAGACCCTGTTTTTGATCTTACGGTCCTATCGTCAAAAAATATACAATTCATGGTAATCATACCCGGTACGCCTGTTTTTTTTTTCATTCAATAGCTCACAATTTGAAGATCTCAATCGTTCCCTCTCTTTTCCAAATTGGTGGTCAGCGGCTTGTTTAATCTCTCAAAACCCCAAGTGGTGATAGTTGCCCCCTTACAGAATAAGGTTTTAATTTTTGTCTTCCTATTAACTAAATGTCTGCAAAATAAAAAAAAGATTGAGAGCTTGGGGGATTCTTACCATTGCCAAGTGTACTTTGTCCTACATGTAAAAGTTTGACAATATGTAGCTGAAAAGTGACAATAAAAGAACTCCATTAATATCGAATATGAATTCTTTCCAGTACAACCTTTATATACACAGCGTCTATAATTTAATTAAATTTTATGGACATTGAACGACCAGGGGGTCTCACACTCATTTGAGCGGTCTCAGGTACGTTTTCACTGTATATTTTGAATATCCAACTGGCACTTTGGGCGTACCGTAAACATAGAAGACAGGAAGTGTACCCAAATTCCTTTTAGCCACGTTTGTATCTACCTATTGACTAAATGTCTGTAAAATATGAGAAAGATTGAGGGATCAGGGGGCTCTCACCATTACATTGTACCCTTTGTCCTAAAAATTTGACATTTTTTTACTAAAAAGTGACAATATTAGCCCTCCGTAGATATTGAAGATGACGTTATTCTCAAAAATCCATCTAATACAACCTTCATATATACAGAGTCAATGATTTGGTTGACTTTTATAGTCATTGAAAGACCAGGGGGGTCTTAACCTCATTTAAGCGGTCTCGGGTCGATTTTATATATAAAATTTGAATATCCAACTGGCACTTTGGGCGTACGGTAAACATAGAAGACAGGAAGTGTACCCAAAATTCCTTTTAGCCACGTTTGTATCTACCTATTGACTAAATGTCTGTAAAATATTAGAAAGATTGAGAGATCAGGGGGCTCTCACCATTACATTGTGCCCTTTGTCCTAAAAATTTGACATTTTTTTACTAATAAGTGACAATCTTAGCCCTCCGTAGATATTGAAGATGACGTTATTCTCAAAAATTTATCTAATACAACCTCCATATATACAGAGTCAATGATTTGGTTGACTTTTATAGTCATTGAAAGACCAGGGGGGTCTCAACCTCATTTAAGCGGTCTCGGGTCGATTTTTGATATAAAATTTGAATATCCAACTGGCACTTTGGGCGTACCGTAAACATAGAAGACAGGAAGTGTACCCAAATTCCTTTTAGCCACGTTTGTATCTACCTATTGACTAAATGTCTGTAAAATATTAGAAAGATTGAGAGATCAGGGGGCTCTCACCATTACATTGTGCCCTTTGAAAATTTGACATTTTTTTACTAAAAAGTGACAATCTTAGCCCTCCGTAGATATTGAAGATGACGTTATTCTCAAAAATCCATCTAATACAACCTCCATATATACAGAGTCAATGATTTGGTTGACTTTTATAGTCATTGAAAGACCAGGGGGGTCTCAACCTCATTTAAGCGGTCTCGGGTCGATTTTTGATATAAAATTTGAATATCCAACTGGCATCTGGGCGTACCGTAAACATAGAAGACAGGAAGTGTACCCAAATTCCTTTTAGCCACGTTTGTATCTACCTATTGACTAAATGTCTGTAAAATATTAGAAAGATTGAGAGATCAGGGGGCTCTCACCATTACATTGTGCCCTTTGTCCTAAAAATTTGACATTTTTTTTACTAAAAAGTGACAATTTTAGCCCTCCGTAGATATTGAAGATGACGTTATTCTCAAAAATCCATCTAATACAACCTTCATATATACAGAGTCAATGATTTGGTTGACTTTTATAGTCATTGAAAGACCAGGGGGGTCTCAACCTTATTTAAGCGGTCTCGGGTCGATTTTTGATATAAAATTTGAATATCCAACTGGCACTTTGGGCGTACCGTAAACATAGAAGACAGGAAGTGTACCCAAATTCCTTTTAGCAAAGTTTGTATCTACCTATTGACTAAATGTCTGTAAAATATTAGAAAGATTGAGAGATCAGGGGGCTCTCACCATTACATTGTGCCCTTTGTCCTAAAAATTTGACACTTTTTTTACTAAAAAGTGACAATCTTAGCCCTCCGTAGATATTGAAGATGACGTTATTCTCAAAAATCCATCTAATACAACCTTCATATATACAGAGTCAATGATTTGGTTGACTTTTATAGTCATTGAAAGACCAGGGGGGTCTCAACCTCATTTAAGCGGTCTCGGGTCGATTTTTGATATAAAATTTGAATATCCAACTGGCACTTTGGGCGTACCGTAAACATAGAAGACAGGAAGTGTACCCAAATTCCTTTTAGCCACGTTTGTATCTACCTATTGACTAAATGTCTGTAAAATATTAGAAAGATTGAGAGATCAGGGAGCTCTCACCATTACATTGTGCCCTTTGTCCTAAAAATTTGACATTTTTTTTACTAAAAAGTGACAATCTTAGCCCTCCGTAGATATTGAAGATGACGTTATTCTCAAAAATCCATCTAATACAACCTTCATATATACAGAGTTAATGATTTGGTTGACTTTTATAGTCATTGAAAGACCAGGGGGGTCTCAACCTCATTTAAGCGGTCTCGGGTCGATTTTCGATATAAAATTTGAATATCCAACTGGCACTTTGGGCGTACCGTAAACATAGAAGACAGGAAGTGTACCCAAATTCCTTTTAGCCACGTTTGTATCTACCTATTGACTAAATGTCTGTAAAATATTAGAAAGATTGAGAGATCAGGGGGCTCTCACCATTACATTGTGCCCTTTTTCCTAAAAATTTGACATTTTTTCACTAAAAAGTGACAATCTTAGCCCTCTGTAGATATTGAAGATGACGTTATTCTCAAAAATAAGTAATGTTGTCATTATAGAGGTATTTTTTAACATTGCCATATAGACGTGAAGTTTGGCTAGCCATAAAACCAGGTTCAACCCACCATTTTTTTTAATGTGCTGTAAATCAGGAATATGGCAGTTGTTATCAAATAGATCGTTTCTATGTATGTTTCATTTACGTTTATTTTTGTTGCACTTCAGTGTTTCTGTTGTTCGGTTTTAGTTTGTTACCCGGATTTGTTTTCTCTCAATCGATTTATGACTTTTGAACAGCGGTATACTATTGTTGCCTTTATTTATTTGGTACAACTCAACAATATTAATGGACCAGAGAAACACCCGAAAGATATACTTTGCCATGATAGCAAATGTATGTTTCTTTATTAAAACCAAAAAAGAAAGCAAAGGTAATTTCCGTCTAGGGAACATTTCCGCATAACTTGTGCAAAAAATATAAAAAAATATTACAAGCTAATATTAATGGCTCGTTCTACATCTTTTTAAAAAAGTTTAAGCTGAAACTACTTACCAATCTCCTGTCCTTGGTAAGATATGTGTTCGTCCCTACTTTCAGTATTCATCATTCTTTTGACAAGCTCTTGAACACAACTATTGGATGGGTCAGATTCCAGTAAGACATCCTTGAACAAATGGAATGTAGGGTATGGTCGTTCAGTCAAGATATCCAGTAGAACCTTGTTACGTTCACGTTGTGTGGTTGGTTTGATAATTTCTTCTCTGTCCTCTATCATTATAATACATCTGGAAATCAGGTTGTCTAGAACCATTTTGTCAAGTACTGTGTTATCTAATAACTCATCATAGTAACCAGTAAGGTCGTGATGTTCATGATGTTCCTGATCTGAAATTATCAAATTTGATTTTAACAATAATTACAGAATGATATCTCCTCCGAGTTATGTGGATTACTATTTCTGTCATTAATTTGCAGTACTCCATTTCACAACCGAAAATAACTAAATTTAAGGGAATATAATTAATGGTTGACATGTACAAATGTAATCATTATGTGTTCTATTTATTACAACCTAAATCACTTTTAACTGCCTACCCGACCTAACATGAGAGTGAAAACAAATTTGAAAGGTTGTTAATTCACCAGTTCTTACATAACTGTTTGTTATTTGTACCTAACAGTAATTGTTCGTCAATCAGATCGTATTTCATATTATGTTTTCATTGCATTTTGGTTAAAAGAAATTCGCTTTTCTATCTATATCGATAACATTTTTATAAGCAGTAGTCAGCACTTTTGTGTTGACATGAAATTTAATTGATACCTTCTTTGTAAATGTACTGTTTACAAAATGGAGAACTATTTAAAACACTAAAAATTTTCTACGCCAAGTAATAAAATGCCTAAGCCGAATTTGGCACACAACATTTTGTAATTTTCGGGTTTAAATGCTACTCAAATTCGATTTGGTCTTCCAACTGTTTTGATTCAAGGACCACTGATGAGTTTTATGTAGACGAAACTCGCGGTCATAAACATAAGAAGTACGTTTGTTATGTTTTGAAATGAAATATGATTGATATGCACATTATTGTTTTTATAAATTAAATGTTTATAAGATGTTGAATTATTCAAAACGCTTGGGAATGTTCGGTGTTAATTCTCTCCAACTTTGTTTTTTTAGTTGGCCTTTAACCTGTTTTGATTCGATCGCCACTGGTGAGTTTTATATAAACAAAACTTACTTCTGTCCTTACCTAACTATAAGCCTAATAAAGTTTTTACAATTTTAGAAAAAAAGAAATGAATGCTGAAATAAATATGGATCCCACAGTTTCTACAATTGCATAAGAAATAAGAATGTCACATCACATGTGTATGCCATTCAGAGGAGTTTTGTATCATAAATTAAACTAGTCTAAAATTAGGTACAATTTTGCCTTTTTAACATCCCCAGATCACGTGTTATTTGTGTGGGATCGCCCTACTTAATAAAGGATTTTACCTCAGAAAATATACGTCCACGATATATCTGTTACCCAGACAATCAGAGTTTTGAAGAAACAAAGTACTGTTACATTGAACCACAACGCACTGAAAATACAAAATTCAAGTACATCCCCACGTGTAATGCATGGAAAAACATCTGAAATGAATATTACCTTTGATTACACTTTGTGTGTATTTTTGTGTGGTGTCTTTTTTCGGATGGGTTTTTTTCTTCTCGGATTTCTAAAACAAAAATTGTTGAATCAATAATTATAACTTGATTTTTTTACTATTAATTTTATCTTGCCGCATCGAATGGAAAAACAAATACATTATTGTCATTTGAAGGGAAATAAGAATATGGGTCCACAAGACATCATACCCTGTGCACAGCACACTATATTAGCTCCTTGTTTAGTAAACTGTAAAATACTGGTCAATATCAGAGTAGGGCATACATACAAAAGATTTTACCACTGACCATGTGTACACAGTTTCAAATTAATGTGAGCACAAGCTATCCTAAACAGATCTTCAATCTATATATCATTTGACCTCAGGATATAATTAGTTTTTGTAATCAACATTATATGTTCAATCTATACCGCCTCATATCTATATTTTATCTGACCTCAGGATATAATTAGTTTTTGTAATCGACATTATATGTTCTATCTATACCGCCTCATATCTATATATCATCTTACCTCAGGATATAATTTGTTTTGTAATCGACATTATTTGTTCAATCTACACCGCCTCATATCTATGTGTCATCTGACCTCAGGATATAATTTGTTTTCGCACATCAACATTATATGTTCAATCAAAAGGATTCGAACTCTAGGTATCAGTTAACACATTAATGACACAACTACATACAGTGTTTCATGCATCTTAAAATATTCAACCTACTAGACTTTTCTAAACAATACTACTCATCCTGAGATGTTTAGGAGAGTTTTATTGAAAATATTAAAAAGGTATGTAAAGGTGTAATACCACCATTGATTTCCCCCTATCAGTCTTTGTTAAATTTGCACTTTTAAAAAATTGTGCAGAATTTATCTTTGTTTCAAAAAAGGAAATACTTGGCATGAGTAAAGTTTTATCCTGTCCAGTTCTATCGAAAAAATTCCCATAATGTTTCACTGCATATAGGAAAATAACCATCACTGGAAGTAAACCAATCAAATTTTCACCCTTTTTCTTCATGTGTTCAAGCTTTAGTGACCATGTAACCTCAAGTTTTAAAAATATTCTATATAAACACCAAATAAAAAAAATAATGGTGCATTGAAACACCAAAAATATATGTCTATGACACAGATTTTCTTTTACTGCAATGAAATGTAGGATACATTTCCTACACTGTCAAGTTCAAGGGAATATTTTTTTTTTCGAACCTTTTTCGTATGCAACCGGATGTGACGTACTATGATTTTGTGGTATTCCACATGAAGAAGACTTTTTTGTTGAATAAACTGAATGTGGTTTTTTTTTCCTTTTGGTTATTTTAAGCATTACTGTCAAGTTTTTGTCATAATCAGTTTAATAGTTGGAGAGAAATCTAATATAAAGTAAGACGACATCTACAGCGATTCGAACAGAAATTCTTCAAAAAATCCAAATCAAGCTGCATCATGATCGAATATAGTGTGGACCAATAAAAGATCAAACATGTATCTTATCTACCTACAATCAGTTGAATATGATACACAAGATGGCTCTAGGTTGCACTTCGTAAATACAGCTGTTTCTCAAACCACGCCTATTTTGGGGAGATATAAAATATTTATAGATAATTAATTAAGTGTACGTACTGGTTCCCAGTTATGATCTCTATGTCTCATCTAATAGAGACATAATTTGGAAATGTTACCAGTAAATATACATATGCATATTGTTTATATTGAAATCTGTGGTAATCCTACAGTCAAGGTAAGGGTAGTTAAGAAATTTAGTGTTAGTTTAAACTCTTAGCAGTTCATGGCATATAAACGTTGAAAATATGCCGCACAGCCCTATATTTTGACCTTTAAAAAAATAGTAGTGCATATGAACTTTCCATTCTAGGAGATAATTTTTTTCAAAACTTCATAGTAAAAGTGGTGCAGCTTTAGCCGTAAAAGGAGTTCCTACGGGAAATTGCATTGTCAATACTTACAGAAATGCAACCTCTAGGATAATAAATACCACTCATGGACCTGCTTGTCTTCATTGTAAGGTCACGTTTGGTCCATTTATACCTCTTATTTCCTCATTATTTCAACTTTTCAGGCCAATAAATAAAAAAAAAATTGGGTAACTTTCACTCATTTATGAAAGAAATGTCATAATAAATGAGTTATTGAAGTATTCAAGCTGACTGAACCATCCATATAAAATGTTACTGACACCATGATGGTCTATATAAGTCTTTACGTAAAAATTAAATTTACGCCGCGTTCCAGAGAGGAACATAACAATCTTCCCTTTTAGTGAATAATTTATTGTAAATGCTTTATAAAAAATAATTTCATTTACGTATAACTGTATATTTATTAAATCATTACTAAGAAAAAGTTTTTTATTATAGCAAAATATAAGAAATAAGGAGAAAAAGTCAGAAAAAGCTCCCAAAATTCCTGATTCAAATGTTCACCCTTTTTCTTCCTGTGTTCAAGCTTTAGTAACAATGTAAATAAAGGCAAAAGTAGTATACCGCTGTTCGAAATTCATAAATCGATTGAGAAAAAAGCAAATCCGGGTTACAAACTAAAACGGAGGGAAAAAAATCAAATATAAGAGGAGAACTACGACACATCAGAAACACAACACTAAAATATAACACACACCGAAACGAACTATAATAGAACAATGGGCATTTTCCTGACTTGGTACAGGACATTTAAAAAAAATGGTGGGTTAAACCTGGTTTTGTGGCTAGCCAAACCTCTCGCTATTATGGCAACGTTAAATCTAACATTAAAATGACAACATTACATGACAGGATTACAATACAAATACAAAGAACATATAGGACAGAGAAACATAAAAATAATAGCTATCAAAAGGTACCAGGTTTATAATTAAATACACCAGACGGGCGTTTCGTCTACACAAGGCTAATCAGTGACGCTCAGATCAAAAAAGTTTGAAAGTCAAAGAAAGACCTCAAGTTTCCAAAATATTCTATAGAAACACCATATAAAAAAAATAATGATGCTTAGAAACACACAAGATATATTTCTATGACACAAATTTCCTTTACTGCAATGAAATGCACGATAAACTTATTAAAACTGTCAAATTCAAGGGAATATTTTTTTTCGACCCTTTTTCGTATGCAACCGGATGTGATGTACTATGATTTGGTGGTATTACACCTAAATAATCTTAAACCTGTACGGTCACACACTATGGCCTATTGAATTGTTCAATTGATACAGTTAGCTTATCCGGACAGAGCACACTGGGGCAATGCAAAGGAATATGACCTTCATGGGCATTGTATAAAATCTTCAGATGTAAGTTGAAAAAAAAATCCTAGTACTGAAATTCAGAATAAAATAATACTTATCTGCTAACAATTATATTGCGTACAAAAAATAAAAGAGCAAATGCTTATGGACGATTCTGGACCCCACTACATAAACTATTTTCGTGATTTATTATCATTTATATTTTAAATTATACTGCAGTAAACTGTTGATATATGTATTTAACCTTATGCATATACATTCATGCATACTAAAGGTAAGATGTAAGTGACTGTGTGTTAAAAGTTAGTACAATTGTGAGCGTGAGTAGACTTTTTCAGTAACTTTATTCTTATATGATAAATACGAATTAGAAAAACAAATGGATTGTCTTGTACATATTATTCAATGTTTGCCCCAAAATAAATAGTAAGGTGTTGAGTTTCAGGGCATTGTAAATCCTGACTCAAATCCTGAAAACAAATAAAAGATTAAAAAAAAACCGCTTGTATTGCCGATAAGCATTTTTTTCGGCAAAACATTATCCGTTTATATTTCGATACGATTTAAAATGGGACTTTTGCTATTTTATAAATTAAAAAAAATGAGCCTTACATAACTTGTAAGTTTTTCTTTTTCTTTTGTCTTGATATCTTGTCTTGATCTTTTCAACTTTGGTACCTCGGAAGACTTCCCAGTCATTGAAAAGGACACTGTACCAGGCTTCAAGCTACCTTGCACTGGAGACGTTGTAGGATCATCAGATTTCTTGATGTAGCTAGGCACATACTTATTCTTTCCTGACAATGCAAAATAAAATGTTCAATTGAAACATAAGCGACGCCATGTTAAAACGATAAATATGCCTTTTTGCAAGCCTTTTGAAAGCTAAACTACTTGTAAATAGAATATATGGATTGGGTATTAAAATTAATACAGATTTGACCGCAAAATTAGTTTTTCTCTTGATATAAAATAGCTATAAGATAATAATTCATGGTTCACTAAGCAACCTCATATTTGTGCAGGGAGTTAACCAAATGTTAATTCAATTATAACTGCTTTAAAGGGTCATTAGCTACGAGACATAAAAAAAATATGATGTTTTTGGTTCAATCATTAATGCAAATGAAATAGGGAAATAATATTTCACTTTTAGCAGCCAGTTTGGTTCAATTGTGTCTGTCAAAATAAGCTTAGAAACATCAATGATGAATTATTCACTTGCATATGAATAATTCAACCTCATTGAATCCGTATTCATGTGTTCTTCAATCTTCACCACTTAGCTAGAGAGGGATAAAGCATAAAGTAGGAGAGTTCAGCTATTAAAGTCAACATTGCAAGTGTAACAAGGGTAAGCCATTTGGTTGACTGATTAAATTTAAAAAAAATCTTTCTTATACAAGTAACAACAAAGATTAACATATGTTTTTGTTGTTCGTGTGTTTCTTTGTCAATTGTATTCTCCAATTTATTTATATTGTAGTCCTGTGATGTTGAGTTGTCATTTTAATGTTATATTTCACATGGCTATAAAAGGGGAGGTTTGGCATGTCACAAAACCAGGTTCAACCCGCCATTTTTTTCTTTAAAAATGTCCTGTACCAAGTCAGGAATATGGCCATTGTTATATTATAGTTTGCTTCTGTGTGTGTTACATTTTAACGTTGCGTCGGTTGTTTTCTCTTATTTTTGAGTGTAAATTCACATTGCGATAAGACGTGTCACGGTACTTGTCTATCCCAAATTCATGTATTTGGTTTTGATGTTATATTTGTTATTCTCGTGGGATTTTGTCTGATGCTTGGTCGTTTCTGTGTGTGTTACATTGTAGTGTTGTGTCGTTGTTCTTCTCTTATATTTAATGTGTTTCCCTCAGTTTTAGTTTGTTACCCCGATTTTGTTTTTTGTCCATGGATTTATGAGTTTGAACAGCGGTATACTACTGTTGCCTTTATTTAACCTATAATATGAAATCAAATAGACTTTGAAAAATCCAATTGCACGTGTTTGCTATCTAATTATATCTATGTTTATGACTACATCGGGTTATATGACCGTATACACACGAAAACTGATACATATCATCGAGTCTATGCATCTTAACTTGTTTATTTTTAGACATATAATAATTTTGATATACGTTATAGCATATTAATTATAAATCAAATATAAGAATTTGAGTAAAATCGGTGGTAATGAATTTTACAGCTATTGTCCTTTTAAAGCAATATAAACAATTGCCTTATATCAACATCCTTTTACAATAAGACAAAACGCAAATGTCATTTAGGAGAATGTAACTAAAATATCTTGATTGATTCAGTCTAATTGTAACCTTGCTTTGACAATTTTCTGCAAGGAAAGGAGAGGGGCGTAAGGAGTTATGACCCTCAAAAAGGAAAACAGTGACATAGGCAAGTATTACTTGTTTTTATTTAATTTATATTTAGTTACGGAATGCCAGTACTATACTTGAAGTATTGTCACAATCGAATTCGCGTTGTTTCGGCTACAAATCTGTTAATACTGTACCGTTATTCCTTTTCTAAAGCCTAGCTATTATATGTTGTAAACTGTTCAATATGACACTTTTGAAATATTAGGGATATATTTATTGTATCTTGCAAAGTTGTTGCAAATGTCTCAAACTGTCCACCGTGCAATTACGGCAAGCGTTATTCAACCACTAGACAATAGTGTTATAACATGTCATATTACATGTGCTTTTAATAATGACAATACAAAAGCATTGGCAAAGCAATAAGCTGAATAAATTGCATTCTGAACAAAAAAGCGACATTCATGGATTAGTTATGATGCTGCAAACATCCATCAATGGTTTCACTATACAAAATGTAATCTGTAACGTTGCACCTTCAGAAACCAAATTAATTGCAGACCTTTTTCCAGGGGACTTTATGTTTTCAATTTAAATACCTTCTTTTCACAGTTTTTTCACATTGAATAAATCAATACACGACAAAAACAATTCAAACGAAATTGTTCCAAAAAGAAATAAATGAACGCACGGTTAATTCAATTTACAAAAACAATAGTTTATAAGGATGTGATCTTATCAACTATAAGTCCTTCGTGGTCTAATTAAAATTCTGTTGAGCAACAATTCTGATGACTTCACCAAAAATCTATGTATACGACGGTACATTGACGTCTCATCTGTATATCTACCACGGAATATTCTATCAGATTGGTCCACAGTTAAAGAGGAATAAAAGAAATACTGTGATACTATTTACTCGCTTAGTGGCATCAACAATACTAACTAAAAAGAACTTTAAATCTCTGTCATTCTTTATCAAAACTGCCGATAATCTTTACAACAGAAGCCACATAAAAAATATAAACGTATGTCTAAAAGTAAAAATGTACAATGCTTTTCTCCAAGGACACCATACAGAAAGGTACAATACGTTATTAATGTATTGTTTTGACATACAATTCGGCATATTTTGTTAAGATTCAACCCGAGAGTGAAACATGTTACATCGAAGAACAAGTAATTTATATGGTGGAGTTCCTCATTTACAACATATTTGCTGAATTTGAAGGTAGAATTGCCAACCGATTGTCAGCATTCCTCTGGGAAACAACTGTTCACCTCTCCTTGTCAATTGTTTTTTTATTTGCATATGAGTCAGAGTTACTGCAGACACTTTTTCAGAGAAGCTCGATCATTTAATTTACATACACACGATACAGTTATATCAATGATTTTCGTTCAATTAACAAATCTAAATTTTCTGATTACCGTACAGTATTTTAACAGCGTATTATGCTTATTAAACTTATTAAACTTAACAAATAATACTTGATGAACTTTAGTTTGAAAGTGCTGACGTATGGAATTTTATGCGATTGTCTTACAAGTTAGAGGTTTAGCTAGCCATACAACCAGGTTTAATTCACCATTTTCTACACGGGTATTCCTAACTAAATTCTAGATGAAAAATAAAACTAGTTGAGGATTTGTTTGAATCCAGTAACGTCTTTTTTCTCGAGTAGTTGTGAATTAACAGAGTGTGACCTGAACGACCACGATGACGCGACAAAGACTGACACAAGACGAAAAAGTAAATATATATGTGTCTTCCCGGCTAAACATTATCAAGTGTCCCAATAAGTTAAGTTTTTTTTTATATGTCTTTTATTATGAATTTGATGACATTCTGTTTGGAATATTACACCAATCACCACTTTCAAAAACTTTGTATTTCAGCTTTAACGTTTAAATAGTTTTAATACTTTAATCATATTATCCAGTTTTACTATCATTATTACCGCCAACTGAAAAAAAAACAATTGATTCATAGATGTAAACCACGCTTATGGGAGTGGAATAAAAAATATCAGTATCATCAATAACTTCAATAAAGATTATGATAACAGAAAAAAAATATAATAAGCCTTTTGTAGACGAATCCGCGTCTGTCGTACAAAATTAAAAATCTTGGTATCTGTTTTGAGTTTATTCTATGCGCTACATTATAAGCAGAACAGAAGCAGCAGTATTTATAAAAATATATAATGGTATCGTCATTTAATATATATGGTATTATGTTCTTTAACTTCCCATCACAGTAGGGTTCTAATCAATTATATTTTAATTTATCTCCCTTTGATAAGCAAATGAATTAAAAGTTTAAATGTTGACAATATTGATATAGTCTGATATTGGGATATTTATTGAACGCTTAGATAACCTTCTTAATTGATTTTACTACACAAAAGGTTAGTTGCTTAGTATTGTCGTTATCCCAGATAAAAATATTCTAAAGCCAAATCCCGAAAAAAATATTTAATTGATGTAAGTTCTGAACAATTATAAACAAACACAGCTGAAAACAATATACATAGGAAAGAAACGAATATTTTTTTTATTATTTAGAGTGTCATCTTCATGTTACTTTTCAAAGTTTTAAAATATGATGATTTTTAGTTTTAGGTTTTTGGAATATACTTTTAGAAGAAAAAAAGCACTTTGGTTAATTCAAATCATGAGATGTAACCTGAGGGTGGAAGTCTGCCTCTTATTTGCAGGTATTGTGCCTCTATCCTAAGCGAGTTGTAGGACATACTATGACATATTTGACAAGTCTATTTATTGGCAGTAGGGAGATTGTTTTAAATATGTTTGCTCTTAATTCCAGTCCAAGTATGTTTTATTAATAATACCTAAGAAAACATTGGGAAAAAAAACTGAAGAACAATTACGATAATTTAGACACACAATGGTATAAAAGGGAACAAAAACAGAATACATTGTTTCTTTCCAGTTCCTCAATTTTCATTCATCAATTAAGCACCACTGTTTGTATTTCAAGAAAATTAACTTATGCATGATAACTAGTGAAAAAAGAATGGCTTACCTGGATCTTTCGCCCATTGAAGAAGCGTGCTTTTGAAGCGACGAACATGTATCGATTTCTTTGCCATTCCAATCTTCTCCATTACGTCTTTAAATTTCCCATCTTCTGCTTTAGACAATTGCAATACATCGCACTCACCTAAAACAAAGTTTAATAGACGTTGGTCGATTTAGCATGCTGTAATTCTGCAAGTTCAATACGTGTATTTCTTATAGGTTTTTGAATGATGACATTTTTATAATAACAAAATAAACGATACAACTTGTACTGCACCAGATCCTTATTTTGGGAATTAACCTTTCTACTGTAGTAATGGTAGTGCTCTTGGAAACACTATTTGAAAATCTAAAACAAAATATAAAATTAAAAGAGAAGATCAAATTAAAAAAAAACAATGAATGCTTTTCGAATAATTGATATCATTCATCCTCATATCATATGTAAACTACACGCTGTTTTCATTTTCTCTTACTTCTTTTATATGAGTATGTTTCTTAAGAAATAAAGTTCACATAAAGAAAGAAATTAAACATTTCATCTTCACAGAACCACCTGCATCAGTAGTATATATATCTCATTGACAGTTTCAACTAAAGATCGACCTCAAATCCCTAAATTTTTAAGATACATTGCAGTATACGCATCATTCGTAACAGCTCTTGTCTTTTTAAGCATTTAAATTTAAATACATACAGAGGAGAAATATTGCAATAGAAACGCGATTGAATTTGTTCCTTGCTTTCGGATAATTATGTTTGAAAACATTAGATTTTAATAATATTTCATTGATCTGGTATAAGTACGAATTTCTTGTATGAAACCGTATAGGTCATGGTCGTCTTTTGTGGTCTCCTTTTTTTTTAGGTTAAGACAATGGAATTTGAGAGCGACAGTAAAATTCGAAAACTGATAAAAAAAAGACCCACAGTATAAAAAAAAAGTTGTGCCAAGTACGGCTAAGGTAATATATTCCGGGAATAAGAAAATCCTTAGCTTTTCGAAAAATTCAAAGTTTTTTAAACAGAAAATTTGTATAAAAGAGGGACGAAAGATACCAAAGGGACAGTCAAACTCATAAATCTAAAACAAACTGACAACGCCATGGCTAAAAACGAAAAAGACAAACAAAAAACAGCACACATGACACAACATAGAAAACTAAAGAAAAAACAACACGAACCCCAAAAAAACAACTACGGTTGATCTCAGGTGCTCCAGAAGGGTAAGCAGATACTGCTCAACATGTGGCACCCGTCGTGTTACTTATGTGATAACAAATCCGGTAAATAGTCTAATTCGGTAGGTCACATTCATGAAAGGGAAGCGGATTGTAGTTACGAAGTAAGGAACATATCCGATATCATTTGTGAAACAGTTATTCCATAACGGTCACCCAAATCGTGATGGCGTCTGTAAAATTTACAAAGGGATGATTTCAACTTCACCATTTGAAACTCTTGGTTTAATAGCTTCCGTTATCAAGAAAATCATGATAGGAAATGCAAGCACGGGAATATCGTATCAATTGGGAGATATAAACCCCGTATGCAGGTGTTGCTGGAATGTTGCTACTTAGAAATAGAAAGTTCACAATTGGAAAATCATCTCTTTTGTCGTAAAGTTTTGTTTTCAACCGACCCTTATTGTCAATTTCTAGATGTAAGTCAAGATATGAGGCCAACTCAACTGTGTGTGTGGTATCCTTTATCTCTAACTCGATTGGATAGATGCGTTCGACATAGTCACCAAATTTTGAATTATTTAGTGAAAGAACATCATCTATAAAAAAAGCGGAAAGTAGAGTTAAAGGATATTGCTAACTTCTTATCTTTCTTCCTGCATTAAGTCAGCCTCATATTAATAAAGAAACAAGTCGGCAAGTAGAGGGGCACCTTTTGTTCCCATTGGAATGCCGACAGTCTGTTGAAAAACACGTCCTCCGAAAATGACCACATTATTGATATTCATATCAACACCGAAATGTTGACTACTGGGCTGGTGATACCATCAGGGACGAAACGTCCACCAGCAGTTGCATCGACCTAGTGGTGTAAATAGTTATCAAAGCTACCAGGATTATAATTTAGTACGCCAGACGCGCGTTTTGTCGACATAAGACTAATCAGTGACGCTCATATCAACATATTTATTATGCCAAACAAGTAAAAAAGTTGAAGAGCATTGAGCATTGAGGATCCGAATTTCTAAAAAGTTGTGCCAAATACGGCTAATGTAATATATTTCTAGGATAAGAAAATCCTAAAAAGGCATTAACAACTATTCAAATGGTTGCTTATCCATCTTAAACAGTCCCTGGAATGACCTTTATGAATAAATTTATCATAGACTCCAGGATAACAAGAAGCCATTACATCTCCTTCACATTGATTGTATCATAGAACCATATCAAAACTTTTCAGAATTAGTGTTACATTCTTAAATTAAAATTGATGATTGTTTATTAAATCGTTTAATATCTGTTGCTTATCAATATAGGAAGATGTGGTGTGAATGCCAATGAGACAACTCTCCATCCAAATAACAATTTCAAAAAGTAAACCATATAATATGTTTTAATTGCATCTCCTTATTCGAATTGAAATAGTATGCCTAAAATGTGTATAGCGTTTTTGTTCATGTGTTACTGAAAGAAAGTTATTATACAAAAAACAAAAACTTTTTTATTCAATATACTAACCATGTTTTATAAAGCTCTCGTAATACTGAAGAAGACTTGCTCTTTTTAGAACACAACGCAGGTGCCATTCTAACAAATTCTGTGGTTCGTTTGATGCCATAACCTAAAGAACATAGTAACAAACATATGCAATCAAATAATATTCAAGTATCGTATTTTTATCAAAGAAAATATAACAAGTGTCGTTAACTTCTTTGAATTGCATGTGCATGGTTGCCATTTAAAAGATAAACTCTATAAACTTGCAAAAACTAGATTTTTTTTTACAATGGTAATGCATAAACATCAAATTTAGACAGTTACAGTGATTAAAATATCTAGCTTAGGCAAGTTTGTTTATTCTTTCAATTTCGTTATGTTGAAATGTTTAAATCACGTATATTGTGTATACGATTAATGTAAAGGTGAGATTTGATAAAACAAAACAATCATTCTTTTGGGTTTTATTAAATGAAATAATTGTATGGTGAACATTCCTTTCATACAATGACATTTTAAATCGACGAGGATAATAGTGATGGTTTTATTTCTACATGTTTGAGTTATAAAATATTTTTATGGTAGTGCTTTTCTTTTTCTTTCATCCATTTTTATATTTTGAAAAGCAAATATATAAGGATTGTTATTCTGCTGTAAAACTGGTGCGTTTTATTTTTCGAAACATTTCTCCGTCTTTCTGAGTTCATTTGAGCTTGTCATTTTTCAAACTTATATTGCAAGATGCTTCGATTACTATTTGATATAAAAATTTGCAACCATTTTGCATTAAGGATTAAATCCCCCTCATGTATATATCTAATATCTATGTGCAAGTTTGACCTCACTTTTAGTCAGGTTTTTAAAGTGTGTATAAAATTGTGGATTTCAAAACCCCACATGGTTAATATAAAAAAAAATTACACCATTACTTACACAATTCTATATTGAACTATTTCATAAAACGACATTTAAAAAAAGAGGGACGAAAGATACCAAAGGGACAGTCAAACTCATAAATCTAAAACAAACTGACAACGCCATGGCTAAAAATGAAAAAGACAAACAGAAAAACAATAGTACACATGACACAACATAGAAAACTAAAGAAATAAACAACACGAAAAGTTGTCTTACAATCCCTCAAGGAGGATAATATTTCCCTTTTGTTGTATAATATAGATTTTTTTTATTCTTCCCACACCTTATTATGATATCACAAGTTTGATTTATAAAGGATTTTGTCATAACTATATATAATTACTTCAGAAAACAATATATCTCCACATGGTAAAAATATCAGACAACATCTTTAAACCTTAATATTCGATTTTTGCTTTTCTCCAGTTTCTGTTTCGTTAAATCAGCTCTTTAATGTTTGTATTCAAATGTAGAAATTCATAAAACATGTTGGCCAAGAGCATTACTGGCGACATATTCATTTACCTAGTTTGCAGTTGGTATAGTAATATTTGTATCGTTTATATTCTTACTACAACTGGGTTAATACCTCTGCTGGTGAACTTAATGTCCCCGATGTTAGTATCAGCTAAGTCGTCAGTTCATCGAATACAGATATTGTTTTATTGAATTTTGATTTTTTTTTTATTTAAACTGGGCTGAAACCTCAATTAAATCTCGGCTATACAGTAACCTTGTCATCCTTAAGGTGTTTTGTAACATTGCTTATAATGTAGCTAGAGAGCTTCCAGTTGTTTCTATCTATCAAATATAGTAACAAAGTGATGTTTCGTGTATTGATTAATTTTTGTGCTATTATTTTCATAACTTTAATATTCTAACCGTTTTTGCCGCAGAATAAAAAAACAAATAATATAAAGTCAAAGTCAGAAAAATAATAAAAAATTTGTAAGCTTCTTACAAAAATGTTTATATTTTTCTGAAATTGACCAAGTATTGTATATTTACGATATGAGTGCATTGGTTAAGTATTAATCTTAGGCACAATTTTGCTCCATTTACACATGTGTTTTAAATAAGCATATATACAATTCGAGCAAATCAAGATTTCATACAAAAACTGAAGAAATCACATGAACTTCGTGCGCCGGGAAGGCAAAAAGTAAAATAATAACATTACCCAACTCTGTGGAAGATTCAAAACGGAAATTCCGTAAGCAAATGACAAAAACAAAATCTCAAACACATCGAACGAATAGATATAACAATTGTCATATTCCTGACTTATTACAGGCATTTTCTTAGTCGTCTACTGTTATGCATGCATCAACTGACATTCGAAAAAGTAAAATAACAAAAATACCGAACTCCGGGGAATATTCTGAAATGAAAGTCCCTAAGTAAATGGCAAAATCAAAAGATCAATATAAAAATGAAGATATGGTATGATTGTCAATGACACAATTATTCAGAAGAGACCAAATGACACAGAAATTAACAGCTATAGGTCACCGAACGGCCTCCCAAATCGCAAATGTAAAACAATTCAAACGAGAAAACTAACGGCATAGTTAATGCACAAAAATGAACGAAAAACAAATATGTAACACAGCAACAAACGACAACTACTGAAATACAGGTTCCTGACTTGGGACAGACTCATACACACAGATTGTGGCAGTGTTAAACATGATGGTGGGATCCCAACCCTCCCTCTAACCTAAGACAGTGGTGTAACAGTACAACATATGAACGAACTATAACAATCTGTTCAAAAAGGCTTAACTCATCAGATGGATACAAACACATCAAACGAATGGAAAACAACTGTCATATTCTTGACTTGGTACAGGCATTTTCCTAGGTATAAAATGGTGGATTTTACTTGCTTAAAATTTAATGATTTAACGACAACAAATATAACGTTTCGGTAACGCAATACACATATTCCGTTTCTCGTGTTTTCGTATATCGTATCATTTAATGTTTGCATTATAATACTTGTATCTTTAATGAATAAAGATCATCATGGTTATAACTTAATGTTGGAGTTTAGTTTCCAGCTATCCTAAAATATTTGAAAATATTTTAACCCGTATCATGACAACCACTGGTTTTCGACTAAATATGTTTACTTCCGATGCTCCTTAAACTGTTTTGAAATTATATAATATGGAATGAAACTGAAATTTCAATAATATATCTAATCTTTATTATAAGGAAATAATAGTTGCTTTAAATAAATGACCTCTTATAAATGTTAACTTGCTTTATTGGAATATTTAATAAACATAGTTAAAACCACATTGTTTCATTAAAAAACATAATGACATTATCCAAAACAACATACAACGACGAAGTCATGTCAAAACAAGAATTGTTTTCTATAGTTTATCAAATTATATATTATACAAACACATATCAATTAGGTTGCAGCATATGTGTTTCATACACGATAATTTGAAAAAGTCAGTATACTAAATTGATATAACCTTCAAACATACCACTTACCGATTTATCCTGCATGAAGCATCATAAAAAACGGTTTTAATCGCCCCTTCTTAACAATTAACTGCACATTACTTCTGTGAACATACTTCCATTTACAGTAGAAAAAGTTGGTTCAATCTGATGGGCACTCGTTAAATGAACGCCTCAACATAACACTACCTGATATCATTTACTGTCAGTATCGCTCTGTTGATTATAAGTACCACGATTGGTCAGGTATATTTGATTGACTTGTCAAAAACGTTAAACAAAGGTTGGTTTTGACATTTAAATCCATTCTATAGTAAATTATACAAATAGTCTGTATCTTCTTTTTTTAACAAATAGTTTACAACTTTTCTTTTCATCTTTAACTGGTACAGAATGGTTTGTTTTGCCTACAAATATTCATTGAGTGTTGTTTCCTCCAAACTAACAAGGCAAACAAAGTTTTAGTAAAACAATATGCCAAAACTCAGACTGTAATCACTGTAATTTACAGAAGATTATGAAGTCTTTTTTTTATTACATTTTCTTGATAAATTATGGAAAGACATATTTAATCTTTTAGAAAAAGTTAAAATTGAAAAACATGTTTTAACACAATAACAATCAATTTGGGGTTACAAAATAAGTGATATGGAATACTATTATATTAATTTTTTTCTTACAGAAATTATATTTCCAATTCACAAAATATACTATCTGTCAGAGTTAGCAGCGTGCAATACTGTTGCTTAATAATAATAATAAAAAAATACAAGAAAAACAATGGACAAAACTATCAATTCATTAAATTAAAAAAACACGTTGTACACACTGCTCGTAATTGTACTGGTATACTTACACATACTGAAGAATACATTTACTAACAAATTTCGAAAAAGCAACAGGGCACTCTAAAAGATAGAAAAGTGTTTTATTTTTAACTAATGACTAGATAAAGAAAGATAAAAAAAAGAAAGCATATGACCATCATAGTAAAAAAATGATGTATTTTAATATACTGTGTTCAGGAACATCAATGAGTTGATTGGGAAATTTCTTCCGCCATCCATATCAACAAAGTAATGTGTTAGTTCCTACCAGAAAGCAGAGTGCATAAGTTGTTGCACTATCAAAACTTGTAACCAATTTTGCCACATAGGCATAAATTTCGAAAAATTGTAATCAATAAGTTATTAGTACGATTACTTTTAGATTACAAAGCTGGTTACAATAGTGAACACTATTTATATTTAGGTTATTGTTATTGGAATAAATGTTTTCATTGAAACGTTATTATATATAAATCATGTTGCCTGTCGTTGTCATAAGTCGTTTATGTGCGTAGAGTTTCCTTTGATATATACATTTTTACAATTTTAGCTTCTCAATCTCATAGTAAAACCAATGCTCAGTAAGCAGAATAAACATTTTTTATTTTCCTTTCTTAAAGTAGATATTATACAAACAATTATTAATCAATTACACGTCATTTAGTTAGGGCGTATTTCTTTTCACCTCCATAGACTTTGGTTAACACTTTTTCACAAAATTTTACAAAAAGTTAAATGTTTCATATAATAATTATAACAGAATAATATTGTGCTTAGCAATAATTACGCTGTCCATATGTTTGTCAAATATCGCATTTTATATTCGTGAAAGGCTATTATTCCTTTCTGAAATACTACACCAACGCTAGTCTCGGAATTATTAAATCTGGATCTAAAATAAGAAGATGAGGTATATTTGGTGGGGTTCGTTTTGCTTAGTCTTTAGTTTTCTATTTTGTGTCTTGTTTGTCTGTTTCATTTTAAGCCAGGCGTTGTCAGTTTATTTTCGATTTATGAGTTTGACTGTACCTCTTGTATCTTTCGTCCCTCTTCTATTAATAACCCTTTTTTTTACATACAACTAACTTTAGAATTTTCAAATCAGAAAAAAATAGTGTTTCATAGAATAGTTTGCTTCTCCTAAGGCATAACTACGACTATGCGACAACTCATTTCAAATTAAAGAACTATAAAAAAGTAAAAAATAAAAAAATGAGAACTCCGATTGAATTGCAAAACAAACATTTCGTTAGGGGGATAGCAAAACCAAAAGCTTCAACTCGTTTAAACGTATTGTGAATTCCACATTTGTTGTAGAGTACTCTGGTCAGTGAAGCAGTAATACCTGTAAAAGTGTCGAAAATGATTCCAATTTAACATTTTTTGGCTGCAACATTAAATTCAGACATTCCAGACATATTCGTATGCAAAACTTTGAAACGTTACAAAAAGATTAATAACAAAAATACGAACCTCCGAGGAATATTCAAATAGAAAGTCCATAATCAATTTTGTTTTTTTCTTCTGTTTATTACAGTATAGCGGGTTATTTTCCCGGGTATAAAATTTCGCAATTTTCCTCGAATAGGTATACATAATATTTTTGCGGTTATAATCTGTGGCGGATTCAAAACTTGTATCTGATGCTGGTGAACACAAAGAGTGCAAGAAAACCTATGGTATCTTTACTTAATTTTATCAAGTAATAGTCACCACAAAACAGATAACAATGTTTGTTCTCCAAAATATATAATGTTGTGACATTATTGTATAAAGAGTCTCGGTTCTGTGGCTTTTACTACTTAAGTCGGGCATTTGAAAAAGACGGACGTGTAATTCAAATAGATATTTATGTCATGTAATTTAGTAATGACAATTTATAATGTATGTTAACTTAAATCAATAATTAGTCTGACACAAACAAGTTCCAAATGAGATAGCAAATGAAGTTGTTAAATGTCTGTCGTTTTGGTCTCTTGTGGACAGTTGTCTCATTGGCAATAATACCACATTTTGTTTTTTTATATTTAATTGTTCTTTAAAGTATATCATCTGATCATTCGTTACGTTATCTGGCTGAAATATGTTTATTATATATGCTGGTATTTCATATAAAACGTTACATTATCTTGCATGTGAATAGAGAAATATCATCAATGACACGAGGCTTATTATTTTGTACGCCAAACACTCGTTCAGTCAGCATGAGACGGATGCATGACGATCTAGTTAAATGTTAAAATGACAAATAAAATCATATTTCTTTAGTAAATCCATGTCATGGAATTTCCAAATGTCATGAATAGGAGGTTTGTTTTATTTACATTGAACATTCCTTCATTTTTTTTCAAGAGAAAATCACTATTGGCCCTGCAATTCGTACAAATTCTGTACAATGTTAGAGACAAAAATAAAAAAAAAAAACCATTATATCCTTCGTATTTAGTTGAATTTGGCTATTTATTATAGGTATGTTTGGCTATGAGCTATGAAGGTATGAAGGTAAATCCAGAAAAGCGCTTCGGAAGCAAGAAATATTAAACGTGTTGTTTTTAATTTTTTAGACATGTTTGAATTGTTCTTCACCAGTAACTATAGAAAAAAAATTCCCAAAGCAACTATTATATTTACAATAAAATTAAAATCTTTTTAAGCAAACTTTGCTAGTTTTGAATACAATTCTGCGGAAACAATTTTTAATTATAAATCTTTTGTTTGGCTCCTTTAACGTCGTATTGCTTATTTGATTTAAAAAAAAACATCACAGAAATACATTTGTCTTTCAAAACTCATGACATTATTACATACGATATCAGAAAAAAGTACAAATAATCCGCCGCAACTGTCAATGTACTTGTATCATGTACCAACGAATTCAGCTAATTCCAATTATTTTAATACAGGGAAAATTATACATTAAACATCCCATTGTTTTACATGTATACATTGTGCATGCGCGTATTTGACAGTTTCGGTCTTTTTATCGGCTTGTATATCTAAGTTTACAATCCCAACTTAGATAATACGGGATAATACGAATCAAAGCAAATCCCTATTTCTTTTGAGTATCATAAACCATTTGAATGAGATATACAACATTTCAGTGCTCATCAATTACTAAAAATTGTACAAAGAGACATTCAAACTCATAAATCGTAAAATAAACTGACAACGCCATGGTTAAAAAAGAAAGGACTAACAGACAAATAGAACGATGAACACAACATAAAAAAATAAAAACAAAGCAAAATGAACTCTTTAAAAACTCATTTGATCTCAGGTGCTCCGGAAGGTTCAGCAGATTCGCTCTACATGTGACACCCGTAATGTTGCTCATGATATTACAAACATAGTATTAAGCTTTTTTCGGTACGTATCATTCGTGATAAGGAAACGTGATTTTGGTTATGAATTGAGGAACATGTCCGTTGTTATATGTGAAACGAATATTCCTTAAAGATCAACCAACTCGTGATGGCGTCTTTAGAATTTACTCAAATACTGATCAACATATTTGAACTAGGACTTTTGATTATTCCATAGAATTCTTAATCTCCTTAGTCTCTAACAAAATATGGTAATGTTTTGTTTCATATGAGTACAAACACAAATGGCTTAAACGAGAAAATAATTAGTATACGTAGCTATTGGAACATATTTGTGTGCCAAATTCATAATAGGCTGTCGAATGCCACATTAAATCCCAGTTGAATCAGTTCGTTTATCACATGTTAGTATAAAGGAGGCAGACACATGGTTGTGAAATTGCCCATGACATATGTAAAAAGAAGATGTACTATAATTACCAACGAGACAACTCTATGCATGAGACCAATTGACACAGAATATAAAAATTATAGGTCGCCATACGTCTTTTAACAGGAGCATAGCCAATACCTCGATAAAGCCCATCATTGACAAATATACAACAATTCAAACGAGAAAACTAACAACCTAATATTTGACAAAATAAATAACGAAAAACAAATACGTAACACAACATTAAAGGACAACCACTGTATTTCAGGCCTTTTTTTCACTTGACAGTTTCATACAAATTCAAATAAATCAAATATACATGGTCATGATGATACTATGTGTACTGTCCTAAATTCATTGATTTCATTTTAAATGGGTATTTCTACAAAAAACAACGATGAAAGGTTTCTTTCCTTATTGTTATCTTTTATTTTATGTTTATAGTGATATTCCCTCCACGCCATCTTGATGTGTCACAACTTCTTTACTACATGCATACGCCCGTGTCTGTAGTCACTTTTTGGATTACAATAATGTTATATATGTACTTCTGGTAAATTGTTTAGTCCAGGATTCCATTACCACATATTACTGAAAACGTTTACTTATTTCTTCCTTAGACAAAACTGTTTGAGTTTTAAGTTTTTGTTTTCACCTTCATACTTTATACACTTCTATATATGCACATAAACGGTTCCTTAATATTTCGATACCTGTATGTTTGTATTGCACAATGTCATGATTTTTTTTTCTCTGACTGTTTATAACACCTTTATAATAATTATACTTGATGTTGAATGTTTTTTGCTTATTGTTGAAATGCAGAAAGTTACCTATAAATGTTAACTTCTTTGATATTTGGTCTCTTGCTGTGTGTTGTTCCATTGTCAATCATACCACATCTTCTTTTTTTACATTAATCATAACTTCTTGTTACATAATGTCCATTCGTATAAGGTTGCTCTATATATATTTCATTAGAATTTAAACCAATATTTGTGGCATGCAGTGGAAATCAACGGTCAGTATTGGACACATTGAATACGCCGTCTATGGGAGAAGAAATTGAAACCAACTGCAATGATAACTCATGTTCAGCTGGACATCTTAGAAGTTCGATTCTTGACACATGGAATGGTTCGGTTATTGATCAGGTATATTTAAATCTGTATATTTAAATCTAACACAGTTTATAATTTAGTTTCATTAAATATATAACAAAAAGACAAACAATATCATGTGTAAAATAAAATACACAAAGACAAACAATATCATGTGTAAAATAGAATACACAAAGACAAACAATATCATGTGTAAAATAGAATACACAAAGACAAACAATATCATGTGTAAAATAGAATACACAAAGACAAACAATATCATGTGTAAAATAGAATACACAAAGACAAACAATATCATGTGTAAAATAGAATACACAAAGACAAACAATATCATGTGTAAAATAGAATACACAAAGACAAACAATAAGACATTTCAGTTAGAAATACAATATCTAATGGGGAGAGTGTCCTCCAAAAAATCACACTCTTTCAATGCCGTTTGAATGGTTTTACACTAGTAATTTCTGAGGCCCTTTATAGCTTGCTGTTCGGTGTGAACGAAAGCTCCGTATTGAAGGTCGTACAAAAATGTATCTTGACCCATAATGTTTACTTTTATAGATTGTTACTTGGATTGAAAATTGTCTCATTGGCACTCATATCACATCTTCCTATATCCATATATAACTTACGTAACAATAATATATACAAAGATAATTCCATAACAAATACTTTACTCTTTCTTTAAATCAGTTCTATAAACGATGTATTTATATTTGTACCCATCTGATGAGTTAAATCTTTTACAACTGATTTTCATAGTTCGTTCTTATGTTGTTCTGTTACGCCACTGTCCCAGGTTAGAGGGAGGGTTGATATCCCGTTAACATGTTAAAATATTTTGACATATTTGAAAGATGCCACTGCTGGTGAAGATTTATATTCCCGGGGGTATCAAAAGCCCAGTAGTCAGCACTTTTTGTGCTGACATGAATTGTCATTGATATGGTTATATTTATAAATTTACTGTTTACAAAATTTTGGAATTTTTTGAAATACTAAGGCTTTTCTACCTCAGACATATAGTACCTTTGCTGTATTTTGCAAAACTTTAGGAATTTTGGTTTTAAATGCTCTTCAACTTCGTACTTTATTTGACATTTTTGACTTTTTGGGATTCGAGCGTCACTGATGAGTTTTTTTGTAGACGAAACGCGCGTCTGGCGTATATACTAAATTTAGTCCTGGTATATATGATGAGTAAATTTATTAACTATGACCTTGATTTACAAGAAGATTGGATCAGACTTAATTTTAAGACACATCTTTGCAAAAAGTACATAATTTAAGCATTCCAATGAGCTACTTAAATGGCATTAGGTATTTAGGTAGTTTAATTTTCTAATATTGTCTTCTTCACCGCTCCACTAAACAGACCAGAGTCTACAGAATTAAAACAACAAGTTCTAAACCGGTATAGAATTCAGTAAAAGCATATACGATCTAATTGTCTGGAACAATAAGAGTCTTCTTGTTTGAGAACAGTTTATTTTCTTTCTAAATCAAGGACGATTTTTATTATCTCTCTCATATACATATACATTATCTCCATCTATCAATAAATTCATTTTTACAAAGCATTGGTTGAGAAAAGTCGGTGAACATATATATTAATTGGAATCTTAATATGTTTGCTTGACTAATGTCATATGAAGTGCTATTTATTAACAATTGAACTTTAAGTACACCACTCTATGCAATGATTTATTGGTCAATTGATCTTGAGGTAGACCACTTGATACAGAAGACTTAAACAGTATAAAGTTATGTCAATATTAAACTTAAAGTAAAATATGATAAATTGAAGTAAAATAGATTTAAGAATATGTTTAGCATGTCATATATCTTTTACATATCAAAATGCTTATTCAGTACATGTATATGGTATATTGCCCGTTATTATGAAGTAATGTGATTCTTAAAGCTATGGGTCATGTATACCATCGACATAGATGGCGCTCTCGCATTGAACTCCTGTATGTGGCACTTGTTAATTTAATGTTGACAGCGTAGCAGGTTCTACAGGAAATTACTTATTCAATTATCACTATAAGATACCAAACAAAACGAAATGCCAGGGGATCGCCATCAAGTGTTATTGGAAAGATAAGGGAAACGACCAGCAGGGAAGGTGGACAGGTTAGGGAAGTGGACAGGAAAAAACAGAAGGACGGAGTTCTAAGTAAAATAATGGACAATAAAAGACAAAAGGCTGAGGTGCATATGGAAACACAAGGACAAGACAAAGCTGACACATTATATGTCATTTAATGAGTCGAAGGAGGATGCCCCGGCATTCCTTACTTTTATGCAAGACCTCTCAGACACAATATTTGAAATGGTAGATTATAAAACTGATTTCACTCCGACACAAGAGGCTTACATTCTTAACACAGTAGGGAAACACGTGCCTTTTAGAATAAGAATACACTTTTTGGGGGGGAGAGGGGCGGGGGGGGGGGGGGGGTATGAGAATTGATATATAAAATCGGGGTCATTATACCTTAAATGCAGATACATTTTCCAACACTGGGCCATAGAATGAAGTAACAAAAGGTATTAATATTTAATGATAAGAAAATATTCCTGTTTTTAAACATGTTTAAAAACTACTGAGATTTTGACTAACATAAAAATGTAAATCGTAGCACATGAAATTATATCTGGTTTCAGATATTTATATATATATTCATTAAAATATTTTGGCTCTAGGCATCAAATAGAAATTTCTAATTGTAAGGGGAATAAAGCTACCCAACAAATTAAAGAGTTAAACTTGGTCGCATTGATGGTCCTTTCAGATTCCCGTTCTTTTCCACACTTGGGTATCACAAATGGAACTAGTGCTAACAACAAAAAATGGTGATTTTAGACTTATTCACCATGTTTATTGATAATTTTGTTTTTGTGCAGTACAGTTCAGATGAAAATGGCATGCTAATTCTCGCTTTATAATGATGCATTTTCTACTTACAAACGATTAACCAGCTACAAGTTTTTACAGGTTCTCATACGTATAGATTGTTGGAAGTTCCCTAGCTCATTGGACTAATGAAGAGGAAAAGAAATATGGAAAAAGACTAACAAGCCATAAGTTTTCACAGGTCCAAAGATTTTATGAAGTGTTGGATGTTCCCTTGCTTATTGGACTAATGTTGAGGCAAATCATATTGTTGGACCAACCTTTGAATAGCGTTCAGATGAGTAACACTTTACCGGATTGGTCATCATGGGTTCCCATCGAACTAGAGATAAAGGATACTACAAATACAGTTAAGTCGGCATCATATCTTGACTTACCACTAGAAATTGACAATCAGGGTCGGTTGAAAACAAAACTTCACGACAAAAGAGATGATATCGGATTTCCAATTGTGAACTTTCCATTTCTAAGTAGCAACAATCCAGCAGCACCTGCAAATGGGCTATATGTCTCCAATTGATACCATATTCCCGTGCTTGCATTTTATATCATGATTTTCTTGATAGAGGGTTGCTGCTCACAAAGAAGCTATTAATCCAAGAATTCCAAATGGTGAAGTTGAAATAATCCCTTCGTAAATTTTACAGACCCCATCACGATTTGGTTGACCGTTATGGAATAACAGTTTAACAAATTATATCGGATATGTTCTTTACTTCGTAACTACAATCCCCTTCCCTTTCATTAATGTGACCTACCGAATTAGAATATTTACCGAATTTGTTATCCCATAAGCATCACGACGGATGTCACATGTGGAGCATGATCTGCTAACCCTTCCGGAGCACGTCTATTTTTTGATGGGGTTCGTTTGCTTATTCTGTAGATTTCTATGTTGTGTCATGTGTACTATTGTTTGTCTGTTTGTCTTTTTCATTTTTAGCCATGGCGTTGTCAGTTTATTTTCAATTTAAGTTATGAGTTTGAATGTCCCTCTGGTATCTGTCCTCCCTCGTTTACGGTTCAAAGATTTACACGCCTACCCTAATGGATGCAGAAAAAAAAAAAACGTTTTACCTTTTCCTAATTTCATCATTATTCACGATGGAGCTGATGATTTAACAGGGAAGGATTAATTTTAAAATGTAAAATGTTCTATCCGAACTTTCTAGGCTTTATTAATAAAAGTCATTTAAATCTGGTCATCAATACTACAGGGCAAATAATGGCAATTTTTTACCCTTTAATGCTTTTTCAATAATCGGACAGAAGAGAAAACGAGTTAAGCATGGTTATACCACCACCTACTATGAGGAGTGACCGGTGAAAACACAGCCTGTGTTACTAATGCTATAGTTGGTAGTATCTTATCAGTTTAGGTGTAGTCATCCTCATAATATATGAGTTGGAAGTGGTCCTACAGTTACCCATGACAAAAAAATTTGAAACTTTTTAATATAAGAGCAGCAAGTTCAAAGCTAGGAGACTGTAATTCAGTGATGCAGGTATGTTTATGTGTAACATATACATGATATTTGTCTTTCGTTCATCATTTATTACATAGATAAGGCCGTTACTTTTCTCGATTGAATTGTTTAACATTTGTCCATTTGGGGCTTTTATACAGCTGACTAGGTGGTATGGGCTTTGTTGAAGGTCATATAATGACATATAGTTGTTAAGTTATGTGTTATTTGGTCTTTTGTGAATAGTTGTATGTTTGGCAATTACACCACATCTTAGTATCTCTTCTTTTGTTACATAGGGTTTATGATGATTACGTTTTCAGCTTGTTTTTTGGTAATTATCGACTTAAGTTTTACCATATTCCTAGTTCTGTTTGCATTCATTTTTTTTATCAAGATAAGTAAATTATTTATCTTGTGTCAATATTTGGAATTTTTTTGATTGACAAACTTTTTGAGACATAATCACCGAATATGACTCATGAAAGATAAATTCCTTTAATAAATATCGTAATAACACAAAGTTCGTTTTCGTATATACTTTTAAAGTCCAATCTAATACCATAAGTAGAAACACACGTTATCATATATGGTGTTTTTCTGATGTGACCTGGGTATATGTTTGTTTTTCTTTCAACATTTTATTCAATTTAAATACTCACTTCAATATTGTATACATTAGTGTTGGGAATTTGTTCATTTTTCTGAACGACACATTCAATATTGTTTAACAACAAAGTAATGTATTTGATCTGATTGATGGTTTTTAACAGTCAGAATTTAAATTCAAACAAGGAAAGCGATATTGATTTATATATTTTGGATATTATAATATTGATATAGTTATATCATTTAGATTGTGTCCTTAACGTAACAACTATCAACTTTTTTCAAAAGCTCTTGAGAAAATCAAATTATTTGAACGTCAAACGTTCTGAGAAAAAAAGGAATCGTATAAATGAATGAAGGCTAAGTAGTCATTGATTTGATGTTTTTTCCGACGTTTGATAAAATAAATTATCACTGTTATGTGCATTACATATACGTAATGAGTTGTGGTATTATTGCCAATGAGACAACTATCAATTAACCTTGAAATGAATAAAATGAGCAAGCATAGCATGTATAGGCAACCGTACAGTCTTTAACAATGAGAAAACCCATGCCATATGATAGACCAGGAAAGGCGCAGACATGAAAAATATGAAACTATTCCAATTTGAAAAATAACAGTCTAAATAATCACAAAACAATTTATAAAAACATATATGACGGACATGAACTGAACCAGCGACAATCACTGAATTACAGTCTCCTGCTTGAGAAAGCCACATAAGCTACAATACTCTACTACAGACCTTCGACGGTCTTCTGCTTTTTGGTCATGTTGTTGTCTCTTTTATACATGCCCATTTCCATTCTCAAGTTTACTATCTATTGGATAGATGATATAATCAGGAACACTAAGTTTGTAGGCAGATATATCAACTCGGCGATGATTATATTATACTGACCGACTTTAGAAACGCAACACTAAATTATTCTTTTTACATTTTCGAAAGAACTGTGTCACTATCAACAGCAATGACTGTCGGTAACATATGCCACAACGATTGCCAGAACAGTCATTCATTTTTGTTCGACATGTCTTGGGCTCTGTTTTACACCTTTTGATTTTTCCTTTTTTCCACCTATTTGGCAGTTATGTGGTTGAAACTGCACTGGGGTAAAGCTGATGACCGTAATTGCATTCACGGTCATCCCAAGATGTCGGATGAAAAATTAGGTCAGTATCTGTATAGTCTGTTACAGTGTTTCTATATCATTTTCTTTACAAAGTATACATTGATTCGATGTAAATTTATAAAAGATTCACACGGAAATCACAAATTACTTCCGAGAAATGTGCATGAAACAGGAAATTCGGTTTAAAAAGATCGCCAAGATGACCGTAAATCACAATCGAGATGACCGTAACAGAATCAGCAATTCATAACAAGGGTGACCTTAATTGGTTAAAAAATGACCGTAATTTGTAAAGGATGACCGTAATTTCTAAATGATGACCGTAAATTTTAAAGGATGATCGTCAATTCTAAGAAATATCCGTATTTATATGACTACTTTTTTGTATCAAATTACTAATGGTGTTGATATAAATCATATTTATATGAGAGTATTATCCTATAGGTAGGAGAAAATAAGACGTGCTTTAAATACAGAGTTCACCATATATATCATTTTTTACGGTAGAGGATATAATTTTTAAAATTAACATACAACAAGACATGCACATGAAAAAGTGGGAAAAACATGCAACAACAGCGCGATTAAATGACACCTTACAAGTATAATAAAAAAAAAGTGTGCTGCACAGCCTCCAACTAAAAGCCAAAAGATTTTTTTTTATTTCTGGAATTCCTTGGAATGACATATAATAAATGCACTTTTTTGAAAATGCCAATGGATGTAGACTACACCCATTGATATTATATCGTCTTTGATTTGTCTTCTATTTTGTCTTGCAAGTAAAATAACAGAACCTGTGTTTAAAATACTACGACCAAACTAGTGAAGGCGAGCTCCAGCAAAGTAGATCCTTAAAATAGTTTTGTGCGTATAACGTATCACAAGGGGCAGGGGCGGATGTAGCCATTTAAAAAAAGAGGGGTTCCAACCCAGGGTAAAGGGGGTTCAAACTATGTGTCCCCATTCAAATGCACTGATCGGTAAATAAAAAAGGGATCCTACACTGAGGGGAACCTTGTCAATTTGTATATACAGCAATGTTATTCATGTTATTCATAGATATATACAGACAAACTAAGATTTAAATCTGCTTCCTCAGGCTCGATTACCATACACTGCCGTATATTCATCTGTTTGATTAGTGTTTTTAAGACTCCATTCATGGGCATTATGTTTTCTGGTCTGTGCGTTCGTTCGTTTGTTCGTCCGTTCGTCTGCTCGTTCGTCCGTCTGTCCCACCTCAGGTTAAAGTTTTTTTTTGGTCGAGGAGGTTTTTAATGACGTTGAAGTCCAATCAACTTGAAACTTAGTACATATGTTTTCTATGATATGATCTTTCTAATCATAATGCCAAGCTACAGTTTTTCCCCATTTAACGGTCCATTGAACATAGAAAATTGTAGTGCAGATGAGGCATGTACTAGAGACACTTCAGAGGGACACATTCTTGTTTCTTCAACTTTTCGTCGTATCTGGCAATTTGTATTTAAGAATTGAATGCTCTTTTTTGTAAATTTATTGGGGTGTAAAAGCGTTGACCGATATACATTTTATATGAAGCGTATAAAGTTATAAAAAAAGCATTCAATACTTATAATTACATTTTTACCTATAGGATCATGAAAACACGCCTTTTATCAAGTTTTTATTTTATTTACCTGTGCAATTTATTGTGGGACCTCGCGTCATCATGAATGAAAAGTTGCATTGTGTAATGCAATTGATTAAGGAATATCACGAGATTGCTAGTTAGCCAATCATAATAACGTTTTATAATGAAACATACATCTAATGTAATTATTAAAATTTTAAAGTCGTTATCAATAAATTAATATTTCATTGTTAACGAGAAATTTGCAATTTACTATCATTGTCATGAACTCAAAATACGGCAAATAGTTAAAAAAATAAATTGATGAAACATTTTTATATCCGCTACCTAAGCCCCTATTGAGACAAACACAACAAAAAGCGATGAATACAAATACGGATATTCTTAGAATTGAGGGTCATCATTTAAAAGTTACGATCATCCTTAATAAATTACAGTCAATCTTTACAAATTACGGTCATCTTTTACAAGTTACGGTCATATGTTTACCAATCACGGTCACCCTTGTTTTATGTTACGGTCATCTTAAAAATATTTTGATAATGATTTACGGACATCTTAGCGATTTTTTCAAATTGAATTTCGCGTTTCCTGAACATTTTAGGTAGTAATTTGTGATTTCCGTGTGAATCTTTTATAAATTTACATCGTATCAATGTATACTTTGTAAAGAAAATGATATAGAAACACTGTAACAGACAATACAGATACTGACCTAATTTTTCATCCGACATCTTGGGATGACCGTGAATGCAGTTACGGTCATCAGCTTTACCCCAGTGAAACTGTAGGCCTGTAAATGTTTTTCATCAACCAGTTTTGGGCAGTTCAGTTTATGGGAAACATTTATGGCATAAATCTGTGCATAATAGCATTTGGCAATTTGATTAGCAGTTTACTTTGCGGCCGAAAAAAACATGTCTCACAAATGACGTTGCGTAATCAAATTCTATTGACGTTACATTGTCACTACATGTTGATCTGGTCATTGATGGTCAACAACTAATCCCATCTACCTGTATAATTGTAGGAAGGACAGTAAGACTAGTGTCTGAAGTCAAACTGTATGGTTGCAGCACGATCATGTTCACGTTTTCCTGTTTGTATTATTCTTATGGGCAGATTCTGTTTTTATTCCCAAGTCTTGGCAATATGGAGATGCAACATTGTTTAACTGATTTAAGTGCGGCCAAAGATTGCAAGAAATGTTTCATGGAGCAACAAGAATGAGTTCATAGTACCCGGATTCATCATCTTCATTATAATTAACTATATTCAGTGGACCGTGAAAATGAGGTAAAATCTTTAATTTCGCATAAAAAGTAGAACGATCGTTTCATAAGGAACAGATGTACCAAGTTCCAAGTTGATTGGACTTCAACTTCATCAAAAACGACCTCGATCAAATATATTAACCTGGAGTAAGATGTACGAATGTACGGACGGACGAACAAACGAACGGACGGACAGACGAACGGACGGACAGACGAACGGACGAACGAACTGACGAAGGGACGGACGAACGGACGAACGAACTGACGAAGGGACGGACGAACGGACGGACGAACAGACTAGAAAACATTATGCCCATCAATGGAGCATAAACAAAAATGAAAAAAATATTTAATGGGTTCCAAATTTCGCTTTCAGAAATTCGTGCGGCTTTAATCAATCGTAGAGGCGACGATAAGGCAGGACCCGCACAATGACATTTGGCCTTTAACATGATAGTTGATACCGAACTTAGATGTGATATATAAATATAGCACAAGTTATTTGTGAACATTATGAAAGCAACACAGATATAGACATCACAATAATGCAATTTGATGTCGGTAATATGTAATGAAAACAATAAGTACCAAGTTCTTAATATTTGAAGAAATTAAAGTCTACTCCTGCAGTATTATCAACATATTTAGTTCTTACGTTTAATATGGTTTTTAGAATAGATAAAGACAGAACATATGATGGAAAATCTGTAGAGGCATTTTAGAAATCATATCAATATATACACATATATGCCAGTATCAAATCTTCAAATGTCTGTGATGTGCTCAAGTTTGTTTATTCTTTTACATTGCGTCATAAACACATATTATAAGAGGTATTTCTTAAACAGTAATATATTTGCCAATTCCAGAACGATTGAGAACATATTTGAAAAAAGAACATATATTTAAGTCTGTACAAGGATCTGAGGATTACTCGCATACAGTAGAATTGTCACTGGTGTTCTATTTCAAAATACGAATTCAATGACATGTAACAGCAGTTTTATGTAAGATAAAAGAAATATTCAAACAATATTTTACTCACAAAAACAATCTTTCATCTCATCAAGTCTTCAGAGTTATTGACACATTTTGATCGTGTATGTCTGTCTCAATCTGCTTTAAAAGATATGTGAAACATTCTTGTTACACCTAATAAGTACATTTCGATACTAACCTTTATCTCTACGATACAATTGAAGTTACGTAAAACTTGGCCAAGAATCAAATTGTCAAACCCATTTGATTTATGTTATCTTTCGTCTTTTAAATCATTCATTTTATACTTGCAAGTGCACTTATATACGTGTTTGTTTTATACTATTGATTTTATTTATCGTCGCTGTGTCATCTGTTACCTACCCCCTTTTTTAGTATAGGGCTTTTCTTGTATCTGGGGTTTTTCAAATAGAAAAAAAATATAGTTAATAAATTTAAAGATATGATATATTTACTACTATATGATATGCACTTGGTGCTATTGAATAGAATTGTAAAAATGTGCAATTTATGATTATCATTATATATGTAAATGGCCGTTTCGTGATCGACTATCAACTCTTGACAGCAGAAACGAAGGCTATCACACGAGTTTGATATGTCAGTAAACTGCACATATGTTATGTTATCGGATTGACAATAGTACTAATGGGAACTAAATGTAGCTATGTATTTCAGTAAAAATTGATTGAATACTGTAAACCAACTTATTTTCGCGACTTTCGCGAGTAGAAAAATAACGCGAAAATAAACCGTCGCGAATATATAAATCTTGGATCTATCCTTACCAAACTACATCAAGTCAATTAGAAAATCGCGAAATTAAATGTCCGTGAAGTTGACTAGAAAGAGGAAAACACGAAATAAAATATCCGCGAAAATAAGTTGGTTTACAGTAATTCAGATGGAATAAATTGTAAATTGTAAACATCACAAACATTTACAATGTTTATAAAAACAGTTTTCAGTAACGCTGCATTTCATAAACACGATCCATTTAGATCATAACGCGAGCAATTAACAATGACATCGAGTACAACCCGTCTTACAATATAAAATTGTTAAATTGTTTCTTTCAATTCGAGCATTTTGTTCAAATAAAACCAAAAATATGATCATGTGCTTAAAGTATTTAACATCCCAATATCAAGGAAACAGAATCAATTTACCAAGTTCCGCTAAACAGAACAGTAAGTATAGAGACCAGCTGAGAAAAATAACCGTCAGACAGAAGATTGAATATAAGGTATGTTTTACAATATTACTAATAAAAGCGCCAGGTCATTTACACGATTTGAGTACGGATTACAAAAATACTGACATCAGAGTAAAATTCAAACACGAGAGTCCTTAATTATATATAAAAAAAAACACAATCACATAACACCAATGGATGTTAATTTTTCAACTCATAGAAAACTGATACACAACGGAATGTGTGTCTTTAATGTCAATACAAAATGTATAACCATCGATTATTATATATTTGTGTGGCTATGATGTACTGACGAAATTGATATGATTTATTTATCTTTTCAAAATATGTCTTTTTAGTGAAAATATTAACTTTATAAACAACAGGCATGTGGTTGAAGATTATTTTATGTACATGGGTTGGCAATACTCGAATAATCTTGATGAGTAACTATTGTTGTGTTAACGATTCAATTGGTTATACTGAAACAAAATTAGTTCAGATAAGAAATTTATACGTACCATTATCATGATTATTGTGTAGTTTAATCCGTTCCTTAAGCATAAAATTTTTATTTATATGCCACGCAGAATTATGAGAAACACATGACACATTACTCTTAATTATTTGGTTACACAAGTCAGGATTGTTCCATACATTATTCCACAGAGACAATAAGTTTTGTTTTATGTATGCTATAAATAGACGTTCATGATTAAAATTTATTGATTAGTTCCTTTTATGTATATGTCTCTATGCCTTAATTTAATTTTTAGTATGAAATATTTCATTTGTTTATTAATTAAAGTGCATATTTCTTTTTGTTTTTGGTTAAGACGATTCATTAAGAAATAAAGCAAAGGGAAGACGGTTTGAATTTAAAAAAACACGTATGTACCAAGTCAGGAATATTGCAGGTGTACTCAAATTGTCCATGTCTTTGTATAGTGGCGTTTGTATTTGTAGCAGTTTAGTGTTTTTGTTGTTCCGCTGTTTTCCTCTTATAGTTAATGTTTTTTCCTTTGGTGTTGGTTTTCGACCCGGATTTTATTTGTATGACTTTTGAACAGCAATTTACTAATGATGCCTTATTTCAGAAAATGTGCATGACTGTTTATGAATAAGAGCTGATTTGCGGTTTTATAAAAGTCAATTACAAATGCGTTAGTGCATATTGCCTTATATTTTGATATTACGTACCAGCATATTTACTAAGATAAAATGTCAATGAGGTCTGTTAATTTTTCCAGAACACTTATTCGCACACTCAGTTTTGTACGTGTTGCTCTTGCATTATTGTTAAGTAAAAATGCCATTGAGCTTTTTTTAACGCTTCATGTGTTTAAACTAATATAAATCTATCCTTTATAATATAATCTTTTAAATACATAATCATACATTCGGTTGCGTTTTAGTGTAAAGTAAATTTACATAAGAAAATGCCTGTTTCAAGTCAGGAATATGTCAGTTGTTGTCCATTCGTTTATGTGTTTTTTTTTTCTTTTTTCCATTTGATTAGGGATTCTGTCTTGAATTTTAATTGAAGTTCATTAAAAAGAAGTTCTGGTACGATTGCCAATGAGACAACACTCCAACATAACACATAAAAATAACTATTATAGGTCACCGTACGGCTTTCAACAATGAGCAAAGCCCATACCACATAGTCAGCTATATATAAAAGGCCCCGAAATGACAATGTAAAAACAATTCAAACGAGAAAACTAACAGCCTTATTTATAGAAAAATATTAACAAAAAGCAAATAGTTAACACATTAACGAATGACAACCACTAAATTACAGTCTCCGGACTTAGGACATGCACATATATACATAATTTGGCGGGGTTAAACATGTTAGCGGGATTCCAACCCACCCCTAACCTAGGACAGTGGTATAACAGTACAACATGATAACGAACTATAAAAATCAGTTCAAAAAGATGGACAAAAATACAAGTAGACGCGTACTTGTACATCGCCACAACAAAACGACATTATAAACATATCTGTGATTACTTGCAGTTAACTAACAGCTAGTTTAAAGCCAATTACAACTAAAAAAACAGTATTTTTGTGATTCTACTTTTTACTTGACAGGTATGTTTAAATTTTGCAATGTTTTGATTTATGTTTTTGTCTATGTTACATCATAGTAGTAACCCGACGTCACACTTGAAACATGATTGACTTACTTTTCCTTAACACCTGATACAAACCCTGCTTTCTGCTTGAGTGTGGCGTTGCTCAATCCCATATTTACAGTGTTATGTTTTGTATCCTGTTATTTTTTTTTATCGCTATTCGTTTTATGCCAAGACATTTTCAGTTTGTTTTCGATTTTTGAGTTTGAATATTCCTAAATAAACCTTCGTTTCTCTTAAACACCCCATATGCATTTTAACATTTAGTACTTACTAACACTAATTTCTGAATGTCTTATAGGTCCAAATGCATTCCATGTTTTTGACAAAATTGACTGTATAGTGTTGTCTTTAATGCGAGCTATATTATTGTGAAAAACTAAATAGCAATAAGGAGCGTTGACATAATCAAATTATAGAAACATTTCTTTTTGTTAATGAAAGAGAACATCAGAAAGATATAAATTCGTTAAATTTGACTATGCATTGAAGGCTTATACCTTTAAAGTGAATGAACGTAGAACATATTTATAATGTAAATGTTATTATTCTTTTATTCAAACTAAAATAGTATCAATTTGGTTCTTTGCTATAAATAAACAAAGTTCAAATTCATCCTTGTTTTCAATTTTGTTGATAGGTCATGCTATTCTAAAGTTATTGACGGACAACAGAAACTATTGAGTTAAATGAAATAAAGTTTACTAAAGCGTTGACCTAAATTTTATCTAAAATACGTATGATAAAACACTTAAATATTACTAAGTCATACATGTCAGGCAAACCAATAAATCATTCCACATCATCGATGAAGTACTTAGCAAACATTATTCAACATTGTTTGACATATATATTTTATGACGGATATATCTTTACACAAATGAATATAAATTGTTCTTTTACGACTTCAAACTATTTTATGATAATTTTAATAACAAGTCTGTTACATTTACCCATCTAGAATTGTATTCATAAACAGGAATATGGCAAAACAGATATAAAAAAATGAAAATAACACGTCACAAATGTAATGTATAGCTTTTCATTTGCTTTTATGGATCGAAAAAGAGGGGTGAATGATACCAAAGGGAGATTCAAACTCATAGATCATCAGGAACGCTCAAAGCCGAATATTTGAATGATACGAAGGTGAAAGACAGAAACAGTTGATTAGTATAACATCTAAATGACCTAAAATAATATTCTTATCCTTATAAGGCAATCATTGCCTGAGGAAGATGTAACCTGAGTTTCTTTATAATTTAAACGGGCACATTTAGAAATTTTTGTAATCGCTTATGTTATGTAGTACGGCAGCTTTATGAAAAAATGTGTACATCATGCTACAAGCATGAAATTTGGCATATAACTTCTTCAACTATGACTCTTTATTTTGAGATAGGGAGGCATTTGAAAAACATGTCTCACTTCCGGTAAAATTCAAAATGGCGGACATCATACCTAAATCAGCCCAATAACAGAGGCTAGTGTGTAAAAAGCTGTTGTTAATCATGCTGCTTTAATAATATTTGGTACAAACCTTTGTTATGTACTACTTTTGGATACATTTTATAGATTAAATACCTTGAAAAATCCTACTTCCGGGTAAATACAACATGGCGGACATTGTACTTAAATAAGCTTATTTTTAGAAAAGGTGATTGTAATGTGTTTTTGCGTATTGCTTCTCAATCTCCGGCGCAGAGCTCACATCCGTTCCGTACTTATTTCGTATCACTACACAAATAATTAAGTTCTTTTTTTATTTTGAAATCACCTCTATTTCTACTAATTGTTCAACTGAAAATAGGTACATTAACAAAAATGCATGCTTCTTTCAAATGTAGTTTATGATCTTAAATGAAAGGTGATCGCATTTTTATGCCCCACCTACGATAGTAGAGAGGCATTATGTTTTCTGGTATGTGCGTCCGTCTGTCTGTTCGTCTGTCTTTTTCTCGTCCGTCCCTCCGTTCATCCGTCCGTTTGTTCCACTTCAGGCTAAAGTTTTTGGACAAGATAGTTTTTATGAAGTTGAAGTACAATCAACATGAAACTTAGGACACATATTCCCTATGGTATGATATTTATAATGTTAATGCCATATTAGAGTTTTGACCCCCAATTTCATAGTCCAACGAACATAGAAAATGATAGTGCAAGTGGGGCATCCGTGTACTGTGGACACATTCTTGTTTTATTTTATTTTTCTATTAAGTATATTATAAAGTTTATAATAAGAAAAAAATATAAAAAATCCTATATTTAAAGAAAAAGATTTATACTCGTGAGCCCCCTAACCATAAACAAATGAGTGATGCCTACCATGTACTTTGCTATACAACTGGCTGATTATAGAATCTCTGTCTTCACTGTCTTGTACCTGTGTTTGGTCTGCTGCAACATGCAGGAGAGCCTTCACCATCAAGATGAACAAATTTACATGGGCTTTGTAATTGCTCTTCACATTGCCTGTGACATCTTGTCTCCTTATAATTGTTTTGGCATGGAAGAGAGTGCCTGGTATACATAATGATTCTGCTGTATACAATGCCTTGTATGCTTTCTGTGTAAATAGATCTTTAACATAAAGAATGATAATTGATCCGCCGGTTTACTGTAAGATCACACAAACCTATCAGATCGGGTTAGCATGGTTAACAAAGTAATACATAACTATTTACGCTAAAGGTTTAATACCACTAAATCATGGTACGTCACATCCGGTTGTATACGAAAGTAGGCCTAAAAATATATTCCCTTGAATTTGACAGTTGTAGAAAATTAAACCTGCATTTCAATGCACTTAAATTTTTCTGAGTCATAAACATGTATATTGGGTGTCTAAAAGCATCATTCTTTTTTTTTTATTTGATGGTCTTATAAAGTATTTTGGAATGTTAAGGTTACATAGTTACCAAAGCAGGTAACCAGTAAATAACCGTGTAAAAATTGGGTTGTTTACTTCCGGTGATGGTTACTTTCTTATATGTAATGAAATGTAGTATGAAATTTTCACTGTAGCACTGGAAAGGATAAAACTTTATACATGCAAAGCATTTCTTTTGTTGAAATAAAGGTAAATACTGTACAATTATTTTTTAAAAGTGCCAATTTAACAAAGACTCATAGGGAAAAATCAATGGTGGTATTACACCTAAAGGAAAGGCTAATTGAGGCTATTCCCTCAACAAAGTCTAGTCTTTTCCAGTATGCAAAACGTACAATACACCTTTACACGTGTTTAGGGGAGAAGATTAAAATTGGCTTTTCTGCTACCGAGTACAGTTCCGAATGGATGACGACGGGACAAAAAAGGATCACTTTTAAAAAACTCTTTCTGAAGCCTTATTATTTTTTTAGAAGCTTGCACATTGTGGATGTAAGAAAGGTTGCCACGATTGTTGTAAATGTGGAAAATGAAGTAGCCCGTGCCCTGAGTCGTGTACATGGTGTGGTGACCGGGAATTAACATGGTTTCTTTAGCCAAATAGGGGTAATTTTTTAAACGTTTTAAAACTATAATGGTTTTATTTTGATTGAATCAATCTATCCAAAACTCGAAATCGAAGATATGGGCTGAGGACTCATCTTTGACATTTACGCCATATTGTTGGTTTTTTTTACTGGAAGTGTTAACTTTGTATTTAAATATCAACTACAGAATATGATTAGTGGATTATAGGATAACTTAAAGCCAAAAATGTTATGACCACCACAAAAAACACACACTTTCTTCACATTTTGAAAAGAAGTTGAATATCAAAATAAAAGTATGATATTCCTTTGTCCGCCATTTTGAATATTACCGGAAGTAAAGGTTTTTTGGATATATTTCTTACATATTGTAATACATCCCTCAAAAGCATCAAATAGAGGTTCCTGCGCAATTGTATGATAGTAGCAATACGTTAAAGCACATTTTAATCACCCACCCTAAAAAATAAGCTTATTTTAGTACAATGTCTGCCAAGTTGGATTTTACCGCAAGTAGAGTTTTTGAAGACATCTAATCTATATACTATATCCAAAAGTAGTACATAACAAAGGTGTGTACCAAATATCATTATAGCAACATGATAATAATACCGTTTCACATACTGGCATTCGATATTGGGCCAATTTAAGTATGATGTCCGCCATTTTGGATTTTACAAGAAGAAAGACATTTTTTTTTCAAATGCCTCCTTATCTGAAATAAAAGAGTAATAATTCAGGAAGGTATATGCCAAATTTCATGTGCACAATTCGTCTGAAATATGCTTGTAGCCGCTATACTATTAGTACCAAAGTACAAACTACTGAGCCGATATTACCCTTAGGACAGATAGTGCACCAGAAGTAGTGTAGCATCAGTGCTGTAAGAATAAAAACAACACGTAAAATATTATTAATGAGTTATAAGCGCTTTTTGGGATTTATCTTCATCAGGAACGATCCGAATTATTTAGAGCCAAGGATGTATAAACCCGAAAGATTTATGTAATAAAAAATGAAAATAGCCATATCATTGTAACTTTCATTTTTCTTGCGCGAAAGATCATCAGCTTCTTTAAAGCGTTGCACTTGAATGGTTTTGTTTTGATGTAGATTCAGGTCTTGCATATATAATCGAAATGTAAACATGTGCAACTTTTTTAAAACTGAGTATACAAACGTTCATTGTCAAACCTTTGTTAACAACTTTGAGGATGTTACAATTGGAGAAGGTATACACGTATAATGTAAAAAAAATCGAATAATACCAAAGAAGTTAACATCGTATGAATAATCATGTGACCATATCCTTTCTACATTACAAAACAATGGAAACCGTAATTACTACATAATTGATAGGCGAACGGTACCAGAGGGTCATTTAAATGCATAAGTCGAAAATAAACTGAAAACGCCGTGGCATTATATGATATGTTGTAGGATTGTGATACATTATCGTTGAAGATCACCCTATAAATTAACTAGTATACTTAGCTTTTGTATCAGCATAGGCTTTTCATGCGTACAATTTATCAGCAGAGATAAGGACGACTTTTCCATTCAAAGCGAGTTGCATCCCTATGTGGGTAACATAGAAACGTTGGTTTTACTATGTTTATAAAAAAAAAGAAATTCTGTACGTTTGTACCGACAGCAGTACATTACTAGATTGGACTTCTTTTATGGATTATAGAAAGAGAGAGGTTAATAGAAGCTGTGTTTGGTTCCTATTAGCAACTATAAGTATATAATCACGTGGTAACTATCAAAATTGACGGTAGCTACTCTTCAACTACATTGTACAGTATTGTTATTCCTATTCTAATGCATTTCAAAAAGAAATAATACGATAAAACTTGGAAAAATGTCTAAATTTGATATATAAAAAAAGATTCCGCGAAACTTCATGAATTATTTTGGTGCAAAAAACGTCATGGGTAAACGTGACGTCATACGAATGAAAACTTATTACGTTACTTGTACGTTCAAATTCGGATAAAATAACATTAACACGGCGAATTCGAGGTAGGTGTTGTTTTATTTTTAGTAGTAATCGAACATTTGTTTATTCAATCATTTCAAAATGGTTGTTCCCTCCTTAGTTACGCCTGGTCAACTGTGGATATGACGGCAACTTTAAGCCAATGAAAAAAAAAAATGAAACATACAAATTGCATTAGAATTCTTATTAGTCGTGGTTTCCATGACATTCAAACAGTCTGCTCGCCGTTTTCTATCCTTTTTTTTTAATTATTGTTATTCTGAAAGTTATGTTTTCTCTTCGCAGATATTCTTCCGAATCAATTTACGATTATTAAACAGAGACTTAAGCTGGCATCTCATGTCTCTACCTTATGTCTTTTTCTAATTGAACTTTTTGATAGTTGAACACATACTAAGCCGTATTCCTTGGACTTCTTCATTTGTGTAATGACTTCATAAACATGTAGTGTGACTGAGTTCTGTTTTAGGATACATTTATGTTGTTTCCATATGTGGAGCAGAATTTGCTAACCCTTCCAGAGCACCTGAGATCTCCCCTAGCTTTTGATGGGGTTCGTGTTGCTTTTTCTTTAATTTTCTATGTTGTGTCATGTGTACTATTGTTTGTCTGTTTGTCCTTTTCATTTTTTGCCATGGCGTTTTCAGTTTATTTTCGATTTACGAATTTGACTGTCCCTCTGGTATCTTTTGTCCCGGTTGTCTTGGTGGACTTTTTATTGCCGTAGCTATTGAACATTGGAATATACACATATATTATAATATAATTTAATAACACAAACAATCCGTATTTTCATTCCGGCACTGGCTACTGGGCTGGTGATACCCTCGAGGACTATCAGTCCACAAGCAGAGACATCATTTAAATAGCATTTTTAGACCACTCATAAATAAATATTTAAAAGTAAAAACAATCATTGATGAAAAAATTAAGCAAACAAAAAAGATGTGAGCGATTCAGGCTCTTGCGAGCCTCTTGTTATAATTATGGTCTCAGGAATTATGAACATCTTTCACCATTCTGGTATCTGCTCTGATATATCGCGTCATCCCGAAATCTTTAGATTTTATATTTATTTTACCTCAAATAGATGTATAGGAATATAATTTTCAAGGACTTCACGTTGTTACTACATATATTTGATATAGGGTGTCTTTAAAAATATGGGGTTATTTACCATATAGGATTAATAGTTACCATATTGGGTTAGTAAAGCGTTATTTCCCTTTCAAAACAGAAAAAATGGCGTCTTTTATATAAGCAATACGGTGCTAAATCTGAAAGATTTCAACTGACGATAAATTGATGATGAAAGTTTGAAATAAATTCATAAAAAGGTAACAAGTTGTTATTGATGGCACTTAAAAGATGTTTCCTTTTCAAAAAAAAAAAAGAAATTTTAAAGGTTATAACTTACGAAGATATTGATACATGTAATGAACGATTGGAATGAATTCATAAAACAAATTTAAAACTTACAAGTCGGTATTGATTGCGCTTGTGTTTTGTAAAGAAAAAATGAAGTATGTTCTTCATACTAAGCATTGCAGACTATATCATTTTGATAGGCCGCTTGTCTACTTATACTGCTTATGCTACCTGCGAATATAGTCCGTAAGATAAATTCGTTACACAGTAAGCTAGTGACCAAATGCGACATATATATATGGGACAGTAAATTCAATATGGGAATTTGAGGTATAATACCACCAAATCATGGTACGTTAGATCGGGTTGTAAACAAAAACAGGTCGAAAAAATATTCCCTTGAATTGGACAGTTGTAGATAATTAATCCTATATTTTATTGCAGTAAAACATTTATGTGCCATAAACATATGTATTGGGTATTTCGAAGCACTATCATTTTATTTTATTTGTTGGTTTTTTTTCTTGGGGGGGGGGGGATTTCTGAAGAATATGCCAAGTATTTCTCTATTTGAAACAAAGATATATTTTGCACATTTTTGTGAAAAGTGCAAATTTTACAAAAACTGATAGGGGAAAATCAATGGTGGCATTACACTTTTAGCTTAGCTCTCACTACACATGGAATTTACTGACCCCAAATATATCGTATATTAAGTCAATAAAACACCATCATGTAACTAATAATATATATATATATGTATATACACATGTATATAGTTTTTACAATTACTTTAAAATACCGTAAGATAGTATTTGAGTATAGATTAGTACTGCTATTTTTTGTTCGTACTTTGACAAAATGTAAGGTCAACGTGCGTTGTTTTTGGCTAAAATATAAAATAGAAAATTTCATGTAGATTCTTAAATTTATTAGATGTTTTCTCGCCCTGCAGATGAGAGAAACATAAGAGGCGTGTGTGGTGATGTGAATGAACACAGCGGCTATAAAAGTGGAACTAAAGTTGTAAAAAAGGGATACTTGACTAGAAACCAGGTTTAATTTTTTGCAAATGCAACTTTAAAAGTGTTTGAAGTGACAGTGAGTGATATGAGTGTGAGAGAGTTAGTGCGTAGGTTGTCACTGGAGAAGGTTTTGTTCATTGGTAGTGTTAGAAAGGCAGTTATAAGTCCTGTAGGTGTGAATGTAGAAGAATGAAAGTTGTGTGTTACTGAAGGTGTCAAGTATCCATGTATTGTAGCGACAAGTAAGAAGAAAGGTTCTATAATATATATAAAAAAGTAGTATTTTATGCAAGCCGTAAATAATCCACCTTCTTTTGCTTTTGATCATTTTTCCTTATGATTTAAGTCATGCATGCATAGTCACCTTTATTATCATTTTCAAATTTTTACAGGTTAAAACCATTTGTAAGCGATATTTTGTACAGGTTATAACATGTACGAGGTCTTTTTGTATTTTGTATTTTAGCTTTGAGCAAATTATAACATGTACAATATTTTTGCAACCTCTCCACGACATACATATCATGTTATGTGTTACGACACTGAAGAAAACCTGTTGAGGAAAGGTAACACCTGATAATCAAAAGCGTTATCACTGTAGACATTAGGGTGTCAAGTAATCTAGCGCGTCGTGCACAGTGCTAGGCAATTTATTGCTGCACTATCTCAGTAGCATTAGTTCGAATCCCGGACAGGAAAAAACAAAAAAACCCACAAAAGATCACATTATAAATCGAACATTGTTTCAGTGAGCGCTTTCGCCGCATCTCAACGGTTGATCAGACAGAATTTTTCTTGCTAGAAGTGACGATAACAATTCAGTCTGATGAACAGTAGGAGATGCGGCGATAGCGCTAACAGAAATACAGTTCGATTTTTAATGTGATCTTTTGTGTTTTTTTTTTAATTTTTAAACTATATTTTTTGTACCAAGGACATTTATTCATCAAACTATTTATAAAACTTAAATAACAAGGTTCAATTTGTTAGCTGTCATGGGCTAAAACGACAAATCAAAGAATTCATCTTTCAATATGGCTAATATAGAACAATGGTGTTGATAAAAAAAAACACCATTCCAGACCCTTTTGTTTTGCGCATAATAAATCTTGCCAATAAATAACAAATTCCGGGTCGAATCCGATACCGATATCATAATTATATTCACTTGTTACCTATTAATACGAATACTTACTTGTAATACAATAAGGCTTATAGGTAGTTTTCAATTTGTTAGCCGGCATGACGTAAAGACGGCGAATCAAATATTTCAAATTGATTATTGACTAATATCGGACAACGCTGTTGATTAAAAACTACTCTATTCCAGGCTTTCACTTTGTTTCCAGGTCGACGGGTTAAACAGAAAGATTTTGAAAGATTTTGTTCAGAATAGTCACTAAAAGTAAAATCACAAAAATACTGAATTCTGCGGAAAATTCAAAACGGAAAGTCTCTAATCAAATGGCAACATAAAATGATAAAACACATCAAACGAATAGCCAACAATTGTCATATTCCTGACTTTTTACAAGAATTTTCAATGATTGAGTTATTTAGTTAGTGGACATTATCTTAAAAGCGGATCTTGACGTTAAGGGATAATGCTGATAATGCTAGGAACTTCAAATATTTTATAAGAAGCACCTATTTAAAATGAAGTCATCCATTAACAATGACATGTCTGTGACAAAAATTATTTAAGACAATTCCAATAACTCAGCAAAAATGTATTGTATAATCATGATAAAATCATTTTAAGAAATATTTTACATAACAAATATTCCGTATATATACATTTTGTAGGAAATGAGATTTATATGCCATACATTTGCTATACAAAGTAAGATGAAAAATATTGTTTTGATAATAGTTATTGTGTATCAAGTTTATACAAAAGGTGGTAAGTGATTTTTCATTTTCAGTGTTGTGCCAAAAAATATATCATTGATATGACCATAATCTGATATGACTGTTCACAAAACTTTAAATTTTGGAAATACCAAGGCTTTTCTACCTTAAGAATACATGATGTAGATTACCTTTGCTGTAATTGGCATACATGGTGTTTTGTGCTCTCCGGCATCGTACTTTATTCGGCTTTTTTTTTAAATATTTTTTAGTCGAGCGTCACTGATGAGTCTTTTTTGAGTTTTTGATTTTGCCATCTCGCTAGGGACTTTCTGTTTTAAATGTTCACCAGAATTCAGTATTTTTTCGAATTTTCTCTTTTGAAGATAAAATCCGCGTCTTTGATCCTAGCATTATTGATGATAAGTAAGTAAAGAAATCGATTAAACAGATTTAAAATAGGGGTAAAAGATACCAGAGGGACAGTCAATGCCAAGGCTAGAAAAGAAAGAGACAAACAGTCAAATCAATTAATAGTGCAAAAGACACAACATAGAAATATAAAGACTGAGCAACACGAACAGCACCAAAACTTTGAGGTGATCTTAGGTGCTCCGGAATGGTAAGCAGATCCTGCTTCAAACCTGGCACCCGTGTTGTTCAAGCTAATTCAAACCCATTACATAATCTAAAACGGTATGTCACACTTGTAAAAGGGAACGGGATTGTAGTTACGACATAAGGAGAATATCCGATATATCATTCTTGAGACGGATATTCCATAACAGTCAACCAACTCGTGATTGCGTTCGTAAAATTTACGAAGGGATGATTTCAACCTCACCATTTGGAACTTTTGGTGTAATATCTTTTTTGAACCAGCAACCCTCTATCAAAGAAATCATGATAAGAAATACAAGCTCGGGAATATCGTATCAATTTGGAGATACATACTCCGTATGCAGACGCTGCTGGAATGTTGCTATATGGAAATGGAAGTTCAAAGTTGGGAAGCTGCAATCATATCTTTTGTCGTAAAATTTTGTTTCAAACGACCCTCATTGTCAATTTTAGATGTAAGTCAATATATAAGGCAGACACAACTGTATATGTTGCATCCTTTATTTCTAGTACGATGGGATAGATGCGTTCAGCATAGTCAACAATTTTTGAATTATAAAGTTAGATAACATCATCTATAGCTAAATAGCGGAAAGTAAGAATAAAGGACATTGCTAACTTCTTATCTTTCTTACTAAGAATTTCCTGTCTGAAGTCAGCATCATTATCAACATGGAACAAGTTGGAAAGAAGAGGGACACAATTGGTTTCCGATAGAACGTCGACAGTCTGTAGACTAATACGTCATCCAAACGTAACAAATATGTTGTCAATCAAGGAATCAAGCGTCTTGATAATATTAAAAAGAAGATGTGGTATGATTGCCAATGAGACAATTCTCCACAGGAGACCAAATAACACAGAAATTCAGATATTTTTTTTTTGTATCATAGCGATTCTTTACAAAGTAGGATTTATCTCGCCTTAAGACAATATACTTGTATCTACATTGGCCGTTATTTTTTATGAAACAAAGCAATAACAACTCTTTAAATTTGTCTTTCAGTTTTGAATGCAGAATACTTGTGTAAAGTGTAGTAGAGTCAAATGTTTTAATACTATTGCAAGATTTAAGATCTTTGATTTTTTTTTAAATCCACATCTGATTCACGCCACCTCTCGAAAAAGGCAATTTCACAATAACTTTAAAGCTCGGCTGTTATAGCTGATAAAATAGATGTTTTAAAATAGTTTAGAATGATGTTTCGTGGAGCAAAACATTTTTCGTAAAGATCCAGCAATATATCGTTGTTTGTAAGGACACTTGTGTAGGTAAGGTATATCTAATACAGTGATGGAATATCCAGTTCTTCATCTTTGGGAGAAATTCCTAATGAACATAGAACAGAACTATGATTATCAAGGATTTACTTTTCGGTTATTGTCGTTAGGGTATATATTCAGTTTCCGAGTAAATAGTCAATACCTAATTCATTTATCAAACAGCTTATGTAATACTATGTACACATTAATGATGTTGTTTGTGCTTTATCTGCGGCGACAACAACATACGTGTCATAAAAGTAGGACAAGTGTTTTGCAACATTTGGATTTTTGAATATTGACGAAACATGGGTATTAATAGATCAATTCAATTTCTTAATTCTAACTAGTATTAATGACCTCACAGCCTTAATCCATTCGGAAAGAGTATCTACATTTTTTTCTTTCGCGTTTAGCCCATTTTTTTACAGAGTTAAGTTTAATCATATTTGTTAAGTTCATTGCTATTTTTCACTAGTAACATATGGTTTTAGAAATAATTCCAGGACGAGATTTTAGCGAGACTGAAACGTCAAAAGACATACATCATGGTGTATTGACGGTTTAACTTATATGTTTTTTCTATATTTGCAATAGACTATATAATTATAAGAAAGATATAATACATATGCTTAGTATTACCTTTTATATAGCTTTTTTTATTTTGAAATAAAAAAATAGAGATTCAGTTATAATCATGATTGTGTTGTTTCGTATTTCAAAATGTTTTGATTTTGAATTGATATAAATCGTCATAGTTGATGTTAACCTTATCACTGCCACTACTCAGCTTAAAACATCTTCTGAAAGACCCTGCTATGTACTGGTTACCTAAATTGCACAAAAAACCATTTAAATTGTATCAGTGCTTCTAACTACCTCTCTTACAACTATCAAAGAACTTTTTATTAACTTTTGTAATAAAGCTTATAAATAACTGAAAACTAATTGTTCAGAGAACAATTGAAGGTCTTCCCACCCGTAAAGATTATTTTTTTATATTAAAAAGTAAAATTTGGTTTTAAATTTCACCACCAGCGTCGAATGATAGAATATTGTACGCTGATTCCTATCATATATGGTTTCTATATATTTTTTTCCAGAATGATACTTCCAGCATAATTTGAATGTTTACTTGACATTGATTCCCAAAATGTATGATTCTTTATACTTTTCTATTAATTTAGTACAAAAAATAGCTACTTCCGTTTAAAATAAGGTCCTTTCCGGTTTGAAAACGCAAAACCTATCGTGGCTTTAACATGTATACATATGCGGTAAAAGCAAATGTCAAAATCTAAAATTTCAGATTAATCTATGACCTTGCACTCATTGTTAAGGTTATAAACCAAAGACCTCAAACCAAAAGACCCTACCTCTTAATTATTTGATTAATTAGTTCTATCATCATACAAGAGGAGGGAAACTTTAATTTAGTGTTAGCATACCCTTTAAACCAATTTTTATATGTTACGTCATGTGTCAACTAACAAATAACAAAAATATTCTGTCGATATCTTATATAGTGTGAAAATAGGCCAAAATTCAAATTTAGAGATGACTTTGACCTTTGGTCTTGACCCTTTTTTTTTCTTTTTTTTTTGCCAAGAACCTAAAATCCAAAGATACATGGTCTCTATCACTTATTTACCAATTACACTTACATTGTTACTTATCTTAAATACAGAAATGGAAAACACTCTCATATGGAGCTTCCGGACTGCTTTGGTCGAAATAATTATTTTAAAAGATCTTAAGAATACACAAAGCAAACTGGTGAAATAATTTTGTCGTTATCTTTAACGAATGCGGAGGAGATGCGCACATATGCAAAACTGAAAGATAACTCATACAATAAACAGTGTTCGTCTAAAGAGGGTCAGTTTCAAAAGCGCAATAACCATCATAACTGTTCCATATCATATGCACAAAAATATATAAGCGATAATGTGTGATACCAAAAAGCACTGTATGTGGCTGAAGATGAAAATAATAATAAAACTCAGAAATAAACAAAAAGAAAACAGAAAAGTGAAAATACCTAACCATGGTATCAATTATTTTTGGAGTGTTACAAATTCTGTAGAGGTTTTAGATAAAATACATGCGTTTGATGGTCCTTTTAACTCTGTTGATAGTTATGGTTTACCTACTCTCTTCTGTACACTTCCTCAAATCGTATCAAGTGTTTTTTTTTCATAATTAATAAAATGGTCTTTTGACAAATCGTATTGCAAATTCATTTGTTGTTACTTGTTTAAATTTTTCTCCGAGACAACATGAAAGTATTTGGACAAGTAGTAAGTATTCCTATTGGCACTAACTGTGTCCCTTAAATAGCAGATGCATTCTGAATCTTAGTTTATGACCAAACTCAGTAAAGACACGTTATTGTAACATTTATTTGATACATTCAACAATACCTACTTTTATATGGATGATACTTTTTCGTTAAATAAACTACCGAAATATACCCAAATTTTAACTTAATCTAACATAAACGGCAATAATTGTCTTTTTCAAGATTACGAAATTTCAATTTCTAAAGAAAATTCCATACAAAATTTTACGACAAAAGAGACAATATTTCATTCCCAATAGTTAAATTAATACTTTTTGAGAAGGCATTGTATCTTTTGCTCCATCATACGGTGTTAATATATCCCAACTCGTTCGTTAGAAACGTGTGTGTCGTAATAAATGCATCACTGGTAAATTTTCAAGTCAGGAATTTCGTTACCATAAATTGCTTAATAGTTTTACTAGATTCAGTCATGGATACAAATAATTGATTACTGGTTGTAAAGCGGGTTGTACTTAATAAAGGTGTTTCACATCCTTGATATCACGGTAATATTGTTCTAAAAGCACCAATATCTCTACGTGATCCGTGTAAACTAATCGAACCCTTAAACACACTTAGTAGTAAAGATAAAAGAGGAACGAAAAAAGAGGAACGAAAGATACCAGAGGGACAGTCAAACTCATAAATCGAAAATTAACAGACAAACAATAGTTCAAATGACACAAGATATCGATTGGATAGATGCGTTCAACATGGAACATAGAGAGATACCAGAAGGACAGTCAAACTCATAAATAGAAAATAAACTGATAACGCCATGAGTGATTGGTAATCTTACCAATGTCATAATTAGATCTTTGAAATTAGTTTACATTGGCACTGATATCGATCTTGTCATCAGGTAATAAAAACATAACTGAACTTGTATTCGTTTCAAACGGGATATATAAATACACATACACGTTTATTTTTATCTATAAAGAGGTTAACTATCCTACTGCTTATAGATACATTCATGTTTGGCATTGCACAAGTCATGTTTTCTTTGAATGTCTATGATGTTAAAATACTAAATCCCTGGATTTAGTTGATTTTAGTCTCTGATGCGTAATGTTTTATTATTAATTCTTTTGACTATAACTAGCTGTCAGTAACTGCGAGTATTTTCAAATCACCTTTTCTTATTAATTTGACCCGTTGATACTATTTGTAAAGCTTTGCTGTTATTTTATGTTCACTAGTATTTGGTCTATATACCAGTTTTGACTGTTATGAACTACATGTGCTATAAACTTTCACTTTTCGTGCTTTGATCATCAAAACATATGTCCTTTTTACCTTCTTTACTCTAAATACATCACACTTCCGGCATTTGTACATGAAGAACCCGAAGTTTTATCTAGCACCAATTTTATAGTTTTACTGTTGATATTCACCCCGCATGTACCAAGTTTTAGAATAGTTTTATTGATATACAAGAACTTTGTTGGTATTCCTAAACGGAAGATTATTAAGACAGAAGAAGAAGTATACATAACAACACCATTGTTTTCATTTACCTGTGTATAAATTTGATATTGCAAAGGACGTAAAAAAAAGTATATGAAGATGATGCATTTCACAGCGGTATAATCTACTTTAAAATGTCATTGTATCATATATCAAGTTTATTCGTTCAGTGTATGTTAATTTGTGTTATTGCGTCTTAAGCTAAGCCATTCAAATTAATATTTAATTGTTTGCACCTGTCTTAATTGGGGTATCTGATGTTCAGAAGTTGTCATTTGTTAATGTGGTTCATAAGTGTTTTCTATATTAATTAGACAGTTGGTGTTCCCGTTTGTATGGTTTTACACTAGTAAATTTATGGGCCCGTTATATCTTGCTTTTCATTGTGAGCCAAGATTCCATGTTGAGGACGTTAGCTTGATCTAAAATTGTTTACTACTATAGATTGTGACTTAAATTGAGAGTTGTCTCATTGATACTCATACCAAATCTTCCTCTACATTTTATACATTCAAAGAGGAACGAAAGATATCAGAAGGACAGTCAAAATCAAAAGTCGAAAATAAACTGACAACACCATGGCTAAAAATGAAAAAGACAAACAGACAAACTATAGTCCACATGACACAACATAGAAAACTGAAAAATAAGCAACACGAACTACATCAGAAACTAAGAATGATCTCAAGTGCTCCGGAAGGGTTATTAGATCCTGCTCCACATGTGGCACCCGTGTTTGTTCATTTTATAACAAATCCGGTAAATAGTCTAATTCGGTAGGTCACATTCAAAAAAGGGAAGCGGTTTATAGTAACGACGGGTATCATCTGTGAAACGGTTATTCCATAACGATCAATTTCGTAAAATTTTCGAAGGTATGATTTTAACTTGACTATTTGGTTTAATAGCTTCCTTGTGAGCAACACCCTCTATCAAGACAATCATGACAGGAAATACAAGCACGGAAATATTGTATCAATTGGGAGATATATACCCCGTAACATTATTTAACACAAATGTTTCAACTATGTATTTTATGTCAAATTATGTTTTTAATTGTAGATGAAATTCAAATTAGAACCCTAAACACTGGAAACACTGATTCCTATACGAATCCGAATATTTTTGAGGACTACACCAGCCTATCCGATTACCATATGTTTCCATCAGAAAAACAGTCCGTCAGGTTTACCATTGAAGCCTGTCATGACGCTTTTATTCTCTTATCCGCTGCCTTTGACCTTGAGTCACATGACTTTTATGAAATTTGTCTCGGTGGATCAGGTAATCAAGAGACATATTTTCGTCGGAAATATAATGATGCTAACCCATTCAAGATGTTAACACCTGATATTTTGGGCTGCACAGAGAAAAGCACATTTGAAATTAGATGGACAATTGAAGGAACAATACATATTGCCAAAGAATCTGCAGTCGGGACGGAAACAATAATTGACGTGAAATATTCTACCCCATTACTCCTTCGGGGGGTCGGGATCAGGACAGCATGGGGATCTTATGGACTCTGGATTTTTGAATCTGCGAGTAAGTAAACCTATCTTATGATAATGTATCAACTGAATGTTGTGTATGACATATTATACAAATTAGTAAATGTGTATTGTGAACGAGATTAAGTTAACAATTAATGTAAGTATATTTGAGTATGTTGCATGTAAAGATAATACACTGAAAATTGAAAAATCTTCATTTTACTCGAACGAACGAACGAATGGATCCACAGACCAGAAAACAGAATTCCCCTCTACTATCGTACATTGTCGTAGGTGGGGCATAAAAACAAAAACAATATGATTAGTGAACTACTTTACAATATATTGTTAATGTAAATTTTATAATCAACATGTGAATAAGTTTTCAAATTAGTCATAAGTTCTTTGTAAAGCTCATTCACTATCCCATTAAACATGATATGGGACAGACGCATATACCTGGATGTTTTCTAACCTAAAGTGCCTTCTATTGATCAGATCTTTGACAAACAGATTTTAATCTGCCTATATCTATTTAATGATTATTTACACCAATATGCTTTTAATCATCAAATTATAGATTGTCGCAAAACAATCAGCAAAAGCTCATTGCAGTCTCATTTTTGAAAAATACGAGTTGGTTAGTTCATATTCCTCGCCATTGTTATCCTTGTTTTAGCACCAAAACACTTTGAAAAATTACAAATTTGTAAACATATACATAAATAGCGCTGTAAGTATCTAATTCTAACGTGTGAATATTTTTGTGTTCTCTAGCTATTTTTGGTGGACTTTATTGTGGTGTTCCTTCAACCTACGGTAGTATGAACGCACTTCAAATAGCAATAAAGCGCAGCAGAATTGTATGTTTGTTTGAATGTTCACCAAATAGTGCTTGTCGTGGAGTCCACTTCAATGAGGAAACTAATGAATGTGAACTTGTGTCTGTAGGACAAGTCATCGATCAGGCCATCCGTTCCGGTTGGTCATTTTATACAAAATGTTGAACGGAATAATGCGAAGCTTGTGAATGGAGGACAACACATCGACGAATCCAACCTTTAAAACTAGTCACTTTAAACAAAATATCCAATAAAATAATGCTCAGCTTGTTTTAATCTATAGAAAGTCTTAGCGGAAAATCTTAAACCATATCGATGTACTAAAGAAAACAAAGTTATCAATAACAAAAAAACTTTCATATTCCTCACGTGGTAAAAACACATCATTATATTTTTCTGTTAAAACAATCTGTTCTAAAAAAAACTTAATTTTTAACCTATTATTTCCTAAAAACATGCTGTTATTTTTCTGCAAATCCCATTTAGTCGCTCCTCAAAAAGAACTTGTAATAAAACATGTCAAATACCTAAACAGTTCTATTAATAGTGGTTCTTATACTGGTACTGAAATCAGTACACAAAGCATGCAACAAAACATAGGATGATATCCAAATGTAAGGTACAGGGATAATACAGCCAGACTAGACAAATTCAAGACAAATGGTTTAATTTCGTCAATTTAAGTTGCTTGAACATCTTAATATTTTTTATGTGCTATGTAGTATAGATATAAGAAAGTGTAGTATGCGTTCCAATCAGACAACTCTATATTAAAGTCACAATTTGTAAAAGTAACCATTTTAGGTCAAAGTACGATTTTCAACACGGAGCCTTGGCTGACACCGACCAGCAAGCTATAAAGTGCTATATGGTTGTTGATCTCTTTTTTCTTGCAGAAACTCAAAAAGAGGGTGGAATATCTGGATTTAGGTACAAGAGTCCAATCATTGATTTTTTTTTAGAACATTTGATAAATATTGCTGAGCAAAGCCTTGGTTTATCTTTTACAATGTATTTAAGTTTTGATGAATATTTAAATTGATGTGAAACAATTCAGTTATGAGCAAAACCTTCACTCAATAATCACCTGATAAAGCCCTCGTGCAAAAACCCTTACTTGGGTTGACGATTTTGGATATTCATCGACTCAATAGGCCTTTTTTGTTTTATTATACCAAACGAACATATTACCATTAAAAATAAAATTTATTAACAGATTGTCAAAACACTTACGTTAGAACATATGTTGTGACTATTAACATTTCGCGTATGTACAACATGTTAAATATAGATTGCCCTGAAAATGCCGTTCACAAAGTTTAAAGATATCGTCGACACTAGATGATATTCCAAGTCTTGTTTAGTCTTGTCACTTCGTCACTTTATCGACGTCTAATCTGATCGTTGTCAGATTGGTTTTGTTCATCTGACATTAAATGACGTCATACTTTATAAGAAGTCCTGATCATTGAGTACGACAATGGTTATTCACCGGTGAATAATAGGGTTGTTCGATGGATGCTTCAATTTGTCGTGTTTTTCACCATTGAAAAATAGGGTTGTTCCATGGAACCTACATTTTGCAAGGGTTATTCATCGCTCTTGCCAACTTTTAGATAAAAAAAAACCATCGAAATGAGACAATGATATGTGATTCCGTATTAGCCAATCAAGTATTTAATATACAATGTAATCACCTAATACTATTAGTCTAGCAGAAATGTAAATACATTGCCATTCTGAACTTTTTTCACCGCAAATTTTTTAACACACATGCTTATGAGATTTGTTCGAAAGGCAAATATGTAATTGTGTGTAACTCTTAAACACATTTACTTTTATTATCTTTGAACATTGCACCTGACGCACCAAAATAGCTGTTTAAAAGTAAACAATATTTTGAAGAAGAAGAAGCATTGGTAATGGAATAAAACAACGCAAACAAATATTTGTTATGAACAGTGTATAGTCTGCAATAATAGTATTCACATCTTTTAAGAAACAGGTATTTTAGATATTGCCATATATACTAGTATTTTTTATTTCTTTTCTAAAAAATCGATAACGTATTCCCCGGTGGCAATTTTTCTTGTTCGTCCTCAAGGCATTTCTTAGCACTACTATATTTTTAAAATTATTTATTCGTGAACGGACACAACATATTATAGTTGGCTGTTGTCGACAATAAGGCGTACAATACATAATGGCAATCACTGCGATAATCTTGTATTTGTTAAAATACGATGAGTTTTGTTTCGAATGTTATTCATTTCCTTAATTCAAATGATATATAGTTTTAGGATAAAATTACATATACATATCTTTAATTGCATTAAAACAATTAAATCAATTGGAAGAACACATTAAGGTTATTGTATTGCGTTATAAAAAAAACGTCAATATAAAATACGGAAATTAAAGTTATAAATCCTAAAGGTATGCAGACATATAGTATACAGGATAATGCGGAAGTATATTGTCAGTGATCCATTGTTTGCATTTCGAAGGAAATATATTTTTCGTCCATGTCATAAACATGCAAAGTATAGAATTATATTATATACGATTACTTGTTTTAATTTCCCAATTGATTGTACGCTTTTGAATGAAGGAAGCCGGGGCTTTAAAAAACTGTTACAAGAACAATATGCCATATATAAGGCCGTGATCTGCAGAAAAGAGATAAAATATACCATTGGATCCAAAATTTTCATTAAAAGTCGCAACCCTCGAGGCGTTTATATAAGTTGCTGCTATTTGCAGAAAAGTGACGAAAACACATCAGGATGCATCTAAAATCAATCGAAACAACTACTGACATAAGTATAGGAGATTAAGTAGTGGGAACGATTTCTGCTTTTAGAGTCAACACTTGTGTCGCTCAGCATAATGACTTTACAATATAACTAGCTTTTTTGTCATCAGCCCCATTTTCGATTTGTACAACCACTGGATCCAACACTTGATAGACATTAGTTTTTCTAAACAGCTTAAATATTTTGCAATCAAGTAAATTTATAATTTAAATACAATTTAAGATACCAAACCGTTTGTAGTCTTATATAAGGCTTTGATTTGGAAATATTGCCGGTATATTTAACGACCATTCTGTTAAAGAACAAATTCCTGGATATTTTGACAATACTGAGCTACCTCTTATTTGTTATATTTACAAGAAATCTACCCGGAAATTTGTGTTTAATTATAGTCAATTGTGTAAAGATGTTAATATCAGTGAAAATACACCTACTTCATGTAATTGCAGTAATTCCGAATATATTTATGGACCCATTTCCCATGTTATAACAGGAGATCTTAACATCGTTCAAGACCGAGAGTTAAAATCATTCCTCACTAAAGGACCTAAATATCGTCCCCCGTCAATTATTAATTGGAATGAGTGTCGTAATATCATCCACGACTCACTCCATACTTACTGTATGAAATGGATAAAACGGGAAAAAGCTGACAAAAAATCTTTATACTCTTTTTTTAATTCAGTAATGAAGATAGTTGATATACGTATCCAACATTTTAAAGAACATTTTACTATAAACAATAACCACAATAAACCTATTTCTCGTATCAAACATAAACTAAAAGAACTAGCCAAGGAATTTGTTTTTGTCCCGGCAGATAAAGCTGCTAATAAAATTATTATTGTTTGACGTAAATTTTACATTGAGGTTCTGAAAAAGGAAATCACCAATTCACCAACATTCCAACTGACTCCATTTTCAGAAAACGAAATCTGTAACAAACATAAACTTTTAGCCACCGCTTTACAAGCAGAGCCAAATACAATGAAAGTCCCAACTATGTATTGGCTTCCGAAGCTACACAAAACCCCTTACAAATATAGATTTATTTCGTCTTCAAGCCATTGTTCAACTACTAAATTGTCTATTCTTCTTACCAGCACACTTAGTACAATTAAAAACCTGATAATAAATTGTTCAAATAAGGCCTTCGAAAATAGTGGAATAAATAACTTTTGGAGTGTCAAGAACTCGTTGGAAGTACTTGATAAATTGCATGCTTATATTGGTGATTTTGAATCTGTTCAAAGTTTTGATTTTTCTACCCTGTATACCACATTGCCTCACATTCTCATTAAGAAAAAAATCACACACCTAATTAAATGGGCATTCAATAAATCAGAATGTGAATATATATATGTTCAAACTCTTTTAGGTCATTTTTTAGTAGCAATAAACAAAAAAACTATGTTAATTGGACATGCTTTGATACTATATATGCCCTTGAATTTTTACTAGATAACATTTTTGTTCGCTTTGGGGATTCCGTATATCGTCAGATTATCGGAATTCCAATGGGGACTAACTGTGCACCACTTATTGCGGACCTGTTTTTGTATTGTTATCAGTTACAATTCATGACAAAAATAAGCAAAGACCCATCGAAACAACATCTGATAAACAAATTTAATAATACTTTTAGATATTTGGATGATATTTTGGCTCTCAATAATGACGACTTCAGTATGTATATTAATGAAATTTATCCTGTTGAACTTACTTTAAATAAAGCTAATACTAAGAATGACCACTGCCCTTTTCTCGATCTTGATATCTATATCACTAATGGAAAGCTGAATACTAAAATTTATGATAAAAGGGATGATTTCTCATTTCCTATCGTTAATTATCCGTTTTTAGATGGTGACGTTCCCTTGTCACCATCTTACAGTGTTTATATATCTCAACTTGTACGATTCGCTCGTGTATGTAACAATGTTTTAGATTTTAATGAGAGAAATTTATGTATTACTGAAAAATTATTACACCAGGGTTTTCGATATCACAAACTAGTCAAAACATTTACTAAATTTTATCATCAGTATAAAGACATCATTCGTAAATATAGCTCAACATGCAGACTTCTAATACGTTCAGGTATTTCACATCCAATTGTTTATGGTAATATTCTTTATAAAGCACAAAGGTCAGTATTCACCTCAGAAACTTACAAAACCTTTGAATAGACTTATTAAGAAGGGAGATAATTACGATACTGTTGTCAAGTCATTAAAGATTGCATATTTTGGCGTTAATATTGAGTCACTGATAAGGTCTTTGCATCGGACTAAACACATTTATTCTAATAACAGTTGTTGGCATGACACGGGTTATGTTCTTCTCATATATGTTATGATGGTATGATACTAAACCCCTAACGGGAAGGATTGTGCCTGATGTTCATATGATGAAATCATAATCTTTCAGTCAGTTTAATTAAAGTCTGGAGCTGGCATGTCAGTTAACTGCTAGTACAGATGGGTGCACTCCTAACCTGTACAGCAAGTTAACTTGATAACCAGTCTTTTGGACTGGTCAAAGTTAACCTGTGACCGAATATAGGACTGCTTTGACCAGCCCTAGGACCAAAATCTAGTTAACTTGAAAAGCGAACTTGGACCTAGGACTGTTTTTATGTCTGCCAAAAAATTAACTTGGAAACAGGTCCGCTATTGATATAAGTTAACTTCGAACCAGTCCTGTCATAAGTTAACATAAGTTAACTTCGGAACCAGTCCTGTCATAAAGTTAACATAAGTTAACTTGGAAACCGGTCCTGCCACAAAGTTAACTTATGCTTGAACAAATCCGATCAAAACCAGACCTGTTCCCAAGTTAACTTTTGACTGGTCTGGTCAACACTAAGTTAACTTGTAACCAGGACCGCTCTTCGTTGATTTAAAAAAAAATATTTTTAATATCTTTGTTTCGTAGTAGAAACATCGAAAATAAAGTAATTTGAAAATTAATACTTCCGTTTTATGAACAGGATTAAACACAAATAATTGAAAATAAGTACGCACAGAACGTAACACAAATTTATCTGTGATCTGACAATCTATCTATTATAAAAACGATCTCGGTTACAATGATAACAGGCACTGAATATATATATATTCCGAGATCAAATTCAATCATATTTATGTATATTTTTGAAAAGAAGTATATTTGATGTTAGGTGTATACGTCCTTGTTAGTTATACATCCTTGAACTATGCAGCCACAATCAGCAATAGTTTAATTCATTTAAATAATGACTACAAATTTTTGTTCGCCTAAATTAAGGGTGCCAGCCTGTCTTCTTTTTACTCAAAATACTGATACGTAACAAAATTTCAGTAGTTTTGAAGCCTCCAGTTGACTTGTACAACAAAATTATTTGACCGCATCCACCAAAACTGACCATATATGCCACTGATACATGCACTTTAATTTGTAAATCTATATACCCGCATAGTAAATCAGCAATATTTATTATGTCAGGATTCAATATATAATACAATCCTGACAATGGGCAGCAAAATTGCAATATAATAACAAAAAATTTTGGTTCGCATAAATTTAGGATACCAGCATGTCCTCATTTTATTCAAAATTTTGATACGTAACAAAATTTCAGTAGTTTTGATACCTCCAGCTGACTTGAACAACAAAATTATTTGACCGCATTACCAAAACTGACCATATGTGAACTTTAAATTGTAAATCTATATACCAGCATAGTAAATCAGCCTTATTTTTAATGTCAGGATTCAATGTATAATACAATCATGACAATGGACAGCAATATTGCAATATAATAACAACACATTTTTGTTCGCCTAAATTAAGGGTGCCAGCATGTCCTCTTTTTACTTAAAATACTGATACGTAACAAAATTTCAGTAGTTTTGATGCCTCCAGTTGACTTGTACAACAAAATTATTTGACCGCATCCACCAAAATTGACCATATATGCACTTTAATTTGTAAATCTATATACCCGCATAGTAAATCAGCCATATTTTTTATGTCAGGATTCAATGTATAATACAATCATGACAATGGACAGCAATATTGCAATATAATAACAACAAATTTTTGTTCCCATAAATTTAGGATACCAGCATGTCCTTTTTTTACTTAAAATACTGATACGTAACAAAATTTCAGTAGTTTTGATACCTCCAGTTGACTTGTACAACAAAATTATTTGACCCCATCCACCAAAACTGACCATATGTGCACTTTAATTTGTAAATCTATATACCCGCATAGTAAATCAGCCACATTTTTGATGTCAGGATTCAATGTATAATACAATCATAACAATGGACAGCAAAATTGCAATATAATAACAAAAAATTTTGGTTTGCATAAATTTAGGATACCAGCATGTCCTCATTTTATTCAAAATATTGATACGTAACAAAATTTCAGAAGTTTTGATACCTCCAGCTGACTTGTACAACAAAATTATTTGACCACATTACCAAAACTGACCATATGTGAACTTTAAATTGTAAATCTATATACCAGCATAGTAAATCAGCCTTATTTTTAATGTCAGGATTCAATGTATAATACAATCATGACAATGGACAGCAATATTGCAATATAATAACAACAAATTTTTGTTCACCTAAATTAAGGGTGCCAGCATGTCCTCTTTTTACTTAAAATACTGATACGTAACAAAATTTCAGTAGTTTTAATGCCTCCAGTTGACTTGTACAACAAAATTATTTGACCGCATCCACCAAAACTGACCATATATGCACTTTAATTTGTAAATCTATATACCCGCATAGTAAATCAGCCATATTTTTTATGTCAGGATTCAATGTATAATACAATCATGACAATGGACAGCAATATTGCAATATAATAACAACAAATTTTTGTTCGCATAAATTTAGGATACCAGCATGTCCTCATTTTATTCAAAATCTTGATCATAACAAAATTTCAGTAGTTTTGATACCTCCAGTTGACTTGTACAACAAAATTATTTGACCGCATCCACCAAAACTGACCATTTGTGCACTTTAATTTGTAAATCTATATACCTGCATAGTAAATCAGCAATATTTTTTAGGTCAGGATTCAATGTATAATACAATCCTGACAATGGACAGCAAAATTGCAATATAATAACAAAAAATTTTGGTTCGCATAAATTTAGGATACCAGCATGTCCTCATTTTATTCAAAATTTTGATACGTAACAAAATTTCAGTAGTTTTGATACCTCCAGCTGACTTGTCCAACAAAATTATTTGACCGCATTACCAAAACTGACCATATGTGCACTTTAATTTGTAAATCTATATACACCATGACGTACCCGCATAGTATTAATCAGCCATATTTTTTATGTCAGGAATCATTGTATAATACAATCATGACAATGGACAGCAATATTGCAATATAATAACAACAAATTTTTGTTCGCCTAAATTAAGGGTACCAGCATGTCCTCTTTTTACTTAAAATACTGATACGTAACAAAATTTCAGTAGTTTTGATACCTCCAGTTGACTTGTACAACAAAATTATTTGACCCCATCCACCAAAACTGACCATATGTGCACTTTAATTTGTAAATCTATATACCCGCATAGTAAATCAGCCAGATTTTTGATGTCAGGATTCAATGTATAATACAATCATAACAATGGACAGCAAAATTGCAATATCATAAAAAAAAATTTTGGTTCGCATAAATTAAGGATACCAGCATGTCCTCATTTTATTCAAAATATTGATACGTAACAAAATTTCAGTAGTTTTGATACCTCCAGCTGACTTGTACAACAAAATTATTTGACCACATTACCAAAACTGACCATATGTGAACTTTAAATTGTAAATCTATATACCAGCATAGTAAATCAGCCTTATTTTTAATGTCAGGATTCAATGTATAATACAATCATGACAATGGACAGCAATATTGCAATATAATAACAACAAATTTTTGTTCACCTAAATTAAGGGTGCCAGCATATCCTCTTTTAACTTAAAATACTGATACGTAACAAAATTTCAGTAGTTTTAATGCCTCCAGTTGACTTGTACAACAAAATTATTTGACCGCATCCACCAAAACTTACCATATATGCACTTTAATTTGTAAATCTATATACCCGCATAGTAAATCAGCCATATTTTTTATGTCAGGATTCAATGTATAATACAATCATGACAATGGACAGCAATATTGCAATATAATAACAACAAATTTTTGTTCGCATAAATTTAGGATACCAGCATGTCCTCATTTTATTCAAAATATTGATCATAACAAAATTTCAGTAGTTTTGATACCTCCAGTTGACTTGTACAACAAAATTATTTGACCGCATCCACCAAAACTGACCATTTGTGCACTTTAATTTGTAAATCTATATACCATTGTATACCCGCATAGTAAATCAGCAATATTTTTTATGTCAGGATTCAATGTATAATACAATCCTGACAATGGACAGCAAAATTGCAATATAATAACAAAAAATTTTGGTTCGCATAAATTTAGGATACCAGCATGTCCTCATTTTATTCAAAATTTTGATACGTAACAAAATTTCAGTAGTTTTGATACCTCCAGCTGACTTGTACAACAAAATTATTTGACCGCATTACCAAAACTGACCATATGTGCACTTTAATTTGTAAATCTATATACACCATGACGTACCCGCATAGTATTAATCAGCCATATTTTTTATGTCAGGAATCATTGTATAATATAATCATGACAATGGACAGCAATATTGCAATTTAATAACAACAAATTTTTGTTCGCATAAATTTAGGATACCAGCGTGTCCTCCTTTTATTCAAAATATTGATACGTAACAAAATTTCAGTAGTTTTAATACCTCATGCTGACTTGGAAAACAAAACTATTTGACCAAAACTGATCATATGTGCACTTTTATTTGCAAATCTATATACCCGCATACCATTGTACCGAGCGCCTTAATGTCTTCTCCTGGCGCTCCTGTTCACATTTTAGTAGGACCGTAAATGTACACGTAATCAATAATATTGGAAAACCATTAATGCAAAAAATATTCTGAATAAATTGAGAATGTCAGAATTTCATCTCTTTATTTATAATAACAGTCACATCATATATAGGAGTTCATGATGGTGTACGTGTAAAACAAAACTATTATGCCACATCATCAAAGTACCAACACTGACATGTCTGAATTCATTTGTACTATTTACAATGATTTAATAAAAAAAAGTATGCGAGGTTCTCTTCTTGGAATCTATTATGTCGGTTGATTGATTTTGTTTATAGTTAAACGTCAAGTGGCAACTATTTCATTAAAGTGCGCATTGAGTATAATTTTAGGACGTCCCATATAAATATCGGCAATGACAAATCTCTCGATAAATCTGACGAATTTGACGAGATTGTTGATAGTTTCACCACATCGTATGCTTACGGACACTGTACAATTTCTGTTAGAATATTCTGCGGGAAATAGAATAGTAAATCCAATGCAAACAAGTTGAATATCAATGAAATATCCATGCAAGTATAAATTTATGCATAAAGTAAAATTTAGGAAGGGACAGGTAAACAACGGGGAACGAAGTAACGTAGACAATGTTGCCGATATCCCGTGATATAAGAATATTGTTCCGATGCGTTGGATAACCTTTCTATCCGCCTTCTAATAAAAAAAAACTCTCTGTGATCGTATAGCCATTTTTTATTTATATAAAAATACATGTTTATCAAATAAAAGAGAGCATTTGTATAATATCTAGTAGAGTCTAGCGAGTAAATAATAAATGATATCTGTGGAAAAACAATGCGAATGTTGTTTACATATTTTAATGAAAGCTCAAGTTTGATATGAAAACTCTTATAACGATAATCTGTCATAAGCAGACCTGTCCTCAGGTCTGGTCAATAGCAGACTTGTCCACAGGTCTGGTCAAAAGCAGACCTGTCCTCAGGTCTGGTCAGGAACAGACCTGTCCACAGGTCTGGTCTGAGGCAGACCTGTCCTTAGGACTGGTCAAAAGCAGACTTGTCCACAGGTCTGGTCTGGGGCAGACCTGTCCTCAGGACTGGTCAAAAGCAGACTTGTCCACAGGTCTGGTCTGGAGCAGACTTGTCGATAGGTCTGCAGCAGTCCTAAAAAAGCAGACCGTAGGTCTGGTCCACCAACGACGAAGTTAACTTGCTTGACTGCTTAAAAATTCTCAAGTTAACTTAGAAAGCAGTCAACAAGTTAACTCTAAGTTAACTTTTGTCAAGGTTAGGACCGCACCCATCTGTAGTCTGTTGTTATTTATGTATTATTGTCAGTTTGTTTATTTTCTTTGGTTACATCTTCTGACATCAGACTCTGATTTCTCTTGAACTGAATTTTAATGTGCGTATTGTTATGCGTTTACTTTACTACATTGGTTAGAGGTATAGGGGGAGGGTTGAGATCTCACAAACATGTTTAACCCCGCCGCATTTTTGCGCCTGTTCCAAGTCAGGAGCCTCTGGCCTTTGTTAGTCTTGTATTATTTTAATTTTAGTTTCTTGTGTACAATTTGGAAATTAGTATGGCGTTCATTATCACTGGACTAGTATATATTTGTTTAGGGGCCAGCTGAAGGACGCCTCCGGGTGCGGGAATTTCTCGCTACATTGAAGACCTGTTGGTGATCCTCTGCTGTTGTTTTTTATTTGGTCGGGTTGTTGTCTCTTTGACACATTCCCCATTTCCATTCTCAATGTTATTAATATTTCCTGAATTTTCTAGTTCTAGTACGGCGGCTTTGTGAAAAATTGTGCACATCCTGCAAAAATGAAATTTGGCATAGACCTTCCTCAACTATTTCTCTTTCATTTCAGATAGGGTGGCATTTGAAAAAAATGTCTCACTTCCGGTACAATCCAAAATGGCGGACATCATACTTAAATTAGCCCTATATCAAAGGCTAGTATGTGAAAAGGTGTTATTAAAATGCTTTTATCATAATATTTGGTACAAACCTTTGTTTTGTACTATTTTTGGATATATGATATATATGATATGTTTTCAAAAACCCTACTTCAGGTAAAATCCAAGATGACGGATATAGTACTAGAATAAGCTTATTTTTAGGGAGGGTAATTGAAATGTGTTTTAAAGTATAGCTACTATCATTATATTGTGCAGGAACCTTTCTTTGGTGCTTCTCGTGAATACAATGTATAGGACATATGTCTTTGAAACCCTTACTTCCGGTGATATCCAATATGGCGGACATAGAAAAATTGATAATTTTTCATTTTAATTTTTTTTTTTAATCATTTTTCAAAATGTAAATTTAATGGTTTTTTTCAGCTAGTCATTAAACTTTTGGCTTTATGTCATCCTCAAAACCACTAACTCTATTCAGCTATATATGTTTAAATACAAATACAACATTAACACTTCCGGTAAAAAACCAATATTGCGTAAATTACAAAGATGAGTCCTCAATCCATATCTTCGATATAGAGTTTTGGATAGATTGATTAAAACAAAATAAAATCACTAAAGTTCTTAAACATCTTTAGAATGACTTATTTATGGCCGTAAATACATGTTTATTCAAAATGGGAGAGCTTATTTTCCAAATTAACAAAGATCGTGGTATTGTTTCTTACATCTATAATGTACAAACTCCTGATGAGATGAAGAGGCCTCACAAAGAGTTGTCCAAAAGGGTTCCCATGGATCATATCTTCCCCTTTGCCATTCATAGGCGATGGACTAGTTAGCATAGGAACCAATACCAAGCTTGTTACTCATTCGTACCCACCATGGTATATTGCACGTTTTACTTGCTGAAAAAAACTAGACCGAGTCGTGGGAATAGCCTCAATAAGTATTTCCTCTTCCAAAAACACATTTTTTCTTGCTTCGTTAACCCCATCTGATAAGTTTGTCCGATCTTACAACAAAACAATGTATCGTTCTATCAATGACATTGTCAAATCCATATCTGTTGATGTTGGCTGATAATTCATCATTCTAAATGATAGAGTCACATCTTTAAACACCATCCATGTCACCAACGCAGTTCCTTTTCCAGCAATTGTAATCAGTGTAATCTCTCAATGCCCAGTGTATTTGGAAGGTCATGGAAAGATATATATCTGAAGCTTTTCCCACTTTCAAATGCAAGCCAAAGTTTGTCTATGTCACTGAAAAGCGAAACAGCAATGACAGCAACATCATTATCGACGGTTTGAGTCATGACTCAGTTAAGTCTGTGTTTCACTGCATCAGACACATGCATCTTGATTCAATTGGCAGCCTCTTCACGTGACCATGATGCTAAGTTTGAAACATCACCATGTGTTTGATAACACAGAACATCCTGTGCAATTGTTGATACAACTACCCTTTCCTCAAAATCTATTGAGCAAGCTGTTGCGAATGAAAACTTAAAAGTTCTTTCTTATTGTCGTAATCTTGTTTTGACTCTGGATTCGTCTGTGTATTCCCTTTTCCCCTAAATGTAGCTCTTGCTTTTTATAACAAATGCTATCTTATCTACCTCGAGATGTATTTCAAGTTTATCACCATGTTCGCATTAAGGGTCTGAAAATAGAATCATGGTGCATGTGTCTGATGCAATGAAACACGAACTCAAACGAGTCATGACTCGAATAGTCGTTACTGTTTTGCTATTCCTTAACAGGGGTAGACGAACTATGGATTGTGTTTGGGAGGGCAAAAAGCTTTGGATAAATATATATCAATAACCTTTCAAATGCACCTGGCAATGAGTGATTACACATACTTATTGTGATCCATGTCTTCACCAGTTGTGATATGGTTCTCTGATTGCTTGAAAAGGAAAAAAGACTGCGTGGTAGACATTGATGGCATTTGAAGATGTGATTTTGACATAAAGAATGATGATTGATCAGCCTAAATCACCGAGGTTTAACTGTAAGATCAAACAAACTTATCAGATGGGGTTAACATGGTTAGTGAATCAAGAAAATAACTATTTGCGCAAATGGGAAGAATAATTGAGAGTGTTCTTTCAATTTGGTCAGGTTTTTCCAGCATGTAAAACGTCCAATATACTAAGGCAGGTGTTTAGTGGGACAAGCTGGGAATTGACTCTTATGCTAACCAGATCAGGCCCTTATGGATGGCGAAGGGACAAAGAGGGTAACTTTTAAATAACTCTTTCTAAGGCCTCATCGTTTTTTCAGAAGCTTGTACATTGTGGATGTACTGGGGAATGCGGTTCAATGCCAAAAAATGCTACATCCTAAACATCAGAAACAAAAGCCATAAAATCTACAGTTTAAATGGACACATACTACAACAAGTCAAATATAACCCGTACCTTGGCCTACAAATTTCTGAAGACCTCAAATGGACCATCCACATATTAAAGTGGCAAAGAAAGCAAATTCATCACTAGGCGTTCAAAGAAGAAACTTGAAATACTGCCCACAAGATTGCAAAAAGCAGCTTACATCTCGCTCGTTGATCAAAGATGGAATATGAATCCATAGTATGGGACCCCTACACGGTAACAAACATAAATAAGCTAGAAAGAATACAACGGCAAGCGGCAAGATTTATCACTCATACAAGTCAAGAGAGGACGGGTGTGTCTCCAATATGCTTGTCCAACCGGAACTACCATACCTCCAGACAATTGCAAGACGAACAAGCTAGAAGTTGATATTTATGTACAAAGTGGTTTGGGGGCTGATTCCCGCTATTGAACCAGACGAATTTCTCAAAAAAAGGACGTCCTATGAGAAACATAACTGTCAAGAAGTTCGAAGAATACCACGCAACAAATATTGTGGAAAAGCAAGTAAAGAATCACTCTAAGTGTTTTGACATTTCACTCAGCAACACACCACAATACTCAAACTCATTCCTTGTAAAGACAGTGATCGCGTCGAATCAGCTAGACGGCACCGTAGTGCGTGCATCAAGCGTAGCTAGAACGTCAAAACTGCTCTAACGCTTCGTCAATAAATCGGCGGCGCTCAAACCGTTATATTAAAGCCAGAATTGGTATCGACAACGTATGCATACATATACAGATACAGAGGATGTCGCGGTCGTTGTTAATGTGGGAAATCGGGTCTCCCGTGCACTGCTGTGTTTGCATGTGGTGGTGACTGTGAATAAACATGTATTTTAAGCCAAATAGTAGTAATTTGAAAAATATTTTAGTACTTCAGTAAATTCATTTTGTTTTAACCAATCTATCTAAGACTCATTTTTGAAATATACACCATATTGTTTTTTTTTACCGGAAGTGTGATTTAAAAATTTACAATAGAATAAGATTAGTGGTTTTGAGGATTACTAAAAACTAGTGTTGTCAAATCGTACACTATTACCTAACCGGTTACTCGGATAATCGTTCGACCGATTAACCGGTTAACCGGTAGTTTAAGTTGGTGTTTGAAAGCCTTATATATTTAGTACCCTACACATAGCTATAAGATGTGGTAACAACCTTCCATCCAAGTCTTACATTTACACTTTTTGTCCTTAAGCATTATAAGGCTTGTTTGTGAGGATTCCTTGCGAAGTTTGACTTTTAATATTCAGATACACCGTATCAACTATGGCGTTTGTATCAACTTCAGATTGAAAAATAGAAAAAAAACTTCTTGATCTCGTAGAAGTGAATATGTCTGAAACCGATTATTTTTTCCTTTTCTCTTGTCTTCGATGTTAATGTGGACTGTTTCAATTTGAAATGATTAAGCATGTTACTCGTACTATCACGTATGCATTTAGTACATTCACATTGGTTTGCATTTCACAATATTTTAGTTAACATTTCGTTTAAAGTATATCAAAGCCTTTCACGACGGAGGTTGCACATTTAGAAGTAGGTCTACACGCTATTAGATCAACAATAAAATAATGAAGTAAATCGTAAAATTTAATCGTATTACTGATTTAAAGTTACTGTTAAAATAACAAGTATACTAATTATGTTTCATTAAGATCTTGCCCCAAGCTGAGCGACAAGTTCTAATTAATTTTATGTTTTTCGGATTAACAATAGCAATCAATAGACTGGACAATTGATCTGTCAAATTAATTACCGCGACGACAATTTTTAAATAAAACATAACTATTTAATGATTTCGTTACAAATTTATATCAAATCTATTAAAATTGAAAAAAAATGTCCGGTTAACCAGTTAGTGTTTTTGGTATTCGATCGTTCGACCGGTTAACCGGTTAACCGGTTAATCGTTGACAACACTACTAAAAACCAATAGTTTAATGACAAGCAAAAAAAAAACACCAACAAAAACATTTATTTTACATTTTGAAAAAAGTTGAATATTAAAATAGAAAATTGATATGTCTGGCTATTACCGGAAGTAAGGTTTTTAAAGAGACGTCTTATACATTGTATCCATGAGAAGCACAAAAGAAAGGTTTCTGCCCAATGTAATGATAGTAGCAATACATTAAAACACATTTCAATTACCCTCCCTAAAATTAAGCGTATTCTAGTACTAAATCCGCCATGTTGGATTCTACCGGAAGTAGGGTTTTTGAAGACATCTTATCTATATTATATATTCAACAGTAGTATATAACAAAGGTTGGTACCAAATATTATGTTAGTAGCTTGATAATAACAACTTTTCAAATACTAGTCTTCGATATAGGACTGATTAATGTATGATGTCCGCCATTTTGGAATATACCGGAAGTGAGACATTGTTTTCAAATGCCTTCCTATCTGAAATAAAAGAGTTATAGTTGCGGAAGGTCTATGCCAAATTTCATGCTTGTAGCAGGATGTGCACAATTCGTCTGAAATATGCTTGTAGCCGCCGTACTATTCCGTTTTGTGGGTCATATGCAAATAGAAATTGACCCATAGACATACCCTTTCACAATATCAGAAACCTGTATTGTTGAAAGTCATGTATTAATGTACGTTGTTGTGATTATTTATCCTGTTGGATGGGGCGTATAACTTTCTTTTGGATTTTTTTGATGTTTTGTGTAACCTCATTTTGTTAATTCTTTAATTAAGATTTAGTTTCCCCTGCAAAAGTTCGTTTAATACTATCTACAGTGATACGCGTACAAAACAAATCAATGTAGCGAAACGCATAACAAATAATCCCAAAGAAAGAAAGCAGAAAGAAATAAAACCCTGAACAGATCTTAACTTTGACGAAATGTAATAGAATCACATGTTGTAGCCGGACATCTATTAGAGTGTTGATTGTTATCGTATATATGGCCTCGGTGTTAAAATGCCTATAACCGCATCCGGCAACAGATAGTAATAGTAATGACACGGGAACATGTTGCACGTATAGATGTTATTTGAATTAATCTTCAAAAGGTTTATGCTTCCTGGATTAGACAAACTTACTGCAAATCTGTTCAAGATTGAACTACATACGTGTTTTCCTACAAATCCGTCACTTTTTTTTAATTTTAGAAAATGATGGACTTTAAGGTGATCAAAATCTTTTTTACTTTAATTGTAAGGCAGTGCACCAATTGTTTCTAAAATACATTAAACGAAATACATGGATTTATTTCTTGTGCAGTAAACTGGTTAAAAGATTGTCAGTTTCCTTTGCATAAAGCAAATGGTGTCTTATACAACAATTGATCTTCTGTATTTCAAAGATTGGAAACATTTTATCTTTTAAAAGAATTCTATTTAAAAAGAAATTTGCGGATGTCATATATACAATGAATCATCCATCTGACAATACGTTCATCCTATTCTAATGATTATCTACTTATAGTTTAAATAGAAGGAAACGAGACCATGTATTTTAATAACAAATTTATTTCGAAGATTTAAAGACAATGTCATCATACAAAAGGACAGTCAACTATTGAACTAATAAACAACACGATTACTGTTGATTAAGATTACAATTTGAATATTTATTGAATTCAATTAAAGTTTCTATTTCCAAGCATATACATATATAGACGAAAATGTACACTGGTGATCCGCTGGATCAAATCTGTCGTAGAGTTATGTCAGACACATTAATAATATGATTATATCTGTGACTGTATTCTACATTAATTTGTAAGATCCTCTTTGATAGATAATTCAGCTGGTCTGTAAACATTCAATCTTAATTCCTTATACATCATGTACTGTGTTACGGCGCTAGATAAAAACTGGCGAGGAAAGATAAAACCCGGGAGCCTAGGTCGTCGAGTGGTCTAGTGCGTCAGACATAGTACAATTCGAATTTGTATTTTGATTCTATCTTAGTAGCATGAGTTCGAATCTCGCCAAAGGAAGCACAAAACATTTGCTGCCGCAAAACAGATCTCACACACATATATATATAGTATTAATTCTACTGTAAATTTTAAGATATTTTACAATAGAAATAAATGATTAACTATTTATACTACATACCAAATGGTGTTTATAATGAATAGATAAAGTAGAATAATCAACACTCCGTATTGCATAAAAAGTAGACTACATCACTATGACAATGTATGCTTAGCTTCTGGAATGGAAATATTCTCTTATATAAACACAAGTACAAATAAATTTTGACAGTGACGTATATACATTCTGACTCATATCACACTAATCGAACAAACTGTTCGTGCTTTAGAATAAAAACAAATCATTTTTACATTAAATGGATTTTTTCACGGAATAAAATTCCTTTCCTTTTTGTATGCAGTGCGTTTCCATTAAAATATAAAACTCGCCTTCAACCTGCCAAACTGCAATATTTACACTGCCGACAATCTTTTATCTTAATCGATCTTTTTGATACTGATTTTCTCGATAGCCAACTGGTGATATACAAGAAAAGATGTGGTATGATTACCAATGAGACAACTCTTTACAAGAGACCTATTGCCACAAAAACTCAAAACTATAGGTTATCGTACGGCCTTCAACAATGAGCAAATGTCATGTACCAAAACAATCAAGATTTATACCTGCGAAAGAAGTTTACGCATATCCTCAACTTTTTACCGAATCTACCGAGTACCTACATTATGCAGCAGAAAATAAAATGACTAAGAGTCGATAAACTATAGATTGTAAAATTTTATCATAATTATAATTGTATAAGATATATGACAAGAAGCATTTTAGACAATTTTTTGTTTGTTTTGTATAAATTATTAATGATGTTCGCTCCGCTTTTTTTTTTTTTTTTTTAACTTTTGTTAAATATTCGGAATCCGCTGGTTATGTCCATCTAGTGACCAGTAAAACATATTGCCCGCTTAGTCCTACTTTAGTTTTCACGATTTTATTTCGTATAGTTTTAAAAGCTGTACTTGTAAAAAGTTATCAAAGGTACCAGGATTATAATTTATTACGCCAGACGCGCGTTTCGTCTACATAAGACTCATCAGTGACGCTCATATCAAAATCTTTATAAAGCCAAACAATTAAAAAGTTGAAGAGCATTGAGGATCCAAAATTCCAAAAAGTTGTGACAAATACGGCTAAGGTAATCTATGCCTGGGATAAGAAAATCTTTAGTTTTTTCAAAACAATGATTGGGTAAAAGCCTTAAAAGAAAAAAGCTGTTACTGGAAGTTGCATACACACTCTATATATGTATATAGTAAGAATGAATCATTTCCCGCTAAATTTTTCAATGGCTTATTTATCAAAAACAAGCATTTTTATTTCTTAAATTAATATTCTGTTATTAATATACTATCAATTTTTAACAGTTTTTTAAAAAGCTTTTTTATTATGAAACATAGGTATATCAAGTGAGTAAACCTTTTCATGAATAAGGCCGAAAATACTTATTCGTATTAAAAACAAACTTGACCTTTATATTTTTGAGGAATTATTATTGACTGAATACCTCTAATGAATAGTTTTAGCTACAGTGATTGTTCAGCCAATTATTTCGACTTTTCTTAAGAACATTTCGATTTTTGTTCACATGACTCTACATATAATCCCATACTGCGCAGTTATTCCACTTTCTTATAAGTTACCAGTTATTTCAGAAGAAAACATTTACACCCCATTACAGAGTAGGTCGCAATGTTGAGTTATTCTGCCATATTATTAGTAATGATGTATGTCCATTGTGGTAAGTGTTTTTAATTTCTTTTTTAGCACATACAAATTGACGATTGATTGCTTTACATACATTTCACGCAAATTCAGGATGAAAAACCAATTATAAAAGAATTTAATGTTTAATTTTGTGTAGCTTTATTGACTATGGCGAAGTACGTGTAATTGACTATAACAGGATAAAAGATGCCTTGCCAAACGTCATATTATACCATTTCACAAAGGTGGTTGAATAGGTTTATAAACGTGTGTGAGAGATACCTGAATCGACCAAATCTTATTATTTAGTTCATAACTAATCAGTAAATGAAAATGCTTCACATTGGCTCAAGGTATAGTTGAGAGTTGAGTTGAAATCTGACTAAACATTTTTAACCTTGTCACATATTTTCGCCTGTCCAAGGTCAGGATGCTCTGTCCTTTGTTAGTTCATTCTGAGAAGTTTAGCTAGCTATCAAACCAGGTTTAGTCCACAATTTTCTACATTAGAAAACATTTCTGTACCAAGTCAGGAATATGACAGATGTTATCCATTTGTTTGATGAGTTTGGGCATTTGATTTTGTCATTTGATTGGGTACTTTACGTTTTGAATTTTCCTCGGAGTTCAGTATATTTTTGTGATTTTACATTATATGTTCGGAATTTAGTGTGACGTACAGTTGCACTGAATTAGTACACATTTCTTTTAATTGGTCAGCTGAATCCTCTTTCGGGTGCTGAATTTTTCTGTGTTGAAAACCCTTTGGTGGCCTTCTCTCTTGTCGGTGTTTTGTTTTGTCTTTTTTTTTTTTTTTTTAAAGATTCCCCATTTTCATTTTTATTCTTATCTTATCTACAAAGAACTGTTCTGTATGTGTCATAGGTGAGAGGTACTTAGATTAAATCTTAGAATATCTTTTGAAGTTCGCTATTTTTTCATACACATATTGTACGGTCATATTATGTTAAAGTATTTAACATCTTTGGACCTTTGTACGATAGTTTAAAGTATATAATTTTATTGTTGTAGAAAAGAAAATAGAAATACGAAGGATTTGTAAAGTGCAACTATACAAAACCTTTGATAAATTAGAATTTTTTACTCAAAAAGAGGTTAAATACAACATATTTTTTTAACAACTTTTCTAAAAGAGGGGTCCACTTATTTTGATTAATATTAAACTGTTAAAGTAAATGTGTTAACATGGTTAAAGTCCAGAAATATTACAAAATTCTTGGACCATTTAATACCAGATAGATATATAGTTCTTTTGGAAAATATGAGCCCTTTTGTACTAAAAAGGTTTTTTTACAAAAAAATATATTATAAAGTTATGTTGACCCCTCATTAAAAGGGATATTTATAACATTAAGGGGTTGTTCCCAACCTGATTATGACTTGGATGGATAATTGTCTCATTGCCAGTCACACATACAAAGACCAGATATAATTATTCAATTATTTCTTGGTAAACAGGGAAAAAAATACTTCATAAATTAAAGAAATGTCAAAGTACAAGTGATAAATCAAGTTTTAATATAGTCAAATCCTACTATTTTATGTTTACAAAAAAAATTTATAATCGATCGCCTTTACTTTTCAAGCTTCGCCTCAAAAATTTGCAAATTAAATATTTTTTTACTAACATTTTCAAATCGCTCGCGCGCCCCAATTTTTGGAGTCCAAAAATCCGTAGAACAAGACATTAAATTGCTGTGGCCTAAGCAAGATTATCTAGAACATATATTCCAGATTTTAGTTGATGAAAAGTGAAGCAGTAATCTAGGAAAATATATTTTGTGAGCCAAGATTGAAACAACTTCGTCTTAACAATAATCATAAGATCTTTGATAATTCTTGTCCATTGTATTAAAACAATAGTCTACTAGTAATAACAAGTCAATAACAGTTTCCATACTAGTGAAAATCATTATACATATGTAATAACGCTGAAAGGTGTATAGTTAACAATAAAAAATAGTATATTACAATGCATTTATTGATTGCAATTCATAAACTGATTCAAATAAAACTAAATCGTTGATTAATGTTCTTTATCATATATAATGATAACCTTAGTCTTGGTATTTTTGAGCAATTTATATAGTTTTACCACTATTTTATGTTTTCTATTTTGATATTTGAAATACAAATGTAGCCGTTGTTTAACTTATGATTATGAATGACTATTTGTTTTATATTTCGTCTCTCTTTTAGACAGGACACAATCATAAATAAGTTATATGTCTTTTATAAGTTAACCTTTGTCTTGAATTCATAGTAGTGTGTATATGGTGTATGCATGGTATCACAATGACGAAATCAAAAATTCAAAACGTATGAGAATAACTATCATGTTCCTGATTTGGTACATACATTTTTGTATCTGGATCAAGATACTAGATAACATAATTGGTACGTTTGGTCGCAAATAATAGACATTCCCATGAGGAAAAACTGTGCTCTTATTCTTGTCAACTTGTTCTTCAAATAAGGCTTAATTCATATAGGAGTGTTAAGGGGGGAAAATATTACTATAACTTCACGTACCGATATTGACAAGAAGATGATGTCCACTCAATAGAAAATGTATGTTATTTCAGTAGGGTCCTCCCTACGAAAACCAGACTGTTGATTATTAGCATTGTGTGATTACGTATACAGTATCAGTTGAGTACATACTAAACATGTATTTCCGCAATATATTGAAAAAGAAAACAGTGAATGGCCTATATATACATAAAAGAAGATTATTTCCCACGACTGCGAAATGACATAGAAATTAACAACTATAGTAGAGGGGCGAAAGATACCAGAGGGACAATCAAGTTCATAGATCGAAGTTAAACTGATAAAGCTTTGGCTAAAAAAGAAAAAGACAAACATACAAAAAATAGTACATAGAAAATTAAAGACTAAACAACGCTAACACGAACCACATCAAAGCTTGGGTTGGTCTCAGGTGCTCCGAAAGGATAAGCAGATCCTGCTTCACATGTGTCACCCGTCGAGTTGCTCATGTTATTTCGAATCCACTAAATATTCTGATTCGGTAGGTCACATTCGTGAAAAGGAAAGGCATTGTAGTTACGACATAAGGAACGTATCCGATGTCAACTGTTAAACCGTACGGTCTTCAACAATGAGCAAAGCCTATACCACATAGTCACTTATAAAAGGCCCCGAAATTATAAATGTAAAACAATTAAAACGAGAAAATATAAAATTTGACACATTGTCCTGATCTCCTTTGCACTTATTAATTACTGATCTGTGTCAAAAATATGATATTAGGCAACGGCGATTCTGTATCAAAGTTGTATATTGAGAATAAATAGTTTTTCATGTCTTTTGCTTTTTTAAATAGGGTGAATCAAAATCTCCTTTAGGTAATGCATGATTATCCATTTCTGACATTTCAAATTATCTAAGTAACATACGTGTTTTGAAGTTGGTTTATTGTGGTTGCCTTCTAGAATGATTCCAGAGCGATAGTGAATGGTATTAACATTAATTTGGTCCAATTTACATGATCAAAAGTCTGAAGCAATTTAAACCCACTGTAGGCTTGATTAATCTTGGACAAATACATGTACCACCTTTCAAAACTTGATGTTTTTAACAATTAAACTGATTACTTTGGATTTCTTTTTATCAGGTTGGTACCGGCTTTACATTCTTATTTCTTTGTTTAGAATATTAGAACTGTAACAGCGATTCAATTACAATTGACAAATATCATTTGTCATGCATAATTCACAATGTAAAGATAGACTAATACTTCGAATTACAACAAAATATGAATCATCAACAAAATTATGTTTTTAAGAATATGTTTTCTTTTTCTTTTTTAAACCTTTCTTTATCGGACATTATTGCTGTGTTCCAAACAGATATAGTTTAATAAATTAACTCTCAACGTTCATATAATTAAGTAGAATGATCTATTTGTCAACATGTTCACCAAATAGTGCTTGTCTTAGAGTCAACTACAATCAACAATCCAACGAGTGCGAGCTTGTATCAGGAGGACAAGTAATTGAGATGTCAAACAAAACGGACTGGTCATTCTATACAAAATGTTTAAATGGAACAAAGGTCTGCTTATGTTGTCTTGTTGAAAACTATAATTATATTTGAAAAAATTAGTTTCAAGGATAGCTTGATATCTGTAAACTGCTGATTCGTAATATCAATGACACTGCTGTAAGACCTTCAGTGTCGTTTTTTAACATATGACATACAAAACCCTCACACCTTTTACCCTGAATTCTTCTTTTTGTAATTTTTTCACTTTCTGAACCGTACAAAAAGTTTTCAAATGTATAACGTTAAGGTTGGACGCCAGAAAAAAATGACGTCATACTGAACATTATGTGCAAAAGACTAGATCAACATTTTTTTTATTTTTTAATTGGACGCAATAAGAGTGTTGACCATAAGAAAAACAAGTTTTATAACTCTTAAGAATTGGATATGGCTCGATTTCAACTCTCATTATTTATTTTAACACGTTTAAGTAGTAATAACTAACTCGCCACATGGTCGGTTATCATTATACTGAAAGCAAAAATCTCGAGTTTATACCAAGCGATATCCAATGCTCACTCGTTATGAAACCTATAAATATCGTGATGTAAGGATATAAATGCAAGTGTTACTACATTGTATAATCGCAGTGTTACAAATATAAATAGTATAAGAGAGTCATTACAATGTAATCGATGTTGATACGACACCGTGTTAACATTGTGAACATCGCTATGACAACAATATAGTTTTTATTCATTGAACACCGGGCTTGGCTAAGAAAACTTACTGGTATTGCCTATTATTGAAATTTGTATTAACGAATGTTTGGCCTCAGAAAAATATGAATGCAATACAAATGTGTATATATAACATATTACGTATGTGGCAAATATTTTAGAAATGTTTGGTCCTCAATGCTCTTCAACTGCGTACTTTATTTAGCTTTTGTTACTTTTTTTTTATTCGAATGTCACCGACGAGTCTTCTGTAGACAAAACTCGCGTCTGGCGCAAATACAAAATTTTAATCCTGGTGTCTTTGATGAGTTTGTTTATATATTACGAATATCTGCATGTTAATGTTATATATAATATATTTTATTTCTGCTTCGTATACATTCGCTTATTGTTTGGGTCTGATAATGGCTTACGATCTTATAATAGTAACATTGTAAAATGATTATATGCATATCTATATATTATTGTTATTATCAAAATAGTTTATGTAAATTATAAAAAATCACTGTAAAACATTGCTTTGCTTTTCATGGGACCTTTAATCGGAATAAAAATATCATATATTACTTCATCTTATACAGAATTATTTAATATAAAAATAAGCAGATGTGGTATGATTCCTGATGAGATATCACAAGAGACCAAATTACATAGAAACTAACAACTATAGGTCGAGTTTGATAAAAGCGGTCATCTCAGAACAAGAATCTATAACAAGGTGTTAGACAGATGCTTATGGCATCATAAATTGTTTTCAACATATTCATGTTATCTATTTCATGTGTATAATCTAGTAAATAATTAATATAAAGATATAGGGTGATGTGGTATGAGCAATGATGTGTGCAAATTAGACAACTCTCCATCCAAGTCACAACTTGTAAAAGAAAAACCATCATATGTCTTCAACACGGAGACTTGGCTCACACCGAACAGTAAGCTACAAAGGGCCCAAAAAATGACTAGGAAACGGGAAACATCTATATGAAAATATGAGAAACGAGAAACATCTAATAACCTTCCATCATTACCGAACTGAACAAAGAAATAACACGAAGGGTGCCGTATACGGTGCAGGAAAAGCTTACCCTTCCGGAGCACCTGATTTCACTCCAGGTTTTTAGTGGAGTTCGTGTTGTTTCTTATTTATAACTGTTTATGTAAATGTCTTTTGGTTTTGTGAGTTTTTGTTTACTCATTGGTTTTGATTGTTATTGTCATATGAACAAGATCAACAAATGACAACTTCTGAACATCAGGTTCTTGACATAGGACAGGTGCAAACATATGCAGCGGGTTTCTCGTTTCTCGTTTTTTAAATAGATTACACAGTTGGTTTTATAGTAGTCATTTTAGAGTACAGAATACGGTCTTTCAAATGTTTGGAAGAGGCTTTAAGCGGTGTAGTGTCAGTGGTATGCTTGTTTCCGATTGGACTCTATGTGGGGCGTACGGGCCTGAATGTAGAAAAAATAATATCAGATTATTCACGTTTACACCACTTTTCACAGTAGACAGACTGATCAATACAAGAAGCATAAAGGTAAAAGTCGATGATGATGTCAATGTGTCAAAGGTCAAATATATTTTAAACAACAAATATACAAATTTTTGAAATAAAAACGTTTAGGGCTAAAAAAATGAATTCAGTTCATAATCATTTAAACGTGATTATCATACACAACTACTTTTGCATATGTACTATGTCTGTACCAAAAAGTAGTACTGGAAATCTACTTTTAATATTCAGTATCGTTTTGTTACTTTAAACTTATTGTAATATTAAGGTACTTGTATTTTACAGTATTTGATTCGTACTTGAAATTTAAGTACTACAGATTTTTGGTTACACCGTTACATTTTAGGCATTTAGAATGTTTGTCTATTTCAAATCTCTTAAAGTTATGATTTCAAACATGGAATATTGTGAACGCTATTGGTATTATTTCTGTACCAAAATTTTAAGTACAAATCAAGTTCTATAAAATACAGGTACCTAAATATTGCAAAAATTTGAAAGTAAAGAAATAGTTCTAAATATCAAAAGTATATTTCCAGTACTACAGATTTTAAGAACCGAAATAGTACCTTTGAAAAAGTAGCAGTGTAGATATGATAGTATATTTTCTAATGTTTTATTTTGATGCTCAATTATAAAAAAAAAAAAAAAAAAAATCTCGTTTCATAAAAATAGCCCATTAAGACTAGATACAAAATCTATACATTTCAAGGCCGATATAAACATGACAAAGCAAATGTAGATACAATCAATGCATAAGATAAATATTTGTCGACACTATAAACAGATTTTAAAATAATACCAAATGTCTTTAACCTACTTTAAATGCACAATGTTTTAATGGTTAAAAGCTTCTTCCAAAGGCCAAAGACTGACCTATTGTTGCAATATTTGCCTTATTATAGCAGATGTCAACCCGAAATGTTAATGTATAAGAAATGAAAGGATGATATTGAAGATATGTAACAAAAGCTCTACAAACTTAAGACTACTTACAAACAAATATTCTTTTCTTTCTATTCAATGTATCAATATTGTTACATTTTAATTGAAGGTTTACTACGTCATCGTGATCTTATATAAATACAACTAATTGAGAAAATGAGATTAATGAGCTATAAAATCGCTTAACAAAATGACTTACCATATCGTTCTTACATTATTTATGATTTATGTTCATGGTGGTAAGTAAGTTGTTACATGTATATGACTGGTATTTCATTACCACAAAAACATTTTCTAATAGTATTATTGTAGTCATTATTGGTATTGATATTTTTTCTAAATTATTTTAATGTACATTGACGAAAATATATGTTTCTAATACAGATAAAGTGATAATAGTACATTCATTTTAAGTCTATAACATGAAATGATAAAGAACTAGAAAAATCCTCATTATCTGATTTTATTGACCCCTTCCCCTTTAAAAGACACAGACGAATATATTCATAATGCTGTCCCACGAAATTAAAACCTGAGTAGATATTGTTTCATTTCGTATTTCAATGTACTTTAGACATTCTTTATTAATATAACCATTTCTTTAATATTTTTAATATGTGTTAAATTTTATAAATGTTTACGACATTTTATCAATATGATACAAGCAAATTCATTCTTAGTATTGCGTTTTAGATGACTTTTTGTGGACCTTTAGTTTAACTTTTTTTTAATAGGAGTTGATGTAACATCAATTTGTTTGTTTTATGTTCACTTTTTTTTTCGTGATTTTAGGTTGCTATCAATTTTAAAGTACTATTTTTACCATAATCGGTAGTTCCCCCGTAATTAAGTATAATATGCAAGTGCAAAATCAGTTTAGGAAGTTAGGATTCGTCGTCATTTTTGTTAAAAAAATTATGTGGACGGCTCGTGTTATATTGCCTTTGGAGTACACGTGATTATCTAGTTCAATTTAACATCTGGTTATTTTTAAACGGTTTTATCAGGAGCCTGTACTCCAGTGGTTGTCGTTAGATTATGTTTTACATATTTGTTTTTCGTTCATCTTTTTTATAAATGAGGCCGTTAGTTTTCTCGTTTGAATTGTTTTCATTGACATTTCGGGGCCTTTCATAGCTGACTATGCGGTATGGGCTTTGCTCATTGTTGAAGGCCTTGTGAAGAATTGTTTCATTGGCAATCATACCACATCTTCTTTTTTTATATTTACACCTCACGATGTTTCTTTTGAATTGTAGATGAAATTCGAATTCAAACCTTGAATAGTGGGGAAACTTTTGTGAATCCAAATGTTTTTGATGACTACACCAGTCTATCGGACTACAGTGTTTTTCTCTCAGAAAAACAGTTCTTCAGGTTTGAAATTGAAGCGTGTCATGACGCCTTTATTCTTTTATCTTCTGCCATTGATCTCAAGTCAGATGACTTTTATGAAATTTGTATCGGTGGATCAGGTAACAAAAAGACATTTTTGCGTCGAAAGTATAATGATGTTAACCAAATTGTTATGTCAACACCTAATATTTTGGGCTGCACAGAGAAAAGCACATTTGAGATCCGATGGACACTTGACGGAACAATACACCTTGTCAAAGAATCTGCCGTAGGAACAGAAACAATAATTGACTGGACAGATTCTATCCCATTACTCATTCAGGGAGTAGGAATAATGACTGGATGGGGATCTGATGGAATTTGGATTATTGAATCTTCAAGTAAGTGAACCAATATAAAGCGTTTTCAATAATTGAACGTTGTCTGTACATGTGCAATGTACAGTGTCAAAAAGTGAACCATATTTATAACACGACCAATCACTAAAACATTTAATGTACGTACGTTTGAGTAAGATAGAGGAAAAAAATAGGCCGCAACGTTGAATCGGAATAAAAACATAAAATCATCTACAATTCATTTTATATGATTATGAAAAGAAGCATTCGTACTGTTTGAGGCTAGAAACATAACTTTATTCCGATCATTTAAAAATCAATAAGATTTCCAAACACTTAGATATATGTAGCTCTACCCTTAAGAGCTCGCGATCGGGAATTAACCATTAAGCTTTTATAAGGTAAACTAAATTTCAAAATTTACCCTACCGTTGTTACCAAAGAAGTTGTCAATTCTAAGTATGAGAAAAGCATTTCTTTTTAAGGACTGTATTTGCATTCCTAAAATCAATGATTACAGTGTTCTAGTTTTGTCTAGTTTAGATTCTAAAATACGACTATTATCTACAGTTGTTATCCATTCGTTTGATGTGTTTGGACTTTTGATTTTGCCTTTTGATTTTGGATTTTCCTTTTGAATTTTCCTCGGAGTTCGGTATTTTTGTGTTTTTACTTTTTAGTTCAATTATTAATCATTTTGAATTTGTAGTCAATAACATTTTATAAATCAGCTTCAATATGTTTTGTACAATACAGAATAAGTCGTTGCACAGAAGTACAAAATTAAACATCGACATCATGAGAAATAAATATTTAGATCAAAACATCAGAAAATAGATAGTTTGACAATTTTCTGAAGGGGTGTTGAATCTGTTTTTTTCTGCAGGTATACACAATTTAGCTTTTGTATTAACATGTATATCAGGTTTGATAAGTAACATACCTTAAGCTGCCACATTTTTCGATTGAAAGAAATTATTATTAAATGGTACAATATCCAGTTCAGCTTACAATTTTACATTTAGATTTATGAAATAAGGAGATAATATGTGATTGTCATTGAGATAAATGTCTACCAAAGACAAAATTGTGTATATGCTTGAGACTAAAAGTCACCATACCTATAACAATTAGCAGTCCCAAATTATATACTGACCCATCAAAAGTTCCGCAATGACAAAATAAGAAACAATTTAGACGAGAAAACAAGTGGCATAATTGATGTTGCCACAACTTCATGATACATTATAAAAAACATCGGACACTTCCTACTATAATGTATTCTCTTTTGAACAAAAGTCTTTGATTATTTTTACAAACATATTTACCGTCATCAATTTATTTGTTGTCAACAATTTAATAACACAAGTTTTTGTCAGCTTATTTCTCGTCAAATTTCATTACGAAAATTATAATAAAATTACCGATCTTAAAAGGGACATTCAAAAAGGGGGAAGTAAATAAAACTGACAAAATCAACCGTTATCAATCAACGGAATGAGTGAAAGTATGATTCAATTACTTCTTCTTCATCGCGGTTCTTTCTTTTCTATTTCTATTTTTTTGTATAAACATAGTATTAAATGTTTAATTATAAACATAAAACACATTATAGCTTTTTCAATTATTGTATATTTTCTTATTTTTTAGCTTTTACTTATACTGTCGGACAATATTGCGGTGTTCCTTCAACCTATGGTAGTACGAATATACTTTCAACTTCAATACAACGGAGCAGAATAATATGTTTGTTTAAATGTTCATCGAATAGTGCTTGTCTTGGAGTCAACTTCAATGTGGAATCCAATGCATGTGAGCTTTTGTCTGGAGGACAAGTCATCGATAAGAACATCCGTTCTGACTGGTCATGCTATACAAAATGTTAATCGAATCAATGATATGCTTAATCTTGTATTGCTTATTACCGCCAAAAATAACAGATAATTCACAAATAAAAAAGATTCACAGCATAATTGATTTTTGCTTCTTATTTGCTGAAAAAAACAAATGACTATTTTCTTGTAGAACCCGATAAACGGTTACTTACGGTACAACTTCCTTACAAAAAACAAAACAGCTCTAAATACGTAAACAGAATACATTTTTTTTTGACGACGTTTGTCAGTATGGCGGTAAATTACGTTATATTAAGTTTTTATCGCAAAAACGTCGAGTAGTTATTCCCGCCGTATACAACTGTACTGTCAAGTATTACATGTATATGCAGGTTTCAAAAATTCATAAGATGGTTACTCGTAAAATGGCAAAACATTTTTACTTAACATTTACGAAACGAAATTTAGACAAGAAACTTTTCATAATGAAAAAAAAGTATATAAAAAAGGATTCTAGCAGATTACTTTGTCAGATGTACGGTAAAAAAGAAAGATCTGATAGAAGTATACATGTGCATCTCCGTCCGACATTAGTTCTAAATTGCTTCATGTACTGAAAGAGTATAGAAAACATTATATGAAAGGCTCTGACATGACAAAATGTGAACCAACTATAATCAGGTGATACCATTGATTGGCAACCGTATGACTCTCAACAATGACAAAATTGATACAGTATCGTTGGCTTTTAAAGGACCCGACGTATTTTATTTGTAGTTCTTTTTACTTTCAAATGATAATTATCTTTCAAATTTCAATTACACGGAGTACTTTTTGTTTTATAGTTGGAACTGTTACTGCTCAATCGACCGAAAATGAAGTTGTAGTTTAACATTTCATAGAGAGTACAGCAGCCGGTGTTAGAGAATAATATTTAACGATGTCTTTATCAATATATAAGTTACATTAACTTTTATATGGCGTATATGTATGATTCCAACATGACATCCTTCAAACGCTTTGGGTTCACACCTATGGTAAAATATGAATATATTGTTTGGGCTGTTCCGGTCGTGCTCCCACTTTATATGCTTTTTTATGAATGAGCTACACGACGTGAGAATATAAGCATTTTACGGGAAGATACACGCTTGGGAAACCGAAAATCATCACAAGAAGGAAACGTAAACAAACGATGCTTTAATATGTTATATGAGCCATTTTTTGTATACATATAAGACATATAAGTACAATTATCATTTAGATTCATCCAAATCTATCTAAATATGTTATTGTAAATAGTTTAAGCGTGTCATTTATTCAGTTTGCTCCGTTCTTTTACGTCAATTTACAAGTTTATTTATGGGAACGGCACATAATGCCTTCACCTACAGCGCTGCAATCCTAAACAATTGCCGTTTTTGTGCTATTAGAATCGAAATAATTCATGGGGGCTTGAATATATCGTGATTTTACCACGGGTTGTCCCTTTATGCCGATATTTTACCACTCGCTATCGTTCAGGGAAAATTATTTGTCATAAAGGGCCAACCCGTGGTAACGTCACAATATATTCAAGCCCCCTTGAATTATTTCTTAATTATTGGCTAATTTGTTGGTCTAGGAGTAGAGCTATATTGCAAACCCTATGTTAGTTCTTCAGCCCAATCGTCTAACAATATGTTTGTTACTTTTCTCAGAAACAACCTTACTGAATGACTTCATATTTGCTCATCAGCTGGAAGGCGACGAGTTTTAACGTGTGTACAATTTTCTGATCTGTCCTTCTGCAACTAGTGTACATTTGTCGATACTTCAATTTATATCTCTCAATATGTTGAAGTACAATAGGGATATACTTATGCAAATAAGAAGACGTGGTATATTCCCCAATGAGGTAAATATCAGTCAAACACAGACCAAAAAGATAAAGAAGTTTACAACTATAGGACATGCATCGGACGGCCTTCAACAATGCGTAAAACCCGTACCGTATAGTCAGCTTTGAAAGGCCCCTACATAACAAATGCAAGACAACTCAAACGGGAAACTTACGACCTGATTAAGGTACAAATCAATGAACGAAATAAAAATATGGTGTACAGTAAAAAACGACAATCATTGAATTGCAAGCTCTTTTAACAGCATGTGAAAGGGCATTTTCTTTTTTTTTGTTTGTGTATTAAATGAATTAAATCCAATATGATATAAACAAAAAAATACAACTAAATAAACAAACTAAACTGTGACAATTCTGCATCTATTGGTACCAATGTGCTTAAAATCAAACCAAAAATGAAACAAATATATGTTTTTAAAATTTTATAACAAACAGTTTTTCCAAATACATATAATATTATACATTTATAAAATATCAATTAAATTTTTTAGTATACCAACTCCAAGTTCAGAACATATGTGATGCTCTCTTTATTCATTATTGTATTTACGAATAGGGGTGTTATACGATCTTGTCTACCCACGAGCGTCTCGCACATGCAGTCGGTTTTGTTATTTTGTTGATAGTCTGTTAAATTTGGTCGTACAATGACAAACAATTTGGGGTCTGTGAAATGGTATTGATAACGAGGAAGACAGTACACTCGTTTTCTTGTGTAAATGGACTTCTTTCCCCTGGATGCATTATAATTTTCATATCTTTTCATTTATGCTACACATGAAAAATAAAAAAGTAAAGACACAAAATATTTTGATTCTGATTTTTTTCAATTCAAGATAGTATTATTGACTTCATTGTCAATGAATGAAAATAACTGTTCTCCTCATGGAAAATATTTTACAAATTTGTTGAGGATAATTGTTTCGTCTGTTACTCTTCGAGTTCTAATTTTACGTTTTTCAGTGAAGACCTACTATACACCATAGAAGTTATGATTTTCGTATACAACACCAGACCCAATTCAGCCATCCTACGCGCCCTAGATTTTATTTTAAAAAATCATTTATCACGAGTTCTTACGTTTTCTCATATTTTTTTTAGTTTCTGTGTCAAATTTATGTTGCTCCAGTAGGGACTCAACACTGAAAGAATGTACAAGGAGATCTTTCTTACCAATGACCGATTTTTTTAATATACAGATCAATGCTGAAACATCTTCTATTGCGTTGTGAGTATCAAACTGTCCTCAACAAAAAGTTTCATACACAGTATTCTGCTTAGAGTTTGAAAACCCGGATATTGTTTTTTAAACAAAGTCATCCTATCAACAAAATCCTCAACAACTGATTTGAATTCGGCAAAACATGTAACATTCTTTATTTTCAAAATTAAACGTTTATATTCAAATAACTTGACATTATGGCTAATTAGTAGGGATGGCAACGAATACTCGAGTACCCCGAGTACTCGATCGAAAGGCCGAGTACATGAGTACAGTTTTGGTACTCGAGTACTCTTTTGCCTGTTACACATCTTGAGATAATTTCTCATCACATTTCCACTCACTTTAGTTCCGTTGAAATATCCCCTTCGTAATGAATACTCAATAAAATCAATTAAACACATGAATATGTTTATCCTGCGGCTACTATTTATTATAGTAGTACCAGCAACGTCTTTTCTTTCCGAGGGAATGTTTTCATGTGCACTACATGTAAAAAAAAATATAAAGTCAAACTCATAAATAGAAAATAAACTGACAACGCCATGGCTAAAAATGAAAAAGACAAACAGACAAACAATAGTGCACATGACACAACATAGAAAACTAAAGAATAAACAACACCTAAATGTTCTATATAAAATCGTATGTATATGTAATACGCGCGGTAATCATGGTAATAGATTTTAACCTTTTGGTAATGTAGAAAGTCAAGAATATGACAGGAGAGAGAGAGAGAGAGAGAGAGAGAGAGAGAGAGAGAGAGAGAGAGAGAGAGAGTATAATCTGTCAATGACATTTTTATACATGCAACTCCGCGCATAATCTATTACGAAACAAGAAAGGAGTCAGGGCCTTTATCACCCTTTTATAAATTTACTAACCAATTTATTCATATATCTTTCAAATCCATACAATTTAGTTCTGTCTTGCTTTTTACAACAGTTATCTTTTAAAAGTAACTAACAGTGATCGCTAGCGTTTTTACCTTAATTATAAGTCAATTTCATTTCTGTCTATCTCTAATCCTCAACAGATTCTATACAAAACAATAAAATTGAATAAAGTTGCAATTTCAGGCAATCAGACTTATTTTGCGAAGTAACTGAGTAATTACTGATTGTTTGTACAAAATGATATTTTAAAGATTTTATAATAGATATAAGAAGAAGTGGTATAAGTACCAATAAGACAACTTTCCATCCATGTCACAATTTATAAAAATGAACATTTTTTTTTCAAAATCCGGTCTTCAAAATAAAGCTTTCACATACTAATCAGCAAGCTATAAAGGTTGCATTTCTGTAAATATTGACATTGCATGTTCTCATATACACATGATATAAACTCTCTTTAGAGCTAAATAAAGGCAAAAGTAGTATACCGCTGTTCAAAATTCTTAAATCGATAGAGAAAAAACAAATCCGGGTTACAAACTAAAACTGAGGGAAATGTCTCAAATATAAGAGAACTACGACACAACAGAGACACAACACCGAAATGTTATACACACAGAAACGATCTATAATGTTACAATGGCCATTTTCCTGACTTTGTACAGGGCAATTTATGAAAACATGGTGGGTTGAACCTGGTTTTGTTTCATGCCAAACTTCCCGCTTTAATGGCTTTATATGAACAAAATGATAATAGAAACTGCAGCAAACAAGCTCACTTAACAGTTTTCCTTTTCTATCTTTAAATTTATATTCGGAGTCAATAGCAACTTTTGTTTTAATTGATTCTTCTTTAGTTAGCTCCTGTGAACACTGTTTTAGTATTGCTTTCATAAATTTAGAATATTCCGAAAACCAGTTAGCATGGCAGGATAGTTTATCTAAGATCATGTTTTGATTACATTTTTCCTTATTTGTCTCATTGGCACTCATACCACATCGTCTTAACTGTTGTTCCGTATGAGATGCTGACAAAGTGTTGCTACTTTGTTGCCTATCATATAACTAATTAGGCTTCAGGAAAGGGGGTAGTTAAACTTATAATGTCATGGTATATTTTTACAAATGTGTGCTTCCTGAACCGATAAACGAATTGAAACCAGTAATGGTCTGAATGTTCCTTTGGAAGTGCTGTCCAAGGTCAACATATATACTGTGTTGCTGCTCTGTCCTCCAAGATCATTTTATATAAGACCTGATAGGGTCTTTTCGTTTCGTAAAATGTAAACATACAGTCCAAAGTAGAATCAGGCAAGCAACAATGCTCTTGTGAGCTTCTAGTTAAAGTTGTAAGATCTGTTAAGTATCAAACATGTTTATATTCTATATTTTACAACCGATGATTGTTCTTTGTTCTGTTTTGTTTGCTCAATTGATTTAGTGTAAGACAATACTTGTTTGGTTGTTTTGGTTTTTTTTTCTCCGATGAAGTAATCGTTTATTAGATATGAAAACAACACTGATATCAAAATCGATACACTTCAAGATTAGATTATTTTAAATCAATACTTGAAAGGTATTATTAAAGCTTTAAGCAAATAGTTTAAAGAAGTTGTGAATAGATTAAAAAAAAATGAAATTATACCAAACTATTGAACGATAAGTTACATACATATTTAAAAAGTTTTCGTGCAGTGTCAAGAAAAGAAACCCAAAAAAATGAATAATTCAATATTTGCATTTGTTTGAATTTATATTTTCTATGAATATATATTTTTACAAAAGGATAATACTGCAGACATGTAATTTGTATACATTCAAAATATGTCATAATCCTAGTAACCAGCAATTAGCATTTTTCTATAAAATATTTGATTTTTTCGTCATGGAAACTATTGAACACCAACAACAAAAAGTTCATATACAAAGAATATTTAAGGTTATGAATAGATCATTGCTTCTAAAAAAAGAAATGTTCAAGATTAAAATGACTGTTTATTTCGTTTTCATGAAGTTACTTCTGTTGTTTGTTCATAATTGTAAGTTTTTTTGTACAATTTTCAAATTTAACATATAGTCTACATGTTTTTCATCTTTCTTTAACACCAATTGGTAAATATTTTGTGCATTATGAGGATGCATATAAAGTATAATATAATTTTTGTTTTTTTCGACGGAGTTTAGGAAGGATTAAACATTATTGGCTCCAAGTGACGTCTATTATCTCTTATAAGCATTTGAAAGACGGACGAGTTTTGCGTAAAAAGTTTGTGTGAAGTTAATATATCAAATATTGAATGGTTTTAATGCAAATCATTTAGTGCAAATGCTATGGTTGTAATTGTAACATATGTCGGTATTTTTTTTCTTTGGGGTATTTTTATCTTTTCACTTCAGACTGTCCCGATTTCAATAACCCATTTCTCAATGGTCTTCTGGGTCTTAATTTGAACATGTAGTGGATAGGTTATTTCTATTTGTTTTTTGTCAGATTTTTCATATAAAAAACACTAGATAAACTATATAACCTAATAATGTACAACTCATATGAAGGCAACAAATGTTGATTCATTTTATAGGATACATTCTGTATTAAAGATGCCAGTCTCAAAACAAATACATTCAGGTCATTAGATATAATTCATGTATTTTATATTGTATTTTGTTAAATCTCCGCCTACACTGTTTAACTTGTTTCGGAAACATTACATTATGTCAGTTTCACTATATTTGACACACAAAAGATGAGGTAAAAACGCCTCTCAACCTTTTTACATATACTCTGCACTGACGAAGTTCCGGTAAGGTGACCATGAACATAAATTTTCAACTTTATTTCATCAACGTCGGGCTAAATTATGATTTTTCGTTGAGAGACATTTAATTACTCTTAATGCTTTCATATTCTGCATAGTCTGAGTGGTATCCATACTCTAGTAATTATATTTTGATATATTTGCACAAAATCATCTGAAAAGAAAATGTATAAATGTTTAGGTTAATTTCTAAAACTGTATATTCTTCTTACTAGTTAGTACACTCGGTATAATAAAATACCTAGTTATAATTTGATCAAATAAGGCCTTTACTTTTGAAGTGTCAAAATTCGTGTTTTAAAGTACAATAATAATTGCATGCTTTTACTTGTGATTTTGAATCTGTTAAGAGTTTTGATTTTTTCTACACTACATACATGTAATGTATATACCACTTTGACTCATTATCTCAACACATTTAATTAAAATGAGTATTTAAAAGTCCGAATGTGAATATACATGTTCGAACTCTTTTGCGTCATTTTTTAGAAAGAAAACTAAAAATGTAATTTTTTAGTTACAACAAACAAAACAAAAAAAAACTGATTTACACCCCGCGAAAATAACCAGCTATACGGTATGTCTTTTTGTTTTGTTTACACATCGTCAATATAATGGCATTTGATGCGTTTGTCATACAAGTGAGAGGTTTAGCTAGCTATTAAACCAGGTTTAATACACCATTTTCTACATTACAAAAATTGTCTATACCACGTTAGGAATATGACAGCTATTCTCCATTCGATTAATGTGTTTGAGCTTTTCATGGTGTCATTTGATTAGCGACTTTTCGTTTTGAATTTTACTTGGAGTTCAGTATTTTTGTGATTTTTAATCTTTCTCAAATAGCATAGTGTAATATTAGAACACAGAAAGACACATTCTAAGATATCATCTAAAATGTCTTAACTCAATCAAAAAGACATATTAGCAAAAACAAGACAACACACACTGAACGAATAAACGTGATGTATGACACAATAAATAATTCAATATTAAATACATGACAAATGCAGATGTAAAACTATTTAAAAATGACAACTACAAATACATGTATAACCCTGGAAAAAATGCGTTAAATAAAACAACATGCATCGGTAATTTGAATAAAATAATGTTGTTGTTAGGATTACGAATATATTTTTTTCAAAATAAGTAAATGTGAGAACTCAGTACAAATGACCTTTATTACTAACATAGTGTGTATCTATTTTTTCTCTTATTGTTTCAAGAATACTGTGGATTCATCTTGAATTGTGCTGCAGTTTGCGCTTTACTGACACACTGTTTAACTATCTTTTATAAAATCCCGTTGGTGTTCATTTTGGATAAGCAAATATAAAATACATTTAACTGAAAAAATATTAATGCGTAGGATCATATGTGAATTTTATTCTATGTATAGCACTGGTCTAAAATACAGTACTAAGATTTCGCTATATGTCCATATAACATACATATATACAGACCTTCTTAAATTCAAATTGACCATTATTCCGTGCGTTCATCGTGTATTGTGCGTGTTGCGTGCGTGCATCGTGCGTGTATCGTGAGTGTACCAATCGTGCGTTCATCATTCATCGTTCTGTGTATTTTCCGTGTAACGTGCGTGCATCGAGTATTCTTAATCGTGTATAGTGCGTGTATCGTGCGCTCATCAATCATTCATTCTTAACCGTGTATCGTGCGTGTATTGTGCGTTCATCAATCATTCATTCTTAACCGTGTATCGTGCGTTCGTCAATCGTGTATAATTGTGTATATCAGATAACGTGCATTTGTCAAACGTTCATCTCGAATTGTGTAACCTTCACACATTGCGGTTTTTATTTGATAGTCGGATATAGAGCTCACCAAAGCTTATATTTTTTCTCACGGTTAAAGTATATATATATATTTACATATATCATGTATTATATGTTCCGACTTTAAATAAAATGTACAGTCATACTTACTTTCTTGTGAACACTTAATTGACAACTTCATCGTAAGAATCAATGTCTATGTATAAATAAAAATCATCCAGCATACAAGATATAATACTAATTTTCAATAAGACTCATTCATCAATTTCGCTAAAGTCAAATCAAATAAAATAAAAAACATTTTTTTTAAGAATTAAAAACCAATTGTTTAGAGAACCATTGATGGTCTTTCTACCAGTATAGATCTTTTTTTATATGAAAATATTAAAATTTGGTTTTAAATGTCAAATAACAGCTTATTGAACGCTGATTCCAAAAACATATGGTTTGTATACAAAAAGATATAAATAAGGGAGATATTTTTTTGACTTCCGGTTTAACACATGTTACTTCCGGTATTTTTTTATAAGTTACATGACACTGATTCCAAAAATGTATGGTTCTATATACTTATACATTTATTAAGTACGAAATATAGCTTCTTCCGGTTTACAAAAGGTCACTTCCGGTTGACATTTTCTAGATCACATTGCTTGCAACCTAATGCAAAAAGCCCCATATCTTTATCATGTTTACATATGAGGTAAAAGCAAAGGTCAAAATCTGGAACGTTAAATTTACCTTTGACCTTGAGCTCAATTTCAAGGTCATCCGCCAAGGACATCAAATCAAAAGACTCTAGGCCTCTACCTTATACTGTTAATGAGTTATATCACCATACAAATAAATAAATATAGATGTAAAAGGGGGAAAACTCGCCTCAAACGTCTACGTACATGTACCCTTTCAACTAAAATTTACGTGTTACGTCATGTCGCAACTAACAATTGTGTGAAAACATTTTGTCGATATCTTATAAGATTTCTGAAAATAAGAAATAACGAGCCAAAATCTAAATTTTGAACATGACCTCAAATAAAAAGACCCTAGGCCTCTATCACTTATGGTTTTCCAGTTTCAAAATTTCAAAAACAAAAGAAGAAATAAATCTCATATGGAATCTCTATACGGCTTTTGTAAAAATAAAACAGAACATCCTCAGGATAAATAAATTTGTCGGTTTCTTATACGGTTGCGAAGCCTTAGAGATCACAAGAAAACAGTGTTCGGGGAGATAACTCTTATATGGGAAAGTATTCTGTTAAGCAGTGTCAGTTTCTAAAGCGTATAAACTGTTCGATATCCCATTCCAAATATCTAAACGACATCTTGCGAAACAAAAAAACAGCGAAGGAAAACAAATAGGCAGAAGAAAAGAAAAAATAATAATCAGAAGAAGAAAACCATTAGGTCTTTCCACGGAAAAGTGGAAAGACCTAATAATCAGAAGAAAACCAATTGGTCTTACCACGGAAAAGTGGAAAGACCTTATAATAATCAGAACAAAATCAAAAGGTCTTTCCACGGAAAGGTGGAAAAACTTAATAATAATAATCAGAACAAAACCTATAGGTCTTTCCACGTAAAGGTGGAAAGAACTAATAAAAAGAATAAAAGCAATGGGTCTTTCCACGGAAAAGTGGAAAGACCTAATAATTAAAAATTGAAAATGTCAATTAATTTATAATTCCAGGATATTGGGCAGATGAAATATGGATACAAACATTAAATATTGGAGATATCGATGCTTCTTCAACACCAGATATTTTTAATTACTTTACAAACCTGTCCGATTACCATTTATTTCCGTCACAAAACCAGATGTTGAGGTTTGAAGTTGAATCTTGTAATGATGCTTTTATACTCTTATCATCTGCAGCCAACCTACAGTCTCAAGACTTTTATGAAATTTGTATCGGTGGATCAGGTAACACAGAGACAATGTTTCGTCGGAAGAATGCCGGGACTGTTCACATGGTTTCTACACCTGACATTTTAAATTGCATTGATAAACGAAAAATGATTATGAGATGGACATTCAACGGAGAAATAACCCTTCTTAAAGAAACTAATGTCGGAATAGAAGTAGTAATGACATGGACGGATCCAAGTCCAATACCTATAAACGGTGTAGGAATCATGACTGCATGGGGAGCAGATGGACTTTGGACTATAGAAAATTCATGTAAGTTGACATATTTTAACATATAATTGTATCCTATATTCATCGATTTCGAGTTAGATATAAACCACCAGCGTCAAACCTTCATGTGTTTGTATTTTCTAACGTATATAGGTTAATCAACGTGTTTTGGTTCACATTGATCGGTTAAAAACAGCAGAATCAGCTGTACATATTGTTCAGTTACTTGAATAACTGGATCAAAAGTGAAACATATATGTAGCTGTCTTCATTGACGGTTGTAAAACAATTCATTAAGTATTATGGTATGACTATACTAATCTCTATAGAAGGAATAAGGCTAGTTGGTGAAAGATTTAGGTTTATTTCATTACAAAAAGATGCAAACGACATTAATAGATTATATTCATTGTGTATGGTCAGAGGAAATCAATGCACTCATATTAAATATGTATTATTTTCTGTTTCAGCTTTCCTTTTCGGAAGTTACTGTGGTGTTCCTACAACATATGGTAATATGATGTTACTTTCAACCTCAATTCAACGCAGTAAAATAATCTGCTTGTCCAAATGTTCTCTGAACAGTGCTTGTCTTGGAGTCAACTTTAATAAGGAAACAAATGAATGCGAGCTTGTGTCTGGTGGACAGACAATCCATAAGATCAGTCGTCAGGATTGGTCATTCTATACAAGATGTTAAAACTAGTCTCTAATTGTTTTCAAACATTGGTCAACATTGATTATTTGAGATTTTAACTTCTGAACAAGTGAAAGTTTTTACTGTAAATAACGAAATTATAGCGTGCGTTTATTATTGTGTTTTTAAATTGAAAAACATTAAAGTTTATTTATTTTGACCTTCGTAACTAAGAAAATAAAATATCATTTTGCAGAGCGTTTATTTTCGTTTATGTGACACATATGCATTCGAATTGTTTGCGAAAATAAAATTAACAAAATGGAACCAACATTAATCGAACGTTTATGGTTTTGATTTATTTGTGACCTTCTAAATATAGTACAGATACATTAGGTAAAAGATAAAAAAAAAAAAAAAAAAGAGGAAGCTTAAGAAGAAGACTATTTCTGTTTATATATAAAGAAAAACACAACTGAGAACCGTATAATTAAACATAAAACACGGACGAATTCAGACTTGTTTTAACCAGATATAATATTAATGAATAAGAACGAAATATATGTATAACGCATACAAATGACATGCATTTAAATGAAATACATCCCACTTATGCTGTAAAAAATATAATGTTTAAAGTTATTCAATATAATAATATGACGATGTGAAACGATTGCCATCTCTTCACCAGAGATTACTTGAAGAAGAAGTTAACACATTATAATCTAAACGTTTCGTGAATTTGCTAAAGTTATAATAATCTGAGAAGCTGAAAGTATATCAGTTAATTTAGTATGTTGTAATTAGGTTCGATCAGTTCCAAAATACGCACTTCTTCAAGTCCAAATTCCACTTTAGCATTTAATCGCAGTAATAAATTGTTTATAAGAACAACCGGATAGAAATGATTTATTTTAAATATAGTATCGATGTTCAACCTAATTTTACAACAACTTACAACTTTATTTGATCACTCAGACACAATCATACATGTAACAAGAGGAATACAATAATTACATGTATATGTTAGCGGCAATAAGTGAAATTAGGCATTAAGCTTAAATCCTAGGCAATAAGCTAACGCCTAGGCATTAAGTTATTGCCTGAAATTTTCAGGCATTAAGCTTATTACCTGAAATCTTATGATGATTATTCATCCTATTGCCGAACATAATTTTAGGCAATAAGCGAAATCTGGAATAAATGCATTTTTGGTGATTATTTCTTGATATAAAGGAGTTACTTAATTTATTTCTAATATAACATGTGTAAATATACATTTATTTGACAGATCTTCAAATTTAGTAAGTTTATTTAGTAATTTTAGCAGTTAAAAAACAAAATTTACACATACTTTTTTCATTTTTTTGTGATATTACAAAATATTAAAAAGATTTAAAAAAGTGATTGTTATAATCCAATTAAACAAGGGGGAGATTCTATAAATTAATTTTAATATTTATTTGAAAAAATTTTCACTTCACTATAGTCGAGCTGATTTAAACTGGTCAAAAGTAGACTAAATTAAAATGTGATTTTTAGCTCACACCATTTTTCAAATTTTTTTTATAGGATAAGTAAGTTTTCTTTATTAACAGTTTCACAACTTGTGATAACAAAATTATTTGAACACAAATTTTTATCAAGTTTTCATATTTTTAGATTATTATTTTAATATAGATAACATATCTTATTAGTGATTTTATTTCCAGTCTCTTGTGGAGTGTTGTGACACTTCCATTTCAGCTCCCTCAAAGCATGATTTTACTGATTATATGTAAAACTTTAACTATTTGCAGTTAGTTTGTTCAATTCTAATATAAAACGTAGTTATATTTTTTACTTATGTTTTGTTTCATATAGTTTACAATGTACAAATTATTATAATTTAAAACTAATATTTATTTTCTAATAATTAGTCGGTTTTTAAATTAAAGTTGTTGGTTAAATTTGATACAATATTATTTTTTTTTCATTTGCTATTTTTTACGTCAATACGCGGTTAGGACATCCTATCTAAAATAATCCTCGGATAGCTTCAATGTGCATGCTAAGACATGTCGTTAGTCGGTCCTAATTTTATCATAATTTCTGTCCTAGGAATATCTTAAAGGATCGATCTTAGGACAGTTTCGATAAACAGGCCCCAGTTCTCATAATGTTATTATTTAACAAATATATTGTTATTTAAATGAATAAATGTCTTTTATTTACTAGCATTTATGTTTTAGGCATTAAGCTTAATGCCTGCACATATTTTTCAGGATTTAAGCTTAAATCCTAGGATTTAAGACTAATGCCTAACATCATTTAGGCAATAGACTTACTGCCTAGGCGTTAGCTTATTGCCTAGGATTTAAGCTTAATGCTTAATTTTTACTTATTGCCGCTAACATATACAAACAATACAAAACAATGGAGGGCATAACAGTAGAAAATAAACAAAAATACATTTTTCAACAAAATACGTACGAGTAAAGTATGAATAATCGATCCATTTGATCATTAAACATTTCACAACATTTCCAACCAAACAATTCATCTTAAATATGTACCATTTGTTCCAGTGTAAAGGGAGTTCTGTTTCAAAGTAATTAACTTTCAAAACATTAGTTTATATTGATAAGGAATTAATAAAGATGGCTTATTATTATACATGTTAAAGAATTTCAAAAAGAAAAATGGGGGACACCAGGCAAATTTTTTCAAGGCATTCAAATGGATAAAACCAGAGGATTCCGAAAATCTGACAAACAATCCAAAACATGACAAGCCAGCTTCCTTAAAAACAAAAAACAATTGAGAACTGAATACTATGTAGTAAACTCTTTATACCTTTACTTTACAAGTATTTTTGTTAATTTGAATCTGTCGTTATTGAATTGTTTGTGTTCCATTCAGATATGTATCACAACTTATTTAGTGTGATGGCAAAGAAGATGTTTGTTTGTATTGTTCCCACATCGGTCTCAATATAATGGATATTGATGCGACTGTCATACAAGTAAGATGTTTATCGCTATAAAACCAGGTTTGATCCACCCTTTTCTACTAAGAAATTGCCGGTATCAAGTCAGAAATATGACAGTTGTTGTTATCACTTCGTTTGACGTGTTTTAACTTTTGATTTTGTAATTTTTTTTACGGACTTTCCGTTTAGAATTTTCCTTTTGAGTTCAGTACTTTTATAATGTTACTTTCTTAACTAATGTGGATACCAAACAGACTCGTGAATACTTGAGATGATAATAGGAATGAAAATAATTAAGATATCAATTTCAATCGAATTTTATAAAGCTTTGATTTTGACTGATTTATCTATGCTAAAAACAAAACTGTGGACAAAACAAAAGTAAAATATTATCGAAAATCACAATTGTAGAAAAAGTTTTCACCTAACTAAAACTAGTTACATGTATCACAACTGCGAAAAGTGAGCTCGAGATTTATATATTTCCAAAAATTACAGGCTTTGCTGCAGAACGAATTCATTACAGTATGACAAACCTTTTTTCAAATACAAATGAAGCGATAGTTATGTTAACATTTTATAAATGAATTACCCGTATATAATCGACGCATAAGTTCATAAAACATTTTACTGTATATTCAACACATCAACACATTTTAGATATATATAAATTGTGCCAGTTTCTTAGTTTATGTTTATTTTGGTGTTTAATCATGAAATTAGTTTTTTATAATTGATTTTGTTCAATATAAATCTCAGAATTTGAAAAATCTATGCATTTTAATGTCGAAATGAAACAAAAGTATAAGTTGATACAATCAATGCTTTCAATAGTATTTGTCAGCACTTGGCAATTGATTTGAAAATTATTTTAATTTTTTTGAACATATTGTAAATAATTATACACTTTAAAATATTTGCTCATGTAATACCTGATTTAAGCTAGAGTGTTCACAAGTAATAACTAAATGAATAAAATTCAACATTTTATTTATATTCTTTATCATCATTAAAAGGTTTACAAATATTTAATTATTTACAAAAAAACACATCGAATCGGCTCAACAATTCTTATATTTTTAATTGAAAGTTTTCTACGTCATCGTTATCAATTATACATACCAAATATTCCGTATAAATACCTTTTTTATGAGAGGAGATTTATAAGCCATACATTTGCTGTACAAATCATGACGAATAACATTGTTTATATGATAGTTATGATGTATCATGTTTATATAAATGGTGGTAAGTGATTTTCAATTTTCAGTGTTGTGCCAGAAATTATGTTTGGTATAGGCAAAATCAATAAGTGACTGTTTAATTTTTTTTTTTTAAATATTAAGGCCTTTCTACCTTAGGAAGAGATTTCCATGATTGAGTGGGTTTATTTGACATACATTGTGTTTTGTGCTCTCCGGCTTCGTACTTTATTCGGCTTTTTCTTTTTAGTCGAGCGTCACTGATGAGTCTTTTGAGCTTCTGATTTTGTCATCTGATTAGTGACTTTCTGTTTTGGATTTTTGCCGGAATGCTGTATTTTTGTGAATTTACTCTTTTTGTAGATGACACGTGTGTCTTTGATCATATCTGATCCTATCATTATTGATAAGTTTTTTGACAGGTATCGGATGAAAATAATTAATTATTTATAGTAATATTATAAATATTTTTATTATTCATAACTATCATATTTTAATTTCATTTATTGACAAGTATTTCATGCAAATTATGGACACGTCGATCTGCCTAAAATTTGCATTTTTGAATGTTCTTGCTGTACGTATAAATATATATCAAATGTGAAACTCTGCATGTTCTTGCTGTACGTATAAATGTATATTAAATATGATACTCCGCAGATCCTATCGCACTCATTTGTTAACAAAAAAGATTTTTACTTCTACATTTGAGAACAAAAGACTCAGAAATTACTTATCAAACCATTTTAGCGAATTTGATGATACTTAATTAAGAATTAAATTTGAGATAATGTGTTATGCATCTGATAAACCTTACGAAGTATTTCGACTACACAAATAAATTCGGGATCAAATATGTCTATATTTTGCTATCATAGATTGGTAAAAATCGTTGTCATGATTTGTTTGATTGCGGGTGACATTTGTGATAAGGATATAGGGAAACCTTGATTTTTTTTTCAATTTGTTTCCATGATCATTCATGATATGGCGTATTTACTCAAAAATTAAGCAATTAAGAGGGTTAACAGATTCCAGGGGAACAGTCAAAGCCAAGGCTAGGAAAATAAAATACAAACAGACAAATTAAATAATATAACAAAAAACACAACATAGAAAACTAAAGATTGAGTAACACGAACCCCATCAAAACATCATTTATAGCTAAATAGCGGAAAGCAAAGATAAAGGACATTGCTTGCTTTTTACCTTTCTTACTAAAAAGTTCTTGTATGCAGTTAACCTAATTATTAAAAAGGAACAAGTCGGAAAGACTCCTCTAGGTGCGAGAATTTCTCGCTGTATTGGAAACCTGTTGGTGACCTTCTGCTGTTGTCTGTTCTATGGTCGGGTAGTTGTCTCTTTGACACATCCCCCATTTCCATTCTCAATTTTATTTACGATTGGTTTCCGAGTGAATGAAGACAGTCTGTTGAAAAACACGTTCTCCAAACGTTACGAATGTGTCGTCAATCAAGACATCAAGCATTTTGATAATATAAAAAAAGAAAATGCGGTTGTGATTGACAGTGAGAGAACTCTCCATTAGAGACCGTATGACACAGAAATGCAGAGATTTTTTGTTTGTATCAGAGTGATTCTTTACAAAGTAGGATTTATCCCGCTTGAAGACAATAGACTTATATCTTCATTGGTCATGCTTTTTAATGAAACAAAGCACTACCAACACTTGTAATGACTTTTGTTTTGGGGGCACCCATTTGATAGTTTTCACATTTATGAATTCATTACTTTATAGCTCTATAACAGGGTGATTAAGACTTCTATACGATATATTGAAAATTATACTCCATTGCTCTACGGCAAATAGCATTTTATTTCATCTTACATTAATGAAATAAAATCCATCTAAGGAAACTGAAACAACGTTAATAAGGCCTTTTTCACGTTTGAGGCTAATGCAAACGTTTTTGTCATTTAGTTAAGAATGGAGAATACCTGTGTAAAGTGTAGAAAAGTCAAGTACTGTAATACTATTGCAAGAGGAGATGTTCTTCGATTGTATGTACTCTAATATATCATTGGATTTTTGTAGTATCCACATCTGATTCACTCCACCTCTAGAAAAATACAGTTTCACAATAACTTTAAAGCCTTTTGACTTATGTTTCGTAGAGCACTTTGAAAGACCTAGCAATATATCGTTGTTTGTAAGAACACTTATCCAATACAGTTATTAATCTTTGGTTGAATTTCCAATTGAGTATAGAATAGACCTATGATTATCCTGGATTTCCTCTTTGATTAGATGTCTGCATGTTTGGTTATATTTGCGAATAATTTCCTGATACCGAGATAACATTTAGAAAATGTTTTGACTAGTTTGATATCGAAAAACAAGGTCTCATAATTTTTCAGTAATACTTTAATTTCTCTCGCTAAAATCTAAAACGTTGTTACATACACGACCGAATCGTACAAGTTGAGACATATAAACACCATAGGATGGTGACAAGGGAACGTAGTCATTTAAAAATGAATAATTAATAATAGGAAATGAAAAATCCTTTCTTTTATCATAATTTTGAATATTAAGCTCCCCGTTAATGATATAGATATCCAGATCGAGGAAGGAACCGTGGTCATTGTTAGTATTAGCTTTATTTAAAGTAAGTTCAACAGGATAAATTTCTTTAGTATACATCCTGAAATCGTCATTATTAAGAGCCAATTTCATCCAAATATCTAAAAGTATTGTTAAATGTTTGTATCAAATGTTGTTTCGATTGGCCTTTTTATGATTTTAGTCATAAATTGTAACTCATACAAACAATACAAAAACAGGTCCGCAATAAATGGTGCACAGTAAGTCTCTTTTTGAATTCCAATAACTTCACGATATATTTAGAATCTCCAAAGCGAAAAAAATGTTATCAAGTAAAAATTCAAGCGCAGATATAGTATTAAAGCAGGTAACGTTTTTTTGTTATTTTATGTTAACTGAAATTTGGTCTATATACCAGTATTGATTATTTGGAATTACATGTACTATAATTTTTCACTTTCCGTGCATGCAATGAACAACCAAACTATTTCCTTTTTTCCTTGTATACTCTATATACATCACACTTCCGGCCTTTCTACATGAAGAACGCGAAGTTTTATCAAGCACCAATTTCATAGCTTTAATGTTGATATTCCCCCTACATGTACCAAGTTTGGAATATTGGAATGATAAACGTGTCTTCGTATTCCTAAACAGAAGCTGATACTGACGGAGGAAGTATACTTAACAAGAAAATTATTTTCATTTACCGGTGTATAATTTTGACATTGAAAATGACGTTAACAAATCAAAGATGATGTATATTCGGAAATTGTTTAGTATTTGACAGTGATATAATTTACGTAAATTGTTCAACTCTTTTTATTGACTTTGTATGAAGTTTATTCGTTCAGTTTATGTGTTGCTACGTCTTTTGATTAAGTTAAGCCATTCAAATTGATATTTGGTAGTGTGTTTTTCTATGTTGTGATGTTACATTATTGTTTCAGGTAAGAAAGAAGGTTTGCTATATTTAAAAGGTGGTTTAATCTCGCTGCAATTATTTTCAGCTTTCCTAATTCAGGAATATGATGTTCAGTAGTTGTCGTTTGTTGGTGTGTTCATAAGTGTTTCTCGTTTCTCACTTTTTTTATAATTGATTAGACAGTTGGTTTTCCCTATTAAACGGATTTACACTAGTAATGTTTACAGCCCTTTATATCTTGCATTTTGGTGTGAGCTAAGGATCCGTGTTGAAGACCGTACCTTGACCTTTACACTTACATATTGTGATTTAAATTGAGAGTTGTCTCATTGACACTTATACCACATCTTCCAATATGTGTATTTTATACGTTATAATTATCTAAAACTAATTTTGCATATAAATATTTCACAGCTTTTTTAAAAAGCGTTCTTACACATTAAGAGTTTTTAATTGTAGATGAAATTCGAATAAGAACCCTGAACACTGGAAACATTGATTCTTATACGAATCAACATATTTTTGAGGACTACACAAGCCTATCCGATTACCATATGTTTCCCTCAGAAAAGCACTCCGTCAGGTTTACCATTGAAGCTTGTCATGACGTCTTTATTCTTTTATCCGCTGCAATTGACCTTGAGTCACATGACTTTTATGAAATTTGTCTCGGTGGATCAGATAATCAAGAGACATATTTACGTCGAAAATATAATGATGCTAACCCATTCAAAATTTCAACACCTGACATTTTGGGCTGCACAGAGAAAAGCACATTTGAAATAAGATGGACACAGGAAGGAACAATAAATCTCATCAAAGATTCTGCAGTTGGGATGGAAACAATAATAGACGTGAAATATTCTTCCCCATTACTCATTCAGGGGGTCGGGATCATGACTGCATGGGGATCCGATGGACTCTGGATATTTGAATCAGCGAGTAAGTGAACCAATCTTATGTTTATTTATCAACTGAATGTTGTGTATGACATACTATGCGAATTATTAAATGTGTCTTAAAAACGAGATTAAGTAATTTAATGTAACTACTTTTGAGTATGTTGGATGAATAGATAATACACTGAAAATACAAAGAAAAAGAAAAGTTTTGTTCGATGTATAGATAATACACTGAAAATACAAATAAAAAGATACGTTTTGTTCGATGCATAGATAATACACTGAAAAGAATAAGAAAAGTAAACGTCAAATCATCTTCATCTTACTCATATGACGTTGGAATGTAGTCGGTGATATTCTCATATATTGATTGATTGATTGATTATTAAAGCTCATTTGTTCAGTTTGTATAATAAACAATATTCAATATTACATATGTACCAGAATTACTAAGAAACTGAGACTTCTGTTGTTCTATCATAAGGGCCTATAATCTGAAGTGTTTTAATTTGTTAGAACGTATTTATTAAAACTTTTGTATATATATATATATATATATATATATATATATATATATTCAACAATGATAAAAACCCGATTAGCATAGCAAGCCACAAAAGCCCTACAACGAAATAAAATTAAAAAAAAACAATTCATACGAAAAATCCGACGGCCTGATTTATGTATAAAAAAAACAAACGAAAAACAACATGATAAGTGAATACTCATACACTATATTGTTAACGTCCATTTTATAATCAACATGTGAATGAGTTTTCAAAAAGCTCTCCGTCAAGTTCATTGACTATCCCATTACACATTATATGGGACAGACGCATATACCTGGATACTTTCTAACATAAAGTGACTTCTATTGATCAGAACTTTACAAACATATTTTAATGATTATTTCCACCAACATGTTTTTTTATAATCAAATTATAGATTGTCGCAAAACGAACGGCACAAGCTCATTACAGCCTCTTATTTTTAAAATATGAGTTAGTTAGTTCATATTCCTCGCCATTTTTATCCTTTTTTTTTTAGCACTAAAACACTTTAAAATTAAGCACATATTAAAACATATACATACAAAATCTCTGTAAGTATTTCATTCTAACGTGTGCATACTTTTTATTCTTTAGCAATTTTTTGCGGACTTTATTGTGGTGTTCCTTCAACCTACGGTAGTATGAACTTACTTTCAATGGAAATAAATCGCAGAAGAATTATATGTTTGTTTAAATGTTCACCAAATATTGCTTGTCTTGGAGTCCAGTTCAATGAGGAAACTAATGAATGTGAACTTGTGTCTGTAGGACAAGTCATCGATCAGTTCATCCGTTCCGGGTGGTCATTCTATACAAAATGTTGAACGGAATAATGCTAAGATTGTGAATGGAAGACAATAGATCGATAATGCAATCAGATCCAACTTGTCATTTTAAACTAAATATTCACCGAAACAATGCTCAGCTTGTCTTTATTAGTAGAAAGCCTAACCGGCAAATATTAACAACACATCATTATAATAGTTTTCAGTAAAAAAATCTGTTCTTAAACCTTAATTTGTAGCCTATTATTTCCTTAAAATATCTGGTTATATTCCTGCAAATCCCAGTTAGCCGTTACTTAAAATATATATTATCCAAAACATTAGTTCTAAAGTAGGCGGGTACCCAAATGTACCCTACACTGGGAAAGTATAGCCAGATTATACAAATTTAAGACAGAGGGTTTATAACGGTAAGTAACGACACCCATTTAGTTACAGATAAATTGACGATTTCGTCCCATTTGACAATTTTGATATTGTTTGTATATAATATGTACTATAGATATCAAAAGATGTGGTATGAGTGACAATGAGACATCTCTCCATCAAAATCAAAGTTTGGTTTGTAAAAGAAAAACAACTATAGCTAAAAGTACGGTCTTCAACACTGAACCCTGGCTCACAACGAACATCAAGCTATAAAGGACCGTATGTTTTTCTCTCTCTTCTTTCAAGCAGAAACTCAAAAGTAGAACAAAATCTTGACTAAGGTACAAAAACTTTTAGTGATTCCAGTCAGTGATTTGTTAGAATATTTGATGAATGTTGCTGAACAAAGTTTAGGTTTAAATATCATTTAAGTTTTGAAGAACATTTGCATTCTTTTTTAAGTGGTTCAAAAATTAGTTATGAGCAAAGACTTCTCTGAGTAATCACCTGATAATAAATATTAGCCTAGCAGAAATGTAAATACAACTTGACATTCTGAACTTTTTGCACCGCAAATTTTTCAGCAGACATAGGTTAGTGACGACAGAGACTAATGAGGCGAGTCGAATTTTGCTTAATATTAATAGTTCGAAAGAGATAAAAGGCCAGTGAATACTAGTTTTAGAAAAAATTCACTATGAATATCTTTATTCGCATTATATTTTTTAAATCAATTTGAAGAACACATAAATGTTTTTTAATTGCGTTTTAAAAAACGTCAATATAAAATAAAGATTAAACAGTCAGGGGCATCACTTAAACAAGTATCCTTTTTTTGTTACTAATATAGGTATTTTTTGTTTTAAAAAATTAAAAATTACTAAATAGAGTTATTCTAAATTTCAATAAAAGAATGGACTAAATGTTGTTTTCATGAATTATTACATCATTTTATATCATAAAATGAACAATTCATTAGATATTAGAGGAGTATAGAGATAAAGGGTTACTTTAAAAATAATGACAAAAATATTACTTGAATAAGTTATTTTGTACATCTTTGAAAGAATTAGTAATAACACTTATTTAAGGAACATATGTAGTTGTTTTGGGTTACAAATTATAAATAACTTCAAATCCTAATTAATTCACAAGTTTCCATCTATTTATATCTGCCTACCTCCAATATTTTTGAGGAAAATGATATTTTAATAGTCCCAAGAGACCAATCTTTGACCAAGAAGCGTCGATATGAAAGATAAGTGCGTCAGAAAGGCAATTAGTGTTTCAGAAAGATTAGATTTTATATTGCATGGGAAAAATAACCAAATGACCGTGAAAATTTGTTAAAGCTAGTAAAATCTGTATAGTTGGACACCTATAAAAATAAAATTTGGAAAAGTTACTAATATAAGTAATATTTAAAATAGTCTCATTTTCAACATTACTTGTAAAGGTAATTTTAAATGTTACTTGTTTAATTAATGCCCCTGACTGTTAAAGTTATAAATTCTACAGGTATGTAGATATAAGGTAAACAGGACAATGCGGAAGTACATTGTTAGCGATGCAGTGTTTGCACGAAGCTGAAAATATCTGTTTGCAATCAATATGAAACAAATATTCTATGATGTATGTTAAGATTTATTTTCATAAGCACGATTTTTGAAAAATGAGTTAAACTGTTAGTTTCTCAAAATAACCTGTCTAACTGTTTTAAGATCTGCTTTTTCGTCTTGAAGTTATCACAAAACACGAAAAAAATAAAGGCCTTGCCCACACTTTACGTAAAAAGTAAAATTTAAAACTACTTAACTTCGAGAAGAATTCAAATGGAAAGTACCTAATAACTTATTGCTTACTAAATAGAAGCTGTGGTATGATTGCCAATGAGACAATTATCCACAAGAGACCAAAATGACACAGAAATAATATCTATAGGTCACCGTACGGCCTAAATTACGTACAGAGTACCTAGTAATAAGTAAAAACTACCAAGTAACTTATATATCTCATAAACCTTAAGAATTTTGTTGTATCTTGTTTTGTTTTATGACAGTAACTAACATTGATCACTTACGTTTATAGCTTAAAGATAAGTGACTTTTATTTCTGTCGACCTTTTTGATATAAAGTATCCGATAAAAACAATAAAATTTGTTAAATTTGCAATTCCAGGCAGTACGTGATATTTTTTACGTTACCGAGTAATTGCTGGATTTTTTTTTCAAGAAATGAAAGTTATTTACAGGTTTGACAACAACATTATATTACATTGTATTACATGCCTTTTACCAACTCACCGAGTACTTTCAATTTTTTATGCAACGATGTGCTTTTATAAAATAGTACATGCCTTCAATATGTTTAAGTACTTAATACTACACTATAGCAAAACGCATTTCCAGAACTAAACGGAGAAGATATGAGTTTCCATATGTGACATGTCAATCTTGTCTTCAAAATACAAGATTCCATTTTACAAATAATAATCGTGGAATACAGTAGATTATGAAATTTATTTTCTGTTTAGTGAATCTTTGCAAAAGAAAGGCAAAAGATACCAAAGGGACTCAAAAATTTACTAACAACATCATGGAAAAACAAGGTGAAAGACTTAACAATAAGCACCAGTAGTTGTACCAGATTCTATAACTGCTCAATCAGTTTTACAATAGGTAGATAATGTATGAATGTCAATGAATCAGATTTCCAAAGACATAGACATAACCCATTATATATACGACCTTTACAAACAAATAAAACCTCTACCGTATATAAAATGTGTTGACATTAAATATGTTAAGTGATTGTAATGAGAAAAGAAATTGTCTAATTTATTTATCATTTGGCAGAAACGTATTGCAGTTGGAAATCAAATACAACCAATGAATTACCCGATAATGACAATGGACAGGCAAGATAAAAATGTAGTGGGATACATGTTAGTGATCACTCAATTCTCCTATAAAATTGGACAATTGGTCTTCGTAAAACATTAACATGATCACTATTTTTAAATAGTAATTCATATTTAAATCATTTTGTTCTGGATAATCAAGGATTTTTTCGTATCAGGTTTTGTTTATTTTGATGCGCAGTCATCACATTTTGTTTTCAAAAGTTTCTTTTCGTTAAATAAAAAGCATAAATACAAAATCTAGGCCGTTATTAACACGACAAAGAAAATGAATAAGTTCACACAATCAATGCATTAGATAAATATTTGTCGACACTACAAACAGATTTTAAAATAATATCGAATGTCTTTCACCTATTTTAAATGCAAAATGTTCTAATGGTTAAAAGCTTCTTCCAAAGGTCAAAGACTGATATATTGTTTCAATATTTGTCTTATTATAGCAGATGTAAATGTAAAAGACATGAACGGACGAAACCTATTATTGAAAATACATTATTTATATATAACAAAGGCGCTACAAACTAAAGACTACTTAAAAGACACCTCTTTTTTCTTTTCCGTGGAGCTATATTGTTACATTTTAAATACATGTAACGTTATCGTGATCAGCATAAAGTATATGATAAAATTGAGAATGGAAATGGGGAATGTGCCAAAGAGACAACAACCCGACTATAGAAAAAACAACAACAGAAGGTCACCAACAGGTCTTCAATGTAGCGAGAAATTCCCGCACCCGGATGCGTCCTTCAGCTGGCCCCTAAACAAATATGACCTAATTTCCATTTCAAAAAACAACGGCAGACATTATCTGTTAACCAAGCTTTGTTCTTTACCTATAAATAAATTAAATAAAATTTTAGAGGATTGCAACACAATTTCATATTACAGTCCTAAGTATGAACTTGTCCAAATTATAATGGCATATTGTTATTCTAAACTGTTTCCAAAAATTGATCGCCCTGAAGATCATAAAAAACATTTTATTAAAATAAAGTATGTCAATAAAGGTTTTGATTTTGTAAATATTGCCGGTATTTTTAACGACCATTCTGTTAAAGACCAAATTCCTGGATATTTTGATAATACTGAACTCCCTCTCATTTGTTATATTTACAAGAAATCTACCCGAAAATATGTGTTTAATTATAGCCAATTGTGTAAAGATGTAAATATCACTGAAAATACACCTATGTCGTGTAATTGCAGTAATTCAGAATACACCTATGGACCAATTTCCCATGTTATAACAGGAGACCTTAACATCGTTCGCGACCGAGAGTTAAAATCATTCCTCAGTAAAGGACCTAAATATCGTCCCCCGTCAACTATTAACTGGAATGAGTGTCGTAATATCATCAACGATTCACTCCGCGCCTACTGTTTGAAATGGGTAAAACGGGAAAAAGCTGACAAAAAATCTTTGGACTCTTTTTTTAATTCAGTAATGAAGATAGTTGATATTTGAATACAACATTTTAAAGAACATTTTACCCTCAACAAAAACTATAAAAACCCTATTTCGCGTATCAAAAATAAACTAACAGAACTAGCCAAGGAATTTGTTTTTGTCCCGGCTGATAAAGCTGCTAATAATATCATTATTGTTTGACGTAAATTTTATATAGAGGTTCTGCAAAAGGAAATCATGAATTCACCAACATTCCAACTGACTTCATTTTCAGAAAACGACATCTGTAACAAACATAAACTTTTAGCTACTTCTTTACAAGCAGAACCAAACACAATGAAAGTCCCAACTATGTACTGGCTTCCGAAGCTGCACAAAAAACCTTACAAATATAGATTTATTTCATCTTCCAGCCATTGTTCAACTACTAAATTGTCTGTTTTACTTACTAGTACACTTGGTACAATAAAAAACCTGATAATAAATTGTTCAAATAAGGCCTTTGAAAATAGTGGAATTAATTACTTTTGGAGTGTCAAAAACTCGTTGGAAGTACTTGATAAATTGCATGCATATATTGGTGATTTTGAATCTGTTCAAAGTTTTGATTTTTCTACCCTATATACCACTTTGCCTCATATTCTTATTAAGAAAAAATTCACATCCCTAATTAACTGGGCATTTAAAAAGTCGGAATGCGAGTACATATGTTCAAACTCTTTTAGATCATTTTTTAGTAGCAATAAACAAAAGAACTATGTCAATTGGACATGCTTTGATACTATTTATGCACTTGAATTTTTACTTGATAACATTTTTGTTCGCTTTGGAGATTCCGTATATCGTCAAGTTATTGGAATTCCAATGGGGACTAACTGTGCACCACTTATTGCGGACCTGTTTTTGTATTGTTATGAGTTACAATTTATGACTAAAATTAGCAAAGACCCATCAAAACAACATTTGATACAAAAATTTAACAATACTTTTAGATATTTGGATGATATATTGGCTCTAAATAATGACGACTTCAGTATGTATACTAAAGAAATTTATCCTGTAGAACTTACTTTAAATAAAGCTAATGATAACAATGACCACTGCCCTTTCCTCGATCTTGATATCTATATCATAAACGGGAAGCTTAATACAAAAATTTATGATAAAAGAGATGATTTTTCATTTCCTATTGTTAATTATCCATTTTTAGATGGTGACGTTCCCTTGTCACCATCTTATGGTGTTTATATATCTCAACTTGTACGATTCGCTCGTGTATGTAACAATGTATTAGATTTTAGCGAGAGAAATTTATGTATTACTGAAAAATTATTACACCAGGGTTTTCGATATCACAAACTGGTCAAAACATTTACTAAATTTTATCACCGGTATAAGGAAATAATTCGTAAATATAACTCAACATGCAGATATCTTATACGTTCAGGTATTTCACATCCAAAATTTTATGGAAATATTCTTTATAAAGCACAAAAATGTCAGTATTCTCCTCAGAAACTAACAAAACCTTTAAATAGACTTATTAAAAGGGGATATAGTTACGATACTGTTGTCAGGTCATTAAAGATTGCATATTTTGGCTTTAACATTGATTCACTGATAGGGTCTTTGCATCGGAACTAAACACATTTATTTCTAAAAAAACAGTTGTTGGCATGACACGGGTTATGTTCTTCTCATATATTTTATGATAGTATGATACTAAACCCCTAACGGGAGGGATTGTACCTGATATTCATATGATGAAGACATAATCTTTCAATCAGTTTAATTGAGGTCTGGAGCTGGCATGTCAGTTAACTGCTAGTAGTCTGTTGTTAATTATGTATTATTGTCATTTTATTTATTTTCTTTTGTTACATCTTTTGACATCAGACTCGGACTTCTCTTGAACTGAATTTTAATGTGCGTATTGTTATTCTTTTACTTTTCTACATTGGCTAGAGGTATAGGGGGAGGGTTGAGATCTCATAAACATGTTTAACCCCGCCGCAATTTTGCGCCTGTCCCAAGTCAGGAGCCTCTGGCCTTTGTTAGTCTTGTATGATTTTAAATTTTAGTTTCTTGTGTATAATTCGGAGTTTAGTATGACGTCCATTATCACTGTACTATTATGCATATTTTAGGGGCCAGCTGAAGGACACCTACGGGTGCGGGAATTCTCGCTACATTGAAGACCCATTGGTTGCCTTCGGCTGTTGTTTGCTCTATGGTCGGGTGGTTGTCGCTTTGACATATTCACCATTTCCTTTCTCAATTTTATATACTAGTTCAGTGATAATGAACGCCATACTAATTTCCAAATTGTACACAAGAAACTAAAATTAAAATAATACCAGACTAACAAAGGCTAGAGGCTCCTGACTTGGGACAGGCGCAAAAATGCGGCGGGGTTAAACATGTTTGTGAGATCTCAACTCTCCCCCTATACCTCTAACCAATGTACAAAAGTAAACGCATAACAATACGCACATTAAAATTCAGTTCAAGAGAAGTCCGAGTCTGATGTCAGAAGATGTAACCAAAGAAAATAAACAAAATGACAATAATACATAAATAACAACAGACTACTAGCAGTTAACTGACATGCCAGCTCCAGACTGCAATTAAACTGACTGAAAGATTATGATTTCATCAGGCACAATAAATTGATAAAATAAGATGTATGAGGCCTAGAATCGCTATCGAAAATTACTAACTATTTCGTGTTCACATTATTTATGATTAATGTGTATGGGGTTAGTAAGTTGTTACATGTATATGACTGGTATTTCATTACCAAAAAAATAAGATTTTCAAATAGTTCTATTGTAGTCATTATTAGTATTGGTGGTGTTTTTTTTTAATATTTGTTTATGTACATTGACGAAAACATATGTTTGTAATACAGATAAAGTGATACTAATACATTCATTTCAAGTCTATAACATGAAATGATTAAGAACTAGAAAAATCCTCATTATCTGATTGTATTGACTATTCCCCTTTCGAAGACACAGACAACTATATTCATAGAGCTGTCCCACAAGACAAAACCCGAAATACATATTGTTTCATTCCGTATTTCAGTGTACTTTGGACATTCTTTATTAATATAGCCATCCATTTAATATTGTTAATATTATGTATTTTAAATAAATATTTACGACAATTTATAAATATAAAACTGGCACATTCATTCTTAGCTATAGTTACGTTTAAGATGACTTTTTGTGGGCCTTTAGTTAAACTAAGTACTATAGTTACCATAATCGGTAGTTCCCCCGTAATTAGGTATAATATGCGAGATCAAAATCGGTTTAGAAAGTTTGAATTCATCGTCATTGTTTGTCAAAATAAAACATGTGGACGGCTCGTGTCTTATTTTCTTTGAAGTACACGTGATTATCTAGTTCAATTTCACATCTGGTTATTTTAAATGGTTTTACACCTGACGATGTTTCTTTTGAATTGTAGATGAAATTCGAATTGAAACCTGGAATAATTGGAAAACTGATTCTTTTAAAAACCAAATGTTTTTGATGACTACACCAGTCTATCGGACTAACGTGTTTTCCCTGAAGTAAACAGTTCTTCAGGTTTACCATTGAAAATTGTCATTACGCCTTTATGCTTTTATCTTCTGTCATTAATCTGAAGTCACATGACTTTTATGAAATTTGTCTCGGAGGATTGGGTAACAAAAAGACATCTTTGCGTCGAAAGTATAATGATGTTAACCAACTTGTTATGTCAACACCTGATATTTTGGGCTGTACGGAGAAAAGCACATTTGCGATCCGATGGACACTTGACGGAACAATACACCTTGTCAAAGAATATGCAGTCGGATCTTATTATTAACAGTAATAGAATGGTCGGTTCCCATACCATTACTCATTCAGGGAGTAGGAATAATGACTGGATGGGGATCTATTGGATCTTCAAGTAAGTGAACCAATATAAAGTGTTTTCAATTATTGAACGTTGTCTGTACATGTGCAATGTGCAGTTTCAAAAAGTGAAACATATTCATTTTTAATAAGTACTTACGTTGAGTAAAATAGATGAAAAAATAGGATGCAACGTTGAATCGGAATAGAAACGTTAAATCCCCTACAATTCCCTTTATCATGTTAATATGGCTATGAAAAGTAGCATTTGTACTGCTTGATGCTTGAAGCATATCTTTATATCGATCATTCATAAATCAGTAGGATTTTCAAAAACTTAGACTTCTATAGCTCTATCATTAAGAGCTCCTCGGGTATTTACCATTAAACTTTTATAACGTAAACTTATTTTCAAAATTAACACTACCGTTGTTACCAGAGAAGTTGTCAATTCTAAGTATGAGTAAAGAATTCGTTTAAAGGTCTGTATTAACATTCCTAAAATCAAGGATTACAGTGTTCTAGTTTTCTAATAAAGAACTATTATCTATAGGTTAGTCCATTTATCAATCATTTTGAATTTGTAGACAATAACCTTGTATGAATCAGTTCAATATATTTGTACAATACAGAATCAATCGTTGCAAAGAAAAAACAAATTGAACATCTACATCGTGAGAAATAAATCATGTTTGTAAATTTTCAGAACATCAGAAAATGGATAGTTTGACAATTTTCTAAAGGAGTGTTTAACCTTCTTTTTTAAAGGTATTAAAAAACTAGCTTTATTAGGTACATGTATATCAGGTTTGATAAATAACATACCATTAGCTGCGACATTTTTCGATCGAGAGAAATGATTATTACATGGTAGAATATTGAGCTCAGCTTACAATTCTACATGTCCATATGAAATAAGGAGATAATATGCTATTGTCATTGAGATACATGTCTACCAAAGACAAAATTATGTACATGCTTGCGAGTAAAAGTCATCCTTCCATCAACAATTAGCAATCCCAAATTAATATTTTGACCCATTAAAAGCTCCGCAATGACAAAATAAGAAACAGTTTAGACTAGAAAACAAGCGGCATAATTGATGTTGACATAACTTCACGATACATTACGAAAAACGGACAGACACTTCCTACGTATACTTTAATGTATCCTCTATTGAACAAAAGTCTTTGATAATTTTTACAAACATATTTACTGTCATCAATTAACGTGTTGTCACCAATTGAATAACACTATATAAATAACAGATGGCTTAGAGGGTGATAGAGCAGATTGTTACCCCGAGAAAACATTGTCAACCGCTGCAAATGTCCTATCATTATTGTGTTTATCAGATTTATTTTAATTCAAAAGTATTTTCTATGAAGTCACGTTCATAACAACGTTACGGGTATTAGACAAAAAACAAAGAAAAGTTTTAGCAAGATGTTTTTAATTTTTTTATTTTGACAGTGAGTCAAATAATAAAATCTGAGCAAAAATGTATAGTATTTAATTACTTGATGTAAATTTACTGTCCTTTAAATTATCGATTTTTGATTTGTCTGGACGAGAGGGGAACATTAAAAAAAATTGTCACCCTCTCAGCCATGTGATGGAGTAATTTAACACCCTCGTGTTACCCAATCAAAATATGGCATTTATTGTAGACAATAACCTTGTATGAATCAGTTCAATATATTTGTACAATACAGAAACCTTGCCGCAAAGATAGAGAAAATTTCTGGATAAGAGAGTTAGGGACTGCAATGCCATATGGTTGCAATGACAATATTAAAGGAGTAGGAAATTTGTCACGTCCTGCCTGCAGTGATATTTATGTAATGAGTTTATTTAATAAAATTAACGGTACCAATTTCCTTGCACCAGATGCGCATTTCGACAATACATGTCTCTTCAGTGATTCTCGTGGCCAAAATATTTGAAATCCAAAGCTTATATAAAAGATGAAGAGCTATAATCCAAAAGGTCCAAAAAGTATAGCCAAATCCGTGAAAGGAATCAGAGCTTTGCATGAGGGAGATACATTCCTTAATTTATAATAATTTCTAATATTTTGTAACAGCAAATTTTAATTACACAAAAAATCCGTATGTTCATGCCAGTACCGAAGTACTGGCTACTGGGCTGGTGATACCCTCGGGGACTAATAGTCCACCAGCAGAGGCATCGACCCAGTGGTAGTAATACAATTAACGGTACCAATTTCCTTGCACCAGATGCGCATTTCGACAATACATGTCTCTTCAGTGATGCTCGTGGCCAAAATATTTGAAATCCAAAGCTTATATAAAAGATGAAGAGCTATAATCCAAAAGGTCCAAAAAGTATTAATACTACCTTACGACAACAACGTAGTCATGGGCAAAAACATTACCACCTAATGTAAAAAAGTCTTCCAAATCTAGATCACTCTCTGGGAGCTTTGATTACCTTCTTTCACATCTTCATCATCCAGTACGGCTACATTACATAGAACTATTCTCTTTTCACTGCCAGTTAATTTTCTAAAACGTTTAAGAGATTATGCACTAACAAAGGAGGCACCAATATATTTTATGCAATATACAGACTAGTCAGTATTATTTGTGATGTAGCTCTTTTCCGTCTTTTCAAACCAGAAAGATCGGAACCTTTACATGAGGAAAAGAGGAAATTCCTTCCTGTTGATTTTGCCAATAGAGAAATTGATGCAATCAATACCGGCAACGGTCTACATCACAAGGGGGTAGCATATAGAATTCCTATTTATTTTCAAAATCAATCTGTTCCTATTGTATCCTACAGTTACACCAAAATCATTGCACCAAAAATATTTAACTATAAACAAGCATTGCAGGACCTTGACTTAGAACAATACTTAAAAAAAACCTCCGACATGTAACTGTTCCCACTCGCCTTATAATTACAGCCCCTCTGGCCATATTTTAACTGGAGATCTAAACATAATTCAACATGAAAATCTCCGAAAAGTGATTTCTCATGGTCCTAAGTTTAGAGAACCCCAACACATCAATTGGAACCATAACTTCATAATAATTATGGATTCCATTGAGGACTACGCCAGAGCATGAGCTAAGCGAGAAGAAGTTGAACTGGACACTTTGTCAGAATGGGTAAAAACTATCAGGTCACTGATAAAACGTCGCATTCACCAGTTGAAAAACTGTTTGAACGATCGACCAAAGTCCGTTTTCAGAGACAAAGAGGCCATGAAATGTCTATCATCTCTTCATGATAAGTATGCTGTCGTTTCTGCGGACAAAGCTTCAAATAATATTGTCTTTGTATGTAAATCGTATTACTACGAATGTCTTGTAAAAGAATTGGGTATAACGGAGCACTCAGGTAATCCCACATACAAAGACATCTCATTTGACAAGTATGAAATTTTAGCAAATCATAAGTCCTTCATGGCTTCAATAAACATTACATTGAACACCAAATCGGAGGACTTACCTTGTTTGTTTTGGACACCAAAGCTTCATAAAATTCCGTACAAAAAACGGTATATTGCTGGCTCATCTTCATTTTCCCTTAAAAAATTGTCCATTAGATTAACTAAAATTTTATCCGCAGTGAAAGAGGGTCTTAAGAAATACTGTGAAACTGTTTACTCGCGGAGTGGTATTAACCATGCATATGTGGCTTCTTCAAAATTCTAAAGAACTTCTAGACAATTTTAAATCTCGGTCTATTACTGAAATTAGTTCTATCAACACTTTTGATTTTTCAACCCTGTATACCACCATTCCCTATGTGAAATTGAAAAATCTCCGAAAAGAAATAATACACAGTGCCTTTCAACATAAAAATGGTAGCATACGCTATAAATTTATTACTTTGGGATTTCATAAGGCATATTTCGTTAATAGTGACAAACAAAAAGGTAAAACATGCTACACAAAAGAACAAGTGGTCAGAATGCTGGATATTCTTATAGACAACATATTTGTTGAGTTTGGAGGTAGACTTTTTCAACAAATTGTCGGCATTCCTATGGGAACGAACTGCGCGCCTCTCCTTGCTGACCTCTTCTTGTTTTCATATGAATCGGAGTTCCTTCAGACACTTCTCAAAAACAAGAAGATCAAAGAAGCCAGGTTATTTAATTTCACTTTCTGATATATTGATGATGTTCTTTCCATTAACAATCCGAACTTTTCTGATCGGGTTCCATTAATATATCCACCAGAACTAGAAATTAAAGAGACAACAGACACGGCCTCCTCCGCCTCATTTTTAGACTTATAACTCGAATATGACATACACAGTCATCGTAGTACCAGAATCTATGACAAACGAGACGATTTTGATTTTGAAATTATCAATTTCCCCCACCTTAGTAGCAATATACCAACTTCACCTGCATAGGGAATATACATTTCTCAACTTATTCGGTATTGAAGAGCTTGCAGCTCCTACTCAGACTTTGTGAAACTTCACCAGAGTCTGAGCAGAAAAGTTGATGAACCAAGTGTATGTCAAAGAACGTCTCGTCTTTTTTCTAAAAAAGTTCATCGGAAGGTACCCAGAACTTGTTGATAAATATTCCGTATCAACTTCACAAATAATACACGATGGTCTTGAAGTATAGATTTTGCGTTGTTTATCATCTTAATAACGTGTTATATTATTCTTTTATTTGTCTTTATTAATATAGCTTTCACTGTTAAGTCTGTTTTATGATGTGACTCTGTACCTATGTATCTTGTCATACTTTGAATGACAAAATTATTTTATGTATTAATATTACTTTTACTGTTCACCCACTTTTTTTGTGTTATACATTTGACGTTACTCTGCACTTATGTATCCCGTCATACTTTGAACCACACTATCATTTTATTTATTATTATTACTTTAACAGTTAAGTCAGTGTTTGTTATATCTATTTTGCGTGACTGTATTTATGCATCCCGTCATACTTTGAACGACAAAATTATTTCATGTCTACCTGTGCGAATTTCAAACGCGCAATTTTACACCAGTACTCAAAACCCTCCTTCCTTGGAGGATGCATTTTACATAGACAGATAAAATCGTATAATATAATCAAAATGAGGATGTTAATTTGATGTATTCCTTTTTGTGCTTCTTCGTTACATTTGTTGTTTTTATAGTGATTAAGATGATAACACAATGTTGACTGCTGTACCCCTATTTTTGTCATTTTTACCTATTGTGTCTGTTTGTTTTGTTCACGCATCGGTGACAATATAATGGAATTTGATGCGACTACCATACAAGTGAGAGGCTTAGCTAGCTATAAAACCAGGTTCAATCCACCATTTTCTACATTTAAAAATGCCTGTACCAAGTCAGGAATATGACAGTTCTCGTCCATTCGTTTTTGATGTGTTTTGTTATTTAATTTTGCCATGTGATTATGGACTTTCCGAATTGATTTTTGAGTTCAGTATTTTTGTGATTTTACTTTTTGACGTGAAGTATTATCAAAGTTTTTGTCAGCTTCTTTCTTGTCAGATTTCATTAATAAAATTATCAGAAAATTGTCGATCTCAAAAAGGACATTCAAAAAGGGAGAAGTAAACAAAACTGACAAAATCAACCGTTACATTTAATAAACGGACTGAGTGAAAACATGATTCATTTACTTCTTATTCATCGCGGTACTTACTTTTCTATTTTTTTTTTTTTTTTAAAACAAAGTATAAAATATTTAATTGTATACATAACACACATTATAGCTGTTCAGTTATTGTATCATTTCTTATTGTTTTAGCTTTTACGCATACTGTCGGACAATATTGCGGTGTACCTTCAACCTACGGTAGTATGCATATACTTTCAACTTCAATACAACGGAGCAGAATAATATGTTTGATTAAATGTTCATTGAATAGACCTTGTCTTGAAGTCAACTTCAATGAGGAAACTAATGAATGTGAGCTTTTGTCTGAAGGGCAAGTCATCGATAAGTTCATCCGTTCCGGCTGGTCTTTCTATACAAAATGTTAGTCAATGATATGCTTGATCTTGTATTGCTTAACAGCACCAAAAATAACAAAATATATATATATCATCATATTGAAGAAAATTAAAAAATTAAAAAGATTCACAGAATATTAAATTTGCAGAACCCGATAAACTGTTACTCAAGGTTTAACTTGCCAAAATAAAACGAAACAGCTTCAACTACTTAAACAGAAAAGTTTTTTTTTACCCTGAAAATACAATAATTTTCAGGACAATAGAAAGGTAGGATAACAGGCGAAAAAATGCCAAACAATGCAAACTTTCTCATCTTTTTGAACTACAACTTATTTTTGTGACAGATGACCATGTTACGCTAGTATCACTAATTGTTGCCTACATGCTGTAGATTGGTGAGACGAATCGATATATAATAATGAAATAAAACAGTGTACTAATAAACAAATAGTTAGTGCGAAATATGTTATAGTCTCACGCAAATCTATTTTAATTTACATTTATTTAGATACGAAACATTTTAGGACTTGTCACGTAACATATATTTTATCATGTTGATATTAATTGTTTTTTTAACCTTTTTTAACCTTTTTATACGTGATAACCCTTAAATAATTTCCGGACTGTTAATATTTCCCTCGTTTCCATGACATTTGATTACGTTGATGGCGTTTATATATCATGTATATCTAAATACCATTTATTTGTGGAAGAAAACTAAAATGTCAACGTTTCAATTTGTCAATATATATTTGCAGGAGAGAAATGATTAGCATTTTCTGTAATAGTCTTTTGAATTTGAAAACTATGCAGAGTTTTGAATGTTTTTCATTTTTTTTTAATCGTGATTAACTATCATTTTTATAACAAAGATCGCTTTATATGCCTTATAATTGATTTAGATAACACAATCAATTGATTTAATATTATCTCATTGCGTTTTCATATCAAAACAAGTCAATATAAAATACGATAATTAAAATGATAAACCCTTCAGTTATGCCATAGTGTGTACTGGACAATGCGGAAGTATATTACCAGCGACTCATTGTAAGATCCAGCTAGAAATATAGTACTGTAAATAGCATCGATATGCTAAGTAATTAATTCTATGAAATACAGATAAAAATCTTAACTTCACCCATTGGTTGTGTAAAAGTGAGCCAGGTCTTGAAACTATGTCAACAACAGCATTCAATAATTACCTCGCCCAATAAAGCGTTATTATGAGGAACAGAAGACACAACAGGGTCGGTGCAAAAAATTAGCCCGTCAACCGACAGCCCTACCAGTCAACCGACAACCCCATAGCAAATATAAGCAAAACAAGATGCATTTACAAACAACAGATTTTTAAAACACAACTAACGACTTCACAGCATGAATGGAAACCCCATTAAAAACAGGAGAAACAAGTGGTCCAGAAGGGTATACATAAACTATAAAAAAAAAAGATGTGGTAGGATTGTAGGATTGCCAATGAGACAACTGTCCACAAGAGACCAAAATGACACAGACATTATCAACTATATGCACCGTACGGAACACAACTAACGACTTCTCATAATGAACGGAAACCCCATTAAAAACAAGAGAAATAAGTGATATTCATCGTTTCGATCGACCTCGATTTGCCAATCCCGCACCCTTTTTCCGAATGTAGCCTATTGATTTCTTACCGCATATCGCTAATCAAGAACTTTAAACCTTTGTTAGTTTTTTGGTGAATTCGTTTTGCTCAGTTTTTAGTTTTACATGTTGTGTTTTAGTGTTTCTGTTGTTTCGTTGTTTTCCTCTTATATGTTATGTGTTCCCCCAGTTTTAGTTGGTAGGCCGGATATGTTTTCTCTCAGTCGATTTATGACTTTCGAACAGTGGTGTACTACTGTTGCCTTTATCTATGAACTTTTATTCGTTTATTGGTCTTTTTTTCTATTAAAAGCCATGGCGTTGTCTGCTTATTTTTCGACATATGAGTTTAAATGTCCCTTTGTTATCTTTTGTCTCTCTTTTAGATGACAAGGGAAAGAATCATAATGTGTTGATATACATCTTGTTAAAATGTGTTAATAAATATTATTTATTTATATGTTTGACTAATCTTTTTCGCCAGGGAGAAATCACAAGTTAAAAAGAGGTTGTCTGAAAATGATATGAAAAATCATTTATATTGCTTGTTTATTTTTAGCATATCTGAAAAAACGTGAAAAACTGTATGTCTAATCTTAAAAGTCAATATCTATGATAAATTATTAAACGATTATAATTATGATGTACACAAAAAAAAAAACATTAACAATAATTGAAATAACAACTACATGTGATATGTTGTCAAACAAAAATATGACATCTATAAAATTCAAACAAAACTAAATGATCGAACAAAAGGAAATATAATGCACCGACGATTTAGACAGAGATATTGTCGACAATTATTATTTATGTTACAATACAAACTGTAGCCTTGGCATGAGGTTAATATAAGATAAAACCCAATATAGTATATCGACCTCGGCCTTTGTCCTCTGTCGATCAACTTCTTCCAGGTCAATATATTATTATATCAACCTTATACAAAGCCCATATTTGCATAATATCGTGTGTACAAGTTATAAAAGAGGGGCGAAAGATACCAGAAGGAGAGTCAAACTCGATCATAAATTGAAGATAAACTGACAACGTCATGGCTAAAAAAGAAAAAAAAAACAAACAAACAAATGTAAACATGACATAACATAGAAAACTAAAGAATAAGCAACACGAAACACACCAAAACTGGGGTGATCTCAGGTGCTCTGGAAGGGTAAGGGTAATATATAATTCTGTAACATTGTTCGAAACGTACGATCAATCAATTTATGCACCATGCTCGGCAATCTTGTCTTGATTAGACCATAATGAAACTGATGAAGAACAGTTTGATACGGGAACTTGTTGCACCTACAAATGTAACTGTGATTTATTATTATTCGTTGGGTATCAATTTTCATGGACTTCATGTGTACAATTGAACCACGAAATTGAATGTTCAGACTTCAGCAAAACCACACAATTTAATATCTATGAACATCTAACTTTTTCTTAATCCACGAAAATTGGTTCTAACGAAAAAAATAAATCCACAGTAATTCATTTAAAAATTCGTATATCCCTTTGCTTTCAAATACGACCGAAAGATTTAAGTTTGATTTTGCATTGATTTTTTTATAACCAGTTCGACAAATGTAAAAGTATGAATGGTTCTAACACAAACATTTATCACATATGAAATTCAATAGAATATTTAACGTTTTAATAATTATTAAACGTGTTGTTTTCAATTTTTTAACAATGATTTATGTCAAACTCAGTAGACTAAGGTCTTACTTTTTCAACTGTCGTCGCAAAAGAAACTATGAAAAATAAAATCATCTGGTCACAAATAACATTAACCCCATTGACGACCTTAAAAATGGAGAGAAAAAAACACATTTCGATGGATTCTTTGTGGTACAATAGTTTTAATGACCTTTATTAAATTGTATTTTTATGAACACCGTCGGACGTATATTCTTAACTAGAAGCATACAGAGTACCCTTTTGGACAATTTCGGACGTATCGACGGCCTTTATGTCCAGTTTACCGTTTCTCTAATAATATCTGTCCAAAAAAGGTAATAACCTATGCAAACATTGGTATGTACATAACCTGACAACAATGTAGATAAATGCAGCATAGTCAATCTTATTTTTTTCTTATTTCAGTTCAAATTAATTCAAAATTACATACACAATATCATTGTTTAAAGAGGGAGGGGAAGGGAGAGAAAACGAGATTGTATTAATAATCAAACTATTTGTGTAGTGTACATAATCTTTTTGACTACACAAATGTCTCATGTTTTACAATGATCCGTGTGAATCCATTTGAATGACAATAAACATAATTATCACAACCGTAAGAAAATTGAACACATAGAAAGATAGGTACCTACATATTCAAAATTGTGGCGTAAATTTAAAAAAAATCTAATTTAAGGATACACTTTTCTTTTTCAAAATTGGATACGAAATGCATTTGTTATAGTCATAAAATGAATACTTTTTGAATAAGATATGATTATTCGAGAAAATGTGTTTAAATATATAGAATTATTATAATAGAATAAAAGGAAACAACACACTATTAATTGATTGCAGTCGAACCATTTTTTCTTCGAAGTGAAAAAATAAACGTGTTTGCGACGCGCTTTTCTGAATCAACCTTCATTAAGAAATATCAAAGCCGAATATTTAGTGTCCAAGGATTTATAAGAACAGAAACAACAATCATTTCTTAGACCTATACCAAACCTATTGCAACTAAAATTTTCAATTACAAACACGTTTTGCAAGATCTCAATATTGACGACATCAAGTCTAAACCTCCCGACTTGTGCTAGTTCTCAATTCACATATAATCCGGCTTTCCACGTTATTACCGGTGACCTCAACATTGTAAATAACACTTCCCTCCGAAATGTGTTATCGAACGGTCCGAAATATCGTGAGCCTCAATCCATCAATTGAAAATACAACTTTAAAACTTTGCCAGATTCAGACGAGGATTATGCTAGGCAATGGGCTAAGTGCGAGAAGGAAGACGCAGACACTCTTTCCGAGTGTATTAAGGCAGTGAGTTCGTTAATACAAATCAGAATTAAGAATCTGAATGAGTCTATCAATGCCAATGCTACGTCAATCTCTAAAGACCAAAAAGTTGCAAAACACTTATCCTTCCTCCATGACAAATATGTTGTTGTCCCCGCAGATAAAGCCCCAAACAACATCGTTTTTGAGTGTAAAACTTATTACATTAACTGCTTGAAAAACGAATTAGGTATTGACACTTCACTTGGAAACTTAACATACACTTACTGAAAATTCCAAAGATCTTTAAGAGAACATCAATCTACCTCTCTTTCATCTTGCAATAGTATTAAAACTTTTGACTTTTCTACACTTTACACAAGTATTCCACATTCCAAACTAAAAGGCAAATTAAAAGAATTGGTATTGCTTTGTTTCATAAAAAAGAATGGCCAACGTAGGAACAAGTATCTTATCTTCGGGAGGGATAAATCCTACTTTTTAAAGGATCACTTTGATTCAAACAAAAAAACTCTCTGAAACTGACATTACCAAGATGCTTGATATTTTGATTGACATCATATTTGTTACGTTCTGAGGACATGTTTTTTTTTAACAGACTGTCGGCATTCTTCTTGCCGACTTGTTCCTTTATTATAATGAGGCTGCGTTTATACAGGAACTTCTTAGGAAGAAAGATAAGAAGTTAGCAATATCCTTTAACTCCACTTTCCTCTATATAGATGACGTTCTTTCAATAAATAATTAAAAATTTGGCGAACCCATCTATCTCAACGAACTAGAGATAAAGGATACAACAGATACAGTTTAGTCGGCCTCATATTTTGACTTACATTTAGAAATTGACAATGAGGGTCGGATGAAAACAAACTTTACTACAAAAGAGATGATTTCAGCTTTCCAATTGTGAGCTTTCCATTTCTAAATAGCAACATTCCAGCTGCACCTGCATACGAGGTATATATCTGGCAATTGATACGATATTCCCGTGCTTGCATTTCCTATCATGATTTTCTTGATAGATGGTTGCTGCTCAAAAGGAAGCTATTAAACAATGAGTTCCAAATGGTGAAATTGAAATCATCCCTTCGTAAATGTTCCGGACGCCATCACGAGTTGGTTGACCGTTATGGAATAACCGTTTCACAAATGATATCGGATATGTTACTCACGTCGTAACTACAATTCCCTTCCCTTTCATGAATGTGACCTACCGATTTAAACTATTTACCGGATTTTTTATAACCTACGCAACACGACGGGTGCCACATGTTGAGCAGGATCTGCTTATCCTTTCGGAACACCTAAAATCACCCCTAGTTTTTGGTGGGGTTCATGTTGCTTATTCTTTATTTTTCTATGGTGTGTAATTTGTTCTATTGTTTGTTTGTTGTCTTTGTTTACTTTTAGCCCGGCGTTGTCAGTTGATTTTCGATTTATGAGTTCGACTGTCCCTCTGGTTTCTTTCGTCCTTCTTTCAAGAGCTTTTTTGGGTAATAAAAGACCACAAAAAGCCAGATTCATCCAAAGTCAGTTTTTCCTAAGTGAGACAAAACCTAGATTTTTATAACTTATATACAAGCAATTTGAGATGAATATAAGTTGTGGTATGAGTGCTTATGAGACAAATCTCCATCCAAGTCACAATTTATAAAGTAAACCATTTTGGTAGAAGAACTAAAAACAAACTGTAATACAATATATTGTTTTATGTAATGTATCGGTTTGTATTCTGTGTTACTGTTTGCAAAAGTATAAATAATTCTAGATAATATGGATGTTCTCATCCCACGCAGAAACCCCTAACCGTATTAGACACAACTTTTTGGAACTTTTGGTCCTCAGTGCCCTTTAACGTTGTACTGATTTCGAACGTTTTTCATCTGAGCGTCACTGGTCAGTCTTGTGTGGACGAAACGCGCGTCTGGTGTATTAAATTCTAAACCTGGTACCTTTTGTTTATTATTATTTGTGTGTTTTTTTGTTCTATATGTTCTCCCATGTATTTGTATTGTAGTCCTGTCGTGTAATGTTGTTATTTTAATGTTATATTTAACATTGCCATAAAAACGGTGGGAGGCTTGGCATGCAACAAAACCAGTTTCAACCTACTATTTTTTTCTCAAAATGTCCTGTATCAAGTCAGGAAAATGGCCTTTGTTATATTATAGTTTTTTTCTGTGTGGGTTACAATTTAATATTGTGTTTCTGTTGTTTCGTAGTTATCCTCTTATATTTGATGCATTTCCATCAGTTTGAGTTTGTAACCCGTATTTTTGTTTCTAAATCGATTTATAAATTTCGAACAGCTGTATACAACTGTTGCCATAGAAAAATTTGTCATAACAAGGCAGCAGTAGTATACCGATATGCAATGGTCATCAGTCCATTAAGCGAAAACCAATCCGGGTCACATAGCGAGACCAAATGAAACACATTTACTATAAGAGTGAAACAACGGAATAACAGAAACACTAAACCGCAACAAAAACAAACGCCAACAAAACTAAAAACGGACTACATTCCTGACTTAGTATAGGACATTTAAGAAAAACTATGGGTTTAACCTGGTTTTATGGCTTACAAAACCTCCCGCTTATATGGTTATGTACAAACACCTCTGAAATGGCATCTATACATTACATGAAAACAATAAATATAAGAACGCATGAACACTTAGAACAGAGACATACATAAATACATAGAATAGAATGTTACTACACGTGAACCACAGAATATTAACGGACACCTTTAATAGAACTATCAACTGTGCGTCACACGAAAGTATCAACGCCCCAAAAAAGTTACGTGTTTTTAAAGACGTTTATTTTTGTTACAACTAAACTTTTTAAATAGAATATGAAGTTCGAGTCAAGTTTTTGAAGGTGTTATTATCATGATCTCATTTATTTTCAAACCATGACAAGAATATAAAAATGAGATATGTTTGTAATAGCGTTATTATTTGTATTTGCTAACCATGTAGGTTTTCTATATGCCAATTTGATTCACAGATGTTTTGAAAAAAAAATGCATGTCTTACCAGAGACGACATTTACTGAGGAAGTTTTACGCGTTACTCTTAGAAAACAGAGCGTGTACGACACTTGTATTTATATAAATGTAGCGGAAAATGAAAGGCAGACGATACCTGAGGGACGCTGAAAATCATAAGTCGAAAATAAACTGACCATGGTTTAAAAAAAATAAAAAAATACAAACAATAGTACACAAATCAAAATGTCACTTAAACTAGTTATTCCTTGCAAAAATTTGATTTCCACAAATAGACGTTACTTCAAGGATAACAGCATAAGTTTTTCGTTTTTTTTAAATCTCTTGTTTCATGTATATATGTCGTTACCTTTTGTGTTATGTCTAATTGTCGTTTTCACCAGTTGCTTGTAAAGTGATCATAGTCTCTTGTTTTATGTGTAATGGCGGTACACTCTTGGGTTATTTTTATGGCCGTTGTCTCTTTTTTTATGTGTAATGACCGTTTTCTCCTGTTATATGTGTAATGGACTTATTCTCTTTGAATGTATAATTGTTGTTTCCTCTTGTTTTATGTGCAGTGGCCGTTTTCTCTTGCTTGATGTAGAATGGCAGTATTCTCTTTTTTATACATAATGACTGTTTTCTCTAGTTTTATGTGTAATGGTCGTTTCCTCTTGTTTTATATGTAATTGTTGTTTTCTCTTGTTTGATGTCTAAGGATAGTTCTCTCCTGTTGCGTGTGTTATGACCGTTTTCTCCTATTATATGCATAATGGCCGTAAATGTATTTTTTTTATTATTGTGTAAAGGTCGTGTCGCCTTGTTTTATGTGTAATAGCTGTATTTTCTTGTTTTATATGTAATGGCCGTATTTCCTTGTGTTATATGTAATGGCAATATTCTCTTATTTTATGTGTAATGGTTGTTACCTCTTGTTTTATTTGTAAAGGACGTTTTCTCCTGTTGTATGTGTAATGGTCGTATCCTGTTGTTTTCTGAGTTTGTACTGACAATATAACATATTGATTATCTGTATGGATGCACACATTTTTGAAAAACAGGAAAACGATAAACATTTTTTATTCAATCAGAGGATGGTTTTAAATCATCAAAACATATTGATGATAAAAAAAAACACTGTAGATTCATCTATATGCCTAGGTATCAATTTGTCAGACAAACAGGGAATACCACCACTGAAAAATCAAGATAATAAGACCGCTGATACAGACCAACAGAAGGCGGAGACATTGAACACACAGTTTACAAGCGTTTATACCGAAAAAAACTATGAATTTATTCCATACCAAACTCCACTTGTAGACAAAATGAGAAACATCACAGTAACAACACAAGGAGTGGAGAATATATTAAAACCGTTAATGCGTCAAAAGCGATGGGCCCTGATAGTATACATCCCAGAGTACTTAAAGAATTGGCACCTAACATATCTGAGGTAATGGCTCACTTTTTCCAGCAATCCATCAACTGAGGAACCATCCCAGATGAATGGAAAAATGCTAACATATGCCCATTATTTAAAAAGAACGATAGAACCATCCCAAGTAATTACAGGCCAGTATCCTTAACATGTATCACTTGCAAACTATTAGAACATGTCATTTTCTCGAACCTAATGCAGCACTTTGAAGATCCTAATCCTAAATAGCCGACAACATGCATTTAGAAAAATACACAGCTGTGAAACACAACTCATTAATGTAATACACGACTGGGTAACTGCCATTGACAAAAGGAAACAAACCGGTATATTTATTTTGGATTTTAAAAAGCATTCGACACCGTACCACACGAGATACTAAACAGCAAATTGCATAAATATGGCGTGCCGAATATCTTAAATTGGATTGACGCCTTCCTATCTACGAGATCTCAGTGTGTGTTAGTGAATGGGGTGAAGTCCAAAACATCGACAGTCCGATCAGGGGTACCACAAGGGACAGTTCTGGGTCCCATTCTATTTCTTGTCTGTATCAATGACATAGCAGAAGATGTTACATCAGAAATAAGGCTATTCGCAGATGACTGTGTATGCTTTAGAGAAAGAAAAATGAAAATGACTGTAAAGAACTTCAGAAAGACATAAATACCCTTGGTAACTGGGCGACACTTTGGGGAATGAGATTCAAACCAGTTAAATGCAACATGAAGACATTAAGTCGGAAGAAGAAAGTAACACCATTTAAATACACATTAAAAGATACGGAACTCTTAACAGCTATCAAATATCTAGGAGTTAACATCACAAATGACCTACATTTGGGAAAGCACATAGATGAGATATGCAACAAATCTTATAGGACATAAGGGCTATTAAAAAGAAACTTATCAGCATGTACACTAGAAGTTAAACTCCAGGCATATAAAGGACTGATAATACCTGGCCTAGAATATGCAAGCACCGCCTGGAACCCACATAAAATATATCTTCAAGACCAACTGGAAAATGTACAAAAAAAGCGGCTAGGTTTATAACATCAAACTACAACTACGAACCAGGAAGTATGACTTCAATTTTAGACCAACTACAATTACCATCATTAAAAGACCGCCGAACACAAACAGACTGATCCTTTTCTGTAAAAGTATACACGGCCAAGCAAACTTAACTTCTGACCAACTGAAACAAACATCAAGGACATTTCCTCAGACTTCAATCGAAAACTGACACTTTAAAACTTTACAGTGTCATACCAAATACGATTAAAAATTGGAACCTACTACCACCAGATATTTTCACCAAAATTCAGACAGTACAAGAACCAGCTAAAACCTTTAGCGAAATTGTGAGGGGCCCACTTAAGTAAGTTACTTGACGCACGCGCGTTGTATCAATATCCTTGGATGTAGCTCCGTAAATCTATCTAAATTTTGCCTTTTGCATGTGTAATGGCCGTATTCTCTTGTTTTATGTATAATGGCCGTTTCATCTTATTTTTTGTTGTATGTGTAATGGCCGTATCCCCTTGTTTTATTTGTAATGACCGTATTCTCTCCTGTTGCATGTGTAATGGCTATTTCCCTTGTTTTATGTCTTATGGATATTGTCACCCGTTTAATGTATAATGGCCGTTTTCTTTTGTTTTATGTGTAATGGCCGTTTTGTGCAACATGTGAAAGGATCGTGCTCACTTGTTTTTTGTGTAATGACAGTTTTCTGAAACATGTGAAAAGATGGTGCTCACTTGTTTTATGTGTAATGGACGTTTTCTTATGTAACATGTGAAAGGATCGTGCTCACTTGTTATATGTGTAATGGCAGTTTTCTCTTGTTGTTTACGTAAAGACTGTTGATGCCTGTTGCATGTGTAATAACTGTTTTCTCCTGTTATATGTGTTACGGCTGTATTCTCTTTTTAATTTCTAACTGCTGTTTCTTCCTGTTTTATTTGTAATGGCCGTTTTATCTTGTTTTGTGTGAATGTGCGTTTTCACCTGTTGTACATGACAACAAATAATCACACATTAGTTTTGAATTATATGAAATAAAATAAAACCAAGCCATACGTATATATAAGTTTATTAAAAAGGATAAGTTAATATGACACACTAGATTAGTATATAATATCTACAGTATACATGTCCTGGTTACACTGCAAAAATATAATATCTACAATACACTTTTAAAATTAAAATTACACTTTAATAATTACGAACTAAATTTGTACATTGAGGCTGTAATTCCTTTCCAGTGTATGTACCAAATACAATAATACATTGTAATATTCCACTGTTCTTTAAAGACGCTAAATACAATAATACATTGTTATACTCTACTGTTCTTAAAAGACTCAAAATACAATAATACATTGTAATATTCCACTGTTCTTTAAAGACGCTAAATACAATAATACATTGTTATACTCTACTGTTCTTTAAAGACTCAAAATACAATAATACATTGTCATATTCTACTGTTCTTTAGAGACTCCAAATACAATAATACATTGTCATATTCTACTGTTCCTTAAAGACTCTAAATACAATAAAACATTGTCATATTCTACTGTTCCTTAAAGACTCCAAACACAATAATACAGTGTCATATTCTACTGTTCTTTAGAGATACCAAATACAATAATACATTGTCATATTCTACTGTTCTTTAAAGACTCCAAATACAATAATACATTGTTATACTCTACTGTTCCTTTAAGACTCCAAATACAATAATACTGTGTCATATTCTATTGTTCTTTAAAGACTCCAAATACAATAATACATTGTCATATTCCACTGTTCCTTAAAGACTCTAAATACAATAATACATTGTCATATTCCCCTGTTCCTTAAAGATTCCAAATATAACAATACATGGTCACATTCCACTGTTCCTTAAAGACTCTAAATACAATGATACATTGTCATATCCCACTGTTCCTAAAAAGACTCTAAATACAATAATAATGTCATATTCTACTGTTTCTTAAAGACTCCAAATACAATAATGCATTGTTATATTCTACTGTTCTTCAAAGACTCAAAATACAATAATACATTGTCATATTCTACTGTTCCTTAGAGACACCAAATATATTATTATACATTGTCATATTCCACTGTTCCTTAAAGACTCTAAATTTAATAAAACATTGTCATATTCCACTGTTCCTTAAATTCTACAAATACAATAATACATTTTCATATTCTACTGTTCCTTAGAGACACCAAATATATTATTATACATTGTCATATTCCACTGTTCCTTAAAGACTCTAAATTTAATAAAACATTGTCATATTCCACTGTTCTTTAAATTCTACAAATACAATAATACATTGTCATATTCTACTGTCTTTTAATGACTCCACATACACATTGATTCAATAATACATTGTCATAATCTACTGTTTTTTAAAGACTCCAAATACAATAATACATTTTCATATTTTACTGTTTTTTAAAGAGTCCACATACAATACTAATTTGTGATATTCTACTGTACCTTGAAGACTCCAAATACAATAATACATTGTCATATTCTACTGTCCTTTAGACTCCAAATACAAAAATACATTGTCATATTCTACTGTTCCTTAAAGACTCCAAATACAATAATACATTGTCATATTCTACTGTTCTTGAGAGACTCTAAATACAAAAAAACATTGTCATATTCCACTGTTCCTTAAACACTCTAAATAACAATAATATAATGTCATATTCTACTGTTTCTTAAAGACTCCAAATACAATAATACATTGTCATATTCCACTGTTCCTTATAGACACCAAATATATTATTATACATTGTCATATTCCACTGTTCTTCAAAGACTCCAAATACAATAATACATTGTCATATTCTACTGTCCTTTAAAGACTCCAAATACAAAAATACATTGTCATATTCTACTGTTCCTAAAAGACTCCAAATACAATAATACATTGTCATACTCTACTGTTCTTTAAAGACTCTAAATACAATAAAACATTGTCATATTCCACTGTTCCTTAAAGACTCTAAATACAATAATATAATGTCATATTCTACTGTTTCTTAAAGACTCCAAATACAATAATAGATTGTCATATTCTACTGTTTTTTAAAGACTCCAAATACAATAATACATTTTCATATTCAACTGTTCTTTAAAAACTCCAAATACAACAATACACTGTCATATTCTACTGTTCCTTTAAGACTCCAAATACAATAATACACTGTCATATTCTACTGTTCCTTAAATACTCCAAATACAATAAAACATTATCATATTCCACTGTTCCTTATAGACACCAAATATATTATTATACATTGTCATATTCCACTGTTCTTTAAAGACTCCAAATACAATAATACATTGTCATATTCTACTGTCCTTTAAAGACTCCAAATACAATAATACATTGTCATATTCTACTGTCCTTTAAAGACTCCAAATACAATAATACATTGTCATACTCTACTGTTCTTTAAAGACTCTAAATACAATAAAACATTGTCATATTCCACTGTTCCTTAAAGACTCTAAATACAATAATACATTGTCATATTCCGCTGTTCTTTAAAGACTCCAATTACAATAATACATTGTCATATTCTACTGTCCTTTAAAGACTCCAAATACAAAAATACATTGTCATATTCTACTGTTCCTAAAAGACTCCAAATACAATAATACATTGTCATACTCTACTGTTCTTTAAAGACTCTAAATACAATAAAACATTGTCATATTCCACTGTTCCTTAAAGACTCTAAATACAATAATATAATGTCATATTCTACTGTTTCTTAAAGACTCCAAATACAATAATAGATTGTCATATTCTACTGTTTTTTAAAGACTCCAAATACAAAAATACATTTTCATATTCAACTGTTCTTTAAAAACTCCAAATACAACAATACACTGTCATATTCTACTGTTCCTTAAAGACTCCAAATACAATAATACACTGTCATATTCTACTGTTCCTTAAATACTCCAAATACAATAAAACATTGTCATATTCAACTGTTCTTTAAAGACTCCAAAAACAATAATACACTGTCATATTCTACTGTTCTTTAAAGACTCCAAATACAATAATACATTTTCATATTTGACTGTTCTTTAAAGACTCCAAATACAGTAATATGTTGTCATATTCTACTGTTCCTTAAAGACTCTAAATACAGTAATACATTGTCATATTCCACTGTTCCTTAAAGACTCTAAATTTAATAATACATTGTCATATTCTACTGTCTTTCAATGACTCCACATACACCTTGATTCAATTATACATTGTCATAATCTACTGTTTTTTAAAGACTCCAAATACAATAATACATTTTCTTATTTTACTGGTTTTTAAAGAGTCCAAATACAATAATACATTGTCATATTCTACTGATCTTTAAAGACTCCAAATACAATAATTCATTGTCATATTCTACTGTTCCTTAAAGACTTTAAATACAATAATACATTGTCATATTCTACTGTTCCTTAAATACTCCAAATACAATAAAACATTGTCATATTCCACTGTTCTTTAAAGACTCTAAATACAATAATACATTGTCATATTCTACTGTTCCTAAAAGACTCTAAATACAATAATACATTGTCATATTCTACTGTTCCTAAAAGACTCTAAATACAATAATACATTGTCATATTCTACTGTTCCTAAAAGACTCTAAATACAATAATACATTGTCATATTCTACTGTTCCTAAAAGACTCTAAATACAATAATTCATTGTCATATTCTACTGTTCCTAAAAGACTCTAAATACAATAATTCATTATATTGTTTGATTTGATTGATTGGTTTTTTACTCAACTATCAGCACGTTTGATCCCAGTACTTATAGTTATTAAGATTTGATTTGATTGTTTGGCTGTTGTCAATCATCATGATCAAAATATAATAAACTAAATCATGTAAATGTTAAGCCAGTCCAGAACCATAATCATGTGTGTAAACATGCAGTAATAAAACGGATAATACATAATATTAACAGGCAAATATTTTTCATGGGTTACATACATGACATATAAACATATCTGTACAATATTGATATATTTTTTTAAAACATTCATTAATATAGATATATATATATATGTGTGTATTTCAAAAATTTCTAATAACACTAGGTTTTATTGAATAACATAACAAGTCATTTTGCATGTTTTGAAATTTGCATTTGGGTTTAAAATTTTTACAATTTTACAATATTATAGAACTATTTTTTCCAAGAGATTATAATGAGGACATTCACAAATACATTGTTTTTCATGTTCAAATTTATCCAACATAACCTTTGTTATTATCTATATTATTCTTTTTTTTTACATATCCATCCGTTTCTGTTTTAGAGGGTATGCACCTATTTTGCATACTGCTGGTCAATCTTTAAATGCTTTCAATTCCAAATAATTTGCTTATTTTTTTTATTGAAAAATCAAGTCAAGAGTTAGTAACCTTATCTGATGTAACAGTATTTTCACAAAAATCTTTCCAATTATTCAGAAAGACAAGATTTGTTTATTGCATAAAAAGAGATTGATTAATATAGACAGCAACCTAACAATACAATTAAGAAAAACAAAAACAAAACAAAGCAGTTAAAGGTTAATGGAAGTACAATGTATTGACTAGTGCCAATACTTCAAACTATAAACTATTTTCAGCTATACATGCTATATGAGGGATTTGAATAAATGAAATTTAATGTATGAAAATGTCAAAATTCTAACAATAAAAAAACCCACCCTTTGCTAGTTTCACTGGAATTGATCATTTTGACATAAACGTTGATTTAATCCTTTTCCCTTTAACAATGACTCTATTTCTATATGTCCTTTCTCCTGTGCTACATTGAGAGAATTGTTACCTTTAAAGTCACATTTATTGACATCAGCTGAATGTAGTAACAGTTCTTTAACAACATCAACATGTCCATTCTGACTTGCTATATACAGAGGTGATACATCATTCTTGTTACATTTATTGACATCAGCTGAATGTTGTAACAGTTCTATAACAACATCAACATGTCCATTCCCACTTGCTATAAACAGAGGTGATGTATCATCATTTCTACATTTATTGACATCAGCTGAATGTTGTAACAGTTCTTTAACAACATCAACATGTCCTTTATGACTTGCTATATAAAGTGAGGAACATCCATCATCATCACAGAGATCAATATCAACATCATCACACTGAAGAAGTACACGTACAACCTCTATCCTGTTGTAGTAACAAGCAATCTGTAATGGTGGGGTGCCATCATTCATACACTTATTGACATCAGCTGAATGTTGTAACAGTTCTTTAACAACATGAATATGTCCTTTCTGACTTGCTATATACAGAGGTGATACATCATTATTGTTACATTTATTGACATCAGCTGAATGTTGTAACAGTTCTTTAACAACATCAACATGTCCTTTCTGACTTGCTATACAAAGTGAAGAACATCCATTATCATCACAAAGATCAATATCAACATCATCACACTGAAGAAGTACACGTACAACCTCTATCCTGTTGTTGTAACAAGCAATCTGTAATGGTGGGGAGCCATCATTACTACACTTATTGACATCAGCTGAATGTTGTAACAGTTCTTTAACAACATCAACATGTCCATTCTGACTTGCTATATAAAGTGAGGAGCATCCATCATCAGCACAAAGATCAATATCAACATCATCACACTGAAGAAGTACACGTACAACCTCTATCCTGTTGTTGTAACAAGCAATCTGTAATGGTGGGGTGCCATCATTCATACACTTATTGACATCAGCTGAATACTGTAACAGTTCTTTAACAACATTAACATGTCCATTCTCACTTGCTATAAACAGAGGTGATACATCATCATTGTCACACTTATTGACATCAGCTGAATGTTGTAACAGTTCTTTAACAACATCAACATGTCCTTCCTGACTTGCCCAAAATAAAGGGAAGTTACCATCCTCTCTACAATAATTAACATCACTATTCCTACTTATCAACCATTTAACAAGGTCAACTGTACCCATATAACAACTTCCACCTAGTGCTATATCTTTCATGTGGATATCTTTGGTAGAAACAAGTTCTTGTTGCTTTGATAGATGAAGTTGGTTTAAATGAGATACCAAGTTTTCAGTAAATAAAGTAGATTTCATGTTTCTGTTGACAAATACATTGTTTACAATACCATTCTCCCAGTCTTTCACCAATCTTTCTATATATCTAGCTATATAGGTATCAGGTATTCTTATTACAAACTCTATTTCTGTGCCCATGTTATCTGTTATCTTCCAAAGAAATCTCTCCTCAATGAAATCAGTATTAGCATGATCAATGAAAATCTGTATCATCTTCTCCCCAAAGTATTTAGCAAGGAAATCAAACAACTTATCATGGATTATTTTGTATTTATTATCCACCTTGACCACATATGTTCCTTCAAGTGTTTCAAGGGATTTCTTTAAACGTTTGATAGATGTTCCTTTATTCAGTTCACATTCTTCTAGTAAATCTTCTATGATTGCTCCTATCTTCTTATCTTTTGGTGAAAAGTTTTCTTCTGTTAATGTGTTGTTAAACATGACACAAAGGACTAAGCTACAATACTGCATCTTACCAGCATCACTTTCTCTGTACATTTGTACAACTTGATCTTTGAAAACTTCAAAAGGATTGCTAAAAAAATAGGTAATGCTTACATTCTTTTGGAGGTTCTGTCTATGATATAAGCTACATAAAAGTGGGAAAAAGTCATATTTTTCTGACAATTTCTTTACTTCATCAGTATTTTCCTTAAAGTACACTTCAGCTAAAGCATATTTTTCAGCAGCACTAAGTCTGAATTCTTGTGAACTTAAATCGATGTTACACATTTTGAAAATAGAGAGATTGCTAAATAGTTCATCTTTGTAAACCTCCAATCTACATGTAGATATAATTTTACAACATTTGTCTTCCAGAAGAGATATTATATGATCAAGTCTTTGTTTCCAGTCAGTGTAAATTTGTTGATTAAGAGTATATCTACCACAGACATCATCAAAGACAAACAATGTTTTCCGCCCATGTTTAAACCATTTTCCAATATCTTCAGGTTTACTACATGGAATTACAGTATAGCCATGTTTCTTCATTATTAGGGCAATGTGCTTAGAAAGAAAACTTTTTCCAGTGCCAGAATTTCCAACCAGAGTTACTGAACTTTGTGCTAAAACTTTTTGCATTACATGTTTCTCTGCTTCAGTACTAACAAACTGTTGATCATCCTTTTTCCACTGTTCCAAGCGGTTTTCGAACTGCTCTGTAAAATATATATGAAATTCAATAAATAAACTATATATATTTAAAGTTTAAATTTCAAGGTGTAATAACACAACAATAAAGTATGTTTCTTCCATGCAAGGAAATGTGGTTTGAAATTAATTTAAAGTTAAATGGTAAAATTTCTTTACATAAATCATACTGTTAAATGACAGCTAAACAAAGACTAATAGGGGAATATCAGTGGTGGTATTACCCTTAAGTAAAAAACTCTATTGTAACAAATATGTTATTATTGATCATTGTTGTGTCATTTTTCATGCTTTGTAGTAACTTCTATGTGTTCACGCTACATGTACTATGTTGGTTTATAGTTTTGGTAATAAAATTATTAAGAGTCTACTGTCTAGTTTATTATTCCAAAGCACTTATTTTCTGTGCCTTTTCAAGTCAGAGTTTCAGATCTCTTAAATGACCTGAAAATGAACTGTGACATGCAAATAATTTGAATTCTATCTTTTAGTGAAAATACAAATAGTATAAAAGAAGTTGATAAATACAAACTAGAAAACTTTCACCGCTTGCACATTTTTTTGTGTCATAGATACAAATGATGAATACTGATACCAAAAAAAGCGAATCATTTTCTTTTACGTTTAATTTCATGTTACAAGCAACCCTTAAAATTGAGTGCTAACAACATTTCTGTTGTATTAATCTAAAAATCATTCCATTGTGAAATGGCGGCCAACAGATAGTTTGAAATTTGGAAGGAAAACAAAAGTTTTGTTGGCCCCAAATATCAATTAATGACATCATATTCTATCTTTATTTAATATTATAATTGTCTTTTTTTGTTAGTGGTTAGTGGCTTTGAACTAGCTGTCAGTACTCTCAGATCGGTACTTGATGTCTTTTAAAAAACTCTTTTTGATGTTTGGATGTACAAGTACCCAGCCACGTCCACTTGTATTTGTATTTTGATCCATCTGATGAGTTAAGCCTTTTTCAAAAATTTTTTCATTCTTATGTTGTACTATTACAACACTGTCCCAGGTTAGGGGTAGGGTTGGGATCCTGCTAACATGTTTAACCCTGCCACATTCTGTTTGTATGTGCCTGTCCCGAGTCAGGAGCATGTTATTCAGTGGTTGTTGTTAGTTGCTGTGTTACATATTTGTTTTTCGTTATTTTTTTTGTACATAAACTATGCCGTTAGTTTTCTCGTTTGAATTGTTTTACATTGTCATTTCGGGGCCTTTTATAGCTGACTATGCAGTATGGGCTTTGCATTTGTGTGTCATTTGGTCTCTTGTGGAGAGTTGTCTCATTGGCAATCATACCACATCTTCTTTTTTATATTTTTTAAAAATTATTTGATAATTGATCAGTAGCTTAACTCCTCTTTCAGCACTTTATGATATTTCGTGGTGGTCAGGTTTTATTATTGGAGGAAACTGGAGTGCTCAGAGAGAAAAAATTGATCTTCAACAGGAAAACTGACAATCCTAGTCAATTTAGACATGTTAGATTAGAGTCCAGCACATCTGCCACGTTTAAGGTTCAAACGTACAACCTTAGTGTTGACAGGCTAAAAATACAGTACTTGAACTACTTAGACCACTTATCCACCGAGGCCATTTTTTTTAATTTCCAAGAACTTTGAATGTTTACATAATTTGGTATTATTCTTGAAAATTAAGGCCAACAAATGAATTGTTACACCAGAAAATAAGGCAGAATTTCAAGTAATACTTAAGAAGCAAATTAAAAAACTGAAAATGGCAGCCAACAGATAATTTTGACACTCAGAACCAATTTAGAATAGCACAATATACTTGTTTATCACTTAAATGGTATCTTGAATGATGTTCCTCAAAATTTTGTATTCATAATATAAAACTGCATGTCTTCATATAACATGTATAATGTACAACAATTGAACAATTTGTTTGTATCTATCTTTGAGCAATACTTTTTGAATAATTGCATTTAAAACTAGAGGCTCTCAAGAGCCTGTATCGCTCACCTGATTCTACTTGGGTTTTTGAAATCATATAAAAAAATATAAAATTTGGCTAAAAGTGACAACACAACCTCATTTATAAGGAAAGGAACATCTTTAATTTCATTCAAAAGTCCCCCACTGGCGGCCATCTTGGATGACGGATCGGCTACACAGTAACAACACTTGGTCAACACCTCATAAGGAACATTCATGCCATGTTTGGTTTTATTCCATTCAGTGGTTCTCTAAAAGAAGTCATTTGATGCATTTCCCATAGGGTCCTATGTTAAACTAAGTCCCCTGCTGGCGGCCATCTTGGATGATGGATCGGCTACAAAGTAACAACACTTGGTCAGCACTCATAAGGAACATTCATGCAATGTTTGGTTTTATTCCATTCAGTGGTTCTCTAGAAGAAGTCATTTGTATGCATTTCCCATAGGGTCCTATGTTAAACTAAGTCTCCCGCTGGCGGCCATCTTGGATAATGGATCGGCTACAAAGTAACAACACTTGGTCAGCACCACATTAGGAACATTCATGCCATGTTTGATTTCATTCCATTCAGTGGTTCTCTAAAAGAAGTCATTTGTATGCATTTCCCAAAGGGTCCTATGTTAAACTAAGTCCCATGCTGGCGGCCATCTTGGATGATGGATCGGCTACAAAGTAACAACACTTGGTCAGCACCCTATAAGGAACATTCATGCTATGTTTGGTTTTATTCCATTCAGTGGTTCTCTAAAAGAAGTCATTTGTATGCATTTCCCATAGGGTCCTATGTTAAACTAAGTCCCCGGCTGGCAGCCATCTTGGATGATGGATCAGCAACAAAGTAACAACACTTGGTCAGCACCTCATAAGGAACATTCATGCCATGTTTAGTTTCATTCCATTCAGTGGTTCTCTAAAAGAAGTCATTTGTATGCATTTCCCATAGGGTCCTATGTTAAACTAAGTCCCCCGCTGGCGGCCATCTTTGATGAAGGATCGGCTTCAAAGTAACAACACTTGGTCAGCACTCCATAAGGAACATTCATGCTATGTTTGGTTTCATTCCATTTAGTGGTTCTCTAGAAGAAATTCAAAATGTAAATTGTTAACGACGACGACGAAGGACGACGACGACGGACGCCAAGTGGTGAGAAAAGCTCACTTGGCCCTTCGGGCCAGGTGAATTAAAAAGTTTATAGATGGACAGACAAAGTGAAAAGTAAAAAGCACATGTATCCTCGATACGAGCCCTTATCAATCAAAACATATATTTCCAGTTATATGTACTGAAGATGCCTTGTTATAGAATTAAGTGACGTTCCAATGTTGTACATCAATAAACTTACCAAGTATATGTTTAGGCATAACTTCATCGTGATCCATCAGAATATCTAAAAATATAAAAACAACATATTATGAACATGGTTGTCTCAGATTTGAACTTTAATATTATTGTCTTTTGTGTTTTGTATTTATCTGGTGAGTTAATAAAAATAAGAAGATTAGTCCTTTTAACTGATTTTTTTTTTTTTTGCTGTACTGTTACATCACTGTACGTCCCAAGTTAGGGGAGGGTTTGACACTGGTACACATGTTTTACCTTGCCACATTATGTATGTTCATGCCCCAAGTCAGGAGCCTGTAATTCAGTGATTGTCATTTTTTGCTGTGTATCATATTTAATACGACATATTATATCAGGCTGTTAGTTGTCTTGTTAGAATTGTTTCATATTTGTCATTCCAGTGCCGTCAATAGCTTACTTTGAGGTATGGATTTTGGTCATTGTTGAAGGCTGTATGGTGACCTATATTTTCACGTCATTTAGTCTCTGGCAGATAGTTTTCTCATTGGCAATCTTACCACATATTCTTTTTTTCCTATTAACAATTATGAATAGGTTTTTCCTTACACCAAAAATACATGGCCTAAAACTAAAATGAGTGCACTGAAATGTCCCACCTGTTAAAACGATCATTACTGAATAATTTGTTGACAGTCCTAAGTAATGTCTACGATAACTGCAAATGTAAAGAAATGTTATGGCAATACATAGTCCCCTACCGGGTTGAAAATTCATTTTACTGAAACAAAATGCTAACTTCATCTATACGATGTCATGGTGTAAACTATACAACAAATATGAAGTCAATATCTTCAGGCATGACCAAAAAGAAAATAAACTGTTCACACAGAGATACGTCTCGTCTATTTGTAATTTTGATAATGCAAATGTTGAAATTAACATACATGTAGCAGTATGTTATCATTTAAGTTATGCAAAAATTCAAAGTCAATGGACCATGACTGAAGGTACATGGTTAAACAATCTCAATAGAAATGAGATGTGCCAATATACAACTGAATACCAAATACCATCGACTTATCATAAGTCCTTCCCTTTAAACAAACCTAAACACAAACATTAACTTGTAAACTATGTAAAAGTTTCCAAGTCCATGAACATGATGAACCATGATGAGATGGTTGGGCTTGATAATCTCCATGGAAATAAGACTTGCAAATGCCAATAAATTTGCATACCAAATATCATTGACTGAACAGTAGCGGTTCATCTTAAACTGATCTAATCACAAACTAATACATGTAAACTAAGCAAAAGTTTCAAAGTCAACAGACCATGTATGAGGGGCGGGGCACATATTCTCATTGGAAATGAGATGTGCAAATGCTTAATCAACTGTATACCAATTAACATTGGCCTACCACTAATGGTTTCCTTTGAACTAACCTAATGACAAACTAATACATGTATACTATTCAGTGGTTGTCTTTTGTCAGTTACACATTTGTTTTTTCGTTCATTTTTTGTACTTAAATTAGGCTGTTAGTTTTTTTGTTTGACTGTTTTACATTTGTCATTTTGGGGCCTTCTATAGCCGACTATGCGGTTTAAAGCCGTACGGTGACCTATAGTTGTTAATCTCTGTGTCATTTTGGTCTCTTGTGAAGAGTTGTCTCATGTGCAATCACACCACATCTTTTTTTTTATAAGTACTTGAAGTAAAAGTTTCAAAGTCAATAGACCATGAATGAGGGGTTGGGGCCAAATATTAATCTCCATTGCAATGCGATATGCAAATGCTTATACAACTGCATACCAAATATCATTGACCTTCCACTAGTGGTTCCCCTTACATTGACCTAATCACAAACTAATACATGTAAACTAAGCAAAAGATTCAAAGTCAATAGACCATGACTGAGGGGACAGGGCCAAATTATTTCCATGACCATGAAATGTGCCAATGATAATACAATTGCATACCAAAATTGGCAAATATCATTGACCTAACACTAGTGGTTTACCATAAACTAGACCTAATCACAAACTAATACATTGACGCCGCCGCTGTGTGGAAAACTGATTTGAGGGACGGACGGACAGACAGACAGATGGAGTGCAAACATAAAGTCCCCTTCGACTTCGTCAGTAGGGGACTAGAAATAGCTGTATTTAATCACACTAAGGGTAGAACTGCTATAAGAAAATTAACATCAATTTGAAAAAAAATATACATCTTTCAGTCTTGCGTGAAGTTCAGTGAACTATATTATATGGTTACCTTTTTTCTCATGTCTGTCTTTGAGTTTCTTCATTCCTGAAACAAGACAAACTACCTAGAGGTTTCATAGTCTAAATATTTCTATAACTGAAACCCAAGATTGTACAACATCATTTTGTCATAAAGGTAAAGAAAAAACAATATTTATATCTCAAGTCATTTTTTTATCAATAATTTTACAAAATAGAAGATTTAACAAATTTAACACATCTGACGAAAGTGTTAAAAGAATTAATGAATTACTATTAGCAGTTAAGGTAGATGGGTCGTCTAAATATTGGCCAATATATTTCTCTTAAAATTTTGTAAGACTTCTTTTTCAAGATTTAATATAAAAACTGGAAGTTAGGGACCATATTTTTTCGTTAAAATACATTTAAATTTACAAAATCATAGTTATTTTATATTTAGTGTAATATTTGGGCAACTTAATTCTTTTTATTGAGGAAACATCAAACAATAGAATTTTTTAAAATTCAATAAGGTGATTGCTTTTCGAAATACCTTCGAAATATCAAATAGAATTAGGAGGTCACAGGCCTTATTTTCTTGGAAAAAAAAACCAAGTGAATCTGTGATCTACTGCTCACTAATGATACCCTGCCCCACTAAACGTATAAGGTAAACAGGAAGTTGTTAAGTGATGAATCTGAAAACGCATCACACGATAGAGCTGACTCATATAAACCCTGAACCAAATTTCAGAAATCGTTGTAATTTAGTTCCTTAGAAAGATGCAACGAAAAATATTCATGGGACAGACGGACTGACGGACTGACGGATGGACGGACGGACGGATGGAGTGACAGACGGACAGATAGAGGTAAAAGGTGGGGGAATAAACATGATAAAACATAACTTGTCCTTTCAAATTCAATATAATTATTTGTCCTTGATTTCAAACGAACTTTCCAGAAAATTTTAAATACAAGAGTGCACAAGCTGAAATGTCTCGCCTTCTTTACTAACCATTGATCATGTTGATTTTATGTTGATAGTCCTAAATATAAAGCTACAACTATCACATAAACATGATAAACTTAATAAGATCTAAGAAAATGAGGTCAAGGTCAGCTAAACCAAACTGGAAATACATGTACAACTTGCAATCATTCCATAAAAAAATATGCTTTAAATATAGTTGACCTATCGCATATATAGTATCTAGAAGAAACAAACTTAACAAGGAAAACATTGATCAATGAACCATGAAAATGAGGTCAATGACAGATGTACCCTGCAAGACAGACATGTACACCTTACAATCATTCCATACACCATATATAGTTGACCTATTGCTTAAAGTACTAGAAAAACGGACCAAAAAACAAAAACTTAATATTGAGCAATGAAACGAAAAATGTGGTTGAGGTCAAATAAAACATGCCAAACTGACATGTACACAGTAAAGTATGTGCATACACCAAATATATATGCATGATATAGTTGACCTATTGTATACAGTGTTAGAAAAACAGACCAAAACACAAAACCTTAACTCTGACCACTGACCCATGAAAATGAGGTCAAGGTCAGATAACACCTGCCAGTTGGACATGTACACCTTACAATCATTCTATACACCAAATATAAAATAGAGAATGGAAATGGGGAATGTGTCAAAGTGACAACAACCCGGCATGGAAAAAACAACAGCAGAAGGTCACCAACAGGTCTTCAATGTAGGGAGAAATTTCCGCACCTGGAGGCGTTCTTCAGCTGGTCCCTAAACAAATATATACTAGTTCAGTGATAAGGAACGCCATACTAAACTCCAAATTGTACACAAGAAACTAAAATTAAACATAATACAAGACTAACGAAGGCCACTGAACCATGAAAATAAGGTCAAGGTCAGATGACACCTGCCAGTTGGACATGTACACGTACACCTTACAATCATTCCATACACCAAATATAGTAGACCTATTGCTTATAGTATCTGGGGAATGGACTTGACCACGAAAACTTAACCTTGTTCACTGATCCATGCAATGAGGTCGAGGACAAGTGAAAATTGTTTGACAGGCATGAGGACCTTACAAGGAACGTACATACCAAATATAGTTATCGTATTACTCATATTAAGAGAGAAATTAAGAATACTAAAATTCTTTACTTTTTTTTCAAGTAGTCAATGAACCAAGGAAATGAGGTCAAGGACAATGGACATATGACAGACAAAAACTTCGTAACATAAGGCATCTATATATATACAAAGTAGGAAGGATACAGGTCTTCTACCTCATGAAATATTAAGCTTTCAAGAAGTTAGCTAACGCCGTCGCCCCCGGATCACTATCCCTATGTCATATATGTTGAGCTTTCTGCAACAGAAGTCGCAGGCTCGACAATAATTAAAAACCAGTTTTTTAATAGTTCCTCTCTCTTTTCTGATTTAGCAATACGTTTGTTTCCAACATTAGATCATTCCTTTTACAGCCAAACATATATTGATGAAAACATGTCTTTTTTTCCTTGAATTATATACTTTTTTTAAGCATATTAATACGTCAGATTAATATAATATTTCAGAATTTGCTGTAATTACCTATTTGACACAATTGTATTTCTTGATCTGACAATTCTGTCTTCTCCATTCCAGAAGCAACCTCATGGTATTCTCCGTGTCTTACAGCTTCAAGAAGGTGTGTGTATGCATCTCCACCTTTGCGAATCAATTTGTTGTATAAAAGTCTATTACTTTCCTGTTGAGTGAGTGAAAAATTACAACATTCCTCTTTTTCTTCCATACTTAAAACATCAGACTGATACAGGTGGTCAGCTATGTCTGTTTTGGAGTCAACACCATGGACAAACATCATGTAATTCTTTTGTAGTTTAACTTTGTGTTTATTTAAAACTGAAATATTATAAGAAAGGTATGAATGAAATACACTCCTCCTCTTTCACACACATACTTTTTACAACTGTGATTGGCTGTTTTGTTAAAGTTACTACATTAAGTATCAATTGAAGGAGTAATTTTTCGTTGTTGAAAATAACAGGGGCTGATCCAGCTATTTCTAAAAGGGGGTTCCTAACCCAGGATAAAAGGGGGGGGGGGTTCCAACTATATGTTCCCAATGCATTGATCGTCAAAAAAGGGGGGGTTCCAACACCATGGCCAACTACACATGCTAGAGGAGTCTGAAAACACCATGGCCAATTAGAGGAGTCTGACAACACCATGGCCAACTAGAGGAGTCTGACAACACCATGGCCAACTAGAGGAGTCTGACAACACCATGGCCAATTAGAGGAGTCTGACAACACCATGGCCAATTACAGGAGTCTGACAACAACATGGCAAATAAGGGGAGCCTGGATAACGCCATGGCCAATTAGAGGAGTCTGATAACACCATGACCAACTAGACATGCTAGAGGAGTCTGACAACACCATGGCCAACTAGAGGAGTCTGACAACACCGTGACCAACTAGAGGAGTCTGACAACACCATGACCAATTAGAGGAGTCTGACAACACCATGGCCAATTAGAGGAGTCTGACAACACCATGGCAAACTAGGAGTCTGACAACACCATGGCCAATTAAAGAAGTCTGAAAACACCATGGCCAACTAGAGGAGTCTGACAACACCATGGCCAATTAGAGGAGTCTGACAACACCACGGCCAATTAGAGGAGTCTGACAACAGCATGGCCAATTAGAGGCTCTTAAGAGTCTGTGTCACCCAACTGGAGATATGTACAACTTGAAAAATTACCATCATTGTAGAGCTACAATATAATGAATGACTAAAATCTCTTTCTTGTTGACCTTGAGATTATCATGATTAGCTTAGGTTACCTGGTAGATCTAATGAACCTGTCAGTGATATTTACCTACTCATGTATTTTAAGCCTACAAAATCCGAAACAATTTGACAGCAGTGATAATGGCACCTTCTTTTCCTGAAGTTACCTTATTTATCTGGATAGTTTCATTTCTAAGATTGATTATATGTCCCTAGCATATATCCTTTATCTTGTTATTTTGCTTGCTTTTGTTCAATTCTGTAACATGTGTAATTTCATCCTATCAGATTTGAGATTTGTGACATCGTGCATTTCGTTACCATAATTAAGGTCCTATTTAAAAAAAAAAGTCCCTAAACCTAAACTAGAACTGCATGTACTGACTGTTAAAACAACACAATCTTTATACAGTATGACCTTAGATCACTGAGCGCAAGTTTTGTTAAAATTTGTTCAGTAATTTATGAGGAGAAAATCTTTAAATAAACAGCTGGGCCATGAGCCCATGATACATCCGTCACATTTAATAAGCATAAAGTTCTATAACTTCTCAATGTCATATCAGAAATTTCTTAAAAACTAAAGGGAGGTTATCTTAATTGATATAAGCCAGTCACCAAAGTTTAATAAAAACTACTCAAAGCACTTAAAAGGTATTGTCCGAAAACTAGAAAATTACACCTTTTTATGAATAAAATCCCATAACCAGTCAGAGCTGACGTAAATAAGTCATGTAAGTCTAAATCTGCTTTTGACTCATCATGCTCATAGAGGTCTAAATTTGCAAGTTTTAGGATTTGTCTCCCTTTAATACAAGACAAAATATGACTTTAATAAGTCAATTATTGTTAAGCAAGAAATAATTGACCAGAATCAAGAAGTTGCAAATTTCGACTCCGTAACAAGTCCATAAGTTATCAAAATTGGTTAACTTCAAGACCCATGCATATTTTTAAAGAGGGTCATGCATCTAAATCAAATAATGACAAAATTCAAAGACAAGGCTTTGTCTTCTAAAGATAAATATAAATGGGAGTCTAAAAAATCAGAGATAATGTTAATTAACCTTACAATGCAACCACCTGGAACCACACTTAATGAGGTAAAACATCTGTCTTTAGTGAGGATGTTCAATTACATAATTAAATAGAGATAGATCAAGTCCTTGTGAACTCTCAGACAGGTTTTTGCTGTCATATGTGGTGTACTTTGGACTCCAAGTAAAATTAAAGTTTTTTCATCAAAATAAATAGACCTACTTTAACAAGTCTGCTATTTTCTGACTTAGATAAGTCTAAAATTAAAAACATGAATACATGTTTTGACTTCTTTAAGTCAAAAACAAAAATCGAGTTGTTTATGTCTGAGCTCTGACTGATAACTCGGAAGTGTAAAATCTAAAATTTATAAAAATTGAAAGGGATCTAACATCATGTACATCAATTGATATATATATATAAACAATTCTCCTAAGTTTCATGAGAACTTCTGAAAGCATTTTTGAGTTATTGTCCGAAAACTGGAAAATCACCCTTTTTTTTAATGATAAAACTCCACAACTCGGAAACATAAAATCTAAAATTTAAAAAAATCAAAATGGTGCTCATGTGAATAGATATAAACAATTGACAAAAGTTTCTTGCAAATAGGTAAAAGCATTTTATGAGCTATTTTCCGAAAACTGGAAGATCGTCCCTTTTTTATGAATAAAACCCCAGAACTCAGAAAAGTAAAATCTAAATTTTATAAAAAATGAAAGGGAGCTCACATCAATAGATATGAACAATTCATCAAAGTTTTATGCAAATTGGTTGAAGCGTTTTTGAGTTAATGTCCGACATGTTGACGACAGACAGACGGACAGACAGACGGACAGAGGTATACCATGATACGTCCTGTAAACGGGCGTATAAAAAATATATAATGGACAAGAAAGTTAATGAACCATCATCATTTAATGCTACAACTCCTTAAAGGGGAAATAACTGTCTAATTGATGTTCACCGATTTGACTCAAATTCTAATATTTGATTGATAACACACTAAAATGTATGCATCAACATTACAAAAAGCCTAGTATAAACAATAAACAATGCATGGACTGGATAATATGTTTATGTTTCAGCATTTCATGTGTAATGTAGTCAAGACGCCATAAAAAATGTATAATTAACTATCAAGATGACCTCCTAATCAGCTAATATAACCAACTCTCATATAACCTATAGCTAATATTAACACGAAGGTTGGCGCCTGATAAAACGTCAATTGCTTTAAATATCTTATCAATTAAGTATATAACCTTTTGTAATTGCTTTTCTGAATTCGACAATTGGCTAGTTCAATTTGAAATCCATTTGAATCAAGGAAAGTTTATAAAGATGATCTGTTGAAAAAATACCCAATGGATGATTTTTTTCAGTGGTTAATATGGCATGCCGTTTTGCTATTCAATCTAACTTCAAGATATCTCATAAACTTTATAAGATATCTTATATAATAGTTCATTAGATATCTTATATAGTTTGTAAGATATCTTATAAAGTTTATAAGATATCTTAGTACATAGTTCATGAGATATGCTAGAAAATTTATGAGATATCTTTTAAAGTTTATAAGATATTTCATATTTCTTTATCAGATATCTTATAAATTATATGATATATATTACATGTATTATAAACTATATATAAGATACCTTATATACTATATAAGATATCTTATATAAAGTATTTATAAGATATCTTATATACTATATAAGATATCTTATAATCGATATTAGATATCTTCTTTATTATATAAGATATATTTATATAAGATATCTTATATATCATATAAGGTATATTATTAAAGACATTGTATAGAAATTATAAGATAATTCATATAATATATCTTATATAATTTTCTTAAGATGATATCCTATAAAGTATATAAGATATCTTGTATAAAAAATACTTAATGAGATCTCTGATAAAATTTAGAAGATATCTTATAAAGTATATAAGATATCTTATAAGTATATACGATATCTTATAAATATATAAAATATCTTATATATTTAATAAGATATCTTATAGTTTTTAAACTTTATAAGATATCTTATTAAATATATAGACGGCGTGCACAAATTTGACGGCAACTGTAAAATGCGCGTTTTAAAAAGTTTTTTACAATCGTGTTTAAAATATTTCTGAATAAGAATAAGAATAAGAATTTTTTTATGATAAAATGATGAATGCATGCCATTAAAATCCACATTACTAGTAAGGTAAATTAAAATTTAATCTATAAAGCATGAAACGGACATATAGAAACGGCAAAAAATACGGTGTAACTTGTATCATTAACTAAGCATAAATAAGAGTTTTTGACCTAAAACTTATACAAATTCAACATATTTTCCTGCATTTTCGTATAGTAGAACTGTTCGAATTCGGACTCGGACATCACACTAAATTCAATGAAAAAAAAATCAAAAAAGATCATAGTAGATAAGTCTGGAATGATCTTCGTTATGTGTAAGAAGTATTAATTTGGAAGGACTAATAATCGAAATGGAAGAAAAATATGTAATTGCAATCTCTTTATTTTCAAAATAACTTGGTATTCCAAATGTGCATAACCTGAGGTTTAAAATTATCTGCAAAATATGAATGATTCGATAGTCTAGACTGAACACCTGATTTTTATTAATGTCCAGCTATTATGTTACAATCTAAAGAAATGACGTTTTAACGCTATTTTCTGAAAGGGGTCCACGACATAGTCGCTAATCATTTCCATTTCTCTGATCTGAGCACATATTTATCTATATTTCCAGAATGTGCATTTGTTGCACTTTATTGTTCGAAAGAAAAAAGAAATATGTTGAACGTAAATATTTAAAGTTAGGTGATGAACTAAGTGTCCAGTGTTTTTGTGACGCGCTTGTTTTCTGGGGGAAAATGCCGACGTCGTAAATGATTTTAGTACTTTGAAGACGTTACGTTTGTGGACTCAGTTTTGTGTTAGCTGGTATATGCCTTGTTTACCAAAGTTAAGATGATAGTGCATCATGAGCAATGGTATTCATGTATTACAAATTCCCTGGTCTGAATCCAATAACTTCTTCAATCAGTGTACAGGTGAAACTTAATATACATTTTCCGTTTTTACAGGCCAGGAAAATGATATTATTTCGTTTTAGATTGTATGCATAAAAAATTCCCAATTGGGGTAAAAATTCCCAATTTGATGTTCAAGGGACCCATTTGAAAACACCTGGAATCATCCCTGAGTTTATCTCTATCTATAATAATATTCAAGATAATAACTAAAAACTGTAAATTTTCTTAAAATTACTAATTTGGGGTCAGCAATCCAATAACGTGTTGTCTGATTTGATCTAAATGCTTTGGTTTCAGAGTTATTAGCCAAAATCTACATTTTACCCCTATGTTCTATTTTTAGCCATGGCGGCCATTTTGGTTGGTTAGCAGGGTCATGCCACACATTTTTTAAACTAGATACCCCAATAATGATTGTGGCCAAGTTTGGTAAAATTTGGCCCAGTAGTTTCAGAGAGGAGAAGATTTTTGTAAAAAATTATGGACAACGGGCGACGCATGACGGACAACGAACGCCAAGTGATGAGAAAAGCTCACTTGACCTTTCAGGTCAGGTGACCTAAAAATCTTATGTCCGAAATAATAGTCTGTCAAATCTTATGTCAGAAAAAATAAAGTCTGTCAAATCTTATGTCAGAAACGCAATTTGTCTGTCAAATCTTATGTCAGAGAAAATAAAGTCTGTCAAATCTTATGTCAGAAAAAATAAAGTCTGTCAAATTTTATGTCAGAAATAATAGTCTTTCAAATCTTATGTCGGAAACATAAAATTTTTAGGCTTCGTTTATTTAAAAAGAATGATGCTCATATATTTTTTGTTTTGGTCAAATTGTCTTAATCTTTATTCGTAAAGCATGTATTCAAAAATAGAATTTCATTGCTTATGTTTTTTGCCTAACATACTTATGGGAGTTGTTTCACTTTCTTATATGGAATCTGCCATAACTCTTTTAAGAATTCTTTTGACAATTAGAACCATGTTAACTTAGTCGGTAGATTTTGTCTTCCTAATCATTTTTGATATTTAAAGTTGACCCTATTTCATTTGTATTTATTCATGTTAATTTTTTTGTTATTGTAGTTTTATTCAGTTCAATATTTTATTGGAAAGAGCACAATAGAGGAGTGATCCAAATACAGACAATTATAATATATTTTAAAACAACATATAAATGAAATAAAGATGCATGTACCAACAAGTCATAAGCCAATTCTATGTATACCATTACATTATAAACTGATATTGATACCATAAACTTATACAGATAATAGACACAAATGAAAACTAGAGGCTCTTAAGAGCCTGTGTCACTCAACTTGGTCTATGTGCATATTAAACAAAGGACACAGATGGATTAATGACAAAACTGTGTTTTGGTGATGGTGATATGTTTGTAGATCTTTCTCATTTTCTTTCTTTACTGAATATTCTTGCTTCTTACAATTATCTCTATTTATAATTATGAACTTGGCCAATTAGTTACAGAGGAAAATATTTTGTTAAAATGCACAAAATTTTACAAAATTTATGAAAATTATTAACAAGAGGCTCTTAAGAGCCTGTGTCGCTCACCTTGGTCAGAATATATGCATCTCAAACAAAGAAAATAGATCGTCAGATGGATTCATGACAAAATTGTGTTTTTGTGATGGTGATGTGTTTGGAGATCTAGCTTTACTGAACATTCTTGCTATTACAATTTTGTCTATCTATAATGAACTTGGCCCTTTAGTTCCAGAGGAAAATATTTTGTAAAAACTAATGAAAATTGTTAAAAATTGACTATAAAGGGCAATAACTCCTTAAGAGGTCAACTGACCATTTTGGTCATGGTGACTTATTTGGAGATCTTACTTTGCTAAACATTATTGCAGTTTACAGTTTATCTCTATATATAATAGTATTCAAGATAATAACCAAAAACCTCAAAATTTCCTTAAAAATTAACAATGGGGGGGGGGGGGGGGGGAGGGGTGCAGCAACACAACAACCAGTTGTCAAATTCATCTGAAAATTTCAGGGCAGATAGATATTGACTTGATAAACAATTTAACACCTTTTAAGATTTGCTCTAAATGCTTTGGTTTCAAAGTAATAGGTCAATATCTACATTTTGTCCAAATGTTCTATTCATAGCCATGGCTGCCATCTTGGTTGGTTGGCCGGGTCACGTCATACATGGCTAAGTTTGGTTAGGTTTGACCCAGTTGTTTCAGAGAAAATTTTTGTAAAAGATTACAAAAATTTACGAAAAATTGTTAAAAAATCACTATTTAGGTCAATAACTCCTTCAGAGGTCAATTGACCATTTTTGTCATTGTTGACTTATTTGTAGATCTTACTTTGCTGAACATTATTGCTTTTTACAATTTATCTCTATCTATAATAATATTCCAGGTAATAACCAAAAACAGCAAAATTTCCTTAAAATTACCAATTCAGGGGCAGTAACCCAACAACTGGTTGTCCCATTCATTTGAAAATTTCAGGGCAGATATATTTTCACTTGATAACAATTTTACCCCATGTCAGATTTGCTCTAAATGTTTTGGTTTCAGAGTTATAAGCCAAAATCTACATTTTACCCCTATGTTCTATTTTTAGCCATGGTGGCCATCTTGGTTGATTGGCCAGGTCACGCCACACATTTTTTAAACTAGATACCCCAATGATGAATGTGGCCAAGTTTGGTTCAATTACGCCCAGTAGTTTCAGAGGAGAAGATTTTTGTAAAAGATGACGGATGACGACGACGGACGACGCCCAACGCAAAGTGATGAGAAAAGTGCACTTGGCCCTTTGGGCCAGGTGAGCTAAAAAGTAATATTCTATCATTTAAGGGTAATAAATCTTACAAGAATTTTTGTGTTAACCTGTTATGGTCCTTTTCAAGGTGTTGTTAACTGTTATTTGAGATCAATTTAAGCTGTTAACTGTTTTCAACCCTGTTTGTTAACTGTTATCAGCATTTTTGCATTTTTTGTTAACTGTTTTTGCCAAAATCGAAATCGAGTTGTTGTTAACATGTTAACGGACCCCCTACTGCCACCCCCCCCCCCCTTCATGACTTAGGGACAGAGCCTCAAAATGGGGTTGTAGTGATAGTCTGACGCTTCGATGGTCCGACAGTTCAATGGTCCAACGGTTCGATGATCCGACAGTTCAATAGTCCAACAGTTCGATAGTCCGACAGTATATTGGTATTTCTACTTCATATGTATGCGAGTCGGAAGTCATGTTCCGGATTTGAGTACTGCATATATCTGATGAAAGTATCATGAATTATCAGGAAGTTTCATCCAAATTGGCCCACTGGTTCCATACAAGAAGATCTTTATGTGAATTTTCCATAGAATCCTAGTATGTTTAGCTAAATTCAGCTGTGACGGACATCTAGGTCGGATACATAGTTTTCAGAAGGGGACCACCAAAGCACAGGCACTTGTCCCAGAAAAAAAAATCATATATATCTTAATATAACACAAGGTACTTAACTAAAATTTTTGAAAAATGTCACCCGGTTGCGAAATTCCGTTTTATTTCGATTATTTGGTTGCCAAATGTACTTAAACTTATGCTGTTATTCTAAATTGATTTATCTACACAATGGTGTGGGGGGATTATAGATCTGAAATAGGTTAAAAACAATAACAGGGATTTAGTTTTGGAAAAGTTAGGTCGAAAGCCAGGTAGAACGTCTAGTGCCTGTGATTATTCTATATCATATCTGGTTGTATGTGATTGTCGGACTATCGGACCGACGGACTATAGAACTGTCGGGACTATTAAACCGTCTGACTATAGAACTGTGAGACTATTAAACCGTCGGACTGTCCAGTGGACCCCCTCAAAATAGTCGTCAAACTGATTTGTACTGATAGCAATGAAACTTCATATTAAATATCAATGATGTATTACAAGTAGTTCTACTTTTAAAAATACGTTGATAGTAGGTCTTCCAATGGATAGAAACAAGTGCTTGTGCTCCTGTGTACATGGTGATCCATAGTCCAAATAATTATGACGTCTTGAAAGGCTATTATAATTTTTTTCTTTGACGCCTTACATCGATGTAAGGCGTCAAAGAAAAAAATTATAATAGCCTTTCAAGACGTCATAATTATTTGGACTAGGTGATCCATGGAATTGTACAAGGTTTCAATATAAACTCATTAGAGCATGTTGTGATTTACTTGGTAATCAAATAATTCATACCTAATATACATGTCATATACTGTAAAATTATAATTTTACCATTTTAGCAGTATGTTTTATATGGATAATAAACCCAGTACAAAGGAAGTTTGATGTATCCCGCCTTTTCTACAACATTGTACAAAGGGGTGAACAGACGCAGGGGAGTGAAACGTACGTAGCATATACTTAAAAATTTTCTGCATGTGAAAACCGTAATAAATATTTTGCAGAAAAGCATCATGTTAAGGATGTTCGCTACTCTGTTTCAAAATAACAATTTTTTAAAGACTTATAAGTAAAGAAACTAAAAAAGCAAAAAAAATGAAGGGTCCGTTTGCAATGGTTGTTTTTGAGTAGTGAGGGCCCTCATGGGGTTTTTGATTATGTGATTACTTGGCCGTTTTTTTAATGATTATTTGATTATTAAGCCAAATATTTCATGATTATTTGATTACCTAGGACTGTATTTTTAGTTTATGATTATTTGATTACTAAAGATAAGCAAATATTTAATGATTATGTGATTATATTGGCAAAAAAAAAATGGTGATTATGTGATTACTAGGACCCCCCCCCCCCCATGAAGGGCCTCAGTAGTCCAAATAAATTATGGCGTTTTTGTACGGCTTTTTGATAAAAAAAAAAATGTGGACGCCTTCGTCGTAGGATCGAAGGCGTAACAGCAAAATCAAAAATAGCCTTTCTAGACGGCATAAATATTTGGACTAGTTTTCGAGATATATATAAGCCATTGAAAATTTGGAGTAGGTCCGGTAAGGGCCGATTTTGGCCTCAAATTTCAGGTTTATCTGACGAAAGATTTTGGGCACTTTTTAAACAGTTAAGTGTCTATTTCAATTGATTCAGTTAGTTTATGTGAAAGATTTGAACTAATTTAGTCATAAAAAACGCTCCGATTCAAGCTTAAATATGGAAAATCTATCAAATATGCAAAAAATGGTCACTTTTCATATAGCTTTTGTCAAAAATGAAAGTGGCCGCATCCGTGTTCATCCTCAACCTTTATATATGTTATGTATTATCATAAAATACAACTTACATTTCAATATTAAGAATGAACACGAATGCGGCCACATTCATTTAACACGAAAAATGCTAAAATTGTGGCAATTTCAGTAATTTAGCATGACTTAATGATGCTAAATCGCCATATATGTGCATTGCATGGTTCAAAACAGACCATATTTATGTGGCAGAAGCATTCTACTCTCCAATAAATAAACAAAAGTTTACATTTGAATAATTTTGTAAAACAGCTATAATTTGGGGCCAAAAAGTGGTCTTACTGGACCTACTCCTTTGGCGGGAAACAATTCTCTTTAGATTTTGCATAAAAAGGAAATTTGTGTTGTAACAATATAAAATATTTGCCACAGTTCAATTACAATTTAAAATAACACTAGTTGTAGCTTAATGTTAAACATATTCACATTATGTACAGTGGCTTAAATATCCTCCAAATGTTAAGGCGGAGATACCACTTTTGAAGTATTCTAGGGAGGGTGACATGCAAATTGCTTCTGGGAGATTGTTCCAGACAGCAATAGTGCTTGGTAAAAACGATGACTTAAAAAAGTCTTTTTTTGTATAAATATGCCTAAATTTATGTTGTCCTTTAGTACGCCTGTCACAGATTGAGTAAGAACGTCATTATAGTGACGTCATTAATGGGGTGCTAGTCATTAGTCCATAATTAATGGGGGTGTTAGTCATTAGTCCATAGAATCCTAGTATGTTAAGCTAAATTCAGCTGTGACGGACATCTTGGTCGGATACATAATTTTCGGAAGGGGACCACCAAAGCACAGGCACTTGTCTCAGAAAAAAATCATTAATCTTATAAACCAAAACAAGTTTAGTTTTTTTTATATAAATAAGGCCGTTAGTTTTCTCGTTTGAATTGTTTTACATTGTCTTATCGGGGCCTTTTGTTGCTGACTATGCGGTATGAGCTTTGTACATTGTTGAAGGCCGTACGGTGACCTATAGTTGTTAATGTCTGTGTCATATTGGTCTCTTGTGGACAGTTGTCTCATTGGCAATCATACCACATCTTCTTTTCTATATCAGCTTTTGTTCTACGGGATTGCAAGTTTTCCAAATTTTAGTTTGTTTAACATACAAGTAATAGCTCCTGGTGATCTATCAGTATAGTCATTAAACACATATCTTGCTGCCTTGCGTTGTATTTGCTCAATTTGGTTTTGTTTATATGGATCCCAAACTGGTGAGGAGTACTGGACAGATATTCGTTAAGATATTCGACTAAGGATGCTCGCTCCTCTTGTTTTAAAATAGTTGCCAGATATTCGTTAAATTAAGGATGCTCGCTCGACTCCACGCGTTTTAGAATTTTTGCCAGATATTCGTTAAGTTAAGGATGCTCGCTCGACTCCACGCGTTTTAGAATTTTTGCCAGATATTCGTTAAGTTAAGGACGCTCGTACCTCTTGTTTTAAAAGGTTTGCCAGATTTTCGTTAAGTTAAGGATGCTCGCACCTCTTGTTTTAGAATTTTTGTCAGATATTCGTTAAGTTAAGGATGCTCGCTCCTCTTGTTTTAAAAGGTTTGCCAGATTTTCGTTAAGTTAAGGTTGCTCGCTCCTCTAGGTTTAGAATTTTTGCCAGATATTCGTTAAGTTAAGGATGCGGCTCGCTCCTCTTGTTTTAGAATTTTTTCCAGATATTCATTAAGTTAAGGATGCTCTTCCTTGTTTTAGATTTTTTGCCAGATATTCGTTAAGTTAAGGATGCTCGCTCCTCTTGTTTTAGAATCTTTGCCAGATATTCGTTAAGTTAAGGATGCTCGCTCGACTCCACGCGTTTTAGAATTTTTGCCAGATATTCGTTAAGTTAAGGACGCTCGTACCTCTTGTTTTAAAAGGTTTGCCAGATATTCGTTAAGTTAAGGATGCTCGCTCCTCTTGTTTTAGAATTTTTGCCAGATATTCGTTAAGTTAAGGATGCTCGCTCGACTCCACGCGTTTTAGAATTTTTGCCAGATATTCGTTAAGTTAAGGACGCTCGTACCTCTTGTTTTAAAAGGTTTGCCAGATATTCGTTAAGTTAAGGATGCTCGCTCCTCTTGTTTTTGATTTTTTTGCCAGATATTTGTTAAGTTAAGGATGCTCGCACCTGTCGTTTTAGAATTTTTGCCAGATATTCGTTAAGTAAAAGGATGCTCGATCCTCTTGTTTAAGAATTTTTGCCAGATATTCGAAATCCTCTGGTTTTATCCATGTAGTGCCATTAAACATTTTTGCCCATTAACCCCTACATTGCTTGCTTCGTCGTCTTCCTCGCATTCTTCATAACAGACAGCTTTTTTTCTTGGTTTTTTTTTTACAATACATTCTTATTGATGATGCACGCCGTTCCCCGGTGAAATTTTGTTTTGAAATCGAAATTGAAGAAACGCAATGTGTGAAAATACGGTGAATTGTACCTCAATTTATGCAATTCCGCTAAGAAGCCCATTCGTTTTTAAATGGTCACCGAAAAACGTTTTTAGCAAAATAGAAAAAGGAAATCTATTTAAGAATACCGATAGAATTTTGCGGGGTGGGAGGGAGGGGACCAACCGTACAAGCAGACGTAGAAAATGGTTTCGGTTTGCATAGAATGGAAAAGGAGGGTAGTTGAACTACTAGTATTGTAATCGTATTAGCACAGTCTATACAGGACAGCAACATCGGAATAAGGAGAAAGTTAACAAAGGCTTAAACCTATGGGACGTCAACACCAAATGTGTACTCGGTTGGGACGAAATAAAATTAAATCATTCAGATTCCGTTACATTTTTTTCTTTCAATTCCATTCTGAAATAAATTATTTTCTCGAAATTTACAATCAAACGATTCATTAAAAATCTGTGGCCCCACAATAAACGAATGATCGGTGCTTCGATGGAGGTAAATCCAGAAAAGCGTTTGGAACGCAAACAAAAAAAAAATATTTTCATTATCCTATTTATTCAAAAGGCAAAAAGATACAAAGAATAGAGTTCCAATCGCGCCATTTTTTCCCGCGTTGTATATATTATATCTATCAATGGCCATTATAACTTAAACAAATTTGCTTGTTCTTTGATTTATTTTTATAAACATCGTCAATTGAGAAATAAAGGCTTGAGAGCAAATGCAATGTAATTTCCCGGCGATATAATTGATATTTCATAGGGGCATAAATCTTTTAAAACATTTGATCGGCGCACTGACTATCGAAATTATCCAGGACAATGCTGATATAAACCTTCAATATAAATGATATAAGTTATTTAAAGATCTGTCAAAAATTGTACACGTGAGAGCGCTTACAAATGCAATTTTCCATATAAATAATATTTCCAGGGCGCAAAACTCTTTAAAAAATAAAAACTGATTTTCAAACTTGTCAGCGGCAATGCTGATATAAACCTAATATATTAGTTTTATACAAAATCTGGCAGGAATTGTACACGTGAGAGAGCTTAAAAGACCGCGGACGGACAAACGGACAGACGCCCGGTATTTCTATGTACCCTTTTCCCAACTCCCGCCCCTATCTCCCACCTCCCACTTTTAGAATCTTTTTTTCTATCCCACCAATTTTTTGTCTCCAACCTACCGCCCCGCCTTCTCCCACCTCCCTCCCCACCATCTACCTCCCTCAAAAGCTGTTCATCCCCTCACTTTAGATTCATATTAATTTGCACTTTGGTCCTCTGGGATGTGTGTGTTTTTGGTGTTTTGAGTTCGACGTGATGTACAAGTACAGCTGATAAAAAACACACCTTTGCACAAAGTGGGGGAGACAAAAAAAAATTGTGGACGCCTTCGTCGTAGGATCGAAGGCGTAACAGCAAAATCAAAAATAGCCTTTCTAGACGGCATAAATATTTGGACTAGTTTTCGAGATATATATAAGCCATTGAAAATTTGGAGTAGGTCCGGTAAGGGCCGATTTTGGCCTCAAATTTCAGGTTTATCTGACGAAAGATTTTGGGCACTTTTTAAACAGTTAAGTGTCTATTTCAATTGATTCAGTTAGTTTATGTGAAAGATTTGAACTAATTTAGTCATAAAAAACGCTCCGATTCAAGCTTAAATATGGAAAATCTATCAAATATGCAAAAAATGGTCACTTTTCATATAGCTTTTGTCAAAAATGAAAGTGGCCGCATCCGTGTTCATCCTCAACCTTTATATATGTTATGTATTATCATAAAATACAACTTACATTTCAATATTAAGAATGAACACGAATGCGGCCACATTCATTTAACACGAAAAATGCTAAAATTGTGGCAATTTCAGTAATTTAGCAAGACTTAATGATGCTAAATCGCCATATATGTGCATTGCATGGTTCAAAACAGACCATATTTATGTGGCAGAAGCATTCTACTCTCCAATAAATAAACAAAAGTTTACATTTGAATAATTTTGTAAAACAGCTATAATTTGGGGCCAAAAAGTGGTCTTACTGGACCTACTCCTTTGGCGGGAAACAATTCTCTTTAGATTTTGCATAAAAAGGAAATTTGTGTTGTAACAATATAAAATATTTGCCACAGTTCAATTACAATTTAAAATAACACTAGTTGTAGCTTAATGTTAAACATATTCACATTATGTACAGTGGCTTAAATATCCTCCAAATGTTAAGGCGGAGATACCACTTTTGAAGTATTCTAGGGAGGGTGACATGCAAATTGCTTCTGGGAGATTGTTCCAGACAGCAATAGTGCTTGGTAAAAACGATGACTTAAAAAAGTCTTTTTTTGTATAAATATGCCTAAATTTATGTTGTCCTTTAGTACGCCTGTCACAGATTGAGTAAGAACGTCATTATAGTGACGTCATTAATAGGGTGCTAGTCATTAGTCCATAATTAATGGGGGGTGTTAGTCATTAGTCCATAGAATCCTAGTATGTTAAGCTAAATTCAGCTGTGACGGACATCTTGGTCGGATACATAATTTTCGGAAGGGGACCACCAAAGCACAGGCACTTGTCTCAGAAAAAAATCATTAATCTTATAAACCAAAACAAGTTTAGTTTTTTTTATATAAATAAGGCCGTTAGTTTTCTCGTTTGAATTGTTTTACATTGTCTTATCGGGGCCTTTTGTTGCTGACTATGCGGTATGAGCTTTGTACATTGTTGAAGGCCGTACGGTGACCTATAGTTGTTAATGTCTGTGTCATATTGGTCTCTTGTGGACAGTTGTCTCATTGGCAATCATACCACATCTTCTTTTCTATATCAGCTTTTGTTCTACGGGATTGCAAGTTTTCCAAATTTTAGTTTGTTTAACATACAAGTAATAGCTCCTGGTGATCTATCAGTATAGTCATTAAACACATATCTTGCTGCCTTGCGTTGTATTTGCTCAATTTGGTTTTGTTTATATGGATCCCAAACTGGTGAGGAGTACTGGACAGATATTCGTTAAGATATTCGACTAAGGATGCTCGCTCCTCTTGTTTTAAAATAGTTGCCAGATATTCGTTAAGTTAAGGATGCTCGCTCGACTCCACGCGTTTTAGAATTTTTGCCAGATATTCGTTAAGTTAAGGATGCTCGCTCGACTCCACGCGTTTTAGAATTTTTGCCAGATATTCGTTAAGTTAAGGACGCTCGTACCTCTTGTTTTAAAAGGTTTGCCAGATTTTCGTTAAGTTAAGGATGCTCGCACCTCTTGTTTTAGAATTTTTGTCAGATATTCGTTAAGTTAAGGATGCTCGCTCCTCTTGTTTTAAAAGGTTTGCCAGATTTTCGTTAAGTTAAGGTTGCTCGCTCCTCTAGGTTTAGAATTTTTGCCAGATATTCGTTAAGTTAAGGATGCGGCTCGCTCCTCTTGTTTTAGAATTTTTTCCAGATATTCATTAAGTTAAGGATGCTCTTCCTTGTTTTAGATTTTTTGCCAGATATTCGTTAAGTTAAGGATGCTCGCTCCTCTTGTTTTAGAATCTTTGCCAGATATTCGTTAAGTTAAGGATGCTCGCTCGACTCCACGCGTTTTAGAATTTTTGCCAGATATTCGTTAAGTTAAGGACGCTCGTACCTCTTGTTTTAAAAGGTTTGCCAGATATTCGTTAAGTTAAGGATGCTCGCTCCTCTTGTTTTAGAATTTTTGCCAGATATTCGTTAAGTTAAGGATGCTCGCTCGACTCCACGCGTTTTAGAATTTTTGCCAGATATTCGTTAAGTTAAGGACGCTCGTACCTCTTGTTTTAAAAGGTTTGCCAGATATTCGTTAAGTTAAGGATGCTCGCTCCTCTTGTTTTTGATTTTTTTGCCAGATATTTGTTAAGTTAAGGATGCTCGCACCTGTCGTTTTAGAATTTTTGCCAGATATTCGTTAAGTAAAAGGATGCTCGATCCTCTTGTTTAAGAATTTTTGCCAGATATTCGAAATCCTCTGGTTTTATCCATGTAGTGCCATTAAACATTTTTGCCCATTAACCCCTACATTGCTTGCTTCGTCGTCTTCCTCGCATTCTTCATAACAGACAGCTTTTTTTCTTGGTTTTTTTTTTACAATACATTCTTATTGATGATGCACGCCGTTCCCCGGTGAAATTTTGTTTTGAAATCGAAATTGAAGAAACGCAATGTGTGAAAATACGGTGAATTGTACCTCAATTTATGCAATTCCGCTAAGAAGCCCATTCGTTTTTAAATGGTCACCGAAAAACGTTTTTAGCAAAATAGAAAAAGGAAATCTATTTAAGAATACCGATAGAATTTTGCGGGGTGGGAGGGAGGGGACCAACCGTACAAGCAGACGTAGAAAATGGTTTCGGTTTGCATAGAATGGAAAAGGAGGGTAGTTGAACTACTAGTATTGTAATCGTATTAGCACAGTCTATACAGGACAGCAACATCGGAATAAGGAGAAAGTTAACAAAGGCTTAAACCTATGGGACGTCAACACCAAATGTGTACTCGGTTGGGACGAAATAAAATTAAATCATTCAGATTCCGTTACATTTTTTTCTTTCAATTCCATTCTGAAATAAATTATTTTCTCGAAATTTACAATCAAACGATTCATTAAAAATCTGTGGCCCCACAATAAACGAATGATCGGTGCTTCGATGGAGGTAAATCCAGAAAAGCGTTTGGAACGCAAACAAAAAAAAAATATTTTCATTATCCTATTTATTCAAAAGGCAAAAAGATACAAAGAATAGAGTTCCAATCGCGCCATTTTTTCCCGCGTTGTATATATTATATCTATCAATGGCCATTATAACTTAAACAAATTTGCTTGTTCTTTGATTTATTTTTATAAACATCGTCAATTGAGAAATAAAGGCTTGAGAGCAAATGCAATGTAATTTCCCGGCGATATAATTGATATTTCATAGGGGCATAAATCTTTTAAAACATTTGATCGGCGCACTGACTATCGAAATTATCCAGGACAATGCTGATATAAACCTTCAATATAAATGATATAAGTTATTTAAAGATCTGTCAAAAATTGTACACGTGAGAGCGCTTACAAATGCAATTTTCCATATAAATAATATTTCCAGGGCGCAAAACTCTTTAAAAAATAAAAACTGATTTTCAAACTTGTCAGCGGCAATGCTGATATAAACCTAATATATTAGTTTTATACAAAATCTGGCAGGAATTGTACACGTGAGAGAGCTTAAAAGACCGCGGACGGACAAACGGACAGACGCCCGGTATTTCTATGTACCCTTTTCCCAACTCCCGCCCCTATCTCCCACCTCCCACTTTTAGAATCTTTTTTTCTATCCCACCAATTTTTTGTCTCCAACCTACCGCCCCGCCTTCTCCCACCTCCCTCCCCACCATCTACCTCCCTCAAAAGCTGTTCATCCCCTCACTTTAGATTCATATTAATTTGCACTTTGGTCCTCTGGGATGTGTGTGTTTTTGGTGTTTTGAGTTCGACGTGATGTACAAGTACAGCTGATAAAAAACACACCTTTGCACAAAGTGGGGGAGACAAAAAAAAATTGTGGACGCCTTCGTCGTAGGATCGAAGGCGTAACAGCAAAATCAAAAATAGCCTTTCTAGACGGCATAAATATTTGGACTAGTTTTCGAGATATATATAAGCCATTGAAAATTTGGAGTAGGTCCGGTAAGGGCCGATTTTGGCCTCAAATTTCAGGTTTATCTGACGAAAGATTTTGGGCACTTTTTAAACAGTTAAGTGTCTATTTCAATTGATTCAGTTAGTTTATGTGAAAGATTTGAACTAATTTAGTCATAAAAAACGCTCCGATTCAAGCTTAAATATGGAAAATCTATCAAATATGCAAAAAATGGTCACTTTTCATATAGCTTTTGTCAAAAATGAAAGTGGCCGCATCCGTGTTCATCCTCAACCTTTATATATGTTATGTATTATCATAAAATACAACTTACATTTCAATATTAAGAATGAACACGAATGCGGCCACATTCATTTAACACGAAAAATGCTAAAATTGTGGCAATTTCAGTAATTTAGCAAGACTTAATGATGCTAAATCGCCATATATGTGCATTGCATGGTTCAAAACAGACCATATTTATGTGGCAGAAGCATTCTACTCTCCAATAAATAAACAAAAGTTTACATTTGAATAATTTTGTAAAACAGCTATAATTTGGGGCCAAAAAGTGGTCTTACTGGACCTACTCCTTTGGCGGGAAACAATTCTCTTTAGATTTTGCATAAAAAGGAAATTTGTGTTGTAACAATATAAAATATTTGCCACAGTTCAATTACAATTTAAAATAACACTAGTTGTAGCTTAATGTTAAACATATTCACATTATGTACAGTGGCTTAAATATCCTCCAAATGTTAAGGCGGAGATACCACTTTTGAAGTATTCTAGGGAGGGTGACATGCAAATTGCTTCTGGGAGATTGTTCCAGACAGCAATAGTGCTTGGTAAAAACGATGACTTAAAAAAGTCTTTTTTTGTATAAATATGCCTAAATTTATGTTGTCCTTTAGTACGCCTGTCACAGATTGAGTAAGAACGTCATTATAGTGACGTCATTAATAGGGTGCTAGTCATTAGTCCATAATTAATGGGGGGTGTTAGTCATTAGTCCATAGAATCCTAGTATGTTAAGCTAAATTCAGCTGTGACGGACATCTTGGTCGGATACATAATTTTCGGAAGGGGACCACCAAAGCACAGGCACTTGTCTCAGAAAAAAATCATTAATCTTATAAACCAAAACAAGTTTAGTTTTTTTTATATAAATAAGGCCGTTAGTTTTCTCGTTTGAATTGTTTTACATTGTCTTATCGGGGCCTTTTGTTGCTGACTATGCGGTATGAGCTTTGTACATTGTTGAAGGCCGTACGGTGACCTATAGTTGTTAATGTCTGTGTCATATTGGTCTCTTGTGGACAGTTGTCTCATTGGCAATCATACCACATCTTCTTTTCTATATCAGCTTTTGTTCTACGGGATTGCAAGTTTTCCAAATTTTAGTTTGTTTAACATACAAGTAATAGCTCCTGGTGATCTATCAGTATAGTCATTAAACACATATCTTGCTGCCTTGCGTTGTATTTGCTCAATTTGGTTTTGTTTATATGGATCCCAAACTGGTGAGGAGTACTGGACAGATATTCGTTAAGATATTCGACTAAGGATGCTCGCTCCTCTTGTTTTAAAATAGTTGCCAGATATTCGTTAAGTTAAGGATGCTCGCTCGACTCCACGCGTTTTAGAATTTTTGCCAGATATTCGTTAAGTTAAGGACGCTCGTACCTCTTGTTTTAAAAGGTTTGCCAGATATTCGTTAAGTTAAGGATGCTCGCTCCTCTTGTTTTTGATTTTTTTGCCAGATATTTGTTAAGTTAAGGATGCTTGCACCTGTCGTTTTAGAATTTTTGCCAGATATTCGTTAAGTAAAAGGATGCTCGATCCTCTTGTTTAAGAATTTTTGCCAGATATTCGAAATCCTCTGGTTTTATCCATGTAGTGCCATTAAACATTTTTGCCCATTAACCCCTACATTGCTTGCTTCGTCGTCTTCCTCGCATTCTTCATAACAGACAGCTTTTTTTCTTGGTTTTTTTTTTACAATACATTCTTATTGATGATGCACGCCGTTCCCCGGTGAAATTTTGTTTTGAAATCGAAATTGAAGAAACGCAATGTGTGAAAATACGGTGAATTGTACCTCAATTTATGCAATTCCGCTAAGAAGCCCATTCGTTTTTAAATGGTCACCGAAAAACGTTTTTAGCAAAATAGAAAAAGGAAATCTATTTAAGAATACCGATAGAATTTTGCGGGGTGGGAGGGAGGGGACCAACCGTACAAGCAGACGTAGAAAATGGTTTCGGTTTGCATAGAATGGAAAAGGAGGGTAGTTGAACTACTAGTATTGTAATCGTATTAGCACAGTCTACACAGGACAGCAACATCGGAATAAGGAGAAAGTTAACAAAGGCTTAAACCTATGGGACGTCAACACCAAATGTGTACTCGGTTGGGACGAAATAAAATTAAATCATTCAGATTCCGTTACATTTTTTTCTTTCAATTCCATTCTGAAATAAATTATTTTCTCGAAATTTACAATCAAACGATTCATTAAAAATCTGTGGCCCCACAATAAACGAATGATCGGTGCTTCGATGGAGGTAAATCCAGAAAAGCGTTTGGAACGCAAACAAAAAAAAAATATTTTCATTATCCTATTTATTCAAAAGGCAAAAAGATACAAAGAATAGAGTTCCAATCGCGCCATTTTTTCCCGCGTTGTATATATTATATCTATCAATGGCCATTATAACTTAAACAAATTTGCTTGTTCTTTGATTTATTTTTATAAACATCGTCAATTGAGAAATAAAGGCTTGAGAGCAAATGCAATGTAATTTCCCGGCGATATAATTGATATTTCATAGGGGCATAAATCTTTTAAAACATTTGATCGGCGCACTGACTATCGAAATTATCCAGGACAATGCTGATATAAACCTTCAATATAAATGATATAAGTTATTTAAAGATCTGTCAAAAATTGTACACGTGAGAGCGCTTACAAATGCAATTTTCCATATAAATAATATTTCCAGGGCGCAAAACTCTTTAAAAAATAAAAACTGATTTTCAAACTTGTCAGCGGCAATGCTGATATAAACCTAATATATTAGTTTTATACAAAATCTGGCAGGAATTGTACACGTGAGAGAGCTTAAAAGACCGCGGACGGACAAACGGACAGACGCCCGGTATTTCTATGTACCCTTTTCCCAACTCCCGCCCCTATCTCCCACCTCCCACTTTTAGAATCTTTTTTTCTATCCCACCAATTTTTTGTCTCCAACCTACCGCCCCGCCTTCTCCCACCTCCCTCCCCACCATCTACCTCCCTCAAAAGCTGTTCATCCCCTCACTTTAGATTCATATTAATTTGCACTTTGGTCCTCTGGGATGTGTGTGTTTTTGGTGTTTTGAGTTCGACGTGATGTACAGGTACAGCTGATAAAAAACACACCTTTGCACAAAGTGGGGGAGACAAAACGACTCACAGACGATTAGCAAAAGTGCCTTTAGGGGGAGTTGCATATTACTCACATAGGCTTCGGGAAAATCCAGAGAGTATTCACAGTGTTATAATGACAAGTATACAAGTGGTAATGTAAATTAAAAGTGTTGTTATTTCTGTTTGTGCATAAATTGAAATGTGGGATATACAATAAAACAGCAACTGGCGAATTAACGGCACACAAAACCAAAAACATCTAGATAACACGTGACTAATGTAGGATAGACGAGTATTGTTTTACTGCTAATTTATAGTTTTAGTAAAGATTCATTGGTCCTTTGAATTGGAAATTTAATAAGTATATTTAGTATGGCAAGTATTAAATCAATCACATTATAACATCACATGTTCACAACAAATGTCACATTATAAAAAAAACAGCAACACATTTCAGTCTCCTAGCACGTATTTGTTAGTCTCTATATTTCTTGTATTTCAGAAGAAAACGAAATCCATTATGAAATAAGGAGATGTGGTATGGTTGCCAAGGAGACAACTTTCCATCCTAGTTTCCTAGTCAGTTTTAATTTAGCGGCGTACTACAGTACATGATATATAAGGCATGCAGATGTTAATGTTACAGATCAGCAAAACGTACTTATAAATATAATTATTTTCTGTGACTGTATAATTACATTAATTTGTAGGATCCTTTACTATAGATAATTTAGCTGATCTGTAACTGTAGTACGCCGCTAGATTAAAACTGACGAGGAAAGGTAACACACGGCCAGCGAAAACATCTGTTGTAGGGTTGTCACTGACTCAGACGTACTTATGAATATAATTATTTTCTGTGACTGTATCTTACATTAATTTGTAGGATCCTTTACTATAGATAATTTAGCTGATCTGTAACAATACCATCTTCATGCCTTATATATCATGTACTGTAGTACGCCGCTAGATTAAAACTGACGTGGAAAGGTAACACATGGCCAGCGAAAGCTCTTTTTTTGAGAGCCCAGGTGGTCGTGTGGTCTAGCGGGACGGCTGCAGTGCAGGCGAATTGGTGTCACGATATCACAGTAGCATGGGTTCGAATCCCGGCGAGGGAAGAACCAAAAATTTGCGAAAGCAAATTTACAGATCTAACATTGTTGGGTTGATGTTTAGACGAGTTGTGTATATATAATTTTGAGTTATGCAACTCCCCCTAAAGGCACTTTTGCTAATCGTCTGTGAGTCGTTTTGTCTCCCCCACTTTGTGCAAAGAGTTGTATATATATTATTTTGTCTCCAACCTCCCGCCCCGCCTTCTCCCACCTCCCTCTCCACCATCTACCTCCCTCAAAAGCTGTTCATCCCCTCACTTTAGATTCATATTAATTTGCACTTTGGTCCTCTGGGATGTGTGTGTTTTTGATCCTACTTCAGACCGTGTAAAACACATTTATAGCTAGCTATAAAACCAGGTTTAATCCACCATTTTCAACATTAGAAAATGCCTGTATCAAATCATGAATATAACAGTTGTTATCCAATCGTTTGATGTGTTTCAGCTTTTGATTTGCCATTTGATTAGGGACTTTCCGTTTTGAACTTTGCTCGGAGTTCGGTATTTTTGTGATTTAACTTTTTTATATATATTTAGAATGTTGAAAATAAGAAAATTGTACGATGTGAATTTTAAGGCAAAGGGACAACTAACGCATATGCGTACAGAATCATAGTCTCTTAAACTTCTCTAACAGTCTGGTATTAGCAAAGGCGTCTGTTTGACTGCTTTGTACACAATCACATCTGATCTGAATGAGAACATTCATTGGATGCAGTATCCAGCCTTCAGACCGTGTAAAACATATTTATAGCTAGCTATAAAACCAGGTTTAATCCACCATTTTCAACATTAGAAAATGCCTGTATCAAATCAGGAATATAATAGTTGTTATCCAATCGTTTAATGTGTTTCAGCTTTTGATTTGCCATTTGATTAGGGACTTTCCGTTTTGAACTTTACTCGGAGTTCGGTATTTTTGTGATTTAACTTTTTTCTCCTATCCAGTTATCTTTTTCGATCCTATGTGCCAACATAACCTACTCAATTGAGTATTTGCTAAATATGACATCCTCTTAATTGTGGCTGAAATGTTTTATCACTCGAAATAAGAAAGCAACTTCAAGATACTCCCAGTAGTAGATAGATGAATGAAAATCTGTATTATTTATTCGCCAGAAATCAGATCTATGGACGATGTGTCAGTGGGAAGAATGGAATTATGGAATTTAGTGTAAACAGTTCCCTATCGCTACACTTGGAACCAACACAAAAACAATACTAACGTTACTAGAGCTTTCTTTTTTCTATTTCTTAAAACTTATTCGATATTTAAACTGTTTTTCTAGTCAAAAACGTATACAACTACCATGTTTTCCATTTAAATAAAGACAAAGAAAAAACTGACTTTATTCGCTGTGATAAAACGTTAAAGGGTTATCACTCGCCTGAAATAAAATCTCATAATACGCATCACAGATTATTTCACACCACAAATCAGGAGTGTATTTATAAAATACCATCGTTTTTAAATGTTTTTTGTCGATACACGATATTTCATTAGTCCATTCTGGTTACTTGTTGATGGGCAGAGTAATTGTATTAATTATAACATATGGGATATTTAACATAGCAGCAGTATAATATAGTTAGATCAGATGATTAGACTGAATGAATGACCTTTTGATCCTGGTCAGTTACAAATACGGCATCTACACTACATCAATAAAGGCCTTTAGAAAAATCAAACAATCAAAAAGCAGGATGTCATTTACCCATATTTGAAAATAGTTTACTTGGTACAACTACACATATAAATCGACCAGAGAAATATCAAGTCATTCTTAAAATAAAATACGCTTGAAACCATGTGACAAAAAGTTCATATAGTGATTATAGATGAAGGCTTCTGGGAATCAGAATCACTAGAAGGATGTGTTTTATCAAGATAGCAAATGAATGATTCTTCATTCAATCCAAAGTAATAAACAAAACGGTAATTTCCTACTAAGGAACATTTTTATATAATTTAATTTTTATTAGATGAAACACGTCTTCTGATTGGCTGAAAGTGTTTTGTCTATCAGCCCATAGACATAATTTTGTCATGTGACCGTGACGTCACCAACGTTTTTTTTCAAAATTTACTCCTTGAAAATGGAATTTAGAATTAAATTATAAGGAATGACTGTAATATGTTTTCTGTCTATTCGAAATAACATAAAAAAGGTGGTTCACACTTTTAAATAACCCGCTACACTGATAATTCAGTGTGCACCACATTTTTTATGTTATTTCTTCATAGACAGATAAAAATATTACAGTCATTCCTTAAATAACTTGGGTTAACTTCCTTTTATCTATTATTAAATATTAAATAGAAAAAAAACCCAGCATTTCCCATAAGGATTGGATGTAAACTTTGATCTCGCTGACAAACTTTTAAATTTTTGAAGTAAGCAATACTTATTACTGTCCATCACATGATCCCTGTTTAGTTTGTGTCATTGAAATCCATTCAGAATTATTACATTGAAAGATACTGCGTCATTGTGTGTGCGCAAATAAGCATAAGAACATTACAAGTTAGTGTTGATGGCACACTCTACATCTTTTTTCAACAAATCTTTAGCTGAAACTACTTACCAATCTCATGTCCTTGCCAACTAATGTGTTCGTCCCTACTTTCAGTACTCGTCATTCTCTTGACAAGCTCTTGAACACAACTATTGGATGGTTCAGATTCCAGTAAGACATCCTTGAACAAATGGAATGTAGGGTATGGTCGTTCAGTCAAGATATCCAGTAGAACTTTGTTACGTTCTCGTTGTGTGGTTGGTTTGACAATTTCTTCTCTGTCCTCTATCATTAAAATACATCTAGAAATGAGGTTATCTAGAACCATCTTGTCAAGTACTGTGTTATCTAATAACTCATCATAGTAACCAGTAAGGTCGTGATGTTCATGATGTTCCTGATCTGAAATTATCAAATTTGATTTTAACAATTATTACAGAATGATATCTCCTCCGAGTTATGTGGATTACTATTTCTGTCAATAATTTGCAGTACTCCATTTCACAACCGAAAATAACTAAATTTAAGGGAATATAATTAATAAAATTGAGAAAGGAAATGGTGAATATGTCAAAGCGACAACCACCCGACCATAGAGCAAACAACAGCCGAAGGCAACCAATGGGTCTTCAATGTAGCGAGAATTCCCGCACCCGCAGGTGTCCTTCAGCTGGCCCCTAAAATATGCATAATAGTACAGTGATAATGGACGCCATACTAAACTCCGAATTATACACAAGAAACTAAAATTTAAAATCATACAAGACTAACAAAGGCCAGAGGCTCCTGGCTTGGGACAGGCGCAAAATTGCGGCGGGGTTAAACATGTTTATGAGATCTCAACCCTCCCCCTATACCTCTAGCCAATGTAGAAAAGTAAAAGAATAACAATACGCACATTAAAATTCAGTTCAAGAGAAGTCCGAGTCCGATGTCAAAAGATGTAACAAAAGAAAATAAATAAAATGACAATAATACATAAATAACAGCAGACTACTAGCAGTTAACTGACATGCCAGCTCCAGACCTTAATTAAACTGATTGAAAGATTATGTCTTCATCATATGAATATCAGGTACAATCCCTCCCGTTAGGGGTTTAGTATCATACTATCATAAAATATATGAGAAGAACATAACCCGTGTCATGCCAACAACTATTTTTTTTAGAAATAAATGTGTTTAGTTCCGATGCAAAGACCCTATCAGTGAATCAATGTTAAAGCCAAAATATGCAATCTTTAATGACCTGACAATAGTTGACATGTACAAATTTAATCATTATGTGTTCTATTTATTACAACCTAAATCACTTTTAACTGCCTACCCGACCTAACATGAGAGTGAAAACAAATTTGAAAGGTTGTTAATTCACCAGTTCTTACATAACTGTTTGTTATTTGTACCTAACAGTAATTGTTCGTCAATCAGGTTGTATTTCATATATGTTTTCATTGCATTTTGGTTAAAAAAAAATCGCTTTTCTTTCTATATTGATAACATTTTTATAAGCAGTAGTCAGCACTTTTGTGTTGACATGAAATTTAATTGATACATACCTTCTTTGTAAATGTACAGTGCTGTTTACAAAATGGAGAACTATTTAAAACACTAAAAATTTTCTACGCCAAGTAATAAAATGCCTAAGCCGAATTTGGCACACAACATTTTGTAATTTTCGGGTTTAAATGCTTCTCAAATTCGATTTGGTCTTCCAACTGTTTTGATTCAAGGACCACTGATGAGTTTTATGTAGACGAAACTCGCGGTCATAAACATAAGAAGAACGTTCTCAAACTCAGAATTCAAACAGTCAAAATACTTGATTTGGGGTTTCTGTGCTCCACGCACTGAGTAAAGTTTTATGACCTTCGTAGGCCTACGATTTCACATTATCAATCTGATATCTTTGATTTGTTTTACAACCAATGTGTCGAAAAAACTACTGATGGACGTTTCTTTCCGATCACGTATGTTATGTTTTGAAATGAAATATGATTGATATGCACATTATTGTTTTTATAAATTAAATGTTTGTAAGATGTTGAATTATTCAAAACGCTTGGGAATGTTCGGTGTTAATTCTCTCCAACTTTGTTTTTTTTAGTTGGCCTTTAACCTGTTTTGATTCGATCGCCACTGGTGAGTTTTTTATAAACAAAACTTACTTCTGTCCTTACCTAAGTATAAGCCTAATAAAGTTTTTACAATTTTAGAAAAAAAGAAATGAATGCTGAAATAAATATGGATCCCACAGTTTCTGCATAAGAAATAAGAATGTCACATCACATGTGTATGCCATTCAGAGGAGTTTTGTATCATTAATTAAACTAGTCTAAAATTAGGTACAATTTTGCCTTTTTAACATCCCCAGATCACGTGTTATTTGTGTGGGATCGCCCTACTTAATAAAGGATTTTACCTCAGAAAATATACGTCCAAGGGTCACGATATATCTGTTATCCAGACAATCAGAGTTTTGAAGAAACAAAGTACTGTTACATTGAACCACAACGCACTGAAAATACAAAATTCAAGTACATTCCCACGTGTAATGCATGGAAAAACATCTGAAATGAATATTACCTTTGATTACACTTTGTGTGTATTTTTGTGTGGTGTCTTTTTTCGGATGGGTTTTTTTCTTCTCGGATTTCTAAAACAAAAATAGTTGAATCAATAATTATAACTTGAATTTTTTACTATTAATTTTATCTTGCCGCATCGAATGGAAAAACAAATACATTATTATCATTTGAAAGGAAATAAGAATATGGGTCCACAAGACATCATACCCTGTGCACAGCACACTATATTAGCTCCATGTTTAGTAAACTGTAAAATACTGGTCAATATCGGAGTAGGGCATACATACAAAAGATTTTACCACTGACCATGTGTACACAGTTTCAAATTAATGTGAGCACAAGCTATCCTAAACAGATCTTCAATCTATATATCATTTGACCTCAGGATATAATTAGTTTTTGTAATCGACATGATATGTTCAATCTATACCGCCTCATATCTATATATCATCTGACCTCAGGATATAATTAGTTTTTGTAATCGACATGATATGTTCAATCTATACCGCCTCATATCTATATATCATCTGACCTCAGGATATAATTAGTTTTTGTAATCGACATTTATGTTCTATCTATACCGCCTCATATCTATATTTTATCTGACCTCAGGATATAATTAGTTTTTGTAATCGACATGATATGTTCAATCTATACCGCCTCATATCTATTTATCATCTGACCTCAGGATATAATTAGTTTTTGTAATCGACATTTATGTTCTATCTATACCGCCTCATATCTATATTTTATCTGACCTCAGGATATAATTAGTTTTTGTAATCGACATGATATGTTCAATCTATAACGCCTCATATCTATGTGTCATCTGACCTCAGGATATAATTTGTTTTCGCACATCAACATTATATGTTCAATCAACAAGATTCGAACTCTAGGTATCAGTTAACACATTAATGACACAACTACATACAGTGTTTAATGCATCTTAAAATATTCAACCTACTAGACTTTTCTAAGCAATACTACTCATCCTTAGATGTTTAGGAGAGATTTATTGAAAATATTAAAAAAGGTATGTAAAGCTGTAATACCACCATTGATTTCCCCCTATCAGTCTTTGTTAAATTTGCACTTTTAAAACATTATGCAGAATTTATCTTTGTTTCAAAAAAGGAAATACTTGGCATGAGTAAAGTTTTATCCTGTCCAGTTCTATCGAAAAAAAATCACATAATGTTTCACTGCATATAAAAAATAACCATCACTGGAAGTAAACCAATCAAATGTTCACCCTTTTTCTTCCTGTGTTCAAGCTTTAGTGACCATGTAACCTCAAGTTTAAAAAATATTCTATATAAACACCAAATAAAAAAATAATGGTGCTTTGAAACACCAAAAATATATGTCTATGACACAGATTTTCTTTTACTGCAATGAAATGTAGGATACATTTCCTACACTGTCAAGTTCAAGGGAATATTTTTTTTTCGAACCTTTTTCGTATGCAACCGGATGTGACGTACTATGATTTTGTGGTATTCCACATGAAAAAGACTTTTTTGTTGAATAAACTGAATGTTTTGTCATAATCAGTTTAATAGTTTGAGAGAAATCTAATATAAAGTAAGACGACATCTACGGCCTTTCGAACAGAAATTCTTTAAAAAATCCAAATCAAGCCGCATCATGATCGAATATAGTGTGGACCAATAAAAGATCAAACATGTATCTTATCTACCTACAATCAGTTGAATATGATACACAAGATGGCTCTAGGTTGCACTTTGTAAATACAGCCGTTTCTCAAACCACGCCTATTTTGGGGAGATATAAAATGTTTATTGATAATTAATTAAGTGTACGTACTGGTTCCCAGTTATGATCTCTATGTTTCATCTAATAGAGACATAATTTGGAAATGTTACCAGTAAATATACATATGCATATTGTTTATATTGAAATCTGTGGTAATCCTACAGTCAAGGTAAGGGTAGTTAAGAAATTTAGTGTTAGTTTAAACTCTTAGCATTTCATGGCATATAAACGTTGAAAATATGCCGCACAGCCCTATATTTTGACCTTTAAAAAAATAGTAGTGCATATGAACTTTCCATTCTAGGGTATAATTTTTTTCAAAACTTCATAGTAAAAGTGGTGCAGCTTTAGCCGTAAAAGGAGTTCCTACGGGAAATTGCATTGTCAATATTTACAGAAATGCAACCTCTAGGATAATAAATACCACTCATGGACCTGCTTGTCTTCATTGTAAGGTCACGTTTGGTCCATTTATACCTCTTATTTCCTCATTATTTCAACTTTTCAGGCCAGTAAATTAAAAAAATTTGGGTAATTTTCACTCATTTATGAAAGAAATGTCATACTAAATGAGTTATTGAAGTATTCAAGCTGACTGAACCATCCATATAAAATGTTACTGACACCATGGAGGTTTATATAAGTCTTTACGTAAAAATTAAATTTACGCCGCGTTCCAGAGAGGGACATAACAATCTTCCCTTTTAGTGAATAATTTATTGTAAATGCTTTAAAAAATAATTTCATTTACGTATAACTGTATATTTATTAAATCATTACTAAGAAAACGTTTTTTATTATAGCAAAATATAAGAAATAAGGAGAAAAAGTAAGAAAAAGCTCCCAAAATTCCTGATTGTGGCTTGCTCTGTCTATTAATATTCATGGTACAGCCTATTTCAAGGCAATTTTCTCATTAAAATGTTTTTGAGACTCAATTCAATCAAAATATTTCATTTTTGTAATATTTCACTGAAATAGCATGTCATTTTAACAAACAGAGTACACATAGGGTCAAAGGTGAATGTGCAGTTTCAAATATTAGGTGTAATACCACCATTGATTTCCCCTATAAGTCTTTGTTAAATTTGCACTTTAAAAAAAATGTGTAGAATTTATCTTTGTTTAAAATAAAGAAATACTTCTTGGCATGAGGAAAGTTTTATCCTGTCCAGTTATATAGGAAACATTCACATAATGTTTCATTGCATATAATTAGAAAATAACCATCACTGTAGGTTAACAAGTCCTGCCTATAGAACTGTGAGACAAGAACATTTGCCAAAATATTATTGTTCTTGACCAAATAATTTTAAACTTTTTCATTTACTTAAAGCAAAATCAAAATCAATCACAATTAAACAGTGTAACTATCTGAAATATGCTTGGAAAATTAGGTCACGTATTGTGAATTAATTGTACCTTTATTATATTATGTATTGTTCTCTGCTATATGTTGTTTTGTCACATTGTATATACTTGTTTATGTATTGCCATAGCATATTATTTATGCTTTCGCAAATAAAATATTCATTCATTCAATTCATTCAAATGTTCACCCTTTTTCTTCCTGTGTTCAAGCTTTAGTAACAATGTAAATAAAGGCAACTGTAGTATACCGCTGTTCGAAATTCATAAATCGATTGAGAAAACAACAAATCCGGGTTACAAACTAAAACTGAGTGAAAAACATCAAATATAAGAGGAGAACTACGACACATCAGAAACACAACACTAAAATATAACACACACCGAAACGAACTATAATAGAACAATAGGCATTTTCCTGACTTGGTACAGGACATTTAAAAAAAATTATGGGTTAAAGCTGGTTTTGTGGCTAGCCAAATCTCCCGCTTTTATGGCAACGTTAAATCTAACATTAAAATGACAACATTACATGACAGGATTACAATACAAATACAAAGAACATATAGGACAGAGAAACATAAAAATAATAGCTATCAAAAGGTACCAGGTTTATAATTAAATACACCAGACGCTGAAGATAAAAAAAGTTCGAAAGTCAAAGAAAGACTTCAAGTTTCCAAAATATTCTATAGAAACACCAAATAAAAAAATAATGATGCTTTGAAACACACAAGATACAGATGGGTGCGGTCCTAACCTTGACAAAAGTTAACTTAGAGTTAACTTGTTGACTGCTTTCTAAGTTAACTTGAGAATTTTTAAGCAGTCAAGCAAGTTAACTTCGTCGTTGGTGGACCAGACCTACGGTCTGCTTTTTTAGGACTGCTGCAGACCTATCGACAAGTCTGCTCCAGACCAGACCTGTGGACAAGTCTGCTTTTGACCAGTCCTGAGGACAGGTCTGCCCCAGACCAGACCTGTGGACAAGTCTGCTTTTGACCAGTCCTAAGGACAGGTCTGCCTCAGACCAGACCTGTGGACAGGTCTGCTCCTGACCAGACCTGAGGACAGGTCTGCTTTTGACCAGACCTGTGGACAAGTCTGCTATTGACCAGACCTGAGGACAGGTCTGCTTATGACAGATTATCGTTATAAGAGTTTTCATATCAGACTTGAGCTTTCATTAAAATATGTGAACAACATTCGCATTGTTTTTCCACAGATATCATTTATTATTTACTCGCTAGACTCTACTAGATATTATACAAATGCTATCTTTTATTTGATATATATGTATTTTTATATAAATAAAAAATGGCTATACGATCACACAGAGTTTTTTTTATTAGAAGGCGGATAGAAAGGTTATCCAACGCATCGGAACAATATTCTTATATCACGGGATATCGACAACATTGTCTACGTTACTTCGTTCCCCGTTGTTTACCTGTCCCTTCCTAAATTTTACTTTATGCATAAATTTATACTTGCATGGATATTTCATTGATATTCAACTTGTTTGCATTGGATTTACTATTCTATTTCCCGCAGAATATTCTAACAGAAATTGTACAGTGTCCGTAAGCATACGATGTGGTAAAACTATCAACAATCTCGTCAAATTCGTCAGATTTATCGAGAGATTTTGCCGATATTTATATGGGACGTCATAAAATTATACTCAATGCGCACTTTAATGAAATAGTTGCCACTTGACGTTTAACTATAAACAAAATCAATCAACCGACATAATAGATTCCAAGAAGAGAACCTCGTATACTTTTTTTTTATTAAATCATTGTAAATAGTACAAATGAATTCAGACATGTCAGTGTTGGTACTTTGATGATGTGGCATAATAGTTTTGTTTTACACTACACCATCATGAACTCCTATATATGATGTGACTGTTATTATAAATAAAGAGATGAAATTCTGACATTCTCAATTTATTCAGAATATTTTTTGCATTAATGGTTTTCCAATATTATTGATTACGTGTACATTTACGGTCCTACTAAAATGTGAACAGGAGCGCCAGGAGAAGACATTAAGGCGCTCGGTACAATGGTATTCGGGTATATAGATTTGCAAATAAAAGTGCACATATGATCAGTTTTGGTCAAATAGATTTGTTTTCCAAGTCAGCATGAGGTATTAAAACTACTGAAATTTTGTTACGTATCAATATTTTGAATAAAAGGAGGACACGCTGGTATCCTAAATTTATGGGAACAAAAATTTGTTGTTATTAAATTGCAATATTGCTGTCCATTGTCATGATTATATTATACAATGATTCCTGACATAAAAAATATGGCTGATTAATACTATGCGGGTACGTCATGGTGTATATAGATTTACAAATTAAAGTGCACATATGGTCAGTTTTGGTAATGCGGTCAAATAATTCTGTTGTACAAGTCAGCTGGAGGTATCAAAACTACTGAAATTTTGTTACGTATCAATATTTTGAATAAAATGAGGACATGCTGGTATCCTAAATTTATGTGAACAAAAATTTGTTATTATTATATTGCAATATTGCTGTCCATTGTCATGATTGTATTATACATTGATTCTGGCATAAAAAATATGGCTGATTAACTATGCGGGTATATAGATTTACAAATTAAAGTGCACAAATGGTCAGTTTTGGTGGATGCGGTCAAATAATTTTGTTGTACAAGTCAACTGGAGGCATTAAAACTACTGAAATTTTGTTACGTATCAGTATTTTAAGTTAAAAGAGGACATGCTGGCACCCTTAATTTAGGTGAACAAAAATTTGTTGTTATTATATTGCAATATTGCTGTCCATTGTCATGATTGTATTATACATTGAATCCTGACATTAAAAATAAGGCTGATTTACTATGCTGGTATATAGATTTACAATTTAAAGTTCACATATGGTCAGTTTTGGTAATGTGGTCAAATAATTTTGTTGTACAAGTCAGCTGGAGGTATCAAAACTACTGAAATTTTGTTACGTATCAATATTTTGAATAAAATGAGGACATGCTGGTATCCTAAATTTATGCGAACCAAAATTTTTTGTTATTATATTGCAATTTTGCTGTCCATTGTCATGATTGTATTATACATTGAATCCTGACATCAAAAATGTGGCTGATTTACTATGCGGGTATATAGATTTACAAATTAAAGTGCACATATGGTCAGTTTTGGTGGATGCGGTCAAATAATTTTGTTGTACAAGTCAACTGGAGGTATCAAAACTACTGAAATTTTGTTACGTATCAGTATTTTTAGTAAAAAGAGGACATGCTGGTATCCTAAATTTATGCAAACCAAATTTTTTTGTTATTATATTGCAATTTTGCTGTCCATTGTCATGATTGTATTATACATTGAATCCTGACATAACAAATATGGCTGATTAACGATGCCGGTATATAGATTTACAAATTAAAGTGCACATATGGTCAGTTTTGGTGGATGCGGTCAAATAATTTTGTTGTACAAGTCAACTGGAGGTATCAAAACTACTGAAATTTTGTTACGTTTCAATATTTTGAATAAAATGAGGACATGCTGGTATCCTAAATTTATGCGAACAAAAATTTGTTGTTATTATATTGCAATATTGCTGTCCATTGTCATGATTGTATTATACATTGAATCCTGACATAAAAAATATGGCTGATTTACTATGCGGGTATATAGATTTACAAATTAAAGTGCATATATATGGTAAGTTTTGGTGGATGCGGTCAAATAATTTTGTTGTACAATGCAACTGGAGGCATTAAAACTTCTGAAATTTTGTTACGTATCAGTATTTTAAGTAAAAAGAGGACATGCTGGCACCCTTAATTCAGGTGAACAAAAATTTGTTGTTATTATATTGCAATATTGCTGTCCATTGTCATGATTGTATTATACATTGAATCCTGATATTAAAAATAAGGCTGATTTACTATGCTGGTATATAGATTTACAATTTAAAGTTCACATATGGTCAGTTTTGGTAATGTGGTCAAATAATTTTGTTGTACAAGTCAGCTGGAGGTATCAAAATTACTAAAATTTTGTTACGTATCAATATTTTGAATAAAATGAGGACATGCTGGTATCCTAAATTTATACGAACCAAATTTTTTTGTTATTATATTGCAATTTTGCTGTCCATTGTCATGATTGTATTATACATTGAATCCTGACATCAAAAATGTGGCTGATTTACTATGCGGGTATATAGATTTACAAATTAAAGTGCACATATGGTCAGTTTTGGTGGATGCGGTCAAATAATTTTGTTGTACAAGTCAACTGGAGGTATCAAAACTACTGAAATTTTGTTATGTATCAGTATTTTAAGTAAAAAGAGGACATGCTGGTACCCTTAATTTAGGCGAACACAAATTTGTTGTTATTATATTGCAATATTGCTGTCCATTGTCATGATTGTATTATACATTGAATCCTGACATTAAAAATAAGGCTGATTTTCTATGCTGGTATATAGATTTACAATTTAAAGTTCACATATGGTCAGTTTTGGTAATGTGGTCAAATAATTTTGTTGTACAAGTCAGCTGGAGGTATCAAAACTACTGAAATTTTGTTACGTATCAATATTTTGAATAAAATGAGGACATGCTGGTATCCTAAATTTATGCGAACCAAAATTTTTTGTTATTATATTGCAATTTTGCTGTCCATTGTCATGATTGTATTATACATTGAATCCTGACATAAAAAATATGGCTGATTAACTATGCGGGTATATAGATTTACAAATTAAAGTGCACATATGGTCAGTTTTGGTGGATGCGGTCAAATAATTTTGTTGTACAAGTCAACTGGAGGTATCAAAACTACTGAAATTTTGTTACGTTTCAATATTTTGAATAAAATGAGGACATGCTGGTATCCTAAATTTATGCGAACAAAAATTTGTTGTTATTATATTGCAATATTGCTGTCCATTGTCATGATTGTATTATACATTGAATCCTGACATAAAAAATATGGCTGATTTACTATGCGGGTATATAGATTTACAAATTAAAGTGCATATATGGTCAGTTTTGGTGGATGCGGTCAAATAATTTTGTTGTACAAGTCAACTGGAGGCATCAAAACTACTGAAATTTTGTTACGTATCAGTATTTTAAGTAAAAAGAGGACATGCTGGTACCCTTAATTTAGGCGAACAAAAATTTGTTGTTATTATATTGCAATATTGCTGTCCATTGTCATGATTGTATTATACATTGAATCCTGACATTAAAAATAAGGCTGATTTACTATGCTGGTATATAGATTTACAATTTAAAGTTCACATATGGTCAGTTTTGGTAATGCGGTCAAATAATTTTGTTGTACAAGTCAGCTGGAGGTATCAAAACTACTGAAATTTTGTTACGTATCAAAATTTTGAATAAAATGAGGACATGCTGGTATCCTAAATTTATGCGAACCAAAATTTTTTGTTATTATATTGCAATTTTGCTGTCCATTGTCAGGATTGTATTATACATTGAATCCTGACATAAAAAATATTGCTGATTTACTATGCGGGTATATAGATTTACAAATTAAAGTGCATATATGGTCAGTTTTGGTGGATGCGGTCAAATAATTTTGTGGTACAAGTCAACTGGAGGCATCAAAACTACTGAAATTTTGTTACGTATCAGTATTTTGAGTAAAAAGAAGACATGCTGGCACCCTTAATTTAGGCGAACAAAAATTTGTAGTCATTATTTAAATGAATTAAACTATTGCTGATTGTGGCTGCATAGTTCAAGGATGTATAACTAACAAGGACGTATACACCTAACATCAAATATACTTCTTTTCAAAAATATACATAATATGATTGAATTTGATCTCGGAATATATATATACAATGTATATTCAGTGCCTGTTATCATTGTAACCGAGATCGTTTTTATAATAGATAGATTGTCAGATCACAGATAAATTTGTGTTACGTTCTGTGCGTACTTATTTTCAATTATTTGTGTTTAATCCTGTTCATAAAACGGAAGTATTAATTTTCAAATTACTTTATTTTCGATGTTTCTACTGCGAAACAAAGATATTAAAATTTTTTTTTTTAAATCAACGAAGAGCGGTCCTGGTTACAAGTTAACTTAGTGTTGACCAGACAAGTCAAAAGTTAACTTGGGAACAGGTCTGGTTTTGATCGGATTTGTTCGAGCAGAAGTTAACTTTGTGGCAGGACCGGTTTCCAAGTTAACTTAGGTTAACTTTATGACAGGACTGGTTCCGAAGTTAACTTATGTTAACTTATGACAGGACTGGTTCGAAGTTAACTTATATCAATAGCGGACCTGTTTCCAAGTTAACTTTTTGGCAGACATAAAAACAGTCCTAGGTCCAAGTCCGCTTTTCAAGTTAACTAGATTTTGGTCCTAGGACTGGTCAGAGCAGTCCTACATTCGGTCACAGGTTAACTTTGACCAGTCCAAATGACTGGTTATCAAGTTAACTTGCTGTACAGGTTAGGAGTGCACCCATCTGTATATGTCTATGACACAGATTTCTTTTACTGCAATGAAATGCACGATAAACTTATTAAAACTGTCAAATTCAAGGGAATATTTTTTTCGACCCTTTTTCGTATGCAACCGGATGTGATGTACTATGATTTGGTGGTATTATATGGAACGCCGGAACTGTCTGATAGTGTAAATATTTAATGTGTTTTGTGGCTCTGCCTTTACGTCCTGTCATTTCTTCTTTATGTTATGTGCATATGCCTTTATTTCCTGACATGGCATCTCTGTGTTATGTCAAATTAGCAATTTGTTTGGTCAAACAGTAGTATGATATGGCATTGCTAAACTTTGTTGTGTAAAATGTGCATTACATTATGCTGTAACTACTATATATTCTGTGAATACTTCGAACCTTTATGATCAACCACCTTTACATTCTCGCATATTTTATCTATGTTGTGTCTATTCTTCTTTTACGTAAGTCAGTTAATAATTGCGTCCTGTCTCAAGTGTTATTGTTATGTCAAATGTTCTAAACGTTTTGTTTTGATACACCTTTGTTCTCTGTAAATCTCATGATATTATAGTCTTTTGGCGTTATGTTGTGTTTATACATATGTATCTCCAGTGAAAAAAAAACAACACATCATGGTATAGTTCCTATGCGTTTTGCCGAACAATTGATACTCTCTGTGAGCATTCATTACGTCATGTGCAAATGCCATTTACATTATGTGCAAACAACTAATACGTTTTGTGCAAACCTCGTTTACCTTATGTGCAAACATCGTTCACCCTATGTGCAAACATCGTTTACCTTATGTGCAAACACCTATTACGTTATGTGCAAATACCTATTAAGTTATGTATAAAAACTACATCATTATGTGCAAACACTATTACGTTATGTGCAAATACCGCTTACATTATGTGCAAACACCATGTAAGTTATGTGCAAATGCCTATTACATTATGTCCAAACATCTATTACGTTATGTCCAAACACCTATTACGTTATGTGCAAACACCTATTACGTTCTAGATCTGGTAAACGCTTTTTTGACACAGATTAAAACAAAACGCATCAATGATATGCATTTTGAAAATGAAGAAAATTAAAAGTTTGACCTTTCTAACAAACTGTGGATTTTTATAATTATATTGATTGGTGTAAAAATGCTATATACATACAATGTATCTAGTTTTATGGGAAATTATTTTGCTCTACTTTAAGCCCGCGTCACACTGTCCCGATTTTTATATACGATGGACACCCGAATGCGAAAATTGTAAGTTCGTACGAAGTTGTTCCCGATCTCGTTAAAATACCAAAAAGTGACCGAAGTAAGTACGATGAATAACGAAGTCTATACGATGGTGCCGAAAATATATACGATAGCAAAAGATGGACATACGAAGGTTAACCGAAGACGGGTATTTAAGCTTCATATCTTAGCCGAAGGCTACACGATGGATTACGAACGGTACACGATAGATTACGATGATGGCGAGATGGCCATACGATGTCTAAAAGACGTCGTGTACAGCTTACGATTCATTTAAATTATAGGCGGGAAATCGGTCTTTTTGTCTAACTCTTATAAAACTTAGTTTATTATCCCCTCGCCTACTACATGTAAGTTGCGTGTAGATAAAATTGTTATGGACACTCTAGAACCAAAATGCTCAAAACTTGGTATGGTGTTACTCGTTAAGAATATCTTAAGCGCTATTGACTTTAAAGTTCAACGGTCAAGGTCACAGTGGCAGTTGTACTACAAGGTAATATCACCCTTGTGGACACTCTAAAACCAATATGCCTCAAAAGATTTTAACCACATTTGGTATATTGTTCCTCCTTGTAATGATCTGACATTTTTTACGTTCAAGGCCAAAGGTCAAGGTCATGCAGATGGACTTGTTTTTTCTCCTTCAAATAGCATAATACACAGGAAATTGGTTGCTCATTTTTTTACCTGCTGGTTCTAAAGACAATATTAAAGGTATTTCCAGTTACTGATTGTTTTGGTTGATTTCTAAAGAAATAGTTTATGTATCAAATATGCATATTCAATTTACCATTTTCTGCATGTGTCATATACAAATATAGTGTCCATATTTGTCCCCAATATGTTACATACGAGGGGTTGCCACGCTCGGCATTGCCTCGTTGAACTGTGAAATGTGTGCACTAGTCTGAATAATCACCCATAATTATGCCCATGTTTACTGATCTATCTTAAGGGGTAACGGGTTCGTTGGTCCCTTTTATTCAAAAAGAGCTCTTTCCAGGAGAATATCATAATAATATAGACAAAAGGAAGGATGTGGGGAAAGCAACAAATGCGGCAAAATATGACATATAGAAAACAAAATGTTTATGGAGTAAACATTCGTGGGACAACAACTCAGACGATCATAAAAAATCAGAATAATGAAGAAAAAGTTGGTTTTCCTATATACGTGTGCCTGCAGTGTTGGTGTACGAGGCGCGTTTATGATTTTCATTATGTTACTTGATATGAAAAATTGACAAAAAATAATATTTTACTTGTAAAAGTAAATCCTGAGCCTGTAATAGCTGCTCTTCTTTTCCATTTGAATTAATAGAAACAACGCTGTCGCCTTTCTTGTTCTCATAGAATCATATGATGTAAGCTCCGTGTTTTGTGAACGTCTTTCTTCGTATTAGACTGATCAGTGCATATCGCGCATGGCACTTTAAATGTATTTAAGCGCGAAAATTAACTTACATTTAGCTGGATTTATTGCCTTCGTAGTTCAATCTTGTCGCCTTCGTACTTTTATTCGATGGCAACACGACGGGATTACGAGATCTTCACGAAGTCGTGTTGCCATCGTAAGACCTTTGGGTAACTTCGTGATTCACTCGTGTAGACATCGTAATGTCAAAACTGCCCGATGGTAACGATGGAAACACGAATGCAATACGATGTTCAAAGATGCATTCCCGGTGACATTACGATGGTGAGGATGGTGATACGAACTCAATACGAACCCTCAACATCGGACGCACCTTCGGGGATTTTTTAACATGTTAAAAAAATTAGAACCCTTCCCGAAGTTTTCCCCGAAGGCTAGAAAAAGTGGCCGATGGTTCTACGATGGTTAAAGATGGCACTACGAATAGCCCGATCTGGATACGATCAGTCCCGATTTTGAACATTTCCATAATCGTGTTGCCATCGGCGTAAAAATCGGGACAGTGTGACGCGGGCATTAAGATTGTGCGTTATGCATCCATGCTTTGAAAATTTGTTCACTTTACTTGTTGAAAATTTTAACAAATATACAGACACGACTCTAGTTTCCAAGAGGTGCAACCGAAAGGAACAATACGATAAAAAAACGAAGATGTGGTACGAATGTCAATGTGACAACTCTTCACAAGAGATCAGGATGATTTGTTATTACTCTCCCAGTAGGGTTTTCACCTAGCGAAAAACGTCTACTAGATTAATGCTACAAATGTAATGACGTCTCCCACGATTCATGTAGCAGCTAAGGAATTCTACAAAATGTTTAAGATTTTATTTTCGTTCATTTCCTTTAACAGTTGTGAATATTATTCTGAATAACCTTCCTAAGACTTATTATTTCCTCCGTCCCTGACAAGGCGTGTTGAGACGGGTGGGTGTCCTGAAAAGGGGTGGTCAGGTGACCCGCCCCTCTTATCTGACAAATTTTTTTTAACTAACAGGGATGTTACAAAAAGCTGCATTTTCTCTAAAAAACTATTTTTTTAATATTAAAAACTGCCTTATCCTGTAATCCACAAAAATGACGCGTACACATATTTCTTCTGAATGAAAGGGTTATCAGCCTTGTTTCACCTTCACTGGTCATACTCGAAATTAAATCCCGCAACTTGAAACTCCAGATAATGACTTTCATTTATCCGTATTTGGTCCGGTAACTTTTCGAACCGTGTCATGAAGAACGATACAAAATATACATATTCTAGTAAATTGTTATTGTTTTCTTCTATTATTTTTTTTTTTTATAAGTGATGTGCATATCGTTTATTTTGTTGTCTACAAGAATAAATAATTAATTTCGTTGCTAAAATGGTCATCATAACATAATTTTCCCTTTAAATTTCAGAAAAAACTGACTATCTATAACAAAGATGTGGTATGAATGCCAATGAGACAATTCTCCACGAGAGAACAAATGACAAAGAAATAAATAACAATAGATCTCCTTATGGCTTTTAACAAAAAAAAACCTTACCGCATAGTCAGCTAATCTATTTATTTTTTACCCCATTTAATTTAAAAAAAAAAAAATGGTTACAGTTAAGTAATTCGCTTTTATCCTACAATTAGCTAGTTATTGTATACAAATAACAGGTAAACAACATTTTTTTTTTGGTTTGTTTGTACATGTACAAATAAATTTTCCTGCTACCCGCTTCCATGTTGATCAATCGGTAATATGGATATTTCTTTCTGGGTAATAGTTCATTTTGGGGTTTTCTTCGAGTCCGCGTTTCAATAATTGTAAAATTCAGACACAATGGTTAAGATTTAAACAACTTATGATCAAATACCAGGTGTAAATTGTAAACAATATATGTACATTGTCAGAAATATAAAATGTATTAGTTCTCGCTGAGAAACAGGAGAAAATTCGGCAAGCCTCGCTTTTCGTCCTGTTTCTAAAGCTCGTACACATACATTTCACGTTTACCGACAAAGTACATTTATAATCCCAATACATTATTCCACAGTTGTAACGTTGATATGAATTTATCTTTTTGTTCAATATTTCAACGAATATCGTCATATAAATTAGAAACATCAACTTATTGTCCGAACGGAGAGTCATAAATTCAATGAATATCATTGCGGGATATACGGTATAAACGGTAAGCTTCGAGGCGTTTAGTTATGAACGCGAATGGTTCGATAACTATAATAGCTAAATACACAATTAAGCCAAATGTTCATAAAAGGGATTTGCTGCACATCATTATTCTGAGAAATCTTATTTTAAAAAATATAAAATTTCATACAAATATATTCTATTGGATCTAAATGTTATCATTCTAAAATATGTTTTGACAGTTTCCGTTAAATATTGCCATTTTTAGATATATCGGTCCCCCTTTTCTCGGCTACTGTTAAAGCGAGACGTTGTTTTTTTTTATTAATAGCTAGCGAGGCATGAAGTTCATATGATTCAATCCAAATTATCCTCAAAGTGCGGAAACAATCTTGTCTGAATTGATGCAATCTTGTTCGTCTTGAAATCGACGTAACATATTTAGTCAAAATTATTTTAAAAAATCACCTATATAACGAAAAGAAAACTGTGGCAGACTTTAACACGAAAGGGAAGACTTAAATTCTTCTGTAATTTTCCTGCTACTGATTATAAATTAAGAAAGTTCACTTGTCATGTTTTGTATTGTTGGAATTTCGGAACCCTCTTGTTCATCCGTTTAAAGCACCATGAAACAATTGCCAGCTAACTCCCAAAAATCTTTAAATGTGCAGTATGTCATTGATCCGATTTGAGTTCTCAAAATGAATCAAGATAAAATAAGGATAATAATACATTTGTAAAAAATATAAAACCCTTGTTATGTTTTATTACTTTTTGAGAACATCTATATGGTAAAGATATGAATCAAAGTACTGAAGTACTGAACATCGGATGACCGCAAGTTCTTGTAGACGGTCACAAGTACTTGTCTCAGAAAACCAAATCACATCTCTTTACCTGAAAGTGACGTTAAAGTACAGATATATATTTTTTCTGTGCGTGGATGATAAATTCAACCTCATCGTAGAATTGATACAAATCAGTAAACTCTGGTTTTTATTTGTTATACATTATTTTAATATTTGTAAATTACAGTTACATGTATATATAATTTTCATCCATTTGTATATCATTCTATTGCACTATATTAATTATAGTGCTGTGCAAGTGCATGGTGGACACTCTTCTGTAATAATTCGATTTTCTAATAGATTGAATTTGAGTGGGCATTCATATTTTCCAGCAAAACATTCAATGTTCCACGCAGAGAGAGGGAGCAAAGACAGACAACTTTGTATGGGAGATTGCAAACGTTCTTTCTTCCGCATGCGGTAACACACTTTTCTTTACGTGTGTATGAATATTAAAGATTTTTTACTTTATTTATGTTTCTAACGAGTTTAACGACATTTTCATATTATTAATTTATGTTCAAAAAATATATTTTTAGGAGTATCCATTTGAAATGAATTAACAAGTGATAAGGAATGTAATTTTGCACTCGATAATGTCCGCATATTTATTATTATCATGTTTACAGATCGGTTACAATCTAAAAACGAAGTTTACGTAATGGAAATTTAGGCGACAGCAATACACATGAATGCCCGCACGGTCATCCGATGTAAAATGAATAGAGAAGTTGTTCATTAAGATATCATTAGATAAACAAAGACACGGACCTAATTTTTTTCTCTTTTTGATTTCTCATTCAATGACCAGTGGCGGAACCAGAATTTTTTAAAATGATGGAGCTGCGTTTGTTGGTTCTATAAGCAGTTTGATTAAGAGCAGGCTCGGGACTCAGTTTTGCCAAAACTCCCTGCTAATTAAAAAAAAAATACAAGATAAGAGGTGGCGAGAAAATATCTTCGTCCTCGGTCAATATAATCTGAAAAGACGCATATATAATGACCTTGTCAAATATTTAAAGTCTATAATCCATAAATGTAATTCGGCGCCTTCCAAAACCATATGTTATGATTATGTATGCAAGATATGGCGACCTATGAAATGACCCGCTTGGTGCAGATGAAAGAGAACATTACATAAATAAGCCGTTAGTGCTCTCGTTTGAATTGTTTTACATAATCTTTTCGGGGCCTTTTATGGTTGACTATGCGGTATGGGCTTTGCTCATTGTTGAAGGCCGTACGGTGAACTATAGTTGTTAATTTCCGTGTTATTTTGGTCTCTTGTGGAGAGTTGTCTCATTGGCAATCATACCACGTCTTCTTTTTCTATATCAACTTATTTTCCGTTCACATTTTCCGTAAAGAAATGAGGTTGCATTTTGTTTTTTACATGTAGCTTTTTTTTTATTCAAATAACAGGGCAGAGCTTTTAGTTTCAGTCGATATACACGCCATCTTGAAATAATTACTTGTCACATATAAATTCTGTTTGGTTGCTTCATGATGTGGCTGATATTCAGCAACAACTATTGGCTTAAATAAGATAAATAATTACAGACTGTTCTCTTCTGAGGATATAAAGCCATCAAATGCCGGAAAATTAACTTTGTGTATTACATTTCAGATCAAATGTTATTAATTCATGGTCGTTTTATTATGCATATATTACACACTGAAACTGAGAAATATCAATCATTTATACGTCTTTATTTGCATTGCTAATCTGCAATATGCACGATTTGTTTGCTAACCAATGTTCCTGTAAAATGTTTTCAAAAATGCATTAAATGTATTTTATGACTTTTGTCAATCTAGGCACACCTCCAGAGAGATACACCTCGAGAATCGTGTCTATATATTTGTAAATATCTTAATTTTCAACAAGTAAAGTGAACAAAATATAAAAAGAATGGATGTATAACGCACACACTTTAAGTAGAACAAAAAACTAAATATTTATATAACATTTTTATATCAATCAATATATAAAAATACTACATTTCCAATACTAAATCAACAACCCGATGCACACATATTAACTTCAGTTCACATTCAGCATCCAATGGATTTTACCTTAAAAAAGTTCAGAGCTTTTTAGAAAGCTAAAACTTATAATTTTCTTAATTTTCAAAGTGTATATCACTGATGCGTTTTGTTTTAATCTGTGTCAAAAAAGCGTTTACTAGAACGTAATAGGTGTTTGCACATAACGTAATTGGTGTTTGTACATAAAGTAATAGGTCTTTGCACCTAACGTAATAGATGTTTGGACATAATGTAATAGGCATTTGCACATAGCGTAATCAGTGTTTGCACATAATGTAAGCGGTATTTGCACATAACTTAATAGGTATTTCCACATAATGATGTAGTTGTTATACATAACTTAATAGGTATTTGCACATAACGCAATAGGTGTTTGCGCATAAGGTAAACTATGTTTGCACATAGGGGGAACGATGTTTGCACATAAGGTAAACGAGGTTTGCACAAAACGTATAAGTTGTTTGCACATAATATAAATGGCATTTGCACATGACGTAATGAATGCTCAAAGAGAGTATCAATTGTTCGGCAAAACGCATAGGAACTATACCATGATGTGTTGTGTTTTTCACTGAAGATACATATGTATAAACACAACATAACGTCAAAAGACTATAATATCATGAGGTTTACATAGAACAAAGGTGTATAAAAACAAAACGTTTAGAACATTCGGCATAACAATCACATTTGAGACAGGACACAATTTTTAACTGACTTACGTAAAAGAAGAATAGACACAACATAGATAAAATATAAGAGAATGTAAAGGTGGTTGATCATAAAGTTTCGAAGTATTCAAAGAATATATAGTAGTTAAAGTATGATGTAATGCCTATTGTACACAACAAACTTTAACAATGACATATCATACTACTGTTTGACAAAACAAATAACTAATTTGACATAGCACAGATATATCGTGTCATGAAATACAGACATTTGCACATAACATAAAGAAGAAACGACAGGACGTAAAGACAAAGCGACAGAACACATTAAATATGTACACTATAAGACAGTTCCGGCGTTCCATAGTATTACACCTAAATAATCTTAAACCTGTACGGTCACACACTATAGCCTATTGAATTGTTCAAGTGATACAGTTAGCTTATCCGGACAGAGCACACTGGGGCAATGCAAAGGAATAAGACCTTCATGGGCATTGTATAAAATCTTCAGATGTAAGTTGAAAAAAAAAAATCCTAGTACTGAAATTCAGAATAAAATAATACTTATCTACAAACAATTATATTGCGTACAAAAATAAAAGAGCAAATGCGTATGGACGATTCTGGACCCCACTACATAAAATAATTTCTTGACTTATTATCGTTTATATTTTAAATTATACTGTAGTAAACAGTTGATATATGTATTTAACCTTATGCATATACATTCATGCATACTAAAGGTAAGATTTAAGTGACTGTGTGTTAAAAGTTAGTACAATTGTGAGCGTGAGTAGACTTTTTCAGTAACTTTATTCTTATATGATAAATACGAATTAGAAAAACAAATGGATTGTCTTGTACATATTATTCAATGTTTGCCCCAAAATAAATAGTAAGTAGTTGAGTTTCAGGGCATTGTAAATCCTGACTCAAATCCTGAAAACAAATAAAAGATTTAAAAAAAACGCTTGTATTGCCGATAAGCATTTTTTTCGGCAAAAAATTATCCGTATATATTTCGATACGATTTAAAATGGGACTTTTGCTATTTTATAAATTAAAAAAAATAAGCCTTACATAACTTGTAAGTTCTTCCTTTTCTTTTGTCTTGATATCTTGTATTGATCTTTTCAACTTTGGTACCTCGGAAGACTTCCCAGTCATTGAAAAGGACACTGTACCAGGCTTCACGCTACCTTGCGCTGGAGACGTTGTAGGATCATCAGATTTCTTGATGTAGCTAGGCACATACTTATTCTTTCCTGACAATGCAAAATAAAATGTTAAATTGAAACATAAGCGACGCCATGTTAAAACGATAAATATGCCTTTTTGCAAGCCCTTTCAAAGCTAAAATACTTGTAAATAGAATATATGGATTGGGTATTAAAATGAATACAGATTTGACCGCAAAATTAGTTTTTCTCTTGATATAAAATAGCTATAAGATAATAATTCATGGTTCACTAAGCAACCTCATATTTGTGCAGGGAGTTAACCAAAATTTAATTCAATTATAACTGCTTTAAAGGGTCATTAGCTACGAGATATAAAAAAATATGATGTTTTTGGTTCAATCATTAATGCAAATGAAATAGTGAAATAATATTTCACTTTTAGCAGCCAGTTTGGTTCAATTGTGTCTGTCAAAATAAGCTTAGAAAGATCAATGATGAATTATTCACTTGCATGTGAATAATTCAACCTCATTGAATCCGTATTCATGTGTTCTTCAATCTTCACCACTTAGCTAGAGAGGGATAAAGCATAAAGTAGGAGAGTTCAGCTATTAAAGTCAACATTGAAAGTGAAACAAGGGTAAGCCATTTGGTTGACTGATTAGATTTAAAAAAAATGTTTCTTATACAAGTAACAACAAAGATTAACATATGTTTTTGTTGTTCGTGTGTTTCTTTGTCAATTGTATTCTCCAATTTATTTATATTGTAGTCTAGTGATGTTGAGTTGTCATTTTAATGTTATATTTCACATGGCTATCAAAGGGGAGGTTCGGCATGCCACAAAACCAGGTTCAACCCGCCATTTTTTTCTTTAAAAATGTCCTGTACCAAGTCAGGAATATGGCCATTGTTATATTATAGTTTGTTTCTGTGTGTGTTACATTTTAACGTTGCGTCGTTTGTTTTCTCTTATTTTTAGTGTAAATTCACATTGCGATAAGACGTGTCACGGTACTTGTCTATCCCAAATTCATGTTTTTGGTTTTGATGTTATATTTGTTATTCTCGTGGGATTTTGTCTGATGCTTGGTCGTTTCTGTGTGTGTTACATTGTAGTGTTGTGTCGTTGTTCTCCTCTTATAATTAATGTGTTTCCCTCAGTTTTAGTTTGTTACCCCGATTTTGTTTTTTGTCCATGGATTTATGAGTTTGAACAGCGGTATACTACTGTTGCTTTTATTTAACCTATAATATGGAATCAAATAGACTTTGAAAAATCCAATTGCACGTGTTTGCTATCTAATTATATCTACGTTTATGCCTACATCGGGTTATATGACCGTATACACACGAAAACTGATACATATCATCGAGTCTATGCATCTTAACTTGTTTATTTTTAGACATATAATAATTTTGATATACCTTATAGCATATTAATTATAAATCAAATATAAGAATTTGAGTAAAATCGGTGGTAATGAATTTTACAGCTATTGTCCTTTTAAAGCAATATAAACAATTGCCTTATATCAAAAGCCTTTTACAATAAGACAAAACGCAAATGTCATTTAGGAGGATGTAACTAAAATATCTTGATTGATTCAGTCTAATAGTAACCTTGCTTTGACACATTTCCGCAAGGAAAGGAGAGGGGCGTAAGGAGTTATGACCCTAAAAAAGGAAAACAGTGACATAGGTAAGTATTACTTGTTTTTATATAATTTATATTTAGTTACGGAATACCAGTACTGTACTTGAAGTATTGCCACAATCGAATTCGCGTTGTTTCGGCTACAAATCTGTTAATACTGTACCGTTATTCCTTTTCTAAAGCTTAGCTATTATATGTTGTAAACTGTTCAATATAACACTTCTGAAATATTAGGGATATATTTATTGTATCTTGCAAAGTTGTTGCAAATGTCTCAAACTGTCCACCGTGCAATTACGGCAAACGTTATTCAACCACTAATGTTATAACATGTCATATTACATTTGCTTTTAATAATGACAATACAAAAGCATTGACACAGCAATAAGCTGAATAAATTGCATTCTGAACAAAAAGCGTCATTCATGGATTAGTTATGATGCTGCAAACATCCATCAATGGTTTCACTATACAAAATGTAATCTGTAACGTTGCACCTTCAGAAACCAAATTAATTGCAGACTGACTTTTTTCCAGGGGACTTTATGTTTTCAATTTAAATACCTTCTTTTCACATTTTTTTTACATTGTATTACTCAATCCAAGACAAAAACAATTCAAACGAAATTGTTCCAAATAGAATTTACAAAAACAATAGTTTATAAGAATGTGATCTTATCAACTATAAGTCCTTCGTGGTCTAATTAAAATTCTGTTGAGCAACAATTCTGATGACTTCACAAAAAATCTATGTATACGACGGTACATTGACGTCTCATCTGTATATCTACCACGGAATATTATATCAGATTGGTCCACAGTTAAAGAGGAATAAAAGAAATACTGTGATACTATTTACTCGCTTAGTGGCATCAACAATACTAACTAAAAAGAACTTTAAATCTCTGTCATTCTTTATCAAAACTGCCTATATCCTTTACAACAGAAGCCACATAAAAAATATAAACGTATGTCTAAAAGTAAAAATGAACAATGCTTTTCTCCAAGGACTCCATACAGAAAGGTACAATACGTTATTAATGTATTGTTTTGGCATACAATTCGGCATATTTTGTTAAAATTCAACCCGAGAGTGAAACATGTTACATCGAAGAACAAGTAATCAATATGGTGGAGTTCCTCATTTACAACATATTTGCTGAATTTGAAGGTAGAATTGCCAACCGATTGCCAGCATTCCTCTGGGAAACAACTGTTCACCTCTCCTTGTCAATTGTTTTCTTATTTGCATATGAGTCAGAGTTACTGCAGACACTTTTTCAGAGAAGCTCGATCATGTAAATTACATACACACGATACAGTTATATCAATGATTTTCGTTCAATTAACAAATCTTAATTTTCTGATTACCGTACAGTATTTTAACAGCGTATTATGCTATATGAAAATAATCCATAGAGCTCGAGCTTTACAGCATAATATCAATTCACTTATAGGGTCCTATAAATATATCTAAATAAAACTAGAGATGAAAAAACACAGATACAGCATCGAATGCCTTGATAATAAATATATATATGTCGAGTTTTACTGCAACGATAATCTCAGCACCAGAATCTATGACAATCGAGACGATTTCAATTTTTGAATTATATATTTTCCTTTCCTAAGCAGCATTTTCCAATTTTCTCCCGCGTTTTGAGGAAATAATTTCTACTCATTCGATATTCAAAAGTTGCAGCTGCTACTCATACTTGTAAAACATCATCAGTATCTGAGCAAAAAATAATAAGCAAGGGATTGGTTAATTAACTACTCATCCTTTTTTCAAAAAGGTCATCGGGGAGTACCCCAAAAAAATGTATAAATATTCAATGAAAACTTAACAAATAATACTTGATGAACTTTAGTTTGAAGGTGCTGACGTATGGAATTTTATGCGATTGTCTTACAAGTTAGAGGTTTAGCTAGCCATACAACCAGGTTTAATCCACCATTTTCCAAACGGGTATTCCTAACTAAATTCTAGATGAAAAATAAAACTAGTTGAGGATTTGTTTGAATCCAGTAACGTTTTTTTTTTTCTCGAGTAGTTGTGAATTAACAGAGTGTGACCTGAACGACCACGATGACGCGACAAAGACTGACACAAGACGAAAAAGTAAATATATATGTGTCTTCCCGGCTAAACATTATCAAGTGTCCCAATAAGTTAAGTTTTTTTATATGTCTTTTATCATGAATTTGATGACAATCTTTTTGGAATATTACACCAATCACCACTTTCAAAAACTTTGTATTTCAGCTTTAACGTTTAAATAGTTTTAATACTTTAATCATATTATCCAGTTTTACTATCATTATTACCGCCAACTGAAAAAAAACAATTGATTCATGGATGTAAACCACGCTTATGGGAGTGGAATAAAAAATATCAGTATCATCAATAACTTCAATAAAGATTATGATAAAAGAAAAAAAAATATAATAAGCCTTTTGTAGACGAATCCCGCGTCTGTCGTACAAAATTATAAATCTTGGTATCTGTTTTGAGTTTATTCTATGCGCTACATTATAAGCAGAACAGAAGCAGCAGTATTTATAAAAATATATAATGATATCGTCATTTAATATATATGGTAGTATGTTCTTTAACTTCCCATCATAGTAGGGTTCTAATCAAGTATATGTTAATTTATCTCCCTTTGGTAAGCAAATGAATTAAAAGTTTAAATGTTGACAATATTGATATAGTCTGATATTGGGATATTTATTGAACGCTTAGATAACCTTAATTGATTTTACTACACAAAAGGTTAGTTGCTTAGTATTGTCGTTATCCCAGATCAAAATATTCTAAAGCCAAATCCCGAAAAAAAAATTTAATTGATGTAAGTTCTGAACAATTATAAACAAACACAGCTGAAAACAATATACATAGGAAAGAAACGAATATTTTTGATTATTCAGAGTCTCATCTTCGTGTTACTTTTCAAAGTTTTAAAATATGATGATTTTTAGTTTTAGGTTTTAGGAATATACTTTTAGTAGAAAAAAAGCACTTTGTCAAAGTTGACACTGTGGTTAATTCAAATCGTGAGATGTAACCTGAGAGTGGAAGTCTGCCTCTTATTTGCAGCTATTGTACCTCTATCCTAAGCGAGTTGTAGGACACACTATGACATATTTGTCAAGTCTATCTATTGGCAGTAGGGAGATTGTTTTAAATATGTTTGCTCCTAATTCCAGTCCAAGTATGTTTTATAAATGATACCTAAGAAAACATTGGGAAAAAAACAGAAGAACAATTAAGATAATTTAGACACACAATGGTATAAAAGGGAACAAAAACAGAATATATTGTTTCTTTCCAGTTCCTCACTTTTCATTCATCAATTAAGCACCACTGTTTGTATTTCAAGAAAATTAACTTATGCATGATAACTGGTGAAAAAAGAATGGCTTACCTGGATCTTTCACCCATTGAAGAAGCGTGCTTTTGAAGCGACGAACATGTATCCATTTCTTTGCCATTCCAATCTTCTCCATTACGTCTTTAAATTTCCCATCTTCTGCTTTAGACAATTGCAGTACATCGCACTCACCTAAAACAAAGTTTAATAGACGTTGGTCGATTTAGCATGCTGTAATTCTGCAAGTTCAATACGTGTATTTCTTATTAGTGTTTGAATGATGACATTTTTATAATAACAAAATAAACGATACAACTTGTACTGCACCAGATCCTTATTTTGGGAATTAACCTTTCTACTGTAGTGCTCTTGGAAACACTATTTGAAAATCTAAAACAAAATTTAAAATTAAAAGAGAAGATCAAATTAAAAAAAACACGAATGCTTTTCGAATAATTGATATCATTCATCCTCCTATCATATGTAAACAACACGCTGTTTTCCTTTTCTCTTACTTCTTTTATATGAGTATGTTTCTTAAGAAATAAAGTTCACATAAAGAAAGAAATTAAACATTTCATCTTTATGTTGCAACTTCACAGAACCACCTGCATCAGTAGTATATATCTCATTGACAGTTTCAACTAAAGATCGACCTCAAATCCCTAAATTATTAAGATACATTGCAGTATACGCATCATTCGTAATAACTCTTGTCTTTTAAAGCATTTAAATTTAAATACATACAGAGGAGGAATATTGCAATAAAAACGCGATGGAATTTGTTCATGGCTTTCGGATAATTATGTTTGAAAACATTAGATTTTAATAATATTTCATTGATCTGGTATAAGTACGAATTTCTTGTATGAAACCGTATAGGTCATGGTCGCCTTTTGTGGTCTCCTTTTTTTTTTAGGTTAAGACAATGGAATTTGAGAGCGACAGTAAAATTCGAAAACTGATGAAAAATAGACCCACAGTATAAAAAAAAAGTTGTGCCAAGTACGGCTAAAGTAATATATTCCGGGGATAAGAAAATCCTTAGCTTTTCGAAAAATTCAAAGTTTTTTAAACAGAAAATTTGTATAAAAGAGGGACGAAAGATACCAAAGGGACAGTCAAACTCATAAATCTAAAACAAACTGACAACGCCATGGCTACAAACGAAAAAGACAAACAAAAAACAGCACACATGACACAACATAGAAAACTAAAGAATAAACAACACGAACCCCCCCCCCCCCCAAAAAAAAAAAAAAAAATAGGGGTGATCTCAGGTGCTCCGGAAGAGTAAGCAGATCCTGCTCAACACGTGGCACCCGTCATGTTGCTTATGTGATAACAAATCCGGTAAATAGTCTAATTCGGTAGGTCACATTCATGAAAGAGAAGCGGATTGTAGTTACGACGTAAGGAACATATCTGATATCATTTGTGAAACAGTTATTCCATAACGGTCACCCAACTCGTGATGGCGTCTGTAAATTTACAAAGGGATGATTTCAACTTCACCATTTGGAACTCTTGGTTTAATAGCTTCCTGGTGAGCAGCTACCCTCTATCAAGAAAATCATGATAGAAAATGCAAGCACGGGAATATCGTATCAATTGGGAGATATAAACCCCGTATGCAGGTGTTGCTGGAATGCCGACCGTGCGAGGGTTGTATAGCCAGTCAAGGTCGTTAAACACCACCATATATATTGCTGGAATGTTGCTTCTTAGAAATGGAAAGTTCACAATTGGAAAATCATCTCTTTTGTCGTAAAGTTTTGTTTTCAACCGACCCTCATTGTCAATTTCTAGATGAAAGTCAAGATATGAGGCCAACTTTAACTGTGTGTGTGGTATCCTTTATCTCTAACTCGATTTGATAGATGCGTTCGACATAGTCACCAAATTTTGAATTATTTAGTGAAAGAACATCATCTATATAGCGGAAAGTAGAGTTAAAGGATATTGCTAACTTCTTATCTTTCTTCCTAACAAGTTCCTGCATTAAGTCAGCCTCATAATAATAAAGAAACAAGTCGGCAAGTAGAGGGGTACAGTTTGTTCCCATTGGAATGCCGACAGTCTGTTGAAAACACGTCCTCCGAAAATGACCACATCATTGATATTCATATCAACACCGAAATGTTGACTACTGGGCTGGTGATACCATCAGGGACGAAACGTCCACCAGCAGTTGCATCGACCCAGTGGTGTAAATAGTTATCAAAGCTACCAGGATTATAATTTAGTATGCCACATGCGCGTTTTGTCTACATAAGACTAATCAGTGACGCTCATATCAACATATTTATTACGCCAAACAAGTAAAAAAGTTGAAGAGCATTGAGGATCCGAATTTCCAAAAAGTTGTGCCAAATACGGCTAATGTAATATATTTCTAGGATAAGAAAATCCTAAAAAGGCATTAACAACTATTCAAATGGTTGCTTATCCATCTTAAACAGTCCCTGGAATGTTACACTAAAGACCTTTATGAATAAATTTATCATAGACTCCAGGATAACAATTGTGTACGCTAGAAGCCATTACATCTCCTTCACATTGATTGTATCATAGAACCATATCAAAACTTTTCAGAACTAGTGTTACATTCTTAAATAAAAATTGATGATTGTTTATTAAATCGTTTAATATATGTTGCTTATCAATATAGGAAGATGTGGTGTGAATGCCAATGAGACAACTCTCCATCAAAATAACAATTTCAAAAAGTAAACCATATATATGTTTTAATTGCATCTCCTTATTCGAATTGAAATAGTATGCCTAAAATGTGTATAGCAATTTTGTTCATGTGTTACTGAAAGAAAGTTATTATACAAAAAACAAAAACTTTTTTATTCAATATACTAACCATGTTTGATAAAGCTCTCGTAATACTGAAGAAGACTTGCTCTTCTTAGAACACAACGCAGCTGCCATTCTAACAAATTATGTGGTTCGTTTGATGCCATACCCTAAAGAACACAGTAACAAACATATGCAATCAAATAATATTCAAGTATCGTATTTTTATCAAAGAAAATATAACAAGTGTCGTTAACTTCTTTGAATTGCATGTACATGGTTGCCATTTAAAAGATAAACTCTATAAACTTGCAAAAACTAGATATTTTTTTTTTACAATGGTAATGCATAAACATCAAATTTAGACAGTTACAGTGATTAAAATATTTAGCTTAGGCAAGTTTGTTTATTCTTTCAATTTCGTTATGTTGAAATGTTTAAATCACGTATATTGTGTATACGATAAATGTAAAGGTGAGATTTGATAAAACAAAACAATCATTCTTTTGGGTTTTATTAAATGAAATAATTGTATGGTGAACATTCCTTTCATACAATGACATTTTAAATCAACGAGGATAATAGTGATGGTTTTATTTCTACATGTTTGAGTTATAAAATATGTTTATGGTAGTGATTTTCTTTTTTTTTCATCCATTTTTATATTTTGAAAAGCAAATATATAGGGATTATTATTCTGCTGTTACACTTGTGCGTTTTCTTTTTCGAAACATTTCTCCGTCTTTCTCAGTACATTGTCACTACGCTTGTCATTTTTCAAACTTATATTTCAAGATGCTTCGATTACTATTTGATATAAAAATTTGCAACCATTTTGCATTAAGGATTAAATCTGCATCATGTATATATCTAATATCTATGTGCAGGTTTGACTTCACTTTTAGTCAGGTTTTTAAAGTGTGTATAAAATTGTGGATTTCAAAACCCCACATGGTTAACATAAAAAATAATTACACCATTACTTACACAATTCTATATTGAACTATTTCATAAAACGACATTTAAAAGTTGTCTTACAATCCCTCAAGGAGGATAATATTTCCCTATTGTTGTATAATATAGATTTGTTTTATTCTTCCCATTACCCACACCTTATTATGATATCAGAAGTTTGATTTATAAAGGATTTTGTCATAACTACATATAAATTACTTCAGAAAACAATAAATCTCCACATGGTAAAAATATCAGACAACATCTTTAAACCTTAATATTCGATATTTGATTTTCTCCAGTTTCTGTTTCGTTACATCAGCTCTTTAATGTTTGTATTCAAATGTAGAAATTCATAAAACATGTTGGCCAAGAGCATTACTGACGACATATTCATTTCCCTTTGCAGTTGGTATAGTAATATTTTTATCGTTTATGTTCTTTCTACAACTGGGTTAATACCCCTGCTGGTGAACTTTATGTCCCCGATGGTAGTATCAGCTAAGTTGTCAGTTCATCGAATACAGATATTGTTTTATTGAATTTTGCTTTTTTTTTAATTTAAACTGGGCTGAAATCTCGATTAAATCTCGGCTATACAGTAACCTTGTCATTCTTAAGGTGTTTTGTAACAATGCTTAAAATGTAGCTAGAGAGCTTCCACTTGTGTCTATCTATCAAATATAGTAACAAAGTGATGTTTCGTGTATTGATTTATTTTTGTGCTATTATTTTCAGAACTTTAATATTCTAACCGTTTTTGCCGCAGAATAAAAAACAAATAATATAAAGTCAAAGTCAGAAAAATAATAAAAAAATTTGTAAGCCTCTTACAAAAATGTTTATATTTTTCTGAAATTGACCAAGTATTGTATATTTAATATGAGTGCATTGATTAAGTAATAATCCTAGGCACAATTTTGCTCCATTTACACATGTGTTTAAAATAAGCATATTATATGTTAGTATAGGGATATATTTAAGCAACAGTAGTTTTCCGATGTTCAAATCTTACAAATCGATCATGAATATACAATTCGAGTAAATCAAGATTTCATACAAAAACTGAAGAAATCAAATGAACATCAAAACGAGTGCTACTGCGTGCGCCGAGAAGATAAAAAGTAAAATAATAACATTACCCAACTCTGTGGAAGATTCAAAACGGAAATTCCGTAAGCAAATGACAAAAACAAAATCTCAAACACATCGAACGAATGGATATAATAATTGTCATATTCCTGACTTATTACAGGCATTTTCTTAGTCGTCTACTGTTATGCATGCATCAATCAACTGACATTCGAAAAAGTAAAATAACAAAAATACCGAACTCCGGGGAAAATTCTAAAATGAAAGTCCCTAAGTAAATGGCAAAATTAAAAGATCAATATAAAAATGAAGACATGGTATGATTGTCAATGACACAATTATGCAGAAGAGACCAAATGACACAGAAATTAACAGCTATAAGTCACCGAACGGCCTCCAAAATCACAAATGTAAAACAATTCAAACGAGAAAACTAACGGCATAGCTAACGCACAAAAATGAACGAAAAAACAAATATGTAACACAGCAACAAACGACAACTACTGAAATACAGGCTCCTGAATTGGGACAGACTCATACACACAGATTGTGGCAGTGTTAAACATGATGGTGGGATCCCAACCCTCCCCCTAACGTGGGACAGGGGTGCAACAGTACAACATAAGAACGAACTATAACAATCAGTTGAAAAAGGCTTAACTCATCAGTTGGATTCAAACACATCAAACGAATGGATAACAATTGAACAACTGTCATATTCTTGACTTGGTACAGGCATTTTCTTAGGTAGAAAATGGTTGATTTTACTTGGTTTTATAGCTAGTATTCTAACTGAATCCATACTCAGTTAGTATACCACTTCTAATATATAAATACAAAGAATATGACACAATCAGTAAAATGAAATTACAGACCAGTGACTATTTTGCGAATTAGCTAAATAAAGACCGCGCTGGCGATACAGACACATCTTATTGGTCAACTAATTCGTGCTGGTGACCGTAAAACGTATGACGGAAAAGTAATGTATACTCAATCAAATGTACACACGCAATATAAAAGCCTAAACTTTAAATTAACAAACACCATTTATTATCGATCTGTTTCCTTTAAAGTAATTAGATCTCTCGGGTACATATTTTATAAAGACTTTCTTATGAAAACGCTTTTTTAAGGTTGTCTATTGTCATTAACCAATTAGGTTCATAATTTTTCTATCTTGGTTTATAAGTAAAAAAAGTCCTCTTTTTGATAACAAAAACGAACTGTGTTGCTAATTTTCCTTTAACTTCCAGCAAGTTCTTGGATATATACTGTAAATCTACAAATATACCCCTCCCCCTTTTTAATCGATTTCGTTTTAAGAACGGCTAAACTTGTTTAAAATGAAACATACAGAAATCATAATACAGACAATATGTACTAACAAATACGAAAAATAGAACTCAGGCAAATAATGATTCCATAAAAAACTGCAGAATTCGCATGAACTCCAGAAGGAGTACGACATAGTATGTCGAAATGATAAGTAGTACAAACACAAAAATACTGCAGTCAGAAGAAAATTCATGCGGAAAGTCCCTAATCAAATGGAAAAAGTTCAAACACCCCGATTGAATGGACAACAGATATTCCCTTCTTTGTACAGGCATTTCCTACAGTAGTAATGGTGGCTTAAACCTGGTTGTATAGTTAGCTTAACCTTTTACTTGTATGACAGCCGCATAAAATTCCATTATATTGACAACGATGTGTGAACAAAACAAACATGCATGATATTTAAACATGTCAAAAATAGAGGAACAGCAGTCATTATTGTGTTAGTATTTTAATCACTGTAGAAACAAGTAGATAAGCGTATACTGCTATGCATGCATCACATGATATTCGAATCTTACTCTGTCAGAATATCCCTACGAGTTGGATTATGATTCAATCGGTAAAATATAAGTTCAGAGCAATGGCTAATTCTTATGTAAAACCGCGCTGGTGACCGAGACCAATCTGATTGGTCGACCAATTCCTGATGGTATCCTAAACATCATGATGGCATATCCCATTAGTAGTACGGATTCTACAGATACAGCCTAATACAAACCATAGATTTTTTTATCTTTGGGAAAAATTATTAAACGTCATATAATTTATTGTTCGACATACCTGACTTGATAAATTATGTCGTGTACTTTGATGACTAATAAATCACTAAACGAACAGGTTTGTTTCATTTTTTTCATACATGTATAATTATAATTTACATTATCAGGTATTTCGTTTTGAATTGAAGCTCTTCTATTGATCTTCTTTTAATATTTGTTTTCAAATTTTTATTTTTAATTTAAAATCATTTTGTTATGAATAATGTTTGATATTTATTACGTTTTTTATTTGTTTCTATTGAAACATTGACACATAGACTTTTTGAAATGTTGTTTATATGTATTTTTATTTGGTTTGTTGTGCATTGTACAGCGCTTAGACTAAATATTTATTTGATTAAGCGTTATATAAGCACTGCAAATAATAACTAGGCAGATTTACAAATCGTGAACTGTCAAAGGAACACTGACGTACAAGACAAATATTTTTCTAGAGGGAATTAACAATTGCCCCTTTTGTAGTATGTTCCCTTGTACATATTTATCTACGCGATTGATACACACGTGACAATAATTGCTATGTATGTTATATTTGTTTTGATCACGTTTCCTTGTATATCAGTTCGCGTTATGATTTCAAAATTCGTGATAATTTAAAAACACAATCTAGCCAATCGTTAATTCATTTTAATTTTAAAATGGGTCCGATATGCAAAACTCGTATTTAGCTGGCTGTTTTAATTCTCATATATATTATCACATGGAGGCCACATTGGGTAAAACAAACATAGTATTAAAGATAAATAACTGTTATGTATATAAGTTTTTCTATATCTTTAAGTTACAACATTGCACAACATAAATTGCTAGATACAGACAATGCTAGTAAAGCTTGGTCATGCATTTCTGCTTAATTTCTTAGCCAGTGCCTCGTACAGCTGGTACACTTTCCGTCTATATAACTATTTACTACTTGTAACCTGTTCAGTTTGAGGAAATACGTTTTTCCTTTTTAAATAAATATATATACAGGAAGTATGGTGTTCTCTGTAAAACAATGTATGATTCACAAATCACAAACATTTTGGACAGGAATTTGTTTTCTCTTCATCTTAATTATTCGTTACCTAATTAAAAACTGTATTTCATGTTATAATGAAAAATAAAATACTACTTAAGCTAATTTTTACGTGACTATTTATACTTTTCAGCTTAGCCGTCATCAGATAAGTGGTTCAATTCAGATAAATATCACCACACAGAGGCTTCATGAGGGGAAACACGTTATCAAAGGGATATGACAAAAATGTAATCGATATGAGTTTTTTCTACTGTTAAAGTTATAAAATCGAACCAAATTAATAACGGCATAAGTACAATATATGGTAGGTGGAGCTCTACTGTGTCTCTAGTCTCATACAAAACAGCAGGCATATAAATACAATCAACAGTTATTGTATATATAACTATCAAATACTGCTTACCTTTTTCCTACATTTTATCAGAGTTGGTATGCTGGCTACAATATCGTTGTAAACTATGTATTATCTCTGTAAAGCTTTTCGAATGATGCCGAGCACAATTTAACTGTACATTACAACTAATTCAAATGAAGAGAGAGAAAACTTTCCCCTCAAAATATTATCGATTTGTTAAAATTCATACGTGCTTTTACAGAGACAAACATTTCCTGTTATCAGATAGATGTATTTCCTTCCTTAACTTTGCTCATACTTACACAAGGAGATACACACTAGTTCTGTAGAATGTACACAAGACAAATACCTTAACTAATTCTCTAGGTCTGCCAAATATACTGGAATAGTGAACTAGGCATATATTCAAATCGTAAAAGGCCAACAGAACATTGACATGCAAAACAGGTATTTTACAAGAATTTTAAGGAACCCCTTTTAAAACATTTTCCCTCGCAAATAAATAAGTAAGCAAACGGCACACACGGGACAATAATTATTATGTACATTACAATTGTTAAGACTGCGTTTTAGTGTTTAAATGTCTGCTGTATGATTTCAAAATTCATGATAGTTTAGAAACAACATCTAGCCGTGGTTACCGTACATGTTAATTGAATGCAACTATAAGTTAAATTACATTGAATCTTTAAAAATTGTCGTCGTGAACTAAGACTCACAAAAGTATAGAATCAATTCTAATATTAAAATGGCACAGTTCATAACAACTGGCTGTTTTGATTCCTTAAATGTTATAAAAGCGAGGCATTATAGGGGAAAACAAACGTAGCATTCAGAAGAAATAACTGTAATTGATATAAGTTTTCCTCTATCTTTAAATTACAATATTGGAGACATTGTGTGCAGGATAAAGACAATCCGTGTTAAGTATGAGCAAGCATTTATCCTAATTCTTAGCTTCATGCAACTTTTATTTGTAATACACTTCACACTTTCCGTCTATATAACTATCAATTATTTTTAACCAGGTCATTCTATAGAAATACATGTTTCCGTTTTAAATTTATTACTAACAGGAAATATGTTTTCTCTGTAAACCATGTATGATTCACAAATCACTCAAACTTTATACGGGAAGTTTTTCTCTCGTTTTTTTAAATTCTTCGATGCCTAATTTTAAATCATATTGCATGTTAAAAGGAAAAAGATCTACAACTAAGGTCCTTGTTTATGGATCAAGTATACTTTTCGGCTTAGCAGTAGTCAGTAGATTGTTTTAATTCCGATAAATATTACCACACAGAGGCTATATAAGGGGAAACACATTTTTAAAAGGAACACTACAATAAAGGCTATGGTAGTATACCGCTGTTTGATAACTGTTTTCGATATATGTGCTGTTAAAGATACAACATTTCACAAAATTAACTGCAGGATAAAAACATAATAAGCGTTTCACCTGTGTCATAGCATGCTACAAATAAAGGCAACAGTAGCATGAGTAGTAAACCGCTGTTAGAAATTCCTAAATCGATTCTTCGTCAAAAATTACTTATCTGTATAGGGGTTTTGCCGAATATAATGTTAATGTAGATAACAAATAGTTTAACGGAAGAAAGAATAACTTCCAGTTCAAAATATAAGTCATCTGTTAAAATTCATGCGTGATTGTACAGAGAAAAACATTTTCTATATGTATTTCCTTCCTCCCCGTTGCTCACACTAACTCAAAACGATTCATACTAGTTTTTGTGCATGATTTCTCTTGTAGTATTTGACAAACATTTAATTCATAGTTCATTGGTATGTTTCTAAACTCAAAATAAGAAAGAAATGAATACCAGACTCGTCCACAAAACATGATTAATGTCGTAAATTTATTGTCTATTTAAACAACATTAGCCAAACATCATGACGAAACATCCCGTTTGTAATTAGGATTACACAATAACCGCAAAAATATGTAAACTTATGAAATTCATTCCCTCCACAGATATCTGCATGAAGGTTAAAAATACATTTTCAAATATGTTACAATGTAAGTACTCCCTCATATGCTTAGAAATGATTACTTACAAAATATGTTAGTCTAGTTGAATTTTGTGACAATTTTAATTTAAAAAGCTGTATATATACATATATGCGCAAAAAAAATTCAAATAAATCTATTTTTAACTTTAGATTCATGCATGTAGTTCATTTGAGAACGTACTTGGAATTAATTTAACTTATTAAACCTGTTTAAAGGTATAAACTTATGCTATGATAATTTTTCAAATGATAAAGTAATTGAATTATTTTATGAATGGATGTAAAATAACTTTTTTTTTTAATTTGTTGTGTAATATAGATAAAATGGTTTGTACACAACATGAAATTACTTAATTTTATAACAGATTCATTTGAATAAAATTGTTTGCCTCAGGTCTGCATCAAACACGCAGGAGAAATATTTATTTGCAAAAATATATTTGCAGCAGGTCTGCGGCAAACACTCATTTGCATATACATGTTTATAGCAGGTCTCAGCAAACACGCAGGGGAAAGATTGATTTGTAAAAGTATGTTTTGCATGGTAAATGGTTTGCAGCAGAGCTGCAGCGTATTTGCAGCAAACACGCCGCATACACAGACTATGTGTTCGCTGCAAAGTCTGCAGCAAGGTTCGCATCAGACTTGAAGCAAATAATTGCAGGAGGCTGATTTGTTCAGTAAGGGAGCTTGTCCTCCTTTTATTCAAAACATTGATATGTAACAAAATTTCAGTAGTTTTGATACCTCATGCTATCTTGTACAACAAAATTATTTGACAAAACCAAAACTGACCAAATGCGCACTTTAATTTGTAAATCTGTATACCCGCATAGTATTGTACCTAGCGCCTTTATGTCTTCTCCTGACGCTCCTGTGCATATTTTAGCAGCACCGCAAATGTAAGCAAAAATATTGGAAAACAATTAATGGAAAAAAAATTCCATATGAATTAAGGGTGTCAGCATTTCATCTTTGTATGCATAATATTGAACATACCCTAGAAATAACAGTTCAGGATGGTGTGTAAAAGAAACTATTAGGCCGCATTAGTACCAACACTGACATGTCTGAATTCATCTCTACTTTTTAATAAATAAAAAAGTATATGAGGTTCTCTTCTGGGAATAGTATACTGTATGTCGGTTGATTGATTTTGTTTGTAGTTAAACGTCAAGTGGCAACTATTTCATTCAAGTGCTTAATCGGCAAAGACAAATCTCTAGACAATTCTGACGAATTTGACAAGATTGGTGATAGTTTTACCACACAGTATGTATCCAGACACTATAAAATGTCCATGCATGTATAAATGAATAAAGTAAAATTTAGAAAGAAACAGGTAAAAAACGGAGAACGAAGCAACGTCGAAAATGATGTTAATATCCCATGATACTGAATATTGTTCCGATGCGTTGGATAACCTTTCTATCCGCGTTCTAATAAAAAAAACTTTCAGTTCATGTATATCAGCTCTATGTGATTGTATAGCCATTGTTTAATGTATATAAGAATATATCAAATAAAATAAAAAAAATTGTATTACATCTAGTAGAGTCTAGCGAGCAAAGAAATTGGCCATCTGGGGAAAAACAATGCGAATGTTGTTTACATGTTCAAATTAAAGCTCAATATATGAACACTCTAAAACACGATAATCTGTCATAAGCAGACCTGTTCACAGGTCTGGTCAGAAGTAGAGTTGTCCTCAAGACTTATTAAAAGCAGAATTGTCCACCGTAGGTCTGGTCCACCAACGACGAAGTTAACTTGCTTGCCTGCTCAAAAATTTCTCAAGTTAACTTAGAAAGCAGTCAATAAGTCTGACTCCGGCTTTTGTCAAGGTTAGGACCGCACCCAGCTGTACCTTAGTATGCTAATTTAAAGAGACAATATTAATTGATAAGAAAAACAACCATTCAATTCACAATAATGTTAAGATTATTTCTTTGACCGTTTCCTTTTTGTTTCTTTTTTGTTGTAAGCCAGACCTTCTTTAGTTTCCCAAGCTCCTTAGATGGCATTCAAACTGGTGTTTTTTACATATAGATGTGCTGTGTTGGCCAGTGAGACAACTTCCCACTTAAGTTTAAATGAGGTACATGTAGGTGCATAAAGCAATTATTATAGTTCTAAATACAAAAGTCAACGATGAAGTAAAACTATACCGTATAGTCAGCTATAAAAGGCCCCGATATATAAAAAAAGGTGAAACATATAAAACTAGAAAACTAAGTAAGGAGCCAGTAAATCAGGGGTTGTCGTTTGTTGATGTGTTACATATTTGTTTTTCGTTCTTTTTTTATACATAAATAAGGCCGTTTATTTTCTCGTTTGAATAATATGACATTATCATTTCGGTGCCATTTATAGCTAGCTATGCGGTATGGGCGTTGCTCATTATTGCAGACCACATAGTGATCTATTAATTTCTGTGTCATTTTGGCTTCTTGTGGAGAGTTGTCTCATTGGCAATCATACCATATCTCTTATTTCTATTTTATATATAACTTTATATGAATTATTTATCAACGAAAAAAAATATGACAGATCTATATAACCAATGTACTAGAGGCTCCAGACGATGGACAAACACGAAAAAGAATGCGACGGGATAAAACATGTGAGCTCCCAATCCTCTCCTAAACCTGGGACACTGGTGTAACAGCACAGCATGATAAAACAAACTGTATAATTGCAATTGGCTCAACTCAAAATGTCGGTCAAGGCACGTAAACTATATATTACATAAAATATTGACAAAAGTGTTATTGTAGTAACTGAAAGTTATTTTAAAGCAAATTACAACAAAGAGGTAAATCATGTTAATAAAGTGTCAGTCAGTATATCATGTATATATCAAACGCAAACAGGTAAAGACGTAATATAACACGCATTAACTTGACGTGCAATGCCAAATATAAGTAAACAGTATCGAGAGTATATACGATCTTATGAGTTCTCATAAGTGTGCATATATTGTAATAATGTTAAGTGATGTTTTGATTTAACAGGTACAGCAAAACTTTCTACATTGTAGCCAAATGACTTTTGTTCATCTATGTACGAATTTGATAAAGGGTGACTGAGATATCTACTAGTAGATATGGTCACTTTGGTCTTTTTCCGACCGGCGGTAAAACCTGCCCGAAGTTGGTCACCCGTTTAAATGTGTGGGATGTAAAAGTACGCAGTCACGTCCAGTCCGAATAGGAATACAAGATCCAATGTATCGTATCGAGAGAGCACTACGCTCACTTAACTGTACGAACCTTGCGAAAACGTTATGAGGGGCCCATAAATGGCCTGTTGTAATGCAAAATTTGTGTCCTTATTTAATATACATAATTTTATCCAGTGGCAGTCCAAACTTCCCTGATGTAATTCTAGAGGGCCTCCTTCCTGGACCTACATTAAGTATGTGTTGCTGCTTTGTGCTTATCCTGAACATGCATGGACTTTTTGCAAGTAAACGTTAAGCAACCAACAATCAGACATTACGTACGCGTGTCATTAACAAATAAGCGGTGTCTAGAAATTGTTCAGTACCAACTTTGAAACGTTTCATTTGTTATTGATAACTATAAAGACATGCAAGATGCAACAAAGCAAATGTCTAAGGTAAGATAGTCTTGATGGTTGATGCTTTGCTCAACCGCATAATTTACCGACAACGCCAAGGGTAACAGTGGAATATACATATGGTCCCTTAAAGTTTGGTCTTCTCCGAAATAAGTCAAAATTTCAATAAAATGCATATGGATGGGTATAGACTTTAAGATACTTAAAATAACAAAACTGACCAATTAGTTAGATTTTGGCACCACAGTAGAAAGACTGAAATGTTCCAGGACATTTATACCTTACAAATAAAAAAAAACATAATCGAAAAAGCAAACCAGTTCATATTAAGAATTATCTTTTCATTTATATATCTCCACGTTAAAGAAACTTTATTACTTATCAACGGTGGCTATAAATTACATGTTTATTGTATACACATACTCTTTAGTCTTAATGTAACTCTATTGTAATCCATGACCCCTGGGACTCGCCTCTGCTAGTCAGGCCAAACGCCTTTAATCATGTTAATCCATTGATTATTTTTGATTGTTGTATAAAAAAGATTTGTTTTTGACACATCTCTTCACAAGATACCAAAAGACACACTAATGAACAACTATAGGTCAACGTACGGCCTTCAACAATGAGCTAAGCCCATACCGCATAGTCAGTTATAAAACACACCTAATGACAAATGTAAAACTCTTCAAACGAGAAAACTAACGGTCTAATTTATGCATAAAATAGTGAACAAAATATATATATATATAACCACTGAATTACACGCTTCTGGATTCGGACAGGCACATACAGAATATGGCGAGATTAACATGTTAGCGGGCACCCAACCCTCCCCATAACCTGGGACAGTGGAGTATCCGTACATTGAATGTCGTATGGTAAACACTTTAAAAAATGATATTAAATTAGAAATCGGACCTGTGTATCTGTATTTGCATTTGTCAATATTTGCTAAGTCACAGTTATCACATTTTTATCAAGTAAAGTTGGGACACGGGATCACCACATATATTTCAGAATGATCGATGTTTACTTTTAGTCATAAGTTAGATTATGTTAGATCAAATAGACTTCTAAATTTAGATGATGTGAATATGATTACGTTACCCAAATGTGTTTATCAATACTGAGTAAATGGATTAGAATAATGAGAGGTCAACATTTGCTAGGCTACATTTTAGATTGGTTTTAACGTTTTGTTATTTGTTGCATTTGTAAAAGTCTTGCTTAATAGAGTGTGGGAATTTAATCATAAACCGTGTCCAACAAAAATAGTATATTTAAACATGTCTGCATAACGAACATACAGTTTATGTATATGAACAACAATACCTTTGTTTGAATTTAGAACGTTTGACACTTTAGCAATTAAGATAAATTTTGTGCAAAAAAAAATGTTAACAATGTTCCCACATTGATTAGTTTGAAAGAGCTTTAAAGGATATATTAGCGGTTAAGTCGTCAGTGTTATTTTTCTCCCTCTCTTTTTTTTTTAAAAATCTGAACCGTCTGTTTATCTTAATTTCACAATACTATTAACAAGTGTTTTGGTATCAAAGGTCATGGATGTTTCTTCCCCGGATGTTGTGCAAAACATGACAAACTCAGTAGTCTGTATACATGTGATGAAACAAATTTTCGGTTGTACATGTATGGTCATAATTAGAAGTGAGCTTTATACAAAACGTTCAATTTGTCCAATATATATGAATTATTGAAATGATAAAAAAAAAATTACAACATATTTCCCGTTTTAAAAATATCTACAGATTAACCTTTAGTCTGTAATTTAAAAAAAATATATGTTTTTTTTTTTTATTAAGAAAACAACGGGTTTTGAACAAACATGCACATAATATAGTATCGTAGTTATTTATACAATTGTTGGTTTAATTGAAATAACCACGACAGCAAACTAGATTCACTTCAAATATTAATGATAAACGAGTCAATGATTACCTATTTGACAATTGTACGTTTTGTTGATCGAATACAGCATCCAGACGTATATATGCCAACGCTTTTATTTACTGGGTGTTTTGATATCAAGTTTTACTATATTCAAGGTTCTAGGTGTATCTTTGTGAATTACGTGATGCTTAACTTATTTCAATCATCAAATTCGCTAAATTGTGAACCTTTTAGTCATGTGAATGTTCTTAATTAATAATGTGTGTTTTATCGGTAGACAATATCTGTCAAATGTAAATAAACTATATCTCTAGCATTTGATACGACAACAGAACTTTGAATCTGTCAATATTTGCTAATTCACAGTTATCAAGTGTTTATCAAGTAAAGTAGGGATAGGAATAACAGTTGTTTACTTTTGGTCACATATTCGATTAAATTTAACTGATATCCTGTTTTTAGTTCATGTGAAATGGACTTTTATATCTCCCTTATCATTAGGTTACCCTATTAATTGTATACGAATATCCGCATACACTGCATTGAAGAGATAGAATATATTTATTAGCGGTTACAATTGTATATGATTGCAGTAGTTTACATTAATTTTAAATTTCGTTATTAGGCAAATTACAAAAATACATAGTTTTAAGTTTAGTTGCCCAATACTTCAGTCTTATAGATGTACAAGGTGGTTATTTTCTGTTTCCTCACACACGTATAGAACATCAAGATTTAGAAACGATAAGACATTTAACAATATCCAAACTAAAAACACGAATGTTGAATAACAAAATACCGTGACACGTCTTATAGCAATGCTAATTCACACTCAGCAAAACAGTCACCATCGGGAATAGGTCAAGTTCGGTACTTAAAAGACCAGCCGACGTAATGGCAAACCACAATCTAAGACGTGATAAAAATGTCCTTAGTTAGCTTAAATCAAAATCCGATTATTTAAATCTATAAAACGCAAAGATATCTAGAACAAATACCTGCTCATCATGTGTAATGTGTACATATCTTTTGCAAGTATCATACAATACAATCATAAATAATAAGAAACACTTTACTCGTTTTTAAATTAGCAATTAGCACACCTACCACATCGAATATTTTAAGCGTAAAGACATCATACTTAGTTTTAGAAAACGTGACCTTGTGCAATGCCAATACATCTTTGTTAAATGGATTAAGATATCATAAAGAATACGAAATATCTTAATCTTTTTTAGAAGTATCGTTTAATAGAGGTTTCCCGATTTGCTACCGTACCAACCGTAGTACGAAGTGGGAGCCGCCATTTAACTTTGGAAAATTATTGATGTATTCACTTAATATCAACGAATGTTTTACGAATCATATACAGAACTGTTTTGAGAATTTTTAGCTGTAATTTTGGACTAATTTCATGTGTTTATTTCTTGTATTCATAGGAAACAATATTGCGTGTACTCGAATATTTGTTCTAGCAACCGTTGCAAGTAACCGTCGGTGCGAAAGGTTTATAGTTCAGAGTTATTTCCCCGTGAAACTACATAGACACAAAGAAGCTTAATTACAAAACAAATTTAAAACTTATGTACAGTTTGTTCGTAATAACTTTATGTATCATTATAAAATGTTAAAGTTGTATTTATTTTGGTAATTTTTAAGAAATCATGAAAAACATGAACACATAAAATGTATTTCAACAAAATAAATTGACTTCAATAACAAAAGAATAATGATAAAATAAGTTTAAAACCAGACCACATGTAAGCCTGTGCGTGCAAGATATGTAAAACTTGTCAAGGTCGTCCGGAAAGAAAAGTCGTCCGGAAAGAAAAGTCGTCCGGAATAAAGTTATTAAAAATCTTTTAAAACTTCATTTTGAACAATATTAAGCATACAGCTATGACTGATATCGTATTCACTTAGCATCTTTCCTTTTTTGGACAATTATCTCTACCCTCGGGCTAAAAGTTTTTCCTTAAAAAAAACTCATAAAATCACTATGCTATATAGATTTTAGAAACATGTCCTTTTTTTTTTTAAAACACAACTGTTTATATATCTTTTTCGAAGTAAGCCGAGAGAGAAAACTAAGAAAAACTTATTTTAATAATATCGTATTCATGATACTAGTACATCTAAACCTCAACATATTACATAGAAACATTTACCAACCGATGAAAATGATCCTAAATTTGGAGTCCATAAATCAGTTGTAAATGGTGCAAAAGACATTATATAGCAAAATAGTATTTTCCGTAGATCATTACGAAGAGTTCGAAAGACATATTCATATTGCACTAGTGTGAATATATCGTCAAATTGTTGCCGTTATCAGAAGCTTTTCGAGCATTGTTGTACGAAAAAAGGATTAATGGCTGGATATTGGTTAACATTATCCCTCGTAGATTATATATACTACTCGCAGGCACATCCAATACACAAATTTACTCGCGACAACATTTACCAATATAAATGTCATAACAATATCTAGTGACATAATAATAATAAACGAACAAGATGAAATAACATCGTGATGAAAAATATTTCGACTAAAAAAATGGTTTTCGTTAGTGTCATTAAATTTATATTCATTCTGTATTAAAGTATAATCAACAATTTTATTAAAAAGTTCAATGAAGAAATATAAGAAAAAAGATAGATCAATATTTTTACAATGTGTGTTGCGTTTGAAGAAAAAATGCTGCTCCAGTGATCGAAAAGATAGCTTAAATAATAAAAATTGATTTTAATGAGAAGTCAACACAATTTTGATCACATTTTTTGCCATTAGCACGTGTGCTAGTTCAGTGGCGGATCCAGATAAGGGGGGACCGCTGACTGACCTAAAGGCGGGGCGCTCCTATCATGCTTCAGTGAATTCCTATATAATCAACCAAATTTTTCCCACGAAAATGGTGGGGGGGGGGGGGTCCCCCTGGATTCGTCTATGTAGTTATAACGACACCAGTAAGATACAAGTAAGATATTATCAATAAATAATTTCTAATTATTCAAATTTATATTTAAGTATTAGGAAACATTCTTTAATCTATTTTTTTTCTTAATATACAGAAAACAAAAACATAGTCATACAGAAACGCAAATCTATATTCAGAATATAAAGGTCGAGGCAACTTAGTTCCAGTAAGGTTTGTTTGATTCATTCTCTTGTGCACAAAATAAATTTTATCGTATAAAATCACGAGCAAGGTTTTCTAGAAGCAGTGAAATCGTAATAAATAAAAGATTAAGGTTTTTATCGCTGACATGCAATTTTATTTCTTTATTTTCATCATGATGAATACAATAATCTCATGCATTTAATGATACCTCCAAAACAGCACCAACGGTTGTGTAACGTACCAATCGTACCTGTTACGTAGCAAATCGGGAAAATTCTACTATGATATTTACAGCCACTTACCTGGTATATTTCAACCTGTAGGAATATCTTTACTAGCAGTGAAAAGACTAGAGTAAACTACCATAAGAGTCTTTAGGCGTACCCGCAACACATTAAAAGTCTTCACAGTAACACTGTGACAATAAACGTAGGTTTAATCTTCAATGATTAAACATGTGATGATTACATTACAGATATAATATATGGACGATACCACTGTTAATCGAATTACCTATCTATTAATTAAAAATTGTTTTATTGAGCAATAAGCTTTTAGAACTGCATATAAATAGTTCATTCACATGTTGCATGTGGACATATCATGCCAAATACGAAATTTTAGGCAAAAAGACTATGGTTTGACGTCAACAATAATTACAAAATTAAGTGATGCCGTTATATAAAAATAACACTCTAAGTTGCTAAACAATGTAAACAAACAAATAATAGCTTAGATGTAGATACAAATGCAGTCAAATAAAACTTGTACTTTATCATTCTGTATAACAACTCATTTAAACGTAAAATCAACAATGTTAGATCTGTAAATTTGCTATTCTAATGCAACTACGTTTGTAACGTTCATTTTGATTGGATAACGTCACTTTCTTACATGGCATCAATTGACAATTGATGATATGGGACGAACGCGCAAGTGCAGACGGCATATGCCAGATTTTAAATACATGTTTCAACGTTGTTTTCTGTCAGTTTCATTATAATGGAGATTACAATACAGTTATCTCCTAATTGCATTTTTTTTTGTTTTTCCGTTGCCAGGATTCGAACTCATACTACTGAGATATCGTGACACCAAATCGCCTTCACTGTATCTGACGCGCTAGATGACTTGACCACCTAGGCTTCACAAGGTATAAAGATTTCCGTGGCCGGGTGTTACCTTTCCTCGTCAGTTTTAATATATCTTGACAGGATGAATGTTCAAAAGAGTTGTATTCCTTTGTAATGAGTTAAAACAAACTATATACTAGTAATTCGACTCTGTATCAAGTTTCTTAACCCTGAATGTTTGCAATTATTTGTTTGAAGAAAAGTCAAGGGACAGGTCGTACAGCAATGCCAAATTCCCATTCGACAACAGAGTCATGGTCCGATATAGGTCACGTTCGTTGCTTAGCCTACAGACGAAATATAAGTTAAACCACAATCTGAGAGGGGTACACATGTCCTTAGGTAGTTAAGACAGAGACACAACGTATTGTTCAACAAACTTGTGATGGTGTCCATGCAAATTTACAGAGTGTCATTTTTAATCTTTCCTCATTGTAATTTCTATATGTAAAATTTCATACGACGGTGCACAGGATTTGTTACTGCTAAAAAATGTGAAATTGATAACTGGGAAGTTGACATTATCCCGTTTGTCATAGATTTTAGTTTGAAATCATCCATCTGTGTTACTATTTCGGAAGAGATCAAGGTATAACGCTGTCATTCCAGAATCAGTAGTATCCTTAATTTCAAGTTCACTTGGGTATTATGTATGTACTGATTAAAACTTGGGTAATCAGTGAAAGGATATCATCAATATATTTGAAACTAAGATTCGATTATTTCGCGAGGTGTTTTCCTTTGTGCTTTTTAAAAGGTTCTGAATGAAATCTACTTTATACGAGTACAACAACAAATCGAACAGTAGAGTTTCACAATAAGAATCAAAATAAATACAGACTCTCTGAAATATAAATTCTCCAAACTCAAAATTGAATGTTACAGATTAAAAAGTCCAGCATTTTTATATCTTCATCTTCAGCGTATTTTCCGATAGAATCAGTGTTGTTCTTCACAAAATAAGAATATTTAATATAACCCAAAAATGAGAAATATATATACACGTATATATATATATTCGATTCCAATTTTTATAAAACAAATTCAAAACATTTTTATAGAAAAAAAACTGGGTCTAATTGGATGGTGTTGCTACGTTACTATATACTGAGTGCCAATGAAAACGCAATACTTTTGTCCTTCAATTTTCTTATAATTTTCCTTTTATTTATATTAGAACTTTGTATAGTTGGTAGAACATGACTTTTAAGACGAAAATTTAAAGGTTTAGTGATTTTTGGAACAAATGCCAAGAAAGGGTAATTTTGTACGGACATAAAGCGAGTTCATCGCTTTTCAGCATTTGCATCATTTTCACGATTTTGTCATTTAAAGCTTGGGTAATGTCACGAATTTCCCGCCCTTATTGTTAAGAAACTGCAATAAACATCTGCGTAAATGCCAGGCCGACTTTCTGACAACCAGTGGTATGCAGTTTTGGGCATGATCAAATGAAGCCTTTCATTGCATACAATGACGAGAAGACTAAAGTTGTAGCCTCTACAATAACCCAAATCATCAACAAATTCAACCAAAATGGATCATTTAATGATAAGCCACATCCCGGGGTACAATAAGCAAGAAACGCTCAGCAAGAGCGATACATTTGGTCATTCAAATATCCGATATCGTCTTTGATGGCTGTCCAAAAGTCACGAGAGTTTGATGGGGGTCACGATAGAACCTTTGGAGCAATTTCAGTAAAGCACCATTTGCGCAGAAATAGTTAAAGAGCATCACAGTCTTTCCTTAGTGACATCTAAACGGCCGTCTGGCGTAAACATCGAATTCTGTAAACCAAAACGCATTCCTTATGTACCGAAAACCGGTGGTGATAACATAAACATTAGGCATCCTTTTCGCCGGATTTTGGTCCAATCGAGCAAATTTTGCATCAGATTTAACATGGTTTAGACGATGAATACCACCACCAATATCATAAAGTCCGCTTAAGTTTGCTTTGCGGGACAAATGGAATAACATTTCCCGGGATCACATTAATCGTCTGAGATGATCAATTCCACGGCGCTGTCGAGATTGCTCTGCACAACCGGTTTGTTAGGACTGTGAATTGACGATTCAACATTAGATGTTTCGTTTACCTATTGCGACCAACAAATTTCAATTAAACATGATTTTTTTATATGAATCTATTGTTAAAATTGTAAACTTTCAAGAACAATTGATTTTGAAAGATTATCATTTCTAATATATTTTTTTTAAAACCAAGTGTTGCGTTTTCATTGGCACTCAGTATATATGGATTGAAAATATTAACAGGTATGAGTTCATTTAATTTATCTATATATTATAAAGAAACACACTTGGGTGTTTGAAAGTTGAGCGAACGATATCAGAGGGAGGTTCAAATTCCTATGTCGAACATAATGAGACATATCAATGGCATAGTACGTTCTACATCATGTATGATTTTATGGTCCAACTTCCCAATGTAAACGTGAAAAGTTCGTACGCACGAAAGTAAAGTGATGCTATTTTTATATCATGACAAATTTAGACAAAGATGGATTTTGTTAACTACGGAGTAAAATATTGGATATTGGCAACACTATATGCATGATATAAGACCTGTCTACGTGTATCGGTGAATACAGAAATAGACTTTCTTTTCACCGATATGATATTGGAAATCTTTCGAAATTTTTCTGCAAAACTCTTGGAATGATAACTAAGCAAGACATTGTATTAGTAGTATTTAATGAAGGAATAAAAATGAACAAGATACAGTATTATATGAAAAGAAGTGTCTTATTAAAAGAACAAGTGACAACATGAGTTATATGTGAATGAAAGCATTTGTTAAAAGATCGATCAGCAGTCATTACATGAGTGGAATCGTATTGATAAAAGAACAGGGGGTAGATAGACATGAATTAAAACGTCTTGTTAGTTAGAAGAACAAGATGCAGTAATGCATGAATTAAAGTGTCTTGTTAAAAGAACAAGAACAAGTCTCAAATAACGTATATTGTTGACATGCAGTTTCAAAATATCAAGCAATATGAAGAAAAAATGATATACCCTATGTAACAAATTTCTTGAAATTTGGTTATGTGAGTAAAAATTAACATATTTTCAACCATAATTGTTAATGCTTACTATTAATGCAATGTATACCCTAATAAAAATTCAAATGGGCATGCTTTTACTCACTATTTTGGAAATATGATGGTCGCTATAACATATATCTGCCATGAGCAGGCGAGTTGTAGTAAACCATTTAGCATTTCAGAAAATATGGAATCTCCCAAACAACATATCAAAAAATTATATTTGTAGCCTATTATCATTAAAAAGTTATTTTCATTATCAACTAACCGCTTTGTCTTACTATTTCAAGAAAGACAACTCTTGTTGAACTTCAAAACAAGTAAAATAAAATATTTCAGAATGTATTCTGCATTCTTTATAAAACTGCAACTAACAGTGTTCATGGTGTTGAGAAATTGATAATTTAGTAAAGATTCATTGTTTATTGTTTTAAATTGGACAGACAAATCATTTTTTCAAATGAATTGTGTTCAGTGCATCGTGTCTTGTAAACAATTTATCACTTGCGATTCTGCTTCACTATATGGGGAGGCAAATTTAGGATCTTGTTTGTCATACAATATGCAGCCGCATCAAAGAAATTCTAGTTTTGTTCTTTACTAATGTTACTCTAAAGACACAACTAAAGCTACGTTTGTGTTACAGAGATGTAAAATATCATTTGAAATTAGCTTTAGGACTGAAAAGAATCGCTCCGTACAAATTACTACATTCAAGAAATAACAAATGAAGAAAGCAGACTTGTTTATAGTGTTATCCCACAGAAAATGGATGTTTGCTACTTATATTTCATTCAGAGTTTATACACTACACTGTTACGATTTTAGTATAGAGTTTCAACAGGGTAATTAAAAGTCACAAATGTAACTTGCATGAGGATGAAGACAAAATACAGACAATCATAGGCATTTTAGGAGCCAAAGGAGCCTGAAGGAATTCAAAATACTTCTCCCAGTTGAAAGTGGAAGGTTAGGCATCATGATAACTTTTTTTTATTAAATGTGGAATAAAAGTACATTCATAAAATCGGATATTTAATTTTTTGAAAAGGGGGAGGGGCAATGACTCAATTTTAAATTAGTATTTGTTTAAGTGTTTACTGGGTTCCATGTACATGTACATTTGTAAATGACCAATAGCTTTCAAGTTGCTGGTCCCAGTGAAATGCTTAACATGTAGTCATGACAGATAGCCTGTTTAGTTAAATCATGTATTTTGATTTTATTAATATTAAATAAAACCTAAATATTTGAAATATCCAAATGAGAAGATTTGGAAGGATTGCTGTTGCCCTGATTCACGTTCGCCCTAGTACCTGTTCGCCCTGATACCTGTTCGCCCAGGGTCCATTCGCTCTGATTTTTTTTTTCAATAAGTTTTCTAGTTTCTTTGTTTATTATGTGAACATAATATGTTGAAAGTTTGTTGAAAAATTACCGTAATATTTGTATAGTCCAAACCAATATATTATTTTCCCTTTGATTTCCATAGAAGCATACCATACCTGCCAACTGTCACTATTTGCGGGGGATTCTCCCCCATGGAAATATTTCCTAAAGCAAGTAATGGGCATAACACAGGTTTCTCAATGCAGAAGACGGAGATTGATAGTAGCTGTATTTGTTATACTTATTTCAACAATTGTCTTCATTAGTCTATTCCTTTACTTTCAACTTAAAGGTAAATTATATGATAAAACAAAAAGTTAAGGCAACAATGAAACACTTCAAAGCAAGCTTTAGTATTTTCAAATTGAGGCAAATCTTCGGCAGGTAATATGATTTCGTATTTAACTATTTAAAAAAAAAATATTTAAACAATTTGGTGTTTCCGTTGTGTCGTTTGTTTTCTCTTATTTTTGGGTGAATTCACATTACTATAAGACGTGTCACGGTACTTATCTATCCCCAATTCATGTATTTGGTTTTGATGTTATATTTGTTATTTTAGATTTTGTTTAATGCTTAGTCCGTTTCTGTGTGTGCGTTACATTTTTATACTGTGTCGTTCTCCTCTTATATGTAATGCGTTTCCTTAAGTTTTAGTTTGTTACCCCGATTTTGTTTTTTGTCCATGGATTTATGAGTTTTGAACAACGGTATACTACTGTTACCTTTTTTAACGAATTTGTATAAAAAATTGTTAATCATGCATGCGCAACAACATGTTTTTTTTCAGTATTGAAGCCTTTTTTACCCAAAGAAGAAAAGATAATTTCATCAGATTTTTATAGTTCGATCTTTTGTTTTACTGTTATACCACTGTCCCAGGTTAGGGGAGGGTTTGGATCCCCGCCACATTCTCTCTGTATGTGCCTTTATTAAAAAAAAATGAAACAGTTATGAAAGACTCCTTCAACTCCGAAGTGAGAATAACTATAATAATATAAAGTAACATCATTCATACATGCATTCATATTTTAGTAAAGTCTCATTACTACATACGATGTATTTTTTTGCGAACTGGTGATTGATGATTATTTGTAAGAATCAATAACTTTAATTGAAACGAATTTCAATTTCTTGAATAGTATTTCAATTATATTTTTCTGTTTCTATTCTATCAAGCGTTCAATGATGATAGTTGGAAGTTAGAAGAGCTCTATAACAAAGTCAGATCAAACTATGTAGAACTGTGAAAATATCTTTACCTTAAAAAGATCCATGTGAGAACGTTTATGAATGTGGTATCTAGCTTTTAAGTGTCTCAATACAGATCTGCATCAACGGTAAAGGCTGCTTTGTCAGAATAACAGAAACACGTATATCACTTTAAAGGATTGTTATATCGCCTTGATTTCGTTTAATAAAAAGTTTTATTCCACAATTTATGAAATATTTTCCATTTTTTTTTTTCGGAAACATCATGCTCTTTCTCATGGTATAACTTATATAATGATCCGTTCCAGAAACACAATGCGATAATGAGCCCTGTCATAGTGGTGGAACATGCATTGAAGTTGGCGAATCTTTTAATTGTGCATGTCCCATTGGTTACAATGGTAGCAAGTGTGAAGGTAAAATGATTATGATACAGTAAATGTTTATATTTGTTCTAATCAGTTTTAGTTAACGTTTTAGGATAAGATAATAAAGAGAACCTTTGACCCAGCGCTCATTAGAAGTAAAGTTATACAATGTTAACAGTTTGTGTTGAAGTGTACCTGATAGAGTTTCAATGTAAGTCCAAATAGGATTGCATTAACAAATCAAATAAAACGGATTTTGATCTGCTTGACACTTTTATTTGTTTAAATCTCTCTCATGTTTTTTTTTTTATCAAAAGTATGAATAGTAAAAACATGTGACGTTACCACGCACATGTACGACAGAAAGTAGTAGCAGCCACTATATTTCTCTGGAAGTTGTAGCGATCTTGTCATAGCAATTGCAATTATGAAATGATGTGAATAGTCCATTTTCATATACATTTCCCTTTCCGTAGTCGGTTCCGTCTTTTATTATCTTAAGTCACGTGATACCCGACATCAGCACCAAGACAACTAAGTAAACAATATGGATTGCGCGTCAATGAAAGTTACCGATTTGAAAGAATATTTGAGATTAAGGGGGATAGGCGTAACCAACATGAAAAGGAATGAATTAGTGAGGTTGTGCACTGCTGTTGAAGGGCTAAATCTACCACTTGACCCAGATATGTGTACGGACCGGGTCACAAACACTGTAGCAGAATTGCTGAAAAGCAACGGGATTGACCACATGTCTTCTCTACAAGGATTCACCAAGGACCTTTCCAATATTCCGAATGTGTCACTGTATGATGTTTTTAACTATCTGCTGTATAACACTTCAAACTATGATCGTAGAAAGTTGAAGGCCTACAAATCTTCTGAAGATTACCGTTTGTATTTCGATGGTTATGTAGAGAGTCTTGAAATGACCGAGTTGAACAGTTTATTTATATTTTTGGCTGCCAACAAACCTACACAGAAAGACAAAACATATCTTAATACCTCCACATATGATGCCTGGATCGTAATGGACAATGCTGGTGATATGAAGGCAGCATATTGTACATGCATAGGAGGGTAAGTACATGTAACAAGCATCCAATTTGTTCACCTATAAATCACTGAATTAAAAATCAATTTTGTCACGGATACACATATATTAAATCACTTGAGGAAAATAGCTTAAGAAGTGTTACATTGAATGAAAATTTAGACTGCATTGTATCTGTTTGAATATGTGGTCCATACCAATATTGGCTTTAATACAACTGTTTGTACTTTTTAAATACATGTATGTACATGTACACCATAGTCCATCTTTATGATGATTTTCAAGGCTGTCCATGCGTCAAAAATAAAATAAAAACACTGCTAAAAATATAATTACATGTATTATAAAGTTCTATTTTCTTTTAATTACATAATATCAGCTTCTATTAAATAACTTATGTGAAAGTTATTTCTGTTAGTTGTTTAGAGATACATACATGTAGAATACTAGATCACCCGTACTTCATGTAGCGTTGTAGCAATACACCAATATACATGTATGATTAATGTGTGTGCGTGTTGATTGAAACAGTTTCTTATAATTTTGAGAAAATTTACAACAAAATCAACCAGTCATGTTTAAATTGCAGACTAACAAAAATTTCTATATACATGTAGAAATGTATTGCATGAATCCTACATGTACATTTTGTATGAAATATAGTTTCCTTCTTTTATGTGTAGTCTAACTAATTTTGTATTTGTGTTTTTCAGTGCTGATGGTTGTTGTCGACACATAGGTGCAACACTGTATGAAATTGAAGGATTTGAGGCAAAATCAGTTACCTGAGGTGACAATTTATGGTTGAAAAGAGCAAGGCAGCATGATTGTCCAGTTCCAATTAAAAAGTTGAAAATTATGAAAGCAAGGTATACTAGCTACATGTAAATATAATTAACAGTATAAATTTATTAACATTTCATATTTTAAAAAACAGATTTTGTTCATTACAACAGTAAATGTTTTATTACATGTAATTATAATAAAGAAGATGTGGTATAATAGCCATTGAGTCATATCTCCACTGTGGCACAAGCAACCAACTAACACAGACATTAACAAAATATAGTCAGATTCGAGAAAAGTATATAAAAAAGTATTATTGTAGAAATCCTTCTACATTCAAACTGAGCCAGTTGTTATCTGTCAGAAATATTAAAGAATTGAATAACTTGGGTATATTTCTAAAATCTGCAGAAAAACTTAGAATTTAATTGGAGTAAATATTATTTTTGTTCTCACTTTATTTAAGTATTATATCCTTCTCCTCTCGTATTTTGTATTATGTATTATATGTTATTTCATGCACACCTTATATTTATATATATTATATATCTCTTGTCAAATTCTTATATTGGTTTAAAATTATGTATATGTATCCTATAAGCTGTGTTGCTTTCGGAATAAAGTATTATTGACAACTATAGGTCACTAAACCACCTTCAACAATGAGCAAAGCTAATTCCTAACAGTCGGCTATCACAGGCCCAGAAAATTGCCTGATTGATGACAAAATAACGATCATATTCATTTGAGTGAAAGCAACACCACTTGCATTGAAAAACTCTTATACAACCTTACAAGAATATATATATATTCATATTAAACTGAAATTGAGAAATAAAAAAAAATAAATTAGTTTACTTTGACATCATTAGAAACAACTGATGGCTTGGAATAGGCACACAACAGAATTTGTGTGTCACAAGATTTTATCTTTCTGTAAATTTGAGCTAAAAGCATGAAATAAAAACAAAGCATTTTAAGTATTGTCTTTTTTTCAGGTATTCAACTGCTGATCAAGCTGACAATGGAATGCAAGATGGTGCCCATGATTTTGACCCGCGGTCTTCAGACAACAGAGATGATTATGGAGCTGAACAAATGTTAAACATTGCTAGACAGTCAAAAGCAGTAAGTTTGATTTAGATTTTCTAAACTGTAATATATTTACCATATTTCACATGGTATTGGGAGCATCTTAATTTAACTGCTCATAAGATAGAAACAAACAATTTCATTTATATAATATTTGATAACTTTACAATTTTTCAGTGATTATTTGATTACTTTAATTCAAACATAACACATATTTCATAGATGTTTAATTATCTTAGAATATTTTTCTGATTAATAATTGATTACCCAATTTATTTCAGTAATTATTATAATACTACATGTATGTGATTAAATTTACATAAAAATTTTCAAAATGTAAATAATAGATTACCTAGACCCTAATGAGATGTCTCCTGTAATAAGTTAGAGAGTATAAAAGTGAGAATGGAAATGGGGAATGTGTCAAAAAGAAAACAACCTGATCAAAAAAGCAAATACCAACCAAAGGACACCAATGGGTCTTCAATACATTGAGAAAATGCTGTACTCACAGATGTCCTTCAGCAGGCCCCTAAACAATAATATATACTAGTTTAGTGATATTGGATGTCATACTTATCTCCAAAATTTATTAAAAAACAATACAAGACGAGTAAAGGGCAGAGGGTCCTGATTTGGACAGGCACAAACATATTTCAGTATAAATTTTAAAAAAAATGTTGCAATAATTTCTATAAAGCTGGAAAAATTATATAAACAGTATCTGTGTTACAGACAATACTTTTATGACCATGCAATTTTTAAAATAGGTAAGTCTACACCAAATAAACTTAGTATATATGTATATATAGTGAATTGACATGGTGCATTTGCAGTTGCATAATTAATATTTTCATCTTTTCTTTTTCAAGATATCACCAGAACTGCAGGCATTAGATTTGTTAGAGGACCCATCAGAATTGGATGAAGAGGTGGATTTCGTAGCATGTGATAGATGTGAAAGTTGGTCGATGATGTCAGCAGCTGTTAATGCTAATGCTACTCCAGAAACCCTGTCAACTATTCTGATAGAACGAGATGAAGTGTTGCACGTTGAACGTTGTACTGTTGATCAGTCAGATAACGATACTTGGTTTAAGTTGAGGAATGGTAGAATAACTGCGTCAATTTTTTTTTAAAGTCTGTAGAGCTGTTGACAATTTGAAATGCCCTCCTTCGTTAATGAAAAGTCTACTAGGGGAATATGATTTATCTCATTCTGAAGTACCATCTCTTGAATGGGGGAAGAGGAAGGAGAAAGCTGCATTAGACCTTTACATACGTGTAAACAGACATAAACACAAAGGCTGTATGTTAGAGAAAAAGGGACTTCGTATCTACACAAGGTTGCCTTATGTTGGATGTTCTGTCGATGGTCTGTTCTCATGTAAGTGTCATGGTGAGAATCTAGTGGAAGTTAAATGTCCATTTGCTGACAAGAACTTGAATCCTAAGGAAGTTGCCATTAAAAAGGGATGTGTGCTAGATTCAAGTGGTGAACTTCAAGTAACTGACAAATGCGAATATTACCATCAAATTCAAGGACAAATGGGTATATATGGAATCCACAAATCAGACTTGGTTGTATTCACAAAGAAAGGAATTGCTGTTGCTAGTGCTACATTTGATCCTCTGTTTTTTGAAAGAATGTGTAAAAAGTTTCAGCTTTTCTTCCGAAATCATTTGGCTAATACAATTATATCTTGTCAATGAATTTTGTCATAAAATGTACATGTTACTTATTAATAATTAACATCATATCAATTTGATGAGTAAATCTTTTTTAAACAGGTTTTACAGTGTGTCTCTTTCATTTTGTATTCCAGTTTATTATTTGTTTTACACTGGTTATCTTTTGGGCCCTTTATAGATTGTTAATAAAGGTGAGCCTAAGCTCTGTGTTGAAGGTTGTACTGTCTCCTATAACTGCTTAGTACTTTAACTACAATAAAATGTCTCTTGTATGGATACTTGTCTGAATGTTGTGATTCAATGGCAGTCATACCACATCTTCTATTTTATATTCAATTTTGAATGGACTTAACTTTAACATAAGTAGGGTTTTAGTTTTCTCATTTGATTTTTTACATTGTCATTTCAGAATATTTTATAGCCGACTATGCGGTTTAGACTTTGCTCAATGTTAAAGTCTGTTATGTGACATATAGTTGTTATTTTCTGTGTCATTTTGGTCTCTTGTGGAGAGTTCATTGGTATTCATCATACCATATCATCTTTGTTTTTAAACTTGACCTAAATTTTTTTTTTTGTCAACATCTTATTTATCATGTCTATGTATGTACATGTATTTGTTTATACATGTAATTTAAAGAAATGGAATAAAAAGTCAACAATAAGTTATATATTATTTAACCAACTGACTGTCCAGATTGCACAAAATGGTACACACTTTTACAACTTGATTAAATGTATGTTTCATTCTCAGTGGAATAGTTCTCTGTAAAAGTGTAAAGTTCTTCAGTCTTCCTATTGCCCTTTCCACATGAATTCTTACACGTGCAATTCTGCGTGTCTTTGTAGTTGCATTTGCACACATCTGCTTTCCCATTGAGAAAGGGGGGATATTTAAAGTTGCCCCTTTAAGCGCTAAGTCACCTCGAATAAGGAAGCCTCTATCTGCCATTATAACATGACAATACTCAACTTTCTGGAGGAAACCAGAATCTTGTACAATTTTACGATCAGATATGCTACCAGTAAATAAGTCGGATATAAAACTAAATGAACCTCTGGGTGTGATTCCAACAAAACACTTAAAAGTGTTGTGATGTTTGTAACAAGAATATGTAATTCGCTGAGCTGATGGCCGACTAGGTTTTTGTAAAAAAAATTCTGTGCAATCAATAATACATTTTGTTTTCTTAAAGTGTTTGAAACATTTTGGCATTTTTTTAAGAACTTGTTCTCTTGAAGGCCATCTGACCAAAAACTTCAAATCATGATACATTAGATTTAGCCAAGTAGTAAATATTCTACACACAGAGCTTTCTGATATAGCAAACATGTCCCCAAGAGTGTTGGTATCGAATCCTCTTCTTAGTCTTAACAAAGTGAGTGCTAATTCCTCCTTTATGTCTAATATTCTTCTCGGTCCTTTGCGAGGTGTCTGAAATAAATATATGATGATGCATATTCTTCATATAATCTGAAACCTATATTGATTCTAGAGTCATGTTTTCAGTTACCATCAATTGTTATTGAGACTTGTGCTGTCATTTTTCAATGTTAAATAGGTGGAACACGAAATCCGGGTCAAAACATCAATTTGGCAAACAATTCAATATTGAACAAACATACACACAGACTGAAAAACATTATACATTGTACCTGCACCTCGAGTCATGCAAAAATTGGTTCATTGACTTAGAAGTTTTTCCATGGTGAAAATTTTAAAACTTAAATGACATTACAAGAAATGTAGCTAGATGCTCCAGAATATCAAGCAGAAACTGTCCTAATACTTTCACCATTTACATGTACACTGTTCTTATATTAATTTTGTTTTATGTATTTGGATAACAGATTTAAGGTACTGACATTACATTATAAATACATGTACATGTACACAAGTGTACAAACATTTTGTCGTCTGCTTTTTCTGGTATACTAAACATGCTAAAGGACACAATAAAAAGTATAAACCTCTTAATATATCTTTTACCTCAGAATTTTCCCTTTCGGATGTATCTGCACTGTTCCAGTCCACCATGGATGAAGCCTTTTTCCTCAGGAAATTTAGGATGAAACACAATACTGTCAGTGATACACCTTGAATGAAGAAAACAAAATGTATATACTTATTTCTCATGGTAAAGCGTCTAAATATTGACACAACAATTTAAAAAAGGCAAATTTGAGCAATCAAATTATATTTTTTGTCTCCAGATAGGATTTAATCTCAAACTTTAAAGAAATTGAAACAATACCACCTGCATGTACTGTGTCAAGCACACTTAGTCTAGACAATTTGACCCATAGGCAAAATGAATTCAGCCTTTTGTGGTCGGGTGATAATTTATTTTCATGGTTAATATACAGAATAAATGTCATTTGTAATTTATTACCCATTTATAAATGTACATAAAATACCATCAAGCTTCCATACATTTTTAAATCTTTAAAAATTTAAGTTACATGTACCTGTATAGAATTTGCAGGATTTTTTGTCTTTCATAATGTAATTCATGAGATTCTTTCTCTTCATGCTACCAGTGTCCATCATATTATCGGTCAGAGAATCCATTTCTGCCATAGTAATATCTGTTTGTGTAGATATACTTGTAGTTTGTACATTAAATCCCCTCTTTACAGCATAGTAAGTATGGTCTGCATCCACTGAAAAATCAAGATTCAATATATATTGCATGACTTGGTTGATTTTCAATTTTCAAAATTATTTGTAAACCAACTAATATTGAGCAAAAGACTTAAAATGTACTGATGACATATATTTTGTAGAAAAATATGGACATATACTATATAGGTGGATATATGCACATAAAACATTAGATGATTACTGATAGGGTAGTCCAATGCAGCATCTGTAAGGCACAGCAGGTATACAACATTGATTAAATGATTCACAGACATAATAAGTCATCAGACATTATTAAGAAACAGAGCAAGTGGACAGCATACACATACATCAATTTAGAGGCGCATGATACTTGGAATTCACCCCCCCCCCCCCTTTTTCGGAGTTTGATTACTTATTATCGGTCAATGCCTTGACATTTCATATATATATTATACCAGTCATTACCTTTAAGTTCTTCACAGAAATGTGGTGTTGCCTGAAGAGGTTGGTCTTTTGATGTGTTGGATCCATTTAAAGTTACATACGCCCCAACATCCCTCCATTCTTGATCAACAATTTTACTGGTAGTGGGCGTGGTTATGCTGGCTTTGATATGTACAGTGGCTCTGTCAAACGGAAGTTTCCTGGATTTGTGCACAGTTTGCTTTAAAGGGGTAGCCATGATTGGGTATGGATGTTGGGTGGTAGGTCAACAAAGTGCTTGCTGCACACATAGGCATGTTTGTTTACATTGGATACGGCGTAATCTTTCCTGCCACAAGCTTTTACCCACTGTAAAGTTTCTTCTTATCTTGTTTTAGGCTTAGGTATAGGAAAGAATTCCACTCCTGACATATGAGGTTTATGCTTATATCTGTCATCGCTGTTGCAGGTTCCCCAAACACAACGTTTTACCATTCTTTTTTACTTTGTTTATATTTTCGCGGAAAAAAACTTGTCGGGTATCACGTGACGTAGGCCGCTTATGTTACGCATAACCGCTTACATCAAATATAATATGAAAGTCGACTATTCCATTTCTCTGCTATTCATGCTATTTGACTAACAACATTCAGACTGATTTATCACACATGCACAATTACACTAAAATCTGCTTATATTCATTTGTTTACGAGAATGCCACCTGAACATCCCCGAAGATTGTATACACCTCTTCAACATTTTAGTATGTAGTCATTTCAGGTTTTGGAATTTTTGTCAGATGTTCAGTCTCCTTGGGTTTTTTATACGATATAGGGTAAACTATTTTGCTCCATATCACTCACTTTTCATGTCATCGAAGACTTCAATAGCTCACATAAAATGTCATTATCAAAATTTTAGAAAATTCTAGATTTCATTCTTACGATTTGATAATGTCCATGCTAAATATAAGTTAAAAGTCTGAGTTAGCCTTTTCTTGCCATTTTCATTAAATCAAATATCTCGAAAAAGGAGTTCCACAACCTATCAATATTTTAGCTCATTTTGTTTCTTAACTAATGCTCTTCTGATTTATAATATCAATTTTAAATTCCAGAGCTTTTTTAATTTCCCCTGACTACATCCTTAACGTGGATACAGAAACGAATGTTTATGTTACATACAAATTCGTCTGATTGATGATTTATAAAAGAAGGTATAAGAATCTGCATTATCATGATCCGTCCGATTTTATCACCAATGTACGAACGACAAAGATACTTGTTTGACTTAACAATCGCAAGATATGATCAAACATTGGAATTCATGAAAGCTAAATAGTGTAATATGGGGTATAATACATAGAAAATACCACCTAAATGAATTCCCAAATGACATTCACATCCCCTAGCGAAACAAACATATACACAAAACAGCTCACATTATCATACATGACTAGGTAGTTTGATTCTTATTTTGATGTCCTTGAAACCAAGTCAGTATGAATTTGGATTATACTACGTTTAATTGCCCATTTTCAAGGTAAATCGAGAATCACTGAAAAACTAACTGCCTAAGACATGTAACATGTGTAAGATTGTCACTTATTTGAATATTCTTGCACATTTTGTAAGTATCAGAGCATACATAAAACATCAGTGGTGCCATGACGACAATTGTAATAACAAAAAAGTATCGGTAATATTAATTAGATAGTATATTAATGAGTACGTATTCGCGATTAACTTTGAAAGATGAATTATTTCCTGTGTTATAAGACGAACGTAGCCATTTTGTTATCCTTAATTTCAAAACTAGATGTGTTGATATCCTTTAAAAAAAATAACAAAATTATACACACTTTTTTAAACTTATTTTACGTGTGGAACAATTTGGTTTAAATTGCATTCGATAAAGTAAAATATGTATAAGGTGGGGATTCTCTGTTCTTACTGTTACAATACCGAATGCAAATAAAGTCATCATAGATACCCAGGCTAAAAATTGTGTGCGCCAGACGCCATTTCGTCTACAAAAAACTCATCAGTAACGCTCGAATACAAAAAAAAAAATTGAAGGTCCAAATAAAGTACTAAGTTGAAAAGCGGGTAAAAATAAGTGAAAACAGACCGATTACCTAGTTTTACCACTATCACATTTATCAATACAGAGAGAAACATGTCTCGGTAAACTTTGAACTTAAAACTTTTGAAATACACTTAACTGCGACCAAGCTTAGCGAAAGGCCGTGCGACATAATCAGTCAAACAAACTTTATTAGAACAACATGTTAAGGAACTATCGTTCTCATTGGTCAATTTACATATTCGACCTCAAATAAACTTTTAAAGCCCCGCCCAAGCAAACCTGTTAAAATAGAACACGCGTACAATAACCGATCGAAAGTTGCTTATACACGAGCATGTAAAATTTATTTATAGTATATAATATATTATAATTTTGTGCAATAGTAATATTAAGGTTGTTTCATTAAAATATTTGAAATTGAAAACGAAGACTCTTTTTAAAATAACGGGTTTCCCGGCAAAATATTGAATACAACTGTCTCCTCTCAAATATATAGTTCTGGACTAACTCCGTGCACCTTTTGTATCCGTTAACTTACATCAGTATGTGCTTACAATGATAGCAAAATAGCAAATATGCTCAAATTATGTTGGATAAACGCAAATATAACCGTAACCTCAACAAATGTCAAATAACGTGTACACAATAAAGTCATTAGATATTTCCCGATTTAAAAAAGAATAGGATTGTAAAAAAAAACTGTTCATTATTCCTATCCTATCGTCAGTATATCAAACCCCCCTCCTTTAACTTGACTCACTCATACAAAACTTTTTTTTTTTAAATATGAAAGTACATAGAAATAGAAAAATCAATGCGATGAAAGTACTTTAAACATCTTTGATAGTACATTCCATACCACGTCAGGTGTGTTCATTCACTTGAACAATACGATCATTGATGTTTTGTTTCTACCTTTCGGTGAATGAATGGGACAATGTGTTTCGTTTGTGATAGTGATTTCTGGATGACCAAACGCTTAGCTTCTGTATTTCCTTTTATAGCATGAAAACAAAAAACGAGAAATGTGCAAATAAACTCATCATAAATACCAGGACTACATTTTATATATACGCCAGACGCGCGTTTCGTCTACAAAAGACTCATCAGTGACGCTCGAATCCAAAAAAGTTAAAAAAAAAAAAAAAAAAAAAAGAAAAAAAAAAGAAAGAAAAAAAGACAAATAAAGTACGAAGTTGAAGAGCATTGCACCCATCATAAATAATTCATTATAAAAAATGTGACTTCCGGTGCAATGGCGGCGCCAACGAATTTAACATGCTAGAGCAAATTTAATTTAATTGTAGCCTGAAACCCTCAATATAAAGCTACAAAGTAACAGAATTCAACAAAACAAAAGTATGAATATAGAAATTTAACAAAATCTAAATTGAACGTTTGAAATGTCATCAATTGGAAAAGACAGCCCAAATCCCCATACCACGACGGACACGAGGTCAAAAACAGGGGCAACAACAATTAAACACACAATTGGATCAAATCAAGCAACATTTGAACTAAAAAATGAAAGTATTTATTTATGGAGACGAGTTCTTTTAATTCGTTACTTCAAAATACTTGGAAGTCATGAAAAAGCGAAAGTTGAATGGAATGACTTTGACCAGAAATCGCAACTGATAGAAATTGCTGATGATAAACATGCATTCACAAATAAAATACCAAAGAAAGAATTATTCAAATCAGCAGTGTCGATTACATTCATTTGGATAAACAGAAACTCTTTGTGATCACTATTTACTATACAACCAAAAAAGTCACTATCCAGGGTCAGGGGACAAGTGAATGGTTACAATCTGAATTTAGAATCATAAATGACACAATCAATAAAATTAAAGAGATTAAACAGAAAGGAAACCTCCCTTGTGATGTAGATAAAATTTTTAGTGAATTAAAATTTAAGAAGGATGAACAAATTGATATAGAATCTCCAGAAGACCTGGAACCAATAGCGGAACATGTACATGCCGAAAAGTTATAGATGATATTGAACAGATACATGTACCTTCAGAAAATGAAACACAAAATGAAACATTCAAACCAAATACATCTGTCCTAAACAACCAAGAGGGATATGATCAAGATAAGATGAAGATTCTTGAATCTCCACTTGAAAAGATTAGGTCCGAACAAACTCGCCACAAAGAGGAGATAACTCAAATGAAAACAACAATACATGACGTAGAAATTGAACTTGTGAAAAAAGACACTGAATTACAAGCAGTACACAATCTATGTACTAACTTGCAAACTAATTTAAACAGGATAGAAAATATGAATGAACAAATTGACAAAGAAAAATCATTAAAAATAAAAAAGAATGAGGATAGATTGAAAGAAATAGCAAATGAGAGAAATCAAGAAATCCAACGAGTTGTCAAAATGGAACAAAACATAAAAGAATTGCAACATACAATTGAAAAAGAAGCAGAAGAACGCGTAGAAGACCAAACCTACAATGCAGAGACGAAAACCAAAAATACAAAAGTACATGTAGAAAGTGCTGTAGACAATAATTCCACACCAACCGAAAGAATATCTGAAAAGAAAAACAGTGAAAAAAATGAGCCTGAGAGAAGCATTAATAATATGAATCTTATGCCGATGTGAGAAATCCAACTTTAAGGAAGGAAAACAGCCATCACAGGTATACCTATGATTTATTGATAATAGGCTCTTCGATTATCAAAGACATTGACGGCAAAAGATTGTACAAAAATAGAAAAGTTAAAGTTATCACTCTACACGACAAAACAGTGTTTGGAGCAATTCAGTATTAATATCAAATCGTTTAGAGATAAAGCAAAGCATATAATGTTCCAAATAGGCTCCAATGATATAGAACAGAAAACCCCGGACGAGGTTATCGAAGAAATAGAAGACCTAGTCAGAGTGACACAACGATATAACCCAGATGCAACAATCACTTTTGGTGAAATACTGCCACGTTTTTTGAGTGACAGATATTATGCTAATTTTTTTAATGAACACCACCTTATGTTTAATGTTCAATTGTATGAATTATGTAAAGATTTAGATTTACATTTTGTAAGGTATGATTTTATTCAGCCTGATTATTTTGTAGATGGAATACATATTAAGGGTCATGGCATTCCAATTATGGTTATGTCCATTAAAAGAGTACTCAATACACTACTAAATGTAAAGTTATGGGAAAACAATGAATATAACACAAAAACAAATCCTGTAAGAAACAATGGTATACCTAATTATCAAATGCCAAATTCAATAACAAACAGAAAACAGAGAGAGCATCAAGCTTTTGAGCAAAAATCTCATTTTAATAACCCTATACATGTAGGGAGTGAAAGTGCTATGAATGGCAGAAATAAAATTATAAATATGATGGAGCTCATGTTACGGGAAATGAGAACGGGTTAGTGGTAAATATGTCTGAATGTTTAGAAGAAAAATGTTTAGTTTATTGATATATTGCTTACCGGTATATGTTTACCGCCATAAGTACTTTTCATATGTTCTGATTACAAACTGATTTTTTATGTCAGTGGTAAATATGTATAAATGATTAGAAGAAAAATGTAGTTTATTGATATATTGCTTACCGGTATATGTTTACCGCCATATGTACTTTTCATATGTTCTGATTACAAACTGATTTTTTATGTCAGTGGTAAATATGTATGAATGATTAGAAGAAAAATGTAGTTTATTGATATATTGCTTACCGGTATATGTTTACCGCCATTTGTACTTTTCATATGTTCTGATTACAAACTGATTTTTTATGTATAGAATTCAAAGACAAATGGGAGGTGTATAAAAATAAAATTCAAAAGAAAAGCTTTTTTATTTTTATTTTTTAATTTCTTTTTTATATGTTCAAAGTGTGACTAGAAATAAAAGAAAATTATATGACAACTAGGTTATTGCATTGATATATAATACATTAAATTGTCTTTTGTATTGATTTTATATAATTAGTAAATACTAGTATATATGCAAGGGCTTAAAATATTAATTTTTCTGAATTTAAAGAATAGAGTTACCTCCCATAGACCATACACAAGTTAATATCATTTGAACTTTATATTGTGAATATTGAGGTTTTCAGGTTTACAACAAAATAAGAAAAATTTATATGCTCAAATGTCAAATTGCTATAAAAATTTATATATATCCTCATGGAATGTTCACGGCCTTGGAGACAAACTTAAAGATGAATTGTATATTGAGAATTTAAAAGGTGACATAAACATACTTTTAGAAACCTGGAAGGGAGAATCTAAAGAATTTAAATTGGAAGGCCATTGTATTATCCCGAAGTCCCGTAAAAAAAGAAAAAAAGCAAGAAGGTATAGTGGGGGCATTATTGTTACTATTAAAAAGCCATACTTTAAAGGCATTACATATTTAAAAGAAGCAACAACCTCGCCAAATAAACTATGGCTTAAGTTGAATAAAAACTTTTTTGGATTTGTACATGATATTTATCTATGTGCTCTTTATATACCCCCTTTTTCATCATCTCACTATGATAATGACTTTGATTTGTTAGAAAATGAGATGTCTACTTTCTCCATGAATGGACATATTGTATTAATTGGAGATCTAAATGCTCGAACTGGCCAAAGAGCTGACTTTATTGTAAATGATTCTGATCACATCAATAATTTTAATGGTTTTGATTTACTCCCTGAAAATTATATTACTGATTCAGAAATAAATAGAAACAATCAAGATACTTCTGTCAATACAGTTGGTACAAAGTTATTAGACTTGTGTTTGTCTTCAAGGCTGCGCTTACTCAATGGTCGATTTTTAGGTGACTCATTGGGATATAATACATATATGTCAAGCAGTGGTTTTAGTACTGTTGATTATGCTGTTGATAGCGAGAGTCTCCTGTCCTCAGTCAAATATTTTAAAACAAACGATTTTACTTACCTATCAGATCATGTTCAAATTACTTTATATATGAAGTGCTCTATAAATATAGATAAAGAAATTGGCCTTGAGGAAAAAGGATGGCACTGGATTAAATCATATAAATGGTCAGAAAATTCTAAACTTAAACTTATTTATGCTTTATTGACTGAAAATGTAAAGAATGAGATAATAGAGTTTGAAATGGTTAATTACGAGGAAAATCAGGTTGGTGTTGATGAGGCTACAGAAAAATTGACAAAAATTTTAGATAATATTTCAAGCCTTTCTTGTAAAGCAGCTCCAAAAACTAAGACGAGGAAAAAGAAAAGGAAATTTGGTCAGACAATGTTATATATGAAACCAAGCGTCAAATAAATAAAATAGGAAACAAAATAAGGAATAATCCAAATAATAATAGTTTAAAGCAAAAGTTTTTTGAGTTAAATAAAAACTTAAAGAAAATGGTTAAACAGAAAAAGTATGAATATAAACAAAAACTTTATAATTGTTTAAGTGATTATATCAATCAAAATCCAAAGGAATACTGGGAAATTTTAAAATCTCCTAAGAATAAAACAGAAAAAGATGAAATACCAGAGGTATTAAAAGATGAGGAAGTTTTAATAAAACATTTTCAAGATCAAGGTAAATCTATAAATAATAAAATTAAGAATGGAAATGGGGAATGTGTCAAAGAGACAACAACCCGCCCAAATAAAAAACAACAGCAGAGGGTCACCAACAGGTCCTCAATGTAGCGAGAAATTCCCGCACCCGGAGGCGTCCTTCAGCTGGCCCCTAAACAAATATATACTAGTTCAGTGATAATGAACGCCATACTAATTTCCAAATTGTACACAAGAAACTAAAATTAAAATAACACAAGACTAACAAAGGCCAGAGGCTCCTGACTTGGGACAGGCGCAAAAATGCGGCGGGGTTAAACATGTTTGTGAGATCTCAACCCTCCCCCTATACCTCTAACCAATGTAGTAAAGTAAACGCATAACAATACGCACATTAAAATTCAGTTCAAGAGAAATCCGAGTCTGATGTCAGAAGATGTAACCAAAGAAAATAAACAAAATGACAATAATACATAAATAACAACAGACTACTAGCAGTTAACTGACATGCCAGCTCCAGACTTCAACTAAACTGACTGAAAGATTATGATTTCATCATATGAATATCAGGCACAATCCTTCCCGTTAGGGGTTTAGTATCATACCATCATAACATATATGAGAAGAACATAACCCGTGTCATGCCAACAACTGTTTTTAGAATAAATGTGTTAAGTTCCCATGCAAAGACTTTATCAATGACTCAATATTAACGCCAAAATATGCAATCTTTAATGACTTGACAACAGTATCGTAATTATATCCCTTCTGAATAAGTCTATTCAAAGGTTTTGTAAGTTTCTGAGGTGAATACTGACACCTTTGTGCTTTATAAAGAATATTACCATAAAAAATTGGATGTGAAATACCAGAACGTATTAAAAGTCTGCATGTTGAGCTATATTTACGAATAATGTCTTTGTACCGATGATAAAATTTAGTAAATGTTTTGACTAGTTTGTGATATCGAAAACCCTGGTGTAATAATTTTTCAGTAATACATAAATTTCTCTGGTTAAAATCTAAAACATTGTTACATACACGAGCGAATCGTACAAGTTGAGATATATAAACACCGTAAGATGGTGACAAGGGAACGTCACCATCTAAAAACGGATAATTAACGATAGGAAATGAAAAATCATCCCTTTTATCATAAATTTTAGTATTCAGCTTTCCATTAGTGATATAGATATCAAGATCGAGAAAAGGGCAGTGGTCATTGTTAGTATTAGCTTTATTTAAAGTAAGTTCAACAGGATAAATTTCATTAATATACATACTGAAGTCGTCATTATTGAGAGCCAAAATATCATCCAAATATCTAAAAGTATTATTAAATTTGTTTATCAGATGTTGTTTCGATGGGTCTTTGCTTATTTTTGTCATAAATTGTAACTCATAACAATACAAAAACAGGTCCGCAATAAGTGGTGCACAGTTAGTCCCCATTGGAATTCCGATAATCTGACGATATACGGAATCCTCAAAGCGAACAAAAATGTTATCTAGTAAAAATTCAAGGGCATATATAGTATCAAAGCATGTCCAATTAACATAGTTTTTTTGTTTATTGCTACTAAAAAATGACCTAAAAGAATTTGAACATATATATTCACATTCTGATTTTTTGAATGCCCATTTAATTAGGTGTGTGAATTTTTTCTTAATGAGAATGTGAGGCAATGTGGTATACAGGGTAGAAAAATCAAAACTTTGAACAGAATCAAAATCACCAATATAAGCATGCAATTTATCAAGTACTTCCAACGAGTTCTTGACACTCCAAAAGTAATTTATTCCACTATTTTCGAAGGCCTTATTTGAACAATTCATTATCAGGTTTTTAATTGTACCAAGTGTGCTGGTAAGAAGAATAGACAATTTAGTAGTTGAACAATGGCTTGAAGACGAAATAAATCTATATTTGTAAGGGGTTTTGTGTAGCTTCGGAAGCCAATACATAGTTGGGACTTTCATTGTATTTGGCTCTGCTTGTAAAGCGGTGCCTAAAAGTTTATGTTTGTTACAGATTTCGTTTTCTGAAAATGGAGTCAGTTGGAATGTTGGTGAATTGGTGATTTCCTTTTTCAGAATCTCAATGTAAAATTTACGTCAAACAATAATAATATTATTAGCAGCTTTATCTGCCGGGACAAAAACAAATTCCTTGGCTAGTTCTTTTAGTTTATGTTTGATACGAGAAATAGGTTTATTGTTGTAAGGGTTTATAGTAAAATGTTCTTTAAAATGTTGAATACGTATATCAACTATCTTCATTACTGAATTAAAAAAAGAGTCCAAGGATTTTTTGTCAGCTTTTTCCCGTTTTATCCATTTCATACAGTAAGTATGGAGTGAGTCGTGGATGATATTACGACACTCATTCAAATTAATAATTGACGGGGGACGATATTTAGGTCCTTTACTGAGGAATGATTTTAACTCTCGGTCTTGAACGATGTTAAGATCTCCTGTTATAACATGGGAAATGGGCCATAAATATATTCGGAATTACTGCAATTACATGAAGTAGGTGTATTTTCACTGATATTAACATCTTTACACAATTGACACAAATTTCCGGGTAGATTTCTTGTAAATATAACAAATAAGAGGTAGCTCAGTATTGTCAAAATATCCAGGAATTTGTTCTTTAACAGAATGGTCGTTAAATATACCGGCAATATTTACAAAATCAAAGCCTTTATTGACATACTTAATTTTAATAAAATGTTTTTTATGATCTTTAGGGCAATCAATTTTGGGAAATAATTTAGAATAACAATATGCCATAATAATTTGAACAATTTCATACTTAGGACTGCTATATGAAATTGTGTTGCAATCCTCCAAAATTTTATTTAACTTATTAACCGGTAACGAACAGAGTTTTGTTAACAGATAATGTCTGCCGTTGTTTTTTGAAATAGAAATTAGGTCCGAAATATTGGTATGATTGGCCCGAAATCTTCTTTGATTGCGATTTGTTCTACGACCGTGAGAACGTTTTTTACGAACAGTTTTAGAAACTATATCCAAAATGTTAACGGAATTGGTTCTAGATATATTACCAATTCCCATGATATTATCATTTAGACCGAGAGGGTAAACTGTCTGTAATTTTTTAATCCAATTTAATTCAATTATTTTCCGTGATCGTACAAACTTTGAATGCGATTCACCAGGCTGCTTATTTACTACTTCTAAAGGTTGAACTGCTAAATATTTAAAAGGATAGTTGTGCTTCTTAAGGTGTTGGTAAATGATACTTTTGAATTTATTCGGTCTTTTAAAACGATACAGATGTTCTTGAGTGCGTTTAGATAAATATCGTCCAGTTTCTCCTACGTACTGAATACCACACCCCGGTTTGTTTCATGTGAGTAAATAAATAATACTGTTTGTTTTTCAAGTTATATCAGTTTCAAAATTTAAAGAAAATGTGCGACCATTAAACGTGGACCTTACCGTATTGTTGGTTGAAAGACGGGGACATGTAAGTCATTTTTTGGCATGACACTTATCGATAGCAGGGTAACCACGTTTTTTATTGTTAAAAATGTTAGCGATGGTAGTATTTTTAGATAACCGATTTTGAAGATTGAGACGTGTGGATACCCTTTGAACAAGTTTAGTATTTAGTAATTTTCCATTTCTAAGCTTCATAATTGTTTTGTTAGTGAATTATATAATAAAGGAGCAAAGATTGGTGTCCAGAATATGAACCAGCATACAATAATTGAAGTATATAAAATGGATAAATTTGTTCGGCTAAAAATGTCAAACGCTATCAGTATTAAATAGTAGAATGGGGCTGAATATTGAAATACTACTTTTTGATAAATATTCCTAAAGTAATGAATTAGAGCAGTTCTCGCTCGGACACACACTCCATAATCTAGTATATTATAAGAGCATAAACCTGAAGCACGGGGAGGCACTCTACTGCCTCCACACGGCACTAAAGACAAACTCTGTAAAAAATAAAATTGAGAATGGAAATGGGGAATGTGTCAAAGAGACAACAACCCGCCCAAATAAAAAACAACAGCAGAGGGTCACCAACAGGTCTTCAATGTAGCGAGAAATTCCCGCACCCGGAGGCGTCCTTCAGCTGGCCCCTAAACAAATATATACTAGTCCAGTGATAATGAAAAGCTTTTATGATAGACATTGAATCACAAATAAAGCTATCAGAAAATAATATAGATTTCAAAGCTGAAACAGATGCTCCAATATCTTGTTCAGAAGTAAATAAGGTAATCAGAGGACTAAAACTTCAAAAGTCTGCTGGACCAGATAGAATTATAAATGAAATAATTAAAACCTCAAATCAAGTAATAATTAAGTCAATTGTTTAAATATTTAATGTAATTCTAAAAACGGGTATATACCCAAAATCATGGAAGGACTCATAAGAAGGGAGACAAATCTGATCCCAATAATTACAGAGGTATATCTTTAATCAGTAATCTTCCTAAAATATCCAATGCTGTACTCAATAATAGACTAATCAGAGTTGTGGATAAACAGCTGAATAACTGTCAGTTTGGCTTCAGAGAAAACCACAGAACTGCTGACAGTATTTTCATATTAAAATCTTTAATTAATAAATATATACACAAAAATAACAAAAAAAAAATGCATGCTTCATTGACTTAAGAAAGGCATTTGACTCTGTATGGAGGACAGCCCTTCTATATAAATTATGCAAAATGGGAGTAGGAAAGTCTTTTTACAAGGTAATAAAACAACAATATTTAAATACAAAATCCTCTTTAAAATATAAAGATCACATTTCTGACTATTTTGACATTACTAGAGGTGTGAAACAAGGAGACTCATTAAGTCCTACTTTGTTCAATATTTTTATAAATGATATCACTAAAGGTTTCGAAGATGACAACTCAAGTCCATTGGAGCTCATAAATAGTAAACTAAGCTCCCTCCTGTTTGCGGATGATCTGCTTTTACTATCAGAATCTAAGGAGGGTCTCCAAAATAGTCTAAATAAAGTTTCCATGTTTCGTGAAAACTGGCAGCTTTCTCTAAACATAAATAAAACAAAAAGTATGGTCTGTTCAACAACAAAGCAAAAGCCTGAAACATCTATACTTGTATATAAAAACAAAAAAATAGAGAATGTTATGGAATATCCTTACTTGGGTCTGCTAATTAAATCAAATGGTAATCTCAGTCAGAGTACAGCTGAATTAACAAAAAAGGCAAAAAAGGTTTTGTTTTCTATTAAAACATATACTAATTCTCTTGGCAGTCTTCCTATTAGAGTGTCAAATAACTTATTTGACACCTTAGTGAGACCTATATTAACTTATAATTCTGAGATAACATATTTGGACTCATATATAACATATTTCAAAGCTAAAAAAAGAGCTTTGGTTTCTGGAAAAATTGTGGACCCATTTAATTTTATTGACAAGACTCCAATAGAAAACTTGCATCTAAGCTATTGCAAGTTTACCCTTGGCACTAACAAAAGTGCCTCAAATTTTGGTACAAGGAACGAATTAGGAAGACTGCCTATTGAATGTCATATAAAAACCCAAACTATTATGTATTTAGCAAGGCTTTTCACCTCAAATTTGAATCCCTTATTACATGAATCTTTTCAATTAACTAAAACTTTGGATTCTAGTGGCTCCTATTCATGGTTCACTTTTGCAAAAGATATTCTTTCTGAATCTAACATTGATATAGATAGACTAAAACCCGGTAATAGTTTAAAACAATTAAAAAATATTAAAAGCTATATTAAACCCCAAATAAACTCATATTACAACAACCTGTTGATGGATAAGTTGAAATCTATTGATGATAAAAGTAAATTAAATTTTTATAAAGGACTTGAGCCAAATCTATTGATCAAACCTTACCTCTCTAACCCAAACTTTGAATTTAGAAAATTCATTACAAAACTTAGAATCAGTGACCATTCATTATTAATTGAAAAAGGAAGGCATTTTAAAATTCCTCGCGAAGAGAGACTTTGCAAAAAATGTAAAGTACTAGATGATGAGAAACATTTCTTAATAAATTGTTCTCATAATTTAAATATTAGATTAGCATATTGTAATTGCATTAACAGAGAAAGTAATTCATTTGCTAATCTCACTGACAATGACAAAGTTATATATATACTTAACCCATCAACACCAACACAAGTGAATAAACTAGGATCCTTTATAAAAAAGTCAGTGGAACTGAGGACAGGGGACCCTTTAATATTTACCTGAATTTGTGTATATATATTGAGTTACTTAGTTATTGTCTTTATTTGTTTTTGTTGTTGTTATATGTCACAAACTGTATAGTTTATATGGCAATAAAACTTTGAATTGAATTGAATTGAATTATCATGAGGTCCCTAAATTAAAAGTTGTCATGTATTCATCCGTATAAAAGTGGTCCATGTGTTTATGCTCATTATAAGGCTTAATTTTATATTGGTTTTTTTTTATAATCCGGTCCATGATAACTGTGTTGTTGCATAAAAAAAATTACTAAATTTTATGAAAAAAATATCAAAAGTATAATATTTCGACGACACTATTTGAAAATCAGGCGACAACACAGATTTAACAAAAATTCTTTTTACGTTCGTAGTAACATAGTGCATTCCATTGTCTGTCACCTGAGTGTGTAAACTAACGTGCACACTACGATTGTTGTTGTATTTAAATCTTTCGGCCAATGAAATGGGACGTTACAAGATTGTTTTTTTTTTATACTCCAGTATGTTATCAATGAATTACCAAACGCTAAACTTGACTTCAATTCAGTGTATCATATTATAATCTTGTAATTTATCATAACAGATGTTATAGGTGGTATGTACACAAGAATACTATTGGATATACGTCAATGCGACAACAACCAAAAGCATAAAACTGACATTAATATGTCAAGATATGACTTTCTATTACATACAAAATGTATGTCAAGCTGTAAAATGTATGGACTAGAATAAAATTTAAAAAAAATATATATCCGCGGCTATCGGAAATCTGATTTGAATTATTCAACAAATGAGCGCAAAAGACAACAACTTAGATGTTTCATGACCCAAGACATTTCACAAAATCAATTAGTGTACCACTATAATAAAATAACTAAATGTGTAAGGTTTATTTGCATATCTATACATAAAATTTCTTTAATCGTCGATATTATTCAAAACTAAACGTTCAATGAAAAAAGTAAAATAACAAAACTACCGAACTCCAAGGAAAATTCAAAACGGAAAGTCCCTTATCAAATGGCAAAATCAAAACTTCAAACACGTCAAACGAATTGAAAACAACTGTCATATTCTTGACTTTGTATAGGCATTTCCTTATGCAGAAAATGGTGGATTGAAACTTGTTTGATTTCTTCAGTTGAACATAAAATGATTGATTACTTTTTCAGAAAATTGCCTAGTGTCCCTCATAAATTTCAAATTTCAGGATCTGCTTACCCTTCCGGAGCACCTGCGATCACCCCTAGTTTTTTGGTGGGGTTCGTGTTGTTTATTCTTTAGTGATATGTTGTGTCATGTGTGCTGTTGTTTGTTTGTCTTTTTCATTTTTGGCCATGGCGTTGTCTGTTTGTTTTGGATTTGTGAGTTTGACTTTCCCTTTGGTATATTTTGTCCCTCTTTTTCAAAAGAGGGACGAAAGATACCAAAGGGACAGTCAAACTCTTAAATCTAAAACAAGCTGACAACGCCATGGCTAAAAATGAAAAAAACAAACAGAAAAACAATAGTACACATGACACAACATAGAAAACTAAAGAATAAACAACATGAACCCCACAAAAAACTAGGGGTGATCTCAGGTGCTCCGGAAGGGTAAGCAGATCCTGCTCCTCATGTGGCACCCGTCGTGTTGCTTATGTGATTACAAATCCGGTAAATAGTCTAATTCGGTAGGTCACATTCATGAAAGGGAAGGGGATTGTAGTTACGACGTAAGGGATCGGACATATCCGATATCATTTGTGAAACGGTTATTCCATAACGGTCATTCAACAATAGTAAATACAATGTAAACCATTATGCGAGAAATCGGGTTTTTTTGTTTTTTGCTTTTGTTTTGCGTAATGAGCATGATGAGACAATACTCTTTTTATTCGTCCTTTTGAAACTTGTAAATGCCGGCCATGGAAGATTTAAAACTCAGAAATTCAATTTGATATTTCTAAAAATACAATTAGGCTGACATTTGTAATTAATTAGGAACCTCGGCGGCAGTGTGGTATAAATCGGCCACCGAATCCCCTATTCCTATATGTGCCTTTCCCATGTCAGGATCCTCTTATACAGTGGTTGTCGTTGGTTACTGTCTATTTATTTGTTTTTTCGAATCTTATTTTGTCATCCACTCTTTTTTTTTAAATTGTGTCTCATTTTGTCGTGTCTTTCATAACTAATTATACTGTAAATAAAGGCAACAGTAGTATACCGCTGTTCCAAACTCATAAATCCATGGACAAAAAACAAAATCGGGGTAACAAACTAAAACCGAGGGAAACGCATTAAATATAAGAGGAGAACAACGACATAACACCGAAACGTAACACACACAGAAACGGACCAAGCATCAGACAAAACACCACGAGAATAACAAATATAACATGAAAACCAAATACATGAATTTGGGATAGACAAGTACCGTGCCACGTCTTATCTCAATTTCTCAAAAATAAGAGAAAACACAAACGACTCAACGTTAAAATGCAACACACACAGAAACGAACAATAATATAACAATGGCCATCTTCCTGACTTGGTACAGGACACTTTTAAAGGGGAATAAAAGTGGTGGGTTGAACCTGGTTTTGTGGCATGCCAAACCTCGCACTTTAATGGCAAAGTTAAGTATAACATTGAAATGACAACATAATATTACAGGACTACAATACAAATTCATAGAACATATTAGACAAAGAAAAACATGATTAATAGATAACAAAAAGCATCAGGTTTAAAATTCAATACACCAAAAACGCGCCTTGTCCACACAAGACTTACAAGTGACGCCCAGATATAAAAGATCGAAAGTGAAAAAAGTACAAAGTTGTACAACACTGAAGATCAAAAGTTGAAAAGGTTTCGCCAAATACGGCATTGTTTTTATGCCCGGGATAAGAACATTCTTATTATATAGAACAATTCATGCTATTGCAAACAGTAAATTTTATCAAATGAATATGAAAGAGATATACATAAAGAAACTGAAGTATTAACTAATTACAGAAAACTAAACCCGAATACATAACGCCCAGATATAAAAGATCGAAAGTGAAAAAGGTACAAAGTTGTACAGCACTGAAGATAAAAAGTTGAAAAGGTTTTGCCAAATACGGCATTGTTTTTATGCCTGGGATAAGAACAGCCTTATTATATAGAACAATTATTGCTCATTGTACAGGGATCTCCATGGCCTGTTTAACGATGGCGCCCCGCCATCGTTCAAATGTCTTGCGCCATCGTCAAATGACTCGCCCCATCGTTAAATTGTTTTGCGCCATCGTTAAATTGTCTTCCGCCATCGTTCAAAACTTCATCATTTTTTGTAGCCCGACGCCATTTTTTTATCAATTATAATCAAATGCATGTAATTGCATAACCCTTAGGCTTTTAATGTTATAATCCAACACAGTTCTAACGCCTGGGGGATATCCGGATTAAGATCGCTAATCACTTGTACCTGAGCTTGTACAGGTAGATCAACAAACCAGACAGGAGAATACTATCTGAGGATAGACGATCCATTTGTCGAATTAATCAACTAAGTTTCAGCAAATGATTATGATAATTTAGATTAAATAAATAAATTAATAATCCAGTTACAAAGAAAACAGTTTAACAAGTCGAACACGTGCTTTATTTTGGCTTACGCAATCAGCATCCCCCTTTTTAAGAAGAACAAAATAAGACGCAAAACAGTAAATATTATTTCATCGCAAATAACTCGAGTACTGCTGTAACGATAATTTAGAATTACTTTAAAAGTTTAAAAGTAAAAACTTATAAATATTTCCTGTAAAGAAATATCGTATCGTAATTCCGAATTCATTTCGTATATTACAATCAAATTGATACATCCGCGTTTCCGGTTTCTATTCAGACTCGGAAGATGCATGTTGCACAGCATCAATTTGTCAGATAAAGTCATTAGAAACCTTTTCATTTACTTTACAAATCTCTTTAACCTTTAACATAACCCGTACGAATCGTTTTGTTGTTGCTGCAAATCAGCCATACCGGTAATGGGTTCTGAATTTGACAGTGTCCATGGAAAATAAGCTCCACATCATATGATTTGTAAACCCCATAACAATTACCAAAAATACAAGAAATCTACATGGGGACCTTCATGACAGCTTTTGGTCATTCTCGACTAAGGGGGGACCATGAAGACTTGGCATTTGAATGGTTAAAAACGGCAATAAATGAACATATTGATACTTCTAATTCTATAATGAAAATTCAAATAAATATAATTTAAATAAACAATGAATTAGCATGTTCACCATTCCTTGTATGGAGGGATAAAATACTTCCGATCACGCTACACTGTACAGCGTAAACATGGTTTGTAATGGTGAAAGTTCCTCCATGGTTCAATTTTCATCCATGGAGATCCCTGTTGTATAAGGAGGTACGTATAAGGACTTACTGTGACCTACAGTTGCTTAAATACGTTTCATGCAGAATTAATAAAAAGTGGTATTCCAAAATAAATTGAAGTTTACCGTAATGAAAATCTCATAAATCGACATAGAAGACAAATCAAGGTAACAAAACAAACACTGAGGAAATCGCATATATATACAAACACGGATATGAATTAATATCAAGTTGATAATACCTTTTTTTCTGCTTTATTGTCCTGTTAAATAAACTCATCATAGATACCAGGACTAAATTTAGTATACGCCAGACGCGCGTTTCGTTTACAAAAGACTCATTAGCTCGAATCCAAAAAAGTTTAAAAGGCCAAATAAAGTACGAAGTTGAAGAGAATTGAGGACCAAAATTCCTAAAAGTGTTGCCAAATACAGCTAAGGTAATATATGCCTGAGGTAGAAAAGCCTTAGTATTTCAAAAAATTCAAAATTGTGTTAACAGTTAATTTATAAATATAACAATATCAATAATAGCATAGTTATAGAACCTAAAATGTTACCATAAGATAGATTATGACTATTTGCACTTTTTAAAGTGATAAGATCGGTTTTGATCAACAAATGTTTATATTTTATAATTTATGTGTGTTCTTTGCAATGCTTCGGGTTTGTTTTTATGTATGGCATTACTTGTTTTAATTTTCTGTTCATTGATGAAATAATCGTTTATGAAATATGTAAACGAATCTGAATTCAAAACAAATTTACATAAAGATAAAATAAATACTTGAATGGTACAAATTAAGCTGTAAGTATTAGCAGTTCGAAATAGATTTGAAAATTTAAAATATACCAAATTGCGATAGTTTAAGTTAAATGAATAATTATAACTTTAAATGTTAAGAAGATTCTTGCAGTGTCAACAAAAGAAATAAAAGAAAAACAATAATTCAATATATGTATTTGTTTGAATTTGTACCTTCTTACAAATTAAATAAATAGTTTAACATAATTAGGACAAAGGGAAAAACTACAAACGGCTCCTTTGTATTCATTCAAAACATAACAATTATCTTTTAATTCTTAAGAACCATACGATAACATTTGCTTTTGAAATATTCGATTTTTTCGTCATGGTAACTGGTGTACATATTCAATAAAAAGAATTTCTTATAAAAAACAGAATATGTAAGGTTATGCATAGATAATATTTCTGGAATAAGGAATGTTCGCGATGAAAATGACTGATTATTTCGTTTTCATCAGGTTACTTTTGTTGCATTTTCATTGTGGTAAGTTTTTTTTATACCAGTTGCAAATGTAACATAAACATTTATTTAATCTTTGTTTAACACCAAGTGGCAAATATGTCTTGATAAAATAAGGATGAACACAAATTATAATACAAATCGAATGTGTCGACGGGATTTAACAAGGGTGAACAATTAGGCGCTTAGTGTCGTTTATCATCTCTATGGCGACAAATTTAAAGCATTATAAAGTCGTAATTGTGATTGAGAAATGTGTGTACAGTTTATATGCTAGGTCTTTTAAATATATATAGTACTAAACGGTTTTAATAAAAGAGATATTGTTCAAATAGCGAACATTCCGGTATTTTTTTCGGTATTTTAATTTATTTATTTCAGATTGTTTCATTTCAGCTATTTATTCCGTCAGAGTTTAAAGATGAATATGCAGTGACATTTTATTTAATATTAAAAAAAACGAATATAAGGAAAAAAACGTTAAGTGCTTAAATGTTTTGATAATAATATACGCATTTTGTTTTCCCATCTTTTGAAAATTAATGTCGCTGCTATTGAATTTGATGCGATTCCCTTAGTTTTTCAACCTCGACTTTTATCTTCTGATAGGCTTTTTTAGATTGTGACATTGGTAAACTACTGTTTCCTCTTATGTATATTAATACAAGTACATGTATCTTTCAGTTCGTACGGGTGAATCATTAACATCATAGCATATGGTGTGTATAGTCTTGTTTAATCGAATGAAGCCCGTAGCCTTCATGTATTTTCAAATTCGTTTCAGTAATGTTTATTTTATCTCCGCATATATATGTCACCATAGCAATGTATTAGAAGAATACAGCTGTTCCACTAGTACTATACTGAATATTGTATTGTGTGTACTATATTTTGTATCATTTACACATTCATTCATTCATTGACGGACAGTTAGAAACGACTTTAGTCTATATACTATTAAACTATGCAACTCCGCCACATTTTCTGATACTATATATATCGTGTACTCGTACTCATACGAGTTTCACACTTCAGCACGCACGTAAAAGAGCTATGGGATACATAACTGTTTCCCTATTTTTTAGTAAGCACATTTAATTTTGTAGGCCTTATAATGCATGTTTTTCCTTTTAAATTCTCAGATTATTATAACTATGTGTTTTCAGTGTGAATACAAATTTATTTGCATCATATATCGTAACTATATTAAAGTCATTTTCAACACAAATCAAGTGGCCATTGACTCTGTGACATATATCACCCAATTTCACTAAAGTTAACGGACGTGTCTTGTTCTACTTCAGGTATGTCATAAAAACGTTAATTGTCAATAATGGTTTGGCAAAAGGGATCAGTTGAACCATTGCCGTGACGTCAGCCTATTAATTTACCATAGATTATTTTTATCTAGAATCAACGCCTCCTAAATCAGTTGCTGAAATGGAATCACCAAATTATATTCAATGAATGTTTCTTTTGTGTGCCTAATTTTTTGAAAATTTTGAATCACATTTCATTAAGTTTGAATTGGTTAATTTACTGATTTCTGTTCACCAATGGAATTAATTTTGAAAACTGACTTTTGATTTTTATAGTTTTTATATGCCTTCACTGGGAATTGAACCCCTCCTTAAAATCTGTAATGTATGACTGACATCATCACATCGACAAAACCTCTCGGCTACCAATGGGTTGCAATTAAGATGTCTATTTTATATATTAATGAACAAATTATACATATCGGTACAAGGGACACATAGGGCTTGTATCTTTACATATAAGTTGGTAGACGCGAGGTTAAGATCACAAGAGTTTTAGAATCAAGTTTGATTTATTAATGCATCGTTGAACATGATATCAAGGTTATTCAAACTCACTTACAATACCTTCTAATTAAGAAAAGGCTTTAATTGTGAAAAGACGTCAACACAATAGTTTAAGTTAGAGACACAATGGATAAGCGTTCATACAGGAAATACACACCATTCGCTCTTCGGGCTCTTGGTTTCTGTTTTCAAATATCAATGCTTATCCATTGTATATATTTATTTCATCATAAGACAGGTTTTTTGTCCTTTATCGAAAACATTTTTAGAAACACAAACCCAGTTAAAAATTAGGGTCCAATTTAGGTGCCCCGAAATGAAAGGCTTCATAAGTGTCACACCAGGCGGGAGCTCCTCTTAAAGTAGGTTGAGAGTTCATTTACTGTTACATATTCATCAAAGAGTTGTTTGTCTATATAAAACTCATCTGGAATACAAGATTTATAACTAGGTCTTCATAAGATTCTTTCAACAGCAGCGCTCGAATTAAACAAATGAAAGCAAATCAAATTCGATGTTAAAGATTACTAAAAATTCAAATTTTGAATTAATTTATTCCAGGATATGGTATAGGTGACACAGAGATACAAACCTACAACAGTGGGAATATCGATGCTGCATCAACACCAGATATTTTTAATTATTACACAAACCTGTCCGATTACCTCTTATTTCCTTCACAAATCCAGTTTTTCAGGTTTAGAGTTGAAGCATGTAGTGATGCGTTTATTCTCTTATCTAGTGCTGAGAATCTACAGTCTCAAGACTTTTATGAAATTTGTATCGGTGCAAATAGTAACCAAGCGACAAGCTTTCGTCGGAAGTACAATACTGGGGCCATTTATTTCCTTACAACACTAGACATTTTAAGCTGCACTGAGAAACGAACAATGGTGGTGAGATGGACACTCGACGGTAAAATAACCCTCGACAAAGAAACTTCAGTTGGAACAGAAATAGTAATGGAATGGACAGACCCCAACCCAATACCTATAAACGGTGTAGGAATCATGACTGGTTGGGGATCAAACGGACTCTGGGCTATAGAACATTCGTGTAAGTTGACTAATTAAGACCTACGATTGTATCATGTATTCCCCGATTTCGTGTAAAAGGCAAGCCATCAATTCTATACCTTCATTTGTTGGTACTTTCATATTTATATTAGTCTATCAACGGGTTTTTCCAGCTCCCGATGTTGAGTAATCAACAGCACAATCGGCTTTACTGTGTCCATTGTCTGGAACAACTAGGTCAACAGTGAAACAAAAAAAAAAACAGTCATAGTTTATGGTTGTTACACAATCCTTTATGTATTGTAGTTTGACTATAATATATCTATAGCTTAGCTTCATGTAAATAAACAGTTAATATAAGCCCTCTTTTTTGAATTCATTCATACATTTTTGTATTATTAAAAATTGTCCGTCAATAGGTGTCAAGGACATAAGTTCTTCCCCTCACATTTGTACCAGAATTACTAAAATGTATTCTATATATTTTGATATTTGCACCTTTGCATACGAACTAATTTGTATTAAATATTTATTTCTTTCCAATTTGATTCTTTTGACAGGGCCCGATTTAGTCGTGTGAAGTCTACCCGAATTATTTTGCAAATAATTCCGCTCAAAACGGTGCTAAGGGCCGTCTTGCAGTGAGATGAAAATATTTTTATTTTGCTCTGTGTTGAAGGCCTCAATGTGGCTTCGAGATGCAGAATAGCAATAAAGCGGTGTACCTTTGCGTTTTGTGTGTTTTTTGCTGTGCAAGTACTGTTTTCTTGTCATGGATGGAAACCCCATTTCTTTTGTTTTTCTATTGTACAGTAAATCAACAGTTCGAGTTAAAAAAAAAATCCCGCCTATTGGTCTTAGCTGGTTGAGCTGTGGTCAATATATAGTGCATCGCTTGTAGCAAAAAGCAATAAGAATATAGGAAAGGATCCGAGTGGTTAAACGTAGTATACATATAAGATCACCTGAACTTCATTTGTTAGAAAAACTGCAATTGCATCCGTTTTGATACGCGGATTCTATCGACACGAAGTCACCTTTATCCGAATTGGGGTGTTATTTTCAAAGAATTGTGATTCTAGAGCATGCCTTATCTTTCTCCAGTGGCAAATCATATTTCAAGCCCTAAATATGTTAGATATTTGTATTATCGAAATCAACCTTTTGATTTATTCATGTTGCTCAGTTCAAGTTTTCTATGTTGTTTTTTTTTTGTACTTTGATGTTTGTCTTTTGGTCTTTTCTTTAAATGTCATCGTCAGTGTATTGTCATCGTCAGTTTATCGTCGTCGTCAGTTTATTGTCGTCGTCAGTTTATTGTCGTCGTCAGTTTGGTGTCGTCGTCAGTTTATTTTTTGACTTATAAGTAAGAAAGTCCTTTTGGTATCTTCTGTCTCTCTAATATACATAATAAGATTGAAAAAAACATCTAGACTTTAATAAGATTGAAAAAAAACATCTAGACTTTAATAAGATTGAAAAAAAACCATCTAGACCTTAATAAGATTAAGGAAAAAACATCTAGACTTTAATATAGAAGATTGAGAAAAAAACATCTAGACCTTAATAAGATTGAGGAAAAAACATCTAGACTTTAATAAGATTGAAAAAACATCTAGACTTTAATAAGATTGAGAAAAAAACATCTAGACTTTAATAAGATTGAAAAAAAACATCTAGACTTTAATAAGATTGAAAAAAAAACATCTAGACTTTAATAAGATTGAGAAAAAAAACATCTAGACTTTAATAAGATTGAAAAAACATCTAGACTTTAATAAGATTGAAAAAAAACCATCTAGACTTTAATAAGATTGAAAAAAACCATCTAGACTTTAATAAGATTGAAAAAACATCTAGACTTTAATAAGATTGAGAAAAAAACATATAGACTTTAATAAGATTGAAAAAAACATCTAGACTTTAATAAGATTGAGAAAAAAACATCTAGACTTTAATAAGATTGAGAAAAAAAACATCTAGACTTTAATAAGATTGAAAAAACATCTAGACTTTAATAAGATTGAAAAAAAAACATCTAGACTTTAATAAGATTGGAAAAAAAAAACCATCTAGACTTTAATAAGATTGAAAAAAAACCATCTAGACTTTAATACGATTGAAAAAAAACATCTAGACTTTAATAAGATTGAAAAAAAAAAACATCTAGACTTTAATAATATTGAAAAAAAAACATCTAGACTTAAATAAGATTGAAATTATTCATTGTTTATGGCCAGCTGAATCAGTATCATGACATGTGTGGTGTAGGTGGAGGTCTATGCGGTTGTTTGTGTTTGTTTATCCAGATGAAATTTGCCAGCTAAATCGGTATCCTGAAGGATCAATCAAGTCAGTTCTAATGGTAGTTGTCATTTGAAGCATCAACCACATCAACTTAGTTGCCAGATTTTATGAATAGATGTCGGCATTCCAACCTGTTTGTAGAGAGTCTTGACATATGTGGTTTGTGGACAGAACTATGATGGGTTTCCGTTTTTTTATACTTGTTTCTCGTTGTTCCATTGTCACGATTCGGAAGAAAGCCCATGTTCACGTGTCATCGTGTTATTGATATGTGTATACTATGGTGCCAATGTACCCCTGCCGCCATACTCTTAAAAAAGTTCAAAATCATCTTAGCTGTCTGATCAAAGCACCTGGGGTGCAATTAATTGCAAGGATAAATCTCGATGATGATAAACGCCCTGAAACACATTCTACTTATTGATTGTGGTCAATAACCATAATTATTTTAAATAACAGGAATCGCCCTTAACATAAACGATGGTATTTTTCTAGCCATGTAAAACACTTACTTTACAGCTGTCCATAAATGGTTGAATTTGTTGTTAAATTAAATAAAATGATGACTGAAATGTTAATTTTGAAATAGAAAAAAAAAATGTTGTAATAAAGTCAAGTATGGTTGCCAAGAGATCCGTACTGAATTCATCTGTTTCAACATTCACTTCATAAGACGAACGTTTCATTAAAACGAAATAAAATGGTAATTTATTACAAAAAATGTTACAATTGCATTTAACACGAAAAGTGCTTAGAGTTTTAACGCTGTTGTTTTCTGTTTTAGCTTTCCTTTTCGGAAGTTACTGTGGTGTTCCTACAACATATGGTAATATGGTGTTACTTTCAACTTCAATTCAACGCAGTACAATGACCTGTTTGTCTATATGTTCACTGAACAGTGCCTGTTTTGGAGTCAACTCTAATAAGAAAACAAATGAATGCGAGCTTGTGTCTGGTGGACAGATAATCCAAAATATCAATCTCCCGGACTGGTCATTCTATACAAAATGTTAAACATTAGTAAATATTGATTATTCATTGTTATTGGGGATCTAAAATCATGTACTAGTGAAAGCCTAGATAACTTTCAATTTGAAAATTTTAGCCTACATTTATTATTGATATTTTTAAAGAATGAACAAACATGTGAGATTAATAATTACGATCTTTTAGTTAGTAACTGGCTACAAAAATGCTATCAATATTTGCAATGCGTTTATTTATTTTTTTGTGATACCTATGCATTCGAGTTGTTTGCGATAATCAAACACATCTAAAAAATACATTGATTTACAGTATATGGAGAATGACACCAACAATCAACTATTTTTTATGGTTTTAATTTATGACCCCCTGATTATATTACATATACATCATTATCTAAATTCAAACAATCAAAAATAAACTCATCAATGACATGGAAAAACCCTACTATATCTCATACATTTGATGCCTGTTTTCAAGATTGCGTATATCAAACAAATGTTTTATGTGGGATTCATTGAGATATAATAATAATAATAATAATAATAATAATAATAATAATAATAATAATAATAATAATAATAATCATTATTATTATAAGAAGAAAAAGAAGAAGAAGAAGAAGAAGAAGAAGAAGAAGAAGAAGAAGAAGAAGAAGAAGAAGAAGAAGAAGAAGAAAATATTTCATTGAAGTGTGGCATATTTTTCAACAAAGTTATATACAAATTATATCATATGCATCGTACACTATACAATAAGGCAAACAACAGTCAAAGTTTTGACAAATTATTTATACATTTTAGAGACTACATATGATAATTATATGAGATAAAACTCGAAACCATATGATTAAAGATAAAAAAAAAAAAAAAAAAAGCAGAGGAAATTCAAGCTGTTTTAACGATTTAACGAGATATAATATCAATCAATTAAAATGAAGTATATATATATAACACATACAAATGGGAATAATTTAAATGAACTTCAATGCAGTAATGGTGTAAACAAGATAATGTTTAAAGTATTTAATATAATAATAAGACGATATGGAATGATTGCCAACCCATCAACAGAGACCAAATGAAGTTGAAGCTAACATATTTAAATTGAAGCATTTCGTGAATTTACAAAAGTTATAATAATCTGGTCAGCTAAAAGCATATCAGTGAAAAAAGAAGTATGTTAGGATAAAGTTTGATAAATCCTATTTCTTGTTCAAATTTCAATTAAGCATCAAATCACGGTAAAGATCAACAAAATTATATAAATTTAAGATTCTGAACGATTTTTCTATGCTAAAAACGACAATGGATGAAATAAGTAAATAGTGTTAATAAAATTTGACAAAATTAAGGTAGATCATAAGTAAACGTTTTTTATGACAGAATTTTCTTATAATTTGCCAAAATGAAGATTTTACTATGTTTTTTTCAAAAATATAATAAAAAGTATGGGTCACCGTGCTATTTTTCAAGCAATGAGTCGTTGAAAATTGCCTAAATTTGGTTAGTTTGTTCATGTAAAAACACATAAGAGTGCATAAAAAAAGTTCTATGAGATAGAATTTTGAAATAAATTGTGAAAAGATAGGTTACATAATATGTTTTAAGAAAATAAAAAGAAAACATGAAGTCACCGAACTTGTTTTCTTGCCACATGGAAAAATAAAAAAAATCCCTATTAGCCCAGTATAAATTTTGTACTAAAAGAGTTATCTCCCCTTAAATGACTCCTTTGAAAAAAAATCATTTTAAAAACCAAAAAGGTTGATGTTTGTTAAAAATTTTGAATAATACAATAAATTAACAAGTTTCCTTTATCATGTTTATATAAATAAACAGTCTAACCATTAAATTGCAAATCTTTTTCCAAATTTGCTGATTTGGGCAAATAACTAGACCGATTTTGTACTGTGATTGTACAATCCAAGATGGTGGTTTACCATGAATCTACCTTAAGTAATAGAATTTCATTTTATATGTAAAAAAAATTGTCACGTAACTCAGAACTAGTTATCACAACTAAGTAAAAGAACTTGGAGACATCTTAATATTTCCAAAGACCAAAGGCATTCCTGCAGTACGAATTCATAAAAGTATGAGACACAATTTGTGTTTGTATTAAGCTGTAAAAATATCGATGAATTATCGATTTTAACACCATACAAATGAATAACCAGTTTGTAATCGAACTTTTAGATTATAAAAAAAGTTTTATTTGGGTATTTGTAGTTTAATGATAATGTAGGTTGGAATTGTACCCCAAATTCTGACAATTTTACCTATCGTTTTGCTCACACATTATTGTCAATATAATGGAATTCTATGTGACTGTTATACAAGTGAGATGTTTAGCTATTTATAAAACCAGGTTTAATCCACCATTTTCTACATGTGGAAATGTCTGTTCCAAATCAGTATATGACAGCTGTTTTTTTTTTACTTTGCCATTTGATAAAAAAAACTTCCGTTTTGAGTTTGCCTTGGAGTTCGGTATTTTAGCTATTTTGCTTTTAGATCATCAGTTGTTCCACCTTTTAGTAAAATGCGTTTTGTTTAAATATACTTCTTCACTTTTTTGGTCTTCTGGAAAATGTTGTTTGTGCTGTATTTAGACCCTTCTACAACGAAATTTGTTTTACATGCACACGTATAATAATTTCGGTTTTTATCCAACGCAATCATAGGTTTAAACGTAGTTTTCAATTTAGACTCGTTTATATTTTTTCGTTTGGGCTTGTATCATATTTTCCCTCCGGTTTATATGATCCTTTCATCCTATATTGCCTCTTAAAATTCAAGAGTCTATCTAAAAATGAGGGTACATTTTATATGGCCTTCCAAATACCGTTTCGATCCCTAACATCACTGAAGAGACATTTATTGTCGAAATCCGGATCTTGTGTACAAAAAGATATTAACACCTTATGTTTGTGGCATAACATCGTGGCCACAAGTTAATTGTTTTCTGTTAAGTATTAAATTTATATTAAGATCCATTTTGTTACATCAACTTTATTTGGCAATCGCCAATGGCAGTCAGCAGGATTAAAGAACATCAGTTGTTCGACCTGTTAGTCAAATGCGTTTTGTTTAAATATACTTCTTCACTTTTTTGGTCTTTTGGAAAATGTTGTTTGTGCTGTATTTGACCCTTCTACAACGCAATTTGTTTTACATGCACACGTATAAAAAAAAATCCAACGCAATCATATTTTTGAACGTAGTTTTCAATTTAGACTCGTATATATACAAGCACACATAGATAAATGTAAGTGTCTCATTGCAATGTAGTCAGACATCAACTGAACTGGCATTGATGTCTGACTACATTGCAATGAGACACAAAGATGATGGACATTTTCATACACTTTACGTTTTGAGGCGGGAACCGTTACAATCTTTTCTTGATCGTTTAGATAAAATCGAATTAAATTGAAAAGTCGATGGAAATCAGCTTCTTAAAAAGGTAATATAGGAAAAAACCTCGTATAGTACTAAAACACTTAAGTTCAGGGTACCAGAAAGATATTTGGGTATGGCTCTTCAATTGTCATTTTTTTAATTGACTAGTTTATTCCTTTCCAGAATTGTCGTTACTGAATTACCCAGCTGATCAGTTTTCTAAGAAGGAACTTTTATATAAAGTGACCCTAAATAGGCATCAAATGTTATTTTGGATTGTTTTGCAATAATATTTTCATTAAAATTTGAATTTGCAATTTCTTCAAAACTAAGAAACCCAATATGGAGCTTTAAATAAACATTCATTATCGCTGAACTAGTATATATTTGTTTAGGGGCCAGCTGAAGGACGCCTCCGGGTGCGGGAATGTCTCGCTACATTGAAGACCTGTTAGTGACCTTCTGCTGTTGTTTTTTCTATGGTCGGGTTGTTGTCTCTTTGACATATTCCCCATTTCCATTCTCAATTTTATGTTTCATATACTGAATAACAAAGTAAATTCAGTGCATCTAAAAGTCTAGTTAATAAATCAATAGTAAAAAGGCATATGACAGTCGTGTCGCTTATCATGCCATTGCGCATCTTTTGAACAATAAAAGACTGAGTGTTGTCCAATAAACCATTAATCTTATGATAAAAACTAATGCCTGAAAGGTACGCATTCTCAGTGGAATCAGAATATTCTTCCTTAAACATGTCAGCTAACAATTAACTTAATGTGAAACGGAGCATGGCCATACGTCATACAGTTTTAGTTAATGTTTATAGTTTTGAAATGAATTTAGTCCATTTGATACGTAAGACAGGTATTTGAAGAACTCAGCACTACCGGTAAAGAGATTTAAAACAGAACTCGACAACCACTTGTCGTCTAAAATATAAGAAATGCCATTATAATTTCTAAAAACATTTTTCGTAATCGTAGATTAGACATATATTATCGGTGTAGTCTATCAACATATTCCCTTAAACAGTAGTATAAACAGGGGTAAAACCCAAAACACCAAATACAATGTTAATACTGTTGATTGCAAGCTGTAAACAAAATTATATATTCGAAATGATTAAATTGTATCTGTGGAACATTTGCCTGTTGACCTGGAAATCTTTAATTATTTATCGAAAAACGAGTATTTGGGTGATAATTTCCATGTGTATTCAAAAACCTGTTTGACTGCGTTGTAGCTCTGATACCTTGGTGCAAAATTGTTTGCATCAGGTGCCCTAGGGTAATTTTGATACCTAGGAACAGAATAGTCCGAAGTTACAGAACTTCGAGGATTATTCTTGTTATATGAATAACTTCTACAGTACAGCGAAGGATGGAACTGGCTACATCTTATACATGAGTGGCTGTATACACAATTCATACGAGCACAAACGGCTTAAAAATTATAATGTAGCAATGACTATAAACTGCGTGAGAAGTATAAAAAGATGTCTGTAGAATATGATTTATGACTACTGCAATAAACTGAAGCCATAGCTGCCCATCAATGACGTCCCATGAACGCATATGATCTCGAGCTTTTCTAAGTCGAAATTGCTTGTAATATTTATAAACGTTTTCAAAAGGTACACTAGCCCCTAATGGTCGTTCTGTAGCTATTCAATTTATTTGCAAATTCCGGGAATCTTTGCAATAAAATTTTCATATAATTTAAAAAAAAACCTTCAGTCCCCTCACCTATGTTAGATAATGATTTTACATTTAAATATTTGTTACTTTCAATTTAAATGTCCCCATCTACATCAAAACCGAGCACTTTTTTCAGTTGATCAATATTTGAAACAAAGTGTTTGTACAATAATTTGGCCAAATCAACATATTCTTAATTCCATATTTGGTTTATAATTATTTGTGGAACAAACACATCAACATCTTTACCAGTAGTTATAATTAAAATCTCACCGTTTTGTACACTGTTAAGAGCTGTGGGCTGCCCTGAATGTACACATCACTGATTAGGAACTTGTTGTTCAGCAGGCTGGTGAGGAACGTTTGGAGTTCCAACCTGTTGTGGTGGTAGAATTGGCTGTTGTGGTACAAACGGCTGTTGTGGTAATAACTGATGTGGTGGCAATAACCTATGTGGTGACAATAACTGATGTGGTGACAATAACTGATGTGGTGGTAATGGCTGTTGTGGTGGTACTAATGGCTAATTTGGTGGTATTAATGGCTGTTGTGGTGGCATTAACGGCTGTGTTGGTGGCATTAACGGTTGACGTGGAATGGCTACATTTTGTCTAATAATTTCAGCTCTCCTTGGGCGAAGCCTTCTGTTTACCGGTAGCTGTAATTGATTTTGCCTACATTATACATGCAGCGAAATCACACGGAATCCTTTTATATCTTTAATCCAATAACTAACATGTTCAGTTAATAAATACCACATTTAAATGCATGCTCTCAATTAACAGTTCAGTAACTTTGTTTCTCGTTGGAAGTAATATTGGTGTTTTTGCACCTTCTGACAGTTGCGCAGCTCCTAGTCTACCAATACACCTGAAAAATTGTCTCACAGATAGAACGTTTTAAATGCTTCTTAACAAAGTCAATGCAACGTACACCAATGGCAACTGCTTATAACTCAAGTCGTGGTATAGTTATTTTCTCATTTGGTACCAAGCGTGTCTCGGAAAACAGTAAATCAATTTTAAATAAGTTGTTTTCCCTCAGTTGATGTAGATAAACAACAGAAGCATTGGCTTTGGTTGAAGTATCGCAAAAGCATAGTAAGCTGAACGTAACTGTACCTGGTAGCCAAATAGCTTAAGGAATATGAAAGTCCTGATTTTCATCTAAATCAAAAGAGATTTTTTTTCCATTGCTGAATATCTTCCTCTCTCAGTTGTTCATCCCTTTCCATTATCTTGTTCCACAACATTTGGAGGAAAAGCCTGGTTCTTAAAATCACAGGTGTTACAAATCCAAGAGGATCAAACACAAAAGTCATTCTCTGTATTACTTCTCTTTTGGTGACTGGAAACATGTTATCATTTGTAGCACTAATCACAGTTAATTTATCATCTTGTATTGTCCAAGTTAATCCAAGAAGCTTTATTTTTTCTCTATTCGCCTGATCTTCCTTGGGAAAGCATTTTAAAAATTCCTGTGAATTTGATGCCCATTTTCTTAAGTTCACTGATACATCACTGAATATTTGTTTTGCCTCTTAATATAATGTAATTGCATTCTCTGTCGAGTCTACTCCAGTAATTACATTATCCACATAAATATTTTCTCTAATATTTGCTGCTGTTGCATTTTTGTATGTGTCAAGATGATAGTCCAAAGTTGCTACAAGTAGGAAAGGACTTGATATAACTACAAATGGCACTCTGCAAAATCTGTAAAAATGTACATTGTTTTCTACTGTTGGATGAATAATGTTTCTTAGCCAAAAAAACCTAGTTGCATCTCTGTCATTTTTTCGTAGTTTAATTTGGAGAAATGCCTTTTCAATATCAGCTACTGCAATTTTTTTCATTCGAAAAAGCAACAAGAGTTCACATAAATCTTGTAACATTCTATGTCCTCTGTGCAGGCAATCATTCAAATTTTATTTTCTTGTTTTGATTTGGCAGACGCATCATAAGCTATCCTTACTTTAGTTTAGGTTTGGTTGGTTCAACTACAGCATGATGTGGTATGTGATGTTTGATTCCGGTTTCCTTACTGTATTGGTTTGACACCTTTTCTATAATGCCCTTTTTACACTGGTCTTGAACAATCTCATCATACTTGTTTAAAAGGTCAGGATTGTTCTTCATCTTCTGAAAAAGTGTCTTTAGTCTTCCGTATGCAAGTTCTCTATTTTCAGGAAGTTCTGGTAATTTTTCTTTCCATGGCAAGGCTACGTGATATCTTCCATTGTCCATTCTGAGTGAGATGAAAAAGTTACTAAAGTATTTTCGTCGTCTGATGTATATGGACAATGTTGAATTGTAATAATTTCCAAGTTCCAGAAATCATCAATGGAAGGCTTGATTTGTAGATATGTGTCTATTGTAGATTGGAGACAGCATTCTGTTATGAAAAATAGGAGACAGCATTCTGTTATGGATAACAATAACTTAATTGTGACATTCCTGTAAGGATCCATCCTAGCTTAGAGCTAAGTAGATAAAGCCCTTGTTGAATATCTATTTTCTTTGGCAATATGATATCCAAATAATAACCATTTCCGATAAGAATCTCTATTGTTGAACTTTCTAAGCAACGTGACAGTGTGTCAGCAAGTTGCAGATTGTTACATAAATATTTTCACGTACATCCATTAGTAAAGGTCGTCTTAGTATTGATCTTGTTATCTTAGGAACAACATAAGCATGCAAACTCCATCTTTTAGTCTGATCTTGAATGACACATTTTTTGTTCTAAGTGTGTTTGGCTTATCTGCACCAAATGTTTGAAGCGTTATTTCGTTTGTAGCTTTCTTCTTCAAGTTTAATCTCTTGGTCAAATGTTCTGTTATATATGTTCGCTGAGATCCGGAGTCCATAACTAGTCTTACTAGTTCTGTTTCGTTAACATCTGTATTTGAGTCGTTGTTTGAGCTGTTCTCTGGTACGTTCTCTTCACTTGAAGCTATTTCACAAATTTCATCAGATAGATGTGAAACTTCTTTATGTTGAGAGGGAATTTTCTTTGGGCATAGACTTCTATGATGACCCTTTCTCTGTTTGCAATGATAGCATGATTTTTCAAATGTGCAGGTTCTACTAACATGTCCTGGCTACAAGCATGTATAACAACTACCCTTGATTTTCTGCTTTCTGTCTTCAATTGTACTGAACTTTCTGCACTCATCACTCCAATTGTGACCATCACAATATATGCAAACCATTGAATTTCTACTGCCTGAGTTTTTTTTTTTCAAATGGCTTTATTGTCATAAGAGCTTCTGCAGATCAATGTTTAGTAAGTGTGGTAGCTTAGATGCTATCTTTGAGATGAATACATCTTGGTTTACATCTTCATGCATTGCGTCCAAAATTACGTAAGTGTCGTTCCAAGTCATCATAAAGTCTACGTAGATGTGTAGTTTGATTTGAAGCTGACTAAAGGTTTATTTAATCTAAATAGTGCTTGTTGAAAACAGATTGAACATTTCCAAATCTTTCCTTTAGTATTGAAATTGCTACATCGGAATTTTCATGGGAGAGCGTTAAGCCAGATATACCAGAATTAGCTGTTCCAAAAAGTTTGCTTTTCAAGTAATTTAATTTCTCTTTTTTTGTCAAGCTTTGATTTGTGTGCACTGCTGCTTCAAATGAATCTCAAAATTCTGTCCATTTTAACTTATCTCCATTGTACAACACTATTATTAATTTAGGAAGTTTAACTGCACTTACTGTTGAAAGTTGACTTTTCCTCTTAATTCAAGTAGTTGTAACTGTTGAAACTGTAATCTGTTCTTGCATTTGTGTCTGTAATTGCAATACCTTGTGGTTCGTGGGCGATTCTGTTTCCCTAATATCTATAATTTAATCCTGAATTTCTTTCTCGAATATTTTTAATTCGTCTAAGTGCTATGTAACACTGTCAACAATTTAAAATATATTTCACTTGCCTTCGTAAATTTAGCTATTTCACCTACTTTATCATATTTCTCCTCTAATATAGGTGCAAAATCCTTTAAAAGAGGGACGAAAGATACCAAATGGACAGTCAAACTCATAAATCTAAAACAAACTGACAACGCCATGGCTAAAAATGAAAAGGACAAACAAACAACAGCACACACGACACAACATAGAAAACTAAAGAATAAACAACACGAACCCCACCAAAAAACTAGGGGTGATCTTAGGTGCTCTGGAAGGGTAAGCAGATCCTGCTCCACATGTGGCACCCGTCGTGTTGCTTATGTGCTAAAAAATCCGGTAAATAGTCTAATTCGGTAGGTCACATTCATGAAAGGGAAAGGGATTGTAGTTACGACGTAAGGAACATATCCGATATCATTTGTGAAACGGTTATTCCATAACGGTCAACCAACTCGTGATGGCGTCCGTAAAATTTACGAAGGGATGATGTCAACTTCACCATTTGGAACTCTTGGTTTAATAGCTTCCTTGTGAGCAGCAACCCTCTTTCAAGAAAACATGATAGGAAATGCAAGCACGGGAATATCGTATCAGTTGGGAGATATATACCCCGTATGCAGGTGCTGCTGGAATATTGCTACTTAGAAATGGAAAGTTCACAATTGGAAAGCTGAAATCATCTCTTTTGTCGTAAAGTTTTGTTTTCAACCGACCCTCATTGTCAATTTCTAGATGTAAGTCAATATATGAGGCCGACTTAACTGTATCTCTAGTATCCTTTATCGCTAGCTCGATGTGATAGATGCATTCCACATAGTCATCAAATTTTGAATTATTTAGTGAAAGAACATCATCTATGTAGCGAAAAGTAGAGTTAAAGGATATTGCTAACTTCTTATCTTTCTTCCTAAGAAGTTCCTGCATGAAGTCAGCCTCATAATAATAAATAATAGTTCAGGGCATATAAACGTTGAAAATATGCCGCACAGCCCTATATTTTGACCTTTGAAAAAAATTGTGGTTACCTTTAATCGTCACTCTGCTGATTGTTTTGACAAACTTTGATCTTGAATACCTTGTGCTATTATATCTCCACTTATGTCTAATTTTTTAGCCAACAAATTATTGAACCTTGTACAGAGTCCTTTCAAATATGAGACTGCCATCTCTTCTCTGGTTACTTCTTTTTCGTGTTCTTTATATATTTCTTGTCCTGTAATTCTCGGGTTCCGGCCCCATATAATGTGGCGAAATCAGACTAACACGGAATCTTTTTATATGTTTATTCCAATAACAAACAGTTATTTACAGTATGTACAGTTAATAAATACCACATTTGAATAATCCGTCTTTTCCTTTGTAGTTCAACTGATAACACTTCTATACTTCTGTTACTTCTATTTTTACAATGATAATTATACATTAAAACCCTTAACTTAGAGACAATAGACAATATTTTATTGGCACAAACGCATTTACAATAAATGGTAATGACCGAATGGATAAACAATTTGCTATACATGGTAGTAAAATACAAACAATTATATATATATATATATATATATATGTGTGAATAAACGATTAAAGGTATAATGAAAATCTATTACAATAAATTACTTCTTGCATTTAAACAATTTGTTACGAAAGAGGAAGATACTTTTAGTGCCGTATAAGGTGTATTATTAAGTATAAGATTTATTTTATTTTTATCGCACAATGTGGATATACTTTTTCCTGTAATTTTGAACATTTTTAATACAAAAGTCTCTCTAATACTGGAGTAACCTCTGCAGTGTAGCAGCATGTGCTGTTCATTTTCAATTTTGCCATTTTAAAGATTTCACAAATTCTTTGATCTCTGGGAAACTTTTAACATGTTTAAATATCTTCCTCTTTCAATGGCAAGGTTATGAGCACTAACTCTTAATTCACATAATGATGATCGATCTGATCTATTTTTTAAAGCATAAATATAACCTGCCCGTTCACTCATTTTGTAAACACTTTGGAAAAATGTTAATTTTGGAGATGCTGTAATATTTGCATGTTGTTCCTGAAAACCCTGGTCAATTAGTCTTTGTTTTATATACTAAAATCAAAAGAACATTCTAAATCTAGAACAAACTATAATTAACTAGAGAAATGATAAATAATCTATTTTAAGTAACAGGGCAAATTCCGGAATTTGCCAATACTTTCTTAAACATATAAATATACACAATTACTTTCACTATCCAATTAGAATATTCTAGCATGATTCATTTACTATAGTTATAATAACAATGTAATATTACATCTTTTACTCTTGACATACTGGCCTCTTCTTCTGTGTTTTAAATTCTATAGCTTTGGTCAAGCTCCGTGTAGGTTGCACTTTGTAAATACAGCTGTTTCTCAAAACACGCCTCTTTTTTGGGAGATCTTGAATATTCATAGAAAATTAATTTGGTTTACATACTGGTTCCCAGTTATGCTCTCTGTGTTCCATCTCACAGAGACATACCTTTGGAATGTTACCAGTAAATAAACATGTGCATATTGTTTACATTGAAATCTGTGGTAAACTTTCATTCGAGGTAGGGGTAGTTAAGAAATTAGTGCTAGTTTAAACTCTGAGAAGTTCAGGGCATATAAACGTTGAAAATATGCCGCACAGCCCTATATTTTGACCTTTGAAAAAAATTGTGGTGCATATGAACTTTCAATTCTACGATAAGATTTTTTTCAAAACTTCAAAGTAAAAGTGGTACAGTTTTTGCCGTAAAAAGGAGTTCATACGGGAAATTGCATTGTGAATATTTACAGAAATGCAACCTGTAAGGTTTGAATCCAAATGACCAAACCACACGAGGCTAACATTTCGCAGGCTAAACTAATTAGCATATGAAAGTGACCAGCATAAAATTAATCGAACACACCGTCAATTTAAATCATTATAAGGCATACCAAGTTATATAATTACAAAAATTAATTTAGTTTTTATTGAATTAAATTCTGGTATTTAGTTTTGTTATTCTCGTCGGATTTTGTCTTATGCTTAGTTAGTTTCTGTGTTTGTTACATGTTAATGTTGTGTCGTTGTTCTCTTATATTTAATGCGTTTCCCTCAGTTTTAGTTTATTACCCGGATTATTTTTTCTATCGATTTATGAGTTTCAAACAGCGGTATACTACTGTTGCCTTTGTTTACCCATAAATGATAAAATTTACCAATTTTTGCATTTTTGACTATTTTCAATATTTAATATATTTTTCTTTTTATCAGAGCAAATTTGTTAACGTCAAGATCTAAAATATTCCATAGGCGTGCAATTAAGTGGGCAAATAGATTAGTTAGTCATAAGTATGCGATATATAAAGTATAATTTATTTCTTACATGTATGTTATTCTTAATGATTTATGTACATTGTGGAAAGACTTTTTGACTATCATATGAAGAATTATGATATATTTTCTTTTTTTCACTGTTTAATATTAAATGCATTTTTGGGGGACAGGTAAAAATAACATATCGTATTTGGTTTTTCTTCATTAATTTGTACATAAATTATGCCTTAGTTTTCTCGATTGAATTCTGACAAACTTATCATTTTGGGGTATTTTATGGCTTGATATGCGGTATTGGTTTTCAGTTAAAATGAAGTCATTATTTTCAGACCAGACAATGGTAGCCTCTTTGGTTTCTGCGTTTTTACTATAAAAGATCTGTTGATAAAAATGTCAAATTCTGAATTATCAGCACTTTTGGTTGTAAATAAAATTGCAAATCTCTTATGGTGCCGCAGCGTTTTTGATACCAAAATAATGTTTTATCATATGTAATCAATGGATCCGGAATTTTCGAAATAGTATGAATGAACATCCCTTTCTTAATTTCGCACAGAACATGTTAAATGTTAAATTGATGTGCAACAGAACACAACAATAGAATTATTAACTGTGCGTCACACAAAAGTATCAGCGTCACAAAAAGTTACACGTGTTTTTGAAGACAGAGCGTGTACGACACTTGTATTTATATAAATGTAGCGGAAAATGAAAGGCAGACGGAACCTTGAAAATCATAAGTCGAAAATAAACTGACCAATAGTATACAAAACGAAATGTCACTACAACTAGCTCATGTAGTTATTCCTTGCACAAATTTGAGTTCCACAAATAGACGTTACTTCAAGGATATCAGCATCATTTTTTTTTTAATCTCTTGTTTTAGGTGAACATGTCGTTTCCTTTTGTGTTATGTCTAATTGTCGTCTTCACCAGTTGCATGCAAAGTTATCATAGTCTCTTGTTTTATGTCTAATGACGGTACAATCTTGCTTCATTTTTAATGGCCGTTTTCTCTTTTTTTATGTGTAATGACCGTTTTCTCTTGTTATATGTGTAATGGACTTATTGTCTTTTAATGTATAATTGCTGTTTCCTCTTGTTTAATGTATCATGGTCGTTTCATTTTGTTTTATGTGCAGTGGCCGTTTTCTCTTGCTTGATGTAGAATGACAGTATTCTCTTTTTTTATAAATAATGACTGTAATTTCTTGATTTATGTGCAATGGCAGTTTTCTCTTGCTTGATGTAGAATGTTAGTATTCTCTTTTTTATAAATAATGACTGTAATTTCTTGATTTATATGCAATGGCAGTTTTCTCTTGCTTGATGTAGAATGACAGTATTCTCTTTTTTATAAATAATGACTGTAATTTCTTGATTTATATGCAATGGCAGTTTCTCTTGCTTGATGTAGAATGGCAGTATTGTCTTTTTTATAAATAATGACTGTAATTTCTTGATTTATGTGCAATGGCAGTTTTCTCTTGCTTGATGTAGAATGATAGTATTCTCTTTTTTATAAATAATGACTGTAATTTCTTGATTTATATGCAATGGCAGTTTTCTCTTGCTTGATGTAGAATGGCAGTATTGTCTTTTTTATAAATAATGACTGTAATTTCTTGATTTATATGCAATGGCAGTTTTCTCTTGCTTGATGTAGAATGGCAGTATTGTCGTTTTTATAAATAATGACTGTAATTTCTTGATTTATGTGCAATGGCAGTTTTCTCTTGCTTGATGTAGAATGATAGTATTTTCTTTTTTATAAATAATGACTGTAATTTCTTGATTGATATGCAATGGCAGTTTTCTCTTGCTTGATGTAGAATGGCAGAATGGTCTTTTTTATAAATAATAACTGTAATTTCTTGATTTATGTGCAATGGCAGTTTTCTCTTGCTTGATGTAGAATGACAGTATTCTCTTTTTTATAAATAATGACTGTAATTTCTTGATTTATGTGCAATGGCAGTTTTCTCTTGCTTGATGTAGAATGATAGTATTCTCTTGTTTTATATATATTGGCTGTTTTCTTTAGTTTGATATGGAATTGCCGTATTCCTATTTTCATATATAATTCTTGTTTTCTCTTGTTTGATTTTTAATGGTCGTTTTCTCCTGTCTGTTGTATGTCTAATTAAAAAATAATTCATGGAAGCCATGGATTGTTGAAAATTTACACATGGCCTGGTCCGTGATATTCGAATATTATCCTGAGGGTTAGCGAGGGATAAAATTAACGAATATCACAGACCAGGCCATGTGTAAATTTCCAACAATCTATGGCTTCCATGAATTATTTCGATTATAATAGGACAAATACGGTCATTAAAAAACTGAAGCGAGGATGGGTATGCTGTGTGTGTGGCTGTTCTTTTTGACTCCCTGTTAGATAAAGCTCAAATATCTTTATAAATAATGTAGCTTCCGTAGGTTATTTCGATAATATCTGCTAGACAAAAATCCTTTTTAATTCTTTAAATTCTCAAACCCAACATTTGCCACTTTTAATTTACATGTTTTTCTCGTAAGCTTCCGTCAAATCCAAAGTTGACATTTTGTAACTAAGGAGCCGCAATGTTGACTTGCTGTAATGAGTAAATATGCCAATATTACAATAGAATAGAAAATGAAACAAAACCTACCTCAACAAATCAGTTTTAATACAATATCATACGAATTCCGATGGTTCACGTAACACAAAACGTTCAACTTTAGCGGTTTCATTTGTATGACGTCATGTTGTGAAATGACTTAAATGCGCCAAAAAGATTAATAGACTTTCGCGGAATTTTATTTAATTTTTATTTTGTTGTTTTCTCCGAGCTCTTGTGCACTACTTCTTTTTATTATGCATACGAATAAGAATAAAAGTTATTTTGTCTTTTTTAATTGCACTTTTTAAAACAATAAAATCGGCAAAGGGTCTGCAAATAGGTTCCAATACATGTAGATTTACGTGGGAAGTATATTGTAACAGCCATTGTTATGTATAACTCTGAGTCTGCGCTAAGTATATTTTATCGAGAATTTTATAACAGTGTTGTTTACAAAGCTAAAGAAGCACGTCATATTAGAATGGTAGTTCTCTCCTGTTGAATTAAATGTGTTATGGCCTTTTTCTCCTATCATATGCATAATGACCGTACATGTATTTTTTTTATTATTGTGCCAAGGTCGTTTCTTCTTGTTTTATGTGTAATAATTGCATTCTCTGGTTTTATATGTAATTGCTGTATTTCCTTGTGTTATTTGTAATCGCCGTATTCTCTTGCTTGATGTAGAATGGCAGTATTGTCTTTTTTATAAATAATGACTGTAATTTCTTGATTTATATGCAATGGCAGTTTTCTCTTGCTTGATGTAGAATGACAGTATTCTCTTTTTTATAAATAATGACTGTAATTTCTTGACTTATATGCAATGGCCGTTTTCTCTTGCTTGATGTAGAATGACAGTATTCTCTTTTTTATAAATAATGACTGTAATTTCTTGATTTATGTGCAATGGCAGTTTTCTCTTTCTTGATGTAGAATGATAGTATTCTCTTGTTTTATGTATATTGGCTGTTTTCTTTAGTTTGATATGGAATTGCCGTATTCCTATTTTCATATATAATTCTTGTTTTCTCTTGTTTGATTTGTTATGGTCGTTTTCTCCTGTCTGTTGTATGTCTAATTAAGAAATAATTCATGGAAGCCATAGATTGTTGACAATTTACACATGGCCTGGTCCGTGATATTCGAATATTATCCTGAGGGTTAGCGAGGGATAAAATTAACGAATATCACGGACCAGGCCATGTGTAAATTTCCAACAATCTATGGCTTCCATGAATTATTTCGATTATAATAGGACAAATACGGTCATTAAAAAACTGAAGCGAGGATGGGTATGCTGTGTGTGTGGCTGTTCTCCCTGTTAGATAAAGCTTAAATATCTTTATAAATATGTAGCTTCCGTAGGTTATTTCGAGAATATCTGCTAGACAGAAAATTCCGATGGTTCACGTAACACAAAACGTTGAACTTTAGCGGTTTCATTTGTATGACGTCATGTTGTGAAATGACTTGAATGCGCCAAAAAGATTAATAGACTTTCGCGGAATTTTTTTTTTTTTTTTATTATTGTGCCAAGGTCGTTTCTTCTTGTTTTATGTGTAATAATTGTGTAATAATTGCATTCTCTGGTTTTATATGTAATTGCTGTATTTCCTTGTGTTATTTGTAATGGCCGTATTCTCTTATTTTATGTGCAATGGCTGTTTTAACCTGTTATATGTGTAATGGCCGTTTCCTCCTGTTACATGTGTAACGGTCGTATCCTGTTATTTGTGTAATGTCCGATTTTGCCTTTTGCATGTGTAATAGCCGTATTCTCTTGTTTTATGTATAATTGCCGTTTCATCTTTTGTTGTATTTGTAATGGCCGTTTCCCTTTGCTTTATATGTAATGGCCGTATTATCTCCTGCATGTTGCATGTGTAATGGATGTATTCTTTTTATGTGTAAAGGTCGTTTGCTCTTGTTGTATGCTTAATTGCCATTTCCCCTTGTTTTATGTGTAATTGCCGTTGTCACCTGTTTAATGTATAATGGCCGTTTTCTTTTGTTTTATGTGTAATGGCCGTTCGTTTTCTTATGTAACATGAGAAGGGATCGTGCTCATTTTTTTATGTGTAATGGCAGTTTTCTCTTGTTGTTTACCTAATGACTGTTTTCTCCTGTTATATGTGTTGAGGCCGTATTCTCTTTTTAATGTCTAATTGCTGTTTTATTTGTAATGGCCGTTTTATCTTGTTTTATGTGAATGTGCGTTTTCACCTGTTGTAAATGACGACAAATAATCACCCATTAGTTTTAAATTATATGAAATAAAATAAAACCCATCCATATGTATATATAAATTTATTAGAATGTTAGAAAGGATAAGTTAATATGAAACACTACAATATTATATAATATCTACAGTATACATGTTTCCATTCTCAATTTTATGTAACTGTTACACTGCAATAGTATATAAAATCTAAAGCACAAATGTACCTGTAACACTTTAATAAATACGAACTAAATTGGTTTATTGAGGCTTTAATTCCTTTCCAGTGTATAAAAGTCCCTTCTTCTGATAAGAATATAAAAAAAACATTGTCATATTCCACTGTTCTTTAAAGACTCTAAATACAATTAAAAACCAATTGTTCCATTGATGGTCTTTCCACCATTAAGGATTTTTTTTTATATGAAAATATTAAAATTCGGTTTTAAGCGTCAAATGACAGCTTATTGAACGCTGATTCCAAAAATATATGGTTTCTATACAAAAAGATATAAATAAGGGAGATCATTTTTTACTTCCTGTTTAAAAGATGTTACTTCCGGTATTTTCTGATAGTTTACTTGACTCTGATTCCAAAACAAGATGGTTCTGTATACTTTTACATTAAATTAGTACAAAAAATGGCTACTTCCGGTTAACAAAAGGCCACTTCCGGTTGGCATTTTCAAGGTCACTTTTCTTGCAACATTTTGCAAAACGACCAATGGCTTTATCATGTATGCATATGTATGCATAAGAGGAAAGAGCAAAGGTCAAAATCTAGAACGTTGAATTTACCTATGACCTTGAGCTCAATTCCAAGGTCATCAACCAAGGACCTCAAGTCAAAGGACTCTAAGCCTCTACTTCATATTGTTAGTGGGTTATATTACCATACAACTAATAATCAGAAATAAAAGGGGAGAAAACTTGTATTAAATGTTACGTACCATTTTAAGTAAAATTTATGTGTTACGACATGTCGCAACTAACAATTGTCTGAAAATATTTTGTCGATATCTTGTATGATTTCTGAAAATAAAAGATAAATAGCCAAAATCAAAAATTTGAACATGAACTTGACCTTTGACCTTGAACTCATTTTAATTTTTTTGGACCAAGGACCTCAAATCAAAAGACTCTAAGGCCTCTATCACTTATGGTTTTCCAGTAACAAATTTATTTCGGTCAAAATAAAACCTAACATCCTGAGGATATAGCGAGCAATTCGGAAAAATAAATTTGTCGCTTTCTTTTACGGTGGCGGAGGAGATCTGATAACAAGAAAAACAGTGTTTGGGTAGATAACTCTTACAAAGAAAAGTGTTCGGTTAAACAGGGTCAGTTTCAAAAGCATATAGACTGTATGATATCATATACAAAAAAACTAAGCAACATCTTTCGAAACATTTTTACACCGCAAGAAAAAAATTAGGCGGAAGAAAAAAAAGATAGTCAGAACAAAATCAATAGGTCTTTCCACACGGACAGGTGGAAAGACCTAATAATACATTGTCATATTCCACTTTTCCTTAAAGACTTCAAATACAATAATACATTGTCATATTCCACTGTTCTTTAAAAACTCTACATACAATAATACATTGTCACATTCTACTGTTCTTTAAGGACTCCAAATACAATAATACAGTGTCAAATTCTACTGTTCTTTAAAGACTCAAAATACAATAATACATTGTCATATTCTACTGTTCTTTAAAGACTCCAAATACAATAATACATTGTGATATTCTTCTGTTCCTTATAGACTCTAAAATAAATACAGTAATACATTGTCATATGCCACTGTTCCTTAACTACTCCAAATACAATAATACATTGTCATATTCCACTGTTCCTTAAAGACTCGAAATATAATAATACATTGTCATCTTCTAGTGTTCTTTAAAGACTCTAAAGACAATAACACATTGTCATATTCTACAGTTTTTAAAGAATCAAAATACAATAATACATTGTCAAATTCTACTGTTTTTTTAAAGACGCCAAATACAATAATACTTTAATTTATAATTGAACACTTTTAAAAGATAATTTACCATTAATGTCCATCTTATGTTTGATTTCGATAACTTCTTAGAATGTGTCAAAATCAATTAACATTTCAGTTTTTTTTTCAATTACTTGTATTGAATTCTCATTTAAATAATTATTCCGAAATATGACTAAATGTTATTACTAATTTGGTAAACACATAAATTTGAAATATACTTTATTCAAAATATTTCATTGCCTTTCCTTTCTTGTGAGATAAAAACATCGAAAACTTATAATATATAAACTTGATATAGAATACATCAAATCATCAAATTATCAAACTTTTTTGTCTATATTTGATACAGATAACACTCAGCAAAATATATATTCTAGACTTAATTTATACATGATTCGTTCTATACATACATGATACACAACACATCATTTGCTCTACTCAATATGCTTTTTGTTCCACTTACACAATTTTTCTAGTAAAATGTTTATGCACAATTTCATGTTTTTCAGTTTCAATATACAACTTCATAGAATAGCACTTGATTCCCGAAAGCAGACATACCTCAGCAAGAAATCATCATGAAAACAAGACAACTTAAAGTCAGTGGTACATGTAGCTGTTTAAAGAAATATATGGGTATGGCATGTAGCTGTTTAAAGAAATATACGGGTATTACATGTAGCTGTTTAAAGAAATATATCGGATATTACATGAAGCTGTTTAAAGAAATATATTGGATATTTCATGTAGCTGAAATATATGGGATATTACATGTATCTGTTTAAAGAAATATATGGGATATTACATGTAGCTGTTTAAAGAAATATATGGGATATTACATGTAGCTGTTTAAAGAAATATATGGATATAACATGTAGCTGTTTTAAATAATATATGGGATATTACATGTAGCTGTTTAAAGAAATATATGGGATATTACATGTAGCTGTTTAAAGAAATATATGGATATAAAATATAGCTGTTTTCAGAAATATATGGGATATTACATGTAGTTGTTTAAAGAAATAAATGGGATATTACATGTAGCTGTTTAAAGAAATATATGGGATATTACATGTAGTTGTTTAAGAAATATATGGGATATTACATGTAGCTGTTTAATGAAATATAAATGGATATTACATGTAGCTGTTTAAAGAAATATATGGGATATTACATGTAGCTGTTTAAAGAAATATATGGGATAGTACATGTGGCTTTTTAAAGAAATATATGGGATATTACATGTAGCTGTTTAAAGAAATATATGGAATATTACATATAGCTGTTTAAAGAAATATATGGGATATTACATGTAGCAGTTTAAAGAAATATATGGGATATTACATGTAGCTGTTTAAAGAAATATATTGGGTATTACATATAGCTGTTTAAAGAAATATATGATTATCAAACATGAAACATTTCAATACTTGACCATACATTGATATAATAATGAATATTAAAACAAATGCAATTTACCAGAATAACATAACAATTGACTACATAATGACAGTGGGATCTAAGCTTTCAGGTGAAACTTGTCATGATGATAAATTATAGATTGGGTAGAACTACTCTTTTATATTTTGACCTTTACCGTTATAGTGACCTACTTCCTAATGACCTTTACAGTTATAGTGACCTACTTCCTAATGACCTTTACAGTTATAGTGACCTACTTCTAATGACCTTTAGTTATAGTGACCTACTTCCTAATTATGTATCTTCTTCAGATTTAAAATGAAACCATTTTTAAAGTCATATATATATATATATATATATATATATATATATGACTTTATATATTGTTTGATTTGATTGATTGGTTTTTTACTCCACTTTCAGCAATATTGATCCCAGTACTTATAGTTATGGAGCTATGATTTGATTTGATTGATTAGTGTTTACCGCCACTTTCAGCACTATTGATACTAGTATTTATAGTCATGGAGATGTGATTTGATTTGATTGATTAGTGTTTAACACCACTTTCAGCACTATTGATACTGGTATTTATAGTCATGGAGATGTGATTTGATTTGATTGATTAGTGTTTACCGCCACTTTCAGCACTATTGATACTAGTATTAAAAGTCATGGAGATATGAACTCAGATGTAAAAAAAGGCAGTGTGAACCTTCTACTTTTACTTTGTACAAGATATTAAGATATAACATGTATTCATATACTAAGATATTTTTATTCCAATTAAATAGCTAACGAAGATTAAAGTATTTTAAGACGATGATTTTTTTTTCATAATTGACAAAAATACTTTTATAAAAAACAGATAATACATAATATTAACAGTCAAATATTTTTCATGGGTTACATACATGACATATAAACATATCTGTACAATATTGATAATTTTTTTTAAAAACATTCATTAATATATATATCTATATATATATATATATAAGTACGTCTGAATCAGTGACAACTCTACAACAGATGTATCCATCGGATCGCCATCAATGATGGTGACACATGGCTGTGTACATAATGTATATACAACTCGTCTAAACATCAACCCAACAATGTTAGATCTGTAAATTTGCGATGTTTAGACGAGTTGTATATACAGTATATATATATATATATATATATATATATATATATATGTGTGTGTATTTCAATAATTTCTAATACCACTACGTTTTATTGAATAACAAGTCAATTTCAAATTTGCATTTAAGTTAAAATTTTACAATTTTACAATATTATAGAACTATGTTTTCAAGAGATTATAATGAGAACATTCACATATATACAATGTTTTTCATCTTAAAATTTATCCAACATAACCTTTGTTATTATCAATATAATTGTTTTTTTTTCTGCATATCCATCCATTTCTGTTTTAGAGGGTGTGTACCTTTTTTGCATACTGCTGGTCAATCTTTAAATGCTTTCAATTCCAAATAATTTGTTTATTTTTTTTATTGAAAAATACAAGTCATTAGTTAATTACCTTATCTGACGTAACAGTATTTTCACAAAAATCTTTCCAATTATTCAGAAAGACAAGATTTGTATATATGTATAAAAAGAGATTTGTTAATATAGACAGCAACCTAACAATCCAATTAAGAAAAACAAAAACAAAACAAAACAGCTAAAGGTTAATGGAAGTACAATGTATTGACTAGTGCCAATACTTCAAACTATAAACTATTTTCAGCTATACGTTCTATATGAGGGATTTGAATAAATGAAATTTAATGTATGAAAATGTCCAAATTCTAACAACAAACACATCCTTTGCCACTTTCACTGGAATTTATCATTTTGACATAAAAGTTGATTTAATCCTATTCCCTTTAACAATGATTCTATTTCTATATGTCCTTTCTCCTGTGCTACATTGAGAGAATTTTTACCTATACAGTCACATTTATTGACATCAGCTGAATGTTGTAACAGTTCTTTAACAACATTAACATGTCCATTCTGACTTGCTATATACAGAGGTGATACATCATTATTGTCACACTTATTGATATCAGCTGAATGTTGTAACAGTTCTTTAACAACATCAACATGTCCGCTCTCACTTGCCCAATAAAGTGAGGAACATCCATCATCATCACAGAGATCAATAACAACATCATCACACTGAAGCAGGACACGTACAACCTCTATCCTGTTGTTGTAACAAGCAATCTGTAATGGTGGGGTGCCATCATTGTCACACGTATTGACATCAGCTAAATGTTGTAACAGTTCTTTAACAACATCAACATGTCCTTCCCGGCTTGCTATATAAAGTGAGGAACATCCATCATCAGCACAGAGATCATTATCAACATTATCACACTGAAGAAGTACATGTACAACCTCTATCATGTTGTAGTAACAAGCAATCTGTAATGGTGGGGTGCCATCATTTCTACACTTATTGACATCAGCTGAATGTTGTAACAGTTCTTTAACAACATTAACATGTCCATTCTGACTGGCTATATACAGAGGTGATGCATCATTATTGTCACACATATTGACATCAGCTGAATGTTGTAACAGTTCTTTAACAACATTAACATGTCCATTCTGACTTGCTATACACAGAGGTGATGCATCATTATTTTGACACTTATTGGCATCAGCTGAATGTTGTAACAGTTCTTTAACAACATCAACATGTCCTTCCTGACTGGTTATATAAAGTGAGGAACATCCATTATCATCACAAAGATCAATATCAACATCATCACACTGAAGAAGTACACGTACAACCTCTATCCTGTTGTTGTAACAAGCAATCTGTAATGGTGGGGTTCCATCATTGTCACACTTATAAACATCAGCTGAATGTTGTAACAGTTCTTTAACAACATCAACATGTTCATTCTCACTTGCTATATACAGAGGTGATGCATCATTATTGTTACATTTATTGACATCAACTGAATGTTGTAACAGTTCTTTAACAACATTAACATGTCCATTCTGACTTGCTATACACAGAGGTGATGCATCATTATTGTCACACTTATTGACATCAGCTGAATGTTGTAACAGTTCTTTAACAACATCAACATGTCCATTCTGACTTGCTCTACACAGAGGTGATGCATCATTATTGTCACACTTATTGACATCAGCTGAATGTTGTAACAGTTCTTTAACAACATCTACATGTCCATTGTGACTTGCTGCATACAGAGGTGATACATCATTATTGTTACACTTATTGATATAAGCTGAATGTTGTAACAATTCTTTAACAACATCAACATGTCCATTCTGACTTGCTATATACAGAGGTGATGCATCATTATTGTCACACTTATTGACATCAGCTGAATGTTGTAACAGTTCTTTAACAACATCAACATGCCCTTCCTGACTTGCGCATAACAAAGGAAAACAACCATCCTCTCTACAATAATTAATGTCACTATTCCTACTTATCAACCATTTAACGAGGTCAACTGTACCCATGCAACAACTTCCACCTAGTGCTATATCTTCACTGTGAATATCTCTAGTACAAACAAGGTCTTGTTGCATTGGTAGATCAAGTTGGTTTAAACGTGTTATGAAATTTTCAGTAAATGTTGTAGAATCCATGTTTCTGTTGAGACATACACTGTATACATAACCGTTCTCCAAGTCTGTCAGTAACCTATCTATATATCTATTTATATAATTATCAGGTATTCTTATTACAAACTCTATTACTGTGCCCATGGTATCTGTTATCTTCCAAAGAAATCTCTCCTTAATGAAATCAGTATTAGCATGATCAATGAAAATCTGTAACATCTTCTCCCCGAAGTATTTGGCAAGGAAATCAAACAACTTATCATGGATTATTTTGTATTTACTATCCTCCTTGACCACATAGGTACCTTCAAGTGTTTCAAGGGATCTCTTTAAACGTTTAATGGATGTTCCTTTATTCAGTTCACATTCTTCTAGTAAATCTTCTATGACTGCTCCTATCTTCTTAACTTTTGGTGACAAGTTTTCTTCTGTTAATGTGTTGTTAAACATCACACAAAGGACTAAGCTACAGTACTGCATCTTACCAGCATCACTTTCTCCATACATTTGTACAAGTTGATCTTTGAAAACTTCAAAAGGATTGCTAAAAAAAGAGGTAACGCTTACATTCTTCTGGAGGTTCTGTTTATGATATAAGCTACATAAAAGCGGGAAAAAGTCATATTTTTCTGACAATTCCTTTACTTCATCAGTATTTTCCTTAAAGTACACTTCAGATAAAGCCAATTTTTCAGCAGCACTAAGTTTGAATTCTTTTGAACTTAAATCGATGTTACACATTTTGAAAATAGAGAGATTGCTAAATAGTTCATCTTTGTAAACCTCCAATCTACATGTAGATATGATTTTACAACATTTGTCTTCAAGAAGAGATTTAATGTGATCAAGACTTTGTTTCCAGTCAGTGTAAATTTGTTGATTAAGAGTATATCTGCCACAGACATCATCAAAGACAAACAATGTTTTCCTCCCATGTTTAAACCATTTTCCAATATCTTTAGGTTTACTACATGGAATTACAGTATAGCCATGTTTCTTCATTATGAGGGCAGTGTGTTTAGAAAGAAAACTTTTTCCAGTGCCAGAATTTCCAACCAGGGTAACTGAACTTTGTGTCAAAACTTTTTGCATTACATGTTTCTCTGTTTCAGTAGTAACAAACTGTTGATCATCCTTTTTCCACTGTTCCAAGTGTCTTTCGAACTGCTCTGTAAGATATGAAATTCAATAAATTATTTATATTTAAAGTTCAAATTTCAAGGTGTAAGAACACAAAAATAAAGTATGTGACATCCAGTTTCATCATGTTCCTGTATATTGTGTGTTTTGAAGCACCATATTTTGTTTTATTCAGTGTTCTAATAAAATATTTTTCAAAACTTAAGATGATGGTTTTTTCTTCTATACAACATGTACAAGGAAATGTGGTTTGAAATTAATTTAAAGTTAAATGGTAAAATTGCTTTACTTAAATCATACTGTTAAATGCCAGCTAAACAAAGACTAATAGGGGAATATCAGCGGTTGTATTACCCCTTAAGAAACATACTATATCATGACAAATATGTTATCATTTATCATTGTTATGACATTTTTCATGTTTTGTGGTAACTTCTATGTGTACACACTACACATTGATACATGTACTATGTTTTTTTTATAGTTTTCGTCATAAAATTAATAAGTGTCTAGTTTATTATTCCAAAGCACTTATTTTCTGTGCGTTTTCAAGTCAGTGTTGCAGATCTCTTAAATGACCTAAATAAATGAACTGTGACATGCAAATAATTTAAATTCTACCTTTTAGTCAAAATACAAGCAGTTAGAGAAGTTGATAAATGCAAACTAGAAAACTTACACCGCTTGCACATTTGTTTGTGTCATAGATACAATTGGTAAATACTGATGCCAAAAAAGCAAAACAATTTCTTTTTTTTTGTAATTTCATGTTACAAGCAAAGCTTAAAATTGAGTGCCTAACAACATTAACTTGTATTAATCTAAAAATCATTCCATTGCAATTGTGAAATGGCGGCCAACAGATGGTTTGAAAATGGAAGGAAAACAAAACATTTTTTGACACCAAATATCAATTCATGACATCATATTCTATCTTTATTTCTTATAATTGTCTTTTTTTGTTAGTTGTTAGTGGTTTTAAACTAGCTGCCAGTAACTGCGAGTACTCTCAGATCTGTACTAAGTGTCTTTTTGTTGTTTGGATGTACAAGTACCCGGCCACGTCCACTTGAATTTGTAGTATTTGTATTTTTATCCATCTGATGAGTTAAGCCTCTTTCAACTGATTTCTATAGTTTGTTTGTATGTTGTACTGTTACACCACTGTCCCAGGTTAGGGGAGGGTTGGGATCCCGCTAACATGTTTAACCCTGCCACATTCTGTATGTATGTGTCTGTTCCAAGTCAGGAGCCTGTAATTCATTGGTTGTCGTTTGTTGCTGTGTTACATATTTGTTGTTCTTATTTGTTGTACATAAATTAGGCCATTAGTTTTCTCGTTTGAATGCTTTGAATTTGTGTGTCATTTGGTCTCTTGTGGAGAGTTGTGTCATTGGCAATCATACCATATCTTCTTTTTTATAGTTTAAAAAAAAAATCATTTGATAATTGATCAGTATCTTAACTCCTCTTTCAGCACTTTTAGATATTTCGTGGTGGTCAGGTTTTATTAGTGGATGAAACTGGTGTGCTCGACAGGAAAACTGACAATCCTATAGTCAATTTAGACATGTTAGATTAGAGTAAAGCACATCTGTCACATTAAAGGTTCAAACTTACAACCTCAGTGTTGACAGGCTAGTAATACAGTACTTGAAATACTTAGACCACGTATCGACCAAGGCCCTTTTTTTAATTCCAAGAACTTTGAATGCTTACATATACTTTCGTAGTATTCTTGGAAATTGAGGCCAACAAATGAATTGACCGTTAACGTTACTCCAGAAATTAATACAGAATTTCAAGTCATACTTAAGAATCAAATTAAAAAAACTGAAAATTGCAGCCAACAGATAATTTTGAGACTCGAAACCAATTTAGAATAGCACAATCTACTTGTTTATCAATTAAATGGTAGCTTGAAAGCTGTTTCTCAAAATTCTGGATTTATAATATAGAACTGTCTACATGTAATGTACAATGGAACAATTTTTTAACTATCTTTGAGCAATACGTTTGGAATAATTATATATATATATATATATAGACGAACAAACAAAGTATAAAGTATAAAGTGCATGTATTTTCCTGTTATATGTACTGAAGATGTCTTGTTATAGGATTAAGTAAAGTTCCAATGTTCTACATCAACTAACTTACCAAGTATATGTTTAGGAATAACGTCATCGTGATCCATCAGAATATCTAAAAATATAAAAACAACACATTATAAACATCATATGGTACTCTCAGATAAAACTTGTTGTCTTTTTTGCTTTGTATCGATCTGGTAAGTTAATAGAATTAAGAGCCAGTCTGCCATAAAACCATGCAAAATCTCAAATTTCGTCCAAATTGGTAGTTACAAATTGGCAACATTATACATATTTCCAAAATCTTTGGGTATTTAGGAGTTTAGATAAAAAAATTTGTTTTGTTAATTCACACTATTTTCCATTTAACAGCCTTATTTGCATATTTGGGAATAATTAAAAAAAAAGTGCAAAAAAAACTCCATATTTAGGTACTTTTTAAAGGTCTGGATAATTGATATATCTCTTAAATATAGCATTATCTTGTTATATGTTGCATAGAACATTATAAAAAAAATAAGAAAAAATGCATTTTGACATTTTTTTACCTTTTGGCAGGTTGCCAGAGAGGTGCGTGCAACAGATGTATTAGATAACTTGCATGTAGTACATGTACTCAGTAGGTGTTTTCTCTCAAGATCATATTTATTTTTTTCAACTTTTAGGATTTTTTTAAAAAAATTTAGCCTGGCAAATATTGGGAAATCGGTAAAAAAATGCTCCCTAATATCTATAAAATGCACTAATTGTAATAGTTTTTGCCCCTTTATATTTTAACTAAAACTGATCAAAGTAGACTTATATCCAGACAATAACTTTAGTTTAAGTGTATAGATCTTTATTATTTTTTTCCAGAAGGTTCAATACCACAAAAAGAAGGTTTGGATCGATTTTGGGGATAATGGTTCCAACCGTTTAGTTATTAAGGGCCCAAAAGGGGCCCAAAACAAGCATTTTATAGTTTAAGGATAATAACTTGTGTATAAGTATTTCAATTGCTCTGATATTGTATCACAGTGTTTAAAACCACAAGTAAAAGGTTTGGATTCATTTAAATAGGTTATGGGTTCAAAGTTAGGAATTAAGGGCCAAAAAGGGGACAAAAACAAGCATTCTTCTAGTTTCAAGACAATAACTTGTGTGTAATTGTATGGATCTCTCTCAAATTGTACCACAATGCTCCATATAACAAAGGGGAGCTGGGATCTAGTTTTGGATTAATTGCCCAAAATATGTAGGAATAAGGGGCCAAAAAAGGGCCAAAAAGAAGCATGTTTCTAGTTTTCAAACAATAACTTGGGTTTAAATATATGGATCTCCCTGTAATTGTAATACAAGGTTCTATACTAAAAAGGAAAGGATGGGATTGTATTTAAGGGTTATTGCTTAAAGGGGGTTTCAATAAGTTGGGTGGGGGGGATTTGTTAACAATTTTTTCAGGAATTTCAAATTTTGAAAATTTTCAAGAAGAAATCTTCAATTGCACAGTATTGTGCAAATAGATTTGTTGATCTTTGACCACATTTATTTTGTAACAAAAACCTTTATTTTGTCAAAAATTTGATCACAATCCAAATTCAGACAGCATCAAGCTTGAACATTGTGACCATATTTAATTTGCCCCAACTGTTCAGGGTCCAACCACTGCGGTTGTATAAAGCTGCACCCTGCGGAGCACCTGGTTTTCACATACTTTCAATTGATGACAGTCTTTTAAAAAGCTTGTTATATGAAACAGAGTTGTGAACATACTTGTACTTCAAAAAATCTTCCTCTTTGAAACTTTTGATTGGAATGCAACCAATTATAGGGGCAATCACTCATTGAGTGTCTAGATTAGAAAGTTGTGTCTATTAGAGCGTATGTAAAAAAAATGCCATTTTTTTTATCTACGCAAAAAGTTTATATGTGCATATATAATGTGCCATATAAAAGTTTTTGATTTATATCTCAGATTAAATCAAGATAAAAGAAAGACATTTGAGGTGACCCTTCTTCAAAAATCGAAAGCTTTTCCAAAAATATCTTGAATGTTCCCTCTCCAAAGAGCATCTCTTTGCTGTTTGTTGATACTTTGAGATTTTGATTTTTATTCCCTCAACTTAGGTTTGCACCTCGTTTGTCTGTCTGTCAGTCTGTCTATCTGTCAGTTCGGCAAATCAGACTTTGTTGTGCTTGTAGATTTTGATTTGATATTTGGTTTATTGATTTATTATGACATGTTACAGGTCAAATTCATTATTCACGCTTTACGCTTTTTTCTTTGTTCAGTTGAAGCCCTTTCTCTAGAATTAATTTTTTGATGAAATACGTATTCATGTGAAGATTTCTGTTCAATCGGAAAGATTCAATTTTGTTCTAGTCTGATATTTGTGTGCAGAGTTGTGGTCTTTGGACATAGAAAATTCACTTAGCTAGTCAGAATTCAACAAGTTTTTTCGTTTTTCTTGAAGATTTTGTCTCGATATTTTTTTGTAGTTTACACCATGAAATATTGTATATCAAATTAAAATTTTGTTTCATTACAATGAATTTGTAACGGGTTGGGGACTATGTATTGCCATGTATTACTCACAGAATGCTTGTTTTTATAAAAAGAAAAAATCAACTCTAATGCTGCAAAATTGTTTAATATTTTAAATTAGTTTAAATAGATATTGTTGACTTTATTATGTTAAATATTTTCAGATCTATTAAACTTTTACTCTTTTTTGCTAATACCTTCATCATGTTCATTCATGACTAAAAACTTGTATTTAGACCATTTTGCACGTTTTACTTTACGGTAGATCACCAAAATATTACATGTATATAACCGTAAAATCTTACCATTATAATGACAATATAAAAATGAAGATGTGGTATGATTGCCAATGAGACAACTGTCTACAATTAAGAGACCAAAATGCCACAGACATTAACAACTATAGGTCACTGTACGGCCTTCAACAATGAGGAAAGCACATACCGCATAGTCAGCTATAAAAGGCCCCGATAAGACAATGTAAAACAATTCAAATGAGAAAACTAACGGCCTTATGTATATGAAAAATCAACGAAAAACAAATATGTTGCACATAAACAGACAACTACCACTGAATTACAGACTCCTGACTTGGGACAGGCACATACATAAATGATGTGGCAGGGTTAAACATGTTAGCGGGATCCCAACTCTCCCCCTAACCTAGGAAAGTGGTATAACAGTCAAACATAAGAACGAACTATAAAAATCAGTTGAAAAAGGCTTAACTCATCAGATGGACAAACATACAAGTGGGCATGGCTGGGTAATTGTATGTCTGCTCAACAGTTTAACCATTTATCTGTGTATATTTGTTTTTATACAACCGCAAAAATTGAAAACTATTGGTATGACGTTTTCGTTGTCATCGTCGTCGTCGTCCAAAGACATTTGGTTTTCGCACTATAACTTTAGTATACGTGAATAGAAATCTATGAAATTTAAACACAAGGTTCATGACCATAAAAGAAAGGTTGGGATCGATTTAAGAAGTTTTGGTCCAAACAGTTTAGGAATAAGGGGCAAAAAAAGGTTCCAAAATTAAACTGTTTGATTTCATAAAAAAAAATGAATTATTGGGGTTCTTTGATATGCCAAATTTAACAGTGAATTTAGATTCTTAATTTTTGGTCCTGTTTTCAAATTGGTTTACATTAAGGTCCAAAGGGTCCAAAATTAAACTTAGTTTGATTTTAACAAAAATTTAATTTTTGAAAAATTTAATTTTGGGGGTTCTTTGATATGCTGAATCTAAAAATCATGTACTAGGATTTTTTATTATGGGCCCAGTTTTCAAGTTGGTCCAAATCGGGGTCTAAAATTAAACTTTGTTTGATTTCAACAGAATTGAATATATGGGGTTCTTCAATATGCTGAATCTAACCATGCATTTAGATTGTTAATATTTGGGCCAGGTTATCAAATTGGTCCACATTGAGGTCTAATGGGTCTAAAATTGAACATTATTTGATTTCATCAAATATTGAATTCTTGGGGTTTTATGATATGCTGAATCTAACCATGAATTTAGATTTTGGATATTGGACCATAATAGGTAAATGTCAAATTTTTTTTTTTTTTAAGTTTTTAAGTTTAAGTTCTTAGACCACACTCCTTCTGTTGTGTCAACTATTGAATCACTATCCAAATTCAGAGCTATATCAAGCCTAAATGTTGTGTCCATACTTGCCCCAACTGTCCAGAGTTCGACCGCTGCAGTCGTATAAAGCTGCGCCCTGTAGAGTATCTGGTTATTACATGTGGTTATGAAATAAATTTTATTGCAATTTGAAATATTTGTGTTTGTCTCAGCTGGTAGTATTAGGCCAACTGTATTTTACATATCTTATTCCCAAGCCTCAAATTGCTAGAGATTAAATTTCAGGAGGAACTTAACTTTACGGTTATGTCCACTGTTCTCCCAGAATTGACATAGGGATAACTAACTGGTTCATGTCAGCGTCACAAAATTTCAGTTGCAGTTTTATCAAAAACTACTAGGAGTAGTCTCTTTATATTTGGCATAAAGCTTTATCATAATATACAAAATATAGCACTTTTCTAGGTAAGAGGCAAAATTCTATGAAATGCACAAAACTATTAAATCTTCCTCTTTTCTGGAAATAAATAACATGAATGTACAAAGCTGCGCAAATTGTACAATTTTGTCTTTATTTGCATACTATTTTAGAAACGAAAATACCCCGATTTCATCTGAAGTAGACGTGCTTAGAATTTTTAGTACTTTTATGATTGTTTTTTGTTTAAATTGCATTCATGTTGAGTCTCTATCTCTTATATGTTAAACAGTGTTATGAATCATTATCAAATACAACATGTTTCAATAATTGAAGACTGAACTCAATTGTGGCCACTTTGAATTTAGACAAAAAGCGTCTAAAAACTAGACTATAATTATAAAATGCTAAAATTGTGAAGAACTCATGATGATATTACCTGATGAGTGTGCATAGTATTGTAAATAAAACAGCCCATTTTTAAGTTACTAAAGTAATTTTCTTTTGAATAAGTTAATATTTTAAACATATGGTAAAAATGCTCAGTTTAGGGGCAAAAAATGCAAAAAAGCGGTCTTCCAAGGATTACGCCTTTAGTATATTTTCTAATTTAAACTAAGTTAAACTTGGTTTATTCAATTAATATAACCAGTAAACATTAGTTCAGTCGTTATTTTTCTTATATTTTGACTATCACATACTTTTGAAAAGTTTCTATTGAAACAGATAAAAAAATTAAAAAAACGGCAAAATGGCCATCACGCCTATCTTTAATTATTATTTTATCATAAGAAGGTATCATTTGCCGAGCACCATTTTGTTGCATTTTGTAGATAAATATATAAGCTTCATGCAATATTACATTTTATTGAAAATAAAATATGATCTTACAAGATTCAAGCCTTTAAAAATATGAAAATTTTGCTGAATCGGCACTTTTTCAAAACCATGCAGTTTCAACCTGTCAGTAGGGGTATTGAGAAATCTCACAACTTTTTGAATTATCATAATTTCCTTTCATTTTAAGTTGTTTGTTAAGATATTTGTTATCATTAAGCTGTATTTTTTCTATAAAACAAAAAAAATCAGGTCAAAATACTCTAAAATAGGCTTAAAATGGCCATTTGTCAGTACAGAAATGGACAATTATCGAATGTTCGGCATACACAAATAATGGCTGAATATTTTTTCAAAATATTTTGCACAAATAGTTATTACATATAAGGTATCTAAAATACAAAATATCAGTCTGATTGGAATATTTTGGATTTGGACCATTTTGCATGGTTTTATCACAGACTGGCTCTTAAGAAGATAAGCACTTTTACCTGATTTTTATTGTTTGTTCTTTTGCTGTACTGTTACATCACTGTCCCAAGTTAGGGGAGGGTTTGACACCGGTACACTTTGTTTAACCTAGCGACAAACCGTGCTACATTATGTATGCTCATGCCCCAAGTCAGGAGCCTGTAATTCAGTGATTGTCATTTTTTGCTGTGTATCATATTTCATACATAAATCAGGCTGTTAGTTGTCTTGTTAGAATTGTTTCACATTTGTCATTTCAGTGCCTTTAACAGTTCAGGGTTCGAAATTAATACAGGACTGATAGCCCGTGGCTAGAAAAATTGCTGTCAGTCTAGGATAAGTTGTTTTATCATAGCCCGTGTGTCTAGACAAATTACGATTTTCAATTTCCAGAAATTAAGTGCCATGCGGTGTTTGATTAGAAAAATTGCGGTCTTATCAATGCTTTAAATAAGATTGTTTTTCTGAATATTTAAGAGCGTATTTGACTATGATCAAGTTCAAGGTTAAAACTCACTAAATTATTTATAGTAAACCATGTGGAAGTATTTAACAGGAGCTAAATAACTTACTTTGAGGTACGGATTTTGCTCATTGTTGAAGGCTGTATGGTGATCTTTATTTGCTAATTTTTACGTCATTTGGTCTCAGTGGTTGATGGTTTTCTCGTTGACAATCATACCATATATTTCTATTAACAATTCTGAATAAGTATTTCCTTACACCAAAATACATGGCCTAATACCTAAAAGTAAGCACTGAAATGTCTAACCTGCTGAATCGATCATTACTGAATAATTAGTTGATAGTCCCAAGTAATGTCTAAGATAACTGCAAATGTCAAGAAATCTTATGGCAATACATATAGTCCCCTAACGGTTAAAAATTCATTGTACTGAAACAATATGCTTATTTCATCTATAAGTTGTTATGGTGTAAACTCTATAACAAATATGAAGTCAATATCTTCAGGCATGACCAAAAAGAAAATCAACTGTTCACACAGAGATACATCTGGCCTATTTGTAATTTTGATAATGCAAATGTTGAAATTAACATAGAAGTACTTTATCATTTAAGTTATGCAAATATTCAAAGTCAATGAACCATGACTGAAGGTACGTGTCTAAATAGTTATCAAAGGTACCAGGATTATAATTTAGTACGCTAGGCGCACGTTTCGTCTACATATAAACTTATCAGTGATGCTCATATCAATACATTTATAAAGCCAAACAAATACAAAGTTGAACATGTTGAAGAGCATTGAGGATCCAAAATTCGAAAAAGTTGTGCCAAATACGGCTAAGGTAACCTATGCCTGGGATAAGAAAATCCTTAGTTTTTCGAAAAATTCAAAGTTTTGTTAACAGGAAATTTTGACTACTAGGCTGGTGAAACAATCTCCATAGAAATGAGATGTGCCAATACTAATAGAACTGCATACCAAATACCATTGACTAATCATAAGTACTTCCCTTTAAACAAACATGATGTGTAAAAGTTTCAAAGTTGATGAACCATGATGAGAGGGTGGGGCATTATAATCTCCATGGAAACAAAACTTGCAAATGCCAATAAATTCGCATATACATGTACCAAATATCATTGACTTAACAGTAGCGGTTCATCTTAAACTGATCTAATCACAAACTAATACATGTGAACTAAGCAAAAGTTTCAAAGTCAATAGACCATGCATAAAGGTGCAGGCCAAATATTTTCATTAGAAATGAGATGTGAGAATGCTTATTCAACTGTATTCCAATAACATTGGCCTACCACTAATGATTTTCTTTGAACTAACCTATTAAATTACAAACTAATACATGTAAACTAGTTAGTGATTGTCATTTGTGTTACATATTTGTTTTTCGTTCAATTTTTTGTACTTAAATTAGGCTGTTTGTTTTCTTGTTTGAATTGTTTTACTTCTATAGCTGACTATGCGATATGGGCTTTGCTCATTGTTGAAGGCAGTACAGTGACCTATAGTTGTGAATCTCTGTGTCATTTGGTCTCTTGTGAAGAGTTGTCTCATGGGCAATCATACCACGTCTACCTTTTTACAAGTAAAAGTTTCAAATTCAATAGACCATGACTGAGGGGGCAGGGTCAAATAATCTCCATGGCAATGAGATATGCCAATGCTTATACAACTGCATACCAAATAGCATTGGCCTTCCACTGGTGGTTCCCCTTTAACTGACCTAATCACAAACTAATACATGTAAACTAAGCCAAAGTTTCAAAATCAATAGACCATGACTGAGGGGGCAGGGCCAAATAATTTCCATGACAATGCATATGAAATGTGCCAATGATAATACAATTGCATACCAAATATCATTGACCTAACACTAGTGGTTCACCATAAACTAGACCTAATCACAAACTAATACATTGTTGACGCCGCCGCCACCGTGTGGAAAACTGATTTGACGGACAAACAGACAGACACCAGACACACCGATGGAGTGCATGCCTAAAGTTCCCTTGGACTTCATCAGTAGGGAACTACAAATAGTTGTAGATAATCACTCTTAGGATAAAACTGCTATAAGACAATTATAAACATCAATTTGAAAAAAATATATACATCTTTCAGTCTTGCCTGAAGTTCAGTGAACTATATGATATGGTTACCTTTTTTCTCATGTCTGTGTTTGAGTTTCTTCATTCCTGAAACAAGACAAACTGCCTAGATGTTTCATGTCTAAATATTTTTATAACTAAATCCCAACATTGTACAACATAATTTTGTCATAAAGATAAAGAAAAAACAATATTTATATCTCAAGTGGTTTTTTTATCAATAATTTTACAAAATTGAAGAATTAACAAATTGAACACAACTGACGAAAATGTTAAAAGAATTAATAAATTACTATTAGAAGTTAAGGTAGATGGGGTGTCTAAATATTGGCCAATAGATTTTTCTTAATCTTCTGTAAGACTTCTTTGTCAATGAACTTTCAAAATTTAGTATAAAAACTGGAAGTTAGGGACCATATTTTTTTTGTTAAAATACATTGAAATTTACGAAATCACAGTTATTTTATAAGTGTAATATTGGGGCAACTTAATTCTTTTTATTGAGGAAACATCAAACAATAGAATTTTTTAAAATTATATGAGGTGATTGCTTTTCACAATACCTTTGAAATATCAAATAAAACAAGGGGGTCACAGGACTTATTTTCTTGGGAAAAAAATGGTAAGGGTTCCACGGAACCAAGTGTCTCGCCTGACTTTTGCTGTAACTCCCAGGCTCAACAAAAATGAGGAAAACAATCAATAAAAATATTCCTCTTCAAACTACCTTTTGATTGTAAGAAGGTTCTGTCCAAGTTTGGTAAAAATCCAGGATAGTTTATGAATCTAATAAATGGTTTAAAAACTTTAACTGCAGACTGTATGTAATGTTAACTGGAAGAAAAACTAAGTCCATGTATAAACTTGTAAAATAGAGATACACAGGTACAAAATATTAAAACAATGTCCTTTCTAGATACTAGATTTTGATCATAAACAAGCTTCTGTCCAAGTTTGGTACAAATTTAAAATAGTATAAGAAAGTTATTTAATTTTAAAAAAAATTAACCACAGAGTGAATGTGTTGTTTCCTGGCAGAAAACATAAGTCCATTTAAAAGTAAAATACAAAAAAATTATGGATTTATTTTTTACAAAATTTATTTTTGGATACTATCTAAATATGATCATAAACAAGCTTCTGTCCAAGTTTGGTACAAACCCAGGATAGTTTAAGAAAGTTATTAAAATTTTAAAAACTTTAATCATAGAGTGAATGTTATGTTTCCCAGCAGAAAAACTAAGTCCATGTATAAGTAAAATACAGAAAAAATGGAATTTTATTTTTGCAAACTTTACTTCTGGATACTATCTTATGATCATAAACAAGATTTTGTCCAAGTTTGGTAGAAATCCAGTTTAGTTTAAGAAAGTAATTCAAATTTTAAAAACTTTAACCACATCTAGTGAATGTAATGTTTCCCCGCAGAAAAACTAAGTCCATTTATAAATAAAATACAGAAACAATGGAATTTTATTTTTACAAAATTTACTTCTGGATACTATCTTATGATCATAAACAAGCTTCTGTCCAAGTTTGGTAGAAATCCAGTTTAGTTTAAGAAAGTAAATCAAATTTTAAAAACTTTAACCACATCTAGTGAAAGTAATGTTTCCCCGCAGAAAAACTAAGTCCATTTATAAATAAAATACAAAAACAATGGAATTTTATTTTTACAAAATTTACTTCTGGATACTATCTTATGATCATAAACAAGCTTCTGTCCAAGTTTGGTAGAAATCCAGTATAATTTAAGAAAGTTATTAAATTTTCAAAAAACTTTTACCACAGAGTAAATATTTGTGGACGTCGCCGACGGAATGTAGGATCGCTTAGCCTCGCTTTTCTTTTTTACTAAAATCGAAGGCTGGACAAAAAAGCAAGTGATTCTGTGAGCTACGGCTCACTAATGATACCCCGCCCTGCTAAAAGTATACGGTTAAAAGGAAGTTGTTGAGTGATGAATCTGAAAACACATCACACGGTATAGCTGACTCATATCAACCTTGACACCAAATTTCAGAAATCCTTGTAATGTAGTTCCTTAGAAAGATGCAACGAAAAATATTCATGGGACGGACGGACGAACTGACGGATGGACAGACAAACAGAGGTAAATTAAAACAGTGTACCCCCATTTTTTTTAACGTGTCCTTTCAAATTCAATATAATTATTTGTCCTTGATTTTAAACGGACTTTCTAGAAAATTTTAAATACAAGAGTGCACACGCTGAGCATGCTGAAATGTCTCGCCTTCTATACTAACCATTGATTTTATGTTGATAGTCCTTAATATAAAGCTCAACCACAACTATCACATTAACTTAAGAAGATCCAAGAAAATGAGGTCAAGGTCAGATAAACCAAACTGAAAATACATTTACACCTTGCAACCATTCCATAAACCAAATATATATGCCTTAAATATAGTTGACCTATCGCACATAGTATCTAAGTAACAAACTTAACAAGGAAAACATTGATCAATGAACCATGAAAATGAGGTCAAGGTCAGATGTTATCTGCCAGACAGACATGTACACCTTACAATCATTACATACTTTAAATATAGTTGAAGAGGGACGAAAGATACCAAAGGGACAGTCAAACTCATAAATCTAAAACAAACTGACAACGCCATGGCTAAAAATAAAAAAGACAAACAGAAAAACAATAGTACACACGACACAACATAGAAAACTAAAGAATAAACAACACGAACCCCACCAAAAACTAGGGGTGATCTCAGGTGCTCCGGAAGGGTAAGCAGATCCTGCTCCACATGTGGCACCCGTCGTGTTGCTTAAGTGATTACAAATCCGGTAAATAGTCTAATTCGGTAGGTCATATTCATGAAAGGGAAGGGGATTGTAGTTACGACGTAAGGAACATATCCGATATCATTTGTGAAACGGTTATTCCATAACGGTCAACCAACTCGTGATGGCGTCCGTAAAATTTACGAAGGGATGATTTCAACTTCACCATTTGGAACTCTTGGTTTAATAGCTTCCTTGTGAGCAGCAAACCTCTATCAAGAAAATCATGATAGGAAATGCAAGCACGGGAATATCGTATCAATTGGGAGATATATACCCCGTATGCAGGTGCTGCTGGAATGTTGCTACTTAGAAATGGAAAGTTCACAATTGGAAAGCTGAACCTATTGCATACAGTATCTAAGAAACAAACTTAACCAGGAAAACTTAAGATTGACCAATGAACCAGGAAAATGGAGTTATGGTCAGATGATAATTTCCAGACAGACATGTATACACCTTACAATCATTCCATACACCATATATAGTTGACCTATTGCTTAAAGTACAAGAAAAACAGACCAAAAAACAAAAATTTAACATTGAGCAATGCAACGTAAAAATGAGGTCGAGGTCAAATAAAACATTCCAAACTGACATGTACATCGTCAAATATGTTCATACACCAAATATAGTTGACCTATTGTATACAGTGTTAGAAAAACAGACCAAAACAGAAACACTTAACTTTAACCACTGAACCATGAAAATGAGGTCAAGGTCAGATGACACCTGCCAGTTGGACATGTACACCTCACAATCATTCCATACACCAAATATAGTAGACCTATTGCATAGAGTTAAAGATAAACAGACCAAAACACAAAAACTTAACTATAACCAAAGAAACATTAAAATAAGGTCAAGGTCAGATGACACCTGCCAGTTGTACACCTTACAATCATTCCATACACCAAATAAAGTAGACCTATTGCTTATAGTATCTGAGAAATGGACTTGACCACGAATACTTAACCTTGTTCACTGATCCATGGAATGAGGTCGAAGTCAAGTGAAAACTGTCTGACGGGCATGAGGACCTTGCAAGGAACGCACATACCAAATATAGTTACTCATAATAACTTAAGAGAGAAATTAAGAATACTAAAATTCTTAATTTTTTTTCCAGTAGTCACCATGAAACCATGAAAATGAGGTCAACGAAAATGGACATATGACAGAAGGAAACTTCGTAACATAAGGCATCTATATACAAAGAAGGAAGGATCCAGGTCTTCTACTTTCTGAAATATAAAGCTTTTAAGAAGTTAGCTAACGCCGCCCCAGCCGGGTCACTATCCCTATGTCAAGCTTTCTGCAACAGAACTCGCAGGCTCAACAATAATTAAAAACCAGTTTTTTAATAGTTCCTTTCTCTTTTCTGATTTAGCAATATGTTTGTTTCCAACACTAGATCATTCCTTTTACAGTTAAACATATATTGATCAAAACGAATCTTTTTTTCGTTGAATTGTATACTTTTTTTAGCATATTATGTGTCTGATTAATATAATGGGAGGGGCCACTGACTGCCTGAGAGGGGGATTACTCCAGTCATGCTTCAGTGATTCCCTTAATAATCAACCAAAGTTTTCTCACAAAAGGGGGGAGTAGGGGATGGCCCCCTTCCCCCTTCAATTCCGCCTCTGAATCTCATTAAGAAAATGGGCAGATTTTTATAATAATTTTATAATCATGATAATTATGTTAAATTTATGATACATACTGGAATCATCTAAGTAAATCAGGTACAATATTAATTTCTGAATCTGCTATAATTACCTATTTGACACAATTGTATTTCTTGATCTGACAATTCTGTCTTCTCCATTTCTGAAGCAACATCCTGGTATTTTCCGTGTCTTATAGCCTCAAGAAGGTGTGTGTATGCATCTCCACCTTTGCGAATCAATTTGTTATATAAAAGTCTATTGCTTTCCTGTTGAGTGAGTGAAGAATTACAAATTTCCTCTTTTTCTTCAGTACTTAAAACATCAGACTGATACAAATGGTCAGCTATGTCTGTTTTGGAGTCAACACCATGGACAAACATCATGTAATTCTTTTGTAGTTTAACTTTGTGATTATTTAAAACTGAAATATAAAAAAGGGTTGAATGAAATATTCTCTTCCTCTTTCACACACATAATTTTTTTTCCAACTGTGATTAGCTGTTTTGTTAAAGTCAATTGTAGGAGTAACTTTTCGTTGTTGAAATATTGGTATTATTCCAATACACAGAACAAACAACTGTATACATACCGAGAGCATGAAGAGGGGATAATACCTCATAAATATAATTACATTATGTATACAATGATATATGTATATATCAAATTAGACAAAAATCATTAGACAATGAACATGATGAATGAACAAAACAGTATTCTTAAGATTAAAAGATGGAAGCTAGCAAGGGGATATTCAATACTCCTAGGTCTGAGAGTCTTACAAAAGCCATGGACTGGATAATATGTTTATGTACCATCATTTCATGTGTAATGTAGTCAAGACACCATATAATTAACCATCAAGATGACTTCCTTATCAGCTAATACAACCAACTGTCATATAACCTAATATTAACATGAAGTTTGGCCCCTGTTAACAAGTTTAAACCCGCTGCATTTGTATGCACCTGTCCTACATGTATGTTAGGAGCCTGTTGTTCTGTGGTTGTCGTTTGTTGGTGTGGTTCATAAGTGTTTCTTGTTTCTCGTATTTTATATAGATTAGACTGTTGGTTTTCCAGTCTGCATGGTTATACAATAGTCATTTGGGGGCCCTGTATAGCTTGCTCTTAGGTGTGAGCCAATGCTCTGTGTTGAAGGCCGTACTTAGATAGACCAATAACTGTTTACTTTTTAAACATTGTGACTTGGATGGAGAGAAGTCTCATTGGCACTCATACATGTACCACATCTTCTTAATTATATAAATATAAATAGATATAGTTACTTTCTCAGCAACCACATTTTATTTTCTAGCTCTGTTTGATTTCATATTATTGCTTAAAAAATGTGTTAATCATTGTTCATTTTGAGCTGTTTATAAAGAATGATTTTTTGTGGAAAGAAACTGTGTGCGAGTCAAAAATATGGTCTACCCTTGTGTAACTTTTAATTTTGTCATTTTTTTCCCTTTTGATATCTTAATACGCCTGGTACATTCGTAACACATCTCTAGCTTGGGGGTTAAATTAAGGGTTACACGAATACTGATTCAATGTAGACCCTTTGGGCCAGGTCTGAGCTAAAAATTGTAAATATTGTCATTTAAGGCAATGACTCTTTTAAGAAGTCATTTGACAATTAGGACCATGTTAACTGATTGGTCTAGTTTGTTTTCCTGATCATTTTTGCTATCAAAAGCTGTCCCTATTTATTCATGTTATTTAGTTTTCAAGATAATAGACAAAAAAGAAAACTAGAGGCTCTAAAAAGCCTCTGTCGCTCCCCTTGGTCGATGTACATATTAAACAAAGGACACAGATCGATGGATTCATGACAAATTGTTTTTTGGTGATCGATGGTGATGTGTTTGTAGATCTTACTTTACTGAACATTCTTGATGCTTACAATTATCTCTATCTATAATGAACTTGGCCCAGTAGTTTCAGTGGAAATTATTTTGTAAAACTTTACAAAATTTAAGAAAATTGTTAAAAATTGATTATAAAGGGCAATAACTCCTTAAGGGGTCAATTGACGATTTTGGTCATGTTGACTTATTTGTAGGTCTTACTTTGCTGTACATTATTGTTGTTTACAGTTTATCTCTATCTATAATAATATTCATCATAATAACCAAAAGCTGAAAAAAATTCTTAAAATTACCAATATAGGGGCAGCAACCCAACAATGGGTTGCCTGAATGGTCTGAAAATTTAAAGGAATATAAATCTTGACCTAATGTACAATTTTGTTTTGAAAGATTTGCTCGAAATGCTTTGAGTTTAGACATATGAGCCAAAAACTGCATTTTACCCTATGTACTATTATTAGCCATGTCGGCCATCATGGTTTGCAGGCGGGGTCATCAGACACAATACTACATACCCTAATAATGAGTGTTTACAACTTTGGTTAAATCCATCTTAGTAGTTTCAGAGGAAAAGATTTTTGTAAAAGATAACAAAAATTTACGAAAAATTGTTAAAAATTGACTATAAAAGGGCAACAACTCCTTAAGGTGTCAACTGACCATTTTGGTCATGTGGACTCATATGTAGAACTTACTTTGCTGAACATTGTTGCTGTTTACAGTTTATCTCTATCTATAATAATATTCAAGATATTAACCAAATACGGCAAAATTTCCTTAAAATTACTAATACAGGGTAAGCAACCTAACAACGAAATGTCTGATTCATCTGAAAATTTCAGGGCAGATAGATTTTGACCTGATAAACATTTTTACCCACTGTCATATTTGCTCTTAATGCTTTGGTTTCAGAGATATAAGCCAAAATCTGCATTCCCCCCTATGGTCTATCTGGCGTATAAAATTATAATCCTGGTACTTTTGATAACTATTTACACCACTGGGTCGATGCCACTGCTGGTGGACGTTTCGTCCCCGAGGGTATCACCAGCCCAGTAGTCAGCACTTCGGTGTTGACATGAATATCAATTATATGGTCATTTTTATAAATTTCTGTTTACAAAACTTTGAATTTTTCGAAAAACAGGATTTTCTTACCCCAGGAGTAGATTACAGTGGCGTATTTGGCACAACTTTTTGGAATTTTGGGTCCTCAATGCTCTTCAACTTTGTATTTATTTGGGTTTTTTTTAGCTATTTTTATCTGAACGTCACTGATGAGTCTTATGTAGACGAAACGCGCGTCTGGCGTATAAAATTATAATCCTGGTACTTTTGATAACTATTTACACCACTGGGTCGATGCCACTGCTGGTGGACGTTTCGTCCCCGAGGGTATCACCAGCCCAGTAGTCAGCACTTCGGTGTTGACATGAATATCAATTATATGGTCATTTTTATAAATTTTTGTTTACAAAACTTTGAATTTTTCGAAAAACTAAGGATTTTCTTACCCCAGGAGTAGATTACCTTAGCCGTATTTGGCACAACTTTTTGGAATTTCGGGTCCTCAATGCTCTTCAACTTTGTATTTATTTGGGGTTTTTTTTAACTATTTTGATCTGAGCGTCACTGATGAGTCTTATGTAGACGAAACGCGCGTCTGGCGTATAAAATTATAATCCTGGTACTTTTGATAACTATTTAGCCATGGCGGGCATCTTGGTTGGTTGGCCGGGTCACTGGGCACATTTATTTTAAACTAGATACCTAAATGATGATTGTTGCCAAGTTTGGTTAAATCTGGCCCAGTAGTTTCAGAGGCGAAGATTTTTGTAAAAGTTTACTGACGCAGGACGACGGACGCCAAGTGATGAGAAAAGCTCAATTGGCATTTCGGGCCAGGTGAGCTAAAAAGTAATAATCTCTCATTTAAGGGTAATAACTCTTATAAGAATTGGTCTAACAATTTTGATGTAAATGGACAGTAGGTAGATCTCCACATTCTGAACATGTTTAACCACCTAGTTTTTCTCTACTTACATTGAAAATTACTTATTAATTCATAGACACTAGACCATGACTTAGAGGCAGAGCCTCAGAATAGTAGTCAAACTGATATTAACTGATAGTAATGAAACTTCATATTAAATATTAATGATCTATTACAAGTAGTTCCTATCAAACTAACTTAAGCATGTTAAGCAGAAAGCTTGCTGAAACTGACATGACTGTCTGGGGCAGGTCCTAGAATAAGTCGTCAAACTGATGTGCACTGATAGTAATGCCACTTCATTCAAAATATCACTGATCTATATATCACAAGAAGATGCTATTTAAACTAACTTAATTAGAAGAAAACTTAACATTGAAAATTCCTAATTAATTCAAAGTAACTAGACCATGACCTACAGGGCAGAGCCTCAAAATAGTAGTCAAACTGATATGTACTGATAGTAATGAAACTTCAAATTGAATATCCAAGATCTAATACAAGTAGACCTATCAAACTAACTTAAGTAGAAAACTTAATATTGAAAATTGCTAGTTAATTCAAACATTTGTCAAAATTGCTGGAACTGACCTTGGACAGGTCCTTGAAAAAGCCGTCAAACTGATGTGCACTGATAGTAATGCCACTTCATTCAAAATATCACTGATCTAAATGACTTGTATATATCTCAAGAAGATGCTATTAAGGGGGTTCGCGGTTCTAAATCATTTATTTAAGATTTCTCTATATTTTTCTATAAATTAACTTTATCTTATAGTTAATAGAAAAATAAAATAAAAAAGTGGGGTCACCATTCATTTGCGCTCACAATCTGCCTTCGAAAGAAGCATACATTTTTGTAAAGGTGTTTTTTTTTTTCTGTTGAAGTAATAGGAGAAATAAAGGTATAAATATCGAAAAAAAAGAAAGAAATTTATTACAGAAATCGCTTAAATTTTACAATAATTTAGTTTAAGTACAGCTTATATGGAAATTATATTAAAAAATATAGGTTACCGATGAGTAAAAAAATATATTTCAATTTTAAAGCCAAAAAATGGCATTTTTCCACCAAAGGAAGATAACTTGGAACTTTTTCAATGATGTATACATTTTAAAAGTCAATGGGGCCAACACGAATTGTTTGTTGTGAATGATTTTTGTACAATATAATAAGTAACAAGTACAAAAGGTAACAAATAAAATTTGAAATGAAAAACAAATGTTTATTTTTTTTCTGAAATTTTTATACCCTCGAGCCTTCTTAAAACTAACTTAGGCCACACCAATTTGATTCCTTGTTCGACGGACCCGCCCGCACCTATTTTTTTCAATACAGAATTTTTTTATTTGTTTTATATTCCCGCTTCCCGCATCCGGAAATGTAATCATGTCCATTTCCCGCACCGTTTGTTTGTAAATATTATAAAAAGATATCAACATTTGTTTTTAAAATCACAGTCTAACTTGTATATAACGATTTTAAACATAAAAGCACCCCACCACACTTTGTAAATATCTGTGAGAATATTTGTTTCAGCATGAAACCTATTTATCTAAAGCGGGAGTGCTCAGATATAAATTAATATCAGCGGGAATACCGGTGAAGAACAAACAATTGGTTACTTTCCCCCTTACTTATATTCCCTATCAAAAAATGTTCGTTGTTAGAATAAGTACAAAGAACTTAATTCTGAAGGATTTGCCTTCAACTGCAATGATATTGTATGCTGGCGAAACAACACCATCCATAGCCGCTGCATGTTTATGCACCTGTCCTGATTGATTGAGGGGCCTGTCGTTCAGCAGTTATTGTTTGCTGATGTTGTTCATTGGTATTTTCCCGTTTGGATATACATGATATATAAATTAGATCGTTGGTTTTCCTGTTCGAATTGTGTACGCTAATAATTTTGGGGTCCTTTATAGCCTGCTGTTTGGTCTGTATCAAACCCCTGTGTAAAAGGCCGTACTTTGACCTGTGTTTGTTATTATCAGGTTGAGAATAACCTTCCCTCAGACAAGGGGTCATTTTACTGATATAGAAAAGAAAATAGAAATACCAAGGATTTGTATAGTTCTTCTATACAAAACCTTTGAAAACTTAGAATTTTGTACTCAAAAAGAGGAGAGTTACATCATATTTTAAACAACTTTTTTTTAAAAGAGGGGTCCATTTATTTTGAATAATATTAAACTGTTAAAGTAAATGTGTTAACATGGCTCAAGTCCAGGAATATTACAAAATTCTTGGAAATGTTTTGACCATTTAATACCAGATAGATATATAGTTCTTTGAGAAAATATGAGCCCTTTTGTACAAACAAATATATTATAACTTATATTGATCTCTCATAAAACATGTAAAAGGGATATTTAAACATTAAGGGGTTGTCCCCAAACTGATTATGACTTTGATGGAGAATTGTCTTATTGTCAGTCACACATACATATACCAGATTTAATTATTTCTTGGTGAACAGGGAAAAAATACTTCAGAAATTAAAGAAATGTCAAAGTACAAGTGAGAAATCAAGCTTTAATATTGTCAAAACCTACTATTTTATGTTTACAAAAAAAATTATAATCGTTCGCCTTTACTTTTCAAGCTTCGCCTCAAAAATTTGCAAATTAATTATTTTTTTATTAAAATTTTCAACTCGCTCGCTCGCCCCAAATTTTGGAGTCCAACAATCCGTAGAACAAGAAATTAAATTGGTGTGGCCTTAATAAGCAGAAAACTTAACATTGAAAATTCCTAATTAATTTAAAGTCACTGGACCATGATCTACGGGACAGGTCCCGAAATAGTCTTCAAACTCATAAGTAATGCCACTTTATATTAAATATCAATGATCTATCACAAGTAGTTCCTAGTAAACTAATTTTCCACGACTTTTGTCCCAGGCGAGACAAAACATACAGTTTTTAGAAATGCAAGTAAATAACTTGAATTTAGTGAACAATTAAATCACAAGAGTGCAAACGCTGAAATGTCTTGCCTGCTTTACTGACCATTGATTTTATGTTGAAAGTCTCAAAGATAAAGGTTTTACAGAAACTAAACAGTATAAAAAATCTAGGACAATTAGGGGAAGGTCAGATAAATTGTAACAGACAGACATACAATGGACATGTATATATACACCTTACAATTCTTCCATACACCATGTACACCAAGTATAGATAGCTGATCTATTGATATTAGTATTTGAAAAACAGACCAAAACACAAAAACTTAACATTGACAATTAAACCATAACAATGATGTCAAGTTCAGATGATACCTTCAACATGTTCAAGACAGCACTTCTTTAGAACAGAGCCATAAACATGATAAAATCAAAGCACTGTAAGCGCTGTAGGCAGTTTACCAAAAACCAAGGCAAACATAATTATGAAACTGTGGCAATGTTGCTTAAATCAATCTTTTTGAAATGACTAACAGGAATGAATATGGTTTAGGAGTTGGTATCTCAATCGTTTACAAGTTCTCAAAAAAAACACACATGACACAAGAGGAAGTGGGTGACCCTAGGGACTACAGTACCCCTATATTTCATTTGATTTTTTATATTGTCCCATACATGAATATATGTGGTTTAGGGGTGGATATCTCGACCATTATCAAGTTTTCAAACAGGAGGGTCGGGGTGACCCCAGTGACTTCCCCTATATTTCGTTTGATTTCTTTATTGTCCAATACATTAATACATATGATGGAGGGTGGGGATCTCATCTGTTTCAAAGTTATCAAACAGGAGGGGGTAGGGTGACCCTATGGACTCTTTCTATATTTCATTTGATTAGTTCATTTTGTCCAATACACAGTCAGGGGTGGTACTTAAACAAGTGATTTCAAAAATCACTTTTTTGAGTGATTTTGCCTGTGAAATATTAAAAATTTTCGCACAGACTTTCAAAATCACTGAAACAAGTAATTTAAGAAGTTAAAATTTAATCACTTCAATAAGCAGTCAAGGGTCTAACTTAAATAAGTTATCAGAGAAAAATAACATGCATGTGTTATTACAGACACTGTCATGAGTTGTCTACTCTTTTTTCTTTAACCTATAATAACATATGTTTGTTATCAGTTAAACATGGTTAAATATATCATAAATATTTTATCTTTAATGGGCACTTGGGAATTCTTAAATCTTTGCACAGCAGCTTAATATATTACCTTGATATCTAATTTTCTAATCCATTAATACAAGTTTGATCAACCATGTGAAATCAATGAGACAAGGCCTTTAAGGGCAAACTAAGCTGTAATAACAAGGCTTAGTTATTACAAGCATGTAACTTACTATATGAGAGTAAATAACACTTGAAAAAATTATATCAAGATTGATGGTTAATTACGTTTTTTGGGTAATCAGTTAAACCGCATGGTTAGATTATTACCATACGTAAACACCCGAGACATTAAAGCATGGTTCTATTACAATAGGAAAACACCCGAGACATCCCCAAAATATAAAGGTGCTCCTATCATTGGAGGAACATTACATACTTGTGTATACACACATTGTGGCACGGAACATGATCGGAAATCCATTTGACAATATCTAAACGTTTAGAAATGAAGTGAAATATATTGTGCGCCTCATGGGCGCTTACATTTGTCACTATATGCGCCATTTCTGGTCGATATGCCCTATAAGTAAGAGGCGCAAGTCCTTCCCGATCACTGGAACCCCCCAATGAGACCTCCACTGAAGGGTGTTATCACAACTTCACAATATCACTTCAAAGCATTTGCTCAGACATACATCATGCTTAATTACAATATATTTTAATTAATTGTAAGAAATAATGACCAGAGCATGTAATGAGGTTCTGCGCAAGTTTCTCAGTAATTCCAAAGTGTCTTATATGAGGGGGAGGGCAAGGGGGGTCCCAATAACAGCAAAATAGCAAATTGATTTGGCTTATATAACAGATAACAAGGAATTAAAATGGACAAAAACAGATAACAGTAAATGAAATATTAAAATAAGTTGACAAATCCAGTATTTCTTATTACAAAATGTATTACGAGTATAATCCTTTGTAGTGAATTCCATTTTCTATGAACATGTTTTTAAAATCATGTATCTAGAATGTGTTTACTACTCAATATATTTGTATACGCTCGTTTACGGGACGTATTATGGAATACTGTTGTCCGTCTGTCGTCAACATGTCGAACATTAACTCCTACACTCTTTAACCAATCTGCATAAAACTTTTGGAAATTGTTATATCTATTGACGTGAGCTCCCCTTAGTATTTCATAAATTTCAGATTTTAAGTTTCTGAGTAATGGGGTTTTATTCAATAAAAAATGGTGTTTTTTTCAGTTTTCTGATAATATCTCAAATTTGCAAGCAATTTTGGTGAATTGTTACTATCTATAGACATGAGCTCCCTTTCATCTTTTATAAATTTTAGATTTTACGTTTCCGAGTTAACATGGTTAAGGGGTTTTGTTAATTAAAAAGGGGGGATTTTCCAGTTTTGGGACATTATTACAAAAAACGTTTTCAGCAGTTCTCATGAAACTTTCCGAATTTTTTATAGCTATTGTTGTAAGCGCCCTTTCTATTGTCATTAATTTTAGATTTTATGTTATTGAGTTAAGGTGGCTCGCGGGTATAAGATTTTCAGAAAAAAATTATTATTTTTTTGCATTACAAATTTTATTAATTACCTTAAGTAGTTGTTACTTTATCATATGGTACAAAAATCATTCCACAAAATCAATTCGTGTTGGCCCCAGGTGACTTTTAAAATGTAGATATCATTGAAAAAGCTCCAAATTATCTCCCTTTGGTGCAAAAATGCCATTATTTGGCATTAAAATTTAAATATCTTTTTTTAACTCATCGGTGACCTATATTTTTTATTGTTGTTTTCAAATGAGCTGTACATCAACTAGATAATTGTAAAATTTAAGCGATTTCTGTAATTTAGCTCTTTTTTTATTTTGATATTATCGCTTTTTCTCCTATTAGTTCAACAGAAAAAAGGACTTTAACAAAAACGTAAGCTTTTTTCGTAGACAGATTGTGAGCGTAAATGAACGGTGACCCCACTTTTTCATTTCAATTTTCTTTTAAGTATAAGATAAAGTTCATATTAAAAAATATAGCGAAATCTTATATTAAATAAAAAAATTGATTTAGACCCGCGAGCCCCCTTAAGGGGTTTTATTCATTAAAAAAGATGGTATTTTCCAGTGTTCGGTCAATAACTCAAAAATGTTTTCAGCAGTTCTCATGAAACTTTGGTGTATTGCTTATATATATTGAATGAAGCTCCCTTTCAATTTTTATAAATATCTGATATGACATAAAGAAGTTATCGAATATTTCAAAAAGGGCGACGGGCGCATCATGCGCTCATGGCGTAGCTGTTTATTTGTTATAGAATACTTTTTTTCAGCATTTATTTTTATACAGTTATAGAAACTCACACATGCTTGTAATTTAGATACAGTAAAACCTGTATAAACCGGCCGGCTACGAGACTATGAAAAGGGGCCGGTTTGGACAGTGAGCTCGAGCGGGTTCATTCAGGTTTCCGTTTTGACCGGAAGTTAATGACTTGTGACGTCCGACATTTTGCATGTAAAAGTTCTCTCTGATTGTAAATTATATCTGATACATTAAAATACTTTCACTTCGTTTTTTCATTGTTTGCATTTGCATCATAATGTTCGCGTTGTTTGGATTGTAAGACGAGAGTTTCGATTTACTCCCATGATCAATAATTTGAAATGTTGGAATGGCCGATTAAAAAGCCAGAATATTATCAAACGTAATTTCATCACTTTCGAAAGGTTGTCGTACAGTGTACAATATCCATTGATTGTTGTCATCCGGGTGTTTTTCATTATCAAGGTCATTTGTTTAGGGGTTCACAACAGGGAACCCAGGATTTCAAAATCACGATGTGAATTTCTTACTCCGCGATTTTAATTTGTTTATCCAAGTTAAAACGTAAGTTCAATCCGAGATATATTCGGTGTTTCTTTTCGTTTAATTGACACGTTTATAATGTTTTAATAAATAATATGCTCACTACTATACGATTGTAGGTTCACAGTTTGACACCTGACTAATTGATTATCACGAAAAGCCATATTGTATAAACAAATATGTTTTGATTGCATATCGATCATTGAAATTAATTAGACAAACCGGTTTTGACAGGTAACAATTAATGTAATTAAGAGTATTGGGACTATATAATTAGACCGGAATTCGGAATACACAGGGTCCGGTTTACAAAGGGTATTTTAACAAAGACTTTGAATGGAAAAATATGGGACTTTCATTTTCGGCCGGGATGGACAGGAAACCGGTTTATTCAGGGTCCGGTTTAATCAGGTTTGACTGTAGTGTGTAATAAAATGGAGAATGGAAATGAGGAATATGTCAACATGGTCAAAGAGACAAAAATGATATCTAGTAAACATTCAAGGGCTGTTATGGTATTCAATTCACATAGTTCTTGTGTTTGTTGCTACTAAAAAATGACCGAAAAGTGTTTGAATATACATGATGTATATATTCGCATTCTGACTTTTTCTAAATACCCATTTAATGAGGTGTGTGAATTTTCTTAATAAGACTATGAGGCAAAGTAATATAGGGTCGAAAAATCAAAAGCACCAATTATAAGCATGCAATTTATCAAGTACCTCGAACCAATTTTGACACTTCAAAACAATTTTTTATCAGGCTATTGATTTGACCAAGTGTACTAGTAACTTAAGTAGAATACATAGTTTAGTAGGGGAACAATGGCTTGAAGACGAAATAAATCTTTGTTTGTAATGAGCTATGTGCTGCTTCGGGACCCAGTACATGGTTGGAACTTTCATTGTACAATGTGTTTGGTTCTGCTTGGGAAAAGAATCACAGAGCTGAGTCAATGTACCATATTATATAAAAGTTTAACTGGTTGTAAGATTCTTGTCAGATATTCCTTGCCATATGTTTTCCCTTACAAATTGTCATATTAATAATTCTTCTGATTTAATATGTTGGTACGGGAAACAAGGAACATTATCCTCATACAAAACAAGAATGTGTCCCCAGTACATGGATGCCCCACTCACCATGCTTTCACTATTATTTTCTATGTTCAGTGGACCGTGAAATTGGGGTCAAAAATCTTATTTGGCATTAAAATTAGAAAGATCATATCATTAGGAACATGTGTACTAAGTTTTAAGTTGATTGGACTTCAACTTCATTAAAAACTACGTTGACCAAAAACTTTAATCTGAATGGACGCACAGACGAACGGACTGACAAACGAACGCACGAACGGAGCCACAGACCAGAAAACATAATGCCCCTATCGTAGGTGGGGCATGAAAATAAGATAATTCTAAATACATGTTCCAAAAAAAATTGAATTTATTACAAAGGATAATCATACATGTAAGATATACTGGATTGTCCTGGACCTCACTTCTGTAATGGGTATATATGTTAATGGAATCCTTCTCAAATTCGGGACCAACATATTACTAGTGCATGTAGTGGTAGACCCCAATGTCCAATGATTTTCAATTTCTACCGAATATTGGCTGTCAAAAAAATGCTAACATTCCAATTTTCAATAACAGTTAACAGCAAATACATTATCACAATAACAGATAACAAAAAAACTAAAAGCCCAATAACAGATAACAATGAATGAGACAATAACAGCTAACAGAATTAAATTGCCCCATAACAGCATAACAGTTAAACCCCTTGCCCCCTCTTATATAATAAGTTACATTCCTTTAATAACTGAGCCTTGTTATCACAGCTAAGTTTATCCCTTAATAGCCTCGACTCATTGATTTACCATGGTCAATCAAAAATGTATTAATTTAATTAAAAAATTAGTTATCAAGACTATGCATTTAGTTTCTGGGCAAAGTCTGAGGCTTAAATTAAAAGATTGTTGGTTTGCCCTGTACCGACCGACCCTATAAATTCGTTCTGTCCGACTGAAAATCTCTTATTTGTATTTACCAGGAATATTTTATTTTATTTCATTTTTTCGTTCCTACCGAGAATCTTATATTTGTATTTCCCGCTCAAAACTTTTTTACCGGAATCCTCGGGTTTTATCTTCCTTGTATAAGGTTTAGTCTGTTTGGTATCACGTGAGCGTTTGACATGAACACTTGCATTCATAGTTTCAAAGCATTTGTTTGAAATAGATGTTGAAAGTTTTGAAATCATGATATGACGAACGTTGCCCTGTGTCTTCATACTTGAAGAGCAGGGTTTCAATCAAAAAAGTTCGTCCAAAACAAAATTATCAACGTGTGTACAAACTATTTTATAAACGGATGTTGTATCCTATGTAGGGATGGCCTTTGGTGATCCGTAGATTAGGATGATTATGTTAACGATGCCTTCAACCAGCTTATATTATTTATATCTTACATGAACCAAGGGCCTGTAAAGTGGAGAATAATTCATTTAATTGGCAGTAAAACCATACAGACCATTTATGAATACGATGTAAAATACGTAACAATTGAGTTTCAAGTCTTGTAGCATTTTCATTGGAAACACCGGCACACACATAAACACTCTAGGGTTACAAGCACAGGCACTTGTCTCAGGATTTTTTTCTGAGACAAGTGCCTGTGTTTGTAAGTAAAATAAGTCAAATGCTACGTTTTAGCTCTTCCAACTGGTTGCATGATGATGATGGTGGGAATTGCACTGCCGGGCAGTGGCTTTATATTCTAGTCAAATATTCTTTTTATTTCACAGATATCATCTCTGGTAATTTAAGTTCAAATTTTGATAAAATTGTTAGAATGTCGGAATACAATATGCTATAGATTGCAAACCATGCTGGGTAGATATATAAAATTAATAAACCTTTAGGTCGAGGTAAACGTACAAGGTACGTAGTACAGAATATTAGTGTAAGTTAAAACTTTTAAAAGTTCCAGGCATATAAACATTGAAAATATGCCACACAGCCCTATATTGATATTTGAAAACAAAATAGAAGTGCATAGATATGAATTAACTTCACATTCTACATTATACCAATGATCTCAAAAATTTGATAGTAAAAGCATATTCTAACAAAAGCAATACAGACAAAAATGATATCATGCAGATTTTGTATCTATGAAATAAAATATTATACCTACCTGCCTACCCATGACAAAAAATGTACTGAGGCAAGTTATTTTTTGGGAAAGAAAAATAAAATATTTAACCTACCTACCTACCCTGTTTAAAAAAATAGGGTCGGAAAAGGGCAAACAAACAATATTTTAATTTAGGCCTGTAGAGTTCCCTAGAGCCCACTATCAATGAGAAATAATTTTACAAATAACAAGCATATGTTATTACAGATCTAGACAATTTAAGAAATAAAGAGTAGACAACTCATGAAAGTATCTGTAATAACACACGCAAGTTATTTTCTGGAATAACCCTATAGAGTTCGATGTACACACTAAACTTTAAATTATCTTTATTAACTTATCTGATTTTTGTAAATCATTTTTAAGTCATAAATACATCGATTACACATTAGGCAGCAACCATTTGATTTTCGGGGGGGGGGGGGGGGGGGGGGCTTTGGATTTTTTTTTCTGGACAAACTTTTTTTTTCGCCTATGGCATCGGAGGGGGGGGGGGGGGGGGGGGCTTTGGATTTTTTTTTCTGGACAAACTTTTTTTTTCGCCTATGGCGAAAAACAATCTATTTTTTCGCGACAAGTCGAAAACAATTTTTTTCTTTCAATTATAGCATTACATACAGTGGCAGCTGAGGTGGGAACAAATTATTTTTTTCTTCAAAAACTGGAAACAAACTTTTTTTTCCAAAAAATGCCTTTCCGTAACGTTATCACATGGCATTCCGGTGATACTCGGTAAATTCCGGAAAATACACCTCAATGCTACGTTTTCAGTGAAAAACATTACAAAGTAGTGTACAAAATAATTATTTGAATACTGGAAAGTAAATTGTGTAAAATAATAAAATTGAATTAAACAAAAATTATTAAATAAATGCATTTTTTAAGTTTTTCTGAAACATGATTTAGAAAGTTACTTTAAAAAAGTTGACTTTTCCAAACAATGTTCATTATGTATATTGTTGAATTATTATTTATTTGTCGATTCGTCCATATTAAAATGTTTTTTTTTCTGTTGAGGCATATGCTCGAAAGATTTCATATTGCATGTATCTAATATTGGGTCCGACGTTCGTGAACTTTTTACTCTTTCAACTTCTTTTCGGGAACCACGTAAAAGGATCAATATATGAATCTGTTATTTTTCTCTACTGTTGAAGTATATGATAAAAAGATCATAACATGTCATTTTTCATATCGCATGTATTATCAGCCCTCGGTCAATATCAACCCTGGAGCCATGCGGCTCTTGGGATGATATTGAACCTAGGGCTGATAATACATGCGATATGAAAAATGACATGTAATAATCTGATATTATCATATACTTAGACTAAATAACATATGATTTTTACCGTATAATAATAGCATTAAGTTGAAGTATTTTCCATATTTTTCGAATTGGTGCTTAGCGGGCTGATATGAAAAGTTTATCACATGCTTCGATTGTTATCACATGCCTTTCCGTAACGTTATCACATGGCATTCCGGTGATACCCGGCAAATTCCGGAAAATACACCTCAATGCTACGTTTTCAGTGAAAAACATTACAAAGTAGTGTACAAAACAATTATTTGAATAGTGGAAAGTAAATTGTGTAAAATGATTAAATTAAAAAAAAAAAAATAAAAAAATGCAGTTTTTAAGTTTTTCTGAAACATAATTTAGAAAGTTACTATAAAAAAGTTGACTTTTCCAAACAATGTTCATTATGTATATTGTTGAATTTTTTTTGTCGACTCGTCAATATTAAAATGTGGTTTTTTTCTCTGTTGAGGCATATGATAGAAAGATTTCCTATTGCATGTATCAAATGTGGGGTCCGACGTCCGTGAACCTTTTACTCTTTCAACTTCTTTTCGGGAACCACGTAGAAGGATCAATATATGAATCTGTTATTTTTCTCTACTGTTGAAGCATATGATAAAAAGATCATAACATGTCATTTTTCATATCGCATGTATTATCAGCCCTCGGTCAATATCAGCCCTCGAGCCATGCGGCTCTTGGGCTGATATTGAACCTAGGGCTCATAATACATGCGATATGAAAAATACCATGTAATAATCTGATATTATTGCATAGCAAATAATATTTCCCAAAAAAAGTAACCAAAAGTTAGCGTGCAATAAATTCTATTATTCCATATTGGTATTATTTTAGTAGGTTTCTCTATATGAATTGGATTTTGAATAAAAAAGCATATTCACCTGAGAAAGTGTTATTCACCGCGCTAAACGTCACGCGCTTTTACATGCAACGTTATGGTAAAATGTTTCATGTAAAAAAAAATGGTAGATATATGTTTGTCATTAAATACATTCACTACAAACCATTAAAGTCTGAAATGGCCTATATCTGTACTCGACTGTACTGATTTTTACTCCACCAGTCTGAATTGGTCTGACTTTTACTTGACATTACTCGACCCCAGTCTGAACCATACTTGACTGTACTGAATCGTACTTGACCCTTATCTTTGTCGTTGAAAATATTACTCGACCAGTCTGAAACAGTCTTAACCCATTCTCGACATGTACTTGACCTATTTTTCCAGTCTAAACCATACTTAACCAACGGTCTGAACAATACTCGACCAGTCTGAACAATACTAGACCAAAAAACTGTTAAAATAAATTTCTTTTTAACTTATATATATATATAAAAGGGATAAAATTAAATAAATAAATAAAAGTGTTTTTCTGATAAGTGGTGAAATATAAAGTATAACCTCTGCTTTGGGGCAAACTCATAAATAAGATCACACCTGGCCAGAGGTATTAAATTCGAAATAACATTGATTCAACATTGCAACATCCTGTTTAAATTAAATAACAAGGCCTTTCGAATATACATGTATGTACTAGATAAGTAATACACGAATTTAAGAAAATAGGGTTTTCTTTTTACCTGTAAAACACACATGTACTGAGGTAATAAGAACATATTAAAGTGCTTTATGTATGCCATGTTAATTTGACAAAAAAATCCTTAAATTAATTGAAATATTTTTTTACTGTTACTTTGGAATACATTTCCTTTTTTAAAAAGGTTATCAAGGAGTATGGAAATTCTATTATCATGATTATATTAAATTCTTGGTTTAATAAAACAAAACAATTAAGGTCTCATTTTCTAAAAATTTATTAAGTTGTTTTATATACTATTTTATATATATCTTAATAAAAACATTCACTGCATTATTACCTGAACTCAACTGACACCATATATCTATACTAGGCTTAAGTTAATGGTGAAAATAGTCCAGTTACCAAAAAATACTTCCGAAATATTTATAAAATTTTGAATAATATTGAAAATATACATATACATATACATCATTATGTAAGTGTTGATTAATATTGAGTTGAAGTTATATTATGATTGATTATTGTGAAATTTTAATTTCAATACTGTATTGAATACATTTTTAATTTCAAGTTGCTGTTCAAATTTCATTTTTATTAAAAGAATTCCTAAATTGATAAAATTCAGTTGAAAGAATAGGTCTAGGTTGGTTAAGACTTGGTCGATTATGGTTCAGACTAGGTCGAGTATGGTTTAGACTAGGTCGAGTACGGTTCAGACTAGGTCGAGTACGGTTCAGACTCATATAAAATGGTGAAATGGGGATTGCTATACAACAAAAGGGTTATTGCATGAATATTGGGGATTATTCCATATTGGTATTATTTTAGTAGGTTTCTCTATATGAATTTGATTTTGAATAAAAAAGCATATTCACCTGAGAAAGTGTTATTCACCGCGCTAAACGTCACGCGTTTTTACATGCAACGTTATGGTAAAATGTTTCATGTACAATTTGTTTTGGTATATGTTTGACATTAAATACATTTTCTTCTCTCGGAATATGGAATAAAACAATTACTGCCTTGTTTCGGCCTCAGTGAATATTATTTTTTCAAAAGTTAATAAAACCGCATATTTTATTTTCCTCATCAAAAGACAGTAATTGTATAATATTGTCTCTCGTAGAACATATATTGCACTCGCAAGCTCGTGCAATATAAAGTTCTACTCGGGACAATATTCCCCAATATTCATGCAATAACCCTATAATATTAAAATTTCAAGTGTTATTCGGTCTTTACAAGTGTTATTCGGATAATAAAAGTGTTATTCGGTCATTCGTGTTACCCTTTCAAGACGTCGTAATTATTTGGACTAGTGTAGGACCTACATGGTACGTGTACAAGGTTTCAATATTAACTCATCAGAGCATGTTGTGATTTACTTGGTAATCAAATAATTCATACCTAATATACTTGCCATACTGTGCAATTAAAATTTTACCATTTTAGCAATATGTTTTATATGTAAACCCAGTACAAAGGAAGTTCCACACCATGTTTGATGTATCCCGCCTTTTCTACCAAGGGATGAATATACACAGAGGAGTGAAACGTACCCTATGCTTAATTTGGATACACCGGTTATGGTCTGATTGATATTTATCACACCTTCGTTAAATATTAATAGTTTCAGATGAAACCAAACTCTACTAGAAGAAATTATTTGTTGAAAAATTCTTAGGATTTAGATTTTAACAGATTAGGCGTAAAATTGCCGTCTTTTGAGTCAAAATTATTAATTTTTACTGGGGGGGGGTACGATGAGGGTCGAACCCTAAACAGTTAGGGCAAGTATGGACATAACCATTCCAGCTTTATACATGACTGAATTTGAATTAATTCATTATTCAATATCTGACACATCATAGGTTTGAGTCACATAATAAATGTGGTCTAAGATTTTCAAAAGTTGAAATTGCCTATTATAAATATTGTCCCAATTTTCTGCAGGTGAAAACCGTAATAAATATTTTGCAGAAAAGCATAATGATTGTTAAGGATGTTCACTACTCTGTTTCAAAATAACAAACTTTTTTTTAAAGACTGTTATAAATTGATAGTATATAAATAAAGAAACTAAAAATGCAGAAAAAAATGAAATGTCCGTGTGCTTGTTTTCGAGATAATAAGCCAGACGCAACGTTAGATATTGCTACTACCACGAAAAATAGCGTTAATTAAATATTTGACGGGAAAATTTTTATAGAAATGCTGAAATAAATATTTCAAATTACACATGAAAATAAAGATTGATTCTTAAATTTTCACATTATGATAGAGAAAGAATAAAAATAGAATATTCATAGGCTTAGGAAGACACAGAAAAACGTTTACTTAGCGTTGTCCCATGTAACAAACTCGAAACATAAAACTCGAACAATTCGCGAAATGTTCACGCAACTCTTCGAAATTTTGCATGAACATTGTACGACGTATTTCAGTATTGGTTAACATGGCTGTCTCCATTTAAAATGTGCATACATACATGTATTTTCAAAAGAATATGATGTACGGAAATGTTCCATCGGAAATTTAATTTGGAAACTTGAAACATTTCAGTTCAGAAATAAAATTTTGACAGATAATTCATTAAATTGTAAGCACCATCGTTTTGTACTAAGTGTTAGCTCCCAAAATTCGAATTGAAAAATAAATTGAGCTACATATTCAATTCAAAACAATATATTTACAATGTCTTGCGGAAATGTCCGAGTTAAACTTTCATGCCTTCACAAAACTTTTACGGCCAAAAAAACAGAGATTTGATTTCGAGAAAATTATTTTTCGGTTTTGATAACTATACCAATACAAAGAACTTTTGAAGTTGAAGTTGGTACACCAAATAGCATTAAGATTGCAGGGTTATCAATAAAAAATACGAATTAATGAAAATGTCTTGCAAGTTTATTCGTTATCATAATTTGACGTCGCCACAAGCGTAATATGCTAGACGGCATGAACTGCATTCGCGTGTTCCTTCCTCCACTAAATATAAATGTCCTGCTTTCAACAAAACCAACTGATGCACACATTACAAAAATACACATCTATAAGACGATCAAAAAGTAAGAAAACTTCAGTATCATAAGTATAAGGTTTATAAGCTATTGTATGTCACTGCTTGAATAAAATCATACTTGGGTTGAATATATAATGCAGCATTATTACCCCAAAAACACATAATTACTAGCAGTAAAATTGAATATCCTATGTTAATTATAAAATCATATTGGAATGGATTCTCATGGCATTTATACTTGTGTGTTATAATTTGCATTTACCCAAAAAGGAAAGCAGGAAGAATTAGATAAAGCGTGTTTCCAATGTAACGTCATTTTTCTGTTACACTAAATGGTAGCAATATCTGACGTTGCGTCCCTGGATTGAAAATTTGGCGGGAAATAATTCTCTTTAGATTTTGCATACATTTAACATGAGAACCTTTTTTTCTTTCAAAAACGATGAAAAAATAACAAGGATTTTACAAGATTTTCAAAAATAACATTTAAAACTATATGTAATCAAATTCTGGAAAGAAAAGTAGAGGTTAAGGATGCTCACACCTCTTGTTTTATAATTTTTTCCAGATATTCGTTAAGTTTAGGATGCTCGCACCTCTTGTTTTAGAATCTTTGCCAGATATTCGTTAAGTAAAGGATGCTCGCACCTCTTGTTTTAGAATTTTTGCCAGATATTCGTTAAGTTAAGGATGCTCACTCCTCTTGTTTTAGAATTATTGCCAGATATTCGTTAAGTTTAGGATGCTCGCTCGTCTTGTTTTAGAATTTTTGCCAGATATTCGAAATCCTCTGGTTTTATCCATGTAGTGCCATTAAACATTGTTGCCCATTTACCTCTACATTGATTGCTTCGTCGTCTTCCTCGCATTCTTCATAACAGACTTAGCTTTTTATTGATGGTTGTTTTTTTTTTTTTTTTTTTTTTTTTTTGCAATACATTCTTATTAATGATGCACGCCGTTCCCCGGTGAAATTTGTTTTGAAAGTAGAAATCGAAATTATAGAAACGCAATGTGTGAAAATACGGAAAATTTAACCACAATTAATGCAATCCCGCTAAGAAGCCCATTCGTTTTTAAATGGTCACCGAAAAACTTATCTAGCAAAATAGAAAACGGAAATTTATTTGGAAAAGAATACCGATATAATTTTGCGGGGGTGGGAGGTAGGGGAACCACCGTACAGACAGGCGTATAAACTCAGACAGAAAATGAATTGTTTGCATGGAATGAAAAAAGAAGGGTAGTTGAACTGGGCTATTTGGCCGAACAACTTTCCCTATGATTAAAGTGTAAACTGTATATAAAATAATTGGACTGTACAGAAGAAGTCCGATATGGTTTCGGAAGCTTGTTTCAAATAAACTACTGGCATTGTAATCGTATAAGCACAGTCTGTACAGGACAGCAACATCGGAATAAGGAGAAAATTAACAAAGGCTTAAAACTACGGGATGTGAACACTAAATGTGTACTCGATTGGGACTAAATAAAATTAAATCATTCAGATCTCGTTACATTTAATTCTTTCAATTCCATTCTAAAATAAATTATTTTCTCGAAATTTACAGTCGAACGATTCATTAAAAACCTGTGGCCCCACAATAAACGAATGATCGGTGCTTCGATGGAGGTAAATCCAGAAAAGCGCTTGGAACGCAAACAAGTTACAAATCAAAGTACTAAAGTACTGAACATCAGATGACCGCAAGTTCTTGTGGATGGTCAAAACCACATGTCACAGAAAAAGATCACATCTCTATACCCGAAACTGAGGTTAATGTACAGAGATATATTTGTTTTCAGAGACAGGTTTGTGCGTAGATGATGAATAAATGACAGGAAATTCAACCGTACCGTAATAACTATTATATTGTAGTGATACAAATCAGTATAACTTGGATTATTATAGGTGGCAGGTACCAGTTTTGGTGTACCAGAACATGTGTCCCACGCAGACATTTTGTTATAGTTAAGTATTGAGGTATATAATTGCATCATGTGGACTGAAAAAATAGATGAATGTAAATTCTAGGCTATTGTACTACACAAGTAAGTAGTTGCATACACAGGTTGGAGATTTCCTTCACATATAGGTCCAATCAGATGTCAAAATTGTGGTCTCCTTACTTGACGGCATCCACTCAAAGTGGGGGGGGGGGGGAATTCAGTCTTATGTAAACAAAAATATCTTGAGATTTTGATGATAAGGATAGGTTCGGACAAGGCTCTAATTCACTGAATATCTTTTCTCTCTTGAATTTTGGCTAAAATTCTTGTCGGCTTTTAGCAGGATTCTGCACATGTCTTATGGGTTTTCTTAACTTTTAACAGGTTGGGAACAACGTCCCAAATGAGGGACTGTCCCTCAGACAACGGGTCAGTTTACTGTTGTAAAACTTTTTTTTAACTTAAAAAGGGAAAAATTTATTATATTTCATAATTTGGAACAACTTTTCTAAAAGAGGGGTCCACCTATTTGTAATAACAAAGAAGATATAAGTCCAGAAAAGTATTAAAAAATCTTGGACATGTTTTGACCATATAATATAAGATAGATTTACAGTTCTTTGGGGAAATTTTCTTCAAATAATATAAATATTTGCTCATTTGCACTAAATAAAGTGGTTGTATAATAAAAATTATATGTTATCATTTGAAATGTACCCCTCATAAAAGGGATAGTCATTACATTGAGGGGTCAATTACCCCTCAATTGAGGGATTGTTCCCAACCAGATAAAGAATGTATTTTGACGTCACAATTTCAATTAATAAAGCATGCAACTAGTACAAAATTCATATGAGGTAAGAAAACATGATCTGACCATAATGAAAATCACTGTGTAGTGATTTGAAATCATAAGTACAAGTGATTTTTAGTATTTTAAAATGTAAATCACTCTAAGCACTCAAACTATTAACAGGTTGAGAACAACCCCCCTCCCTCCCCAATGAGGGACTGTCCCTGAAACAAGGGGTCATTTTACTGTTGTAAAAAAAATATTTGTAAATCACTTGAAAGGTACCACTCATAAAAGGGATAGTCATTACATTGAGAGATAAATTACCCCTCATTTGAGGGGTTGTTCCCAACCTGATAAAAAATATATTTTGACGTCACATTTTCCATTGAAAAATAAAATGAATAGTACAAATTCATATGAGGTACAAAAACATAGAATTTGACTATAATGAAAGTCACTGTGCAGTGATTTAAAATCATAAGTACAAGTGACTTTTTATACGCCCGTCAAAATTTTGACGGGACCTATTATGGTATACAAATGTTCTGTGTCCGTCCGTCTGTCCGTCCGTGTCCGTCCGGCGTAAACATGTCGCACCGTAACTTGAGAACGACTTATCCAAATTCCATGAAATGTGATATAGTTGTTTCTTACGATGGTCAAATGATCTGTATACTTTTTGGTGAAAATAAGATTAAAACTTTTTGAGTTACTGCACTTTGTAACTAAAACAGGTGTGTGTTTTTTTTCACATGTCGCACTGTATCTCAAAAACGATTTTTGATTATTGCTTAAAACTTTACACACTTCTTAGTTATATTAATCTTAATATCTGTATACTTTTTGGTGATGATTCAAAATTTTATTTTTGAGATATTGAGTAATTTGTAAAAAAGGGGGAGAGTTTTTTTACATGTCCCGTCGTATCTCAAAAACGATTTATGATTATTGATTAAAACTTTACATACTTCTTAGTTATTATTAATCTTAAGATTTGTATACTTTTTAGTGATGATTCAATATTTTGTTTTTGAGTTATTGAATATTTTATAAAAAAGGGGGAGTTTGTTTTTCTTGTCACGCCGTATCTCAAAAACGATTTATGATTATTGCTTTTAAAACTTCACACACGTCTTTGTTATATTAATCTGAAGATCTGTATACTTTTTGTTGATGATTCAAAATTTTATTTTGTAAAAAAGGGGGAGGTTTTTTTCCATGTCGCGCTGTATCTCAAAAACAATTTATGATTATTGCTTAAAGCTTTACATACTTCTTTGTTATATTAATCTGAAGATCTGTAAATTTTTTGGTTTTTATTTTAGTGATATTTAGTTTTTTGTAAAAAAAAATAAGATGGGGGGTTTCACATGTCCCGCCGTATCTCAAAAACAACAAATGATTATTGCTTAAAACTTTCTCAGAAACTATTTATGATTATTGCATAAAACTTCCACACCAGGCGTGGGGTGCTCATGGCACAGCTGTTTATTATTATTCTAAACCCCAGCTTTAAACCCCGTTTTAAAATCTTGGGGTAAACAGTACGTTTTTATCTCTGTCTGTCCATCCATTTGTCAGTCCGTCTGTCCCATGAATATTTTCGTCGCATTTTTCTCAGGAACTACTTGACAAGGATTTATAGAATTTGGTTTTAGGGTTATATATAAGTCAGCTACATGTATACCCTGTAATGTGTTTTCAGATTTATCACTCAACAACTAACTTCCTGCTTATCGAAAACTTGTATCATTTTACACATGATAGCCAAGTTTTGGACAATCAATGCATTTGAATGAGGAAATATGGTTAAACCCTCCCCCTAAACACTGATCACTGACAAGTTCAATAAATACATTTGGGCAATTGGCTATAACTACATTGCGTGATATAAATATTTCTTATCAACTAAAACATTCAAGGCATAACAATAAACACAAATACGACAAAATATTCTTGTCAAAAGCTGTACATATATTTTATATAGCATCTCCTTCTGAGGTGTAATTGTAATTGCCAGGAAGACCTTTTATGTCCACTGGTTGAAGTGTTGCATGTAGAAAAATTAATTAAAATCACTCCACACAGTGATTAAGATTCAAATTCACTTCATTACATTAGTTAAAGTTATTATAACTAATCATACTAAAAGAACGATTGTGAAAATTTACGATTTTTGTCCTTATAATCCCCCCCCCCCAAAAAAAAAAAAAAAAAAAAAAACACCAAAAAAAAACAGTTTCCTTTAAGCTACACCTATTTTTAAAGTCATTGAAATAAAGGACACATCATGCACATTAAAGAAAAAAAATACATTTGAAAATACTTGTAGTAGTACAATGTAGCTTATACTTGTAATAGACCTGGCCTAACATTGATTTGTTAGTTTGTCTGAACTTTCAAAATAAGTGAGCAAAAAAAATAAAAAAGAAAGCATAGCATCCTCCCTATTGTCAATTGATAAAAGGTTTGGCAGTTAATTTGAAATTAATTCAAAGATCTTAACCAGGGACGTGACAATGTGAGATTTGATTGATAAATATAGTTATTTTTTTTTAATTTGAATTAACAAAAAATAATCTGTTTTTCAGTCATTTGTACAAGTGATTTACACTCTAATTGAATGAAAAATTTAAATCACTCTGTGCTGTGATTTAAAATCATTTGTTCAAGTGATTTATATTATTTCAAAATGTATGTGATTAAAGACAGACACCCTTTGAAGTGTTTTATTTTTATTTATACCAGTGATCAATACTATTTTTTAATGAATGATTATATTCCATTAACTTCACTACAAATTATAATTATGACCTGCAAAATCTTATTTATCACTGTTCGGTCGATATCGAGTCTAGTTTTCTACAAATGTATGTAAAAATGTTTGTGTTTGTTTTTGGTCATAGCATTTTTGTGTATGAGGGTTTTTTTTGTTCTTTTTTATGCCCCAGTTGTAACGTAGGGGCATTATGTTTTACCCTTGTCCATCTTGTCTATACGTCCCAAAATTAGTTTCCATTCTTTAACTTAAGTTTGCCTCAACCAAATGTTATGAAACTTTAGACAATGCTTATTACCGCCTAACTCAGCACGAGTACAAATATGGTATCATCAGTTTTACAGTTTTTGAGTTATGTCCCTTTAATACATTATATAGAACATTTGAACAGATTGTGCTTTATGCCACTTATAATGCTATTGTTTGTTCAGAAAATACATTTTACTCTTAACAAGTTAGTTTTTATTTATTTTTCCCTTTCAAACAGGCATCTTGTATCAGTTAATGTCAAGAAGACCCCTGTTGTGATGTTATCCTCTGCAAGAGGGAGATAACCCTGGTTTCTTATTGAAACTTTTCCAATAATAATAATCACTTGAATGAGTGATTTATAAAAATATTTGTTATCACTGGTAGAAGTGATCTTCAAAAAGTAATGAAAGGGAATTAACTCTAGTTTTGTTGAAAAAATCACAAAATTGTACAAGTAACTCCCCTGACTGCTGCGGGTGAGGATTAGATTGGTATCAGAGCATCACATTTTTTGCCTTATTTGCAATGCATTTATAAATTTTAAAATCTCCATGCTGAACAGACAACCAAATTTAAAGGTTTTCTATATATTAACATAAGCACGCACACATCTTAGTTCCTTGAAACCATACATTTCATTTGTATATATAAGCTTGAATGAATTTTCAAGAAAATAAAATCACAAATACATGAAATTCTAAAGATTTATAGTAAAATAACTGGTTTCTGCCACCATACTAATATAAAAATAGTCCCAGAGTATACACTGGTTTGTTGTTATATATTATATTAATATAACAGTTGCATGTATATATAATTTTCATCTATTTGTATATCATTCTATTCTACTATTCTAATAATAGTGCAGTGCAAGTGCATGGTGGACACTCTTCTGTAAAAAAAATCGATTTTTTCTAAAAGATTGGATATGAGAAGCCATTCATATTTCCCGCAATAAACAGTTACAGAGTAACCGTTCCTTGCCGGGAGTGTCGCAAAACGTTATCGCAAACGGCTTGAGATATTCTTCCGCAAGCTTTCACACAATTTTTCGCTGCGTGTGCATAGATATTATCAATGATTTTTTACTTTTCTGTATATATCTAACAACAAAACATTTTCATATTATTAATTTGTGTTTTAAGAAAAATATTTTTATGAGTATCCATCGAAAAAATGATTTTAAAACAAGCGATAAGTAATGTTATTTTGCACTCGATAATGTACGCAGATCTATAATTTCTATTGATCGGTTGAAAACCCAAAACTACATTGCATAATAGAAAATTAGGCGATAGAAATAAATCGGAATGACCTCACGGTCATCTCGATGTAAAAAGATATTGTCATTAACCTATTTATTCAAACGACAAAAGGTTTAAAAGAATAGGGTTCCAATCGTCCCCTTTTTCCCAGCGTTATACATATTGTATCTATCAATGGCCATTATAACTTAAACAAATTTAATTTGCTTGTTCTTTGATTTATTTTTATAAACATCGTCAATAGAGAAATGTAGACTCGAGAGCAAATGCAATGCAATTTCCGATATAATTGATATTTCATAGGGGCATAAATCTTTTAAAACATTTGATCGGCGCACAGACTATCGAAATTATCCATGACAATACTGATATAAACCTTTAATATAAATGATATAAATTAGTTAAAGATCTGGTAAAAATTGTACACGCGAGAGCATACCAAATGCAATTTTCCATATACCGGACGCCCGATATTTCTATGTCCCCCACAACGCATCGCGCGGGGGACAAAAATCCAATGAGATCTTTAAATCATGTTGATTTTAGAGGGGTGGATAGGGGGTATCCTTTTACAACCTCTCGTCCCTATCTCCCACCTCCACTTTTAGTATCTTTTCCTCTCCCACCTATGTTTTGTCTCCCACCTCCCGCCCCGCTTTCTCCAACCCCCCCTCCCCCCCCACACACACAAACCACCACCACTACCACCACCACCTCCCACCTGCCTCAAAAGCTGTTCACCCCCTCATTTTAGATTCATATTAATTTTCACTTTGGTCTTCTGGGATGTGTGTGTTTTTGGTGTTTTGAGTTCGACGTGATGTAAAGGTACAGCTGATCACAAACGCAACTTTGCACAAAGTGGGGAGACAAAACTACTCACAGACGATTAGCAAAAGTGCATTTAGGGGGAGTGGCATGTTGCTTACATAGGCTTCTGGAAAAGCCAGAGAGTATTCACAGTGTTATAAGGAAAAGTATACAAGTGTTTGTGTAAATTAAAAGGGTTGTTATTTCTGTGTGTGCATAAATTGAAATGTGGGATATACAATAAAACAGCAACTGGCGAATTGACGACACACAAAACCAAAAACATCTAGATAACACGTGACTAATGTAGGATAAACGAGTATTGTTTTACTGCTAATTTGTAGTTTAAGTCAAGATTCATTGGTCCTTTCAATTGGAAATTTAATAAGAATATTTAGTATGGCAAGTATTAAATCAATCAAATTATAACATCACATGTTCACAACAAATGTCAGATTATAAAAAAAAAACAGCAACATATTTGAGTCTCCTAGCACGTATTTGTTAGTCTCTAAACTTCTTGTATTTCAGACGAAAACGAAATCTATTATGAAATAAGGAGATGTGGTATGGTTGCCAATGAGACAACTTTCCATCCTAGTTTCCACCAAAGACATAATGACTTAGATGTTCGCTTGCTTACGCTGCTAAATTTGAGATCTCCCAATACCATTGCACTATGCACTACATATTTAAAAAGATATTTTGTCATAAAATGATTTATAAAATAGAAAATCATCATACATGCTACATTTGTAAAATAAATTTTGCTCCCTTAACAAAATGCTGGGAACATATTGTTTTACCCGTGTCTGTTTGACAGTCCATTCCGCACTTTGTATATAGGGTTTATATGGCAGATTCCTATGACTACAGTTTTTAAACCTAAACTTTTAAATGATGTAAATAGTTATCAAAAGTACCAGGATTATAATTGTATACGCCAGACGCGCGTTTCGTCTACACAAGACTCATCAGTGACGCTCATATCAAAATAGTTTTAAATGATGTACCTGATGTAAGTATATACATATATTAAAGATGAGCATCTTTTCAGATGTTTTTTATGACAGGTTGCTGAATTTGGCATTTTGATAATATATTGCGCCAAATTTTTGTTTACCTATATTGAGAGTGCATTTATATTCTTAGGATCGTTTTTTCAATAATTTTCCACGAATGACAGAATGTTGAACTTTGTCTATTTAAGTGAAATTTGGCATACAATTTGCAAGGTTTATCCGACTAACTACGCACACAACCTATACACGTTTACATCATATAGAGTATATTTTATTTAGATTAATGTATATTTTATCGTCCTGTAAATGCATGAAATATTTGCCCATGGACCTCAATTATATATATAAGCAACCGCCAATTAATGACTTCAAATTTTACTTCAACATCACTGTTTTCGAAATAAAATTGTGTAGTTTGGTAGGGTAACGTTGAAGATTCAATTTTGAAAAGCTAAAAGTGCATCCAGTTAGGACGAAATAAAATTAACTTGGTCGAATCATATATTGAGTTATTAGGAAATTTACGACAGGGGGAATGAAAATAAAATAACAAACACCGTTCAGATCCCTATGAATATAAATAACGTAATTCTGTATCCAGTAATATCACACGTTTATTGTCAAATTCTAAGCGTATCGGTCAGTTTCATTATGTATATCTCTTTCATATTCATTTGATAAAGTTTACTGTTTGCAATAGCATGAATTGTTCTATATAATAAGAATGTTCTTATCCCGGGCATAAAAACAATGCCGTATTTGGCGAAACCTTTTCAACTTTCGATCTTCAGTGTTGTACAACTTTGTACTTTTTTCACATTTGATCTTTTATATCTGGGCGTCACTTGTAAGTCTTGTGTGGACAAGGCGCGTTTTTGGCGTATTGAATTTCAAACCTGATGCTTTTTGTTATCTATTAATCATGTTTTTCTTTGTCTTATATGTTCTATTAATTTGTATTGTAGTCCAGTAATATTATGTTGTCATTTCAATGTTATATTTAACTTTGCCATTAAAGTGCGAGGTTTGGCATGCCACAAAACCAGGTTCAACCCACCACTTTTATTCCCATTTAAAAGTGTACTGTACCAAGTCAGGAAGATGGCCATTGTTATATTATTGTTCGTTTCTGTGTGTGTTGCATTTTAACGTTGAGTACTTTTGTGTTTTCTCTTATTTTTGAGAAATTGAGATAAGACGTGGCACGGTACTTGTCTATCCCAAATTCATGTATTTGGTTTTCATGCTATATTTGTTATTCTCGTGGTGTTTTGTCTGATGCTTGGTCCGTTTCTGTGTGTGTTACGTTTCGGTGTTATGTCGTTGTTCTCCTCTTATATTTAATGCGTTTCCCTCGGTTTTAGTTTGTTACCCCGATTTTGTTTTTTGTCCATGGATTTATGAGTTTTGAACAGCGGTATACTACTGTTGCCTTTATTTGAAGCAATGTATCTACAAAACAAGGATGGTGACATATGTGTATTATACATGTATGGATTCAGTATACAATCCTGGTTATTATGTTACTTTTTAGTCTTTCTTCGTATATAAAAACACAGCCATCCATTCAAAAATCTAAAAAAAACTAAGTTAACAAAAATGCATTATCCCTATATATCTATAAAATTTTTCACAAAAATGGACGTTTTCTTATAAAAATTACAAAAAAAAAACAAAAATGGTGAGCCCCCATTTTTGATTTCATATTCCGATTCAAAGTACCAGTGTGCCAAAATTATTCAGTTGAATTATATGAAAATTATCAAAACGAATAACAGTTAATATAAGAATAGCAGTATATAAACGTGAAAATAGCATGGATGGATGTATATAAGTGGATTCTCAATGCTCTTCAACTTTGTACTTGTTTGGCTTTATAAATATTTTGATTTGAGCGTCACTGATGAGTCTTATGTAGACAAAACGCGCGTCTGGCGTACTAAATTATAATCCTGGTATCTTTGATAACTATTTATACCACTGGGTCGATGCCACTGCTGTTGGACGTTTCGTCCCCGAGGGTATCACCAGCCAAGTAGTCAACATTAGTTCATTTTTATAAATTTCCTGTTTACAAACTTTGAATTTTTGAAAAAAAACGAAGGTTTTTTGTCGAGCCTGCAACTTTTGTTGCAGAAAGCTCGACATAGGGATAGTAATCCGGCGGCGGCGGCAGCGGCGTTAGCTAACTTCTTAAAAGCTTTATATTTTAGAAGGTGGAAGACCTGGATGCTTCATACTTTGTATATAGATGCCTCATGTTACGAAGTTTCCGTCAGTCACATGTCAAATGTCCTTGACCTCATTTTCATGGTTCAGTGACTACTTTGAAAAAAAAGTTCAGATTTTTTGTAATGTTGAATTCTCTCTTATTATAAGTAATAGGATAACTATATTTTATATGTGCATACCTTGCAAGGTCCTCATGTCTGTCAGACAGTTTTCACTTGACCTCGACCTCATTTCATGGATCAGTGAACAAGGTTAAGTTTTGGTGGTCAAGTCCATATCTCAGATACTATAAGCAATCGGGCTAGTATATTCGGTGTATGGAAGGACTGTAAGGTGTACATGTCCAACTGGCAGGTGTCACCTGACCTTGACCTAATTTTCATGGTTCAGTGGTTGTAGTTAAATTTTTGTGTTTTGGTCTGTTTTTTTTCATACTATATGTAATATGTCTACTATATTTGTTGTATGGAATGATTGTAAGGTGTACATGTCTAGCGGGCAGATGTCATGTGACCTTGACCTAATTTTCATGGTTCAGTGGTTATAGTTAAATTTTTGTGTTTTGGTCTGATTTTTTCATACTATATGCAATATGTCTACTATATTTGTTGTATGTAATGATTGTAAGGTGTATCTGTCTAGCGGGCAGATGTCACGTGACCTAGACCTCATTTTCATGGTTCAGTGGTTATAGTTAAATTTTTGTGTTTTGGTCTGTTTTTTTCATACTATATGCAATAGGTCTACTATATTTGTTGTATGGAATGATTGTAAGGTGTATATGTCTAGCGGGCAGATGTCATGTGACCTTGACCTCATTTTCAAGGTTCAGTGGTCAAAATTCAGTTTTTGAGTTTTGGTCTTTTTATCTAATACTATATGCCATAGGTCAACTATATTTGGTGTATGGAAATATTTTATGATCTTTATGTCAGTAGCGCAGGTTTCTTTTGACCGTGACCTCATTTTCATGGTTCATTGCACAGTATTAAGTTTTTGTTTTTTGGTCTATTTTTCTTAAACTATAAGTAATAGGTCAACTATATATGTTGTATAGAAACATTGTTAGCTGTACATGTCTGCCTGGCATGGTTCATCTGACCTTGACCTCGTTTTCATGGTTCAATGGTCTTTGTTTAGTTATCTTGGTTAATGTTAAGTTGATGAGACAGTTGGAATAAAGCTTTATACTTAGGACTATCAACATAATATCAATGATTAGTATAGAAGACGAGACATTTCAGCGTGTGCACTCTTGTCTTATCCCAGGTATAGATTACCTTAGCCGTATTTGGCACAACTTTTTGGAATTTTGGATCCCCAATGCTCTTCAACTTTGTACTTATTTAGCTTTATAAATATTTTGATTTGAGCGTCAATGATGAGTCTTATGTAGACGAAACGCGCGTCTGGCGTACTAAATTATAATCCTGGTACCTTTGCTAACTATTATGTCCAGTGGCAAATATTTCATGTAAATTAGGACGAGACGTGAGTTAATTGGATATCAATATGAATATTGATTTTGCATGATCGACACGCTGGGCAGGATTTGAAACGTGAAAATTCATAAGACAACCGTGGTCAACTATGGTAAGCATTGTAAGAGTCTTCAGAAAGACGAGCTTCCTCATGGGATTTTTGATTATGTGATTACTTGGCCGTTTAAATTTAATCTCGTTTTTCAATTATTGTTTAGTCTAAAAAAAAGATGAGGTATGATTGCCAATGAGACCAACTATCCACCAAAGTTTAAATGGATGAAACCAATTATATGCAATCGTGCAGGCTCAACAATGATAAATCCCACCTACGAAAAACAAATATGACATACTTGAACCAACGACAATCACGGAACAACAGGCTACTGATTTTGCATGTTGGCGGGGTTTTGCATGTTTGTGAGCACTCAACTCGCCCCTTAACATGGGACAGTGGTGTAACAGCACAACATAAGAACAAACTATAAAAATCAGTTGAAAAAGGCTTAACTTATCAGATCAATACAACGAAGAAAACCCTCAGACCGGACGTGGTAGAGTATTTATCCATCCCTCATCCCTCAGAACGAATAGCACACTAAGTACAGATCTGAGAGTACTCACAGTAACTGACAGCTATATATAGTTCAATGCTATAACAACTAACAAAAAAAAATCCTGTTTCTAAGATTAAAATATCAATCAGTTCACATCCAACATCCAATGAATTTTGGATAAAGACGTCATTAACAGTAAGAGAAAAAACATGACCTTGTGCAATGCCAGAGTACCATCACCATCCGAAAAAGGAAAAATAACAATAGGGAAAGAAAAATCATCCCTTTTGTTGGAAATTTTTGTGTAAAGTTTCTTGTGTAAAATTGAAATATCTGAATCTAGGAAATGGCACTTATTGCTGTTATAAATTGATTTATTTAAAGTAAATTGTTGTGGGTAAATTTCGGCAGTATACTTAGAGAATTCTTGATTATTTAACGAAAAGTATCAAGATAACAGTAAGAGTTGTTGAATTTGTCAATTAAATAGAATTTACTGAGGTTGACCATAAACTGTTATTCATAACAATACAGGAACAAGTCAAAGGGGCACAATTGGTGCCAATAGGAATATCTACAATCTGCCGATAAACCTTACTGCCGAAACGTACATAAACGTTTTCCCGGAGAAAATTCATGGCTGAATCATCTGATACAACCTTCAGTAAGTATATCTAGGACATTTACATTTTTCGTTTGAGAAAAAGGCTTTACATGAGTTGCAGCAAAAACATTTGCAATTAGATTTATCAAACAACCAGTTGAATAAATAGGAAAACTTGTGTTTGATAAAATTGTGTGGAAGTGAAATGTAACGAGTGGAAAAGTCAAAACTGTCAACCGAATTAAAAGGACAAAAGCACATAATTTATCTAAGCCATCCAAATATTATTTTACATTCCAAAATGGTTTATTCCACTATTTTCATATGTTTTATTACAAAAATAATTATCAGTTCTTTGATAGTAGTTTATAAGGAATTCGTTAAAGGCACTGCAATTCTAGTAGTAGAACACTAACTAGAGGCAGAGATAACACGATATTATACGTTTTTTTTTGTGTAGTTTAGGTAGCCAATATATAGTGGGGACCTTCAAACGTTCAGGAGATGCCTTAAGCTGGGCTATGGTTGTGACATGGTCATTTACTATATGACTCACTGTGGAGCGTACGACCTTGAATGTCGTTGAATGTATAATTTAATTCTTAATTTCCGTGGGGGATTTACGTCATGCATTGTATCGCCACATTGTCGGCTGCTTTATCGGCTGGTACGAACACAAAACCCTCCTGATTACTTGTTTTCAGTCCTAGAGATGGACATTAATTTTATTCAAACAAGAATTAAGTAACTTTTTGTCAGATTTCTCCCGTTTACACAAATTTTTACCATAGGATGAAAGAGCAATTATGAATTGACGACACTCTTCTCAATTTATTTTCGACGGTGGACGATATTCAACATTTTAAACAAAACACCAAGACCATATGATATACTATGTTTAAGTCTGTGGTATTTCTATGATAATATAGCAAATCTTGACATGTTCTAAACTTGCATATTTGGAAAAGAAAAGATATAAGGTATGTAAAAAGTAAAATAACAAAATACCGGTCTCAAAGGAAAACTCAAAACGGAAAGTCCCTTAACAAATGACAAAATTAAATTCAAACGAAAACAACTGTTATATTCCTGACATGCTACAGACATTGTCCTAGGTAGAAACTAGTGGATTGAACATGGTATTACAGCTAACTAGACCTCTCACTTGTATGACAGTCCCGTAATTGTATTGACAATAATGTGTGACCAAAGCAAACAGACAATAATAGGTAAAAATGTCCAAAATTGGGTATAGCAGTCAATATTGTGTTATAATCTTAATCACTATAAAACCAAACAACTATGTCAACTAAAAAAAATGGCATGTCAACACACTATAGACAAAGCACATGGCTAAGGCGACGTTTAGGATGTTCGCTACTTTGTTTCAAAATAAAAATCTTTTTAAAAGACTTATATAAATTATTAGTATATAAATAACGGAACTAAAAAAGTAGAAAAAAATGAAGGGTTCGTAACCTTGTTTTCGAAATGTAAGCTATTGAAAAATTGCGGGAAATGATTCTCTCTAGATTGTTCATACATTTAACATTTGCACGTTTTTTCTATCAAAAATTTTGGAAAAAACAAGGATTTTATAAGATTTTCAAATATGGCTTTTTTAAACTATATGTTATAAAATTAGGACAAGAAAAAGAAAAGGTTACCGGGGGAAATATTTATCAGCACTACATGGATAAAACTAGAGGGCTCCGAGTATCTGACACTATATCAAAAACAGGAGTAGCGAACTTCCTTAATATCAAACTGAATAAAACTTTACGTGTATGAATCTTTTTAATTTAAAACGATTTTCAAAATGAACTGACATGATTAAACAAAACGATGTTCAAACTGAACTGGACTGAATTATACATATAGCCACTTTTAAGGCGGTTAAAAATGTAGTCAAAGTCATGCCAAAAAAAATTTGATAAAACAAAATAATCAGTCTACAAAACACAAAAAGAAAAGTAAAGACTGAGCAACACAAACCCCGTCACAAAGTGAGGGCGATCTCTTGTGCTCCAGAAGGGTAAGCAGATCCTGCTCCACATGTGAAAAACAGGTATCTTTTTTCATTCCTATTCATTTCAAATCCCGGGTCACAAGTATCCCTTTGAAAATCATAGAAGATACAGAAAATCTGGCAGGACAAACACAATTTGAAAGTTGTTAAATAAATCCTTATAGTAGTTTTTGCGCCTACTGACGATTTGTTACTCCAAAATATATTTTTTTTTCTTTGTAAAGTGTGTTAGGTATGGGTCATGAATTCCTACACCAGATTCCTTGGATTCTGTATGAAACTATTGCAAAAGGTTTTTTTGTTTTGGTTTCCAGAGATCAAAACCAGTACAGTAATTTAGATGTAGTGATGCCACTTGTCTAAAAACATATCAAATAAGTTGTAAAATCGTTAATATTTTTTTAAAGTTAATGGCGCATACCATGCAGTCAATGGTTTTAAATGGTAAAGAAGAATTACAGTTATGTCACATCATCAATCGATCAGGTATCACCCATTATTCACATAACTGGAAACGTTTAACTAATACGGCTAACAGATTAGAACAATGTCATTTTCCATACCGACCCGAGTATCATTCTGAGACTCCCATATCAGCCCAGGTCGCTAGCCGATGGCTCAGATGGGTCAAGGTATGACGTCATGGGCAGTACGGAAAAGTTAATGGTCTAATCTATTGATCACTGTTATACAAATGCTTAAAAATGTGGAAAATAACATATTATTTGGTCTGGCAGGGACAGACATTTTGTCCTCCGCAGAAATTTTAAACGACGTTTACAAAATCAGCAGGAGTCGGTTTCACATAAGAACTTACGACTAAGATCAGGAGTCGGTTTCACATAAGAACTTACGACTAAGATTGGGAGTCGGTTTCACATAAGAACTTACGACTAAGATCAGGAGTCGGTTTCACATAAGAACTTACGACTTAGATCAGGAGTTGGTTTCACATAAGAACTTACGACTAAGATCAGGAGTCGGTTTCACAAAAGAACTTACGACTTAGATCAGGAGTAGGTTTCATATAAGAACTTACGACTAAGATCAGGAGTCGGTTTCACATAAGAACTTACGACTTAGATCAGGAGTCGGTTTCACATAAAAAAATTACGACTAAGATCAGGAGTCGGTTTCACATAAGAACTTACGACTAAGATCAGGAGTCGGTTTCACAAAAAAACTAACGACTAAGATCAGGAGTCGGTTTCACATAAGAACTTACGACTAATATCAGGAGTCGGTTTCACAAAGGCACTTACGACTAAGATCAGGAGTCGGATTCACATAAGAACTTACGACTAAGATCAGGACTCGGTTTCACAAAAAGATTACAACAAAGATCAGGAGCCGGTTTCACAAAAAAACTTACAACTAAAATCAGGAGTCGGTTTCACAAAAGAACTTACGACTTAGATCAAGAGTCGGTTTCACATAAGAACTTACAACTAAGATCAGGAGTCGGTTTCACAAAAGAACTTACAACTAAGATCAGGAGTCGGTTTCACAAAAAGATTACAACTAAGATCAGGAGTCGGTTTCACATAAGAACTTACAACTAAGATCAGGAGTCGGTTTCACATAACAATTTACGACTAAGATCAGGAGTCGGTTTCACATAAGAACTTACGACTAAGATCAGGAGTCAGTTTCACAAAAAGATTAAAACTAAGATCAGGAGTTGGTTTCACAAAAAAACTTACGACTAAGATCAGGAGTCGGTTTCACATAAGAACTTACGACTTAGATCAGGAGTCAGATTCACAAAAGAACTTACGACTAAAATCAGGAGTCGGTTTCACATAAGAACTTACAACTAAGATCAGGACTCGGTTTCACAAAAGAACTTACAACTAAGATCAGGAGTCGGTTTCACATAAGCTTACAACTAAGATCAGGAGTCGGTTTCACAAAAAGATTACAACTAAGATCAGGAGTCGGTTTCACAAAAGAACTTACAACTAAGATCACGAGTCAGTTTCACAAAAAGATTACAACTAAGATCAGGAGTCGGTTTCACAAAAGAATATACAACTAAGATCAGGAGTCGGTTTTACAAAAGATTACAACTAAGATCAGGAGTCGGTTTCACAAAAAGATTACAACTAAGATCAGGAGTCGGTTTCGCAAAAAGATTACAACTAAGATCAGGAGTCAGTTTCACAAAAGAACTTGCAACTAAGATCAGGAGTCGGTTTCACAAAAAGATTACAACTAATATCAGGAGTCGGTTTCGCAAAAAGATTACAACTAAGATCAGGAGCCGGTTTCACAAAAGAACTTGCAACTAAGATCAGGAGTCGGTTTCACAAAAAGATTACAACTAAGATCAGGAGTCGGTTTCACAAAAGAATATACAACTAAGATCAGGAGTCGGTTTCACAAAAGATTACAACTAAGATCAGGAGTCGGTTTCACAAAAAGATTACAACTAAGATCAGGAGTCGGTTTCACAAAAGAATATACAACTAAGATCAGGAGTCGGTTTCACAAAAGAACTTGCAACTAAGATCAGGAGTCGCTTTCACAAAAAGATTACAACTAAGATCAGGAGTCGGTTTCAAAAAAGAACTTACAACTAAGATCAGGCCTTGAGGCATAAAACTTTGCTCAGTGCTCGGAGCACAACAATCATGCTCGAAACATGAAATCCAGCAATTCGATTGGTTGATTTTCGAGTCTGAGTACACAAATCATGCTCGAAAGTTTTATGCCTTCAAGGCCAGGAGTCTGTTTCACAAAAAGATTACAACTAAGATCAGGAGTCGGTTTCACAAAAGATTACAACTAAGATCTGGAGTCGGTTTCACAAAAAGATTACAACTAAGATCAGGAGTCGGTTTCACAAAAACACTTACGACTAAGATCAGGAGTCGGTTTCACATAAGAACTTACGACTAAGATCAGGAGTCGGTTTCACAAAAGAACTTACAACTAAGATCAGGAGCCGGTTTCACAAAAAGATTACAACTAAGCAGAACTAATTGGTGATTTTCCCCGGATAGGATTATGACTAGAACAAATCTAAATGTATTCCATATGCAAAACATAATGTTTGCGTTACAAATAAGTGATAGTACATAAAATTTAATGCACTTGTTTTGTGAAAACTTCGGGTTCATATTTAAACAGTAGTTATTTCTACAATATTTCATGACAAGTGCGTTCATTTTTTTTTTGGTAACATTATAAGCCTATATGTTTTTAATATCTAATCTACTTTTCAAGTGTGATATTTTATCACGACAAATATTATAAAAAAGAAGATGTGGTATGAACCAACAATCATGCTCGAAACATGAAATCCAGCAATTCGATTGGTTGATTTTCGAGTCTGAGTACACAAATCATGCTCGAAAGTTTTATGCCTTCAAGGCCAGGAGTCTGTTTCACAAAAAAATTACAACTAAGATCAGGAGTCGGTTTCACAAAAGATTACAACTAAGATCTGGAGTCGGTTTCACAAAAAGATTACAACTAAGATCAGGAGTCGGTTTCACAAAAACACTTACGACTAAGATCAGGAGTCGGTTTCACATAAGAACTTACGACTAAGATCAGGAGTCGGTTTCACAAAAGAACTTACAACTAAGATCAGGAGCCGGTTTCACAAAAAGATTACAACTAATATCAGGAGTCGGTTTCGCAAAAAGATTACAACTAAGATCAGGAGTCGGTTTCACAAAAGAACTTGCAACTAAGATCAGGAGTCGGTTTCACAAAAAGATTACAACTAAGATCAGGAGTCGGTTTCACAAAAGAACTTACAACTAAGATCAGGCCTTGAAGGCATAAAACTTTGCTCAGTGCTCGGAGCACAACAATCATGCTCGAAACATGAAATCCAGCAATTCGATTGGTTGATTTTCGAGTCTGAGTACACAAATCATGCTCGAAAGTTTTATGCCTTCAAGGCCAGGAGTCTGTTTCACAAAAAGATTACAACTAAGATCAGGAGTCGGTTTCACAAAAAGATTACAACTAAGATCAGGAGTCGGTTTCACAAAAAGATTGCAACTAAGATCAGGAGTCGGTTTCACAAAAGAACTTATGACTAAGATTTATGTTAAGTATACTGAATTGTTATTGATTTACGATCAATCTTAATCGTAAGTTTTTTTTTTGTGAAATCAACTCCAGCTCCCTCGTCCGTCATTGATAGAAACGCCACTGACGTCATTCTTAACATAGCACACTTATCGGTTGTTTGCCTGGGCAGAACTAATTGGTGATTTTCCCCGGATAGGATTATGACTAGAACAAATCTAAATGTATTCCATATGCAAAACATAATGTTTGCGTTACAAATAAGTGATAGTACATAAAATTTAATGCACTTGTTTTGTGAAAACTTCGGGTTCATATTTAAACAGTAGTTATTTCTACAATATTTCATGACAAGTGCGTTCATTTTTTTTTTGGTAACATTATAAGCCTATATGTTTTTAATATCTAATCTACTTTTCAAGTGTGATATTTTATCACGACAAATATTATAAAAAAGAAGATGTGGTATGAATGCCAATGAGACAAATATCCACAAAAGACCAAAATGACACAGACATTAACAGCTATAGGTCACCGTACGGCCTTCAACAATGAGCATAGTCAGCTATAAAAGGCCCCGATAAGACAATGTAAAACAATTCAAACGAGAAAACTAACGGCCTTATTTATGTTAAAAAATTAACGAAAAACAAATATGTAACACATAAACAGACGACAACCACTGAATTACAGGCTCATGACTTGGGACAGGCACATGGTAATTATGAAGACAATTTCCTATCTTGTCATAATTGCACTCTCTTGAATTCTATCTATTAACGTATGATATTATGCAATACATGGAGAACGATACATAACTTGCATATCATATAATGTCAGAGGGGAAAATGTTATCTATGAATAAAATAATTTCAAGAAAACGCTGTGAACAGAAATGAACTAGTGTCCCTTTCCTTAATCATTTTTTGTCAAATTAATGCTTGAAATGGTTTGTTTCACGAAATAATGCACATTTCGTGACTATTCACACCACTGGGTCGATGCCACTGCTGGACAGTGGTGGACGTTTCGTCTCCGAGGGTATCACCAGCCCAGTAGTCAACACTTTGGTGTTGACATGAATATTAATCATGTGGTCATTTTTATAAATTTCCTGTTAACAAAACTTTGTATTTTTCGGAAAACTAAGGATTTTCTTATCCCAGGCATATTACCTTAGCCGTATTTTGCACAACTTTAAATTGTTCAACTTTAGCTCAAACATAATTTTGGTCTTTCTTAATAATATTTTTTCTTATTTATCTTTAAATAAATACTCATAAGTTGCCAAATTCTGTTAGACTTTCATGATTCACGCAATAGACACATGGTCTTCAAAAATAGAGAGGTGTCATGCTATATACGTCAAGATCAAGAATGTCTTGAGCATTTAAATATATATAAGGTTTGGCTCCTTCCTCTTCTCCTTATTCACATGTTACCACTCATCCTTTGTTAAACATGGTGCAATAAAATTGATACCTTTGTGTTGTTAATTTTAAAGTTCGCGGATCCATTACTGATTAAGCTTAGCGAACCAAAATTTTCTTCTGCGAGTTATATTTTCCGTTCGAACAGTTTATCTACTGAAGATAAACTATTGCAGTCTGAAACATTGCATAAACTACGTAAGGATTATAATGCATGCATTAGTTGGATCATGGCATGATTAGGAATATGAAAATATATGAAGTCTTGCTTTTTAAATTTGAACTATAAATCAAAGAACAAAGACAACAATAATTGCTTACGTCCACTTCATTTGAACTTTGGTGGATAGTTGTCTCAATTGCAATCATATCACATCTCCTTATTTATATATATATATATATATATTTATACTGTTGAAAATAAGAAAAGTGAATTTCAATGCAAAGGGACAACCAACGCAGAAGCGTACAGAATCGTAGCCTCCTAAACTTCTCTAACAGTCTGGTTTTGGGGAAGGCGTCTGTTTGTCTGCTTTGTACACAATCACATCTAATCTGAATGAGAAGATTCGCTGAATGCAGTATTCAGCCTTAAGACCGTGTAAAACTCTTTTATAGCTAGCTATAAAACCAGGTTTAATTCACCATTTTTAACATTAGAAAATGCCTGTACAAGTCAGAAATATAACAGTTGTTATCCAATCGTTTGATGTGTTTGAGCTTTTGATTTAGCCATTTGATTAGGGACTTTCCGTTTTGAACTTACTTTTTAGTGATTTTACTTTTTTTTCTCCTATCCAGTTGTCCTTCTTCGATCCACTGTGCCAACATAACATACTCAATTGAGTATTTACTAAATATGGTATCCTCTTAAATGTGGCTAAAATGTTTTATCACTCGAAATAAAAAAGCAACTGCAAGATACTTTCAGTAGTCGATAGATGAATTAAAATCTGTATGATTTATTTGCCAGAAATCAGATCTATGGACGATGTGTCAGTGGGAAGTATGGAATGATGGAATTTAGTGTAAACAGTTTCCAATCGCTACACTTGGAGCCAACACAAAAACAATACTAACGTTACTAGAGCTTTCTTTTTTCTATTTCTTAAAACTTAACTGATATTCAAACAGTTTTTCTCGTCAAAAACTTATACAACTACCATGTTTTGCATCTAAATAAAGACAAAGAAAAAACTTAACTTATTCGCTGTCATAAAACGTTAAAGGGTTATCACTCGCCTGCAATATTTATCTCATAATACAGAGTATTTCACACCACAAATCAGGAACGTATTTATAAAATACCCTCGTTTTTAAATGTTTTTGTCGATACACGATATTTTAATAGTCCCTTCTTGTTACTCTTTGATGGGCAAAGTAATTGTATTAGTTATATATAACATATGCGATATTTAACATAGCAGCATTATAATATAGTTGGATCAGATGATTAGATTAAATGAATGACCTTTTGATCCTGGTCAGTAACAAATATGGCATCTACGCTACATCAATAAAGGCTTTTAGAAAAATAAAACAATCGAAAAGCAGGATGTGATTCCCCCATATTTGGAAATAGTTTACTTGGTACAACAACACATATAAATCGGCCAGAGAAATATCTAGTCATTCTTAAATTAAACTACGCTGGAAACCATGTGACGAAAAGTTCATATAGTGATTATAGATAAAGGCTTCTGGGAGTCAGAATCACTAGAAGGATGTGTTTTGCCAAGATAGCAAATGAATGCTTCTTCATTTAATCCAAAGTAATAAACAAAACGGTAATTTCCCTCTAAAAAAACATTTCTATATAATTTAATTTTGGATGTAACACGTCTTCTGATTGGCTGAAAGTGTTTTGTCTATCAGCCCATAGACATAATTTTGTCATGTGACCGTGACGTCACCAACGTTTTTTTCTCAAATTTTACTCCTTAAAAGTTGAATTTAGAATTGAATTATAAGGAATGACTGAAATATTCGTAATAACCTAAAAAATGTGGTGTTATTCAGTGTGGACCACATTTGTTATGTTATTTCTTCATAGACAGAAAAATATTACAGTCATTCCTTAGATAACTTGGGTTAACTTTTTTATATAATTATTATTAAAAATAGAAAATATAACAGTATTTTTCATAACGATTCGATGTAAACTTTGATCTCGCTGACAACCTTTTAAATTTTTGAAGTGAGCAACACTTATTACTAACCATCACATGATCTGTTTAGTTTGTGTCATTGAAAACCAGTCAGAAATATGGAAAAGTTTACATTGAAAGATACTGCGGCATTGTGTGTGTGCAAGTATGCATAAAAACATTACAAGTTAGTGTTGATGGCACACTCTACATCTTTTTTCAACCAATCTTTAGCTGAAACTACTTACCAATCTCATGTCCTTGCCAACTTATGTGTTCGTCCCTACTATTAGTACTCGTCATTCTCTTGACAAGCTCTTGCACATAACTATTGTTAGGTTCAGATTCCAGTAAGACATCCTTAAACAAATGGAATGTAGGGTATGGTCGTTCAGTCAATATATCCAGTAGTACTTTGTTACGTTCACGTTGTGTGGTTGGTTTGATTATTTCTTCTCTGTCCTCTATCATTATAATACATCTTGAAATGAGGTTATCTAAAACCATCTTGTCAAGTACTGTGTTATCTAATAACTCATCATAATAACGAGTTAGGCCATGATGCACGTCATGTTCCTGGTCTGAAATATGTTTAATCTCATGATTTAAAAGTATTACAGATAGACACGAACGGAATCCCCTGTTAGTAAATTGGATAACTATGCTTGTCTTTTATTTGCAATACTCCATTTCCCAACCGACTAAAAACTAAATTTAAAGGGACGTTAATTATAATGGACATTAACAAACGTTAAGTGTTCTATGTATTAAAAATCACATCACTTGTAAGTGCTACCTGACCTTACTTGAAGTTAACCAATCAAAGTTATCCCCTTCTCTCTGTGAACAATGTTTAACAACCATGATTTCCAAAACAACAAAGATAATGGTGCTTTGGAATACCCAATACCTATATTTACGACACAGAAATGTGTTAATGCAATAAAATGAAGGATTAATTACCTACAACTGTCAAATTCAGAGGAATATTTTGTGTGACCTATTTTCGTATACAACCGGATGTGACGTACCACGATTTAGTGGTATTGAACCAAATAGTTGTTTGTTCACTCTATGGTAACATATTTTTCGTTTTTCCGATTTATTTTATATACATTTTGTGTGCATTTTGGTAAAAACCTATAAGTAAAACATTTTCATCAGCAGTAGTCAGCAGTAGTTAGCACTTTTGTGTTGCTATGAAATATAACTAATACATACATTTTCTGTAATGTACTGTTTACAATACGGTAAATTATTTAGAACACTAAAACACGTTTTCTACACAAAATGATAAGTTGCTAAAGCAAAATCACTATAACTAATGTATAGAAATAAAATATAATTGATATGCACATAATTTCTTATAAACTAAGTATTCAAAAGATGTTTAACTATTCAAAACGTATTTTTTTCGGAATTCAGTAACAGATTGTTTTGGTCAAATTTGACACCACGTTCGGGAATTTTCGGTCTTTAATTCTCTTTTTATTAGTTGGTTTTTACATTGTGCTGCTGTGGAGTTTTATATAAACACAACTTACTGTGTGCGTACCAAACTATAATCCGGCTATCATGGCTATTAGTCTTATAATTTAAGAAAAAAAGTAATGAATGCTGTAAAAAATATGTGTCCCGTGCGTTTCTACAATTGCATGGAAAAAATATGTCAGATCATATTTATATGTCATTAAAACAATTTGTGTATCATAAAACTGGTATAAAAGAAGCAGGTCCAAATCACGTTTTACACATTGGGTTCTCCTCATTTAAAAAGGGTTACCACTGAAAAATATGCGTTCAAGGTCACTATATATCTAGCATGTCTATATATTTGTATTAATCCGTTTTGAAAACAAATCAGTATAAAATTGAACTACAGTGCACGGAAAATTAAATTTCCACGTGTTATGCATTAACACACATACATCTGAAATAAATTTTACCTTTGACCTCACTATGTGTTTGTTTTTGTGTGATGTCTCCTTTGAAATTGACTTCTCTCTTCAGGAATTTCTAAAAAAAAAGTAGTTCTATCTATCATTCTCATTTAACATGCTTCAAAATTACTGTTATTTGAAAATTACCGCAAAAGATTAATGAACTAATGCAATGTTGTCAAGAATATGTGTCCACAAGAAATTATTCACTACGCACACTATATTGTTTCTATACTAAGTCATCGGTGAAATATTAGTTGAAAAGGCGCAAGCTCTAGAATAGCTTGTTTACCGGGAGATCTGGCACTACTTAGAAAAAGAAAGTTCATAATTTGAAAGTTGCAATCATCTCTTTTGTTGTAAAGTTTTGTTTTTTTAACCGTTAATGTCAATGTCTGGAATGATATAAAGAAGACCTAACTCTATTTACGGAATCATGCAAGAGATGCTTGATCTAAATATCCAAATATATGAAGCGGGCCAAGAATTTAAGAGATATAGGAGGACAACATTAATGCAAACCTGAAAGTAAAACGCAATCGTGATTCGGACGTCTCTATTGGGAAAAAAATTGAATGCGTAAACTATGTGGATATTGTTCCTGTTAAAAATTTCCCTGTGGTTTTTTTTTTATAGTGCAGTTGTGATGTTGAAGTGTTTACCATATATTTCGGTTAATTATGATATTATTTACTTTGTTTTGTATTCATATACTGAAAATATTTAGCACTTGAATACATGAAAGTCACATATAGTTACAACTATGGCTGATCTTTTCTCTTTCCTATATATATCGTACATTAACAAGAGTTTACTATGAACCATGAAGTTTATGATTTTTTTAAATAAATGTTTTCTCAATGAAACAAACTAATTATTGAAGAACTACGGTTCAGTCATTATCGCTGTCGCATTCAACCCGACTGTCCTAGGTCAGTCTATATATCACGATAATGAGTAAAATAATTATTAGAGATGCAAAGGACTTTATTTAACATTCTATTAATTAAAAAAGAAGCCGTACCACCCGTGTCAGCCTTTCTTTTTCTTGTGATTCCTTCTTTTGAGTCAGAGGCAAATTGTGTACCACAGAAGACTTCCCAGACTGTGACAGTGACACTGTGTCAGACTTCGAGCCAGATGGAGCTGGAGACATTGTGGAACGGTCAGTTTTCGTAATGTAGCTAGGTACATGAGTGTCCTTTCCTAAAAAATAAAATAAGTAAAAACTAAAGCGTCGATTGTTCAAACATTACACATTTTAACAAGTGTCTTTCTTTTCTTTGCAGCATTGACCAACATTTATATCGCTACAACTTTGAGATTTCTACGCCATAAGAAGACACTACTGAAACATAAATCATCTCCTTTCTTCTTTGTTGTCAACCATCCTACCTTTTAAATTTCTAGCTGTGAATCAAGGCAGGTTTGTCAATTCTTTATTCAGTGACCCAAGGGATCTTCTACTGCCATATCATTATGCGTATATGGAATTTTCGTGCAACAAAATAAAAAATAGCAAACCATAAAAAAAAAAAAATAAAAAAAAAAATAAGCAACATGACCCTTAACAAGTACTGGGGATATCGTTGCTGCTCCAGAAGTAGACAATTAATTCATTAATAATATCTTTCTTGTACAATTCGTCAGGAAAAGAAGATGCAAGTTTTTCAAGATTTGTATATATATACTATTTTTTATATTTAGTATATGCCTAGTTTGCCTTTGCATTATCTGTTTGTTATAAACTTCGGATATACATAATTATTATATATATATAAAGAGAGACAGGAAGAATGTTTAAAAATGTGTTATCGTTTGCAATAAAACAATATTTGTACTCGCAATTTGACTAATATTATTTTCATCTAGATGCAATTTTAGTAAATAAATACAGATCAAAATCAATAGTTATCTAGATGAAGTAGACACACAGCTTAACAGAAACAAACACAAACCGACACTATTGCATATTATTCTATCTCAATAGACACATGGTTTACCTGGATCCTTCACCCATTCCAAAAGAGTGTTTTTGAACTGACGAACATGTATCGATTTTTTTGACATTCCAACTTTCTCCATGACATCTTTGAACTTATCATCTTCCGATTCCGAAAGCTGCAGTACATTGCATTCACCTGAAACAAAGTGTATAGGCTATAGAAAATTAAGTTCCGGTGCGTCAATATAAATATATTTGGTTCTGACTGCCACTTACGATCCTTTACGATAGACACCTAGCTAATCTGCAATCATTTCTATTTACAATAATACAATATGTACTGTGTGACAACTCTAGATTATACTGACGAGGATACGTAACACTAGGCAACCAAAAACTTTATGTGTTGTTCTGTCTAGGTAGGTGAGATGTTTAGAGCGCACCACACGTTTTATATTACATGATTTAATAGCATGCATGAAGACTGCAGATTGGCTGATTAGATATAAATATCTACCGTAAAGTATCGTAAAATAAAGTCACAGAAAAAATATGTACGTCTAAACAAGTGACATTAGACCATAAGTGAAAGTGATAAATGGCTAAAAACACATTTTTATTCATAACTAACCTAAATATCAACACAACAATGTATAAAATATTGTTCATCCCTCATCGGGATCCGAACTCATGCTATAATGATATCGAGACAACACCGCCTGTACTGTGTCCAACCAGCTCTTACGACCATATAACCATCAATACAGAACTAATAATGTGTGTGATTATGTTTGTAGGTGTTGACCACTTTATTGATGTAATTTGTTAATACTATAAACGATAAATATTTTACTGAACCAATAAATATTGATAGATACAAACGATATGCCCATATTCAAATTAATCGGTAGTATGTTATGTCGACTGTTATCCAAGAAGCTACATAAGATTCACTATCTGTCATTCATGTCAGCTTCACAAAATGAAAGTAACAGTTTTCTCAGCATCTGATTGTTATTTGACATAAAGCTTATAAGGTATTAAACCACTAATTCATAGCCCTTTGCTTTCTATGTTAAATTCTGCAATTTTAAGAATCAATGGCTACTTTGTTTTAAGTTCAAATAAAGTGGCAGTTAGTTCATGTCAAAACTGCACCTTATCCTGACTTGTGCTAAACATATCAATATACCTCTAATTGCATATTAGAGCGTAAAGGTTCCCTGAAGTTTGATAGTACAAAAACAGGGACTTCTCATCTAAACAACATCTCAAATTGGCGTTTCTATCAAAATTTCAAATACTTCTTTATTATTCAAATATTAGTAAATCTTTTCAAAAGACAATGATCCCCAATTCCCAAGCTTTCATTTGTTACCAAAAATAACCAAATATACCCGCTTTAATTAAAGAGACAGCAATGCGTAGAAACTACTTTGTTTTAATATGTACTACTTTTTAGTATGTTCTTTCCGATCGGGCCTAAATTAGTGGTTCTATACCTATAAAGATTAATTCCAATATTAAAAATGGACCCCCTTTTCTATGTAAGAAGCACACAGTCTCAATATGTATATGTGTATGTAATATCATCAAATGCAACATCTAATGTAAATATCAAGACTGCAAAAAGTGGCCATATCCATTTTAGACAACACATATAATGTAATTTGATGAAACTGTCGTACCATTAAAAGATTTAGCCCTATAAAACAAAGTTCTATCCTCCATTTTCTTAATTTGAAAATGCCTGTACCAAGTCAGGAATATGACAATTGTTGTCCATTCATTTGATGTATTATGATTTTGCCCTGTGGTTAGAGACTTTCCGATTGAATTTTCCTCGGAGTTTAGTATTTTTGTGATTTTACTTTTTTCTAAAATTAGCACAAATGCTAAAATTGTGACGATTTCAGAAATTTTACATAAATGAAAGATCATAGTACCTGTTGAGTGTTGATAGTATTGTAAAAAAAAAAACCATTTAAACATCATTTTCATTATGAAGTATTTTACTTTTGAAAAGAAAATTTAAAGTCATAAGAAATATGCATATGTTTTTTATAACTAAATGGATAGTTTGCATTATACATCTTATGTACATATACTTTTTTCTGAGAAAAGTTCTTTAATTTGTCCACATTTAGAAGAAGTTTACTTATTTGTAATTGCTTGCTTCCAGGAAGCAATTCGCTGACATATTTTCCGTATGCATAGTGACCTGAGCGTAACCCTCCTCGTAAAAATCCGGTGATCGTAATACACATGAATCTGTCATTAAAATAAACAATTAACTTATTGTACATGTTAAACACGTGCTCAATGCCCATGATTTTTGTTATTTGTTTACTATAAGGTGACAATCGGTAAACTTCGGCTTCAAAACACGGCATTTAATGAGCAGCCATATTTGTTAAATCATAAAAGACAGAGAGAAAAAAAAATTGACGATTATACGATATATTTGCGTAAAAAATGATAAAATCGTGCACAGAGGACTCAGTTTATGATATATACATGCATTGGTTCAAGAATTGGATAAACATTATTTTGTACCACTCACTGGTTTCATATGACTTTAATAAGTATCGGCAAGCTAATACATGTATTTTAAACAAATTGAAAAACAAATCATTTGGGGCTGAAAAAGGGTCTAACCAGGACTACTTCTGTTATATATGTTCAATTTAAACTCATTCTAACTGCTTTTAATCAATTAATCAAACATGATGAACAATAAACATAAGTTGTTTTCTTATATTTTGACTATCACCTACATTTGTAAAGTTTCTCACGGAACCAATGAAACATTCATAAATACAACAAACACTACTGGACGAAAAAACGTCTGTCCATACCAGTAACAGTCGTTCTAAGACTGATAATGTTTGTTAAAGTTGTAACAGTTGTTAAATTTCACTGCTGCAGTTTTTTTGTAACTGTCCCAACTTTAAAAGTGTTTGTCTACAACATAAATCAACTGTAACAACGCAAGAAATAACTGTCACCGTTATTAAAGGACTGATACAACTATTTCAAAGTTGTAACAGTTGATTTACAACTGTCCCAACTCGAAAAACGTTGCAACAGTCATAAATAAACTGATTAAACGCCTAAAGGGTTGTCACAGTCGTAATAAATCTGATGCAACCATTTGAAAGTTGTAACAGTCATTTAATTACTGTACCAACACGGAAAACATTGAAACAGTCATAAATAAACTGTTTAAACGCAGAAAAAGTTGTAACAGTTAAAATATGATAGCTACAACCATTGTATAGGCATAGCTAATTTATAAGCGTAGCAACTTCCAAACATTGATCTTCATGTACACTTAAAAGTCACGGATACAAAATGTCTAACAGTCAGGGATATAGGTTCAATTATTTGTTAAAAAAAAATTACTGTGTGAAATATAAGGTTGTGACAAAGAGAAACAACTATCACTCCAATGTAATACATTAATTTTAGATAGATATTGATTTAAAAAAAAAAGTATTTTGAAATATTTGCCGCTGAACACATTTTTGTATTCCTCGGTTATTTAGTGAATGTGCTGAATTTATATATTTTTTTAACACTTCCTCGCCCTTATCTCTTCGAACCAATAAAATCGGAACCAGCACTAGATACCTGCAATTTCACTAGATAAAAGATATATCTACTAACAGAAAAATCGAAAAACGTTACCCAATATGTTTGTTACCAAATGTATCTTTATAACTGAATTAAAAGTTGACAATTTTTATATCATCTAAATAACAACTTAATTATTTTTCTATTAAATTAGTTAGGTGTAAAATCATTCATGCATACACGGTTGTTTTCAATACCCGTAGTTTTACGAGTCACATCACTTCATAATAACGCTGAATATACATGATATACTCTAAACCTGGCGGGGAACTCCTAATACACGCACTTGTCAAACTTATCCCCACATAAAACTGCTTTATATTTGTTTGAGGGCTTATTTTACACACTAATTTTTGGGGGGCTACATTTCTTGTAAAATTATAAATATTGCCGTATAATCATTTTGATTTCTATACATGTAAAAAAAAAAAATCAGACATTTAACACATCTTTTGCAGATTAAATCTATCTGAATTTAATTTATTTTATTTTACCGTATTTTATTTTTGAATAGGTCAATATTAACTCGACTTTGTATTGTACATTGTACGGAATGGTCTATTTGAAGTTCAATTGTAATTGATACACATGATACAGGTAAATAGCACGTCAGCATTCATGATTGAGGTAAAAAAATATTATCACTCGCGAGAAAAATTCCATATTTTCACCGGATTTTTCGCAAAGAATTTACCATACATAATTTATGTAAATACTAGTAGATGGACGTACTGTTCAAGACCTGACAAAATAACTAGCGCAAGTGAAAGTTCAAATGTTCAAAACATGAAAACTCGCATTGTTTAAGATAGTCCGATATTACTCTGACGTCCAACGGCTGTTTTGCTGTATTGAATAATATGTCATTATTGTACAAGCATTTATGGGATTAAATAATTTGAATTTGAACAATTGAAATGGGAAAATATTTTGGATAAACGTTAGTACATCTGATCAACTGAAACCACACAAGAGAATCAGTAAAGAAAACTAACAATGTTACTAGATAGATAGATAGATAATTATGTACAGACAATATTTTGGGTCCCTTTATATTTTTTTGTTCGGTGCGAGCCGAGGCTCCATGTTGAAGGCCAAGAAGCGGATCCAGCCATTTTAAAAAGGAGTTGTTACTAACCCAGGACAAAGGGGGTACAAGTCAAATCGGCACCTGGTCAAATCGGCACCCATAGAAAAAGTCAATGGTTGTCTTATTGAAATTCATACCACATCTCCTTATTCTGGTTATCATACAGTATATATGTTATACCAATGTCCCAGGTTAGTGGGAGGGTTGGGATCTCGCTAACATGTTTAACCCGCCACATTATTTATGTATGTGCCTGTCCCAAGTCAGTAGCCTGTAATTCAGTGGTTGTCGTTTGTTTATGTGTTACATATTTGTTTTTCGTTCATTTTTTTAAATAAATTAGGCCGTTAGTTTTCTCGTTTGAATTGTTTTACATTGTCTTATCAGGGCCTTTTATAGCCGACTATGTGGTATGGGCTTTCCTCATTGTTGAAGGCCGTACGGTTACCTTAAATTGTTAATGTTTGTCATTTTGGTCTTTTGTGGATAGTTGTCTCATTGGCAATCATACCACATCTTCTTTTTTATATGTTATACAAGACTAAAATACCTACATGTAGCATTATCAAATGAATTATAACAATTGTTAATAGTTGTCAGACTTTAGTTATCAAAAAGCAGCTGCTGTACATATGTATAATCAAGATGTAGACATGATCACTGGTGTCAGATGTAAACAAGAGTGACTGTGCAAATGCTGAAATGTCATCTCTGCTTTGCCTACATGTATGAAGGTTTTACTACATGTACAAGTATCACATAAACTTTCAATTTTCATTAACCTTTGAAAATGAAGTTGCAGTCAAATTAACCATGCAAGACAGATGATGTACACCCTACAAACTGACATTCCATACCCATGATACCCAAAATTTAGTGATTTATACTGTCTGTGAAATAGACTTAACATTCTTAACATCCAAACCATGAAAACTAACTTATGAATATCCAATAATATGCCAAAAATAGTGATCCTATACATGTCATGCATGTACATGTAGTTTATACTGTAGCATCTGAGAAACATATAGATCAAACCACAAAAACTAAGCATTGTTCAATGAACCATGACATTTTCATTGGGGTCAAAGTCTGATGTAAGTCTTGCAATTAGACATACTCACCTTACACTCATTTCATAAACCAAATATAGTTGACCTACTTTTCCTACTGCTTGTAGTATTTTTAAACATGTGTGAGAAACAAACTTGACAAATTACATGTAACTGAAGTAACCTTAATCACTGATCCATGAAATGAAGTCAGGATCAGGCCAACCCTGCCTGACAGACACTGAGACATGTACACCTTTCAAGATACCATAACAATTAATCCAGTAACTCAATTAATATACATACGTTATACATTTAAGACTTCAAGTGTATTTCACTGACTGTTCAAATAGTAATATTTTTTTGTAAACAGTTACATCATAATGTACATGTAGTGTACCATGAAAACTAGGTGAAGTGCAATGAACAAATCAATAACAGAAACTTCATAACATTTTAAAGGAAGTATCCAGGCATTTCAGCTTCTAAAATGTATCTGGTGAAGCTTAAATACAAAACGGTACGCTGTAGCCACTGCCAGATTGTAATACATATTTCTTGGCTTGCATGCATGTACTTCAACTTTTGTTGCAGGAGGGATAATAAAATTATACTTTAATGTACATGCATGGTTTATTTGTTTCAAAAACCATGAACACTTGGCCACTAACATGACTAATCATGCTAATTAAGATTTTTATTTAATTCTAATTCAGACTTTAAAAATTTAAGTACAGCAAGCAGTCATTTGACTCTAAACAATTGACACGGACTGCACGAGAACATAGTTGGTTAAGATCTTTTTACACACCCTGGACATGCTGGCGGTAGTTAACAATTGCAATGCCAACATAAACTTCAGATGTGATATACATGTACTGTTTTGTTAATTTCACTGAAACTAGAAATTCACATTATCCATATTGTTATTATATTAAAATGACTGATTATCCACTAATTAAAAGTATTCATGAATTCAGATATGATGCACTATTATTAGTAGTATTCACTGAAACTATGCATTTTCATTATTCCAAATTGCTATTTCAAATGAATAGTTATCCTGGGTATTCATGGAATTCAGAAATAATGTACATGTATGATTGCACTATTAATATTCACTGCAACTACGAAATTTTGTTATTCCAAATTCACAATTGATCATGATAATCCAAGGTAATTAGTCCTCCAGTAATGTGGTCCTCCTTTAATACAATTTGTAATTTTCCTATTTGTACAAGGCACAATTTTCTTCTTGTCCAATTAAATCAGAACATCACATTATCATCATGGAATAATGCTGCACGCCATATTCATAATTTCCAAAAACAATAGATAACTAGCATTAAATAATGAATTAATCCATTGTTTCACAATTTGCAGCTATACAGCGACTCAGTGACATCTACATTTTCTATGCATCAAAGTGCACATGTACTAGCAGGTGTCATATTCTATTAAAGTGGGAATCATGGTCAAACCAATACATATTCAGTATGATTCTACAAAATAAAATATACATTTAGACTCAAGTACAGTAAATGTTTAACTAATAATAAATATATAATACTACATGTATATACATTGTGCAATAATAAGAAAGTTAATTACAATAACTGTATTTACCTAGATAAAACTAGCACTTCTCATTTGATTGACCAAAAAATTCTAGCACTAATACAATTCTATTTTCAAGTCCCTATTAACAAGAAAAATAAATCTTTTAAGGGGGTCTAAATTCTATATAGTGTTGTCTTTTTTCCTGCATTAATGATTTGTTAAGTGTGATTGTGTACTTTCATTGAAGGGTTACTGTCTCATTGAGGCTCACACCATACTGTTTTTCATCAATTCTTTAAAGTCAGACGTCATGGACATAGTTATTCCTCTCTAAAACACAACAGGTTATTTCTTTTGTTTATTTTAATTATGTTTATGATTTAATATGAAATATATTGATACTACAAACATGACAAAGAAAAGTTTAAGGAACGAAAAAATTAAATAAATAAATGCCCTGTTACTATATACATGTAGATGATATTGACTTTACCTTTGTCCAGTGCATATAATGAATAAACCTTTGTGATGTAAAAATATTGTTCCAAGACTTAACCATTCCAGTTAATGTTTTAAATCCTTGAGTTTAATAATTTTTACATCTTTTGTGTTACCCTGAATACTTTTTACTTATTCATTTGTTATAACAGCTTGCATTAAATAATGCTTTGCAGCTCACTTTTTTATTTAATTTAGTTATTTATCCAATTTTATTTTAATAAATCAATATTCTGATTACTTTTAAAATTTGCATTTTAATATCCAAAATAATATATATATCCTGCTGTTTCATATTTTTCTTAAATTATAATTTGTTTTGAAAAAGTTATCAAAATTTTGAAGAGGACAATTTTAATCATGATAATTTGTGAACATTATGATAAAATTGTATCATTATACCAATGACAGATTAAATATCATCATCCCCCACGGCAATAAACTATTGTGTCTTAATTTGTATATTAGCTAGATCATGTATATAAGAATTTCTGATTATTACCTATTGCATATCCAGTGTTAACATCCTGATTATTACCTATTTTAATGTCACATTTGCATGGTCATATTCAGTAAATACAAATATTTTAATTGTTAATTTTGAATTTGAATTAAAAAAAAATTGTTTTAGACTAAATTAGTAGATACAACACATACAATGCAAATATACATACACAGTAAATTTTATGAGAACTTACTGGATAATACTATATCTATAAAAAATATTTTGAGCTTCATAAAATACTTTAAAAAAGTTTATGCCATGTTAACATAAAAAAAATGCATACAGATAGATTTTTTTGTTATGTTTTCCTGGTCAACATATTGAATGTTTACATAAAATAATTATCATAATTATGTAAAAAATGCAAAAAATCTGCAGTCGTATGTGAATGCACATGATCAAAGGAGATGTGGGATATATCAATGATGCATCAACCCAACAGTTTAATAGGCAACAATAAAGTAACCAAAACACAATTGAATGCGTGTCGAAAAATATATATGACTTATGATTAGAAGGTCCTTAATCATTGCGGAATAAATATAATGACCATTGAATGTTACTACTTGTAAGTTAGATTATAACATGTATGGCACAAATGAATTTTGAAAAACAATGCTAACAGGGCACAATTTATATAAAAATTTCACATGAAAATATATAGTTTGGGTTCAAAGTATTAACAAATTATAGTGATTTAATATAAATTCTATGTTAAATCTAAAAAGAATAAAATTATGATGCTAGCTTTGCTCTTTTAATATGTGTTTTTTAAACAATGTAGTACATGATAAAACAATTATATATTACTAATTGAATTAGCACAATTTGTTTAATCAACTGTGTTTAAATGGCAACTGTTTATGACTCTGTGCCTTGTTTCAGGAACATTAATTTAATAATATTGTTTTATTTTGATGATTAATGCTATTTTAAACCATTTTTTAAATATTTATTCACTTTCAATGCCTGGCATATGCATGCTATTATCAAATATATTAATGTTTTGTTGTCCATGATTTGATAATTATTTAAAATCTAAATTAAAATGGACACTTGCTAAATAAGTCACTATTTAATCTTAAAGTTAATAATTTTCTTAACATTTTATGATCAAATCATATGTGTTTGTACTATGCATGTTTTTTTTATCGAAATCGTGACGTCACAATGCATTCTAAATAGAACAAAAACTATCAGCTGATAAAGCAAAACTAGGGAAATACTAGTATTCCAGCATAAGCATGATAAGAAACACATTTATATGGATACGTACATGTAAAGATCGGTTGGTTGTTGGTTATAAAATGTCCAGTGACAAGTATTTCATGCAAATTTATGACCCGAGTTAGCAATACATTAACATACAATATGTACACTACATGATGTATAGGTCAGCATGGTCAGTGGCAGATCCAGAACTTTTCATAAGGGACAGGGCCCCTGACTGCCCTTAGGGGCACGGATCCAGTCATGCTTGAGTGATTCCCTATATAATCGACCAAATTATTCCCACAAAAAAGGGGAAGATAAAGAGTAACCTTTTATGTATTCCACTCAGGGTGATGTATGCAAAATAATTAAGTAGGTATGCCAGGTGACGCCATTTTTCATTCGGACGGACGTAATTTTTTATCTTGTGACATTTTCCACTGAAGGATTTTGCTGTTCTGGTTAAAGACAGAAATTTAATAATAGAATAACTTTGAAGAGTACGATTTCCTCTTTTAAATCACCCTATATAAAGATATTTGCAGTTGTAAATCTTTTTTGTCATTGGTATCGATTTGGAGTATAACGTTGTTTGTAAATCGGAACGCCGTCAGGAACGTTATTTACATTTTTCGAAAATTGACATTCGAAGTTTGCATACAAATCTGATTGTGAGCGGGTTAAAATATATATTTGATCCCGGGCTCAAATGAAAGAAAAAAATGTTTAGATTTTAATAAATATATGGAACATTTTTTACAGTGAATATTTGTTCCCGAAAAAATTGAAAAAAAAAGATATTTAACATTTTTTTACAGTTCCCGAAGTCCGATTTTAACAAAAAATACATCGGGAGCAAGCTCCAAATTTTAGCTATCACGTGTGCAAGGCATGATCGACCTTGTCCTTTGGGCTCAGCATCAGAATCAGCCTTAAAATCCGATGCTTATCGAAATTGATGCTGTAACGTCACTTCCTTGTTACCAAGACGTTATTGTAAACAATCATGGCGACAGTAGTTGATAGAGACGAAATACAAGCAATATTATCAAAAACATGGAACGGAGGTAAGTGAAATAATATCTAAAAATGATAAGTAATATTTGATATATATATAGCTGAAGTTTTAAGTACTTTTATTTATCTTTTAATGTTAATAATTTCATCTGCAAAAAGGTAAACATGGATTTTTTTTTCAATTGTCAAAATTCAAATATCATATGGAAGTTTTTATTATTTTTGAAGAACCACATATGCTATGGTTTATTGATGTGAATATTAGTAAATAATTATGTGTATAGCCCATGCCCTCAATATTTTGTATAGCAATTTGCATGCACCCTCCCTTGGCCTGGGATTTAGGGTGGGGGGATGAATGATACAGGTTCATTTCAAAACATGCAAAGAAATTTGCGTTGTTTGAAATAGCCATGCTACCGGAGGGGCAGACCTCCGGAAGCGGGGAACCTATGCCCAAATTTTCTAAATAACCTTTTTTTCTTGCACAAATTCTACAAATGTAGTCCAATTAATTATGACGTCTGGCAAGGCTATTGTATTTTTTTCTGGGACGCCTTTGTAAAAGGCGTCCCAGAAAAAAATTGAAATAGCCTTGCCAGACGTCATAATTATTTGGACTACTACAAATGAAGATAGAAGTCAATGAAGATCAATTTATAAATTTTTAATGCATCCCAGAAAAAAATTAAAATAGCCATGCCAGATGTCATAATTATTTGGACTACTGCAAATGAAGATTGAAGTCAATGAAGATCAATTTATAAATTTTCCAAATATTCAGTAACTTGTTTTCTTTTCTTTCTCTTTTATATATATATATATATATATATATATATATATTTTTTTTTTTTTTCAGCTATGTCAACAGCAGCAATTACAGCAGAATTTTTCACAATGATGTATGAGGAAGCATGTCAAAATTCAGCCCCATATAAACATATTGAAGAATCATTAAAGTTTTATTGTCCGGATTTTGAAGTCCCTAAAAAATGGAGCAACATAACACGATACGCCTCAAGTCAGATGAAAAAGGGTCACTGCCATACTAAAATTTTTGACAACGAACAGAAAAACAGAATTTCAATAGGATATTATTGTAACAAAATTGGATTGACCAAAGATGGTTTGAACGGTTCTATAAACTCTAATGATCTCAATCTCAGTGTTGGGGCATTTAGAGAAATGTGTCTATTTAAAAATTCAGATGGAAGATCATGGAAAGATGTTAAAGATTGGCTTTTATTATTTAAATTTACAAATATTAGCCTGCAGAAAATTTGTTACTGTTATAAAAAAATTCAGAAAAAATTTACAGAATTATCAAAAGAAGGTAACAAATGTCATGCTGAAGAATTATTGTCAACAGATTTAGCCAGCTACCTTAACAAGACTGTAAATAATAAACAGAGTAAACAGTGCAATAGAGAGTACCAGTGCCACAGGAAAACTGAAAAGAAACTTTTGATACAAAACATAAAACTACAGAAAGAAGTAATTGCGTATAATAAAGAGAACGATATATTAAATGACTTACTACATGAAGACAGAACAAAAACAAAACAATTAACGAGAAAACTACTCAGAATTAAATGTAATCAAAAGGAAAATAGAATTCTAAAACAAAAACTCACAGATTCAAACAAAAAATTGAAATCAATTAAACATGAAAATTTTTATAAAAGAATCAAAAGAAGAGAATCAAAATTTCAAAGAAAAGAAAATAAAGTTTTTAAAAAGTTAGAATTTGTAAGAGAGAAAAATGATAATATGAAAGTTGCAAAAAGGAACTTAGAAGAAAAAATTAATAAACTAGAAAATTCAAAAAAAGAAACTGTTAAAGATCTTAAACACAAGCTGCATTGTAAGGCAAACGAGATATGTTATTTAAGATCCGCTTATAAAAGAAAGACAGATGAACTACAAAAACAGAAAGTTGACTATGAAAACCAGAAACAAAAGAATATTACTTTAAACAAGCAAAATATAGAGTTACTGCAACTTAATCAGGAGAATGAAAAAAGTATTGAAACAAAAACAGAAAAAGGAAGGTACACAGATGATATGCGGACATGTATACTTGAACTGGCTAGTTTAGAAATTCCGTGCAACAAAGTTTCAGCTGTAGTTAATTCTGTTGGGAAAAATTTATTTAATGTTGAAATAAATGCTCCTTCAAAAACCACTGTTCAAAACATTATATCAGAAGGTAATGTTATATCACATCAGCATGTAGCCCATGAGCTGGCACAATCTAAACACTGGGGAGCATTTTCTGATGGAACATCAAGAGACGGAAAAAAAATTGTTGATATAGGGGTCCACACTGAAAAACAAACTTATTGTCTTGGGTACATTCCCGTTGCAGTTGAAAATGCAGAAACATTGTCAAATGTTGTTCAAAATACAATAACAGAAACTGCAAAGCTTGTAAATTCTGATCCTACAAATGAAAATCAATGTACTGAAAATAAAAATCGTTTATTGAAATCATTTACTACTGTTATGTCTGACAGATCTTCTGTAATGAAAAAGACAAATATTTTATTAGACGAGTGGAGAAAACAGGTCTTAGAGCAAAGTGGTTTACAGAGAGATGAGATAAAAAAATTAGACTTCTTATATTGCTCGGCTCATGTGCTCCTTGGTTTTCATTCTGAAATGGAAAAACAAGTAAAAATTTTTGAACGTCAGATAGGAAGAATCGGTAGGGATTCAAACCCTGTTTTTAAAAACTACAGGCAGAATAGTGAACCCGCAGCTTTTCGTGCAATAAGGACCGTTAGCGAATGCTTAGGGCCGAATGGTGATGCTAAAAATGGTGCTAGACAACAATGGTTAGCATACTGTAAAATGTTGAACAAAAAGTCCCATATCAATTCATATAGGTCAAACAGGTTTAATAATTTGTATGATGGAGCGAATTATGTTCTCATTCATAAGAATGATATTATTGATTTTTTGAATAACCATATCTGTGATCCTAATTTAAAACTTAAATCAGTTTTATGCGATTTAAGTTGTGAAAAAGTGTATACTCATATAGTGTGCTTAGCTGCAATAGGTCGTTATGTTACAAGTCCATTTTGGAATTTGGTCAACAGTAATGAACATTATTTAGATTTATATAAATTTTTTAATCCATTATATAAACGAATGAAATCATGGACCGAAAACTGCAATATTATTTTTGATGGAGAAATAGATCCAATATTTTTAAAATATCCTCATAAAATTGACGATTCTTATAATATTTTACTACAAGAATTAAAAAAAGTGAAAGATACAGGTACAGAAATATTTTGTATTATGTGTACAAGTATAACTAGAGTGATGGAGAGACAGCTTGCAGATTTTTTGTCTGAAGGTATTTACAGTAAGGAAGCTTCTGAGGAAGATAAAAAAAATATTGCTCATGCAAAAATAACAAATATACCTGCTGAAAATTTATTTGGCGACTTAGATTATGCTATCAAAAGGAAACACAATGCTTCTGTCTTCCATCACTCTAGCATTGTTATGCTTAAAAGAAACAAAACAGTGCATTGGTTAAAAAAAAAACCTGATCATGTGAAGTGTAAAATAATGGCCATTGGTCGAAAATATGCCAATTTGTGTAAAAATAAGGCAAACAAATTAGAACAAGAAGTAAGTAAAAAAAGACAGAATATATTAAGAGATAATAAACAGAAAAAAATACTCAAGCAGAGAAAAACTGAATCAGAATTAAGGAGGATAGAAAATTCAATAAAAGCAATGGGTGGTATTGTTAAAAGATCAAGAGATATTGAACATTTATTACAAATTTCAAAAAATCTGAAAGAAAAAAAATTAAAATTGAGAGATCAGCTTCTGTACACTAAACATTTCATGAATAAGGAAATAGATAAAAAATCTTTTTACATATCATCAAATACTGTTTTTAATTTTAAACAAACATTAATTAATGTATTGGAGCTTGATAAGGAAAAAGAGGTAGCAATAGGAACATGGGTTGCTGTTGCATATCAAAATGGTTGGTTTCCTGGTGAGGTTACCGAAATTTTGTCAAACGAAGCATTGATGTATAGAGTTAATTTCATGAAACCAAAGCGATTGAATTCAAATGCATTTGTCTGGCCTAGTCCAGTTGATAGTAAAGTTATAGATTCTAAATTTGTTTTTTATTCACATTTTGATATTGTACCTACTGCTGGTTTGAGATATTTTCTAATAGCAGATTTTGAAGACATTGAAGACTTGTATAATGATTACAAGGAAGACTTTTTTTAAGGATTTATGTACCCTTGTGTTGATTCAATGCTAAACATATGGAAATTTCATAAAAAATCCACAGCCTTCATCCTTGTTTTGTCATATTTGGCAATTTGATGACCGATAGATATAGGATTATTGCATGCAGTGCTAGCACTGATTTCCTTAAAACAAGTTTATTAATGTAGTTATTGGTTAGAACAAATAAAAATATGGACCAAATCAAGTACACCTTTTAGGGTGCGCTCGACTTTAGTTACTCTGCACGAGTTATTTTGGAATTTACAGGTTGGTTAGAACTTTTTGTAAAAAATAAACACTAGCACATCATTGAAAAGCAAGTGAGTAATCTATGTTTCAAATTTTATAACAAAAATCTCTTTATTAAAGGCTGTGGATTTTCTATAAAAATCTTGGTTTATTTGCCACAAAGTACTCTTTTTCTATTAAATGCAATGCAACAGTAAATAATAATGCTTTGCATCAAGTTTCCCACTAGTATATTTTCAAAATGGCCTGTCTCTATTATTCATTATATCTGTAGTTTTGATACAATTGATGTTTTAAAAAATCGTACAAAAATGGCTACAGAAGGGTACATAAACCTTAACTTGGCCAGCAACGGGTAATTTGATGTTGAGCCTCTAGTTAAATTCTTACGATACAAGATCTTTTTCATTATTGATGTTGTTTTTGTTGTGTTTTTTTATTTAAATTTAACTATGAATATTTATAATTGTTGTCATTTACAAAAAAATTATTTACAATTTGTTATTAAATATTGTTGCTAGCTTGTTTATCTTGAAATAAAAACTAGATTCAGACATTTATCATGTTTATTAATTATTTTAATCTCGTAAACTGAATGGTTGGAAATCATTATCATCTCTGTGTTTAAATTTAGTCTTTGTAACAACTGTTGTAATCTGCAATGCTTCAGTTTGGTAAGGTAATGAACTTCTTGAAAATTGAGGTCATGTGTCAAAAATTCTGAGCATGTAATGTGTATCAAACAGTGCTACCTACAAAAGCAAAAGAAAATATTCAACATAATTTGGGGTTACACATATGGTTAAGAGTAACAAAACATTATATTTTAGAATGTCTTTTTGATGTGACATGTCTTAGAACCAATATTTCCCCGTTTTGAGGTGAAGCAGTATACTATTACTTTTTGGGAGATGTAAATTTAGTGGATGTAGTCATCTTTCAGGCGTTTTTTGGTTATCAAGGGTACTTTACATGCCTTTCCAACAAGATACATCAAATTTGAGGTGTTCACTTGAAGGAATATGCCCAATAAACCATAGATGCAAAATTTCAGGGCTATAGGAGCTATAAAAGTTGGTGTACGATAGAGAACTGTCCTCGCGCACAACATTTTTCATCAAAATCCTCACATTTTCTGTTGCCAAGGTAACAAAACTCATATTTCTGCTAATGCTACATTAATTTTGATAAGCTTATATGATCAGGCATCCCAAAATTACTCTAGGTACCAATTTGTAGGGATGTAGCAGTTATAATAAGTGTTCATATCCAGTTAAGGTGAATTTGACATTCGACTTAGTCATTTTTCTGAAGCGGACATATTTTTCGCAGTGCTGGAAAGCAATATTTGACTTCTAAAAAAATGAAAAAAATGCATCTCATGTGTATAAATGTTTCTATACTTAGACATTTGTGACAAAATAAGAGGAATACCAATTATGAGAGGTGAGGGAATTCAAATAGAGAAGATACGAGACCTTGGAAATTGATATTTTACCAATTTAGCTATATTTCCGTCATAAGGACTTTAAAAGTTGCCAATTTATAGAAATTAAAATTGCCGTAACTTTTGAATGGAAGAAGATATCCAGAAAATTTAACCACCAAAATTCTTGTTTTTTCATGACCTTTCATATGAGATCATGTATTTGCACAAACAAATACTCTTATTTTTTCACCTGGCATACCTAAATTAAGGGAATAAATGACATACACATGATAATAGGGGGTGGGGGGACGGTGTCCTTCATGACTTTCAATGATTTATTATGAAGCACAACTTTAACATTGAAGCTTAAAGGTGGCTCAAAGCTTATATTTTCCCTGGAACATGCAACTATGCACGAGTGTGGTAATATAGAACGTCGATTCATAGCTATATATCACGGGGGGTCAACTTCCTATTATTGGGTATACGGGGATGTGCCAAAAATATGGGTCATAATTTTGCGAGATTTTATATAAAAATGACCCTCCTTTTTAATGACATCCTATATTAAAATGCATTTACGTTTGATAACTATATATTGATTCGGGGTATGATCTACATATCATATATAAATATGCTATTGAGAATCATACATTATTAATGGTCAATTATTACATTAAATTAAATCAATTCATTTGAAAGTTCACCTTTCAAACAAAGTGCATTCAAATAAGTTCCCAAATGAACCCCGGTGAGTAGAGTACTTATATAAGCAGTGCTTATATAAGCATGGCTCATATTTTAAATATTATATATAAGTATAGGTCATTCTTTCTTAAATATTTATATAACTATAGGTACTGAATTTCAATGAATGTTATATTAAAATGGGTACGTTTTTTGAGGCAAAAATGGCACACCCCTACCAAGAAAATATCGAAGTTACCCCCCCGTGCTATATATAGCCTATCGGAGTATCTCAATATAGATTCCGTAGGATCAGTGGCGGATCCAGCCATTCTAAAAAGAGGGGGGTCCAACCCAGAACGAAACAGGGGGAGGGGGGGTCCAACTATATATCCCCATTTAAATGCATTGAGCGGCCAAAACAAAGGAGGTTCGAACCCTTGGAATCCCCCCCCCCCTTTTGGATCCGTCAATGAGAACACATTGTAAGGTCTGTAAGCCGACAAATGTGCACATTTTCCCTTCAAAATTATGAATCCATGATTATTCGATAGACATGCTTTAAAATATTGATAATTTCTACTCACCGATTGTATTTTCCAGCTCAGATTATTGAACATGTGGTCTAACATCTGTATGTTACCTGTGTAAAAATAAAGTTTGCCGACCTGAGGTCCCGGTTTTTTTGTTTTTTTGCCGACAAAAAATTAAAGTGGATAAATCGTTTACGGTGAAGAATTGTTTTCCGTTTTTAATGAAACTTGACAGATTTTACTAATTATTTTTTTAATCATCAGAAATGTCCCTCTTGGTGTAATTCGAATTAAAACGGGTTTATTATGCTGTACAATATTGGTAACTTAGTCATAATCTTTAAATTTATTTCAGGTACACCCTTGTTGTACATTTTTCAATTGCGCAGAATTTATCAAATATGAATTTGAATGAATCCATTATCATCTTCTCATTCTTCTGCAATAATATTAAAACTCTATTTTAAACGAAAGCTTCTGGTTTTTAAAACCAGTTATGAACGAAAATGTTATAAAACAGATATTATAAAATAAAAAGTAAGGATATCAAAAGGATTATTTAAAGTCAAACGCACATGACTGTCAAAAATGAACAGACAATGAGCACTACGGCAATAAATGGAAAACGACAAAAGACAAACAACGATCGCAAAATAAGTGAATAAACAGCAAAACAAGTTTACAATCGCACGATAGACGAAAAAAGTATAAGTAATGGACTATTTCACAACAAAATCAAATCTTGAGAGCCGGGTGAGACGTGATTTTTTTTTTACACTGATGGACTACCGTTACGCTAAAATATTTGTATTAAAACATTTACCGACTGTATCAACCTATGAAGTGTTTGTTTTAAACATTTAACGACTGTGTCAACCTTTTATAAGTTGTAATAAACATTTAATGACTGTGCCAACCTTTAGAAAGTTGTAACAAACATTTAACGACTGTCCCAACTCTAAAAACGTTGTGACAAATATTTTTTGACTGCATCAACGTCTGAAAAGTTGACACAAACAAATTTTAACTGTCCCAACTATTAAAAGGTTGGGACGGACATTATGCAACTGCCACAACTATTAGAAAGACTGTAATAAATAGATTTTGACTGTGACAACACCGTAAACCACTGCAACAGTTCTGAAATGACTGATGGTAGCATTTTTTGACTTTCACAACCCGTAGAAAAGTTGGGACAGACATAAATGAACTGTTGCAACGAAATATGACAGAGTTGACAGTCATTACTTGTCTTTTACAGACTAAGCCAGTCGTACAACGACTGTTACTGGTATGGACAGTTGTTTTTTCGTCCAGTAGTGAAAATTGCCATCATGTCCATCTTAAATTGATATTTCATATGGCACGCGGGAACCACATTAATGAGATAATCACAGATTATCGGCGACAATGATAGATTATCGGTCGACCATTATAGATGTACGGCGTAAAGTATACTTTACGGTTGTAAATGCATTTACGAAATTATCGTCGACAATCTATCATTATCTATCATAAATGCATTAACGATCGACAATCTATGATAGATGAAAGCGAGAACCACATTATTGGATAAGAACAGTTTAACGGCGATTCGTAAATACAAAATACGCCTTGTTTTCAGTAGCAATTCATATGTACCCAATCACAATGCGTTATCGTCCATGCTAATTAATTCCGACCAATCATATCCATCGATACAAATGACAACACAATTCGGCCGCCATTTACAAACAAACTGCGGGTACCCACAAACTGCAAAATGGATCGTCTAGCTCGTTCTCATCAACCATCAATTGACAGTGTGTTAGAGCGCGTCTCAACAGTCCTTCTTCAAACACAAAGAAAAGCTCAATGTGGGACACTAGATGCTGCCAGCACAGATAAAGAGCTTTCAGAATTAATAACAAATCTATCACGAATAGAAGGTAGGCCACGTACATTTGCTTATCTGTACAGTCTTTATTAACAATGTAATACAGTTTTTTGAAAATTAATAGATCTACGAAATAAAACTACAAAATACAGCATCCAGGTTTAAATGTACAGTATCTGGCCAAAAGTATTGAATAAAGTATTCATCACCTACATTTTTTGGCTATATAATTCATATAAAAACACAATTTCCTCAAAAAATATTTTGGGAGCATTTATGGTTGGATTCTTATCAACAAGGTCTCAAAAGACGTAGAATTGTTTACAGTATATTTATAGGTAATAGTTTTGTGTTCAGGCGTTTTTGTTTTTCTCTTGATGTGAATACATACAATACATTTTTATGAGTTAATTTGGTTGAATATATATAACGGATTTCTGAACAGCAATGAACAGAAAATAATAAATTTAATTATGTCATTATGTTTAAATTGAGAAAAAAGAAAATGATCCACAAAAATAATATATAAACAAAATAAACCTGTGACAATTCTGCTTCTAATGGTACCAAGGAATTCCGTACGAATATTTTTTTGAAAAAAATGTAAATTTATATACAATCAAGGATTTGTATAGTACAAATACAAATCCTTGATACAATTTATATCGAAAAATCTCAAGTGACGAATACTTATGACCACACTCTATACATTTTTGAGTTTTACATCTACATCGTTGAAATGAAAAGGGTCTAAGACCCATCTGACACACAAGTTCTTATTTGGTCATTCAATATGGTGCAAATTAAAAAACATATATATTTAAATGTGAAAATAAAATCAAATGTTTGTTGCATGTCTACTCTGAGTTGGATCATATACATTTGTAATGATTTCACATTCTGGTGACATTTAATCATGTTAAGAAATGCCTGAAACAGGTCAGAACTCTAAGATTTCCTGAAGTCAGAATATATTTCAAAGTACATTATGTAATTTCTAAAACACAAGGACTAGGCCTTGATAACCTAACCAATTGACTCAATGAACTACAATGCAAACTACGAGTTTACTACACTGGAAAACTGTCAACATATATTGTCTGGGACTCTCAAATTAAATGTTTTTGGTCTGCACATATGATAATGTGACATAATCTTCAATTTGCATGCGAAGATTAATAATGTATATTGCTATACTGGCTGCACAGGTCAACTTTCTTTTTTTGCCTTGTATAAGAAGTTAACAAGTTTTTTTCCAAATGTAATACTCTTTAGTCAATTAAATTCTCTAGATCATAGTGTTAACATTGTCAGACAAAAATTAAAAAGGCCTTGTCATGGGTTGTGCAGTTTTGATGAAATGCTATGGATGATAGACAATTTTAGCAATGAGAAAAACTGATACTGTATAATCAGCTATAAATGGCCTCGATTGGTGATAATACATTGTTTTGAAGAAACAAATTAGTAAATGTGATACTTTTCCTTCACTAGCTGCCAAATTCTCATGTAAAACATTTATCCAAACTAAACTCTGCATTTTTATCAGGCTGCACTCAGCAAAGCATTTCATTTAGCTTATTGTGACAAAATTGAACCATATTGGCTGCATAATTTAAACAAATTTATTTAAAGTGGATTGGGAAACAAGTTTTGCAACTTATATTAATCCCTTTCCACTTTGTGGGTGCGAGTGCTGCCTTGTAGCAGCATTAGCCTACTCTTTTTCGAAATCTACAAGGGTGTCTTTAACGTGCAAGAGATATGGCTCTCTTAACACAGGTCAGCCCTTTATCATCCCCTTCCGACGAACTATCATCCTTTCCTAAAGACCATACTGGCTGCTGCTTAAAGTGAATTATTATTGAACCAGTTGCTTTTCATTAGTTAGGGTGGTAATGGGGTAACCTAGGTAAACCTAAATTGCTTCATAATCATACCTAAATAATCAGAGGACATAAGTATGCTAATTTAAGTATATCCTTACAAGGAAGTGTTCCCGACCTGTGAAACTTCTGTTTGTTATTAGGAATTGTTGGCTAAACATGCTAAACCTATTGATATTTTCAAATATATATCTTGCATACATGTATTTTTGATTTCCAAAAAATATATCTACAAATCACATTTTTTTCCTTTATCATTTATATTACATGTTTTCTTTTTTAACTTTCAGGCAGTGGGACCAACATTCCAGAAGATTTGATAAAAAAGTCAATACAGTCAATAAATGATCTAAAGCAGAATCTTCCAAATCTGATACCAGAACAAGACCTTATTAACAGATATGGTAAGTAAATTATGAGTATAGTGTTGATATTTTTAATCAAACATTGCATAAAATAATTTGTTTTAAGCTTACCTGACCTGAAAGGACAAGTGAGCTTTTCTAATCACTCATCCGTCATTGTCGTCTGTTTACTTTTACAAAAATCTTCTCCTCTGAAACCACCAGACTACTGGGCCAAAAGTAAACCAAACTTGGCCAAAATCATCACTAGGGTATTTAATCTAAAAAATGTGTACAATGACCCCGTCTGCCAACCAAGATGGCCACCATGGCTAATAATAAAACATATCCATGGGTAAAATGCAGTTTTTGGCTTAAATCTCTGAAACTAAATTTAAAGCATTTAGAGCAAATCTGACAGTGGCAAAAATGTTCATCAGGTTAAATACTATCATATGACCCCATATAGAGTTAATGCCCTTTACAGTCATTTTTTTTTCACAATTTTTTTCTACATTTTTGTAAACTACGGAGACAAATTTATCCCAACTTGTCCATAATCACCATAAGCATGATTAGGTATCTAGTTTTAAAAAAAAAGTCAGATGACCCTACCTTACTTCCAACATGGCAGACAAGAACATAGATAAAAGACAAAACAATTATGGTCTATATATATACTATCAGACTTAAAAATGAAACAATCTGACAGTTAACAAATGGTTAAATTGTTATAAATGTGTGCAAGAATAACAGACATGACTGGGACATGATTGGCTGATATAGTTCTGCAAATACTTAGATTTAAAATATAAAAAAAGACACATTTTTATCTTAAAATGTTTGACCAATCATCATGATTATGATGATTATAGTCATATGTGGTCATTTCTGGTTCATCTAAGAACCCGTTTTTTTTCAATCTTGTAATTAGGGAGATGCCTAGTGGTGATAACCATAAAGTCATGTCTGTCCATCCGTAACAAATATTGTCCACCCTATGAAGCGAACTGTTATTTATGATTTCAAAGTGTACATGTACATGTGTACTTGACATGTAGAGTGGGGTGCTCATTTTCGCCATATCTTTCCATGTTTTCTACAGTTCATGTTCAGGTCTATATGTTTTTTAAGTATACTGATATTTCTATATGAAGATAACTTCAAATGCAAAACATTCCTATGCTTGAAAACATGTTTGTTTGAAAATAATCATCCGTAAAGTTAGATGAAAGGGGATATGAAATTCCCTGATGTTTTGTCAATGGGGGACACATATTTGCCGTTTTTACACATCTATTTAAAACCAAATAACTGCAGCTTTATAGAATATTTATCAAATAAATTTTATTATAGATGAACAGCAAACATTTCAAAGGTGTAAAAAAACAGAACTTTAGGCCAATCAGTCAAAAAATTACTAAGAAAAAAATCCTGTTTTCATTCAGGAAATTGACCGAAAATCATTGTCCGTTTTTCGATCTTTTGCAGTAATTGCCGTAATTTTGTTTATGTTTAAAAAATAATCATATTTGTTATAAAATTATAATTTAGTGGCATATTTCTTCCATTTCAGTCATCCTTTGAAGTGTTTACACCTCAAAATCATAAAACGGCAAAATTGTGTCCCCGGCGAATATGGGCCCCCACTCTATACTTACCCACATCATAAACTGCTTCATAATGTACAACTTCCTCAGTCAAATGTCAAAATCAAAAACGTTTGTTGTAGTTGACAACCCCCATGTTCTATAGTAAAGATTGAGTCAGCTCTTCATCTTCAGAACATATTAATTTCAACTTTTATATGCGACATGTATACTTATAAAATATAACCAATACCTGAGGACGGACAAGAAATGCTGGAAAAGTTCCAAAGTGAAAGGTCAAGGTCAAAAACTTTGAAGGACATGGTGTATGTCTGCACACTTATATATATATATATATATATGTATATATATTCTTTCATTACCCTATATATATTTGGTTTTCAATTTAAGTATCGCTTACATAATATAAATGTACATGTACAAATAAAATTTTATTTTCTTCAGACCAGACAAATCCAAACCCTCATGGAAAAGGAAGACACCAGTTAGATATTGATGTAAATAAGCTTCAGCAATTGATGTCTTTGGGATTTACAGTGAAGAAGATTGCAGAAGATGGTTTGCTTGGCGGAAAAATTCATCCAAACACACTGTACAAGCTATTGAAGGAGCATGATCTTCAAGTAAGGTCATCATATAGTACCATTACTGATGATCAACTGGAAGAGAAAGTGGCAGAATACAACAGAGAACATCCAAATGCAGGTTTGTTTTAAAGGTTATTATTTTCTTCTTGCCAAAAAGCATATATTTTCAGTATTTTTAAAATATATCCAACTCTGTCATGTGCCATGTGTCTGTGACTGTTTTTAATATTTTTTAAAACACTTCTAAAAGTTTGAAGCCTGACAATAAGTTAAACATGCGTTTCACATACTTTCCAAAAGGTTAATTAATATATTTGTCACAAAAATTCTATATATCATGTATATATTTTGTTTGAAAGGATGTACTTTGGTGAAATATGAAAAATCTAAAACTGAGCTACATGACATCAAAAATTATAAACTATGATTGTGCTTTATTTGATTAAAATATATATAATCATGATAGTCATAAATGAAGGACATGAAGATGTTATCATATATACATGATATATGGTAATAAGATTTCAATTTTTACAGCCAATTTGGTTCAGTATTGTCAAAATAGCTAAGAAATATAGCTGATAAATTATCCACTTACCAGTGAAGAATTCAACCTTATTTAACCCCTAAGCTTGAGATGTGTAACAAGTGCATGCATTGGGAATTTTGATTATTAAAAGGAAATAGAGGTCAAAATATTGATTGAAATTGAAACAAATGTTAAACCATTTGATTGATGGAATGGATCCTTAAAAGCTCATTTTTATATAGATAAAAATGATGATTAACATTTATTTAACCTATAATATGAGATATGAAAAACTCTATTGCACAAGCTTGCTATTTTTCCATGGAAAATAAAATTTGTTTTCTTTTGTATTCATAGGTGCCATGGAGGTCCATTCTTATCTGAAAACCCAAGGCATTTCCATACAACGTGACAGGTGCCGAGCAGTGTTAACTAGAGTAGATTCAGCAGGTGCGGCAAAAAGGTGGTCATGTACTATTCAGCGTAGACAGTATAAAGTTCCCACAGCAAATTCTATTTGGCATCTTGATACCCATCATTCTTTGGGCAGGTAAGATTACTTAAAAGATAGTCAACATGATACATGTGTTTTAATTGTTCTGGAGGTATATGTTTTAGACTCAAATTGATATCTTTCTCTTGTCATGCTTATCCAGTTATGTTTCTCAAATGGTGTACTAATCCAACATTATTATTGAATAAATGACAAAGAAAGTAACAATTATAGGTTTCCTCACAACCTTCAACAATGTGCATTGCCCTAACTGCATAGTCAGCTATACCAGTCCTCAAAATGATGAATGTCATGAATGTAAAACAATTTAAACGAGAAAAATGACAGATTAATTACTGAACAAAAAAATGAATAGAAAAAAATAGGTAATACACCAACAAAAGACGACCACTGAATATCTAGAGTCATTTCACACAAAAAGTATGACTTGTTCATGACTTAAGACCAATCTTAGTCCTAAGTTTTTTTGTGGGATCGAACTCTAGGCTCCTATTTGGGAGAGTCGCATACATACAGGCAGAACATTTTTTAGAGATCCCACTCCTCCCCCTAACCTGATGAATAAATATTCAGACAGATATTTGAGTCCCTGAGTACGAATACATTTTAAAAATGTACATATATATTGTTTTTATCCAGAAATTTACTCCTAACATTTGAAGCTTTAGTGATTAAAATCAAAATCATGCTCTCTAATTCTTTAAATAAATCAACATAGTGTAAACCTGGACTGCAAAGAGGGATCCAAAATGTTCCTGTACAGAAATAGAAATATCCACATTAGGCCATTCCAGTTAATTTCTGACAGGTGGGGATAGGTTGGGAGATTTTGTTTTATACGTATCAGAAAAAAACATCATGAAAAACTACCTACATGTATCAGATCTATAAATTATGACCTATCAGAAGAAGAGTTTATGTTCATATTGGGTGGATGGGCTTTCATGGGGAAAAAGACCTATCAGAATTGATTACTGCAAGGATTGTACCAAACAGGACATCTCTAGATAATGCATGATACATGTAAATGTATGCAACTGCCCACATTCCAAATTTAACGCACTCATAAGATCTGACATAGGCATTTTTGTAACCCCCAAGATTTAATTATTTACTGCTACAAGACCCTCGGAAGTTTTTATAAGTGTATGTGTCAGATGAAAAAACCCCAAATTTCACTCCCTAAGATGTATAATTTCACACCCCTCAGAAAGGACCATCAATCCCCCTTAAACAGACATTTACTGGAACGGCCCATTACCACTTGCTCAACATGGAAGCAGGGTAACAGGAGACTTTATTTGTACCAGTAGCAAAAATTAATTTGTACAATACAAGGCTAGCGCTGATTGCATGAAATTTGATTTTTAAAGGAAATTAATAAAAAAATCACGAAAATAAATTAGATCTTAGTTTCGTAAGATTAGAATACGAAGTTTATAAGAAATTCTTCAATATTACAATGGAATCATGAGTATTAAATCATTACAATGTTATAATCATAAGTAATCTAAAGTTATCATGATTATTCTAAAGAAAAGTAATCTTATGTAATCATGATTTCTCTGGTCATAAGCAAGCTATTTCTCACAGCTCAACTTGGATTTCCTCTTCCACCACTTTTAAAATGAACTCTTTCACTGTGGATCTCCGAAAAGGCTTGTCAGATTTTCTTAGGATTATATAATATGTTAGACTAACATGTCTAGGGGAGTCATCAATCTTTTGTTTGTGCATTGGGGTCTGTTAAGGGGTATTTTGAGGGGCAAAAAGAGGGGAGGGTTTTATTATAGAACCCTATAGATGGGATTTTATTTAAAACAAAATTTCAAATGACTATCTTAAAAACTGTAAGTGGTAAACACATACAGTCTTCAGAAAAGATCACAGGACAATAAAACAAATCAAATGAAATAGAGGGCGAGTCCCTGGGGGTCACCCCCACTCCCTTCAATTTGAGAATGTGCTAATATCTTGTAAACTATACATATCCCCACCCCTAAACCATTTATATATTCTTATACATAGGACAATAAAACAAATCAAATTAAATAAAAGGTAAGTCCCTGGGGGTCACCCCCACCCCTCTTGTTTGAAAACTTGTAAACGATCAATATCCTCGCTCCTAAACCATATATATTCTTGCACAGGACAATACAACAAATCAAATGAAAGAAATGGGAAGTCCCTAGGGGTCAACCCCACCCACTCTTATTTGAGAACTTGTAAACAGTCAAGATCCCCACCCCTCAACCATATATATTCTTGCAATGGAAATTTAAACAAATCAAAGGAAAACAAAGGAAAGTCTCTGGGGTTCACCCCAACCCTCTTGTTTAAAAACTTGTAAACTGTCCAGATCCCCACCCCTAAACCATATATATATTATTGTATGGGACAAATAAACAAATCAAATGAAATAAAAGGGAAGTCCCTGGGGGGTCATCCCCACCCCCTCTTGTTTGAGAACTTGTAAATGATTGAGATCGCCACCCCTAAACCATACATATTCTTGCATGGGACAATAAAACAAATCAAATTAAAAAAAAGGAAAGTCCCTTGTGTTCACCCCACCCCCTCTTGTTTGAAAACTTGTAAATGGTCGAGATCCCCACCCCTAAACCATATGTATTCTTGTATGGGACAATAAGACAAATCAAACCAAATATAGGGGGAGTCTATGGAGTCACCCCACACTCTTCTGTTAGAGAACTTGTAAATCGAAGAGATCTCTACCTCTATAACTTATATATTCTTGTATGTATGAGATAATAAAACAAATCTAATAAAATATGGGACCATGGGAATTGCTAATTATGGGTGCTTTGTTTGACTTAGTAACAGCATCCTGTTACAATTACTTCTTGTTTATTTAATTTTAGTTTATCATGGTTTATAATAAAGACTATAAAATCTTTTCTTTTCATCATTGTAGATGGGGAATTGTAGTTCATGGTGGAATTGATGGTCATTCCAGACTGATGCCTTTTCTACGAGCTTCGACATTCAACACAGCCAAGGCTGCAGCATGTTTTTTTGTACAAGGTGTGAACCAGTTTGGTTTACCAAGCAGAGTAAGAGCAGACCATGGAACAGAATATGTTGACATTGGCCGATTTATGATTGCTGTGAATGGAGTAGAAAGGGGTAGTTTCATCACTGGTCCATCTGTCCATAACCAGCGGATCGAGAGACAATGGAGGGATGTGTTTTGCAAAGTCCTTGACACATACTACAAACTGTTCTGTTTGATGGAGGAGCACAAACTGTTAAATATAACTAACAATGTACATAGATGGATCCTTCATTATGTTTTCCTGCCACGAATTGATTTGGCACTGAGAGAATGGACAGAAACTCATAACAATCATAAAGTGAGGACTGAACACAACCAGTCACCTAACATGATGTGGTTTCAATCTTTACTACTAAGTGATCCAGAAAAACACACAGGGGTCCGTAACATTGAACAACCTCCACAAGAAAGAATCCAGCAAACCATGCAGAACCTAAACATTGACTTTCAGGACGAACAATATTTACATCCAAGAGATCCATGTCCATTCTCTGTAGAAAGTTTAGCAAATCTTCACCAAAGTATAGATCTCAAACGCCATTCCCTATCACATGGTATGGATATATATGGGGAAGTTTTGCAGCTTGTCAGTAATCAAACCAATTGAATATCATTTAATGTACATTGAAATATTGCATGACATGTTATATACCCTTTTACCCTTTGGGCATGTTCAATAAGAGATGAAATTTTTTGTCATGACTGCCTTCATGGCCTTGTGTTATTACTTTTAGGATTTCATAATACACTGTAGAAAATTTCATTTTATTTTTGTTAAGTAGAGTGGTATTAACATGATAAAATAGAAACATTAAGCATTAAACATGTAATAGAAAATGCTATTTGAGTGAAATATTTGGATTTGTATGAAAATGTTTAAACAAGGCATTACATTTTCAGGTATTAAGTTGTCTCTATTATCTTTTGACTCTTGCCAGTTTTATGTAAATACTGTCCCTTTGGTATCTTTCGTCCCTCTTTCTAAGATGTATCAATTATCATATTTCAATCGATTTATTTATACTGCCCTTCATTTACTGCATGTTTCCCTATGAACAAAAAGATGCTACATGTATCTTGATTTAAAATAATCATGATAATGGAGGAGTGAAAACATGTGTATTTTAGTTTGGTAAAAGTTGTAAAAAAGTTTTGATGTAAGAGCATGAAAGCATCTATTTTTGAGGCGAATATTTTCATGTCTTAAATTTATATAATTATATTTTATTTTTCAAAATCAGAACATTTAGGAAAATTTATCACATTTATATCTTAATTACCATTTTTCATTTATTTAAAAAAAAATTAAATCAATATGTTTTTTAAATTACTCTTTTTCAAGTACAATACAAACCTTGTGCTATAGATCTTTCAGCAAGGTATTTATTATTATACATGTTTTTATCTCTCACATAGTTGTACATGTAATTTAAAATAAATCTTCCTCAATTTGTTTCTTCAGTATATTTATGTTTTTAGTTGCTAGTTTCATTAACAAAAATTAAATATTGACTCCATTATCATCTTGTGATTTATATTTAGTGATGTTCAATGTCCAATTTTAGTAATATCAAAATGTACTTTTGCAATTGTGATTTGGGTGTATATTTCTAGTGTCAATAACCTCATTTATGATTCGGCAAAGGATGATAGAGCCAAATTGTTTGATCCTTTAATAAAAATTATGATTTATTATATTGAGTGTCTTCTTATTTGTACATTACAATTATTGCATACACCAATATATTCAGTTCATGTTTGTATCTACATTTTGTAATTATATAAGAGACCTAATAAGGAAGACATGATGTTAACTAATGAAACATAGAAAGTATGTCAATGTCAGAATTATCAACCTTGCCAGCAAACAAGTTCATCATACAAACATTGATACAACTAATTACAAATATAAACATACAGCATCTGTGAATAAGACTTGACCAACCACAACGCATACATGCCACTCGTGACTGGCTAAAAACCAAATGCTTCAATACATGAAATAACAGAAGAACAAGAAAACACATGTCATATTGCTGTCGTGGTACTGGTACAGACATGTTTTTTTTTCTTCAGTAAAAAGTAGGTTAAAACTGGCAATTGTTGAGCCTACAACTGTTGTCACAGAAAGCTCGACATAGGGATACTGGTCCAGCAGCACCTTTGTTAGCTTGATTCTTAAAGCTTTATAATTTAGAAGGTGGAAGACCTGGATGCTTCATACTAAGTATAATGATGCCTTATGTTATATAGTTTCTATTTGTCACATGTCAATTGTCCTTGACCTCATATTCATGGTTGAGTGACTACTTGAAATAAAGGGTTGATTTTTTGGGGGAATGTTAATTTCTCTCTCATCATGAATAATAGTATTTGGCATGTGTGTACCTTGCAAGGTCCTCTTACCTATCACATAGTTTTAATTTGAACTTGACTAGTACCTCTCAGTGAACAAGGTTAAGTTTTGGTGGTAAAGTCCGTATTTAAGATACTATAAGCATATAGTAATAGGTCTAGTATATTCAGTGTATAGAAGGACCCTCAGGTGTTGATGTCCAACTGACAATTGTCATCTGAGCTTAACCTCATATTTATGGTACAGTGGTTAAAGTTTAGTTGTTGTGTTTTGGACTGTTTTTCTTATTCTGTAGAAAGTACACCACTAATTTATGGCTTTCTAATGTCAAATCCTTAATTTCAAGCAGACACAGATGTTTCATTTTAAATTCCAATAAAGTGACATTCACTGCATGTCAAAGCTACACTTTATGGTGTCTTGCACTGAAAATATCTACATACTGTTAATGGCATATAAGAGAAAACTTGGTTAGTTAACAGAACTTCAGATGTACCAAAACAGGTACTTCAGATCCAACAAACAGGCAAAATGTACCCTCTATTTAAATTTGGTGCATTTTTTCAATTATCCAAAATTATAGGTCATCAACTGTTCTACACTGATCACCAGTCATTCAGCTTTCATTTGATACCAAAAATACATATACATATATATATATTCTACATATTTAGATAGCTACATTCATGTGTAGTCACTATTTTGTGTTAAATGTGTACTACTTCCTTGGTATGTGCTTTTGAGTAGGGCTTGAGCTAGTGGTGTTACACAGTGGTGTATGCAATGTCTACTATATTTGGTGTATGGAATGTTTTTTTATCAAATACTATATATATGCCAAAGGTCAACTTTATTTGGTGTTTGAAAATTGTTATGGTGAACATGTCACTCATGCAGGTTTTATTTGACCTTGACCTCATTGCTAAGTGGTAAGTTTTTTGTGCTTTTGGTCTCATTTTTATTTTAAACTAGAAGCAATAGGTCAACTACATTTGTTGTGTGGAGGAATTTTAAGGTGTACATCTCTGTCAGGCGTGGTTCATCAGACCTTGAATTTATGTGATTTTGTCAATTATGAAATTGTTGCGTGATTTTCTAATTGTGATTTTTTTTATTTGAGACTTCAATGCGATGTTTTTTTTTTATATGATTTGGAGAAAAATCCTGTTTAATTCATATAAAATATTTGAAAATGCGTGTTTAAATTCTTGTGTCATTTTCATTTTCTGCAATAATAAAAACCTCACAATAATTTCTTAATTTGCGTTAGTCGTAGTATAAAAGCTTGATATTTAGGTCTATCAACATAATTCCAATGATAAGTAAAGAATGCGAGACATTTCAGCGTGTGCACTCTTGTATAATTAAGATGTATAATACTGTAAGCTATCCCGAAAGTTTCATGTCCTATACTGGGCAGTTTACACGAGAACACTCATAAAATGCATTTTCTGCTTACACGAGAACACTCATAAAATGCGTTTTCTGCCTTCATGAGAACACTCATAAAATGCATTTTCTGCCTTCATGAGAACACTCATAAAATGCATTTTCTGCTAACACGAGAACACTCATAAAAAGCATTTTTTGCTTCCCTGGGCATGCATATGTGTAAAACTATGTCAGTCATGGTGTTTAATATATAGTTTCTCTGTTTGATTAGTTTATGTCAATTCTGTGATTTTTTGATTAGTTTATGTGTACTAAATGGCTTTCCTTGTATTTGTTTGTTGCTCAACTAACTGTCCTATATGTGTTACTAATGGCTTTCCATACTTTTTAATTTTGAACGAGCCTTCTCTTGTTCAGGTACCAGTGTAAACGCCTATTACTTGTTTAATGTATTCAAAATAAATAAAAAAAAGAATTTCATTTCAATGTTAAAAGTTTTATTTGCTGAACTGTTTGAATATATTTGATATAATAAATACTGACAATTCTAATACTTGCATACAGTACAAAATATCATAGTGCATAAGAAATATACACTCAGTTTAAATTTTATTTGTGGTGTCCAATGTGTTGGGAGATAGCTCTCACTGTACAGAAAGACTGCTACTAATATTCAATTATTTATCCTTATGCTCACCTTAAGCTTATTTTACTGCTTTGTTTATAATTTTATGGATAGTGAACGTTGGGCTATCTGCCATCAATTTATGCTTGCAAGTTTATAAATAAAAATCATAAGTGTCAGGTGACACATTAATCCAATAGTTACTTTTCATTTCTGGAAAGCCAAAATTACACACAATTACAAAATTGAGAAACATATAATTGAAATCATCTTGAAAATCAATAAAAATAATTTGAAATATGCAATCATACATTGGACACCACTCAGTGTTTGCAAGTACATAGAAAAAAACTACATAAAACATAGATCATCACAACCATCTTAATATTTACAAACAATGGTGTCCAGCAGAATATAACCATTAAATATATTAAAAATATTTGGTATAAAAAGCAATAAAAGATTAGTTTTCCAGGAGAAAAATTGATATGAAGAGATATAAAAAAAAACTACACCCATTCCCTGCCGTGAGACATATGTCATGCCTGTACAACAAATGTAAAAAAAAAATTTATTATATTGCTATATATATATACAATAAAAGGGTTATTGCATGAATATTGGAGAATATTATTCCTCGTAGAACATATTTTGCAATTGCAAGTTCGAGCAATATAAAATTCTACTTGGCACAATATTCCCCAATATTCATGCAATAACCCTATAATACTGTTTTAATAAATATTAATAATCTATTTATCAAATTTTTAATACACAGTATGGCCTTTTATTTCAAATAAATTTGGAATAAGATATGAAATTGTAAGATAACTCTTATGGGCTTTGTTTTCAAGCTGACCTTATTTGTAAGGGAATATAAAACAAAATTTCATATATTTTAACAAGTTTTCAATAAAATTTGTACATTTTTATATTTTTAATGTAATTAATTTTTACCATATTAAAATTGAGGAAAAACATATATTCAAACATAGTTAACTATTTTAATTAAAGCCAAATTCAAAGTATCAATTTCAATCAGTAAGAATCAAATACCTTAGAAATGGTAAAAAAAAAAGTACATAATATGTCACTATTGCTATTGTGAAGGATGTTACAGTACTGAAAAGCTAAAAATTTCTAGAATTTTTTTTTAGAACTTTTTTCTTAATATGATTTGGGTTTATATGACTGTCATGAATGTTATACTATATTACATGAAGAAGGGAAAATATTGATGGAAAACTTTATTATTTCTCCATTCAGTTGAAATTAACCAATGTTGGATGATTTTCCATTATCTTAAGTCTTAACCCCTTTTTTTGGCCTATTATCACGAGAGAAAAAAACCTGGGTATACCATGAAACTTTTGTTCTGATTCTTTCAGTGACATGTCAAGAGCTGGATCTTGAAGTTAAATATTAAGCTTCAATATATATAGGTCACTGTTAATATAAGAAAGTTTTATACCTTTTTTGGTCCATGCAAATTAAACATCCAGTCAATTTTGTAAATTTGATGTATTTCTTCTTTTTTTAAGAAAACAAGAACATAAAGTTACAACTTCACTGCTGTAAGATTAAAAAAACACACTTATTTAAGTCTTAAAAAAAAAAAATATGCCATTTTTCATTATAACATGCATCATGTGTATAATACCTTGGCTTTGACTTGAAATGTTGAAAAAAAAAGTATTGATTTACTTACTGTTTTGCATCTTGAATCTTTGTTGATAATAATAAAAATGACTAATATTAAAACATTGTCTTTTTATATTAAGGTGAAGCCATACTTGTGCCTTCCTGTGTATTGTTGACTATGACATTCTTGTATTGGGGGTGGGTTGAGGGATTATTTTTCAGGTATCTAAGACAATACAATTTTGATTAGAACAAAAGACTTGTCAATTTGTATATTGATATATCCAAAAGAGAGGAAAGGTGCAAGTGTCACAATTTGTCATGTGAAATCCATAGACAATTAGGTAAATAAATCTTGAAAAATGTTTACATAAACTATTTACCATTATTCATATAAAATGCATAAGAAATCAACAAAAATCATAAAAGGCTCAAATTTAAAGAAATATCAATATAGATCATGTACATGTACTAAATTAACTATTTAATGAAAAAAAAACATAATTAAATAATCAAGGCTTATATCCACTTCTTTTGAACTTTTGTGTATAGTTGTCTCACTAGCACATGTAGCAATCATACTATACTTATACTAATTTTTATAAGGTACAAGTGTTTCAGAAAAAAGAATTCAATATCATAAGAAAGAGTCTTTAAAATGTTCTATTCAATTAGTCAAAATATAGAAATGATATATAACGAGCAAAATAAAATATTTATATATATATATATATTTATTTATATCTAAATTTAATTCCTTAATATAGTTTAGACAGAAAGTCACAAGACTAAAAGTCACGAACAATAAGTCATAGGACAAAAAGCCATAATTCAGTTATGAGATTATTTTTTCATTGAACAAAAACCCCCACTTTTTTCTTTAACTATGTATGAAGCAACTTTGTAATTAAAATGTATTCAATAAATATCTATAATAATCAAATATTTGTAAAGAAAACAAAATGTCAAAGTGGCTTGGTACTTAAATGTCTGTAATGTGCCAAGAAATATATATCCTTTGCATGATTGGAATATGAACAATTTCCTAACTTTAAAAATGACTATTTAAAAGTAATATAAAGAAAATATCACTTGGTGAAAAATTGGAAATTATATAAAAATAGCCTTAAATCCTTTAGTTTAATTCAACTTGTGAATTTAATTTATATGAGCATTTTGAAATGTAATGTTAACATGGTTAAGCTATTTCACATTAGTAGACATTAGTAACACTGCCTTTTTATATTCATTTTTTTAACAATTTTTATCCAATTTTGTAATCTTCAACAAGAAATCTGAAATAGAGAAAAATACAAATCTTTTATGAACCAATTCAATGGCTTGATTTAAATGCTTTAATTTTTTTAATTTTTTTTTTTTTGGGGGGGGGGCATCTTGTATTAATCTATTCAGATATTGGATCATAATTTTAGATTCATCTTCACTGACATGATTGAAGTCCAAAAGGTGCGAAATAAAAGTTTGTTTGATTTCATCAAAAACTGAATTATTGCATATTTCTTCAAATTAGGCCATATTAAGATAGGTTCAAAATTGAACATTGCTGTTGTGTTTTAAATTATAAAATGCATCATTTAAAATGTTTTACCACATTTATTTTGTGTCAGAAAGAAACCTATATTATGTCAAAAATTTAATAACAATGTAAATTCAGACAGTATCAAGCTAAATAAAATGTGTCAGAATTTGGCCAATTGGTTCAGGGTTAACCCACTGGGTTGTATCACCCTGTGCAAAGTTCAGCATTTTTTTGGTTAATCATTTTGGATATCATGTATTTATTTTCATTGTATTTGAACGACCTTCAACAGTTTATTGAAGAAAAAAATGTATGTGGTTTAAATTGTATTACTGATGAAATAGAGAATGAGTTTGATATCTACTTAAAACTGTTTGTGTTATTATACGCAGATGATACAGTGTTATTTTCGGATAATGCATCGGATCTACAGTTGCAATTAGATATATTCTTTGAATATTGCAGTACCTGGAAATTAAAAGTTAACATGGTTAACACAAGTAGAACTAAGATTATAATTTTTTCTGGTGGTAGATTACCCCAAAATATTAACTTTATATATGACGGAAATGCATTGGAGATAGTCAATGAATTGACATATCTTGGGTTGAATTTTTCAAGAACAGGTAGCTTTATGAGTGCTAAGAAGATTTTAGTTAGAAAAGCAAATAAGGCAATGTATGAAGTATTGAAAAAGGGGAGGTTGCACAACTTGTCAGTGAAATCACAATATGATCTTTTTGATTAAATTGTGAAGCCAATTCTCCTGTATGGGTGTGAGATTTGGGGTTTCAGTAATACTGATATTATAAAAAAAGTGCACCTAAAATTTTGTAAATTATTATTAAACCTTAAGAAGTCGACACCCAATTTTATGATTTATGGTGAACTTAATTGGTATTTATCCCATGTCTTTATATATACAGCTGCGTATGGTCAATTTTTGGTCAAAAATGGTTAATGGGGATGATAACAGGATTGCTAAAATACTATACAAATACGTGTTCTTGAAAAATTCGGACAACCAATTTAGGTCAGATTGGTTGAAATGCATTAAAGATATATTAGATAAATGTGGATACAGCAATATATGGTTGTCACACGGAAATTTTAATTCTAAGTGGTTGGGTATAAGTTTAAAACAAAAGTTATTTGATCAGTTTCAACAGAAATGGAGAGCTGATATTGACTGTTCGCCAAAAGGTTTGGCCTACAAATTGTATAAACAAAATTTTGAATTTGAGGAATATCTGAAAGATAGAATAACATATTGTAGATTTCGTACGGGTAACCATAAGTTACCCATCAAAACTGGTAGATGGAATAAGATTGAGCGAAACCTTAGATATTGTAACTTATGTCATTGTAACGAGATTGGTGATGAATTTCATTACACTTTGCAGTGTAGTTCTTTGGCAAATTTTCGAGCACAATATTTGGATACTTTTTTCTTGCACAGATGTAACATACTAAAATTTGAAAAACTGTTTCAGTTAAAAATTAAAAATAAGTTGAAAAAGCTGTGCAAATTTAACTTTTCAAGTGAGTCTTCCTGGTTAATCACCACTCTTTTTTACTATACTGTTTATCATGTATTATTTGATATTTTCATCTCATCTTGTCATGTGTGTTTGTGTTATGTTATATGACTTTTGAAGAACTTCTTTGTACCATTGTATCTTTATGGTGTTTAAGAAATAAAGAATCTTGAATCTTGAATCTTGTAAGATGAAGATATGCTGTAAAGAGCAATAATAAAGAGCAAAGCAAGATATGCAGATAAGTCAAAATAACCTTATTAATCAATCAAAATCTGATTGGTATAATTGTCCTTAACAGCCATTTTTTGCAATTTGTTGATAATTTTTGTAAACTACTTGAAAAGTCATCTACTCTTAATTCAACAACTGGACCTCAATAAACCAAACTTTGCCACAATCATCATGATCATAATTAGTGTAACTGATATTATTTGTTAAGATTTTAACCTTATTTTACATGATCATGATGATACCCAAAAAGAAATAACAAATTAGAGGTTTGATCCACTGAACATAGAAGATGCAAGTGCAGGTGGTGCATGTTTTTCGACAATAAAATATGTTTAAACTAAATTAAGTGGTACATCAGTGAACTATGGACACATTCTAGATTATTCCTGTGATGCCCATTTTTTCTTGTGATTTTTTTTTAGAGCAATCTGTAACCCATTTTATTTTACACAGAATATTTTAATTTCTATTTGATATTGATATATATTTTTTTAGTAAATATTGCTACAATATTTCATACATCAAGGTACATAATGTTATTATTTCCAATATATATATCTGTCTAAAACACAATTTAATTCAATATATCATCAGTGGCAGATCCAGAAATTTTTATAAGTGGAAGCCCACTGATTGTATAAGAGGGCCCGTACCAGTCATGCTTCAGTGATTCCCTATATAAGCAACAAACTTTTTTCTCAGAAAGACCCCCCCCCCCCCCCTAAATTCGCCTCTGTTCATTAAAGTCTCACCACATACAAAATAATTAAAACACTAAAATATCTTTATGCCATTCTTATTTAAAAGAATTATGAGAAACTTTTAAAATACATATATCTATACTAATTCATGTTACAAAATACTAACAAATAGTTAAAAACATGAATTACTGTATCTATCTACATGAACTATAACATGTATATAAGGCGAACAGACCTGGATTTGCATGGTCTAGAAAAACGACTATGTTCTCCTGCATTTTATTTATTTACAAAACTGTTTCATGCCTAACATGTCTAGTATGCTGATCAGTTTGTCCGTTTACTTAATTTTGGAAATCACTAGTATAAATTGCCAACATCGATTATTGAACTTCAAAACCCACTTCCCCAACACACAAACTCAATTTTATTATTTTAAGGCACATGCCATGCCTATGGATGATGGGTTCAAAAGGTAAATGCTGGTTATAGTTATTTCAGGAATACTGCTAGAGCCGGTCCCAGCTTGTCTGGCAAAACAGTCGTTGGACGTGAATCCGGGTTCGTAATCTCGGACTTAGAAATTATATCGCTTGATTCAGACCTATATATCTATAAAACTTACAAGATATAAGTTTTACAAATAACAGTAAATATGTCCTTAAATAACATAAGGTTAGTAATAACAACTGTCACTCACCTTTAAAGTCATTGTATCATTTTTCAAAACCGTTTCTTCATCATCATGATCCTAAGTTTAAAAACGAAAGTAGAAAAAAGTTGACCGCCAATCAAAATTGATTTAACATTCGACAAGTATTTCCGGTTTTATTTATAATTTACGGATTTACGACTCGTATTTTAATTCACTTGGTCGACGTTAACTATCATTGTCGAAACAATTCACCTTGTCGACTGTAAATGCATTATCAAAGAAGTAACTATCATTGTCTGCGCGCGAGTCACATTAATTCGACCATCTATGATGGTCGACCGTAAAGTATACTTTACGCCGTACATCTATAATGGTCGACCGATAATCTATCATTGTCGCCGATAAACTGTGATTATCTATTAATGTGCTTTATGCGTTCCATAATTTCATCATTATAAGGTATCATTTGTCGAGCACCATTTTCTTTTATTTTGTAAATAAATATATGAACTTCATGTTGTAATACATTTACTAGTAACTAAAAACAAAACATGATCTTATAAGATTTTTAGGCCTTTTAAAAAAAAATTTTTGCGGAATCGGCACTTTTCAAAACCGTCCAATATAAACTAAAAGACAAATTGAAAGAGTTGGTATTACTTTGCTTCATAAAAAAGAATGGCCAACGTAGATACAGGTATCTTGTCTTAGGGAGGGATAAATCATACTTTGTAAAGAATCACTTTGATTCAAACAAAAAATTATCTGAAACCGATATTATCAAGATGCTTAATTTCTTAATTGACAACATATTTGTAACGTTCGGAGGACGTGTTTTTCAACAGACTGTCGGCATCTCAATGGGAACAAACTGTGCCCCTCTACTTGCCGACTTGTTTCTTTATTATTATGAGGCTGACTTCATGCAGGAACTTCTTAGGAAGAAAGATAAGAAGTTAGCAATATCCTTTAACTCTACTTTCCGCTATATAGATGACGTTCTTTCACTAAACAATTCAAAATTTGGTGACTATGTGGAACGCATCTATCCCATCGAATTGGAGATAAAGGATAATACAGATACAGTTAAGTCAGCTTCATATCTTGACTTACATCTAGAAATTGACAATGAGGGTCGGTTGAAAACGAAACTTTACGACAAAAGAGATGATTTCAGCTTTCCAATTGTGAACTTTCCATTTCTAAGTAGCAACATTCCAGCAGCACCTGCATACGGGGTATATATCTCCCAATTGATACGATTTTCCCGTGCTTGCATTTCCTATCATGATTTTCTTGATAGAGGGTTACTGCTCACAAGGAAGCTATTAAATCAAGAGTTCCAAATGGTGAAGTTGAAATCATCCATTCGTAAATTTTACGGACGCCATCACGAGTTGGTTGACCGTTATGGAATAACCATTTCACAAATGATATCGGATATGTTCCTTACGTCGTAACTAAAATCCCCTTCCCTTTCATGAATGTGACCTACCGAATTAGACTATTTACCGGATTTGTAATCACATAAACAACACGACGGGTGCCACATGTGGAGCAGGATCTGCTTACCCTTCCGTAGCAACTGAGATCACCCCTAGTTTTTGGTGGGGTTCGTGTTGTTTATTCTTTAGTTTTCTATGTTGTGTCATGTGTTCTATTGTTTTTCTGTTTGTCTTTTTCATTTTTAGCCATGGCGTTGTCAGTTTGTTTTAGATTTATGAGTTTGACTGTCTCTTTGGTATCTTTCGTCCCTCTTTTATAAACCTGGCAGTAGGGATATTGAGAAATATCAAGACTTTGAAAACTATCTAAATCTTTATTTCATTTTAAGTTGTTTAAGATATTAGTAATCATTTAACTGTAACTGTTATATAACAATACAAATAAAAAGGTCAAAATACCCCTAACATATGCTGAATATGGCCTTTTGTCAGAACAAAAATGGACAATTATCGAATAATAAAATTAACGGTACCAATTTTCTTGCACCAGATGCGCATTTCGACAAAACATGTCTCTTCAGTGATGCTCGTGGCCAAAATATTTGAAATCCAAAGCTTATATAAAAGATGAAGAGCTATAATCCAAAAGGTCCAAAAAGTATAGCCAAATCCGTGAAAGGAATCAGAGCTTTGCATGAGGGAGATACATTCCTTTATTTATAATCATTTCTAATATTTTGTAACAGCAAATTTTAATAACACAAAAAATCCGTATGTTCATGCCAGTACCGAAGTACTGGCTACTGGGCTGGTGATACCCTCGGGGACTATATCTGCATACACAGATAAAGGCTGAATATTTTTTGTAAATATTTTGCATCAATAGTTTTTACATATAAGGTATCAAAAGTACAAAATATCAGTCTGATTGGATAATTCTGATTCGGTCCATTTTGCATGGTTTTATAACAGACTGGCTCTTAAGTTACGTGTATACATGTAAAATATTGAAATAAACATATAACTTATGAAATAAGTACGATTGATTCAATATAGTTGTACTGTACCTTGTCCTATGAAACTGGTATAATACTGAAGAAGGTTTGCTCTTTTTAAAACACATTGTAGCTGCCATTCTAGCAAGTTATGAGGTTGATTTGTTGCCATTTAGATAATCCAATTATCTGCAGAAATTAATCTAAAAATATAATTAAGATGGTACTTAACACTACAGGGAGATAACTCTGTAAAATCATCTAAACGTTTTAATTACGTTGTGTTGTTAAGGGAATATTAAGCTTCTCAATGATCAATATAAGTGATTGTCAAACTGCTATATAACCAGTGTAATTTATCTGATAAAACGGTTGGTTCAAATTTTTTAGAATTTTTACATTTTTGTCAAAGGGTCAGAGTAAATACTTTGTCAAAATTTCAAGAAAATAAAACGAGCCAAATTTATTTTAGATAAAGTGTTGGGTACCATCTTAATTAACTAAATTAAATGAGTAATACATATAGTCTTGTCTTTTTTTTCATTGAATGTCAACTAACAACCTTATTAAAGTTGAATATTAGAGACAACTGTGCCCCGTGAACATCATTGTAGAACATTATGGACAGAATGAGATAAAGTGCGTTGAAACAACGTTTCTCCTTTCAGCTGTCAATGAATTATTTTTGATAGAATAATAATTCATGTAAATCAATGCCCTGTCCTGGCAAGAATAAGTTAACACTCTATCTAGATAAGCATTTAAGTTGATAATTCTTATTTAGTTTTTTTTTTCAAACGTATAGAAAGAAAGAAAGAACATTACATTTAGGATTTGTGTTGATGACAAGAAATATTAAATAGAATGGAATTTGAACCTGTATACTTTGAATTCATGATCTAGGTTTATGTTTTATAATGAGTAGTAGTTTCAATTTGGGTAATATCACAGTATTCTTTTCAAAATTAAATCTTAATGTGTATATATCATTACGTTTAATACATTTCTAATTCTATGCTTTAAATCCATCCATCATTTGATTAAGTTACATAGTTTTAATTAATTTCGCGATGAGAGCATGTAACTGGTATATGCATCTGTCATGATACCACTAACGTCTTGGCTTTATTGATACTGTACTATTAGCGCTCCTTTTTAAACCTTATTAAACAATTAAAAACAAGTTAATTACCAGTTTTGTTGGCGCCTAAATATTACTAAATACTCAATTCGCCATTACGCCAACATACAAGAAAATATACTCAAGAACAATAGAATATCACTTGTGCGTTGTGAGATACTACACACACCTGTTATCATTTCAAATCTGATAAAAACAGACGTAAGTATAAGTTGATGAAATATCAAATCAAACCTGATTTGTTTACAATAAGTTTCGATGAATTTACCTGTATCGTTATTTAATTTCCAGATTCGGTAGTCAACGTCTCCATAAACCTTAGCATATGGTAGTCTGTTTTCTACAGGTTCATCATTACGTTTTAACAAAATATTTGTAACTAGGGACGTTTTGGTTTCTAGTATTTTGTGGTGACGAAATCACTGACTTTAGTTTGATGTAAATCAAAGATGATTTTAAAAAGTTATAAATAAAGCCATCAGTAGTATTCCGCTGTACAAAATTCATAAATCGATTGAGAAAAAAAAACAAATCCGGGTTACAAATTAAAACTGAGGGAAACGCATCAAATATAAGAGGAAAACAACGACACAACAGAAACGCAACATTAAAATGTAACACACACGAAAACGAACTATAATATAACAATGGCCATTTTCCTGTTTTGGTACAGGACATTTTTTTAAGAAAAAAAAAATGGTAGATTGAACCAGGTTTTGTTGCTTACCAAACCCCCCGCTATTATAACGTATCAATTGAGATATGTAAACACCATACGAAGTGGCAGAGGGTATGTTACTTATGAGAAATGGGTAATTGATAATTGGGAAGGTGATCAAATATTTTCGCGTGAAGTCGTCCATCTGTGTCAATATTGATTGAGGAAAAGATCACGGTTCAAAGCAGTCCTTCTAGTATCAGTAGTATCCTTAATTCCAAGTTCACTGGGATATATGAGATGTAAGTATTGACTGAAATATTGCTTATTCAATTATAGCACATCCTATAGATATTGGAAAATAAAATTTTGCAAGGTACTTTTTCTTTTTGTCTTTGAGAAGGTTCTAAATGAATTCTGCTTCATACGATTACAAAAACAAATCGGCCAGTAGCGGTGCACATTTAGTACCTATTGTAATATGTCGTATGTCTGCTAAGTACCAAACGTGCTATTTCCGAATATAACTGTTGCTACAAATTCTGAGCTTGTATTGCTATACGACGTGTCTCGGTATTTTCTACATTCACCATTCATGTATTTATTGAAGATGTTTCTGTTGTTGTTTCGGTTTGGTTATTTATTATGTCTAATCGTTTGTAGTCGAACTAATTATAAAAAGGCCTTTCAGTATTGATTCACTCATATGGTCTTTGCATCGGAAATAAACACATTTACTTAATCCAGTTGTTGGCATGATATGGGTTTTCGTCCTCTCCTATTTTATTTTATAATTGCAAGATAATAAACTATTGACTGAAGAGATTGTGCTTCATGTTCATATGATAGAGACACTATCTTTCAATCAGTTAAATTGATGTCTGGCGTTGGCATGGCAGTATCTGCTAATTGTCCTCTGTTATTGTTTGTATCATTGTCATTTTGCTTAGTTTCTTCCTCAGATATCTGAGTTTTTACTGTCCGTTTTGCTGTGGGTTTTTTTTTAATTTTACATTGCTTAAAGATATAGGGGAGGGTTGAGATCTCACAAAAAATGTTTAACCCCGCCGCATTTTCGTGCCTGTCCCATGTGAGAAGTTTCTGGCCTTTATTAGTTAGTCTTGTATGCTTTTTATTTATATGATTTGGAGTTTAGTATGACGTCCATTTTTTCACTGAACTAGTACACCATTTCATTTAAGGGCCAGCTGAGGCCCATCTCAAGGTGCTGGATTTTCTCGATACGTTGATACTCATTGATGGCCTGCTTCTGTAATTTGCTCTGTGCTCGGATAGTTTTATTTGTGACATATTCTCCATTTTAATTCTCAATTTTATTTTCATACCATCATTGTCATGATAATTGTTTGGAATTAATGAAAATAATTGTATGAAGTCCAATATTACATATTCGTTACATAATTTCTTCACTGTTTGTAATGTTATGTACCGTATGTCGTTGATGGAAGATGTTTGTTGCTGTTTTGTTGTTTGTATTTTGTGTTGACTATTCAATTATTCGTTTGTGCATTTCTGTTAGAGAAAAAAGTAAAAACACAAAAATACTGACCTAAAATTCAAAAAGAAAAGTCCTTAATCATATGGGAAATTCATAAGCACAAACACATCAAAAGAATATATATGAACAACTGTCATATACCTAACTTGGTGAGGATATTTTTTTTATGTGGAAAATGGTGGATTAAACCTGGTTTTAAAGCTAGCTAAACGTCTTGTATGACATTCAATTATATTGACAACAATTTGTGAATAAGCAAACAGACCTAATATGTAAAAAAAACCTTCAAAAATGGGGGTACAGCCGTCAACATTGAGTTGTAATCTTAATCACTATAAAACAAACAAATATGTAACAAAGAGGCCCAAAATGGCAAATGGACCAAACATATTAGCAAAAATTTAAGACAAGAATACACAAATTTACCATAGCACAATAACGTTTTATGTTTCACGTTAAAATGCTATATTTTGATTGGCATTATAATACGAGGGTGTTAATTTACTATATCACATAGCTATGATAAAATTCATCTGTAAAAGGCAATAATGATAGGACATTCAGTATAACAAATTAAAGAACACATAACTGAGAGGGAGATAGAGTGATTGGTACCCCTCGAAAAGCATTGTCAACCGCGGCGAAGTAACAACGGGGTAACAATCTGCTCTATCACCCTCTCAACTATATGTTGTTTATATAATGTTAAAGTACAGAGTCATGTCATGAATGTATCAAAGGAACATAAAACGGCATACAAACAAAACACTTTAGCTAAAATGGAAGACAAGAATACACCACTGTTTTACAATAGCACGATAACGGTATGTTCGTGCACAAATCCACGTCATATGCATCAAAGAAACACCAAAAGGCATGTAGACAAGGAACATGTAATGAAATACACGAATATTAGAATTATCATAGAAGAATAACACAAGACGGAACGTACAAGCACCGAGCCACGTCAAATGGATATCAATAAAAACAAACTAAACAGTAAAAGTAATGTACATAAAGACGAACAAGTGTATCTATGTTACGTAGTGTTGCCACGTTAGCGATACATTTTTCATGAAAGCAAAAAAAAAAAAGGTTCAACCCTTATTCTTTTCTTTAAAAGTCCTGTACCAAATGAGGACTATGGCAGTCGTATGTCGGTCCATTTTAACGGCTCACTGAACATAGAAAATGATAGTGTGGATTGGGCATTTGTGTACTGGGGATACATTCTTGTTTTTAAAATGTTTTTTTAACTGTTATGTCTCACTTTGAATATTAGGTTATTCTATATAACACGCTTGCACTCATTACAGTAGTGTAGAATAAACATTAAATGTGTAAAGCATAACTGTAAAAGTTCACGCTACTGACATCATGTGAAATTTTATCGTTTATTGAGACATTTGAAATTCGTTTTTCGTCAACCATGTGTCATATTAAAACGGTAATACAATTTAACATGACCACCCCGTATAACCCCGATACAAATGAATCCGGACGTTGACGCGTTCGAACTGATAATCAGGACAACATTTGGGATGACAACAATTTCCAATGCCTCTCTAGAACTTTTTTAAGTATATATAAATATGTCAATGTGCATGTTAGTTTATTTATTCAATTATACAATTGGTGTTAGTTTTAGATATTGCATAGAACATTTGATAAAACTGATAGATGCAAAACGCACAGACATGGTGCAATATCATACGTTTTATGAGATAAACAATGCTGAATATCTTTTCGTACAAACACTTTTGCGTGTTAATACCTTAAGCAATAATAAATAACTATACGTTGAATTACTACGTACCTTCAAATGTTCACTAGAACTAAGAATAAACGCAATACCATACTGTGCGTTTTTAAAAAACCACTGTACAGTTCGTTGACAAAAACCGTCACGAATCACTTTCTTGTCAAGGTATTTGAGATGATGTCGGCGACCCTTTTTCTGTATTTTATTGTAAATGTTTATCCGTTAACTTAGTCAAAGTAGTTAAACTTAAATCATCAGTCACCCAAAACCAAAATTGCAGTGTTTAACCAGCGTACATCTGGTAGGATGTTTCTATTGAAAATTGGGACTTTCAACGTTATTCCAGATGAAATGAACGGTTAATTAATATATTCCAGTGGAAATAAAGTTTCAAAAAGTATAGAACAATCATTAAAACATTAATGACTTCCTTTTCACAATTTGAGGCTTTTCTAAAGCCGATGTTGGTCCAAATTCGCAAAGACGAAAGTAGACATAGGAGCTCGTTGAACTTAGTTTGCCGAATGCCTTAGATGACATTCCAACTGCTTTATCTTTGTTCTTTTTGTTTTGTTTTACATATAAAGCTTTTTAGATGTGGTGTGATGGCCAGTGATACAACTTTCCACCAACGTTTAAAGGAAGGGGGTGTATAAAGCAACTTTAATAGTCCAATGTACAACATTTAACATTGAGGAAAACCTATACCATATAGTTAGCTATAAAAGACACCAATATAACAAAAAAAATGTGAAAAAATTAAAACGAGAAAACTAACGGTTATTCATTTATAACTAATGGATTATTTATCAAAGAAGAAAAAGGAATATGACAGATCTATATAACCTATGTACTACAGGCCCATGACGTATGACCGACACGAAAAAAATGCGGCGGGATTAAACATGTGAGCCCCAACCCTTTCCTTAACCTGGGACACTGGTGTAACAGCACAACTTATAAAAAAAAACATAAAAAAACCTATACAGATGCAATTGGCTCAACTCAAAATGTCGGTACAAGGCACAAAAACAACATACACAAAATATCGACAAAGGAGTAATTGTAGTAACTGATAGTTATTTCAAAGCAAATTACAACTAAGAGGTCAATCATGTATCTAAAGTATTAGTCAGTGTATAAACAACGGTTTTAGGTAAAGACGTAATAAAACGCAATAACTTGTGCAATGCCAATTATAAGGAACAGTATCGAGAGGATGTACGAAGTGTGCATACATTGTAATAATGTTAAGTGATATTTTGATTAAACAGGTACAGCAAAACTTTCTATATTATAGCAAACTTTTTTTTTTTTATGAAAGAATTTGGTAAAGGGTGACTGGGAAATATACTACATGTATTTGATATGGTCACTTTGGTGTTTTTCTGACCGGCAGTAAAACCTGATCGAAGTTGGCCAACCGTTTAGTTGTGTGGGATGTAAAATATGCAGTTACGTCCAGTCCAAATGGGAATATAAGATCCAATGTATCGTGGAAAGAGAGTACCACGCTAGCTACACTGTACGAACCCATGCAAAAAACTGTATGAGAGGTCCATACCTGGGCTGCTGAAAGGCAACATTTGTGTCCTTATTCAATATACCTCAATTTATCCAGTGGCAGTCCAAACTTCCCTGGCGTAATTCCGGAGGGCCTCTTTACATGACATATTTGCAAGTGAACGTTAAGCAACCAACAATCAGCCATTACGCACGCGTGTCATAAACAAATAACAGTGTCCAGAAATTGTTCCGTACCAACATGAAAGAAGAAACACAGCAAATGTCGAAGGTTAGGTTGATGATTGATGCTTTGCTCAACCGCATAATTTACCAATGACGCCAAGGGTAACCGGGGAATATGAATATGGTCCCTGTGGTCTTCTGCGAAATAAATCAAAATTTGAATGAAAAGCATATGGGTGGGTATAGACTTTTAGGTGCTTATAATAACCAGAATGACCAATCATTTAGATTTTGGCACCACAGTAGACAGACTGTAATGTTCGAGGAAATTAAGCATAATCTGTATACCTTAAAAATTAAACAAACATAATTGACAAAAGCAAACTAGTTAATATTAAGAATTATCTTCACATTAAAGTAACTGTATTACTATTGATTGCTACCAGTTGCATGTTCATTGTATACACATATTCTTTAGTCTTAATGTAACTCTATTGTAATCTATAACCCACTAGAACCCGCCCATAAGATTCAGGCCAAAAGGCTTAACCTATAATCCATTGATTGTTTTTGATTTCTGTCTATATCAAAATGAAGATGTGGTATTGAAACAACTCTTCGCAAGAGACCAAACGAAACAAAAATGAACAACTATAGGTCATACCGCATAGTCAGCTTTAAAACACACCAGAATGACAAATATAAAACAATTCATACGAGAAAAACTAACAGCCCAATTTATGCACAAAAAAACATATGTAACCACTGAATTACACGCTCCTGGCTTTGGACAGGCACATACAGAATATGGCGGGATTAAACATGTTAGCGGATACCCAACCCACCACCTAACCGTACATTGACTGTCGTATGATATACACTGTCAAAAATTATATCAAATTAGAAATCGAACGTGTGTAATTGAATGCTCAGCCATTTTTGCATCTGTTGAGTTATTGTATTTTCCTACCAATTTACACTTTCGTATACATAAGGATTTTTTTACATTTACAAATTTCCTCTAAGAGTGTTTCGACAATACAACGTATACTATGGGTTGCTGTCTGCATGTTATGGTGGTAAATTATTATTTTAAAACATGCATATTGGTTATAATCATATCAAAGCATAATTTAATACATGCAACATTTATTGACAAACGCAATACTGTGTCATCGAAGCGTACAGTATAAAAAGGTATAATGACAACGAAGCGTACACAACATCAAAATAAAGACACTTTAAAACGTGTATTTTTTTGTTTCTAGATACAACATAAACAAACGATCTTTACAAGTTTGTTAATTTATACTATGAAATTTTCAAAAATGTATGTTTTAAAAACTATGAGGTACGAGAAACATTAATTTTGAATATTTAAAAATACCAAGCTTTTTTTATCATTGAATATATTGGAGCAAAATACACGAAGAATAGATATTGGGTTTTCTTTAAAAGTATTAATTCCGTACTGTCTGAACTCAGTGTTACACGGTATGTTCGATTCGAACGCGTCAACGCCCGGTTTCATCTGTATCGGGGTTATACAGGGTGATGACTACAACTTTAGTTTGATTTATCAACAATGCATTTCTGATACTCTTTAAACAAACTCTTTTTTAAATTTTTAAATGCTTTTTGTCGCGTCAAATATCAAGATTATTCTGATAATGTTATTTTTTAAGCTTTGAAATTTTTATAACACTTGTTAGAAAATTAAATATAAAGGATTGATGACGTCATGTTCAAATATGAAAATAACTGAAGTATTGTTGCACAATATAATTGTTATAATTTATTGAATGAAATATGAACTTTGTAAAATATCAATGGTTTGTTTGTTTGATCATGTGGACATATTTGAAAGATTACCTACAACCACTGGGTCGATGCCACTGTTGGTGAAGATTTATATCCCCGAGGGTATCAAATGCCCAGTAGTTAGCACTTTTTGTGCTGACATGAATTGTCATTGATATGGTTATATTTATAAATTTACTGTTTACAAAATTTTGGAATTTTTTGAAATACTAAGGCTTTTCTACCTCAGGCATATATTCCCTTAGCTGTATTTGGCAACAATTTTAGGAATTTTGATTTTAAATGCTCTTCAACTTCGTACTTTATTTGGCATTTTTGACTTTTTGGGATTCGAGCGTCACTGATGAGTTTTTTGTAGACGAAACGCGCGTCTGGAGTATATACTAAATTTAGTCCTGGTATATATGATGAGTTAATTTATTAAGTATGACCTTGGTTTACGAGAAGATTGGATCAGACTTAATGCTTAAGACACATATTTGCAAAAAGTACATGATTTAAGCATTCCAATGAGCTACTTAAATGCCCATAAGGTATTTAGGTAATTTAATGTTCTAATATTGTCTTCTTCACCGCTCCACTAAAAAGACCAGAGTCTACAGAATTAAAACAACAAGTTCTAAACCGGTATAAAATTCAGTATAAGCATATAAGATCTAATTGTCTGGAATAATAAGAGTCTTCTTGGTTGAGAACAGTTTATTTTCTTTCTAAATCACTGACGATTTTTATTGTGTCTCTCGTATACATTATCTCCATCCATCACTAAATTCATTTTTACAAGGCATTGGTTGAGAAAAGTCGGTGAATATATAAATTAATTGGAATCCTAATATGTTTGCTTGACTAATGTCATATGAAGTGATATTTATTAACAATTGAACTTTAAGTACACCACTCTATGCAATGATTTATTGGTCAATTGATCTTGAGGTAGACCACTTGATACAGAAAACTTAAACAGTATAAAGTTAAGTCAATATTAAACTTAAGTAAAACATGATAAATTGAAGTAAAATAGATTTAAGAATATGTTTAGCATGTCATATTTCTTTTATATATCAAAATGTTCATACAGTACATGTATATGGTATATTGCCCGTTATTATGAAGTAATGTGATTCGTAAAACTATGGGTCATGTATACCATCGACATAGATGGCGCTCTCGCATTGAACTCCTGTATGTGGCACTTGTTAATTTAATGTCGACAGCGTAGCAGGTTCTACAAGAAATTGTTTATTCAATTATCACTATAAGATACCAAACAAAAGAAATGCCAGGGGATCGCCATCAAGTGTCATTGGAAAGATGAGGGAGACGACCAGCATGGAAGGTGGACAGGGGGTTACGGAAGTGGACAGAAAACAACAGAAGGACGGAGTTGCAAGTAAAATAATGGACAATAAAAGACAAAAGGCTGAGGTGCATATGGAAACACAAGGACAAGACAAAGCTGACACGTTATATGTCATATACATGTAATGAGTCGAAGGAGGATGCCCCGCATTCCTCACTTTTATGCAAGACCTATCACACACACTATTTGAAATGATAGATTATAAAATTGATTTCACCCCGACACAAGGGGCTTACATTCATAACACAGTAGGGAAACACGTGCCTTTTAAAATAAGGATGCCATTTTTTTTTTTGGGGGGGGGGGGCGGGGGGGGAGAGAATTGATATACAAAATCGAGGTCCTTATACCTTAAATGCAGATACATTTTCCAACACTGGGCCCAAGAATGAAGTTACAAAAGGTATTAATATTTAATGATAAAGAAATATTCCTGTTTTTAAACATGTTTTAAAAACTATTAAGATTTTGACCAACATAAAAATGTAAATCGTAGAAAAGAAATATGGAAAAAGACTAACAAGCCATAAGTTTTCACAGGTCCCAAGATTTTATGAAGTGCTGGATGTTCTCTTGCTTATTGGACTAATGTTGAGGCAAAACATATTGTTGGACCGACCTTTGACTAGCGTTTAGATGAGTCACACTATACTGGATTGGTCAACATAGGTTCCCATCGAACTAGAGATAAAGGATACTACACATACAGTTAAGTCGGCATCATATCTTGACTTACCACTAAAAATTGACAATCAGGGTCGGTTGAAAACAAAACTTCACGACAAAAGAGATGATATCGGATTTCCCATTGTGAACTTTCCATTTCTAAGTAGCAACATTCCAGCAGCACCTGCAAATGGGGTATATGTCTCCCAATTGATACGATATTCCCGTGCTTGCATTTTATATCATGATTTTCTTGATAGAGGGTTGCTGCTCACAAAGAAGCTATTAATCCAAGAGTTCCAAATGGTGAAGTTGAAATCATCCCTTCGTAAATTTTACAGACCCCATGACGATTTGGTTGACCGTTATGGAATAACAGTTTAACAAATTATATCGGATATGTTCCTTACTTTGTAACTACAATCCCCTTCCCTTTCATTAATGTAACCTACCGAATTAAAATATTTACCGCATTTGTTATCACATAAGCATCATGACGGGTGTCACATGTGGAGCATGATCTGCTATCCCTTCCGGAGCACCTCTAGTTTTTGATGCGGTTCGTTTGCTTTATCTGTAGATTTCTATGTTGTGTCATGTGTACTATTGTTTGTCTGTTTGTCTTTTTTCATTTTTAGCCATGGCGTTGTCAGTTTATTTTCAATTTATGAGTTTGACTGTCCCTCTGGTATCTGTCCTCCCTCGTTTACGGTTCAAAGATTTACACGCCTACCTAATGGATGCAGAAAAAAACCAAACGTTTTACCTTTTCCTAATTTCATCATTATTCAGTGTGGAGCTGATGATTTAACAGGGAAGGATTAAATTGAAAATGTCAAATGTTCTATCCGAACTTTCCAGGCTTTATTAATAAAAGTCATTTGGTCATCAATGCTACAGGGCAAATAATGGCAATTTTTTACCCTTTAATGCTTTTTCAATAATCGGACAGAAGAGAAAACGAGTTAAGCATGGTTATACCACCACCTACTATGAGGAGTGACCGGTGAAAACACAGCACGTGTTACTAATGCTATAGTTGGTAGTGTCCCATCTGTTTAGGTGTAGTCATCCTCATAATATATGAGTTGGAAGTGGTCCTACAGTTACCCATGACAAAAAATTGTGAAACTTTTTAATATAAGAGCAGACAGTTCAAAGTGAGGAGACTGTAATTCAGTGATGGAGGTATGTGTATGTGTAACATATACATGATATTTGTCTTTCGTTCATCATTTATAACATAGATAAGGCCGTTACTTTTCTCGATTGAATTGTTTTACATTTGTCCATTTGGGGCTTTTTTACAGTTAACTATGTGGTTTGGGCTTTGTTGAGGGTCATATAATGACATATAGTTGTTAAGTTATGTGTCATTTGGTCTTTTGTGAATAGTTGTCTGTTTGGCAATTACAGCCCTTGGATGGTGTAAACTTCCCAAAAAAACGTGTATGGTGTAATGGTGTAAGGTGTATGGTGCAATGGTGTAAGGTGTATGGTGCTATGGTGTATGGTGTAAGGGGAATGGTGTAATGGTGTATGAGGAATGGTGTGATCGTGTAACGTGCAATCGGGAATGGTGTGAATGAATGGTGTACGACATTTCATTGGTGGAAATCGAAGTTCTTTTTATTTTAATTTTTCGGATTGTAAACATAAACAATAATAATAATCTTAATTAATATTTTTCCAGAGTAGCAAATTACTATACCCGGTAGTCTAAATATATATTATAGATAAGAATACGAAAAAAAATTATTTTTAATGTGTTTATTAAAGTAATTATTTTATTTTTTCATATTCTTATTTATAGAGAACAATGGCTATAAGATTGGACAGTTGTTATCACTTGCAGCTATCATAAATTAAAATAAATGATTTTTTTTAAGTAGAAGCCGTATACAGAGGTTATCCGCGCATAGGAACATTATTTTTATATCATAGGTTATCAACATCATTTTTAATAATATAATAATAATAGTAAAAATTTCTATAGCGCCCTATATAACAATAAAATCACTCTAAGGCGCTTTACATATATACATGATAAAAATATATTAAGTTAACCACAAAACAAAATGAAATAAAAAAATGTTATGTTTAAAAGAACTAAAAACGTATATATGAAAGATATATGAACATGAATAATTATATTGATAGAAAAATAATAGAATTAAAATCAATAATAAGTACAAAATAATTAAAACATAGAAAGCGAAAATATATTAAAAATTTAGCAGAAAGATTATAATAAATAATTGAAATGGTCATGAAAACTTTTGCTAGAATAAAAATTCGTTGTTTCGTTCCCCATTTTTGACAGGCTCTTCATAAATATTCCTTCGTAATCACGTTTGTTTGCCTTGGATTCACGATTCTGTTTTCCAGAAAATGTTTAAAAGGAAATCGTACACTGTACAGTGTTACATGTATTGCACATAAGGTGTTGTATAACTATGAACAATCTCGTCAATTGTGTTAGATTTGTCATTATAAATTATAAATGATACCGTGAACGTTCGAAAAAATACTTTATATGCGAACAGGAATGAAATATTTGCCACTTGAAATTTAGCTACCAACAAAATCAACCAACCGACATAATATACTACATGTAACAGTATACTTTTCCAAGAAGAGAACTTATCATTATAAAGTCATGAAAGTATCTCTCATGTCAGTCACATTGTTGAGGGATGTATTACTGGGTTAGTTTTATAAACCTTATCGCTATTTGTCTGCCATTTATAGACATGTAAAATTTCCCGTAAAATTTTGATGTCATAAAACAAAATATATGACGCCACCATTGAAAAGTGATTGTTATATGCATGAAAAGTTCAAGCAGCCGGCTCAGCCAGGATTAGTGATATGGTGAATCTTACAAAATATCCTGAACCACTGGGTTTAAATGAGCACACCTCAGCAAGCATGACTTATTTATGCGCAGATCCACCAATCAAACAATAGCCAAAATGAATTAACGGCATACCCATCCATGTTCAGAAGTCATTGGAAGTTTGAAATACAGATACAGATACTGACTTCAGTGACCGTTTTATATTACGTAAACAGAAAAGAATCAAAATATTGCTGATTTGCTATGCTGCTATATAGATTTACATAATAGACATGATTAAGTGCTTATATGGTTAGTTTTGGTTGACATGTTTAAATAATTTTATTATGAGTCAGCATGGTCAGCCTGAGGTTTCAAATCACTGAAATTTTGTTGCGAGACAATATTTTGAATAAAAAAAGACTTGCCAACAATCAACAAAATTTATATAATGGCAATCCATTCTGACATCATAATATTGCTGATTTACTATCCTGCTATATCATTTTGTATATATTGATTTACATAATAAAGAGCGAATATGGTCAGTTTTAAAATATAATTTTATTATTTGAGTCAGCTTGAGGTATCAAATTACTGAAATTTTGTTGACTCCTTAAAATAATTTTACTATATGAGTCAGCTTCAGCATTGTTGAGGTATCAAATCACTGAAATTTTGTTGACGCGTTAAAATGATTTTATCATATGAGTCAGCTTCAGCATTGTTGAGGTATCAAATCACTGAAATTTTGTTGACGCGTTAAAATGATTTTATCATATGAGTCAGCTTGAGGTATCAAATCACTGAAATTTTGTTTACGTGTTAAACTAATTTTATTATATGAGTCAGCTTCAGCATTGTTGAGGTATCAAATCACGGAAATTTTGTTGACGCGTTAAAATAATTTTATCATATGAGTCAGCTTGAGGTATCAAATCACTGAAATTTTGTTTATGTGTTAAAATAATTTTTATTTATGAGTCAGCTTCAGCATTGTTGAGGTATCAAATCACTGAAATTTTGTTTACGCGTTAAAATAATTTTATCATATGAGGCAGCTTGAGGTATCAAATCACTGAAATTTTGTTGACGTGAAAAAATAATTTTATTATATGAGTCAGCTTCAGCATTGTCATGATTGTTGAGGTATCAAATCACGGAAATTTTGTTGACGCGTTAAAATAATTTTATCATATAAGTCAACTTGAAGTATCAAATCACTGAAATTTTGTTGACGCATTAAAATAATTTTATTATACGAGTTAGCTTGAGCATTGTTGAGGTATCAAATCACTGAAATTTTGTTGACGAGTTAAAATAATTTTATTATATGAGTCAGCTTGAGGTATCAAATCACTGAAATTTTGTTGACGTGTTAAAATAATTTTATTATATGAGTCAGCTTGAGGTATCAAATCACTGAAATTATGTTGACACGTTAAAATAATTTTATTATATGAGTCAGCTTGAGGTATCAAATCACTGAAATTTTGTTGCAAGACACTATTTTAAATAAAAAGAGGATATGCTGGCAATCTAAATGACTGGAATAAATTTGTGTTGACATTGTGTTGCAATGTTACTGTCGACTCATTTGTTCTATAATGCAATGCATTCTGATATCAAAATATTGCTGATTTACTATGAACTGTGCAGCTATATATATAGATTTACATAATAAAATGTAAATATGGTCAGTTTTGGTTGATGCATTGATATAATTTTATTATGCAAGTCAGCTTGGGGTATCAAATCACTGAAATTTTGTTGCAAGACACTTTTTTGGATAAAAAGAGAACATGCTGACAATCTAGATTGACTAAGATAAAAATTGAAAATTATTTATTAAAAGAATCAAATTTTAAAACCAGACAATTAATTTCTAAATTAAGGGTTAGTGACCATAACCTAGAGGTTGAAATGGGAAGATATAAAAATGTACCCAGAGATCAAAGGTTATGTAAACTTTGTAATAAAATTGATGATGAATACCATTTTTTTCTATATTGCAAACTAAACTCAACTTTAAGAGATTGCTTATTTTTAAAGATTAATAATATAAATCCTGATTTTACAAATTATCAACCACTTTTAAAGCTAAAACAACTTTTAAATCCTAAATCTGAGCTTTTGACAGAAATTGGTGACTTAATTTATAAAGCAATCTTTAGAATTGCGAAAATGAGGTCCATGTCCATCAAAGGTTACATTAATTACCATTTATAACTATGTTTTTTTTTATGTTTATATTTGTAATTCTTCACTGTCTGTATTAAATGTTGTATTTGTGTTTGCTTGACCCATATGGGTGTATTTTGCAAATAAAATTATTATTATTATTGAAATAAACCTGTTAAATAAATGCGTGCAAATGTAATCAAAAGCTGAGTGGAAACGTAAAACATTTTAATTCCCAAATGTGTGCAAACGTAGTGAGCCCATTAAAAGGAGATGTGGTACTACATGTATATATATGTTCCAGACCGTATGAGTATTTGGACCGTACGCGTACGGTCTGACTAATATTAAGAAGTTGGTCACGTTTATCAGATACAAATGTATATAACAGATCAACATAGCTTACATCTCAAATTAATGTAAAAAGTTCAATAGTAATTGAAATAAAACAAAACAATGTTATAACTATTTTAAACAAGAGTGCACACGCTGAAATGTCTCGCCTTCTTTACTAATTATTGATATTATGTTGATAGTCCTAAGTATAAAGCTTTATTAAAAACTGTCACATAAACTTAGCATTAACCAAGATAACTAAACAAAGACCAATGAACCATGAAAATGAGGTCAAGGTCAGATGAACCATGCCAGGCAGACATGTACAGCTAACAATGCTTCCATACAACAAATATAGTTGACCTATTACTTATAGTTTAAGAAAAATAGACCAAAACACAAAAACTTAACACTGAGCAATGAACCGTGAAAATGAGGTCGAGGTCAAATAAAACCTGCGGGACTGACATATAGATCATAAAATATTTCCATACACCAAATATAGTTGACCTATGGCATATAGTATTAGATAAAAAGACCAAAACTCAAAAACTTAACTTTGACCACTCAACCATGAAAATGAGGTCAAGGTCAGATGACATCTGCACGCTAGACATGTACATCTTACAATCATTCCATACAACAAATATAGTAGATCTATTGCATAAAGTATGAGAAAAACAGACCAAAACACAAAAACTTAACTATAACCACTGAACCATGAAAATGAGGTCAAGGTCAGATGACACCTGCCAGTTGGACATGTACACCTTACAGTCCTTCCATACACCGAATATACTAGACTTATTGCTTATAGTATCTGAGATATGGACTTGACCACCAAAACTTAACCTTGTTCACTGATCCATGAAATGAGGTCGAGGTCAAGTGAAAACTGTCTGACGGGCATGAGGACCTTGCAAGGTACGCACATACCAAATATAATTATCCTATTACTTATAATAAGAGAGAATTCAACATTACAAAAAATCTGAACTTTTTTTTCAAGTGGTCACTGAACCATGAAAATGAGGTCAAGGACATTTGACATGTGACTGACGGAAACTTCGTAACATGAGGCATCTATATACAAAGTATGAAGCATCCAGGTCTTCCACCCTCTAAAATATAAAGCTTTTAAAAAGTTAGCTAACGCCGCCGCCGTAGCCGCCGTAGCCGCCGCCGGATCTCTATCCCTATGTCGAGCTTTCTGCAACAAAAGTTGCAGGCTCGACAAAAATCACGTTTATTTAATCTGTTAATCTCCTGTATTTAGCATGTCAGTAATTCATATATTGAAGCCAAGTATGCTAATTAAAATTGAAGTTATCGGAAGTAAACTTAGAGTGGGAGGACAATCGTTTTAGAATATTAAGGAACTTTACAAAAAAAATGCAAAGCAACGTGCATGAACAAATTATGTTACTGTAAAAAAAAATGACGTTCTTTGTGGAAGTCAGTGTCACCTTGAGTACCAAAATAGGAATCACGGATATAAAAATATACACATATTTAATTTCAATTGTTCGCTTAATCATTTCATCCATATACATGTAATAAAATCAAATTGTATAACTAAAAATAACGATTTTGATAAATATTTGTTTAAATTTAACCAATATGATCCCAAAACATCAGCTGGACCGTACGCGTATGGTCGGACCGTACGAGTATACGTATACAGTCCGGACCGTACGCGTACGGTCCAAATACTCATATGGTCTGGAACATATATATATATATATAATATGTGTAGTATATGATTGCTAATGAGACCACTCTCCACAAGAGACCAAAGTAAGTTAGCCAGTAAAGGACCCGAGATGAGCATATTATCCTGTCTCAAAAAAGGATTCAATTATTTAGTCATGACACGAGATCCTAAGTATTTATAACGTACTTCTGGAATATTTGCTGCTGCACAATAAGGGAGGCAACATATAACGTGCAATGGGGATTTCAAACTTATAAGACGAAAACATACCGACAATGCCAGACAAAATAAAACGAAAAACACCAGAGTTCTTTGAAATGTCAAAATTGCCTTATTTTGAGCAGGGACTTTCTATACAAAGTCCTTATTTTGAAGAACTTCGTGTAACGCAAAGTAGTAGAAGTAGTACCAACATGGTACAATTAAATAGCTGGTGGTATAATTTTATTGTCGATTTCATGTTTGTAGTAAACAATATATACATGTAGATTAAGCATTATAATGGCCATGATAAAATAAAATATACTGTGAGTTTTGTACTGTGTCATTCAAGGTTCCCCCTTTCTTTTTCACTTGTGTTAAAAAAGTGTGATTCGTACTATATAAAATTCCGGACTAATAAGAACAATATAAACATCGATCACATTTTAGGCGAAGAAAAAATTTAAGAAATACATAATATAGGAGCAAGAAATACAAACTCCCGTGCTTTCAACGCATTTCAACACAGATTATGTGTAATGAGGATAAATGAATCGGGTATTTTTCTACAGTTCATAACTAAAGAAAATATCAATACATATGTTTGTATATCATGTATATAGTTGTCCATTTGTCTATCACAACTCTTTTCCCGGTTTATTTTCACATGTAGGCTAAACGCATTAAAGATAAAAGTTTGAAAAATTGTTTTATATAATTTCACTCATTCAAGAAACGGGTTACTGCATGCATGAATCAATTTAAATTAGATATATATATTTAATCGTTTTGGCTTTGACAGAGTTTAAACACTAACATATTTATCTCAGTACCTGATGGTCACATGAGCATGATAATAGTCCATCAAACATATACAATATACAAGGTTGTCGGGTAAAGAAGTTGGATATCAAACTTGGAAAAACAACCTGAGGCGAATTCCACACGGATATGTATTTTCTATTCAACAATATTCTAATTCTCTTTATTTTCATTTAAACTTGGCTAATACATTTTCTGGCACATACAATAAAAATAAACATACGATAAAATTGAGAATGAAAACGGGGAATGTGTAAAAGAGACAACAAAACAACCACAGAGCAGACAACAGCCAAATGATTGATCTAATATAAACTATGCCACAAGACCACAAGATACCCTTTGCATATATTTACATACTTAATATATTCTATGGAATTTATTTCTGCACAAAAACGAATTCAGAAAGTTAACTAACTTGTTGAATTCCTATTTTAGTGCAACATTTGATTAATTGATTGTTGATTGCCTAACGTCCAGTGGCAAACATTTCATGCATATTTAGGACGAATATTATTTTTAAAAAAATATGGGAGGGTTGGGATCCCGCTAACATGTTTAACCCTACCACATTATTTATGGATGTGGCTGTCAGGAGCCTGTAATTCAGTGGGTGTCGTTTGTTTATGTGTTATATAATTGTTTGTTGTTCATTTTTTATACAAATGGCCGTGAGTTTTCTCGTTTGAATTGTTTTACATTGTCATATCGGGGCATTTTGTAGCTGACTATGCGGTATGGGATTTGCTCATTGTTGAAGGCCGTACGGTGACATACAATTGTTAATGTCTGTGTCATTTTGGTCTCTTGTGGACAGTTTTCTCATTGGCAATCATACCACATCTACTTTTTTATATCATTGAGTAATACTTGTGACATATTTAAATGTTTCGTATCATTTGGTAAAATATCTAAAGTCAACTTTGCCTATGTAGATAGAATGAAACCGAAAGAAAGTTTAGCTGAAGCGTGCTCCTTATTAGTATTTAGTGCAAAAAAAAAAACGTTTGTGAACTGTTTAAGACAGAGTGGACTCCTTAGCAGCCGAGTGTTTAGACGCACCCGGCTGGGAAATCGATGTGCTTTATATCTTGTTCCTTTGCAAGACTTGTCATTGTCTCATTCATTCATATTCTTTAGTACAGGGCATATTATTTCTCCGCTTACAGTCAACAAGTCTTCTTTATACCTGACACGCAATAGTATTTTCAAATTTCTTTAATTTAATACCAAGATAAATAAAAACCACCTATATTAATTTGATACTCAATATGTTTCCTTGCATATAAACATATTCTCATTCGGTCAATAAAATATAAAATTGATATACAGAACATTCAGAAATGTGAATGTTATAAAAACGTTGTTATATCAGAGATAGGTATTTAACGTGTTGATTTGTAATACCCGGAAATGTCAAGGTATAACACTTCCTATATCATTGTATATAGCCAAACAGAATGGGTCATACATGTAAATGTGAAAGAAATTCGTAAAGCATGACCATTCATGATTTAAGTGGGGTTCTAATATGTGCTACAGTACAATATATTTACAAGCAGTATTTTTAATTGATTGAAGGAAGTGTAAAATTAAGTCCGAAGAACTTTACTATATTTGTTATCTCAGAGAAGAAGGCAATTGAAAATAAATAATATCCATTGCCATGAAATATTGTCTCCTAAGTGGACAGCATTTTACAGCGACAGTTATGAAATATGGTCCATCTACAGAGCAAACTGTTGTAGTAAATGTTATTAAATTGTGTCCTTTAAGGAAAATAATACTGTACAGCATCTGTTACTTATTTGAGTTTGAATTATGCATGAATATAATTATATTAAGAGATATAAATTATTAAGATAAGGATGGTATGAGTGCCAATGAGACAACTCTATGTCAAAGTAACAATTAATTATAGTTTGCAATTAAAAGTTAAAATGTGTCCAGTAATAACAATTAAGGCAATGGATATCATTTAATACTTAAATCCCATCAAAAGATGCCCTGGTGGACACAATGTCCTCTGAAAAAATGTCCCCCCTGGACTATATTATGGTAGTGAATAATGTTTTTGTTCATGGACTCTTTTTCATACTTAAGGACATATTTTCATAGGAAATTGTGTCCAGGACACATTTAAATAAGTAGATATTGTCCATGGGCAGTATTTACTATGAAAATGTGTCCAGTGTCCAGACAAGAAATATAAAAAAAATTAAAAACATAAAAAATCTGCCGACCGAGTCCCTGAGGTAATTTTTTAGATATTTAAAACCGAACTTAGAGAGATATTTTTAATTTTCATAATATAATGCGGGCATGCACGTGTCATCGATTACACACCTACTCAGCCGTGAATTACACAATCAACAACATCGATTAGGATATCCTTATTGCTTATGACTATAATGATATGAGAACAACGTTTAAATAAAATAGAATAATACATGTTCAACAATGTTTCTGAATTGTTCCATGTTATTAAATACATTAAGGATAGTGCATTTCAGTGATTATGGAGACTGAGACAAAATATATAATTATAATTGACATTTTGTATTGATTTAAATTGAATAAATTTTAATTACAAAGTTGCTTTATATATAATAGTTCAAGAAAAAACACAACACTATCTTTGAAATGATTTTTTTCTTGTTCAAAGATATATATTCTAAAAACCGAATTCTAATTGTCTAGATAGCAAACCATGATCGCACACAAATCATCATCTAAGTTAAATGCTTCCCTTTTTTCGTTTGTTGAATTAATTTTGTATTTTTTTTGTTTTTTTTTGTTTTAGTTCTCTTACTATTCTTTTATTTATTTTTGTGTCTTATCCAATTTGTACTTGAACAAATAAAATTTGTTAACTAAACTAAATTGTGACTTTTTGTCCTGTGACTTTCTGTCCTACATTCGTTTATTGAACATGAATGACCACCTATAGGATATACATCGACATCCTGTGACACGAGTGTAATCTGTTGAATACCCTCAAAACTACACCATTGTACACATCACAGAGTTTTATAAAAAAAAATACAATTAGCAGTATACGGCGTCAACTCATTCAACATTTTGAAGTCTAATGATAACTTATAAAATATCATATTGCAATTATGATAAAAAGAAACATACTATGGACTTTGCTCATTGTTAAAGGCCGTACGGTGACCTATAGTTGTTAAATGTCTGTGTCATTTTGGTCTCTTGTGGAGAATTGTCGCATTGGCAATCATATCGCAACTTTCTTTTTTCATTTATACGAATAACAGCAGATAATTTCAAGATTTTTATAATGTATTATTCGCCATAAAGACACATTTTATTGTCATATAATAGCGGTATTTTTAACATTGCCTATAAGAGAGAGAGGGTTTGGCTTGCCATAAAACCAGGTTCAATCCATCATTCTTCAATTGAGAAGATTCACAATATTACTTCCATGATTCAGTGTAACTCCATTTACCGGTAAATTTTATTTTAACTTCTCTGACAAAAAAAAAACCCCAAAAAAACCCAACACCTTTGTCAAACATGGATTTGTTTTTTAACTTTACGAGCTAACAATTTGCCAGAGCAATTTCAAGGTTGATTCATATTCCCCATTTGGTACATGTATATGTCCGTGTTTAAAGCGATACGTACATGCAGGACAAATTATTTTGTTGAATGAAATCATATTCTAATGGGTGCCGTAGGAGAACCACTAGAGTTTTGAGCAAGAATTTCTTGGCATGAAATAGATCGAAATCTCGGAGTTATGATATTTCATGTATATTTTGAACTCCGTATAAACCCGGTAACCTTTGCCCAAAAAAAAAAATGAATGGTAGTTCTACTGCCGTATTCGATGTTTATTCTGAGTCAAGTGTTTGTGCGGAAACTCCCAAGTAGACAACATGCATGTGTATTAGACCATAGCAGGCTTTTCTTATAAAATAATGAGTGGTGCCTGTCCGGTACACGAAAAGATCGGTTAGAAAGCAAGTTTTTAATTTTAGTTAGTTTTTAAAGCTTAATTCGAGGGTTGAAAATTCACGGTAAGCGCCAAAAAAGGAGGTTTGAGTGGTCGAATGTAGGAAAAAAAGTCGCAGGAAAAAAAGTCACGAAAAAAAAGTCATGGAAAAAAAGTCACAGGAAAAAAGGTCACAGGAAAAAAAGTCACAGGAAAAAAAGTCACAATATATAATTTTTGTATGAAATAGTCATATGGTCTGCACATACATGTATGAATAGGAGAAACTTTCCAAATATTTCTTTTTATGGAAATGGTCATATGGTCGCACATACATGACATATATATAAATATATTGGAAAACATTCCCAATAAATATTTTGTATGGAAATGGACATTTTTTAATTCATTTTATACGACTGGCTTTGGAAATTTAGATATAAATCGCAAAACATTAAAATGAAACGTGTACATGCTGGTGTACTATTGATACATGCATGTTTTCAAGGATTTGTTATCTACGATAGTAGAGGGCATTATGTTTTCTGGTATGTGCGTCCGTTCGTTCGTATGTCTGTCTGTCCGTTCGTTCGTTCGTCCGTCTGTCTTGCTTCAGGTTAAAGTTTTTGGTCAAGGTTGTTTTTGATGAAGCTGAAGTCCAATCAACTTGAAACTTAGTACACATGTTCCTTTTGATATGATCTTTCTAATTTTAAAGCCAAATTAGACTTTTGACCCCAATTTCACGGTCCACTGAACATAGAAAACGAAAGTGTTAGTTTCAGGTTAAAGTTTTTGGTCAAGGTAATTTTTGATGATGTTGAAGTCCAATCAACTTGAAACTTAGTACACATGTTCCCTATGGTATGATCTTTCTAATTTTAATGCCACATTAGACTTTTTACCCAATTTCACGGTCCATTGAACATGGAAAATTATAGTGCGAGTGGGGCATCCGTGTACTTTGGACATATTCTTGTTGTAATTATTTTTGTTTTATATCTCTTATGAAATGAAAGAGATGTGAGTTAAACAGCAACAATATTGTGACTTTTTTTCCTGTGACTTCTCTTCCTGTGACTTTTTTTCCTAGTAATTTTGTGACTTTTTTTCCCGTGACTTTTTTTCCTGTGACTTTTTTTCCGTTTACCGAGTGGTCCACTGGCAATATTTTTATTTCAAAAACGGTACATATGATAGGTTTATATGTTCTTTTATCTAATCTTTTTAATAACTAATGGATGCCGTAGGAGGTCCAACAGAGTTGTGATCAAGGATTACTTGGCATGACCAAAAATATGTTGGTCCGAGAAACGTTAACACTCAAACCTGACTAACCTTGAATTTCTGCGGACCAATGTCCTTACTGAGTGATACATACATTTTATAAACACCAAACGAAAACTTTGAATGTTGAACGTATAAGGATTATTACTTAAAAAAAATTGAGATTTTTTTTTTCACAAATTTGAGGAAAAAAATTCAAGTTTCATTTTAAAATAATACATCATATCGTACTTTAAAGGAACAAAAATGCATTTTCAATCTCGACATTTTAAGGGAGGAAAAAAAAAAAAAGTAATTGCAAAAATTTACCGGAATATTTTTAGGTTCGTTCGTTTTAGTTTTTAGTGAAGATGAGATGTGAAATCTTTAATTTTTGTGGATAATTCAATTAATTGAATAAAAAAGGATATGTATGAATGTATTGTTGATTGGTGCAGAAAAATAATAATCATTTATATTACGCTGGCCATAAGCATGAATAGTTATTGCACGACGGGATCGTAAACTCGCAAAACCGAGTATACTCGATTTTTAGAGTTCGCCCTGACCGGTTAACTGTACACCAATATCGCTTTCATGATTATATATGAATATTTTATATGATCTTAGTTCTATTCGTTTTCTGCATTGTTTGTCGACTTTATCTGAAAACCAAGTTTTTTAAATTTACGCTACATTTTAAAACCGATCAGAACTTGATAATAAAAGCAGTGAAACCTATATCGTTATTTATTAACGGAGGCCAATTCGGCCACGCGTGTACGCGCAGACACAGCCTCTACAAAAAGGCAGATCACGGCTCAATTTATACAAGCAAAGTTTTATGCGTACTTTATTTACAAATACATGTATTTGATCTGTATTGTTTACATGACCATCATCACGGAAGTCTTAATTTTATATATTAATTTGCAATATTGTGATCAAAATTCGTTTTTTAAAACAAATAAATAATTTTGTAGTCGTTGATATTTAATTGCATTATGGGTAATTTCGGATCGTGTAGATAGAATGGGGAATGGTGTATGGTGTAATGTGTAACGTGTATGGTGCAAAGGTGTAACGTGTATGGTGTAATGGTATAAGGTGTATGGTGTAATAGTGTATGGTGTATGGTGTAATGGTGTATGGTGTTAGTGGGAAGTTTACACCATCCAAGGACTGTACACCACATCTTAGTATCTCTTCTTTTGTTACATAAGGTTTATGATGATTACGTGTTCAGCTTGTTTTGTGGTAATTATCGACTTAATTTTTACCATATTCCTAGTTCTGTTTGCATTCATTTTTTTTATCAAGATAAGTAAATTATTTATCTTGTGTCAATGTTTGGAATTTTTGGATCGACAAACTTTATGAGACATAATCACCGAATATGACTCATAAAAGATACATTCCTTTAATAAATATCGTAATAACACAAAGTTCGTTTTCGTATATTCTTTTAAAGTCCAATCTAATACCATTAGTAGAAACACACGTTATCATATATGGTGTTTTTCTGATGTGACCTGGGTATATGTTTGTTTTTCTTTCAACATTTTATTCAATTTAAATACTGACTTCAATATTGTATACATTAATGTTGGGGATTTGTTAATTTTTCAGAACGACAAATTCAATATTTTTTAACAACAAAGTAATGTATTTGATCTGATTGATGGTTTTTAACAGTCAGTATTTTAATTCAAACAAGGAAAGCGATATTGATTTATATATTTTGGATATTATAATTTGATAGATATTTTGGATTAGTAATGTTTACAATGGCAACATAAAAATGTTATTGATTTTGAAGAAAAATAAAATATTGATATAGTTATATCATTTAGATTGTATCCTTAACGTAACAACTATCAACTTTTTCAAAAGCTCTTGAGAAATTTAAATTCTTTGAACGTCAAATATTCTGAGACAAAAATGAAATTCTAAGTAGCTGGCTGTTATAAATCTTGCAGAGTAAATACTAATAATAGTAAAATTTAGTAAAATAGTAAAAGTTGTAATTTAAAAGCAACAACACTTTCGACAAGCCCAAAAAAGGAATCATATAAATGAATGAGGGCTAAGTAGTCATTGATTTGATGTTATTTCCGACGTTTGATAAAACAAATTATCACTGTTATGTGCATTACATATACGTAATGAGTTGTGGTATGATTGCCAATGAGACAACTATCAATTAACTATGAAATTAATGAAATGAGCAAGTATAGCATTTATAGGCAACCGTACAGTCTTTAACAATGCCATATGATAGACTAGGAAAGGCGCAGACATGAAAAATATGAAACTATTCCATTTTGAAAAATAACAGTCTATATAATCAAAAAACAATTTATAAAAACACATATGACGGACATGAACTGAACCAGCGACAATCACTGAATTACAATCTCCTGCTTGAGAAAGCCACATAAGCTACAATACTCTACTACAGACCTTCGACGGTCTTCTGCTTTTTGGTCATGTTGTTGTCTCTTTTACACATGCCCATTTCCATTCTCAAGTTTACTATCTATTGGATAGATGATATAATCAACAACACTAAGTTTGTTGGCAGATATATCAACTCGGCGATGATTACATTATACTGACCGACTTTAGAAACGCAACACTAAATTATTCTTTTTACATTTTCGAAAGAACTGTGTCACTGTGAAAAGCAATTACTGTCGGTAACAAATGCCACAAAGATTGCCAGAACAGTCATTCATTTTTGTTCGACGTGTCTTGGGTTCTGTTTTACACCTTTTGATTTTGCCTTTTTTCCACCTATTACAATGGGTTTTGGCAGTTATGTGGTTGAAACTGTAGGCCTGTAAATGTTTTTCATCAACCAGTTTTGGGCAGTTCATTTTATGGGAAACATTTATGACATAGATCTGTGCATAATGGCATTTGGCAATTTGATTATCAGTTTACTTTGCGGCCGAAAAAAACAGGTCTCACAAATGACGTGGCGTAATCAAATTCTATTGACGTTACATTGTCACTACATGTTGATCTGGTCATTGATGGTCAACAACTAATCCCGTCTACCTGTATCATTGTAGGAAGGACAGTAAGACTAGTGTCTGAATTCAAACTGTATGGTTGCAGCACGATCACGTTCACGTTTTCTTGTTTGCAGTATTCTTATGGGCAGATTCAGTTTTTATTCCCAAGTCTTGGCAATATGGAGATGCAACATTGTTTAACTGATTTAAGTGTGGCCAAATATTGCAAGAACTGTTTCATGGAGCAACAATAATGAGTTCATAGTACCCGGATTCCTCATCTCCATTATAATTAACTATATTCAGTGGACCGTCAAAATGGGGTAAAATCTTTAATTTGGCATTAAAAGTAGAACGATCGTCTCATAAGGAACAGATGTACCAGGTTCCAAGTTGATTGGACTTCAACTTCATAAAAAACGACCTCGATAAAAATATAAAGCTGGCGTAGGATGTACGGACGAACAAACGAACGGACGGACAGACGAAAGAACGGACGGACGGACGGACGCACGACACTGCTTCTCCGGTAAAGCGCCCAAGTACCTGCTCAAAAATGAAAGAAAATAAATTGCATCAAAATGTCTAAACAAATCACACAGAGCATCCTGATAGTATATACTATCCACCATATAAATTTTAGCATGTAATGTTCTACCATTACGTCGTATTGATCGTTGAGGTTGAAGTTGTGATTAATAAAATTACGCCTGTTTTTTTTCGTTGACGTCGTTATCTGATAGTATAATTTATAAATTATAAGAAATAATGCATAAACCTTTGAAATCATTTCTTTTTAGGTATTTTATTACTTCAAACTTTATAAATTCACATAAACGTGCATTTTTCTCATGTGATAAAACAAAGATTTATTTACTAATGTCTGCATACTTATTGTCTTACACCAATCTTTTGACTTTCTTCACCACAAACTTTGATTTTTTCCGTCAAACCAGGGCCGTTTCTAGCCTCTTCTAATAGTGAGGCAAATTTTTTTAGCGAGGCTCAAGGCCCCCAGAAGCTTTAAGAAAAAAAAAAACAAACTTTAAGCTAATTTTTTCTCCAAAAATATCTGGTCTCAAATCAAAAACTTAGATTCATTATAATTTAAGACTTTTACGTTTTATGAACAACATTAAAAGATCTATATGTAGGAGAAAGCAAATACCGTAATTCTCATAATCATTTATACCGGATCAGTCTGTCTGTTCTCGTCTTGTTTTGTGCTTAGAGTTTGGTGATTTTTTAATGACTATATTTAAATATAGTGACAGTGCAGTATTATACTTTAAGTACTAGTACTGCTTAAGTCGACACTAGGAACCATCTTGGTATTAACGATTCTTTTATTGTTGAAGAACCCTCTAGCAACTTTGACCATTGATCATTAGTATTTTTTTTCTATGCATTGACTTTGTGTGTGATTAGGTTTCGTGCACATTTACTCCATATTCCTTTATTTTCTGTTAAAGGGTATGAACATGACTAAAGAAGTTTAACCTTTCAATGTTAAATGGCATATGGCAATACATTGTTGCTTTTTTTCTCAAATTTTTGATATCGGGAAATTGGTGACCTTACTTTAATTTAATCATGTTAGCTACTAGTATCTAGTTTTATCTACAAAAAAGCCAGTTTTGTATTCTTTGATATCAAGTTCAATTCTCCATTCAGAAACGACCATTTTTGTTTTACTGTGTCTTGTAGCATCGTCTATTCTTAAAATATTCTCTCGTACAATATCTGGACATCGGGTGGGCATGCAACATTGCAAAACCACACGTTTGCAAATGAAAATCAACACTCAGACTATAGTCATAAAGTAGGACAATAAATGAGCAAAAGACAAAATCGGGACACAGAGGTACAAACAATAGACCATCAACTTTGAAAACTAAAAGTAATATAGAAACATGGATCACGAAAAACATGCAGGTGCGATACCAGAGAGTGAAAAGAACTTACTTCTTGCTAGACACTTTCCGTGAAAACAATTTGATATAAAGACAATCTTTTGTGTCAGTTTTTTTTTAATTTCTAACATGAGGTATCTGCCCCATTTGCCGCAATGCAGTTACGGCCCTGCAAACTTGTTTCAGAACAATTTTTTCACAAACAGATGATGTAAAACATTTTTTAAGTTAGGGAGATGGATTAAGAAGGTGGGTATGAGTTTTGCTCATTGTTGAATGCTGTAAGGTGGTCTATAATTCCTAACATCTATGGCATATGGTATTTGTAATATAATAGGCAGTTATTCCACATTTTATTGTTTCGTATTGGAAATTTTAATATTAAAGTACAATTAAAATTAAATATCGTATGTTTAAGTTTATCAACAATTAAAAATACAGCTAACGGAAGAGAAATATAATTTTAACTGTGTTCCTATATATATATATGAATAATATTATTTCTTTGATAAATAAGCAAACATCAGTTCATTTATTACAGCATCTGCTTGTTTAAGTTCCATTGTATATACTAAAAAATCAGATTCATAAGTAACATGCACATTTTCTGACCAGCATATTCTTGATTATACATTTGTCCAACCAGCACAGAACTCATAAGATAAACAACTCATACAGTAACACGATGTGTTTCTGATGCAAATGGAGCTGCTGTTCCTCCGAACTGAGTGCAGCTTTAAGGTTCCTTTGACAGGTTTGCAGTTTTTTGCAATGTTTTCATTTAAAATGATGGAATATCTGCTTATGTCCTCTTTTGATATATATTTAAAGGCTACAGATATGTTGCTACTCGATGCCCACGTGTTTAAGTCATCCGCACTCTGTATAGTACATTTTCTTTGCTTTATTGCCAGGTCTGCGCACCGTTTTACAGTTCCGCCAATTCCATCACATGGACCTTTCCCGTGACCTGCCTCAAAGTAATCCCATGTGCAATCAACACCGAAATGGTCATTGTGCTTTTTAATTATTGAGAAAATATGCTTATTTCGGTACTGTGATGTTGGGCTATCTGTCCAATGATGAACACATTGTAAATCTAAATTAATAGTTTCGAGAATTGGAACTTTTGATTACAGAAAAAACGAAAGTTGCGTTATGGCTTAAGTCATTGGAAATAAATGTAAAACTTTGATGATGCAATGTGTCATTAACTTTGTAATAAACTACCACAGGGTGCAAGCTAACATAGCATTTGTTGAAATAAGACGACTGCACCTCATCAGCTGTCTTGCAATTAAAGTTTTCGGCAAAATCCATCTGCACAATCATATGATTCCGGGGAAGATTAGCCTTAAGATCTTGTAATGCATGGTACTGGTTTCTGACTCTATTGACATGTTCTTTAAACTCAAAAAGTTGAGGTTTAAAAAGTTTTATGAAACTGGCTCTATCAAATGATTTTGAAACAATATTCATTCTTTGTCCAGCGTCTGTATTTACCCGTGACCATTCATCATACTGAAATGGACCACTGTCAGCCGGAAATAAATCGTCTACGTCAAAGTGGTCTGTAACATCTTTCACAAAAGCATCAGGACTGTCGCAATTAATTATACCAATTTTATGAAGACAGCGTAATTTTAGAGCCATGTTTTGGTGCTTGATACATAAGCATGTGTTACGGGTAGCATAGGAAACTAATGAGAAATTGATCGGACGATATTTACAAAATCTTGAATAAGAAAGTTTTATATCTAAATTTTCTGACCTAAACTTGAGAGACAGATTGTTCATGTGATCTGATAAAATGTGCTTTTGTTTTTGCTGACCGCTAACAGTTTTATAATCTGCTTTCCCTGGCATTATAGACGAGTTGTCCCCTCGGTTTAAAAAGGTTAAAACTGCTGTTTTAATTTCTTCTTGTATTTCTGGAAGTCCCTTACGTAAACATTTTTTCATTTTCTTAGACGTTGACATGAGAGATCTCCTACGGATACCAAAAACCTGACTTGTAATAGATTTCATTTTGTATTTTTTGTTACCTTCCCATTTACTATGTTTTTGGTAAAGCAGGGATCAACAGGCTTAATTTCTTCCACAAGTACATTGTGAAATTGTAGTTTACGTCTAATTGTTTTATATTTGGACGGCTCAAGACCGACATATCTCATTTCGTCATCCGCGGAAGTCAAAGGTGTGATGTTTTCCTTATTTTGTTGATTTTTGTTTGATTTTGATTCATTTTTTACTATTTTCAATCTACTGATTCTCTTTTTAAGTTTCCATACTTTTCTGTTTGAGGTTTTCAATTCTTTTTCTAGTTTTTGTATTTTTCTATTAGCTCTAGAAATAGCTCTACTAATTTTTTTTCTGGACGACGTCCGTTTATTTGAAACATCATTTTGTTTAACTAATTGCTTTTCTTGTTTTTTTCTTTGTCGATATAGCTTCACATTTTCTCTGTTGATTCTACGTTTCCGTTCTAAATCTCTTTTTGACAACTCGGTACTTTTTACATATGAATTCCTCTTACGCTCATTTTCTTTTTGTGGGTATTCTTCTACATTTTGTAACCTTTTTCTTTCGCGATATTCCTTCTGATATTCAGCTTTCGTTTTTTTCTTTGTTTCTGAAATTTACAAATTGGAGATATTGCTGAAGCTGACATAAACACAAACAGAAACTTTTAATAATTATTTAATCATGTTAAAGTCAATGTACATTTAGTACTACATGTAGCTGGTATTTTAGATGGACACATGACTGTTGATCGTCCAATGGGAAACAGTCAAGTAGCCAGCAAAGTTAAAAGAATCAGGTTGGAACCAATAAATGTCAACCGTATGACCTTAAACAATGAGAAAATCCCATGACGTATATTCAGCTATAAAAGCGAACACTTACTTGAAAAATATGAAATAACTTAATTGCAAGACATAATGGTCATATGTGTACTGATAGACACAATGGACCGGATTTTTAACGATATTTTAAGTAGAACTAAGAGTTAGAACCCGAACCCTAAGATGCTCGAATCTACCATTATCGAGACAACCGAAATGGCTCTCTTATTTTAGGAAGTAACGATTGGTGGATAATTGCTTGATTTATGTCTAGTGGCAAATATTTCATGCCCATTGATAATGAAGTGCACCATTACAGGGAATGTTTTCAAATAAATATTTGTTGAAATAAAGATAGAGATGTCAAAAAATGAAAAAAAGACAAAAGGTGACAGAAAGACAAGCAAGTTAGGATCCTATAAATCTGTGGTTGTCGTTTGTTGGTGTATAAAAAAGTACCAAGTGAGTACTGAATCCACCACAAAAAAGATTAGATATTGTGTGCGTACATGTAGTACTAGTTATAAGCTATCTTGATTGGCAGCATATTCTCCTTCATTTTTAAAAGAAAACATCAACCAGAAACTAAATAAAAATAATTCTTGTCTGTAGTCTTACTCTGGATATAGTATTTAGCCCATTATATGGTAAAATGTATTTCTGAGTAGATTTTTTTTGTTAATTTGTGTTAATGTATTATTTTGCACAAATGATAATTATTCATGGTACAATGTTGACAAATTAAAACCACCATTCCATACTTATTTTACTATCCGTAATAAATGTTAATAGTGTAAACTCGGCATGCCATACTTTGTCTATATAGAAACGCAGACGTGAAAGAAAACACTGTTCGCCAGAACTTAAGGGAGTATTTGCACAAAAATACGTTTTCATGGTTCATATTGATAAAATAAACGGACATTTCGATACTTATTTTACATCCGTATTAATTATTAATAGTGTAAACTCAACATGCCATACTTTATAGAAATGCGGACGTGAAAGAAAGCACTGTTCGTCAGAACTAAAGGGTGTAAAGTTGTGCTATTTTGGAACGCTATTACATGACAAATCAAAAATCTTTGTAGTTAAACCTGAATCCCGTAAATGCACTTGTCAATCTTGTGATAAATATTTGTATCGTTCAATCATTTTGCTATTTTTTTAATCTCGATGTTCGACTCCTGGATAATCGGTAGAGTCTTGTAAACTATATTTTCTTCAAAACATGTAAGATCGTGTAATGTTAGACTCAGTTAGGGGCGGCATGGAAATCAAAGTACGAAATATGATTGCAACATTATAAAGAATCTATAAAGATCGACATAACAGTAAGTTTATATGCCCCCCCCCCCCCCCTATATTTTAACTATCTCTGGGCATTTTATTTCTTATGGTGATATGGTACATAAAATACAAAATAGGGAGACAGGGTTTAAACTGAATGGACATTTTCTAAACTACTACATTTTTTATAGAATAGAACCGGATTCCCTAATATTATGGTTGATATGTTAACATACACAGTCTAAACAGGATGTACGAGAGTGTTTTTTTTAATAATTTTAATTTATGAAGTATTGTCTGTATAGAAACATCCCTTTGAATGTATAAATTTTCACGTTTTTCAACATAAAAAAAAATATAATAATACTAGGATTCTGTGTGGGAACAAATATATACAATTGTATGGAATGTATTGCAGCTATATAGCATGTCAAAGCGTCATAATTGTTAGAATAGCTATTACTACAAATTACCATTCATTATTTCACAAATTTAATGATTGCTACTGTGTTGGAGTTGTCTCTCTTTACTCATCTGTTTCTATATCATCTTCACAGGACGCTGAATGTCTTCCATTCCCGGAAACGTCAAAATACCATGGAAACGCGTGAAAATTCCCGACGTTTTTTAAGTGTCAACGGATATTACTTTCCACGGAGATTACATTTCTAGGATTTTGCCGTTTATCTAAATAATGAGCGTTTTTGTTGGGAAAAGTTGTAATAAATATTAATATGGGCACCAATTCATATCTTTTGGATGTGCAGTTTATATTCAAAACTGCCGTAAATTTATAAAACACCATTCCACGGAGATTACATGCTTAACAAATCTCTACAGGTTTCAAGTTTGTTCTGTTTTCTAGACTTATATGAATCGAACAAAATGACCTTTGATATATGCACAAATAGTTGTATTGACCCTTAAAACAAATTTAACTCATTTGATGCCATTTATACTGCTGAATATTTTGTCATGAATGAGTATTTTACTTGTTAACGGAAATTACACGTTTTCGAGGGACACATTAATATGGCTGTATAACCACTATCGTTGTTAAATATGTACCCAACTTTATAAAAATAAAAACATATAGATGGAAAACATAAAAACCTCATCTAGGAGTACAAAAAGTCACAACTAAATAACACGAAGTCGTGAGTTTCGTCCTGCTACTGTAGGAATGTCCATATTTAGACTTTCAACCATAATTGAGACCTGCACAGGCGCATTTATTGACAAAAATATAAGAATTTTTTTTGTGGTAAATATCGAGGGATAGTATACAAAAAAAAAATGCTTATAGTCATTTTAAATATCACGTTATAAGAGTTCAAAGATCTGAGACATATGAGCTCCTTCATATGGGCGCTTTACCGGAGAAGCAGTGACGAACGAACGAACAGACGAAAGGACGGACGAAGGGACGGACGAACGGATGGACTGAAGAATGGACGAACGGACGGACGAACAGACTAGAAAACATTATGCCCATCAATGGAGCATAAACAAAAATGAAAAAATATTTTATGGGTTCCAAAATTCGTGCGGCTTCAATCAATCGTAGACGCGACGATAAGGCAGGACCCGCACAATGACATTTGGCCTTTAACATGATAGTTGATACCGAACTTAGTTGTGATATATAAATATAGCACAAGTTATGTGTGCACATTATGAAAGCAACCCAGATATAGACATCACAATAATGCAATTTGAAGTCGGTAATATGTAATGAAAACAATAAGTACCCAGTTCTTAATATTTGAAGAAATTAAAGTCTACTCCTGCAGTATTATCAACATATTTAGTTCTTACGTTTAATATGGTTTTTAAAATAGATAAAGACAGAACATATGATGGAAAATCTGTAGACGCATTTTAGAAATCATATCAATATATACAGATATATGCCAGTATCAAATCTTCAAATGTCTGTGATGTGCTCAAGTTTGTTTATTCTTTCACATTGCGTCATAAACAACATATTTGAAGAGGTATTTTTTAAACAGTCATATTTTTGCCAATTCCAAAACGATTGAACACATGTTTGAAAAAAGAACATATATTTAAGTCTGTACAAGGATCTGAGGATTACTCGCATACAGTAGAATTGTCACAGCTATTCTATTGCAAAATACGAATTCAATGACATGTAACAGCATTTTCACGTAAGATAAAAGAAATATTAAAACAACATTTTACTCACAAAAACAATCTTTCTTCTCATCAAGTCTTCAGAGTTATTGACACATTTTGATCGTGTATGTCTGTCTCAATCTGCTTTAAAAGATATGTGAAACATTCTTGTTACACCTAATAAATACATTCCGATACTAACCTTTATCTCTACGATACAATTGAAGTTACGTAAAACTTGGCCAAGAATCAAATTGTCAAACCCATTTGATTTATGTTATCTTTCGTCTTTTAAATCATTCATTTTATACTTGCAAGTGCACTTATATACGTGTTTGTTTTATACTATTGATTTTATTTATCGTCGCTGTGTCATCTGTTACCTACCCCCTTTTTTAGTATAGGGCTTTTCTTGTATCTGGGGTTTTTCAAATAAAACAAAATATAGTTGATAAATTTAAAGATATGATATATTTACTACTATATGATATGCACTTGGTGCTCTTGAATAGAATTTAAAAAAATGTGCAATTTATGATTATCATTATATATGTAAATGGCCGTTTCGTGATCGACTATCAACTCTTGACAGCAGAGACGAAGGCTATCATACTAGTTTAATATGTCAGTAAACTGTACATATATTATGTCATCGGATTGACAATAGTATTAATGGGAACTAAGTGTAGCTATGTATTTCAGTAAAAATTGATTGAATACTGTAAACCAAATTATTTTCGCGACTGTCGCGAGTTGAAAAATAACGCGAAAATAAACTGTCGCGAATATATAAATCTTGGATCTATCCTTACCAGTGTTCAGTAACTCTGCATTTCATAAACACGATCCATTTAGATCATAACGCGAGCAATTAACAATGACATCGAGTACAACCCGTCTTACAATATAAAATTGTTAAATTGTTTCTTTCAATTCGAGCATTTTGTTCAAATAAAACCAAAAATATGATCATGTGCTTAAAGTATTAAACATCCCAATATCAAGGAAACAGAATCAATTTACCAAGTTCCGCTAAACAGAATAGTAAGTATACAGAGACCAGATTAGAAAAATAACCGTCAGACAGAAGATTGAATATAAGGTATGTTTTACAATATTACTAATAAAAGCGCCAGGTCATTTACACGATTTGGTTACGGATTACAAAAATACTGACCTCAGAGTAAAATTCAAACACGAGAGTCTTTAATTATATAAAAAAAAGCACAATCACATAAAACGAATGGATATTAATTTTTCAACTCATAGAAAACTGAAACACAACGAAATGTGTTTTTAATGTTAATACAAAATGTATAACCATCGATTATTATATATTTGTTTGGCTATGATGTACTGACGAAATTGATATGATTTATTTATCTTTTCAAAATATGTCTTTTTAGTGAAAACATTAACTTTATAAACAACAGGCATGTGGTTGAAGATTATTTTATGTACATGGGTTGGCAATACTCGAATGATCTTGATGAGTAACTATTGTTGTGTTAACAATTCAATTGGTTATACTGAAACAAAATTAGTTCAGATAAGAAATTTATACGTACCATTATCATGATTATTGTGTAGTTTAATCCGTTCCTTAAACATAAAATTTATATTTATATGCCACGTAGAATTATGAGAAACACATAACACATTACTCTTAATTATTTGGTTACACATGTCAGGATTTGTCCATACATTATTCCACAGAGACAATAAGTTTTGTTTTATGTATGCTATAAATAGACAATCTCGATTAAAATTTATTGATTAGTTCCTTTTATGTATATGTCTCTATGCCTTAATTTAATTTTTAGTATGAAATATTTCAATTGTTTATTAATTAAAGTGTATATTTCTTTTTGTTTTTTGTTAAGGCGTTTCGAAAGGAAATAAAGCAAAGGGAAGACGGTTTGGATTTTATAAAACACGTCTGTACCAAGTCAGGAATATTGCAGGTGTACTTTTAAAAATTGTCCATGTCTTTGTATAGTGGCGTTTCTATTTGTAGCAGTTTAGTGTTTTTGTTGTTCCGTTGTTTTCCTCTTTTAGCTAATGTGTTTCCTTTGGTGTTGGTTTTCAACCAGGATTTTATTTGTATGACTTTTGAACAGCAATTTACTAATGATATCGTTATTCAGAAAATGTGCATGACTCTTTATGAATAAGAGCTGATTTACGGTTTTATAAAAGTCAATTACAAATGCGTTAGTGCATATTGCCTTATATTTTGAATACCAGAATATTTACTAAGATAAAATGTCAATGAGGTCTGTTTATTTTTCCAGAGCACTTATTCGCACACTCAGTTTTGTACGTGTTGCTCTTGCATTATTGTTCAGTAATTGTCATTGAGCTTTTTTTAACGCTTCATGTGTTTAAACTAATATAAATCTATCCTTTATAATACATGTAATATAATCTTTTAAACATACAATCATACATTCGGTTAAGTTTTAGTGTAAAGTAAATTTACATAAGAAAATGCTTGTTTCAAGTCAGGAATATGTCAGTTGGGTCCGTGTATATCTGCGTCCATTCGTTTTTCGTTTTGAAATATCAAAAACAAAAAACAAAAAACGAAAGTGTTTTCATTTTTTCGTTTTTGATTTTATAAAAACCAAAATGAAAAACAAAAGTGTTTTCATTTTTCGTTTTTGATTTCTTAAAAACCTAAACGAAAAACAAAAGTGTTTTCATTTTTCGTTTTTGATTTCTTAAAAATTAAAATGAAAAACAAAAGTGTTTTCGTTTTTCTTTTTGATTTCACAAACAAAAAACGAAAAACAAAAGTATTTTCATTTTTCATTTTTGATTTCACAAAAACAAAAAACGAAAAACGAAAGTGTATTTATGTTATCTTTCCAACACAGTTTAATTGTCATTCAAAAAATGACAATGTTGTCATTTGTCATTCATTTAAAGGTCGTTAAAGTATACATGTACAGCGGTTGTCAGATCAATACTACTTTAATCGAAGATAATGTCGACGGATGCAAAAGTCTTTATCAATCTAAACAATAAGGGTGCGTGATCTTTACTTTTAAGTTTGGAGAGGTTAATCTAAGATGATAATATTGTAGCGTAACTATCCTCTTTTACAAATAAAGCAAACTATATATTGTTGGCGAGGGAAGGGCTCAATGACTTCAGAAGAACTGGAAAAAATGATACAAAATCTTTCACACCCTTTCTTAATCTGAAGCGCAAGTTTTAATTTATCTTTTTTATTATGTTCTGGTCTCGGAGCAAAATATATAGATACAATGTAAGACTTTTAGTATTTACATGTATGAACAATATCAAAAGACATATGTAGGATGATGAAAAAAATAATGTAATCCACAAAGTCAAGTGTGTGGCTATTGTTAGTTTAAACAAATTTATTAATAGTGGATTGGAAATTTTCTCACCGGAACGGTGATCGAATCAGGAACTTATGTTTTTGTATAGTCCGATGCACTAACCTATGTTACTTTTGTATAATGAGGATCAATGGTCTAGTTCCTCGTTGAAGACCCTCCAGCTCCTTTCAAGATGAAGAACAGGCATAAAAGCCCTGTTCATTAATAATTTGTATTTTTTCTATATATTGTGTGCGATTTTGTCCCGTGTACATTTACTCCACATCTCTTTATTTTCTATTTCGGACCTGGACACGGGTCAATGCTAGTTTAGACCTCCAATGTTAAAGGTCATATGTTTTTTTTATAAATTATTTGATGCCGTGGGATTGGGATTTTTAGCTTTAATGTAAACCATGTCAGGTTTTTTTTAATTTGTATTTACAGCAAAGATAGCCATTTTTGTGTTCTGTAATATACTGTAACAGTTTAATTTTACTTGTCCGGTCGCATCGGAACTTCTCAAAACATCTTCCGAACAATATCTGGACGTCGGTTTCGTGGGCATGTACAATTGCTAAACCACACATGAACGGTCTTTAGTCTTCTTAGATCTATTCCTTGAGTCTTTTTGAGTCTACGACAAGCAGAATATGATATTTTATACCATTAAATATTGAAGCCATATAGTCATGAAGATCGATTACTTGATTGATGTTCCGTTAACGTAGCCGCAGAACAAAAACGCGAGAGCTACTTTTGAATATTTCTACAATTTTAAGTAGTTTTCCACTCACAAACACAATAATATTTTCAACATTTATTAAAATATTTTTTTTTTACACTCTTCAACTTTTATGTTGTTTTAAAATATCAATTTGACTTGAATTTGGGATCCCGCTAACATGTTTAACCCCGCCACATTCAAAATGTATGTGCCTGTCCCAAGTCAGGAGCCTGTAATTCAGTGGTTGTCGTTTGTTTATGTGTTACATTTTTGTTTTTCGTTCAATTTTTGTGCATAAATAAGTTAGTTTTCTTGTTTGAATTGTTTTACATTATCATTTCGGGGCCTTTTATATCTGACTATGCGGTATGGGCTTTGATCATTGTTGAAGGCCGTACGATGATCTATAGTTGATAATTTCTGTGTTATGTTGGTCTCTTGTGGAGAGTTGTCTCATTGACAATCATACCACATCTTCTTTTTTATATTTATATGAGTATATTAAATAAACATGTATATACCAAGCTAAGTCAGTTTATATCTTGTTTTTCGTCTGACTATACAAAAGGCGAGGAGAGCTACTTGATAGATCAGGTTGACTGATAAGCTTTCTATATAAAGTAATGGGACAATGCATGGCATGAAGACATCACCAAATAACCGTATGCAATACTCAAAAAGACATCCAGAGCTTACCATATAGTCATCAACTACCCACCAACAGGCCGTGAGCTTTAGTTGGCTCTTACCTCAAATCCAAGAGCACGTACAGCAAAATGTCAAAATATTCTATTCAAACTGGGTGACCTGGGAGAAAAACATTGAAATTTTCCAAAGAAACACACACACCCCTCAACTTTTAATAAGGAGATTTGGTATTAATGCAAATGAGTCAACTATCCAACAAAGTTCAAATGTAGTGGATGTAAGCAATTATATAGAGGCAACCATATAATCTTCAACAATGAGAAAAAAACATACGGTATTGTCGGCTACAATAGTCCATGAATTGAAAAATATGAAACAGTTCAATTGAGAAAAATTACAGCCTATTTTAAAACAACATGAATTACGAAAAACACATATAAAAGACATCAACAAACGGAAACCATTGAACTACATGCTCCTGAGTTGGATCAGGCACATGCAATATATTGTGGCGTTTAACATGCTTGTAAACAGCCGGGACAGTTTTGTTTACAGCACAGCATAAGAACAAACTATACAAATCAGTGGAAAAGGGCTTAACGTATGAGATCGATAGAAAACAGAAGGGAAAAAAAGGTCTAACAAAAACACATACCGAATGTGGCAGGGTATTTTACCTCGTTTTCAAACAATCAAAGTACTGAAGTACTGAACATCGAATGACTGCAAGTTCTTTTGGATTGTCACAAGCACTTGTCTCAGAAAAAAAAATCACATCTCTATACTTGAAAGTGAAGTTAATGTACAGATATATTTTTTTTTGAAACTCAGTGCACATATTCTATATCATATGATCTTTTTAATTTCAATGCCAAATATAGAGTTCTGAACCTCAATTCCACGGTCCACTAGACATGAAAAATGATAGTGCGATTGGGGCATTTATGTGGTATGGACACATTCTTATTCAAATCCTTTATTAAAGAAGTCAGTAAATTTACTACAGATAACACTACATTTGTAAATTAGACGAACTAATCTAATCAAAATGTATATCTCTGATTTCGTAATACTTATGTGTATGAGAATATTAATATATATATTAATTTTAATAAGATTGTTGAACGAACGCGTTCAATCTTAGGATTTTATTCTTGTCAATTTTTCCGACCGAGCAGAGCGAGTCGAAAACAATTAAATAGACGTCTTTCAAGCCAAAGTTAATATGTTTGCTATACATACATATGATTTTATTAAACTTGGTTATCAATTGTTAATCAAAAATACAGTCCTAGATAATAAAAAATCATGAAATATTTGGTCTAGTAATAAAAAAAATCACACAAAAAACAGTAGTTGTCGTTTGTTGATGTCGTTCTCGCTTCTCGTTTTTTAGCTCACCTGGTCCGAAGTGTCAAGTGAGCTTTTCTTATATCTTGGCGTCCGTCGTCCGTCGTCGTAACTTTTACAAAAATCTTCTCCTCTGAAACTACTGAGCCAAATTCAACCAAACTTAGCCACCATCATCATTGGGATATCTAGTATAACAAATGTGTCCGGTGACCTTGCCAACTAACCAAGATGGTCGCCATGGATAAAAATAGAACATAGGAGTAAAATGAAAATTTTGGCTTATATCTCAGAAATCAAAGCATTAAGAGCAAATCTGACATGAGTAAAATTGTTTATTAGGTCATTATCTATCCGCCCAAAAATTTTCAGATGAATCAGACAACCTGTTGTTATGTTGCTGCCCCTGAATTGGTAATTTTAAGAAAATTTTGTAGCTTTTGGTTATTTTCTTGAATATTATTATAGATAGAGATAAACTGTAAACATTAATAATGTACAGCAAAGTAAGACCTACAAATAAGTCAATTGACCCCTTAAGGAGTAATTGTCCTTTATAGTCAATTTTTAACAATTTTCATAAATTTGTACATTTTTAAAAAATATTTTCCACTGAAACTACTAGGCTAAGTTCATTATAGATAGAGATAATTGTAAGCATCAACAATGTTTTGTAGAGTAAGATCTACGAACACATCACCATCACCAAAAACACATAGACCAAGGTGAGCGACACAGGCTCTTCAGAGCCTCTAGTTATATATAGAGTTTAGACCTTTGGTTTTCCCGTTTGAATGGTTTTACACTAGTCATTTTGGAGGATCCTTATAACTTGCTATTCGGTGTGAGCCAAGGATTCGTGTTGAAGAGGGTACTTTAACCTATAATAGTTTCCTTCTACACACTGTGACTTGGATGGATAGTTGTCTCATTAGCACTCATACCATGCAAATTCTTATATCTATATATTCTTTCGATATTTTTGATTGGGGTCTGGAGCTGGCATGTCAGTTACTGCTAGTAGTTCTTTGTTAATTTATGAATCATATTCGTTTTGTGTAGTTTCTTTTGTTTACTATTTTGTCATCGGACTCGGATTTCTTTTAAACTGAGTTTCTCTGTGCATATTGTTGTGTGTTTGTTTATTCTACATATGAGCTAGATATAATTGTATAGCGGGAGGGTTGAGATTTAACAAAGCATGTGTAGCCCCGCCGTATTTTTGCGCCTGTCCCAAGACAGTAGACTCTGATCTTTGTTAGTTTTTTTAATTTTTTTTTTGTATAAGTTAAGTGTGACGTCCATTTTCACATTACTAGTATATATTTTTATTTAGAGACATGCTGAAGCCCGGATTTTTTCGTTGTGTTGAAGACTCATTGGTGGCCTTCGGCTTTGCTCTTTAGTTAGGCTGACTGTCTGTTGTTTCTTTGACACATTTTTTATTTTCATTCTCAATTTTATTGATTGATCAATTGATTGATTGATTGATTGATTCATTCATTCATTGATCATTTACTACAAGCAAAAGTCATGATCATTTGAGAATCCTTTATTTGTATTGTAGTGTTAATTTCACCAATGAAACTCGACATTAATGTTTGTCTTTATATTAAATTTCTTTGTTAACTCTAAAATTACCGTCTGATTATAATAAGACACGCAAGAATAAAAAAAAATATTTGGCCTTCAATGTCTCAACCTTTTTTAATGTGAGTAACTTCATTGTTCACTTAGATTTCGATTTTGATATTGTTTTTGCAAGTTTCCATAATAGATTTCCGGTAATTGTTCTGCATAAAAGCCTATGGGAAAGCACATTAACTAATTTTCCAAACGTTCATTGGAACCTAATGATTTGGCAAGGTGTTGCAACCTGTAATGTAAAAAAGTTACAGCCGATTGCACTGAGTGTGTATGCACAGGTAGCCTATCTTTGGTTAGCTTGCTTGTATTATTAGGTTAGGTAAACTACCCTCCTTTAGGAGTAGACTAGTTCGACAAATAACCAATCAATCTGTCTGAAGGACTAGGCTCCTTCTACAGGAGGGTGGTATACCTTACCTAGTTACTTCATAGTTCAGCTAACAAACAAGCGATCCAAAGATATTACCTTTGTCTACACACTCAATGTAATCGGCTGTAATGAAAATGCGGAGTTTGTGAGACCAGGCTCAAGCAACCAGTCGGTAGCAGTCAGTTTTCAAATATATAAAAACAAATATTGCATAAGACTCAAACGTACTTAAAATGTTTTTATTAATATATAACCATTATATCATCAGTTTTTAAAATATAATTAAGCAGTCAAAGACACTTTTCAATGAATTTTAAAATTTCATTTCTGGTTTATTTAAGAATTGAATGCTTTTTTTTTTGTTACTTCATTGAGGTGTAAAGGGATGACCGAAATACATTTTGTATGAAAAGCGGAAGCGATTCATTCTGAAAATGTACGCACGGTCAACGCTTTTACAACCCTATGAAGTTACAAAAAGAAGCATTCAATATTTATAATGACATATTTTAGCTAGGATCATGAAAACACGATTTTTATCAAGTTTTTATTAAATTCACCTTTGCACTTTATTGTGGGACCTCGTGTCATCATGAATAATGATTTTCGTTGTGTAATGTAACATGAGATGTGCAGTTAGCCAATCAGAATAACGAATTATAATGAAACATACATCTTATGTTATTATTAGTTATATAAAGGCAAAATCAATCGCTTTCGATATATTACGCAGCGTACTGCCCGCTTTACATTTTAAATAGTCAACACTTGGAGTGTTTATAGAATCGTAAATAATTATGATTTTTTTAATGATGGCAAAATTGCACTATTGGGTGAAATAGCTTTCCTTATTATCGGCATCCTTTCAAATAGTTCATGAAAAGTAATAATAATTCTGCATTAAAAGAAAAGAAAGTTGCACTCGTGCTTTAACTTTTTGCCACACAAAACTGTTTTTACAAAACATTCTACCTCTGAACTAGTGGACTAGTGAACTAGTGGATTTCGCTTAAATATGACTGGACAAAAGGTTTATTTTTTGTATTCAAAGTATAGTGGTCAAGTAAATTATTTATTAGCTTAAAAAAGATTGATCCGTACTATAAATTAACTTGTAATTTTGATCAAGTAGGCCCTAGATCTCTAGCTTACGTTCTCACCTAGAGTAGATAAAAGTATTGCCGCAGAATTTTTTTATTAACTGTCTGGTAAGGGTTTTTGTAGGGTATACGACCCCAACTTTAGACCTACTTTAGAAAAAAAAACTCCCTGGATTTTTCTACTGTAGACCCCAGCTACCCAGCTTCCCTTTGCACCTAGTGAGGACAATTTTTATTACATTTTCGGTAAAGATGGGGTTCGGTGTTCGACCCCAACTTTGGACCTATCTTTGAAAAAAAATAAGCTTAACAGCAACCTTGATTTTTTTCTCCAGTAGACATCAGCTACCAAGCTCCCCTTTACACATTGTTCGGACAGAAGTATTTCCGTAGACATTTGATTATTAACTTTTATGTAATGATGGGGTAGGGTGGGTAACTGCGGTCCACTTGAAAACAAATTTACAGGGACTCCAATGTGGGGTGGTCTATGCAGAACAATTACCGGAAATCTATGGTAGTTTGCAAAATAATAGTCTTTTTTATAATGTGATATGTAAAATGTTGGTAAATAATGAAAGCATGCTTCTGAATTAATAGACATAGAAATAAAGAGAAACCATATGATAACCAATAGCAATCTCCCAGAGACAAACTAACGTTCATTAAGGCAACTAGTATGATGGTCTGGATTCGGGGTTCTTAATTTCTGTATTCTTTGATATTTATGCCATATTTCTCTATTCTTTATACTTTTTGACAATTATTCTCTTATCATTACATTTTAACACCATTATTCTAGCTATTTTATTTATTTCTTGGTCCATTGTCTCTATTATTTATATTTGTTGTCCACTATTCTCAATTCCATAATCCCCCATCAACGACATCTAGTTAATGTCACCTTATAGTCTTCACAAATAAGCAAAATTAATACCTTATAGGCTCCTAATGACAAACCAATTTAATATCCCATTTTGAATTGTGAAATTGCGGAAATTTTGAAAATTAAATCAAGCAAAATACATTATCGTCCTCGTAGTTCGTAAAATACTGGCAGATGGATCTTGGTCATCAATTCTAATAATCTTGGATCGACCTTTCTAAACTTAAAAGTAATAAAGTTCATGCATCCATATTGTTCCGATTGCTAATGACTTTTGCATCCGTCGACATTATCTTCGATTAAAGTAGTATTGATCTGACACCCGCTGTGCATGTATACTTTAACGACCTTTAAATGAATGACAAATGACAACATTGTCATTTTTTGAATGACAATTAAACTGTGTTGGAAAGATAACATAAATAAACTTTCGTTTTTCGTTTTTTGTTTTTGTGAAATCAAAAATGAAAAATGAAAATACTTTTGTTTTTCGTTTTTTGTTTGTGAAATCAAAAAGAAAAACGAAAACACCTTTGTTTTTCATTTTAATTTTTAAGAAATCAAAAACGAAAAATGAAAACACTTTCGTTTTTCGTTTTGGTTTTTAAGAAATCAAAAACGAAAAATGAAAACACTTTCGTTTTTCATTTTGATTTTTATGAAATCAAAAACGAAAAATGAAAACACTTTCGTTTTTTGTTTTTTGTTTTTGATATTTCAAAACGAAAAACGAATGGACGCAGATATACACGGACCCAGTTGTTGTCCATTCGTTTATGTGTTTTATTTTTTTTTAATTTTTCCATTTGATTAGGGATTCTGTCTTGAATTTTATTACGAATTCATTAAAAAGAAGATCTGGTACGATTGCCAATGAGACAACACTCCAACATGACACAAAAAATAACTATTATAGGTCACCGTACGGCTTTCAACAATGAACAAAGCCCATACCGCATAGTCAGCTATATATAAAAGGCCCCGAAATTACAATGTAAAAACAATTCAAACAAGAAAACTAACAGCCTTATTTATAGAAAAATATGAACAAAAATCAAATAGTTAACACATAAACAAATGACAATCACTAAATTACAGTCTCCGGATTTGGAACGTGCACATACATACATAATTTGGCGGGGTTAAACATGTTAGCGAGATCCCACCCCACCCCTAACCTAGGACAGTGGTATAACAGTACAACATGATAACGAACTATAAAAATTAGTTCAAAAAGGCTTAACTCATCAGATGGACAAAAATAAAAGTAGACGCGTACTTGTACATCCCAACAACAAAACGACATTATAAACAGATATGTAGGTACTTGCAGTTAATTAGCAGCTAGTTTAAAGCCAATTACAACTAATACAAAACAGTATTTTTGTGATTCTACTTTTTACTTGACAGATATGTTTAAATTTTGTAATGTTTTGATTTATGTTTCTGTCTATGTTACATCATAGTAGTAACCCGACGTCACACTTGAAACATGATTGACTTACTTTTCCTTAACACCTGATACCAACCCTGCTCTCTGCTTGAGTGTGGCGTTGCTCATTCCCATATTTACAGTGTTATGTTTTGTATCCTGTTATTTCTTTTTTTTATCGCTATTCGTTTTATGCCAAGACCTTTTCAGTTTGTTTTCGATTTTTGAGTTTGAATATTCCTTAATAAACCTTCGTTTTTCTTAAACACCCCATATGCATTTTCACATTTAGTACTTACTAACACTAATTTCTGAATGTCTTATAGGTCCAAATGCATTCCTTGTTTTTGACAAAATTGACTGTATAGTGTTGTCTTTAATGCAAGCTATATTATTGTGAAAAACTAGATAGCAATATGGAGCGTTGACATAATCAAATTATAGAAACATTTCTTTTTGTAAATGAAAGAGAACATCAGAAAGATATAAATTCGTTAAATTTGACTTTGTATTGAAGGCTACTATCTTTAAAGTGAATGAACGTAGAACATATTTATAATGTAAATGTTATTATTCTTTTAATCAAACTAAAATAGTATCAATTTGGTTCTTTGCTATAAATAAACAAAGTTCAAATTCATCCTTTTTTTTCAATTTCGTTGATAGGTCATGCTATTCTATAGTTATTGACGGACAACAGAAAATATTGAGTTAAATGAAATAAAGTTTACTATTCGTTTGGTATCATTCGCCCCTCTTTTTCGATCCAGAAAAGCTATACATTACATTTATGACGTGTTATTTTCATTTTTTTATATCTGTTTTGCCATATTCCTGTTTATGAATACAATTCTAGATGGGTAAATGTAACAGACTTGTTATTAAAATTATCATAAAATAGTTTGAAGTCGTAAAAGAACAATTTATATTCATTTGTGTAAAGATATATCCGTCATAAAATATATATGTCAAACAATGTTGAATAATGTTTGCTAAGTACTTCATCGATGATGTGGAATGATTTATTGGTTTGCCTGACATGTATAACTTAGTAATATTTAAGTGTTTTATTATACGTATTTTAGATAAAATTTAGGTTGGCATTTTTAGACCACTCATAAATAAATATTTAAAAGTAAAAACAATCATTGATGAAAAAATTAAGCAAACAAAAAAGATGTGAGCGATTCAGGCTCTTGCGAGCCTCTTGTTATAATTATGGTCTCAGGAATTATGAACATCTTTCACCATTCTGGTATCTGCTCTGATATATCGCGTCATCCCGAAATCTTTAGATTTTATATTTATTTTACCTCAAATAGATGTATAGGAATATAATTTTCAAGAACTTCACGTTGTTACTTTATATATTTGATATAGGGTGTCTTTAAAAATATGGGGTTATTTACCATATAGGATTAAAAGTTACCGTATGGGGTTAGTAAAGCGTTATTTCCCTTTCAAAACAGAAAAAATGGCGTCTTTTATATCAAGAACACGGTGCTAAATCTGAAAGATTTCAATAGACGATAAATTGATGATGAAAGTTTGAAATAAATTCATAAAAAGGTAACGAGTTGTTATTGATGGCACTTAAAAGATGTTTCCTTTTCAAAAAAAAAAGAAATCTGAAAGGTTAAAACTTACGAAGATATTGATACATGTAATGAACGATTGGAATGAATTCATAAAACAAATTTAAAACTTACAAGTAGGTATTGATTGCGCTTGTGTTTTGTAAAGAAAAATTGAAGTATGTTCTTCATACTAAGCATTGAAGACTATATCATTTTGATAGGCCGCTTGTCTACTTATACTGCTTATGCCACCTGCGAATATAGTCCGTAAGTTAAATTCGTTACACAGTAAGCTAGTGACCAAATGCGACATATATATATGGGACAGTAAATTCAATATGGGAATTTGAGGTATAATACAACCAAATCATGGTACGTTAGATCGGGTTGTAAACAAAAACAGGTCGAAAAAATATTCCCTTGAATTGGACAGTTGTAGATAATTAATCCTATATTTTATTGCAGTAAAACATTTATGTGCCATAAACATGTGTATTGGATATTTCAAAGCACTATCATTTTATTTTATTTGTTGTTTTTTTTTTTTGGGGGGGGGGGGGGGGGGATTTCTATAGAATATGCCAAGTATTTCTTTATTTGAAACAAAGATATATTCTGCACATTTTTGTGAAAAGTGCAAATTTTACAAAAACTAATAGGGGAAAATCAATGGTGGCATTACACTTTTAGCTTAGCTCTCACTACACATGGAATTTACTGACCCCAAATATATCGTATATTAAGTCAATAAAACACCATCATGTAACTAATAATATATATATATATATATATATATATATATATACATGTATATAGTTTTTACAATTACTTTAAAATACCGTAAGATAGTATTTGAGTATAGATTAGTACTGCTATTTTTTGTTCGTACTTTCACAAAATGTAGGGTCAACGTGCGTTGTTTTTGGCTAAAATATAAAATATCAAATTCCATGTAGATTCTTTCAGAAATGCGCTAATTCGGAGTAATATCCCTATAAATTGCTTATTTTAAAAACATTAAAAATTGAGCAAAAATAACATGAATAAGTTTTGCTTGTAAAAATATTGGTATAAGTTTTAAAATCTAATAAATTTATTAGATGTTTTCTCACCCTGCAGATGAAAGAAACATAAAAGGCGTGCGTGGTGATGTGAATGAACATAGCGGTTATAAAAGTGGAACTAAAGTTGTAAAAAAGGGACACTTGACTAGAAACCAGGTTTAATTTTTTGCAAATGCAACTTTAAAAGTGTTTGGAGTCACAGTGAGTGATATGAGTGTGAAAGAGTTAGTGCGTAGGTTGTCACTGGAGAAGGTTTTGTGCATGGGCAGTGTTAGAAAGGCAGTTGTAAGTCCTGTAGGTGTGAATGTAGAAGAATGAAAGTTGTGTGTTACTGAAGGTGTCAAGTATCCCTGTATTGTAGCGACAAGTAAGAAGAAAGGTTCTATAATATATATAAAAAAGTAGTATTTTATGCATGCCGTAAATAATCCACCTTCTTTTGCTTTTGATCATTTTTCCTTTTGATTTAAGTCATGCATGTATATTCACCTTTATTATCATTTTCAAATTTATACAGGTTAAAACCATTTGTAAGCGATATTTTGTACAGGTTATAACATGTACGAGGTCTTTTTGTATTTTGTATTTTAGCTTTGAACAAATTATAACATGTACAATATTTTTGCAACCTCTCCACGACATACATATCATGTTATGTGTTACGACACTGAAGAAAACCTGTTGAGGAAAGGTAACACCTGATAATCAAAAGCGTTATCACTGTAGACATTAGGGTGTCAAGTAATCTAGCGCGTCGTGCACAGTGCTAGGCAATTTATTGCTGCACTATCTCAGTAGCATTAGTTCGAATCCCGGACAGGAAAAAACAAAAAAAAAACAAAAAAGATACCAGAGGGACAGTCAATGCCAAGGCTAGAAAAGAAAGAGACAAACAGTCAAATCAATTAATAGTGCAAAAGACACAACATAGAAATATAAAGGCTGAGCAACACGAACAGCACCAAAACTTTGAGGTGATCTTAGGTGCTCCGGAATGGTAAGCAGATCCTGCTTCAAACGTGGCACCCGTGTTGTTCAAGCTAATACAAACCCATTACATAATCTAAAACGGTATGTCACACTTGTGAAAAGGAACGGGATTGTAGTTACGACATAAGGATAATATCCAATATATCATTCTTGAGACGGATATTCCATAACAGTCAACCAACTCGTCATTGCGTTCGTAAAATATACGAAGGGATGATTTCAACTTCACCATTTGGAGCTCTTGGTGTAATATCTTCTTTGTAAGCAGCAACCCTCTATCAAAGAAATCATGATAAGAAATACAAGCTCGGGAATATCGTATCAATTTGGAGATACATACTCCGTATGCAGACGCTGCTGGAATGTTGCTATATAGAAATGGCAGTTCACAGTTGGGAAGCTGCAATCATCTCTTTCATCGTAAAATTTTGTTTCAAACGACCCTCATTGTCAATTTTAGATGTAAGTCAATATATAAGGCAGACACAACTGTATATCTGGTATCCTTTATCTCTAGTTCGATGGGATAGATGCGTTCAGCATAGTCAACAAATTTTGAATTATAAAGTGAGAGAACATCATCTATGGCAAAAAAGCGGAAAGTAAGAATAAAGAACATTGCTAACTTTTTATCTTTCTTACTAAGAAGTTCATGTATGCAGTCAGCCTCATTATCAACATGGAACAAATTGGAAAGAAGAAGGACACAATTGGTTTCCGATGGAATGTCGACAGTCTGTATACAAATACGTCATCCAAACGTAACAAATAAGTTGTCAATCAATAAATCAAGCGTCTTGATAATATTAAAAAGAAGAGGTATGATTGACAATGAGACAATTTTCAACAACAGACCAAATAACACAGAAATTCAGAGATTTTTTTTGTATCATAGCGATTCTTTACAAAGTAGGATTTATCTCGCCTTAAGACAATATACTTGTATCTACATTGGCCGTTATTTTTTATGAAACAAACCAATAACAACTCTTTAAATTTGTCTTTCAGTTTTGAATGGAGAATACTTGTGTAAAGTGTAGTAGAGTCAAATATTTTAATACTATCGCAAGATTTAAGAGTCTTAGATAGTATTTTTTTTAGTATAAAAGATCTTTCATTTTTTTTAATATCCACATCTGATTCACGCCACCTCTTGAAAAAGGCAATTTAACAATAACTTTGAGGCCCGAATGTTATAGCTGATAAAATAGATGTTTTAAGATAGTTTAGAATAATGTTTCGTGGAGCACTTGTAAAGATCCAGTAATATACCGTTGTTTGTAAGGACACTTGTGTAGGTAAGGTATATCTAATACAGTGATGGAATATCCAGTTCCTCATCTTTGGTTGAAATTCCTAATGAACAGAGAGCAGACCTATGATTATCAAGGATTTACTTTTCGGTTATTGTCGTTAGGGTATATATTCAGTTTCCGAGTAAATAAACAATACCTAATTCATTTATCAAACAGCTTATGTACACATTAATGATGTTGTTTGGGCTTTTTATGAGGCAACAACAACATACGTTTCATAAAAGTAGGACAAGTGTTTTGCAACATTTGGATTTTTGAATATTGACGAAGCATGGGCATTAATAGATCAATTCAATTTCTTATTTCTAACTTGTATAATTGACATCACAGCCTTAATTCATTCGGAAGAAGTATCTACATTTTTCTCTCGCGTTTAGCCCATTTTTTACAGACTTTAGTTTAATCATATTTGTTAAGTTAATTGCTATTTTTCACTAGTAACACATGGTGTTAGAAATAATTCCAGGACGAGATTTTAGCGAGACTGAAACGTCAAAAGACATACATCATGGTGTATTGACCGTTCAGATTATGTATTTTTTTTATATTTGCAATATACTATAAGAAAGATATAATACATATGCTTAGTATTACCTTTTATATAGCTTTTTTTCTGATTTTGAAATAAAAAAAAAGAGATTCAGTTATAATCCTGATTGTGTTGTTTCGTATTTCAAAATGTTTTGATTTTGAATTGATATTAATCGTAATATTTGATGTTAACCTTATCACTGCCACTACTCAGCTTAACACATCGTCTGAAAGACCCTGCTATGTACTGGTTACCTAAATTGCACAAAAAAACATTTAAATTGAATTTCATCTCCGCATCTAGCAAATGTTCTACTACTAATCTATCAGTGCTTCTAACTACCTCTTTTACAACTATCAAAGAACTTTTTATTACTTTTTATAATAAAGCTTATAAAAAAATAATTGTTCAGAGAACAATTGAAGGTCTTCCAAACCGTAAAGATAATTTTTTTATATTAAATATTAAAATTTAGTTTTAAATTTCACCACCAGCGTCGAATGATAGAATATTGTAAACTGATTCCTATAAAATATGGTTTCTATATATTTTTTTCTAAAAAAGGGGGATAATTTGTTACTTCCAGTTTGAAAAATGATACTTCCAGTATAATTTGAATGTTTAATTGTCATTGATTCCCAAAATGTATGATTCTTAATACTTTTCTATTAATTTAGCACAAAAAATAGCTACAGTTGGGTGCAGACCAAACATTACATAAAGTAAACGCAAGTTAACGCCGCGTGCACATATTTCGTTAGTTAACTTCAAATCTCCCGTTTACTAGTAAACGCACGTTTACTATAATTACGTTAACGTGGTCGAAATGGAAATTTCTAATGTCTACCCTAGTAAACGGGCGTTTACTATGTGTCCGTTTAGTCAGTAGTAAACGGGCGTTTACTTCAGAATTCTTCAAATTATTTTTACGTGCACTTAAAAGTAAACGGGCGTTTAGTACAGATTTTACAAGTGTATTTTTTCGTGCACTTGAAAGTAAACGCACGTTTACTTTTCGCGTTAACTGATTGGATAAATTTAGAAATAAAATTCTAGTTCATTTGCACATTTTTTTTATAAAAACGACCATTAGTCTTAATATTTTACGTATATGTGTTTCAAACCAGAACATTTCAAAAACTCTTTTAATTCGAAATATTAAATTACACAAAATCACTTTCATTACGTCCATTAACTTTACTGATTGGCAGATTTTCTATATTTTCCTTTCAAAAGTTACGTGTGCAAATATCGAAACGGAAAGAAAGGTTGTCCGAGACATCGGGAGAATATTTTTATATGATGGGATATCAACATCATGGTTTACTGTGTTTCGTTCCCCATTTATAATTGTCTCTTCGAATTCCTAACTATAACTCGGTGCATTTAATACATTATTTTCAATCGAAATTCACCTTGTTTGCCTTGGATTAACATGATAAGATTCTGTTTTGACAAATGATAAAAAAACGTAAATTGTACAGTGTATTGAAAGGGATATCAATAAAGTGTAATATAAGTATGTACATTTGTACCATCTCGTCAATTTAAATGTTCAAATATTGCTATCTTTACATGGATATATAACTAATTTACTATGCAGCTATATATAGTGCTAATATGGTCTGTTTTGGTTATAATTCGAGTCAGTCTGAGGTTAGAAAACTACTGAAATTTGTTTCAATATTCAATATTTTGAACAAAAAAAGGACATGCTGGCACTCTAAATTGATGCAAAGAAAATTTTTTAGTCATAATATTTAAATATTGCTACCTTTTTCTTTATACAATCAATTCTTACATGAAAATATAACTCATTTACTATGCGGCTATATAGATTTTATACATAATAAAATGCTTATATGGTCAGTTTTGGTTGTTGCGGACAAATAATTTGATTATATGAGTCAGTCTGAGGTATGAAAACTACTGAATTTTGTTTACGATTCAATATTTTGAATAAAAAAAGGACAATGTCATGCTGGCACTCTCAATTGATGCGAACAAAATTTTTTAGTCATAATATTCAAATATTGCTACCTATTTTATTATACAATCAATCCTTACATGAAAATATAACTCATTTACTATGCGGCTATATAGATTTACATAATAAAATGCTTATATGGTCAGTTTTTGTTGTTGCAGACAAATAATTTTATTATATGAGTCAGTCTGAGATATGGAAACTATTGAATTTTGTTTACGATTCAATATTTTGAATAAAAAAAGGACATGCTGGCACTCTTAATTGATGCGAACAAATTTTTATAGTCATAATATTTAAATATTGCTACCTTTTTCATTATACAATCAAACCTTACATGAAAATATAACTCATTTACTATGCGGCTATATAGATTTACATAATAAAATGCTTATATAGTCAGTTTTGGTTGTTGCAGAAAAATAATTTTATTATATGAGTCAGTCTGAGATATGAAAACTATTGAATTTTGTCTACGATTAAATATTTTGAATTAAAAAAGGACATGCTGGCACTCTTAATTGATGCGAACAAAATTTTTTAGTCATAATATTCAAATATTGCTACCTATTTTATTATACAATCAATCCTTACATGAAAATATAACTCATTTACTATGCGGCTATACAGTTTTACATAATAAAATGCTTATATGGTCAGTTTTGGTTGTTGCGGACAAATAATTTTATTGTATGAGTCAGTCTGAGATATGAAAACTATTGAATTTTGTTTACGATTCAATATTTTGAATTAAAAAAGGACATGCTGGCACTCTTAATTGATGCCAACAAAATTTTTTAGTCATAATATTCAAATATTGCTACCTATTTTATTATACAATCAATCCTTACATGAAAATATAACTCATTTACTATGCGGCTATATAGATTTACATAATAAAATGCTTATATGGTCAGTTTTTGTTGTTGCAGACAAATAATTTTATTATATAAGTCAGTCTGAGATATGGAAACTATTGAATTTTGTTTACGATTCAATATTTTGAATTAAAAAAGGACATGCTTGCACTCTTAATTGATGCGAACAAAATTTTTTTAGTCATAATATTCAAATATTGCTACCTTTTTCATTATACAATCAAACCTTACATGAAAATATAACTCATTTACTATGCAGCTATATAGATTTACATAATAAAATGCTTATATGGTCAGTTTTTGTTGTTGCGGACAAATAATTTTATTATATGAGTCAGTCTGAGATATGAAAACTATTGAATTTTGTTTACGATTCAATATTTTGAATAAAAAAAGGACATACTGGCACTCTTAATTGATGCGAACAAATTTTTTTAGTCATAATATTAAGATATTGCTACCTTTTTCATTATACAATCACACCTAACATGAAAATATAACTCATCTACTATGCGGCTATATAGATTTACATAATAAAATGCTTATATGGTCAGTTTTGGTTGTTGCAGAAAAATAATTTTATTATATGAGTCAGTCTGAGATATGAAAACTATTGAATTTTGTTTACGATTCAATATTTTGAATTAAAAAAGGACATGCTGGCACTCTTAATTGATGCCAACAAAATTTTTTAGTCATAATATTCAAATATTGCTACCTATTTTATTATACAATCAATCCTTACATGAAAATATAACTCATTTACTATGCGGCTATATAGATTTACATAATAAAATGCTTATATGGTCAGTTTTGGTTGTTGCGGACAAATAATTTTATTGTATGAGTCAGTCTGAGATATGAAAACTATTGAATTTTGTTCACGATTCAATATTTTCAATAAAAAAAGGACATGCTGGCAATCTTAATTGATGCGAACAAAATTTTTTAGTCATAATATTCAAATATTGCTACCTATTTCATTATACAATCAATCCTTACATGAAAATATAACTCATTTACTATGCGGCGATATAGATTTACATAATAAAATGCTTATATGGTCAGTTTTTGTTGTTGCAGACAAATAATTTTATTATATAAGTCAGTCTGAGATATGGAAACTATTGAATTTTGTTTACGATTCAATATTTTGAATAAAAAAAGGACATGCTGGCACTCTTAATTGATGCGAACAAATTTTTTTAGTCATAATATTCAAATATTGCTACCTTTTTCATTATACAATCAAACCTTACATGAAAATATAACTCATTTACTATGCAGCTATATAGATTTACATAATAAAATGCTTATATGGTCAGTTTTTGTTGTTGCGGACAAAGAATTTTATTATATGAGTCAGTCTGAGATATGAAAACTATTGAATTTTGTTTACGATTTAATATTTTGAATAAAAAAAGGACATGCTGGCAATCTTAATTGATGCGAACAAATTTTTTTAGTCATAATATTTAAATATTGCTACCTTTTTCATTATACAATCACACCTTACATGAAAATATAACTCATTTACTATGCGGCTATATAGATTTACATAATAAAATGCTTATATGGTCAGTTTTGGTTGTTGCGGACAAATAATTTTATTATATGAGTCAGTCTGAGGTGTCAAAACTACTGAATTTTGTTTACGATTCAATATTTTGAATAAAAAAGGACATGCTGGCACTCTTAATTGATGCGAACAAAATTTTTTAGTCATAATATTCAAATATTGCTACCTATTTTATTATACAATGATCAATCATTACATGAAAATATAACTCATTTACAATGCTGCTATATAGATTTAAATAATAGAATGGTTATATGGTCAGTTTGGGTTGTTGCTGACAAATAATTTTATATATATGAGTCAGTCTGAGGTGTGAAAACTACTGAATTTTGTTTACGATTCCATATTTTAAATAAAAAAAGGACATGCTGGCACTCTAAATTGATGCGAACAAAATTTTTTAGTCATAATATTCAAATATTGCTACCTATTTTATTATACAATCAATCCTTACATGAAATATAACTCATTTACTATGCGGCTATATATATTTACATAATAAAATGCTTATATGGTCAGTTTTGGTTGTTGCGGACAAATAATTTTATTATATGAGTCAGTCTGAGATATGAAAACTATTGAATTTTGTTTACGATTCAATATTTTGAATAAAAAAAGGACATGCTGGCACTCTTAATTGATGCCAACAAAATTTTTTAGTCATAATATTCAAATATTGCTACCTATTTTATTATACAATCAATCCTTACATGAAAATATAACTAATTTACTATGCGGCTATACAGTTTTACATAATAAAATGCTTATATGGTCAGTTTTTGTTGTTGCAGACAAATAATTTTATTGTATGAGTCAGTCTGAGATATGAAAACTATTGAATTTTGTTTACGATTCAATATTTTGAATTAAAAAAGGACATGCTGGCACTCTTAATTGATGCCAACAAAATTTTTTAGTCATAATATTCAAATATTGCTACCTATTTTATTATACAATCAATCCTTACATGAAAATATAACTCATTTACTATGCGGCTATATAGATTTACATAATAAAATGCTTATATGGTCAGTTTTGGTTGTTGCGGACAAATAATTTTATTGTATGAGTCAGTCTGAGATATGAAAACTATTGAATTTTGTTTACGATTCAATATTTTCAATAAAAAAAGGACATGCTGGCAATCTTAATTGATGCGAACAAAATTTTTTAGTCATAATATTCAAATATTGCTACCTATTTCATTATACAATCAAACCTTACATGAAAATATAACTCATTTACTATGCGGCTATATAGATTTACATAATATTCTGTTTAAAATAAGGTCCTTTCCGGTTTGAAAACGCAAAACCTCTTGTGGCTTTATCATGTATACATATGAGGTAAAAGCAAATGTCAAAATCTAAAATATCAGATTAATCTATGACCTTGCGCTCATTGTTAAGGTCATAAACCAAAGACCTCAAACCAAAAGACCCTACGTCTTAATTTTTTTATTACTCAGTTCTATCATCATACAAGAGGAGGGAACCTTTAACTTAGTGTTAGCATACCCTTTAAACCAATTTTTATATGTTACGACATGTGGCAACTAACAAATAACAAAAATATGCTATCGATATCTTATATAGTGTGAAAATAAGCAAAAATTCAAATTTAGAGATGACTTTGACCTTTGGTCTTGACCCTTTTTTCTTTCTTTTTTTTTAAATACCAAGGATCTAAAATCAAAAGATAAATGGTCTCTATCCCTTATTTACCAATTACACTTACATTTTTACTTATCTTAAATACAGAAAGGGATAAAACTCTCATATGGAGCTTACGGACTGCTTTGATAGCAATTATTTTTTTAAAACATCTTAAGAATACACAAAGCAAATTGGTGAAATATTGTTGTCGTTATATTTAACTAATGCAGAGGAGATGCGCACATATTCAAAACAGTGTTTTGAAAGATAACTCATACAATAAAAAGTGTTCGGCTAAAGAGGGTCAGTTTCAAAAGCGCAATAACCATGATAACTGTTCCATATCATATGCCAAAAAAAATATAAGCGATAATTTGTGATACCAAAAAGCACTGTATGTGGCTGAAAATGAAAATAATAATAAAACTTAGAAATAAACAAAACGAAAACAGAAAAGTGGAAATACCTAGGCTAACCATGGTATTCATTATTTTTGGAGTGTTAATCATTCTGTAGAGGTTTTAGATAAAAGACATGCTTTTGATGGTCCTTTTAACTCTGTTGATAGTTATGGTTTACCTACTCTCTTCTGTACACTTCCTCAAATCTTATCAAGTGTTTTTTCCTAAATAATAAAATGGTCTTTTGACAAATCGTATTGCAAATTTATTTGTTGTTACTCGTTTAAATTAGCTCCGAGACAACATGTAAGTATTCCGACAAGTATTAAGTATTCCTATTGGCACTAACTGCGTCCCTTAAATAGCAGTGGTATTCTGAATCTTAGTTTATGACCAGTAAACTCAGTAAAGACACGTCATTGTAACATTTGGTTGATACATTCAACAATACCTACTTTTATATGGATGATACTTGTTCGTTAAATAATCCAGAGTTCTCTAAATATACTACCGAAATGTACCCAAACTTTAACTTAATCTAACATAAACGGCAATAATTGTCTTTTTCTAGATTAAGAAGAAATTTCAATTTCTAAAGAGAAATTCCATACAAAATTTTACGACAAAAGAGACAATATTTCATTTCCAATAGTAAAATTGATACTTTTTGAGAAGGCAATGCATCTTTTGCTCCATCATACGGTGTTAATATATCCAAACTCGTTCGTTAGACACGTGTGTGTCGTAATAAATGCATCACTGGTAAATTTTCAAGTCAGGAATTTCGTTACCATAAATTTCTTAAAAGTTTTACTAGATTCAGTCATGGATACAAATAATTGATTACTAGTAGTAAAGATGGTTGTACTTAAAAAAATGTATTTCACATCCTTAATATCACGGTAATATTGTTCTAAAAGCGCCAATATATCTACGTTATCCGTGTAAACTAATCGAACCCTTAAACACACTTATTAGTAAAGATAAAAGAGGGACGAAAAAAGAGGAACAAAAGATACCAGAGGGACAGACAAACTCATCAATCAAAAATTAACTGACAAAGCCATGGCTAAAAATGAAAAAGACAAACAGACAAACAATAGTTCACATGACACAACATATCGATTGGATAGATGCGTTCAACATAGAACATAGAAAGATACCAGAGGGACAGTCAAACTCATAAATAGAAAATAAACTGATAACGCCATGAGTGATTGGTAATCTTACCAATGTTGTAATTAGATCTTTGAAATTAGTTTACATTGGCACTAATATCGATCTTGTCATCAGGTAATAAAAGCATAACTAAACTTGTCTTCGTTTCAAACGGGATATATAAATACACATACACGTTTACTTTTTAAAGAGGTTAACTATCCTTCTGCCTGTCGATACATTCATGTTTGGCATTGCACAAGTCTTGTTTTCTTTGAATGTCTATGATGTTAAAATACTAAATCCCTGGTTTTAGTTGATTTTAGTCTCTGATGCGTAATGTTTTATTATTAATTCTTTTGGCTGTCAATAACTGCGAGTACTTTCAAATCATCTTTTCTTATTAATTTGACCTGTTTATACTATTTGTAAAGCTTTGCTGTTATTTTATGTTCACTAGTATTTGGTCTATATACCAGTTTTGATTGTTTTGAATTACATGTGCTATAAACTTTCACTTTTCGTGCTATGATCATCACAACATATGTCCTTTTTACCTTCTTTACTCTAAATACATCACACTTCCGGCACTTGTACATGAGAACCCGAAGTTTTATCTAGCACCAATTTTATAGTTTGACTGTTGATATTCACCCCGCATGTACCAAGTTTTAGAATAGTTTTATTGATATACAAGAACTTTGTTGGTATTCCTAAACGGAAGATTATTAAGACAGAAGAAGAAGTATACATAACAACACCATTGTTTTCATTTACCTGTGTATAAATTTGATATTGCAAAGGACGTAAAAAAAGTATATAAAGATGATGCATTTCACAGTGGTATAATTTACTTTAAAATGTCATTGTATCATATATCAAGTTTATTCGTTCTTTTACACTATTGTATCAGGTAAAACGTTTGGTACTCTTGAAAGGTTTAACCCCGCTGCAATTTTTTTGCACCTTTCTTAACTGGGGTATCTGATGTTCAGAAGTTGTCGTTTGTTAATGTGGTTCATAAGTGTTTTTCTATATTAATTAGACAGTTGGTGTTTCCGTTTGTATGGTTTTACACAAGTAAATTTATGGGGCCCGTTAAATCTGTTCATTTTGAGCCAAGGCTCCATGTTGAGGACGTTAGCTTGATCTATAATGGTTTACTACTATAGATTGTGACTAAAATTGAGAGTTGTCTAATTGATACTCATACCAAATCTTCCTCTACATTTTATACATTCAAAGAGGAAAGAAAGATATCAGAGGGACAGTCAAACTCATAAATCGAAAATAAACTGACAACACCATGGCTAAAAATGAAAAAGACAAAAAGACAAACAATAAACCACATGGCACAACATAGAAAACTGAAGAATAAGCAACACGAACTACACCAAAAACTTAAGATGCTCTCAAGTGCTCCGGAAGGGTTAGCAGATCCTGCTCCACATGTGGCACCCGTGTTTTTCATTTTATAACAAATCCGTCTTATTCGGTAGATCACATTCAAAAAAGGGAAACGGTTTATAGTAACGACGGGTATCATCTGTGAAACGGTTATTCCGTAACGATCAACTTCGTAAAATTTACGAAGGTATGATTTTAACTTGACCATTTGGTTTAATAGCTTCCTTGTTAGCAGCACCTTTTATCAAGACAATCATGATAGGAAATGCAAGCACGGGAATATGTCAAATTATGTTTTTAATTTTAATTAGAACCCTAAACACAGGAAACACTGATTCCTATACGAATCAACATATTGTTGAGGACTACACAAGCCTATCCAATTACCATATGTTTCCCTCAGAAAAACAGTCCGTCAGGTTTACCATTGAAGCTTATCACGACGCTTTTATTCTCTTATCCGCTGCCTTTGACCTTGAGTCACATGACTTTTATGAAATTTGTCTCGGTGGATCAGGTAATCAAGAGACATATTTTACGTAAAGTCCGCCTTCAGATTGTTGAGAGTTGTTGAATCCTGTTGGATGGGGCGTAAAACTTTCTTCTGGAGTTTCTGATGTTTTGTGTTACCTTATTTTGTTAATTCTTAAATTAAGATTTAGTTTCCCCTGCAAAAGTTCGTTTAACATTATCAACATTGATAAGCGTACAAAACAAATCAATGTGACGAAACGCATAACAAATAATTCCAAAGAACAAAAGCACAAAGAAATAAAACCCTAAATAGATCTTAACTTTGACGACATGTAATAGAATCACACGGTGTAGCCGGACATCTATCACGGTGTTGATTATTATCGTATATATGGCTTCAGTTAAAATGCCTATAACCGAATCCGGCAACAGATAGTAACAATACTGACACGGGAACATGTTGCACGTATATATATTATTTGAATCCAATTTTCTATAATCTCTTCTATATATATATATATATATAGTATTAATTCTACTGTAAATTTGAAGTTATGTTACAATAGAAATAAATGATTAACTATTTATACTACAATCCAAATGGTGTTCATAATAAATAACTAAAGTAGAATATCAACACTCCGTATTGCATAAAAAGTAAACTACATCACTATGACATGTATGCTCTTATTACATCAATCGAACAAACTGTTCGCGCTTTGAAATAAAAGAAATTATTTTTACATGTAAGGTCTTTTTTACGGAATAAAATTCCAATCCTTTTTGTATGCAGAGTTTTTCATTAGAATATAAAACTCGTCCTCCACCTGCCAACCTGCAATTTTTACACTGCCGACTTAGGATTTTATCTTGATCGATTTTTTTATACTGCTTTTCTCGATAGCTAACTGACGACTTACAAGATAAGATGTGGTATGATTACCAATGAGACAACTCTTTACAAGAGACCAATTGCCACAAAAATTCACTACAATAGGCTACCGTACGGCCTTCAACAATGAGCAAATTTCATGTACCAAAAATAAATCAAGAAATATACCGGCGGAAAGAAGTTTACGCATATCTAAACTCAACTTTTTACTGAATCTACCGAGTACCTACATCACGGAAAATAAAATGACTAAGAGTCATATTTTTTTTTTGGCATAAATTATTAATAATGTTCGCTACGCTTTTTTTTTTAACTTTTGTTAAATATTCGGAATCCTCTGTTTATGGCTATCTAGTGACCAGTAAAACAATATTGCCCACTAAGTCCTTCTTTAGTTTTCACGATTTTACTCCGTATTGTTTCAAAAGCTGAAGTTGAAAATTTATAAAAGCCTTAAAAGAAAAAAGCTGTTACTTGCAGTTGTATAGAAAATCTATATGTATATATATAGCTAGAAGGAATCATTTCCCACTAAATTTTTCAATGGCTTATAAAATTATATCAAAAACAAGCATTTTCTTTTCTTTAATTAATATTATGTTATTAATATATTATCAATTTTTAACAGTTTAAAAAAAAAGCTTGTAACTTTGAAACATAGGTATATCAAATGAGTAAATCTTTTCATGAAAAAGGCCAAAAACTACTTATTCGTATTGAAAACAAACTTGACCTTTTTGTTTTTGAAGAATTACTTTTGACTGAATACCTCTAATGATTAGATTTAGCTACAGTGATTCCTCAGCCAATCATTTCGAATTTTCCTTAGAATAGTTCGATTTTTGTTCACATGACTCCACATATTATCCCATACTGCGAAGTTAAACTTTCCTATTAGTTACCAGTTATTTCAAAAGATAAGATTTATAACCCATTACAGTGTAGGTCGCAATGCAACGTTATTCTGCTATCTTATTAGTTATGATTTATGTTCATTGTGGTAAGTGTTTTTACTTTCACTTTGAACAGATAAAAGTTGTTGATTGATTGCCTTACATATATTTCACCCATAGTCAGGATGAAAAACTTATTATAAAATAATTTAATGTTTACTTTTTTTGTAACTTTATTGCCAATCGTTATTATATACCTTTTCACAAGGTTGTTGAGTAGGTTTTTAAACGTGTGTGAGTACGTCTCTCTTCTGTTGCGAAAAAAAAGTAAAATCACAAAGTTACTGAACTCAGTGGAAAATCTAATCAGAAAGTCCATAATCACATGGAAAAATCAAAAAACAAAATACATCAAAAACGAATGGACAAGAACTGTAATATTTTTTACTTGGTACAGTCATTTTCAAATGTAGAAAATGGAGGATTAAACCTAGTTTTATAGCGCTAAACCTCTTACTTTGATGACAGTCTCATCAAATTCCGTTATATTTACAATGATGCGTGAACTAAACAGACAAAATCAATAAAATAGTCAAAATATGGGTACAGCAGTCATCACCGTGTAACAATATTAAAAGGAACAATTTAACAGAACACAAAAACATCTACCTACAAACGCATTCATTGATTCGCGTGTCTGTCGTCAGACAGTTTTATACGTCAGATACATTTGTCGTTCAATGTATACACAAACAATTTAAAAAAATTTCATTGGCAATGTTAGCATACAGGCTTGAAAAATCAAAAGTATGTAGGAATTAATTTCAGAAATAGACCGAAATTTTAAATAGCCCAAAAGTTATATAGAATTTATAAGAATCCACATCTGAGTCGGCGTGTCCTTTTCGACCGAATCGAAATTAAATTCATAACTATTCAGTAACTGAAAATGCTCAACATTGGCTTAAGGTATAGAGGAGAGTTGAGGTGAGATCAGACTAAACATGTTTAACTCGCCACATATTTCTGCCAGTCCAAGGTTATGATCCTCTGTCCTTTGTTAGTTCATTCTGATAAGTTTAGCTAGCTAACACACCAGGTTTAATCCACAATTTTATACATTAGAGAACATTTCTGTACAAAGTCAGGAATATGACAGTTGTTATCCATTCGTTTGATGTGTTTGAGCTTTTTATTTTATAATTTTATTTGGTACTTTACGTTTTGAATATTCCTTGAAGTTAAGTATTTTTCTGATTTTACATTTGATATGTTCGGAATTTAGTGTGACGTTTGCACTGAACTAGTACACATTTATTTGAAATGGTCAGCTGAACCCTCTTCCGGTTGCTGGATTGTTTCGCTGCGTTAAAAACCCTTTGGTAACCGTCTGCTGCTTCTGCTCTCTTGTTGATTTTTTGTTTTGTCTCTGTTTAAAAATTCCACATTTTCATTTTCATTCTTATCTCATCTACAAAGAGGTGTTCGGTATTTGTCATAGGTGAGGGGTTATTAGATCAAATCTTTGATTGTCTTTTGAGGTTCGCTATTTTTCATTTACATATTGTACGGTCATATTATTTTAAAGTATTTATGTTCTTGGTACCTGCTATAGATGAAAGTATATCGAACGTATCTAGTCATGGCAATATTACCTTACGGTTTAAAAGAACACGAAACTAAAGACATATCTCATTTAGTGTTAGTGTTACAAATGTAGATGTTATTACTTTGTTATTATTTACAACAGGAGCTTGTTTAGATGAAATATGGATAAAAACGTTGGACAGTGGGGAAGTTGATGCAACTAAAACAAAGAATGTTTTTAACTATAACACTAACTTGTCTGTTTATCATATTTTCCCATCAAAAAACAAGTTTAGATTCAGTGTCAAAGCATGTCACGATGCTTTTATTCTTTTATCTGCTGCAAAGAACCTTCAGTCTCAGGACTTTTATGAAATTTGTATACGTGCTAGAAATAATAATAGAACAGTTTTGCGTCGGAATTTTAGTCCCAACAACGTTGTTTCTAATCGTACACCTGGCACATTGAACTGCACAGAGAAAACAACATTTTTTGTGGTATGGGAAATCGACAATAAAATAACTCTAAAAGAAGAAATTCCAGATGAACCAGTTGGAGTATTTAGATGGACGGATACAAGCTCATTTCCTATTATTAATAGTATAAATGGTATAGGAATCATGACTGGTTGGGGAGCGGACGGAATCTGGACTATAGAATATGCGTGTAAGTTGACCAGTTTAACATAACTAAGATTTGATGTATATAGACTTCCTTGTACCCACAAATCTCACAATCATTTTCGATTACAAATCATGTAAAATTCCGTTTATTGCTTTCCTCGAGTGAACAACAGCAATTGTGTCAAACGGTTGCAACAAAGAAAACACAGATGTGGTTAATTTCAACAAAATTGTGGCTTATATCCTAATATGTTTTTTTGATGGAGTATATACAAATATTATTATCCAATATTGTTTAAAGAAAAGATACTAAATCTTGATTAAGAATTGATAATTCACCCGACACATGTCTATTTCACCTGTATAATGGAATAAAAACTCAAACATCTAAAGCTCAAATTACCCTTCTATTGACTTTGCTAAAGCTTGATGTGTTCGTTTTGGTATAATGCAGAAATTACAAAACTTCCAATAAATAACAATTGTAAATAACATGGTATGAAATTCAAAATAAATAGTATTGTTAACGTAGGCATTGCCATATAAATGGTTTATTTTTAGAAAAAGAACAAACGGTGAATTATAATTGTCCATGTCTGTGTCATTTTGGTCTCTTGTGGATAGTTGTCTCATTGGCAATCATACCACATCTTCTTTTTAATAATTAAGAAGATTATCAAGAGGTTGAATTCTTGTTATGGTTTATGTACAGACAAGCAATAATCTAGTCAAGAAAGGTATAACTACGTCTGATTCATTTAAATATGTAAGTAAGTAAGTAAGTAAGTAATGACTTTATTTAAAGAGGGTGACTCAATTAGCTTTCACTAATCTACCTTGAGGCCCTCACAACGAACAAACAGTAAAAAAATTACAAAGCTTACAGTTTCTAACATATTATGTAAATGTACTATTCATGCTAACTATAAATTGTCTGTAGAACAAGAGAAAAAATGATTTCATATATATATATATATACATAAAATACAAATCATTAGAATATTTGAGTAAGTTGTTATAAATCATTTATAATCAAGAAATCAACACATTTTTGTTTAAAAGTGTCCAGGTTTTCGCAACATGCTATTTCATTTGGTAGTTTATTCCAAAGTATATATGAGCTATATGCAAAAGGTTTCTGCATTGAATTTGTGTTCGGTCGTACAACAGATAAATTATTGTTTGCAGATGACCTTTGATTTTTACTATGTAGGTTAACAATTGGGCAACAGAGTTCCTTTAAGTATTCAGGTGCTTTTAAATGAAATGAATGAAAGGTATCAAATAAACAATAAATGATCATGTATTGCAATGTTTACGTGATTGAAATTCATTACCTGACTCAAATAGATTTATATCCAAGATACGACAATGTATAAAATTGTAAAATGTTTCTCTAAATGTAACAGTGAAGACTTTTGTTGTATCAGGTAGACACTGGCTTGAATTTCTTTTATTTCTTTGCGTTCATTATCGGAACGTTTACGACGGTGAAATTTCAATGGACAAATATTATTCATCATGCTTTATTCATAAAAGCTAATAATTACACTAAAACAAAATATTGATCATCAAGAAAATTATTATAATTTATTAATAAGAATCACTTTAACATGGTTATCATATACGCATGACTTTTAGAATATGTTTTTTTCTTCTTTTCTTAAAGCCTCCTTTATCGGACATTATTGTGGTGCTCCTAACAGATATGGTTCTATGAATTTACTTTCAACGTCAAAACAATTTAAAAGCAGAATGATGTGTTTGTCAACATGTTCACCAAATAGTGCTTGTCTTAGAGTCAACTACAATCAACAATCCAACGTATGCAAGCTTGTATTAGGACAAGTCATCGAAAAGTCAAACAAAACGGACTGTTCATTCTATACAAAATGTTTAAATGGAACAAAGGTCTGCTTAGGTTGTCTTGTTGACTAGTGCATTTAACGATTACGAACCATAGATGTATAAGTGCAATGAGTTTACATGATATACTAAGGTTGGTCGATTGCTGATTTGTAATAGAAATGAAACTCCTGGGCTACCTACATTCATTTTCGTATGCGTTTATTTTTTTAAACATTTTACGTTCTGATTTTTTTTTAAATTAAGATCAATATTTGCTCATTATTTCAAAGAAACAAAACATGTTTGTACTCGGTAAATATAAGTTCAAAATAATATTTGCCCTTCAATTTCTTTAAACATGGTAAATTTTTATATATCAAATCGTAGTTTGTTCAGAGTAACCCCAATATAATACTAGAAGTTACACACCGAAATTCTATTTCTTTGGTATATGACATATAACATGTATAAAAGAAAAAATAAATAAACATTATATTGAGCTATTTCCGAACGAAAGGTCTGTTGTGAAATCTCAACAAATACATTATAATTGCAAAATCCGTTTAATCCGCGTGAAAGTTTCACAGAGACGCAATTCACTACAGCGTTATGACTTATACTTACCAGTGTTCAATTCATGTAAATTGCGTATTTTCCGAAAAGATCTTTATTATTGAAAAAAAATCCGGAAGTTTCAATGACATGTGATTGAACGACGACAGTTTAGATATGTAAAAGGCTTACCCTGATTGAAATGACAATTATGATTTATCAAGACATTTTAAGTAATCGAGTGTTGTTCCTTATTCGTGTTTCAGAGCAAAGTTGCCTAGGTGAAAACTCCTATAATAAGACGTAAATGTAAAACTATGTCAAGACGGTATTGTAAACGCATTGTAAATATCACAAAGTTAACGATGTAATTGATACTTGGATGAGATGTTATGATATATAAATAATGTTCACACGATATGGTAACACTGCCAAGAAAACGATGCAAATACATTTGTACGATATTGATATAACATTGTATGAATCACAAATTTAACGATGTCATCAATGTAAACTATTAAGATGAGTTGTTGCAATGTAAACAATGTTTACACGAAATCGTGTAAACATCGTCAATATCGATGTATACATGTACCATGTATACATAATATCATTACTGCATTTCAAACATTGCTATGTAAACAATGTCAACATGTAAACAGTATATAGGAGTTCTTACAATTTTTACAATGTAGACACGACATAAATATCGCAATGACGACAATATTGTTTCTACATTGTACACTTGACAGAGAACCTAGAGGTATTGAAATATCTTTGAATTTGTATTGATAAATGCTTTGACCTCGATAGTTGTCAATGCAGTAAAGATGTTTATATGAGTATTTTCCTGTTAGTATTATACATAATCTTTATAGTTAGAGCTTTTTTATACATAAATGTTGCTTATGGCTATGATCTTAAAAGTTTAATCAATGTATTCATATTTGTATATGCTTGTCCAATAATGTGTATCACTTATAAAAAATATTGTTATAAATTACTTTGCTCTTCATTGGCTCTTTGATTTATTTGGAAGAATAATACGTTATCTTGTCTTATACAGAAATTACATTAAATATAAATAATGTGGTTTGAGACATACCCATACCGATTTGACAAAACAGTTTAAATGAGAAATCTAAAGACTTGATTTATGTACAAATAATTAACAAAACAAATATGATAAACAGCAATGAAAGACGACCATTTGATTATAGGTTCTGACTTTGGACATGCATACACATAAAGAATTTGGAGAACCCTCTCCTAACATCGGCAATTGGTTTAACTCCTTCCCATTCAGGCATTTTAGGCCTTTACTTATCGAAAAGACACTATCGAAGTTTAATTGAATACTGCATTCGCGACAATGGTCATACACATGTCATGTTGAGCTCAAATGAAAATATTTCAGAAAATTAAGTTTGGAGATAATTCGTCATTTTTTGGTCACGTGGTTTATTTCCAAAAGTCACGTGACTGTTGGCGAAAAAGTGAAAAAATACGAAATCCTTGGACAAAAAGTCATGCAGAGACATATTGGTGGGCTAATAGGGTCAGGTTTTGGTGGAAACACAATGCCTCGAGTCTGTTGAAGCCATTAACGTTATCATAGTGGAATAAATAGACGCATAATGTGCTATAGGCCTTGAAATATAGATGTCCGTAACATTAAAAAAAACTGATTTTAGACACCATTTTTGTCCGATTTCAAACTTGGACCCTAGTTATTAGTATAATTCGTTTTCAATCAATCAGCAACTTAAACTTTGTTTTTACAAGTGAAAATTCATTGAATTACCAATGCTAGCTTGATCTGGGACACCCTTGGCCGAGCCCGATGGAGCCAAGGGGGTAAAAAGGGAGGGGGGGCATTTGGCACACACATTTTTTGAAAAAAATTTCGTAGGTTTTCTTTTTGAAATTGAAAGTAAAGTTAAGTTAAGTTACATTTAATATAGGAAATTATTGATCCAACTCCGGCAGTGAGATTCGAACCCTCAATCTTAGCGCCTTGGGATAGATCATCGTACCCCTGCGCCACTGGCATTGTATTGAAATTATTGAAATTTAAGTACTTAACTCTACTACTACGGAAGAAATTAAAAAAAAATAATAATATAAAGATTCTCACCCAGTTTGTTTTCCTTTTGGAATTATGTGTTCAGATGATAATTTTTTGTTGCCAAATGCATGATTTTTACGCAAATCTAGGAGGAATCCACTCTTTACAATGCCATTTTTGCATTGAAATATACATGTTCCTTTATTCAAACAAAAGTGTTTTCTACTTTATCATACCGCAACACTTACGAAATCATGTTTTGTTACATCTATTTCAAATTTGCAAAATAATTTTAGAATATTTAAGTGGTGTTTGTCTCTTTTCTAATAATATCTCTAAGAAATGACTTCGGATTTTTAGCATATTTCAAGTTTGTGAGTGCGCTTCTACTCTAAAAATTACATTTGCAACTAGTGTACAAGTTAGAACTATCAGTTTAATACTATTCTTCAAAAACTCACTGCACAGTTATTGAGAAAAGTCATAAATCCTCTTAAAAGAGCAGTTTTCTTTGCCCTTCTTTTTGAGAATTTTCCTCAAAATTCGAAGAAAAATTAATGTTTTTTTACAGAAGAATCACACATCAGTAAGAGGCGACGTATTTGTTAACTAATAATGATAGAGGTTTGCTGCACATTAAATCGCATTGCTGGTTATCTGAGGATTAATTTGAGCCCTTAACCACATCTGTACGTCAAATGGCTATGGAACAAGTCTAAATGCCCCCAAAAAATCTTGAAATTGGCTTCACCGGTAAGCTGTACCGGTGTGAATGGGAAGGGGTTAATAGTAAAAAATATAAACAGACAATTAAAGTCAGTTGGTAACAGCATTATTTCTCAGATCGAAACATTTCCAATTTAAAGTTTTAAAAACACAGGGTGGAAAGACGTTCCTATCAGTCTGAAAAAAGCATGATATTGTGTAATGACAAGATGCAGATATTGATTTAAGAATTAGACAGGCAAAAAGGTGATAAACCGATTAAGAGAAAACAAATCCGGATAAAAATATAAATGTGCATATGTATATAAAAATAATATTTAGTTGGAATTCAACTTACTGATAACAAAAACAATATTAGTACTAAATAAAACAAATATTCCAAAAACTAATTACAATGTTGAATCGATTACCTTAAAGAAAAAGTTGTTTAAAGGATCGATAAGTTTAACCGTATCGTTTCTCAATTTCCATACATGGCTAATTACACCTCCGTAAATATAAGATGAGCTATTCCGTTTACAATAACTATTCTACAATAAGATACAAAAAAAAAATCAAAACAAAGTCCTCATATCTATCCTACATGTAAGTCAGGAATCTGATGTTCAATGGTTGTCGTTTGTTGATGTGGTTCATAAGTGTTTCTTTTTTATCGTTTTTCATATAGATTAGGGTGTTGGTTTCCCCGTTTGAATGGTTTGACACAAGTCATTTTAGGGCCCTATATAGGATGCTATTCTGTGTGAGCCAAGGCAGAATATAGTACTTTGACCTACAATGGTTAACTTTTATAAATTGTGACTTTTAATGAGAGTTGTTTCATTTACACTCATACCACATCTTCTTATATTTATTAAGTAATTTGAGGTAGCAAGATCCCTGACTTAATGATTACAAGTTACACGTAAATAACACCTATTGAAACCCAAATTATTACTTCAGACACGTGCATAGCGAACAAATTGAGACATATGGTGCCAAAGTAATATCACCATTTAAAAACCGTGAAAAAACGAATAATTGTCTAATTTGTCGTATGGTAGAGTTACCTTGAAAAACTAAAACAATCAAAATCTAGAAAAGGGCAGTTCTTATCGTTTTATATTTGATTTGTGTAATGTAAGTTACGTTGGGTAATGAAATTAGATGGATCTTTACTGATTTGGTCATAAACTTTGCTGTGAAACTTTGATTCATAACATAACGAAAACTAATCTGCTTATAAAGAGGCGGAATAAATCCTAAAGGAATACCTGCAACCAGCAAATAAACTTTATTAGCGTAAGTACATAAAAGTTAAGAAGAGTAAAATTTACAGCTTCAATTATCTCATCACACCTACAGTAGGTATATCTAGCATATTTACCTTTCTCAATAGAGCAGAAGACTTTTAAAAAGCGTTGTTTTTACCTAACGAGAATTTAACTGAACAGGTAAACTTTTGTTATATAAGATGGTGTGGAAGTGTAGTATAAAGAGTTAAAATGTAAAATCGGTCATTAGAATCACCAAAACTATTAAAAGCACATAATTTAAAAAATCATCCAATGAATTTTTACACCCAATAAATGGTCAATTCCACTTTTTTCATATATTTTATTACCAAGTTAATGATAAGTGCTTTGTTAGTACGTACGGAACTAGTTAAAATCACTGACAGAACACCTAGAATAGAAGCCGAAACAAAACGATATGTTATTAGATTATTTTAGGTAGCCGATAAGACGCAGGGACCTTTACAGAAGAGGCTTTGAGCTGACCTGTGAAATGATTTATATATGACTGTTTTATATGTGATACTCTGTGGTAACCCTTAATAAAGTCTTTTCCTTATACTACTTATATTGATTTATGTCGAATGATTGAATTAAGGAAGATCGTGGTATGAAATATATGTTTTTTAATAAGCAAGAATTTTAAATAATTTTGTATAATCAATGTTTTTAAATAATTATTAATTAACAAGGTTTTAAGTAATAATTAAGGTGGATTCCTACAGATATAGCATTTTTTTTCCAGCAATGAATTTTTCTAATAATGTGCATACATATACGTATACTATGCAATGGCCACTATAGACAATTGAGTTGAAAATAGTATGTCATCAGACTCGTTTCCATGGTCACCAAAGTTGGTACATCACGTGTTGTCATAAATACATGCCTGATGTAGAAGCTCTGGATTTTTTATAAGCCTTTGGAAGTATTTTGAAGGGTGTGTTCTTCATTTATTACCAAAAAATAATTTAAAATGTAAATCAAACAGAAATAATGGCAGCTTTATTCATATTTATCTATTTTGGCTACAATTTCATCAACACTTCTTCACACAAAAATTACAGATTTTGTTAAAAATTTCTATTTTTCTTAAATTTCCCCAAAAATGGTCTAATGATTTTTTTTTTACTTTGATATAAGATGGTCAAATCAAAGAGCTTTCAAAAAATAATAAACAAAAAATATGGGTACCAGACTATTTTAGGACCGACAAACGTGTTTGTGACAGCTAAAGACACATTGATCAACAACAGTTCTTTTTATATATCTTTAAAAATCGGTGTACAAAGTGTGAAATATGTTGTCATATCCTTTGTTAAACTTACACATAATAATGCAGTGTCACAAGATAATCATATGAAAACATTTTTTTTTGTTTCTATGAACAACGGTAACCATGGCAACAGGACATGCAGTTTGAAAATTCAAGTTTTTGCATTGTTCTGATGTGCAAGAGTTACTACCCAACAGACAATAAGAGATCACGTACCATGATGTAATAGCTACAACACATGGCTTCTATGAACAAATAAAAACATATTATAATACATTGTGATGCAGCTTATATTAACATTACTGTGGTATAAAATTAGCAAAATAAATCAGCGAAAATCACCATCATCATCATTTAAAAATTATTCCGCCTTAAATTTGCCATAAAACAAGTCCAAGATAGGGCCTGTCCCATCTATTATGTTATATACGATTTACCAAGTAACTTATATATCGCATAAATCTAAGTTTTAGTTGTGTTATGTTTTGTTCTATAACAGTAACGAACAATGATCTCTAACGTCAATAGCTTATAAAGACCAATTCTCTGTAATCACCAAAATATTTCGATCGCACTAAAAAAAAATGGATTTAAACTTTATTTGTTCAATAGAGCCACTTGAGTTTAGCAAAAAAAAAATACTACACTTAGTTCCTTATATTTACCGTTTCCTTGGTAACAGGACTTAAAGTGTCAAAAAAGAGGGAAAATGCAGTGTTTACAAATTATGATCAAATATGACTAATATAAAATATAAGTGACTTTATGTATGTCAATCTTTAATCAATCATATCCGATAAAAACAATACAAATGGTAAAATTGGCAATTCCAGTGCGTCATATTTTCTATAAGTAAAATTATATTTTTTATAAGTGAAATTATAGTTATTTACCGATTTGATAACCAAGTAATACTACAAAACGCAATTTACAAATGCAGTGGCGACTTCCAACTTATAATTCATCGATGTGCTTTTACAAAAAATTAAATGCCTTTCATATGTTTAACTACTTTTGGCAACACAATTGAATAATTCATATCCTGCAATATACGGAGAAGATATTAGTTTCCAAATCACGGATAGTAAGGTCGTCATATCGAGGGGCGTTTAGTACAGGGATTTTGTCATAGTTTGGTTAAGTTAGACATGCTTGCGTTAAGAGATTTTATTGACAACCAATGCTACAATATAAACATTTGGCTTTTTTGCTAAAGGAACCTCTAAATATAAATTCAAGTTGGTAAGCATCTTTCTTTATTGCTTATACGTCAGTACATCAAAGTTTTCATCCTATAGTTATAATTTGACACAGAATAATGCTTGCGTATGTCAAAATTTATAAGTTTTTGTTCGTTTCTAATAGCATAAAGTACAGTTATTTCTTTACTGTCTGTTATATCCCACATTTCGTTATGGTATTAAACCGACGTCAATAATTCATAAAACAAACCCCTACATTTGCACACAATTTAAGATTACAAAAAAATTCGGTGTCATGGTTTTGTTCATAAGTGTCATGGTTTAGTTCACGTTCGACATGGTTCAGTTTTGTGATTTCTGACGTGCATGAGGGAAGTGTTATGATAGAAATAAATAGACATTATGACCTTAATTATTTATCCCTTATACATTTTACTAGCTATGAATTTGCATTCTGGTATCATAGATCAAATTAATTCGTTCAGTGTGTTATTTGCGTTTTTATATAGATAAGACCGTTGGTTTCTCCGTTTGAATGGTTTTACATAACTAATTTTGGGGGCCCTTTGTAGTTTGCTGTTCGGTGTGAGCCAAGGCTCCGTGTTGAAGGCCGGACCTTGGCCTATAATAGTTTACTTTTATTAATTGATTTTTGGATGGAGAGTTGTCTCATTGGCACTCGTACCACATCTTCCTATATCTAATTATGTACAACTATTAAAATACTGTTAAACAATATTATGCTGTTGTTTTCTTTAGACGCGTAGATCTGAGTTTTTTCATAATAACGTTAAACTCTAACTTGCAAAGATATACCGCTCGCGAAAATAAGTCGCTTACAGTAAAGCTAAGATATTATCATTATAATTATCATAATTACAGAACAAGCACGTATAAAGAGATCACTAGAGTTATATATTATATATTAAATCATTTCAATTATAGCAAATGTCCTTAAAAGTTGGGAAACACTATTACCTAAGAAAGCACATAAGTTATCTGTGTAATATACAAATAGTAAATACAGCATAATGTCCAATGCGATAACTGTCCACCCTAGACCAAATGACATATATGTTAGGTCACCGTACGGCCTTCAACAATTAACAAAACTCATACCTCTTAGCAAGTAATGAAAGGCTCCGACTAAATAAAAGATAAAGCAATTCAAATAACTAACAGCCTGACTTATGTTCAAAACAATCAGCAAAAATAAATATAATATACAGGAAAAAACGACAGCCAGTGCATCACAGACTGTAGACTTTATACAATGTTATACAAATTATGACGTGGTTTAAATGTTTGAGTATATTCCAAGCCAATAACAACTAATAAAAAAACATAAATCTAAGACAAAAAGTTTTTTTTTTATTTCAGAATAAAACACTGCTAACAATATTCATCTTATTGACTGTGATTTGTCGGTAAGAAATGAGCACAGTTACACAAATGTACACAGTTTAAATAAATGTACTTGTACTAAGCACAACAGTACGTGTATCATTGAATATTTCATTTATGTTTTTATCAATCACATTTGATAATGTACATGTTTTAATACTAAATACTTAACCGACAGAGCTTTTTCTGATATTATCGGAACTATATGGCACACAAGAAAAAATGGTTAAAAGGGGTGCTAGCTACGAGATGTATAGAAAAATCAAAAGTATGATTTTTTTTGTTCAATCATTAATAAAAGTGAAAAATAATAATTTGCTTTTATCAGCTAAAATGGTTCAATTTTGTCAAATTAAGATAATAAACATTAATAACGACTTATTCACTTGCAAGTGAATAATTCGACCTCATTAAATCCATATTTATGTGAACTCCAATTCCATCCCGTAGAAAGTGATAGTATAACGCATGCATTGTCCGAGTACGGGTATTTAAAGGAAAAAATGTCAACATCGAAAGTGAAACGAAGGTAAATAATTTGATGAACTGATTCGATCCACACAAAATCATTCGTATAAAGGTAAAAACGACGATAAACATAAATTTTCAATCTATAATACAAAATTTAACAAACCTGTAAAAATCCAACTGCACAAGTTGCTCAATCTATTTATATCTGTGCTTATGTTTACATCGCTTAAGTGGTCATAGAAGGTCAACTCGATAGTTAATTAGATGGTGTGTTGGCTTAATTTTACACGAAACGAAGCAACATCTTATCGAGACCATGTCCTGTAGATTGTTTATTTGATATTTTTGATCGTTTGGAAAAATATTTTACATTGTTATAAATAAAATATGAGGAGTTAGGTAAAATCGGTGAACATGAATTAGTAGCTAGTACCCTTTAACGAGTTAATTGGCATTGCATATTACACTTAAACAATATGGAAAAAAATATTCAATTTTATTAAAAATAGACGTTATGGACCTATTTCTAATTCAAACTTTCAAATTAATTTTCATATTAATGTCACTTACAGTTTACTAAATAAATAAGTTCAAACTGTTGTCCAGGTTAACAATTTGTTCAGTGAATGTTTAAAGACTGTATAGTGTCCTCTCAATATATTTTATTTAATTTTATAGTTAATTTATTATATCATGGACGGTATAATTTCTAATAAGTTGGGATTTGCAGGGGATAAATATCGTGAGAAATGATTAATGACTTATATTAAGAGTTTGCAAAACGTAATAGTTAAGACAGTAAAAAAACAATCTTTCGTTTCTAATATTCAAATCAGTTCAAAACATTGCTGACGTCAACCTATAAGCGGAAAATATGAGTAGTCCTTGTGCACGCAAAAATCATTATACGCATACCCTGTGTCTTTTTCTACATATAGCAATAGATGGTGTTTACCTTCAGCTGTACTTCATTTTTCTCTATTTTTGTAAGTTCAGCTACTGTTCAAAGGGACAAACACGTAGGATATATTTCAATGTAAAGAAAGTTTATTCACAAAACAATTTTCTTATTTGATGAAAAAAAATCTTTGCTTACTTTTTCTTTTGTTTTACCTTTTTCTTACTTGTTAAACATTTTTTTAGTCAAATGTAAGCCTCAAACAGTCCATTCTGTAAAATATTGAACAGGTCTTTGTCCTGCGGCCTCAGTTCTGTCCAATATTTTACAGAATGGAATGTTATCGGCTTATGTCCCTTACAGAAATAAAGCCTTTACCGTTTATAAAATGTGTTGACATGAAACATTTTAAGTCATTATGATGAAAATAAAATGGTCTGGAATATTTATCATGTGGGGAAAACGCATGGCAGTTAAGAAAACCAAAGCCAACCATTGAATTGCCGAATCATTGCATTTGACAGGCAAGAACAAAATGTAGCGGGATTAAACATGTTAGTGGTCACTCAAGTCTCCTATTACATTGGACAATTAGCCTTCAGTCTGTTTTAAATCATTTTGTGTAGGATAATTATGGATTTTGTCGTCGTAGTTTTTGTTTATTTTGATACGCAATCATCACATTTTGTTTTAAAAATGTGTTTCCGATAAATAAAAAGTATAAATACATGATATAAGCCGATATAAACATGATGGTGCAAATACCTGTGAACATACAATTAATGCATAAGATAAATATTTGTCGACACTAAAACGGATTTTAAAATAATAACAAATGTCTTTAACCTAGTTTAAATGCACAATGTTTTAATGGTTTATAAGCTTCTTCCAAGGGCCAAAGACTGACTTGTTGGACTTTTAAAAAGATATATATCAATGCAAAAGCTCCAAATTATATCCCTTTGGTGCCAAAAACCCTTTTTTATTTGCTTTCAATTTGACATATCTTTGTTATCTCATCGGTGACCTATATTTTTTTTCGTTTTCAAATAAGCTGTACATAAACCAAAAAATTGTAAAATTTAAGCGATTTCTGTAATAAGGTTATTATTTTTTTCTCGATATTACCTCTATTTTTCATATTAGTTAACAGAAAATAAGGATATTAACAAAAATGTATGCTTCTTCCGGAGGCAGATTGTGAGCTTAAATGAACGGTGACCCCATTTTTTTATTTCATTTTTCTTTTAAGTATATGATAAATTTCATTTATAAAAAAAAATATAGCTAAATCATATATTAGAAAAATAATTTGTTTCATACCATGGAGCCCCCTTAAGTGATTATTATAGATTAAATGACCAATGATAATCTGTTTATTTTACCTATGACGACGTTGTCAATTTCATGTCGATTTCGTTAGTAACGCTACGGTCCTGCTTAGTTTCTAGCGATAATTGTCCATCTGAAGTAAGTAGCTTATACACAAATTATCACAAAAAATGCACAAAATAGGCGATAATATACAATCATAATTTAACATGTTTAAGTCAATAACATGGAAAAATAAAGATCTAGAAACATCCTCATTATCTGATATTTATTTAACCTTCCCCTTTCGAAGACATAAAGCTGCCCCACAATACAAAAAGCTGAGTAGGGACGTTTCATTTCGTATTTCAATATTCTTGGGACATTTTTTTATTACTATTGCCATTTTCTTAAAACTTTTAATATGTATTTATAAAACATTACGACAATAAATAAATATGATACATGCACATTCATTCTTAGTATTGACTTTTAAATGCTGATCTATAGTTAAACATATTAAATTAAAAGGAGTTGATGTATCATCAATTGGTTTGTTTTATGTTCAAAATTTCATTCGTGGTTATAGGTTGCTATACATTTTTAAAGTACTATGTTTACTAATATGCTTAGTTTTTTCCATAATTAAATGTAATATGCCAGTGCAACATCGGTTTAGAAAGTAAGAATTCATGGTAATTGTAGTCAAAATAAAACGTGTGGACGACTCATGTCTAATTCCCTTTGGGGTAAACGTGATTATCAAGTTCAATTTGACATCTGGTTATTTCGAATGGTTTTACACCTGCAATGTTTCTTTTGAATTGTAGATGAAATTCGAAAATTGAAACCTTGGATAGAGGGAAAACAGATTCTTTTAAGAAACCAAACGTTTTTGATGACTACACCAGTCTATCGCCCTATAGTGTTTTCCCTCAGAAAAACAGTTCTTCAGGTTTACCATTGACGCTTGTCATGACGCCTTTATTCTTTTATCCGCTGCAATTGATCTAAAGTCACATGACTTTTATGAAAATTTGTATCGGTGGATCAAAAAGACATATTTGCGTCGAAAGTATAATGATGTTAACCAACTTATTATGTGAACGCCTGATATTTTGATCTGCAAGGAAAAAAGCACATTTGAGATCCGGTGGACACTTGACGGGATAATACACCTTGTGAAAGAATCTGCCGTTGGAACAGAAACAATGATAGAATGGACAGGTTATATTCCAGTACATATACAGGGTGTATGAATTATGACTGGGTGGGGATCTGATGGAATTTGGAGTATTGAACCTTCAAGTAAGTGAACCAATATAAAACTTTTTCAATAATTGAACATTGTCTGTACATGTGCAATGTGCAGTGTGAAACAGGAAACAATAAGCTTTTATAAGGTAAACTTTACTTCATAACACTACTGTTGTTACCAAAGAAGTTTTTAATTCTAAGAATGAGGAAAGCATTCCTTTAAAGGACTGTATCAACATTTCTAAAATCAATTATTACAGTTTTCTAGTTTTTTTTTAGATTACAAAAATGTTAATTGTAAACATAAAAGACAATATAACTTTTCAATTAAACTTTTGTATATGTCTTATTTTTTAACTGTTACTGTCGGACAATATCGCGGTGTTTCTTCAACCTACGGTAGTATGAATATACTTTCAACGTCAAAACAACGAAGCAGAATTATATGTTTGTCTAAATGTTCACCTAACAGTGCTTGTCTTGGAGTCAACTTCAATTTGGATACCAATGAGTGTGAGCTTTTGTCCGGAGTAGAACAGGTCATCGATAAGTCCATTCGTTCTAGTTGGTCATTCTATACAAAATATTAGTCGAGAATATGCTATGCCTTATCTTGTATTGCTTAATACCGCCAAAAATATCAAAACTATATCATTGTTTTGAAGAAAATATCAAATATTCACAGAATATTAAATTTTTTATACTTATTTCCTAAAAACAAATGGCTATTTTCCTTACAGAACCCGGTAAACGGTTACTCAAGATATCACTTGTCATAAAAAAAACAGAAACCTTTCTTAATAAGTAACAGCACACGTTTTTACCCTAAAATTATTTGTTTTTTCATGAAAAAAAGAAATTAGGATATCAAGGTAACAAATTGCCAATAATTCAAATTTTCAACTATATCATATTTTTTCTCTCAAAAAGACATGGTTTGATTACGGCCATGTTAAGCTAGTAACACTGATTGTTGCCAAGATGCTGAAAAAGTGGTGAAACGAATCGATAAATGAAAATATTGCAAATACTTTAAATGGATCAAACCGGCCGGTTAATGTTAAACAAAGAAAACAAATACTGATGGAATTAATAATAAATTGAATTTTGTGGGGCATATTCTTTGGCACCTATTTCAGATCAGGATCAGACAAGCTTGTAGTGTCACGGAATAGAAGTTCCTTCATAATATATGTTCCAGAAGGAAAAATATTCTGGAAATTATTTCCACAGAAATAAATTTTACAGTATATGTTCCTAACGGAATAAATAGTATAGAATGTTTGTTCCAACAGGAATAGATATTATGACAATGTGTATAACAAAGTTTCAATTTGAACTTCTGTTAGGCGGAACAAAGATATGTTGACAATGGAATAAAAAAGTAAGATGACATAAGTGGGTTCTGAATATAAACAAATTTTGAAAATCTTTTTTTTTTCTATCGTGAGCATTGTTGACCGTCGAACGAGAGGAAAATGTGTGTTCCTGTTTTAAGTCGTGATAATTGAAGATATATAATGATCTGTCATTTACAATAAGTTTTGATGTTTTTTGTCTTTATACATTGCATGTGATACTTTCACAAAGTAGCTGTGTGAAAATAACTATATTATGAGAAATGTCAATAATAATAAAATAAAACAATAAACAAATAAACAAATAGTTATTGCAACATATGTTCTAGTCTCACGCAAATCTATTTACATACTTTTAGATACGAATCGTTTTCGAACTAGTCACATAACACACATTAGATAATTGTTTTTTTTACATTTTTACATGTGATAATATTTTAAATCATTTCCTGGCTTTTAATGTTTCCTCGTTTTCATGAATATTGATTACGTTGATGGCGTATATATATCATGTATATCTTAATATTATTTATTTGTGGACTAAAATTTCAACGTTTTAATTCCCCAAATAAATAGTCGCATGAGAGAAAATAATATGTATTTGCTGCAAACGTCTTTTGAGTTTAAAAACTATGCAGAGTCTCATATGTTAGATATAGAAAGATTTGGTATGAGTGCCAATGAGCCAACTCTCCATCCAAGTGATAATCATTAGCATTTTAATAACAAAGTAGGCTATATTACGTTTTTGTAAGTATTAATGCATTTGAACCCATTTGGATAAGACAATCATTTGATTTAATATAATTCATCGCGTTTTCATATCAAAACAAGGCAATATAAAATACGGAAATTAAAATTACATATCTTACAGATATGATGTCACAAAGTGTACTGGTCAACGGAGAAGTATTTTTCAATGATCTTTTTCTTACATGCAGCTGAAAATACATTGTAAATAGCATCGACATGCTAAGTATATAACTCTATAAAATACAATTAATAAAACTTTACCCACTAAGTGTCTTTCCTTGAATAAGGGTTAGCTTGGTCGTTGGAAACTATGTCAAATATGGCGTCCACTTATTACCTCGCCCAAAAAACGTTAACATTAGTTGCGGTGATTGGTAGAAAGGAACAGAGGACAATACAATGTCGGTCAAAACAAATAGTCAGTCAACCAACAACCACATAACAAATATAAGCAAAACAAAATGCATTAACAAACAACAGATTTTAACACACAACAAACGACTTGACAAAAACATATTTTAACACACAACATCATGAACAGATACCCCATTAACAAGAACTTCAAACCTTTGTTAGTTTTTGGTGGAGTTCGTTTTGATCCGTTTTTAGATTTGCATATAGAGACAAATATTGTCGAACATTATTAATCATGTTTCTATAACAACTGTAGCTTTGTCAATATACTTATTTAAGGTCAATATATCCTTATTTCATTTTTATACAAAGGCCATATGTGTACAGTATCGTGTGTACATGTATGGCTTCGGTGTAAGAATGTGTAAAACTGAATACTGAATCCTGTGATAATTAATTCAATAACATTGTTCGTAACGAATGATCATTTTAATTCTGCGCCATTCTCGGCAAGAGTGTCTTGATTAGAACATGGTTAATTTAATAAAAAGCCGTCTGACACGGGAAATAGTTATCAAAAGTACCAGGATTATAATTTTATACGCCAGACGCGCGTTTCGTCTACATAAGACTCATCAGTGACGCTCAGATCGAAATAGTTAAAAAGCCAAATAAATACAAAGTTGAAGAGCATTGAGGATCCAACACATTGTAAATATGTACAGCACATAAATATACAAAATAGAAACTTTTGTTTTTTGCATGGCATATAAATAGGGACTTGGGTTTTATTTTTTAAACTATCTCATCTCATTACATGTATATGTTAAAAACAATTAGTATTGCGTTATATAAAGTCTAGAATAATAGTAAACCCGTTATTGTTAGAAGATACAAAGTACGAAGTAGCGAAAATTTATACTTATACCAAACACTTATTAAAGCTGGTATATGGACCAGACCATCTTCACTAGCCAAGGGTTACGATCCACTCCCGTTCTCTTCACACTTGGCGAATTGAGATTTAATTTCAGAGACACAAGGTAAGGATTTGTATTGGTTGCAGTAGAAACTCGCTGCATCCAATCAAAAAGCGCCTATAACATGATCACGTGTAGATGTAGAAAGTGTTTGTGAACAATTACCACGTGTTTATTGTGCAACAAGTCTTTTTTTTTTTTTTGGTTAGAATTTGAATGTTTTAAATCAAATAATAAAAGTTCCTGTGTATGTTTCAAGCTCAAAATGCACAAATGCATGAATGTTGACGTATATTTTCGTTTCCAAGTGTGTACAATCTAGACGCTGCTGTGTTTTTGTACCTCCAAATTGAAAAGTTCAATTTTGATACGGGTTTATTGTGTATGTTTCTTAAGCAATCATTCCCCATGTTCTTATTTGTACATTACATAATTGCTGTATAAGATCCGATAACATAATATATTTTGATTCTAATAAAAAAGAGCTATGAAGAGCAAAGTTGTGTTGTGATTTTTACGTGTTCGTCTTTGATTGAATTGTTTTGTATTGCCGAATTGATATGGTTTCTCTCTCTTCTAGGTGAGAGGTTTGGCTTATTGAACCAAGTTTTATCATCCATTTTCTACATAAGGAAATACCTTACCAAATCAGTAATATTGAGGTTGTTTTCCATTCGTGAGATGACTTGAGCTTTTTATGTTGCTATTTTTATGTAAGACTTTCCGTATGGAATTTCTCTTAAAGTTCGGGTTTTTTTGTCATTTTACTTTTTTATCAATTTAAATAAAAACGGACGTTATATCATGTACTTGCTAAGAATGATTGTAAGTTTGACTTTGAATATATTTCTTTAAAAAATTCAATATCTTAAAACTTTCAATAGCAAAAGAGCATTGGTAGTGTACGTGTCGTGTCTTAGCTTCTGAAACATCCGGTTCATCCTGTCAGACATCCTTATTTGCATTTTATTAAATTTATTTCAAACAACTTTGTTCACTTTCAATCCAGGAAATACAGATTATTGATAAACTCTTATGTATCATCAGCTTGGTAGTCAGTTCTTCTCAAGACAATTCAAATGTATCGTATGATAGATAAAAATACGTATAATTAACGTATACATACATGGTCTTATGACAGTAAAGTTGATGGGAATCTCAATAATCACGTGATGTATGCAAATTATGATTTCTTGTGTTTTCCTCATCTTAAAAGTACTTCATATTGCAAAAAATATTATCAATTGGTGTAAGTGTTTTAAACACCCAGTCTTTCATAGAACCATTCAAAATGCTTATAAGTGCACGTGAGTCCACCTGGCATGTCAACCCAATGAAATAAAATTTTGCACATATAATATATTAGTCAAAAAAAAATCTAACTTCAATATTTTATTTTCAGCTTTTTTCAGATTTTACAGCACCATCTACTAAAAATGTCTTAATTTCCACAAAAATCTGCAAAGGTATCACTATTTTGTTACTCTAAATATGCTAGATAAGGTTAATATGTTTAATTGATATTTGCATCGATTTTTTATAACAAGCATTATTCGTCCTTCGAACCTTGACAAAATGTTACAGCTTTAGTATAGCTTAAATGTTGGGCTGACCGGCCTAAAAGGGTAATTTAGGCATATTTTGGATACTTTATAAAAAGATCAACAAAAGGACATAAAATCTCTTAAAGTACTAAGATTTTTTAACAGTTTCAAATATTTCTATAATGGTTTACATGTGTACTACAAGTTTTATGATTTTTGAGCTGGGGTCTCTAACACCGTAATCATGGCAACGTATGTAATAAAAATTGGTTATTTTCACATATTTTTCACAATAATCGGTGTATTTAATCAGGAGAACTAATTTATCTTTTGACACTATTTTATGATACTTTGCATGAAAGTGTATTACAATATGACAATACATCTCATAAAATAAAACTGCCAATTGATCTTGACCTTTGACCTCATGGTCAAAATATTTTACTTTATTTATTGGGGCACCCATTTTTCTCTTCCTGGACGTTTTGATACTGGACATACAATGGATAATGAATTTGACATTTGACTTTTAGGGCCTAATAAAAGGTCAGGGTCAAATATGTAATTATATATATCAGACTAAAACAAAACATTATTTTCTAGCCATGTCAATATAAAAGAGAAGTGTACTGACTGTGTATGAGACAACTATCCACCACAGTTAAACAGTAAAACTTGTGTTGTATTAAGCAATTTATAGGCAACATAACTAGCAAGATCTTTGCAGTATAAATATTATACCCGGCTTGAATATAGCGTTATTTTACCACGGATTGTCCTTTTCTGCTGATATTTTATCCCTCGCTATCGCTCAGGGTAAACTTTTTGTCATAAAGGGCCTTCCCGTGGTAAAACCACGATATATTCAAGCCCCCATGAATTATTTCGACCTAATAGGACAAAACGGCAATTATTTTGGATCGAAGCGCTCTAGGTGGAGGCAAATGTTTGTCGTTCCCACAAATAAACGCACTATCAAATTGCGTAAAAGAACGAAGAACAATGCTGATATATTACCCTGAGCAATTACGATATATGCAAGCCCCATGCATTATTTCTTAATTATTATACATGTACCACATCTTACTTAATTTAAAATGCTTTTTATTCGACCGCAAAAATGTATTTGTACCATTTTTCTAGTTTCAGAATCAATATTTCTATTGGTCTGAATTGTACCACAATGTTAAATACCCCAAGTTAAAGGTTGGGATGCATTTTAGGGGTTATTGGGCCAACAGATTACGAATAAAGGGCCAAAAAAAGAGTAAAAAACAACCATTTTTATAATTTCCAGACATTAACTTGCGTGTTAGTATATGGATCTCTCTGACATTGTATCACAAGGTTCCATATAACATACATGTGTAGGGAAGGCTGGGATTAAGTTTGGGGTTAATTATTCAAAACCTGGCGGAATTAGGGACCAAAAAGAGACAAAACAAGCATTTTTCTAGTTTCGAGACAAAAACTGGTGTTTATGTCTATATATTTTTCTCTGTAAAAAAGTAAAACCGCAAAATTACTGAACGTAGAGGAAAAACAAATCGGAAGTCCATACTCACATGGCAACATCATATAACGAAACACATAAAAAATGAATGGACAAGAACTATCATATTCCTAACTTGGTACAGAAATTTTCAAATGAAGAAAATTGTGGATTAAAACTACCAGATTCCGTACTACAAATGTGAGGCTGAGATTGTGTTTTGGGGTTATTTCCTCCAAGGGGGTTTCAAAAAGGTAAGAGGGGATTTTTTGTTTAATTTCATTAAAGTGATTTATATTTTTTTCAACATTTTTCAAATATCCAATTCAAATGCACAGTATTGTGCAATAGAATTGTAAGATATATGACTATTTTAATTAAGTGTCAGAAACCTATATTATGTCAAAAAATTGATATCATTCCAAATAACCACATTGAGACAGGATCAAACTTCAGTATTGTGTCCAAATATGCCCAAAATGTTCAATGTTCGACCTCTGCAGTTTTATCAGGCTGTGCTCACAGAAGCATTTTATTTGAGGAAGGTTGGAAAAAACTGAAACAGACCTCGTTATTAAGGCTGTAATAACAGTGTAATTTTGAAATAAAAAGATATAAAGTATGTTCTAAAGTTTGCTGTAGACATTATCGCTCAACCGTAAAAAAGCTTAAGCATGAACAAGCTCTGTCCAAATTTCATAATATTGTAACGTTTTCGCTCGGTGTTGCTATAGCGTTTTCGTTACCCTGAAGTGAAACTCTGAACCACTGACAAAACTAGACAATCCGCCAGACAAACTAATACTCGACAATAAATACTGTTTCAAATGACTGCTCCCTTGGGTAAACTCAACTCTGTAATCCAATAGGTATATTTAAAGATGCGTTGTTTCAGAAGACAGAAATAAATAATTCGTTTCAAGTTAATGATTTAATGAAGTGTTATTATGATCAGTTATAAATATGTAAGTGAGTACTAGTGAGTACTCTGGTCAAGTTCTATATACACATGTATTAAATAAACAATCTTATTAACAAGTAATTATAGAAATCTCTATAATTATATAAGTTATGCCGACTTCTAAAATGTATAAGTTGCGACTCCGGGTTTTACTGTACTTTTTGTGAATATTCGACTTCGTAATATATATGTAAAGAATCGTTAATAATTGCAGTTTCTATATTGTTGGTATATCAAGTAAATAATACAAGAATAACTTTAACTGTTACTTTCTCTGAAGAAAAACTCTATTGACGTCTTATTAGAAGCGACCTTAAGACTCGAGACTGCGTCGGTGAGTCTCTGTATAAAATATGGAATATTTTATATTTCTGACTTTCCTGTACTTTTCAGTATATAACTTTTTGTACGTCTAATGATCTCTTATCTTTAGAGTCCCTTATAATATGAATTTATAAATCTATGTTTTACATAAAGTAAAACTCTGACAAAATATTTCCTAACCTTTTAAAGTGCAAGACTCAAATTGTAAGTTACAGTGCAGAAAGGATTTATTATTAGGCTTGTGATTGTAAGCAACCTTTTGCCACGGTAGTCCGATCACGACTAACGCGTTCACTGGTAGTGCAGTATATATACAACAAAAAGACTTGAAAGACTTCATATTGACGTCAAAAGCGACTCGAAAGACTCTATTTCAACGTAATATTGCCGTTCACGACAGTGCACTTTGACGGTTTACGGTAAAGCGACCCAAGTAAACATGGCGGAAATTACAAGGAAAAAGAGAGACTCTGAGTCTCTAGAAACTTGACCAGGTTAACTAATTCACTCAATATAAATATATATATAGATTAAAACAACATAATACAATCATCAACAAATATATAAAGGTAGGTCCAGTTTAAGGAAATTCTGTATTTACACTGTACAAAAATAAATAGAAAGGCGACTCAGTTTCAGGGAGGACTTGACGTTATTTTTATCTTTGCTCAAGTTACTGTTCATAATAAATATCCAAGATAACTTATTCTAATAAAAAGAAACATATTCAAAAATGTATAAGTATCCAATACAGTTAAACAGAGATTTAATCTGATAAAAAGTGAAAAGGGGGAGGGGACTCAAACTGTTGAACAACGAGGCCGAAATCCGTTACATTGCCCTCTTCTTTAAAAAGTTGATTTACTAAAATATTTTTTTTTTTTAGCATTAATAAATATAATACCTTTATAATACACATTTCTTCAAAATTGATTCAATAAATACAATAAATAAATGCATTTCATATACAACTATGCATATTCTCAACACACAACACTCTAAACTGGAATGAAACATCTAAGTTTCATAAATATATATGTTCGTAATAACCAATCCCTTCCCAAACTATTAAAAACTTTACCCAACCCAAAAATTTTCCTAACTACTCTACCTTAAATATAAATTGTTTACATAATAACTAATTTCTTAAAAGCCTATAATTGTCCGAATATAAAACTGTTCTAATGATAAAAGTCAAAATCCATGTATTCTTCCTCTATGTCCAGCTCTAGTTCTTCTTCTGTGCCTTTTTCCATTACCACTCTACAATCTTCTGTTTGGACTTCTCTCTCTTTCTTAATAACTCTCCTCGTCTGGGTGGCTGTTGTTGCAAGCTCAACCCGCTTATCCTCTGTTTGTGTACTGGTTTGTTGCACTTGACGCTCGTCTGTCTGTATGTCCTTCGACGTCAATATTTGGAAAAATGGATCTGGTACCCATGTTGCAAACAGTTTGTAAACTGTCCAATCGGGCAGAATACATATTTCTTCTTTCTTAACACATCCATAACCTACTGGCAATACACTGCCTGTATATTTTCCTGTCTTCTTTGCCTTATCGGCCACTAGCATGCACTTTGAAGCTTCATATGAACACTGGAAGCGGGAGGGTGGGGCCTGAAATCTGTCTTCAGGACAGACTTCATCTCCAATAGCTGGCAAAGCCAAATGCCTACTATCCCTCAAAGTAGTAACTATGGAGGGTTCTGGTGTTGGTTTCTCAGGTACCATACTAGTTTCTTCTCTGGGCTCTTCCACAGCCTGTCTGGTAGGAGAGTCAAAAAGATCTACTAAGTTCTTCTTGACAGGTGACGCGGAGCTGTAATCCTCAATTCCCAAGGAAATGCTACAAGGAGATATTTCGGACAATGGAGAAATGGGTTTAATAGACCTTATAAATATAGGTGTTGTTGGTGGTGTTACTTCTCTTGGTCTAGTGACTGTGCAACTTTGTCTTATATTAAAATTAGAGGTTGTCACTGGTTTTCTTGTTGGAGTTTCTGGGATTACAAGTTCTCTGTTGTTGGTTCTTGGATCAGAATATGTCTATGGACATTCTTTTCATGCTCATTCAGGCGGAACCTCTTACTTGTTGGTACCAAGTAAGTGCAAAATCTGCTCTGAAGCATCTTCTTAGGATGTTTGTCCCTTACATGTCTTGTTAATTGGCTTCTTAGGTTGTACTGAGTACCACAGTGAAAGCAGAAGAAAACCATCTGAAGTATAAAAATACTGTTTTGAGAATATATAAAATTTTAACATACAGCACAGTTGACCAGTACCCATAATTTTGCTTGCATACTTTGGTAAGTATTTATACTTAAATCTCTGTTTTTCATTTTATTTAAAAAAAAATGAAACACATTACTTTTTATTAACACACAGCAATAAACCTCGCTATGATTAATATATATATATGAACACACAAAATGCGTTCTTCATATATTAAAACACATTTACTAGCTTTCAAATTTCAAATACGAATTTGAAACACATTTTATTTATTTTTCAGATTCCAGCGGCAACCAAAGTGTTAACAGTATTGTCAGTTCTTTGATTTTCTTGTTCGTTGACCCAGTTTTGAACATCACCAAAGAATGGTTTTAGCCTATCATGATGCACAATTTGCATTTTAGACGTTGCTGTCTTTTTAATTTTATATATCAAATCCGATATAACTTCTACAACAAAGTACGGCCCATCCCAATTCCTTTGTAACTTTGGACTCAGTTTTGGCTTTCGATTAAAAGTATAAAGCCATACTACATCGCCTGTCTTGTATGTGTTCTCATGTGCCTTAACATCATACTGACGTTTTTGTTGATCACTATTTTTAGAAATATTTTGTCGTGCTTTAGCAGACACTTTCCATATGCTTTCCTGCATATTTTTAACAGAATCATTGTGTGATACTGTTTCGTCGGGATATTCAATTTCTTAGGGGTGGGGACCATATATCAAATCAACTGGCAATTGTAGTTCTCTGCCTAGCATAAGCATACTAGGACTAAACTTAGTCGTTTCATGTTCTGATGAGTTGTAAGCCATCAAAGCCCTAGGGAAGTTGCTCATCCCAATCCCTTTGATTTTTGCTGATGTATTTACTAATGGTATTTTCAAGAGTTCTATTGTAACGCTCCACAAGACCATTACTTTGTGGCCTAAATGATGTAGTCCTTGTTTTGTCAATTTTTAACTTAGCACAAAGTTCCTTAAATAAACCAGACTCAAATTATCTCCCTTGATCTGAGTGCATTTGACAAGGTATTCCAAATCTACAGAAGAAATGGTTAACTAAATTATCAACTATGGTAGTAGTTTCCATATCTGGCATGGGAAAGCCTTCTACCCATTTAGTAAAATAATCTGTTACAATCAAAGCATATTTGTTATTTTTATATGAAATCGGTAAGGGTCCTATTATATCCAAGGCAACTCTTTCCATGGGAGCATCCACATTGTATTGTTTCATTTTGCTTTTAGCTTTTCTGGGAGGCTATTTGCGTGAATTGCAAACAATACAGTTTTGCACCCATTTGGTTATTTCATCTTTATGATTAACCCAATAAAATCTATTCTGTGCTCGTGTCAAAGTTTTGTGTATGCCAAAATGGCCAACTTGTATGTCATCATGTAACATTTTCATAATATTTTCTTTCCAGATTTCAGGGACTATGAATTGTAAATTACTTTCTTCAGTGGTACTGTTTATCCACTTTCAGTACAACACATTGTTTATTAGTACAATGCGATCCCACTGAGACCAGTATTTCTTAAGTTTTACATCGTGTAAAGCCACATCGACCCGTTCAGGTCTGTTATTATTTTCAGACTTCAGACTGAATATATTGAACAACACATTGTCGCTCTTTTGAGCTTCAAACATTTCTTCGTTTGTTTTATGCTCATACAGATGGGTGCGGTCCTAACCTTGACAAAAGTTAACTTAGAGTTAACTTGTTGACTGCTTTCTAAGTTAACTTGAGAATTTTTAAGCAGTCAAGCAAGATAACTTCGTCGTTGGTGGACCAGACCTACGGTGTGCTTTTTTAGGACTGCTGCAGACCTATCGACAAGTCTGCTCCAGACCAGACCTGTGGACAAGTCTGCTTTTGACCAGTCCTGAGCTGAGTCTGTTTTATTTGAACAAGAGGCCTCTTGAGAGTCCTGCACTTTTGCCATTCTTAAAAAGTCAACCGTTTCAAAAGTTTCATCAGAATTATCAATTTCTTTTTGATCATGTTTCGAACAATGATCACAAGGAAAACATTGCCTGCGAGACAAACCGTCTGTATTACCATGTTGTTTACCAGGGCGGTGACGAATTTCAAAATTATATGTGTTTAAGGTTTCAAGCCATCTGGCCATTTGACCTTCAGGATTTTTTAACCTGAGAAGCCAGGTTAAAGCTCCATGATCTGTTCGTACTTTAAAATGTGTACCATAGAGATAGTGATGAAAATGTTTAATGCTTAATATTACAGCCAAAAGTTCTCGTCTTGTTACACAGTATTGTCGTTGCGCTTTACTGAGGTATTTACTGTAATATGCTACTACAACCTCTTTGCCTTCATGAACTTGAGAAAGGACTGCGCCAATTCCGAAACCACTAGCATCTGTATCTAGTATGAATTGTTTTGTCATATCAGGGTAGCCTAAAATTGGTGCAGACATTAAAGTCATTTGAAGTTTCTCAAAAGCTTCATTACATTCATTGGTCCAATCAAAAGTACAATTTTTCTCTGTTAATTTATGAAGTGGTCTTGCAATTTCAGCAAAATTTTTAATAAATTTGCGGTAATATGAACATGTTCCTAGAAAACTTCAAACATCTGTCATTGATTTTGGCAATGGCCATGTTTTTACACTAGCAATTTTATCAGGGTCTGTTGCTATACCCTCACTTGAGACAATATGTCAAAGGAAAGAAACTTGTTTCTGAAACAAACTACATTTTTTAGGTGAGACTTTTAGTCCTTGTAGTGCTATTTTATCTAATACATCACTTAGTCTTGATAAATGAGATTCAAATGAATCTGAAAACACTATTATGTCATCAATATAAATCAGACATGTCTGCCAATTAGGGCCAGCCAAAGTATACTCCATTAGGCGTTGAAAAGTGGCAACCCCATTACACAGACCCATAGGCATTACATTAAAATGAAATAGCCCTTTTGTGCTCGTAAAAGCTGTTTTCTCCTTATCATTTTCGTCCATCTCAACTTGCCAATATCCACTTGAAAGATCAAGTGCACTCAGCCATTTAGAGCCTATCAGAGCATCCAGAGAGTCGTCAATGCGGCATAATGGATATGAGTCCTTAATTGTAAGGCTATTTATGGGTCTAAAATCTATACAAATTCTCGTGGAGCCATCTTTCTTAGTCACAGGCACTCTACAAGATGCCCAGGGACTTTTTGAAGGCTCAATTATTTTACCGTCCAAAAGACGTTGAATTTCTTTATCGACTTCATCCCTTTTTGTTAGAGGTAAACGCCTAGGGGGTTGCTTTACTGGTTTGGCATTACCAGTGTCAATTTTATGTTTAATGGCAGTAGCCCTTCCTAAATCATCTTTATTTTTAGAAAATGTTTGATTGTGTTTTTTTAAAAGAGACTCTAACTGATCAATTTGACCCTCACTCAAAAGTTCACTACTCCTTAATTTCAAATCTTGCAAAAGACTCGGTAATTCATTTACTTCGTCACATGATGATGAACTCAACCGCCTGAGTTTTTCTGACCTTGGTTCATTGGAGACTGAACCTGTGTCAATAAGTTCACATGTGGCAACATGTGTGAAAGGCTGCATTATTTGTTCATATTGACTCAAATTGACCATTCGTATAGGTACTTGACCACAACTTGGGTCCACCAGTGCTTTAGCAACTAGTAAAGTCTCCGTATGTTTTAATGGTATTGGTTCAACTATAGCATTCATTATACTACTTGAATCACCTTCAACAATTCCTGATATGATAACTTCTGTATTGGGTGGAATAGTAAGTTTGTCACTAAGTTTTATTTTAAAAGTTGAACTCATTTGACTCTCTTTTATACAATCTATTTTTGAGTCCTTCAATAATAGTACCCCATTGCCCATGTCTATGGTACAGTTATTTTTATGTAAAAAATCGTAACCAATTACTGCTGACACATCAATCTCTGCAACAGTAAATATTTTTGAATAATGGTATAATTTCCTATTGTAATAGGTAAATCTACATGACCCATTGTATTTACAAAACTACCATCGGCCAAACAAAGCCGCTGGCTATTTCTTTGAATTTCCGGTTTAAATTCAAATGGAAGTTTTTCAAACTTTCTAGGGTGTATTACACAAATTGTGGACCCTGTATCAATTAAACAATTAACAACAACATCAACAATAAAACATTTAACAAACAAACTGTCTTGTTTATTTGACTTAATTAAACTAATGGACCTCGAGTCCCTTTCTTCAACTGCTGGTGAACGGTCCTTATCCCCAGCATTTACCAGTTTCCCTGTCTTTGAAAACTGTTATTTGTACTGTTAGACTGTGAATTTTGATTATTATAATTTGGAACAAATTTGTTACTTTTGACACAATTGTGTCTTTTGTCCCATTCAAATTTTCTGCATTCTTTCTTAATGTGACCCTTATTCCCACAATAAAAACACGTCATCCTACTAAAGTTTTGACTTTCTTTATTTGTCAATTTCTCCATTTGTTCACTTATCTTGGCCAAGCGAGTAACTACATCGTATTCGGCAGAATCATCATTTTCGGACAACATGCGTGTTGCCGGTTTTGCATTATTTAATCTCTTTTGATCAACAGTGAAAGCTTCATATTCAAGACCAAACCTTACACAATCATCAATTGTTTTTGGTTCTCTATGAAATATTGATAATTATATTTTTGGATCATTTATTGCACGAACAAAACAGTCTTTGGCTAGTTGATCCCTTATTTCAATAGGTGCAGTCGGGTAAGCTTGTCTAGTTACCCTACGAATTTCTTGTGCCATTTCTGGCAAAATTTGACCAGGCTTCCTATAAATAGAATTCATTTGTACTTTGTACATATTTACTTGATTTGCAGGCTCAAAACGAGATGTCAAAGCAGATACGAGATAGTCATAATTTAACCTTTTAGCAGGCTCAATATCGGTCACTATTTCTTGTGCAACTCCACGTAAACTAGTTGCAAGTTCATAGGCTTTCATGCCGTTATCCCAATTATTCACAGTAGATATTAGTTCAAATTGAACTAAAAAGTCTTGCCAACTACCTGTTCCGTCAAACGTAATTGTTTTCTTATTTTTGAAATGAACTGACGGTTCATTTATTTGAGGTACACAATTATTGACTGTGTTATCATTTATATTAAAAATTGGATGGGAGTTCTCACTATAATTTCCATTCCCTGCTACTGCATTAGTAGCCCTTCTTACAGGAGGAGTCATGGTGTCTACACACCCGTTTCTGTCCACTCGGACAGTACTGCACCCCTCATCAGTTATGTTGTGAGGTGCCTGCCATAGAGAGTTAGTGCTGGGCCCATAGCACTGGTCACTACTTAGACCGCGGAGATCTGCCTGTTGCCGCCTCCTGTCATTTAGGAGACCAGGGAAAACATTATTACAAAAACTATCTCCCCCTCCATAGGATTCCCGTGATTTGCGACACTCGTCGCCGGAATGACTCTCCAATAAACCCATTAACATGCTTTCCCTCTCCCTTATTTTATTTAGCTCTTGTCTAAGTTTAGGTACATCTATACTTTCTGCTGAAGTCATAATTGACTTTTCATTAGCTCCCGCTTGAGCTCGTGGACTAGTGAATTCATCGTGCTTTTCCCTATTAACCCGCATTTAAACCTCCCCTGATGGTGTCAAATCAATAAGACTCCTGTTCATATCCGAGTCCAGGTTGACGGACATTGCGGGGAGCCGTGATCGAACCCCAAACGGACTTGCACTATTTTCATCTTCTTCTATAACAACAAAACTGGTTTGTCTGACATTTGTTTTGACATATTTATTTATAAAACGGAATTAAATATATATTTATTTAAATATTTATATGAATTTCACTTCAGCTTAGTTCAGAGAGACCCTTAGAATTTGGGACTCCCCACATTGGCCACCAAATGTAACGTTTTCGTTCGGTGTTGCTATAGCGTTTTCGTTACCCTGAAGTGAAACTCTGAACCACTGACAAAACTAGACAATCCGCCAGACAAACTAATACTCGACAATAAATACTGTTTCAAATGACTGCTCCCTTGGGTAAACTCAACTCAAATCCAATAGGTATATTTAAAGATGCGTTGTTTCAGAAGACAGAAATAAATAATTCGTTTCAAGTTAATGATTTAATGAAGTGTTACTATGATCAGTTATAAATATGTCATTCAGACAATTTCAATATGGTATATCTTTTTACATTAGATCAACACAATAAATAACACTTAAATAGTATGCAAGCTAGTGAGTACTCTGGTCAAGTTCTATATACACATGTATTAAATAAACAATCTTATTAACAAGTAATTATAGAAATCTCTATAATTATATAAGTTATGCCGACTTCTAAAATGTATAAGTTGCGAATCCGGGTTTTACTGTACTTTTTGTGAATATTCGACTTCGTAATATATATGTAAAGAATCGTTAATAATTGCAGTTTCTATACTGTTGGTATATCAAGTAAATAATACAAGAATAACTTTAACTGTTACTTTCTCTGAAGAAAAACTCTATTGACGTCTTATTAGAAGCGACCTTAAGACTCGAGACTGCGTCGGTGAGTCTCTGTATAAAATATGGAATATGTTATATTTCTGACTTTCCTGTACTTTTCAGTATATAACTTTTTGTACGTCTAATGATCTCTAATCTTTAGAGTCCCTTATAATATGAATTTATAAATCTATGTTTTACATAAAGTAAAACTCTGACAAAATATTTCCTAACCTTTTAAAGTGCAAGACTCAAATTGTAAGTTACAGTGCAGAAAGGATTTATTATTAGGCTTGTGATTGTAAGCAACCTTTTGCCACGGTAGTCCGATCACGACTAACGCGTTCAATGGTAGTGCAGTATATATACAACAAAAAGACTTGAAAGACTTCATATTGACGTCAAAAGCGACTCGAAAGACTCAATTTCAACGTAATATTGCCGTTCACGATAGTGCACTTTGACGGTTTACGGTAAAGCGACTCAAGTAAACATGACGGACATTACAAGGAAAAAGAGAGACTCTGAGTCTCTAGAAACTTGACCAGGTTAACTAATTCACTCAATATAAATATATATAGAGATTACAACAACATAATGCAATCATCAACAAATATATAAAGGTAGGTCCAGTATAAGGAAATTCTGTATTTACACTGTACAAAAATAAATAGAAAGGCGACTCAGTTTCAGGGAGGACTTGACGTTATTTTTATCTTTGCTCAAGTTACTGTTCATAATAAATATCCAAGATAACTTATTCTAATAAAAAGAAACATATTCAAAAATTTATAAGTATCCAATTCAGTTAAACAGAGATTTAATCTAAAAAAAAGTGAAAAGGGGGAGGGGACTCAAACTGTTGAACAACGAGGCCGACATCCGTTACAATATCTTATTTAGTTTTGACAAGGTTATTTGTGTCTGAAAAAAATGAACTAAATGTTGACGTCGCTGCCATACGAAAGAATATCGGATCGCTATGTCTCACTTTCGCGTCATACATAGTGTAGTTTCGATATAAATTATCAGCATGACAAGATGTAAAACTAATTCAATGGATAACATTGCCAATTTACTTCATATTGGTGTTATTGTCCTTCAATGATGATTTTAAACAATTATTTGCCTGTTTGCGTATTATTTTGAAATGGAACAAACTGTAATAGTTGAATATATAGGTGCGTAAGAATACGAATGAAAATAATATTTTTATTAGTCAAAAATCCAAACAATAGGATTGTTACTAAATAAACAAACCAGTACAAAACAGACAGGCATATTAATTACAAAACGATAGACATTAGACGCTTGCTTAGTTTTGAACATATTTATTTACAGTGGATTTGGAAACAAGTTTTGCAACTTATATTAATCCCTTTCCACTTTGTGGATGCGAGTTTTGCCTTGCAGCGGCATTAGCCTACAAGGGTGTACTTTCTTAGTATCTCGAAGACTTCAATCTATAGATATAATAGATAGAAATTAAAAAAGCAAGAACAAATATAATGATGAGTAAACTCTTGTAAAAATATGACAGCACACATTAGTTTAGAAGTCTGTTTTTACAATTGGATATCTTTGTATTATGCACTTGGTCATATAAGATTAAATGCTGATTTGACTGTATTTTTAAGGTAGTTGCATCTTTGTAATTATTGTTCTTTTCTTTGTAAAAATATTTTTGAAACCATGTGGATAAACAGATCGTTATTCAATAGATGTTTGTTACTAACAACTGCAAATTTTTACATTTTTCTACAGAATCGTACAAGAAATTCCGATTGTTTTAGTCTACAGATTCTCTAATTATACCTTTAAATTTATCTTTATGAAAAGAAAGGAAATATTTAAACACTTATGATGAATCAAGAACAGAACACTCAATTTGACAAACATCTTGTTTTTTTCTTCAGATTTTTTAAAATGCATTTTCTCTGAATTACCTCCCTTTGTACCATAGAAAATTAATATTTATAGCATTATCATTTGTAATTGCATAACCTTTTTTTTTATCTTGTTAATTTGTAATTGCATAACCTTTATTGTTAGTTTAACTGACATTGTTAAAGTGGTATGGGTGTCTTCCTCTATCTTGGATTGTAAAAAACAGAGAACCAACGGTCCAGATTTTTAATCAAGTTAGCAAAATTTGATGCAGGAATGCAGATATTTAATGTTAATTTTCATTTATAAGACCCAATTGATAAGAATATAACTTATAAATATTAAATTTTGGCAAATGTTAATTATTTTTGGTTGTTTTTTTTTTTTTTTAATTGACATTTTAAGGGGAGGTAACTCTAAAACAGTACATTTTCTGAAGGATTCTACATGGAGTTTTCCTATTTTTTATTATAGCCGGGAAAAACGTACGGTGACCCTATCTATTCTCCTGATATTCTCAAAGCAGTGCCTGAAAGCTATCTATTCCTGAAGTATATAACAATTCTATCATTTTGTTTAGTTTCTAATCACAAAATAGTGCTTTTTCCTCTATAATCCATACTAAATGTGTCAGTTTGTCCCGTCGTGTAGCTTGAGAAATTGCGCGGTGACCTATCATTTTTATTATATTTTTCAATATGTATCAATATATACTACGTGTTGGCAAAGTATAAACAAATTCTATCATTTTTATATGTCTTCATCAATTGTCATTGAACTATGGTCATTGTAACTTGAATAAATATGTCAATTATTATACTGCTTTTGAAAAAGAAACACTTGCATTTCCAAAAGTATCCACAAAAATTCTATTTTATATTCATTGATTTATTGAGAGAAAATGTAAATTTTGGCAATTTGTCGAGAAGAATTTTACAATGTACTTAAAAGAGACCCCAGCAAGTGTATTAACTAAAATGCATAATTAAGTATTCCAGTTAATAAAACAAAGTGAGTTATCTTAATACTTTTAACCGACCAAAGGCTGGATAGCTTTTACAATGTGTACTTTTTGTGATTTTCTAAAAATATTTTTACTGGATTATCTCCCTTGTTATAATCTAAAACTGTTTCTTGTAAACTGTATGTACTGAAGAGTTTGTAAAGCTTCAACACTTGGTTATTCAATAAATCATCATTCTGTATTTGGTTGTTTTCCGCATTTATAACATGTATAAGTTTCAGGGTCTTGAAATTGGTCAAATTCATAGAAACATACTGCCTCAAACATGGGAAAACTGGTTTTCGGTACATTACAGCATCTCTAAGCTGAATGACATGAGAACCAGAGGAAATATTTTTTGATGGACTTCTTTCATAATGCTGTTTAAGCACACAACGTATCAATCGAATCTGATGACCCCCCCCCCCCCCCCGCCCCTTGTGGACTGTTTTGCATGGTTCTATGGGAGACTGGGTGTTGAAATACTTACTTAAATTGCATGAAATTACGAAGATCAAACTGGAAACTGGCAAATATATTAAACATGACTCATTCAGATCATCGTACTAGTGAAAATAGCAATATTACAAATAAACAGCCATGTTCAGTTCTCGTTAAAACATTTTGGATTTTAATGACCCAAAACAAACACTGTCGCATATCGAAATGTGAGATCAAAGGCTGCAAAACTTGTGAAATTTAAATACAGATGCTGAATTCACTAGCAATATAACCAAGAAGTCATATTTTATCAGAAGTTACAATGATCTATATTGTAAATGGTTTAATTTCGTCTACGGATTAGAGTTCAACCTTTGCGGATTGGTGAAACGAAAGGAGGGCTAAACAAACGTATGTGCGGTTATAGATTAGACATTAACCTAAATGTTAACGATATTCTTTACCAGACCGATCATTCCATCGTTTCTATGACAGTACGCATTATCGAAAAAATATACCATAGCTCTAACAATCCCAATTTACAACGCCTCTTCGTAGACAAAAAGAGGACTCCTGGATAAGACAATTGGGAACTGCGACACCAAATGGTTCCGAAGACATAGTTGATGGTAGCTCGGTGAATGTAATGAATATTTTCAACTCTATTCCAGTCATGGTCATCATCATTATACATCATGCTTTGCATGATGTTTCTATTAATGACTTGCTGTCATTTATACAAAAGCCGTAAGGTGTTCATCACATTCGTACGGAAGTTTAGTCATTATCTCTTTCAAAACGTCATTCTCTGTTCAATTTATGCTTGGCAACCAATGTTACAAACCCTCATTCAAACTAATACAAACTTATAATTTCGGATATTGCAAGTCACAGACTTTTCAAAGCAGTTTGCATTTGGAAAAGATGAAAAAGGTCTCGATGGCGTCAACTTAGTCAATATCCTTCATCATACATTAGTTCAATCGAAAACATTATCTTATTTCAAAGACCAGTCTGTATCAATCATTTCTTAAACCTATTCCATACCTATTACAACTAAACATTTTCAATACAAACACGTTTTGCTGGATCTCAATATAACGACTTCAAGTCTAAACAACCTAATTGCACTTGTGCTAGTTCCAAATTGACATATAATCTATCAATTGGAAATACAACTTTAAAGTTTTGTTGGATTCAGTCGAGGATTATAGAAGGCAATGGGATAAGCGAGAGAAGGAAGACGTATAAACTCTTTCCAAATGAATTAAGGGTGTAAGGTCGTTGATACAAATCAGAATTAAGAAACTGAATGGGTCTATCGATGGCCATGCTACGTCAAAAAAGACCCGAATATTGCAAAATACTTATCCTACCTTTATGACATATATGCTGTTGTCCCCGCAGATAAAGTCAAAAACAACATCATTTTTGTATGTAAAACTCATTACCTTAATTGCTTGATAAACGAATTGGGTATCAACAATTTACTTGGAAACCCAACATATACCCTCAAGACACTTACCAAAGAGGAAATCCTGGATAATCATAGGTCTGTTTTATGTTCTTTTTGGAATTTCAACCGCAGATAATGAACTGAATCTTCCATCACCGTATTTGATAATTAAACTGCAGAAGTGTCCTTACAAGCAACGGTATATTGCTGGGTCTTCCAAGTGCTCCACGACACCTCTTTCTAAATTATTAAGATCTATGTTATCAGCAATCAAAGACGGACTTCAATGTTATTGTGATATTGCCTATTCTAGAATCTAGCGGAATCAGATGTGGATACTAAAAAAAATCCAAAGATCTTTTAGTGTACATACAATCTAACTCTCTTTCATCTTGTAATAGTATTAAAACATTTTACTTTTCTACACTTTACACGAGTATTCCACATTACAAACTAAAAGACAAATTCCAACAGTTGATATTGTTTTATTTTATCAAAAAGAATGGCCAACGAAGAAACAAGTATCTTTTCTTAGGAAGATATAAATCCTACTTAGAAAATAATCACTCTGATTCAAACAAAAAATTCTTTGAAACTGACATTATCAAGATGCTTGATTTCTTGGTTGACAACATATTTGTTATGTTCGGAGGACGTGTTTTTCAACAGACTATCGGCAATCCAATAGCAACGAATTGTGTCCCTCTTCTTGCAGAATTGTCCCTTTATTACTATGAGGCTGACTTCATACAGGAAAATTATTAGGAAGAAAGAAAAGAAGTAAGCAATATCCTTTAACTCTACTGTCCGCAATATAGATGATGTTCTTTTACTTAATAATTAAAAATTTGATGACTATGTCATTGTATGTGGAACGCATCTATTCCATCGAACTAGAGATAAAGGATAATACAGATACAGTTAAGTCGGCTTCATATCTTGACTTACATCTAGAAATGGACAATGAGGTTCGGTTGAAAACAAAACTTTACGACAAACGAAATGATTTCAGCTTTCCAATTGTGAACTTTCAATTTCTAAGTACTAGTAGCAACATTCCAGCAGCACCTGCATATGGTGTATATATTTCCCAATTTATAAAATATTCCTGTGCTTGCATTTCGTATCATGAATTTCTTGATAGAGGGTTGTTGCTCACAATAAAGCTATTAAATCAAGAGTTCCAAATGGGAAAGTTGAAATCATCACGGACGCCACCAAGGTTTGGTTGACCGTTATGGAATAACCATTTCTCAAATAATATCGGATATGTTACTTACGTCGTAACTACAATCTCTTCCTTTTCAGGAATTTGACCAACAGTATTAGACTATATTTACCATATTTGTTATCTCATAAGCAATACGACGGATGCCACCTGTGGAGCAGGATCTGCATACCCTTCCGGGGCACCGGAGATCACCCTAGTTTTTTCGTGGGATTTGTGATGTTTATTCCTAAGTTTTCTATGTTGTGTCATGTGTAATATTGTTTATTTGTTTGTCCTTTTTATTTTTAGCCATGGTGTTGTCAGTTTATTTTCGATTTTTGAATTTGACTGTCCCTTTAGTTTGTTTCGTCCCTCTTTTAGTAAAAAAAAACTTCAGCGACGCATTTAACAAAATTAAATAGTTAAGCAATAACTTGCCCGGTTACGCTCGTACGTCGAGTTAGGTATGTTTGTCATTTTATTGGAAATCTATAGTAGGAGATTAAAATTTTTAATAAATAAGGCGAGCAACTACTGTTTCGTGTTGAAAAAATACCTTACATTTTAGTTTCTTAGTTTCCGAAGAATTTTATTGACTGAATTCCTCTAGCAAGTATTGTAAGCTACTGTAATTATTCAGCCAGTCATCTTGTCTTAAGGTAGTTCGGTTTTTGTTCACATGACTCAATATTACCGTTACTTACTGCGCAATTTGGTATTCCGCCTTTTTATTAGTTCATAATTATTTGAGAAGATAAGATTTACAACTATTACTGCTCAGCTCGCAATGATTAGTTATTCTGTTTTATTATTAGCTATTGTTTATTTTACTTGTGGTAAGTTGTTTTAATTTACCTACTATTAGGAAAAAATTTGATTGATTCATTAACATTCATTTCACGCATATTCAGGATGAGAAAAAAAACACTTAGCAAAGAATCTTATCGACTAGGGCGAAATACGTGTAATTCACTTTAACTGAAAAAAGATGCTATGTTTGATATGGAATGACAATAAATTGCATTATCAAACGCCATCTAGTACTGTTTCAATAGATTTGTTAAATGGGTTCTTCTTAACAAGAGAGCAGAACTATAATTAGTACATGTGATCTTGACCCTATATTAATTATTTTACTGAATTATTTTCGATGTTGTTCAAAGGTGAGGGGGTCATTATATTTTATATTCTTATACTAATTCGACTGTAAGCTTTGTTTCATTAAAACTTTGTGAACTAATATTAATAGGTAGCAGTTCTGCAAATGTATACAGTTCAATTTTACTATGAAGTTTTGTAAAAATGTATACCCTAAATAAATAGTGATGTTCTTATACTTTTTGTTTTTCAAATGTTAAAATATGGGGCATATTTTCAACATGTATATATACTGATTTTTTAAACGTTAAAACTTGTACTAAATTTCTGTACTACTCCTCCCTTCTTTTTTGGTCTTTCCCAGATAACAATTTTACAGCTATGCATGAGTTTATTTGTTTGTATTTTTTAAGTCATAAGAATTATAACACAATATTTGCTGCTGTATCCCTATTTTTTACATGGTTATCTGTTTTGTTTGTTTGATTTGTTAACGCATCGTTGTCAATATAATGGAATTTGATGCAATTTTCATAAAAGTGAGAGGTTTGGTAAGCTATAAAACCAGGATCAATCCACCATTCACCATTGTCTACATAAGAAAATGCGTGTACCAAGTCAGGAATATGACAGCTGTTATCCATTCGTTTGTTGTGTTTGAGCTTTTGATTTTGAAATTTGATTAGAGACTTTCGGTTTGAATTTTCCTCGGAGTTCAGTATTTAAGTGATTGCACTTTTTATTTTCTGGTAACATGCCAAAAGAAGCATCACTAGTATACCTCTTTTAAAGTCATAAATAGGAAGAGAGAAAACAAATCCCGGTTACAAAGTTAACTACAACCGAGAGAAAGTCATCAACTACAAGATGAAAACATCGAAAAAAACTGAAGTGCAATAAAACATAAACGACAATGTTACATACATAGAAACGAACTATTAGATTTCAACTGACGGGTTAGTTTAACAAAACATGGTTGGTTATGTCTCTCATATATGTAGGGATCATTTCGGGGAATCAGTAGGTTAACAAAACAAAATATCTTTGAACATTATATATCTGCATAAAGATACGTGTTTTGTGAAACAGCTGACTTACAACATGAAACCTAAAATGACACGTTAAATCATTGAATTTGCTTTTGCGGTAATATATTTCAATTAATAATACACACGCATAGTGTACGGTCATATTTTTACGGTACGATGGCTGCTAGAGGTATCGAGTCATCATTATTATCTTCCTAGAAAAAAAACAGGAGACTTGATACAGTTTTATTCATTCCTAATGTTTCCAATCTATATACATTGAGGTATATAAGTATTTAATATTGTTTTTTATTATACAACAGGAAATTGTTTAGATGAAATATGGATAAAAACTTTGGACAGTGGCGATGTCGATGCAACCATAAAATCGGATGTTTATAACTATTACACAAACTTGTCCAATTACCATATTTTTCCTTCACAAAACCAGTTCAAGATAAGTGTCGCAGCATGTCATGACGCTTTTATACTTTTATCATCTGCAAAAAACTTGCAGTCTCCGGACTTTTATGAAATTTGCATTGGGGCACAAAATAATAAGGCGACTGTTTTTCGTCGAAAATTTAGCGATAAGTACGAGCTATCGCAATCTACACATGATATTACAAGCTGCACTGAAAAACAAACGATGGTAGTAAATTGGATATCCTCCAACGGGCTAATTTCTCTCTTCAAAGAAACTTCAAGTGGACTAGTAAGAGTAATTGAATGGACAGATCCAGATCTTTTACCTATCAACGGTCTTGGAATCATGACTGGTTGGGGAGCAACTGGAATCTGGACTATGGAATATTCGCGTAAGTTGACCATGTTAACATAACTAAGATTTGGTGTGAATTGACCGCATTGGCATCAACAAATCCAAGCAACGTTGTATCTTACAAATGTGTCAATTCCATTAATTGAGGCAATATACACAGTATATTTTAGGAGTATATACATGTAATTTCTAATTTTGTTAAAAAAAAAAGGAACATTAAACTTTGATGAGGAATAGTTATTTCATCATACACAAGTCTTTTTCGCATGTATGCTTGAATAACAACTTAAATATCTAAAGCTCATATAACGCTTGAATCGATTGTGTTATGTCAACCAAAAGTCCATCTTGTTAAAACTTTTTTTCTCTTTTTTTGTTGGTATAATGCAGAAATTGAAACAAAATGGCAATACATTTCAAATAAATAACAATTGTAATTGACATACGATGACCCATAATTGGATATTTCTGTGTCATTTTGGTCTCTTGTTGATGTTTGTCTCATTGGCAATTTTACTACATCTTCTTTTTTGATATGTTATAATTCACAATAAATAGTACTAGAACACTTTCGCAGAATCGTAAGCATTTGAAGCGTGGTTGGAAGTATGTAAACTGTTGTAGGATGAATTTTTGTAAAATATTTTATGACTGGAGGATTCCAGGAGAGGTATAAAAATTAATAGGTTCTTGGTGACAGGTCAAATTTGTTTAGCCCTTCCTCTTTTTTTCCGATGTCCTTTTTTTTCTGTTTATTATGAACATACATATACTATGAATAAAATGTAGTTGCAATTCCAAGTTTACTATCCAAGCCGATATTGTCATTATATTTGATTTGATTTGATGTTGGGTGTTTAACGCCACTATGAAGCACCGCATTTAAGCTTTTTCGCGGCGGCCAGTTTTTATTAGTGGAGGTAGTCGGAGTGCCCGGAAAAAATCACCGACCGTCCATAGTCAAACTGACAATCCTAGTCAATATAGAAACTCTCTACAAAATTTTAGTGACGGCTGCGGACAGTAAACTTGGAAGTGTTAGTAAATAACAAATACACTACATGTATATCTATGAAGGTCATAGTTAGCAGAAATACGCAAAAATAATTGTCATTTTCAAACTGAAGCACATTTATTTTTAGTCCTCCCTATTTTTTCCAAAGTCTGTTATTTTTACTGATTTTTTCTGTAAACTATGCTATTTACTATCAATTCCAAGTTTACTATCTACGGTGATCACTGATATATTATAAATAATATATCCATGATCGCCGTGGATAGTAAACTTGCGACATGGATATCAAACTTGGAATTGATAGTAAAAAGCAAATACAATTTCTTTTAATGATCAGAAATACACGAAAATCATTGTCATGTCCCTAAGTACTGATAGAAATTATGTGTAATTTTAAGGTGGCACGGTAGTATTTACTAGCACATAAGGGATCATGATAGCCTTTTTAGAATTTTCAATTTCTAACACTGACAAAAATTCTACATTTACAGTTAACTAAAGTATTTTCATTTTACTATTCAGAAATTAATTTGAATGTGTATTATGACCGTTTACTTTTTGCTATTTTTCACAACCTAAGGCAACTTGTGCTTTTAGGTTATTTATTCTTCAGTGAATACAAAATTTTACAAAAATTTCAAAAAATCATTTTCATCTATATGTAAAATTATTTCATAATTTCCTACACCTGATTCATCCCACGGTTTTGAAAAGTATGTTCAGTTGATACTGTATTTTTTTTCCAATCACACTGTTCAGATACACTGACTTAGGTAGGGTAAACAAATGCGCAATCTAAATTCTGGAATGCAAATACTAGCGTGCCACCTTAAAACAGTACTAACGCAAGTCGGAAACAATATCCGGACTTCTTTATTTTCGTTTTTCTACCAAAATAACCCATATTGAATAGTCATAAGCTAGGATGACAAATGCGACTGTGCATGGTACCTATAGGACATAGAAGCATAATGATTAATTTATTGTGAAAGGAAGAGTAGCGACACAAAAAAATGAGGTCTTCTCGTTTAATCGTATACATTAGTAACGTAGGCATTTTCATAGAAATATTTTATTTCTAGAAAAAGAACAATTAACACGATTATCAAGAGCTTAAATTCTCGGTTATGGTTTATGTACAGATAAGCAATAATCTAGTTAAGGACTTTCTTGTGAATCAAGAACGGAACAACTTCGTCTGAATCCTCTGCTCACATTAAATTAAATGAACAAAAGGTATCCAATCATCAATAAATCATCATGTATTACAATGCATTACGTGATTGAAATGCATTACCTGACTTAAATAGATATATATCTAAGATACGGCAATGTACAAAATTATAAAAGGTTCCTTTAAATGTAACAATGAAGACTTTTGTTGTACCAGGCTGAGTGATACTTCTTTGAAGTTCTTTTATTTCTTTGCTTACATTATCGTAATTTTAACGACGGCGAAAAGTCAATGAATAAATATTATTTATTATGCATACTTTACAATGTAAAGATAAGAATTATACTTAACAAAATATGAATCATTAAGAAAATCAACATAATAAGAATCACTTTAACAAGGTTATCATATACATCATATATGCTTGAATTTTAGAATATGTTTTTTTTTCTTTTTCTTAAAGCCTTCTTTATTGGACGTTATTGTGGTGCTCCTAACATATACGGTTCTATGAATTTACTTTCAACGTCAAAACAATTAAGCAGAATGATGTGTTTGTCAACATGTTCACCAAACAGTGCTTGTCTTGGAGTCAACTACAAACAACAATCCAACGAATGTGAGCTTGTATCGGAAGGACAAGTAATCAGAAAGATAATGAAAGAGGACTGGTCATTCTATACAAAATGTTTAAATGGAACAAAGGTCTGCTTGGGTTGTCTTATTGACTAGTGCATTTTACCATGGAAAACAATAAATATATCTGAGCAATGAGTTTCATTGACAGATTGATTTGTCAACCGCTGATTTATAATAGAGATAAACTACTGGGCTAACTTTAATTGTAATATGTGGCTTACGTTTAACTTTTAAGCATTTTACAGTCCGAAATATTGTTTTAAAATTCAGATCAATATTTGCACATCATTTTAACGAAACCAACATTTTTGTACACGGTAAATATACATTCAAAATAATATTGGTCCTTTTATATCTATAATCATCGCTATCAAATCACAGTGGTAATATCACGAAATGAACGATGTAAATGATATGAGATTTCAAACTATAAAAAAGGATGTTCACACAACATCATAAACACTGCTATCAATATCAATCAATACACATCCAACTTCCAATAGATTTATTGTAGGTAAACCATCAGAGAACAACATGACTTTATGCAATGTCCAGATATCGGTATCGACAGATTTTAGATTAAAAAAAAGTTAACATAGTTTACCGCTTTGCATAAGTCATAAATCGAATCCGGGTAGAAACACGAATATGCATATGTTATGAAAATAATAATTAGTTTGATTTTAATCTATTGATAACAAATTCCATATCGAAACAAATGAAACAATATTGAAAGATTTAATCACAGTCTTAAATTGGTTACCTTTTAAAATATGTTTACTAAAGGATAGATATTCTAACAGGTATTTTTGTTTTAATTTCCGGAGTGGGTTAACGATATCTGCGTAAAACATAGGATGTGTTATTTCATTAGAAGTATGTTTTCTACAGGTACAACCAGACTTAAAACAAAATCTTCATGTCTTTTGAAGAAATTTGTAGAATCGAAATACTTTACCTACGGATTTATCAGTCTTCTACTTCTTCTTCTTTCGTAATTCCCACCTGTTAGGAGCACTCAGATGAAACCAATATAAAAGAGGGACGAAAAATACCAAAGGGACAGTCGAACTCATAAATCGAAAATAAACTGACAACGCCTGGCTAAAAAAAAAGACAAACAGACAAACAATAGTACACATGACACAATATAACATAGATTACAATTATTGGAATCCAAAAAGTAACTTCATACACGGTCATAGCGAACTAGATGAGATATATAAACACCGTAAGATGGTGCTAAATGTTCATAACCGTATAACAACAAAAAATTAAGCAATAGGAAACGCTTAAGTTTTCTTGTTGTCTTAAATTGTTACAATTTTTATGTAATTGTGTCTATACAAGTAATTAGCCATGGAGATATAAGTATCTGATACGACATGATACCATTATTGAAATGCCTTTATTTTCGATTTGGTAATACTAATGTTTTTAAATTGTTTTCAAAAATTAGAACATCGCGATAATATCTTGATTTACAGTATGTGAACATGATGAAGGATGATACATATAAGAAATGCTTTTTCATAGTTTTTTTAATTTTAAACCTTAAAACTTATAATACAATAACATATTGGGATAAATAAATTGAAATAAACATATTGAAAAGAATGGCAGAAAATGACTAGATCGCGTATCAAGAAGAAAAATATTTGCCTACCAATCCGGAGTACCTGAAATCAATACAAGTTTGAGGTTGGGTTCGTATTGCTCAGTCTTTGGTTTTATATGTTGTGTTTGTGTACTTTTATTCTTTTTTAGCCTTGGTGTTGTCTGTTTATTTTCGAGAGTGATGAGATTGAATGTCCGTTTGGTATTGTTCGCCTCTCATTTAAAAAGCAAATGCAAAATATGTATCAGGCAATAAGCTTAATCAAATACACAGCCAAGTCTTTACACATTGTAAATCTATTTTAAAGACTATTTATGATCTATAGAATAAAACACGGGACAATGTGATAAAAGATAAAATAAACAGCTGTAACACACCCTAGGTTATCATATTGAAATCGTTGCAAAAGTAAAACGGATATTTCTATGGTAAAGTGAAATTTAGTATATTTGTATTGTACGCGTTGATTTCATATTTTATTGAAACCTTAGTATCATAATATAACTTAAAGTTTATTGCATGTTTAACCTATAATGCTATACTGAGTTTAAATTACTGGTTAGCTAAGGTGATCTTTTATCAGGTGTTTTAATTGGCTTCTATTGAATTCTAAATTGGCATATCGTTTATATTGTTTTGGCACAACTTTTTGGATTTTGGGTCCTCAATGCTTTTCAATTTTGTACTTGTTTTGCGTTATAACTTTTTCGATCTGAGCGTCACTGATGTTTTTTTTTAGACGAAACGCGCGACTTGCGTATTAAATTATAATCCTGGTACCTTTGCTAACTATTAACGACACTAGGTCGATGCCACTGCTGGTGAAAGTTTCGTCACCGATGGTTTCACCAGCCCATTAGTCAGCCTTCGGTGTTGACATGGATATCTATTATATGGTAATTTTTATAAATTTCCTGTTTACCAAACTTTGAATTTTTCGAAAAACTAAGGATTGTCTTATCCCAGGCATATATTATCTGTGACGTATTTGGCACAACTTTTTGGAATTGTGGGTCGTCAATGCTCTTCAACTCTGTACTTGTTTGGCTTTATAACTATTTTTATCTGAGCGTCACTGAAGAGTTCTATGTAGACGAAACGCGCGTCTGGCGTATTAAATTATAATCCTGGTACCTTTAATAAATATTTACTTGATCAATGATATCGGTGTTGGCATCAGAGTTTTAGCTGTCCACTGTCACACATACCCGTGTTGTCCAACCTCGGAATCCTCTTAAACTATTGATGCTTTGTCAACAGCTAATACCTCCTTGGTTGCCTGGATTACTTGTAGCTTTAACTGCTTACTAGCACGTGAGTGTGGATTTTGTCTCTTTAGCGGGTTGATATTAACAAATAAACAATTTTTCGAGAGAAAAAAAGTTTCTCAACGGCAAAAAAAAGAATGCAGATCAAAGTCACCTTATTCTGGATAATCATATATTGTTTTCATAGCAGATTTCGTTATTTTGATGCGCAATCATTATGTTTACTTTTGGTTAAATGAAAAAGACTCCAATATATTTTTTTGGCATTTGAATGAAACATGATAAAGCAAGTGTATATACAATCAATAATCAATAATGAATGCTTTTGATAAATATTTGTCGACACTTCTGAACAAATTTAAAAATAATACCAAATGTTTTAACCTAGTTTAAATGCATAATGTTTTAATGGTTAAAAGCTTTTTCCAAAGACCAAAGACCTACACATTGTTTCAATATTTGCCTTATTATAGCAGATAACAACCCGAAATGTTAATGTATAAGAAATGAAAGGATGATATTGAAGAAACCTTCTGTTTATATAACAAAATTACTACAAACTGAAGACTACTAAAAAAACATTTCGTAATTTCATTTCAATATATCAATATTGTTACATTTTAACTGAAAGTTTACCACGTCATCGTGATCATATATAAATATAACTCTTTGAGGAAAAGAGATTTATGAGGTATAACTTCGCTTCACAAAATGACTTACCATTTCGTAATTGTATTATTTATGATTTATGTGCATTGCGGTAAGTTAGTTGTACTGATACTTTATTACAAAAAAAAGATTTCCTAATAGTATTATTGTAGTCATCATTTTTATTGTTCTTTTTCTAAATTTTTTGTGAAGTACATTGACGAAAAATATCTATTTTGAATACAGATAAAGTGATGATATACACATATTTTAAGTTTATATTATGAGATATAAGAGTCCTGGACGGATCATTAGTTTATGTGTTCGTGTGATTGTATGTTCATCTATATCTAAATTTATGTTTAAGTCGAATAGTCTGACCGTTGGCAGTCTTTGAAGATACTTAGATGACGACATGTCCAAAACAAAGTACGAAACTGATATTTTGTTGCAACGCCATGCATTACAAATTATTAAAATATTAAATATTGGTTCAAATCAGTGATCAAGAATCAGAAAAGATATTTTGGGGGTATATCATCCTATCATTCTTGAATAAATAATATTATGTAGCCTTCATTATTCGTTTTTCATCTTTTTCCTTTTTTTAAATATAAATATGAAGGAGTAAGTCATGATCGACGACAAAGACCATTTATATTTACAAAAATTCACCATGATTAGGGTTCTTTCAACAAGCTTCGAGTTCCTTATGAAGCTATTATATACCATCAAGAAATATAGTTAAATTTGAAATCCAAAGTTTAAAAATTCGTCATCGCTACACAATCATTTTAATTGATTGATTTGCTTCGTGTTCATGGATCATGGATTCAATTCGTGATTATCATGATTATAGTTGACTTCAATTGGAAATAAATCATTGGTTGGTATAATTCGTGATAAAATATTGCTGGAAAGAAGTTACGAGGATGGATGAAATTTGCCATTACGATTTTGAGAAACCTTGCTAATATACTTTTCAATTTATAAATGATCCTAACTGAAATATTGTCGTTCCTCAAGAATTTATCATGTTGGAAGAAAATCGATTTAACTTTTTTAACATTTATACCTATTATGTATATATGTTTTGTTCACAAATCATTGTCAATATAATGGAATTTTATGCGGCTGTCATACAACTGAGATGTCTAGCTTACTATAAAAAAACAGATTTAAATCACCATTTTTTACATACGAAAAATCAGACGAAAAATGTCCCATGTCAGAAATATGACAGTGGTTCTTCATTCGGTTGATATGTTTGAGCTTTATATTAGTACTTTTGATTGCGGACTTTCCGTTTTTAATATTCCTCGAAGTTCGGTATCATTTCTTTTTTATATTTTACTTTGTTTAACACATCTTAACGTAAGAATTAGAAGTAAAATATATGGCCGTGTTCATATTTTATAAACTGTTCATCTTTATAAATAACATAAATACATTTAATAAAACCTAATAATGAAATTCTGTTTACGAACTATATCTTTTCGTTTTACACATTCAGACTTTTGTGAATTGTAGTTAAAGTGTTTAACTGTGGGAACGTGGATGATATTAAGAAACATTTTTTGTTTTCATTATTCATGTTATTACAGTAGTCTATTACACTATCGAAGATTTCCTTCGGAAACCCATGTTTTTGTGCAGAACAGAGAACGGTGAATCAATACTATCAATGCAATAAAATTACGTCCAACAGCTTTATATTTGGAACAGATAAAGATTTTTCACATGATCAATTATAAAAATCTGTATTAGAAATATTCAAAAAGATTTTGATAAATTCACTTTAAAGTATTTTTATGGTAGCAGAATACATTTTTGTTTGCCCAATTCCACTTTTCGAAGGCACATACAACTATATTCATACGGCCAGTACCTGGGTAGATAATGATTTGTTCCGTATTTTAATATTCTTGTCATTTATTTTGTTTATATACTAGTTATTATTTTGAATAGTTTCAATGTATTTTTTACGATATTTGTGACAGTTTATAGATATTATGATATAGGCAACTTCATTCAAGATGTTCTTAGTATTGCCTTTTAGAATGCGTTTTTGGAATTTAAGTAAAAAAAAGGATGTATGTATCATCATCATGATTTGTTTCATGAACACGGATTTAATTCGTAATTATAGATGGCTATAAATCGTAAAAGTATATGCGGTCCGATCAGATATCTCTCCTTTCAGAAATCTTGCACGTATATTTTGCTATTGTTTACTACATGTATTATTTATTGTGTTTATCATAATCCGTAGTTCCCCCGAAATACGTTATGAAATGCGAGCATTAAATCGATTTAGAAAGGTAAAATCACAGGCATTATTTTTATTTCTTTAGCGTACATGTGCTTCTCTAATTCTATTTAACAGCTAGTTATTTGTAAACCTTTTTACATCTGATAGTTTTTCTTTTGAATTGTAGATGAAATTCGAATTAAAACCTTGGATAGTGGGGAAACTGATTCCTTTGAGAAACCGAATGTTTTTGATGAACACACCAGTCTATCGGACTATCGTGTTTTCCCCTCAGAAAAACAGTTCTTTAGGTTTGAAATTGAAGCTTGTCATGATGCCTTTATTCTCTTATCCGCTTCATTTGATCTGAAGTCACAAAATTTTTATGAAATTTGTATCGGTGGATCAAGTAACCAAATAACATCTTTGCGTCGAAAGTATAATGATTTTAACCAACTGATGATTTCAACACCTAACATTTTGGGTTGCACAGAGAAAAGCACATTTGAGATCCAATGGACACTTGACGGAACAATACACCTTGTCAAAGAAACTGCCGTAGGAACAGAAACAATAATTGACTGGACTGATTCTATCCCATTGCTTATACAGGGTGTAGGAATTATGAGTGGGTGGGGATCTGATGGAATTTGGATTATTGAATCTTCAAGTAAGTGAACCAATTTAAAGCGTTTTCAATAAATGAACGTTGTCTGTACATTTTCAATGTGCAGTGTCACACGGTGTGCCATATTTACAACACGACCAATCACTAAGACATTTAATGTACGTATGTTTGAGTAAAATAGAGGAAAAAATAGGCCGCAACGTTGAATCGGAATAAAAACGATAAATCATCTAAAATTCATTTTATATGACTATGAAAAGTATCATTCGTACTTTTTGAGGCTAGAAACATAACTTAGATATATGTAGCTATATCCTTAAGAGCTCGGGTATTAACCATTTAGCTTTTATAAGGTAAACTTAATTTCAAGATTAAAACTACCGGTTACCAAAGAAGTTGTCAATTTTAAGCATGAGAAAAGCATTTGGTTAAAGGACTGTATTTACATTCCTAAAATCAAATGATTACAGTGTTCTAGTTTTGACTAGTTTAGATTCTAATAAACGACTATTATATCTAGGTAGTTTAATTATCAATCATTTTGAATTGGTAGTCAATAACCTTTTATAAATCCGCTTCAATATGTTTTGTACATTACAGAATAAGTCGTTGCATAGAAGTAACAATTTCAACATCTACATCATGAGAAATAAATAAATAAATCAAAACATCAGAAAGTGGATAGTTTGACAGTTTTCTAAAGGAGTGTTGAATCTTCTTTTTCTGAAGGTTAACAAACTTTAGCTTTACATGTATATCAGGTTTGAAAAGTAACATATCATTAGCTGCGACATTTTAATCGAGAAAAACGATTACTACAGATGGGTGCGGTCCTAACCTTGACAAAAGACAACTTATAGTTAACTTAGAGTTAACTTGTTGACTGCTTTCTAAGTTAACTTGAGAATTTTTAAGCAGTCAAGCAAGTTAACTTCGTCGTTGGTGGACCAGACCTACGGTCTGCTTTTTTAGGACTGCTGCAGACCTATCGACAAGTCTGCTCCAGACCAGACTTGTGGACAAGTCTGCTTTTGACCAGTCCTGAGGACAGGTCTGCCCCAGACCAGACCTGTGGACAAGTCTGCTTTTGACCAGTCCTGAGGACGGGTCTGCCTCAGACCAGACCTGTGGACAGGTCTGATCCTGACCAGACCTGAGGACAGGTCTGCTTTTGACCAGACATGTGGACAAGTCTGCTATTGACCAGACCTGAGGACAAGTCTGCTTATGACAGATTATCGTTATAAAAGTTTTCATATCAGACTTGAGCTTTCATTAAAATATGTAAACAACATTCGCATTGTTTTTCCACAGATATCATTTATTATTGGCACTGGCTACGGTTACATGGAAATGTAACAATAATAAAAATATTATTCGTAATTAATCGGTTCCTTACCCAACTTTGCATTCTGGCAATTAGTCTCCAATGTAACAATAACATTTTTATTATTGTTACATTTCCATGTAACCGTAGCCAGTGCCTTTATTATTAACTCGCTAGACTCTACTAGATATTATACAAATGCTCTCTTTTATTTGATATACATGTATTCTTATATAAATAAAAAAATGGCTATACGATCACACAGAGGTTTTTTTTATTAGAAGGCGGATTGAAAGGTTATCCAACGCATCGGAACAATATTCTTATATCACGGGATATCGGCAACATTGTCTACGTTACTTCGTTCCCCGTTGTTTACCTGTCCCTTCCTAAATTTTACTTTATGCATACATTTATACATGCATGGATATTTCATTGATATTCAACTTGTTTGCATTGGATTTACTATTCTATTTCCCGCAGAATATTCTAACAGAAATTGTACAGTGTCCGTAAGCATACGGTGTGATAAAACTATCAACAATCTCGTCAAATTCGTCAGATTTATCGAGAGATTTGTCATTGCCGATATTTATATGGGACGTCCTAGTCCAAATAATTATGACGTCTGGGACGGCTATTTTATTTTTTTTCTGGGACGCGTAGGAAGGCGTCCCAGAAAAAAAATTAAAATAGCCGTCCCAGACGTCATAATTATTTGGACTAGGGACGTCCTAAAATTAAACTCAATGCGCACTTTAATGAAATAGTTGCCACTTGACATTTAACTATAAACAAAATCAATCAGCCGACATAATAGATTCCAAGAAGAGAACCTCGTATACTTTTTTTTTATTAAATCATTGTAAATAGTACAAATGAATTCAGACATGTCAGTGTTGGTACTTTGATGATGTGGTATAATAGTTTTGTTTTACACGTACACCATCATGAACTCCTATATATGATGTGGCTGTTATTATGAATAAAGAGATGAAATTCTGACATTCTCTATTTATTCAGAATATTTTTTGCACTAATAGTTTTCCAATATTATTGATTACGCGTACATTTGCAGTCCTACTAATATGTGACAAGGAGCGCCATGAGAAGACATTAAGGCGCTGGGTACAATGGTATGCGGGTATATAGATTTCCAAATAAAAGTGCACATATGATCAGTTTTGGTCAAATAGTTTTGATTTCCAAGTCAGCATGAGGTATTAAAACTACTGAAATTTTGTTACGTATCAATTTTTTGTGATTATATTGCAATATTGCTGTCCATTGTCATGATTGTATTATACATTAAATCCTGACATAAAAAATATGGCTGATTTACTATGCGGGTATATAGATTTTCAAATTAAAGTGAACATATGGTCAGTTTATGAAGATGCGGTCAAATAATTTTGTTGTACTAGTCAGCAGGAGGTATCAAAACTACTGAAATTTTGTAACGTATCAATATTTTGAATAAAATGAGGACATGCTGGAATTCTAAATTTATGTGAACAAAAATTTGTTGTTATTATATTGCAATATTGCCGTCCATTGTCATGATTGTATTATACATTAAATCCTGACATAAAAAATATGGCTGATTTACTATGCGGGTATATAGATTTTCAAATTAAAGTGAACATATGGCATGTATGGTCAGTTTTGGAAGATGCGGTCAAATATTTTTGTTGTACAAGTCAGCTGGAGGTATCAAAACTACTGAAATTTTGTAACGTATCAATATTTTGAATAAAATGAGGACATGTTGGTATCCTAAATTTATGCGAACAAAAATTTGTTGTTATTATATTGCAATATTGCTGTCCATTGTCATGATTGTATTATACATTGAATCCTGACATAAAAAATATGGCTGATTTACTATGCTGGTATATAGATTTACAAATTAAAGTGCATATATGGTCAGTTTTTGTGGATGCGGTCAAATAATTTTGTTGTACAAGTCAACTGGAGGCATCAAAACTACTGAAATTTTGTTACGTATCAGTTTTTTTAAGTAAAAAGAGGACATGCTGGCACCCTTAATTTAGGCGAACAAAAATTTGTTGTTTTTATATTGCAATATTGCAGTCCATTGTCATGATTGTATTATACATTGAATCCTGACATAAAAAATATGGCTGATTTACTATGCGGGTATATAGATTTACAAATTAAAGTGCATATATGGTCAGTTTTGGTGGATGCGGTCAAATAGTTTTGTTGTACAAGTCAACTGGAGGCATCAAAACTACTGAAATTTTGTTACGTATCAGTATTTTAAGTATAAAGAGGACATGCTGGCACCCTTAATTTAGGCGAACAAAAATTTGTTGTTATTATATTGCAATATTGCTGTCCATTGTCATGATTGTATTATACATTGAATCCTGACATTAAAAATAAGGCTGATTTACTATGCTGGTATATAGATTTACGATTTAAAGTTCACATATGGTCAGTTTTGGTAATGTGGTCAAATAATTTTGTCGTACAAGTCAGCTGGAGGTATCAAAACTACTGAAATTTTGTTACGTATCAATATTTTGAATAAAATGAGGACATGCTGGTATCCTTAAATTATGCGAACCAAAATTTTTTGTTATTATATTGCAATTTTGCTGTCCATTGTCATGATTGTATTATACATTGAATCCTGACATAAAAAATATGGCTGATTTACTATGTGAGTATACAGATTTACAAATTAAAGTGCACATATGGCATGTATGGTCAGTTTTGGTGGAGGCGGTCAAATAATTTTGTTGTACAAGTCAGCTGGAGGTATCAAAAGTACTGAAATTTTGTTACGTATCAATATTTTGAATAAAATGAGGACATGTTGGTATCCTAAATTTATGCGAACAAAAATTTGTTGTTATTATATTGCAATATTGCTGTCCATTGTCATGATTGTATTATACATTGAATCCTGACATAAAAAATATGGCTGATTTACTATGCGGGTATATAGATTTACAAATTAAAGTGCATATATGGTCAGTTTTGGTGGATGCGGTCAAATAATTTTGTTGTACAAGTCAACTGGAGGTATCAAAACTACTGAAATTTTGTTACGTATCAATATTTTGAATAAAATGAGGACATGCTGGTATCCTTAAATTATGCGAACCAAAATTTTTTGTTATTATATTGCAATTTTGCTGTCCATTGTCATGATTGTATTATACATTGAATCCTGACATAAAAAATATGGCTGATTTACTATGTGAGTATACAGATTTACAAATTAAAGTGCACATATGGCATGTATGGTCAGTTTTGGTGGAGGCGGTCAAATAATTTTGTTGTACAAGTCAGCTGGAGGTATCAAAAGTACTGAAATTTTGTTACGTATCAATATTTTGAATAAAATGAGGACATGTTGGTATCCTAAATTTATGCGAACAAAAATTTGTTGTTATTATATTGCAATATTGCTGTCCATTGTCATGATTGTATTATACATTGAATCCTGACATAAAAAATATGGCTGATTTACTATGCGGGTATATAGATTTACAAATTAAAGTGCATATATGGTCAGTTTTGGTGGATGCGGTCAAATAATTTTGTTGTACAAGTCAACTGGAGGCATCAAAACTACTGAAATTTTGTTACGTATCAATTTTTTTAAGTAAAAAGAGGACATGCTGGCACCCTTAATTTAGGCGAACAAAAATTTGTTGTTTTTATATTGCAATATTGCTGTCCATTGTCATGATTGTATTATACATTGAATCCTGGCATTACAAATAAGGCTGATTTACTATGCTGGTAAATAGATTTACAATTTAAAGTTCACATATGGTCAGTTTTGGTAATGCGGTCAAATAGTTTTGTTGTACAAGTCAGCTGGAGGTATCAAAACTACTGAAATTTTGTTACGTATCAATATTTTGAATAAAATGAGGACATGCTGGTATCCTAAATTCATGCGAACCAAAATTTTTTGTTATTATATTGCAATTTTGCTGTCCATTGTTATGATTGTATTATACATTGAATCCTGACATAAAAAATATGGCTGATTTACTATGCGGGTATATAGATTTACAAATTAAAGTGCATATATGGTCAGGTTTGGTGGATGCGGTCAAATAATTGTGTTGTACAAGTCAACTGGAGGCATCAAAACTACTGAAATTTTGTTATGTATCAGTATTTTGAGTAAAAAGAGGACTTGCTGTCACCCTTAATTTAGGCGAACAAAAATTTGTAGTCATTATTTAAATGATTAAACTATTGCAGATTGTGACTGCATAGTTCAAGGATGTATAACTAACAAGGACGTATACACCTAACATCAAATATACCTCTTTTCAAAAATATACATAATATGATTGAATTTGATCTCGGAATATATATATATTCAGTGCCTGTTATCATTGTAACCGAGATCGTTTTTATAATAGATAGATTGTCAGATCACAGATAAAATTTGTGTTACGTTCTGTGCGTACTTATTTTCAAATATTTGTATTTAATCCTGTTCATAAAACGGAAGTATTAATTTTCAAATTACTTTATTTTCGATGTTTATACTACGAAACAAAGATATTATTTTTTTTTTAAATCAACGAAGAGCGGTCCTGGTTACAAGTTAACTTAGTGTTGAACAGACCAGTCAAAAGTTAACTTGGGAACAGGTCTGGTTTTGATCGGATTTGTCCACGCAGAAGTTAACTTTGTGGCAGGACCGGTTTCCAAGTTAACTTATGTTAACTTTATGACAGGACTGGTTCCGAAGTTAACTTATGTTAACTTATGACAGGACTGGTTCGAAGTTAACTTATATCAATAGCGGACCTGTTTCCAAGTTAACTTTTTGGCAGACATAAAAACAGTCCTAGGACCAAGTCCGCTTTTCAAGTTAACTAGATTTTGGTCCTAGGACTGGTCAGAGCAGTCCTATATTCGGTCACAGGTTAACTTTGACCAGTCCAAATGACTGGTTATCAAGTTAACTTGCTGTACAGGTTAGAAGTGCACCCATCTGTACATGGTAGAATATAAAGCTAAGCTTGCAATTTTACATGTCAATATAAAGTAAGGAGATAATATGTGATTGTCATTGAGATAAATGTCTACCAAAGTCAAAATTGTATACTGGCATGCTTGCGACTAAAAGTCACCTTACCTATAACAATTAGCAATCCCAAATTACATACCAAGCCATGTAAAGCCCCGCCATGACCAAATGAAACAATCTGGACGAGAAAGAAGCGGCATTTTTTATGTACCAAATAAAAAACGAAAAACAACATACTCAATAATAAACAATGTGTTTTAGGTTTCAAATTGACGTTGCCACAATTTCATGAACGGACACTTTCTACTATAATGCATCCTCTATTGAAAAAAAGTTTCTGATTATTTTTACAAACATATTTACCGTCATCAATGTATGTGTTGTCACCAATTAAAGAACAAAAGTTTTTGTCACCTTCTTTCTCGTCATCATAAAATCAGAAGAGAATTACCGATCCCAAAAAAGAACATTCAAAAAGGGGCAAGTAAAAAGAATCTGACAAAATCAACCGTTATCAATCAACGGAGTGAAAATATGATTCAATTACTTCTTCTTCATCGCGGTACTTTCTTTTCTATCTTGTATAAACAAACTACAAAAAGTTTAGTTGTATACATAAAAGACATTACAGCTCTTCAATTAAACTTGTGTATATTTTCTTATTTTTTAGGTTTTACTGTCGGACAGTATTGCGGAGTTTCTTCAATCTATGGTAGTACGAATATACTTTCAACGTCAATACAACGAAGCAGAATAATATGTTTGTTTAAATGTTCACCGAAAAGTGCTTGTCTTGGAGTCAACTTCAATGTTGAAACCAAAGAGTGTGAGCTTTTGTCTGGAGGACAAGTCATTGATAAGTCAATCCGTACCGGATGTTATTCTATACAACATGTTAATCGAAACAATTATATGATTTATCTTGTATTGCTTAATACCGCCATAAATAACAAGCATATATCATTGTATTCAAGAAAATACAAGTTAAAAAAAAAGATGCAAACTAAATATTTTGATATATACATATACACATTCATAGATCAAAAATCTCTTGATACCTGTATCTAGGCATTGCACAATGTCATGTTTTTTCTCTGACTGTTTTTTGCGTCTTTACTCTAAATCCATTGAATTTTGGATGTGTACTAATTTATAATTTAGTCTTAGATTCATGATTGTTTTGTATAAGTTGTTCGTGGCTTTTAACTTGCGGTCAGTAACTGCTAGAATAATCAGACATGAACTAAGTGTCTTTTTGTTTTTTGGATGTTCAAGTACATCTGTACCTGGACTCGTCCACTTGCATTTGTAGTACTAGTATTTGAATTGTTTTTGTCCATCTGATGAGTTAACCCTTTTTACCTTTTTTTAATAGTTCTTTCATATGTTGTACTGTTATACAACAGTCCAAGGTTAGGGAAGGGTTGAGATCACGCTTATGTGTTTTATCCCGTCACATTCTCTATGTATGTGTCTGTCCCAAGTCAGAAGCCTGTAATTCAGTGGTTGTCGTTTGATTGTGTGTAATATAATAGTTTTTTCTTACATTTTTTGTGCATGAATAAGTCCGTTATTTTGCTCGTTGGAATTGTTTTAAATTGTCATTTCGGGGTCTTTAACGCCTACTATGCGGTATGAACTTTGCTCATTGTTAAAGGCCGTACAGTGACTTAAAAGATGTAATTTCTATGTCATTTCGGTCTCCTGTTGTCTCATTGGCAATCATACTATATTCTCTTTTTAATATTCACAGAGTTCTTATTCCTGAAAAACCAATGGCTATTTTCCTGCAGAACACGGAAAACGGTTACTTAATCTATTACTTGCCATAAAATACACAACATTATATGACACACAAAAAAACCGCATTTAACCTAAAATGTAATATTTCCATAAAAAATGAAGAAAGTATAACAGGTTAAGAAATTGTGAAATAATGAAACTTTTCTAACCTTTTCAACGACATCATACTTTTTAAAAAGACAGGGATTGATGACTGTCATGTTTAGCTAGTAACACTAACCAATGCTGAAGACTGGTGAGACGATTTGATATACATGGTATAATAAGGAATGCCAGTACTTAAAATTGACCAAACGGGCCAGTGAATGGACTAAAAGAAAAAAAACATGATGGACCTTATAGTAAACAGAATGTTGTGTGCTTAGTATTCTTTGGCACCTATTTCAGAACAGTATCAGACAAGCTTAAAGAATAAAAATTAGATGAAATAAGTAGGTTTTGCACATTAACAAATTTTGAAAATCGTTTTTCTATCCTGAGCATAGCTAGTCGATGATTACGATGAAATCGTGTGTTCCAATTTTAAGTCGTGAGAATGGCAGAGATATAATGATATGTTAGTTACAATACGTTTTGTTGTTGTTCTCTTTATAAATTGCACATCTTACTTTAACAAAGTAGATGTGTGAAAATAAACTATCTTTTTAGAAATGTCAATAATGGTTAAATAAAACAACGTCCTAATAAACCGAAATTTATTGCGAACTATCTTAAAGTCTTCAGCAAATCTATATACATACTTTAGACACGAATCGTTTTAGGACTTGTCACATAACACATATAAGATAATAGATGTTTAACCTTTTTGTACGTGACTATCTTTTACATCATTTCCTGGCTGTTAACATTTCCTCGGTTTCATAAACAAATTAGTACGTTTATGGCCTTTATATATCATGTATATCTAAACATTACTTTTTTGGAAGGAAACTTAAATTTTAACGTTTCCATTTCACAAATAAATAGTCGCATGAGAGAAAATCATTTGCATTTGCTGCAATAGTCTTTTGAATAGGAACCTATGCAGAGTATCACATGTTAGATATAGAAAGATGTTGTATAAGTGCGAATGTGTCAACTCTTCAATTAAGTTATTTATTTGAAATATTCCAGTGATTAGTATTTTAATAACAAAGTAGGCTATAGAACGTTTTTTGTAAGTATTAATGCATTTAAACCAATTCGAATAATATAAATATTTCATTTAATATTTTTTCATCGCGTTTTCATATCAAAACAAGTAAATATAAAATACGGAAATTAAAATTATATATCTTACAGATATGATGTCACAAAGTGATCTGGACAACACAGAAGTATTTTTTCACTGACCTTTTGCTTAAATGCAGCTGAAAATACATTTTTTTGTAAATGGCATGTTTAATATAGAATTCAATAAAACACAAAAAATAATATTAACTTCACCTTCATATTGTCTTCCCTTGAATAAAAGTTATCCTGGTCGTTGGAAACTATGTCAAATACAGTATTCAATAATAACCTCACCCCAAAAAGCGGTAATAAAAGTTAGCCTGGTCGTTGAAAACTATGTCAAATACAGTATTCAATAATTACCTCTCCCCAAATTGCGTTAATAAAAATTAACCTGGTCGTTGAAAACTATGTCAAATACAATATTCAATAATTACCTCTCCCCCAAAAAGCGTTAATAAAAATTAGCCTGGTCATTAGAAACTATGTCAAATACAGTATTCAATAATTATCTCTCCCCGAAAAAGCGTTTATAAAAGTTGCTATGATTGGTAGAGAGGACCAGAAGACACTACAGGGTCGATAAAAAAAAATAGCCCGTCAACCAACAACCCCCTAGCAAATATAAGCATAACACGATGTATTTACACACAATAGATTTTATAACACAACTAACGACTTCACAACTACATAAACAGATACCCCATTAACAAGAACTTCAATCCTTTGTTAGTTTTTGGTGGAGTTCGTTTTGCGCACTTTTAAGATTTAGATATAGAGACAAATATTGTCGAAAATTATTAATCATGTTGCGATAACAACTGTAGCATTGGCATGAGTTTGTTACAAGATAAATCGTCCTTTGTCAATATACTTATTTCAGGTCAATATATCCTTATTTCATTTTTGTACAAAGACCATATGTGTACAGTATCGTGTGTACATGTATGGATTCGATGTAAGAATGTATAAAACTGAATCCTCAATCCTGTGATAATTAAATCAATAACATTTTTCGTAACGAATGATCGTTTTACTTCTGCACCATTCTATGCAAGCTTGTCTTGATTAGAACATGGTTAATCTGATAAAAATCAGTCTGACGCGGGAACCTGGTTCACGTATAAATGCAACTATGGGTTCTTTATAATTCTTCGGCTACCAATTTCATGGATTTCGTATGAAACAAAACACATTTGGATTGATTCTTTGGAGTGAAACAGTTTTAATGACCTTCATCAAATCGTATTTGTATGAACGCCTTAGGACAATATTCTTACCTAGAAGCATACAGAGTACAAATTTGCACTATTCGGAAGTTGCTGGTTGCTTTGTATTCAAAAATACATTTTGAGCGTGTTTCTAAATTTATATGTCTAATAAAAAATAGGTTATAACCCACGCAAACATGGGTACGTACATAATCTGCAAACAATATAGATACACACGTGTTTCCAAAAAACATTTACTTTATTAACATAGAATCAAATGAATCAACACATAAATAACTTCCTGCGATCGAACCTCTTTTTCTGGACTAATTTTCATCTGGAACATTCAAAGCAAAATATTCCATAACCATTTGAACATTTTTAAAGATTAAAAATTAAAACATCTATGACGAAAAATAACTTAAAAAAAACCAAAATTTATTTAAGGTCGACTATGCCTGAGGAAGTCTATAAGCGGCCATTTTTTAAGGGTTTCTCGTATCGAAGTACAGACTACTGAACTGATGATTTCCCGGGAGGTTGATAGTCCAACAGCAGATGTATCAACCTTGCGTTGTGAAAAAATGTAACCAACACGTTATTAATTGTATGCATACGACGCACTTTTCATAATAAACCTTCATCAAGAACAATCAAATCCATATTTTTGAAATCCAAAAATGTATATAAACACAGAACCAGCTTATAGCTTTTTAATGAACAAGCACACATAAAAGCCAAATCCATCCAAAGTCAGTTTTGCCTGAAAACAAAATTTGTTACTTTATCATTTTTGGAATTCATAAACGAGCAATTTCAGATAGATATTAGAAGATGTGGTATGAGTGCCAATAAGACAACTCTCTATCCAAGTCACAATTTATAAAAGTAAACCATTATGGACAATGTACGGTTTTCAGCACGGATCTTTGGCTCATAAGGAACATCAAGCTATAAAGGGTCCCAAAAATTAATAGTGTAAACCATTCAAACGGGAAAACAAACGGTCTAATTTATATAAAATATTTTACATTTACAATAAAATGATACACATCTAAACGAAAAAAAATGTTGTTACGTTTACAGTTTAAATGGAGAAAGAAAATATTTTACAAAATAAAAAAAAAAATGATGTTCTTCTTCTTCAGTGTATAAGCCTCCTTCAAGTAGGAGCACCTCCAAATGGAACATATACCCTTAAATTTTTGAACACATTGTAAATATGTACAGCACATGTATCTACAAGATATAAAGTTTTTTTTTTACATGGCATATATACAGAGACTTGGGTTTTATTTTAAAATGTATATGTTAAAATCAATCAATATTGCTTTATATAAATTCTAGAACAAAATTAAACCAGTTATTGTTAAAAGATAAATAGAACGAAGTAGTGAAAATTTATAGTTAAACCAAACACTTATTAAAGCTAGTATATACTCCACTTGTATTTTTGTCCATCTGAAAAGTTAAGCCTTTTTCAACAGATTTTTATAGTTCGTCCCAGGTTAGAGGAGGTTTGAGATCCCGCTAACATGTTTAACCCCGCCACATTGTTCATGTATGTACCTGTCCTACGTCAGGAGCCTGTAATTCAGTCGTTGTCGTTTGTTTACATATTTTTTTTTCGTTCATTTATTTTTATCGAGCCTTCGACTATAGTCGAAAAAGCGAGACTAAGCGATCCTACATTCCGTCGTCGTCGTCTTCGTCGGCGGCGTCCACAAATATTCACTCTGTGGTTAAAGTTTTTGAAAATTTAACAACTTTCTTAAACTATACTGGATTTTTACCAAACTTGGACAGAAGCTTGTTTATGATCATGAGATAGTATCCAGAAGTAAATTTTGTTAATATTTGGTACCTGTGTATCTGTATTTTACTTATAAATTGACTTAGTTTTTCTTCCAGTTAACATTACATACAGTCTGCAGTTAAAGTTTTTTAAACATTTATTCGATTCATAAACTATCCTGAAATTTTTACCACACTTGGACAGAAGCTTCTTACAATCAAAAGATAGTATCAAGAGGAATATTTTTATTGATTGTTTTCCTCATTTTCGTTGAGCCTGGGAGTTACAGCAAAAGTAGGCGAGACACTGGGTTCCGTGGAACCCTTACGATTTTTTTAATATAATTAAGGTCGCTAGTTTTCTCGTTTAAATAGCTTTACATTGTCTTATCGGGTCCTTTTATAGCTGACTATACGGTATGGGCTCTCTCATTTTTGGAGGCCGTACGGTGACCTATAGTTGATAATGTCTGTGTCATTTAGGTCTCTTGTGGATAGTTGTCTTATTGGCAATCATACCACATCTTCTTTTATATATATAGACCAGATATTACTAAACATTAAATAACAAAAAAAGCATTACAAATGGTATTAGCAGGTGAAATAAGATAGGTTTGTTATAATTCATATCAGTAACGAAGTACTTTGTTTTTGTTTTGGCAGCACTGGGTCGATTTATCTGCTGTTGGACTACCAGTCTAATAGTACATCATCAGTTCAGTAGCCAGTATGCTTATGAATCATCAGCTTGGTAGTCAGTACTTTGGTACTTGCTACTCCTAAAGAACTGAAGAACTGACTACCAAGCTGATGATACATTAGAATTTATCAATAATCTTCATTTCCTGGATTGAAAGTGAACGAAGTGTTTGAAATAAATTTTATGAACTGGAAATAAGGATGTCTGACAGGATGAACCGAATGTTTCAGAAGCTAGGACACGACACGTATACTACCGATGCTCTTTTGTTATTGAAAGATTTAAAATATTGGATTTTTGTCAACAAATATATTCAAGTTAAACGTGCGTATGTCATTTATAACGAAATCACAGTTATTCTTCGCTAGTTCATGCTATAACGTCCGTGTTTAATTACATTGATAAAAAGTAAAGTGAAAAAAATACTGATCCCCAAGAGAAATTAAAAACGGAAAGTCCTATCTCGAAATAGCAAAAACAAAAGCTCAAGTCATCTCTAGATTAGAAAACAAATACAATATTCATGACTTGGTGATGTATTTTCTTATGTAGAAAATTAATGATTAAACATGGTTCACTAAGCTAGCTAAACCTCTCACCTTAGTAAGTTGAATAAAGAGAAACGAAACCAATTCGGCTATCCAAAACATTTCGTTCAAAGACGAACACTTAAAATTCAAAACACAACTAGTTATTGATGTTCTTGATATTCTTTAATCATGTAATCAATAAGGTAACCATTATTTACCAAGAGATCATGGACGGGGACAGCTAGCCTGCATAATAAGTATCAGAACTTTTAGATTTTTACTTTTTTACATTTTTCGTAGTATCTGAATTTTGATTGAAAATTTTATTTTTAATTTTACATAATTATTTATAGTTGATTGGTAAATAAGTTATTGCAACTTATATTAATCCCTTTACACTGTGCGGGTGTGAGTGCTGCCTTGTAGCGGCATGTATAAGCATTTTTTTTTTAATCTACCAGGGTGTCTGTTACGTGCAAAATGTATGGCTCTCTCATAACACAGGTCAGCCATGTATCACCCCGACCGACGGACTATCATCGTTTTTTAGGACCATACTCGCAAAGGATGTCGAAGGAGAGCCCAAAATTCAGAGCCTGAAATTTTCTCCCCGGAAAGGGGATCGAACCAGGAACCTTTGTATAGTAGTCCGATGCCTTCACCACAACACCAAGGCTCTCTGAAATTTAGTAAGAAGACATCATCTAGCTGTAAGTGTTGTAACAGAAGAACGCTACCTTTTTTCATTATACCTGAAATGCTTTTGTATGAAGTCAGCTTCATTTGAATAAAGCAGCCATTCGAAATGAAGAGTGGCACAGTAACGTTTCATGCAATCAAAAAACTTACTCCAAATATATACCATATGATATCAATCGACAATAAAAGCTTATCGTACGATTCACTCGAATAACAATCATATTAATTGAACGGAGTAAACTACGCGTTGGTATTGTAAAAATAAAACACGTACACATATACATATATCTATATCTTGTTTTTTTTATATTTCAATTTCATGACAAGTAATTGCCACTTTCAGATTAAATGTCGACTCCATCGTTGTTCATAATACAATCTCATTGCAAATTCCATTTGTGACTTTACTCTATTTCCTGTTATTTATAATAAAAAGGTACTTACATTTTATCCTTTCAGAAATAGAACAAGGTTAATATATAAGTACACACTAGCAAAGCTTTAAGCAAACATTTCTCTAAACATATTGAAATAAAACACAATTTTATATTTGGATAAGAAATATAACATGGCTTATTTAAAATTAAATATTGAATATTTAGAGATTTGATAAATAGGTCATGGAAAGAATCAAACTCACGGTTCAATATGACAAAAAAAAAGTTATACAATGTCCAATAATCGTAACGCTATCGGTCTTATAGAAATGATAGAGAAATTAAGTTTGTATTTGTTCATAGATTTTTTTCTATGTGAAATCTTTCGACGTCATTAGCTTCAATCATTTGTCGATGTATAAATACAATTATTTGAGAAGATAAGATTTATGAACCATTACTGAGCAGCTCGACATGGTTAACTTTACCGTTATATTATTAGTTGTGGTTTATGTTTATTGTGGTAAGTAATTTTTTTTCACAAGATGAGTATCAGGTAAACGTTGTTGATTGCTAGCTTTTAAAACATTTCAAGTGCGGAGACTGCATAAAAGAGATTATTTGGGGAACAAAATAATCTAGTTAAAATAAAAATAGAAAAAAAAGATTACAACTCATTGAATTCAAATTGGTTCTTCAATTCTAAATAACAAGATAAGTACATAATCAGATTTTTATTAATTTTTTTGGGGCATTTGCTTCAGATTGAATGGTAGGTCTTATTAGGTCAGATCAGTATTAACATACGGTTTATAGTAAATCCGGATATAAAAACAAAAGGTTATTTTCATTTGTTCTCAAAGTTTCAAATTTATGTCTTATAATCTTGTTATGTTTTACACTAGGAAATTGTTTCGATGAAATATGGATAAAAACTTTGGACAGGGGGGATGTCGATGCAAGTCTAACACCGGATGTTTTTAACTATTACACCAGCTTATCCGACTACGGGTTTTCTACTTCACAAACCAGTTGAGGATCAGCGTTGAAGCTTGTGACAACTCCTTTATTCTCTTATCTGCTGCCAAGGACCTGCAGTCTCAGGAATTTTATGAAATATGCATTGGTGCAAGAGGTAATAAAAAGACAGTTTTTCGTCGGAAGTATAACTCTGTTAACATCCTCTCCCTACTTAACATACTGACCTGCACAGAGAGAACAACTGTAGTTGTGATATGTACAACCAACGGGAAAATAACCGTTTTAAAAGAAACCAATGTCGGAACACAAAAGGTAATGACATGGACCGATACTAATCCAATATCTATAAAAGGAATAGGGGTGATGACTGCTTGAAGAGCAGACGGACTTTGGACTATAGAATATTCGTGTAAGTGAACTTATTTAATATAAAATTAATGTAATTTATATAAACGTCTAATGTGACTAAATTTAAGCAAAACAATCACAAACTGGTTCAATCTATTTTGTTTAAATGTGTTACTGTATTCAAATATGAATTGTATGTTATAAATGCTTTTCTAACCGGCATAAGTCGTTTTCATTTATTCGATTTATAGTAGGTAAAAGGGCAAACATCTAAACGCTGTATACCAGAATGGTTGTATAGATCTTGAAATAAACTCATCACAGATAATATGACCAAATTTAGGATATTCGCCAGACGCGCATTTCGTCTACAAAAGACTCATCAGTGACGCTCGAATCCAAAAAAGTGAAAAAGGCCAAATAAAGAACGATGTTGAAGAACATTGAGGACAAAAATTCCTAAACGTTTGCCAAATACAGCTAAAGTAATCTATGCCTGAGGACGAAAAGCCTTAGTATTTCAAAAAAAATCAAAAATTTGTAAACAGTAAATTTATAAATATAACCTTATCAATGACAATTCATGTCAGCACAAAACGTGCTGACTACAAAAGACAGTTATGTCAGTAATTGGAATTTATTTCCTGATAGGAATAAATTCCTATTCAAGAAATGGAACGAATTAGGAATAATCTGTACGACTTTCTTTGTTATACTTGGTTATAAAATTATTCAGTACGTCTTTAGGGTGGATGTATTTAAGTTTCATTGACATATAATATGTCTTACTTTTAATCGAGTATTGTCTGTTTACTGGAACTTCGTATATTCGTATGAATGCCTGTAGTCTGATTTTCAGACTTTGTTCAAATTTTGTAAAGGCAGGTAACTGTATTTGTCTTACAGTTTCCACAGTTTGAGCTCGAACCTATAAACCGATATTTGTTTTTGACACTTCGTAAATTTTATGGACACCATCACGAATTGGTGGATCAATACGATGTGTCTTTGACCAAACTAGCCAAGGACATTTTAACCACATGGTAGATTATGGTTTGTCATTACGTCGTCCAATCTTTTAATTACCAAACGATATTTATTCCCAATTGTGACTGTTTTGCTGAGTGTGAATTTACATTACTATAAGACGTGTTACGGTACTTATCTATCCCAAATTCATGTATTTAGTTTAAATGTTTAATGTTATATTTGTAATTCTAATCGGATGTTTCAAATGTGTTGACGTCTTTTTATTTTATTCATGTGTTATGGTAAAGAAAATTAATCACCGCCTTCATCTATTAGATTTCATTTTGTTCAACGTTATATGTACGATGTTTTACGTTTGAAGTTAGATTCAAAGCAAACCGGACATAGCTATATGATATAGTTCATTGCTACCTTAGTTTGATATAAATAAGTATTGGTATGTGCATTGTTATTAAATGTAATATCAGTATTTAGTTAAAATATAATTTTAAATAAATCCTAATTATATCTTATTCATTCAAATGTGACGTCATTTTTCATTTTTTGATGATCTGTTTTACAAATTCAAATGTGACGTCGTTTTTTTTTTTGGTCATTTTTTACAATATCAAATATGACGTCACTTGGCGTTGAGGTTTTAACTTATTCGGATGTGTCTACTTTTTGTACATTTTGTCGAGTTATGTAATGTATTTTGGTTGTTTCCTGTAATTAGTTAATACTTTAGATTTATCATAATATCTTTTGTATAGTCATTTATAAAATTTACTTTTTGCAAAAGTATGAATTATTCTAAATAATAGGGATGTTCTGGTAACTAGCAAAAACCCTGGCCGTTTTTGGCACATTTTTTTTGAACTTTTGGTCCTCGATGCTGTTCAACTTTGTACTTGTTTCGTCTTTCAAACTTTTGTATCTGGGCATCACTGGTAAGTCTTGTGTGGATAAAATGCACTTCTGGCGTATTGAAATTCTTTTGTTAGCTATTATTCGTGTGTGTCTCTGCAATTGTGTTCTCTTATTAAGTTATATTGTAGTCCAGTAATGTTAGGTTGTCATTTTAATGTTATATTTCACATGGCCATAAAAGAGGAAGGTTTGGCATGCCACAAAACCAGGTTCAACCCACCATTTTGTCCTGTACAAAGTCAGGAATATGGCCATTGTAATAGTTCGTTTCTGTGTGTGTTACATTTTAACGTTGTGTTTACGTTGTGTCGTTTGTTTTCTCTTATTTTTAGTGTGAATCAACATTACTATAAGACGTGTCACGGTACTTATCTATCCAAAATTCATGTATATGGTTTTGATGTTATATTTTGTTATTCTCATAGGATTTTGTCTAATGCTTATTCCGTTTCTGTGTGTGTTATTTTTTAATGTTGTGTCGTTGTTCTCCTCTTATATTTGTTGCGTTACCCTCAGTTTTAGTTTGTTACCCCGATTTAGTTTTTTGTCCATGGATTTATGAGTTTTGAACGCGGTATACTACTGTTGCCTTTATAATTCAGCAAAATGCAACATCACATTTTTAATATGATGTAGTTGTGCTCAAGATACATTGGAACCTTGGTTGACGAGTGGAAGATCCTATAGTCTCGGAGATTCTAAATGATCTTTTTAAAAAGAACAAAATACAGGTGTTCAAATTTGTTTGCCTCAAGATCTATTATCTTTAGGGATGAACATGGTTACGTTTGGTATCAGAACTTTGGATTTGTTTTCCTAATGTAATTTTTTTAAGAAACAGAAACTAAATATGCCATATATATTTCATTTCTCACATTCGTCGTTTGATCTTAATTCGTAAATTTCTGACATATTGAATGTATAGAAACAACTAGCACAAAAGGTAAATTGTGTAGAAATGACGTGTTCGCTTTGTTACTTTAAAACTATGCCAGTCTCTTGAAAGGTTTTTTCTATAACAACTTTGGATACTCTTTACAAATCCTGGCCCGATTCATTAATTTGAAGTCAAATGTAATTACAACTGACTTTACGCTAAACAGTTCATTGACACTAGTATCATAGTAGTATGGGTACAAAAATTAACGGTACTGGTTTTTAGATATTTCAATATACCGAACAAATTTCCATAGACGATTTTCACTGATTTCGTCAATTAGTCACAACATAAACATGAGACACATAAAAAAACATAAGAAACATAATTTGAATTAAATCAAGGTATCAATTGTCGATATAAGAAATACAAAAGATATCACTTAAACACTGTTATCAAACCTTGCTAATATTATTTTTTTTCTTTTAGCCAACTTCATTGGACGATATTGTGGTATCCTTGGTACCTACGGTAACATGAACTTACTTTCAACGTCAACACAACCAAGTAGAATGAGCTGTTTGACAAAATGTTCACCGGATAGTAATTGTCTTGGAGTCAACATCAATCAACACACCAACACCTGCGAGCTAGTGTCAGGGATGCAGGTAATCGAGAAGATAATCAATCCGAACTGGTCATTCTATACAAAATGTTTAAACGGAACAATGGTGTGTTTAGGGTGTATTGTTTAATTAGACATTTTCCAACTGAAAACTATACATACATGTATACTTTTTAATAACACAGTTAGCAACAGAAAATGATATACTTGAGTAAATATCATGATAGATTGAAATTTTCAACAACATATTTGAAATTGTAATGAAACTGCTGGGGTCCCACAATTTACGTTTTTCATAAAAACATACTATACTTTTGTCTTCTGCTCGAGATAAAAAAAAAAAAAAGAAGACTTGTAGCAATTATTGACATGCCATTATTGAACGATTTTGTCTTCATCATATGAATATCACTCTTTATCCATCTTGATTAAGCCGATATCATTCCAAAAAGTGTGTTTATATAATGCAATGTAGATGGTTTATATTGCTTCACTACTTCTGATTTCATTGTCTGTAGAAAAACTTTGTATATACATTTTCTAATCGGAGATACCAGGATTAAAATATATAAATTGATATTTAAACATAAATACATATCGTTGTTATAGAACATATAACATCAGGGAATTTATTGTAATCTTGAATCAATTTACTTTTGATATACTTTTTGTGAGGGGAGATTATATAAATTGTTTCTATACAATCTTTATATTATTTTGTTTAAAAACTTATGTTCTGTGAACTATTTTTGCAAGAAGAGGGTGAATGTCAATTCTGGTATTTCTCGATGTTTGATTTAAAACTTGTAATAGATATATTGTTTTTATATTTCAGTATGTTATATGAAACTATATGGAATATCATTTACTTAATCAATTTCCGGAGTTTAATATGTTGATTATATTTGATCTAAACAATGACAAAAACACACTTTTATAGGAATGTTTTATAACTATTTGAACAGTATGATATTTTATAATCTGATGTATGATGTATTGAAAAAGAAATAAGGAGATGGTGGCATGATTACCAATGAGAACAAATAGATGTAGAAGTCAGCAAATCTAGGTCTTCGAACATATATAATAGAGGTGAAGTAATTTTTTTGTACAATGTACATACAATGTACAATTATTGTTATCCAATGGTTAAAACTAATAAGAGGAGAAAGAGGCATAAAAAACATTATTGTTGCTGCTATTTTTCTTGAAGTATTTTAAAAGTGAAGGTACTATGAAAATAAGAGCAACTCACGTTAAATGCATGTATAGACCATAGGGTTAGACATATTTATAGAGCAGAGACTTGGATAATTTTACAGAGGTTAAGTATATGTTCTGGTCAATATACAAAATAATCATGTTCTGGACAATCAAAACCGAGACAACTAAAACTTACCGTAATGACCTTATGTAAATTTGCTAGAATGTTTTTGTTGTCATAATCATCAATGTCAACGTATAATCAATGTTATCTTATCTTATCAAATGCTATCTATGAACAAATTCGAATACCTTAACCGAGGTAAACACTTTCACTATACGAGGGAAGCAACAGAACAAGAGAAACACTAAACTGCAACCAAAACAAACGCCAACATACACATAAACGATTCTGCCATATTATTGACTTTTTACAGGACATTTTAAGAGAAATGGTGGCTTTAACCTGGTTTTTATAACTTTCTAAACCTCCCGCTTATATGCCTATATACAAATATCCCTTATTTGCCAATTTACAAATATTGCTTGAATGGCAATTTTACGTGAGAGGAATACAAAACAAATTCACTTAAAAAACATTCAGTACAGAGAAATACATAAAAAATAAAATAGTATGTACTACATTTAAATCACTGATAATCAACGAACACCTCCCATGCATGTACGACAATACACAATGACATATATATATATTAAACTGTGCATCACACTAATGTATCAACGCAACAAAACGTGACGTATTTTTAGTGACGTTTATTTCTTATCACAGGTTAATTTGTAAAAAAAAGAATATGAAGTTGGATTGGGTTTGTAAATATATACTAGTTCAGTGATAATGAAGCCATACGAATTTCCAATTCTTTGGCACATTCCCCATTTCCATTCTCAATTTTATATAAGGATAAGTTTGAATTCGAAACATATTTAGATAAATTACTAGATAGAGATAGGGTTATATTTTTTAGATTTATAACTGGAAATGATAGATTACCGATTGAAACTGGAAGATGGATTAGTTTATATACAGAAAGAAGATATCGTAATGTATGTCAAATCCGCTCAAACAACATTTTCCAAAAGACCAAGAAAAAGTATATTTTAACAAAACGCATTTGACTAACGGGTCGAACAACTGGTGTACTTAAACCTTGCTGACTGCCACTGACGATTGCTCAATAAATTGATCACAAGAATTACAAATTGGATTTATTACCTAACAGAAAACAATAAACTTGCGGAAATGATGGTATACCACAACTATGAGTTAATTCCCTTCTTAAGTTAATCGTACATGGCACGGTATGCCTTAGTTGCTACTGTGCTATCTTTTCGGTACTTGCAAAGCTACCTGTACTTTAAAATACTATATATACAAATGCTGACATTGACATTGTACCACTGATTTTTTTTTTTAATTTGTATAATACTAAGATAATAAAACACAAATAAAAAACAAACATCGGATGTGCTTTTTTTCTTTAAATTGGAGGCTTGTTCATACTTTAAAGCGACTATTGGATATCCAAATTCTTGACGCAAAGATATAATTTCTTAAAATCCCCAAGGGATAATACGTATTCTTCGTGACATTGTTATTTTAATTCAATTCTGAGCCTGAATTTGAATATACATTGTACACTTCAAATTGGATACCTTAATGTGAAACGAGGAAATGATTGGAATTTGATTAATGTCCTTGAATTAAAACGAAATGTAAAATATTTCTTGTGTGATTAGCTTAATCCTTATTTTCTGATACATGGTCATATAATTTGAAATCCATAAATTTTAAATATGGTCTTTATCTCTTTGGAAATACTCTAAAATATCTAAAATACATATTGGGTTAAACTTCACAAACTTGCTATTATTTAAATCAAACTACCGTACTTTTTTTAAAACAAAACAAGTGTTTAATTTTCAACCAATTTACGTCAAATTTATTTAAAAATAAATCAAAATGTAAGAAACACCATATTTATTTGTCAATTCCTCATCATAAAACACAATGAATACATGCAACAAATTATAACCTTTTATCATATGGACGAAATGAAAACATAACGATCAAACAAACAAAATATAAACATTTAGTGGCAAACATAATTCATTTATTTACCAATTAATTTATATTTAGAAATAAGGCAACAGTAATAAAAAGTAAAGTAAAAAAAATACGGAACTCTAAGGAAAATTCAAAAAAGGAAAGTCTGAATTACAGGCTCCTGAGTTGGGAACGGCACATAATTTGGCAGGGTTAAACATGTTAGAGGGATCCGAACCCTCCCTTTAACCTGTTATGTCTGTTTAAAAGATGGCGACATATATTTTATATAGTATAACAAGAGAATAGGGTCATTACACATGCAAAGGAGAGAAGTCCCATTAGACGTACAGTACAACAAGACAAACGTATTACACATCAAGCAAGAAAAGACTACCATTACATATACAACAGCTGAAAATGGCCATTACGCATAAAACAAGAGTATACAACCAAATGAATGCACATACAAAAGCAGAAAACGGCCATTACACATACATAACGAAGAAAATATTATACAATAAAAAGAGAATATGGTAATTCTGCGTACAAGAGAAACTACAATTACACATGCAACATGAGAAACTGCAATTACACATGCAACATGAGACAACGGTCATTAGACATACAAGAGGAGAAAAACAGCCATTGTACATATAACAGAAGAAATCGGAAATTATACATCAAAAAAGATAACACGGCCATAACACATACAAAAGTAGAGAATGGCTATTAGGCATGCAACAGGAGAGAACAGCAATCAGACATACAAAAGGATGAAACGTCGATTAACAATAGCAAAAGAAAACAACCGGTACAAACGGCCATTACAAATAAATCAGACAGTACGGCCATGCCTAATATAACAGGTGAGAACCGCCATTACACATATAACAGAGGAAAACGAAACGGCCATTACACATACAGCAGAAAAAAACGGTCATTACACATTCTACAGGATAGAAAAGCAAAAAGACCTACAACTAAAGAAAACGGTTATTATACAAATAAAACAAAATACGGGCATTACAAATATATCAGGAGAAAACGATTATAACACATGCTACCGGAGGCAATAACGCATGCAAGAGGAGAGAACGGAGATTAAACACACAACTTAAGAAAACAACAGGAGAAAACGGCCTTAACACATAAAACAAGGAAATAAAGCTATTACAGATACCACAGAAAAAAACGGTCATAACTTATGCAACAGGAAAGAACGGCTATTTGTCAAAATAAAGCCGTGAATAATCTTTTAAATCTATAAAAAAAGAAAGAAAAAATCTACAACAATTGAAACTTGCAATCCATATTTGTTTTGCTAGAGAACAAGGCCATTACAGATCAAATGGCGAACACGGCTTTTACACATACAAAATAGGAAACTGCCATTACATATAAAACAAGAGAATAGCGCCGATACACACACAACAGGAGAATTTAAAACGGCAATTAAACATACAAAATGAGACAATTACAATTATACAATAAAAAGAGAATATGATCATCACGCGTACAACAAGATAAACTTTAATTACACATGCAACATTACCAATGGTCATTAGACATACAACAGGAGACACGCAGCCATTGTACATAGAACAGAAGAAATTGGGAACTATACATAAAACAAAAAATTCGTCCATTACACAAGCAACCGGAAAAACGGCCATTAGAAATATCACAGCAGACATTCAGAATTATACATAACACAAAGATAATACTGACATTACACATATAAAAGGAGAAACGACCTTTATGCATGCAACAGGAGAGAACAGGTGTTAGACATATAAAAGAAAAAAAAAACGTCGATTAATGATTACAAGATAATACGATCATTACACATACAACAGGTGCAAACGACCATAACAGATAATTAAGACAATACGGCCATTATACATACAACAAGAGAAAACGACCATCACACAAGTTAACAAAATAGGGACATTACAAATTTATCCGTAGAAAACGACCATTACACATGCTAACGGAGGCAATAACGCATGCGAGATGGAGAACGGAGATTAAACAAACAACAGAGGCAACTGGTCATTATACATTCAACAAGAGAATAAAGCTATTACAAATACAACAGAAGAAAACGGCCATATCACATACAACAGGACACACCTATCGTTAGATATACAACTGAAGAAAACAGCCGTTATACTATTATACGAGAATGTGATTACATGTATTACACATACAACAGGTGAAAACGTCCATCACAGATTTAACAGGAAGAAACTGCAATTTGACAAAATAAAGCGTGAATTACCTTTCTATCTATAAAAAGAGAAACAAAAAATCTACAACAACTAGTACTGAAACTTACAATCCATATATTTTTCTGCTAGAGAACAAGGCCATTACAGATCAAAGGGCGAACACGGCTTTTACTCATACAACAATAGGAAACGACCATTACATATAAAACAAGAGAATACCGCCGATACACACACAAAAGGAGAATTTAAAGCGGCCATTACACATACAAAATGAGAAAATTACAATTATACAGTAAAAAATTACCATTACGCGTACAAGAGAAACTGCAATTACACATGTAACATTACCAATGATCACTAGACATACAACAGGAGACACACAGCCATTGTACATAGAACAGAATAAAATGGGAATTATACATAAACCAAGAAATCCGGCCATTACATACACAAGAAGTGAAAACGGCAATTACACATTAAACAAGAGAATACGACCAATACACATACAAAAGGAGAAAACAGTCATAACACATACACAACGAGAAAACTAGAATTATATACCATTAAAAGAGAACATGGTCATTGCGCGTACAACAAGAGAAACTGCCATTGCACAAGCAACAGGGAAAACGGCCATAAAAAATATCACAGAAGACATTTGGAATTATACATAAGACAAAATAATACTGACATTACACATATAAAACGAGAAACGACCATTATGCATACAACAGGAGGTCCTTCATATTGACACAATTTTTGTGAGCAAAAATAATAATCTACCATTACCTATCATTAGTACGTCTTAATACAAAAACCTCAGTTCCAAAAAAATAAAAATAACCTATCATTAAAACTTCTTAATAAAGAGACCTCAGTCATAAAAATTGCTAAAATTTCTAAAAAGAGGCGAAAGATACCACTTGAACATCCAAACTCAGTCGAAAATTGTCTGACAACGCCATGGCTAATAGATAAAAACAACCAACGGAAAACAAAAGTGCACACAATACAGGATAGATAATGGTAGATTAATCATGGGTTTTAAAACTAGCCCAACATCCGTCCTAAATGACAGTTGTGTAAAGGACAGTCATATTGACACAATTGTTGTGAGCAGGTCAACCAGTCATAACACATTAATGTGACAATAAATGAAATCCAGCAGCCAAAAATATGTAAACATACGTCACAGAATACAACAATACTGATTACAAAATTCAAACAAACGGACACGGATTTACGGTGACCTATAGTTGTTAATTTCTTTATCTTATGGAGAGTTGTCTCTTTGGCAGTCAAATTACATGTTCTTATTTGAAATATAACAGAGGAGCGAACGAAAAAGTGCAGATAGAAAATTTGACGATTTTGTTAAGTAGGTAGTACATACCTTACATAGAATACGCTATCTTGGTAGAGTAAAAATTAAGTAGATGTAAATTCAAGGGTAAATGAAAGAAAAATAAAACTAAAAAACCTTTGCGTCCGAATCCCACACAGGAGCTTATCTACACCAGGAATACCAAAGTCAAGAAGACTCATAATGGGAAAAACATGTAAAATGAAAAGATAAAAAGATTTACAAATGCAGCACCCAAAATCTAAAACTGTAGACCATCTTGTTATATTAATGAAGACGATAAAGTCGAATATTTTATCTATCATATATGAGATGATGATGTCTTGATACTTGGTACTTTCTGATAAACCTTTTAAGAAAGCGAACGAGAGGTTCTTTCACAATATCTTGGGTCAATAAGGTGTTGCTAACACACCGATTGCGTTTTACAAAGAGACAGATTATTCAGTCTAGTTGATTAAGTAAAAAAAATGGGTCGAGCATGTCGAGTATTGACTAGGTAAATTGACATTTATCAAGTACATATAATTTATATCTATAGTATTTAATTGTTACACGATTTGTCCCAATACCGATATGTTGATTACTTTTATTTGATCAACGTGTGGTTCGTTTCATCTTAGTTATACATTGGTCGAAATTCGATTATGACATCATATGTCTTGCTTTCTTCTGAATTTCCTAATTTTCCACGAAAAAAAGGTGATCATGTCTGATGACATCATAAAGAAAGAACACATCATTTTGAAGATCGTGGGTCTGCGTATTGTATAAGAAATCATGAGAGAGACAGATTCTACCACCAAATCATGTGTGGTACGATATGTATCCACTCTCAACAGATAACTATGAAATATTTAAAACGCTTGGCTCGCGTTTAAAATTTAAATATTTCACTGTTGATTGCATAAAATTGTTTTGACGTACAAAATAACTGCATCAATGTTAAAAACATAAGTGTATTATTTCTTTTAATAAAGAACAACATAGTTATATGAAGTGAAGGATTTGTTATATATTTTAATTGAAATCTAAATATTTAATCAACATGATCAACTTTGCGCTCATCTCTAGATAAGCAGATTTTTTACATAAAAGTTTGCTGACAAGAGTTTTATTTAAAATAGTGTTAGCTAGAAAAGAAGATGGACGATTAACTTCCAATCTAATTTTTTTCTTCACAAATTTTATTTTTCATATAATATATGTAAATGAAAAAGTATACACTATCTGGCTATGGAATGATATATAAAAAGGGTAATACACTGACATTACCAAAAACATATAATCTACCATTACGTATCATTATTACTTTTCAATACAAAAACCTTTATACCAAAAATAAAAACCATCAGCTATCATTATACCTTCTTAATAAACAGACCCCGGTCATAAATCTGTCTGAAAATTCTGAAAAAGAGGCAAAAGATACCATAGGAACATTCAAACTCAGTCGAAAATTATCTGGCAACGTCATGGCTAATGAATAAAAACATAAACGAAAAAAAAAACAATAGTGCACAAAACACAGCATAGAAAACAAAAGAATTAGCAACACGAACCCATCTAAAAACTGGGGATGATCGCAGGTGCTCCCGAAGGTTAGTCTGCTTGTGTTAATCATGTTGCAGTGTCACAAGGACTGACTCTTGAATACATATTTGTATAATGAGTTATTAATATCAATTAGAATTAATCTTACACCACACCACACCAAAATATAAAATGCACAGCACACGTCTCTAAAACAATGATAAACACAGCAAGAAACCATAACCAACTACAAACACTAGATAAAAACAAAGGACTAATAAAAACGAATCTCACAATAGTTGTGATTTCTGATGATCCACATGTGCCACCATTTGTGTAGTTCATGTTAGTGCAAATTCGGTTTTGTTTTTAACCGAACCATATTGTCATTTTATAGATGCATGTCTAGATCTGAAATATAATTAACTGTATCAATGGTTATCCTTTAGTTGAAGTGTGATTAGAAAGATGCATTCAGAATAATATCTTCATAGCAGATCTTGAAGTTAAGTATAATGTATAATGTTCTTTAAATATTTAATATATTTAATAAGAAACACCTGTATAAAGTTAGCCATAAACAACAATTTGTCTGTGACATGAATTAAATTTGCACTATTATGACACGTTTGTGACATAAATTGTTTTAGATAATTACAATAACTCGGAAAATATTGCATTGTATTGTATAATTTTAGGTAAAAGTTGAGCTATTTTTAAAGGAAAATTGGGTTTTGAGATCTATTTTGATGGCCATCTTTCAACAAGTTCCAATTGGTTTTCTGTGTTATAGTTCTTTCAAAGACCTGACACACACGTCTATTTTCAACATTTTCTCTATGGATGGGTAAATTATTGCATTTCTTTACAGTAGTTGTTTACCCTTATAATTTCTATAATTGATTTTAAACATATTATATTCTAATGTTAAGACTTCTTATACGTTCAGGTATTTCACATCAAATATTTTATGGAAATATTTTTTATCAAGGACAAAAATGTCAGTATTCACCTCAGAAGCTAACAAAACCTTTAAATAGACTTCTTAAGAAGGGATATAGTTACGATACTGTTGTCAGGTCATTAAAGATTGCATATTTTGGCGTTAATATTGATTCACTTATAGGGTCTTTGCATCGGAACTAAACACATTTATATAAAAACTAATTCTTGGCATGACACGGGTTATGTTCTTCTCATATATGTTATGATGGTATGCTCTTAAACCCCTCACGGGGAGGATTGTGCCTGATATTCATATGATGAAGACATAATGTTTCAATCAGTTTAATTGAAGTCTTGAGCTGGCATGTCAGTTAACTGGTAGTAGTCTGATGTTATTTGTGTATTATTGTCATTTTGTTTAGTTTCTTTGGTTACATCTTATGACATCAGATTCGGACTTCTTTGTTATGCGTTTACTTTTCTGCATTGGCTAGAGGTATAGGGGGAGGGTTGAGATTTGACAAACATGTTTAACCCCGCCGCAATTTTGCGCCTGTCCCAAGTCAGGAGCCCTTAGCCTTTGTTAGTCTTGTATTATTTTAACTTTTAGTTTCTTGTGTAAAATTTGGAGTTTAGTATGGCGTTCATTATCACTAAACTAGTATATGTTTGTTTAGGGACCAGCTGAAGGTCGCTTCCGTGTTTGGGAATTTTTATTGCATTGAAGACCTGTTTGTGACCTTCTGCTGTTGTCTGCTCTATGGTCGGGTTGATGTATCTTTGGCACATTCTCAATGTTATACTTATATTTTAACAATTGAAGTAAAATACAAAACATTAAGAAAATACCTTTCATTATACAGCTTCATTATATATATAATTAGTTGATGCGCTAAAACATTTCGCAGGGCTGGCATTTTTGTCTACATCAAAATAAACATTTGCAGTAGGAGTGGCTTTCCTTTTTTTGGGGTTTTCCTTGGGTTCTATAAATATTTTTTTTTCCGCTTTAAACGAATCAAAGCTGTTGGAAGGCAACTTCAAACTTGGAATTAAAGAGTATTTAAGACACAAAACTCTTAAAAAAGATTTTTCAATTGGCTGCTTCAGAATTTGAAACACCATGGGTAATTACATTGTTCGTACTCCAAAATCATGAAAATCAAAATAACGTCACGTCATTGAATGGACGTTTCAATTACACTGTCGTCTACAGAAGTGAAATGCCACCCGGCAGTTGCTTCATTCCAATGGTTGCAAAAACTCAACAAAAGCTTGGATAATTTCAAAATCGCATACAAATATTTAGCTTTGCATATTTTGGGGGTAATTTGAAGTGTAAAAATATATATGGTTATAAGCAAATGCAATAAAATATATATATTTTTTTGACACAGCGACCAAACCGTTGATTGCTATTTTTACAAAAGCAGTTATCATTGCGGCTGTCCAGAAGACACCATTTGGATGGAAGTGATTGGTACGACGGATGCTAATTATCGCCCCTATTTCTACGATAATTTGCCCGAAAGGGAATACCCATACATAATATATGGTCCTGATCAGCAAAAGGCTAAATTGAATGAGAGTATGTTCAATAATATTTTGCAGTTAAGTTAAGGATGTTTATCTTACTAAAGATCGTTCGATTAATTGTAAAATTACTAATATTGAATTTTAGACAAGTAGACTGAGTCTATCTTTTTACCTTTGCTTATGAAAGTACGAACATAGGTTTTTATAGAATAAGAAAAAACAAAAATAGTTCACTGTTCGGATTTCAATAACGATTACCACAAACAAGTGTACATGTGTTAGCTTTAAAATGTAACGGATGAATGAACAAAACTTAGAGAAAGCTAAAGGTATCGTGTTCAACAGATTGCCATAATTAAAACGACATGCACTGGAAAACTGAATATGTGTCAGACTTTCATATAAAAGTGTGTACTCAGACAATCGTTAATATTCTATACCTTAGTGTATGTATTTTAATAAGATAATCCGTAAATAGCTGTCTCAACGCAGCAACTTCATTACCGATTATAATATGAAAAACCATCAACTGATGCTATAAAATGAATCTTGTTATCCAGGGTAGAACTGGGAGACAGACAAATTTTAATAAAGAAGTAACTGAGACGAAAAGGCCATTGAAAGTCTTGATTATTTCCATTGAATTTCATCAATCATAAAATACTTAAACATTTAGGGTGAATAATTTAATTATAGGACAGAGTCATGAAAATTAGGACGAGGACATGAGATTTATATAAACTAGAATTCAATTATATTGAGGAGCATGACGATACATTGACATATTTCTTCTTTTCATTTCAGGAACATTTGCAGTAGCTGATAAGATGATGATATCAATATCGACATTTGTATAACATAAAAGGGAAATAACAATGACTAAATGCTGATATCAATATAGAAAAATTGTATAAATAAAAAAAGTAATATCATAGAGATTGTCTTCTTAAATTTATACACTTCAGTCACATGCGACTGGCAATTAGGTAAGCAGCTTATCCCACTTTTTTCTACAGAAGAAAATGCATATACCAAGCAAGCTATATATATCAGTTATTATCCATTCGATTGATGTGTTTGAGCTTTTGAGTTTTCCAATTATTTAATGACTTTCCGTTTAGAATTATCCTCAAAGTTCAGTATCCTAATTATTTTACTTTTCACAAGACTTTTTACTTTGTTTTTTGAAACGTAAAATATAAAAAAGCTAACTGTTTTGAGTTTTAGATATGTGTCCAAAGAAAGGAGACAATTTGAAATCAAATTACTTTAATATAATCTTTCTTATTTTTAAAGATCATACTGCACAAGAAGTATATGTGTCTTATTAAATATAAAATGGTTATCTCTAGAATGCGTTACTTAAAAACATTTCCTTAACAGATAACATTTGATTTAAAGGATATTTAACCAAGGCTTTTAATGGTATAGCTAACGTTTCGTTTATTCAACAACATATATTTTAAAACACTGCAAGTTACTTACATGATGTGTATTTGGGTTTTATCTCGTTAGTCATGTTAATGTTCGAATCTTTATGACCTATAATTCACATTCAAAAGCAACAAAAACACACACAACCGAAAACATGCAAAAATACATAAGAAGATGTTATATGAGTGCCAATGAGACAACTCTCCATCCAAGTTAAAAGTGAAGCACTATATATCAAAGTACGATCTTCCACACGGAGCCTTTACTTACAAAGTATAGCAAGCTATACAGAGTCCTTAAATGACTATTGTAAAACTATTTATACATGAAAACCAACAGTCTAATCTATATATAAGAAAACGAGAAACAAGAACAATTATGATCCACATCAACAAACGACAACCACTGAACATCAGGTTCCTGATTTCGGACAGGTGCAAACAATCGTAGCGGGTTAAAACGTGTTTAAAGGTATCAACCTTCACCCTTACCTGAAACAATAGTGTGACATCACAAGATTGAAAGTCAACTTCGATAGTTGTCCTATTTACAATCATGTCTCATATTCTTTTTTTTATTATAAAACAGTGCATCACAATATATGACACACACATAACGACACAACTCAATGCAGTTATCACATGTATAGGTTCTAAGAATGGTAACTCTGATGGTAATACAATCATCTATCTGTAATATTTATGTAAACATCTTTTTCTATAAAAGTTGATAATTTTTAAAAACTTTTTGCACTGTTAAGATCATTTCCTGACCTTTATAAAAGTAGAATGCGCTTTGCCGTAACTATTTTTTTCCTATATAGATATATATGTATGAGTGCCAATGAGATAACTCTCTATCCAAATAACAATTTATAAAGGTAAACCATTAAAGGTCAACTGTATTTGATATATACGAATAATCAACTAAAAATAGAAAGTCCCTGCGAAAATAACAGAAAATTAAAAAAAATCCTATGAATTTCTATATCTGCCGTTGATCTGAAAAGAATTTTATTCTAAAATAAGATAAAAACATTTAAGTTCCAGTAGATAATTAAAGAAAATAATCAGTTTCCAATTTTTATACACGTGGTTTTTCTAAACCAAAGAGTTTGTTTTTTGAAAGATGCCAAGAAGCGATTCTTTCAAATAGAAACCAGATCTACTTTCTTTCTTTAATGAAAAACTTGTACAAAATCTGAAAATTACGCAAATTATTCAAAACCTGACGTTTGATAACAAGCTCAGTGGTGTCTAATTTTTAATCTTCTTTCTTTTTGTTTCTGTTAAGTAAAACATTATATAAACTACATTTGGAAAATTTGGAAAATGTATTCGAATAATCTATCGATATTGATTTAGAGCCCTCAATAACGTAAAGTGTATACACAAATCAAAATTATGAAACTTGTTCAACGATAGCTTATGTTATCCGAGTTGCAATCATACCCGAATAATTATTGTGACCAAATTTGGTTAAATCTGTCTCAGTTTTTTCAATGTGTCTAAAAATTTAAGGGCAGATAGAACTTGACTTGATAAACAATTTTACTCAGATCTGTCAGATTTGTTCTATTTTTAGGCTAAGGGGGCCATCGTGGTTAGTTGCCGGACAAATGTTTTAAACTAAATACCCCAATGATGATTGTAGCCACGTTTGGTTAAATTGGCTCAGTAGTTTCAGATGAGACGATTTTTGTAAAAGTCAACGAACGACGGACGACGGACGCCAAGTGATTAGAAAAGCTCACTTGACTTGACCAACTGGGCCAGTGAGCTAATAAAACTAAACTCTATATCAGACTTGACAATTTTAACTATTATTGCCAAAAAGTCCTCAATTCCGGTCACAGTGTGTATATTTGAATTCTTTACAAATTCAATGAATCGTACAGAAATTTTAGCGTTTGATTTTATTCAACTTCATATAGCTAATTGTAAAACCTTAAACGTATTTGGCATTGCTAGTAACAATGACACAACATATATAATGATATGTCTTTATCAAATATATCGAATGAAAATATTAGTAAATCATATCCGTTTAAAACTTTAAATTTACTCAAGAAAATATAGTTCCTTTTACACACTGGATTAATAGTTTTTTATCAATTCATATCGAGCTATGAAAAAAAACATGTTCTTGTGTGTGTTGTTCCCAACAGGGACATGACAGAAGGTTAAAATGAGTTATATATTTTGTCAAAATATTCACAATCATACGAATTATCGAAACACAGATATGTAGTCAACCTTACACAAGATTTAAACAGGTTAAATAACAACAATACCGAACTCCGAGGAAAATTGTGAACAGAAATTTCCTAAGCAAATGACAAAATAAAAGTTCAAACACATCAAACGAATGGATAACAACTTTCAATGTCCTGACATGTACGAGTATTTTCCTATGTAGAAAATTGTAGATTAAACCTGGTGTCATAGCTTATAACTACGAAAGCCCGTCTCGTGTGAGTTTGCTGTAAATATAAATAAAAACCTTTCAAATCTATAATGTAAAACATTTGCACCCTACAATATATTATCATAATAATGTAAGCATCTATTGAAATTTCAAAAAAGATATTTAATCAACAGTCCATTAAATCGAGGGAATCGTTGGTGAAAAAAATTGAAAACAACACGTTTAATAATTTATTGCGTCCAAAGCGCTTTTCTGGATATACCTTCATCGGGAACGCTAAAAGCCCAATATTTGAAATCCGAAGATATACAAGTACCGCAACCATTAAAGAGCTTTATTTCGAAAATACCTAAAATAAATAGCCAAATCCATCTAAAGCCAACTTTGCCTTACGGAGTTGAAACCTAAGTTTCATAATAATTTCAAAATTTATAAACGGACAATTTTATTTAAGTTTGTTAAATCATGTCATTACTGAGCTGATAATACCCCAAGGACTGATAGTCCACCAGCAGAGGTATCGACCCAGTGGTGGAAAAAAATTAAATCGCTTTTACAAAAATTGTATAGGCATTCAGGGTTACAAAACTAAATCTGTAGATATTATATACGCTTAACAAAAAATAGTCCATCCTTAACGAAAACAAATAGTAGCGTGACAAGAAAGTAATAATATTTCGTTTTTATAATTTGTGTATATAAACATCCTGTTACCGATGACCTGTTGTACAAAAGACCAAACTATTAAAGACTGTTATGTTATATATATACATACAATATCCGTGTACGTACAATGGCTATTGTGTTGAATTTCACATGTCCTTTTCGTTGTATTATAATTAACAAATTAATATGTTATTAGTTAGCAACTTGTAAAATATGCCTTAAAAATATGTTCTTTGAAATTAACATCCATTGAATTGTCATGATTAGTTGGGAATAACCATTTTTTGGCTCTCGTTTACTATATAAATACAACATCACAACATTATACTGGCCATTTGATTTCGGACATTAACAATATCGTGTAAGTTGAACAAGGTAACGTAAGCGAACGGACAATTGACTTAAGTTGAACAAACGTAAAATATACCAAATATCTGATTTTAACAGCTTTTTTATGAAATAAAAACAGTAGATATAAATACAAACCACGATTTAATATACATTAGCGTGTATTTTTTAATATGCATTTTGGTCTTTCAAAATGACGCCAAAGAATTTCTTAGTAAAAGAAATACAGATATCGTAATGGCAAAACCAGACCATACAATAAAAAATAAAATCACAAAAATACTTAACTTCTAGGTAATTCAAAACGGAAAGTCCATAATCAAATGGCAAAATTAAAAGCTTAAATACATCAAACGAATAGACAACAACTATCATATTCCTGATTTGGCACAGTCAACTTATCATGTAGAAAATGGTATACCCAACTTAGCCATACTACTATATCTTATCTAATGGGTACACGAAAATATAATTTAAGTGTAGAACTTTATAGGAAAAGACTTGTCTCTTGAAATTGACACACACACAACTAATAAAAAGACGAAAGACAAGTGTGCCAATGATTTATAAATATCACTTTGAGATTGGAAACATACTTTCAATATATAGATGACATAGACAATACAATCACGACTTTACATTCACATTTTCGGAATCAAGTGTAAAAATTAAAGATCTTTGATTATTAAACGATAAAAATGTATTCACCCGCACATTCACAGCAATCACAACACAATGCCAAAAATCGTGATGTCAATATTATAGACTGTAGCAACCTTCATATTTTGAAATGATAAATAATTTGATCCACAGAATTTGTTACAAACGTTTAATTCTTTTTTAAAAATATCATTTATTTTAAGTAGATGATACTGAACTTACAGAAATAATCCTACATCAAATAATGGGAATAACAGAAGTTTCTCAATGCAGTAGACGGAGATTGATAGTAGCTGTATTTGTTATACTGATTTTAACAATTGTCTTCATTAGTCTTATCCTTTATTTTCAACTTAAAGGTAAATTATATGATAAAACCAAAAAGTTAAGGCAACAATAAAACACTTCACAGCATGCTTTTATACTTTCAAATTGAGGCAACTCTTCGGCAGGTAATATGATTTCGCATTTAATTATTTAACCAATTTTAAAAGAAATGAAAAAGTGGTGAAAGACTCCTTCAACTCCGAAATGAGAATAACTATAATAATATGAAGTAACATCATTCATATATGCATTCTTATTTCAGTAAAGTCTCATTACTACATACGATTTTGTTTTGCGAACTGGTGATTGATTATTATTTGTAAGGACCAATAAATTCAATTTCTTGAATAGTATTTCAATTATATTTTTGTCTTTCAATTCCATCTAGCGTTCAATGATGATAGTTGGTAGTTAGAAGAGCTCTATAACAACGTCAGATCAAACTCTGTAGGCCTGTGAAAATATCTTCCTTTTAAAAAGATCCATGATAGAACGTTTATGAATGTGGTATCTAGCTTTTAAGTATCTCAAGGCAGATCTGCATCAACGTTAATGCATATGGCTGCTCAGTCAGAAAAACAGAAAAACGTAAAACACTTTTACAGGATTGTTATATCGCTTTGATATCGTTTTAATGTAAAATTTATTCCACAATTTATGAAATATTTTCCATTGTTTTCGGAAACATCGTGTTCTTTCTCATGATATAATTTATATAATGATCCGTTTCAGAAACACCATGTGAGCATGAGCCGTGTCATAATGACGGAACGTGCATTGAAGTTGGCGAATCATTTAATTGTGAATGTCCCATTGGTTACAATGGTATCAAGTGTAAAGGTAAAATGATTATCAGATATAGTAAATGATTATATTTGTTCTAATCAGTTTAAGTTAACGTTTTAGAATAAGATAATGTAGAGAACCTTTAATCCAGTGCTCTTTGCACTTATTATTTTGACCTCAAATGCACCAAACATTAGAATTCATTAATAGAAAAAATCTCAACTCTAACGTTCACTTTATGTGTTATGTTATCGTAGAGAATTGTTAATCATTATAAACATATGTATTCTCTTTAGAAACTCCTTGTTCTAACCAACCTTGTCTAAACAACGGATCTAGTGAAATAAATGGAGCATCTAATGTTTGCTTTTGTCGAGATGGATACAATGGAACAATGTGTGAAGGTTATTTTGATTTTTTGTTTTTAAATCTGAATTAATAACAGTGTACTCCGATATATGTACAACTATTTTTAAAAGAACAAGGCAAAGGCCAATTAAAGGTTTAAACATACCGCAGAGTGATGACATTATTCACTTGATTTCAATCCTGTACGAATGCAAGTATATATATACTTTTTTGCGAAAAATCAATTAGATATGTTCTATAAATTATATCTCTTTGATACTTTATATACAACTCGTCTCAAAATCAACCCAATCATATTATATCTATAAATTTGATTTTGCACATTTCTTGTTCTTCCCTCATCGGGATTCAAAACCATGCTAATGAGATATCGTGACACCAAATCGCCTACACTGTAACCTGGGTTCTAGACCACACGACCACCTGGGTTGCCGGTTGTTTCCTTTCCACGTCAGTTTTAATCTAGCGTCGTACAACAGTACACGCTATATAAGGCATGAAAATGTTATTTTTACAGATCAGCTAAATTATTTATAGTAAAGGATCCTACAAATTAATGTAAGATACATTCATAGAAATAATTATATCTATTAGTACGTCTGGACCATTGAAAACTCTGCAGTCGTCCCGCTAGACCACACGACCACCTGGGCTCTACAAAAATAAAGCTTTCAGTGGCCGTGTGTTTTCTTTCCTCATCAGTTTTAATCTAGCGGCGTACTGCAGTACATAATATATAAGGCATGGAGATGTTATTGTTACAGATCAGCTCAATTATCTATAGTAAAGGATCCTACAAATTAATGTAAGATACAGTCACAGAAAATAATTATATTTATAAGTACGTCTTTAAACCATGCTACTAAGATATCGTGACACCAAATCGCCTACATTGTAACCTGAGTTCTAGACCACACGACCACCTGGGTTTCCGGTTGTTTCCTTTCCACGTCAGTTTTAATCTAGCGTCGTACAACAGTACACGCTATATAAGGCATGAAAATGTTATTTTTACAGATCAGCTAAATTATTCATAGTAAAGGATCCTACAAATTAATGTAAGATACATTCATAGAAATAATTATATCTATTAGTACGTCTGGACCATTGACAACTCTGCAGTCGTCCCGCTAGACCACACGACCACCTGGGCTCTACAAAAATAAAGCTTTCAGTGGCCGTGTGTTTCCTTTCCTCGTCAGTTTTAATCTAGCGGCGTACTGCAGTACATAATATATAAGGCATGGAGATGTTATTGTTACAGATCAGCTCAATTATCTATAGTAAAGGATCCTACAAATTAATGTAAGATACAGTCACAGAAAATAATTATATTTATAAGTATGTCTGAGTCAGTGACAACTCTACAACAGATTGATCCATTGGATCGCCATCAATGATATATCCACACAAGCTGACCTCAAAAACCTTACCATTACTATAATAGACCACAACGAGGGTTGGTCGAAGGTCGACAGAGTCGCCCGAGAAAGATTTCGGATAAGAAAGTTATGGACAGTTTCCCCAGAACGCATAAATGAAAAAACATAGAACGAGTCCCTCATTTTCCTGTCATCACTTGTTTCCAATAACTCCGGCTTTAGTACTAGCTTAACAGTTCGAAATTATTTTTAAAATTACCAGTTTAAATAACAGGGCTCCATTCATTATGGATGGATGTATAAGTACGTAGCCACGTTCAATTATTTTATCACATTAGATAAAACTTAGTTTTCTAATCATTATTAGACTGCTATTCGTTTGGGAGGCTTAAATATCATGAATATGTAGTTCTGTTGCAATTAACCTACTGTTGTCAAATTTGAAATATTATACAAACTTGGATCGGTTAGGACATTTTTTATTTTTTTGTTTGAGGACTGACCTCAATGCAGTTATAACATCTCAACTTTCACAACCTTTGGAAATTTAGAGCTGTGCCAGTTCACATCGAAAATAACTATTTTCATTTGGCATATCTTTGTAATCTTTGCGCCGTGTTTGGAAATTTTAAAATTATATTAGCGTCTGTGGTGTTCGCGTAAAATGTATAAATTCAATGAAAATTAATGTCAATTGATAAAAACTATATACCGGTATGTTTGTTTAATTGATATAGATCATTTTAATTGTTGACTTTTTCAGATATGAATTTTAAGAAATCTGTAGCGTAGTTCAGCAGAAAATCAATCTTAATACAATAGGAAAACATACCATATCTTTAATGAAAAGTCGATATAATTTTTAATTTAATAAAATAACAAATTTTTTGTTTAAACATGATAGCTATATCAATATCAAGTTTATTTTACAGATTCTGCTTGTTCTACTGAATTCGAACCCTGCCTTAATAACGGAACATGCACAGTACGCGAATTAAAAACGAAAAGGCCCTAATTAAATAGAAAAATCCAAAGCTCAAATACATACAACGAATGAATAACAACTATGATATTCTTGACTGGGTATCGACATTATATTAACGATAAAAATGAAAATAATAACTATCCATTAAGAAATGTCTGTTAACAGAATGACCGTCATATATAGACATAAGAAGATGTGATTTGAGTGCCAATGAGATAACTCTCCATCCAGGTCACCATTTGTAAAGTTCAACCATTACATGTCAAAGTACGGTCTTTGGCACATTCCCCATTTACATTCTCAATTTTATTCAACACGAAGCCTTGACTCGACCGAAAAGCAAGCTATAAAGGGCCCCAAAAATGACTAATAAAAACCTTAAAAACCTTAAACAAAATGATGCCAGAAAGAACAATGTACATAGGTACATGAAAATAATTTTGTTGTTTGAATCGGTGAATGCCGGCGGTTTTCGATGAGAACGTATGTTTAATTTTTGCAGAGGGAATCCATCAGCATCATCCAAATTAGTCTTCTAAATTGCTTTCTCTAATACATTTTATCATCCATAGATTATATACTTTCAATTTCGGTCATTATTTTCTTGTTGAGGAAAACACCTGTGCAGATATTTTCAGGTTTGTTTGAGACATGTGCTCTTACTTTATGGGATCCATTAGTAGTTTCCATTGGAAACTATCAGACCTATCATTTGAAGTCTGAGAGTTCTTGCTGTTCTCCTGATGGATCGGTAGTTTCTTTCCTAGATCTTTTTCAGTAGGATTTTCGGCTTTCTTCTACCATTGGTACAGCAGGGCATTTGGTAGTGTCGGTTTTGATAGATTTTGTCCTAACCAATTCCTCGTTATTACCTTAGACGTGTTTGGCCAAGGCATTTGTTGGGCATCCGGGGTGACCCTTTTCCATATAAAACACACAGATGTCTATGTATTTGATACATAGAAAAAATACACGTTTTATACTATGAGGACTGAGCGAATCAGGTGAGTTGTGAGTTAGTATGTTTTATTTTATTAAATTGTATTACGTTTAGGGCAGGCTAACTTTCTGGTAATAAGACCCGTCACGGCCTTGCTGGGGAATTGGGAAGGCAAATGCTCACATTAATCTGTTCCGATACAGGCTCCAAATGACCTCATTTATACGCCATAACTCATGGTGGTGATCCTTATAAAGGATGCTCATACGGAGACAAGAAGAAGTTGTAAGGCATACCGTATAACTGGAGAACGGAAATATATTTTATAAAATAAATAATTTTGTTGTTCATAGTATGGGAACAGTAGTGAAAATGTATAGTCATACCAAAGATCGATCAAAGCTGGTCTTTATTAAAGATAAAGAGACGAGATATGGTCCTAAATAGTATCAACAGATAAAATTAACAAGAAAGTACGATTTGTAGAACTTGGTCACTTGGTTGTAACAGTGGTATAGTACATAAATGTGAAATTGCCCATTATATGTTATTGCCTATTTTGCACAACGAAAGACCAAATATATATATTTGTGATGGTAAATTTTGACATAACACAAAACTTATGAAAACGTCTGATGGCAGTTATAAGATAGATGGAGTGTGTAAATGTTCGACATTAGATATTTCTGAAAATCTCAAATAAAACTTCTAACTCAATTTTCTTTCAAATTTCAATATATAAAACTGTGGGTCTCGGACTTTCGTTCGTTAAAATACATTGAGATTAACAAAAAATAGTTATTTTACACGGGTTATCTAATGAAAATTTAATTGGCCTACTTGTAGAAACATTAAACGAATTAGTTTTTGTAATTGATTGAGAAAATTGCTTTTCATATATACTTCCGAAATACCAAATAAAATTGAGGGACACTGGCCTTCAATCAAGAAAACACTAAATGTCGTATAACATTCGCTATAATTATCAGCCCTTGATTTTAAAAGAATTGTTTACGGAAAATTGTGAATACACTTAATTTATAGAGAGCTTATCTAATCTTTAAATACTGAATGCTAGATTTTTCTGTTGTATATTTAATAGTAGGAAAAATAGAAGAAGAATCATGATTTAGTATTTTCGAGTTCAAGGGTCCACAATATTCTTTTCATACCTTCTACTTTCATTATGTTCATTACCATAAGACTGATTTTTATTTAGAATTAGAATTTAAACCAATATTCGTAGCATGCAGTGGGAATGGACAGTCAGTACTGGACACATGGAGAACGCCGTCTAAGGGAAGAGAATTTGTAAACATCAATGAATCATGTACATCTGGACATCTGAGGAGTTCGATTATTGACAACTGGAACGGGTCGAGTATTGACCAGGTAAACTTAAATTTAATAAAGTGGATCACATACAAAAGTAATATGCCTACAATAATATAAAGACTGAAACAGAATAAAGTTAAAATAGAAGTATTTTTACAATATAGAATGTAGAACTAAAGATGACAAATTGAATTGTGCTCACCATAGCTGAAACATAGACGTCGTTATCCTTAAAACAGCTTATTTCATTCCAATCAACCAATTACTAATGGTGTCCGTAAAATGTTAGAAATGGACGACCTCATTTTTTTGGTTTTGTATCTTCCTTGTAACCAGTAAATATCTATCAGGGATGGGGCATACAAGCTCTAAAATATCGTATTGATCAACCAGAAATATAAACTGCATGAACAGGTGCTGTTGTAATCTTTCGAAATGGTGATTTAACAACGAAGGAGCTGCAGTTATCTCTGTTGTCGTAAAATTGTGTTTAAAACTGATATAAACTGTCAATTATGAACCCAATCAAATGTTCCCTTTCCATTCTTAGAGTTTGATCGGATATATGCATCCCATAGAATCAGCAAACCTTGAATTATTTAGTTAATTTTTATTTATTTTACCATGAATTACTTTAAATAATAACAATTACTCTTAACATATAGTACGGTATAATATAATTTTAGGTAAAAGTTGAACTATTTACAAATGGAAAATTGGATTTAGGTATTTATTTTGATGGCAACATATCAACAAGTTCCAATTGGTTTAGTAAAGGACGGATTCTTTCAAGTACTTTCAACGACTTGACGCAATCGTCTACTGTCAACTTTTTCTCTTTGAACGGGTAAATTATCTAAAAAAAACAACCAAATAAATATTTAAATAATGTCAGTAAACTGTCAAAAACAGATTATTAAAATATACAACTAGTCTACTGATTTATAGTAAAGAAAATATTTCATTAAAGCTTTTAAATAATCTGGCTTATCATTTGCTACGATAGCATGTTTTCGTACAAACAAAATAAAACTGTCGGATCTCATTATCAAATTAAAAAATCGGTACGCGAAATATGTCAAAAACTGACTATGATTGGAGGTAGAAAAACCTCAGTGTGACACAGTTTGAAATTCATCATTTTTTTATAGTACCGTAATTGAACGTTTCCAAAGAGTCCCTCCTGGGAAAATTGACAGCTTCGTCGACCCTCGATAGTTGTAAATACGCAACAAAAGCATGAATGATTACAAAATAACGTAAACATATGTATACAGTAAAATGTATATTGATCTATAGATATTTGGGTTAAAAAACTTTTTTTTTTTACACAGTGACCAAACCGTTGATCGCCATTTCTACATCAGCAATATTTATAGCGGCTGTCCAGGTGATTTATTTTGGATGGTAGTAATAGATACTGCAGATGCTAATTATCGCCCCTGTGACTATGATAAATTACCTGGAAAAGAATACCCTTACATATTATATGCTCCTAATCAGCATAAGACTACATTGAACGATGGTGTGTTGAATAATGTATTTGTTAAATAATGTATTTGTTAAAAAATTTATTTGTTAAAAAAATGTATTTGTTAAAAAAATGTATTTGTGAAATAATGTATTTGATAAAGAAAAGAATTTCATAATGCTAATTATCTAATATCGCATGTTTTGATAGTTTATCTTTTTACGTCTAAATATATATATATATATATATATAAAAAGAAGATGAAGTATGATGGTAAATGACACAACTATCACACGGAAACACTACATAACTTGGATACAAACAAAAAAAATATAGGTTACTGTACGGATTTCAATAGAGAGCTGAACATATTTAATTGTAAGCTGGAGAGGTCAACACATATAAAGACAATACAGAAAAAGATAAATACATTATATAAAATAAAGTATGACAGACAGCCACAACCAGCAATTACTGGAAAACGAAATATTTGGTGGACATCTATGTTGTAATGAGTGCTCTTACCATTAGTGACGTCCGTTATGATTTATGATTTTGACTGTCCCTTTGGTATCTTTCGTCCCTCTTTTATGTGTGTGTTCTGTATCTGTATATATTCTGCCAATATATGCACACCTTCAGTATGAAGGCAATAATGTTATAAGTTACGATATCCAATGAATGATAACCTCACATATCTGTTTCAGCCTAACAAATTCATTATTAATTATAATCTGTAATATCTAACTAAAAATTAAAACAGGGAATTTGTCTATAAAGACAGCACTCGACCAAAAAGCAGAAAAAAGGCCAACAATAGGTCTACAACGCAGCGTGAAAATTTTGCACAAGAATAAGGCTACAGCTGGCCCCTAAACAATAATGTATTGATGCAGTTAACTGATTCATTTTATCCAGTAGATTTGGGAGATAGAAACATAATTCTTTTAAGTTGATTACAAAGATAAAAGAGCAAACAATTTCAATAAAAATGAGTAGTATTGCTTATTTCAATTGAAAATTATCAATTTACTAATATAAAGAATTATTAAATATTTTCATAACGGAAAAGATTTAATGAAATCAGAGCGATAGAAGTTATATTAACAGGACATTACATTATATTATATTTTAGTTTATGATTTAGAATTGATGTCTTTTCATTTCAGGCACGTATGCAGTGGCTGAAAAGATGGTGATATCAATACTGACATTTATATAACAATAAGAGTTTAAATTCATAAATAATTCACAAGACTTGGTACTTTGTATTTAAAATATTAGAAATGAAAAGCAGATTTATTTGTTATGTGTTGACTTTTTTCCAGCAGCAAATGTCATTTCAATTTAAAGTATTAAACGTGCACTCCAGTTTTTGATATTGTATAAGAGATTTTTTTTCTATGTTTATACCGTAACCATTGTATAAGGAAAAGGTAAATTAACAAAAATACTTGTTTCAAAACGGAAAGTCTGTTATCAAATGACAAAATCTAAAGCTCAGACGAATTGATAATAACTGCCATATTCTTGATTTGGTAAAGGAATGTGATTCCGGAGAAAATAAACTATGATTTAAAGGAACATATTTAAACTAATATAAAAAGTGCAAATATCTAATATCCATCTGCATACAACTAATACCGCATGACCATTACATGTTTCTTGCTGGTTTTTCTGATTTTGTGTTACAATCTTTTGACTTTTAGTTCGTATCTGTTTGCAATTACAAGCCACATCACATAACAAAACAATGATTGCACAGAGAATCTAAAGCCCGCCAAATCCACACTGCATTCCGGAAATTTCAATAATTTTGGTAAATTTTTAGGGCGAATGCTAATGAAATAGTTTAGATTGAATGAGTGGTTTTTTTTCAATGCTTCAATGTTAATTGATACGCTAAAACTAGAAAGTAACGATGTGCTGACGTGTCGTCTACATACAAATCAGTAGTAGCATACACATCAAATCTGCTAAAGGCAATTCCAAACTTGGAAAAGAAGAACATTAAAAAGCCCTTAAAACTTTTGTCGATTGAGGCTAGGGTGGCAATGTCCAAAAGATGGAAAACCTACATGTAACGTTTCGAATACATCAATATTTGCTAAAAGTAACTGTAAATGAATGTTTCAATGATAGTAGCATCAGGAGTGAAATACAACTTGTGCACTTGCTTCGATCCAGCGGTGGTAAAACTCTACAAGGGCTAAATTAGGTACATAAACAAAAACAAATATATAGCTATTTATATTTGGGGAATTTTAAGAGCAAAATATATATGTCTATCTTTAAGAATTTGGTATACATTTTTTAATTATTTGTTTTAACACAGCGACCAAACTGTTGATCGTCATTTCTACATCAGCAGTTATCATGGCGGCTGTGCAGAAGACACCATTTGGATAGTAGTAATTGATACGACGGATGCTAATTATCGCGCCTGTTTCTATTATAACTTGACCGAAAGGGAATATCCATACATCTTATGTGGTCCTGATCAGCATAAACTGACATTGAATGATAGTGGTTTAAATTATATATTGTTGAAAAGTGCCTGATGTTTTCTTACTTCAAATTGTTTGATTCATTGCGAAATATCTAACCTTTTTTTTACAAATTAGACGGAGTTTATCTTTATTCCTTTTATATATAAAGGCGAGTACTATGCCCGTCGCTTGATCTTCTAATGCTTTGCTTTTGTACTTCATCAAGGCAAATTACAAAAAACTGTTTCGACAAGTCAAATTCATCTTCGATTAAAATGTGGTAATCAATTGATTGATTCACTCTATTCATGTTATCCAGGGTAGAACTGGGAGATAGTAAAATCTTAATGATATACAGGGTAGAATTGGGGCAGAGTAAAATCTTCATGTTATCCAGGGTAGAATTGGGACAGAGTAAAATCTTCATGTTATCCACGGTAGAATTGGGACAGAGTAAAATCTTCATGTTATCCAGGGTAGAATTGGGCGACAGTAAAATCTTCATGTTATCCAGAGTAGAATAAAGAGATAGAAAACTATTCATGTTATCCAGGGTAGAATTTTGGAGAGAATAACATCTTCATGTTATCCAGGGTAGAATATTGGAAAAAGTAACATCTTCATGTTATCCATGATAGAATTAGGAGAGAGCAAAATCTTCATCCTATCCATGGTTCATGTTATCAAGGGTAGAATTGTGAGGGTGTTTAATCTTCACATTAAACATTGAGAGAGAAAAAAATCTTCATGTTATGCAGGGTAAGATTGGGAGACTGTAAAATCTTCATGTTATCCAGGGTAGAATTGGAATGGAGTAAAATATTCATGTTATCCAGGGTAGAATTGGGAGAGTGTAAAATCTTCATGTTATCCAGTGTAGGATTGGGAGACAAAGAAGTCTGCATTTTATCCAGGGTAGAATTGGGAGGGAGAACAATCTTCATGTTATCCAGGGTAGAATAGGGAGAGAGCAAAATCTTCATGTTATCTAGAATAGAATTTAGAGATAGTAAAATCTTCATGTTATCAAGTGTAAAATTTGGAGGTAGTAAAATCTTGATATTATTTAGGGTAGAATTGGGAGGCAGTAAATATTTATGTTATCAAGGGTAGAATTGGGAGATAGTAAAATGTTTATGTTATCCAGAGTAGAATTGGAAGGGAGTAAAATCTTTATGTTATCCAGGGTATAATTTGGAGAGTGTAAAATGTTCATGTTATCCATGGTAGAATTGGGAGAGAGTAAAATGTTCATATTATCCAGAGTATAATTGGGAGATAGTAAAATCTTCATGTTATCCAGGGTAGAACTTGGAGGGAGTACAATCCTTATATTATCCAGGGTAGAATTGGGAGGGAGTAAAATCTTCATGTTATCTACGGTATAATTGGGATTGGTAAAATCTTTATGTTATCCATGGTAGAATTGGGAGGGAATAAAATCTTTATGTTATCCAGGATAGAACTGAGAGGAAGTAATTTTTTTACTTTATCCAGGGTCTTATTGGGAGAGACCAAAATATTCATGTTCTCCAGAGTAGCTTTGGGAGATAGTACAATCTTCATATTATCCAGGGTAGAATTTGGAGGGAGTAAAATCTTTATGTTATCTAGGGTAGAATTTGGAGATAGTAAAATCTTTATGTTATCCAGGGTAGAATTGGGAGGGAGTTAAATCTACATGTTATCCAGGATAGAATTGGGAGAGAGTAAAATATTCATGTCAGCCAGGGTAGATTTGGGAGAGAGTAAAATCTTTATGTTATGCAGGATAGAATTGGGAGGGAGTAAAATTTTCAATTTATCCAGGGTAAATTTGGAAGAGAGTACAATCTTCATATTATCCAGGGTAGAATTGGGAGGGAGTAAAATCTTTATGTTATCTAGGGTAGAATTTGGAGATAGTAAAATCTTTATGTTATCCAGGGTAGAATTGGGAGGGATTACAATTTTTATGTTATCCATGGTAGAATTGGGAGAGAGTAAAATATTCATGTTAGCCAGGGTAGATTTGGGAGAGAGTAAAATCTTTATGTTATGCAGGATAGAATTGGGAGGGAGTAAAATTTTCAATTTATCCAGGGTAAATTTGGAAGAGAGTACAATCTTCATATTATCCAGGGTAGAATTGGGAGGGAGTAAAATCTTTATGCTATCTAGGGTAGAATTTGGATTAGTAAAATCTTTATGTTATCCAGGGTAGATTTGGGAAGAAGCAAAATATTCATGTTATCCAGGATAGAATTGGGAGGGAGTACAATATTCATGTTATCCAGGGTAAAATTTGGGAGGGAGTACAATTTTCATGTTATCCAGGGTAGAATTGGGAGAGAGTAAAATCTTCATGTTATCCAGGGTAGATTTGGGAGAGAGTAAAATCTTCATGTTATTTAGGATAGAATTGGGAGATAGTAAAATATTAGTTAAGAAAATACGAGACGCTAGAAAATCAGCAGATATGATTACCGGTATTTCACTTGAACTAAATCAATCCAAAAAAAAAGTTAATTCTATGATATGGAAAACAGTTACATCAATGAAAACAAAAACATTAGTTATATATATGAACTGAAATAAGATTGTATTGAGGATCACATTCATAACCTGACAAATTTGTGTGCTTATTTCAGGAACCTATGCAGTAGCTGACAAGATGGTGATATCTATTTCCACATTGATATAACATGTCGGAAATAACAATAACGAGATGGTGATCTCGATATTGACATGTAGATATCATACTGGGAAAAACAAATAACAAAAATATGATATCAATATCGACATGTATATACATGTATCATCCTGAGAACTACAAATAACGAAATATCGACATTTATAATTTAAATAAATAAAAAATATCAACATTATCGAGATTGTCTGTTTAATTTATACCAAAAAACACATGCGACTGTCAGGACGTTGTCAGTTAATTTGTGGGTCGAGTTTTGATAAGTTATATTGATATTTAACAAAGTGCTTCTCATATATAACTATTGTATCTCGATTATGTAAATTAAAAAAAAAGTATGTATACAATGTTACTTTTACTTTTGATCTATGAGTTTGATTGTACCTCTGGTATCTTTTGTCCCATTTTCATACAAGTGAGTGGTTTAGCTAGGAATAAAACCAGGTTCAATTCACCGTGTTTTACATATGAAAATACCTATATCATGTTTGGTATATTTCACTTGTTATTAATGTGTTTGATATGTTTGAGCTTTTGAATTTTTGCATTGTAACTTTGTTTTTGAAAATTGAAATATAAAATACTAATTATTTTGCGTTTTAAATCTGTGTCCCAGAAATAAAGGAAATATCATATCTTAAACTATAACATACGCTTTATAATTTTCAAAGATCATACTGAATAAGAAGTATATATAGATAAGTTTTTACAAAACTTTTAGTGGTATAGCTGACGTTTCGTTTAACCAACCGCATATCTTTTAAAAACTATAAGTTGCAAACTTGATGAATATTTGGGTTTTATTTCGTAAGTCATGTTAGTGTTCAAATCTCCCAGAAATGATTATTGTAAAACCATTCAAACAAGAAAATCACGTCCAACGGTCTAATCTATATAAAAAACGATAAAGAAAAACACTAATGAACAACATCAACAAACGAACAAACGACTGACAGGATTTTGACTTAAGACAGGTGTTAACAATTACAGCGGGTGTAAACGTTTTTAATAGGTACCAATATTCACACTTACCTAAAAAAATAGTGCAACATCACATCCACTCTCGATAGTTGTTCTATCAACAAACCAAGTCTCATAATCTTATTGTTATCATAAAAAAGTGAATCGCGATATATAAGTATTTACCAAAGATACAATGATTACAACTTAATACGCCAGACGCGCGTTTCGTCTACATAAGACTCATAAGGGACGCTCAGATCAAAATAGTTATAAAGCCAAACAAGTCCAAAGTTAAAGTGCATTAAGGACCCAAAATTCTAAAAAAAATTGTGACAAATACGGCTAAGGTAATCTCGTCCTGGGATAAGATAAACAAAAATGACAATATGATTGCTTTTTATGTCATAAACCGAAGTTAGGGGGACGAAACGTCAACCAGCAGTGGCATCGATCCAGTGGTATATATATTTATCAAAGGTACCAGAATTATATTTTAATACGCCAGACGCGCGTTTCTTACAAACGCATAACGACATAACTATATGCAGTAGTCACATGCATAGGTCCTACGAAGGGTAACTCTAATAATGATATGATAATAATAATGATAAAATCATATATCTATATGGTTTATATTAAAATCTTTTTCTGAAAAAAAAAATACTCTTCTTAAAAAAAAAAAAACATTTTGCATTGCTACATAAAGGCAACAGTAGTATACCGCTGTTCAAAACTCGTAAATCTATGGACAAAAAACAAAATCGGGGTAACAAACTAAAACTGAGGGAAACGCATTAAATATCAGAGGATAACAACGACACACCATTAAAATGTAACACACATAGAAACAGCCTAAGTATTTGGGAAAATCCGATGAGAATAACAAATATAACATCAAAACCAAATACATGAATTTGGGATAGAAAAGTACCGTGACACGTCTTATAGTAATGTGAATTCACACTCAAATATAAGAGAAAACAAACGACACGACGAAAACCCAACTTAAAAATGTTACACACACAGAAACGAACTATGATATAACAATGGTAGTTTTTCTGACTTGGGACAGGACATTTTTAAAGAAAAAAAGGTGGGTTGAACCTGGTGTTGTGGCATGCCAAACCTCGCACTTTAATTGCAATGTTAAACATAACATTTAAATGACAGCATAATATTACAGGACACCAATACAAATAAATAGGAGAACGTATTAGGCAAAGAAACACACGAATAATAGATAACAAAAGGCATCAGGTTTAAAATTCAATACGCCAAAAACGCGCCTCGTCCACACAAGACTTACCAGTGACGCCCAGATATAAAATGATATCTTGACCTTGAACAGTCGTATGTAGGTAGACGGCGGTTTGCCGTAAGAAATCGTAAGATTGTGCAAATTTTTCCTTGTTAAATTTAATGGTCGTTTGAATGTTTTTAATACAAATTGATGGACTACACCTCATATAAAGGCTTTTTTTTTGTAATAGCAAACTTAGTTATACAAGTTTTTATTTTCTAGGCATGTAATAAGATGTTTCAAGCAGTGAAATTTCTTCTTGGCAACATTAAAAAGGTTTAGAAAAAGGCAGCAGTAGTATACCACTGTTCGCAAATCATAAATTAATTGAGAAAACCTGGTTTTATTCATATGTTACAATATAAAAAATATTTCTTTTATCATTTACAGTTAGAAGTACTGTAAAAACAACTTAATATCTGTTGCAAATAATAAATATTTAGAAAAATATTTTAGTGGTATAAACTATTTTTTAGTTTGGTTAAACAATCCTAAATGTTGGAATTATATGTTTATGTTAGGATTTGAAATTGATATAAGCTGTTTAGGTATAAAATGCTATTCTAAATTGTTACTCACTGTCAATATTAGGTGCATGTAAAAAGACAGCTTTCGTGAGAAAAAAATCGCAAATTTCTACAAACATCTTTTTGAAAAGGTACAGTAACCTGTGCTCTTTATGAACCTAAAAACTACGATTACACTGGCAGTGTCACACATATGTTAACTCAGTTGAAATGGTCACTACTAGCTGAGAGACGTTTACAAACCAGACTGATATTATTTTATACAGTATTACACTGTCTTGTAGCCATTCAAACGCATTGTTCTTAAACAAATTGACAACAGAACAAGACAAAACCATACACAGACATACAGACACATCCAAACGTCTAAGGACACACACAAATGGTTATATTTCCCGCTGACAATAATACAATGGAACTGGCTACCTCCTATTTTTTTTATAATTGAAACCACCACAGCTATCAACAGCTGTTCTCTCTAGCTCCAAATAAACAAATTCAAACCAAAATATGTACACAAACTCATGTTTTTAATCACAATCTGTATATGCGAATACTTTAATTGTTATTAAATATTTTTACGAATTTGTATACAATTTTGTTAATCCTGCATGCGCAACAACATGTTTTTTTAGTATTGAAGCCTTTTTTACCCAAAGAAGAAAAGGACAATTTCATCAGATTTTTATAGTTCGTTTTTATGTTTTACTGTTATATATATACCACTGTCCAAGGCCGAAACATTCTCTATGCATGTGCCTGTCCAAAGTCAGGAGCCTGTTATTCAGTGGTTGTCGTTTGTTTGTGTTACATATTTGTTTTTCATTCATTTTTTGTACATAAATCAGGCCGTTAGTTTTCTCGTTTGAATAGTTTTGCATTTCGGGGCCTTTTAAAGCTGAGTCTGCGGTATGTGCTTTGATCAGTGTTGAAGACCGTACGGTGACCTGTATTGGTTAATTTCTGTGTAATTTTGATTTCTTGTGGAGAGTTGTCTCATTGGCAATCATACCACATCTTATTTATTTATATGTATATATCACAATACTTTATGAATAAAATGCATTTTCGAAAGAAAAAAACGTGAAAAGAAGCTCGTTTTATGTTGTTGTTGAGGAGTCCGTATAAATAAATGCAACAGTAGTATACCGCTGTTCAAAACTCGTAAATCGATGGAAAAAAAACCAAAATTGGGATAACAAACTAAAACTAAAGGAAACGCATTAAATATAAGAGGAGAACAACGACACAACATTAAAATGTGACACAAACAGAAACGACTAAGCATTAGACAAAATCCGATGAAAATAACAAATATAACATCAAAACCAAATACATGAATTTGGGATAGAAAAGTACCGTGACTCGTCTTATAGTAATGTGAATTCACACTCAAATATAAAAGAAAAGAAACGACACAACGGAAAAACAACGTTAAAATGTAACACACACAGAAACGGACTATAATATAACAATGGCCATATTCCTGATTAGGTACAGGACATTTTTAAAGAAAAAAATTGTGGGTTGAACCTGGTTTTGTGGCATGCCAAATCCCCGCTTTAATGGCAATGTTAAATATAACATTTAAATGACAACATATCATTACAGGACTACAATACAAATAAATAGGTGAACATATTAGACAAAGAAACACACGAAAAAAAGCTAACAAAAGGCACCAGGTTTAAAATTCAATACGTCAGAAGCGCGCCTTGTCCACACAAGACTTACAAGTGACGGCCAGATATAAACGTTTGAAAGTCAAAACAAGTAGAAAGTTGTACAGCACTGAGGATCAAAAGTTCAAAAAGGTTGTGCCAAACACGGCTAGGGTTTTCTGCTTTAGATAAGAAAATCCTTATTGTTTAGAACAATTTATCCTATTGAAAACAGTAAATTTTATCAAATGAATATAAAAGATATACTAGTTACATGATAAAACTGAAGTATTAACTAATTACAGAAAACAAAACCCGGTAACATTACATACACCAACACAAAAAATAGGCACACCTGACTTAGTAAATGACTCAACGCAAGAAGTGAAAAAAGGGACGTCACTAACGAAGTGGTAAAAAGGCACAAAAATTGACGTCACTTTTGAAATTTTGAAACAGCACTCAAAACATGACGTCACATTTGAATGAATAAAACTATTTCTCAAAAATAAGATAGAATTAGGATTGATTTAAGATTATATTTGAAGTAAATGCTGATATTACATTTAATAACAATGCACATTGCACATTGCAATACTTATTAATAGCAAACTGAGGTAGCAATTAACTATATAATATAGCTATGTCCGGTTTGTATTAAATCTAACTATTAACGTAAAACATCGTACAAATTACGTTTAACAAAATCAAATCTAAACCATAACACATGAATATAATAGAAAAGACGTCGACACATAAGACAAAATCAGATGAGAATTAAAAATATAACATCAAAGTAAATACATGAATTTGGGATAGAAAAGTACCGTAACACGTCTTATAGTAATGCGAATTCACACTCAGCAAAAGAGTCACAATCGGGATTAGTCACGTTCGGTAATTAAAAAATTAGACGACGTAATGACAAACCACAATCTACCACGTGGTAAAAGTACCCCTAGCTAGACACATCGTACGGATCAACCAATTCGTGATGGTGTCCATAAAATTTACGGAGTGTCAATTTCAATCTGTCCTCCTCATAACTTTGTTGGAGCAGTTTCTGCGTAAGGAGCACACTCCTGTATATGAACTCCGTAAAGTGTGAAGAAGCACGAGAATAACGTAGCAATTGAGATATGTAAAAACCATACGAAGGGGCAGAGGGTATGTTACTGCTGAGAAATGGGAAATTGATAATTGGGAAGTTATAAATAACTCACGGTACATAGCACATTGTATGTCCTTGAACAAAACGTGTAATCCAAACAATGCCGGGATGATAGCGTCTCGATTTAAATTTCATTTATAAACTTTCCGGTGCATATAATTCACTATGATTTATATTGTCCGTTTGCAACCACATCTGACACAATGGATCGTTAATCCTAAGATATGAGAGCAATAAGAAGTACAACACTAGTTTAGGCACACAAGAATAATTCCAAAAAGAAAGAAGTTATTACAGGATGCGAAACTAACTTTGATGTGTAGACGTCTGCCGCGCAAATGAAAAAAAAACCAAGTATACAAATGAAAGATATTTCACAAGAAGAGGTCCAGCATGTAAGGAGACGAGATCAGAAACCGAGAAAAAACTTAACTCCAAGACCGCTAAGAAGTTCGATGATTGCAAGTATTGTGGAAGACAACACGTTCAGAAAAGAGAATCATGTCCAGCATGGGGCAAAACATGTGGAAAATGGCGTAAACACAGTTGGGCTAAAAAGAATAAATGCAATAATGAACGTTCAAAACAAGCAAGTTCAGGTCCTACTCGACTGTGGATCGACCTTGAATGTTCTTCCGAAAAAAGACTACAAGAAGATAATCAATGATAAAGAACTTGCGCAATTGAAAACGTCAAATCAGATACTAGTTATGTTTAACAAGTGCTTCAAAACACACAAGATACATGTCCGAAACTAAGCCTGCTGGAGAGAGGAAAATCACAATAGTCAATCCAAAGAATAAGAAATGGTGCAATTTAGAATTCGTAGTTCAGCCGATTCTAGGATCTGAAGCGATTCAGCGGATGAACTTTAATACTATGAGCAAAGTTAATATTCACAATGACAATATTTCGAAAGTAAATGATAAAACTAAAAACAAAGAACTGATGGCACTGTAAGTGCTGTATCAAAACAGATGCTTGAAAAGCAATATCCAGATTTGTTTAAGGGAGAAGGAAAGATGCACCCCAAAAAACTGAAGTTAGACATTGATGAAACCGTTAAGCCAGTCAAGCTCGCTACACAGAAAGTGCCAGTTACAAAATCAAAATGACCTCAATTTTTTGGTTATAAAAGATATTATTTCACAAGTTGATGTGCCGACCGATTGGATATCGTCGTTGGTTGTTGTCACGAAATCGTCCGGGAAAATAAAACTTTGTATAGACCCGAAACCACTGAATGAATCGTTGAAAAGGAATCATTACCCGACTCCGATGATCAACGACTTGCTACAAGACTTAGAAAAAGCAAGATTATTCTCGGTAGCAGTTGCAAAATACGGATTTTGGCATGTGCAGTTAGAGGAAGAGACTAGTTACTGGACAACTTTCGGTACTCCGTGGGGACGATACCGTTGGAAGAGAATGCCGTTCGGTAATTCGCCAGCGCCAGAGGAATTCTAGCGTAGAGGGCTTTAAAGGGTGAACGTTATTCATGATGATATCTTGATATATGGTTGCGGAACTAACGACAAGGACGCACAAGAAGATCACGATAAGAACCTGTTACGGTTAATGTATCGGTGTAGACCGAAAGGTTTGAAACTAAATAAAGTCAAACTGACACTAAGATTACAGGAAGTTAGCTATCTTGGGCATATAATTACCGCTGAAGGACTAAAAATAGACTCCGAAAAAGTGAAAGCTATTATGGAAATGCCGATACCTGAAGACCGAAAAGCAGTTCAGAGACTTTTGGCCATGGTGAACTATGTACAGAAGTTTGCACCATGTCTATCCGAAATCACCGCTCCACTCACACAATTGCTTAAGTCTGAAAATGATTTCAAATGGGATCCTCACGTACACTGAATTTCATTTGTTCAAATAAGAAATGTATTATCAAATACCCCGGTACTTCGATACTTTGATGAAAAGAAAGAAGTCATTTTACAGTGTGATGCATCGAAATCAGGACTGGGTACTTGCTTGTTGAAGGAGATACAACCAGTATGATATGCGTCGAGAGCATTAACACCAACCGAATAAAATTATGCTCAAATTGAAACGAATTACTGGCAGTAGTTTTTGGAATGGACAAATTTGAAACATACACATATGGAAGAAAAATCGTTGTTAAATCAGATCACCAACCGCTTGAGAGTATATGTAAGAAAGTTTTGCTTACCGCATCGAAACGACTACAAAGAATGTTGTTACGTTTACAAAAGTTTGAATATGTTGCTGTTTTCAAACCAGTAGTTGAAATGTATATGGCAGACACATTAAGTAGAGCATATATTAACAAAGAATCAAGTGGATAAGATAGACGATCGGAAACCGAGAAGGAAGTTGAAACTGTGAATGCGATTCAATTCTCACCGATCACCGCCATAAGATGTAAAACACTACAATCAGCTACCGCAGAAGATGAAGAACTTCAAATTCTTTCTAAAGTTAAAAAGAAAGGATGGCCGATAAACAAAAATGCCGTAGTTATTAAGATACAGAAATATTTTCCGTTTGGAGAAGAAATTACGATTGATTTTCAAAAGTAATAGGGTTGTAGAGTCTAATAGTACAAGAGCAGATCTGACAGACAAAGCACTTTCTAGTCACATAGGAAGGAATATAATATAAAAAAGAAGATGTGGTATGATTGCCAATGAGACAACTATCCACAAAAGACCAAAATGACACAGACATTAACAACTATAGTTCACCGTACGGCCTTCAACACTGAGCAAAGCCCATACCGCATAGTCAGCTATAAAAGGCCCCGATAAGACAATGTAAAACAATTCATACAAGAAAACTAACGGCCTTATTTATGTAAAAAAAAAAAGAACGAAAAACAAATATGTAACACATAAACGAACGACAACCACTGAATTACAGGCTCCTGACTTGGGACAGGCACATATATAAATAATGTGGCGGGGTTAGGATGCTTTCGACGAGCAAAAGAGTGTTTATATTGGCCGAATATATATGAACTCGGATATTGAAAGTTAAATTAAAACATTGAAACTTGCAATGCATTCAACTAGGAACAACAGAAAGAAAGTTTACATAGTCATGAACTTTGTACAAGACCATGGGAGAAAATTGCTTGCGATCTCTTTGAGTTTTATCAACAAGACTATTTGATGACCATTGATTACTATTCCGACTGCTTTGAAATTGACAGATTAAATAACAAGAAAGGAAAAGAAGTAATTGGAATCTCGAAGAAACATTTTGCGAGATATGGACTACCTGATTGTATTATTTCAGACAATTGACTGCCGTTCAGCAGTCACTAGTTAAGACACTTCTCGAATCAGTATGAATTTACGTATACAACAAGTTCACCGAGATTTCCACAGTCAAATGGAAAAGTTGAAAACGCTATCAAAACAACAAAAAGATTAGTGGTGAAACCTCAAAAGGATGTTAAAGACCCGTATTTATCATTGATGGATTTGAGAAATACACCATCAGAAGGCTTGGATAGTTCTCCGTCACAACGTATGTTTCGAAGAAGAGGTAGAACGCTATTACCATCAGCGTAAAGATTATAGAAGCCAGACATTCAAACAGATGTTGTAGTATACAAGAGGATTCAAAACGAAAAACAGCGTAGCTATTACAATCGTAGTGCTAAAGATAAGACTTAACTAGCGAAAGGAGATATAGTCCCAATAAAACAGTTCAAAAATGGAAAAGAATGGACAAAAGCAAGGGTTGATGAAAAATGTAATATTAGATCGTACAATGTGACCACCGAAGATGGCCGCACTTATAGGAGAAATCGTAGACAGTTAATATTAACTAAAGAGCCGATGATTGAACAGTCAGAATTAGATCTACCAACTCAAACAGTCGTGGATCGTACTGACAATCCCGCACAACCGATCGCCATCGATAGTCAAGTAGACGACAATGTGATCGAACACCAAAAACCGAAACCAACTGTAAAAACTGCAGAACGCATTCAGAGTAGACAGAAGGTACCAGTCTTATATTACAACTCCAGTTTCCGGTGCATGTCAAAACATGGAGGGAAACAAAATAGTGCCTTTTTTCTGAATTTTTTTCTGAACTCAATTTTTTGATGCTGAATTGAAACATGTATATATATAGACTTTAAAAAAATCTTGCATCTTTTGGGGGATATCAATCCAGGAAAGTGGAAGGATATCATGTTTACTGGAAGTGGTGCGGCCTAGTAAAAACAGCAAACAGAAAGTAGAAAAATAATGTTTTGACTTCAGGGTTACGTAACTTTTTATTCTTAGTGGCAAGACCCACTTTTTTTTTTCGATTAAATCACAATTTCACATTAGTATATACATGATATGAACATGATTTTTTTTTTCTATGTAGCATTTTTAATTTTTTTTTTATTTCAAAGATCAGCTGTTTAACATGTAAGCCTATGGAGCAGTCAATTACAAGACTGCAACCAGAAACATCTTCAGGACTACGTATGTGTAGTGCGTTGAATGAACATTGTAAATAGGTGTTTGTTTAAATTTTTTTTAGTTTTGATTATTTTAAGGTTCTGATATAGTGAATTTATAATGGACTTATAAAAGTAGGGTTTCTAGTGATGGACTGTAAATATGTTCAGTAGTAAAAGTTAATACTTTAAATGGCACAATCGCGAATTAAGATTAGTTTAATCAAATTTTGAGAACAAGAACTTTAAAGATTTTTCATAAGAAAGGGGATGTAACGATATATATATATATATATATGTGTGTTTATGATGCACCCCATATATTAGCACTGATACTGAGGACGTTGTACACGTAGATGATGTAGCTTTTCGGTATTATACCTGTGTGCCTAAACTAGTGTTGTACTTCTTATTGCTCTTATATCGTAGGAATAACGATACATGGTGTCAGATGTGGGATTCGAACCCACGCCCACATTCATTTTTGCATAAAAAGAAGACCAGTCGATCATAAGATAATCGAATTCCCTACCCCATACTTGATGACTGATTGTTGAAATATACATAAAGATCTGATATTACTTAAACACGAAACTTTTAGGTCGATCATAACCAGGTATATCCTCATATGGAGTTTCTTAATGGTTTGAAAAAATTTAGATTTTACATGTCTTTAAAACAAAAGGAAGTTGTATTTTATTTTGCAAGTTGTTAAAAATTGCCAAATTTAGCAAACATTATTCATGAACAACACTTTTTGAAGTCTTACATTAATTGCAAATCCGTCTCGAAACTAATTAAGCTGGAAACGAACTACACCAAACACGGGGATTGAACTCCGATGCTCCGGAAGAGAAAGCAGATTCTGCTTAATATGTGACACCAGTCGTTTTGCTCATGTATGTACATACCCGGTGATTAGTCTTTTTGTACAATTTCAAATAACGACCATTCGAACATAATTATCCGTCGTCACATTTGAAATGGATATTCAATAACGGTTAATCAGTTCGTGATTGTGTCCGTAAAATTAAGAGACAATTTCAACTTTACCACTTGGAACTCTTAATGCAACAGCGTCTTTCTAAGCAGCAACCATCTATCAAGGAAATCATTACAGAAATTAGAAGCCCTTGAATGCCGTATAAATATCGAGATATATACCCCACAAGCAGGCACTGCTGGAATATTTTGACATATACATGGAAAGTTCACAATTGGTAATCAAATATCATTTTGTTTGTCTTCCAATTTTGTTTTTAACAGACCTTTGTAGTCAATTTCTAGATGTAGGTCAAGTTATGAAGCAGACTCAACTGTATCTGTTGAATCCTTGATCTCAGGTTTGAAGGGATGGTATGGGTGCATTCAACAATCACCAAACGTTTAATTACATTGTATAAAGGTGTAGAAAGTAAAATTAGAAAAATACTGAACTCCGAGGAAAATTCAAAAAGTAAAGTCCTTTATTAGATGGCAAAATGAAAACCTAAAACACATCAAACGAATAATTAACAACTATCATATTCATGACTTGATACAAGCAAATCATTCAAATAAGCTTGAATATAATAGTTTATTTTAGAAAAATCGAAAGTTTCTTTATTATAAGTGCAAATTTATGATACATGTAATCATTGATCTGGGAATTTAAGAAAGATGATTTGTTGAAATGTAAGCGAGCAGGCTTATAAGAACTAATTATAAAAACAAGTGTGTTACCTTTAAAAATATATTGTATAACACTTAATGAGTTATGTATTATTGTGTTTGTAATATTGATTAAATTTACTGTTATTTCTATTGAAGCTGAACTGGCTTTCATTGTGTTAATTGGTTCAATTTATACGTCATTATTATATATTCAAGAATTCTTAGACAACGGAAAAGTATGTTTGTAACAAGAATAGCTTGTCTTCTTATTCCTTTTGTATACACAGTGGATGGTGCAGCTATAGACACAACAAAATTTGATTTAAAGTCATCTAAAGGGATCATTTCAACAAAATTATTCAAACGGGATGTGATCGTCAAATCTTTGATGGAGTGCGCTTCTCAATGCAGCAGTTATAATTTTTGTGAAACAGCAAGTTTCGATTCTGAGACGACGTCATGCAACCTCTCTACGTCATGCAATCCGGAAACACTGGTCTCACCAACCGCAACATTCATCAGAAAACGCAGCAAACGAGGTTTGTACATTTTATTCAAATTGTATTCTTTTTTAATTTAGCAAAAACATCTTATCTTTTATTTGTTTTTATTTTTTATTTGTTTTTATCTTTCATTTGTTTTTATCTTTTATTTGTTTTTATCTTTTTGTTTGTTTTTATCTTTTATTTGTTTTTATCTTTTATTTGTTTTTATCTTTTAATTGTTTTTATCTTTTATTTGTTTTTACATTTTACCCTTTGACAAAATATGTTTGTCTCGCTTGCGACGGAAGTAGCAGAAGTAGCAGAATACGAGACAGCGGTGGCGACGGTGACGACACAAACTGTTCGTTAAAAGCTTACATTTCAAAAGGTAGACGCTTCATACCTTTTTTTACAAAAAAAACTTATGTTACGAAGTTTCCGTTTGTTTTATGTCCATTGTCCTTGAGTCAATTTCAATAGTTTATTGACTGGTTGAAATAGATTTTTTTCGTAAAGTAAAATACTCACTTATTATGAATAATAGGATGACTGTATTTGGTATACGTTTTATATGTCCGTCAAATAAAATTCAGCTAAATCTCAACCTCATTTCCTTGATCAGGGGTCAAAGTTGAAGTTACGTTGTCAAGTCCGTATCCCATTAAGTCACCTATGTTTGGCGTATGGAATAGTTGTAAGTTGTAAGTTGTATCTGACCTTGATCATAATTTAAGTTATATTTTCAACGAATAAACAGGCATTTCCATAGAACAAAAATATCAGGTAAGTCTGTTCCATAATCCTTATTTACTCTTTATTAGTATAAAATAGTTATTGTACCACTGTTGTTTCTTAATATTATCAAATCTATTTTGCTCTCATTCTGTGTCTATGTTATGTTAGTTTTGGTTTGACATGATTGTGCTGTCTATAAACATGAAGATGTGGTATGATTGCCAATGAGACAACTGTCCACAAGGGACCAAAATGACAATAAAGTATAAGAAATAGATCATTAATCATGATAATAGAATAACACAAGCAAAAAACCCCTTACTGTAAAAAATATAAGGGCATACACTACTACTAAATACCTATTTATCCATATACCAACAGTCCAACAGCAGTAACAGTAATATACCAAATATGAAAGGCACTACCGTCGCATTTTCAAAATACAAAATAAAATCTTTCAAATATATTTAGTTTTATCTACAGACTGTTCCATACACAATGCCTTTAAAGTACAATATCGTGTATCATTTGAACACCTTATTGGATCAATTCTCTGCGTTTTAGTTCATAAAAATAAAAAGTGACAAAGAAACCATGATTTTTTTCTTACTTTAGGCTAGAAAAACACAAAACTATAGGGTATAATATCTGTTCCAGACCGTATGAGTATTTGGTCTAGTACGAGCTAGACCATACATGAATTTGGACCATAATGATTAATTTTAGACAACATTTTTAATTTTCAAAAACTTAATTATATGATGTCAAATATCTTAACCACATTATCACACTGATGTAGGAAATAAAAAACATTGGTATCTCTGTATCGGTTTGTTTTATTTAAAATTTCGTAAAGATGTCGTCACTTTTAAAAAGTTTACATTGCCTAATTTATATCAAACGATAAACGTTAGGGAAATAACAGTTTACGTTTTTCGAACGCGAATATTTAATGAAAAGTTTTGCAACGTTTGAATGATGAAGATAGAGATTAATGTTGTTCTCTTTAAAGAAACAGATACTAGTAAATAAGCAAAGACGACTGTTTTTCTCGAAATACACGATCTTAAGTCTTACATTTAATAAAGTGTATATATACCACTTTGTTTTTCTTTGTTGGAATAGTTATTTGTTTTATAGTGATGAAGGTAATAACACGATGTTGACTGCTGTACTCTAATTTTTGACATTTTACCTATTATGTTTTATAGTGATGAAGGTAATAACACGATGTTGACTGCTGTACTCTAATTCTTGACATTTTACCTATTATGTTTTATAGTGATGAAGGTAATAACACGATGTTGACTGCTGTACTCTAATTCTTGACATTTTACCTATTATGTTTTATAGTGATGAAGGTAATAACACGATGTTGACTGCTGTACTCTAATTTTTGACATTTTACCTATTATGTCTGTTTGTTTTGCTCACACATTGTTGTCAATATAATGGAAATCAATGCGACTGTCATACAGGTGAGAGGTTTAGCTATCTATAAAACAAGGTTATATCCTCTCATCATGCTCATTACGCAAAAAAAAAAAAACACAAAAACAAATAAAAACAAATAAGCATAATGGTTTACATTGTATTTACTATTGTTGATTGCAATTTATAAGGGACACTATTTTCTACATTAGGAAATGCCTCTACCAATTCAGGAATATGACAGTTGTTATCAATTCGTTTGATCAGGTTGAGCTTTTGATTTTGCCATTTGATAAGGGAATTTCTATTTTGAATTTTCCTTGGAGTTCGGTATTTTTGTTATTTTTCTTTTTAATAAATGTTGCGTAGTCATCACCGGAGTATTAATTCGATTTTAGGTTTAGCTATCTATAAAACCAGGTTCAATCCACCATTTTCCACATAAGAAAATGCCTGTACCAAATCAGGAATATGACAGTTGTTATCCATTCGTTTGATGTGTTGAACTTTTGATTTTGCCATTTGATTGGGGACTTTCCTTTTTGAATTTTCCTTGGGGTTCAGTATTTTTGTGATTTAACATTTTTTTTCGAATGTCATATTTTCAAAGTTTAAACTGAAATAATATGTGACAGTTAAAGTACGAAATGATTAACGTCATGCCTGTTGATAAATTTATTAAGATATATACTTAGATCGCGATCAGTTTTGCAAAGGTAATTGGAAGTTCATATATGGATGTGTGCCGACAGATATTGTATTCTTAACACATTATAGACTTTGAACTAGCTTTTAGTAACAGTGAGTACAGTACTCTCAGATCTGTACGTTTTTTAGGATTTTTATATGCTTTGTATCGATCTGAGACTTACTCGGGCCTGTAATTCAGTGGTTGTCGTTTGTTGCTGTTTATTATATTAAATTTGCGTTTATTGTTTTGTACATGAATCAGGCCGCCTGTTTTCTCGTTTGAATTGTTTTACATTTGTCATTCCGGGGCCTTTTGAAGTTTACCATACGGTATGGGTTTTGCTCATTACTTGACCTAATTTTCTAAGTTAGGACCCTGGGGACTCAAATAAAAACATTCCAGGGTTATACGGTTAACGGTTTAGGAGTTTAAAAAACATACCGACAAATTTATTCCGTAAAGATGTTAACTTCTATATCATTTGGTCTATGGTGGAGAATTGTCTCATTAGCAATTATACCACATCCTCTTATTCTAATATATTTCTTTATTTTTCTTATCTAATGCGAAGCAAAAGTTGTTCTTTGAAGCGTACATCATTAAGAGTTTATGTAGGGAAAATACCAAACTCCAAGGTATATTCAAATAAAGAAAGTCCATTAAAACTGTCAAAATTAAACGCTTTCAACGAACAAAACAAGTGAAATCGACTGCCGTATTCCTGACCTAGTTCCGACGAAAATGGTAGGTTAAACCTGGGTTTATAGCTAGCTAAACCTCTTGTATGACAGTTGTTTATAGTTCCGTTATATTGACAATTGGTCGAGCAACTCAAACAGGCATAAACGATTAAGGTAGAAATGAACTGGATCCAGCAGCTACTTTCTATTAACTTTTTGAGAAAGAGGACGAGAAGTTCTTTGACAAAACCGTGGCTAAATAATTTTGTGCTAAGACACCGATGGCGTTTTACAAAGGCTGAGTATTATCTACTCCAGGATGTTTGCGCTACCTGTATCGGCGTTAAATAAAACAATGAAGGTACTAAACTTAAATTTGCCGTAACCCGAATTACTTCAAAACAGTTCAGTTATCTTGCAGAAGTTTGATCGCCAAAATCAAAACAAAGACGTAGAAAATTATATTTGCAGGTTTTCTTCAAAACACACGATCAATATCATAAACACTTGAAAAAAAAAATGAAAACAACACACATAAATTTAATGCGTCTCAAGCGCTTCTCTGGATTTACCTTCATAAGGAACGCTCAAAGCCGAATATTTGAAAGCCAATGATGTATAAATTTGAACTTACTTTGAACTCCCATAAACTTCGTCTTTTTGATACGAACAGCTTGTTTAAATTCCTTGCCAAATTGATAGTTACTAGTTTGTAGAACATTTCGTGAAATAATTGAAATAAAGGTTGCATGTCTCAACAACAAAAACCCTTTATATATGCAATAACCACCACATGATCCGAAGTCAGAATATTTGGAATTGTCAAAACTATGCAAGAGACAAAAACAGTTTAGATTGATTTGGTAGAATGTTTGATTTTTGACACAGTTAAATTGTTAAAACCGCCATTGTGTTATTGTTCTATGATCATTTTTGAATTTTTGGCTTTCATATTTACTAATGCTTTGTCTATATGCCCTTTTGTGTTTCTTTGATACATAATGACGAGGCTCCTTTTTAGAAGAAATTCACAACAAACAAGGGAAATCTCGAATTTAGATTATTTAGAGGATTTGCCTAAAAGAATTATAGACTATATTATGTTCATACTTTGAACGACAAAATTATTTTATATCTACCTGTGTGACGTTTACATGCAGATCAACCGATGTAAGTCAAACGTGCGATTCTACGTCAGAGTTAATGTAAATCTAACAATGTGCTTGTCAGGGTAATGATTCGGTCCCAATACTTAAAATCTTCCAATCCTTTATGAGTGGAATTAACATAGATGCCTTTTGGTGCATCTTTTGTTACATATCTGTTTATTTTGATAGTGATTAAGATTAAAACACAATGTAGACTGTTGTACCTCTTATTGTTGACATTTTTACCTATTATGTCTGTTTGTTTTGTTCACGCATCGTTGTCAATTTAATGGAATTTGATGCAACTGTCATACAAGTGAGAGGTTTAGCTAGCTATAAAACCAGGTTCAATCCACCATTTTCTACGTTAGAAAATGCCTGTACCATGTCAGAATATGACAATGTTATCCATTCGTTTGATGTGTTTGATGTGTTTGAGCTTTTGAATTTGCCATTTGATTAGGGACTTTCTGTTTTGAATTTTCCTCAGATTTCAGTATTTTTGTGATTTTACTTTTTGCACTAGCGATACTTGCTGTAACGATCATCCTGATAGTCACTTGGACATTTTTAGAATGTTAATTTCAGTCGTTCTTTCTCATAACTTTTTGGCTGTGAATACACATCTCCGCAATCTATTTTAAATTATAAACTCTTTGTTTGGACTCGTTTACATCATACTATGCACCAACATCTTAATTAGTCCTGTTGATTTCATGTTTTAGTAACTTAAACTTAACTGGTTGCCTAAAATTGGACGATCTATGCTCATTTGCTTTTAAAATCATCATAAAAATCCGGTTTTTTTTTATTGTTCATAGATCACGTCATCATAAACAATTTGAAACGGTTATATAACATGTACGTGCTTAAATACTAAAAGACTGATTATCGTATCTAAATATATAACATTTGAGGATTTTGCTAGATGATTTATCTCCTTGGTCTTTGAAAAATGTATAATGTTCTGTTTTATATAAGTGCAAAAACAAATGGCTGACATGAGTAAAAAAATAGTACATTTACCCATTGAAATACATGTTTTTAACTGAATGTGCCAAACGCCACAATAGATTGTCGGTTTAAAAAATATATCCAAGTTGAATCAGATATTTCTTTCTGAAGCCGTAAATGTTGATATATAGACCAAATAATCTGTCTCGTGTGTGTTTACATTTGTCATTTCATAATTCCTTTTTATCATTAGGATTTTTTTTGTCCACACGGACGTGTGAACACAAAGAAAGAATTAAATAAAACTAAAAACCCAAATGATAAAACGGAAAAATGAAATGACAAATATAGATACACAAGAGACAGATAATACGGTCTAGTTGGTTTGGTACAAAAAAGGTCGTGAAATTTCCCATTAGATATTCCTCATTTACCTTTCTTTTACTATAAGAGACCAACTATATTGTGACCGTTTTAAGGATGTTATTTGATAGATTTATTATCTTTTACTATTTTCGAGTTCAAGGGTTCACAAATAGCCGTATCATACCTACTCCTTTCAGAATGTCAATTAACATAAGACTGGTCTTTATTTTTAGAATTTAAACCAATATTTGTGGCATGCAGTGGGAATAGACAGTCAGTACTGGACACTTGGAGAACGCCGTCTATGGGGAGAGAAATTGTAAACATTAATGATTCATGTAAAGCTGGACATCTCAGAAATTCGATTATTGACCACTGGAATGGGTCGATTATTGACCAGGTACATTGAAATTTAACAAAGAGCATCTCGTACAAAACCATTGTGCCTTCAATTATGTATGGACTGAAAACACATACTCGGTGCAAAGCTAAAAAGACAATTAGTTGACCCTATAACATGTAGAAATGAAAAGAAGACAAGGGGGAATAAAAATATTTAATAATGAAAAGAAAGGCAGAAAATACTATGTTCAAAAGAAAAATGCATAAAGACACACAATATGACACTTCAGTTAGAAATGAAATGAGTAAAGACAAAGTATCCTTCACAAAACATACATTTTCAATACATAACTAACACATGTACATGTAACATAAACATGATAAATATACATTTCATTGCAAATAATTGACATTTTTTAAAACTACAATAAGGTAAAAATGAGGTTAAGATTAAATTACTCCAGCAGCCAATCTACTTTGAAGTTACAAAAAACTTAGTCTATACGAATTAATTTTCTTCTAAAATGCTATTAATCTGTTAATATTTTAATTGCATAAAATACTTTTGACGTACAAAACAACTTCATTAATGTTGAAAATATAAGTATTTTGTTTAAATCAAAGGTGTTTCCATCGACAACATAGTGATGTGAAGTGAAAGAGGGGTTATTTCTTTTAATATTATGTCTGTATACTTTTTCAATATGATCAACTTTACGAACTTCTCCACATAAGCATATTTGTGACAAGAAAAGTTTGCAGGCACGAGTTTTATGTAAAGTATTGTAAGCTGGAAAACAAGTGGATTGCTAACTTCAAATGTCTCGACATTAGCAGATTGGGGGTGGCGGTCTTAATCCATACTTTTTTTTCAATAATTAGTCAAATGGTTTTATCATGCATTTTTCCTAAAGTATGGGTCACCGGACTATTTTTCACGCTACGGGTTGTGCAAAATTGTCAAATTTTGTATAGATTATGCATGGAAATCCAATTTTGTGTGATAAAAAGAAAGCTACACCATATAATTTTAAAATCTTTTAAGTTGAAATGTGAGAAAATAGCTCTTATAACATGCTTTCAGATAAGAAAAAGAAAAAATGGGATCACTGGAATTGTTTTCCTGCTACATGTAAAAATTGGTAAATTCACAACACTTTCTAATATAGAAAATTACGTCATATTAGTTTTCTCCCCTATTATCTGGGTTATCTTACCTTATGTGGCAAAATTGGGAAAAAAATCAAACCAAAATATTGTGTATTTTTTAGAAAATATAGCCGTAAATATGATAAAACATTTAGTTTTCTATATCAACATGACAAGTCTCACACATAAATTATATAGTTCTCTCAAAATTTGCACATTTTATTAAAGATCTAGACCAATTGTTATCTGCTACTTCAAAATCCAAGATGGAGGAAGACACCCGAGCAACCTTAAGTGTTGTCAGCTGGAAAATAATTTGGACTATAAACTTCAAATGTAAACCTTTTTACATTTTATGTTAATTCTGTTATACTCAAATTTGTATTTCCCGTAACAATTTAACTTTTCATATAATTGAAAAATCTATACAATATATGGTCATGAAAATGATATATTAAGATATACACTAACATTACCAAAAATACATAATCTATCGTTTTTTACTTCTTAATCATGTTAATACCAAGATCTCAGTCAAAAAACATTTCTGAAGTTTCCGAAAATCACACAAGGACTGGATCAAAAATACATATTTCTACTATAGATAACTAATATGGAATGAAGTTAATAATCAATGGTTTATAAATAATCTAGCCTGTCAGCTATTTTTTCATAAAATAAAAAGTACAAACTAATGAAAGAATAACTAAGAGTGCAAACCCTGAAGTTTTACTGTCATAAATTAGTGGGAGGTGTCTGTTGTTATGCGGCGTTTTACATGTTGTAATATACTGTTAAATTATTTATTTATTTATGCATGTGTTCTGAGTGTTCTTGCGTTTATTTGTACTATATTCCTGTCACGGAGTTTTGTCATTTTAGCGGTATTTTAAACATTGCCATATAAGCGGGAAGTTTGGCAAGCCATAAAACTAGGTTCAATTCGGGATAAAAGGGACGGCATGGTGGTAACGACACTTTGGACTGTGTCTTTCGACATTTGTGAAACAGATATTCTATAACGGTCAACTATCGTGTGATAGCGACCGTTAAAATTCAAAACGGATGTCTTTAACTTGCGACCTTTAGTTTATATCTTCTTTGTAAGCAGCAAACCTCTATCAAAGAAACCGTGATGGAAAATGAAAGCTCTTGAATATTGTATCTAAAGTAGAGATTTTCTCCATATTCAGACGCTGATGTAATGTTGCTACGCAGAAATGTAGAGTCCACAATAAAGAAGCTGAAATTATTTCTTGTGTCGTAAAGTATTGTTTTCAACCGACCTTTATTATCATTTTCTAGATGCATGTCAAGTTTATGAAGCATACTTGACTGCATCTATAGTTCCTTTTATTGAAGTTCGATTGGAAATATGCGCTCAGAAAAGTCATCAAACATTGAATTATTTAGTGAGTGGACATTATCTTAATAGCGGATCGTAAAGTTAAACGATAATGCTAGGTTCTTTAAATATTTTATAAGAAGCATCTGTATGAAGTCAGCCTTAAAATATGAATTTTCTTTGATATGGATTAGTTTAGATAATTACAATAACTTAGAAAATATAATATAGTAAACAATCATTTTAGGTAAAAGTTGAGCTATTTTCAAATGGAAAATTGGGTGTAGAGATTTATTTCGATGGCCACCTTTCAACAAGTTCCAATTGGTTTTCTATGGAACGGCTGTGTTATAGTTCTTTCAACGACCTGACACACACGTCTATCTCCAACATTTTCTCTATGGATGGGTAAATTATTTCATTTCTTTAGAGTAGCATTATACCATTATAATTTCAATAATTGATTTTAAACATTTTATGTTCAAATGTTAACATGCATATATTTTATAAGTAAAATACAAGACATTTACTCTCAACTAAAATACCAGCTTCATTAGTTGATACGCTAGAACATATCGAGGGGCTGGCATTTTGTCTACATAAAAATCAGCAGTTGCAGTAGCAGGGGCTTTCCGTTTTGGGTTTTCCTTTGAGTTTGGTATTTTTTGTTATTTTCCGTTTTATACGAATCAAAGCTGTTCGAAGGCAACTTAAAACTTGGAATTAAAGAGTGTTAAAAACATCAAACTCTTAAAAGAAATTTTTGCTGTTTTAGAATCTGAAGAACCATGGGTAAATTCATAGTTCGTACCCCAAAAAGAAAATAACGTCACGTCATTGGTTAAACTGTCATTGTGTATGACATTTTTAACCAATCACGGCGTTTTGGTGTCCACTTTTAAAAATGTTACCCATGATGCATTAGATTCTGAAACGGCGAATTACGGCCACTACAAAAAGGAAACCCGAGGTGTTTCGAATACATTTACATTTAATAAAGAGTGCTGTAAATGGACGTTTAAATAACATTGTCTACAGGATCGAAATGCCAACCTGCCGTTGCTTCGAGCCAATGGTTATAAAAACTCAACAAAAGCTAATATATCTACAAAATCATGCACATACAAATATTTAGCTAAGCATATTTTTGGGTTAATGTGGAGTGCCAAACATATATGTCTTTAAGCAAATGGGATAAAATATATTTTTTTTAATTTCTTTACACAGCGACCAAACCGTTGATCGTCATTTCTACATCAGCAGTAGTTATGGCGGCTGTCCAGAAGATACCATTTGGATAGTAGTGATTGATACGACGGAAGCTAATTATCGCCCCTGTTTTTACGATAGCTTGACCGAAAGGGAATATCCATACATATTATATGGTCCTGGTCAGCATAAGGCTAAATTGAACGACGGTATGTTGAATACTTGTTTGCTGTTAAGTTACGGATGTTTATCATACTTAATATTGTTTGATTCATTGTAAAGTAGCTGATATTGATTTTTAGAAAAGTATACTGAGTCTATCATTTTACCTCTAAATATAAAAAATACAAACATGAAGTATTACTACACCACCTGACTACAGTTCACTGTTCGGCTTTCAATAACGAACAAAATGAAAAATTTGTTCAGCTTTAAAATGCAACGGACGGATAAAAAAAACATAGAGAAAGATAAAAACATCATATTAAACAGACTCTCACAATTGAAACGACATATGCTTGAACACTTAATATGTGCCGAACTTTATATAGAAGTGAGTACTCAGCCCTTTGCTGGTATTCTATACGTTAGTGTTTCTATTTCAAAAAGATAATCCATAAATAGCTGTTTCAACGCAGCAACTTCATTACCGATTATAACATGTATAATGCGGAAACCTATCAACTGATGCAATAAAATAAATCTTGTTATCCAGGGTAGAACTGGAAGACAGACAAATCTTAGTAAAGAAATAACTGAGACGAAAAGGCCATTGAAAGTCTTCATTATTTCCAATTTTATCAATCATTAAATACTTAAACACTTAGGGTGAAGAATTTGAATATAGGAAAGAGTTATGAAAATTAGGACGACGACATGACATATATATTAGCTAGAAATTAAATTGAGGAGCATAACGATAAAAAGATATTTTTTTCTACTTTCAGGTACCTATGCAGTAGCTGACAAGATGGTGCTATCAATATCGACATTTGTATAGCATAAAAGGAAAATAAATATGACTAAATGCTTATATCATGTGTATCAATATCGATAAATTGTACAAATACAAAAAGGACGAACAACCAACAGCATGCTAAATCTGACCACACTAGTTTTCCTATTTACAATCATGTCCCAAAATAAATTAAAAAAATCATCTCAACATATAAAACACACAATACGACATAACACAATGCAGTCAGCACATGTAAAGGTTCTAATATTGGTTACTATATCTATAGTAGAATAATTTATCTATAGGGTTTATCTAAGCATATTTTCTGTAAAATTTACTATTCTTTAACAACACTTTAATGTACTGTAAAAATCATAACCGCTCAATTGAAGAGTCTCATGAAAGAAGAACGCGATCTGCCGTAACGAATTGTAAGATTGTGTTTTTCATTTGTTTTTACCACTCCTAGAAAGAAACAAAAATATCAAAAATACCCAAAATACCAAACTCAGAGTAAAATTTAAAACAAACAGTCCTAAATCAAATGGCAAAATACAAAGCTCAACCACATTAATAAGTAAAATCACAAACATTCTGAACCCTGAGAAAAATTCAAATCGGAAAGAACTTATAAAATGGCTAAATCAAAAGACGAAACACATCAAACAAATGGACAATAATTGTCATATCCCTGACTTTGAACAGACATTTTGTTATGTAGGAAACGGTGGATTGAACCTGGTTTTATAGCGCTTAACCTCTGATTTGTATGGCAAAGGCATCAAATTTCATTAAATTGACAACGATGCGTGAACAAAGCAGACATAATAAGGTAAAAATGTCAAAATAGAGTTAGAGCAGTCATCACCGTGTCACAATCTCAATCAGAACAATAACAAACTAAAAGAAAGGTCATCAAAGATTCGCAATATTGAAATGTTGCATTAATTTTTCGAATAACAATGGTATACAAACACCAGACTTTGTTTCTTAATTCGCATAATTCTGTCAAATTGACTGACCCTGCCAATGAGACAACACTAAACAATAGACCAAAATCACACAGAAATAATCAACTATAGGTCACCGTACGGCTTTTAACAATGAGCATACCGCATAGTCAGCTATAAAAAGCCACGAAATGACAATGTAAAACATTTTAAACGAAAAAATAACGGACTCATTTATGTACAAAACACAACCGAAAAACAAATATGTAGCATATGAACAAACGACAAAACTAAATAACAGGCTCCAGACTTAGGACATGCACATACATACAGAAAGAAGCGGGGTTAAACATGTAGCGGGATCCCCCTAACCTAAGACAGTGGTATAACAGTTCAACATAAGAACAATATATAAAAATCACTTGAAAAAGGCTTAACTCATCAAAAATACAAGTGGACGTGGCCGGGTACTTGTACATCACAACAACAAAAAGTCACTAGGTACAGACATGAGACTACTTGTAGTTAACTGACAGCTAGTTCAAAGCCACTAACGACTAATAAAAAAACATGCATCTAAGACTAAATGACCATTATGCACTATATATTTTGCATGCTACAGATCCAAATTATATGAATTCAGTTGTGATTCCTGTTTTAATATGTATTGACCATTTTCCGAGAGTGTATGTGTATGATGACTGTTAATCTTCTGGTATGTGAAATTGCTGTTTTCTCTTCTTTTACATGTTTTAAGTTTAATGCATTTATATGTAGTGTTTAATGTGTAATGACCGTTTCTTCTTGTTTTATGTGCAATTGCTATTTCCCCTGTCTCATTTTTATTGGCAGTTTTCTCTTGTTTTAACGTAATTGTCGTTTCCTCTTGTTTTAACTGTAATTGCCGTTTCCTCCTGTTTTAACTGTAGTTGTCGTTTCCTATTGTTTTAACTGTAATTGTCGTTTCCTCCTGTGTTAACTGTAATTGCCGTTTCCTCCTGTTTTAACTGTTATTGCCGTTTCCTCTTGTTTTAACTGTAATAGTCGTTTCCTCCTATGTTAACTGTAATTGCCGTTTCCTCTTCTTTAAACTGTAATTGCCGTTTCCTCTTGTTTTAACTGTTGTTGTCGTTTCCTCTTGTTTCAACTGTAATTGCCGTTTCCTCCTGTGTTAACTGTAAATGCCGTTTCCTCTTGTTTTAACTGTAATTGCCGTTTCCTCTTGTTTTAACAGTAATTGTCGTTTCCTCTTGTTTTAACTGTAATTGCCGTTTTCTCTTGTTTTAACTGTGGTTGCCGTTTCATATTGTTAAACTGTAGTTGTTGTTTTCTCTGGTTTCAACTGTAGTTGCCATTTCCTCTTGTTTTAACTGTAATTTTCGTTTCCTCTTGTCTTAACTGTAGTTGTCGTTTCCTCTTGTTTCCACTGTAATTGCCGTTTCTTCTTGTTTTAACTGTAGTTGTCGTTTCCTCTTGTTTTAACTGTAGTTGTCGTTTCCTCTTGTTTTAACTGTAATTGCCGTTTCCTCTTCTTTTAATTGTAGTTGTCGTTTCCTCTTGTTTTTGAGTGTTATTGCCGTTTCCTCTTGTTTTAACTGTAGTTGCCGTTTCCTATTGTTTAACTGTAGTTGTCGTTTCCTCTAGTTTTAACTCTAATTGCCATTTCCTCTTGTTTTAACTATAGTTGTCGTTTCCTCTTGTTTTAACTGTAATCGCCGTTTCGTCTTGTTTTAACTGTAGTTGTCGTGTCCTCTTGTGTTAACTGTTATTGCCGTTTCCTCTTGTTTTAACTGTGGTTGCCGTTTCCTATTGTTTAACTGTACTTCCCGTTTCCTATTGTTTAACTGTAGTTGTCGTTTCCTCTTGTTTTAACTGTAGTTGTCGTTTCCTCCTGTGTTAACTGTAATTGTCGCTTTATCTTGTTTTGATTATTATTACCGTTTCCCCTTGTATTAACTGTGATTGCCGTTTCCTCTTGTTTTGATTGTAATTGCCGTTTCCTCTGGTTTTAACTGTAATTGCCATTTCCTCTTGTTTTAACTGTAATTGCTGTTTCTTCTTGTTTTAACTGTAGTTGTCGTTTCCTCATATTTTAACTGTAATTGTCATTTCCTCTTGTTTTAACTGTAATTGCCATTTCCTCTTGTTTTAAATGTAATTGCTGTTTCCTCTTGTTTTAACTGTAATTGCCGTTTCCTCTTGTTTTAACTGTTATTGCCGTTTCCTCTTGTTTTAACTGTAATTGCTGTTTCTTCTTGTTTTAACTGTAGTTGTCGTTTCCTCATGTTTTAACTGTAATTGCCATTTCCTCTTGTTTTAACTGTAATTGCTGTTTCCTCTTGTTTTAACTGTAATTGCCGTTTCCTGTTGCTTAACTGTAGTTACCGTTTCCTCTTGTTTAAACTGTAATTGCGGTTTCCTCTTGTTTAACTGTAATTGCCATTTCCTCTTGTTTTAACTGTAATTGCTGTTTCCTCTTGTTTTAACTGTAGTTGTCGTTTCCTCTTGTTTTAACTGTAGTTGTCGTTTCCTCTGGTTATAACTGTAATTGCCGTTTCCTCTTGTTTTAACTGTAATTGCCATTTCCTCTTGTTTTAACTGTAATTGCTGTTTCTTCTTGTTTTAACTGTAGTTGTCGTTTCCTCATATTTTAACTGTAATTGTCATTTCCTCTTGTTTTAACTGTAATTGCCATTTCCTCTTGTTTTAAATGTAATTGCTGTTTCCTCTTGTTTTAACTGTAATTGCCGTTTCCTCTTGTTTTAACTGTTATTGCCGTTTCCTCTTGTTTTAACTGTAATTGCTGTTTCTTCTTGTTTTAACTGTAGTTGTCGTTTCCTCATGTTTTAACTGTAATTGCCATTTCCTCTTGTTTTAACTGTGGTTGCCGTTTCCTATTGTTTAACTGTACTTCCCGTTTCCTATTGTTTAACTGTAGTTGTCGTTTCCTCTTGTTTTAACTGTAATTGTCGTTTTATCTTGTTTTGATTATTATTACCGTTTCCCGTTGTATTAACTGTGATTGCCGTTTCCTCTTGTCTTAATTGTAACTGCCGTTTCCTCTTGTTTAAACTGTAATTGCCGTTTCCTCTTGTTTTAACTGTAGTTGTCGTTTCCTCCTGTGTTAACTGTAATTGTCGTTTTATCTTGTTTTGATTATTATTACCGTTTCCCCTTGTATTAACTGTGATTGCCGTTTCCTCTTGTTATAACTGTAATAGTCGTTTCCTCTTGTTTTAACTGTAGTTGTCGTTTCCTCTTGTTTTAACTGTAATTGCCAATTCCTCTTGTTTTAACTGTAGTTGTCGTTTCCTCTTGTTTTAACTGTAATTGCTGTTTCCTCTTGTTTTCACTGTAATTGTCGTTTCCTCTTGTTTTAACTGTAATTGCCGTGTCCTCTTGTTTTAACTGTAGTTGTCGTTTCCTCTTGTTTTAACTGTAATTGCCGTTTCCTCTTGTTCTAACTGTAATTGCCGTTTCCTCTTGTTTAAACAGTTATTTTCTTTTCCTTTTGTTTTAACTTTAATCGTCGTTTCCTCTTGTTTAACTATAGTTGCCGTTTCCACTTGTTTTAACTAAAATTGCCGTTTCCTCTTGTTTTAACTGTTATTGTTATTTCCTCTTGTTTAATCTGTAGCTGTCGTTTCCTCTTGTTTTAACTGTAGTTTCCATTTACTCTTGTTTTAACTGAACTTGTCGTTCACTCTTGTTTTAGCTGTAGTTGTCGTTTCCTCTTGTTTAAACTGTAATTGTCGTTTCCTATTGTTTTAACTGTAGTTACCGTTTCTTTTTGTTTTAACTGTTGTTGTCGTGTCCTCTTGTTTAAACTGTAATTATCGCTTCCTCTTGTTTGAACTGTAATTGCCCTTTCCGTTTGTTTTAACTGTTGTTTTCGTTTCCTCTTGTTTTAACTGTAATTATCGCTTCCTTTTGTTTGAACTGTAATTGTCGTTTCCTCTTATTTTAACTATCGTTACCGTTTCTTCTTGTTTTAACTGTAGTTGTCGTTTTCTCCTGTTTTAACTGTAATTGTCGTTTCCTCTTGTTTTAACAGTAATTGTCGTTTCCTCTTGTTTAAACTGTAATTGCCGTTTCCACTTGTTTTAACTGTGGTTGCTGTTTCCTCTTGTTTTAACTGTAGTTGTCGTTTCCTCTTGTTTTAACTGTAATTATCGCTTCATTTTGTTTGAACTGTAATTGTCGTTTCCTCTTATTTTAACTATCGTTACCGTTTCTTCTTGTTTTAACTGTAATTGCCGTTTCCTCTTGTTTTAACTGTAATTGCTGTTTTCTCTTGTTTTAACTGTAATTGCTGTTTCCTCTTGTTTTAACTGTAATTGCCATTTCCTCTTGTTTTAACTGTAATTGCTGTTTCCTCTTGTTTTAACTGTAGTTGTCGTTTCCTATTGTTTTAACAGTAATTGCCATTTCCTCTTGTTTTAACTGTAATTGCTGTTTCCTCTTGTTTTAACTGTAATTGCTGTTTCGTCTTGTTTAAATGTAGTTGCCGTTTCCTATTGTTTAACTGTAGTTACCGTTTCCTCTTATTTTAACTTTAATTGCCGTTTCCTCTTGTTTTAACTGTAGTTGTCGTTTCCTCTTGTTTAAACTCTAATTGCCGTTTCCTCTTGTTTTAATTGTAGTTGTCGTTTCCTCTTGTTTTTGAGTGTTATAGCCGTTTCCTCTTGTTTTAACTGTAGTTGCCGTTTCCTATTGTTTAACTGTAGTTGTCGTTTCCTCTAGTTTAAAATCTAATTGCCATTTCCTCTTGTTTTAACTATGGTTGTCGTTTCCTCTTGTTTTAACTGTAATGGCCGTTTCCTCTTGTTTTAACTGCAATTGCCGTTTCCTCTTGTTTCAACTGTAATTGTCGTTTTCTCCTGTGTTAACTGTAATTGCCGTTTCCTCTTGTTTTAACAGTCATTGTTGTTTACTCTTGTTTTAACTGTAATTGCCGTTTCCTCTTGTTTTAACTGTGGTTGCCGTTTCGTATTGTTTAACTGTACTTCCCATTTCCTATTGTTTAACTGTAGTTGTCGTTTCCTCTTGTTTTAACTGTAGTTGTCGTTTCCTCCTGTGTTAACTGTAATTGTCGTTTTATCTTGTTTTAATTATTATTACCGTTTCCCCTAGTATTAACTGTGATTGCCGTTTCCTCTTGTTTTGATTGTAATTGCCGTTTCCTCTGGTTTTAACGGTAATTGTCGTTTTCTCTTCTTTTAATTGTAATTGCCGTTTCCTCTTGTTTTAACTATAATTACCGTTTCCTCTTGTTTAATTGTAATTGCCGTTTCCTTTTGTTTTAACTGTACTTGCTGTGTCCTCTTGTTTGAACTGTAATTGCAGTTTCCTCTTGTAACAACTGTAATTGTCGTTTAATCTTGTTTTAATTGTAATTGCCGTTTCCTCTTGTTTTAACTGTAATTGCCGTTTCCTTTTGTTTTAATGGTAATTGCCGTTTCCTCTTGTTCTAACTGTAATTGCCGTTTCCTGTTGTTTAAACTGTTATTTTCATTTCCTTTTGTTTTAACTTTAATTGTCGTTTCATCTTGTTTTAACTGTAGTTGCCGTTTCCACTTGTTTTAACTAAAGTTGCCGTTTCCTTTTGTTTTAACTGTAATTGCCATTTCCTCTTGTTTAAACTGTAGCTGTCGTTTCCTCTTGTTTTAGCTATAGTTTTGGTTTCCTCTTGTTTAAACTGTAATTGTCGTTTCCGATTGTTTTAACTGTAGTTACCGTTTCTTCTTGTTTTAAATGTAGTTGTCGATTCCGTTTGTTTTAATGGTAATTGCCGTTTCCTCTTGTTCTAACTGTAATTGCCGTTTCCTCTTGTTTAAACTGTTATTTTCATTTCCTTTTGTTTTAAACTTTAATCGTCGTTTCCTCTTGTTTTAAATGTAGTTGCCGTTTCCACTTGTTTTAACTAAAGTTGCCGTTTCTTCTTATTTTAACTGTTATTGTCATTTCATCTTGTTTAAACTGTAGCTATCGTTTCCTCTTGATTTAACTGTAGTTGCCATTTACTCTTGTTTTAACTGAACTTGTCGTTCCCTCTTGTTTTAGCTGTAGTTTTCGTTTCCTCTTGTTTAAACTGTAATTGTCGTTTCCTATTGTTTTAAGTGTAGTTACCGTTTCTTCTTGTTTTAACTGTAGTTGTCATTTCCGTTTGTTTTAACTGTTGTTGTCGTTTCCTCTTGTTTTAACTGTAGTTGCCGTTTCCTCTTGTTTTAACAGTAGTTGCCGTTTCCTCTTGTTTTAACTGTAGTTGTCGTTTCCTCTTGTTTTAACTGTAGTTGTCGTTTCCTCTTGTTTTAACTGTAATTGCTTTTTCCTCTTGTTTTAACTGTAATTGCTGTTTCCTCGTGTTTTAACTGTAATTGCTGTTTCCTCTTGTTTTCACTGTAATTGTCGTTTCCTCTTGTTTTAACTGTAATTGACGTTTCCTCTTATTGTATGTCTACTGACCGTTGTCTCCTGTTCCAGGTTAAAATATTTGTATTCTCTTTTTTAATGTGAAATTGCCGTTTTACACATCTGTAATGACCGTATTCTCCTTTTAATGTGAAATTGCCGTTTAACACATTTGTAATGACCGTATTGTCTTTTTATATGTATAATGCCCGTATTATAATTTTTGATTTGAAATGGCCAATTCCTCTGGTCTATTGTGTTAATACCGCCCCATTTTGTTTTATGTGTTATGGCCGTTTTCAACTGTTGTATGTATAATGGCCATTTTGTATTGTTTTATTTTCAACGGCCATTTTCTCCTCTTGTATTTGCGATGACCGTTTTTGCCGTTTGTGTGTGTGATGCCTGTTTTCTCTAACAGAAAAGTGTGGATTGCAAGTTTGTGTTGTAGATTTTTGTTTCTTTTTGCGAAGATTATTCAGGGATAATGTTGTGAAATATTATACAGATATATTGTAAGTATTGATATGATCACCCATTCTTTTTTAATTATATAAAAAGAAATGGAGAATGTGTCCCCATGGACACAGATGATGTCCCTGCTTGCATACAATACTATAATTGAACATTCCTCGAGAACTATAAAAGTGACGCTTGACACATTTGTACTTTTTTCGAGTTTTGTGGTCATGAGTAATAAGGTTTCATAATGTTTGGATGAGGAAAATTCAAGTTACAGATCGGGAAAATAATGTTTTAGCAATTTTTCCATTGATAACGGATCTTAACTCGATAATGGTTGAAGTGACGCCACAAACATGCAACTTCATAGTTGCTTTGTTGTAATAAGCATTGTGTATAAGTTTCATCACATTTAGTTGAGTCAACTAAAGTTAGAGAAAGGAATGAAAATTTTTGCATGTTGTCCATTTATAAAGGGGCATACCTCGAGAATGATTAAAGTGACGACATCAAAATTCAAACTTGATCTGTATTTTGTGATAGTAAGCATTGTGTGTAAATTGCATACATTATTTGAGGCAAACTAACATTTTATAGAGAGAACGGAATCTAAATATTTTGTATTTCTCTTTATTTATAAAGGGGCAGCACTCTAGAACATTTATAAAAAGCATTGCATATATGTTTCATAAAATTAAGTACAGCCTACTACAGGCAAACTCAGGTTACAGAACGGAAACCAATTTTGGGAAGTACGGATGGACGGATGGACGGAACATTTAATGCCCCCTCCATTAGGGCATAAACAAAATTCAGTCATACGTATTTAAGTTTATTGGAAAGTATAAGTTAATATGACAAACTACAATAGTATATAATATCTACAGTATAAACTACGTACTTGTTCCACTTCAAAAAGTAAGAAATTGTTTGGTTTATTGAGGCTGACTGTAGTATGAAACATGTGAAAGTTCAATCTTCTATTAAGAATATAAACACATTATCATGCTCTACTGTTTTTAAAGACTCCTTAAAAAACAATACACTATTAATGTCTATTTATTTCTGTTTTGCTTTGATAATTTCTTAGAATGTGTCAAAATAAATAAACAATTCAGTTATTTTCAGCTACGTGTCTACTAGTATTGAAATCTCATTTAAATCATTATTCAGAAATATGACCAAATGGAATAAATTATTTTGGTAAATATATAGATCTAAAATACATGTACTATACATTAAAAAAAAAGATGTGGTATGATTGCCAATGAGACAACTCTCCACAAGATATCAAAATGAAACAAACATTAACAACTATAGGTCACCGTACGGCCTTGAACAATGAGCAAAGTCCGTACACATGTACTTTATTTATAAGATTTTAGTGCCTTTTGTTTCTTTTGAGGTAAAAATATACAAAACTTCAAAATCTTTACTTTTTCACCTTTAGATACAGTAAATCATTTAAACGTACATAAAAATATTCTAAAGAAAAAATAAATAAACACTATGCAATAAATATATACATTTAGCAAAAATATATAACTGGCTAATATAATACATAAACATGATAAACATGATTTATTATTCTAAATTTACAGATTATATTCAAATATTCTGATTTATTCATTTGGAATTTTTAAATTTATGAAAAATTTATAGCAGATTAAAAAAATTATACGAACTTCAAGGAAAACTCAAAACCGAAAATTCTTAAAAAATATTTATCAGAACATTATCTTTATTTCCTTTTTTTTCATTTTTTGTTGTTGTTTATTTATTTAAATTTCTACAAAATTTCCATTTTCAAATAATAAAATTTAGAATATCTGTTTGTATGTTAAAACTTTGTTATATTTGCATCATACATAATTTTTCGGTCCTTCTTTTGAACATTCTACTTCGTTATATTTCTTTTTAAATGCATGATATATACCTATAGACATGTGTAAGTATACATAATATATACCTATAGACATGTGTAAGTATACATAATATATACCTATAGAAATATGTAAGTATACATAATATATACCTATAGAAATGTGTAAGTATACATAATATATACCTATAGACATGTGTAAGTATACATAATATATACCTATAGAAATATGTAAGTATACATAATATTTACCTATAGACATGTGTAAGTATACATAATATATACCTATAGACATGTGTAAGTATACATAATATATACCTATAGACATGTGTAAGTATACATAATATATACCTATAGACATGTGTAAGTATACATAATATGTACCTATAGAAATATGTAAGTATACATAATATATACCTATAGAAATGTGTAAGTATACATAATATATACCTATAGAAATATGTAAGTATACATAATATTTACCTATAGACATGTGTAAGTATACATAATATATACCTATAGACATGTGTAAGTATACATAATATTTACCTATAGACATGTGTAAGTATACATAATATATACCTATAGAAATGTGTAAGTATACATAATATATACCTATAGAAATGTGTAAGTAATTTAAGTAGCTACAACTGATATAATATATACCTATAGAAAAGTGTAAGTATATTAAGTAGCTACAACTGATATAATATATACCTATAGAAATGTGTAAGTATATTAAGTAGCTACAACTGATATAATATATACCTATAGAAATGTGTAAGTATATAAAGTAGCTACAACTGATATAATATATACCTATAGAAATGTGTAAGTAATTTAAGTAGCTACAACTGATATAATGAATACCTATAGAAATGTGTAAGTATATTAAGTAGCTACAACTGATATAATATATACCTATAGAAATGTGTAAGTATACATAATATATACCTATAGACATGTGTAAGTATACATAATATATACCTATAGAAATGTGTAAGTATACATAATATATACCTATAGAAATGTGTAAGTATCTTAAGTAGCTACAACTGATATAATATATACCTATAGAAATGTGTAAGTAATTTAAGTAGCTACAACTGATATAATATATACCTATAGAAATGTGTAAGTATATTAAGTAGCTACAACTGATATAAATGAACTTACTAAAACTATCCTAACAGATATATATATACATGTTGTATTACTAACAATAAAAAGATATACCTCTACTAGAAATCATTATGAAAATTCAAATTCAGTGGTACATGTATCTGTTTTAAGACTTATATGGGTAGTTTAACATGAAACATTTAAATACTTGACCATTGATATAACATGAATATAAAAAAAATTAAATTAACCAGTATTACATAACAACGGACTATGTAATGACAGTTGAATCTAAGCTTTAAAATAAAACTACATTGTTATCGTGATAATAAGTCAGATAGAACTACCTTTTCTCTAATTTTGACCTTTACAGTTATAGTGACCTACTTCTCATTATGTATCCTCTTCAGGTTAAAAATGATATCATTACTTATAGTCATGGCGGTATGATTTGATTGATTGGTGTTTAACACCACTTTCAGCACTATTGATTCTAGTACTTATAGTCATGGAGATATGATCTGATTGATTGGTGTTTAATGCCACTTTCAGCACTATTGATACTAGTACTTATATATAGTCATGGAGATATGATCTGATTGATTGGTGTTTAACACTACTTTCAGCACTATTGATACTAGTACTTATAGTCATGGAGATACATGTATGAACTCAGATGTAAAACTTAAAAAAGGCAGTGAGAACCTTCTACTTTTTATGTTCAAGATATTAAGTATATATATATATATATATATGTGTCATGTATGTGTGTATTTCAATAATTTTTCAATAATTTTTAATACCACTAGGTTTTATTGAATAACAAGTCAATTTGAAATTTGCATTTGGGTTTAAAATTTTTACAATTTTACAATATTATAGAACTATTTTTTCCAAGAGATTATAATGAGGACATTCACAAATACATTGTTTTTCATTTTCAAATTTATCCAACATCATGATAACCTTTGTTATTATCTATATAATTGTTTTTTTTTTGCATATCCATCCATCTCTGTTTTTAGAGGGTGTGTACCTATTTTGCATACTGCTGGTCAATCTTTAAATGCTTTCAATTTCAAATAATTTGCTTTTTTTTTTATTGAAAAAAACAAGTCATGAGTTAGTTACCTTATCTGATGTAACAGTATTTTCACAAAAATCTTTCCAATTATTCAGAAAGACAAGATTTTTATGCATAAAAAGAGATTTGTTAATATAGACAGCAACCTAACAATACAATTAAGAAAAACAAAAACAAAACAAAACAGCTAACAGTTAATGGAAGTACAATGTATTGACTAGAGCCAATACTTCAAACTATAAACTAATTTCAGCCATACATGCTATATGAGGGATTTGAATAAATGAAATTTAATGTATGAAAATGTCCAAATTCTAACAATAAAAAAAAAAACCCATCCTTTGCCACTTTCACTGGAATTGATCATTTTGACATAAAAGTTCATTTAATCCTTTTCCCTTTAACAATGATTCTATTTCTATATGTCCTTTCTCCTGTGCTACATTGAGTGGATTTTTACCATTAAAGTCACACTTATTGACATCAGCTGAATGTTGTAACAGTTCTTTAACAATATCAACATGTCCTTTATGACTTGCTATATACAGAGGTGATGCATCATTATTCTTACACTTATTGACATCAGCTGAGTGTTGTAACAATTCTTTAACAACATCAACATGTCCATTCTGACTTGCTATATAAAGTGAGGAACATCCATTATCATCACAAAGATCAATATCAACATCATCACACTGAAGAAGTACACGTACAACCTCTATCCTGTTGTTGAAACAAGCAATCTGTAATGGTGGGGTGCCATCATTCATACATTTATTAACATCAGCTGAATTTTGTAACAGTTCTTTAACAACATCAACATATCCTTTCTGACTTGCTATATGCAGAGGTGATGCATCATTCTTGTTACACTTATTGACATCAGCTGAATGTTGTAACAGTTCTTTAACAACATCAACATGTCCATTCTGACTTGCTATATAAAGTGAGGAACATCCATTATCATCACAAAGATCAATATCAACATCATCACACTGAAGAAGTTCATGTACAACCTCTATCCTGTTGTTGTAACAAGCCATCTGTAATGGTGGGGTGCCATCATTCCTACACTTATTAACATCAGCTGAATGTTGTAACAGTTCTTTAACAACATCAACATGTCCATTCTCACTTGCTATATACAGAGGTGATACATCATTATTGTTACACTTATTGACATCAGCTGAATGTTGTAACAGTTCTTTAACAACATCAACATGTCCATTCTGACTTGCTATATAAAGTGAGGAACATCCATTATCATCACAAAGATCAATATCAACATCATCACACTGAAGAAGTTCATGTACAACCTCTATCCTGTTGTAGTAACAAGCAATCTGTAATGGTGGGGTGCCATCATTCATACACTTATTGACATCAGCTGAATGTTGTAACAGTTCTTTAACAACATCAACATGTCCATTCTCACTTGCTATATACAGAGGTGATACATCATTATTGTTACACTTATTGACATCAGCTGAATGTTGTAACAGTTCTTTAACAACATCAACATGTCCATTCTGACTTGCTATATAAAGTGAGGAACATCCATTATCATCACAAAGATCAATATCAACATCATCACACTGAAGAAGTACACGTACAACCTCTATCCTGTTGTAGTAACAAGCAATCTGTAATGGTGGGCTGCCATCATTACTACACTTATTGACATCAGCTGAATGTTGTAACAGTTCTTTAACAACATTAACATGTCCTTCCTGACTTGCTATATACAGAGGTGATGTATCATCATTGTCACACTTATTGACATCAGCTGAATGTTGTAACAGTTCTTTAACAACATTAACATGTCCTTCCTGACTTGCTTGCCACAGAGGAGATACTCCATTATTTATACATTTGTTGACATCAGCTGAATGTTGCAACAATTCTTTAACAACATCAACATGTCCATTCTCACTTGCTATATACAGAGGTGATACACCATTATTGTTACACTTATTGACATCAGCTGAATGTTGTAACAGTTCTTTAACAACATTTACATGTCCTTCCTGACTAGCCCATAATAAAGAAAACCAACCATTCTCTGTACAATGATTAACATCACTATTCCTACTTATCAACCATTTAACAAGGTCAACTGTACCCATATAACAACTTCCACCTAGTGCTATATCTTTACTGTGAATATCTTTAGTACAAACGAGGTCTTGTTGCATTGGTAGATCAAGTTGGTTTAAACGTGTTATGAAATTTTCAGTAAATGTTGTAGAATCCATGTTTCTGTTATGACATACACTGTATACATAACCGTTCTCCCAGTCTGTCAGTAACCTATCTATATATCTATTTATATAATTATCAGGTATTCTTATAACAAACTCTATTTCTGTGCCCATGTTATCTGTTATTTGCCAAAGAAATCTCTCCTCAATGAAATCAGTATTAGAATGATCAATGAAAAACTGTATCATCTTCTCCCCAAAGTATTTAGCAAGGAAATCAAACAACTTATCATGGATTATTTTGTATGTGTTATCCTCCTTGACCACATAGGTACCTTCAAGTGTTTCAAGAGATTTCTTTAAACGTTTGATGGATGTTCCTTTATTCAGTTCACATTCTTCTAGTAAATCTTCTATGATTGCTCCTATCTTCTTATCTTTTGGTGACAAGTTTTCTTCTGTTAATGTGTTGTTAAACATGACACAAAGGACTAAGCTACAATACTGCATCTTACCAGCATCACTTTCTCCATACATTTGTTCAAGTTGATCTTCTAAAACTTCAAAAGGATTGCTAAAAAAAGAGGTAATGCTTACATTCTTCTGGAGGTTCTGTTTATGATATAAGCTACATAAAAGCGGGAAAAAGTCATATTTTTCGGACAATTCCTTTACTTCATCAGTATTTTCTTTAAAGTACACTTCAGCTAAAGCATATTTTTCAGCAGCACTAAGTTTGAATTCTTCTGAACTTAAATCAATGTTACACATTTTGAAAATGGAGAGATTGCTAAATAGTTCATCTTTGTAAACCTCCAATCTACATGTAGAGATGATTTTACAACATTTGTCTACGAGAAGAGATTTAATGTGATCAAGACTTTGTTTCCAGTCAGTGTAAATTTGTTGATTAAGAGTATATCTGCCACAGACATCATCAAAGACAAACAATGTTTTCCGCGAATGTTTAAACCATTTTCCAATATCTTCTGGTTTACTGCATGGAATAACAGTATAGCCATGTTTCGTCATCATGAGGGCAATGTGTTTAGAAAGAAAACTTTTTCCAGTGCCAGAATTTCCAACCAGGGTAACTGAACTTTGTGTCAAAACTTTTTGCATTACATGTTTCTCTGCTTCAGTGCTAACAAACTGTTGATCATCCTCCTTCCACTGTTCCAAGCGTCTTTCGAACTGCTCTGTAAAATATGAAATTCAATAAATTAACTATATATATTTAAGTTCAAATTTCAAGGTGTAATAACACATAAAATAAAGTATACATGTGACATCCAGTTTCATCATGTTCATGTATATTGTGTGTTTTGAAGCACCATATTTTGTTTTATTCAGTGTTCGAATAAAATATTTTTAAAACTTAAGATGATGTAGTATAAAAGAAGTTGATACATTAATACAAACTAGAAAACTTACACCGCATTTTTTGTTGTCGTAGAAACAAATAATAAATAAAGATGCCAAAAAAAGCGAATCATTTTCCTTTTGTTTAATTTCATGGCGGCCAACAGATAGTTTGAAAATGGAAGGAAAACAAAACATTTTTTGACACCAAATATCAATTCATGACATTGTTTGCTACCTTTATCATGTTTATATATTATTATTATTTTTTTTAAATTATTTGATAATCGATCAGCAGTTTAACTCCTCGTTCAGCCCTTTTGGCTATTTCGTGGTAAATCAGGTTTTATTAGTGTGCTCAGAGAGAAAGTTTTACCTTCGACAGGAACACTGACAATCCAAGTCAATTTAGAGTCCAGCCACGTTTAAGGTTCAAACTTACACAACCTCGGTGTTGACAGGTTAGTAGTACAGTACTTAAAACTACTAAGACCATTTATCCACAGAGGCCCTTTTTTTTAATTCCAAGAACTTTATATGTTTACATATTTTGATAGTATTCTTGAAAACTGAGGCCAACAAATGAATTCTTACACCAGAAATTAATGCAGAATTTCAAGTCATACTAAATAAGCAAATTAAAAAACGGAAAATGGAAGCCAACAGATAATTTTGACACTCTGAACCAATTTAGAATAGCACAATATACTTGTTTATCAATTAAAAGGCATCTTGAAAGATGTTCCTCAAAATTTTGTATTTATAATATAAAACTCTCTACATAAAACATGTATAATGTACAACAATTGAACAAGTTTATATCTACCATTCTTTAAGCAATACTTTTGGAATAACTGCATTTAAAAAAGTTTATAGACGGACAGACAAAGTAAAAAGTATAAAGCACATGTATCTTCGATACGAGCCCTTATCAATCAAAACATATGTATTTTCCAGTTATATGTACTAAAGATGCCTTATTGTAGAATCAAATAACTTTCCAATGTTCTACATCAATAAACTTACCAAGAATGTGTTTAGGGATAACTTCATCGTGATCCATCAGAATATCTAAAAATATAAAAACGACAAATTATGAACATGGTTCTCTCAGATTTGAACGTACTGTCTTTTGTTGTTTTGTATTGATCTGGTGAGTTAATAGAAATAAGAATATAAGCCCTTTTAACTGATTTTTTTTATAGTTTGTTCCTTAGTTGTACTGTTACATCACTGTCCAAGTTAGGGGAGGGTTTGACACCGGTATACATGTTTTACCTCACCACATTATTATGTTCATACCCCAAGTCAGGATATCACTGAATGTCATTTTTTGCTGTGTATCATATTTCATACATAAATCAGGCTGTTAGTTGTCTTGTTAGAATTGTTTCACATTTGTCATTTCAGTGCCTTTAATAGCTTACTTTGAGGTATGGATTTTGCTCATTATTGAAGGCTGTATTCTGACCTATATTTGCTATCTCTTACGTCATTTGGACTCTGGTGGATAGTTTTCTTATTGGCAATCTTACCACATATTCTGTTTTTCCTATTGACAATTATGTATAAGTTTTTCTTTACACCAAAAATACATGACCTAATACAAAATAAAGAGCCTGAAATGTCTCACATGCAAAATCGAGCATTATTGAATAATTTTTATATGTAATTATAGACAATCTTAAGAAATGTCTAAGATAACTGCACATGTCAAAAAATATGTTATTGCAATTCATAGTGCCCTGCCGGTTAAAAATTCATTGTACTGGAACAAAATGCTACTTCATCAATAAGTTGTCTTGGTGTAAACTATATAACAAATATCAAGTCAATATCGTCAGGCATGACAAAAAAGAAAAAAATAAATGTTAACACAGAGATATGTCTCGCCTATTTGTAATTTTGATAATGCAAATATTGAAATTAACATAGCAATACTTTATCATTTAAGTTGTGCAAATATTCAAAGTCAATGAACCATGATGGAAGGTTCATGGCTAAACAATCTCCATAGAAATGAGATGTGCCAATGCTAATACAACTGCTACGAAATACCATTGACTTATCATAAGTACTTTCCTTTAAACAAACCTAAACACAAACATTAACTTGTAAACTATGTGAAAGTTTCAAAGTCAATGAACCATCATGAGAGGGTGGGTCTTCATAATCTCCATGGAAACAAATACTTGCAAATGCCAATAAATTTGCATACCAAATATCATTGATGTATCAGTAGCGGTTTATCTAAAACTGATCTAATCACAAACTAATACATGTAAAATAATCAAAAGTTTCAAAGTCAATGGACCATGCATGAGGGGGTTGGGACAAATATTCTCATTGGAATTAAGATACATGTGCAAATGCTTATACAGTAAAACTGTAAACCAATTAAAATTGGCCTACCACTAATGGTTCCTTTTGAACTGACCTAATCACAAACTAATACATGTAAACTATTCAGTGGTTGTCGTTTATTAGTGTGATATATAACTGTTTTTCATTCATTTTTTTAACATGAATTAGATCGATAGTTCTTGTTTGAATTGTTTTACATTTGTCATTTCAGGGCCTTCTATGGCTGACTATGATATGGGCTTTGCTCATTGTTGAAGGTCGTATGGTGACCTTAAGTTGTTAATTTTCTTGTCATTTGGTCTCATGTGAAGAGTTGTCTCATAGGCAATCACACAAAATCTTCTTTTTATAAGTAAAAGATTAAGGCGAGACAAAATCATATTATTAACAATGATTAAAGTGATTTTTTTCCAATGTTGTTTTCTTTTGCTTCTTCATATTATTACAAACCTATAGCCATGGCAAAATTGATTGTTTTGTTTTAAACTGTGGACAAAATTGTCTTTCAAAATGTCTATTTGGGAAAATTAATGGGGGAAGTCTTCCCCAATTAGTGACAGTTGACAGGTATGAAAATCAACAGACCTGAACAAAATTTGAACTTTGTCTGTAACCAAATGGTAACTTGTCATTATAAAACTATATACCAATTATCAAATCAATATCTTTAAGCACAATGAACTAAAGGCTCTCAAGAGCCTGTGTCGCTCACCTTGGTCTATGTGCATATTAAACAATGGACACAGATAAATTCATGACAAATTGTGTTTTGGTGATGGTGATGTGTTTGTAGATCCTTACTTAAACTTTACTGAACATTCTTGTTGCTACAATTATCTATATCTATAATAAACTTGGCCCAGTAATTACAGTGGAAAAAAATTTACAAAATTTACAAAAATTTAGGAAAATTGTTAAAAATTTACTATAAAGGGCAATAACTCCTTAAGGGGTCATTTGAAAATTTTGGTCATGTTTAACTTAATTGTAGATGTTTCTTTGCTGAACATTATTGAGGTTTACCACTGTTTACAGTTTATCTCTATCTATAATAATATTCAAGACATTATAACCAAAAACTGCAAAATTTTATTTAAAATTACTAATTTGTGGGCAGAAACTCAACAAGGGGTTGTCTGATTTGTCTGAAAATTTCAGGGCAGATAGATTTTGATCTGATAAACAAATTAATCCCGTGTCAGATTTGCTCTAAATGCTTTGGTTTCAGAGATATAAGCCAAAATATACATGTCACCCCTATGTACTATTTTTAGCCATGGCGGCCATCTTGGTTGGTTGGATGGGTCATGCCACACATTTTTTAAACTAGATACCCAAATGATGATTGTGGCCAAGTTGAGTTAAATTTGGCCCAGTAGTTTCAGAGGAGAAGATTTTTTTTAAAAGAATACAAAAATTATTGAAAAATGGTTAAAAATTGACTATAAAGGGCAATAACACCTTAAGGGGTCACATGACAATTTTAGTAATGTCTGACTTTTTTGTAGATCTTATTTTGCTGAACATTATTGCTGTTTAAAGTTTATCTCTATCCATAACAATATTCAAGATAATAACCAAAAACTGCAAAAACTTCCTTAAAATTACTAATTTGGGGGCAGCAACCCAACAACGGGTTACAAGTCTGATTTGTCTGAAAATTTCAGGGTAGATAGGTCTTGACCTAAAAGACGTTTTTACTCCATGTCAGATTTGCTCTAAATGCTTTGGTTTCAGAGTTATAAGCCAAAATCTACATTTTACCGGGGTCCAGGACCACAATTGTCGTCCCTTGATTTTCGTTGTTCACAAATATAGTCCCTAGTGTTGACAGTGGGTTACTTGCCATTAATTTTTATACCCCTTCCAAATTTATTTCTCCATGTTTAATGCCTCAAATTGAAAGAAGGGGTGGGGGGGGGGTGAAATTACACTGTAAAAAAATTTGGGTCCAGAATTTTAAAGGAAAGTAGTGATTTGGTCCAGCTGAAAAAGGTTGCAAATTAGCACTTCGGAAGCTGTCAAAAGATTTCAAGACGCCCTAAACATAAAATTGTCCATATTTTGAGTTAGAGCCGATGAAGTTTTCTATAATTTTGATATCATTTGTCCCTAAAGTAGTACAACACACTGTAAAAGTTTCTTTGAGAAAGCGCAGGTGGGATTTTTTTTATTTTCATTTATGTTCTAAAAGAAATGCACTACGAAATAATTGTGTTCTCGGACCTATGTTCTATTTTTAGCCATGGCGGCCATCTTGGTTGGTTGGTCAGGTCACGCCACATATTTTTTAAACTAGATACCCAAATGATGATTGTGGCCAAGTTTAGTTTAATTTGGCCCAGTAGTTTCAGAGGAGAAGATTTTTGTAAAAGCTAACGACGGACAACGACGACGACGGAAGATGGACGCAAAGTGATGAGAAAAGCTCACTTGGACCTTCGGGCCAGGTGAGCTAAAAAAGTCTGGACATTTGATTGGACAGACGGACAGACAGACGGAGTGCAAACCTGGAGTCCCCTTCGACAAAAGCTGTAGATTATCACACTTAGGGTAAAACTGCCATAGGACAATTAACATCAATTTGAAAAAATATACATATTTCAGTCTTGCCCGAAGTTCAGTGAACTATATTATATGGTTACCTTTTTTCTCATGTCTGTCTTTGAGTTTCTTCATTCCTGAAACAAGACAAACTGCCTAGATGTTTCATAGTCTAAATATTTCTATAACTGAAACACAACATTGTACAACATAATTTTGTCATAAAGGTAAAGAAAAAAAATATTTATATCTCCTCATTTTTTTATCAATAATTTTACAAAATTGAAGATTGAACAAATTAAACACAACTGACGAACATGAAAAAAGAATTAATAAATTACTATTAGCAATTAAGGTTGATGGGGTGTCTAAATATTGGCCAATAGATTTTTTAATCTTATGTAAGACTTCTTTGTCAATAAACTTTCAAAATTTAGTATAACAAGAGTGCACACGCTGAAATGTCGCGCCTTCTATACTAATCATTGATATTATGTTGATAGTCCTAGGTATAAAGCTAAGCTTTATTACAACTGTCACATAAATCTATCATTAACCAAGATAACTAAATAAAGACCAATGAACCTTGAAAATGAGGTCAAGGTCAGATGAAACATGCCAGGCAGACATGTACAGCTAACAATGCTTCTATACAACATATATAGTTGACCCATTATTTATAGTTTAAGAAAAATAGAGCAAAACACAAAAACTTAACACTGTGCAATGAACCGCGAAAATGAGGTCACGGTCAAATAAAACCTGCGCGACTGACATAAAGATCATAAAATATTTCCATACACCAAATATAGTTGACCTATGGTATATAGTATTAGATAAAAAGCCCAAAACTCAACTTAACTTTGACCACTGAACCATGAAAAATGAGGTCAGGGTCACATGACATTTGCCCGCTAGACATGTACACCTTACAATCATTCCATACAACAAATATAGTAGACCTATTGCATATAGTATGAGAAAAACAGACCAAAACACAAAAATTTAACTATAACCACTGAACCATGAAAATGAGGTCAAGGTCATATGACACCTGCCAGTTGGACATGTACACCTTACAGTCCTTCCATACACCGAATAAACTAACCCTATTGCTAATAGTATCTGAGATATGGACCACCAAAACTTAACCTTGTTCACTGATCCATGAAATGAAATCGAGGTCAAGTGAAAACTGTCTGACAGACATGAGGACCTTGCAAGGTACGCACATATCAAATATAGTTATCCTATTACTGATAATAAAAGAGAATTCAACATTACAAAAAATTTGAACTTTTTTTTCAAGTGGTGACTGAACCATGAAAATGAGGTCAAGGACATTGGACATGTGACTGACGGAAACTTCGTAACATGAAGTATCTATATATAAAAAGTATGAAGCATCCAGGATCCCTTTGTCGAGCTATCTGCAACAAAAGTTGCAGGCTCAACAAAAACTGGAAGTTAGGGACCATATGTTTTCGTTAAAATACATTGAAATGTAAGAAATCACAGTGATTTTATAAATGTAATATTGGGGTAACTTATTTTTTTAACCCTGATTGATCAAACATCAAACAATTCATATTTTTCTAAATTCAATGAGGTGATTTCTTTTCAAAATACCTCAAAAATATCAAATAGAATAAGGGGGTCACCATGGTCACAGGCCTTATTTCTTAAAAAAAAAAAAAAAAAAAAAAAAACATCATGAACATGCTTGTCCTATCAAATTCAATATAATTATTTGTCCTTGATTTAAAACGGACTTTTTAAATATAGTTTAATACCAGTTATTCAATAGTTCCTCTCTCTTTTCTGATTTAGCAATATGTTTGTTTTCAACATTTGACCATTCCTTTTACACTTAAACATACATCATGTATATAGATGAAAACTTGTCTTTTTTCATAGAATTGTATACTTTTTTTTAGCATAAAATGTGACTAATTTAATAGGAGGTGGCACTGACTGCCTGAGAGGAGACCCACTTCAGTTATGCTTCAGTAATCCCCTGAATAATCAACCAAATTTTCAACATAAAAAAGGGGACGTCTGTAACAATTGTGAAATATATTGGAATCATCTAAGTAAATCAGGTACAATATTAATTACAGGATCTATTATAATTACCTATTTGACACAATTGCATTTCTTGATCTGACAATTCTGTCTTCTCCATTTTAGAAGCAACATCCTCATATTCTCCGTGATTTAGAGCTTCAAGAAGGTGTGTGTATGCATCTCCACCTTTGTGAATCAATTTGTTGTATAAAAGTCTATTACTTTCCTGTTGAGTGAGAGAAGAATTACAAATTTCCTCTTTTTCTTCAGTACTTAAAACATCAGACTGATACAGGTGGTCAGCTATGTCTGTTTTAGAGTCAACACCATGGACAAACATCATGTAATTCTTTTGTAGTTTGACTTTGTGTTCATTCAACTCTGAAATATAAGAAAGGTATGAATGAAATATTCTAGCTCTTCCTCTTTCACACACATAATTCTTTTTCCAACTGTGATTGGCTGTTTTGTTAAAGTTACTTTTAAATATCAATTGTAGGAGTATTTTTTTGTGTTTGAAATATTGGTTTTATTAAAATACACAGAACAAAATATACGTAATAAATAGAATTACATTATGTATATATATCAAATTAGACATGTAATGCATGTTTGACAATGAATGACCAAACAGTATTTTTAAGATTAAAAGGCGGAAGACAGCAAGGGGATATTCAATACTCATCAGGCTAGTTAGGCCAGTCTAACATTAATGCCATGGCAAAACATGAAAAATGACCTTTCTCCAACATTGTAGACTACAATTTAATGCATGACTAAAATCGCTTTCTTGTTGACCTTGTATTGCTGATATTTTATCGTTTTAGTTTCTCCCTATATACTATCGATTCCAAAATTGAAATAAAGTCAAGAACTTAAAAGTTAGTGAACAAGAATGTGTCCAAAGTACACGAATGCCCCACTCACATAATCATTTTCCATGTTCAATGGACCGTGAAATTGTATAAAAATCTTATTTGGCTGTAAAATTAGAAAGATCATATTATAAGGAACATATGTACTGAGTTTCAAGTGGATTGGACTTCAGCTTCATAAAAAACTACCTTGACCAAAAACTTTAACCTGAAACTTGCACTATCATTTTCCATGTTCAATGGACCATGAAATTGGGGTCAAAAGTCTAATTTGGCTTTAAAATTAGAAAGATCATATTATAAGGAACATGTATACTAAGTTTCAAGTTGATTGGACTTCAGCCTCATCAAAAACTACCTTGACCAAAAACTTTAACCTGAAGCGGGACGAACGGACGAACGGACAGACGAATGAACAGACGGTACAACAGACGGACGGACTTACAGACCAGAAAACATAATGCCACTCTACTATCGTAAGTGGGGCATAAAAATTGTCTTTTATAAGCATGATAAGGGGTCAGCCAATGCTTTCTGTCATATTGGCATTCTCATATAATCATGATAATACCAATCATTTTTTAGGATAACAATTTCTATTTATCTCTTAAAGTTTTCAAGATAAGAGGCAAATATTCTGAAATTCTAAATAAATTTTTCTTTAAAGGGCAAAAACTCCTATAAGCAATTATCTAATAACTACGGTCATGTATGAATTTTTGTTGACCTTGAATATCTGATTATATTTGCTGTTCACAGTATCTACTTTTCTGTCTTTTTCAAGATTATGGACAAAAACTGGGGAATAAGTTTTCAGACATATAATTCATTTGTATAGGCCTTTTATTGTTGATAATTTTTGTTGTTTACTACAAATTCTACTAATCTAACATGTCTAATTATCTATCATAGTTTTCAAGATAAAAGGCAAAAATTTACAAATAATTCAAAAATTAAATTTGAAGGGCAATAACTCCTGTAAGGAGTCACCTGCTGGTTTGAATCTCATTGGTTTTTTTTTTGTAGGTCTTATATATCTAATTATTTTTGCTGTTTGCAATTTCTACTTTTCTACTATAGTCATGATAATTTTTCAAAAAGAAGGCAGAAATTTTAAAATAAGATTAATAAAAGAACAGAGTTCCAATGTGCCCCTATTGGCACATGTTCTATATTTCCAAGGGGCATTACTCTTTTAAAAAAGTCGATTGTCAACCATTATAGTACTTGTCTGAAATATTGCTGATATTAACCTATAGCATAAGTTTTATAAAAATCTAGCACGAATTGTACGTGTGAGAGCACTAGCGAGGCCATTTTCCATAAATGTAATATTTACTAGGGGCATAACTTAAAAAAAAAAAAAGTAGATCAGCCACCATTATAGAACTTGTCCAAGATATTGTATAAGTTTTATAAATAAAGGCTCTAAAGAGCCTGTGTCGCTCACCTTGGTCCATGTGCAATGCATTGTATTCAACAACATGAACAAAGGACACTCTCCAACACTGTAGACGGGAATAGAATTCATGACAAAAATCTGTTTTATTGATCTTGTATTGCTGACAATTTAGCCTATTTAATTAGTATATCTCTATCTTCTTTAGTTTTTGCTCAAAACACAAAAGAGGACAAAAAAATCCTCAATTAAGGGCAATCACTCCTATTGATAAAGAGTGACAGTCTACTAAACTATATCGGCAACATTTGACCTGTTAGTAGATCTTGACTTGCTGATTTTTGTGATTTAAAGTGTATCTTTATCTATTATAATTTTCTATCATACATTTTATATGGCAAAAGCAAAAAAAGAAAAGAAGGTGAAAATCGTTTTTAAAGGGCAATAACTCCAATAAGGAGTCGTCTGACCATTGCCTCCCTATTGTCTTATTTGTAGATGATGTTTTTGCTGATCATTTTTGCCTAGCTTACTTTCTATCTGTCTATTATAATTTTAAGATATCAGGCAAAAATGCAAAAAAATTGGTCAAAATCATCATCAGAGGACAATAACCATGATAACTCTAATAAATAGTCGATTGACGATTTCGACCATGTTGACCTTTTAGTAGAACCTGTCTAGCTGATCATTTTAAAATTTCTCTGTATCTATTATAGTTTTCAAGACAGTAGGCCAAAATGAAAAAAAAAAGTAAAATTTGTCATTTAAGGGCAATAACCCCTATAAGTCTTTTGACAGTTTTGACCTGTATGGACAATTGCAATTGGTAGAGCTCAACACTAAAAAAATGTCAGATTTTGGTAGAGATCAACACCCAAAAAAGTCAGATTTTCTCTCTTTATAATGGTTTTCAAAATAATAGACAGAACTTGCATTTTACCCCCTTTGTTCTATTTTTAGCCATGTTGGCCATGTTTGTTGGCAGGCGGGGTCATCGGACATATTTTTTACACTAGATACCCCAATGATGATTGTGGCCCAATTTTGGCCTAATCAGTCAGAGCTCTGACATAAACAAGTCAGAATAAAATGACTTCTTCAAGTCAGAAAATGTTTTGACATTCTGACCTGTACGGGTCAATTTTTGTTTTGCGTAGTTTTCCATCGAGTCCGTCAAACCAGAAGATATTTTGAATTTGCCGCCGATCTAAGACACATACGATCACGTGGTTTTTTGCGAGAGATCACATGTTTGAGAGTTGTTGTTTTGGGAGTTTCTCGAACGAGAAGTTATTGAAAATATAGTGATTATTTACGTTTTTTTATTGAAAATCTAGGTCAATGTGGTCATTTTCAGAAGGTAATACATATTACCTCCGTATTTTCATGGCCATTTTAATATTTTTTGCGTGTGAAGAAGGTCTTTGCAAGTGATTTTGTTGCTGTTTCATGAAGGCGCGTGACCTGTAAATACGGACGCGTGGCCTTTGAGATGACCTGGTGTCTGACAATTCTGACTTGTTCAGGTCAGAAAATGTTGTTATGATAATGAACTGTTATTTTCGGGAGACAACTCGTGTTGTCTTAAACAGTATTAACATTAATAACCAGTCAGTGCAATTTTAAAAGTAAAATTATTGCTTCGAGCTGAACATCATCACGTGATTTTTCTATTTTTAAACTCAATCATGAATTGACTTTTTAACCTTTCCGAGTTTGCGGCTTATAAATATATTTGTTTTTTCGTTTCTCCCAATGAGAAAAACGATCTTTTGAATATTGATATTAATGAAAATGAAATGAAATCGGAATAATTTTAATAAAGGAAAAGGGAAGGGAGGGTTTAACTAAAAGAACCGAAATATTTTTTTATTTTTATTTTAAAAATGATTTTAACTTGAGAACATTATAAAGAGATTCACAAAACGGGTTTTTCAATTATGAACATGGAATATGATCTTAAAAACAAATCAAATGAAATGTAGGGTAAGGCTCCAGTGATCACCCTACCCCTGTCATTTGACAATGTTGAACAGTCGAGATCCCTGCCCCCTTAACTCAATTTTTTCTCTCTGTAAAGTATAATGAAATATACCAAGCTAGTCTCTATGGGTCGCCCCACCCCTTGTCATTTGAGAATGATCTTATATCTTGAAAATTGTCGAGATCCCCACCTGTAAACAGCCATATATATTCCTTTTTATAATGTCAAATTGATTTGAATGAAATATACCGGGCTAGTCTCTGGGTCCCCTGCCATTTGCGAATGTTCTTATATTTTGTAAACGGTCGAGATCCCCACCCCTAAACTATATATATTCTTGTATGGGAAAATAAAACAAACCCAATGTAATATAGGGGAAGTCCCTTGAGGGGGGGGGGGGTTGCCCCTACAGTGTGAAAACATGTAAATGGTCAAGATCCCCACCCCTGAACCATATATATTAGTGTAAGGGACAACAAGACAAATCAAATGAAATAAAGATAAAGTCCCTTGGGGTCACCCCACCCCCTCATGTTTGAAAACATGTAAACGGTTGAGATCCCCACCCCTTAAGCCTATATATTATTATATGGGACAATACAACAAATCAAATGAAATAAAGGGAAAGTCCATGGGGGTCATCCCCATCCCCCTTTTTGAAATGGTCTGGATCACCACCCCTAAACCATATAATATTCCTGTTCGTCATTTCAAGAAGATTTGAATGACATACATGTACAGGGTCAATCCCTAATTATATGGCATATATGTTTTCCTATGAAGTTACACATCTATAATTCTTACCCCAGATGCTTAGCCACATAAAGCATTAACCTTTTATTTGAAATATAGATAGTCTTTGTTTCTACAGAAGTGAGAAGAACATTGGAAGTCAGTATGTTCTGACTTATAAAAGTCTGAATGTTCTGACTTATGAAAGTCAGAATGTTCTGACTTATGAAAGTCTGAATGTTCTGACTTATGAAAGTCTGAATGTTCTGACTTTAATTTAATAAGGCCAGAAAGACTCAGAATAATCTGAAGATAATGACTTGTTTTTAATGTTTAGAGTATTTAAGAATATGAATGCTCTTGTCATGCTAGTACCATAAGAAACCCTGACAAGATTTTGTTCCCAAAAAAATATATATTAAGAATAACAAGTGTACAATTGAACATAAATTACAAAGTTATAAATGTTGCTAAAAATTCTATTTAAAAAACACCCAATAGATAGTTGTAGTGAAAATATTATGTATTTATATGTACCACTTCTTGAAGGACAACAAAGTCACCAAACTTAGTCTGATTTTCATAGTATTTTCTCCTCAACATTTTTTTAACAGAACATGATTTGACCTGTTTAAGTCAGTTTACAGAAAAAGAATCCGATCAAACTAGGTTTCTTCATCTTAGCCCCCCCCCCCCCCCCCCCCTTTTTTTCTCGTTATCTGAATCTGCTATTGTTGGGATAATTAATTTTTTTTAAGAAACAATTCAGTCAAATGGTTTTTAGAATAATGATTTTTTACAACCAAAAGTTCTATATGTTAACTTTACAGAAAAAAAAGTCATGAAAATACAGAAATAAAATAAATTTTTAAGATATAAATTTGATGAAATTTGTTAAAAAAAATACATTTGAATATAAAATATACCAAATACATTTTTTTTTATAGTCCTCAATATTGTGACTTGAGGGGACCATATTTCATCAGTCTTTTATCTGGTTTGTCATACATTTTAAAATCAATATGAAAATCCTAGACTTAAAAGTCGACATAAGTTTAGTTTTGACTGACTCTCTGAAGTCAGAACATGATTTGACCTGTTTAAGAAGTCAGTTTACAGAGAAAATTAAATCCAATCAAAACTAGGTCTTCTTCTTCTAAGCCCCCCCCCCCCCCCCTTTTTCCCTTTTATCTGAATCTGCTACTGTTGAGTTAATTAATTGATAAGTTTATTAGAAACAATTCAGTCAAATGGTTTGAAATAATATATTTTACAACCAAAAGTTCCATGTGTTAACTTAACAGAAAAGAAAGGTCATGAAAATACAGAAATATAATAAAATTTAAAGATGATTTGATGAAATTTGTAAACAAAATATATTTGAATATAAAATATTAGTTCTCATTATTGTGACTTTATTATTGGGTGTCTTTTATCTGATTTTCCCATACGTTCTTAAATGCATATATTTATGACAATGCCGGACTTAACAGTTGTAATAATAAGTTAAAGTGAAGTTTTTGACTGACTCTTTGAAGTCAGAACATAATTTGACCAGTTTAAAACAAAATACATTTAAATATTAAATAATCAATATGCAAAATAAACTTTTTTATAGTCCTCATTAATTATTGCGCTGTATGGGGACCTTATTTCCACTGTCTTTTATTTGGCTTTTCCGTACATTTTTAAATCAATACGAAGAAACTAGACTTAAAAGTTGACATAAGTTTAGATGGGACTGACTTTTTGAAGTCAGAACACTATTTGACCTGTTAAAGTCAGTTGACAGGAAAAAATGTCCAATCAAAGTTAGGTTTTCTTCCTCTAATCCCCCTCCCCACTAAATATCAATCTGCTACTGTTGAGTTAATTAATTACTGATTTTTTTTTAGAAACAATTCAGTCAAATGGTTATTAAAATATAATTTTTTTTTGCAACCACAATTAAGTTCCATGTGTTAACTTAACAGAAAAGAAAAGTCATGAAAATACAGAAATAATACAATATTTTTTTTTTTTTTTTTAGATAATTTGATGAAAATCTTTAAAAAACAAAATGCATTTGAATATTGAATATATCAAATAAAAATGTTCCATACATTTTAAATCAATATGAAAATCCTGGACTTAAAAGTTGAAATAAGTTTAGTTTTGACAGACTCTTTGAAGTCAGAACATGATTTGACCTGTTAAAGTCAGTTTACAGAAAAAAAAAATCCAATCAAACTATGTTTCTTCATCTTAGCCCCCCCCCCCCCTTTTCCCTTATTTGAATCTGCTACTGTTGAGTTAAAAAAAATTAAGAAACAATTCAGTCAAATGGTTTTTAGAATAATGTTTTTTACAACCAAAAGTTCTATTTGTTAACTTAACAGAAAAATAGTCATGAAAATACGGGAGTAGAATAAATTTTTAAGATATTAATTTGATGAAATTTGTTAACAAAATACATTTGAATATAAAATATACCAAATACATTTTTGTATAGTCCTCATTATTGTGACTTAAGGGGACCTTATTTCATCAGTCTTTTATCTGGTTTCCCATACATTTTAAAATCAATATGAAAATCCTAGACTTAAAAGTTGAAATAAGTTTAGTTTTGACTGACTCTTTGAAGTCAGAACATGATTTGACCTGTTAAAGTCAGTTTACAGAGAAAATTAAATCCAATCAAAACTAGGTCTTCTTCTTCTAAGCCCCCCCCCCCCTTTTTCCCTTTTATCTGAATCTACTACTGTTGAGTTAATTGATTGATAGGTTTATTAGAAACAATTCAGTCAAATGGTTTAAAATAATATATTATATAGACTAAAAAGTTGTAATAATTAGCTAAATTGAAGTTTTTGACTGACTCTTTGAAGTCAGAACATAATTTGACCTGTTTAAAACAAAATACATTTAAATATATTGAATATGCAAGATAAACTTTTTTATAGTCCTCATTATTGTGCCGTATGGGGACCTGATTTCCTCTGTCTTTTATCTGGCTTTTCCGTACATTTTTAAATCAATATGAAAAAAACTAGACTTAAAAAGTTGAAATAAGTTTAGTTGGGACAGACTCTTTGAAGTCAGAACACAATTTGACCTGTTAAAGTCAGTTTACAGAAAAAAAAATGTTCAATCAAAACTAAGTCTTCCTCCTTTAAGCCCCCTCCATATCCGAATCTGCTACTGTTGAGTTAATTAATTCATAATTTTTTTTAAGAAACAATTCAGTCAAATGGCTTTTAAAATAATGTTTTTTAAAACCGAAAGTTCCAAATGTTAATTTAACAGAAAAAAAGTCATGAAAATACAGAAATATAATAAAAAATTTTAAATAATTTGGAGAAATTTGTTAACAAAATACATTTGAATATTAAATAATAGTATACCAAATACACTTTTTTATAGTCCACATTTTTGTGACTTTATTATTGGGTGTCTTTTATCTGAGTTTCTTATACATTCTTAAATGCATATGACAATCCCAGAATTAAAGTTGCAATACTTAATTAAAGTATAGTTTTTTACTGACTCCTTGAAGTCAGAACATAATGTGACTTGTTCAAGTCAGTTTGCACAACAGGATTTACCTCAATGAAATATTAAGATATCAAAAATATACCAAATTATCTTTTATATATATAGTCCTTATAATTGTGACTTAATTTTTTGTGATTTTTTTTCCTACTTGTATCCATACATTCTAACAATCACATCACAATCATGATAATGCACAACTTTTACAGAACTTTGCAAGCCATTTAGTTTTTGACAGACTCTTTTAAGTCAGAACATGATTGACCTGTTTAAGTCAATTTGTCCGAACATGCCCATTTGACCTGTTTAAGTCAATTTGTCTGAACATGATTTGACCTGTTCAAGTCAGATTGCAGAACAAATTTTCCAATCAAAGCTAGGTGTACTTCCTTTAAGCCCTGCTTCTGAATCTGCCATTTGTGAATTTATTTGATAAATGTTTAGAAACAATTAAGTCAAATGGTTATTTATTTTAGGGGATCTTACATATATTTCTTATGTCTGACGTTCCCATACTTTCATTTAATATCATATGTCAGTGCCCCACTCTAAAAATTTCAATAAATTTAGTTTTGGGCTGCCTGTTTTAAGTCAAAACATGATTTGACCTGTTTAAAAGAAAATGCATTTAAATATTGAATATACCAAATATTTATTTTTTTTGTCCTCATTGTGACTTTAGGGGACCTTAATATTTTCTCTGTCCCATATCTGGCTTTCTCATACATTTTTAAATCAATATGACAGTACTAGACTTAAAGGTTGAAATACGTTTAGTTTTGACTGACTCTTTGAAGTCAGAACATAGTGTGACTTGTTTGAGTCAGTTTGCACAACAGTATTTACCTCAATGAAATATTAAAATAATAAATGTTTTGCTCTTGATAAATTTAGCTAAAAGTGGATGAGAATAGATCCCTTATTTTTTCCTTGGAAGATTTGAAGTATTGTCATGGTACTAGTTAATGTATCCAATATTGTATTTTGTAAATCTTTTGATATTGATAGAAAATTGTATGATCCATTTTTTCTGCTTTGGTTTTTGTTTGTATTTGGAAATGATTGAATTTGATGAGATAAATATATTATGTTAAGATTCTGGAAAGAAGAAGGTATGATGAGCCCCACTTTTTAAACTCTTTGATTCAAAACTAGTAATCACTATATTTTATGGAGATTGATAACAAAGTGCTAGAAATGACTGCTTACAGTCAGAACAAAAATGACCTCTCTAAGTCAAAATGCATTAAAAAGGGACATAAATCTTATTAGAATATGAAGATATTAAGTCACAATATTTTATGCAAAAGCTGACCTGTGGAAGTCATTTTATGATAAATTAAAGTCTGACATAAACTGACCTGTACAAGTCATATTCTGTTGAGTGCAAGAAGGGAGACAACACTTACATCAAATTATATCTGACCTATGGAAGTCATTTTATTCTGACTTGTTTATGTCAGAGCTCTGACTGCTAATTTGGCTTAGTTGTTTCAGAGGAGAAGATTTTTGTAAAGGTTAACGGCGGACAATGACGGACGACGAATGCCATGTGATGAGAAAATCTCACTTAGTTCAAGCTAAAAAGCTGGCAAGAATTGAACCCGTGAGAGCGCTTACTAGGTCATTTTCCATATATTTAATATTTACTAGGGGCAAAACTCTTTTAAAAAAAGTCGATCGTCCACCATTATAGAACTTGTCCGCGATATTGCTGATATTAACCTATAGTATAAGGTTTATAACAATCTGTCAAGAATTGTACCTAACAAGACCGGACATAAGAACACACGCATGGACAGACACAATGACAGACTGACACCCAGTATTTCCATGTTCCCCGTAACACGTACAAATGTAGGACTAAAATATCATAATTAAAATGCACACAAATCGACGGCAATAGGCTGACTATTCTGAAAGTTGAGTATATATTATATGCGCTATATATATATATATGGTACTGAACTAAATGTATGTAATACATGTAGGTATTTTTCAAAAATTTATAAAAAGTACCTATAGCTGTGAAATAGACATAAACATAAAATATTAGTAGGTTACAATCTGTAACGAATAACAAACTTGATACAGTTTAGAAACATGAGGAAATGTCAATTATAACTATATATGTCAAGCACAACTTTAAAAATTAGAGATACAACCTGTTTCAGTATGTATATTGAGGACAGAGGGACGCTGAATGGAGATGATCTACATAAGACAGCTTTTGACAAGTAATAAGATTTGCGATATACATGATACACTGCATGTAAATGTATTTTGACATTCTTTATTTCAAGTATAATATTTTGTACTCTTGAGATTATTATTATTATTTTGACCCCCTGCGGTATATTGAACCCCCTACTCTAGGCCTTTTATCATGTTTATTTCAGAAATTCTGGCAATTCGTACTCTTTTAGGTAGTTAGAATACATCAATAAGTAGTTTGTATGTATTAAACTTGCTGGAAAAGATATTTTGAAAATTTAACTTTGCCATGGTATTTTGACCCCCCTGCGGTATATTGAACCCACTACTCTAGATCTTTAATTAAAAAAATTCTGGCAATTCTAACTCTTTTATATAGTAAGAATACACCAATAAGTAATTTGTATGTATTTTAAGTGCTAGAAAAGATATTTTGAAAATTTTACTTTGCCATAGTATTTTGACCCCTCCTTGACCTTTTTAACCATGGAAATTCTACCCTTATATATATATATATATATATACATATGTTTTAATTACAAATCATTCAAGCATTCAAGCTTCATATGGTCTAGTTATAAAGTGTCAATAAGTATTTTGAATGACATTTTGTTGGTAAAGACTTCAGAGCACTTATAACCAAGCAAAGATATTTCTTTTAATCATGTTAGTCAAGCATGGAAAATGTACCTATCCCCTTCTTGTATGAATGATTTTTTAATCTATGATAAGCTTTAGAACAATGTATAACAGAGCTCCAGATAAGCTGCGTATTTGCGTGATCAGGCAATAAAAATAATTAAAAACTCAATGCAATTGCCCATTGCAGGGTTCAATAACCCAATTAATTCAAAGACAAACCCAATTATATGCCAAAACTATGAGTTCTTAACGCTTTTACTCGCTATCGTTTGCGTTGTTTACCCTACACTGATTAAAGTCGTAGCGTAAATCTATTTTATAATATTTATAATTGGAAATGTCCTATCGTTCTAAAAATAGAGCCCTGCATCAAGTAGCTGAAATGGGTCCCTGTTGGAATTTTCAGTTGCTCAACAGGTTCACGTGAATATGAAAACATTCCGATCTTCTCGGCGTTTATCCAATTAGTGTATGTCACGTTGTCATATTTTTTTTGAATTGCTCGGGACTTATCATAACATAGAATGATTTAAAACGAAAGTAAATGTCAGCAAAAAAAATTTATTTCACCTTCTTTTTGATAGCTTAGGGAAAGTTATTATGTTAACAAAACTCAGCTATTGTTTTTTATGAAGCATCTATCAAAGGCATGTGCGTGTTCGCATACCTGAACGAGAACATTGCTAGAAAGATAAACATGATAAACACGGGGTTACGTCAAAAACGAAATCAGTTGGAAAAAGAGAAAGGGTTATCTCAAATCTGGGTACTACTTATTATCTTTTTTTTTTAAAGTAGGTCTGGCAAATAGGTGAAAGTACTGACAAAACTTTCTTACAGCACCTAAATTTCACATAAAAATCTAAACACTTTAATAGCCGGCCCACGCCTACCCCAACTAAACTGTAGGGTGATCATATGGGATCTAGAAAGGTAATTAGTTACTGTCCAACTAGTGACACCATGCAGCTGCAGTTTATATAAGTTGTGAGAAAATAAAAAAAACCTGGAAGAACGTTTAAAACGGGACGTTTTAAAATAAAATGTACAATTGCTAGTCAGTGAATAAACTAAATAAAACAGCTAGCACATATTTAAGATGGAAAAACATCTGAGATTAATACAATGTGATTATATCATGCCTGAATATTCAATATTGTGTTGATGAAAAAACCCAATACATAAAGGAGCTTAGTGGTAAAAAAAACCAATTTGATATTTGCTTGAGGGGTGAACTGAAATTGATAATGCAATTAAAAATCTTTATCACCCAATTACGTAAAAAAATGGTGGGTAAAAATTTACCATAGCGGTATTTTGACCCCGGAGTCAATTTACCATGGGGTTCAAAATACCGTATGACAACGGTAGTCGATAAGATATAATTAGAGCACTCAACTTCAAGCTATTAACAATTTAATAACCTATATATAGCTAGTCGACCAGTGGTAGATCTAATGAACCTGTCAGTGCATGCAGTGATATTAACCTACTGCCATAGATGTACAAAATCCAAACAATTTAAAAGTGTTGATAATGACACCTTCTTTTCTAGAAGTTATTTTATTTTATCTGGATAATTTCATTTCTTAGATTAATTAAATGTCCATAGCATACCGGTATATCTTTTTATCTTGTTTTTGTCCAAATCTGTAATTTCATACTTATTAGAGTTGAGATTTTTGACATCATGCATTCCGTTACCATAGTTAAGCTTCTAATTAAAAAAAAAAGTCCCAAACCGAAACTAGAACTGCATGTACTGACTGTAAAAATAACAGAATCTTTATACATTATAACCTAAGATCTGAGCCAGAGTTTTGTTGAAGTTGGTGCAGTAATTTTCATCTTTTAATAAACAGCTACACCATGAGCGCATGATATGATGATGGCGCATGATACGCCCGTCTCATTTTTTACAAAAAAAGTTCAATAATTTCTCAATGTTTATGATGTCATATCAGAAATTTGTAAAAAAACTAAAGGGAGGTTATTTTAATTGATATAAACCAGTCACTAAGGTTTAATGAAAACAGCTCAAAGCACTTTAAAGGTATCCCAAGAGAAAACTAAAACGGAATCTATCAGGATTCCAATGAAATCCCGGTGAAATTGTCGGGATAAGCTAGGAGAAGCATCTGGAGTCTGGATCCCATTCGGGATAAATATCTGAAACTGGGATCCAATTTGGGATAACTGCCTTAAGCTGGGATCCAGTCTCGATGAAATGGGAAAAATATCGGACACTAGGATCCCAATCGTGGTAACTGTCTGAAGCTGGGATCCCAATCAGAACTGTTTAAAGCTGGGATCCCAATCTGGATAACTGTCTGAAGCTGGGATCCCAGTCTAGTTGAAACGGGAAAACGTATGAACGATAATTATGTTGTTAAAAATATGCAAGCGTTTGGTTTGTGTATATATATGTCTCTGATGACATCAAGTACAGGTTATTGGTGTTAATTAACAATGTGTATGACACCAAGGCTGTCAAGTCAGGCCAATCACTAAATCATTGGTCACTTAATTTGCAGTTTGCATGGTTTGACAGATATTTATACATGAAAAATGCCGAGATTTTTGCGATTAAAAATGGCAGGGCGTCCGAGAAATGTCAACAGGTGTTTTGCAATACAAGCTTGGGCGTTTCTGATGTTTGACAAGTTCACATAAGTGCGTTTTTATTAGTTGTCGTCTGGCATCAATGATAAGATAATGATCGACATCGTAAAACGTTGGTTTCTCAACTTATGTTAAATGTAAAAAAATCATGACTGAGTGCTTTTTCTTCAATTGTACTGAACAGTCCGACCCTAGAAAATACTGTCATAAATAATGCAATTTATCAGCATGCACCCTGTGTCGATTAATAAAGTTTTCTTTTCTTATATTTAGTAAAAACTGGCCTGTAATTAATAATTTTATGCAGTACCCTTAATTTATTTATAATACCGTTACGGTGACAGATCAACTTCTGGCCGATATAATATGGGGCGAGATTGTCACTTTGACGTCTAAGTGTACTGGTAAAAACGTCATCAAAATCTGATTACGCTGATTTATGGAGGACCAAAATGAATCCAATGCAGTTGTTTTCAGATAAGTGCATCAATATAAATTTAATTTAACATATGTTTATGTGTATTAAATGATTCTAAATATAATTTATTGAGGAACTATGATTTTTATGGTTTTTATTTGAGCAAATCAACACCAGAAAGTCTGAAAGCAAAAGCTGAAAATATCTTTATTTTTAACATATACAATGAATAAACTTGTTGTCACATACAGGCATAACTGGTAGGTATGTAAAAATTTAATTCAGTTGTGTGAATGTTTATTTGGTGAAAATAATAAGTCGCTAGTTTTTTATCTTCAGGGGATAAAAAAGGGGGAGGGTAATTAGTTTGATTCCAAATGGCTTCCAATCTACTGTATAAACATGCAATAATATTTTTATTGAATTTGTTGCTTCAAAACGTATTGAACAAATGATTCTTTGTTGATTTTTTTTTGTAATTTTAGGGGATTTAATAATATTTTTAAATGGAGCTGCCAACAGATTGCATGCAGATATTCCAGTTACCTTAATTTACTCGGCAATACTAGTCATGCTAGTTGGAAGTACAGAGAGACAGCAAATTAATTTACAGAAAGGAAAACTTGACACGTATCCTTTTGCATAAATAACCCAGGAATCCCAGTGGCAGTACAATTTGAATTGGTGCATGTATATCCTGCTGGGATTTATTTTGGGATCCCGCTTTTTTTCCAGGGAATTCCAGTATATTCCAATCAAAATCCCACTATATTTCCACTGAGATTTACATCGGGATCCCGCTTCTTATACAGGAATCCCGAAATTTTATCCCAGTAGTGGAATTAGGTGGGATCCCAATTGAAATCCCACAATATCCAAGTGGGATCCAAGTATATTTCCACCGGGATTTACATTTGGATTCCCTATTATTTTGCGGGAATCCTGAATTTAATCCTGGTGGAATTAGGTGATCCATATTGGATATATTTTCTCTTGGGATTGTCGAAAAACTACAGAATCACACCTTTTTTTATGAATAAAATCCCATAAACTCGGAAGTGTAAAATCTAATATTTATAAAAATTGAAAGGAAGCTTACATCGATAGATATATATAAACCATTCTTCAAAGTTTCATGAGAACTGCTGAAAGCATTTTTGAGTTATTGTACGAAAACTGGAAAATCCCCCTTTTTTTAATGAATAAAACTCCATTACTCAGAAACATAAAATCTAAAACTCATAAAAATCAAAAGGGAGCCTATGTCAATAGATATAAACAATATATAGGCCCTTGATAGCTTACTCTTTGGTGTGAACCAAGGCTTCGTGTTGAAAGCTGTACTTTGACCAATAATTGTTTACTTTTTAAACATTGTCATGATTGTGACTTGGATGGAGAGTAGTGTCATTGGCACTCATACCACATTTGTTTATTTATATAAATATATACATAGATATAGATAGCTTCTCAGCAACCGCATTTTATTTTCTAACTATGTTTGATTTCATATTATTGATTAAAAAAATGTGTTAATCATTATTCATTTTGAGCTGTTTATAAAGAAGTTTTTTTTTGTGGAAAGAAACAGTCAGCAATATGGTCCAAGACCACAATTGTCGTCCCTTGATTTTCGTTCTTCACAAATATAGTCCCTAGTGTTGACAGTGGGTTACTTGCCATTAATTTTTATACCCCTTCCAAATTTATTTCTCCATGTTTAATGCCTCAAATTGCAAGTAGGGGGGTGAAATTACACTGTAAAAAAATTTGGGTCCAGAATTTTAAAGGAAAGTAGTGATTTGGTCCAGCTGAAAAAGGTTGAAAATTAGCACTTCGGAAGCTGTCAAAAGATTTCAAGACGCCCTAAACATAAAATTGTCCATATTTTGAGTTAGATGATATAATTTGTCCCAAAAGTAGTACAACACACTGTAAAAGTTTCTTTGAGAAAGCGCAGGTGGGATTTTTTTTATTTTCATTTATGTTCTAAAAGAAATGCACTACGAAATAATTGTGTTCTCGGACCATATCATGAATATGGTCTACACTTGTTTAACTTTTAATTTTGTCATTTTGTTTTCCCTTTTGATAGCTTAATACGCCTGGTACATTCGTAACACATCTCTAGCTTGGGGGGTTAAATTGAAGGTCACATGAATACGGATTCAATGTAGACCCTTTTGGCCAGGTGAGCTGAAAATTGTAAATATTGTCAGAAAATTTTGCAGCTTTTGGTTAGTAACTTCAATATTATTATAGATAGAGATAAACTGACCCCTTTAGGAGTTATTGTCCTTTATAGTCAATTTCAATGTTCATAAATTTTGTAAACTTTTAACAATTTTTAAAAAATATTTTCCACTGTCACTTCTGGATAATTTTATTATAGAGCAATAATTGTAAGCAGCAAGATTTTTTGATAAAGTAAGATATATATAAACACATCACCAACACTAAAACACAGTTATGTCATGACTCCATCTGTGTCCTTTTTTTAATATGCACATAGACCAAGGTGAGCAACACAGGCCTTTTAGAGCCTCTAATTAAGATTTTAAGCATTAACACTTTTTTTTTAGAAAAATGGGGTTGGTATGGGGTGACTCTGTTCTTTTAAGAAGTCATTTAACAATAAGGACCATGTTATTAACTGACTGGTAGATTTTGTCTTCCTGATCTTTTCTGCTATTGAAAGTTGTCCCTATTTAGTCATGTTATTGTAGTTTTCAAGATAATAGACACAAATGAAAAAAAAGTAATATTCTATCATTTAACATGTTTAAGGATAATAACTCGTATAAGAATTAGTCTAACAATTTTGATGTAAATAGACAGTAGGTATAGATCTCCACATTCTGAACATTTTTGACCACCTAGTTTTTATCTATTTACATTGTTTGTACATTGAAAATTGCTGGTTAATTCATAGACACTAGACCATGACTTAGGGGCAGAGCTTCAATATAATTGTCAAACCGATTTTAACTAATAGTATTAATGAAACCTCATATTAAATATCAATGATCTATCACAAGTAGTTCCTAGTAAAAAGTAACTTGAATTTAGTGAACTATTTCAAAACGAGAGTGCAAACGCTGAAATGTCTCACCTGCTTTACTGACCATTGATTTTATGTTGAAAGTCTTAAAGATAAAGATTTTACTAAAAGCATTGCAGAAACTTTACATTTAAAAAAATCTATGACAATGAGGGGAAGGTCAAATAAATTGTAACAGACAGACATATATATACACCTTGCAATTCTTCAATACGCCATGTACACCAAATATAGCTGACCTATTGTTATTAGTTTTTGAAAAACAGACCAAAACATAAAAACTTAACATTGTGACAATTGAACCATAAAAAAATGAAGTCAAGGTTAGATGATACCTTCCAGAAGGACATTTTTTTAGAACAGAGTCACCCCATACCAATCCCATTTTTCTAAATAAAAAAAAAGAGTTAATGCTTAAAATCTTAATTAGAGGCCGGTGTCGCTCACCTTGGTCTATGTGCATATTAAACGAAGGACACAGATGGAGTCATGACATAATTGTGTTTTGGTGTTGGTGATGTGTTTGTATATATATCCTACTTTATATTAAAAAATCTTGCTGCTTACAATTATTGCTCTATAATAAAATTATCCAGAAGTGACAGTGCAAAATATTTTTTAAAAATTGTTAAAAATTTACAAAATTTATGAACATTGAAATTGACTATACATTTAAAGGACAATAACTCCTAAAAGGGTCTGGTCAGTTGACCACTTAAGTCAGGTAGACATTTGTAGCTCTTACTTTGCTATACGTTGTTGCTATTTACAGTTTATCTCTATCTATAATAATATTGGAGTTACTAACCAAAAGCTGCAAAATTTTCTTAAAATTACCAATTCAGGGACAGCAGCCAACAACAAGTTGCCTGATAGGTCTAAAAATTTCAGGGCAGATAGATCTTGACAAAATGAACAATTTTATCCACAGCAATTTTATATAAATGCTTTGAGATATGAGGCAAAAACTGCATTTTACCCTATGTACTATTTTTAGCTATGGTGGCCATCTTGGTTCACAGGCGGGGTCATGAGACACATTTTTTAAACTAGATATACCCTAATGATGATTGTGGACAATATTGGTTAAATTTGTCTTTGTAACTTCAGAGGAGAAGATTTTTGTAAAAGATAACAAAAATCTATAAAAAAAATGTTAAAAATTGACTATAAATTAATTGGGGTGTTAAAGCGTTGACCGAGGTACTAAAAATATGCGCACGGTCAACGCTTTTACAACACTATAAAGTTACAAAAAAAAGCATTCAACACTTATAATTACATTTTTACCTATAAGATCATGAAAACACGCCTTTTATCTTGTTTTTATTTCATTTACTTGTGCACTTTAGTGTGGGACCTCGTGTCATCATGAATGAAAAGTTGCATTGTGTATAATGCAAATGATTAGGGAATATCACGAGATTGCTAGTTAGCCAATCAGAATAGCGTATTATAATGAAACATACATCTAATTTTGGAATTCAATCGTTTTTAAAACATTTAAACTCCTGTGGTGTTAAGTAACCATTCAACCTCCTGTGTACATGGTGTACAAGGTTCCAATATAAACTCATCAGAGCATGTTGTGATTTACTTGGTAATCAAATAATTCATACCTAATATTCATCCCATACTGTGAAATTAAAATTTTGCCATTTTAGCAATATGTTTTATATACATGTACATGTATATAACCAGTACAACGGAAGTTCCACTCCATGTTTGATGTATCCCGCCTTTTCTACCAAGGGATGAATAGACGCAGGGGAGTGAAACGTAGCCTATGCTTTAAATAGTCTCTGCAGGTGAAAACCGTAATACATATTTCAAGTGCAGAAAAGGTATTGATAAGGATGTTCGCTACTCTGTTTCAAAATAACAAACTTTTTTAAAGACTGTTATAAATTGATAGTATATAAATAAAATAAAGAAACTAAAAAAGCAGAAAAAATAAAGGGTCCGTGTGCTTGTTTTCGAGATATTTAAAAGCTATTGAAAATTTGGCGGGAAATAATTCTCTTCAGATTTTGCATACATTTAACATTAGGACCTTTTTTTCTTTCAAAAAAGATGAAAAAATAACAAGGATTTTATAATATTTTCAAAGATAACATTCAAAACTATATGTAATCAAATTCTGGAAAGAAAAATAGAGGTTAAGGATGCTCGCACCTCTTGTTTTAAAATTATTGCCAGAAATTCGTTAAGTTAAGGATGCTCGCACCTCTTGTTTTAGAATTTTTGCCAGATATTTGTTAAATTTAGGATGCTTCTCTTGTTGTAGAATTTTTGCCAGATATTCGAAATCCTCTGGTTTTATCCATGTAGTGCGGTCTTTCAACATTTTGCCCATTAACCCCTTCAGTGATTGCTTTGTCGTCTTCCTCGCATTCTTCACAACAGACTGAGCTTTTTATTCATGTTTTTGGGGTTTTTTTTGCAATACATTTTTTTAATGATGCACGCCGTTCCCCGGTGAAATTTTGTTTTGAAAGTAACGTCGCTAGCAAAATAGAAAAAGGACATTTATTTGGAAAAGAATAGAATTTTGGGAGGCAGACGTAAAAACTCAGACAGAAAACAGTTTGTTTGCATGGAATGAAAAAAGAAGGCTAGTTGAACTTGGCTATTTGGCCGAACAACTTTCCCTATGTTTCAAGTGAAAACTGTATTTAAAATTTATTGGACTGTTGTTTTTTATTTGGTCGGGTTGTTGTCTCTTTGACACATTCCCCATTTCCATTCTCAATTTTATTTAAAATTTATTGGACTGTACAGAAGAAGTCCGATATGGTTTTGGAAGCTTGTTTAAAATAAATCATTCAGATCCCGTTACATTTTTTTCTTTCAATTCCATTCTGAAATAAAAAAAATTAAATTGACAATCAAACGATTCATTAAAAACCTGCAGGGCCGTAACTACATTGAGGCAAATGAGGCAAATGCCTCATGTTTTAAATTTCAAAAAAAAAAAAAAAAAAAAAAAAAAAAGATTGTCTTCATATGATTGTATTCATATCAAATTGTTTTCACTGAAAGTGTCTTGCAAGGAGCAAGTTCTCTTCACTCTCTGATTTCGCCCCTGCATATTTTTCGTAATCCATGTTTCTATTTTACTTTTGGTTTTCAGAGTTGATGGTCTATTGTTTGTACTTCTGTGTCCCGGGTTTGTCTTTTGTTCATTTATTGTCCTACTTAATGACTAGTCTGAGTGTTGATTTTCATTTGTAAACGTGTCACACTGTGTAATGTTGCATGTCAACCGATGTCCAGGCATTATGCGAGAAAATATTTTAAGAATATACGATGCTACTGGACACAGAAAAAGTGGTCGTTTCTGCATGGAGAATTGAACTTGATACATGTATCAAAGAATACGAAACTGCCTTTCTTGTATATAAAACCATACCCAATTTTTCTTAGTATGGATTGCAAAATTAGGTATTTTCTGTAGGTGAGATATGCACAGAAGTGATAGATATGTATTATAAATATAGAAAATTGAATATCTTAATCAACAAAAAAAATTAAAAAAATAACTGTATACCCAAGCGCCTGTGGATAAAACTAGATAGCTGACATGGTTTAAATTAAAGTAAGACCAACAAATTCCCGGTATCAAATCATTTGTTGAAAAAAACATCAATGTATAGCCATATGATCTTTTACACTCAAGGGTTAAATTTGCATTAAGTCGTGTTCAGACCCTTTTACAGCAAATAAAGGAATATTAAGTACACGTGCACGGGAGCTAATCGCACACAATGTCAATGTATAGAAAAAAATATACAAATAATCAATGGTCAAAGTTTTTATTCCTGTTCTTCATCTTGATAGTTGCTGGAGGGTCTTCAATAATGAAAGAATCATAAATACCGTAAAACAAGGTCAATATGGTCCCTAGTGTCGACTTGAGCAGTACCAGTATTTAACGTATATTACTGCACTAATGACTGTCACTATATTTAAATCTAGTCATAAAAAATCTCAAGTCAGCACAATACAAGACAAGAACAGACAGATAGATCCGATATTAATGATTATGAGAATTACGATTTTTGCTTTATCCTACATATCGGTCTTTTAATGTTTTGAATTTCCCTAAAACTTTAAAGTCTTATGAGTCTATGTTTTTGCTTTGAGACCAGAATATTGTCGAAAAAATAGCTAAAAATGATTTGCGTTTCTATGTAAGAAAGAGTCCGGGAAACGCTCAAAATGCACGATTTTGCGTTACTTTTCTCAGAGCTTCTGGGGGCCTTAAGCGACCCCAAGACCCCTCGCCAAATTTTTTTCGCCTCGCTACGCTCGGCAAATATATCTTGCCTCAGTATTATAAGGGGCTAGTTACGGCCCTGACCTGTGGCCCCCAGTAAACGAATGATCGTTGCTTCGATGGAGGTAAATCCAGAAAAGCGCTTGGAACGCAAACAAGTTACAAAAAAGATATTTTCATTAACCTATTTATTCAAACGGCAAAAAGATTATCAGAATAGAGTTCCAATCGCCCCCTTTTCCCCCGCGTTGTACATATTGTATCTATCAATGGCCATTATGACTTAAACATATTTGCTTGTTCTTTGATTACTTTTTTAAAAACATCGTCAATAGAAAAATGTAGGCTTGAGAGCAAATGCAATGCAATTTCCGATATAATCAATATTTCATAGGGGCATTAATATTTTAAAAACATTTGATCGGCGCACTGACTATCGAAATTATCCAGGACCATGCTGATATAAACCTTTAATATAAATGATATAAATTATTTAAAGATCTGACAAAAATTGTACACGCGAGAGCGCTTACAAATCCAATTCTCCATATAACTAATATTTCCAAGGAACATAACTCTTTTTTTTTATATAAAAAGGGGGTACCCTTCTCCCATCTCCCCCTTCTTCTCCCACATCCCGCCCTAATCTCCCAAATGCCGCTTTTAGATTTTTTTTTCTCCCACCTTTTTTTTTATCTTCCACCTCCCGCACCTTTACACAAAGTAGGGAGACAAAACGACTCACATACGATTAGCAGAAGTGCTTTTAGGGGGAGTGGCATATTGATCACATAGGCTTAGGGAAAAGCCAGAGAGTATTCGCAGTGTTATAAGGACAAGTATACCAGTGTTTATGTAAATTAAAAGGGTTGTTATTTCTGTGTGTGCATAAATTGAAATGTTGGATAAACAACAAAACAGCAACTGACGAATTAACGACACACAAAACCAAAATCTAGATAACACGTGACTAGTGTAGGATAGACGAATATTATTTACTGCTAATTTGTAGTTTTAGTAAAGATTCATTGGTCTTTTGAATTGGAAATGAATGTCTAGTATGGCAAGTATTAAATCAATCAAATTATAACATCACATGTTCACAACAAATGTCAGATTATAAAAAAACAGCAACATATGTTAATCTCCTAGCACGTATTTGTTGTTCTCTAAACTTCTTGTATTTCAGAAGAAAACGAAATCCATTATGAAATAAGGAGATGTGGTATGGTTGCCAATGAGACAACTTTCCATCCTAGTTTCCATGAAAGACCAAATGACGTAGATGTTAGCACGCCGCTACATTTGAGATCTCCCAATATTAGTTACATAGTGTGCTAGTGACCTAATACGGTATATATGGGATCAGTAAATTCCATATTGGGTGAGAGCGAAGCTCAAATCCCCATATGGAATTTACTGACCCCATATTTACCGTATTACGTCACCTAATACGGTATATATGGGGTCAGTAAATTCCATATTGGGTGAGAGCGAAGCTCGAATCCCCATATGGAATTTACTGACCCCATATATACCGTATTACGTCACTAGCACAATATGTAACGAATTTATCTTACCGACTATCTGAACGTGTGAAACTAAGACTAGTGATTCTCAAAATGAGCAAGTCTTCAATACTGTAAGCATTAGGAAAAAAGAAAATACTTTCATTGATCCTACAAAAACGACTTGTAAGGTTTAAATGTGTTTTATGAATTTATAACAATCTTAATCATCAATTTCTTCGTCTGTTGAAACTTTTAAGATTTTTTCTCAGTACCGTTTTGTTTTTATAAAGGGACATATTTAACACCATTACTAACCTTGTAAGAAATAAGCCCCGCCCCCTTCTTACTAATATGGAATATAAAGGGACGTAACTCCACGACTAACCGTGTATGAGATAAGCCCCACCTCCCTACTAACCTAATATCAAATATACACGGTTTGCACGCGGACGCTTTTAACCAATCATATTCCTGGAAATGTATAGGAGTTAAGATAATAGCCATTCCACTATGACCTACTTATTCAAAAAGATATTTTGTCACCACTAGATTTATAAAATAGAAAATCATCATACATGCTAATATATAGTTTGCTCCCTTGGCAAAATGCTGGGAGTATATTGTTTTAACCAGTTCGACAGTCCGTTCCGCACGTTGTATATAGGGTTTATATGTCAGATTCGTATAACTACAGCTGTTAAACTTAAACTTTTAAATTATGTACATTGTACTTGGTGTTAGTATATAGTACATATATTAAAGATGAGCAACTTTTCAGATGTTTTTTATGACAGGTTGCTGAATATGGCATTTTGATAATATATTGCTCCAAATTTTTATTTACTTATGTTGAGGGTGCTTTTATATTATTTATAGAATCATTTTTCAATAATTTTCCACGAATGACATAATGTTGAACACGAGCATCACTGAAGAGACATGTATTGTCGAAATGCGCATCTGGTGCAGGACAATTGGTACCGTTTATGTTATTGTCTATTTAAGTGAAATTTGGCATACAGTTTGCAATGTTTATCCGACTAACTACGCACACAACCTACACGTTTACATCATTTGCTTAACTTTTTTTTTTGATAGCTGCAACAAATGTTTCGTTTAGACACAACTATTTCAAATTGCATTGCATTGTCCTGAAAATGCATGAAATATTTGCCACTGGACGCTAAGCAATCGCCACTCAATCAATTCAAATTTTACTTCAACATTACTGTTTTCGAAATAAATTGTTGAAGCACTTATTGTTATTTATGCATGGATACATCAGTGACATCACCATTGTGTAGTTTGGTAGGGTAAAGTTGAGGATATAGTTCTGAAAAGCTAAAAGTGCACCCAGTAAGGACGACATAAAATTAACTCGGTCGAATGTTATATAGAGAATAATAAATGGCAAAATCCGTATCATATGTCTTATCATCCCGAGACACCTATATCAGCCCAAGGGCAGTAAGGGCAGTAAGGTCGTATGACGGTCGTGCTGAGGTCTTCAAGATCGTGAAGAGCGTGGCCAACTTTGAACATGTTCAAAACAATCGTGGTGCGGTCGTGAAGAAATCAGGTCGTAGTAGAAGCGTAGTGAGAGCGCACTGAGATCGTAGTAAGATCGTTACGGTCGCTGTACAATCGTAGCGAGAGCGTAGCGAAAGCGTGATTCTATTCGGAGAGACTGCGCTACGATCGCACAGCGACGTTATTACGACCTCACTACGACCATCACGTTCTCACTGCGACCCAACTACGCTTCCACTACGACTATACCAAGCTGTTCACGACCATAGTACGATTCTAGCACGCCCTTGCCGTCCTCATCACGCTCTTCTTACGACCTGACTACGTTCACACTACGACCATCATTCTCATTGTCATTTTCACATAAAATATATAAAAAAAGCTTCCTAGATTTTTTTTTTAATGTAATTATTCATTTGCTCTAACGGCTCAACCATGCTTCTCGTTTTTATATAGATTAGACCGTTGGATTTTCCGTATAAATGGTTTAACACTAGTAATATTTTGGGTCCTTTATAACGTGCTGATTGATGTGAGCCAAGGCTCCGTGTTGAAGGCCGTACCTTGGTCTATAATGGTTTACTTTTATAAATTGTTACTTGGATGGAGAGTTGTCTCATTGGCACTCATACCACATCTTCCTATATATATTGATACATCTATGTCATCTCTGCTATCGTTCACTAAAATATCGTCATTGAGCTTTATGGACCAGCAATATGTTGTAATTTAGGTTGGATTGGTTTCACTTGGGGCTCGTATGGATAGTAAAAAAGTTATTGCAATCGACTAGCAATGGATTGTTGAGACTTGATATATGTTTATACATTGTAGAAAATTGAAAATAAATAAAAAAAAAACACCAAACAATTTTTTTTTTAGTGAGGTCCAAAAAAGGGGGGTCCATGCCCCAAATACCTGTTGTTATAATCGCAGCAAGATCGTGTTGCAATCGGATAACTCGTGGTATGGTCGTAGTGAGAACGCGAAGAGCCTAGAAAGATCTTGATAAGCGTAGTGAGGTCGCAGAATAAGAGCGGCGAGAACGTGGTATAATCGTAGCGGGATCTTTGTAGAAGCGTAGAGAGGACGTAGTAGCATCGTGAAAGCAACGAAAATTTACATTTTCATGCCGCTCATACCGCGACCTCACCACGATCTAAATTTATTTTAGATCGCGGTGAGCGTGGTGCCATCGTGGTCTAGTGGGACTGGGGCTTTAAGCGTATCGGTCAACTTTGAAGGCAATCCATCTAAAATACAAGGATGGTGACATATGTGTTTCTATACATAGATATATAGGAAGATGTGGTGTGAGTGCCAATGAGACAACTCTACATCCAAATAACAAATTTATAAAAGTAAACCATTATAGGTCAATGTGCGGCCTTCAACACGGAGCCTTGGCTCACACAGAACAAAAAGCTATAAAGGGCCCCAAAATTACTAGTGTAAAACCATTCAAACGGAAAAACCGACGGTCTAATCTATATTAGAAACGAGAAAAGAGAAACACGTACATAAATTACATAAACAAACGGTAACTACTGTACATCAGATTCCTGACTTAGGACAGGTGCAAACATTTGCAGCAGGATTGAACGTTTTAATGGTACCAAACCTTCTCCCTTTTTCTGAAACAATAGCACAACATAGAAAACCACACAATAAAATATCAATTGGCTAAAAGTTGCCGTCAAATTAAGGAATAACAGTAATGTAGTTGAAGAGTTGCCACCGTCAATTGTAGATTTGACGGTCGCAAATGCAGGTTTACTGGCGACGCGTAGCGGAGACAGTAAAACGGAGATTTGCGACCGTCAAATCAAAATTGACGGTGGCAACTCTTCAACTACAGTACTGTTATTCCGATTCTAATGCATTACAAAAAGAAATAATATGATAAATTTGACAAATGAAAAAAATCCGCGAAACTTCATGAATGATTTTGGCGCAAAGACGTCATGGCTAATAGTGACGTCATACAAATGAAAACGTATAAACTGGAGATTATTACGTTACCGGTACGATTCAAATTCGGATAAAATTACATTAAAACGGCGAATTAGAGGTAGGTGTTGTTTTATTTTCGATTATATAGTAGTAATCGAACATTTGTTGATTCAACAATACACCTCATCGCTATTTGTCCGCCATTACCCGAAATCATACAGGTTCCCGTAAAATTTTGACGTCATAAAGCAAAATATCTGACGCCTCAATGGAAAAGTGATTGTTGTGTGCGTCAAAATTTCAAGCGGCCGGGTCAGCCGGGATTAGCGATAAGGTGTATTGAAAATGGATGGTCCATTCTTAGTTACGCCTGGTCAACTGTGGATTTGACGGCAACTTTTAGCCAATGAAAAAAATTGTTACATACAAATTGCATTATAATCCACACGCTACGCGTCGCCAGTAAAACTGCATTTGCGACCGTCAAATCTACAATTGACGGTGGCAACTCTTCAACTACATTACTGTTATTCCTTAATTGGAAAGCTTTAGTAGCAGTCCATGTAAAAACCAGACAAAAGGTGATATACCAAGGTAGTGGGAATTTTATAATTTTTTCAGAGAATGTTCCTTAGATAACCAAAAAGAAAAAAAAATCAAACAAAAAAGCTGGAAAGCAACGGTTGCTAGGGAATTCCGCTTATTGATATTTGCCTAACAACAGTAACAAATTGCTCAAAATTTCTTCTGAAAATGCTCCAATTTAAAGAAAAGAATTATAAATCTTGCAGAAGATGCAATTATTAGATATATATTTTTTTACAGACGGTATACTTCCCTTAATTAAATTGAACATCAAATTTGGATTTGTGTAAACATAATCATATATAACTAGGTCGTTTGAGGTAACACTTTAAAGGAATTTTGATAAAAGGTAACAATACCTAAATTTTTCATTTTTTAGATTAAAATTTGAAAAAAAGCCAGACCTGTACATCTGAAACACCTATATATCACGAATAATCAACCTTATCACAGAAATTTTTCATTAATTTTTTTTTGGGATTTTAAAAGGTCAAAGGTCAAAGGTTAAAATAAAAAATGTCCAAAAAACATAAAAATCACACTGAAAGCAGGTTTTTTTTCCTAAAATTGTTTCAATTTATGGTAGATAAATGCATACATGGTTGCATAATATCAGGACCCTAATGTTCTTACTTTTCTTAATATTATGACCTTGACCTTTTACCTGAAGGTCATTTTTTTTTTTTTTTAGAGTTTTGAAAGCCTTTTTGACAGATTTGTTTACAACTTTTCAACTATTCTCAATATCATGTGTGTTATAATAAATTATTTTTGTGAACATGGCTTGCAGCTATATATCACCTTCACCTTTGACTTAAAGGTCAAATTATTTTGTTTTTTTTTATATGACACTCTTCCAGCAGAAATATCTTGATTTTGTGCAGGTTTTTGATATTTGCAATCTAACAACTTTCTTATAACTTGTTTTGCACCTCTGCCAACATGACCTTACACAAAAGACTGCACACAAAAGAACATAAATGGAGAATCCCCCCATATAACGTTATAAACTGGCATAACTGATGACCAATTAAGCTGGCACAACCAAAAGTCAAACATGATCTGTGATTTATGGTAATATTATAAAGCAATGTGTATAAGTTTCATAACAATTGGTTGAGGAAAACTAAGAAGATAACAGTTACCAACTTTTTGATGTACAGACTTATGTTAATATAGATCAACATGGTTAAATTTAATGCCTTGTCACCTAGCGGTACCTATATGGTTGATTTATATGTCTGTGGGAGTTTGTCCCAGCCATCAAACAATATATTCTAAAAGTATTTTTTTCTGTCACCTTTGAGAAACCTTGTTTCTACTGTTATATCTACACAACACACAGCAGATTAATTCCAATATAACCTTTATTTGGAACACCTTATATTCAGCAAAACAGGTATTGATGACTGTGAATTTTAATTAAAAAGTAAAACATAATAGCAGTCATCCAGTTTCAAAACATTTATTTGTGATAAAATAACTACAAATAGATTTTCCACACAGGGCCTATGTACGACTCATTTGGATTAGTTACATATATAAACACAATTTATATACTGCTTATTTAACCCTAATAATTTACCTTTGTTTTATTAAAACAGAATGCAATTTACATCGTGAGTAAGACGACCATTTTCCCTTCCTGAAACCAGCTTTTTTTTATTCTAGTCACTTGATATATGCCTATTGGCATACATTTTAGGTTTTTTAATTCAAATTTAAAACTTACTTGCTTTAAATAACACAGATAATAAGAAAAAATACATACTATACTTGGATTTGGATTGTGGTTTGACACAGATGAATGTGTAACTTCTATTAATAATAAAAGGAATACACATACATTTACATATTGCTATATTAAACTGAAAGTACAGTTAAAATAAAAAATGATTAGAGTTATCTCCCCTTGCATATTTTAAGGAAGTATATGGAAACAAAATAAAGTAACTACATCTATATCAAGTAAGTTAATTATCTCCCTTTAAATATTTCAGATCACGAATATCTTCCTTTATGCACATTCTATGGTCATGTACTTCAACTGTGTAAAGTTTCATTAATATTGCTACAGTCATTTAGGAGGAGTTGTGCTTACAAGACCTAATGCCACATATTGTGATATTTAAACTTAATAATTTCAATTATCTCCCTTGAAAAAAACATCTGACAAGAAATATCCTTAAAACTTAATCAGAAAACGTAAATTGAACGAATAAATTTGACCTGCGATAACTGAATGCAAATGCACAGTTAATAAAATATTGGGGACAAACATACAAGGCCAATGCATGGATTCAGTATACAATCCTGGATATTATGTTAGTTTTTTAGTCTTTTTTCGTATATAGGAACATAGCCGTCCATTGAAAAATTTAAAAAAAAACTAAGTTTAAAAGAATGCATTGTTCCCTATATAAATTTGTCGCCTAAATTGACGTTTTCTTATAAAATTACAAAAAAAAAAACCAAAATGGTGACCCCCTTTTTTGATTTCATATTCCGATGTAACTCGATTCAAAGTACCAGTGTGCCAAAATTATTCAGTTGAATTATATCAAAATTATCAAAACGAATAACATTTAATATACGAATATCAGTATTTAAACGTGAAAATAACATATGTGGATGAAGAAGTGTTTTATGTACAGTGGCAAATATTTCATGTAAATTAGGACGAGGACGTGAGTTACTTTGATATCAATATGAATATTGATTTTGCATGATCGACACGCTGGGCAGGATTTGAAAGATGAAAATTCATAAGGCAACCGTGGTCAACTATGGTAAGCATGGTTAGAGTCTTCGGAAAGACGAGCCTCCTCATGGGGTTTTTGTTTATGTGATTACTTGGCCGTTTTTATAATGATTATTTGATTACCAGACCAAAATCTCATGACTATTTGATAATCAAGGACTGTATTTTTTATTATTTGATTATCTTGAAAATGAATAATGATTATGTGATTATATTGGCAAATAATTTGTGATTATGAGATTACTTGGACACCCCGATGAGGGGCATCAAAGACTTGTCACCCAATGCGTGCACAATTTTCAGACACAGCCTGGTAAAAACGTACAACGTGCTTAGCAAATAAACAGAAAATGTCATGTGATGAACAAGTATAGTTTGCTCCTGTCAGGGATCGAACCCACGTACTACCCCCTCACTTAACGCGAGCACATATCCTCCAAGGCGATTACCAAGTCTGGTTTGATCCTGTCAGGGATCGAACCCACGTACTACCTCCCTCACTTAACGCGAGCACATATCCTCCAAGGCGATTACCAAGTCTTGACTGCACCTGTCAGGGATCGAAACTTTAAAGAAAAAAAAAACTGTTCACAGATTGAGAACTTTAATCTCGTTTTTCAATTATTGTGTAGTCTTGTATAACAAAAAAGATGAAGTATGATTGCCAATGAGACAAACTATCCAACAAAGTACACATTAAATGGATTTAACCAATTATATGCAATCGTTCGGCCTAATTTATAACTAAACAAACTACGAAAAACAAATATGACAGACATGAACCAACGAAAATCACTTAACAACAGGCTCCTGATTTTGCAAGTTGGCGGGGTTGTGCATGTTTGTAAGCACGCAACCCGCCCCCTGACATGGGACAGTGGTGTAACAGCAAAATATAAGAACAAACTATCATCCCTTTTGTTAGAAATTTTTGTGTAAAATTGAAATATCTGAATCTAGGAATTGACACTTAGTGTTGTTAAAATTTGATTTATTTAAAGTAAATTGCTGTGGGTAAATTTCGGCAGTATACTTAGAGAATTCTTGATTATTTAACGAAAAGTATCAAGATAACAGTAAGTGTTGTTAAATTTGTCAATTTAATGGAATTTAGACGGATCTTTACTGAGTTTGGCCATAAACTGTTATTCATAACAATACAGGAACAAGTCAAAGTGGCACAATTGGTGCCAAAAAGAATGCCTACAATCTGTCGATAAACCTTACTGCCGAAACGTACATAAATGTTTTCTCGGAGAAAATTCATGGCTGAATCATCTTATCACACCTCCAGTAAGTATATCTAGGATATTTACCTTTTTTTTCTTTTTAGAAAAAAGCTTACATAAGTTGCAGCAAAAACATTTGCAACTAGATTTATCAAACAACCAGTTGATTAAATAGGAAAACTTTTGTTTGATAAAATTGTGTGGAAGTGAAATGTAAAGAGTGGAAAAGTCAAAACTGTCAACTGAATCAAAAAGACTACCAAAAGCACATAATTTATCTAAACCACTTTTTTTAACACTCCAAAATGGTTAATTCCACTATTTTCATATGTTTTATTACAAAAAGAATTCGACGTTTTACGTTTCCGCAAATTGGCATTACTTTTCCGGGAAAAAAATGACTTTTACGGAAAAAAAAGTTTACTTTTCCGCAAATAAATATCTTGTTTTTCCGGGAAAAAGTAACTATTCCGGAAAAAATAAATCATTACTTTTCCGAAAATAATTAAAGAATACCAGTTGATCGAATGCAAATTTAAAGTCATAATACAAAATAAATATTTATTAAGTTAAAGGTCATCATAACATGTAAGTAAAATTCATCATTAAAATGTATGAAAACATATGATTATGTACAAAAGTCAATACTAATCAGATATATCTTGATATGAGTTCATAAATCAGTGCTGGCAGAATATTTGTGACCAACACGTCGTACTGTGTTCAAAGTCCACAGTTGTACATTCACCGTTTACAAGATTTGTATTTTGTCAGTCAAGAAGGAAGTCCATCTTCTCCTTTTCATACTTCCGAACGGATACTTTTACAGTTAGAGTTATCATCTTTATGTAAGATGTTGTTTGCAGTTTCAATAACACAACGACAAAGACAAAAATGTTAAGATGGGTAGCGTAAAACTGCTCGTTCAGATGGACATAAAAAGACCCTGCACCATTCGTTGTTTTCTTTTCCTCGGTGTCATGAGGTGATGCCCAAATAGTTGATGAATATCTCAAATTGCAATTGCCATCTATATAAAATTCCAATATATAATCGGCAAACTTCATGCATTTATCGTCAGATGGAGCATCGGCTATTAATTTAACAAAGCATTCCTCAATCATGTCAGTTGGCAAGTAAGCCAAAGTTGAACTAATCCTTACCAGAGTCAACTAGTTATATCTAGTATATTGTAGGTATAAGATCAGAACATTTTCTTTATTTCAAAAATAAAATAGATAATTTATCTAATATATATTTAAATATTTATAATTTACCAGGTAAATTTCCAGAAAAGTAATAAATACATATTGCGGAAACGTATACTTTAAATTTGCGGAAACAGAAACGTAGTATTGGGAATATGAAAAATTAGCGGAAATGCCATACGCCCAAATAATTATCAGTTCTTTGATAGTAGTTAAAGGGGCACTAGCTACGAGATATATAAAAAATGTAAAGTTTGATTTTTTGTTGTTCAATCAATAATGAAAGTGAAATAGTGAAATAACAATTCGCTTTTTGCAGCCAAAAAGGTTCAATTTTGTCAAATTACGCTAAGAAACATTGATAATGAGTTATTCACTTGCAAGAGAATGATTCGACCTCTTTAAATCCGTATTCATGTGAACTTCAATTTAACCCCTAGCTAGAGATTGACGACGCATGCATTATACGTGTACTGGTTATTTAAAGAAAAAGAATGTCAACAATGAAGGTGAAACTACGGAAAATCATTTGATTACTAATTCGATTCACATAAAACCATTCTTATACGGTTAAAAGCCATGAGAAACATCTATTTTTAATCTATAAAATAAAATCAAACAGACCTATAAAAATCCAATTGCACGTGTTGGTTTGATCTATTCATATCTATATTTATGTTTACATTGCTTATATGGTCATCTGAGGTCAAATCGATAGGTAATTAGATGGCGTCTGGACTAAAATACACACGAAACGAACCTATATATTATCTACCCCATGCTTTGTAAACTGTTTATTTTAGACTTTTGATAGTTTGGATAAATGTTTTACATTGTTATAAATCAAATATGAGAATTTGAGTCAAATCGGTGACCATGAATTTGAAGCTAGTGCCCCTTTAATAAGGAAACTTAGGCACTGAAATTCTAGTAGTAGAACTAGAGGCCGAGATGAAACGATATTATACGTGTTGGTTTTTTTGTGTAGTTTAGGTAGCCAATATATAGTGGGGACCTTCATATGTTCAGGAGAGGCCTTAGCTGAGCTATGGTTGTGCCATGATTATTTACTATATGGCTCTCTGTGGAGCGTACGGCTTTGAATGTCGTTGAATGCATAATTCAATTCTTAATTTCCGTGTGGATATTACTTCATGCATTGTATCACCACATTGTTGGTTGCTTTGTTGGCCGGTACGAACACAAAACCCTCCTGATTACTTGTTTTCAATCCTAGAGATGGACATATTACTTATTCTTTTATGTATCTCTAAATAATTTTTCGAAATGTGATACTGAGACATCAATTCAAATAGGAATTAAGTGACTTTTTGTCAGATTTCTCCCGTTTACACAATTGTTTACCATATGATGAAAGAACTATTATTGTCAACACTCTTCTCAATTGATTTTCGACGGTTGACGATATTCAGCATTTTAAACAAAAATATTAATCCTTTGAGAGTGGAAAGTAACCAAGACCATATGATATACTATGTTTAAGTCTGTCGTATTCCCATGATACATACGCAAATCTTGACATGTTTTAAATATGCATATTTGGAAAAGAAAAAATATAAGGTATGTAAAAAGTAAAATACACATAACAAAATACCGAACTCCAAGGAAAACTCAAAACGGAAAGTCCCTTTACAAATGGCAAAATCAAAATCAAACGAATGGAAAACAACTGTTATATTCCTGACTTGGTACAGACATGTTCCTAGGTAGAAACTGGTGGATTGAACCTGGTAGATGTCAACTAAAAATCACAAAATGGCATGTAAACACACAATAGACAAAGCACATAGCTAACGCGACGTTTACCTTAAGGATGTTCGCTACTTTGTTTAAAAATAACAAGATCTTTAAAAAAAACTTATATAAAATAATAGTATATAAATAACGGAACTAAAAAAGCAGGAAAAAATTAAGAGTCCGTATTCTTGATTTCAAGATATAAGCCATTGAAAAATGGCGGGAAATGATTCCCCCTAGATTGTTTATACCTTTGCACCTTTTTTCTTTCAAATACTTTGGGGAAAAAAACCAAGAATTTTTAAGATTTTCAAATACGTTTTTTTAAAACAATATGTAAAAAAATATGAAAAGAAAAGAAGGGGTTACAGAGCAAAATATTTATCAGCACTACATGAATATAACTAGGGGACTCCGAGTATCTGACACTATATTAAAAACAGGAGTAGCGAACTTCCTTAATATCAAACTGAATAAAACTGTAAGTGTATGAATCTTTTTAATCTAAAACGATTTTCCAACTGAACTGACATAATTAAACAAAACGATGTTCAAACTGAACTGTACTGAAATATACATATAGCCACTTTTGAGGAGGATAAAAAATGTATAGTCAAAGTCATGACAAAAAAACCTTGATAAAACAAAATCATCAGTCTTCAAAACACAAAAAGAAAAGTAAAGACTGAGCAACACAAACCCCGCCACAAAGCGAAGGCGATCTCAGGTGCTCCAGAAGGGTAAGCAGATCCTGATCCACATGTGAAAACAGGTAACTTCTTTCATTCCTATTCATTTGTATACCGTTTTCTATATCTTTTTGCCCCTGTTAAACAAACCCCAGGTCCCAAGTATCCCTATGAGAATCATAGAAGATACAGAAAATCTGGGAGGACACACACAATTTGAAAGTTGTTAAATGAATCCTCATATGAGTTTTTGCGCCTTCTGACGATTTTTTTTTACACCAAAATATATTTATTTCTTTGTATAGTGTGTTAGGTATGAGTCATGAATTCCTACACCAGATTCCTTATATTCTTTATGAAACTATTGCAACAGGGTTGCGTGTGGTTTCCATAGAACAAAACCAGTACAGTAATTTCGATGTGGTGATGCCACTTGTCCAAAAACATATTAAATAAGTGGTAAAATCGTAAATAAAAAGTAAAAAAATCCAGATTTAATGACGCATACCATGCAGTCAAAGATTTTAAATGGTAGAGAAGCATTACAGTTATGTCTCATCATCGATCGATCAGGTATCACTCATTACCAGGGGCTGAAGTATTCACATAATTGGAAACGTTTAACTAATACGATTAACAGATTACAACAATGTCCTTTTTCATACCGACCCGGGTATCATTCCGAGACCCCCATATCAGCCCTAGTTGCTAGACGATGGCTCGGATGGGTCAAGGGATGACGTCATGGGCCATACGGAAAAGGTAATGGTCTAACATATTAATCACTATTATACAAATGCTTAAAAAAGTGAGAAAAAAAAAAAACAAACATATTATTTGGATTGGCAGGGACAGACATTTTTTCCTCCGCGAACATTTTAATCGACGTTTACAAAATCAGCAGGAGTCGGTTTTACGAAAAAACTTACGACTAAGATCAGGAATCGGTTTCACAAAAGAACTTACGACTAAGATTTATCCCAAGTATACGGAATTGTTCATGACTTACGATCAATCTTAATCGTAAGGTTTTTTTTGTGAAACCGATTCCAGCTACCTCGTCCGTCATTGATAGAAACGCCTCTGACGTCATTCATAACAGAGCACACTTATCGGTTGTTTGCCTGGGCAGAACTAATCGGTGATTTTCTCCAGACAGAATTATGACTAGAACAAATCTAAGTGTATTCCATATGCAAAACATAATTTTTGCGTTACAAATATGTGATAGTACATAAATTCTATTTCTAAAAACTTAATTGATATTTAAACTGTTTTTCTCGTCAAAAACTTATACAACTACCATGTTTTGCATTTAAATAAAGACAAAGAAAAAACTTAACTTATTCGCTGTGATAAAACGTTAAAGGGTTACCACTCGCCTGAAATAATAATCTCATAATACGCCTCACAGATTAATTTCACACCACAAATCAGGGGTGTATTTATAAAATACCATCGTTTTTGAATGTTTTTGTCGATACACGATATTTCATTAGTCCATTCTTGTTACTCTTTGATGGGCAGAGTAATTGTATTAATTATATAAAACACATGGGGTATTTAACATAGCAGCAGTATAATATAGTTGGATCAGATTAAATTGAATGAATGACCTTTTGATCATGGTCAGTTACAAATATGACATCTACACTACATCAAAAAAGGCCTTTAAAAAATAAAACAATCGAAAAGCAGGATGTGATTCCACCATATTTGAAAATAATTTACTTGGTACAACTACACATATATAAATCGACCAGAGAAATATCAAGTAATTCTTAAATTAAAATACGGTGGAAACCATGTGACGAAAAGCTCATATAGAGTGATTATAGATAAAAGATTCTGGGAGTCAGAATCACTAGAAGGATGTGTTTTGCTTCTTCATTCAATCCAAAGTAATAAACAAAACGGTAATTTCCTTCTAAGGAACATTTCTATATAATTTAATTTTGGATGTAATACGTCTTCTGATTGGCTGAAAGTGTTTTTTCTATCAGCCCATAGACATAATTTTGTCTTGTGACCGTGACGTCACAAAAGTTTTTTTCAAAATTTACTCCTTAAAAATTGAATTTACAATTAAATTATAAGGAACGACTGTAATGTTTTTTCTGTCTATTCGAAATAACCTAAAAAAAAAGGTGGTGCACACTTTTAAATAACCCGCTACGATGGTTATTCAGTGTGCACCACATTTTTTATGTTATTTCGTCATATACAGAAACAATATTACAGTCATTCCTTAAATAACTTGGGTTAACTTCTTTTTATCTATTCTTAAATAGAAAATATAACAGTATTTTTCATAACGATTCGATGCAAACTTTGATCTCTCAAATGTTTGAAGTAAGCAACACTTATAACTGTCCATCACATGATCCCTGTTTAGTTTGTGTCATTGAAATCCAGTCAGAAATATGGAAATGTTTACATTAAAAGATACTGCTTCATTGTGTGTGCGCAAATATGCATAAGAACATGACAAGTTAGTGTTGATGGCACACTCTACATCTTTTTTCAACAAATCTTTAGCTGAAACTACTTACCAATCTCATGTTCTTGCCAACTAATGTGTTCGTCCCTACTTTCAGTACTAATCATTCTCTTGACAAGCTCTTGAACATAACTATTGGATGGTTCAGACTCCTGTAAGACATCCTTGAACAAGTGGATGGTAGGATATGGTCGTTCAGTCAAGATATCCAGTAAAACCTTGTTACGTTCACGTTGTGTAGTTGGTTTGATGATTTCTTCTCTGTCCTCTATCATTATAATACATCTGGAAATGAGGTTATCTAGAACCATCCTGTCAAGTACTGTGTCATCTAATAACGCATCATAATAACCAGTAAGGTCATGGTGCACGCCATGTTCCTGGTCTGAAATGTGTTAAATCTCATAATTTAAAAATATAACAGATAGACACGGAACTCGCTGCAACTAAATTGGATTACTATATCTGTCTTTGATTTGAAATACTCCATTTCATCACAAAAAAGCTAAATGTACGGGAACGTCAATTACAATTTGCATGAACAAACGATATTTGTTCTATTTATTACAAACTAAATGACTTTTAACTGCCTACCCGACCTTACGTGAGAGTGAGAAAAAAGAAAGATTGTTTATTCTCTAGTTCAAATATAAACTGTTTGTTAACCTCATTGTTAACCGCTTATCAGATATATCTACATACATTGTGTTTGCATTTTGATTAAAAACAATATGTATAACATTGTTATCAGTAGTAGTCAGGACTTTTTAATGTAATGTTCGGTTTACAAAACGGTGAATTATCCAAAACACGAAAACACTCTTTCCATGCCATTTTATAATTGCTTGTTAATAAATTCAGCACACCTTTTATAGAATTCGTGTTTAAATGCTTTTCTATTTTATTTTGTCTTCCAATTGTTATGATTGAATAGCCACTGATGAGTTTTTTGTAGACGCAACTCGCGGTCATAAAAAAAGGAGTACGATTATCATTTCCAGACTCCGAAATCCACCACTAACAATACCGGTTGAGCGTTTTTGGCATACATGTATGTATGTATGTATGTAATACTTATACACCGAGGGATAGGTGTATCCAGATAAGAAACCTAGCCAAGACAGGCCGAATTCCGAGGTGTATAACTAACTTAAACCCCATGCTTCACCCTATATTTGTTAAAATTGATTATCAAATGAATAAAACAGATAGCCTATTTATTGATAATTTAGAACCATGATTTATAAAGTTTTGTTAATTTATTTTACATGAAAACCCACTAGTAACCTTACTTGGTCTATATTCGTTCAAACTTTGATAAGTTAGTACATGTTACTAAGGTCAAAGTTGCTCTTTTCCATATGCCCGTTAAATCCATATGCTAATATGGATCAGCAGGTCAAAGTTGACAATTTCGTGCATTCTTATGTCAGTTGTCAATATGTTTGGATATAAGACGGACGGCAGTTGGAGTCAAGCGTTGAATATGGTAGAAGAGATTACAGATAAAGGCTATATTATAACCCAAAGTTCTGTTTAATAAAGATAATCATAAATGTATTCTATATATATTACGGATAATTAAAAATAGAAAAAAAACTCCTTACTCTTCAAAAGAATTAACAAAAATTCATGTTCGGTCATACTGAGGGAGAAGTGTGTCTGGATTAGAAACCACTCAATCAGACACACTCAACATAAAAAAATACAGATTGAATATAAAGAAACCCCTTTTTGTGGACAATTCGAAGAGGAGGGGGGCGGTCCGAGAGTTAGAATCCTCTTGTTTTGTAAATCAATGATTTTATACTTGTATTAGAGACTACAACGGCGGATCTAGAACGTTTTCTATGGGAGAGGGGGGCACTGACTGACCTAAAAATGGGTAGCTCCCTTTATTATCAATCAAATTTGTCGAACTAAAGTGGGCCCCGCCCCTCTCTAGATCCGCCTACAATACATGACTGGGATCAAATCTTGTATTTGCAAGCAAAAACGATTTTAAAAGATTTTTTTTATTCAATATATACTTAATTTTCTTTTTCGTTATTGAAATTTCCTAAGTTGTGTTGATTTTTTTATATCTTGAAACAACTTGTAGCGAACATTATTAGTAATTTCTTATGCTCGGGCTATTTAAAAATAATCAATTTCTATTGTTATGAATAACAATGGACTGTGTTTTCGGGATGTCAAAGCCGTGGTTTCCAGAAACCCCGCTAGTCACACCCTGTAGCCAAAATACATTGTTATTCGTAATAATAGATCTATTCAACTTGCACTTGAATCAAAAATAGAAACTATGAAGTTTAACAATAGAGCTGGGGTGTACATGTTTTTTTGTAAGCCTTAGTTAACCAGTTTTGAACGTGCAAATTACCGTTCAATTGAATTACATGTACAATGTTCGGCAAATTAAACGTTAAGTTATGCATGAACACAGATCTGAATAGATGTTACCTTTGACTTCACTTTTTGTTTGTTTTTGCGAAGTTTCGTCTTTCAGATTGGCTTTTCTCTTCACGGATTTCTAAAAAAAGTAGTTGCATCTTTTATTTTCACTCAAGATGGTACCCAACACCTTGACTAAAATTAATTTGGCACGTTTAATTTTCAGAGCATCTGTCCGATGACAAAATATTTACTTCGACCCTTTGAAAAAAATTTCAAATTTCAAAAAACTTGAACCAATCACTTTCTCGGAAAAAAATGGTTGGATACATAGCAGTTTGACAGACACTAATTTTGTTCATTGGGAAGCTTGATATTTACTTACACAATACAACGGTATTAAACATTTAGGTGATTTTACAGAGTCATCTCCCTGTAGTGTTAGGTACTATCTTAAACATGCTGAATTATTACTGTTATTTGAAATTTAATGCATCGAATAAATAAACAAATACAATAATGTCAAGAATATGAAAAATGAATAGCAAAGGGCCACATGACATTCTTTTTTTTTCAGTGGTGAATTATATCAGACCAGAAAACAAGTCATTAACAGACTTATTCATGTTAATGGCCATTGGGGCTTGGTTTGGAGTTATATCCAGTAGTAAAACGCAATCGTGATTCTGACGTATCTATTGGAACAACATTTTAAGACATAAACTATGTGGATGTGTTCCAGTTGAAAATTTCTCTGTTTTATCTTTTCTTATATTGCAGTTGTGTTGTTGAAGTGTTTACCATATATTTAGGTCAATTATGATATCATCAACTTTATTTTGTATTCATATACTGAAATTTTTCAGCACTTGAATCCATGAAAGTTACATATAGTAACAATTATGTCTGATCTTTACTCTTTCCTGTAGAATGCTTACATTAACTTAAGTTTACTATGAACCATGAAATTTATGACTTTTTTAAATTCATGTTTTCTCAATGAAACACACTAATTATTGAAGAACTACGGCTCAGTTATTATCGCTGTCGGAGTCAATACAACTGTCCCGTGGGCAGTCTATATATCACGAAAATGACTAAAAAAAATATCAGAGATGCAAAGGACTCTATTTAACATTCTATTAATTAAAAAAAGAAGCCGTACAACCCTTGTCAGCACTTCTTTTTCTTGTGATTCCTTCTTTTGAGTCAGAGGCAAATTGTGTACCACAGAAGACTTCCCAGACTGTGACACTGACACTGTGGTAGGCTTCGAGTCGGATGGATCTGGAGACATTGTCGAAATATCAGCTTTCGTTATGTAGCTAGGTACATGCGTGTCCTTTCCTAAAAATTGAAATAAGTAAAAACTATAGCATGGGTTGTTTAAACATTACACATTTTGACAAGTGTCTTCTTTGCAGCATTGACCAACATTTGTATCGCTACAACTTTGGGATGTATACGCCATAAAAAGACACTATTGAAACATAAATCATCTCGTTTCCTCTTTGTAGCTGTTAATCAAGTCAGGTTTGTCAACTCTTTATTCAGTGAACCAAGGGATCTTCTACTGCCGTATCATTATGGGTATATGAAATGTTTGAGCAATAAAATAGAAAATAGCAAACCATCCAAAAAAAGATATATCATTAGAAAATAAGCAACATGACCCTCAACAAAGACTGGGGGCTATCATTGCTGCTCCGGAAGTAGATCATTAATTCATTAATAATACCTTTCTTTGACAATTCGTTAGGAGAAGAGGATGCAAGTTTTTTATGATTTGTATATATATACTGTTTTTGATATTTAGTATGCCTAGTTTGCCTTTGCATTATTTGTTTGGTTTAAACTTTGGACTAATATATATATAGGATCCTGTACTATAGATGATTTAGCTAATCTGTAAAAATAAAATCTTCATGCCTTATATATCATGTACTGTAGTACGCCGCTAGATTAAAAGTGGCGTGAAAAGGTAACACACGACCACCGAAAGCTTCATTTTAATGAAGCCCAGGTGGTCGTGTGGTCTGGCGCGCTTGTTACAGTGCAGGCGATTTGGTTTCACGACATCTCAGTAGCATGGGTTCGAATCTGTTGGAGGGAGGAACAAAAAATTGCGATAGCAAATAAAAAGCAGATCTAACATTGTTTGGTTGATGTTAAGACAAGTTGTATATATATACTTTAAGAGCATTTTGAAATTTAATTTTATTGATATGTCTACTAGTGTGGACACAGAATTCAATATTTAGTATATATGTATATATTTTTATAAACGAGTCTAAATTGAAAACTACGTTCAAACCTACATGTATGATTGCGTTGGATAAAAACTGTAATTTTTATACGTGTGCATGTAAAACAAATTTCGTTGTAGAATGGTCTAAATACAGCAAAAACAACATTTTCCAAAAGACCAAAAAAGTGAAAAAGTATATTTTAACAAAACGCATTTGATGTTCTTTAACCCTGCTGACTGCCATTGGCGATTGCCAAATAAAATTGATCACAAGATGTAACAAAATGGATCTTTATATAAATGTAATACTGAACAGAAAACAATTAACTTGTGGACACGATGTTATGCCAAAAACATACGGTGTAAATAATTTTTTTGGAAACCAGATCCGGATTTCGACAATAACCGTCCTTTCAGTGATGTTAGGGATCGAAACGGTATTTGGAAGGCCATATAAAATGTACCCTCAGTTTTAGATAGACTCTTGAATTTTAAGAGTTAATATAGGATGAAAGGATCATATAAACCGGAGGGAAAATTTGATACAAGCCCAAACGAAAAAAAAAATAAACGAGTCTAAATTGAAAACTACGTTCAAACCTATGATTGCGTTGGATAAAAACCGCAATTGTTATACGTGTGCATGTAACAAATTTCGTTGTAGAAAGGTCTAAATACAGCACAAACAACATTTTCCAAAAGACCAAAAAAGTGAAAAAGTATATTTAAACAAAACGCATTTGACTAACAGGTCGAACAACTGATGTTCTTTAACCATGCTGACTGTCATTGGCGAGTGCCAAAATGAAATTGATCACAAGATGTAACAAAATGGATCTTAATATAAATATAATAATAAACAGAAAACAATTAACTTGTGGACACGATGTTATGCCACAAACATCAGGTGTCAATATTCTTTTTGTACACCAGATCCGGATTTCGACAATAAATGTCACTTCAGTGATGTTAGGGATCGAAACGGTATTTGGAAGGCCATATAAAATTTACCCTCATTTTTAGATAGACTCTTGAATTTAAAGAGTCAATAAAGGATGAACGGATCATATAAACTGGAGGGAAAATATGATATAAACATAAACGAAAAAATATAAACGAGTCTAAATTGAAAACTACGTTCAAACCTATGATTGCGTTGGATTAAAACCGCAATGTTTATACGTGTGAATGTAAAACAAATTTCGTTGTAGAAGGGTCTAAATACAGCATAAACAACACTTTCCAAAAGACCAAAAAAGTGGAAAAGTATATTTAAACAAAACACATTTGACTAACAGGTCGAACAACTGATGTTCTTTAACCCTGCTGACTGCCATTGGCGATATATGTATATATATATATATATATATATATATATATATATATATATATAGATTACTAAAAAATCCAACATTTCCGGTATGAATAGTTTTAATTCACTAGTACTTTCATGTTTAAATAACAATCTTCAGGTGAAACTATACATGATTAACGTAACTATGTAACGGTAGGTATGTAACGTCATAGTTGTCGTTGAGTATATAAAGGGAGATAAATCGTATTACACTTAGTCTATATATAGAAGTATGGAGCGTCATTATTACACAATAGAAAATGCATAGTTTGCATTCAATCGTGATTTAAATTTTGAAATAAAATGTTTTTCCTTTACTTCTCGTGTAATGTCACAACCCATATTCATTTTATAAAATGGGAATATTTTAAAAAATCCTCCTCCACATTCGTCTAAATGTTTGCTAAGGGGGATTTTTCTGTATTGTGGCTGCCTTATATGTTGTCTATGAATGCGCACTCTTTCTGTTACACTGTTCCCTGTTTGGCCGATATAAATTTCCTGGCAACCATTACATTTAATGCAATAAATTAAGTTCTCGGATTTACAGGTAATGTCTTCGTTGGTAAAAAGTGATAGACCATTAGGTATGTCCATTCCCTTGCCGACATGGAAATACGGACATGCTCCACAACGACTATCTCGACATTTTGACACACTGAATGTTCTTTGTTGGTCGAATCGTGCTCGGGTCAATAGTCGTTTAAGGTTTTGTGGTTGCCGTTTACTTTGTAGAAGTGTTTCTGTATTAATTAAACGGCGCATCTTTTCATCCTGATCAAGAATAGGTAAATGTGCCTTTGCAACGGGAATAATTTTAAAGTTCCGGGGATTATGTGTAATAACGAACGGTATTTTATCGTTGTTATTACTCTGCTCCTCGCAGGTGGAGCGTAGTTGGTTGGTTGGGATCTGTTTTGCCATTTGAATTCCCCTTTCTATTAAAGTCTCTGGATAGTTTTGCTTGATCAAAAATGATTGTAGTTCCTCTAGACGGTCTTCTCTCAAATGTTCATCCTCGACTACTGTACATATTTTTCTTGCTAAACAATAGGGGATATTCCTTTTGGTATGAGATGGGTGGCACGAATTAAAATCTAAATACTGATGAGTATCAGTACCTTTGTAAAAAATATCGGTTTTAATTTCAGTGCCATCTTTAATAACAAGAATGTCTAGAAACGGTAATTGGTTAAGATTTTCATCCTTCGTAAATTTAATGGAGGTATGAAGGTTATTTAGTATGTCCGAAAATAGTTGGAGTTCTTCGTCGGATTTGTTCCAGATAATGAAGCAATCATCAAGGTATCTTTTCCATGATAATTCGAATTCTCTTGCAAATTCAACTCCAAAATTATTTTCAACTTCTTGATACAGTCTTTGTTCGAGGAAGCCCATGACTAATGTTGCATAGGTTGGTGCAAATTTTGTTCCCATTGCTGTCCCCCGATGTTGCAAATAGTTCTTGCCATTGAAATAGAAAGAATTGTTTTCAAGAATTAGTTTAGTAGAATCGAGTATAAAGTCAACAGTGAATCGATTTGGTATTGCATCTCGATGTTTTGCAACCCAATATTGTATTGCCTCTATTCCTAAATCGTGTGGAATGTTCGTATATAGGCTTGTGACATCGAAGCTTACTAAACGAGCGTGAACCGGTGCTATTTTTGGCAGGTGTGAGAGAAAATCTATATCGTCTCTTATATAGCTCGGTACATATTTACACAATGGTTTCAAAATTATGTCTAAAAAGTTGCTTAGTCTGTGAGTGGGACTTGCTGGACCTGCAATGATGGGTCTAAGTTTAAGATCCGTCGGTTTTTGCACTTTTATGTATTCGTTTTGCTGAGAATTAATAGCCGATTGGATCTCCTTTGATTTATGGATTTTTGGAAGGCCATTAAAGTTACTTGTTTTCCTTTCGAAATTTTTCAAGTAATCATACTCTTTTTCCGTAGTGGCCGTTGTGTATTTGTTCAGTACGGTATTCATTCTTCTCTTGACTAGATGATCTATATTATCAGGAATTTCTGAGTAAAATGTCGAATCATTGAGTTGTTCTTCAACTTTAATTCTATAGTAGTCTGAATCCATTATTACTATTGCCCCACCTTTATCGGCCTGCTTAATTACTATGCTTTTATCGTTTCTTAGATTTTGGAGTGCTGACTTTTCGCCTTTAGTTAAGTTGTGGTTGACTTTAATTGGTGTAAGTGGGTAGTTGGACAAATTTTCGATATAGTCATCTAAACACTTGTTTCTTCCGGTATTTGGAATGAAGGTAGATTTGTTTCTTACTAACGAGTCGTCCTCCTCACTTTCTTTATCCGCGAAATATTCATTGAGTCTCAATCTTCGACAAAATTTCAACATGTCTGCTTTAAGTTCATCATGATTCACAGAGGGAGTTGGTGTAAATTTTAAACCCCTTTTAAGCAATTTCAGTTCATTGTCATTAAATACTCTGTTGGACAAATTTATAATTTTTGGATCGACTTTTAGGCATGTTTTAGACTGGTTTCTTCTGGATTTTTCTCCCTCTCGGGATATAGCAATAGTAATAATGGATTCAGACTACTATAGAATTAAAAATCCATAAATCAAAGGAGATCCAATCGGCTATTAATTCTCAGCAAAACGAATACATAAAAGTGCAAAAACCGACGGATCTTAAACTTAGACCCATCATTGCAGGTCCAGCAAGTCCCACTCACAGACTAAGCAACTTTTTAGACATAATTTTGAAACCATTGTGTAAATATGTACCGAGCTATATAAGAGACGATATAGATTTTCTCTCACACCTGCCAAAAATAGCACCGGTTCACGCTCGTTTAGTAAGCTTCGATGTCACAAGCCTATATACGAACATTCCACACGATTTAGGAATAGAGGCAATACAATATTGGGTTGCAAAACATCGAGATGCAATACCAAATCGATTCACTGTTGACTTTATACTCGATTCTACTAAACTAATTCTTGAAAACAATTCTTTCTATTTCAATGGCAAGAACTATTTGCAACATCGGGGGACAGCAATGGGAACAAAATTTGCACCAACCTATGCAACATTAGTCATGGGCTTCCTCGAACAAAGACTGTATCAAGAAGTTGAAAATAATTTTGGAGTTGAATTTGCAAGAGAATTCGAATTATCATGGAAAAGATACCTTGATGATTGCTTCATTATCTGGAACAAATCCGACGAAGAACTCCAACTATTTTCGGACATACTAAATAACCTTCATACCTCCATTAAATTTACGATGGATGAAAATCTTAACCAATTACCGTTTCTAGACATTCTTGTTATTAAAGATGGCACTGAAATTAAAACCGATATTTTTTACAAAGGTACTGATACTCATCAGTATTTAGATTTTAATTCGTGCCACCCATCTCATACCAAAAGGAATATCCCCTATTGTTTAGCAAGAAAAATATGTACAGTAGTCGAGGATGAACATTTGAGAGAAGACCGTCTAGAGGAACTACAATCATTTTTGATCAAGCAAAACTATCCAGAGACTTTAATAGAAAGGGGAATTCAAATGGCAAAACAGATCCCAACCAACCAACTACGCTCCACCTGCGAGGAGCAGAGTAATAACAACGATAAAATACCGTTCGTTATTACACATAATCCCCGGAACTTTAAAATTATTCCCGTTGCAAAGGCACATTTACCTATTCTTGATCAGGATGAAAAGATGCGCCGTTTAATTAATACAGAAACACTTCTACAAAGTAAACGGCAACCACAAAACCTTAAACGACTATTGACCCGAGCACGATTCGACCAACAAAGAACATTCAGTGTGTCAAAATGTCGAGATAGTCGTTGTGGAGCATGTCCGTATATCCATGTCGGCAAGGGAATGGACATACCTAATGGTCTATCACTTTTTACCAACGAAGACATTACCTGTAAATCCGAGAACTTAATTTATTGCATTAAATGTAATGGTTGCCAGGAAATTTTTATCGGCCAAACAGGGAACAGTGTAACAGAAAGAGTGCGCATTCATAGACAACATATAAGGCAGCCACAATACAGAAAAATCCCCCTTAGCAAACATTTAGACGAATGTGGAGGGGGATTTTTTAAAATATTCCCATTTTATAAAATGAATATGGGTTGTGACATTACACGAGAAGTAAAGGAAAAACATTTTATTTCAAAATTTAAATCACGATTGAATGCAAACTATGCATTTTCTATTGTGTAATAATGACGCTCCATACTTCTATATATAGACTAAGTGTAATACGATTTATCTCCCTTTATATACTCAACCACAACTATGACGTTACATACCTACCGTAACATAGTTACGTTAATCATGTATAGTTTCACCTGAAGATTGTTATTTAAACATGAAAGTACTAGTGAATTAAAACTATTCATACCGGAAATGTTGGATTTTTTAGTAATCTATATATATTTCTATACACAAGAACATTTATTATAGTGATCTTTATATATATATATATATATATATATATATATATATATATATATATATATATATATATATATATATATATATATATATATATATATATATATATAGACAGGCAGAATGTTTAAAAGAGTGTTATCGTTTGCAATATAACAATCAATCTTTGCACTCGCAATTTGACTTCTATTATTTGAATCTAAATGCAATTTTAGTAAACAAATACAGAACAAAAACAATTGAAAAGTTATCAAGATGAAATAGACACACAGCTTAACAGAAACAAACACAAACAGACACTACTGCGTCTTATTCTATCTTAATAAACACATGGTTTACCTGGATCTTTCACCCATTCCAAAAGAGTGTTTTTGAACTGACGAACATGTATCGATTTCTTTGACATTCCAACTTTCTCCATGACGTCTTTGAATTCATTATCTTCTGATTCCGATAACTGCAGTACATTGCATTCACCTAAAACATCGTTAATAGGCAATAGACAATAAAGTATGCTTCGGTACTTCAATATCAATATATTTTTCTGACTGTACCTTACAATCCTTAACTATAGATAGATAAACTAATGTGCAATCCATTATATTTGCCTGCCTGATATACCATGTACTGTGCAAGATTCTACTGACAAGAAAAACGTAACACTAAGCTATCGAATAGTTGTATTTTAGTTCCATCAATGTGATCGTGTTTTCTACAAGGCTGGACTCAGTACAGAGTAAATCACAAAGATACTGAACTCAGAGGCAAATCAAATCGGAAAGTCCCTAATCACATGGCAAAATCAAATGACAAAACACATCAAAACCGAATGGACAACAACTGTCATATTCCTGAGTTGGTACAGGCATTTTCAAATGTAGCAAAATGGTAGATTAAACCTTGTTGTATAGCGTTTAACCTTTCACTTTGTTAGACAGTCTTATCAAATTCCGTTATGTTTACAATGATGCGTGAACAAAAAAGACATATTAAATGAAATAGTTGAAATGTCGGTACAGTAGTCATCATCGATTTTAAAAGAAATAATTTAACAGAACACAAAAACATCTATCAAATTAAAAACACATTCATTGCCTCGCGTGTCTGACGTCAGAAAAGTTATACGTCACATATTTTTGTCGTTCAATGTTTCTACAAACAATTTTAAAATTTCAAAAGGACAACGTTAGCATACAGGGTTAACAAATCAAAAGTATGGCAGAATTAATTTCAGAAATAGACCGAGATTAAAAATAGTCTAAAAATTCTATAGAATTCACAAGAATCCACAAAAGGTTCATTCCACTACGCCATTGTATAATTTTGACGTTTGTGGTTTAACAGGATCTTTTATTAAATAACAGAGCGGTGTTGCAGTACGTGATGTATTTGGCTTGACTGATCATCTGTATATCAATCGTAAAGGATCGAATGATAAAGTTACAACAATAATCATTTTGATAAGTATGTGTAAACAAGTGACAATCTAAAATAGATCTATCATTTAGATCACCAGAGAGGGTAAAATACCGTTGAAAACACATATTATATTATAACTACTGTGGATTGATTAAATTTCTTTGTAAACCGACTTTCGTTGATTTCGTGGATACAGATTAACTACGTATTTAATTCTTAAACAAATTGCAAATTTTACACTGGCTTGTATACGAACTTTGGCTAAACCATAAAATTTAAAAAATATTCACGAAAGTTTTCCTCAAAATAACAAAAACAAAAAAAGTTGGTACTCATGAAAATAACTGAATCAACAGTATTGTATATATCATTAGATAATGATATATCTGCAAATTTTAGAAAGCATTGTTTTTTCATCCCTCACCGGGATTCGTAGTCGTGTTAATTGAATATCGAGACAAAACCGCCTAGACGGCTACCTAATAATGTGTGAGATTATGCTCGTAGATGTTGACCATAATATTGATTTCATGTTTTGATAAATTGGATGGTACATATGTTTCTGTAAAATTACTTTGTTAGTAGTATCATGTTGTTGAAAAACAATAGAAGACTACATTGAATGACGTAGCATTGTAAGTAATACCTTAAAAAGTCAACACAAGTCAATATATGTATTTACGGGAAAAGTTCTAAAAAATCTTCAAGTTTTTTTGCAGCTTACCTGATACTATACAGGGTTCGTCTTGCTAAGCATTGAGCTTGAGCTTAAGCGCTCAGAAACATTAATTTAAAAAAAATCTAATTGATAATTTTGTTTGTTTTTCTGGCTCGTAATCAGGCATCGGAAAATAGTTGAAAAGTATTTATTGAAATACAAAAAATATACACATAGATAAAGAGTACAAGACAAATTAGACAGTACAGTGTTCAATTAAAACACAATCACAAGTACAAACGAAGAATTGAATGCTTCTTTTATAAATCATTGTGGTGTAAAAGCGTTGACTCAAGTACATTTTATATGAAGCGCGGAAGCTCTTCATTCTAAAAATATACGCACGGTCAACACTTTCACAGCCCAATGAAATTACTACAAGACGCATTCACTACTTATAATTACATTATATCGCTACGATCACGAAAAAAACGAATACTATCAAGTTTTCATTTATTTATCTGTGCACTTAATTAGTCATCAAAGGTACCTGGATTATAATCAGTACGCCAGAGGCAAGTGTTGTCTAGATAAGAATGTAATTGAAGAAACGTGTGTCATCATGTGTGTTACAATTCATGTAATTAATTTTGAAATGAAAAATGACGCGATATTGATGTAAGTCGATAACAAAATGTACATTAATGAAATTAAGAGACCTACTTACGAATATTTAATCATTTCCAAATTGTAGTTGTAAACTATGTAAAACTTTTTTGAATTACAAATGAAACTTTTAAAACAAATGCAATTGATTCAATATATTTGTTACTGTACCTTGTCGGATAAAATTATCATAATACTGAAGAAGGCTCGCTCTTTTTAAAACACAATGCAGTTGCCATTCTTGCAAGTTCTGAGGTTGATTTGTTGACATACTGATTAATCAATTGTCTGAAGAAGAAAAAATCAAGTAATAAATACACGCAAGTTAGTTATATATCAAATTTATAAAAGTATAATGAGTATAATCTTGTTTTTCCCCATTAAATGTCATCTTAGAATAAAACTTTTCAAAGTGAAATAATAAGAGCAGCTGTGTCATACGAAAATAGCATTATAGAACATTATAGATGGAATAAAATCAAGTGTTTTCGAGGGTATCAACAGCCAAGAAGTCATCACTTTAGTGTTGACATGATTATCAGATATTCCCTGTTTAAAAAAAAACTTTGAATTTGTTCGAAAAAACTAAGGACTTTCGTATCCCAGGCATAGATAAACTTAGTCGTTTTTGGCACAGCTTTTTAGAATATCAATTGTCTTCAAATATGAACTAGTTTGGCTTTGTAGCTTTTTTTATGTGAGTGAGCGTCACTGATGTTTTATGAAGACAAAACGTGCGTCTGGTATAGTAAACTTTAATCCTAGAAATTTTGATAACTATTGATACAATGTCTCTTGTCTTTCATCTATTCATGAATATTATGGATATCATAAAAGTAAATGTGAAATACATGCCTTTCCTTGAATCAGCACGTTAACACTTTTACTAGTTAAGCATTTAGTGGAAAATCCTTTTTTTATATGTAGATAATGAAAAAAGTAAAAACACAAAAATACTGAACTCCGAGGAAAATTCAAAAAGGAAAATCAAAAATCAAAAAGGCAAAATCAAAAGTCCAAACACATCAAACGAAAAAGTTTGAATACAAGTGGAACAATACTTTATCGCTGTTAAAATCTCGGAAATTGATTGAAAAGAATAATAGAAACGGAAACAAATACAAGCTGATGGAATCACATAAACGCCCACATGAATGGGAGATAGATGTAAAATTGTCCATCATACTGCATGTCCTGACCTTAAAGTGTTCCTGCATTTTACCGTTTCACAAATGATATCGGATATGTTCCTTACGTCGTAACTACAATCCCCTTCCCTTTCATGAATATGACCTACCGAATTAGACTATTTACCGGATTTGTAATCACATAAGCAACACGACGGGTGCCACATGTGGAGCAGGATCTGCTTACCCTTCCGGAGCACCTGAGATCACCCCTAGTTTTTGGTGGGGTTCGTGTTGTTTATTCTTTAGTTTTCTATGGTGTGTCGTGTGTACTATTGTTTTTCTGTTTGTCTTTTTCATTTTTAGCCATGGCGTTGTCAGTTTGTTTTGGATTTATGAGTTTGACTGTCCCTTTGATATCTTTCGTCCCTCTTTTAAGGAGGAAACAACTCCCAACCTATGCCTCAAACTAAACCCAAAGAAATGAGAAGATACGAACTCTGAAATTTGTGACAGTCTTTTCTGATGTTAAAGTCTAATAGATCGATAAGTTTATTTTCTTTAAAAGTTTCATACATGATCTAGGAACTCTCAAAAAAATAAAGGGTATTACACTAGGTACGTCAAATAGTTGTCTCATGTTATGCACACATAACGCACCTTACGAATGTACACTTAACAGAATGTATTAATAGGAAATAGGACCAAATTATTAGACTGATATTGCAAGATCAATAGACCATTTTAACATATTATCATAAGTTCAACAATAGAGCATGCAGTTTTTATGTAATGAACACATTCGAGACATTTAGTGTAGTTTACATATGCATACGCGTAACTTATAAACTTCGATCTGTTAACGCGATTCCATGAAGCGTGTGCTAAATTACGACTACCAAATTATGATAGGAAAGTTGACATTGTTAAGGATACGAATATCCTGGTTATTCTAGTTCATCTACATCACAATCATTGGTTGGGCAGTTCATATGTAATCCCTAGTCTAATGAAGTATGAGCACACAGGGAAGCATCAGAACATTATGAATCTTTCTCAGCCAAAACGTCCGTAGCGCAACAAAGTTCAATTAACAAAAACAAAAATTTAATTCAAATGAGTAGAGTACAAATGCAATGCAAATTTAAATACATTTGAACAAAACCGATATAGTTGTCCTGACGTTGTAACACAAAACCAATACACATGACAAGACTATTGTAAAATTTAGATTTTATCAGTTTTAAAACATTATATTTGGTTGATTCTTTTGTTGTCTATTCAATAAAACAAATCCATTCATGAAAAGGCTTTTTAAAGTAATCTTAACAATACATCAATATGGTCAATAGTTCCGTACACACGAATAACATGCATACTATAGTCATTTCTTATATGTCATTACTAAGTAATCAATTATTTATAAAAAAAAAAAAAACACAAATCGACGCATTGTTAAAAAACAATCTACTTCATGCTTTTTGGTTTACGTTTTGTAATTCTTTCTTAGCTTGTTTTCAACGTTTGATTTTTCTATGTAGACTTGTATTAGCTAATTCGACAAAGAACAAATATATATAAAGTAAATTGTTTAGCCCGTGTAATAATGTCGTATTGTTTATATAGTCATTGCAATTATGTCGATACCTCTAAATCTGAATCACATTTCATTATAGTAATATCAGCTTCATTATACCTTGCGATGCGGTTTAGGTTCTGACAATCAATAAACTCTACACATGAATCAATAGTTGTTATCTTCATTTTGTCATTAATAGAGAGTTGTCTTATTGGTATTTATCGGTATATCTTCGTATTTTTAACAAACAGTAATAATATTTTCTCGCGGTTCGAAGTAAAGCGGGAAAATATTGTATTGACGTCATGGGTAATATGCGTATGGTCCAATCAGAGGGTTAATTTATCCGGGTATGTAGGTAAGTTTGTTTTGTTTGTCACTTACCTCCTTATTTCAAAGACCAGTCTATACCAATAATTTCTTATACCTATACCAAACCTATTGCAACTAAAATTTTCAATTACAAACGCGTTTTGCAGGATCTCGATATTGACGACTTCAAGTCTAAACCTCCTGATTGCACTTGTGCTAGTTCCAAATTCACCACGTTATTACCGGTGACCTTAACATTGTTAATAACACTTCTCTACGAAATGTGTTATCGAAAGGTCCCAAATATCGTGAGCCTAAATCCATCAATTGGAAATACAACTTTAAAATTTTGATGGATTCAGTCGAGGATTATGCCAGGCAATGGGCTAAGCGCGAGAAGGAAGACGTAGACACTCTTTCCGAATGGATTAAGGCAGTGAGGTCGTTGATACAAATCAGAATTAAGAAACTGAATGGGTCCATCAATAACCATGCTACGTCAATCTTTAAAGACCCAAATGTTGCAAAACACCTATCCGACCTCCATGACAAATATGTTGTTGTCCCTGCAGATAAAGCCCCAAATAACATCGTTTTTGTGTGTAAAAGTCACTACATCAACTGCTTGATAAACGAATTAGGTATTGACAATTCACTTGGTAACTCAACATATACCCTCACGACACTTACCATAGAGGAAATCCTGGATAATCATAGGTCTGTTCTATGTTCCTTTGGAATTTCAACCAAAGATGAAGAACTGGATCTTCCATCACTGTATTGGATACCTAAACTACATAAGTGTCCTTACAAACAACGGTATATTGCTGGGTCTTCCAAGTGCTCCACGAAACCTCTTTCTAAATTATTAACATCTATTTTATCAGCAATCAAGACGGGCTTCAAAGTTATTGTGAAACTGCCTATTCTAGAGGTGGCCTGAATCAGATGTGGATACTTAAAAATTCAAAAGATCTTTTAGAGTACATACAATCTAACTCTCTTTCATCTTGTAACAGTATTAAAACATTTGACTTTTCTACCCTGTACACAAGTATTCCACATTCCAAACTAAAAGACAAATTAAAAGAGTTGATATTACTTTGCTTCATAAAAAAGAATGGCCAACGTAGATACAAGTATCTTGTCTTAGGGAGGGATAAATCCTACTTTGTAAAGAATCACTCTGATTCAAACAAAAAATTCTCTGAAACTGATATTATCAAGATGCTTGATTTCTTGATTGACAACATATTCGTTACGTTCGGAGGACGTGTTTTTCAACAGACTGTCGGCATTCCAATGGGAACAAACTGTGCCCCTCTACTCGCCGACTTGTTTTTTATTATTATGAGGCTGACTTCATGCAGGAACTTCTTAGGAAGAAAGATAAGATACTTTCCGCTATATAGATGATGTTCTTTCACTAAACAATTCAAAATTTGGTGACTATGTGGAACGCATCTATCCAATCGAACTAGAGATAAAGGATACTACAGATACAGTTAAGTCGGCTTCATATCTTGACTTACATATAGAAATTGACAATGAGGGTCGGTTGAAAACAAAACTTTACGACAAAAGAGATGATTTCAGCTTTCCAATTGTGAACTTTCCATTTCTAAGTAGCAACATTCCAGCAGCACCTGCATACGGGGTATATATCTCCCAATTGATACGATATTCCCGTGCTTGCATTTCCTATCATGATTTTCTTGATAGAGGTTTGCTGCTCACAAGGAAGCTATTAAACCAAGAGTTCCAAATGGTGAAGTTGAAATCATCCCTTCGTAAATTTTACGGACGCCATCACGAGTTGGTTGACCGTTATGGAATAACCGTTTCACAAATGATATCGGATATGTTCCTTACGTCGTAACTACAATCCCCTTCCCTTTCATGAATATGACCTACCGAATTAGACTATTTACCGGATTTGTAATCACTTAAGCAACACGACGGGTGCCACATGTGGAGCAGGATCTGCTTACCCTTCCGGAGCACCTGAGATCACCCCTAGTTTTTGGTGGGGTTCGTGTTGTTTATTCTTTAGTTTTCTATGTTGTGTCGTGTGTACTATTGTTTTTCTGTTTGTCTTTTTTATTTTTAGCCATGGCGTTGTCAGTTTGTTTTGGATTTATGAGTTTGACTGTCCCTTTGGTATCTTTCGTCCCTCTTTTTCTAGCCGCCTTTTGTACGTGCATGACTTAAACGCGAATATCAGAGAAATAATCCAAGCCAAAGTACAAAGTGCCATACAAGGAACTCCAGATAAACTGTTAAAAAGCTTTACTTCACTGCTCGACACACGGTTAAATGGTTTCCAGCAAAACATCCAGGATAACCAGAAGGCATTGTCCTAGTCACAGTTGGCCAAAATCGACGAGACCATGACAGAGACCTTCAATTTCCGTAAAAGGGGTAATGAAGAACATTATAAACACAACAACAAGATTTTCGTGAAGGTTCTCGAAGCTAGCAGCCAGATGGAATCAGAAAATTTTAACAATGACAACATTAAAACCGCAAAAAGAAAGATTTACGAAGGAATGGAAATGATAAAGCCAAGACAAAAGCTCATAAAGTTTGCAGGTTCTTCTGACGCAGAATGGCGAGTAGTCGAGGAATATACCACAGATCCTTTTGCAGAAGATTACGAAGATGAAAAAAGAATATACAAGGCACAAAGTAGAGCCGACTCCAAGATAAAGAAGGAGAAGGCTAAACGCAAGACCGATACTAGGCCAGCACCTTATAAGACTAAACCAATGGCTCCAGAGAATCCGATTCCATTCAATACAAACAAGATGTTTCGCCTTGGGAAATGTTTTAATTGTAGTGAAACTGGTTATTGAAGGAGAATGTGTCAGCATACAAATTAGATTAGTACTAATATGTTTTTATGTAACGTTAGTAGTAGTTCAAGTACACCTTTGTATACAAAACAAACGTTACGCAACACAACATTCCTTAGCAATACACATACTACGATTAATAGTAACCGTGTTCACTCATGTATATCACCTGAAGGTAGCTTATTAGAAAATGTCAATAACGATAGGCGCTAACGAACACGTTATTGATATTATACAAAACGGGTAAATGATTCCGTTTTTAACAGTTCCAGAGAGTGTGTTAATAGAAAATAATAAGTCGGAGTGCAACAATAAGATGTGTTGCGCTCGAAATCGAAAAGTTGTAAAAAAGGGTGCATAAGCATAGTAAATGAACAACCTCATGTTATAAACCCTCTACTAGTAGCTAATAAAATATAATGGGTCAAAACTAAGATTGGTATTAGACGCCAGACATATAAATCCACATTTCTTTAAATTTGGTTACACATACGAAGACGCAATCACAGCTAGACAAATGTTTAACAAAGAGGAATACATTTTTTCATATTATTTGAAAAGTGCATATCATCATATTAGAATTTCACATTTGGACACTACATACCTTGGGTTTAAATGGGGGATGCATTTTACGTTTACAATGTGTTACCATTTGACTTGGCAACAGGTGGTTATATTTTCAGTAAAGTAGTTCGAGAACTCGTAAAACACTGGAGAAGTAAAGGTGTAAAATAATTATGTATTTAAACGATGGAGATTCTTCTTATTCGGAGGCACTAACCGCTAGTGATGCGATTAGGAATGATTTAAACCATTTTGGTTCGAAATAGCAAATGGAAAGTGTAATTGGTCTTCAGTACAAACACTGGAGTGGTTAGGTTTGTGTTTGTGTTTGGAACAGGGTGTACTGAAATTCACCGATGAAAGACTGAACAAGTTAAAAAGCGATTGAGTGATCTGTTAAACCAATACGAAAAGGGAATGAAATATTTCAAAGTAAGGTCACTTGCTTGTATTGTTGGAGAGATCATCTCAACTCAGGCTGTTTCAAGCGATCTTGCACGTTTAAGATTTAGATTTATGTATGATTACATACTTACAAGAGAATGCTGGATTTCCAGCGTGGTGTTTATTCTCGAAGCTGTAAATGAATGCAAGTTTTGGTTAGATAATATTGAAAAAATAAATGAGATAGGATCCCAGTAATGTCAGTTGACATACAATGAAGTACAAGACTATCAAATCTTTTGTGACGCTTCAGAAACAGGTTCGGCAGTCATTTGACCACAAGTTCAGAGTACGAACCGATAGAGATATACGGATGCTGGTCTTCCACTGAAAAAATTAAAAGCTCAACATGGAGAGAACTTGAATCAGCAAAAAGGGTTTTAAGAAACCTTGTGACCAAATTACACGGTATGACTATTAGAGTTAACACAGACAATAAAAATGTTTTATTTTTTTTATTTTTTTTTTTGGACATTTTTGTCTTTATCATAAAAAACGTAGATGAAAAAAATGTCAAAATAGGTGCAATTTGGGTACCGTCACGTTAGTTAGTTTTACAGTTCATGGTTATTACATGTATTACATGTATACATTTTGTCAAAAAAAAAAAATTGTTCCATGATTACGGAAAGTGTATTGTCCGGTTATGTTTCTAAAGATTAAAACTTTATGATCATTGACCTTAACCTTGTTGATTATGTTGATGAAGACCGTTAAACATTTTACAGCTGGTTGATCAATTGTCCGGATTAATTTATACGTCTTATTGATTCTCACGAACAACTTAAACTTAAGTTAAAAATAATATGTGGTAAGTTTCGACATTGTAATTGAAAATTCATTTGATAAAGTGTGCATAAATGTGTTTGGAAACAAAATTCTGTACATTATTACCTCGTGCTTAGATATATCGTCAACTTTTGCTAGAAAAATTCTATGCATGAAAATATATTATATCTAGCTATTCATGATCATATGTATCTTTTTACATCATTTAAAAATTTGCTGTTTTTAGCATTGATATATTTGTTAATTTCGTATGTGTTTAAAAATTCATTTCTGAAAACTGCATAAGTTTCTCTGCCTTTTTGTTTATAGTTTGATATATGAGTACTTTTATGAATTGAATATATTAAGACAGTTAGGAAGGTATTTATATCATTATACATAGGATCATGTATTTTATGGCCCAGTACTAAAGTTTTAAAACTAAAAATATGTGAGCCAATTTTGATTTTGCTTAATACAAGTACATATATTTTCTTCCAAAATTCATGAAAGAATTGACATTTGAGAAAAAAGTCTTCGTAATCTTCGATCAAGTTACACAAGTCACACATACTTGTTTCTTGTATGTGGCATTGTAGTAATAATTATTTACATGGGAGGATGTAATGGAGTAATTTCCATCTTAACATTTTGTATTTGTTATTAATTAAATAGGTAAAAGTAAATTGTAGTACATTATTTATTGGAGTGATTGATTCTAGATTGAAGATGTTTTTCCATTTGGAGAATCCTATTGGTCTCTCATAATTTTTGTTATTTAAATGGTTATATATATCTTTGTATGACATATTTTCAATTAGTTCTGGCTTTTATTTGTTAACAGTCAAGGACAAGTTTAATTTTGTGTTTACAAAAGTTTTCAAAGATTTGTCAAATTTTAGTGTACTAACCAATTCTTTCGGAATACAATTTTTCAATTTTAAAAGTTCAGAGATCCAATTAGTTTTTGAGGTTAGTTTCTCCAATATAACTTTTTGTGTTATGTGCCCTTTTTGATCAATTATATCATTAATGAAAATAATACCATCTTTTATCCAATTTAGGAAAACTAAACATTTTCCTTTAAATTTTATATTTTTATTACCCCACAACATTTGCTGTCTAATATTTCTAAAATGTATGATTGGTGTATTACTTGTTGGTGTATTATTTGCTTTGTACCAGCTCTTTAATATGTTCAAGTAAAATGAGGGTAGTACATTACTTAAATTAGGTAATGATTTTATGTTGTCTGGCATCATATGAAATATAAGGTTGTTTTTACCAAATTTATTGAAATAATATGTTAGAATGACTTTCCAAATTGACAATAAAAATGTACCACACATTATGAAAGTCGGTTGTAAGAATTTTTTTTACACAGAATCGTTATGTCTGTTCATAAAATTTGTCAAGATAACAATGTCAAACTAAATTTAGTATGGATACCACGCGAGCATAACGATAAAGCAGACAGTCTTAGTAGAAAATTAGATTGTGATGATTGGGAAATTGACGACTGGGTTTTTACGTATCTGAATAAGTTATGGGGTCCATATACTTTTGACCGCTTTGCACAGGATTACAATGCAAAATGCAACAAATTTAATTCGAAATTCTAGTGCACAGGTACATCAGGCGTTACTGCTTTTTCTGTGTCATTAGATGGCGGGAATAATTGGTTAGTTCAACCACCTCGTTTGGTCCACCAGACAAATAACAAAATGCTACAGGATAAAGGTAGTCAATCTTTGATTGTTCCAGAGTGGACAGCTGCCGCTTATTGGCCAATGTTAGTAGACCAAGAAGGTCGGTCTAAATCTTTCATAAGATATTACAGGTTTTTTTCAAGATGAGAGTCTCACAAAACGAGGAAGGGGTCAAAACGGTATAATTGACTCGCAGTTCTTAAAATTCAGATTAGTTGCTAGCCTATCAATATAAAATAAAGAACATAGATATTTTTTTAACAGGCATCAGTTTAGATCGTCATGTTAAAGTCGCAATAAAGGACAGTGGAATAGAAACAGGAAGCCATGTGTATAGTCTATATCCGAAGATGTGTGAGTTATCACTGAGCAGTAAAAGTGACAATACAGTCAAGTCGTATTTCTACGCTTTTAGAAGGTGGGAAAAAATCATTACAGAACATGGACAAGATGCTTTACCTGCACAACCGGTACACGTTGCTTTATATTTGACAAATTTATTGAACAATGGATCTACTAGTCATCCCGTTTCCAATGCTTTATACGGTATAAAATGGGCCCATGAAGTGAGTGGATTACCAGATCCTACTTTAAACTCTTTCGTTACTTTCGTAGTTGAAGCTTCCCAAAAAACCACAACTAAAACCGCCAACAAAAAAGATCCGGTTTCAGCAGAGATATTTATTGAACTATGTACGCACTTTAAAGATGCAGATAATTTACTCATTAATAGAGATTTGACAATGATATTACTAAGTTTTTCTGGTTTTCTGAGATATGATAAAATAAGTTCGTTAAGAATTAAAGATGTCGTTATACATGACAGTTATTTGATTTTGTATATTAACAAAAATAAAACCGATCAGTATCGTCAAGGAAACGAAATTCTCATTTCGAAAGGTTTAGCCATAGCTTGTCCATATGTAATGTTTATAAGATATTTAGAATTGGCCAATTTCGATCTAAACTCCAATAAATATTTATTTAGACAGATTTGCAGATCGGGCAAAAATTGTTAACTTATAGATAAAGATAAAAAGGTAAGCTATACGGCGGCTAGGGAGGCTTTTTTATGTAGAGTTATATTAGTTTCACTAAATTGTTATACAGGCCTACATTCATTCAGAGCCGGTGGTGCAACGGCTGCTGCAAATGCAAACGTAAAAGAGAGGTGTTTGACAAAACACGACCGGTGGAAGTCAGACTCTAGCAAAGATCGTTACATTGTTGACTCCACAGAGAAACGTTTGCTGGTCTCGAAGAAATTGGGTTTATGATATTTGTTGATCTCTTATTTATTCTGGTTTCCGTTCTTTGTGTTATTTCTATTAAATACGGCTGGCTGTCGGCAAATTGATATTTGCGTTTGTTTTGTTTTATGTATAGGTATATTCAGTATAGATAATACTAATTTTTTCTCGCGGTTCGAAGTAAAGCGGGAAAATATTGTATTGACGTTATGGGTAATATGCGTATGGTCCAATCAGCGATGACTATGAATTAATCAATATAAACGTTGTGTTATTATTGTTGAAACCCTATAATTGTCAACCAGGAACAGTAGTTTCTTAATCTAATAACTTAATGTTTAATTTTAAAATGTGTAACTTGTCAAATAAAGTATATTCAGTAATTTGAACAAAACCAACTATAGAAAACTATGTTTTTAAAAAGCTCTACACATTGATACAAAATACATCGGGCACGACAAATTTAAAAAAGAAATGAACGATATTGTTCTTCATTCATATATATATTCAGTCAAATCATTGTATTGTGGACATCTCTTTCTTTATATAATTCAAAAATAGTTTTAACAATACATCACTGACACTGTTTCCTTGTTTGTACAATCTTTAACTAGGGAAATTACTTTGTTTTCGTTCTTTGTGTCGGTTTCGTGAAGAAATTTCTAAAAGAAGGAAGATGTTACAGATACAATGTATTAGTATCATTTCCTGTCGATAAAGAACAATTTATTTTTAATTTTTAGTTTCTTGTGTATAATTCGGATTTAGTATGACGTTCATTATCACTGAACTAGTATACATGTAACCCTCAGAAACGTGTCCTTCCTGCCAAGCGTGTCCAATTCCACAAAACGTGTCTATGTCGATGTCACTGAACTGCTAAACATGTCTAACCGTCTACGTCCACTTGTTTTTTTGTCCATCTGATGAGTTAAGCCTTTTAAAACTTATTTTTATATTTCGTTCTTATGTTGTATTGTTAAACCACTGTACCAAATTAGGGAGAAGGTTGGGATTCCGCTTACATGTGCAACTCCGCCACATAATGTATGTATCTGCCTGTAATTCAGTAGTTGTCGTTTGTTTATGTGTTACATATTTGTTTTTCGTTCAATTTTTGTGCATAAATAAGGCTGTTAGTTTTCTCGTTTGAATTGTTTTACAGTAACATTTCGAAGACTTTTATATTTGACTCTGCGGTATGGCCTTTGCTTATGGTTTCGTTGATCTATATTTGTTATTTTTTCTGTGTTATTTTGGTCTCTTATTGAGAGTTGTCCCATCACCAATCATACCATATCTTCTTTTTTTGTAGTTGTAAAACAGCGCCAAAGCTTGTCATTTGTATAAACGCCTAAACGTGTCCATTAAAAAAACTGGAATAGTCATTTGTGTCAATATAATAAATACGTGAAGATATTAAATCAGACATCTCGTATTCTCTGCGCGTTTCTTACTGAAGTCATTTACAACTCGTGTTTTTTTTAACTCTTAATTTTTTTTTTAATCCCGAATAACCGTTAGAATTAAGGTCCAATATTGAATTCCCGGTTTGATAAAAAAAAACTATCTATCGTATAAATAAGAAGATGCGGTATGATTGCAAAAGACACAGACATTAACAGCTACTAGTATTGGTCACCCTACTGCATTCAACAATGAGCAAAGCCCTTACCGCATAAGCAGCTATAAAAGGCACCGAAATAACAAATGTATGTATTGCTTACATGGTATCTTTTAAATAAAGCATTAAATAAATTATACTGGACTTTATGTCTCTTGTTCGTGTGTCTTTATATATTTAGTGATGTTCGAAACCTAAAATTTATTAAAATACCCGATAACGAGTTTATAATTTTAAGAGCTTTTAAAATATCAGAACTGTTAAAAGAAAGCAGGTCAATTCTGCTGAAAAAAGTGCAATATTTAAACTAAAATAAAACTAATGCTCATAAATGACCAGTTCATCAACTGTGTCCCCATCACAAAATTGCCGTCAACGTTATTGATTTGGGACATGCATGTTTTAGCGCTAAAAGACGAGAGACGTTCTGGCTTGTCATAAAGGACACTCATTGGCGAATATCAATTATCGAACAAGTTTGGGGGTTATCAAATCGGACAAGTTTGGGAAATATTGAATATTACGGACACTTTTTTTGTGAGAATAGACACGTTTGGGGGAATCGGACACGTTTAGGGGGAAGGACACCTTTGTGAGTGTTGCATTCATATTTGCTTCAGTGCCAGCTGAAGGACGCCACAGGGTGCGGGAGTTTCTTGCTGCATTGAAGAACCATTGGTGGGCTTCGGCTGTTGGCTGCTCTATGGTCGGGTTGTTGTCTCTTTGGCACATTACCCATTGCCATTCTCAATTTTCTAACTTTTTGGTTGTTATTATATATGTTAAGTATAATTCCTTTGCTTATTTTCTTTGATGAACATTCACGAGCATACTGTATAATTTAATATATATAACGCCATACAATGTTTACAGATTAGGTATCTCGAAAACTTATATCATCATGAATGTCATTCATCACAATCAGTATGTGTTTTAATACCGACTGTTTATCATTGTATCAATCTACAAAACTAAAATACTTAAGACTCTGGCCCGAATTCTGGCCTTTGTTTGTCTTGAATGTTGTTTTTTCTTTTAATTGGTTCATTTATATATTCATGTATATGTATCATCCTTATTGTTACGTCTTTTTACGATGAAGAAATACACCTTATTTTTAGGAACCAGCTGTAACCTGCCTCCGTGTGCGAATTTTTCTTACTGTTTTGAAAACATGTTGGTATACATTGGGCTGTGATCGGCTCTTAAGACAGGTGGATTTCTCTTTGCCATGTTTGACACATGTCCCGTGTCCGTTCTTAATTCAGTGTTGCAGATGTAAAGCACAGAATAGGGATGATATTTTTCTTGGGTGTATTCTTTTTTTAAATTGGTACATTTCCTACAAATTTAGATTGCTAATGCAATGAATGTGTATCTAGGATTCCAAATGTTATCAAAAGTTAAACACAACTATGTCGTATTAAACTATGAAGTCGATTCGCAACTAAGCAAGGGACATAGTATCAAAGTGAAAAATTGAAAATATCTGAATTTAGAGAATTGAAGATAATGTGATTGAAGATTTAAGCAATGACCATTTTTTTTTATGGTATATACTTGACAAAATACTTCACATGGCTAGTTAAATATATGTCATTAAAGTCTTTCCGAAATCAATATTTGACAGTCGTATTAAGTTTGGGAAGAACTATTTATTGACATATTTTTGATTTTACGGCTATATAACAAAAAATGACAGAAAGTATATTTTTCTAGAAAATAGACAATTGTTATATCGAGAGAAATTTATGTATTACTAAAAAATTATTACACCAGGGTTTTCGATATCACAAACTAGTCAAAAAATTCCCTAAATGTTATCATCGGTATAAGGACATCATTCGTAAATATAGCTCAACATGCAGACTTCTTATACGTTCAAGTATTTCACATCCAATTTTTTATGGAAATATTATTTATAAAGCCCAATAATGTCAGTATTCATCTCTGAAACTAACAAAACCTTTAAATAGACTTATTAAGAAGGGATATAGTTACGATACTCTTGTCAGGTCATTAAAGATTGCATATTTTGGCGTTAATATTGATTCGCTTACTTTGCATCGAATTAAACACATTTAGTAAAAAAACAACAGTTGTTGGTATGACACGGGTATATGTTATGATGGTAAACTTCTAACGGGAAGGAGTGTGCCTGATATTCATATGATGAAATCATTATCTTTCAATCAGTTTAATTGAAGTCTGGAGCTGGCATGTCAGTTAACTGCTTGTAGTCTGTTGATATTTATATATTATTGTCATTTTGTTTACTTTCTTTGGTTAAATCTTTTGACATCAGACTCGGACTTATCTTGAACTGAATTTTAATGTGCGTATTGTTATTCCTTTACTTTTCTACATTGGCTAGAGGTATAGGGGAGGGTTGAGATCTCATAAACATATTTAACCCCGCCGCATTTTTGCGCCTGTCCCAAGTCAGGACCTCTGGTCTTTGTTAGTCTTGCATTGTTTTAACTTTTAGTACAATTTGGAGTTAAGTATGGCGTTCATTATCACTAAACTAGTATATATTTGTTTAGGGGCCAGCTGAAGGACGCCTCCGGGTGCGGTAATTTCTCGCTACATTGAAGACATGTTGGTGACCTTCTGCTGTTGTTTTTCTATGTCGGGTTGTTGTCTCTTTGACACATTCCCCATTTCCATTCTCAATTTTATTAATTGTTATCATTCTCATTTACACATGTTACATATTTTATGTTATTACCGAATGAGAGGCGGATTACTGATTTCTTATAATCTCTTCTGTATTGAATGACAACGGTCAATTGATGAATTCAATCGGCAATGATGTATTTACCGGATTCGACTTGAGTCCCCCCAAAAAAGAGCGCACAAGTTTTTGTTTTAATTTATCTGGCAACATATGACATTCATTACAATAATGTGTTTGATATATACCAGTTATGTTCGATACTCACAGAAGACCAGGATAATACATAAACACGAATATTCTAATTCAAAAGTCCAAAAACAAAAGCATTTTAAAAGACAAACAACAGTACACAAAACACAAAATTAAAACTTAAAACTGAGAAAACAACCACACCAACAACCGATAATGATTTCATGTGTTTTAAGAAGGTTACTATTTTCTCGATTTTTTTTAAAGTAGTAACTTTGTTATCTTTAATTTCTGTTTTGAACCATGAAAAATTGTTGAATGTATTAATAAATACTTTGATAATGTACAATACATCTTAAAATCTAAGATCGTACTATATCTCGTCATTACGTTGTTCTAATAATCGCACCGTCATTTACATAGTAAAAGTGTAATATGGAATGCCATTTCGTTTTTAGACCAACGCTTACTCTTTAATTTCATCGACACATATTGTTTTAAACATTTCTTCTCATAATTTGATGAAAAAGCCAAATAAGGCATTTAAAGAAATATCGCTTAATTTAAATCTGTCACCTGCTTATTTTGTATGAATTACAATTAACAACACGTATTGGTTTACCATTACATCTGACATGTTTTGAAAATAACTAAACAATTATAATAGTAAGTATCGCTCTTTTGCAATTAAAGTAATACGATCTACTAGACATGTTACGAAAGGGTATATTCACGACGCTGAGTTTGACACATTACACTTTAAATGCGGGGACTGTGTAAAACACAAAATATATTACCTGTATACAATTTTAAAACCGCATTAATCCTTTTGGAGGCATTCGTATGGAACGAATATTCAATAACATTTGTATCATAAGAAATATAGGAAATTGATATTTATAGATTCCATAATATTGTTAAGAAACTATAATGCAAAAAAAAAAGGGGGAAGGGGGCATGGTCATGTAAATGTAACAGTAGATGTGCGGAGCCACATGGTAATACGCGTGTGAGTCCTTAAAGGGTCACTAGCTACGAGATATATAAAAAATCTGAAGTTTGACTTTTTTCTGTTCAATCAATAATGAGAGTGAAATAATGAAATAACAATTCGTTTTTTGCAGCCAAAAAGGTTCAATTTTGTCAAATTACGCTAAAACACATTGATAATTAGGTATTCACTTGCAAGTGAATAAGTCGACCTCTTTAAATCCGTATTCATGTGAACTTCAATTTAACCCCAAGCTAGAGATTGACAACGCAAGCATTGTACGAGTACTGGTTATTTAAAGAAAAAGAATGTCAACAATGAAAGTGAAACTACGGTAAATCATTTGACTACTAATTTTAAGCACATAAAATCATTCTTATACGGTTAAAAAAATGAGAAACATGTATTTTTAATCTATAAAATAAAATCAAACAGACCTATAAAAATCCAATTGTACGTGTTGGTTTAATCTATTCATATCTTTATTAATGTTTACATCGCTTATATGGTCATCTGAGGTCAAATCGATAGTTAATTAGATGGCGTCTGGACTAAAATACACACGAAACGAACCTATATATTATCTACCCTATGCTCTGTAAACTTTTTATTTAGACTTTTGATAGTTTGGATAAATGTTTTACATTGTTATAAATCAAATAAGAGAATTTTAGTCAAATCAGTGACCATGAATTTGACAGCTAGTGCCCCTTTAGTAGACCATACTAATAATCTTTTGTATTATAATCTGTTTTATACCTACTCGTGAATATATATGTAACGGTTTTTTTATGCCCAATTATGGGCATTATATTTTCTGGTCTGTGTGTCAGTTCGTCCCGCTTCAGGTAAAAGTTTTTGGTCGAGGTAGTTTTTGATGAAGTTGAAGTCCAATCAATTTGAAACTTGGTAAACATGATGTGATCTTTAAATGCAAAATTAGAGATTTTTCGGCATTTTGACGTTCCACTGAACACTGAAAATGAAAGTGCGGATGGGGAATCCGTGTACCATGTGTGCTGGGGACACATTCTTGTTTTAAATAGTTATGAAAAGCAAACAAAGGAGTGGTCATATGTATTTTCATCCAGTTGTTTGCCACCTAAATTTTTATCTAACAGGGTATGCTTCTGCAGACATTGCATTCATACACAGGTGATTGTGGACAACAGATAACATATAAGATTTATTCGAAGTGGTTTCAGATGACACCAATATGATGACAAACAGTATAATCTATTGCCTTCAATTTGACTAATTATGGAGCTAGATTTCCCACAAAATTTCGTCATCTTACCGGATTTGTTATTATCCATGTCGATCGCACCTCGTTACCCCCTACAGACGCCACCAAGTAAGAGCTAAATCACGAGCAGGAAGAAGAAAATATAAAATGGATTTGCTTATATCAGAGTGTCGGGTGTATGTCGAACACGCTTCAAGGCGCTTAAAAATTTCATTGGGAAGCTTATGGAGACCCAAATGACAAATCGACCAGACTGTAGAGCTTTAATGTGCGGGATAAGTGGAGCGACATGATGAACTTTGTCAGGAACTGTAATAAAAGAAATAAAACTAATATCTAACTAACTTACTATACAAGTATATATTATCAATCTAGAATCTAATGAACTTGTATAACTCTCAGTTCTTCCGTTTCTAGCCCGCCCAATCCTGCACTCGTACACCTTTTATGTTTTATAATAGGCAGGACAGTGGCGGTTAAAAAGGGCGAGTGTTCCGGAGGTTGGCATCCTCTTTATTGGACGTTCAATGCATTTTAATGGGGACATGTGGTTGGTCTCCCCCGTTTAGAACACCCTACCCCATCCCCCTCTCCGGCCCGTCAACAATATACCTTTTCGTAACATGTCTACTGCAAAGACATTTTAAATACTTCCTTTTAAAAAACTAATAAATGTCTTCTGTTGTTGTGAAATGGATTATGTGACAACTGTTAATATAAATGATATATTGCTGGTTTATGTTTTTTCTTTGGTAAATAAAAATAAAATAATGAATTCCTTTATTTTACACAAATTATTTGACTATTTGAAATGCTTAAATTACGCTGAAAAAAGATAAATGTACTGTGGAGATCACTTGTGACCTCTCATCAAATCTGTCAGAATATGCCAGAAGAACTGTTCTACCGATGTTTATATGTAAAAAAAACCCAGAATATATATATATATATTTATATAAAAAATCAAATATTATCAAAAGATAAAATCACTATCAACTCACTGTTGCACGATTGATCTCATAAGTAAAACGTGTCCGTGTAGTACATGTTCAAATAGGCAGCAAATCTCGAAGAGAATAACTCAACTCATGTCATCAATTTTGGACGGTAGGCTGCGATTAGATCGATACATGTACAGTAACACGTGTTTATCCTGATCAACACTAACAAAGACATATACAAACTTATTATCATGGGAAAAACAATTCAAACAAAAAATATATGCCTCTATATATTTAATAACAAACATTTTTTTTTTTCATCACATTTCATTCACTTATATTACGAGCTGTTTTTATATATTTATATTGTTATTCAATTTATATAATTTGAATTCGTATGTATTGATTTGAATAATCTGCAGCAGACGTACAATTTTTACGACTTTTTTTTAAGGGGAATGAAGGGTAGGAATGGGACACTTCAATCAAAAAAAAAAAGCCAATTTATTTTGAATTTTATTTTTTTACACTTCCCTACCCCCCTTTTCCGTTTTTCCACAATAAAAATCAACTGTTAGCTTGCTTACTTTTGAAATCATTTACATACATTACTCACTTGCGAAGTTGCATTTTAAAAAAAATATCAAATGTGTACAACATTCATCTTTCACTTGAAATTGTTCTTTTGCATAAAATTATTAGAATCTTGATTTTTTTTTCAAAATTTTCTCTGCTGAAGGAAATTTAAAATATTTTTAACTTACATTAACTGGTATATGGCCATTAAATTTTCTACAATGTTAAGTGTATATAATTCTTTTAAATGAAAAAAATACTACTTCTTTCTTGAAACGTCGTACAAGTCAGATACAAAACAAAAGTAACGATAAAGAAACAGACCAGAAACAACCTGCCGTATAGTTTGTACTGAATATAATACCTAGCCTCAAGTCTTCGTTTTCATTAAGGTTTAGAAATATGCACTATATTTTTTTTCCACGGAGTGGTTACAACCTATATAAATTAATACTACATCAATATTGTCAAATTGGTTGGATGAAATAGTAACATTAGGTTAACATGGTTACGTTATGATGCTTTTTTTTCGTAATGAATTCTTATTTCAAAAATGAATGATTTTTTTAAATATTTGAACAGGCATTATCTCATTGGCACTCACACCACATCTTCCTATATCTATTAACTGAAATTTAAACATATGCTACAGAAAAAATCATGATTAATCCTGCAGGTAAGGTGATATAAAATAATTGTTAATGTGTTGGCGTGGTCTCTCACTGTATATAGTATACTGTGTTGGCTTGGTCTCTCACTGTATATAGTATACTGTGTTGGCTTGGTCTCTCACTGTATATAGTATACTGTGTTGGCTTGGTCTCTCACTGTATATAGTATACTGTGTTGGCTTGATCTCTCACTGTATATAGTATACTGTGTTGGCTTGGTCTCTCACTGTATATAGTATACTGTGTTGGCTTGGTCCCTCACTGTATATAGTATACTGTGTTGGCTTGGTCTCTTACTGTATATAGTATACTGTGTTGGCTTGATCTCTCACTGTATATAGTATACTGTGTTGGCTTGGTCTCTCACTGTATATAGTATACTGTGTTGGCTTGGTCTCTCACTGTATATAGTATACTGTGTTGGCTTGGTCTCTCACTGTATATAGTATACTGTGTTGGCTTGGTCTCTCACTGTATATAGTATACTGTGTTGGCTTGGTCTCTCACTGTATATAGTATACTGTGTTGGCTTGATCTCTCACTGTATATAGTATACTGTGTTGGCTTGGTCTCTCACTGTATATAGTATACTGTGTTGGCTTGGTCTCTCACTGTATATAGTATACTGTGTTGGCTTGGTCTCTCAATATATATAGTATACTGTGTTGGCTTGGTCTCTCACTGTATATAGTATACTGTGTTGGCTTGGTCTCTCACTGTATATAGTATACTGTGTTGGCTTGATCTCTCACTGTATATAGTATACTGTGTTGGCTTGGTCTCTCACTGTATATAGTATACTGTGTTGGCTTGGTCTCTCACTGTATATAGTATACTGTGTTGGCTTGGTCTCTCAATATATATAGTATACTGTGTTGGCTTGGTCTCTCACTGTATATAGTATACTGTGTTGGCTTGGTCTCTCACTGTATATAGTATACTGTGTTGGCTTGGTCTCTCACTGTATATAGTATACTGTGTTGGCTTGGTCTCTCACTGTATATAGTATACTGTGTTGGCTTGATCTCTCACTGTATATAGTATACTGTGTTGGCTTGGTCTCTTACTGTATATAGTATACTGTGTTGGCTTGGTCCCTCACTGTATATAGTATACTGTGTTGGCTTGGTCCCTCACTGTATATAGTATACTGTGTTGGCTTGGTCTCTCACTGTATATAGTATACTGTGTCATCGTATTTATCTTCGTACGAATTAAGGAAAGTATGGAGTGTTAACCAATGAGATATCAATAAGTTATCACCGCTGATGACAAGTGTCATCGTTTTCTGATAATGTATGTACCAAATAAGAGATAAGAGAACAGATAAGTAGGTGAGAATGTTTGAGATAACGACTGCTAAATAATGATAGGGATGTTTGACTCTTGAAGTCGGTCATAGATTCTATGCTGCTAATTAGAAAACGAATATATTGTAATAGTTGATTCGAATCACCTTCATTTCCATAGTCTTATAAAGTTCGAATGAGCAGTGGAACATAAAAAAAAACGATGACTCATTCACAGCCATTTGAAGCGCAGTAAGGTTCAATATTTTAACCTTTTTCAAAATAACAAAAAACAGTGTAAAGTACAAATGACATGTATATTTAAATGTATTTTAACAAACCGTTTATATCGCCCTGACGTTGCAACAAAAAACCAGTAAACATGACAAGACTAATTTAAAGTTGAGATTTAATCAGTTTTAAAACATTACATTTAGGTGATTCTTTTGTTGTTTATTCAATGAAACATATCTGTTTGCAAAATTCCATTCATAAAATTGGTTTTAAAGGTAATCTTAACAATGCATCAATGCGGTCAATAGTTTCCAAAAGACGAATGACATGAATACTATAGACATTCCTTATTTTGACGGATTATCTGCCAAGTTAAAAAGTAATCTTTAGATGTCTTTGTATTTCTTATGTGAATTATCACGGAATGTATCATTACTTTTAAGGCGAATTATCTCTGAGCGAATTATACGTAATTGCACGACTCTAGATGAAATCGGGATACAAAACGTGCGTCGTAAGTTACGCAAGTTATCTCCCTTACTACCAGAACGGAAAATGGGCTCATGAAAGAGAAATCATCATTTTATTGACTTTGTGCGGTCTATCTATGATCATGAACCCAAACAAGTATTCCTGTGCTATCTCAAAATTTCAAAGAAATTCAGACTCCAATCAGAAATTTTAGTACCACAGGCTTATATTGTGTTTTAGTCTGCAACTGTTTTTTTAGCATCATGCAGGAGGGGCCGGGTACATAATATTGCTCGTATTTATTTCCACAGAAATTAAGAATAAACAAATAAACTAGTGACAATTCTGCTTCTTGTCATATGATACTCGTTAACATTAAACCAGAATTGACCCCACAATATATTATTTGAATGAAATCTTGTAGTGTAATCTTGAAGGTAAAGGAAAATAACTATAACTTTGTGTGTTAAACTAGAAAGGCTTGAGCATATCCCGTTTTTTTATGCAGTTGAAAATTTTTGGATAATTTATATTTGTGTGAATAGTATAGATGATAGTAAAGGGCAATCGACTTCAAGTGAGAAAATCAGATTCCGTCTACAAAACACTACACAGAAACTAAAGGTTTAGCACTGTGACATTTATCTCAGAATAAGTAAATCATCTATCTCATCCAAATCTCAGTTCTTACGGAAGCAGAAAGTAATTAAATATGTGTCTTCTATTCCGTCCGCAATAGTTGGGGAAAGTAAAATCTAAATTTAGAACTATAGCATGTATAGTTGAAACTGAAACTACACATGTATGATAAAAATAGAACATGCAGTTTTTTCTTGATCAAATTCCAATTTCTAAAGGATAGCGAAATGTGCATTCTTGTGTTGTTCTTTTGTGAATCATTCAGAAGTAGAGAATACAATTTTAACGTATTTTTTTCTTCTCAAGTCTCACTATTGAAGATTACTAGTATTATAGAATTATAGAATATAAGGTAGAGAGAAGAAGATATAGGGTGAAGAAAATAATGTTACTATGTCGGGGCCTTTTATAACGGACGAAACGTTAGGGAATTTTCACATGGTTGATGGCCTTATGGTATCCTATTATGATTGCTTACATCCAGTGCATTCGATAAGGCAGTTGGGGTTTTCAACAATTCCAGCGATAAATGTTTCGTAAGCATAATTCTGTAAAGAACTTTTTGGTCAAAGTAATTTCAAATTTCAATATAAAAACCGGGGGTCACGGACCTTGTTTTTTCGTAACAATACATTTAAATTAACCACATGTAAGATATTTCATTTTGTTTATATATAGGAAACTTAAGTTTTTCTTATTGAAAAAACATTACGATAGAATTGTCTTAAATTCTACGGGAAATATATATAAAGAAGGACGCTCAGAAAAAAATACACCCGTTAGATCTACCTTAAACTGTGGCAAATTGTTGTCCAATTTACAATGATACCACATCTCCTTATTTTTATATAGCATAAACAAAACCAATTTATTTTCATTAGATACATATATAATACGCAAGATAAACTGGTAAAGCATTACATTATGAACAGTCTCCAACTTCCGAAGCAAAGTTGTCGCCTTTCCGAACTTTCTAGAGGTCCTGAGTTTATTGCAGAGCTAAGGCATAACTCAGGCAGTGATCTATGCAACGGGAAGTTATATTAAAAAAATCCGATCTGTTTTATTTTTCTGAAATTCATATACGGGTTCTTCCATTGACCTTATGATAGCCATTCCCAAGATGATATGAATTTGCAGATTCCTTATTTTTTATGAGTCGTACATGCGGAAATATAAGACATAATGGTACAAGAAATTATTTCCTTTGTTCATGAATCTCCAGCAAACATTGCTACCATAATAATGCCTTGTATGTCGTGTAGTTAGAGAAAATAACAAACTATTTAGAAAGGAATTTTTAAAGAAATATGAATCATGTGCACGTGTGTGACCTTTTCAAATAGAATGGGTTGTGTCTGAATAGCGCAGGAATTGGTAAGCATTAAAAGAAGAGAGTCCAATATCATAACTGAATTTTTCAAATATGTATAGAATCATTCTGTTCTAATCTAAACAACTCTATATTTAATTAAAAATTACCAGAACAATACAAATCTTTAAAACAAACGATGTGGAACCCTGTGTAATGAAGAAAAGATGGAGTTAAAGTCTATACATTAACTTTCGTTCACTTGCAGTATATCTATTTACCAATTGTGTATCATTATCAACCATGTCAACCGAATATGCTTTTATCTTTTTACCATTTCCAATACTTAGGAAAATGTGTTTATCACTCACGATTTGTATGACAATACTGTACGGTACAATGGGTATACTAGCGTTATAGTGTAGAATTTGTGGTGACGTTACAGTAGAAATCAATAACGATGCCGAATATTTTATAATTATCCGCTAATTATCTGCAAGAGAGTTTAGCTTGAAAACCAACACGGGTGCTAAGGACTCTCTTTGCACCCATTGATTTGTCGTTTATTTTTGAATGGAATTTCAAATCTAAAAAACAAATTGTTGACCAACGAATAAGAAAATCATTATAAAGTAAAAATATCTGCCGTTTATATATAATGATTTTCCCTATATATCCTTTGTATTTCTGGCGTATTGTGCTGTTAGTTTCAACAGCTTGTATCTGACAAAAATGTCTGAAAAACGAAAACAATTACCCCCTTTTCTTATTTCATATTCTGATGTATTGTTACAAGCAGAATCCACATGTAACACTTAAAAACAAGTCTGTTAAGTAGTTATATTACGTACAGTTCGCCTTTATATGTAAGAAGGAAACGTAACAACGCATTGTTAAAATGATTTGAATATCCAAATTCTTGCTTTTTGCTCTATGTTTTGTAATTTATGTTTTATTATGTTTTAACCTTTTTTTTTTATTTCAGCTTGATTTTTATATAAACTAATTCGGCAAAGAACAAAAATGTATCAACTGATCTTCTTATCCTAAGAAGTAATTGTGTATTGTTAACATAACCAATGTAAGTCGATACCTTCCTTGTGAATTCCGCAACGGTAACTTCAGATCCATTCATTTCCATTATAGCTTGCAACGCGGTTTTCTTGTGATTAATAACGAAACAGCACGGTTATCTATAGTTTGTATCTTCTGCCTCATTTTGGGTTATGATGGGGAGTTGTCATATTGACATTTATACCATATTTAATTTGAATAACTTGTCACATGAAGTATATTAAAAAAAAATACAAAAATATCTATAATAAACCGTGTTTTTTTAAAGACAAAACTATACACTTTAATACATAATTACACCTTATGTAAGAATCCTGGGTTTTGATTGGTTGATAGCCAGACTGCATTTTTCTCCAATTAACTGTTATCAAATGAATATCGTTCACTTTTAACGCCGCCGGGGTATTTGCTAAAATGATATGCTTTTTTATCCTCTGTGCCGTGGTATTTGCCAAAAAATACTCTATCCGACTGAATGCTTGTAACGTCTTGATCATCAATGCGTTTTTGAGCATGAACATTCGGTGTAATTAAACAGATATAGCATGTTCTTGAGGGGTATTTGCGAAAAATACCTGTCTTGAGAATGAATTTCCCTCGCCTTACGGTTCGCAAAATTTATCATTCTCTCGACTGGTATTATTCGCAAATACCCCTCCTTAACATAATATATCTGTTTGAAATACCTCGGCATGACAATGTAATTGTAAAGCCGAGATTTAATCAGTTTAAAAGGACCTGGACGGTATTGTTCTTTATTCACGTATTTTTTCACATTTTTGTAATGGAGACATCTCTTTCTTTGTTTAATTGAACAATAGTTTTAACAATACATCTCTGACAATGTTTCCTTGTTTTTTTTAAAAATCTTCAACTTGGGAAAATACTTTGTGTTCGTCCTTTGTGTGGGTTTCGTGCAGGAATTTTTGAAGAAGGAAGATGTTATAGATTCTAGTATCCTTTTCCTGTCGACATACAGCAACAATTTTGTTTTATTTTATTATTTATTCTAAGTTCAATTCATTTGCTAATTTTCCTCCATGGACATACACCAGCGTTATGTATAATTTGAGATATTTAATGGGTACATGGTTGCTGTCTCAAGAGATACAATAAACTGATCAATCGGAAACTCATCCAATCATGAATATCATTGGTCTAGTTTGTAAGTTCTTATTCTGTCTGAAATATCATTGGTCTTGTTTGAAAGTTCTCAATCTGTCTGAAATCTGAGAGCAATACCAATATACGAAAAAGAAAAATCACAAAAATAATGAACTCAGATGAACTTAAAACAGTAAGTGCCTAATTGAAGGATATGAAGTTAGTTTTTGCTAATCAGCATATTCTGCATGAAATAAGTTTCATATCAACATTTAGACAATAAAAGACCATTATTTTTTTCCATTAATTTCAGAATGAAAATGGTGAATGTGTCAAAGAAACAACAACCCGTCCATAGAATAAACAACAGCAGAAGGTCACCAACAGGTCTTCAATGTAGCGAGTATACATTGCTAGTTAACTATAATAGTCTATATGTCATTATATGTCATCATACATGTAGTCTTTCTGATTTTTACATGTATGTAAACAGACAATTGTTATCATTCTTATTTACATGTTTTATGTCAGTATTGAATAAGAGGCGGATAAGTGAATCATTAATATCTCCTCTGTATTGAATTACAACGGTCAATCGATGAATTCGATATTCAAAGATTTTTTCAAAGCAAAAATATCCCGACCATAAAGCAGATAATTATAGACAAAGGCCACCCATGGGTTTTCAATGTAGTGAGAAACTGGTACGCGGAGGAGTCCTTCATCTGGTCCCTAAACAAATATTTATACTAGTGCAGTAAATAATGGACGTCATACTAAAGTCCGAATTATACACAAGAAACTAAAATTAAAAATCATACAAGACTCACAAAGGCCAGAGGGTCTTGACTTGGGACAGGCGCAAAATTGCGGCGGGGTTAAACATTGTTCAAAACAATACTTCAGTTATATACATCATCAAACAATTTGGTGAAAAAGTAAACTACTTCATCTACAGAAATTAATTTAAAGCTCTCACCTGTTTATCTTGTATAAAGTATCATTTATTAGCAAATTGTATTGGTCTATCTCATCTAAACAATCCTTCTACAAATCCAGTTTGTCCGAAGATACCATTACAGCTAACACCTGTTGTTGTGCGTAATCCTATGTGCACAATGAACATGAAAGACTTATACAAACAATCTAAAAACAATTATACTTGTAGTAATCGCTCTGTTGCATTTAAAGCAATACGATCTACCGGGAAGATTTGTTTGTCAAACTTCCTTTTAAAACGATTTTAAAAGGTCTTTTGTTGTTATGACATGAATGTGCCGCGTGATACTACATGCATGGCTTGTAATTGTATGTTTGGTGAATAAAAACAAAATACGGGTACCTTTATTACCTATCATTTTCAAATTTAAACTTTTGACTTACACTGAAAAAACGATAAGGAATTGCTCTCACAAACAAATTCATTATTAATAACCTTGTAACCTTCTCCTTCAGTACAGGATATATAATAAGTTATATGCCAGTTATATTTGATTAACGTATGTACAACAAGAATGTAGGGAGTTTTTTTACCCTAACATACATGTATATAAAAGGAAATCCTCAATAGTTTAAGATTAGGTTGACCCTTTTATATCTTCCTCCTCTCTTTACGTACAACACAATGATAGAGTATGATGGTATATACATATAGTTTACATTACATTTTTTGACAGCTTATTGTTTTTGTTTCAACACCAATTGTTCGGTTGTGTTGCCAATAGTTATCTACACCCAAGTAAAACCAAATCTTTAAAATTGAGAATGGAAATGGGGAATGTGTCAAAGAGACAACAACCCGACCAATAAAAAACAACAGCAGAAGGTCACCAACAGGCCTTCAATGCAGCGAGAAATTCCCGCACCCGGAGGCGTCCTTCAGCTGGCCCCTAAACAAATATATACTAGTCCAGTGATAATGAACGCCATACTAATTTCCAAATTGTACACAAGAAACTAAAATTAAAATAATACAAGACTAACAAAGGCCAGAGGCTCCTGACTTGGGACAGGCAGGTTAAAAATATTTTTGTTAAAGCCAACACCTTATTCTTACGTTTTTGGACGGTCGAAGCCATTTTCTACGGTGTAGTTTTCATAAAATAGAACTAAACAAAAACAAAAAAATGTTGTTGTTCTTAAAAACTCTTTTTTATATACAATACGACATGTCAGTTATATAAGATCTCACTTCAAGAACACACACTTTTCCATGCATATTTATATATGTGACATAGATATATACTTCTTCTTTCAAACTGCATTATAATTTTTGGTTTATCATCGTCTTGTCTTCCTTGTAAACGGATACTCTAAATCATGGAAATCATTATGGGATATTCAAGCTCTGGAATATTGCATCAATCGTATATATACTTCATGAACAGGCGCTGTTGTAATCTTTTGAAATGGCGATTTCATAATGAAGAAGATATAATCATCTGTTATGTCGTAACATTTTGTTCCGACCTGACAAGCGTTGTCAATAACATTAATATAAGTCAAGATACAAAGCAGATCGAAGGCAAAAATTTTCATTCTTTCTTACAAGTTTGATGTGGGATGTGTATTTCATAGAGTCACCAAACTGTTAATTAATTAGTGAGAGGAAATCATGAGGTCTACTTCTAAATGATTTTGTACTTATCATGAATTACTGTAACAAAATTAACGGTACTAATTTTGTTGCACCAGATGCGCATTTCGACAATACATGTCTCTTCAGTGATGCTCGTGGCCAAAATATTTGAAATCCAAAGCGTATATAAAAGATGAAGAGCTATAATCCAAAAGGTCCAAAAAGTAAAGCCAAATCCGTGAAAGGAATCAGAGCTTTGCATGAGGGAGATACATTCCTTAATTTATAATAATTTCTATCATTTTGTAACAGTAAATTTTAATAACACAAAAAATCCGTATTTTCATGCCAGTACCGAAGTACTGGCTACTGGGGTGGTGATACCCTCGGGGACTAATAGTCCACCAGCAGAGGCATCGACCCAGTGGTGTAATAAAATTAACGGTACTAATTTTCTTGCACCAGATGCGCATTTCGACAATACATGTCTCTACCGTGATGCTCGTGACCAAAATATTTGAAATCCAAAGCTTATATAAAAGATGAAGAACTATAATCCAAAAGGTCCAAAAAGTATAGCCAAATCCGTGAAAGGAATCAGAGCTTTGCATGAGGGAGATACATTCCTTAGTTTATAATAATTTCTATCATTTTGTAACAGTAAATTTTAATAACACAAAAAATCCTGTAAACTAATACAATAACTCTAAAAATATAGTATAGTATAATATCTTTTTAGGTAAAAGTTGAGCTAGTTTCAAATGGGAAATGGATTTAGCCTTATATTTTGATCGCAACCGTTCGACAAGTTACAATTGGTTTAGTTTATAACGGCTTCGTTCTAATTCTTTCAACGACTTGACGTAAACGACTACAGTGAACATTTTCTCTATGGATGGGTAAATCATTTCTAAAATATTAATATTTAATTACTAGAATGTCAGTTTATTGTCAAAGAAGGATTATGAAAAGATATTGCAAAACTATTCTAATGATTTCTAGTAAAGAAAAAAAGTAATTAAAACTCAATTATCTAGCTTATCATTTTATATGATAGAAGAAATAGAAAGGATGTTGTTTCGTCTCTTAAAGGTATGTACATACAAATCAAAACTGCCGGATGTCATCGCCAAAATAAAAAACAAGAACTCAAAAGAGATGTTCAAAATAAGAGGTAAGCCGACTATGCCTTGTGGTAGAAAAACCCTATTCTGCCACAGTTTAAAATTCACATTTTTTTATAGTACCGTAAATGAACGTTTCCAAAAGATGACATCCTAAGAAAAATTGTCTACCGACAACTTTTTCGACCCATTAGTTGTAAAATCGCAACCAAATCATGAATGATTACAAAATCACATTAACATATGTAAGAATACAGTAAAAGATGGACGAAAGATACCAAAAGAACACTCAAACTCATAAATCGAAAAAAAACTGACAACGCCATATATTGATCTTTAGATATATAGGCTAAAATACTTTTTTCTTTTACACAGGGACCAAACCGTCGATCGCCATTTCTACATCAGCAGTCCTTATGTCAGCTGTCCGGATGACTTATTTTGGATGGTAGTAATTGATACTGCAGATACTAATTATCGCCCCTGTGACTATGATAAATTACCTGGAAAGGAATACCCATATATATTATATGCTCCTAATCAGTCTAAGACTACATCGAACGATGGTATGTTAAATAATGTATTTGTTAAATTGAGGATGTTAATAAGGCTAATTATCTAACTTATTGCAAATTATTTAACACTGTATGTTTTGATAGTTCGACTGAGTGCATATTATACTTCCAAATATATGAATAAGAAGATACAGATTGGTTATAAATGAGACAACTATCACACGGAAATACTGAAGAACTTGGATAACAAAAAACAAATATAGATTACTGTACGGGTTTCAACAGTGAGCTGAACAAATAATATTGTAAGCTGGAAAGTGCAACACATATACCAAAAAAAATACAGAGAAATCTTAAAAGGCATGATATCAAAAAAGGTTATTATATACAGCTAAAAACAACTATTCCTGAAAAACGAAAAATGTGATGGACTACATAATAATAAGTGCTAAGCCAATCGCTGACATTCGATACCTTTGTTTTCGTATGTTATAAAGGATAACCACACAACTGTTTAAACCTAGTAAATTCATTATTGCTTAGAATATGGTTAACAGAATTGAAAATAGAAACGGGGAATGTGTCAAAGAGACAATAAGCACCAAAGAGCAGAAAACTGCCCAAGGCTACATATAGGTCTTTAACGCAGCGAGAAAATATCGAATTAGAAGCCGGCTTTATCTGGCCCCTAAACAACAATAATTCATACTATTTCAACGAAGTGATGCAATTAACATATTTCTTATTATCCAGAGTGATAAATGAGAAATAGAAAAATCTTTATCAAGCAAATAAGCAAGATAAAAGGGCAAATGATTTTCACCAAAAATTAGCAGTATTGATTATTTCACTTGAATGTTGTCAATTTGAAAATAATAAAGGAGTAAATATTATATAATGGGAAAGAGTAATTGAAATTAGGTGAAAAAAATATATATAAACTAGAAATTACATTATATATTCAGGTTGATGATGATGAATAGATAATTGTTTTGCATTTTAGGAAGTGGCTGACAAGATGGTGAAATCAATATCTACATTTATGTAACATTTAAATATTATCATATAGTTTGTATTCTTAAATGTATGCATAAAATTACAATGGTATTTAGTATTTAAAATATTGAAAATAAAAGGTAGATTGATTTGCTATGTGTTAACTTGTGTCCAGTAGTAAGTGAAAGAAAAAGAAGGAAATCTCAAATCAAAGTACTTTTTATTTTCGAAGATCATACTGCAAAAGAGTTATATGTTTCTAAGCTAACACTATAATGATTGTTTTAGGAATGCGTTTCTCAAAGGAATTTCCTTAGCAGATAATATCTGATTTTAAGAAGGATATTTAACCAAGTTTCTAAATAGATAAGTTGAAATACCGTGTATACCATCGAATATTATTAAAGCCGCAACTTGACAATACAAATATGTTGGCGGGTTTTCTGTTTTGTGTTCCAATTTCATTGACCTTTAGTTCACATATGATTATAAGCAATACAACATAACAAAAAAACCACAAATAATCGAAAACATCCACTCTGCCTTCTGAAAAGGAGTAAAGCGAGTAAACGGTCCTGTAAAGGTGCATTTTGAAAACTTTAACTGTTCGAGTAAATTTACTATGTATGTATTGCTATATGTGTTATTTGTGAAAGTTTAATAAGAACAAATGTATATCTGCTTCATATTTTTAAGTATACTAAATAAAGGCAACATTAGTATACCGCTGTTCAAAAGTCATAAATCGATAAGCTTGAAACAGGAATAGCTTTCATTTTAGTTCAATGTTTTAGAAATTCATCTTATTTTTTTTACCTTATATCATAAGTTCATATGTGACGCCACACTTGCCCATTGAAAGGTTGTTTAAAAAGTAAAGAATATGGTTTATTTAAAATATTTCAGCAAAATATGTGTGGGTGAGGGATGGCGCCACTATTAATTTCTGAGACAAATAACATAAATTTCCCCAAAATCTGCAAGGCGTTCTCAAATTGCTTTGTCTAAATTCCAGAGCCAGATCTTTGATTTTTCTATTCCGAGTTACCGACTTTTGATCATTGCTCGGAAGTTGGCTCGTAGTCAAACAGAACACGTTAAACAAATTTTATGTCATTCATACAATACCAGTTTTCAAATTGGATTACATTATGTTGCTGATTATAAACGAAAATGAAAATCGTTTTAGGTTTTATAATTGCAAGACCTTATGTTTTCATGTAAGGGAACATCTCCATGTAAAAAGTCAGGTGCTTGTTTACAACAAAACATTACATTTACATGTACGGAGCTGTGGACCTGTCAGGGGTCAGAATTATATAATTAAATCCCAAACGCAATTTATTTGACAGAATCTGATGAAACAGAAGAAAATGTTCGCTGAATTAAGATGTTAGGACCTCTTCGACGGTGATTGGTTTAATTGTAATTGTTTGCGAGTGATTTAGTGGTTTTTTTTCTGATCATACTCAGGCATGAGCTTTTGCCAAGTATGCATCAAGGTAGTATACTCACAATAAAAACAAAATGTATAATTTATATCAGAGTTTGAATGTCACCAGTCAAAAGATCTAATGTAACATCAATAAATGTGTGTTGATCTGTGACAATAGAACAATTGTTTAGAAAACGTCAATATTCATAATAATAAATGTTATAAGTTTGTTTTTTGACGTTTCTGATATAATCAATCGTTTATTGAAATAATAGATGTCTGTATCTTATATTTATCTTAAATTGCTATATATATCTTAAAATTTTGAAAAACATAGGTGCAAACATTAAAATAGTGTATTTGATCTTCGACCTTATTTTATGAAAAAACTGTCACCACATTTCTTTTTTTTTTACGACATTGATTTTACAATTATAGTACTTTTTAAGACGAATACAATGATATATGATATAGCCATATAGTATGTTTGACGATTAAATTTTGAAAATATCTAGTCTGGTCACCGCACTATTATGAGAGTCTGTCGTTAATGAATTGTTTGTGTTCTATTAAGATATTCATCACAACTTTTTTTAGTGTGATGGTAATGAAGATGTCCGTTGGTATTGCTCACACATCGTTGTCAATATAATGGATCTTGGTGCGAATGTCATACAAATAATAGTTTTAGCGCTATAAAACCAGATTTAATCCACACTTTTCTAAATATAAAAAATGCCTGTACCAAGTCTGGATTATGACAGTTGTTGTTATCAATTAGTTTGATGTGTTTTAACTTTGTCATTTGATTTTGGACTTCCCTTTTTGAATTTACCTCGGAGTTCAGTATGTTTGTAATTTTACTTTTTAACTTGTATGGATACTAAACATGCTTTTGAATGTCTAAGATGATAAAAGGAATGAAAAATAATTTAGTTATCAATTTCAACAAAATTGTATAAAGATTTGATTTTGACTGATTTATATATGCTAGAAAATGAACAGTGGACAAAAAGTTTTCAATAAACTCAAACTAGTTACATGTATCATTATTGCGGAAAGTGAGATTTGAATATTTCCAAAAATTACAGACTTTGCTGCAGTACGAATTCATTACAGAATGAGAAACATCTTTTTTCAACTACAAATGAAGCGATAGTTATGTTAGCCCTATATAAAACCCGTCTATAATCGATGCATAAGTTCATAAAACCTTTTACTGTATATCCAACACGTCAGCACATTTTAAATATATATAAAGTGTGCCAGTTTATTAGCTTCTGTTTATGTTGGTGTTAAATCATGAAATTAATTTTTATAATTGATTTTGTTCAATACAAATCTCAGAATTTGAAAAGCTATGCATTTCAATGTCGAAAGAAAACAAAAGTATAAGTTAATACAATCAATGCTTTCAATAGTATTTGGCGACGCTTGGAAATTGATTTGAAAATTATATTAAATTTTATAAACATATTTTAAATAATTATGCGATTTTAAATTTTAAAAGCTTCTTGCACTAAACAATACACGACCAGTCATTTTAATATCTGCTCATGTAAAAGCTGATTTAACTTTGAGTGTTAACAAATAATAACTTGATGAATAAAATACAACAACATTATATGTATCTTCTTTATTAACATATAAAGGATTACAAATATTTGATTATTTCAAAAAACTATTAAAATATTATTTTTTTAAAATCGGATCAATATTATTATATTTTTAATTGAAAGTTGTCTACGTCTACGTCCTCGTTATCAATTATACATAACAAATATTCCGTATATATACATTTTTTAGGAGATGAGATTTATATGCCATACATTTGCTATACAAAATATGACGAAGAATATTGTTTTTATTATATTTATGGTATATCACGTTTATATAAATGGTGGTAAGTGATTTTCCGTTTTCAGTGTCGTGCCAGAAATTATCATTGGTATGGCCATAATTAATAATTGACTGTTCACAAAACTTTAAATTTAGGAAATACTAAGGCTTTTCTACCTTAAGAATACATGATGCAGATTACCTTTGCTGTTTTTGGCATACATTGTGTTTTGTGCTCTCCGGCATCGCACTTTATTCGGCTTTTTTTTAAATATTTTTAAGTCGAGCGTCACTGATGAGTCTTTTGATTTTGCCATCTCACTAGGGACTTTTTGTTTTAAATGTTCACCGGAATTCAGTATTTTTGCGAATTTACTCTTTTTAAGATAAAATGCGCGTCTTTGATCCTAGCATTATTGATGATAAGTAATTTAAAATATCGATTAAACAGATTTAAAATAGGAGTAAAAGATACCAGAGTGACAGTCAATGCCAAGGCTAGAAAAGAAAGAGACAAACAGTCAAATCCATTAATAGTGCAAAAGACACAACATAGAAATATAAAGACTGAGCAACAGGAACAGCACCAAAACTTTGGGGTGATCTTAGTTGCTCCGGAATGGTAAGAAGATCCTGCTCATAACGTGGCACCCGTGTTGTTCAAGCTAATACAAACCCAGTAAATAATCTAATGCGGTATGCCACACTTGTGAAAGGGAACGGGATTGTAGTTACGACATAAGGAGCATATCCGATAAATCATTCTTGAGACGGATATTCCATAACAGTCAACCAACTCGTGATTGCGTTCGTAAAATTTACGAAGGGATGATTTCAACCTCACCATTTGGAACTGATGGTGTAATATCTTCACAGTTCACAGTCGAGAAGCTGCAATCATCTCTTTTGTCGTAAAATTTTGTTTCAAACGACCCTCATTGTCAATTTTAGATTTAAGTCAATATATAAGGCAGACACAACTGTATATGTTGTATCCTTTATCTCTAGTTCGATGGGATAGATGCGTTCAGCATAGTCAACAAATTTTTAATTATAAAGTGAGAGAACATCATCTATAGCAAAATAGCGGAAAGTAAGAATAAAGGACATTGCTAACTTCTTATCTTTCTTACTAACAAGTTCCTGTATGAAGTCAGCCTCATTATCAACATGGAACAAGTTGGAAAGAAGAGGGACACAATAGGTTTCCGATGGAATGTCGACAGTCTGTAGACAAATACGTCATCCAAACGTAACAAGTATGTTGTCAATCAATAAATCAAGCGTCTTGATAATATTAAAAAGAAGATGTGGAATGATTGCCAATGAGACAATTCTCCACAAGAGACCAAATAACACAGAAATTCAGAGATTTTTTTTTGTAACATAGCGAATCTTTACAAAGTAGGATTTATCTCGCCTTATGACAATATTCTTGTATCTACATTGGCCGTTATTTTTTATGAAACAAAGCAATAACAACTCTTAAAATTTGTCTTTCAGTTTTGAATGGAGAATACTTGTGTAAAGTGTAGTAGAGTCAAATGTTTTAATGCTATTGCAAGATTTAAGAGTCTTAGATAGTATGTACTCTAAAAGATCTTTGATTTTTTTTAATATCCACATCTAATTCACGCCACCTCTCGAAAAAGGTTATTTCACAATAACATTGAGGCCCGGTTGTTATAGCTGATAAAATAGATGTTTTAAACTAGTTTAGAATGATGTTTCGTGGAGCACTTGTAAAGATCCAGCAATATACCGTTGTTTGTAAGGACACTTGTGTAGGTAAGGTATATCTAATACAGTAATGGAATATCCAGTTCTTCATCTTTGGTTGAAATTCCTAATTAACATAGAACAGACCTATGATTATCAAGGATTTACTTTTCGGTTATTGTTGTTAGGGTATATATTCAGTTTCCGAGTAAATAGTCAATACCTAATCATTTATCAAACAGCTTATGTAATACTATGTACACATTAATGATGTTGTTTGGGCTTTATCTGCGGCGACAACAACATAGGTGTCATAAAAGTAAGACAAGTGTTTTGCAACATTTGGATTTTTGAATATTGACGAAGCATGGGCATTAATAGATCAATTCAATTTCTTAATTTTAACTTGTATTAATGACCCCACAGCCTTAATCCATTCGGAAAGAGTATCTACATTTTTTTCTCTCGCGTTTAGCCCATTTTTTTACAGAGTTTAGTTGAATCATATTTGTTAAGTTCATTGCTATTTTTCACTAGTAACACATGTTTTAAAAATAATTCCAGGACGATATTTTAGCGAGACTGAAACGTCAAAAGACATACATCATGGTGTATTGACGGTTTAAATTATATATTTTTTTTATATTTGCAATAGACTATAAGAAAAATATAATACATATGATTAGTATTACCTTTTATATAGCTTTTTTTTTTAATTTTTAAATTAAAAAAAGAGATTCAGTTATAATCATGATTGTGTTGTTTCGTATTTCAAAATACTGGTTACCTAAATTGCACAAAAAAACATTTAAATTGTATTTCATCTCCGCATCTAGCAAATGTCCTACTACTAATCTATCAGTGCTTCTAACTACCTCTCTTACAACTATCAAAGAACTTTTTATTAACTTTTGTAATAAAGCTTATAACAAAATAAAAACTAATTGTTCAGAGAACAATTGAAGGTCTTCGTAAAGATTTTTTGTTTATATTTAATAATAAAATTTGGTTTTAAATTTCACAATCATGCGTCGAATGATAGAATATTGTACGCTGATTCCTACAAAATATGGTTTCTATATATTTTTTTTTCTAAATAAGGGGGATAATTTGTTACTTCCAGTTTGAAAAATGATACCTCCAGTATAATTTGAATGTTTACTTGACATTGATTCCCAAAATGTATGATTCTTCATACTTTTCTATTAATTTAGTACAAAAAATAGCTACTTCCGTTTAAAATAAGGTCCTTTCCGATTTTAAAACGCAAAACCTCTCGTGACTTTATCATGTATACATATGAGGTAAAAGCAAATGTCAAATTCTAAAATATCAGATTAATATATGACCTTGCGCTCATTGTTAAGGTCATAAACCAAAGACCTCAAGCAAAAAGCCCCTACGTCTTAATTATTTGATTAATCAGTTCTATCATCATATAAGAGGAGGGAAACTTTAATTTAGTGTTAGCATACCCTTTAGGCCAAATTGTATATGTTACGACATGTGGCAACTAGCAAATAACAAACATATGCTGTGGATATCTTATATAGTGTGAAAATAAACCAAAATCTAAATTTAGAGATGACTTTGACCTTTGGTCTTGACCCTTTTTTCTTTTTTTTTTTTTTACCAAGGACCTACAATCAAAAGATACATGGTCTCTATCACTTATTTACCAATTACACTTACAATTTTACTTATCTTAAATACAGAGAGGAAAAAACTCTCATATTGAGCTTCCGGACTGCTTCTGTCGAAATAAATTTTTTAACAGATCTTAAGAATACACAAAGCAAATTTTAGAAATAATTTTGTCGTTATGTTTAACGTATGCGGAGGAGATGCGCACATATGCAAAACATTGTTTTGAAAGGTAACTCATACAATAAAGTGTGTTCGTCTAAAGAGGGTCAGTTTCAAAAGCGCAATAACCATGATAACTGTTCCATATCATATGCAAATAAAATATAAGCAATAATTTGTGATACCAAACAGCACTGTATGTGGCTGAAGATGAAAATAATAATAAAACTCAGAAATAAACAAAAAGAAAACAGAAAAGTGGAAATACCTAACCATGGTATTAATTATTTTTGTAGTGTTACAAATTCTGTACAGGTTTTAGATAAAATACATACTTTTGATGGTCCTTTTAACTCTGTTGATAGTTATGGTTTACCTACTCTCTTATGTACAATTTCTCAAATCTTATCAAGTGTATTTTTCATAATTAATAAAATGGTCTTTTGACAAATTGTATTGCAAATTTATTTGTTGTTACTCGTTGAGACAACAGGTAAGTATTTCGACAAGTAGTAAGTATTCCTATTGGCACTAACTGTGTCCCTTAAATAGCAGATGTATTCTGAATCTTACGCAGTGATGTTAAGGTTGTTCGCCACATGAAAAGATACAAAATTGCAGTCTTTTCAAATTCAGTGTCCGGTAAATAAATAGTTGTCCCCAATCATAGTATAGTCGGTGTGTATAAAGACAATAGATGTAGATTTTGAAAAAAAAAAAATACAAATCTATTTTTAGACCAAGGGAAAAGGTCACATGACCACCCTAAATAGAAAGTAAAATACTGACAAATAAATCGTAGTAGAACAAGGGCATGCGGGTGTTTAAATTTAAAGTTTAAGACACCTTTTGGTAGCTTACGATCTAATGTTCATTAAAAAATCATGGCAAAGTGTTGTTTTTAAAGAAAATGCATATAAAACCAACTTCAAAGTCAAATCATTTCACATTTCGTGCTTTTTCGGAGTTTTGGACACATTTTTATCACTACTTATAATATCTGTATTCTTTGCCATATGTTAGCGAAGTGTAATTTCAAATTCTCTTCCTGGGAAACCAAAAAATATCGACCTTAGTGGCCAGTATGCCCTTGTTCTACTTGTTTTTATTACCGACTCTTCAGAATTTCAGTTAAATCGTCGATATTAAAACGCTCCATTGACTTTCAATGTTTCAAACGAGTTACTCCCCTTTGTTAACAGAGAACGCTGATTTTCCTTCTAATATTTAAAATTAAGCTTGTTTTTCTGTCCGTATGATATGTTTTCATTTTTTTATAAATACTCTCACCTTACAGTTGCTTTGTATTTGTTTGTGTTTTCAGTACAGTTGGATAAATGATATAGTTGGAAAAAAGGGGGAGGGTCCGGAGAACAACATATTTCATCAGCGATTTTTGAAATGTTCGTTTTCATATCTTGCACTGTAAATAAGGCACTCCTAATTTATGAAATTTATTGTATGCAGTTGCAGTCATTCTTTTATTGATATGCAAATATAAAAATAAGACGATGTGGTCAGATTACCATTGGCATTGACCATTCATGTTGACAACTACATGTATCCAGATAAGATATTCAAATATTGTGGATATAAGCAATTATAATGATAGGTAATTGAACAACACCCATTAATGCAGTGCATTCTATAAAGATAAATATGAGTATAGGAATGCTTGAGGGGGCCTTCATTTATTACAAACTGTATTTTTATCTGTTACAGTATTTACTGTTTTGCCTGATAATCACAACATTAGACAGACACTAATCAGCACTATATTCCCTTTTTATTTTTGTGCAGTGAGTATTGGTCATAATTATCCCTTTCAGACTCTGATACATGAATCATAAATTCTTGCTCAGAGAAATGTTGAATTTATTCTGTTGTACTTATTGCATTGTTATTCTAATAATGTCATGTTGTCCCTAGATCATCAAAGAATGACCCATTGATTTGCAATTAGCTATATATTGAAATGGTCTGCTTTAGGTACATTAATGAGCAAATACATAAACAAGCAGGGCACTAGTAGCCAAGGCTTTTTTAGGCTTCTGACTTGGCCACTAAATATTTTTAATTGCAAATATCCATAATGCTTATACTTATCTTTCATATTTTGCACTAGTTTTGGCCCTATATTGATAATATTAGTCTTTCCCCTTGCTTTATATTTCTGTTATAATATTCAGCTTGAGAGGTGATTGCTCAGTCATATATATGTAATTTAATATCATGCTCAAATGAGAACCATTTTGATATATCAGCATTATAAGAGTAATAGTGGTTCTACTCAGGAACTATTTTGGTCTATCTGTATAAAGAATTGGAAATAAGAACACTTTCATTTTTCATTTTTATTGCTAAAAGTAAAGAAAATTACATTCAAGTTTTGAATAAAATACATAAATTTTGTAGTTTTACTAAATGTCATAGACAAAGAATGTCACCTGTCAAACTGTTGATAAACATTTCCAATAAAACAGTGTAATATCCTAGAAGGAATAATGTATACTTCCTACCTCCTTAATAATGAATGATTTCCTACACATTTATTTTAATCACTGAATCCTTGTAGTACATGAATAACATTGAATTTTCCTTTTCTATTCACATTGATTTATCACTGTTTATTCTCATAGCAATTTTGAAGTAAAAATAACACATGAGTTGTGATGAATATTTTGGAATCAATCCTTCCTTTTTAGGGTTTATCCAGTTGACATCATAAAAGCTATGTTTTGCTTCTAGTGTAAATATATATGTCACTTTATCACAGTTTGGATATATTCATTTGATCTGAAATATGATAATTAAAAGTCAACCACCATAATTAAACACAAAATTTCACACAAGTCATGTACATTGTAGATGTTTCAAATACATGTACATTGGAATATTTTAACTAATATATAAATATACTATGATCATTATAACTTCTCCAAAGATAGTGATCACCTTCATCATAAAGGCTTGTTCAAAACACACTATCAGGAATGCATCCTGTCAACAAGACTTGTGAAATCAGGACCCAAGAAAATATATGTCATACATGTGTAGTGAAACTGTTTGTAAAATCTAATAATGTGCAACTCTAAATTATTAAAAGTCTTGATTGTTTTAAAGTTTCTTAAAAAAGATAGCTGATCATATCTTAAAAAGTGTTATTGTTCACTTATCTGACATGTAGATATAATGACAGCAATGAGCATGAGCTTGAAGTTATATAATTAAAGAGATGCATTTTGTTCAATTGGAATTTCTATAAATTCAAAATTAAGTACCATATTCAAATTATATTCATAAATGAAAACAGTTCATTAAATGAAATTATAGATTTCAAATTAAGTTTGAAATGACAAGAAAACTAGAGTTTAACTACTGATAAATTTATAAAACAGAATACATTTTTTAGTACAAATGTAAAAACTATCATTATTTAATCATGATTGGTAATCACACCTCATCTTTTTTTTATACTGAAATTTACCTGTTTTAAGTCAATTCCAATTGATGACAAATTAATTTCAAAGTACAGCACAGTCTGGTCACATCCTGTATAAATTAAAGAAAACAGAGATTACATGAATAATTGAAAAACTTGATATGCCAAAATTAAATCAGATAATTTATCCAAACAATCTTGATCAATCAAATAAATGATTAAAGATCTATACCATTTATATTACAAGGCTATCTTTTTTACACCTTTTTTATATATATATTTTCTTACTCATGCTATGATATGATAGAGGATACAACTATAAAGGCATGTTTCCTTAAAGTATAAATACTTGCTAGCTAGCTACATTTATATAATGTGCACACACTTAAAACTATATAGCCTGATACTGGATAATTATAGAGAAATAAATGATTGACACATTTATGAAAAAAGCAATTATGTATCCTCCATGCACTTTCTCCTGAATGAAAGTTATAGTTATTTTGACAAAGATTTATAAACAATGAAGTTTGTCATACAGTATATTTGAACTCTCAATATAATCAGAGTTATGTTGGTTTTTTTTTATTATACATCAATATTTAAAATTGATTATTCATTACTTTTCATTTGAAAAATACCCCCACATTTTTATTTCTATACTATTTTCCATGAAATAAAGTACCAATGAATAAATACAAATTCAGGTTTGTCTAATGATACTTGTCTGATTAGACAATCAATCAGTAAATTTATGTAAATATTTAATTGATTTTTTCTGAAATCAAATGGCAATTTATTGTAAGTAAATAAAGAACACTACAAATAACAAATAGTGTTATATGCCCGAATCCAGATTTATTTTCGACTTAAAAAACGAACATTTCATAGTGATCACGCGGTCAGATTATAAAATAAACATGGTCAAGTTGGAATTCGATAACATCCTCCCCCTTTTTTGTATAGAAAAAGAAACAACACCTAACGTTTCGAGAATTTAACACATCGTATGAAAACAAACATAAGATAAGTCATATTGTACTTACAGTTGGATACTCGAGTCATGTTTTCCGTCAGGAACATCATCAAATCGTATGAAAAACTCATAAACAGCTGACACGCACTTGCTTGTTTTGATGCCTTTTCAAGCTTTGAAATGACGTTGAGGGTAAGAATAAATGTGCTGACAACCAATAGAAACGACTACATGACGTCACAATTAGATTGCGATAGAATCGTTGAAAACTTATGGAGAACTGCCTTAACATTACTGCGTAGTTTATGACCAAACTCAGTAAAGACACGTCATTGTAACATTTGGTTGATACATTCAACAATACCTACTTTTATATGGATGATACTTTTTCGTTAAATAATCCACAGTTCTCTAAATATACTACCGAAATGTACCCAAACTTTAACTTAATCTAACATAAACGGCAATAATTGTCTTTTTCTAGATTAAGAAATTTCAATTTCTAAAAGGAAACTCCATACAAAATTTTACGACAAAAGAGACAATATTTCATTCCCAATTGTTAAATTAATAATTTTTAGAAGGCAATGTATCTTTTGCTCCATCATACGGTGTTAATATATCCCAACTCGTTCGTTAGACACGTGTGTGTAGTGATGTCATAGATTTTAACGAACGTAATAAATGCATCACTGGTAAATTTTCAAGTCAGGAATTTCGTTACCATAAATTGCTTAAAAGTTTTACTAAATTCAGTCATGGATACAAATAATTGATTACTAGTAGTAAAGCTGGTTGTACTTAAAAAAGGTATTTCACATCCTTAATATCACGGTAATATTTTTCATAAAGCGCCAATATCTCTAAGTGATCCGTGTAAACTAATCAAACCCTAAAACACACTTATTAGTAAAGATAAAAGAGGGACGAAAAAAGAGGAACGAAAGATACCAGAGGGACAGTCAAACTCATAAACCGAAAATTAACTGACAAAGCCATGGCTAAAAATGAAATAGACAAACAGACAAACAATAGTTCACATGACACAAAATATCGATTGGATAGATGCATTCAACATAGAACATAGAAAGATACCAGAGGGACAGTCAAACTCATAAATAGAAAATAAACTGATAACGCCATGAGTGATTGGTAATCTTACCAATGTTGAAATTAGATCTTTGAAATTAGTTTACATTGGCACTAATATCGATGCTGTCATCAGGTAATAAAAACATAACTAAACTTGTATTCGTTTCAAACGGGATATATAAATACACATACACGTTTATGTTTATCTATAAAGAGGTTAACTATCCTACTGCCTGTCGATACATTCATGTTTGGCATTGCACAAGTCATGTTTTTTTATAATGTTTATGATGTTAAAATACTAAATCCCTGGTTTTAGTTGATTTTAGTCTCTGATGCGTAATGTTTTATTATTATTTTGTTTTGGCTTTTAACTAGCTGCCAGTAACTGTGAGTACTTTCAAATCATCTTTTCTTATTAATTTGACCTGTTGATACTATTTGTAAAGCTTTGCTATTATTTTATGTTCACTAGTTTTTGTCTATATACCAGCTTTGATTGTTTTGAATTACATGTGCTATGAACTTTCACTGTTCGTGCTATGATCATCAAAACATATGTCCTTTTTTAACTTCTATACTCTAAATACATCACACTTTCGGCAATTGTACATGAAGAACCCGAAGTTTTATCAAGCACCAATTTTATAGTTTTACTGTTGATATTCACCCCGCATGTACCAAGTCTTAGAATAGTTTTATTGATATACAAGAACTTTGTTGGTATTCCTAAACGGAAGATTATTAAGACAGAAGAAGAAGTATACATAACAACACCATTGTTTTCTTTTACCTGTGTATAATTTTGATATTGCAAAGGACGTAAAAAAAAATCATCTAAAGATGATGCATTTCAAAGCGGTATAATTGACTTTAAAATGTCATTGTATCATAGATCAAGTTTATTCGTTCAGTGTATGTTCATTTGTGTTACTGCGTCTTTTGATTAAGCTAAGCCATTCAAATTGATATTTAATTGTTTGCACCTTTCTTAATTGGGGTATCTGATGTTCAGAAGTTGTCGTTTATTAATGTGGTTCATACGTGATTTTCTATATTAATTAGACAGTTGGTGTTCCCGTTTGTATGGTTTTATACTAGTAAATTTATGGGCCCGTTATATCTTGCTTTTCATTGTGAGCCAAGGCTCCATGTTGAGGACGTTAGCTTGATTTATAATGGTTTACTACTATAGATTGTGACTTAAATTGAGAGTTGTCTCATTGATACTCATACCAAATATTCTTCTACATTTAATACATTCAAAGAGAGACGAAAGATATCAGAGGGACAGTCAAAATCATAAATCGAAAATAAACTGAAAACACCATGGCTAAAATGAAAAAGACAAACAGAAAAACAATAGTCCACATGACACAACATAGAAAACTGAAAAATAAGCAACACGAACTACACCAGAAACTAAGAATGATCTTAAGTGCTCCGGAAGGGTAAGCAGATCCTGCCCCACATGTGACATCCGCGTTGTTCAGTTTATAACAAATCCGGTAAATAGTCTAATTCGGTAGGTCACATTCAAAAAAGGGAAACGGTTTATAGTAACGACGGGTATCATCTGTGAAACGGTTATTCCATACGAAGGTATGATTTTAACTTGACCATTTGGTTTAATAGCTTCCTTGTGAGCAGCACTCTCTTTCAAGACAAGCATGATAGGAAATACAAGCACGGGAATATCGTATCAATTGGGAGATATATACCCCGTAACATTATTTAAAACAAATGTTTCAACTATGTATTTTATGTCAAATTATGTTTTTAATTGTAGATGAAATTCAAATTAGAACCCTAAACACTGGAAACACTGATTCCTATACGAATCCGAATATTTTTGAGGACTACACAAGCCTATCCGATTACCATATGTTTCCCTCAGAAAAACAGTCCGTCAGGTTTACCATTGAAGCCTATCATGACGTCTTTATTCTCTTATCCGCTGCCTTTGACCTTGAGTCACATGACTTTTATGAAATTTGTCTCGGTGGATCAGATAATCAACAGACATATTTACGTCGGAAATATAATGATGCTAACCCATTCAAGATTTCAACACCTGATATTTTGGGCTGCACAGAGAAAAGCACATTTGAAATTAGATGGACAATTGAAGGAACAATACATATTGCCAAAGAATCTGCAGTCGGGATGGAAACAATAATTGACGTGAAATATTCTACCCCATTACCTATTCGAGGGGTCGGGATCAGGACAGCATGGGGATCTGATGGACTCTGGATTTTTGAATCTGCGAGTAAGTAAACCTATCTTATGATAATTTATCAACTAATGTTGTGTATGACATATTATACAAATTAGTAAATGTGTATTGTGAACGAGATTAAGCTAACAATTAATGTAAGTATATTTGAGTATGTTGGATGTAAAGATAATACACTGAAAATTGAAAAATCTTCATTTTACTCGAACGAACGAGCGAACGGACCCACAGACCAGAAAACATAATTCCCCTCTACTATCGTACACTGTCGTAGGTGGGGCATAAAAACAAAAACAACATGATTAGTGAACTACTTTACAATATATGTTAATGTAAATTTTATAATCAACATGTGAATAAGTTTTCAAATTGATCATAAGTTCTTTGTAAAGCTCATTCACTATCCCATTAAACATGATATGGGACAGACGCATATACCTGGATGTTTTCTAACCTTAAGTGCCTTCTATTGATCAGATCTTTGACAAACAGATTTTAATCTGCCTATATCTATTTAATGATTATTTACATGTACACCAATATGCTTTTAATCATCAAATTATAGATTATCGCAAAACAATCGGCAAAAGCTCATTGCAGTCTCATTTTTGAAAAATACGAGTTAGTTAGTTCATATTCCTCGCCATTGTTATCCTTGTTTAAGCACCAAAACACTTTGAAATTTAACAAATATGTGAACATATACAAAAAAGCGCTGTAAGTATTTATTTCTAACGTGTGAATATTTTTGTATTCTCTAGCTATTTTTGACGGACTTTACCGTGGTGTTCCTTCAACCTACGGTAGTATGAACGTACTTCCAATAGCAATAAATCGCAGCAGAATTGTATGTTTGTTTGAATGTTCACCAAGTAGTGCTTGTCGTGGAGTCCACTTCAATGAGGAAACTAATGAATGTGAACTTGTGTCTATAGGACAAGTCATCGATCAGTCCATCCGTTCCGGTTGGTCATTTTATACAAAATGTATAACGGAATAATGCGAAGCTTGTGAATAGAGGACAACACATCTACGAATCCAACCTTTATAATTAGTCACTTTAAACAAAATATCCAATACAATAATGCTCAGCTTGTTTTAATCTATAGAAAGTCTTAGCGGAAAATTTTAAAACATATCGATGTACTAAAGAAAACAAAGTTATCAATAACAAAAAAAGTTTCATATTCCTCACGTGTAACAACACAACATTATATTTTTCTGTTAAAACAATCTGTTCCTATTTTCCTAAAAACGTGTAGTTATTTTTATGCAAATCCCATTAAGTCTCTACTCAAAAAGAACTTGTAATAAAACATGTCAAATACCTAAACAGTTCTAAATATTAATATTGGTTCTTATACTGAAATCAGTACACAAAGCATGCCACGAAACATAGGAAGATATCTAAATGTTTGGTACGTATAATACAGCCAGACTAGACAAATTCAAAACAAATGGTTTAATTTCGTCCATTTAAGTTGTTTGAACATCTAAATATTTTGTATGTGCTATGTACTATAGATATAAAAAAGATGTAGTATGAGTTCCAATCAGACAACTCTACATTAAAGTCACAATTTGTAAAATTAATAATTTTACGTCAAAGTACGATCTTCAACACGGAGCCTTGGCTGACACCGACCAGCAAGCTATAAAGGGCTATATGGTTGTTGATATCTTTTTTATAGCAGAAACTCAAAAAGAGGGGGAAATATCTGGATTTAGGTACAAGAACTTTTAACGAGTCCAGTCATTGATTCGTTAGAACATTTGATAAATATTGCTGAGCAAATCTTCGGTTTATATTTTACAATGTATTTAAGTTTTGATGAATATTTAAATTGATGTGAAACAATTCAGTTATGAGCAAAACCTTCTCTCAATAATCACCTGATAAAGCACTCGTGCAAAAACCCTTACTTGGGTTGACGATTTTGGATATTCATCGACTCAATAGGTCTTGTTTGTTTTATTATACCAAACGAACATATTACCATTAAAAGTAAAATATATTAACAGATTGTCAAAACACTTATGTAAGAACATATGTTGTGACTATTAACATTTCGCGTGTGACCAACACAGTTAGATTCTTTCTGTTAAAAATAGATTGCCCTATAAATTCCGTTCAGAAAGTTTAAAGATATCATCGACACTAGATGATATTCCAAGTCTTGTTTATTCTTGTCACTTCGTCACTTTATCAACGTCTTATCTGGCCGTTGTCAGATTTGTTTTTGTTCATTTGACATTCAGTGACGTCATACTTTATAGGAAGTCCTGATCATTGAGTACGCCAATGGTTATTCACCGGTGAATAATAGGGTTGTTCGATGGATGCTTCAATTTGTCCGGTTTTTCACCAGTGAACAATAGGATTGTTCCATGGAACCTACATTTTGCAAGGGTAATTCATCGCTCTTGCCAACTTTTAGAAGAAAAAAACATCGAAATCAAACAATGACATGTGATTCCGTATTAGCCAATCCAGTATTTAATATACAATGTAATCACCTAATACTATTGGTCTAGCAGAAATGTAAATACATTGCAATTCTGAACTTTTTCCACCGCAAATTTTTTAACACACATGCTTATGAGATTTGTTCGAAAGGCAAATATGTAATTGTCCGTAATTTAACTCTTAAACACATTTACTTTTGTTATCTTTACACATTGCACCTAACACACCAAAATAGCTGTTTAAAAGTAAACAATATTTTGAAGAAACAGAAGCATTGGTAATGGAATAAAACAACGCAAACAAATATTTGTTATGCGCATTGTATAGTCTGCAATAATTTTATTCACATCTTTTAAGAAATAGGTCAATTTAGATATTGTCATAACATAAAAAATACTAGTATTTTTTATTTCTTTTCTAAAACTCGATAAAGTATTTCCTGTTGGCAATATTTCTTCTTTGTCCTCAAGACATTGCTGAGCACTACTATATTTTTAAAATTATTTATTCGTGAAGGGACACAACATATTATAGGTGGTTGTTGTCGACAATTAGTCGTAAAATACATTATTGCACATACTGCGATAATCTTCTACATTGTTAAAATACGATGAGTTTTGTTTCGAATGTTATTCATTTCCTTAATTCAAATGATATATAGTTTTAGGATAAAATTACATATACATATCTTCAATTGCATTAAAACAATTAAATCAATTGGAAGAACATATTAAGGTTATTTTATTGCGTTATAAAAAAAAAACGTCAATATAAAATACGGAAATTAAAGTTATAAATCCTAAAGGTATGCAGACATATAGTATACAGGACAATACGGAAGTATATTTTCAGTGATCCATTGTTTGTAGGTCGAAGGAAATATATTTCTGTCCATGTCATTAACATGCAAAGTATAGAATTATATTATATACGATTACTTGTTTTAATTTCCCAATTGATTGCACGCTTTTGAATGAAGGAAGCCGGGTCGTCAAAAACTGTTTCAAGCACAATATGCAATATTTAAGGCCGTGATCTGCAGAAAAGAGATAAAATATACCATTGGATCCCAATTTTCATTAAAAGTCGCAACCCACGAGGCGTTTATATAAGTTGCTTCTATTTGCAGAAAAGTGACGAAAACACACCGGGATGCATCTTAGATCAATCGAAACAACTACTGACGTAAGTATAGGTGATTAAGTAGTGGCAACGTTTTCTACTTTTAGAGTCAACACTTGTGTCGCTCAGCGCGAGTACAAATACCACGATAATTCATAATGACTTTACAATATAACTAGCTTTTTTGTCATCAGCCCCATTTTTTATTTGTACAACCATTGGATCAAACACTTGATAGACATTAGCTTTTCTAAACAGCTTTAATATTTTGCAATCAAGTATATTTTTGATTTAAGTTACAACAAGAAAAATACAATTTAAGATACCAAACCGTGTGTAGTCTTAATATTTCCTGAATTTTCTAGTTCCGTTTTGTGGGTCTTATGCAAATAGAAATTGACCCATAGACATACCCTTTGACAATATCAGAAACATGTATGGTTCAAAGTCATGTATACATGTAAGGTGTTGTGATTACTTATCCTGTCGGATGGGGCGTATAACTTTCTTGTGGATTTTTTTTTTTTTGTTTTGTGTAACCTTATTTTGTTAATTCTTTAATTAGGATTTAGTTTCCCCTGCAAAAGTTCACCAATGATACGCGTACAAAACAAATCAATGTAACGAAACGCATAACAAATAATTCCAAAGAACAAAAGCACAAAGAAATAAAACCCTAAACAGATCTTAACTTTGACGAAATGTAATAGAATCACATGTTGTAGCTGGACATCTAGTACGGTGTTGATTGTTATCGTATATACAAATGTATGGCTTATGTGTTAAAATGCCTATAACCGAATCTGGCAACAGATAGTATCAATAATGACACGGGAACATGTTGCACATAAAGATATTATTTGAATTAAATGTTCTATAATCTCTTCTGTTCTTTTAAATGTGACAATTGCACTTAAGTTTTGCTTATTCTAGAACAATATAATCTTTGGAAAATTCTGATTTTCCAAATTGCATGCAAAAAGAATTTGTCGATAAACCTCAGAAAGGTTTATGCTTCCTAGCTTAGACAAACTTACTGCAAATCTGCTCAAGATTGAACGACATACGTGTTTTCCTAAAAAATCCGTCACGTTTTTTAATTTTAGAAAATGATGGACTTTAAGGTGGTCAAAATCCTTTTTACTTTCATTGAAAGGAAGTGCACCAACTGTTTTTAGAATACATTAAACGATTAAAAGGAAGTATTTCTTGTGCAGTAACCCGGTTACGAGATTGTCAGTTTCCTTGGCATCAAGCAATTGTTGTCTTATACAACAGTTGATCTTTTGTATTTCAAAGATTGAAAACATTTGATCTTTTAAAATAATTATATTTAAAAAGAAATCTGCGGGTGTCATATAAACAATGAATCATCCATCTGAAAATATGTTCGCCTATTCTAATGATTATCTACTTATAGTTTCCATAGAAGGATACGAGACCATGTATTTTAATAACAAATCTATTTCGAAGATTTAAAGACAATGTCATAATACAAAAGGACATACAGTCAACTATTGAACTATTAAACAACACGATTTCTGTAGAATAAGATTAGGATTTGAATATTTATTGAATTCAATTAAAGTTTATATTTCCTAGCATTTACATATATAGACGAACATGTACACCGGTGATCCGATGGATAAAATCTGTCGTAGAGTTGTGTCAGACACACTAAAAATATGATTATTTCTGTGACTGTATCCTACATTGATTTGTATGATCCTCTATGATAGATAATTCAGCTGATCTGTAAAAATTAAATATGCATTCCTTATACATCAAATACTGTGTTACAACGTTAGATAAAAAATGGCGAGTGGTCTAGTGCGTCGGGCATAGTACAAAGCCATTTGGTGCCACGATACCTTAGTAGCATGAGTTCGAATCCCGACAAGGGAAGAACAAAACATTTGCTGCCTAAAACAGATCTCATATATATATATATATAGTTTTAATTCTACTGTAAATTTTAAGATATGTTACAATAGAAATAAATGATTAACTATTTATACTACATACCAAATGGTGTTTATAATAAATACCTAAAGTATAATATCAACACTCCGTATTGCATAAAAAGTAAACTACATCACTATGACATGTATGCTAATATTACATCAATCGAACAAACTGTTCGTGCTTTGAAATAAAAGAATTTTTTTTTTACATTGAATGTTTTTTTTACGGAATAGAATTCCAATCCTTTTTGTATGCAGAGCGTTTCCATTAAAATATAAAACTCGTCTTCAACCTGCCAACCTGCAATTTTTACACTGCCGACATAAGCTTTTATCTTGATCGAATTTTTTTATACTGCTTTTCTCGATAGCTAACTGATGATTTACCAGAGAAGATGTGGTATGATTACCAATGAGACAACTCTTTACAAGAGACCAATTGCCACAAAAATTCACTACTATAGGTTACCGTACGGCCTTCAACAATGAGCAAATTTCATGTACCGAAAAAAATCAAGAAATATACCTGCGGAAACAAGTCGACACATATCTAAACTCAACTTTTTACTGAATATACCGAGTACCTACATCATGCAACATAAAATAAAATGACTATAGATTGAAATAATTTTAATTGTTTAAAATATATGACAAGAAGGATTTTTGGACATATTTTTTTTTTTGGCATAAATTATTAATTATGTTCGCTCTGCTTTTTTTTTTTTAACTTTTGTGGAATATTCGGAATCCTCTGGTTAGGTCTATCTAGTGACCAGTAAAAAATATTGCCCACTAAGTCCTACTTTAGGTTTCACGATTTTATTTCGTACTGTTTTAAAAGCTGCAGTTGAAAATTTATAAAAGCCTTAAAAGAACAAAAGCTGTTACTGACAGTTATATAGAAAATCTATATGTTTATATATAGCTAGAAGGAATTATTTTCCGCTTAATTTTTCAATGACTTATACAATTATATCAAAAACAAGCATTTTTTTTTTCAATTCATATTCTGTTATTAATATATTATCAATTTTTAACAGTTTTAAAAAAAAGCTTGTTACTGTGAAACATAGGTATATCAAATGAGTAAATCTTTTCATGAAAAAGACCGGAAACTACTTATTCGTATTGAAAACAAACTTGACCTTTTTGTTTTTGAAGAATTACTATTGACTGAATACCTCTAATGATTAGTTTTAGCTACAGTGATTCCCCAATCATTTCGAATTTGCATAGAATAGTTCGATTTTTGTTCACATGACTCTACATATTATCCCATACTGCGCAGTTAAAACATAAGATATTCCACTTTCTTATTAGTTACCAGTTATTTCAAAAGATAAGATTTATAACTCATAACAGTGTGGGTCGCAATGCAAAGTTATTCTGCTATCTTATTAGTTATGGTTTATGTCCATTGTGGTTAGTTGTTTTAATTTTACTTTGAGCAGATACAAGTTGTTGATTGATTGCCTTACATATATTTCACGCATATCAGGATGAAAAACTAATTATAAAAGAATTTAATGATTATTTTTTTGTAACTTTATTGACTATGGCGAAGTACGTGTAACTGACTAAAACAGGATGAAAGATACCTTGCCAATCGTCATATTATACCTTTTCACAAGGTTGTTGAATAGGTTTTTAAACGTGTGTGAGTAAGTCTCTTTTCTGTTGCGAACAAAAAAGTAAAATCACAAAAATACTGAACTCTGTGGAAAATCTAATCTGAAAGTCCATAATCACATTGCAAAATCAAAAAACAAAATACATCAAAAACGAATGGACAAGAACTGTCATATTTCTGACTTGGAACAGGCATTTTCAAATGTAGAAAATGGAGGATTAAACCTGGTTTTATTAACATTTATTAGATTTGATTTTGTTCAACGTAATTAGTACGATATTTTACGTTTGAAGTTAGATTCAAAACAAACCGGACATAGCTTTATAATATATTTAATTGCTTCCTTAGTTTGCTATTAATAAGTATTGGAATGTGCATTGTTATTAAATGCAATATCAGTATTTAGTTCAAATATAATCTTAAATCAATCCCAATTCTATCTTATTCATTCTAATGTGACGTCATTTTTCATTTTTTGATGATCTGTTTTACAAATTCAAATGACGTCATTTTTTTTGTCATTTTTTACAGTTTCAAATATGACGTCACTTGGCGTTGAGGTTTAAACTTATTCGGATGTGTCTACTTTTTGTGTTGCAAATGTCTGGTTATGTAATGTATTTCAGTTGTTTCCTTTAATTAGTTAATACTTCAGTTTCATCATGTACATCTTTTGTATAGTCATTTTATAAATTTACTGTTTTAAATTATTTAATAATTATTCTAAATTATAGGGATGTTCTGGTAACTAACAGAAAACCCTTGCCGTTTTTGGCACAACTTTTTTTTATCTTTTGGTCCTCGATGCTGTTCAACTTTGTACTTGTTTCGGCTTTCAAACTTTTGTATCTGGGCGTCACTAGTATGTCTTGCGTGGACAAAATGCACTTCTGGCGAATTAAAATTTTGAACTTGTTGCCTTTTGTTGGCTGTTGTTCGTGTGATTCTTTGTCAATTGTGTTCTCCAATTTATTTATATTGTAGTTCTGTGGTGTTGTGTTGTCATTTTGATGTTATATTTCACATGGCCATAAAAGTGCGAGGTTTGGCATGCCACAAAACCTGTTTCAACCCACCATTTTTTCCTTAAAAAATGTCCTGTACCAAGTCAGGAATATGGCCATTGTTATATTATAGTTCGTTTCTCTGTGTGTTACATTTTAACGTTGCGTCGTTTGTTTCTCTTATTTTTTAGTGTAAATTCACATTGCGATAACGTGTCACGGTACTTGTCTATCCCAAATTCATGTATTTGGTTTTGATGTTATATTTGTTATTCTCGTGGGATTTTGTCTGATGCTCGGTCCGTTTCTGTGTGTGTTACATTTTAGTGTTATGTCGTTGTTCTCCTCTTATATTTAATGCGTTTCCCTCGGTTTTAATTTGTTACCCCGATTTTGTTTTTTGTCCATGGATTTATGAGTTTTGAACAGCGGTATACTACTGTTGCCTTTATTTGTAGCGCTAAACCTCTTACTTTGATGACAGTCTCATCATATTCCGTTATACAAATGTTATATTTACAATGATGCGCGTGAACTAAACAGACACAATCAATAAAATAGTCAAAATATGGGTACAGCAGTCGTCTCCGTGTAAGAATATTAAAAGGAACAATTTAACAGAACACAAAAACATCTATCTACAAACACATTTATTGATTCGCGTGTATGACGTCAGACATTTTTATACGTCAAATATATTTGTCGTTCAATGTATATACAAACAATTTAAAAAATTTACATGGGCAATGTTAGCATACAGGTTTAAAAATCAAAAGTATGTAAGAATTAATTTCAGAAATTGACCGAGATTAAACATAGCCCAACAGTTATATAGAATTTATAAGAATCCACACCTGAGTCGGCGTGTCCTTTTTGACCAAATCGAAATTTAATTCATAACTTATTAGTAACTGAAAATGCTCAACATTGGCTTAAGGTATAGAGGAGAGTTGAGGTGAGATCTGACTAAACATTTTTAACCTCGCCACATATTTCTGCCAGTCCAAGGTTAGGATCCTCTGTTCTTTGTTAGTTCATTCTGATAAGTTTTAGCTAGCTAACACACCAGGTTTAATCCATAATTTGATACATTAGAGAACATTTCTGTACCAAGTCAGGAATATGACAGTTGTTATCCATTCGTTTGATGTGTTTGAGCTTTTTATTTTGTAGTTTGATTTGGTACTTTACGTTTTGAATGTTCCTTGAAGTTCAGTATTTTTCTGATTTTACATTTGATATGTTCGGAATTAAGTGTGACGTTCAGTTGCACTGAACTAGTACACATTTATTTTAAGTGGTCAGCTGAACCCTCTTCCGGGTGCTGGATTGTTTCGCTGCGTTAAAAACCGATCGGTAGCCATCTGCTGTTTCTGCTCTATTGTTGGTTTTTTGTTTTGTCTCGTTTTAGAAATTTCACAGTTTCATTTTCATTCTTATCTCATCTACAAAGAGGTGTTCGGTATTTATCATAGGTGAGGAGTTATTGGATCAAATCTTTGATTGTCTTTTGCGGTTCGCTATTTTTCATTTACATATTGTACGGTCATATTATTTTAAAGTATTTACGTTCTTGGTACCTGCTATAGATGAAAGTATATCGGACGTATCTAGTCATGGCAATATTACCTTACGGTTTAAAAGAACACGAAACTAAAGAAATATCTAATTTAGTGTTAGTGTTACAAATGTAGATGTTATTAATTTGTTATTATTTACAACAGGAGCTTGTTTAGATGAAATATGGATAAAAACTTTGGACAGTGGGAAAGTTGATGCAACCAAAACAGAGGATGTTTGTAACTATTACACTAACTTGTCTGTCTATCATATTTTCCCATCACAAAACAAGTGTACATTCAGTGTCAAAGCATGTCATGATGCTTTCATTCTTTTATCTGCTGCAAAGAACCTTCAGTCTCAGGACTTTTATGAAATTTGTATAGGTGCTAGACATAATAATAAAACAGTTTTGCGTCGGAATTTTAGTCCCAACAGCGTTGTTTCTAATCGTACACCTGGCACATTGAACTGCACAGAGTAAACAACGTTTTCTGTGGTATGGGAAATCGTCAATAAAATAACCTTAATGGTAGAAACATCAGATTCTCCAGTTGGAGTATTTAGATGGACGGATAAAAGCTCATTTCCTATTATTAATAGTATTATTGGTATAGGAATAATGACTGGTTGGGGAGCGGACGGAATCTGGACTATAGAATATGCGTGTAAGTTGACCATTTTAACATAACTAAGATTTGATGTACATATACTTCTTTGTACCCAGAAATCTCAGCATCATTTTCGATTACAAATCATGTACAATTCCGTTAATTGCTTTCGTTGAGTGAACACCAGCAATGGTGTCAAACGCTTGCAACAAATGAAACACAGATGTGGTAATTTTAACAAAATTGTGGCTAATATGTTAATTTGATTTTTTAATGGAGTATATACAAATATTATTATCCAATGTTGTTTAAAGAAAAGAAACTAAATCTTGATTAAGAATTGGTAATTTACCCAACACATGTCTATTTCATCTGTATGATGAAATAAAAACTCAAACATCTAAAGCTCATATTACCCTTGCATTGATTTTCTTATGTCAACCACAGGTCTATCTGGCTTAAGCTTGATATGTTCGTTTTGATGTAATGCAGAAATTGAAAAACTTCCAATAAATAACAATTGTAATTAAAATGGTATGAAAGTCAAAAGAAATAGTACTATTAACGTGACGTTGCCATAGAAATGTTTTATTTCTAGAAAAAGAACAAACGGTGACCTATAGTTGTGAATGTCTGTGTCTTTTTGGTCTCTTGTGGATAGTTGTCTCATTGGCAATCATTCCGCATATTCTTTTTAATAATTAAAAAGATTATCAAGAGGTTAAATTCTCGGTTATGGTTTTATGTACAGACAAGCAATAATCTAGTTAAGGATTTTCTTGTGTAACCAAGAAAGAAACAAATACGACTGAATCATTTGCTCACATTAAATGAATGAAAAAGTATCAAATAAACAATAAATGATCATACATGTATATTGCATTACGTGTTTGAAATTCATTACCTGACTCAAATAGATATATATCCAAGATACGACAATGTACAAAATTGTAAAATGTTTCTCTAAATGTAACAGTGAAGACTTTTGTTGTATCAGGTAGACACTGGCTTGAATTTCTTTTATTTCTTTGCGTTCATTATCGGAACGTTTACGAAGGTGAAATTTCAATGGACAAATATTATTCATCATGCTTTATTCATAATGTAAAGATAATAATTACACTAAAACAAAATATTAATCATCAAGAAAGTTATTATAATTTATCAATCAGAATCACTTTAACCTGGTTATCATATACGCATGATTTTTAGAATATGTTTTTTTTCCTTCTTTTCTTCAAGCCTCCTTTATCGGACATTATTGTGGTGCTCCTAACAGATATGGTTCCATGAATTTACTTTCAACGTCAAAACAATTAAGCAGAATGATGTGTTTGTCAACATGTTCACCAAATAGTGCTTGTCTTGGAGTGAACTACAATCAACAATCGAACGAATGCGAGCTTGTATCAGGAGGACAAGTCATCGAAAAGTCAAACAAAACGGACTGGTCATTCTATACAAAATGTTTAAATGGAACAAAGGTCTGCTTAGGTTGTCTTGTTGACTAGTTTATTTTACCAATTAGAACTATAGATATATCTGTGCAATGAGTTTACATGTAATACTAAGGTTGGTCGATAGCTGATTTGTAATAGAAATTAAACTTCTGGGCTACCTACATTTATTGTCGTATGCGTTTATGTTTTTAAACATTTTACGGCCTGATTTAAAAAAAAAATTAAGATCAATATTTGTTCACTAATTCAGCGAAACAAAACATTTTTGTACTCGATAAATATAAGTTCAACATAATATTTGCCCTTCAATATCTTCAAACATGGTAAAATTTGATATATCCAATCAGAGTTGGTTCAGAGTAACCCCAATATTATCCTAGACATTTTAAGTAATCGAGTATTGTTTCTTTATTCATGTTTAATGTACAAATTTCCATCGAGTTTTTTTATATAGTTTAAAAAGTTAAAACAAAAATGATAATATAATGTTATTACAATGATATACATTTGTACGCTATGTTTACGTTTGAAAAATACAATTACTGGTACCAAGTCCAATTGGATTTTTTTCTAAAGAAGAGTCTACTGTATCACACACATTAATCACACACAGCAATACGCACAGTTAGGCTCATTTAAAAAAAATCCCAGTCCGATATCACAGCAGGTAACAAATGAATCTAAGCAAAATGACTTGTAGCAGTTACTGACATTCCAGCTCGAGACCTCAATTAAACTGATTAGAAGAGTAAGTTATCATCATATGACAATTTAGCACTATCCTTCCCGTTTAGGGTTTAGTAGCATACGATCATGAAAAGAACATAATCGTATCATGTCAACAACTGGTTTTATAATAAAATTGTTTATTTTTTTTTTATGCAAAGACCGTATGAATGAATCAATAGTAATTCCAAAATATGCCATTCTCAATAACATGAAAACAGTATCGTTAATAATATGAGGCAGGCATTACCTGTAAATGGGGACGAAGTCTGTATGAATTATTTTTTTGTAACTTAAATATTTGTTAAAAAAAAAAGGAACGGAAATACCGTAACGTTTCCGATTTTGGTTCTGTTGTTAGGGATTTTAGTTGTGACGTTATTTAAATTATGACGTCATATGCAATGTAAACAAAGAAACGCTATCATCAGGTAACGTTTTTTTCATATCAAGGAATTATTAAAAATGAAATTGGTATTGCGCGTTCATTCCTATTTTATACTAGACTGATAAATATATATTTTACTCAAAGTTTCATACAAACGAGACCGGAAAAAGAAAGTACATTGTACATTTCTGCGCATATCCGGGATTTCAAAACATGACATAAAAAAAATTGAACGATTTTGAGTTCATTAGTACAATGAAAAATTCTGGAAATTTTCCCCATTTTTTTTTTTTATTGAATTTTCTACTGTTATTGGAGACTTCGTCCCCATAATATGAGGCAGGAATAACCTGTGAATGGGGACGAAGTCTGTATGATTTTTTTTATAAATCAAGCATGTTAAAAAGAGAAACGGAATTACCGTAACGTTTCCGATTTTGGTTATGTTGTTAGGGATTTAGTTGTGACGTTATGACGTCGTATTCAATGTAAACAAAACGTAACGTTTCCGATTTTGGTTCTGTTGTTAGGGATTTTAGTTGTGACGTTATTTAAGTTATGACGTCATATTCAATGTAAACGAAGAAACGCTGTCATCAAGTAACTTTTTTTTTATAACAAACAATTTTTAAAAATGAATTAGTATTGAGTTCCTTTCTTAGACTGATAAATATACATCTTATTCAAAGTCTCATGCAAACAAGACCGGAAACGGAAGTAGATTTCTGCGCAGATCCGGAAATTCAAAAACGCGACAAAAAAAAATTGAATGATTTTGAGTTCATTAGTACAATGAAAATATCTGGAAAATTTTCCCGATTTTTTTTTTATTGAATTTTCTACTGTTATTGGGGACTTCGTCCCCATATTATATATTACTTCTGAATTAATCTGTTTATAGGTTTGGTTAGCTTTTGATGCATTTTTGTGTTTTTTTAGGAATATTAACATAAAATATTGGATGTGAGATACCGGTACAAACAAGATGACTGCATGTTGATTTATATTTACGAATGATGTCCTTGTGTCAATGATTTTGTAAGTAAATGTTTTGACCAGTTTGTGATATCGAAAACCCTGGTGTATAAAATTTTCAGCAATACAAAGATTTCTTTCGTCAAAAACAAATACGTTGTTACATACATTAGCGAATCGAACATGTTAAGGTATATATGTAACACTCAGAAACGTGTCCGATTCCCCAAAACGTGTCCAACATCTACGTCCCTGAACTGCAAAACATGTATAGGCGCCACAGCATGCCAATTGTATAAACGCCCAAACGTGTCCATTTTATCAACTAACCCCCAAACGTGTCCATATGAAGCGTAATTTTGTTTTGTGCTATTTCATTAACGTATAATAAGTTTATCATTTCATTAAAAAAACAAAGATATAGTCGTAAGGTCTTTTTTAAACCGACAATATAAACGGGGTAAAAGTGGGGGCGTCATTTTGGCTATGCCGTATGTGAATTGCAGGCAAACATTTTTATTTAAACTGTACATATACCTGGTATATCTGGCCATAATTTCCCTTTATCTGCGCATTAAAACTTTTATTTTCTCTCTAAATATGCATGAAACAATTGCAACTGGACAATACGCAATCAACAATCTAAAGTTAATAGATACAGTACAAATCAAATTTGTAATTACGATACTTAACCACCGGCGATGATCACATAATAATCATATTGATAAAATGAATCTATAAAACCATTGTTAATAAAAATACATTTTTATTGTACCATTCTGATCTGGTGTCTGTTAATATCCCGGAACCTAAAATTTATAAAAAAAACCTGATCAACAGTTTATGATTTGATGAGCTTTTAAGATATGAGAACTGTTGATCGCTGTCAGATAAATATAAAAACGGAGTTTTTAATAAACAAATAATTTACACAGTAAACGAATAATTCAACTGCACTATAATTTATTGTATGTTCGCTCTTAATGAGCATGCAATACTTGCAACTGGACAATAAGCAATTTCAGTCAAAATTTAATTCATATGATACAGATTAAATTTGCAATTATGATAAACATTATAAAAACCGGCATTGAACAAACTAATACTAATAAATGGCTGTAGTTCATCAACTGTTTCCCCCTTAATATAATTTCCGTAAACGTTATCGATTTCATTTAGGACATACATGTATTAGCGCTAAAAGACGAGAGATGTTTTGGCGTTTAACCCTTAGAGTGCCACGCTTTTTTTTGGGGGGGGGGGGGTAAACCATCGTTGAGTGCCAAGGGATAGGCCTTTGATTTCAAATTTCAACGGAAAACGTCACAAAGGAAGCGTAACAATGCATAAGGTCATGCAATTATTTCCGTATGGACGCAATTCTGTTTCGATGGTCAACGTTTGTCAGATAGATTTTTGTTTGTTTAAGAAATATGCAAAGTTGATATACCCATAAGGGGCAGAAAATATATTAAAAAAAAAAGGATGCAACAAATCTTATAATTTGGGAAAAATCGAATTTAATCTTCTTCAGAAAGAAGTACACAAATGTAACAAAATTGAGCTACGTCGGTTAGAAATCGATCTTATGCCAATGTATATCAATACATCTGTTAATCTACAGAAAGTCTGTAAGTGTTGGAAAACTGAGTTGTTATAAGAACCCTACTAAAAGTCCAAAATTCATCTTCTTTTTCGTATTTGAATGTTCCAAAATCAAACAAAGTCTTACATTGAGTCTTACATACATGCACATATATACACGCACTTGCATACGGTCGATTTTTATACGATGCAGCTCTTACTGTTTGATTGTATTTTCTCAAAAAAATGTCTTAGAAATGGTTTTATTTGAAACTCTCTTTTATGTCAATACATTTTCCGTTTATATAAAATTCACAGGAGTAAACGAATTTGTGTTTACTGTTCGAATCCTTTCAAATGAACATATTATATATAGAGACTTTGAAATTAAGAATTTGATTCACAATGCAATCACGACGTTACTATGACATTACATGGACACGTTTTGGTGAATAACAATTAAAGGACACGTTTGGGGGTTATGAAATCAGACACGTTTGGGGAAAATTGAATATTACGGACACGTTTGGGGGAATCGGACACGTTTGGAAGTGTCACATATATACACAAGTAGATGGTGACAAGTGAAGATCACCATCTAAAAATAGATGATTACCAAATATGAAATGTAAAATCATCTCTTTTATCATAGATTTGGGTATTCAGCTTCTTAAGATATAAATATCAAGATCATTGAAAGGGCAGTCTTTATTGTTAGTTTAACTTTATTACAAGTCAGTTCGGCAGGATAAATTTCTTAGTTAACATACTGATGTCGTCATCATTCAGAGTCAATATACCATCCAAATATCTAAATGTTTTATTTAATTTTTGAATCAGATGTTGTGTCGATGGGTCCTTGCTGATTTTAGTCATAAATTGTAACTCATAAAAATAAAAATAAAAACTGGTCCACAATAAGTGGTGCACATTTAGTCCCCATGGGAATTCAGATAACTTGACGATATACGTAATCTCCATAACGAACACAAATGTTAGCTAGTAAAAATTCAATAGCGGTTTATATATCAAACCAGGTCCAACTGATATAGTTCTTTTGTTTGTTGTTACAAAAACAGGCCCTATCAGAGTTTGAAACATATGTTTTCGCCTTCTGACTTTTTAAATGCCCATTTGATTTGGTGTTTGATCAGCTATATTTGAAAAAAATCCCGAGCAAAGTTGTTTAGGTGATAACTCCTATAGTAAGACGTAAATGTAAAACGATGTAAAGACAGTATCCTAAAACATTGTAAATATCACGATGTTATTGATACATATGTGAGATGTTATGTATTATTAACTATCTTCTCATTGATATCGTAACACTGCTATGGAAACGATGCAAACACGATATTGATATAACACTGCATGCATTGCGATTTTAACGATGTCATCAATGTTAACTATAACGAAGAGACGTTGGAATACGAAATCGTGTTTATATCGTCAATATCGATGTAAACATAATATCGTTACTTCATTTATAACATGGCTATGTAAACAATGTCAACATGTAATCAGTATGTAGGACTTCTTTCAATCTTTAAAATGTTGATATCACATAAATATCGTAATGACGACAATATTTTTTCCACATTGTACACTGGATACAGATAATCATGATGACAAAACCTAGAGGTATTGAACTATCTTTGAATTTGTTTTGATAAATGTTTTGAGCTCGAAATGTATCAATGCAGTACAGATGTTTATATGAAACATATTCGCATTATTTTCCTGTTAGTATTATACATAATCTGCATTTTTATACATACATTTTAATTACTATGATCTAAAAAGTTTAATCAAATGTATTCATATTTGTATATGATTGTCCAATAATGTGTATCAATTATAAAAAACTTATTGTAGTAAATTATGTTCCTCTTCATTGGCTCTTTATTTGAACTAATGATACATTTTCTTGCCTTATACAGAAATAATATTATATATATAATGTGGTTTGAGACATACCCATTCCGAAATCACAAATGTAAATCAATCTAAACAATAACTAAAAACCTGATGTATGCTCAAACAATGAACGAAACAAATATAATAAACAGCAATGAAAGACAACCATTTGTTTATAGGCTCTGGTGTGAGACAAGCATGCACATACAGAATTTGTAGAATCCTAAACATATAGGCAGACAATAAAACATAAGTTGACAATGGCATTATTTCTCAGATCGAAACATATCCCAAATTAAAGTTATAAAACACAGGGTGGACTTGGCAGGGTACTTTAAAAAACATACCAACAACAAACACTAAATTCAGATCTATGGGTACTCGCAAATACTGATAGCTAGTCCAAAGCCAATAACCAGTTATAAATCAGCATGCATCCAAGACTACAAAATTCAATCAGCACACATCCAACTTCCATTATCTTTGGTGGAAAGACGTTACTATCAGTCTGCCACCTGTTTTGCGAACACAATATATTTTTCGCCCCTTTTTTCCCCCAATTGACATCCACATATTTTTTTGTTTATACAGAAATAATATTATATATATAATGTTTTTTGAGACATACCCATTCTGAAATCACAAATGTAATTCAATCTAAACAATAACTAAAAACCTGATTTATGCTCAAACAATGAACGAAACAAATATAATAAACAGCAATGAAAGACAACCATTTGTATATAGGCTCTGATGTGAGACAAGCATGCACATACAGAATTTGTAGAATCCTAAACATATAGACAGACAATAAAAAATAAGTAGACAATGGCATTATTTCTCAGATCGAAACATATCCCAAATTAAAGTTATAAAACACAGGGTGGACTTGGCAGGGTACTTTAACAACATAACAACAACAAACACTAAGTTCAGATCTAAGGGTACTCGCAAATACTGATAGCTAGTCCAAAGCCAATAACTAGTTATAAATCAGCATGCATCCAAGACTACAAAATCAGCACACATCCAACTTCCATTATCTTTGGTGGAAAGACGTTACTATCAGTCTGCCACCTGTTTTGCGAACACAATATATTTTTCGCCCCTTTTTTCCCCCAATTGACATACACATATTTTTCGTTTAAAATTTTCCTTTTTTTCTACCCTCGCCCACACCCCCCCCCCCCTTAAATGAGATTAGTGTTGCCCCATTGTTGACCATGGTTATTCTCTGAAAACTTATCTTAGAGTCTACATTGTAATGAATAAACACTAAACATTTGGTTTTAAAAAGAAGAACCAAATTAAAAGGGGGACATTTTTTTATACTTTGAACATTTTTTCTAAACGAGGGGGCCACTCACTTTTAATAATAAAGAAGATATAAGTACAAAATGCTGGACATGTTTTGTCATCTAATACCAGAAAGGTGTATAGTTCTTTTGGAAAGTTTCTTTAAAAGAAATGTGTCCTTTTGTGCCAAGAAGTGGTATTTACAACAAAACAAATGCTTTCATCACTTTTAACTATGCTTGAAACTCGTGTGTCACTCAAATGGCTTTTAAGAAGTCTCTCAAATCAATTATCTATATCAAAGTTAAAAGTTTTAAATCGGAGATTTGTTTTGCTTTTCTTACTTTCTTACTATCTTTAAAGGGAGAGGAGACGTCAAAACTTTGTTTCAAACATGTCGCGAAGTGGTTACTCAATCCCTTATGTGACATGTAGCGGACGCCATTTAAGCATATCATTTTGTCAAACAATATACTTAACACCTTTATTTATTAGGCCTTTGTTGTCGATAGCTATTAAATGCGATCAGCTGATTATTGATTTTCTGTCTATATTTTAACGAGGTCAAGCTGAATTCCGAGTATTGTCTGATCAGGTAAATTTCGAGAATCCAGAAAAAAAGTAAATAAACAAGATGGACAAAAAAATATCGTTAGGTATATTTCTGTCGCCAAATTCTCTCGCCAATGACAAATTTAACTCGCCACAATTATTATTTTATCGGAAATTAAGAAAATGGCGACCGCCGGCGGAAACCCTGGACAGGCAACAGTAGTATACTATTGTTCCAAATTGTTATAAACCGATTAAGAGAAAGCAAATCCTGATAAAAATATTAATGTGCACATGTTTATGAAATATTATTTAGTTTGATTTCAATTTACTGATACCAAAACAATATTAACACTAAATAAAATAAATATTCCAAGAACTAATTACAATGTTGAATCGATTACTGTTAAAGGGGTACTAGCTGTCAAATTCATGGTCACCGATTTGACTCAAATTCTCATATTTGATTTATAACAATGTAAAACATTTATTCAAAATATCAAAAGTCTACAATAAACAGTTGACAGAGCATGGGGTAGATAATAAAAGGTTCGTTTCGTGTGTATTTTAGTCCAGACGCCATCTAGTTAACTATCGATTTGACCTCAGATGACCATATAAAAGAGGAACGAAAGATGCCAAAGGGACAGTCAAACGCAGAAATCAAATATATAAACTGACAACGCCATGGCTAAAAATGAAAAAGACAAACAGACAAACAATAGTACACATGACACAACATAGAAAACTAAAGAATAAACAACACGAACCCCACCAAAACCTAGGGGTGATATCAGGTGCTCCGGAAGGGTAAGCAGATCCTGCTCCACATGTGGCACCTGTCGTGTTGCTTATGTGATAATAAATCCGGTAAATAGTCTAATTCGGTAGGTCACATTCATGAAAGGGACGACGTAAGGAATGTATCCGATATTATTTGTGAAACGGTTATTCCATAACGGTCAACCAACTCGTGATGGCGTCCGTAAAATTTACAAAGGGATGATTTCAATTTCACCATTTGGAACTCTTGGTTTAATAGCTTCCTTGTGAGCAGCAACCCTCTATCAAGAAAATCATGAGAGTAAATGCAAGCACGGGAACATCGTATCAATTTGGAGATATATACCCCGTATGCAGGTGCTGCTGGAATGTTGCTACTTAGAAATGGAAAGTTTATAATTGGAAAGCTGAAATCATCTCTTTTGTCGTAAAGTTTTGTTTCCAACCGACCCTCATTGTCAATTTCTAGATGTAAGTCAAGATATGAGGCTGACTTAACTGTATCTGTAGTAGTCTTTATCTCTAGTTCGATGGGATAGATGCGTTCCACATAGTCACCAAATTTTGAATTATTTAGTGAAAGAACATCATCTATATAGCGGAAAGTAGAGTTAAAGTATTTTGCTAACTTCTTGTATTTCTTCCTTAGATGTTAGCGATGTAAACATAAATAAAGATATGAATAGATTAAACCAACACGTGCAATTAGTTTGTTATAGGTCTGTTTGATTTTATGTTATAGATTAAAAAATAGATGTTTCTCATTGCTTTTAACCGTATAAGAATGATTTTATGTGCAAAGAATTAGTAATCAAATGGTTTACCGTAGTAACACTTTCATTGTGTTTCATTAAATAACCAGTAATCGTGCAATGCATGCGTTATCAATCTCTAGCTAGGGGTTAAATTGAAGTTCACATGTATACGGATTTAAAGAAGTCGACTCATTCACTTGCAAGCGAATTACTAATTATCAATGTTTCTTAACGTAATTTGAAAAAAATTGAACCTTTTTGGCTGCAAAAAGCGAATTGTTATTTCACTATTTCCCTTTCATTATTGATTGAAGAAAAAAAAATCAAACTTTAGATTTTTTATATATCTCGTAAGTAGTGCCCCTTTAAGAAAAACATGTTTAAAGGTCGATAAGTTTAACCGTATCTTTTCTAAATTTCCGTACATGGCTTATAACATCTCCGTAAAATATGAGGTGCTATCCCGTTTACAATAAGTATTCTTCAATAAGGTTCAACCAAACTTCAAAACAAAATATCTATCCTTCAGGTAATCCAGGAATCTGATGTTCAATGGTTGTCGTTTGTTGATGTGGTTCATAAGTGTTTCTCGTTTCTCATTTTCAAATAGATTAGACCGTTAGTTTTCCCGTTTGAATGGTTTTACACAAGTAATTTTAGGGTCCCTTTATAGCATGCTGCTTGGTGTGAGCCAAGGCTTCGTGTTTAATATACATAGTATCTTGACCTATAATGGTTTACTTTTATTAGTGGAAGATATTAACAAGCAAAATCGAGGGAATTGTGCAAATGGTGATACAAGCATGAAAATTTCCACAAAGCATCATTATTATATACTCTTTAAGAAATAACTGCTGGCCATTAAAAAAAAATATTTTTTTCAAGATGGCCACGGCCATTTTCTAAAATGGCTGTTTTCTTCAGTTTGAAAATATTGATTTTTCTGGAAAACTTTTCATTGACCTTCTTTTGGTAAAAAACAATCATCAGGTTTGGCGGCTACCTTCCTTTCATCATATATTTATTAAAAATGAATATTTGACATTTGCAGTATTTGAGCATGCGCGAAAATGTTACAAAATTCCTTCAAAATCATTTGAACTATTTACTATATATTTAGTGTTTTTGGATTTCTAATGATATTATGAATTGGATTAATAACATTTTTCAAGATTATGATACACATGTGTTCAACACTTTAGCGCATGTGCAAACTATTTATAGACATTGAAAGCGATGTGTATGCACTACCAGGCAATTCTCAGGTATTCGATGGATAAGGCAAAAATGTGGTGAATCCCGCAGAAGCATCAATTGTAACTGCAGATGAGCCACTTTTAAAAATGCCTAAGCAAATTCACTGGGAATGGCCTGATTTGTACGGAAAAGATAAGTTTATCGTCATGTTTGGTGGATTGCACAATGAAATGACTTGTTATAAAACTCTAGTTGATATATTGCGTGAATTGGGATGGACATGTTGTCTTACTAAAGCCAATATTGCAACACCAAGAACGGCAGATTCTTTTAATGTATTTCCAAATGTACCTAGGACTAGACAGGCGCATCAGATATCTGCATGTCTTTTGCTTGAACTGTTAATTTCGGATTATGAAAGCCAAACTCAGAATATATAATTATGTCATGGCTCTGTGACGTTCAATGATTTTAAAGACTGGTGTAAAGAAATAGAGTCATCTCGACCACAGTTTCATACCTGGCGTTCAATTATAAAATAAGAAATTCTTCTGATTTTAATATTATGCTCATTCCATGAGTGAGATTTCGTACTTTACAAACAGTCCATATAAAGAATGATAGGGTATTGATTTAGGTAATGATCAAATAAATTATGCTCGATCGTTACCGATCCATCTCCAAGATATGACTTCCCTTCCCGAACATCACCCAAAGGTGGCAATGGAGTTTGAAAATGATACTTGCACTGTACGTAAGACCAGCAAATTTCTTTCTTATAACACAATTGACCAGGCAAAAAACCAGAATAATACAATTGTGAAGAGCGATATTTGTGCTTTAGGATTAATCGAAGATCCCATTTAGACAAGTGGATGGATGGAGTCAGTATACAAGAGGATGAATTTGAAAGATCTTGTGGTTTGGGTCATTCTATAACAGATGAACGACCTAATGAAGACTCTACAAAAACACAAAAAGATGTCTTTAAACAGCTTTGAAGGCTTTGTAATGAACAAGTTTCGAAATTCATTTCTAGAAGAGTTGTCAGATTTGTAAAAAAAAAATACTCCATTTAGGAAATTTTTGAACAGGTAAGATATGTAAATAAACTCCAAGATATTGGTCCAAACAATACAAAGATCTTTTGAAGCAAATGCAAAACGAAAGAGAACCTGCTTTTTATAACCAAATAAAAAATAACAACTTCCTATTTTGGCCGCAAAATGACACTGGAAACATCTTTGTCAAAAACATTGCTAGAGAACCATAAAAGTGATTGGGAAACTTTTCTAGACTTTTCATGTCTTGTCACAGTAGACACTTTTACTTGGAATATTTCTTTATCCATAAAAACCAAACTGCCACTCCGTCTTTATCGCAGAATGTTTCTTGAAATAGTGGTAATAAATAGCTGCAAATGGGTTTACGTGAAACATTCTGCGATTTGCTGATCCAAATTCGGACGCATTTATCGTCGGTTGGGCAGCAATGGTTCATTCCAGGTCACAAAGTTGGGCAAACATAGTTGATGATTATGCAAATAATGTCATACTGCCTTACATATAATCTTGCATCGATAAGTATTCAAGAGTAGACGTTGTATTTGATGTTTACTAAATGAATAATTTCAAGGCTGTGACAAGACAAAGTCAAGGTTTTTTTGTGCCAGATGGAAAGGTGTTGGTTCTGGTAGAACACCAAGAGTTTGGAGTTGTTTTCTCTGTGAAGATGACAACGAAACGAAATTTTTCAAGTTTCTTAAGAGACTAATAAAAATGTGTATGTTACTCATGGTGAAAAAATTCTTTGCAATTTCAATAAGGATACTTCCTATCTACCCCTTGTAATCATGAAGAAGCAGATACACGAATGTTTGTCCATGTTCGGTATGATTATGAGAAGAGTAGTACTGACACAGATGTAATGGTATCAAGAATTGCAGCAATCGCAAAACTAGTTAGAACACATTGTGGATAGGTTATGGAAGGAATAAAGAATGTCTTCCTGTACGTGACATATCAAATGCGTTTGGTCCTTGTGTAGCTACCCTTCCTTTTGTCCATGCATTCAGTGGATATGACACTTTGTCGAATTGTCGTGGGAAAGGGAAGAGGTCACCTTGGCTAACAATGGAAGGTTTTCCAGATGTAAAGGACTTTTTTTTTGGCTTAAGTATGAAGTGAGGCACTATGTGAATTGTTTTCCAGGAAGTAGCTATATATAGCGGCATTGTGAATCAATTTTGCCTACAAGAGGTTCTTTTCCAGAGCACATCAAAGGAGAAGTAAATCAAGAGGGAGTTGTTTAAGCTCAGCCTGATTCATGTATTCGACAGGTAAATATACCAAGTCATGAACACTGGGGTTGGATGAAAGAAAAAATCAATGACAGTTGGAAACCTAAATGGACTTCTTTGACTGCCGTTGCATCCTCGTGTTAGGAACTTTTGAAATGTGGAGGCAAATATCCAGCTGTGTTTGTGACCATGAATGCTACCGTTCTGGCCTTCCTTGTGCGGATTGTTGTATAGGCAACTGTCAAATAATTATAAGACGAGCAATCTGTCTTTTTTACCAAACTAGGCATTTTAACTTAACAAAGAGTGTTATTACTTGTTAAGTTGATGAAAATTATTAAAATATTTTCTACGTATTTGCCTCCAATTTGGAACGGAAATCACTATTTTGTGTGTTGTTTTGTCGTACTAAGGAGCTGTTTTTAACGTTTTATCATAACTAACATTGGATTATACCTATAACACATCTTGTAAGAGTTTACATCCCTTGTGAAATTGCTTGCAAGTATAAAAATCGAAATTTTTGACTTTTTTGCCGGCATTTTGAAACCGGAAGTCACCTAAAGTTTCATTAATGTATTGTCTAGTCGTAATTTATGAACGGTTATTTGCTTGTAATCAAATCTGACATTGGATTTTACATATAACACACCTTTCAAAGGATTAACAAATAATGGCTAATTTTTTTTCAGGCCAGCAGCGGATTTTTTATAAGTTTGATTTGCACAATTATGTCCATAATATCTCCCGCTATATAAATTGTGACTTGGAATGAGAGTTGTCTCATTGGCAATCATACCATATCTTCTTATATCTATTAAGTAATTTGAGGTAACGAAATCCCTGACTTAATAAGTTACCAGTTACACATGAATAACGCGTATTGAAATCCACATTATTACTTCAGCAACGTGCATAGCGAACAAATTGTTATATATAATCATCTTAAGATGGTGCTAATGGAATATCAACGTTAAAAAACAGTAAATTACGAATAATTGTCTATTTTGTCGTGTTGTAGAGTAACATTGTAAAACATCTCTGCTAGTACGTAAGGAACTAATTGAAGGCACTGACAGAACACTTACTAGAAGCCGAGATACAAATATATGTTACTGGTTTCTAGTGTAGTTAAGTTATCCGATACGTAATAGGGACCTTTTCAGAAGACGCTTTGTGCTGAGCTGTAAAATGATTTATATTCGACTGTTTTCTATATGACTCTTGTGTAGCGCGCAAACTTGGTAACCCATTATAGTTTTTTTTCTTATGCTTTCTACATTGATTTATGTCGAATTATTGAATTAGGGAAGATCTTGGTATGAAATTTATATATTTTTTCTGTATATCTATAATTATTATTGATAACCAAGGCTTTTAAATAACAATTAATAAGCAAGGTTTTTAAATAATTCTTGATAAGCAAGGTTTTTAAGTTATAATTAAAATGTAAGTTACCCAAAATAATATCTCTACAAATTATTCCGCCCTTAATTTGTCATGAAACAAGAACAAAATAGGGCCTGTCCCAACGTTTACGTAATACATGATTTACCAAGTAACTTGTACATCTCATAAATCTAAGTTTTAGTTGTGTTGTGTTTTGTTCTATAACAGTATCGAACAATGATCTCTAACGTTTATAGCTTATTGACAAGTGACTTTATTTCTGTCCATCTTTAACAAAACATATCCGATAAAAACAATAAAATTGGTAGAATTTGCGATTCCAAGCAATAAGCCATATTTTTTATAAGTAGTAGTGAGTAATTACTGGTCGATCTGTTCAAAAACATGATAGTTATTCACAGATTTGATAACCACGTTATACTATAAACTGCCATTTACAAATGCACAAGGGACTTCCAACTTATAATTCATCGATGTGCTTTTACAAAAAATTAGATGTCTTTAATAGGTTTAAATACTTGAGGCAACCCTATTGAAATATTCATTACCTGCAATATACAGAGAAGATGTTAGATTCTATTTGAGATTTGTCGATCTTGTCTTCTAAAGACCAGATGTTCATTCACTAATATTGATATGTGGAATTTTAGTTGGAATTGTGAAATTTACTTTTTGTATTGCAAATCTGTGCAAAAGAGAGGCGAAAGATACCAAAAAGACTCGAATATTGACTGACAACGCCAAGGAAAACCAAGGTGAAAACAATATGCATCAGTAGTTGTACCAGATTCTATAACTGCTTAATCAAGATAAAAGTATAACAATAAGTAGATAATGTATGCTTGTCAATGAATCAACTCTCCATGTTCGACCTTTACAAACAAATAAATCCTCTACCGTATATAAAATGTGTTGACATTAAACATGTAAAGTGATTGTAATGAGAAAAGAAATGATCTTATTTAGTTATCTTTCGACGGAAACGTATGACAGTTAGGAACCAAATACAACCATTGAATTACCCGATAAAGATATTGGAGAGGCAAGATATAAATGTAGTGGGATTTAACATGTTAATGATCCCTCAAGTCTCCTATAATTTTGGACAATTGGTCTTCCTAAAACATTAACATGATTACTAGTAATTCAGATTTAAATTATTCTGTTCTGGATAATCAAGGATTTTTTCGTATCAGTTTTTGTTTGTAATGATGCGCAGTCATCACATTTTGTTTTCAAAAATTTGTTTTTGTTAAATAAAAAGTATAAATACAAAATCTAGGCCGATATGAACACGATAAAGCAAATGAATATGTACATACAATTAATGCATAAGATAAATATTTGTCGACATTACAAACAGCTTTTAAAATAAAACGAATCGTCTTTAACCTAGTGTTTAATCGTTAAAAGCTTTTTTCAAAAGCTTGAAAAGACCGACATACTGTTTCAGTATTTGCCTTATTTTAGCAGATGACAATCCTACATGTAAGGGTATAAAAGATATGAAAGGACGAAACCCGTTATTGAAGATACCTTCTTTATATATAACAAAAGCATTACAAACTTAGGACTACTTAAACAATGTTAAAAGACACATCTTCTTTCTTTTCAATGTATTGTTAAATTTTAATTGAAAGTTGTCTACGTCATCGTGATGAGCATGAAGTATATACATGCAATTATTTAAGGAAATGAGATGTATGAGCCATCACATCGCTTCACAAAATGACTAACCATTTCGTTCTTTTATTATTCATGGTTTATGTTCATCATGTTCATGGTGGTAAGTAAGTTGTTACATATATATGACTGGTATTGCATTACCAAAAAAACATTTTCTAATAGTAATATTGTAGTCATTATTGGCTCTGGTATTTTTTCTAAATTATTTGTATAATATCTTTTATATAGATAATACCGTTGGTTTTCCCGTTTGAATGGTTCTATGCTAGTAATTTGTGGGGCCCTTTATAGCTTGCTATTCGGTGTGAGTCCAGTCTCCGTGTTGAAGGCCGTACCTTGACCTATAATGGTTTACTTTTATAGATTAGTACTTGGATGGAGAGTTGTCTCATTGGCACTTATACCACATCTGCCTATATCTATTGACGAAAATAGTTGATTCTAATACAGATAAAGTGATAATATACAATCATTTGAACATGTTAAAGTCTATAACATGAAAAAATAAAGATCTAGAAAAATCATTATCTGATTTTGTTTACCCCTTCCCCTTTCGTAGACACAGACGAATTTATTCATAAAGCTGACCCACAAGACAAAACCCTGAGTAGTTACTGTTTCATTTCGTATTTCAATATTCTTGGGACATTTTGTATTATTATAGCCATTTCTTCAATACTTTTAATATGTATAAAATTTACGACAATTTATAAATATAATACATGCACATTCATTCTTAGTATTGCCTCTTAGATGACTTTTTGCGGACCTTTAGTTAAACATTTTAAAGAGGAGTTTATGTATCATCAATTGGTTTATTTTATATTCAAAATTACAAATCGTGATTATAGGTTGCTTTAAATTTTAAAAGTACTATGTATACCATAATGGTTAGTTTCTCCGTAATTAAATATAACATGCGAGTGCAACATCGGTTTAGAAAGTAAGGATTCATCATCATTTATTGTCAAAATAAAACATGTGGACGGCTCGTGTCTTATTTCCTTTGGAGTAGACGTGATTATCTAGTTCAATTTGACATCTGGTTATTTTTAAATGGTTTAACACCTGACGATGATTCTTTTGAATTGTAGATGCAATTCGAATTGAAACCTTGGATAGAGGAAAAACTGATTCTTTTCTGAAACCAAATTTTTTAATGACTACACCAGTCTATCGGACTACAGTGTTTTTCCCTCAGAAAAACAGTTCTTCAGGTTTGAAATTGAAGCCTGTCATGACGCCTTTATTCTTTTATCTTCTGCCATTGATCTGAAGTCACATGACTTTTATGAAATTTGTATCGGTGGATCAAGTAACAAAAAGACATCCTTACGTCGAAAGTATAATGATTTTAACCAACTTATGATTTCAACACCTAACATTTTGGGTTGCACAGAGAAAAGCACATTTGAGATCCGATGGACACTTGACGGGATAATACACATTGTTAAAGAAACTGCTGTAGGAACAGAAACAATAATAGCCTGGACAGATTCTATCCCATTACTCATTCAGGGAGTAGGAATTATGACTGGATGGGGATCTGATGGAATTTGGATTATTGAATCTTCAAGTAAGTGAACCAATATAAAGCGTTTTCAATAATTGAACGTTGTCAAATAGTGAACCATATTTATAACACGACCAATCACTAAAACATTTAATGTACGTACGTTTGAGTAATATAGAGGAAAAAAATAGGCCGCAACGTTGAATCGGAATAAAAACATAAAATCATCAACAATTTATTTTATATGATTATGAAAAGTAGCATTCGTACTGTTTGAGGCTAGAAACATACCTTTATTCCGATCATTTAAAAATCAATAAGATTTTCAAACACTTAGATATATGTAGCTCTACCCTTAAGAGCTCGCGATCGGGCATTAACCATTAAGCTTTTATAAGGTAAACTAAATTTCAAAATTTACACTACCGTTGTTACCAAAGAAGTTGTCAATTCTAAGTATGAGAAAAGCATTTCTTTTTAAGGACTGTATTTGCATTCCTAAAATCAATGATTACAGTGTTCTAGTTTTGTCTAGTTCGGATTCTAAAATACGACTATTATCTATAGTTTAGTTCAATTATTAATCATTTTGAATTTGTAGTCAATAACATTTTATAAATCAGCTTCAATATGTTTTGTACAATACAGACTAAGTCGTTGCACAGAAGTACAAAATTAAACATCGACATCATGAGAAATAAATATTTAGATCAAAACATCAGAAAATAGATAGTTTGACAATTTTCTGAAGGGGTGTTGAATCTGTTTTTTTCTGAAGGTATACACAATTTAGCTTTTTTATTAACATGTATATCAGGTTTGATAAGTAGCATACCTTAAGCTGCCACATTTTTCGATCGAAAGAAATTATTATTAAATGGTACAATATCCAGTTCAGCTTACAATTTTACATTTAGATATATGAAATAAGGAGATAATATGTGATTGTCATTGAGATAAATGTCTACCAAAGACAAAATTGTGTATATGCTTGAGACTAAAAGTCACCATACCTATAACAATTAGCAATCCCAAATTATATACTGACCCATCAAAAGTTCCGCAATGACAAAATAAGAAACAATTTGGACGAGAAAACAAGTGGCATAATTGATGTTGCCACAACTTCATGATACATTATAAAAAACACCGGACACTTCCTACTATAATGCATTCTCTTTTGAACAAAAGTCTTTAATTATTTTTACAAAAATATTTACCGTCATCAATTTATTTGTTGTCAACAATTTAATAACACAAGTTTTTGTCAGCTTCTTTCTCGTCAAATTTCATTACGAAAATTATAATAACATTACCGATCTTAAAAGGGACACTCAAAAAGGGGGAAGTAAATAAAACTGACAAAATCAACCGTTATCAATCAACGGAATGAGTGAAAGTATGATTCAATTTCTTCTTCTTCTTTTTTTTGACGACGTTTGTCAGTATGGCACTAAATTACGTTATATTAAGTTTTTATCGCAAAAACGTCGAGTAGTTATTCCCGCCGTATACAACTGTACTGTCAAGAATTACATGTATATCCAGGTTTCAAAAATTCATAAGATGGTTACTCGTAAAATGGCAAAACATTTTTACTTAACATTTACGAAACGAAATTTAGACAAGAAACTTTTCATAATGAAAAAAAAGTATATAAAAAAGGATTCTAGCAGATTACTTTGTCAGATGTACGGTAAAAAAGAAAGATCTGATAGAAGTATAAATGTGCATCTCCGTCCGACATTAGTTCTAAATTGCTTCATGTACCGAAAGAGACAACATTATTTGAAAGGCTCTGACATGACAAAATGTGAACCAACTATAATCAGGTGATACCATTGATTGGCAACCGTATGACTCTCAAAAATGACAAAATTGATACAGTATCGTCGGCTTTTAAAGGACCCGACGTATTTTATTTGTAGTTCTTTTTACTTTCAAAAGATAATCATCTTTCAAATTTCAATTACACGGAGTACTTTTTGTTTTATAGTTGGAGCTGTTACTGCTCAATCGACCGAAAATGAAGTTGTAGTTTAACATTTCATAGAGAGTACAGCAGCCGGTGTTAGAGAATAATATTGAACGATGTCTTTATCAATAGATAAGTTACATTAACTTTTATATGGCGTATATGTATGATTCCAACATGACATCCTTCATACGCTTTGAGTACACACCCGTGGTAAAATATGAATATATTGTTTGGGCTGTTTCGGTCGTGCTCCCACTTCATATGCTTTTTTATGAATGAGCTACACGACGTGAGAATATAAGCATTTTACGGGAAAATACACGCTTGTGAAACCGAAAATCATCACAAGAAGGAAACGTAAACAAACGATGCTTTAATGTGTTATATGAGCCATTTTTTGTATACATATAAGACATATAAGTACAATTATCATTTAGATTCATCCAAATCTATCTAAATATGTTATTGTAAATAGTTTAAGCGTGCCATTTATTCAGTTTGCTCCGTTCTTTTACGTCAATTTACAAGTGCGTTTATTTATGGGAACGGCACATAATGCCTTCACCTACAGCGCTGCAATCCTAAACAATTGCCGTTTTTGTGCTATTAGAATCGAAATAATTCATTGGGGCTTGAATATATCGTGATTTTACCACGGGTTGTCCCTTTATGCCGATATTTTACCCCTCGCTATCGTTCAGGGTTAAATATTTGTCATAAAGGGCCAACCCGTGGTAACGGCACAATATATTCAAGCCCCCTTGAATTATTTCTTAATTATTGGCTAATTTGTTGGTCTAGGAGTAGAGCTATATTGCAAACACGTTGTTAGTTCTTCTGTCCAATCGTCTAACAATATGTTTGTTACTTTTCTCAGAAACAACCTTACTGAATGACTTCATATTTGCTCATCAGCTGGAAGGCGACGAGTTTTAACGTGTGTACAATTTCTGATCTGTCCTTCTGCAATTAGTGTACATTTGTCGATACTTCAATTTATATCTCTCAATATGTTGAAGTACAATAGGGATATACTTATGCAAAAAAGAAGACATGGTATATTCCCCAATGAGGTAAATATCAGTCAAACACAGACCAAAAAGATATAGAAGTTAACAACTATAGGACATCGGACGGCCTTCAACAATGAGTAAAACCTGTAACGTATAGTCAGCTTTGAAAGGTCCCCTCCTTAACAAATGCAAGACAACTCAAACGGGAAACTTACGACCTGAGTTAGATACAAATCAATGAACGAAATAAAAAGATTTTATAGCATGTGAAAGGGCATTTTCTTTTTTTTTTGTTTGTTTATTAAATGATTTAAATCTAATATGATATAAACAAAAAAATCAACTAAATAAACAAACTAAACTGTGACAATTCTGCATCTATTGGTACCAATGTGCTTAAAATCAAACCAAAAATGAAACAAATATATGGTTTTAAAATTGTATAACAAACAGTTTTTCCAAATACATATAATATTATACATTTTTAAAATATCAATTAAATTGGGCCATTTTTTAGTATACCAACTCCAAGTTCAGAACAGATGAGATGCTCTCTTTATTCAATATTTTATTTACGAATAGGGGTGTTATACGATCTTGTCTACCCACGAGCGTCTCGCACATGCAGTCGGATTTGTTATTTTGTTGATAGTCTGTTAAATTTGGTCGTACAATGACAAACAATTTGGAGTCTGTGAAATGGTATTGATAACGATGAAGACAGTACACTCGTTTTCTTGTGTAAATGGACTTCTTTCCCCTGGACGCATTATAATTTTCATATCTTTTCATGTATGCTATACATGAAAAATAAAAAAGTAAAGACACAAAATATTTTGATTCTGATTTTTTTCAATTCAAGATAGTATTATTGACTTCATTGTCAATGAATGAAAATAACTGTTCTCCTCATGGAAAATATTTCACAAATTTGTTGAGGATAATTGTTTCGTCTGTTACTCTTCGAGTTCTAATTTTACGTTTTTCAGTGAAGACCTACTATACACCATAGAAGTTATGATTTTTGTATACAACATCAGACCCAATTCAGCCATCCTACGCGCCCTAGATTTTATTTAAAAAAATCATTGATCACGAGTTCTTACGTTTTCTCATATTTTTTTTAGTTGCTCCAGTAGGGACTCAACACTGAAAGAATGTACAAGGAGATCTTTCTTACCAATGACCGATTTTTTTAATATACAGATCAATGCTAAAACATCTTCTATTTCGTTGTGAGTATCAAACTGTCCTCAACAAAAAGTTTCATACACAGTATTCTGCTTAGAGTTTGAAAACCCGGATATTGTTTTTTAAACAAAGTCATCCTATCAACAAAATCCTCAACAACTGATTTGAATTCGGCAAAACATGTAACATTCTTTATTTTCAAAATTAAACGTTTATATTCAAATTGACATTATGGCTAATTAGTAGGGATGGCAACGAATACTCGAGTACCCCGAGTACTCGATCGAAAGGCCGAGTACATGAGTACAGTTTTGGTGCTCGAGTACTCTTTTGCCTGTTACACATCTTGAGATAATTTCTCATCACATTTCCACCCACTTTAGTTCCGTTGAAATATCCCCTTCGTAATGAATACTCAATAAAATCAATTAAACACATAAATATGTTTATCCTGCGGCTACTATTTATTATAGTAGTACCAGCAACGTCCTTTCTTTCCGAGGGAATGTTTTCATGTGCACTACATGTAAAAAAAAATATAAAGTCAAACTCATAAATAGAAAATAAACTGACAACGCCATGGCTAAAAATGAAAAAGACAAACAGACAAACAATAGTGCACATGACACAACATAGAAAATTAAAGAATAAACAACACCTAAATGTTCTATATAAAATCGTATGTATATGTAATACGCGCGGTAATCATGGTAATAGATTTTAACCTTTTGGTAATGTAGAAAGTCAAGAATATGACAGGAGAGAGAGAGAGAGAGAGAGAGAGAGAGAGAGCGAGAGAGAGAGAGAGAGAGAGAGAGAGAGAGAGAGAGAGAGAGAGAGTATAATCTGTCAATGACATTTTTATACATGCAACTCCGCGCATAATCTATTACGAAACAAGAAAGGAGTCAGGGCCTTTATCACCCTTTTATAAATTTACTAACCAATTTATTCATATATCTTTCAAATCCATACAATTTAGTTCTGTCTTGCTTTTTACTACAGTTATCTTTTAAAAGTAACTAACAGTGATCGCTAGCGTTTTTACCTTAATTATAAGTCAATTTCATTTCTGTCTATCTCTAATCCTCAACAGATTCTATACAAAACAATAAAATTGATTAAAGTTGCAATTTCAGGCAATCAGACTTATTTTGCGAAGTAACTGAGTAATTACTGATTGTTTGTACAAAATGATATTTTAAAGATTTTATAATAGATATAAGAAGAAGTGGTATAAGTACCAATAAGACAACTTTCCATCCATGTCACAATTTATAAAAATGAACATTTTTTTTTCAAAATCCGGTCTTCAAAATAAAGCTTTCACATACTAATCAGCAAGCTATAAAGGTTGCATTTCTGTAAATATTGACATTGCATGTTCCCATATACACATGATATAAACTCTCTTTAGAGCTAAATAAAGGCAAAAGTAGTATACCGCTGTTCAAAATTCTTAAATCGATAGAGAAAAAACAAATCCGGGTTACAAACTAAAACTGAGGGAAATGTCTCAAATATAAGAGAACTACGACACAACAGAGACACAACACCGAAATGTTATACACACAGAAACGATCTATAATGTTACAATGGCCATTTTCCTGACTTTGTACAGGGCAATTTATGAAAACATGGTGGGTTGAACCTGGTTTTGTTTCATGCCAAACTTCCCGCTTTAATGGCTTTATATGAACAAAATGATAATAGAAACTGCAGCAAACAAGCTCACTTAACAGTTTTCCTTTTCTATCTTTAAATTTATATTCGGAGTCAATAGCAACTTTTGTTTTAATTGATTCTTCTTTAGTTAGCTCCTGTGAACATTGTTTTAGTATTGCTTTCATAAATTTAGAATATTCCGAAAACCAGTTAGCATGGCAGGATAGTTTATCTAAGATCATGTTTTGATTACATTTTTCCTTATTTGTCTCATTGGCACTCATACCACATCGTCTTAACTGTTGTTCCGTATGAGATGCTGACAAAGTGTTGCTACTTTGTTGCCTATCATATAACTAATTAGGCTTCAGGAAAGGGGGTAGTTAAACTTATAATGTCATGGTATATTTTTACAAATGTGTGCTTCCTGAACCGATAAACGAATTGAAACCAGTAATGGTCTGAATGTTCCTTTGGAAGTGCTGTCCAAGGTCAACATATATACTGTGTTGCTGCTCTGTCCTCCAAGATCATTTTATATAAGACCTGATAGGGTCTTTTCGTTTCGTAAAATGTAAACATACAGTCCAAAGTAGAATCAGGCAAGCAACAATGCTCTTGTGAGCTTCTAGTTAAAGTTGTAAGATCTGTTAAGTATCAAACATGTTTATATTCTATATTTTACAACCGATGATTGTTCTTTGTTCTGTTTTGTTTGCTCAATTGATTTAGTGTAAGACAATACTTGTTTGGTTGTTTTGGTTTTTTTTTCTCCGATGAAGTAATCGTTTATTAGATATGAAAACAACACTGATATCAAAATCGATACACTTCAAGATTAGATTATTTTAAATCAATACTTGAAAGGTATTATTAAAGCTTTAAGCAAATAGTTTAAAGAAGTTTTGAATAGATTAAAAAAAATGAAATTATACCAAACTATTGAACGATAAGTTACATACATATTTAAAAAGTTTCGTGCAGTGTCAAGAAAAGAAACCCAAAAAAATGAATAATTCAATATTTGCATTTGTTTGAATTTATATTTTCTATGAATATATATTTTTACAAAAGGATAACACTGCAGACATGTAATTTGTATACATTCAAAATATGTCATAATCCTAGTAACCAACAATTAGCATTTTTCTATAAAATATTTGATTTTTTCGTCATGGAAACTATTGAACACCAACAACAAAAAGTTCATATACAAAGAATATTTAAGGTTATGAATAGATCATTGCTTCTAAAAAAAGAAATGTTCAAGATTAAAATGACTGTTTATTTCGTTTTCATGAAGTTACTTCTGTTGTTTGTTCATAATTGTAAGTTTTTTTGTACAATTTTCAAATTTAACATATAGTCTACATGTTTTTCATCTTTCTTTAACACCAATTGGTAAATATTTTGTGCATTATGAGGATGCATATAAAGTATAATATAATTTTTGTTTTTTTCGACGGAGTTTAGGAAGGATTAAACATTATTGGCTCCAAGTGACGTCTATTATCTCTTATAAGCATTTGAAAGACGGACGAGTTTTGCGTAAAAAGTTTGTGTGAAGTTAATATATCAAATATTGAATGGTTTTAATGCAAATCATTTAGTGCAAATGCTATGGTTGTAATTGTAACATATGTCGGTATTTTTTTTCTTTGGGGTATTTTTATCTTTTCACTTCAGACTGTCCCGATTTCAATAACCCATTTCTCAATGGTCTTCTGGGTCTTAATTTGAACATGTAGTGGATAGGTTATTTCTATTTGTTTTTTGTCAGATTTTTCATATAAAAAACACTAGATAAACTATATAACCTAATAATGTACAACTCATATGAAGGCAACAAATGTTGATTCATTTTATAGGATACATTCTGTATTAAAGATGCCAGTCTCAAAACAAATACATTCAGGTCATTAGATATAATTCATGTATTTTATATTGTATTTTGTTAAATCTCCGCCTACACTGTTTAACTTGTTTCGGAAACATTACGCGTCAGTTTCACTATATGACACACAAAAGATGAAGTACAAACGCCTCTCAACCTTTTTACATATACTCTGCACTGACGAAGTTCCGGTAAGGTGTCCATGAACATAAATTTTCAACTTTATTTCATCAACGTCGGGCTAAATTATGATTTTTCGTTGAGAGACATTTAATTACTCTTAATGCTTTCATATTCTGCATAGTCTGAGTGGTATCCATACTCTAGTAATTATATTTTGATATATTTGCACAAAATCATCTGAAAAGAAAATGTATAAATGTTTAGGTTAATTTCTAAAACTGTATATTCTTCTTACTAGTTAGTACACTCGGTATAATAAAATACCTAGTTATAATTTGATCAAATAAGGCCTTTACTTTTGAAGTGTCAAAATTCGTGTTTTAAAGTACAATAATAATTGCATGCTTATACTTGTGATTTTGAATCTGTTAAGAGTTTTGATTTTTTCTACACTACATACATGTAATGTATATACCACTTTGACTCATTATCTCAACACATTTAATTAAAATGAGTATTTAAGAGTCCGAATGTGAATATACATGTTCGAACTCTTTTGCGTCATTTTTTAGAAAGAAAACTAAAAATGTATTTTTTTAGTTACAACCAAAAAAAAAAAAAAACTGATTTACACCCCGCGAAAATAACCAGCTATACGGTATGTCTTTTTGTTTTGTTTACACATCGTCAATATAATGGCATTTGATGCGTTTGTCATACAAGTGAGAGGTTTAGCTAGCTATTAAACCAGGTTTAATACACCATTTTCTACATTACAAAAATGTCTATACCACGTTAGGAATATGACAGCTATTCTCCATTCGATTAATGTGTTTGAGCTTTTCATGGTGTCATTTGATTAGCGACTTTTCGTTTTGAATTTTACTAGGAGTTCAGTATTTTTGTGTTTTATATTTTTCTCAAATAGCATAGTGTAATATTAGAACACAGAAAGACACATTCTAAGATATCATCTAAAATGTATTACCTCAATCAAAAAGACATATTAGCAAAAACAAGACAACACACACTGAAAGAATAAACGTGATGTATGACACAATAAATAATTCAATATTAAATACATGACAAATGCAGATGTAAAACTATTTAAAAATGACAACTACAAATACATGTATAACCCTGGAAAAAATGCGTTAAATAAAACAACATGCATCGGTAAATTTGAATAAAATAATGTTGTTGTTAGGATTAGGAATATATTTTTTTACAAAATAAGTAAATGTGAGAACTTAGTACAAATGACCTTTATTACTAACATAGTGTGTATCTAACATTCATTTAAAATGATGTTTCGGCCGAGATATTTTTTTTCTCTTATTGTTTCAAGAATACTGTAGATTCATCTTGAATTGTGCTGCAGTTTGCGCTTTACTGACACACTGTTTAACTACCTTTTATAAAATCCCGTTGGTGTTCATTTTGGATAAGCAAATATAAAATACATTTAACTGGAACAATATAAATGCGTAGGATCATATGTGAATTTTATTCTATGTATAGCAATGGTCTAAAATACAGTACTAAGATTTCGCTATATGTCCATTTAACATACATATATACAGACCTTCTCAAATTCAAACTGACCATTATTCCGTGCGTTCATCGTGTATCGTGCGTGTTGCGTGCGTGCATCGTGCGCGTATCGTGAGTGTACCAATCGTGCGTTCATCATTCATCGTTCCGTGTATTTTCCGTGTAACATGCGTGCATCGTGTATTCTTAATCGTGTATATATAGTGCGTGTATCGTGCGCTCATCAATCATTCATTCTTAACCGTGTATCGTGCGTGTATCGTGCGTTCATCAATCATTCATTCTTAACCGTGTATCGTGCGTTCGTCAATCGTGTATAATTGTGTATATCAGATAACGTGCATTTGTCAAACGTTCATCTCGAATTGTGTAACCTTCATACATTGCGGTTTTTATTTGATAGTCGGTTATAGAGCTCATCAAAGCTTATATTTTTTCTCACGGTTAAAGTATATATATATATTTACATATATCATGTATTATATGTTCCGACTTTAAATAAAATTTACAGTCATACTTACTTTCTTGTGAACACTTAATTAACAACTTCATCGTATTAAAGTATCAATGTCTTTGTGTAAATAAAAATCATCCAGCATACAAGATATTATACTAATTTTCAATAAGACCCATTCATCAATTTCGCTACAGTCAAATCAAATAAAAGAAAAAACAATTTTTTTAAGAATTAAAAACCAATTGTTCAGAGAATCATTCATGGTCTTTCCACCAGTAAAGATCATTTTTTATATGAAAATATTAAAATTTGGTTTTAAATGTTAAATAACAGCTTATTGAACGCTGATTCCAAAAAATATATATGGTTTCTATACAAAAAGATATAAATAAGGGAGATAATTTTTTACTTCCGGTTTAACACATGTTACTTCCGGTATTTTTTTATAAGTTACTTGACACTGATTCCAAAAATATATGGTTCTATGTACTTATACATTAATTAAGTACAAAATATAGCTTCTTCCGGTTTACAAAAGGTCACTTCCGATTGACTTTTTCTAGATCACATTGCTTGCAACCTAATGCAAAAAGCCCCATGGCTTTAACATGTTAACATATGAGGTAAAAGCAAAGGTTAAAATCTCGAACGTTAAATTTACCTATGACCTTGAGCTCAATTACAAGGTCATCAGCCAAGGACATCAAATCAAAAGATTCTAGGCCTCTACCTTATACTGTTAATGAGTTATATCACCATACAACTAATATAGATATAAAAGGGGGAAAACTCGCCTCAAACGTCTACGTACATGTTCCTTCAACTAAAATTTACGTGTTACGACATGTCGCAACTAACAATTGTGTGAAAACATTTTGTAGATATCTTATAAGATTTCTGAAAATAAGAAATAACGAGCCAAAATCAAAATTTTGAACATGACCCCAAATAAAAAGACCCTAGGACTCTATCACTTATGGTTTTCCAGTTTCAAAATTTCAAAAACAAAAGAAGAAATAACTCTCATATGGAATCTCTATACGGCTTTGGTCAAAATAAAACAGAACATCCTAAGGATAAATAAATTTGTCGGTTTCTTATACGGTTGCGAAGCCATAGAGATCACAAGAAAAACAGTGTTCGGGGAGATAACTCTTTTATGGGAAAGTATTCTGTTAAGCTGTGTCAGTTTCAAAAGCGTATAAACTGTTCGATATCACATTCCAAATATCTAAGCGACATCTTGCAAAACAAAAAAAAGCTGCGAATGAAAAAAATTAGGTAGAAAAAAATAATCATTATAAACCAATTGTTCAGAGAACACTTGACAGTCTTTCCACCAGTAAGGAGCCATTTTGATATGAAAATATTAAAATTTGGTTTTAAAGGTCAATTTCAGCTTCAAACGACAGCTTATTGTACGCTGATTCCAAAAAAATTAGGTTTCTATACAAAAGAATATAAATAAGGGAGATACTTTTCTACTTCCGATTCAAAAGATGTTATTTCCGGTATTGTTTTTAGTTTACTTGACACTGATTCCAAAAATATATGGTTTTACATACATTTACAATTATTCATTACAAAAAATAGCTACTTCCGGTTTACAAAAGGTCACTTCCGGTAAGTGTTTTCAAGGTCACATTGCTCGCAACCTAAATCAGAAAGTCTTAACCCTTTATCATGAATACATATGAGGTAAAATCAAAGGTCAAAATCAAGAACGTTAAATTAAAATATGACCTTAAGCTCAATTTCAAGGTCATCAACCAAAGACCTCAAATCAAAAGACTCTAGGTCTCTACTTTATATTTTAAATGAGTTATATTACCATACAACTGATATTAGATATAAAAGGGGGGAAACTCGCCTCAAACGTCTACGTACCCTTTCAGCTAAAATTTATGTGTTACGACATGTGGACTAACAATTGTGTGAAAATATTTTGTCGATATCTTATAAGATTTCTCAAAATAAGTAATAACGAGCCAAAATCAAATTTTTAACATGACCTTGACCTCATTTTCATTTTTTTGGACTAATGACCTAAAAAAAAAGACCCTAGGACTCTATCACTTATGGTTTTCCAGTTTTAAATACATTTCAAAATTTCAAATACAAAAGGGGAAATAACTCTCATATGAAATCTTTATACGGATTCGGTCAAAATAACACAGAACATCCTAAGGATATAACGAGCAATTTGGAAAAATAAATTTGTCGGTTTCTTATACGGTTGCGAAGCCTAAGAGATCACAAGAAAAACAGTGTTTGGGGAGATAACTCTAATATGGTAAAGTGTTCTGTTAAGCGGTGTCAGTTTCAAAAGCGTATAAACTGTTCGATATCACATTCCAAATATCTAAGCGACATCTTGCGAAACAAAAAAATAGCGGAGGAAAACAAATAGGCAGAAGAAAAGAAAAAATAATAATCAGAAGAAAACCATTAGGTCTTTCCACGGAAAAGTGGAAAGACCTAATAATCAGAAGAAAACCAATAGGTCTTACCACGGAAAAGTGGACAGACCTAATAATAATCAGAACAAAATCTAAAGGTCTTTCCACGGAAAGGTGGAAAGACCTAATAATAATAATCAGAACAAAACCTATAGGTCTTTCCACGTAAAGGTGGAAAGACCTAATAAAAAGAAGAAAAGTTATAGGTCTTTCCACGGAAAAGTGGAAAGACCTAATAATACAAAATTGAAAATGTCAATTAATTTATAATTCCAGGATATTGTGCAGATGAAATATGGATACAAACATTAAATATTGGAGATATCGATGCTTTTTCAACACCAGATATTTTTAATTACTTTATAAACCTGTCCGATTACCATTTATTTCCGTCACAAAACCAGATGTTGAGGTTTGAAGTTGAATCTTGTAATGATGCTTTTATACTCTTATCATCTGCAGCCAACCTACAGTCTCAAGACTCAAAATTTGTATCGGTGGATCAGGTAACACAGAGACAATGTTTCGTCGGAAGAATGCCGGGACTGTTCACGTGGTTTCTACACCTGACATTTTAAATTGCATTGAAAAACGAAAAATGATTATGAGATGGACATTCAACGGAGAAATAACCCTTCTTAAAGAAACTAATGTCGGAATAGAAGTAGTAATGAAATGGACGGATCCAAGTCCAATACCTATAAACGGTGTAGGAATCATGACTGCATGGGGAGCAGATGGACTTTGGACTATAGAAAATTAATGTAAGTTGACAAATTTTAACATATAATTGTATCCTATATTCATCGATTTCGAGTTAGATATAAACCATCAGCGCCAAACCTTCATGTGTTTGTATTTTCTAACGTATATACATGTAGGTTAATCAACGTGTTTTGGTTCACATTGATCGGTTAATAACAGCATAATCAGCTGTACATATTGTTCAGTTACTTGAATAACTCGATCAAAAATGAAACATATATGTAGCTGTCTTCATTGACAGTTGTAAAACAATTCATTATGTATTATGGTATGACTATACTAATCTCTATAGAAGGAATAAGGCTAGTTGGTGAAAGATTTAGGTTTATTTCATTACAAAAAATGCGAATGACACTAATAGATTATATTCATTGTGTGTGGTCAGAGGAAATCAATGCAATCATATTAAATATGTATTATTTTCTGTTTTAGCTTTCCTTTTCGGAAGTTTCTGTTGTGTTCCTACAACATATGGTAATATGATGTTACTTTCAACCTCAATTCAACGCAGTAAAATAATCTGCTTGTCCAAATGTTCTCTGAACAGTGCTTGTCTTGGAGTCAACTTTAATAAGGAAACAAATGAATGCGAGCTTGTGTCTGGTGGACAGACAATCCATAAGATCAGTCGTCAGGATTGGTCATTCTATACAAGATGTTAAAACTAGTCTCTAATTGTTTTCAAACATTGGTAAACATTGATTATTTGAGATTTTAACTTCTGAACAAGTGAAAGTTTTTACTGTAAATAACGAAATTATAGCGTACGTTTATTATTGTGTTTTTAAAGGAAAAACATTAAAGTTTATTTATTTCGACCTTTGTAACTAAGAAAATAAAATGCTATAATTGTGCAGAGCGTTTATTTTCGTTTATGTGACATTTATGAATTCGATATGTTTGCGAAAATAAAATTAACAAAATGGAACCAACATTAATCGAACGTTTATGGTTTTGATTTATTTGTGACCTTCTAAATATAGTACAGATACATTAGGAAAAAGATAAAAAAAAACAAAAAACAAGAGGAAGCTTAAAAAGAAAGCTTAAGAAGAAGACTATTTATGTTAATATATAACGAAAAACACAACCGAGAACCGTATAATTAAACATAAAACATGGGCTAATTCAGACTTGTTTTAACCAGATATAATATTAATAAATAAGAAAGAAATATATTATGTATAACACATACAAATGACATGAAATACATCCCACTTATGCTGTAAAAAATATATGTTTAAAGTTATTCAATATAATGATATGACGATGTGAAACGATTGCCATCTCTTCACCAGAGATTACTTGAAGAAGAAGTTAACACATTATAATCTAAACGTTTCGTGAATTTGCTAAAGTTATAATAATCTGAGAAGCTGAAAGTATATCAGTTAATTTAGTATGTTGTAATTAGGTTCGATCAGTTCCAAAATACGCACTTCTTCAAGTCCAAATTCCACTTTAGCATTTAATCGCAGTTATAAATTGTTTATAAGAACAACCTGATAGAAATGATTTATTTTAAATATAGTATCGATGTTCAACCTAATTTTACAACAACTTTCAACTTTATTTGATCACTCAGACACAATCATACATGTAACAAGAGGAATACAATAATTACATATATACAAACAATACAAAACAATGGAGGGCATAACAGTAGAAAATAAACAAAAATACATTTTTCAACAAAATACGTACGAGTAAAGTATGAATAATCGATCCATTTGATCATTAAACATTTCACAACATTTCCAACCCAACAATTTATCTTAAATATGTACCATTTGTTCCAGTGTAAAGGGAGTTCTGTTTCAAAGTAATTAACTTTCAAAACACTAGTTTATATTGATAAGGAATTATTAAAGATGGCTTATTATTATAAAATGGGGGACACCAGGCAAATTTTTTCAAGGCATTCAAATGGATAAAACCAGAGGATTCCGAAAATCTGACAAACAATCCAAAACATGACAAGCCAGCTTCCTTAAAAACAAAAAAATTTCAGAACTGAATACTATGTAGTAAACTCTTTATACCTTTACTTTACAAGTATTTTTGTTAATTTGAATCTGTCGTTATTGAATTGTTTGTGTTCCATTCAGATATGTATCACAACTTATTTAGTGTGATGGCTAAGAAGATGTTTGTTTGTATTGTTCCCACATCGGTTTCAATATAATAGATATTGATGCGACTGTCATACAAGTAAGATGTTTATCGCTATAAAACCAGGTTTGATCCACCCTTTTCTAATAAGAAATTGCCTGTATCAAGTCAGAAATATGACAGTTGTTGTTATCACTTCGTTTGACGTGTTTTAACTTTTGATTTTGTAATTTTTTTTACGGACTTTCCGTTTAGAATTTTCCTCTGAGTTCAGTACTTTTATAATGTTACTTTCTTAACTAATGTGGATACCAAACAGACTCGTGAATGCTTGAGATGATAATAGGAATGAAAATAATTAAGATATCGATTTCAATCAAATTTTATAAAGCTTTGATTTTGACTGATTTATCTATGCTAAAAAAAAACAGTGGACAAAACAAAAGTAAAATATTATTGAAAATCACAATTGTAGAAAAAGTTTTCACCTAACTAAAACTAGTTACATGTATCACAACTGCGAAAAGTGAGCTCGAGATTTAAATATTTCCAAAAATTACAGGCTTTGCTGCAGAACGAATTCATTACAGTATGACAAACCGTTTTTTAAATACAAATGAAGCGATAGTTATGTTAACATTTTATAAATGAATTACCCGTATATAATCGACGCATAAGTTCATAAAACATTTTACTGTATATTCAACACATCAACAAATTTTAGATATATATAATTTGTGCCAGTTTATTAGTTTATGTTTATTTTGGTGTTTAATCATGAAATTAGTTTTTTATAATTGATTTTGTTCAATATAAATCTCAGAATTTGAAAAATCTATGCATTTTAATGTCGAAATGAAACAAAAGTATAAGTTGATACAATCAATGCTTTCAATAGTATTTGTCAGCACTTGGCAATTGATTTGAAAATTATTTTAATTTTTTTTAACATATTGTAAATAATTATGCACTTTATAATATTTGCTCATGTAATACCTGATTTAAGCTAGAGTGTTCACAAGTAATAACTAAATGAATAAAATCCAACATTTTATTTATCTTCTTTATTATCATTAAAAGGTTTACAAATATTTAATTATTAAAAAAAAACACATCGAATCGGCTCAACAATTCTTATATTTTTAATTGAAAGTCTTCTACGTCATCGTTATCAATTATACATACCAAATATTCCGTATAAATACCTTTTTTAAGAGAGGAGATTTATAAGCCATACATTTGCTGTACAAATCATGACGAATAATATTGTTTATATGATAGTTAAGATGTATCATGTTTATATAAATGGTGGTAAGTGATTTTCAATTTCAGTGTTGTGCCAGAAATTATGTTTGGTATAGGCAAAATCAATAAGTGACTGTTTAAATTTTTTTTTTAAATATTAAGGCCTTTCTACCTTAGGAAGAGATTAACATGATTGAGTGGGTTTATTTGACATACATTGTGTTTTGTGCTCTCCGGCTTCGTACTTTATTCGGTTTCTTCATTTTAATCGAGCGTCACTGGTGAGTCTTTTGAGCTTCTGATTTTGTCATCTGATTAGTGACTTTCTGTTTTGAATTTTTGCCGGAATGCTGTATTTTTGTGAATTTACTCTTTTTGTAGATGACACGTGTGTCTTTGATCATATCTGATCCTATCATTATTGATAAGTTTTTTGACAGGTATCGGATGAAAATAATTAATTATTTATAGTAATATAATAAATATTTTTTTTATTCATAACTATCATATTTTAATTTCATTTATTGACAAGTATTTCATGCAAATTATGGACACGTCGATCTGCCTAAAATTTGCATTTTTGAATGTTCTTGCTGTACGTATAAATATATATCAAATGTGATACTCCTCATGTTCTTGCTGTACGTATAAATATATATCAAATGTGATACTCCGCATGTTCTTGCTGTACGTATAAATATATATCAAATGTGATACTCCTCATGTTCTTGCTGTACGTATAAATATATATCAAATGTGATACTCCGCATGTTCTTGCTGTACGTATAAATATATATCAAATGTGATACTCCGCATGTTCTTGCTGTACGTATAAATATATATCAAATGTGATACTCCGCATGTTCTTGCTGTACGTATAAATATATATCAAATGTGATACTCCGCATGTTCTTGCTGTACGTATAAATATATATCAAATGTGATACTCCGCATGTTCTTGCTGTACGTATAAATATATATCAAATGTGATACTCCGCATATTCTTGCTGTACGTATAAATATATATCAAATGTGATACTCCGCATGTTCTTGCTGTACGTATAAATGTATATTTAATGTGATACTCCGCATGTTCTTGCTGTACGTATAAATGTATATTTAATGTGATACTCCGCATGTTCTTGCTGTATGTATAAATATATATTTAATGTGATACTCCGCATGTTCTTGCTGTACGTATAAATATATATTAAATATGATACTCCGCAGATCCTATCGCACTCATTCGTTAACAAAAAAGATTTTTACTTCTACATTTGAGAACAAAAGTCAAAGAAATTACTTTTCAAACCATTTTAGCGAATTTGATGATACTTAATTACGAATTAAATTTGAGATAATGTGTTATGCATCTGATGAACCTTACGAAGTATTTCGACTACACAAATAAATTCGGGATCATAGATGCCTATATTTTGCGATCATAGATTGGTAAAAATCGTTGTCATGATTTGTTTGATTGCGGGTGACATTTGTGATAAGGATATAGGGAAACCTTGATCTTTTTTTTTCAATTTGTTTCCATGATCATTCATGATATGGCGTATTTACTCAAAAATTAAGCAATATTTTTTGAAGAGGGTTAACAGATTCCAGGGGTACAGTCAAAGCCAAGGCTAGGAAAATAAAATACAAACAGACAAATTAAGAGGCAATGCCAGAGAAAACCAGGCAGAACTTGGAAATTTTGTTCAACAGCCTTTTTGAGATAAATGTGTTTTTGTAATGTATCCACCTTGTTTTGTTGGGAAATGACATTTTTAAAAGTCATATTGGGTTATTATGTATAAAAAAATGAATTTGATTTTTCAGTAAATTTGACTGCTTATATAGGGAAATATGGGTATTAATTTCTCAACAAAAACAGCCTACAATATAATAATTGATATATATTCTAAAAGGTGACCATGAACCCAGCAGGAAATTATTATAACATCTCTGGTATCTGTTGATATGTAAATGTTCTAATGCAGTAAACTGTCGGGAAACAGCAGTTTGTTTTCGACTTTTTGGTGTTTAGACATACCAAAAGTGATGCTCTTCAATTTAAAATCCGATAAAGGTTGTAATCAGCTGTTTGGTTAAATGAACTTCTGCTGCATATTTTTATACATAATTGACCATTTTGATACGATTTAACAAAAGTATATAACGTTGTGGTCTTGGGAAACTTATTTCCCTCATCAAGAGATTGTTGCATACATGTACGGGTGATCTATTCCTAGACACATTGGTTTAATAAAGGCATGTTGTATCTTTACCCTAAGCCCGGGTTCTCCCTATTAGGAGTAGACAACTGATACCATTCTCCCTGCCAGGAGTAGACGATGGACACCAATGGGCCTCTGGATGGATACAGCGGATGTCGGAGCCTGCGCACGCCTGCAGCGCCCTCTTCAAATCTAATGGTCAACGAGGTTAGACGTTAACCACGAAGAAACAGTAACAACGCCCGAGTAATAGGTAATTACAGTACTTAAGCCTAAGTCCTTCTATATATATATAGTCCAGGTCGGGTCCTTTCAAGGGAAATAGTCTTTCCCCAAGACGAACACCACATTATTGGTAGTGCGGGTGGTTCGAACACACATGGTGTGACCTAGTTAGCCATTTTGGTCAGGGGATTCTGACCAGGTGCAATCAAGCGTGATTGGCAGAATTAATTTGGCTATTCTGAGACTTTGCAATTGGGATTAGGCTTAAAAGAAGAGCTTTAGAAGCGGTACCAAGCGTTGTATGATAAGTTTTTCACTGTCTGTGAAAGTTTTCAAACTTTGTTCAAGTCATTGATTTATTTCAGATTGAGTCTCGCGTGATTTCGTGTTACCAGGTAACAGCGATACTTGAGATCAATACCGGAAGTGATTTCCGTGATTTGTTTACATATGCAATACACATCTTTGCTATTTGTAAACGGGATTTAAATCAATAAAGACTTGTTTATTATTTTGTTATTGTTTTGTCATTTATTTATAGTGAAAGTATCACTGACTATAGGTTAATATTCAGCACAATGAGTGGGTTTAAAATCAAAATAAACTCCAGTCCGGAGTCTGTTCTCCTACATGTACCTGGCATTGGTACGGCTACTGCTCGTAGAATTATAGTAATGAGAAATAATGGCATAACAATTACACTAGAAATATTGGCCCAAATACCATATATGAAAAATAAAATGTCCCTTGTGTCCGATATGATTGATTTTTCTCCTTGTGAATTCAATGACATGGACAATGTTGATGTCAGGTATCAAGGTCAGCCACATGAGTCACAAGACTATGAGACAGATACACATGTAAAATCACACGAGGGAGGGGCAGCAAATTTTGTGTCCACACCCTTCACCCCGGGTACTATTAGACGGGAAATTGCTCATTTGCAAGAATTTAACACCGATACACAGAGGTGGATAGACCAACACGGTTCCACACAGGCACCTGTCCAGGGTGGTGAAATTTATCAAAAACCTTATTTAAATCAACCGGTTTTTTCCGACTCGGAGATTGCCATGGATACAGTGTGGAATTCGCAGGTTGATCGCACGTCAATGAGATCCATGCCCTCATGCATTGAGGAAAATGAATATCCAACCCAAGAGATGGACCGTTGCAGAATTTTTGACGATAATCTGTCCTGTAGTGAGGAATCGTTACTTCCCAGCCGAACTTTACAAACAGGAGTAATTGACCCAGCATACGGACCACATTATATAGAATATGAACCGTCAGATAAGCCAGATTTGCCAAATCTAGATCAGTCTATGAGTATTCAGCATGATAGCACCACTATGATAGAGGTTCAGCTGAATCAACAACCGAGGTTAGTGGGTGAACATTGTACAGAGTACGAGTCGTCAACTGCTATGAAAGAGCAACATTTCGAGAATTCCCACCTCAACAACAGGTTCCAACAAAGTCAATCACCAATGGAACAGGACTTTAACAGCCAGACTAGGCGACCAAGCGATCAGCGCAGTAGGTTGTTAGAAAATTCTGTCAACTATATTCAACCGCCACAACCAACGGTTCAACTGCCTATTGATCATACCGTCAACTTCAACCAACAACCTCAACCAGTTGTTCCACTGCCTGTTGAACATACAGTCAACTTCAACCAACAACCTCAACCAGTTGTTCAACTGCCTGTTGAACATACAGTCAACTTCAACCAACATCAACAAGCTGTTCAACTACCTGTTGAACATATCATCAACCACAACCGACAAAGACAACAAGCTGTTCAACTCCCTGTTGAACAAACTGACAGCTACTCTCGATCAAATACTAGAGCCATTCAACTACTTGGTGGTCATACAGTCACCAACACACAACCAACTCAACAGCCAATTCAACAATCAACCCGGCATACCATTAGCAACGTACCACATCAATCACACGGCACATCCGTGCTTACCGGACAATTGCCTACTCAACAAGGTTTCAACAGGTCACCTCCGACTGTTGCCAACCAACCAATCAACCACAGGGCTACAGGTCAACAACCACCTCAACCCAACATCAACAGGTCAAACCCTTTAACTGCACTTAGGTCTACTCCACCCGTCAGGGAAAGGGAACCTTATCAACAACTTCCACCGACCGCCAACAGGGCCAATCAACCACCCTGTCCCAGGTCAACAGGTCAACTACAGTCAACTAGACAACAAAACTATACCTTTCCAGTCGGTACAGCCGGACAACAAAACAGAGTGATTGATAATCAACAACATCAACCACCGATCAGCCATCCAGTTAATATACCACATATCAACAGCCATGTTCCACCGACACAACAATTTAACAGAACAGGTCTATACCAACCTAACACCAACCAGTCAGGTTTTCAACAACCACTCAACAACACAATGGGTCAGCAGGGGCAACCGCCTCAGGCCATACATAACCAACAGGAAGTTTACAGGCAACAACCGGTGCAACATCTCCAAAATGTTACTGCACCTATACATCAGACTCAACAGCCATTTGGAAATATACCATATCAGCAAGGGAGGCCCTATCAGCCTTCAACAGCACCAAATCTTGTACAAGGAATGACTCAATCAGGGTATTATGACACAGCTCCACACTTGCCAGTGTACCCACAACAACAGCTGTACAATAACCGTCCACACACTCAGTTTCAGGATCAACGCAGTATGTCTAGTATTACGAGCTGCTCAAATAGTGATTCTGATTCATCTAGTTCTACATCAGGGGTAGTGTATCGTCGGAGTCGTCATAAGAGTAGAAGCAACAAAACACACTCTAGACTCAGTATATCAAGCAGACATGTTTCACCAGTGGAGGAGGAGGCTAGTGAACACTCATCGCCACACCGAAAGAATTCAGGCAAGAAGCATGACAAAAGGAGGTCAGACAGACATGGTCAGTCGGAAACGGATGGTCACCATTCCTCAAGCAACCGTCATAGAGCGAAGCCAGCTCCAATGAAACAGGACAAGAAATTTTTCTTTTCGGTGCCCAAGAACCTTAAGTACACAGGGAAAGGCAACTGGAAGGCATTTTACACAAAGTTCACCGGGTACGCTGAGGCTGCCGGTTGGACGGACAAACAAAAACGAGAACAGCTTTGTTGGTGCTTGGAGGACAAAGCTAGTGATTTTTATACAGTGCTACTGGAATCCAACAAAGACATTGCTTTTAGTACAGTAGTGACTAAAATGGTGAAACGCTTTGGTTTTCAAGAACCACAAGAAACTTCACAGATACAGTTTCAGACTATTACCCAAAAGACAGAGGAATCCCTGGCGGATTGGGCGGATCGTGTATTATCTCTGGCAACACAATCCTTCAAAGACCTTTCTGAAGAGTACATGACAAAACAAGCAGTAATGAAATTTTGTCAAGGTTGCAACGACCCAGAGGCTGGACAACACGCATGTGGATTTAAACCAGTATCAGTTGAAAATGCAATTGATATAATAAAGTGGTATCAGCATTCAAGAAAGGCGGTGCAAGCCCACATTGCTCAAGGAAAAACACATAAAGTCAAACAGGCGTCAGCTCCAACACCAACAGCACAAGCTAGTGACACACCATCAGTGCACGGGGTAGGCTCGTCTAAATCAAACATAGACACACGAGTATCTCAAATGGAGCAACAGCTTCGTCAACAACGAGAAGAGCAACAACAGAGCATGCAACAGATGCAAAGCCTACTGTCCTCAATGGCTACACTTACAGAAGAAATGCGACATTCAAACAGATCTAGTGGTACTTCGCCCAGTCGGGACTATAGATCAGATAATACCTCACGTGGACGTGGTCAAGGTAGAAGAGGTGGTTATAATAATCGTGCTGGTAACCGCAGGTCACAAACCCCAGACGGGGCATGTTTTTATTGTCATGAACTAGGACATTTCAAAAGAGATTGCCCAAAGTTAAATAACTCACCTGGCAGCAAACCGCCAACTCAGAACAAGCAAACAGAACGCAAATCAGTTACAATGAAATTGCCAGAGGACCAAGCTACAGAGGGACCATCTAATGGGTTTACAGTGGTAGGAACAATTGGGACTGCTCAACTGTTGAGAGTACAGGTAAAAATCCAGGACAAGCTAGTAACTGCATTGATTGATACGGGCTCAGAGGTTACCATAATGCAGGACAAAGTTTTTGATTCTCTGAAAGAAAAACCTTATGTCATTAAAGAGACACTTATGCATGGAGCAGGCCGAGAAATGCAGATGACCTGCAGAATTACTAATCCTACTCTGTTTAGTATACAGGACCTACTTTTCAATCACAACTTATATATCGCTCCAATTGACTGTGAGATGCTACTGGGCCATGACTTCCTAGCTAGTAATAATGTTATACTCAACATTGGTCAAGGATACATGTCCATCAACGACAAGACAGTTAAGCTAGTCTTAGGAGGAGAGACACCATCTGCTCAACCCTCAGTCAGCAGAATTACGATACCAAGCTCGGTAGTAGTCCCACCTAATTCAGTAATGCGAATGAATTGTACAGTACCAGTACAGGATAATGATTTTGTGATAGAACCAAACTCGAAGACTACACTCTTGATTCCCAGATCAGTTTGTGCTAAAGGACAAAGTCCAGTTGTTTGTTTTATGAATGTGACGGACAACCCTGTCCGACTCCAGGGTGGAATAGAAGTAGCTGAGGCACATGCTGTGACAGTAATTGAATCTATGGATGATCCTCAGGAGCTCAGTGTTGGCACTTGTTCAACCAGTAAAAAAGGTAACAGTCAAAAAGGTACACCGCCCCCACAGGAGGATCTACCAGATCACCTTCAAGAACTATTTACAACATCCAGTCAGGATTTGACAACAGACCAGAAATCAAAATTGAGAACTTTGCTTTACACGTACAGTGATGTCTTTGCAAAGACAGAGTTTGACCTTGGTAATTTTAGTCATGTAGAACATGAAATTGATACTGGTGATGCCAGGCCTATTCAGCTCCGTATGCGGAGAACACCAGCTTGTTTTGTTCAAGAGGAGGAGGCACACCTCAAGAAAATGTTAGATGCTGAATTTATACAACCTTCAACATCAGAATGGGCTTCAGCACCAGTGCTTATCAGGAAGAAAGATGGCGGGGTACGCTGGTGCATAGACTTCAGAAGGCTCAACTCAGTCACATCACGTGATTTATTTCCGTTGCCCCTGATAGACGAATGTCTGGATACTTTGGCTGGGAACATATGGTATTCCAAACTGGACGCTAATAGCGCATATTGGCAAATAAAGATCAAGCCAGAGGACCGTAAGAAGACCGCATTTGTCACCAAATATGGATTGTTTGAGTGCGTCAAGATGGCTTTTGGACTTTGCAACGCACCAGGTACTTATGCCAGAGTGATGAACCTTGTCCTCAGAGGTTTAACGTGGAAAACTGTTTTGGCCTTCCTTGATGACATACTGGTTTTAGGACCATCTTTTGATGAACATCTCACTAACCTACAAAATGTATTTGCTAGATTTCGAGAGTATGGACTTAGATTAAAGCCTAAAAAGTGTGCTCTGTTCAGAACAAGTGTAGAATTTTTAGGCAGGAGTGTCAGTAACCAGGGCCTCCAAATAGGCCAGCAACATTTGCAACCAGTTAGTGGTTGGGTGGTGCCTACTTGCACAAAGGAAGTTGAACAATTCCTGGGATTTGTGAACTACCACCGTTCATTTATCAAGGACTATGCCAAAATATCTGCTCCACTGTATGAAGTGACAGGAAAAAATTTGTTTTCATTGAACCATGAACGTCAACTTGCATTTCAGACGTTAAAAGACAACTTGCTATCTGCACCAGTACTTACTTTGCCTAACAACAAGGATTATTTCATTCTGGATACGGACGCCTCCCAAAATGCAATAGGCGCAGAACAATCTTGAAACAACCTGCAGTAACAGTTGAATCTGCAGTTACTGACGACTGTGGTTACCCTAGCAGCTTAAACTCAATTGAGCCAATAGCAAGCCAGTCATCTGAGGAATGTGATTTACCACCATTCAGTACAGGTATGGAATTGATTTTTACTCCATCAACGGCAAGAATTGTAATGGATGATTCTTCTGATTGTGTCGTGGCAGCAATCGCCAAAGAAGAGGGCATAACTATCTCAGGTTTCAGTGAAGAGGATATTAAAACAGGCCAAGAGAGTGATCTAGACTTGATGTTTATCCTCCCGTATTTAAAAGATGGCTGTGAACATTATCCAATGATTTGTTCCTGGCACCACCAGCAGCCAAGAGTCACTGGATTAATAAAGAAAGATTTTTCTTAGACGACAATGGTATTTTAAAGAGTCAACCCAAAACAGAGGGAGCCAATACAAGACTTGTTGTACCCGCTTCTTTAAGACAAACAGTAATGGAGCTCTGTCATGAACTGCCTAGTGCAGGACATCAAGGTGTATCAAGGACCATGTCCAAGATAAAGGACAAATATCACTGGTATAACATGACCAAAGACATTAACTTGTTTGTACTTAGTTGTGATACTTGTAACAAGAACAAGAAAGCGAGCAGACATAGTAAATGTCCTCTGACCAAGTACCATGCTGGGTACCCTATGGAAAGAGTCCACATAGATTTTATGGGCCCTTTGCCAAAGACGAAACAAAACAATGAACATATTTTAATAATGACAGACCAATTCACCAAGTGGACGGAATGTATACCACTACCGTCACAAACGGCTGAAGTAACTGCTCAAGCAGCTATTAATGAGTTTTTTACAAGATTTGGCTATCCATTCCAGCTATTCTCAGATCAGGGACGTAACTTTGAGAGCGCACTCTTTAAAGCAGTATGTGATTTGCTGCAAATTCATAAGGCGAGAACGACCCCATATCGTCCTCAGTCAAATGGACAGGTTGAGAGACAGAACCGCAGTCTCATGGATGCAGTCAGATGCTTTGTTGATTCACAACAAGAAAACTGGGATCAACATATTGCTCAACTAGGGGGAGCCATGAGATCTAGTGTCAACAGGAGTACAGGGTATACACCAAACAAGCTAATGCTGGGCAGGGAAACCAATCAGCCAGCAGACCTTATGTTTGGCAGTCAGAGCGAAAGGAAGTATGAGGGTGCTGATAGCTATATCATAGACCTTGAAAAAGCTATTAAAAGTGCGCATACCATTGCTCGGGATAAGCTCAAGACCTCCCAGGAGAGAATGAAGAGAGACTATGACCTTAGGGTCTTAGAAAAATCGTACCAGCCGGGGGATCTTGTGTATGTTTTAGACACTGCCCAAATTAAGGGTAAATGTAAAAAATTAGGGTCACCATGGAAAGGGCCAGGCATTGTAATTAGTAAGGTTACCGGGTACGTGTACAAGGTGAAACTCCAAAGAGTGGTTTTTAACACTAATCATGACCGACTCAAGCCATGTGGGGATAGGAAAATTCCTGCTTGGTTAGAGGCGTGTAGGGACAAATTTAAACAAGGTATTGACGTCTTGGCAGGCAATAAGACCAAGCCTACTACCCCTCAGTACTGTGTGTGTCGGGGCCCAGACACGGGTGAGACAATGGTCCAATGTGATAACTGTAGGGAATGGTTCCATTTAACCTGCATAGGTATGTCAATCCAAGAGGCCAATGAGATAGATCCCTACATTTGCCCAAACTGCCAACTTGTCCGTCCTACTCCACCCTCAAAAGATAAAAAAGGGGGAGAAAATGAGTAGGTAACCATATTGTGTAAATAGTCAGTTTAATTATTGTGCATTAGATACGTAAATTGTCAGTTTAACTAATGTTTGTTTATTTTTTTTCATATTTTTCAGAATGTCAGACTCAGAATCATTCAGGTCATGCTCCAGCGAGGGCAGTGAAGATGAGGAAAGGTCTTGGAGGCCCAGTAGTTGTAACTCCCAGCCGGGAGTGGGCATTCAGCCATTTGATACCACAATCTTGGATGAAGCCAACCACAGGAGAAGGGTCAGGAGGGAAGTACCTGGCCAGGAAGGACCTGTGGAGGATCCCACAGTATTGCCGGAGGTACCAGCAATACCCCAAGTAAGTGATTTTAAGGAACAGGAGGAATCTGTACAGAAACCTGGAGAAGAGTCACTTCCTACTCCAAAGGAGCCTGCAGCCGCTCAGGAGGAAGCAGTCAAGGAAGTCGACCCTATGGCTTTCAAGAAGGTCATTCCAGAGGCTTGGAAGGGGAAGGAGCACCTGGTATGGACAGGACCATACAGTGGGTTCAAGGAAAGAACCTGGAGACTGAGTGACAGGGATGTCGCGTGCCCTGTCCCAGACTGTCCGGTGATAACCAGGCACTTGAGAGAACATGCCCTAGCTGACCACTTGTCAGGGATGTTCGGCAGTAAGTTTTCCCAACAGATCTTGCAGGACAGAGAGTTCCAGCATTTCAGAGGCCAGATGGTCATTCTAATTGCCAGATGGTTGACGGAGAGAGAGGATGTTACAGCCTCTGAGTTTGTATCATGGCTCCAGCGACGTGCCGGCATCCCAGACGGAGTTAGGATTCAGGGAGTTGATATGCCCCCGCTCAGGGCTGTATGTTCTGCTATGAAATGGCCACAGCGCAGAGTGTATACGATCCACCCATTTAATAGTCCAGTGGTTGTGCTGTATTGGAGGGTGATGTTGTCCCTTATTAGACATCTCAGCCAGGCAAACAGAATAACCATTGCCATGGACGAGTACACCGGGAACAACGGTCCCACCTATGACCTAGTCTGCCAGATGAACTGGAAGTTTACAGCTGTGGCAGAGCCCGCCGTGGCTCAGTCCACAACCAGTGTGTCAGTGCCGGAGACTACTGTTCAGGCAAGCTCTAGCTCTGTGGATGCCCCACCAGTGACACAGACAGTGCAGTCGGTACCCCAGAAGGAGGAGGAAAAGAGGGTCACTCCACCAGGGGAGGAGCCAGTGGCATCTAACCCAAATGAATCATTGGTGGTTCTAGTGTTCCACAACACTAGAAAGTTAGTGGCAGTAACATCTGTTGCCAGCGCTGTGGCTCAGGCCAGGGAACTGTTCGATCTGGAAGACCAGGAGGTCGTGCTGACCTACCTGGGAGCCGAGTTAACCAGATCCGTCAGGATGGAGTTGCTGCCAGCCATGGCAGAACTCACGGTAACAGTCAAATGAGCTACCCAGAAGTGACAATAACGTGAATGTAATTCTGGACTCTTTTTGGTTTTGGCTTAGCCTCCGCTTCCTGTCTGGAAGCTGACTCCCCAGGATTTGAAAACCAGGCCAGTGTATAAATTGTAAATTAGTAGAATAGTGTTGGACATTTTTACATATCGCCATATTGAAGAACGGTATTGGTGTATGCATTGTTTTTAATGGTCATGGTTTTCACTTTTTGTTCCATGCTGGAACTGGTGCTTAATTTGTAAGGGGGATTTAGTAGAATAGCAGGTAGTTTAGATTAATTGGAAATTCAAGGGGAGCTTAATGAACTGACAGAAATAGAGATCTTTGTAAATTTTTGATTATTTGTAGTAGATTTAGTTTTTGTGTATTTTAGAGATATGTGATTCAGAATTAGGACAATTCTGAGTTGTGGCTCCGAGTAACGGATGTGAAAATTTTTGTTTCCCTTGTCTTAGGCAAATAGTTCAGTGATTTATTTTTTTTTTAAATGCCATGTTTTAGGGAAAAGATAAAATTTAGATAGAGACCCAATAGCCAGGGAACAGGGGGTGGATTTTAGAAATAACCCATTCGTTGGTTAGGTAAATTAACTTAGTATTTTGAATTTAAGGCATAAGGGGCGTCTTCAGTTGTCAAGCCTTTGTCGGAACTTATAGTTCCTCCTTTTTAGGAAGGAGGGGGGTGTTGTATCTTTACCCTAAGCCCGGGTTCTCCCTATTAGGAGTAGACAACTGATACCATTCTCCCTGCCAGGAGGTGACGATGGACACCAATGGGCCTCTGGATGGATACAGCGGATGTCGGAGCCTGCGCACGCCTGCAGCGCCCTCTTCAAATCTAATGGTCAACGAGGTTAGACGTTAACCACGAAGAAACAGTAACAACGCCCGAGTAATAGGTAATTACAGTACTTAAGCCTAAGTCCTTCTATATATATAAAGTCCAGGTCGGGTCCTTTCAAGGGAAATAGTCTTTCCCCAAGACGAACACCACATTAGGCAGTTACAAATTCTGTACGGGAATGAGGATTATTTATAAGACTGAAATTATTGTACTATTTGTTGGAAATGTGGAATATGAGGAATTTAAAGCCATCCGTGAGTAGTTTTGATGATTCAGCTGGAAATGATACAGTTTGCTCCCACCTTAAAACAGTACATGATATATCATGGACAGGACACCAAAGACAAAGAAAGATCTAAATGCCATAATTTTTGGCATCTTGAAAACTGGAAAGGCGGATCTCTTTGAAGCAGATGATAGTTATAATGTATAAAAGAATTCTTTGCGACAGTTATACCAGTTGGAACAGGTAATAGTTTATATTATGGAAGTTTGAAATTACTTCTGGGAGAAGTTGATACAAAAAGGCATCAATCAAAGCTGGGACTATTAAACTAGTATAAATAAGTCCCAGATCAAAGCATTCAGAAGATTAAATAAATTTTACTAAACATACTTTTCAAAATGTCTTTTTTAAATTGAATTAAAATAAAATTATTGTTTGAATTTTCTAGACACATTCAGTTGTTTGATGCTGCTTTATTTTGAAAACCAGAAGTCATTTACCAATTACAATGTTTTCCCAACTGACAATCATGAGGCCTCTTTAATAATCTCAATAAATCCCCACTTTCCCCCATATTTTTAGTTACAATGTGAAATTATTATCTGCAAATTTATGATCTGTGCTGAATGCACTTTTATACAATTTTATTCATCATGTTCAAACATTATTTGAACATGTTGAATAGGATAATAATATAAAATTTAAAAAAAACTATCAGACTCAAAAGTTACAAAAGAAGAAGATTTTGTAGGATCATGATGATTGCTAATGAGAAAATCACATGTACAACTACATGTATCCTCCATATACACAACAGTCCATGTCATCTTATTCATTATGTTTATCATGTTTATCATTAATATGTACATGTACATCCTGTACATGTAAGCAACTACAAATGAATACATTTGTATATACATGTAGAATAGATACATGTATAAAAAGATGTGGTATGAGTGTCAATGATACAAATCTCCATCCAAGTCACAATTTATGAAAGACAATCCTACAGATATCAGGATAGTCATATACATGTATGTTTATGTCAGATATACATGTAAACAGTAAGCTTAATTTGTTAAAAAGCAGGAGCAAATTGTTGCTTTTTAAATTTATGAGAGTCAAATATTATTTTTTTGTAATTTTGATTGCTACATATACAATGTACCTATATTTTACATGACCTTATGACATACGAAAGACACATATATTTTAAAGTGACAGGTTATTGCATATATTTATTTAAAAAAAATAAAACTTGTATATCAAGTCTTAGATAATTGTATTGGTAATCCACTATTTAGATGGGTTCTTTTGGGACGGCAATACCTTTGTTTCATAAATTTGTTGTTTATTGTCCTTCATCATGTTCATGTCCTTAGAAACAAAATCTAGACATGATATACACAATGGCGGATCCAGAAATGTTCATAAGTGGGGGCCCACTGACTGACCTATGAGGGGGCCTACTCCAGTCATGCTTCAATGATTCCCTATATAAGCAACCAAATTTTTTCCCAAAAAGCCCCCTCCCCCTAAATCCGCCTCTGATACATGATACAAAGATTTCAAACTTTTAACATTTAGTATAAAACTGAAGAAGAAAAAATAGCTTATTTTGAGATCTTGTCATTAGTATTTACAGATACATCATTGTACATTTGTACATGTACATGTATGATCATGGTGAGCATATAAGGTTAGTTTGACTCAAATATATCAAGTAAACTTGTAAAGTAATAAGTAAATCACAATTTACCTTTCTGTTCTAAATTGTTCATTTAGATCATTTTGTACATTAACCTGTCCATTTAAAAATAGAATTAATCATACAAAAAAGTCTTTTAACTTTGAAAGGTTGAATAAGTTTTCTATGTTTTAATATGGTAAGATGTTAAGAGATCATTATATATTTTCCACAGGTTCGTAGGATAATAAAATAACTAATTTGATATTAAATACAATTTTCAAATTCAATTCAAAGAATAATTGATCACCTGATAAGCTGTTATTTCTTTAAACAGATAAAAGATACATCAGCTGACAGACTTACATGTAGAGGAGCCTTTAATTAGAGAAATGGATCAACTTGATTTTGAAGTTAACCTACTGCATTTATATGAACAATTCAGAAGTGAGTACCAGTATCTCTTAAAGTACATTTTTTACATGTTTATCTTCATTTAGATAGAGTACCATATAAGATAAAGTATGTGGAATCTTAAATCCAGTATATATACTAGACATTATACATCAGTACATCCATGTAGATAATGCAAATCATAATAAGAAGGCATAACAATTGAACTGTTAAACAATTATTAGATGACCCGTGTCACCTTAATTTAAGAAAAAATTAAAACACAGAAGAACACACAGACAAAAATTAATGAGACCATGTACTCCATATATGCAAGAAGGGTTTTAATCTCCCCCTACAAATGAATATGAAGTCCTGAATGTGAAATCCTCTAAAAAATTATATTAAACTTCAAATATGTGTACTGGAATACATGTATATATAATATTCAAATTCATCTTATTTAATATAATTAATTTCAAACATTTTCAAGCAAAAAACTGATGTATAAATGTATAGCTTAACTGTTCCTTTATTTTTTTTCAGGTGACAGAGCTAAAAGAAAAACACACATGAAAATGTAACCAGTTTGGCACCATCAAAGTGACCAACATAACATTTGAATACCTTTTAAGTTTTTTATGTAAAATACTATATGTTTGACTTTTGGTAATATTTCGGCAGTTTCTTCAGTAAATGAGACACATCAATGTTGAAAATGACAATTTTGATAGAGGACAATTATAAGACTACCAACTTTATTGTTTATGGATCTTTATCTTTTAAAATACTACTGGATGTCTAAAAGAATATTTCAATTTCTTCTGAAACTATTTAGATATTTATTATGTTTCATGTGTTTATAGGCAAATATTTATATATGTCATTTATGTTTAGCAAGGGTTTATATCATGTATATGAATTAAAAAAAAGATGTGTATGTGTTGAACTTGATTAAAAAAATTCCAAATTATTACAGAGTAACAGAAAATGGGATCAATGTATATTAAAACAAATCTGTTAAAAGAAAAAAAAAAGTCAAAAGTTGTATTTTTCAAAATAATTGTGTTAATATTTCTGTGCTATTTAGAAATATGTGCACCAAAAATTTTTTTTTTTATATAAGTATCATTGTGGTATGCCCTTGTTTATTTTTTGTATTGTGCAGTACATGCATTTGAATCTTGTTCAAAATCCATCGATTGAATAAACATGATAAACTAATTGTTATGTTAACACTAGCTAAGTATATGTCACATTCAATCAGGCCAAGTTATCCATGATGGCATCTTATAAAAAAAGGGGGATTTGATATGATTGCCAATTTCACAGCTACATGTACGGTACCTATCATAGTTATCTTTCCGTCATAATCCTTGTGACGTATGGGAAGAATTATCTGTTGTCTTATTCTGACTTTTATACAAACCAAGTGATGAAGATAAACTGCTTCTATTTCCAAAGGTTGTGAAGAAACTGCGATGGAACACAATAAAATCAGAAGATGTAGTATAATTGTAATGAGACAACTCTCCATTAAGATATATACAATGTAAAAGTTTATAGTAATAGGTACAGCCTTTAATAAAGAAATAACCACTCTGCATATCATATTTGATTTTGCAAAAACCAAGAGCATGCTTATTTTGTCACTATCAAGTATATATGTGCATATACTAATGTATTCATCTTGTGTCCGTCCTCTAACTAAAGCTGACCTTGGAAAAATGATTTTAAATCCTCCCCCCCCCCCCAAAAAAAAAAAAATTAAATGGACAAGATCTATGGTCATGATGGTCATGCCAGTTGGGAGTTCAGAATATATTAGGTTAAAAAATGAGGATCTAATCAGTTTTCATATGACTGCAAACAATTTTTGGGATCATATAATGGTATTATGTCGTCATCGTTGTCGTCTGAAGACATATTGGTTTCCGGACATTAACTTTAGTTTTAATGAATGGATTTCTATGAAATTTAGTAAGAAGGTTCAATACCCCCAAAAGGAAGGTTGGGATAAATTTGGGGATGATGGTCCATGGAACACTACACATTATCTTGAGGTGCTGCACACATGTGCCAAATATCAAACGATTTTGTCACAGGGCAAACAAATCATGCTCCCTACACAAAAGTGGAAACAAAAATCATCTTTTTACTTTGAAGTCAAAGGTCAAAGTACAGCCAAAAATTGTATTGTAGGTATCTGTGGCATTGACTTATGATCTACATGCCAATTCAATGAAAATGTTTTTGCATTTTCCAACTAAGTACTTTCATGGTGAAAATTTGTACAAAAAAGGACAAGAAATGTATAGTGTACATTTTATGGTTGCTATGGCAACCAAATGAACAAAGTGGTGATGAGACTGCAACTTTTTTTCTTTAATTTTGTTCATCAAAAACTATCACTTAAACATGATAAATACAATAAAGATGCAAAAGTTTATGGTATTTTGCAACTTAATCGATGTAATACCATTTTGGTTTGCCAAAGCATAATTTTCTCAATTTTACAATTTTATCTATTTTTGCATTTTTTTTTATCTTATTTTTTTTTAAATAAAAAAGATACCAAAAGTTTTATTTCCATTATGTTTTACACCAACATAGAACTAGACTTCCATATAGGTAATTTAGTCATAAGTGGTGTTTTCCTCTGGTAATGAATAATTGAAAACGGTTAAAAACTAGTTTTTTTTTCAATTTTCCTTATTTTAGCATTTTTTTACCTTATTTTTTGAGAAAAAAAATCAAAGAGATACCAAAAATTTTATTTTTATTATTTTAAACACCAACATAGTACTAGACTTCCATATAGGTAGTTTAGTTATATCTGCTGTTTTTCTCCGATGACGGATAATTGAAAACAGTTAGAAACTGGCTTTTCTCAATATTCTCAATTTTCCTTATTTTAGCATTTTTTTACCTAATTTTTAGAAAAAAATCCAAAAGATACCCACAATTTTATTTTCATTATGTTTTACACTAACATAATACTAGACTTCCATACAGGTAGTTTAGTCATAAGTGTTGTTTTTCTCCGATGATGGGTCATTGAAAACGGTTAGAAACTGGCTTTTTCCCTATACATTTCAATGAAAATTAGCTGTTTGAGCCCTTATATTGAATTTCATTAAAAAAAATGTCAAATTCACAAATTTGAAAAAAAAAATTATATTTTCCCAGTCAGTATGTTATACTGAAAGGGTAAAAGATATGTTTGACCAAATTAATTTTTTTTAGTTGAACAGTCCTGCCTGGTGCTCTCTGACATTGCCTCTTAAATAATAAAACAAAAAAACACAACATAGAAAACTAAAGATTGGGTAACACGAACCCCACCAAAACATCATTTATAGCTAAATAGCGGAAAGAAAAGATAAAGGACATTGCTTGCTTTTTACCTTTCTTACTAAAAAGTTCCTGTATGCAGTTAACCTAATTATAAAAAAAGGATTAAGTCGGAAAGACTCCTCTAGGTGCGGGAATTTCTCGCTGCATTGAAGACCTGTTGGTGACCTTCTGCTGTTGTCTGTTCTATGGTCGGGTAGTTGTCTCTTTGACACATCCCCCATTTCCATTCTCAATTTTATTTACGATTGGTTTCCGAGTGAATGAAGACAGTCTGTTGGAAAACACGTTCTCCAAACGTTACGAATGTGTCGTCAATCAAGACATCAAGCATTTTGATAATATAAAAAAAGAAAATGCGGTTGTGATTGACAGTGAGAGAACTCTCCATAAGAAACCATATGACACAGAAATGCAGAGATTTTTTGTTTGTATCAGTGTGATTCTTTACAAAGTAGGATTTATCCCGCTTGAAGACAATAGACTTATATCTTCATTGGCCATGCTTTTTAATGAAACAAAGCACTACCAACACTTGTAATGACTTTTGTTTTGGGGGCACCCATTTGATAGTTTTCACATTTATGAATTCATTACTGTATAGCTCTATAACAGGGTGATTAAGACTTCTATACGATATATTGAAAATTATACTCCATTGCTCTACGGCAAATAGCATTTTATTTCATCTTACATTAATGAAAAAAAATCCATCTAAGGAAACTGAAACAAAGAAAAATTTCCTGATACCGAGATAACATTTAGAAAATGTTTTGACTAGTTTGATATCAAAAAACCTGGTCTCATTATTTTTCAGTAATACATTAATTTCTCTCGCAAAAATCTAAAACGTTGTTACATACACGACCGAATCGTACAAGTTGAGACATATAAACACCATAGGATGGTGACAAGGGAACGTAATCATTTAAAAATGGATAATTAATAATAGGAAATGAAAAATCATTTCTTTTATCATAAATTTGAATATTAAGCTCCCCGTTAATGATATAGATATCAAGATCGAGGAAGGAACCGTGGTCATTGTTATTATTAGCTTTATTTAAAGTAAGTTCAACAGGATAAATTTCTTTAGTATACATCCTGAAATCGTCATTATTAAGAGCCAATATCATCCAAATATCTAAAAGTATTGTTAAATTTTTGTATCAAATGTTGTTTCGATTGGTCTTTGCTGATTTTAGTCATAAATTGTAACTCATACAAACAATACAAAAACAGGTCCGCAATAAATAGTGCACAGTAAGTTCCTTTTTGAATTCCAATAACTTCACGATATATAGAATCTCCAAAGCGAAAAAAATGTTATCAAGTAAAAATTCAAACGCAGATATAGTATTAAAGCAGGTAACGTTTTTTTTGTTATTTTATGTTAACTGAAATTTGGTCTATATACCAGTATTGATTGTTTGGAATTACATGTACTATAATTTGTCACTTTCCGTGCATGCAATGAACAACCAAATTATTTACTTTTTTCCTTGTATACTCTATATACATCACACTTCCGGCCTTTGTACATGAAGAACGCGAAGTTTTATCAAGCACCAATTTCATGGCTTTAATGTTGATATTCCCCGTACATTTACCAAGTTTGCAATATTGGAATGATAAACGTGTCTTTGTATTCCTAAACAGAAGCTGATACTGACGGAGGAAGTATACTTAACAACAAAATTATTTTCATTTACCTGTGTATAATTTTGATATTGCAAATTACGTTAATAAAAATCAAAGATAATGTATTTCTTAAATTGTTTAGTATTTGACATTGATATACTTTTCTTTCATTGTTCATCCTTTTTTTATAACTTTGTATTTACATTGTATCAAGTTTATTTGTTCAGTGTATGTGTTACTACGTCTTTTGATTGAGTTAAGCCATTCAAATTGATATTTGATAGTGTGTCTTTCTATGTTTTGATGTTACACTATTGTTTCAGGTAAGAAAGAAGGTTTAGTATTTTTAAAAGGTTTAATCCCGCTGCAATTGTTTGCAGCTTTCCTAATTTAGGAATATGATGTTCAGTAGTTGTCAGTAAGTGTTTCTCATTTCTCGCTTTTTTATATTGATTAGACAGTTGGTTTTCCCTATTAAACGGATTTACACTATTAATTTTTTGGAGCCTTTTATATCTTGCTTTTTGATGTGAGCCAAGGCTCCGTGTTGAAGACTGTACCTTGACCTATATTGGTCTACCTTTACAGATTGTGTCTTAAATTGAGAATCGTCTCATTGGCACTTATACCACATCTTCCTATATGTGTATATTATACATTATAATTATCTAAAAATAATTTTGCATCTGTATATTTCACAGCCTTTTTGAAAACCGTTCTTACACATTAAGAGTTTTCAATTGTAGATGAAATTCGAATAAGAGCCATGAAGACTGGTAACACTGATTCTTATACGAATCAACATACTTTTGAGGACTACACAAGCATATCCGATTACCATATTTTTCCCTTAGAAAAACAATCCGTCAGGTTTACCATTGAAGCTTGTCATGACGTCTTTATTCTTGTATCCGGTGCAATTGACCTTGGGTCACATGACTTTTATGAAATTTGTCTCGGTGGATTAGATAATCAAGAAACATATTTACGTCGAAAATAAAATGATGCTAACCCATTCAAGATTTCAACACCTGACATTTTGAGCTGCACAGAGAAAAGCACATTGGACATTAGATGGACAATGGAAGGAACAATATATTTCGTTAAAGAGTCTGCAGTTGGGATGGAAACAATAATAGACGTGAACGATTCTACCCCATTTCTCATTCAGGGGGTCGGGATCATGATTGCATGGGGATCCAATGGACTCTGGATATGAAAAAGAAATTTAAATTGTTTTTTATTAACCTACTCTATAATTCTGCGCAAAATTATGGCATGGACATCGTTTTTTTATATAGTTTCCTTTCATTTTGTTTGGGCTTTTCTCGCGGGAAAATCGTGAAAGACGTTAGGAGCTTGTCATTTGGAAATGCATAAAAATTAATACGATTTGCTTGACCTGTATTACCTGCCACAAGATTGATAACGCTAAATGGAATGTACACAAAGCAGTGGAGGCCGGAAGTTGGCTTTTGTGAAGTTTTAGAATTTTTTAGACATTCGGAAATTGGAATTGAAAAGGTCATTAGAAAATTGGCATTTTTTAGCAATACTTGAGAACACCAATAAAAACTTACCTGTAGACATGGTGTTTTTTTATTCAAAGAGTAGAAAACACGTATTCTGCACTAATTTTAAACGCTGGAAGTAGCATAGTGACGTCAACGCGTAGTTGCCCCGTGTGTTTTAAAGTTCAATAACAAATACCGAACGAACTAAGAAGATGACCGTTTTTAGACTACGGTAGGATATAATAGTTTTCAGTAAAAGAATAATCTGTTCTTAAACCTTAATTTGTAGCCTATTATTTCCTAACAACATCTGGTTACATTCCTGCAAATCCCAGTGAGCCGTTACTCAAAATATATATTATCAAAAACATTCCTCGTAAGGTAGGAGGATACCAAAATGTACCCACCCTACACAGGGAAAGTACAGCTAGATTAGACAAATTTAAGACGGAGGGTTAAAACGGTAAGTCACGACACCAATTTAATTTCAGATAAGTTGATCATTTCGTCCCATTTGACAATTTTGATATTGTTTGTATATAATATGTACTATAGATATCAAAAGATGTAGTATGAGTGACAATGAGACATTTCTTCATCAAAGTCAGTCTGGTCTGTAAAAGAAAAAAACAACTATAAGTTCAAGACTGAACTCTGGCTCACAACGAACAGCAAGGTGAAAAGGACCGTATGTATTATCTGTCTTCCATCTAACAGAAACTCAAAGTAGAAAAAAACCTTTAACGATTCCAGTCAGTGATTTCTTAGCATATTTGATAAATTGTGCTGAACAAAGTTTAGATTTAAATATAATTTCAGTTTTGATAAACATTTACATTTTTTTTTCGATTAGTCTAAAACAATTAATTATGAGCAAAAACTTATCTGAGTAATCACCTGATACTATTAGTCTAGCAGAAATGTAAATACCACTTGACACAGTCTAAACGTGTTGCACCACAGATTTTTCAAAAGACATGGGTTAGTGACGACTTTGTAAAACAAGTAACAATGATTGTTTCACCGTTGGAAGAAACTAATGAGGCGAGTCGAATTTTGCTTAATATTAATAGTTCAAAAGAGGTAAAAGGCCAGTGAATGCCTTCAACAGAAAAAAAAATCATAATTGATGATTAAATGACATGCAATTGTCTGTAAGTTAAATATACACTTAGTTTGTTTTCTTAACACATTGCACCTGACACGTATAACAAAATTACTTTTTAAAAATAAACGATATTTTGAAGAAAGAAAAGCATTGGTAATGAGGTAGATAACGCCAACAAATATTTGCTCTAAACATTGTATAGTCTGCAATGATTTTATTTACATCTGTTAGGTGTAATACAACCAAATCACGGTACGTCACATACAAAAATAGGTCGAAATAATTATTCCCTTGAATTTGACAGTTGTAGGTACATTTGTAATTAATCATACATTTTATTGCAGTAAAACATATTTGTGTCATAAACATATGTCTTGGGTAATCCAAAGCAACACTTTTTTTATTTGGGGTTTCTATAGATATTTTGTAAACTTGAGGTTACATGGTTACTAAATCCTGTACACAGTTTTATAAGGGGAGAAATTTGATTGATTAACTTCCAAATATAATAATTTTCTTATTTGCAATTAAGTATTATATGAAATGTTTTCTATAGTACTGGACAGGATAAACTTCACTCATGCCAAGTATTTCTTTATTTGAAACAAAGATAAATTCTGCACAATTTTTGGTTAGTGCATTTAACAAAGACTAATAGTGGAAAATCAATGGTGATATTACACCTTTAAGACACGTTTCGCATGCAAATCGTACTACACACGTGGTGGAACCTGTATTTAAGGATTCATAACGTATCACATTGAAATTGTTTGAACAGGTCGATTCACAGAACATAAGATAACCTATTTTTTTTAATTTCTAAAACGTAATAAAGTATGTCCTGGCTGATAATGTTTTTTCTTCGTTTTCATGACAATTGTTTGAAATACCTTTTATATTTCTAAACAAAGTTATTCGTGAAAGGAGACAGAATGTTAGAGTTTGGCTGTTGTCAACATTTAGACGTATAAACAAAATGATTGCATTCTCTGCGATAACCTCTGCCTTGTTGAAATATCAAGACTTTGTTTCGAATGTTATGTATTTCTTATGTTCATATGATAACTAGTTTTAGAAAGTTTTAGAATAAAATTCATTATCAATATCTTTAATTGCATTAACACAGTTAAATCAATTTGTATTATTTCATTGCGTTGTAAGAAAATGTCAATATAGAACACGGAAATTAAAGTTTTAAATTCTACAGATATGCACACACATGGTATACAGGACAAAGGGGAAGTTAATTTTAAGTGATGCGTTGTTTGCAAGTATAGCTGAAAATATATAATTTTCCCTGTCATAAAAATGCAAAGTATGGACTTATATTAAATACAATTACTTGTACTTAATTAAATTTTCCTTTTGCTTGCACGCTTTTTAATGAAAGAAGCCGGGTCGTTGAAACCTGTTTCAAGCACAATATGAAATATAACTAGCCGTGATCTGCAAATAAGAGATAAAATATACCATATGATCCCAATTTTCTTTAATAGTCGCAACCAACGAAGCGCTTATAGAAGTTTCAGTTATTTGCAGACATGTGACGAAAACACAGCACAGGATGAATCGAAGTAATTCGAAACAACTAATGACTGTGTAACACGAAAACATCAGGAGTACTTACAGGTCATCTAGTAATGTAAACGTATTCTGCTTCAAATTGTCACCTTTGTGTTGCTCAAGGCGAGTACAAATGCTGGTATAATTCATAATGAATCTACTTTATATAAAGCTTGTTTGTCATCAGCCCCATTGTTGATTTGTACAACCACTGAATCCAACATTTGATAGACATTGTCAAACATCTTAAATATTTTGCAATCAGATATAGTTATTATTTAAATTAATACAAGACAAATGCAATTTAAGATACTTCATATTTCCTGAATTTTTTAGTTCCGTTTTGTGTGTCATATGCAAATAGAATTTGACCCATAGACATACCCTTTCACAATATCAGACACTTGTATTGTTCAAAGTCATGTATATACATGTAAGGTGTTGTGATTATGTATCCTGTTGGATGGGGCGTATAATTTTGTTGCGGAGTTTTTTATGTTTTGTCTTACCTTATTTTATTTATTCTTAAATAGAGATTTCGTTTCCACTGCAAAAGTTCGTTTGATACTATCTACAATGATAAGCGTACAAAACAAATCAATGTAACGAAACACATAACAAAATATCCCAAAGAACAAAAGCACAAAGAAATCAAATACTGAAAAGATCTTAACTTAGACGAAATGTAATAAAATCACATATTGTAGCCGGACATCTATTACGGTGTTGATTGTTATCGTATATATAGATTCGGTGTTAAAATGCATATAACCGAATCCGGCTACAGATAGTAATAACAAAGAAACGGAAACATGTTGCACGTATGGAAGAGGAACGAAAGATACCAGAGGGACAGTCAAACTCATAAATCGAAAATAAACTGACAACGCCATGGCCAGAATGAAAAAAGACAAACAAACAAACAATAGTACATATGACACAACATAGAAAACCAAAGAATAAGCAACACGAACCCCACAAAAAAAAACAAGGGGTGATCTCAGGTGCTTCGGAGGGATAAGCATATCCTGCTCCACATGTGGCACCCGATATCTTATTTGAATTAAATTCTCTTTAATCTCTTCTGTTTTTAATATGACAATTGCACTTAATTTTTGCATATTCTAGAACAATAGAATCTTTTGAAAATTTTGATTTTCCACATCGCAGGCAAAAAAAATTGTTGATAAACCTCAAAAAGGTTTATGCTTCCTAGATTAGACAAACTTACTGCAAATCTGCTCAAGATTGAACTACATAGGTGTTTTCCTAGTTTAATTTAGAAAATGATGGACTTGTGATCAAAATCTCTTTTCCTTTTATTGTAAGGAAGTGCACCAATTGTTTATGAAATACATTAAACGAAATACAAGGAAGTATTTCTGATGCAGTAAACCGGTTACGGGATTGTCAGTTTCCTTGGTATAAATCAATTCTTGTCTTATTCAACAATTGATCTTTTGTTTTTCAAAGACTGGAAACATTCGATCTTTAAAAAGAATTATATTTAAAACGAAATTTGCGGATGTCCTATATACAATGAATCATCCATCTGACAATATGTTCAGACTTTTTTAATGATTATCTACTTATAGTTTCATAAAAGGAAACGGGACCATGAATTTTAATAACAAATCCATTTTGGAAGATTTAAAGACAATGTCATAATACAAAAGGACGCACAGTCAACTATTAAACAACACGATTACTGTAGATTAAGATTACGATTTGAAGATTTATTAATTTTAATTAAAGTTTCTACTTCCTAGCATATACATAATTAGACGAATATGTACACTGGTGATCCGATGGATAAAATATGTCGTAGAGTTGTGTCAGACACACTAATAATATGATTATGTCTGTGACTGTACATGTATCATACGTTAATTTGTAAGCGCCTCTAGCATGTCTATCATAGATAATTCAGCTGATCTGTAAAAATACAATCTTCATTCCTTATACATCATATATGCTAGATAAAAACTGGCGAGGAAAGATATCACCCGGGAGCCAAGGTCGTTGAGTGGTCTAGTGCGTCGGGTATAGTACAAGGCGATTTTGTACCACGATATCTTATATATTAGTAGCATGAATTCGAATCCCGGCAAAGGAAGAGAAAAATATTTGCTTCCGCAAAACAGATCTCACATATATAGATATAGTATTAATTCTGCTGTAAGTTTTAAGATATGTAACAATAGAAATAAATGATTAATACTACATACCAAATGGTGTTTATGATAAAAAATAAAGTAGAATATCAACACTCCGTATTGCATAAAAAGTAAACTATATCTCTATGACATGTATGCTTAGCATAGTTGTCTCATTGGCACTCATACCACATCTTCCTATAACTATTAGCTTTTTTTACACTGCCGACATAAGCTTATAACTTGATCGATTTTTTATATACTGCTTATCTCGATAGCTTACTGTTGATTTACCGGAGAAGATGTGGTATGATTACTAATAAAACAACTCTTTACAAGAGGCCAATTGACACAAACAATTAATTATAGGTAACAGTACGGCCTTCAACAATGCGAAAAATTTATGTACCAAAAACAAATCAAGAAATATATAAGGGCGGAAAGAAGCGTATCCAAACTCAACTATCTACCGAGTACCTACATAATGCAACAGAAAAAAAAAATGACTCTGAGTCACTCTTTTGAATTTTTCGAAAAACTAAGGATTTCTTATCCCAGGCATAGATTACCTTAGCCGTATTTGGCACAACGTTTTAGAATTTTGGATCCTCAATGCTCTTCAACTTTATACTTTTTTGGCTTTATAAATACTTTGATATGAGCGTCACTGATGAGTCTTATGTAGACGAAACGCGCGTCTTGCGTACTAAATTATAATCCTGGTTCCTTTGATAACTATTTTATATCGATAACAGTTTTAGATTGTAAGATTTTATAATAATTATAATTGATTAAGATATATGAAAAGTAGGATTTTTGGACAAAACTTCATTTTTTTTGCATATAATATATTAATGATGTTCGCTCCTCTTTTTTTTTTTTTGCATCTTTTGTCAAATATTCGGATTCCGCTGGTTTTGTCCATCTAGTGGCCAGTAAAAACTATTACTTTTGTTTTCACGATTTATTCCGTCACGGCTGGTAATCTACACACGCAGAACATTTGGTTCTGCAATGAAAACCGTGAGAGGATTTTCCGGTTGTGCTTGAGTGGAGTAATTGTCACCGCTTCAAAAGGTATGTACATTTCTAAATCTCAATTTTCTTATTCAACTGATCAAAATATTGAAAATCGGAGAATGCTATGCTGTGGTGAATACTTTAACGAATAGATACATGTATCATTTACTGTTGTACGTAGAGTTGAACTCCTACAAAATCAGTTGTCCCACGAGAAATTGCCTAAAAAAGTGACATTTCAATTTTGAAATGGTTCTATTTACAGACCTACAAGTTCAAATTTAGTTTTTTTTTCGTGCAATGGGTATGAATGTTGTTTTTGGCGGCGTGTGCGCTGTCCTGTGTTGATAGACGTCTTAATAATTCCAAAAACTACATTTTTTCATGAAGTCATGCGTGAGGGGATCGGTTCTGATTGAGGACATCGTGAATGCGTGAGGGGAGGTACAAATCATATCTTTATATTCAAGCTATGAGTCGTTGAAGCTTACCTAAATTTGGCTACATTGTTCATGAAAAAACACATATGTGAGTGTGCTTAAAAAAGTTTATGAGATTGGATTATGAAATAATTGTAGGAACCTAGGTTTAATAATATGTTTCACGAAGAATAAAGACAAAAAATGTTGTCAACGATTTTGTTTTCTTGCTACAAGTAAAAACTAGACCGATTATTTGCCCACATCTGCAAATTTTGAGACAGATTTGCAATTCAATAGTTAGACTTTATTCATATAAAGAATATGTATTTGGTGATTGATTGTATAAATCAAAATATGTAAACAAATATCAAATTTTATGTTATTAGAATCATCTTTTTTTTTAAATAAACTAATTTAGGGGAGATAACTCCTTTCATAAATGTGTATAACATGATTTTTCATTAAGCTTTTTTCAACTGATTTTTACAGTTCCCAGAGGGTTTAGTTCAATTCGAGGGCGGGGATAACTTGTATCTCCATGGCTTTTTGTAGAGAGTCAATTTCAGTCCTCTTTTCCTTTTTCCTTTGAACAATGGCATTTTCTGAAATTAAACAAACAATTTATAGTTTGATTTCATTGAATCAGTGATCAGTTTACGTCTATTAAAGTATAAGGATAAATCTGTGCTTTTTAATCAGCATTGATTTGATCACATTTATTCATTGAGTCAACAAAAGTCACAAAGCCAAAGATTAATAAAAAAAATGTTTGTACTTCCCCTCACGCATTCACGATGTCCTCAATCAGAACCGATCCCCTCACGCATGACTTCATGGAAAAATGTTATTTTTGGAATTATTAAGACGTCTATCAACACAGGACAGCGCACACGCCGCCAAAAACAACATTCATACCCATTGCACGAAAAAAAACTAAATTTGAACTTGTAGGTCTGTAAATAGAACCATTTCAAAATTGAAATGTCACTTTTTTAGGCAATTTCTCGTGGGACAACTGATTTTGTAGGAGTTCAACTCTACGTACAACAGGAAATGATACATGCATCTCTTCGTTAAAGTATTCACCACAGCATAGCATTCTCCGATTTTCAATATTTTGATCAGTTGAATAAGAAAATTGAGATTTAGAAATGTACATACCTTTTGAAGCGGTGACAATTACTCCACTCAAGCACAACCGGAAAATCCTCTCACGGTTTTCATTGCAGAACCAAATGTTCTGCGTGTGTAGATTACCAGCCGTGTTCGTATAGTTTTAAAAATCTTAAAAGAAAAAATCTAGAGAAAAAAGAATCATTTCTCGCCAAATTTTCAATGTCTTACAAATTAAAAACAAGTATAATTTTTCTTCAATTAATATACTGTAATTAATATACTATCCATTTTAACAGTTTTTAAAAAAGCTTGTTACTTTGAAACATACGTATATTAAGTGAGTAAACCTTTTCATAAATAAGGCCGGAAGCTACTTATTCGCGTTGAAAACAAATTTGACCTTTTTGTTTTTGAAGAATAATTATTGACTGAAATCATCTAATGAAAAATTTTAGCTACAGAGATTCATCAGCCAATCATTTTGACTTTTCTTTAGAATAGTTCGATTTTTTTGTTCACATGACTCTACATAATATCCCAGGCTGCGTAGTTCAGCATAAGATACTTACTTTCCTATTAGTTAACAGATATTACAGAAGAGCAGAATTACAACCCATACGTTGTAGGTCACAATGCTTAGTTATTCTACTATCTTATTAGTTATGATTTATGTCCATTCTGGTAAGTGTTTTTAATTTCACTTTTAGCTGATTGATTGCATTACATACATTTCACGCATATTCATGATGAAATTCCAATTATCAAAGAATTTAATATTTATTGTGTTTGTAAGTTTATTAACTATGGCGACGTACGTTTAATTGACTAAAACAGGATGGAAGATGTTATGTACGACAGGGACTGGAATTATTTTTCCTTGCCAAATAAAGGCAACAGTAGTATACTGCTGTTCGAAATTCATAAATCGATTGAGAGAAAAACAAATCTGGATTACAAACTAAAACTGAAAGAAACACATCAAATGTAAGAGAAGAACAACGACACAACAGAAACACAACTTTAAAATGTAACAGACATAGAAACGAACTATAATATAACAAATGCCATTTTCCTGACTTAGAGCAGTACATTTAAATTAAAAAAAAATGGTGGGTTGAACCTGGTTTTTGTGGCCTGCCAAACCTTCCACTTTTATGGCAATGTTAAATATAGCATTAAAATGACAACAATACATAAGACTACAATACAAATAAATCGGAGAATATATAGGACAGAGAAACACACGAATGATAGCTAACAAAAGGTGCCAGGTTTAAAAGTTCATATTGAACCTTTTCACAAAGGTTGTCGAATAGGTTTTTAAACGAGTGTGAGTACGCTTCTCTCCCGTTACGAGATATCTGAGTCGGCATCTCTTTTTCGACGAATCTTATAATTTAATTTATGACTAATCAGTAAATGAAAGTGCTCAACATTGACTTAAGGTATAGAGTAGAGTTGAGGTAAGATCTTACTAATCATTTTTAACCTCGTCACATATTTTCGAATGTCCAAGGTCAGGATACTCTGTCCTGTGTTAGTTCATTCTGAGAAGTTTGGCTAGCTATCAAACCAAGTTTAATCCACAATTTTCTACATTAGAGAACATATTTGTACCAAGTAGGGAATATGAGAGTTGTTATCCATTCGTTTGATGAGTTTGAGTTTTTGCTTTTTTCATATGATTGGGTATTTTACGTTTTGAATTTTCCTCGGAGTTCAGTATTTTTCTGAATTTACATTTTTTATGTTCGAAATTCAGTTTGACGTACAGTTTCATTGAACTAGTACAAATTTCGTTTAAAGGTTTAGCTGAACCCTCTTTCGGGTGCTGGATTTTTTTCGCTGTATTGAAAACCAAGTGGTAGCCTTCGGCTATCTCTTTTTCTTATTGGTTTTTGTTTTTGTCTTCTTTTTTTAATTCCACATTTTCATTCTTATTTTATCTACAAAGAATGTCTCGGCATTTCCATAAGTGAGGGTTTATACAATTAAATCTAAGATTTTCTTTTTTTTTCTAATTTTTTTCGTACACATATTGTACGGTCATATAAATAAAATGTCTGGTGTCTGCTATAGATGAAAGTATATTGGACGTATCTAGTCATGGCAATATTATCTTACGGTTAAAAAAAAAACACGAAACTAAAGAAAGTTCTAATTCAGCTTTAGTGTTACAAATGTATATGTTAATAACTTGTTATTATTTACAACAGGAACTTGTTTAGATGAAATATGGATAAAAACTTTGGACAGTGGGAATGTCGATGCAACAAAAAAACCGGATGTTTATAACTATTACACCAGCTTATCCGACTACGGGGTTTCTACTTCACAAAGCCAGTTCAGGATCAGCGTGAAAGCTTGCCACGATGCTTTCATTCTTTTATCAGCTGCAAAGAACCTGCAGTCTGAGGACTTTTATGAAATTTGCATAGGCGATCAAAATAATAATAAAACAGTTTTGCGTCGGAATTTTAGTTCCAATAATGTAGTTTCTACTCTTACACTTAACACATTGAGCTGCACAAATAGAACAACATTTTCTGTGAGTTGGGAAACCAATGGGAAAATAACTCTCTTTAAAGAATCAGTAGGAGTATTTAGATCGACAGCAGATACAAACCCATTTCAAATTAATGGTGTAGGAATCATGACTGGTTGGGGAGCTACTGGAATCTGGACTATAGAATATGCGTGTAAGTTGACCATGTTAATATAACTAAGATTTAATATATACAGTTAAATTACAAAAATACTGAACTCAGATGAAAATTCAAAACGAAAAGTCTATCATCAAATGATAAAACACATCAATCGAATGGGCAACAACTGTCATATTCCTGACTAATGCAGAAATTGAAAAAAAAAAGAGCCAATGCACTTCCAATAAATAACAATTGTAAATGACATGTTATGAAATTCGCAATAAATAATATTATAAACGTAGGTATTGCCGTAGAAATGTTTTATTTATAGAAAAAGAATAATTAACAAAATTATCAAGAGCTTAAATTCTCGGTTATGGTTTATGTACAGAGAAACAATAGTCTAGTTAAGGATTTCCTTGTGTAACTGTTCCGGACCATATAAGTATTTGGACCATACGCGTATGGTCATGATCATATGGGTATATACTCATATGGTCCGACCGTACGCGTATGGTCGGGGTAATTCACATTCTGTTACAGCTTACTTTAAATACTTCTAAACTCTTCATATGGTATGTCCGTTCATTGAAAAGACGCTATCATAAAGGTAGTTTTATTATTATATTATGACAAAAAGATTAGCTAAATAAAAATTAGAAGTTTCACAAAGTTTTTTTTACTTACTTGTCAAAATTATAATGATAAACACATTTTATACCGATGGTCATTACCTATGACCATTTCCGATTTGTTATTACGGGCGAATGGCAATATGTCGACTTTAATAATAAGAAGTTACTGTAGTTTATTTTAAATGTCTTGTGAATATGGTGTATTGCAGTCATATTTGAGATCTAGTAAGAGCTTCATAAAAACACCGTAGAGATCAGAATGGCCAAAGACCTCGGTATCACTGTACGCAGGTGCAAAAAGGCTAGCTTTTCATCTCGCAAACAAAAGGTGTAACTGAATAGGATCGTGCTCTACCAAGATTCGCATATGCAAAACAAGCCATGGTACCGTGTGGTAGTAAATGTCACACCAAGCCTACATGCAAGAATGTAACTAGCGATGAAAAATTAATTACAATGGCATCAATATTTAATTTTTACGTTTTTGAATTATAAAATTAACATGTAACCATCATTGTTATTTTAGATAAAGTTTTTTGTATTATTGAAACGTTAATAATGTAATTTGAAAAAAAAATACCTAAATGTTCTAAATACTCATATGGTCCGACCATACGCGTACGATCGGACCATACGTGTACGGTCGGGCGGGACCATACGTGTATGGTCGGACCATACGTGTATGGTCGGACCATATGAGTATAAGCATATGGTCATGACCATACGCGTATGGTCCAAATACTCATATGGTCCGGAATATAAACAAGAACGAAACAACATCGTCTGAATAATTTGCTTACATTTAATAAATAAAAGGTATCAAATAATAAACAATAGATGACCATGTATTGCAATGCTTTACGTGACTGAAATTCATCGACTGACTCAAATATATATATATATCCAAGTTACGACAATGTACAAAATTGTTAAATGTTTCTCTAAATGTAGCGGTGAAGACTTTTGTTGTATCAGGTTGATTGATACTGGCTTGAATTTCTTTTATTTCTTTGCTTACATTATCGGAACGTTTAGGACGGTTAAATTTTAATGGACAAATATTATACATCACGCTTTATTCATAATGTAAAGGTAATAATTATACTAAAAGAATATGAATCATCACGAACATAATTACAATATGAATCACTTTTACACGATTATCATATATGCATGATTTTTAAAATATGTGTTTTCTTTCTTTCTTAAAGCCTTCTTTACCGGACGTTATTGTGGTGCTCCTAACACATATGGTTCTATGAATTTACTCTCAACGTCAAAACAATTAAGCAGAATGATGTGTTTGTCAACATGTTCACCAAATAGTGTTTGTCTTGGAGTCAACTACAATCAACAATCCAACGGATGTGAGCTTGTATCAGGAGGACAAGTAATTAAAAAGTCGAACAAAACAGATTGGTCATTCTATACAAAATGTTTAAATGGAACAATGGTCTGCTTAGGTTGTCTTGTTGATTAGTTCATTTTACAATTAAGAACTATTGATATATCTGTGCAATGAGTTCTAATGATATATTAAGGTTTGTAGACTGCTGACTTGTAAAAGAAATGAAACTGTTTGGAGATCTTCATTGTTGAATTTAAAGAATGTTTAATTTTTAAACCTTTCATAGTCAGAAAGGTTTGTTTCTAATTAAGATACATATTTGCTTTTTATTTCACAGAAACAAAACATTTTTGTATAAGGAAATAAAACATGATATTGTGTAAATATTGTCAATATCACGATGTTAACATAGTATCGTTTAAGATAAATATTTGCTCTTTATGAATATGCATATCAATTTGCCGCTGCACATCAAGCATACATTCATAACCATCTATATTGAAGTTGTGAAATATATGCACGAAAACATAATAAAAAGCTAAAAGCAAATGAAATACACCGAGTTGAAGTTCATTCCATATCTCCTTTAAACCATTTCGGATGAAAAAGATGATCGCTCGCTGGTCGAGTGGTGTGAATAGTCGAACTACTGTATCATTAGTCTGTCGACACTTAGGTGTGTGCGTTGGAATACCGCATGTGGCAGGTAAGCTCAACTCCTATCTTAATTGACCAGAATTGTCAATTATCCAAACGAAGGTCGGGTGGTCTCTCTTTGAACTTCGGCTGTCTACACCCATATAAACTCACCGCCACGAAATAGCATGAAAGTGTCGTTAAATATTAATCAAGCAATCATCCATACTGGAATAATTATGGCCTCTAAATCTTTATCTTTATTCTCATAAAGTCAATGTATGACATCAGTACAGAGATAACAATGATAACTTTACAATATCTACAAAACAAGAGAGAGAGGTTTCAAAAGTCTTTAGTCAGAAGGACAAACGCATGTGTTTATATTGATTTTTTTTAATGAACAAAGCTTCTTCAGGACTGGTTTTCGAGTACTCGACACAATATATTAAACAAATTAAGATATTTTTCTAATTCTCTTTCCAGATCTTCTGGTATAGTTTTTTCTGTTAAGTCCTGTAATATTTTTACTCACTAACATTTTTTTTTTTAGTTTTCGTATTGTCGAACACCATTGTTACAAGCAAGGAAAGTATTCCGAATTATAATTTCTAGAAGATGCCAGCGAAATCGCGGAACAATTGGGCATGTGTTGTACATGTTGAAACAAAGAGTGTGGACACAGTAATAAGGTTGACACAGTAAGGATTTAAAAAGACGTAAACTAAGAACATAATGCAAAAGACTGGCATCACCCCATTCATCTCTGTTGGAAAATAAAAATATCAAATACCCTAAATTGAAAAAAGTGTGGCAAAATGTGATTTTCAGTGGGGTTTTTATTTTTTTGCCCTTTTAACGAAATAACCGTATGAACTACGTAACATCCTTTGACATTACCGAAAAGGATCAGAATAAGTTCACGATGAAAAAAATACCATCTAATCAGATGAAAAATAAAATCCAAAACACTTTAACAGGAATCAATCCCTCTGTATCTCAAAAACCGTTGACGCCACTCCAAATCTGTTTACATACTCAAGTTGCAGAATTTTATTAGCAAATAAAAAAATCTCCATTTAAATAAGTTGAAAATAAACAATCTGTATATACAACTATGTAAACATTACCAAACCTGACCATTTTGAATTTCGCAGGCAGTACGTGGATTAAGCATGCAGTCTCCGAATTTGGATATTTTGGCTTTTTCTGTGGAAAAAAAAGATTGTTTCAAAGACAAATTAAGGAAGTTAAACAATACATGTATACGTCATATCACAAATATATCCGACTTTGTATGGTTTTGGAGGAGTAACACTACATTATACATCTTACCATTTATATTATTCAATAACATTTTATAAAACAAACCATCTCGCCATATTATGCATGAGTAGATAATTGTATAGCTATTGTTGTGAAATATTTTAAAAACTGACTGTGAGTTCAATGATGTATTTTGCAATGAAAAGAAATAAGAAGATGTGGTATGAGAGCCAATGAGAAAACTCTCCATCCAAGTCATAATTTGTAAGAGTAAACACTCAAAGGTCAAAGTACGACCTGCAAAACGTAGCCTTAGCTTAACCCAAATAGCAACCTATAAAGAGCCTCAAAATTTGTTTTATCATATTTTCGCCACAGCCGCAAATTTCTCCAATTAGCTGCTGTATTAATTGATCTTAATCTCCCTCCGAAATGTTTGAAACGTTGATTTTGTTACATTGCATTGTCTAATTTTTCCTATCAATTGCACTCTCTCTAACGATAGACAAATATTTGAGCCGGGTTTATAATTTACAGAAGCAGATCGGAATCACTTATGACGTAGACAGTAATCATTTTAATCGTAGTCATGTTCATTGACCATAAGAACGATGAAAGCACATCATATAATGACGTTTCGACATCATATACAAATATGTCGTCACCCAAGACATCAAGCATATTGATAATATAAAACAAAAGAAGATGCGGTGTGATTGCCAGTGAGACAACTCTCCATAAGAGACTATATGACACAGAAATTCAGAGCTTTTGCTTGTATCAGAGTGATTCTTTACAAAGTAGGATTTACCCCACCTTAGGACAAGAGACTTGTATCTTCATTGACCATGCTTTTTAATGAAACAAAGCAATACCAACACTTTTGATGACTTTTGTTTTGGGGCACCCATTTGATAGTTTTCATATTTATAAATTCATAACTTTATAGCCCTATAACAGGGTGATTACGATTTCTTTACGTATTTGTGGTCTTAGGTAGTTGCAATATTGAAAATTATACTCCATTGCTCTACGGCAAATAGCATTTTTTTTTTGTATCTTACATAGATAAAAATATTACCATCTAAGGAAACTTTAACAACACTAATAAGACCTTTTTCACATTTTAGGCTAATGCAAACGTTTTTGTCTTTTAGTTTAGAATAGAGAATACTTGTGAAAAGTGTAGAAAAGTCAAGTATTGCAAGAGGAGAGAGTCTTCGATTGTATGTACTCTAAAAGATCTTTGGATTTGTGTAGTATCCACATCTGATTCACGCCACCTCTAGAAAAATACAATAAGTCTCACAATAACTTTAAAGCCAAGATTGTATAGCTGATAGAGTATCTGTTAATAGTTTAGGAAGATGTTTCGTGGAACACTTGGAAAGATCCAGCAATATATCATTGTTTTTAGGATACGTATGTAGGTTAGGTATATCCAATACAGTTATTCATCTTTGGTTGAAATTCCAAAGGAGCATAGAACAGACCTATGAATATCCAGGATTTCTTCTTTGGTCGGATTTCTGCATGTTGAACTATATTTACAAATGATTTCCTTATACCGATGATAAAATTTAGAAAATGTTTTGACTAGTTTGTGATATCGAAAAACCTTGTCTCATAATTTTTCAGAATACATAGATTTCTCTCGTTAAAATCTAATACGTTGATACATACAAAACCGTATCGTACAAGTTGATATATATATAAACACCATAAGATGGTGACAATGTACATGTAACGTCACCATTTAAAAATGGATAATCAATAATAGGAAATGAAAAATCATCTCTTTTATCATAAATTCAAGTATTAAGCTTCCCGTTAATAATATAGATATCAAGGACGAGGAAAGGGCAGTGGTCATTGTTAGTATTAGCTTTATTTAAAGTAAGTTCATTAGGATAAATTTCTTTAGTATACATACTGAAGTCGACATTATTGATAGCCAATAGCATTAAAATGTTTAAAAGTATTGTTTTAAAAATGTTTGCATCCAATGTTGTTTCGATTGGTCTTTGTTGATTTTAGTCATAAATTGTAACTCATACAAACAATACAAAAACAGGTCCGCAATTAGTGGTGCACAGTCAGTTCATATTGGAATTTCAATATCTTGACGATATACGGAATTTCCAAAGCGAACAAAAATGTTATCAAGTAAAAATTCAAGCGCAGATATAGTATCAAAGCATGTAATGCTTTTTTGTTATTTTATGTAAACTAAAATTTGGTCTATATACCACATGTACCAGTATTGATTGTTTAGAATTACATGTATTTTAACTTTTCACTTTCCGTGCTATGAACAACATCATTATTTCCTTTTTTCCTTTTATACTCTATAAACATCACACTTCCGGCACTTGTACAAGAAGAACGCGAAGTTTTATCAAGCACCAATTTCATAGTTGTAATGTTGATATTCACCCCACATGTACATGTACCAAATTTAAAATAGTGGAATGATAAACGTGTCTTTGTATTCCTAAACGGAATCTTATACAGACAGAATAAGTATACTTAACAACAAAATTATTTTCATTTACCTGTGTATAATTTTGATATTGCAAATGACGTTAATAAAGATCAAATATGATGTATTTCTGAAATTGTTTAGTATTTGACAGTGATATAATTTACTTTCATTGTTCATCCTTTTTTTATTAACTTTTTATTTGCATTGTAACAAGTTTATTCGTTCAGTGTATGTGTTACTACGTCTTTTATTGAGTTAAGCCATTCAAATTGATATTTAATAGTGTGTCTTTCTATGTTGTGATGTTACACTATTGTTTCAGGTAAGAAAGAATGTTTAGTATCTTTAAAAGGTTTAAAGCCCTTTATATCTTGCTTTTTTGGTGTGAGCCAAGGCTCAGTGTTAAAGACCGTACCTTGACCTATAGTGGTTTACCTTTACAGATTGTGACTTAAATTGATAATTGTCTCATTGGCACTTATACCACATCTTTCTATATGTGTATATTATACATTATAATTATCTTAAAATGATTTTGCATCTATATATTTTACAGCTTTTTTGAAAACCGTTCTAACATATTAAGAGTTTTTAATTGTAGAAGAAATTCGAATAAGAACCCTGAACACTGGAAACACTGATTCTTATACGAATCAACATATTTTGAGGACTACACAAGCTTATCCGATTACTATATTTTTCCCTCAGAAAAAACAGTCCGTCATGTTTACCATTGAAGCTTTTCATAACGTCTTTATTTTGTTATCCGCTGCAATTGACCTTGAGTCACATGACTTTTATGAAATTTGTCTCGGTGGATCAGATAATCAAGAGACACATTAACGTCGAAAATATAATGATGCTAACCCATTCAAGATTTCAACACCTGACATTTTGGGCCGCACAGAGAAAAGCACATTTGAAATTAGATGGACAATGGAAGGATCAATAAATCTCGTCAAAGAGTCTGCAGTTGGGATGGAAACAATAATAGACGTGAAAGATTCAACCCCATTACGTATTCAAGGGGTCGGGATCATGACTGCATGGGGATCTAATGGCCTCTGGATTTTTGAATCTGCGAGTAAGTGAACCAAACTTATGTTTATTTATCAACTGAATGTTGTGTATGACATACTATGTAAATTATTAAATGTGTCTTAAAAACGAGATTTAGTGATTTAATGTCAGTACATTTGTGTATGTTTGATGAATAGATAATACGCTGAAAATACAAAGAAAAAGAAACGTTTTGTTCGATGTATAGATAATACACTGAAAATAAAAAGAAAAGGAAACGTCAAATCATCTTCATCTTACTTATATGACGTTAAAAGGTAGTCGGTGATATTCTCATATATTTATTGATTGATTGATTAGCGACGCTACTTTCGTTAAGTTTGTATAATAAATCATATTCAAAATTACATATGTACCATAATTACCAAGAAACTGAGACTTATGTGGTTCTATCATAAGGGCCTTTAGTTTGAAGTGTTTTAATTTTTTAGAACGTATTTAAAACTTTTGTGTATATATACAAATTCAACAATGATTAAAACCTGATTAACATAGAAAGCCACAAAAGCCCTACTATGGAATAGAATTTTGAAAAACCCAATTCATACGAAAAATCCGATGGCCTGATGTATGTTAAAAAACAAACAAAAAACAACATGATTAATGAATACTCATACAATATATTGTTAACGTCCATTTTATAATCAACATGTGAATGAGTTTTCAAAAAAAAAAGTTCATTGACTATCCCATTAAACATAATATGGGACAGACGCATATACATGGATACTTTTTAACATAAAGTGCCTTCTATTCATCAGAACTTTGACAAACATGTTTTTTATAATCAAATAATAGATTATCGCAAAACGATCGGAACAAGCTCATTGTAGTCTCATTAGTTTGTTACCCCGATTTTGTTTTTTGTCCATGGATTTATGAGTTTGAACATCGGTATACTACTGTTGCCTTTATTTGAAAAATATGAGTTAGTTAGTTCATATTCGTCGCCATTGTGATACTTTTTTAAGCACCAACACACTTTGAAATTTAACAAATATTTAAACATATTCATAAAAAAATCACTGTAAGCATTTAATTCTAACGTGTGTATATTTTTGTATTCTCTAGCAATATTTGGCGGACTTTATTGTGGTGTTCCGTCAGCCTACGGTAGTATGAACTTACTTCCAATAGCAATAAAGCGCAGCAGAATTGTATGCTTGTTTAAATGTTCACCAAAAAGTGTTTGTCGTGGAGTCCACTTCAATGAGGAAACTAATGAATGTGAAATTTTGTCTGTAGGACAAGTCATTAATAAGTCCATCAGTTCCGGCTGGTCATTCTATACAAAATGTTGAACGGAATAATGCTTAGATTGTGAATGGAAGACAATAGGTTGATAATGCAATCAGTTCCTACTAGTCTTTTTAAACCAAATACTCAACGGAACAATGCTCAGCTTGTCATTATCAGTAGAAAGCCTAACCGGCAAATATAAAAAAAATATTGTTGTACTGAAGAAATTAAAAAAAAAAAGTATAACAAGACACAAAAATATAATGTAAAAACAAAACGGGCAAGCTCATAATACTGAAAGAATAATACGTTATCTACCAACCAAAAAAAAAACTTATATTCCCGACGTGGAAACAACACATCATTAAATAGTTTTCAGTAAACAAATCTGTTGTTAAACCTTAATTTGTAGCTTAGTGTTATCTCAAAACATCTGGTTATATTCCTGCAAATCCCAGTTAGCTGTTACTCAAAATATATATTATCCAAAACATGCCTCGTAAAATAGGAAGACACCCAAATGTACCCTACACAGGGGAAGTACACCCAGATTAGACAAATGTAAAACAGAAGGTTCAAACGGTAAGTCACGACACCAATTTAATCACAGATAAATTGACGATTTCGTCCCATTTGACAATTTTGATATTGTTTGTATATAATATGTACTGTAGATATCAAAAGATGTAGTGAGTGACAATGAGACAGCTCTCCATCAAAGTCACAGTTTGGTTTGTAAAAGAAAAACAACTACAAGTAAAAGTACGGTCTTCAACACTGAAACCTGGCTCACAACGAACATCAAGCTATAAAGGACCGTATTTTTTTTCTCTCTTCCTTCTGGCAAAAACTCAAAAATAGAAAAAAATCTTGATTTACATGATTAAGGTTCAAGAACTTTTAACGATTCCAGTCAGATTTGTTAGAATATTTGATGAATGTTGATGAACAAAGTTTAGATTTAATTATCATTTAAGTTTTGATGAGCATTTACAGTTCTTTTAAATTGGTTTTAAACAATTAGTTATGAGCAAAAACGTCTCTGAGTAATCACCTGATACTATTAGTTTACTAGAAATGTAAATACAACTTGACATTCTGAACTTGTTGTACCGCAGATTTTTCAACAGACATAGGCTAGTGACGACTTTGTAAAACAAGAAAAAATGATCGTTTCCCCGTTGGCAGAGACTAATGAGGCGTGTCGAATTATTCTTACTATTAATAGTATGCCAGTGAGTGCCCTCAACAGAAAAAAAAATCATAATTGATGATTAAATAATTTAGAATTAATAACTGGGCGACGAATGAAAGGAAATCATGAGTTCAAGTTGGAATTATTGCTTATGAGATGTGTGAGAATGGTAGATATTTAATTGTCTGTAAGTCTAAATAAAGGCAACAGTTTTATACCGCTGTTCAAAACTCATAAAATACATTTAGTTTTGTTTTCTTAACACATAACACCTGACACTTATACCAAAATTACTTTTTTTAAATAAACGATATTTTGAAAAAAGCATTGGTAATGAAATAGATAACGCAAACAAATATTTGCTCTAAACATTGTATAGTCTGCAATAATTGTATATACATCTTTTATGTGTAATACAACCAAATTATGGTACGTCACATTCGTTTGAAAACGAAAATAGGTCTCAAAAAATATTCCCTTGTATTTGACAGTTGTAGGTAATTAATCCTACATTTTATTGCAGTAAAAGATTTCTGTGTCATAAACATATGTCTTGGGTATTTCTAAGCACCATTATTTTTTTTTTATTTGGGGTTTCTATAGAATATTTTGTAAACTTGAGGTTATATGATTACTAAATCATCTACACAGGTTATATAAGGGAAGACATTGGATCGGTTAACTTCCAGTGGTGGTTATTGTCTTACATGTTATTTGCAATGAAGTGTTAAGTGGATTTTTTTCTATAGTACTGGACAGGATAAAACTTCATTCATACCAAGTTTTTCTTTCTTTGAAACAAAGATGAATTCTGCACAATTTTTTGAAAAGTGCACATTTAACAAAGACTAATAGGGGAAAATCAATGGTGGTATTACACCTTTAAGACATGTTTCGCATGCATATCATACTCAACACGTGGTTAAACCTGTATTTACTCTAATGGAGTCATAATCACATTGAAATTGTTTGAACAGGTCGATTAAGAGATTGTCATAACATAAAGATAAACTTGTAAATTTTTGTTTTATTTCTAAAACATGATAAAATATTCCTGGCTGATAATTTTTCTTCTTCGTTTTAATGACATTGGTTTGGAATAACTTTTATATTTCTAGAATTATTTATTTGTGAAGAGAGACAGAATATTAGTATTGCCTGTTGTCAACATTAAGAAAATAATTGCATTTGCTGCGATAATCTTTTGCATTGTTAAAATATGAAGGTAATTGTTTCTAATATTGCTCTAGAATGAAATTCACTATAAATATATTTAATTGCATTCCAAATGATTAAATCAGTAAGAATTACGCATGTATGTTATATCATTGCGTTAAGAAAAAAACGTCAATATCGAATACGGAAATTAAAGTTATAAATTCTACAGGTATGCAGACACATGGTATACAGGACAATGGGGAAGTTAATTTTGAGCGATGCATTGTTTGCATGCAGCTGAAAATATATATTTGTCCCTGTCATAAAAATGTAAAGTATGGAATTATATACGATTACTTGTTTTAATTTCCTAATTAATTTCACGCTTTTGAATAAAGGAAGGCGGGTCGTTGAAAACTGTTTCAAGCACAATATGCGATATCTGCAGAAAAGAGATAGAAGATACCATGGGATCCCCATTTTTATTAATAGTCGCAATAGATGCGTTTATATAAGTTGCAGTTATTTGCAGAAAAGTGACAAAAACACATGATAAATCGAAGTCATTCGAAACAACTAATGACTGTGTAACACGAAAATATCAGGAGTGCTTACAGGTCATCTAGTAATGTAAACGTATTCTGCTTCAAATGTGTCACCTTTGTGTTGCTCAAGGCGAGTACAAATTCTGTGATAATTCATAATTAATTTACTTTTTATCTAGCTTGTTTGTCATCAGCCCCATTGTTGATTTGTACAACCACTGGATCCAACACATTTAAATTACTTCAAGAAAAATACACCTTACGATACCAAACTGTTAGTGTTATTCATGTTTCCTGATTTTTTTAGTTCCGTTTTGTGGGTCATATGCAAATAGAAATTGACCCAAAGACATACCTTTTCACAATATCAGAAACATGGATAGTTCAAAGTCATGTATACATGTAAGGTGTTGTGATTACTTATCCTGTCGAATAGGGCGTATAACTTTCATGTGGATTTTTTTTTATGTTTTGTGTAACCTTATTTTGTTAATTCTTAAATTAAGATTTAGTTTCCCCTGCCAAAGTTCGTTTGTAACTATCTACAGTGATAAGCGTACAAAACAAATCAATGTAATGAAACGCATAACAAATAATCCCAAAGAGCAAAAGCACAAAGAAGTAAAACACTGAACAGATCTTAACCTAGACGAAATGTAATAAAATCACATGTTGTAGCCGCACATCTATTACAGGGTTGATTGTTATCGTATATATGGCTTCGGTGTTAAATACCTATAACCGAATCCGGCAACAGATAGTAATTATAATAATACGGGAACATGTTGCACGTGTAGATGTTATTTGAATTACATTTTCCATAATCTCTTCTGTTCTTTTTAATATGACAATTGCACTTAAGTTTTGCATATTCTAGAACAATATGATCTTGGAAAATTGCATGCAAAAGAAATTTGTTGATAAACCTCAAAATGGTTTATTTTTCCTGGATTAGACTACCTTATCGCAAATCTGTTCAAGATTAAACTACATACGTGTTTTCCTAAAAATCCGCCCCTATTTTTAATTTTAGAAAATGATGGACTTTAAGGTGCTTTAAATCGTTTTTACTTTAATTGTAAGGAAGTGCACCAATTGTTTTTAGAATACATTAAACGAAATACAAGGAAGTATTTCTTATGCAGTAAACCGGTTACTAGATTGTCAGTTTCTTTGACATAAAGCAATTGTTGTCTTATACAACAATTGATCTTCTGTATTTCAAAGATTGGAAACATTTGATCTTTTAAAAGAATTATATTTAAAAAGAAATTTGCGGATGTCATATATACAATGAATCATCCATCTGACAATATGTTTATCCTATTATAATGATTATCTACTGATAGTTTAAATAGAAGGAAACGAGACCATGTATTTTAATAACAAATTTATTTCGAAGATTTAAAGACAATGTCATCATACAAAAGGACAGTCAACTATTGAACTAATAAACAACACGATTACTGTTGAATAAGATTACGATTTGAATATTTATTGAATTCAATTAAAGTTTCTTTTTCCAAGCATATACATATATAGACGAATATGTACACTGGTGATCCGCTGGATCAAATCTGTCGTAGAGTTGTGTCAGACACATTAATAATATGATTATTTCTGTGACTGTATTCTACATTAATTTGTAATATCCTCTATGATAGATAATTCAGCTGGTCTGTAACAATTCAATCTTCATTCGAATTCCTTATACATCATGTTCTGTGTTACGACGATAGATAAAAACTGGCGAGGAAACAGCGGGAGCCTAGGTCGTCGAGTGGTCTAGTGCGTCAGACATAGTACAAGGCGATTTGGTGATTTCGATTCTATCTTAGTAGCATGGGTTCGAATCCCGCCAAAGGAAGAACAAAACATTTGCTACCGCAAAACAGATCTCTCATATATATTTGTATATATATGTTGTGTACAAGTTGTAATGTTGTACACATTATAATTTGTACAGATTTTTTGTACAAGTTATCAGTGTTTTATGAACTGCTTAACACACATGGGTGATGCAAGCATACAGTCTTTTGTTTCGGATATTTCTGTCATATTTTCACAACTACATGCTACAATCTAATACTGGGCATTGCTAAACAAAATATTATAAGACCACAAACAGACTTTTATGGATATGAATATGGTATCAGGAGAAAAATAAAATTAGAATTTAAATCATTCAGGTATCCTCAGTTCCTATTTTGAGGACAAGGAGAATAGCACTAAATGTTAGGTTTAAGTATATAAATTTGAATTTAAAACACTAAACTGGTATATTTTTGAAGATAAACCTGTATCACCTGGTACAAGAAGGTGTGTGTCAAAAAACTTATAACTTGTACAAAAACCCTGTACAAATTATAATTTGTACAAACTTACATCTTGTACACAACATATATATAGTATTAATTCTACTGTAAATTTTAAGATATGTTACAATAAAAATAAATGTTAGATCTTGACACCGACGTATTTGCATTTTTCCGACTCATATTACATCAATCGAACAAACTGTTCGTGCTTTGAAATGCCTTTCCTTTTTGTATGCAGAACGTTTCCATTATACATGTTACAATATAAAACTCGTCTTTAACCTGCCAAACTGCAATTTATACTCTGCCGACATAATATTTTTTTTGATCGATTTTTTGTATACTGCTTTTCTCGATAGCTAACTGATGATATACAAGAGAAGATGTGTTATGATTACCAATGAGACAACTCTTTACAAGAGACGAATTGACACAAAAATTACAAACTATATGTCACCGTTATTTCCATGTACCAAAAATAAAATCCCGAAATATACGGGCGGAAATTTAAGAAATTGATGCATATTCAAACGTAACCAATTAATTAACATGGAATGTAAATATATCAAGAACAACCATTTTGTACGAAAAATGGACCGTGCGTAACTTTTCTAATTTTACTCCGTAGCGAAAACTATATATGCTGTTCAACTCTTCTGTCCTATCTTTTATGAAATACTACATTTAAAAGACATTACTGGATTAGAGTCTAACTATTGTTCCGGAGTTCCGAAATCGTTATTCAGAATTGAAATCTAACAAGTATATACACCATGCAACAGAACATAAAATGACTCTGATAAAATATAGATTGTAACATATAAAAACGTTATTTTTTTAAGGTAGAATTCGCCAATAAAGGTTTAGATGCTGTAAATATTAGCAATATTTTCCATCACAAATCTGTACAAAAAACTATACCTGATTACTTCAAAAATAAAGCTACACCTGTTATTTCTTATACTTACACCAAGTCTATTGCATCCAAGATTTTCAACCACAAGAGAATTTTAGAGGCTTTTAACCTCAAAGATACAAAATCCAAGCCTCCGGATTGCTCATGTGCATCGTCACAATACAATTACAGTCCAGCTGTTCATATTATTACTGGAGACCTTGGCATCGTTACCAATGAACAACTAAGAGAGTTGTTAGCCAAGGGACCAAAATATAGAATCCCCCAGCCCATCAACTGGAAAAAGAATTTCAAGTTACTGATTGATGCAGTTGAGGACTATGCAAGAAAATGGGTAAAGCGCGAACCAGACGAACCAGAACTGGACACTTTGTCTGAATGGATCAAGGCTATTCGATCATGCATTCAGAGGCGCATACAAAAACTACGATTTAATATGAGTACTAAAGTTTCTAATAAAATTGAGAATGGAAATGGGGAATGTGTCAAAGAGACAACAACCCGACCAAATAAAAAACAACAGCAGAGGGTCACCAACAGGTCTTCAATGTAGCGAGAAATTCCCGCACCCGGAGGCGTCCCTCAGCTGGCCCCTAAACAAATATATACTAGTCCAATGATAATGAACGCCATACTAATTTCCAAATTGTACACAAGAAACTAAAATTAAAATAATACAAGACTAACAAAGGCCAGAGGCTCCTGACTTGGGACAGGCGCAAAAATGCGGCGGGATTAAAGATGTTTGTGAGAACCCTTTTAAGAATCCGGAGGTTGTGGATGCTTTATCCTCTTTGCATGACAAATATGTCGTTGTTCCAGCAAATAAAGCCTCCAATAATATTGTTTTCATATGTAAAAAACATTATTTGCAATGTCTCACTACAGAGCTTGGAATTGATAAAACTACTGGTAATCCTACATATTCTTTAACATCATTTACCAAGGACGAAATTTTACAAAATCATAAATATGTCCTTCTTTCTTTTGGTATCAACATCAAAGAAAACGAAGACAACTTGCCTTCATTATACTGGATACCTAAATTACACAAAACTCCATATAAAGAACGATACATAGCTGGGTCTTCAAAATGTTCGACCAAACATCTTTCTAAAGTACTGACTGCTATTCTTTCGACAGTTAAAGATGGGCTTCATAAATATTGTGAGGAGATATATTCTACCAGTGGTGTTAACCAGATGTGGATTCTCAAAAATTCTAAAGATCTACTGCTTAACCTTCAATCACAATCTTTTCAATTTTGCAGCAACATAAAAACTTTTGATTTTTCTACGCTATATACTACTATTCCCCATGCTCAGTTGAAAGATCGACTACACCATCTCATAAAACAGAGCTTTTTCTATAAAAATGGAAATCGTAGATACAAATTTCTTGTTTTGGGTTACAATAATTCATATTTTGTGAAAAATCACACTGAATCTCCCAGAAAATATACTGAAGATGATATTATCAAAATGCCTGACTTTTTGATCGACAATATATTTGTTGAGTTTGGAGGATTTATATTTCAACAGACAGTCGGTATTCCAATGGGTACTAATTGTGCACCCCTGCTGGCTGATTTGTTTTTGTACTCGTATGAAGCAGAATTCATTCAGAACCTTCTAAAAGAAAAAAAGAAAAAGCATCTTGTGAAATTCTTTAATTTTACTTTCCGATATATTGATGATGTTCTATCATTGAATAACCCATATTTCAGCCAATATTTACATCTCATATATCCAAGTGAACTTGAAATTAAGGATACCACTGATACTAGAAGGACTGCTTCATACCTTGATCTTTTCCTCAATATTGACGTAGATGGACGACTTCACACGAAAATCTATGATAAACGGGACGATTTCAACTTCCCAATTATCAATTTCCCATTTCTCAGCAGTAACATACCCTCTGCCCTTTCGTATGGTGTTTACATATCACAATTGACGTTATTCTCGTGCTTGTTCACACTATACGGACTTCATATACAGGAGTTTGCTCCTTACGTAGAAACTGCTCCAACCAAGTTATGAGGAGGACAGATTAAAATTGACACTCCGTAAATTTTATGGACACCATCACGATTTGGTGGATCCATACGATGTGTCGTTAACCAAACTAGTTAAGGACATTTTTACAACATGGTAGATTGTGTTTTGTCATAATGTCGTCTATCTTTTAATTACCAAACGTGACTTATTCCCGATTGTGACTGTTTTGCCGAGTGTGAACTCGCATTACTATAAGACGTGGTACGGTACTTGTCTATCCCAAATTCATGTATTTAGTTTAAATGTTTAATGTTATATCTGTAATTCTCATCGGATTTTGTCAAATGTGTTGACGTCTTTTCTTTTATATGTATGTGTTATGGTAAAGAAAATTAATCACCGCCTTCATTTATTAGATTTGATTTCGTTCAACGTAATCAGTACGATATTTTACGTTTGAAGTTAGATTCAAAACAAACCGGACATAGTTTTATAATATAGTTAATTGCTACCTTAGTTTGATATAAATAAGTATTAAAATGTGCTTTGTTATTAAATGCAATATCAGTATTTAGTTCAAATATATAATCTTAAATCAATCCTAATTCTATCTTATTCATTCTAATGTGACGTCATTTTTCATTTTTTGATGATCTGTTTTACAAATTCAAATGACGTCATTTTTTCGTCATTTTTCAGTTTCAAATAGGACGTCACTTGACGTAGAGGTTTAAACTTATTCGGATGTGTCTACTTTTGTGTTTCAAATGTCTGGTTATGTAAATGTATTTCAGTTGCTTCCTGTAATTAGTTTATACTTCAGTTTTATCATGTACATCTTTTGAATATTCATTTTATAAAATTTACTGTTTGCAAAAGTATAAATTATTCTAAATTATAGGGATTTTCTGGTAATGAACAGAAAACCCTTGCCGTTTTTTGCACAACCTTTCTGATATTTTTGGTCCTCGATGCTGTTCAACTTTGTACTCGTTTCGGCTTTCAAACTTTTGTATCTGGGCGTCACACGTAGGTCTTGTGTGGACAAAATACACTTCCGGCGTATTAAAATTTTGAACTTGTTGCCTTTTGTTGGCTGTTGTTCGTGTGATTCTTTGTCAATTGTGTTCTCCAATTTATTTATACTGTAGTCCTGTGTTGTCATTTTGATGTTATATTGCACATGGCCATAAAAGTGCGAGGTTTGGCATGCCACAAAACCAGGTTCAACCCACCATTTTTTCCTTTAAAAATGCCCTGTACCAAGTCAGGAATATGGCCATTGTTATATTATAGTTCGTTTCTTTGTGTATTACATTATAACGTTGTGTCGTTTGTTTTCTCTTATTTTTGAGTGTAAATTCACATTGCGATAAGACGTGTCACGGTACTGTCTATCCCAAATTCATGTATTTGGTTTTGATGTTATATATATATGTTATATTTGTTATTCTCGTGGGATTTTGTCTATGTGTGTTACATTTTAGTGTTATGTCGTTGTTCTCCTCTTATATTTAATGCGTTTCCCTCGGTTTTAGTTTGTTACCCCGATTTTGTTTTTTTATGAGTTTTGAACAGCGGTACACTACTGTTGCCTTTGTTTATAGTTGATTAAGATATATGTGTATGAAAAACATAAGGTAGTGTTGTTGTTTTTTTTGTTTTTTTTTTTGGGGGGGGGGGATATCATATTAATGATGTTCGCTCCTCTTCTATTTCTAACTTTTGTCAAATATTCTGAATCCTATGGTTTTTGTCAATCTAGTGAGCAGTAAAAAAAATTGCCCACTAAGCCCTACTTTCTTCATCATGATTTTTTTCAACATAGTTTAAAAGCTATAAATGAAAATCTAATAAAATCATTGCCAATTTAAAATAGTTTTTGAAACAAAATAGCTGTTCATTGCTGTTGTATAGACAATCTAGAGAGAATCAATTCCTGCAAAATTTCAATGGCTTCTATATGAAAAACAAATATATGGACCAATCATATTTTTCTTCAATATTTTTTCTGTTATTAATATTCTATTAATTTATAGCAGTCTGTAATAATGGCTTGTTATTTTGAAACATAGGAGCAAATATCCTTCAACATGTTAAATCAAGTCTATCAAAACAAATTCAATATATACATATCATGTAGTTGTATTTGCATATTATATGACTAAAACCTTTTCACGAATCTGGCGGGAAACTACTTATTCGTGCTGATAACAGACTTGATCTCTTTGTTTTTGAAAAATTATTCTTGACTGAATACCAGTACCTAGTATTGTTAACCCCTGCGATTCTTCAGCCAGTCATTTTCGTTAGAATAGTTCGATTTTTGTTCACATGACATATCCAATATTAACTGCACAGCTCACGATAATATGCTATTCCGATTTATTATTAGTTAACAGTTTTTGAGAGGATAAGACATACAAACCATTACTGTTCAGCCAATAATGATTAGATATGCTGCTATCTTATTAGTTATGGTTTATGTTCATTGTGGTAAGTGTTTTTAATTTCACTTGTATCAGATAAATGTTGTTGAGTGATTGCTATACATACATTTCACGCATATTCAGGATGAAAAACAAATTTAATGTTTAAAGGTTGTGTATCTTTATTTACTATGTTGACTAAGTCGAAGTACGTGTAATTGACTATAACTGAATAAACAACGTTATTTTCGCTACATGTGATTGGAGTGGTGCCCCTATTTTGACCATGTCTTATTATTTAATTTATAACCAATCGGTAAATTTAAATTATCTTACCTACAGCAATTTATTTAAATTGGTTTATAGGTGAGGGAGTCAATTGATTTAATCTTGGTATACTTATTCAACTGTTTATTGTATTTGCAGCTTTTTTTATTGAAACGTTGAGAACTAACTTATATAGGCAGAAATTCTGGATATGTACAATGCAAGTTCACATTGAAACTCCTTTTTACGGCTAAACCTGTACTACTTCTAATTTTTACTAAGTTTCGTAAAAATTCATATCCTAGAATAAAATTTCATGTACTCTACTAATATTTTTTTTTCGAATGTTAAAATATGAGGCTATTCCGCATATTTTCTACTTATATATTCCCTGATTTTTTTAAAAGTTTAAACTTGTGCTTAATTTCTGCATTACCCCTTATTTAACTTTCGGTCTTTCACAGATTACAATTTGGCCGAAATGTATGTGTTCAATTACTGGTTACATTTCAAAGTTGTGTCTTTACGAAAACATAAAAAGGTCATATCTTGGAATAAGCAGGTAAACAAAACAAAACATCTTTCAATCTTATATACCTCCCCAAAGAGGCATGTTTTGTGAAACAGTGGTATTTATTAAGAGCAACCTACAGTGACACACTTATCCATTCAAATTGGTTCTGCAATAACAAATAAAAATGATGATACACATGCTGAGTGTTCGATCATACTTAAACGGTCAGATGAAAGATATCTAGTCATATCAGTAGTATCTTTCTTGCAATTAAAAAATACGAAACTTAAAAAAGTGTTTTCTTTTTTATCCCTAATGTTTCAAACTATATATACTTGAATTGTTATTATTATACAACAGGAAATTATTTAGACGAAATATGGATTAAAACTTCGAACAGAGGGGAAGTCGATGCAAGCCTAAAACCGGATGTTTATAACTATTACACGACGCTTTTATACTTTTATCATCAGTAAAAAACTTGCAGTCTCCAGACTTTTATGAAATTTGTATTGGGGCAAAACATAATCAGTCGACAATTATACGTCGAAAATGCAGCCATGATTACAAGCTTAAGCTAAGTACATCTGATATTCTTTACTGCACTCAGAAACAAACGATGGTAGTAAATTGGACATCATACGGGCAAATAACTCGTATCAAAGAAACTTCAGTTGGACAAGAAAGAGCAATTCAATGGACAGATCCAGACCTTCTTTTACTTATTAATGGTGTTGGAATCATGACTGGTTGGGGAACAACTGGAAGTTGGACTATAGAATATTCTTGCCATGGCGTTGTCAGTTTGTTTTAGATTTATGAGTTTGACTGCCCCTTTGGTATCTTTCGTCCCTCTTTTGTAAGTTTCCCATGTTAACATTGCTAAGATTTGGTGTATATTGACCTTTTTGCCATCAACAAATCCCAGCAACGTTTTCTCGTACAAATTATTTCAAATCCGTTAATGGAGGCAATTTAAACAGTACTGTGTTTTATATCCATTTTTTTTAAAGGAGTATATACATGTAATTAAATCCAATGGTGTTTAAAAAGGGAAAATAAAATATTGATTAAGAATTGGTAATTCACCCGACACACGTCTATTTCACCAATATGATGGAATAAATACTCAAACATCTAAAGCTCATATTACGCTTGCACTCACTTTGTTATGTCAACCACAAGTTCATCTTGCTCAAGCTTGACGGTTTGGTTTTTGTGTTTAATGCAGAAATTGAAGAAAGACGGCAATACATTGTAAATAAATAGATTGGGAGAAGACTTTATAAGTTTGATTAACTTGTGTCTCATCCCTTTTGCACATTTACGCAAATAAAATATGTTTAAACTAAATAAATAGATAAAAATTGTAAATGACATGTAATGAAATTCACAAGAAATAGTATTATCAACGTAGGCATAGATATATATCCAAGATACGGCATTGTAGAAAAGTTTAAAATGCTTTTCTAAATGTTACAGTGAAAACATTTGCTGTATGAGGTTAAGTTATACTGGCTTGAAATTCTTTGCTTACATTATCAAAAATTTAACGACGGTGAAATTCCAATTGACAACCATTATGTATCATACATTATTTACAATGTAAAGATAAGAATTATACTAAAATAAAATATGAATCATCAACAAAATTAATACAATAAGATTACTTTAACACGGTTATCATATATGCATGATTTTTAAAGTTTTTTTTCTTTTTTCTTAAAGCCTTCTTAATTTACTCTCAACGTCCACACAATTCAGTAGAATTATATGTTTGTCGACATGTTCACCAAACATTTCTTTTTTTTTAGAGTCAACGACAATCAACAGACCAACGAATGCGAGCTTGTATCAGGAGGACAAGTAATCGAAAAGTCAAACAAAACGGACTGGTCATTCTATATAAAATGTTTAAATGGAACAAAGGTCTGCTTAGGTTGTTTTGTTGACTAGCTCATTTCACGATTAAGAATCATAGATATAAATGTGCAATGAGTTTCATTGACAGATTGAGGTTTGTCAACTGATTTATGATAGAAATGAAACTACTGGGCTACATTAATTGTTGTATGTAACGAACGTTTATGATTTACACATTTTACAGTCTGCTTTGTTTTAAATTAAGATCAGTATTGGCTCATAATTTCAACGAAAACAAAACATGTTTGATCACAGTTACTATACTTTAAAATAATATTGGCCCTTTTAAATCTATTATCATTGCTATCAAATCACAGTCACTGTGTTGATATCACAAAATAAACGATGTTTACCATATAAGATTTCAAACAATATAAAGAACATGAAGAATGTTCAAACAATATCGTAAACACTGCTATATACATGTATGTAAACAGTATATAAAAGATGTTACACTGTGAACAATATTTACATGATATCGTGTTACAATTGTCAATATAGCGATGCAAACATAATATCGTTACTGCTACGCAATTATGGCCATATTAAATAAAGGCAGCAGTGGTATACTGATGTTCGAAATTCATAAATCGATTGAAAATAAAAGCCGGGTTACAAACTAAAACTGTGAGAAACGCATCAAATATAAAAGGAGAACTACGACACAACAGAAACACATCATTAAAATGTAACACACAGAAACGAACTTGATTATAACAATTGCAATTTTCCTGACTTGGTTACAAAGTCAACGATGTAAACAGTATATAGGATTTCTTACAATGTTAACGACATTTACACGATATCGTTTACTGTTTATATGGCGATGAAAACTATGTAGAAAATATATAAGAGTTCTTACAATGTTAGCAATGTTGACACGACTTTTTCTTATCACTGTTAATATAACGATGGCGACAATATTGTTCCTTAATTGCATACTAGACACGGAAGAGAAAATCTAGAGGCATTGACAAAAAATTAAAGTTGTATTAAAAATTGCTTTGAACTCAGAAAACTATCAATACACTAAATGTTTTTGATATATAACATATTAGAAATATTTGCTTGTAAATAGTATATGTATAATCTGTTAAATTAGAGCTTTTCTATATAATTCTTCATGATTCTAGTCTGGCTGTGGCTTGAGATCTAAAAATTCAAATATCTATATTCATATTTTAATTATCATAGTCATATAATGTGTGTCAATTATAAAAAATCACTATAATATATTACTTTTCTCTTCGTGACTCTTTTATTGGAATATAATACAAATAAGAAGATGGCTATGATTTTTTAAGATACACACACAATAAACCCACACCAAAATGACAAATGTAAAACAATTTTAACGATGAAACTAATACCGCAGTTCCACTAGGCCACGATCGCACTACGATCTGTGAAAAAAATGAAAATTTTGACGATCGTAGTGCGATCGTGCAGATCGCAATAAGGTCGTAGTACGGTCGTGCAGATGTCTTGATGATCGTGATGAGCGTGGCCAACTTTGAACATGTTCAAAACAATCGTGATGCGGTCGTGGCGAAATCAGGTCGTAATAGAAGCGTAGTGAGAGCGCAGTAAGATCGTGGTAAGATCGCATAGGTCGCTGTACCATCGTAGCGAGAGCGTGAATCTATTCGGAGAGACTGCACTACGATCTCACAGCGACGTTATTACGACCTCACTACGACCATCACGTTTTCATCTACGCTTCCACTACGACTATACCACGTTACACCACGCTGTTTAAGACCATAGTACGATTCTAGCACAACCTTGCCGCCCTCATCGCGCTCTTCCTACGACCTGACTACGTTCATACTACGACTTTCATTCTTATTGCTATTTTCGCATGAAATATATTTAATCTCTACAGGTTTTGTTTGTCTGTATGTAATAAGGACTTCTTGTCCATTTTCTCTAACTGCTCAACCATGCCACATTATGTATGTATGTGCCTATCCCAAGTCAGGAGCCTTTAAATCAGTGATTGTTGTTTGTTAATGTGAAAAAAAAGCCGTTAGTTTTGGCGTTTGAATTGTTTTAAATCGTCATTTCGAGGCCTATGCGGAATGGGCTTTGCTCATTGTTGAAGGCCGTACGGTGAATTAAAGTTGTTAATTTCTGTGTCATGCTGGTCTCTTGTGAAGAGATGTCTCATTGGCAATCATACCACATCTTCTTTGTTTTTGTTATATTCACACATCTGTGTCATCTCTTCTATCTTTCACTAAAATATCGTCATTTGAGATTAATGGACCAGAAATAGGTTGTAATTCAGGATGTATTGGTCAATCTGAAATCTTTGCTTGATCAGAGTTCGTTACTATCAGAGCTCTCTCTGCCTCTAAATCAACCCCTACCACCACGCCCACGTGTTCTAGTAGATTGTGGTGGCATGACTGTATTGTTTACGAGAAATCTACGTATTAATCAGAAATAGAAGGAATGGAACTGTATTGTTATGGAACACGATTTTGATATCATTGCTGAGAACGTGTTAAGATCGGTATGAACGTAGTATAATCGTGGTAAGAACGTGCTATAATCGCAGTAGAAGCGTGGTACGATCGTGTTGCAATCGAATAACTCGTGGTATGGTCGTAGTGAGAACGTTATGAGCGTAGAAAGATCTTGATAAGTGTAGTGAAGTAGCAGAACATGCGCGGTGAGAACGTCGTATAATCGTAGCGGGATCGTTGTAGAAGCGTAATGAGGACGTAGTATCATCGTGAAAGCAACGAAAATTTACATTTTCATGCCGTTCATACAGCGACCTCACCACGATCTGAATTTATTTTAGATCGCGGTTAGCGTGGTGCGATCGTGGTCTAGTGGGACTGGGGCTTTAAAGACCATATTAATGTACAAAATTATGAACAAAATAATATGTTCTACAGCAACAAAAAACACCCACTGAATTACCAGCCGCTGACTTTGGACATTCACATACATAATGTGTTAAACCCTCCCCAAACATGGGACAGTGATACAATGTATAACAGTACAACATTTTAACAAAAAATAAACATTATTTGAAAAAGAAAGTAGCTCATCAGATCTATACAAACCACAAAGACAAGTAACAAAATACAGGGTAGATGTGTCATGGTAATTTTATACCCCAACAACAGAAAGACACTAACTTCTGGTCTAAAAGTACTTCCAAATATTGTCGGCTAGCCCGAAGTCAATAACAACTGATAAAAAAACATCATGCATTTTAGACTAAAACATCAATCAATATACATCCAACTTCCAATAGATTTAGTGTGTAGACGTCATTATTAGAGAGCAACATGACCATATGCAATGTCAAGATCTAGGTATAGACAGATGTTATATTAAAAAAGTCAACAGTAGTATACTGCTGTTCAAAAGTCAAAAAACGATTAAGAGAAACTAAATCTGGGTAGAAAAATGAATGTGCATATGTTATGAAAATAATATTTATTTTGATTTTAATCTACTGATACCAAAATCAAAACCAGTGGAAAATATATTGAAAAATCTAATTACAGTGTTGAATGGATTACCTTTTAAAATATGTTTATTTAAAGGGTCAATATTCTTACACGTATATTTTTTTTTTCTGAACTGGGTTAACGATATCTCCGTAAAAATAGGATAATTATGCTTTTCAATTAGAAGTATTTTTTTAAGGTACAACCAGACTCCAAAACCAATTCTTCATGTCTTGTAAAGAACTTTGTGGAATCGAAATACTTTACCTAAGCATTTACCCGTATTACATAGATTAAGCGTATTGGAATCCAAAACATCACTACAGAGACGGCCATAGCGAAGTAATATATAAACAACGTAAGATGGTGACAAAGAAACATCGCCGTATAAAAACAAGAAAATTAGCAATAGGAAAGCATACGTTAAGTAAATAGCCATTGAGATATAAGTAACTGATACGAAATGATACCATTTTTTTTTAAATGCCTTTAGTTTCGCATTTGTAATACTAATATTTTTAAGTTGTTTACAAAAATAAAGAATATCGCGATAATATATCTTGATTTACAGTATGTGAACATGATGAAGGATGATACATATAAGAAATGCTTTTTCATAGTTTGAATGTTAAACCTTCAAACTTATAATACAATAACATATTGGGATAAATAAATTGAAATAAACATATTGAAAACCATGACAGAAAATGACTAGATCGCGTATACAGAAAAGAAGAAGAAACATATTTGTCTACCAATCCGGAAGCACCTGAAATCAACCCAAGTTTAAGGTGGAGTTCGTGTTGCTCAGTATTTGGTTTTCTATGTTGTGTTTGTGTATTTCTGTACTTTTTAAGCCTTGGTGTTGTCTGTTTATGATCGAGAGTGATGTGATTGAATGTCCGTTTGATATTTTTCGCCTCTGATTTAAATAACAAATGCAAAATATGTATCAGGCAATAATAAGATAAAACAAATACACAGCCAATTCTTTACACGTTGTGAATCTATTTTATAGTATATTCATAATCTATAGAATAAAATAGGGGACCATTTGATAAAGATAAGAAAAACAGTTTATTGCATGGTTAAACTATACTGAGTTTAAATTACTGGTTAGCTAAGGTGATCTTTTATCAGGTATAGTTGGCTTCTATTGATCATGTTGAAAGTTCTAAATTGTCATATCGTTTATATTGTTTTGGCACGATTTTGGATCCTCAATTCTCTTCAACTTTGTACTGGTTTTGCGTTATAACTTTTTTGATCTGAGCGTCACTGATGAGTTTTTTTAGACGAAACGCGCGACTGGCGTATTAAATTATAATCCTGGTACCTTTGACTATTAACGACACTAGGTCGATGGCACTGCTGGTGGACGATTCGTCACCGAGGGTTTCACCAGCCCATTAGTCAGCACTTCGATGTTGACATGGATATCTATTATCTGGTAATTTTTATAGATTTCTTGTTTACCAAACTTTGAATTTTTCGAAAAACTAAGGATTGTCTTATCCCTGGAGGCATAGATTATCTTTGACGTATTTGGCACAACTTTTTGGAATTTTGGGTCCTCAATGCTCTTCAACTCTGTACTTGTTTGGCTTTATAACTATTTTAATCTCAGCGTCACTGAAGAGTTCTATGTAGACGAAACGCGAGTCTGGCGTATTAAATTATAATCATGGTACCTTTAATAAATATTTACTTGATCAATGATATCTGTGTTGGCATCAGAGTTTTAGCTTCCACCGTCACACATACACGTGTTGTCCAACCTCGGAATCCTCTTAAACTGTTGTGGCTTTGTTAACAGCTAATACCTCCTTGGTTGCCTGAATTACTTGTAGCTTTGACTGCTTACTAGCACGTGCGTGTGGATTTTGTCTCTTTAGCGGGTTGATATTAACAAATAATCAATTTTTCTGAATGGTAAAAAATGAATTCAGATCAAGGTCACCTTATTCTGGATAATCATATATTGTTTTCAGATTTTGTTACTTTGATGCGCAGTCATTATTTTTATTTTGGTTACCACAAATTGTGTACGTTAAATCAAAAAAACTGCTATGTAATTGTTTTGCATTTCAAGGTCAACAGACACATGATAAAGCAAATGTATATTCAATCATTGATTTGATAAATACTTGTCGACACTATAAACAGATTTTAAAATAATACAAATCGTCTTAAACCTAGTTTAAATTCACAATGTTTGAATGGTTAAAAGCTTCTTCCACAGGCCAAAGACCGACATATTGTTTCAATATTTGCCTTGTTATAGTAGATAACAATCCTAAATGTTAATGTATAAGAAATGAAAGGATGATATTGAAGATACCTTCTGTATATATAACAAAAGCACTACAAACTGAAGACTACTTAAAAAAAACATTTCGTATTTTCTTTTCAATGTATCAAAACTGTTACATTTAATTGAAATTTTAGTACGTCATCGTGAACATATATAAATACAACCATCTGAGGAAATGAGATTTATGAGGCATAAATTTACTTCACAAAATGACTTACCATTGCGTACTTGTATTATTTATGATTCATGTGCATGGCGGTAAGTTAGTTGTACTAATATTTTATTACAAAAAAAAACATTTCCTACTAGTATTATTGTAATCACTATTGGTATTGGTATTTTTTTTATAAATTTGTTTTAATGTACATTGATGAAAATATTTAAGAAATAATTCTATCATGCCATGCTCTATGCTCATTTTAACATGGGTAGGCATTATATTTGATAATATCTTAACACCGAGCGTTAGCGAGATATTAAATGTTTACAAATATAATGCCTACCCATGTTAAAATGAGCATAGAGCATGGCATGAAATTTTGTACTTCGAAGCGGACCTATTGTAGACGCTCGAAATGTCGTAATTTTGATTTGATGAACCAAAAACGTTATAGAAGATGAGCAGTTTATCTATAAAAAAAAAGAACAGAAACATTTAAACTTACTTTTAGAATGTTTTTTTATTTAATTTCATAGCAAGCAACACCAACAAAAATGTCCATTTTGATCTATGGCGTTGTTCAAAATTCATCTGACGTTGCAATTTCAATTGTGACGTCAATCACATGCAGCCACTGTTCTATTCGAATTAAAACATGGCTTTTTACCCAAAGCGTAATAAGGACGTCATATTAGAATTATTTCTAATACAGATAAAGTGATAATAATACATTCATTCTAAATCTATAACATGAAATGAGCAAGAACTAGAAAAATCCTCATCATCTTACCCCTTTCCCTTTTGAAAACACAGACGAATATATTCATAGAGCTGTCCCACAAGACAAAACCCTGAGTAGATACTGCTTCATTTCGTATTTCAATGTTCTTTAGACATTCTTTATTAATATAGCTATTTCTTTAATACTTTTAATATGTATTTATAAATATTTACGACAATTTATCAATATAATACATGCACATTCATTTTAAGTATTGCGTTTTAGATTACTTTTTGTGAACCTTTAGTTAAACATTTTTTTTTAAACAGGAGTTAATGATTCATAAATTGATTTGTTTTATGTCCAAAATTTAATTCGTAATTTTAGGTTGCTATCAATATTAAATAACTATGTGTATCATAATCGGTAGAACCCCTGTAATTAGGTATAATATGCGAGTGCAAAATCGGTTTAGAAAGAAGGTTTCTGCGTCATTGTTTTTCAAAATAAAACAAAAAAATTGGACGGCTCGTGTCTTATTTCCTTTGCAGTACACGTTATTATCTAGTTCAATTTAATATCTGGTTATTTTAAAACGGCTTTACAGTTGACGATGTCTCTTTTGAATTGTAGATGAAATTCGAATTGAAACCATGAATAGTGGGAACACAGATTCTTTAAGGAAACAAAATGTTTTTGATGACTACACAAGTCTGTCGGACTACCATGTTTTCACCTCAGGAAAACAGTTCTTCAGGTTTGAAATTGAAGCTTGTCATGACGTCTTTATTCTCTTATCTTCTGCCATTGATCTGAAGTCACATGACTTTTATGAAATTTGTATCGGTGGATCAGATAACAAAAAGACATCTTTGCGTCGAAAGTATAATGATGTTAACCAACTTGTTATGTCAACACCTAATATTTTGGGCTGTACAGAGAAAAGCACATTTGAGATTCGATGGACACTTGACGGAACAATACATCTTGTCAAAGAATCTGACGTTGGAACAGAAACAGTAATAGACTGGACAGATTCTATCCCGTTACTCATTCAGGGAGTAGGAATTATGACTGGATGGGGATCTGATGGAATCTGGATTATTGAATCCTCAAGTAAGTGAACAAATCTAAAGCTTTTTCATTAGTTTAAAGTTGTATGAATATGTGCAATATGCAGTGTCAAAATGTAAAACATATTCATAACAAGATGAAATTACTAAGTACGTACGTTGGGTAAGATAGTCGAAAAAATAGGCCGCAACGTTGAATCAGAATAGAAATGTTAAATCATCTACAATTCATTTTTATATGGCTATGAAAAGTAGGATTTGTACTGCTTGATGCTTGAAGCATATCTTTATATCGATCATTCATAAATCAGTAGGATTTTCAAAAACTTAGACTTCTATAGCTGTATCATTAAACTTTTATAAGGTAAACTTAATTTCAAAATTAACACTACCGTTGTTACCAAAGGAGTTGTCAATTATAAGTATGAGGAAAGTATTCGGACTGTATTAACATTCCTAAAATCAATGATTTCAGTGTTCTAATTTTGTCGAGTTTAGATTCTAATATATACGACTATTATCTATAGGTAAGTTCAACTTATTCATTACTTTGAATTTGCAGTCAATAAACTTTTATAAATCACCTTCAATAAGTTTTGTACAATACAGAATAAGTCGTTGCACATAAGTAACAAATTAAACATTTCATCATGAGAAATAAAGAAATCAATCAAAACATCATAAAATGAATAGTTTGACAGTTTTCATAAGGAGTGTTGACTTTTCTTTTTTTTCTGAAGGTATTACCTTTTTATTTAAATGTGTATCAGGTTTGATTAGTAACATACCATTAGCTGCGACATTTTTTAATCGAGAGAAATGATTATTACATGGTAGAATATCCAGCTCAGCTTACAATTTTACATGTCCATATGCAGTAAGGAGATAATATGTGATTGTCATTGAGATAAATGTCTTCCAAAGACAAAATTAGGTACATGCTTGCGACTAAAAATCACCATACCTATAACAATTAGCAATCCCAAATTACATAACAAGCCATTTAAAGCCCTGCAATTCCAAATAAGAAACAATTTAGACGAGAAACAAGTGACATGATTTATGTCCCAAATAAAAAACGAAAGACAATATACTCAATGAACTCTAATTCAATACAGTTTTTTTACTTACATATCATGATAAACATGTATTTTAGGTTCCAAATTGATGTTGCCACAACTTCATGATACAATACAAAAAAAGCGGATATTTCCTTCTATAATGTATTCTCTATTGAACAAACGTTTTTGATATTTTTACAAACATATTACCGTCATCAATTGATGTGTTGTCACCAATTGAATAACAAAAGTTTTTGTCAGCTTCTTTCTCAAATTTCATTAAGAAAATTATAAAAAATTACCGATCTCAAAAAGGACATTTAAAAAGGGGGAAGTAAAAAGAATCTGACAAAATCAACAATTATCAATCAACAGAATGAGTGAAATATGATGACTTCTTCTTCATCGCGGGTCTTTCTTTTCTATTTTTTTTTTTTGTTTTTGTATAAAGCAAAGTATAAAATGTTTTATTGTAAACATAAAACACATAATAGCTTTTCAAATATTGTATATTTTCTTATATTTTAGCTTTTACTTATACTGTCGGACAATATTGCGGTTCCTTCAACCTACGGTAGTATGAATATACTTTCAACTTCAATACAACGGAGCAGAATAATATGTTTGTTCAAATGCTCATCGAATAGTGCTTGTCTTGGAGTCAACTTCGATGTGGAATCTAAAGCATGTGAGCTTTTGTCTGTAGGACAAGTCATCTATAAGTCAATCCGTTCCGGCTGGTCATTCTATACAAAATGTTAATCGAATCAATTATATTCTTAATCTTGTATTGCTAATTACCGCCAAAAATAACAGATAATAAAAAGATTCACAGCAAAATAGGTTTTTGCGTCTTATTTCCTGAAAAAAAACAATGGCTATTTTGTTGCAGAACACGATAAACGGTTACTCAAGGTACAACTTGCTTAAAAAAACTAAACAGCTCTAAATACGTAAACAGAATACATTTTTTGACGACGTTTGTCAGTATAGCGCTAAATTACGTTATATTAAGTTTTTATCGCAAAAACGTCGAGTAATTATTCCCGCCGCACACGACCGTACTGTCAAGTATTATATGCAGGTTTCAAAAATTCATAAGATGGTTACTCGTAAAATGGCAAAACATTTGTACTTAACATTTACGAATCAAAATTTTGACAGGAAACTTTTCATTATGAACAAAAAGTATATAAAAAGGATTTTAGCAGATTACTTTGTCAGATGTACGGTAAAAAAGAAAAATCTGATAAAAGTATAAATTAATGTGCATCTCCGTCCGACATTAGTTCTAATTTTTTTCATGTACTGAAAGAGTAAAGACAACATTATTTCAAAGGCTCTGACATGACAAAATGTGAACAAACTATAATCAGGTGATACCATTGATTGGCAACCGTATGACCCTCAACAATGACAAAATTGATACAGTATCGTCAGCTTTTAAAGGACCCGACGTATTTTATTTGTAGTTCTTTTTACTTTCAAAAGATAATTATCTTTCAAATTTCAATTACACGGAGTATATTTGTTTTATAGTTGGAGCCGTTACTGCTCAATCGACCGAAAATGAAGTTGTAGTTTAACATTTCATAGAGAGTACAGCAGACGGTATTAGAGAATAATATTGAACGATGTCTTTATCAATAGATAAGTTACATTAACTTTTATACGGCGTATATGTATGATTCCATCATGACATCCTTCAAACGCTTTGAGTACACACCCGTGGTAAAATATGAATATATTGTTTGGGCTGATCCAATCGTGCTCCCACTTCATATGCTTTTTTATGAATGAGCTACGCAACGTCATAGAACGACGACGTCAGAATATAAGCATTTGACGGGAAAAAACACGCTTCTGAAACCGAAAATCATCACAATAAGGAAACGTAAACAAACGATGCTAAAATGTATTATATAAGCCATGTATACTTTTCATATTTGTAGACGTATAAGTACAATTATCATTTAGATTCATCCAAATCTATCTAAATATGTTATTGTAAATAGTTTAAGCGTGTCACTTCTTCAGTTTGCTCTGTTCTTTTACGTCAATTTAAAAGTGCGTTTATTTATGGGAACGGCAAATAATGCCTTCACCTACAGCGCTTAAACAATTGCCGTTTTTGTGCTATTAGAATCGAAATAATTCATGGGGGCTGGAATATATCATGATTTTACCACGGGTTGTCCCTTTATGCCGATATTTTACCCCTCGCTATCGTTCAGGGTAAATTATTTGTCATAAAGGGCCAACCCGTGGTAACATCACGATATATTCAAGCCCCATGAATTATTTCTTAATTATTGGCTAACTTGTTTGTCTAGGAGTAGAGCTTTATTGCAAACACGTTGTTAGTTTTTCTGTCCAATCGTCTAACACTATGTTTGTTACTTTTCTCAGAAACAACCTTACTCAATGACTTTATATTTGCCTATCAGCTGGAAGGCGACGAGTTTTAACGTGTGTACAATTTCTGATATGTCTTTCTGCAATTAGTGTATATTTGTCGATACTTCAATTTATATCTCTCAATATGTTGAAGTACAATAAGGATATACTTATGTAAATAATGCCAATGAGGCAAAGATCAGTCAAACACAGACCAAAAAGACATAGAAGTTAGCAACTATAGGACATCGGACGGCCTTCAACAATGAGTAAAACCCATACCGTATAGTCAGCTTTGAAAGGCCCCTACATAACAAATAAATGACAACTCAAACGGGAAACTTACGACCTGATTTAGGTACAAATCAATGAACGAAATAAAAATATAGTGTACAGTATAAAACGACAATCATTGAATTGCAAGCTCTTTTAACAGCATGTGAAAGGGCATTTTCTTTTTGTTTGTTTATTAAATGATTGACATCCAATATGATATAAACAAAAAAATACAACAAAATAAACAAACTATACTGTGACAATTCTGCATCTATTGGTACCAATGTGCTAACAATCAAACCAAAAATGAAACAAATATATGTTTTTGAAATCTTATAACAAACAGTTTTTCCAAATACATTTAATATTATATATTTTTAAAATATCAATTAAACTGGGCCATTTTTTAGTATACCAACTCCAAGTTCAAAACAGATGAGATACTCTCTTTATTCATTATTTTATTTACGAATAGGGGTGTTATACGAACTTGTCTACCCATGAGGGTCTCGCACATGCAGTCGGTTTTGTTATTTTGTTGATAGTCTGTTAAATTTGGTCGTACATTGACAAACAATTTGGAGTCTGTGAAATGGTATTGATAATGATGAAGACAGTACACTCGTTTTTTTGTGTAAATGGGCTTCTTTCCCATGGACGCATTATAGTTTTCATATCTTTTCATTTATGCTATACATGAAAAATAAAAAAGTAAAGACACAACATATTTTGATTCTGATTTTTTTCAATTCAAGATAGTATTATTGACTTCATTGTCAATGAATGAAAATAACGGATCTCCTCATGGAAAATATTTCACAAATTCGTTGAGGATAATTGTTTCGTCTGTTACTCTTGGAGTTCTATTTTTACGTTTACTCTGTCTACTTAAACAGCGTAATAGTAGTTATGATTTTAGTATACAACACCAGACCCGATTCAGCCATTCTACGCGCATTAAATTTTATTTATAAAAAATCATTTATCACGGATTCATACGTTTTCTCATATTGTTTAGTTTCTGTGTCAAATTTCTTTTAGTTCAGTAGGGACTCAACACTGAAAGAATGTAAAAGGAGATCTTTCTTACCAATGACCGATTTTTTTTAATATACAGATCAATGCTGAAACATCTTCTATTGCGTTGTGAGTATCAAACTGTCCTCAACAAGGAGTTTCATACACAGTATTCTGCTTAGAGTTTGAAAACCCGGATGTTGTTTTTTAAACAAAGTCATCCTATCGACAAAACCCTCAACAACTGATTTGAATTCGGCAAAACATGTAACATTCTTTATTTTCAAAATTAAACGTTTATATTCAAATAACTTGGCAGTATGGCTAATAAGAAGGGATGGCAACGAATACTCGAGTACCTCGAGTACTCGATCGAAAGGCCGAGTACATGAGTACAATTTTGGTACTCGAGTACTCTTTTGCCTGTTGCACATCTTGAGATGATTTCTCATCACATTTCCACTCACTTTAGTTCCGTTGAAATATCCCCTTCGTAATGAATACTCAATAAAATCAATTAAACATATAAATATGTTTATCCTGCGGCTACTATTAATTATAGTAGTACCAGCAACGTCCTTTCTTTTCGAGGGAATGTTTTCTTGTGCACTACTTGTAAAATCAAATATAAAGTCAAACAGTCTTTCGTTTGAAAATGTTGACAAGATCATATTTCTAAACAAGAACAAAATCATAATGACCTGCGGTAAACCCTACGCAACTGATAAGAGACATATGTAACGGTGTTTGTAAACGGATCAACACCTTCATGGATTATTAACTCATTACAAGACGTAAAACATACCCTTGGCTTAAATTAAGACTTCTATGTAAACGTGATTGGTTGTAGATGTACATTTATATTAATTTTGTATTACTCTGTATTTGGAATTTAACTATAATTGTTTAATTTACAATTGAAAGATAGGCCAAAGTACGAGACCGACATTCAAACCAAAAAGTCAAAAATAAACTGACAACGTCATGTCTAAAATAAAATAAATTCCGACAAACGATGGTGCAAAAAAAAAGTCTACTTTGTCGGACTTAATATGCAAATATTTTTGATTTGATTTGAATTTGGTTCATGAACACGTACCCGAACAATATTTGCTATTTTGATAGGTTAATTGTAGAAACGGCGGTCGGTATGATTTATTGTTGACACAAATACAGAGGAGCAAGCTATGTTTGTAGTACGTTTGTCTTCTGTTTATGAAAGGTAATAACAAAAACACTTCATACAACCTAAAATCTAAACTTTTCAATAGACGTTAAGATAAATCCGAGTACTCGCGAGTACTCGAGTGTCTTGACCGAGTGTACGAGTATTACATTTCAGATATTTTGACATCCCTACAAATTAGTAATTAGTCTTACTTTGTATTGACGTAGCCATATTACAAAATGCTGCTTCTCTGTTGATTGTTCGTATTAGTTTACCATGGTGAAACAGAACACCTCCTTCATTTGTAAGTCTAGTGACAGAGCTACTTATCTTGGAATTGGACTTGGTTGATTGTATTCAACAACAAAATTCAGTATCCGCTTTTTTAGCAGGTATTTTTTTCAAATTCGCGCAACCGGATTTTATAACGTCAGTTAATATATGACTTCATTTAAAGCGACGTCGCGAAATGATCACGTTCTTATTAGAAACATCGAAAAATTACAAATGTTCTGGTTACCAACTTTGCGATAAAATACGAACAGTTTTGAAAACGTGAAGACACAAGTGATTTAAAAGATTGTCATATACACATATACTAGATAATTTATTTTTTCTAATCATTTTTGAAGCGTGAAAAAAAAGCTAAGGTTTTTCCTAACTGTTAATGTTTCCCTTTTTACCATGACCATTGATTGGCAATGTGCATATATATATTTGAAATTATTGATATGCTGAACCTTTGTGGAACTAATGAAATATATACTATAGCTGTGTTATGTGTGCAGTCAAATTAAATTCACTGTATATTCATTTGTGAAATTGCGTATAACTAAATCCTGTTATAAAAAACAAGAATTGTATCGTGGAATCGTTTTATTTCTGTACCCTTTCCATCAATATTTTCATGACTAGTATTTGATAAAAGTGCATTAGAGCAGTCCGACACTGCAACCTGTTACACGAACAGATGTTAATGTAACAAAAAAAATGCTTTTATCTTGAAATAAGACATATGAACATAGGTTTGCTTTTGCTGTTTGTTTTGTAACTTAATCGACATGTTCAAACCTGAACTGTTTAAACTAAATTTTAACAATAGTATTGTGTAAATCAAACGCAGTACACATATGTCTTACCTTGACTTGGAGAGAAAAAAACAGCAATTGGATTATTTTTTTTACAATTCAATGGTTTAAAAGAGGGACGAAAGGTACCAAAGGGACAGTCAAACTCATAAATCGAAAATAAACTGACAACACCATGGCTAAAAATGAAAAAGACAAACAGACAAACAATAGTGCACAAGACACAACATAGAAAACTAAAGAATAAACAACAATATATACGCGCGGTAATTATGGTAATAGATTTTAACCTTGTGGCAATGTAGAAAGTCAAGAATATGACAGGAGAGAGAGAGAGAGAGAGAGAGTATAATCTGTCAATGACATTTTTATATATGCAACTCCGCGCATAATTCTATTACGAAACAAAAAACGAGCCAGGGCCTTTATCACCCTTTTATAAATTTACTAACCAATTTATTCATATATCTTTAAAATCCATACAATTTAGTTCTGTCTTGTTTTTTATTACAGTTATCTTTTAAAAGTAACTATAAGTGGTCGCTAGCGTTTTTACCTTAATTATAAGTCAATTTCATTTCTGACTATCTCTAATCCTCAACATTGCTCAACAGATTCGATACAAAACAATAAAATTGATTAAAGTTGCAATTTCAGGCAATCAGAGATATTTTGCGAAGTAACTGAGTAATTACTGATTGTTTGTACAAAATGATATTTTAAAGATTTTTTAATAGATATAAGAAGAAGTGGTATAAGTACCAATAAGACAACTTTCCATCCATGTCACAATTTATAAAAAATGAACATTTTTTTTTCAAAATACGGTCTTCAAAATAGAGCTTTCACATACTGATCAGCAAGGTATAAAGGTTGCATTTCTTTAAATATTGACATTGCATGTTCCCATATGAACTCTCTTTAGAGCAAAATAAAGGCAAAAGTAGTATACCGCTGTTCAAAATTTTTAAATCGATAGAGAAAAAACAAATCCAGGTTACAAACTAAAACTGAGGGAAATGTATCAAATATAAGAGACACAACACCGAAATGTTATACACACAGAAACGATCTATAATGTTACAATGGCCATTTTCCACACTTGGTACAGGGCATTTTATGAAAACATGGTGGGTTGAACCTGGTTTTGTTGCATTCCAAACCTCCCGCTGTAATGGCTTTATATGAACAAAATAATAATAAAAACTGCAGCAAACAAGCTCACTTAACAGTTTTCCTTTTCTATCTTTAAATTTATATTCGTAGTCAATAGAAACTTTTGTTTTAAGTGATTCTTCTGTAGTTAGCTCTTGTGACCACTGTTTTTGGTATTGCTTTCATTCATTTAGAATATTCCGAAAACCAGTTAGAATGGCAGGATAGTTTATCTAAGGTCATGTTTTGATTAAATTTTTCCTTATTTTCAATTATGTCAGTTACAAATAGAATTCTACTGTTTATCCAGTTTTTGAAAATGAGACATTAACCGTTTAATTTAATATTTATATTGTCCCATATAAGCTGTTGCCTAATTTGTTTATATAATAGTTGATCTGATTCTTTTTCAGATTTTAAATTTGTTCATGATATAATTATTCTTAAGAAAAATTGTGGAATTATTTCTGTCAGTTTATTGACCAAATTAATATTGTTGAAGTTTATTTTAAATATGAGGAATTCTTGTTCAAATTTATCAATTAAGATTATAGTAAGACTTTCCAATTGTTCATTTAAGGCAACAACCATTTTCTTATCTGGGGGGGGGGGGGGGGGGCTGGGATTTTTTGGAAACAAATATTTTGATGGCCTATCTGACCGAAAAAAAAATTCTATTTTGCACTGAAGCTGAAAAAAATTTTATGCTGTCACCTGCTTGAAATTTTTTTTTTGCACTGCTGAATTTGAGAATGGTGAAACTAACAACAGAGAGACACTGAAACAGCAGATATCAAACATCTGTCCAGTATACAGATTAAGCTAAGATTTCTATTTATAGATCTTTATACCTTATCACTTTTTGTATGTTCCTATAATAGTGTTTGATCCAGAAATATTTATAAGAATTCCAAATCTCCCGCATATATATGTTACTACTGTAAGACCATACTTAAAACTGCAACTATTATAAACATGAAATGGTCATTTTATAACAGGAATAGATATGGTATCATAAGCAGTCTTCTAAGATAGCCCTGATTGTGTATGACACAGACTTGTATACTGGTAGTATTTTCCGTTTGTATCATTCTTTATACCACATTTTTCAATGGAATGAAACAGTGGTTTTTATAAGTTGGAGCTACTCACTATTTGCCATTACATATGGCAATGGTGGCCACTTCAATTGCAGTATTAAAATTTAAGGATATCTGTATGACGGACTCCGAGATTATCATAATGTAGAAAGTGGGCTAAAAAAACCAACTGAGACAACAGCCAATGCCAGGATATAGACAGAGCCATGCACTTTACATTATACATCAATTAAAAAAAATTTAAATGAATTTAATGTTAATTTTATGGTTTTGTGAAAAAAAATTGTATTTCTGTTCCACATTATAGGAAAAAACATATTTTGTCGGAGGAAGGTTCTGAAAAAAAAATTATGAACACAATAAAAATCCAAGGCTCCCCCCCCCCCCTCCCCCACGATAAGAAAATGCTTGTTGCCAAATTGTAAAATGTAATAAAAGAATTCAAATTCAATTTTAATAGATCTACAACAAAAGATATCATGTATCAAATAAATCACATGACAAACATGACAAACATTGCCCACAATCTACTCAAATAGACAGATTTGTATATTTCTACAACTTATAACCAACACTTATTTTGTGTGGCATATAAATAACCACACAAAATCATGAGAATTATACAAATCAAAACAAAACAAAAAATAATGTCCAATCATATTACATTAATCAAACGGTTGATTTTTAAGTTATTTTTTTAACTTGGAAAATCAATATTGTTTTAACAATGTTTAAGTAATGCATGTTTTCATCGACCATTACTGCAGTAAAGTAGTATTGGGATGTCGTTACGTTCTACATAGCAGCCAATGACGTTAGTCGGACGTCACTATTAGTTACACAGTGTGCAATTTTCCAAATACGAGAATTTATCGGGTCAATAAAATTTATATTGGGTGAGGCGAAACCAAACCCGATATGAATTTAATTGACCCGATAAATTCCGTATTAGGACAATTGAACACTGTGTAACGAATTTATCTTGATTTTGTTATATTACATAATGTTAAATTCAAATTCAATTTTAGGACAATATCAACCAAATATATTATAGATATTTAATCTGAAATTGTGAAATTTTTTTAATATTAGGACTATAAAGCAACTAAAATTTTATTATTTTTATTAGGTCAATGGTTAAAGGGAGATCATTCCAATTGACATAATAAATAAGGGAGATAATTCCTATTGACGTAATAAAAAATTGTACTGAAATGTTTTAGGATAATATCAGCCAATCAAAATGCGAGAAATTACTCTAAATCAGGATAATAACCATTCTTACTATCTAGAGGATTTTTTGACAACCTACATATGAACTTTATATCTAAGCCCGAAGATTTTTGAAATATACGTTGTAAAAGTGGTAATTTGATGTTTTGTATCGGTATAAGTAAAAAAGTTTCAGAATGATTGACTTTACTGCATTACTTTTTTTTTTACATATTAATATTCACTGGCGCAATATTAAATAAGTGGCATTCTTATCCGATTAACAATAAAGTTCTAAGACAGATACTGACGATTTTAATTGATTTTCTTAAGATGATATACAAATTCTTTATTTTTTTTCATATTTTGACGTTCCAGTTCCCATCCGTGTATTATAGTGTAAAATCCGTACTTCATATGTCAAAGACGTCATTTACTTCGTCTAACGTGAGGTTAATCATTTATAAAGAGCTTACGTCGTAGAACAGCCCAAACAAATCATGACGTTGCCTATTAAATGTATTCTTATTTTACCATAGGTGTGTTTTCAAAGTGTTTAAAAACTATTAAATTAGAATATACAAGTAGCGAAAGCTATGCTTAGAGGTGAAATAACATTTGATTAAGCAATAAATAATTAGGTGAGAATTCGAATCCCTCCTTATCATAACGCATAATTTGAAATGTATATCATAGTAATCGATGACAATTTTTTTTTATAAAATAATGTAAGTGACTTTGTGCACATAAAGTATTTTAGTAAGCTATATCTTAGCTGTCCCGTACATACTCATTACTATTTCTAATTCTGTGTTATATATACTATTCTGTACGCCAATAATACTACATACCAGATTTTCAATGAATTTCGATGAGTAATGTTCGGCTATTTTTATAATATAACAATAATGACAGAAAAAAGAGGCGCAAAATACCAGAAGGACATTCATACTCATAAATCGAAAATAACTTGACAACGACTAAAAAAGAAAACCCAAACAGACAAGAACATAGCACACAAAATACAACATTGACAATTTTTGGAGTTCGTGTTGTTTCTTAATTTTAATTTATAACTGTTGATGTTAATGTCCTTTGGTTTTGTGAGTCTTTGTTTACTCCTTGGTTTTGATAATATTATTGTCTTAAATACTTATCAATACGAATCCCACTAAACACTAGGGGTTATCTAAGGGGCTCTGGAAATGTAAGCAGATCCTGCTCCACATATGCCACCCGTAGTAAAGCTCATATTAGCAAACCTGGTAAATAGTATATTCGGTAGGCCAAATTAAATTTTGAAATAATTTAAAAGTGTAAGTGTTGGGTTTCGCTAGTTTTGCATGATATTTTTATTCGAGGAGCACTCTTTAGGTACTATCTGAATAAACACAAATACACGAAAAACATCATACCAAATAGTTTCGTTTTTACCATTTCGATTGGATATATGAATTCAAAATTATCACAAATTGATGATTTTTTTTCTCCATTAAAACTGTTAAAGTGATATTATCTTTATAGTGGATAATGTAGTTAAAGGGGAGTACTATCTACTTTCAAATCTTCTTGTAAAATGCAGATTGAATGCTTACAACAGTACAAAAACCGAAGAAAACGTTTTTATTTGATATCGTTCAACTCTGAATGTGCTCTAAAAACACCTACAAAGAAAAATGTGTAAAGTTAATACCATCGGAAAGGTGTTGGTCTATAGGGATGTTAAGGACTGTTTATATAGTTATAATGGAGTAAAAACATTTTTATGGTGAATACGTTTAAATAAATTTATCAAACTAAACAGTTAAGCAATTAAAAACATTTCAAGCTTTTCATCAAACAAAACAAAATTATATTAAAAATCAAACATTCGAGCAAATTTTGTTGTTATTATGGCATTATATATATTTTTTTTTCAAGATAATGTTGCGGTCTATTTCAATGAATACTTTAATTATACATTTCTGAGAGCCTCAACGACTAAAAATTGAGGAAGGCGCTAACTATATTATTGGTGGGAATTCATGCGGCAAGACAGCAATATTTGAATTGATTCGTAGAAGTTTGTCTGTTGATATCAATACAACCTTTTCGACGATCCCGAAAATTGGAAGTTTATCTTACTACGTTTGCCATTTTGTTATTTCGGATGAAGCCAATTTGAAACCACAAGTTTCTGATATTGCAGCATGTCTTTTAGAGTCTAAGAAAGACCAAAACGACCATGACTATTATAAAGTACTGCTTACACCTAAAAACGGCAATAGCTATGATTGCTACGTGAAACAATTTCAAAACGGATACTTTAATCAAATGCCAGTAAAAACAGTTTACAGACATTTCATCCAAAACAGTAATTTTATGAATAAGATGTTGATAAATCGTGCCGGAGATATTGAAACTCATCTACGAGACTTTTTGAAAACATTAAAAACAAATCTAAGAAAAGTTCTAGTTGTCATGACACGACGGTACAATTGCATAAATTTCTAGGGTCTGCATATGTTGGAGTACTTCCGATGAGATGTATAGGTCCTCTCCACTGGACAAAAAGTAAATTTAACTGTCATTACCAACGTGACAATAATTACAGAAAGGCTTGCCACAGAGCAGAGATAATAACTACACTTTTAAGCAGTAATCACACAGATGAAAAATTGAAACATATGTATAACCGCGCACTTGTTCATCCTTATACATTCAAAATAAATTCTAAGGATAAAGATTTGATAGAAGTTTATAATTCTGAAACAAAGGGTGACAGACTACCACTTGTAAAGATCCCAGAAGGAATACTTGAAGCAGAGCAATTAATAGTTTTGTTATCTCAGACGGATATATTCACATTCACAATAGGGGAGCTTGATAGAGGAATGCATCCTCAGATGATTGTGAAAATGCGAAATTGGATATTTAAAAAAGTTAAAAATAAATCTTTATTGATTATAACCCACAACCCCTCAATATTAGACCGAACATATATTTGCTCTAAACGTATAGATGGTGGACAAGTTTTCCATGATGTGATTAAATTTCCAAGACCGATTACAGACAAACATATTTATCGCAAATATGGCAGAGTTGAAGAAACGAAAAACATCTTATTTTCTCATCGAATTCTCTTTGTTGAAGGTTTTTCGGATAAAATTATTTTATTATCAATGTTTGATGTACTATTTAATGACAAAGATCTGAAATATGTACATCGTGGTAAAGAATCTGTTGTGCTTGATGAAAAATTTAGGCAATACATTTCAAGCATTCAGATAGTTGAATTAGAAGGAAAAGATAATGGCCCAAAGAAGATGTAGTTTTGTGACGAACTTAAAAGAGATTATTTTGTTGTTTAAGATTTTGATATCGTTAGGGACTCCATTTCACCTTTAAAGATAGTCATCGGAGATTTCACCATAAAAACGACTTTCTTTCAGATGACGGCATGGTTTCTGCCTTTGACTCTGCTTGCATAAAAGAAAGAACATTTATCTGGATCGTAGGTGCATTCGAATCAGTTATTGACACAGTGGCAAATAAGTTCGACCAACAAACAAAAACCCGGTTAGATATACAGATGAACTCAAGAAAGAATTATGGTCCTTGGAAAAAAGTCTGATAACAAAATCAATCTGACCATGATATTTTCGAGCTTGCTAAAACCATTATCCTCGAGTCTACTGAGTTTACGAGATTTGCTCAATTCCTGTGCAGAATAATGACAATTATGCCAACAAATGGACAGAAAAGGAAAACATCAGACATGTATGTAGCAGGGCCTAGCAGTTCTATCGATTTACAAGAACAATTTCATAAAAGACGATCTCCCCGAAGTGAACTAGATTTTTTCAGACACAGATTTATAAGCTCCTAACACTCCACCTTAGAATTCTAAGACAATAACTCCTCGAAGAGAACTAGATTCTTCAGACATGGATTTATCAGCTCCTAATACTCCACCAAAGGCTTCTAAGACACTAACTCCTCGAAAAGAACTAGATTCTTCAGACATGGATTTATCAGCTCCTAACACTCCACCAAAGGATTCTAAGACACTAACTCCTCGAAGAGAACTAGATTCTTCAGACATGGATTTATCAGCTCCTAACACTCCACCAAAGGCTTCTAAGACACTTATTCCTCGAAGAGAACTAGATTCTTCAGACATGGAATTATCAGCTCATAACACTCCACCTTAGAATTCTAAGACAATAACTCCTCGAAGAGAACTAGATTCTTCAGACATGGATTTATCAGCTCCTAATACTCCACCAAAGGCTTCTAAGACACTAACTCCTCGAAAAGAACTAGATTCTTCAGACATGGATTTATCAGCTCCTAACACTCCACCAAAGGATTCTAAGACACTAACTCCTCGAAGAGAACTAGATTCTTCAGACATGGATTTATCAGCTCCTAACACTCCACCAAAGGCTTCTAAGACACTTATTCCTCGAAGAGAACTAGATTCTTCAGACATGGAATTATCAGCTCATAACACTCCACCAAAGGATTCTAAGACACTAACTCCTCGAAGAGAACTCGATTCTTCAGACATGGATTTATCAGCTCCTAACACTCCAACAAAGGCTTCTAAGACACTAACTCCTCGGAGAAAACTAGATTTTTCAGACACAGATTTATCAGCTCCTAACACTTCACCAAATGATTCTAAGACACTAACTCCTGGAAGAGAACTAGATTCTTCAGACATAAATTTATCAGCTCCTAACACTCCACCAAAGGCTTTTTAGACACTAACTCCTCGAAGAGAACTAGATTCTTCAGACATTGATTCATCAGCTCCTAACACTCCACAAAAGGCTTCTACGACACTAACTGCTCGAAGAGAACTAGATTCTTCAGACATGGATTTATCAGCTCCTAACACTCCACCAAAGGATTCTAAGACACTAACTCCTCGAAGAGACTAGATTCTTCAGACATGGATTTATCAGCTCCTAACACTCCACCGAAGGATTCTAAGACACTTACTCCTCGAAGAGAACTAGATTCTTCAGACATGGATTTATCAGCTCCTAACACTCCACCAAAGGATTCTAAGACACTAACTCCTCGAAAAGAACTAGATTCTTCAGACATAGATTTATCAGCTCCTAACACTCCACCGAAGGATTCTAAGACACTAACTCCTCGAAGAGAACTCGATTCTTCAGACATGGATTTATCAGCTCCTAACACGCCACCAAAGGATTCTAAGACACTAACTCCTCGAAAAGAACTAGATTCTTCAGACATGGATTTATCATCTCCTTACAGTCCAAGCAAAGGATTCTAAGACACTAACTCCTCGAAGAGAACTATATTCTTCAGACATGAATTTATCAGCTTCTAACACTCCACCAAAGGATTCTAAGACACTAAGTTCTCAACGAGAAGTAGATTCTTTAGATATGGATTTATCAGCTCCTAACACTCCACCAAAGGATTCTAAGACACTAACTCCTCGAAGAGAACTAGATTATCCAGACATGAATTTACCAGCTCCTAACACTCGACCAAAGTATTTTAAGACACTTGATTAAAGTATTTGGCACAACTTTTAGGAATTTTTGATCCTCAATGCTCTTCAACGTTGTATTTATTTGGCTTTTTAACTATTTTGATCTGAGCGTCACTGATGAGTCTTATGTAGACGAAACGCGCGTCTGGCGTATAAAATTATAATCCTGGTACTTTTGATAATTACTAACTCCTCGAAGACAACTAGATTCTTCAGACAAGGATTTATCAGCTCCTAACACTCCACCAAAGGATTCTAAGACACTAACTCCTCGAAGAGAACTATATTCTTCAGACATGGATTAATCAGCTTCTAACACTCCACCAAAGGATTCTAAGACACTAAGTCCTCGAAGAGAAGTAGATTCCTCAGACATGGATTTATCAGCTCCTTACAGTCCAAGCAAAGATTCTAAGAGACGAACTCCGCGAGATTTAAGTTTTTGTCTAAAGAAAATGGATACAATCAACTATTAACAATGAATAATGAGTAAACGTTATGGGTCATATGCATGCAGAATCTAATTCTTGTTTATTTGTGTTGGTGTGAAAAAGTCTAAGGCAACAGTTCAAACTTTGAAATCATTGCTAAAATTATTAGAATCTATTTTTCTTTTCCTTTCTATTTTCCTGTATTATTAAAACAACTTTGGTTAATTCATTCACTGAGGTCCTATGGAAGTACTTAAATCTTTCTCACAACCTTGTCTGGCAAATGTGAATTAAGATAAAGATTTATATAGATAGTCTAGTCAGTTCAAGTACATGAAGTTAATGTTGAAATGTAAATACATGGTTTTGCAATTCGAAAACATGCACAAGACAAATATAGTTAACTCATACTTACGGTGATGCGTCAGTAATTTATTTTAGAAATTTTCATTTTCATTTGTATTTTTTTCTGTAAATTTGTTGTATCATCATATATAGATATAGGAAGATGTGGTATGAGTGCCAATGAGACAACTCTCCATTCAAATAACAATTTATAAAAGTAAACCATTATAGGTCAAGGTACGGTCTTCAACACGGAGCCTTGGCTCACACCGAACAGCAAGCTATAAAGAGCCCCAAACAATTATTAGTGTAAAACCATTGAAATGGGAAAACCAACAGTCTAATCTATATAAAAACGAGAAACGAGAAACACGTATGAACTGCATAAACAAACGACAGCTGCTGTACATCAGATTCCTAACTTAGGACAGGTGCAAACATTTGCAGCGGGAATAAACGTTTAAATGGTACCGAACCTTCTCCCTTTTCTGAAACAATAGTATAACATCACAACATAGAAAACACACTATTAAATATCAATTGCAAGGCTTTATTCAATCAAAAATAAATTTAAAAAAAACCTCATACCATTATACGAATGCTTAGGAGATTGAAATTTATTAAATGGATTTATCTTTTGTCTTTGATTTATCAGATGTAAAAGAATCTTACTGTTATTGCACTGTAAGCATTGTGATTTTTTTAGGGGCCCTTTTATCTTTATTTGTACTCTAGCATCACTGACGAGTATTTTGCTGATTTAATGCTTATCTGGCGTTTAAAAATGTATTTCGAATATAAATGATGAATTTAAGTACACATAGGTACAGTATATTCTGAACTTATAAATATGTATTAGTTTTAAATCACTTCGGATTTGATTTTGTTTACCTTCACTATATTTTATACAATAATCATGTTAGTATATAGTTTGGTAATCTGAAGGTCTGAATTTAATAGAAAAGTAATTCCTGCAACATATACATGATATAGTCACAAGTAAGTTTTTTTATACATCATTTTTAAAGAAGGTGTTTTATTTCATATATTCATCGAACACAAGGCGACTGCGCCCGAATAAATATTCTTTGCCAAATAGGATAAGGTTTCAACATAGATCCAGTTTTACAAAAGTTTATTTTTTATATAAAATGCATTATTGTTTTCTAATTGGTCTTCATTATTTAATATGTTGTGCAATCAGGGACATCTCTGCTTTTTCTTTTAGATTGTATGTATAACAAAAAAATGAAAAATGTGTCAAAAACAGTAATAAGTGACAATAATTTAGTGTACATACAAATGTAATAGTCAATTTAAAGGAGCATAATAAAAAAAAAACAATATATGTTATTGGTTTTGATATTTCCACTTATGGGCCGTGTAGCTCCAAAAAGGCCTCATGTTAAAACCAATACCGTTTAATTTTTTTTTTGTAAGTAAGACATTCAGTTTAAGTAGTTTATTGTTAAAAAATGGTTTATATTGCTTACTTAAGGTGGTACCTAACACTACAGGGAGATAAACCTGTAAAATCAGCAAAACGTTTTAATTACGCAGTTGTGTTGTTAAGGTAATATTAAGCTTTTCAATGATCAAAATAAGTGTTTGTCAAACTGCTATATAACCAGTGTAATTTTTCTGATTAAACGGTTGGTTCAAATTTTTTATTTTTTTTATATTTTTGTCTTAAAAACGACATAAGGAACATATCCGGTATCATCGGTGAAACGGATATTTCATAATGGCCAACCAACTCGTAATGGCGTCCGTAAAATTTACAAAGTGATGATTTCAACTTCGCTGTTTGGAACTCTTGGTTTATTAGCTTCCTTGTGAGCAGCTACGTATTTCAATGATATCATGATAAGGAATACAAGCTCGGGAATACTGTATCAATTCGGAGATATATACTCAGTATGTAGCTGCTGCTCGAATATTGCTATATAGAAATGTAAAGTTCACAATCTCTTGTATCGTAAAGTTTTTTTTTTCAACCGACCCTTATTGTCAATTTCGAGATGTAAGTCAAGATATGAGGCAAACGTAACTGTATCGAAATTATCATCCATCTTTAATTCGATGGGATATATGCGTTCAACATAGTCAATTAATTTTGAATTATTTAGTCAGAGAATATCATCTATATAGCGGAATGTAAAGTTACTGGATATTGCTTACTTTTTATCTTTCTTCCTAAGAAGTTACTGTATGAAGTCAGCCTCATAATAGAAATAAAGAAAGAAGTTGACAATAAAAGGTGCTCAACTTGTTCCAATGCGAATGCAAATAGTTTGTTAAAAACCACTTCCTCCAAATATGTTGTCGATCAAGAAATCAAGCATCTTTTGTTTGAATCAAAACGGTTCTCTAAATAGTAGGAAGTATCCATTCCTAAGACAAGACATTTGAATTTACATTGGTCAACATTGTTCAGTGCATTCTAAAACTATACTACGAGGGTGTAACGTTTATTTAGTTTTCAATTGCATATTCTATCAATAAGTTAAACGCCTGTCCCAAGTCAGAAGCCTCTGGCCTTTGTTATTCTTGTATGATTTTAATTTTAGTGCTTGTGTATAATTCGGAGTTTAGTAAGACGTCCATTATCACTGTATACTTAATTTTTAAGGGGCCAGCTGAAGGACGCCTACGGGTGTGGGAGTTTCTCTGTACATTAAAGACCCATTGATGGCCTTCGGCTGTTGTCTGCTCTATGGTCGGGTTGTTGTCGCTTTGACACATTCCCCATTTTCCTTTCTCAATTTAATTTATCATTTTTATAAATTTCCTGTTTACAAAACTTTGAATTTTTCGATAAACTAAGGATTTTATTGTTCCAAGAATAGACTACCTTAGCCGTATTTGGCACAACTTTTAGGAATTTTGGATCCTCAATGCTCTTCAACTTTGTACTTGTTTGGCTCTATAACTTTTTTGAGATGAGCGTCACTGATGAGTCTCATGTAGACGAAACGCGCGTCTGGCGCACTAAATTATAATCCTGGTACGTTTGAATACTACTAACAACAATGCATATATTTCTGCGTCCTAAATGTTACCTTCAAGTTTGATTATGCCCATTTTTATTTTTTTTCTGGATTTAAAGCTTCGCTTGTCTAAAAAGCCAGCCAAATGCAATTTATAATTACTTGTAATCCGTCGTCTTTCGTTGTTGTCTGAATGAAACGAAACCAAACAGTGCAGAAATATTCCTTATGAGGTGCAGACCAAGTGTTGTTACTTCGAAGCTGATATATCTTCCAAGATGGCTGCCAGTGGAGACTTCGTTTAAAAAAGGACCGTATGGACAACACATACAAATGTCAAATTTAGAGAACTACCTAATGAAACCAAACAAGGCATGAATGTTTATATTTGGGTTTTGAACAAGTGTTGTTACATTGTAGCTTGTTTGTCATCCAAGATGTCTGCCAGGATTGAGAGTAAGTTAAACATTGAACCCTATGGGAAATATATGCAATTTTTTTTCTCCTAGAAAACTACTGAAACGAATAAAACCAACATAGCATGAATGTTCCTAATGGGATGCTGACCAATTGTTGTTACTTTGTAACCGAACCATCATTCTAGATGGACGCCGGCAGGGAATTAGGTTAACATAAGACCCTAGGGGAAATACATACAAATGTTTGTTATAGAAGAAGCATTTGTATGTATGAATAGAATTGAATGAAACCAAACATGGCATAAATGTTCCTTATGAGGTGTTGTTGAAGTGTTGCTACTTTGTTAACGATTTACTGTTAATAATGGCCACCAGGAGAACATTAGTTTCACGTAGAACACTATGGAGATATATGTCATAAATGACTTAATGTAAAGAACCTTTATACCAAACATGGTACTAATGTTCCTTACGATGTGCTTACCACGTTTGTAACTTTGTTACTGGTTTGTCATCCGTGATAACCACCCACGGGAGACCTAGTTGGAGGAATTACAATGTTTAAATATCTATTAAGCCGCCAGAAGGGGGCATTTGTGTAGCATAGAAACCTATTGAAAAAACATTCAATTATAAAAGTGTCTGCTTAAGTTTATTAAAATGGATTAAAAGCTAAGGATTTTGTAGAAGGCCGTTATTTGACCTTTATTGCATTGCGACTGAGACGGAGATTTGTCTTGTTTGATTTTTTCTCCGATGAAGTAATCGTTTATTAGATATGAAAACAACACTGATAGCAAAATCGATACACTTCAAGATTAAATTATTTCAAATTAATACTTGAAAGGTATTATTAAAGCTTTAAGCAAATAGTTTTAAGTTGTTTTGAAGAGATTAAGAAATTGAAATTATACCAAACTATGGAACGATAAGTTACATACATATTTAAAAAGTTAAATTATCAGAGGTGTTCGTGCAGTGTCAAAAAAAGAAACAAAAAAATACATAATTCAATATTTGCATTTGTTTAAATTTGTATCTGCTATGCATATATAGTTTTACAAAAGGATAATACTGCAGACATGTAATTTGTACACATTCAAAATATGTCATAATCCTAGTAACCAACAATTAGAATTTTTGTTTGAAATATTCGATTTTTTCGTCATGGAAACTTTAAAACACCAACAACAAAAAGTTCTTATAAAAAGAATATTTAAGGTTATGAATAGATCTTTGTTTCTAGAAAAAGAAATGTTCAAGATTAAAATGACTGTTTATTTCGTTTTCATCAAGTTACTCCTGTTGTTTGTTCATAGTGGTAAGTTTTTTTGTACAATTTTTAAATGTAACATATAGTCTACATGTTTTTCATCTTTCTTTAACACCAATTGGTAAATATTTTGTGCATTATGAGGATGCATATAAAGTATAAAATAAATTGTTTTTTTCGACGAAGTTTAGGAAGGACCAAACATTATTGGCGCCAAGTGCCGTCTATTATCTCTTAAGTGTAAAATTCAAAGCATTTCAAAGACGGATGAGTTATGCGTAAAAAGTTTGTGTGAAGTTAATATGTCAAATACTGAATGGTTTTAATGCAAATCATTTAGTGCAAATGCTATGGTTGCAATAGTAAAATATGCCGGTATTTTTTCTTTGGGATATTTTTATCTTTTCACTTCAGACTGTCCCGATTTCAACAACCCATTTCTCAATGGTCTTTCTCGGTTCAATTTGATCATGTAGTGGATAGTTTATTTCTATTTGTTTTTAATCAGATTTTTCATATAAAAAAGACTAGATAAACTATATAACCTAATAATGTACAACTCATATGAAGGCAACAAATGTTGATTAATTTTATATGATACTGTATATATTAAAGATGCCATTCACAAAACAAATACATTAAGGTCTTTAAATATAATTCATGTATTTTATATTGTATTTACGTTAACTCTCCGCCTCAACTGTTTAACTTGTTTCATAAACATAACGCGTTTGTTTCACTATATTCAGTTTGATATTTGACACACAAAAGATCAAGTAGAAACGCCTCTCAACCTCTTTACATATACTCTGCACAGACGAAGTTCTGTTAAGGTGACCATGGACATGAATTTTCAACTTTATTTTATCACCGTCGGGCTTAATTATGATTTTTTGTTGAGAGACATTTAAATATTCTTAATGCTTTCATATTCTGCATAGTGTGAGTGGTATCTATACTCTAGTAATTATACTAGTCAACAAAAGAAACGATACAAGACTTTTTTTCAAATTAAAGATAAAGTTTTCCGTTCATTGGACCAATATTAAAGGAAGTAATACTAAATCATTATGGAAATATAAATCCGTTTAAAAAAAATATTTTTTTGCTTTTGTGACGTTTTTTCGCGATTTTTTTTTTTTTACAAAATTTACATAAAACGACAATTTTAAAAACAGAAGTTCGAACTTATGATGCCAACCTCTCAGTTAAAGGTAAAGACAGTGTTTGCCATCAATTTGTTTTTAAAAATCATACAGTTTCTTCGTTTATTAGTTAAGCAAAGTTCGACCCCACGAGAAATCGTTAAAATGTATACATTATCAACTGATTTACCATAGACAGTATGTGTAAAGTGATATTCAAAAAGCGGTAACAATCTTAAAACTAATCCGAAAGGTTCCAAATTTACTGTGTATTGTTTTCATATCTAAAGCATTGATTTGAGACGAAAATTAAAAAAAATGTTTTTGCAATTTTTGAGATTTCAAAAAAACCTTTTTTTCCCAAAAATTTAAAAAACAATATTTCAACCCATCAGTTACAACATGAACATAACTTGATTAGCATATTGAATATTTTTAAACAAATTTGAAATTTTATTTAGTACTTAGAAAATTATGTGTCGATATTTTAATCAACTTTCCGCAAAACTAATTTACACCCGATGATCGTTTACACGGAATTTAGATACTTTCCGAAAAGTTTTGATTTTCATTATCACATGTGCATACATTGCAAATGAAAGCTTTTTAAAATAGTGTATATTATTTTGTTTTATATATAACACTTTTTGATAAATTTTATGTCAAAGTCGTGTATCGTTTCTTTTGTTGACTAGTATATATTTTGATATATTTGTATAAAATTTTACAAAAAGTAAATGTATAAATGTTTAGGTTAATTTCTAAAACTATCTATTTTTCTTACTAGTTAGTACACTCGGTACACTAAAATACCTGGTTATAATTTGTTCAAATAAGGCCTTTACTTTTGAAGTGTCAAAATTCGTTTTTTAAAGTACAATAATAATTGCATGCTTATACTTGTGATTTTGAATCTGTTAAGAGTTTTGATTTTTCTACACTACATACATGTAATGTATATACCACTTTGACTCATTATCTCAACACCTTTAATTAAAATGAGTATTTAAAAGTCCGAATGTGAATATACATGTTCGAACTCTTTTATGTCATTTTCTAGAAAGAAAACTAAAAATGTAATTTTTAAGTAACAACAAACAAAACAAACATGTCTTTGATACAATAACTGCCCTTGAATTTTTACTAGATGACATTTGTGTTCTTAATAGAGATTCTATATAATGTCAAGTTATTTGATTTTTAATGCGGACTGTCTGTGCGTCACTAAATGCGAGTGTGTTTCTGTATTATAAATAGTAACAATGTATGACTAAACTCATAAGAGACCCATCAAAACAACATCTGATACAAAACTTTAATTTTAACACTTTTCGAGGTTTGAATAATAAATTAGCTTTCAATAATGTCGAATTCAGTATTCACACCAAAGAGATATATCCTGCTGAAATGACTTTAAATACATCTTATACTAAAAATGAACACTGCCCATTCCTAGGTCTTGAGATCAATATTTTAACAGGCATCGTTATACCAAAAATTCTGATAAAAGAGATTTTGTTTCATTTCCTATAGGTAATTATCCATGATGGTGACGTTTCCATGTTACAACCGTATGGTTCATTTGGTAGTTTTGCTCTTGTATTTAACAATGTTTATGATTTTAACAAAGAAATACATGTATTACTCCAAAATTATTACACCATGGTTTTTCAATATCACACACTAGTTAAAACAGTTACTAAATGTTATCATCGATACAAGGACATCATTCGTTAATATAAATCAACATGAAGATAACTTATAAGTTCTAGTAATTCACATCAAGTTGTTTATGTTGATATTTTTGAAAAAGCACAACAATGTCGGCATATTAACTGATATCATTATTGGAGGCTTTACCTTCTTGAACTACTACATGTTTTTCATACGAAGATGATAACGCATCCACAAAATCCGGGTTCTTGAATAGTCTCGAAACCTTTGTTCTTATAGTGCATCGTAGTATCTGAATTCGCTTGCGAATGCATGATCGACTAGCTTTGATCCATTCAGAACAAGTGTTCAGTTCTGGTTTGTCTGTTTTAGGCTTGATACTTTTTCTATCATAGTCCGCAGATGCATCCATCCGAACAACTGTACAACAGGTGTCGGACTTAGGAGTGGTGTAAATAAAGGCAGCATGCAGGTTTAAAAGTTTTAAATACAACAACCTTCACAAAAATTTAAGACACTAAGTGACTTGTAAAAAACAGAAAGATAAACAAAGACAGGTTATATAATTTCACATTTAGATATAAGGATGATGTTCTTTCCTTTAACAATCCTAAATTTTCACTAACATATTCCCCAAAACTAAAATATTACAGAAACAACAAACATGGCTTCCGCCGCCTCATTTTTAGACTTATACAGATGGGAGCAGATCAAGAAATGTGAAAATAGCACAAAAATTAGAGAAATATTTTGTAAAACTGTGAGAAAATGAAAAACTTTGGAATTGCCAGAGCCTTAATAACAGTAATTTTACCTACGATAATTTTTACCAGTCATCAAGTCTGTTTATTAAGTTAACTAGCTGTACAGGTTAGGATCGCACCCATCTGTACCTCGAATTTGACATACACAGGCATCTCAGTACCAGATTCTTTGCTACATATTTGTTTGTTTTTATAGTGATTAAGATTATAACACAATTTTGACTGCTGTACCCCTATTTTTGTCATTTTAACCTATTACTGTATCGTAGGTTACTTTTTACGGGTGTAAAATTACGCGAATTTCATTGAATAAGGTATACAAAATTTGTATGCGGTTATTATTTTGGCGGATTCAAAGCTTGTATCAATACCTTAGCATGTACACTTTTAACTGGCCGAATTTATATTTGCAATTTTGTTCTCTGCAAAATTAATCGACGATTTACACCCTGCGAAAATAACCAGCTATACGGTATGTCTTTTTGTTTTGTTCACACATCGTTGTCAATATAATGGCATTTGATGCGTTTGTCATACAAGTGAGAGGTTTAGCTAGCTATTAAACCAGGTTTAATACACCATTTTCTACATTACAAAAATGTCTATACCACGTTAGGAATATGACAGCTATTCTCCATTCGATTAATGTGTTTGAGCTTTTCATGGTGTCATTTGATTGCCGACTTTTCGTTTTGAATTTAACTAGGAGTTCAGTATTTTTGTGATTTTACATTTTTCTCAAATAGCATAGTGTAATATTAGAACACAGAAAGACACATTCTAAGATATCATCTAAAATGTCTTAACTCAATCAAAAAGACATATAAGCAAAAACAAGACAACACACACTGAACGAATAAACGTGATGTATGACACAATAAATAATTCAATATTAAATACATAAAAAATGCAGATGTAAAACAATTTTAAAATGACAACTACAAATACATGTATAACCCTGGAAAAAATGCGTTAAATAAAACAACATGCATCGGTAAATTTGAATAAAATAATGTTGTTGTTAGGATTACGAATATATTTTTTACAAAATAAGTAAATGTGAGAACTCAGTACAAATGACCTTTAATACTAACATAGTGTATCTAACATTCATTTTAGTTCTGAGTTCATTTGTCCTGGGAGACATTAAAATGATGTTTCGGCAAAGATATTTTTTTCTCTTATTGTTTCAAGAATACTGTGGATTCATCTTGAATTGTGCTGCAGTTTGCGCTTTACTGACACACTGTTTAACTACCATTTATAAAATCCCGTTGGTGTTCATTTTGGATAAGCAAATATAAAATACATTTAACTGGAACAATATTAATGCGTAGGATCATATGTGAATTTTATTCTATGTATAGCACTGGACTAAAATACAGTACTAGGATTATATGTCCATATAACATACATATATACAGACCTTCTAAAATTCAAACTGACCATTATTCCGTGCGTTCATCGTGTATCGTGCGTGTTGTGTGCGTGCATCGTGCGTGTATCGTGAGTGTACCAATCGTGCGTTCATCATTCATCGTTCCGTGTATTTTCCGTGTAACGTGCGTGCATCGTGTATTCTTAATCTTGTATAGTGCGTGTATCATGCGCTCATCAATCATTCATTCTTAACCGTGTATCGTGCGTGTATCGTGCGTTCATCAATCATTCATTCTTAACCGTGTATCGTGCGTTCGTCAATCGTGTATAATTGTGTATATCAGATAAAGTGCATTTGTCAAACGTTCATCTCGAATTGTGTAACCTTCATACATTGCGGTTTTTATTTGATAGTCGGTTATAGAGCTCACCAAAGCTTATATTTTTTCTCACGGTTAAAGTATATATATATATTTACATATATCATGTATTATATGTTCCGACTTTAAATAAAATTTACAGTCATACTTACTTTCTTGTGAACACTTAATTAACAACTTCATCGTAAGTATCAATGTCTTTGTGTGAATAAAAATCATCCAGCATACAAGATATAATACTAATTTTCAATTAGACTCATTCATCAATTTCGCTACAGTCAAATCAAATAAAAGAAAAAACAATTTTTTTAAGAATAGAAAAAAAATTGTTCAGAGAACCATTGATGGTCTTTCCACCAGTAAAGATCTTTTTTTATATGAAAATATTAAAATTTGGTTTTAAAGGTCAAATAACAGCTTATTGAACGCTGATTCCAAAAAAAATATAGGGTTTCTATACAAAAAGATAAGGGAGATAATTTTTTACTCCCGGTTTAACACATGGTACTTCCGGTATTTTTTTATAAGTTACTTGACACTGATTCCAAAAATATATGGTTCTATATACTTATACATTAATTAAGTACAAAATATAGCTTCTTCCGGTTTACAAAAGGTCACTTCCGATTGACATTTTCTAGATCACATTGCTTGCAACCTAATGCAAAAAGCCCCATAGCTTTATCATGTTTACATATGAGGTAAAAGCAAAGGTCAAAATCTGGAACGTTAAATTTACCTATGACCTTGAGCTCAATTTCAAGGTTATCAGCCAAGGACATCAAATCAAAAGATTCTAGGCCTCTACCTTATACTGTTAATGAGTTATATCACCATACAACTAATATAGATATAAAAGGGGGAAAACTCGCCTCAAACGTCTACGTACATGTACCCTTTCAACTAAAATTTACGTGTTACGACATGTCGCAACTAACAATTGTGTGAAAACATTTTGTCGATATCTTATAAGATTTCTGAAAATAAGAAATAACGAGCCAAAATCAAAATTTTGAACATGACCTCAAATAAAAAGACCCTAGGCCTCTATCACTTTTGGTTTTCCAGTTTCAAAATTTCAAAAACGAAAGAAGAAATAACTCTCATATGGAATCTCTATACGGCTTTGGTCAAAATAAAACAGAACATCCTAAGGATAAATAAATTTGATTGTCGGTTTCTTATACGGTTGCGAAGCCTTAGAGATCACAAGAAAAACAGTGTTCGGGGGGATAACTCTTTTATGGGAAAGTATTCTGTTAAGCAGTGTCAGTTTCAAAAGCGTATAAACTGTTCGATATCACATTCCAAATATCTAAGCGACATCTTGCAAAACAAAACAAAAAACAGCGAATGAAAAAAATTAGGCAGAAGAAAAAAAAAATAATTAAAAACCAATTGTTCAGAGAACACTTGACGGTCTTTCAGCAGTAAGGAGCCATTTTGATATGAAAAAATTTGGTTTTAAAGGTCAATTTCAGCTTCAAATGACTGCTTATTGTACGCTGATTCCAAAAAATTAAGGTTTCTATACAAAAGAATATAAATAAGGGAGATACTTTTCTACTTCCGATTCAAAAGATGTTATTTCCGGTATTGTTTTATAGTTTACTTGGCACTGATTCCAAAAATATATGGTTTTACATACATTTACAATCATTTATTACAAAAAAAAGCTACTTCCGGTTTACAAAAGGTCACTTCCGGTTAGTTTTTTCAAGGTCACATTGCTCGCAACCTAAATCAGAAAGTCTTATACCTTTATCATGAATACATATGAGGTAAAAGCAAAGGTCAAAATCAAGAACATTAAATTAAAATATGACCTTAAGCTCAATTTCAAGGTCATCAACCAAGGACCTCAAATCAAAAGACTCTAGGTCTCTACTTTATATTTTTAATGAGTTATATTACCATACAGCTGATATTAGACATAAAAGGGGGAAAACTCGCATCAAATGTTTACGTACCCTTTCGACTAAAATGTACATGTTACAACATGTCGCAACTAACAATTTAGGGAAAAAAAATTGTCGATATCTTATATGGTTTCTGGATATGAGTGAAAATAAGCCAAATTCAAAATTTAGAATATGACCTTGACCTTTCAAATTGACCTTGACCTAATTTTCATTCTTTTGGACCAATGATCTCAAATCAAAAGACCCTAGGTAACTATCACTTATGGTTTACCAGTTAGAAATGCATATTACTTATATCAAACATAAAAGGGGGAAAACTCTCATATGGAATCTCTATACGGCTTCGGTCAAAATAAAACAGAACATCTTGACGATATATCGAGCAATTTGGAAAAATGAATTTGTCGGTTTCTTATACGGTTGCGAAGCCTTAGGAATCACAAAAAAAAAAACAGTGGGAGATAACTCTTTTATGGGAAGGTATTCGGTTAAGCAATGTAAGCAGTGTTAGTTATAAAAGCATATAAACTGTACGATATCATATTCCATATATCTAAGCCAAATATTGCGAAACAAAAAAAAAAAGCAAAGAATAAATATTAGGCGGAAGAAAAGAAATTTATATAAACCAATTGTTCAGAGAACCATTGATGGTTTTTCCACCAGTATAGATCTTTTTTAAAATGAAAATAAAACAATTTGGTTTAGATGTCAATTTTAGCGCAAATAACAGCTTATTGAACGCTGATTCCAAAAATATCTGGTTTCTATACTAAAAGATATAAATAAGGGAGATTATTTTTTACTTCCGGTTTAAAAGATGTTTCTTCCGGAATTTTTCGATAGTTTACTTGACACTGATTCCAAAAATATATGATTCTATATACTTTATCATTAATTTAGTACAAAATATAGCTACTTCCGGTTTACAAAAGGCCACTTCCGGTTAACCTTTTCTAGATCACATTGCTTGCAACCTAATGCAAAAAGCCCCATGGTTCTATCATGTATACTTATGAGGTTAAAGCAAAGGTCAAAATCTAGAACGTTAAATCTACCTATGATCTTGAGCTCAAATTCAAGGTCATCAACCAAGGACCTCATATCAAAAGACTCTAGGCCTCTACCTTATACTGTTAATGAGTTATATTACCATATAACTAATATTAGATATAAAAGGGGGAAACTCGCCTCAAACGTCTACGTACCCTTTCAGCTAAAATTTACGTGTTACGACATGTGGCACCTAATAATTGTGTGAAAATATTTTGTCGATATCTTATAAGATTTCTCAAAATAAGTAATAACGAGCCAAAATAAAAAATTTAACATGACCTTGACCTTTGACCTTGACCTCATTTGCATTTATTTGGACCAATGACCTCAAATAAAAAGACCCTTGGACTCTATCACTTATGGTTTTCCAGTTTTAAATACATTTCAAAATTTCAATTACAAAAGGGGAAATAACTCTCATATGGAATCTTTATACGGCTTCGGTCAAAAAAAAAAAAACAGAACATCCTAAGGATATAACGAGCAATTTGGAAAAATAAATTTGTCGGTTTCTTATACGGTTGCGAAGCCTAAGAGATCACAAGAAAAACAGTGTTTGGGGAGATAACTCTAATATGGGAAAGTATTCTGTTAAGCGGTGTCAGTTTCAAAAGCGTATAAACTGTTCGATATCACATTCCAAATATCTAAGCGACATCTTGCGAAACAAAAAAAATAGTGGAGGAAAAGAAATAGGCAGAAGAAAAGAAAAAAATAATAATCAGAAGAAAACCATTAGGTCTTTCCACGGAAAAGTGGAAAGACCTAATAATCAGAAGAAAACCAATAGGTCTTACCACGAAAAAGTGGAAAGACCTAATAATAATCAGAACAAAATCAAAAGGTCTTTCCCGGAAAGGTTGAAAGACCTAATAATAATAATCAGAACAAAACCTGGAAAGACCTAATAAAAAGAAGAAAAGCAATAGGTCTTTCCACGGAAAAGTGGAAAGACCTACTAATTAAAAATTGAAAATGTCAATTAATTTATAATTCCAGGATATTGTGCAGATGAAATATGGATACAAACATTAAATATTGGAGATATCGATGCTTCTTCAACACCAGATATTTTTAATTACTTTACAAACCTGTCCGATTACCATTTATTTCCGTCACAAAACCAGATGTTGAGGTTTGAAGTTGAATCTTGTAATGATGCTTTCATACTCTTATCATCTGCAGCCAACCTACAGTCTCAAAACTTTTATGAAATTTGTATCGGTGGATCAGGTAACACAGAGACAATGTTTCGTCGGAAGAATGCCGGGACTGTTCACGTGGTTTCTACACCTGACATTTTAAATTGCATTGAAAAATGATTATGAGATGAACATTCAACGGAGAAATAACCCTTCTTAAAGAAACTAATGTCGGAATAGAAGTAGTAATGAAATGGACGGATCCAAGTCCAATACCTATAAACGGTGTAGGAATCATGACTGCATGGGGAGCAGATGGACTTTGGACTATAGAAAATTAATGTAAGTTGACAAATTTTAACATATAATTGTATCCTATATTCATCGATTTCGAGTTAGATATAAACTATCAGCGCCAAACCTTCATGTGTTTGTATTTTCTAACGTATATACATGTAGGTTAATCAACGTGTTTTGGTTCACATTGATCGGTTAATAACAGCATAATCAGCTGTACATATTGTTCAGTTACTTGAATAACTCGATCAAAAGTGAAACATATATGTAGCTGTCTTCATTGACGGTTGTAAAACAATGCATTATGTATTATGGTATGACTATACTAATCTCTATAGAAGGAATAAGGCTAGTTGGTGAAAGATTTAGGTTTATTTCATTACAAAAAAATGCAAATGACACCTATTAGATTATATTCATTGTGTATGGTCAGAGGAAATCAATGCAATCATATTAAATATGTATTATTTTCTGTTTTAGCTTTCCTTTTCGGAAGTTACTGTTGTGTTCCTACAACATATGGTAATATGATGTTACTTTCAACCTCAATTCAACGCAGTAAAATAATCTGCTTGTCCAAATGTTCTCTGAACAGTGCTTGTCTTGGAGTCAAATTTAATAAGGAAACAAATGAATGCGAGCTTGTGTCTGGTGGACAGACAATCCATAAGATCAGTCGTCAGGATTGATCATTCTATACAAGATGTTAAAACTAGTCTCTAATTGTTTTCAAACATTGGTAAACATTGATTATTTGAGATTTTAACTTCTGAACAAGTGAAAGTTTTTACTGTAAATAACGAAATTATAGCGTACGTTTATTATTGTGTTTTTAAATGGAAAAACATTAAAGTTTATTTATTTCGACCTTTGTAACTAAGAAAATAAAATGCTATAATTGTGCAGAGCGTTTATTTTCGTTTATGTGACATTTATGAATTCGAATTGTTTGCGAAAATAAAATTAACAAAATGGAACCAACATTAATCGAACGTTTATGGTTTTGATTTATTTGTGACCTTCTAAATATAGTACAGATATATTAGGAAAAAGATAAAAAAAATGAAAAAACAAGAGGAAGCTTAAAAAGAAGACTATTTATGTTAATATATCGAAAAACACAACCGAGAACCGTATAATTAAACATAAAACACGGGCGAATTCAGACTTGTTTTAACCAGATATAATATTAATAAATAAGAAAGAAATATATGTATAACGCATACAAATGACATGCATTTAAATGAAATACATCCCACTTATGCTGTAAAAAATATAATGTTTAAAGTTATTCAATATAATGATATGACGATGTGAAACGATTGCCATCTCTTCACCAGAGATTACTTGAAGAAGAAGTTAACACATTATAATCTAAACGTTTCGTGAATTTGCTAAAGTTATAATAATCTGAGAAGCTGAAAGTATATCAGTTAATTTAGTATGTTGTAATTAGGTTCGATCAGTTCCAAAATACGCACTTCTTCAAGTCCAAATTCCACTTTAGCATTTAATCGCAGTTATAAATTGTTTATAAGAACAACCTGATAGAAATGATTTATTTTAAATATAGTATCGATGTTCAACCTAATTTTACAACAACTTTCAACTTTATTTGATCACTCAGACACAATTATACATGTAACAAGAGGAATACAATAATTACATATATACAAACAATACAAAACAATGGAGGGCATAACAGTAGAAAATAAACAAAAATACATTTTTCAACAAAATACGTACGAGTAAAGTATGAATAATCGATCCATTTGATCATTAAACATTTCACAACATTTCCAACCCAACAATTTATCTTAAATATGTACCATTTGTTCCAGTGTAAAGGGAGTTCTGTTTCAAAGTAATTAACTTTCAAAACACTAGTTTATATTGATAAGGAATTATTAAAGATGGCTTATTATTATAAAATGGGGGACACCAGGCAAATTTTTTCAAGGCATTCAAATGGATAAAACCAGAGGATTCCGCAAATCTGACAAACAATCCAAAACATGACAAGCCAGCTTCCTTAAAAACAGAAAAATTTCAGAACTGAATACTATGTAGTAAACTCTTTATACCTTTACTTTACAAGTATTTTTGTTAATTTGAATCTGTCGTTATTGAATTGTTTGTGTTCCATTCAGATATGTATCACAACTTATTTAGTGTGATGGCAAAGAAGATGTTTGTTTGTATTGTTCCCACATCGGTTTCAATATAATGGATATTGATGCGACTGTCATACAAGTAAGATGTTTATCGCTATAAAACCAGGTTTGATCCACCCTTTTCTAATAAGAAATTGCCTGTATCAAGTCAGAAATATGACAGTTGTTGTTATCACTTCGTTTGACGTGTTTTAACTTTTGATTTTGTAATTTTTTTTACGGACTTTCCGTTTAGAATTTTCCTCTGAGTTCAGTACTTTTATAATGTTACTTTCTTAACTAATGTGGATACCAAACAGACTCGTGAATGCTTAAGATGATAATAGGAATGAAAATAATTAAGATATCAATTTCAATCAAATTTTATAAAGCTTTGATTTTGACTGATTTATCTATGCTAAAAAAAAAACAGTGGACAAAACAAAAGTAAAATATTATTGAAAATCACAATTGTAGAAAAAGTTTTCACCTAACTAAAACTAGTTACATGTATCACAACTGCGAAAAGTGAGCTCGAGATTTAAATATTTCCAAAAATTACAGGCTTTGCTGCAGAACGAATTCATTACAGTATGACAAACCTTTTTTTAAATACAAATGAAGCGATAGTTATGTTAACATTTTATAAATGAATTACCCGTATATAATCGACGCATAAGTTCATAAAACATTTTACTGTATATTCAACACATCAACAAATTTTAGATATATATAATTTGTGCCAGTTTATTAGTTTATGTTTATTTTGGTGTTTAATCATGAAATTAGTTTTTTATAATTGATTTTGTTCAATATAAATCTCAGAATTTGAAAAATCTATGCATTTTAATGTCGAAATGAAACAAAAGTATAAGTTGATACAATCAATGCTTTCAATAGTATTTGTCAGCACTTGGCAATTGATTTGAAAATTATTTTAATTTTTTTGAACATATTGTAAATAATTATGCACTTCATAATATTTGCTCATGTAATACCTGATTTAACCTAGAGTGTTCACAAGTAATAACTAAATGAATAAAATCCAACATTTTATTTATCTTCTTTATTATCATTAAAAGGTTTACAAAAATTTAATTATTAAAAAAACACATCGAATCGGCTCAACAATTCTTATATTTTTAATTGAAAGTTTTCTACGTCATCGTTATCAATTATACATACCAAATATTCCGTATAAATACCTTTTTTAAGAGAGGAGATTTATAAGCCATACATTTGCTGTACAAATCATGACGAATAATATTGTTTATATGATAGTTATGATGTATCATGTTTATATAAATGGTGGTAAGTGATTTTCAATTTTCAGTGTTGTGCCAGAAATTATGTTTGGTATAGGCAAAATCAATAAGTGACTGTTTAAATTTTTTTTTTAAATATTAAGGTCTTTCTACCTTAGGAAGAGATTAACATGATTGAGTGGGTTTATTTGACATACATTGTGTTTTGTGCTCTCCGGCTTCGTACTTTATTCGGCTTCTTCCTTTTAATCGAGCGTCACTAATGAGTCTTTTGAGCTTCTGATTTTGTCATCTGATTAGTGACTTTCTGTTTTGAATTTTTGCCGGAATGCTGTATTTTTGTGAATTTACTCTTTTTGTAGATGACACGTGTGTCTTTGATCATATCTGATCCTATCATTATTGATAAGTTTTTTGACAGGTATCGGATGAAAATAATTAATTATTTATAGTAATATTATAAATATTTTTATTATTCATAACTATCATATTTTAATTTCATTTATTGACAAGTATTTCATGCAAATTATGGACACGTCGATCTGCCTAAAATTTGCATTTTTGGATGTTCTTGCTGTACGTATAAATATATATTTAATGTGATACTCCACATATTCTTGCTGTACGTATAAATATATATTTAATGTGATACTCCGCATGTTCTTGCTGTACGTATAAATATATATTTAATGTGATACTCCGCAGATCCTATCGCACTCATTCGTTAACAAAAAAGATTTTTACTTCTACATTTGAGAACAAAAGTCAAAGAAATTACTTTTCAAACCATTTTAGCGAATTTGATGATACTTAATTAAGAATTAAATTTGAGATAATGTGTTATGCATCTGATGAACCTTACGAAGTATTTCGACTACACAAATAAATTCGGGATCATAGATGGCTATATTTTGCGATCATAGATTGGTAAAAATCGTTGTCATGATTTGTTTGATTGCGGGTGACATTTGTGATAAGGATATAGGGAAACCTTGATCTTTTTTTTCAATTTGTTTCCATGATCATTCATGATATGGCGTATTTACTCAAAAATTAAGCAATATTTTTTGAAGAGGGTTAACAGATTCCAGGGGTACAGTCAAAGCCAAGGCTAGGAAAATAAAATACAAACAGACAAATAGCGGAAAGAAAAGATAAAGGACATTGCTTGCTTTTTACCTTTCTTACTAAAAAGTTCCTGTATGCAGTTAACCTAATTATAAAAAAAGGAACAAGTCGGAAAGACTCCTCTAGGTGCGGGAATTTCTCGCTGCATTGAAGACCTGTTGGTGACCTTCTGCTGTTGTCTGTTCTATGGTCGGGTAAATGTCTCTTTGACACATCCCCCATTTCCATTCTCAATTTTATTTACGATTGGTTTCCGAGTGAATGAAGACAGTCTGTTGGAAAACACGTTCTCCAAACGTTACGAATGTGTCGTCAATCAAGACATCAAGCATTTTGATAATATAAAAAAAGAAAGTTCGGTTGTGATTGACAGTGAGAGAACTCTCCATAAGAGACCATATGACACAGAAATGCAGAGATTTTTTGTTTGTATCAGTGTGATTCTTTACAAAGTAGGATTTATCCCGCTTGAAGACAATAGACTTATATCTTCATTGGCCATGCTTTTTAATGAAACAAAGCACTACCAACACTTGTAATGACTTTTGTTTTGGGGGCACCCATTTGATAGTTTTCACATTTATGAATTCATTACTTTATAGCTCTATAACAGGGTGATTAAGACTTCTATACGATATATTTAAAATTATACTCCATTGCTCTACGGCAAATAGCATTTTATTTCATCTTACATTAATGAAAAAAAATCCATCTAAGGAAACTGAAACAAAGAAAAATTTCCTGATACCGAGATAACATTTAGAAAATGTTTTGACTAGTTTGATATCAAAAAACCTGGTCTCATTATTTTTCAGTAATACATTAATTTCTCTCGCAAAAATCTAAAACGTTGTTACATACACGACCGAATCGTTCAAGTTGAGACATATAAACACCATAGGATGGTGACAAGGGAACGTAATCATTTAAAAATGGATAATTAATAATAGGAAATGAAAAATCATTTCTTTTATTATAAATTTGAATATTAAGCTCCCCGTTAATGATATAGATATCAAGATCGAGGAAGGAACCGTGGTCATTGTTATTATTAGCTTTATTTAAAGTAAGTTCAACAGGATAAATTTCTTTAGTATACATCCTGAAATCGTCATTATTAAGAGCCAATATCATCCAAATATCTAAAAGTATTGTTAAATTTTTGTATCAAATGTTGTTTCGATTGGTCTTTGCTGATTTTAGTCATAAATTGTAACTCATACAAACAATACAAAAACAGGTCCGCAATAAATAGTGCACAGTAAGTTCCTTTTTGAATTCCAATAACTTCACGATATATAGAATCTCCAAAGCGAAAAAAATGTTATCAAGTAAAAATTCAAACGCAGATATAGTATTAAAGCAGGTAACGTTTTTTTTTGTTATTTTATGTTAACTGAAATTTGGTCTATATACCAGTATTGATTGTTTGGAATTACATGTACTATAATTTGTCACTTTCCGTGCATGCAATGAACAACCAAATTATTTACTTTTTTCCTTGTATACTCTATATACATCACACTTCCGGCCTTTGTACATGAAGAACGCGAAGTTTTATCAAGCACCAATTTCATGGCTTTAATGTTGATATTCCCCGTACATTTACCAAGTTTGCAATATTGGAATGATAAACGTGTCTTTGTATTCCTAAACAGAAGCTGATACTGACGGAGGAAGTATACTAAACAACAAAATTATTTTCATTTACCTGTGTATAATTTTGATATTTCAAATGACGTTAATAAAAATCAAAGATAATGTATTTCTTAAATTGTTTAGTATTTGACATTGATATACTTTTCTTTCATTGTTCATCCTTTTTTTATAACTTTGTATTTACATTGTATCAAGTTTATTTGTTCAGTGTATGTGTTACTACGTCGTTTGATTGAGTTAAGCCATTCAAATTGATATTTGATAGTGTGTCTTTCTATGTTTTGATGTTACACTATTGTTTCAGGTAAGAAAGAAGGTTTAGTATTTTTAAAAGGTTTAATCCCGCTGCAATTGTTTGCAGCTTTCCTAATTTAGGAATATGATGTTCAGTAGTTGTCAGTAAGTGTTTCTCATTTCTCGCTTTTTTATATTGATTAGACAGTTGGTTTTCCCTATTAAACGGATTTACACTATTAATTTTTTGAAGCCTTTTATATCTTGCTTTTTGATGTGAGCCAAGGCTCCGTGTTGAAGACTGTACCTTGACCTATATTGGTCTACCTTTACAGATTGTGTCTTAAATTGAGAATCGTCTCATTGGCACTTATACCACATCTTCCTATATGTGTATATTATACATTATAATTATCTAAAAATAATTTTGCATCTGTATATTTCACAGCCTTTTTGAAAACCGTTCTTACACATTAAGAGTTTTCAATTGTAGATTAAATTCGAATAAGAGCCATGAAGACTGGTAACACTGATTCTTATACGAATCAACATACTTTTGAGGACTACACAAGCATATCCGATTACCATATTTTTCCCTTAGAAAAACAATCCGTCAGGTTTACCATTGAAGCTTGTCATGACGTCTTTATTCTTGTATCCGGTGCAATTGACCTTGGGTCACATGACTTTTATGAGATTTGTCTCGGTGGATTAGATAATCAAAAAACATATTTACGTCGAAAATAAAATGATGCTAACCCATTCAAGATTTCAACACCTGACATTTTGAGCTGCACAGAGAAAAGCACATTGGACATTAGATGGACAATGGAAGGAACAATATATATCGTTAAAGAGTCTGCAGTTGGGATGGAAACAATAATAGACGTGAACGATTCTACCCCATTTCTCATTCAGGGGGTCGGGATCATGATTGCATGGGGATCCAATGGACTCTGGATATGAAAAAGAAATTTAAATTGTTTTTTATTAACCTACTCTATAATTCTGCGCAAAATTATGGCATGGACATCGTTTTTTTATATAGTTTCCTTTCATTTTGTTTGGGCTTTTCTCGCGGGAAAATCGTGAAAGACGTTAGGAGCTTGTCATTTGGAAATGCATAAAAATTAATACGATTTGCTTGACCTGTATTACCTGCCACAAGATTGATAACGCTAAATGGAATGTACACAAAGCAGTGGAGGCCGGAAGTTGGCTTTTGTGAAGTTTTAGAATTTTTTAGACATTCGGAAATTGGAATTGAAAAGGTCATTAGAAAATTGGCATTTTTTAGCAATACTTGAGAACACCAATAAAAACTTACCTGTAGACATGGTGTTTTTTTATTCAAAGAGTAGAAAACACGTATTCTGCACTAATTTTAAACGCTGGAAGTAGCATAGTGACGTCAACGCGTAGTTGCCCCGTGTGTTTTAAAGTTCAATAACAAATACCGAACGAACTAAGAAGATGACCGTTTTTAGACTACGGTAGGATATAATAGTTTTCAGTAAAAGAATAATCTGTTCTTAAACCTTAATTTGTAGCCTATTATTTCCTAACAACATCTGGTTACATTCCTGCAAATCCCAGTGAGCCGTTACTCAAAATATATATTATCAAAAACATTCCTCGTAAGGTAGGAGGATACCAAAATGTACCCACCCTACACAGGGAAAGTACAGCTAGATTAGACAAATTTAAGACGGAGGGTTAAAACGGTAAGTCACGACACCAATTTAATTACAGATAAGTTGATCATTTCGTCCCATTTGACAATTTTGATATTGTTTGTATATAATATGTACTATAGATATCAAAAGATGTAGTATGAGTGACAATGAGACATTTCTTCATCAAAGTCAGTCTGGTCTGTAAAAGAAAAAAACAACTATAAGTTCAAGACTGAACTCTGGCTCACAACGAACAGCAAGGTGAAAAGAACCGTATGTATTCTCTGTCTTCCATCTAACAGACACTCAAAGTAGAAAAAAACCTTTAACGATTCCAGTCAGTGATTTCTTAGCATATTTGATGAATTGTGCTGAACAAAGTTTAGATTTAAATATAATTTCAGTTTTGATAAACATTTACATTTTTTTTCGATTAGTCTAAAACAATTAATTATGAGCAAAAACTTATCTGAGTAATCACCTGATACTATTAGTCTAGCAGAAATGTAAATACCACTTGACACAGTCTAAACATGTTGCACCACAGATTTTTCAAAAGACATGGGTTAGTGACGACTTTGTAAAACAAGTAACAATGATTGTTTCACCGTTGGAAGAGACTAATGAGGCGAGTCGAATTTTGCTTAATATTAATAGTTCAAAAGAGGTAAAAGGCCAGTGAATGCCTTCAACAGAAAAAAAAGTCATAATTGATGATTAAATGACATGCAATTGTCTGTAAGTCAAATATACACTTAGTTTGTTTTCTTAACACATTGCACCTGACACGTATAACAAAATTACTTTTTAAAAATAAACGATATTTTGAAGAAAGAAAAGCATTGGTAATGAGGTAGATAACGCCAACAAATATTTGCTCTAAACATTGTATAGTCTGCAATGATTTTATTTACATCTGTTAGGTGTAATACAACCAAATCACGGTACGCCACATACAAAAATAGGTCGAAATAATTATTCCCTTGAATTTGACAGTTGTAGGTACATTTGTAATTAATCATACATTTTATTGCAGTAAAACATATTTGTGTCATAAACATATGTCTTGGGTAATCCAAAGCAACACTTTTTTTATTTGGGGTTTCTATAGATATTTTGTAAACTTGAGGTTACATGGTTACTAAATCCTGTACACAGTTTTATAAGGGGAGAAATTTGATTGATTAACTTCCAAATATAATAATTTTCTTATTTGCAATTAAGTATTATATGAAATGTTTTCTATAGTACTGAACAGGATAAACTTCACTCATGCCAAGTATTTCTTTATTTGAAACAAAGATAAATTCTGCACAATTTTTGGTTAGTGCATTTAACAAAGACTAATAGTGGAAAATCAATGGTGATATTACACCTTTAAGACACGTTTCGCATGCAAATCGTACTACACACGTGGTGGAACCTGTATTTAAGGATTCATAACGTATCACATTGAAATTGTTTGAACAGGTCGATTCACAGAACATAAGATAACCTATTTTTTTTAATTTCTAAAACGTAATAAAGTATGTCCTGGCTGATAATGTTTTTTCTTCGTTTTCATGACAATTGTTTGAAATACTTTTTATATTTCTAAACAAAGTTATTCGTGAAAGGAGACAGAATGTTAGAGTTTGGCTGTTGTCAACATTTAGACGTATAAACAAAATGATTGCATTCTCTGCGATAACCTCTGCCTTGTTGAAATATCAAGACTTTGTTTCGAATGTTATGTATTTCTTATGTTCATATGATAACTAGTTTTAGAAAGTTTTAGAATAAAATTCATTATCAATATCTTTAATTGCATTAACACAGTTAAATCAATTTGTATTATTTCATTGCGTTGTAAGAAAATGTCAATATAGAACACGGAAATTAAAGTTTTAAATTCTACAGATATGCACACACATGGTATACAGGACAAAGGGGAAGCTGATTTTAAGTGATGCGTTGTTTGCAAGTATAGCTGAAAATATATAATTTTCCCTGTCATAAAATGCAAAGTATGGACTTATATTAAATACAATTACTTGTACTTAATTAAATTTTCCTTTTGCTTGCACGCTTTTTAATGAAAGAAGCCGGGTCGTTGAAACCTGTTTCAAGCACAATATGAAATATAACTAGCCGTGATCTGCAAATAAGAGATAAAATATACCATATGATCCCAATTTTCATTAATAGTCGCAACCAACGAAGCGCTTATAGAAGTTTCAGTTATTTGCAGACAAGTGACGAAAACACAGCACAGGATGAATCGAAGTAATTCGAAACAACTAATGACTGTGTAACACGAAAACATCAGGAGTACTTACAGGTCATCTAGTAATGTAAACGTATTCTGCTTCAAATTGTCACCTTTGTGTTGCTCAAGGCGAGTACAAATGCTGGTATAATTCATAATGAATCTACTTTATATAAAGCTTGTTTGTCATCAGCCCCATTGTTGATTTGTACAACCACTGAATCCAACATTTGATAGACATTGTCAAACATCTTAAATATTTTGCAATCAGATATAGTTATTATTTAAATTAATACAAGACAAATGCAATTTAAGATACTTCATATTTCCTGAATTGTTTAGTTCCGTTTTGTGTGTCATATGCAAATAGAATTTGACCCATAGACATACCCTTTCACAATATCAGACACTTGTATTGTTCAAAGTCATGTATATACATGTAAGGTGTTGTGATTATGTATCCTGTCGGATGGGGCGTATAATTTTGTAGCGGAGTTTTTTATGTTTTGTCTTACCTTATTTTATTTATTCTTAAATAGAGATTTCGTTTCCACTGCAAAAGTTCGTTTGATACTATCTACAATGATAAGCGTACAAAACAAATCAATGTAACGAAACACATAACAAAATATCCCAAAGAACAAAAGCACAAAGAAATCAAATACTGAAAAGATCTTAACTTAGACGAAATGTAATAAAATCACATATTGTAGCCGGACATCTATTACGGTGTTGATTGTTATCGTATATATAGATTCGGTGTTAAAATGCATATAACCGAATCCGGCTACAGATAGTAATAACAAAGAAACGGAAACATGTTGCACGTATGGAAGAGGAACGAAAGATACCAGAGGGACAGTCAAACTCATAAATCGAAAATAAACTGACAACGCCATGGCCAGAATGAAAAAAGACAAACAAACAAACAATAGTACATATGACACAACATAGAAAACCAAAGAATAAGCAACACGAACCCCACAAAAAAAAAAACAAGGGGTGATCTCAGGTGCTTCGGAGGGATAAGCATATCCTGCTCCACATGTGGCACCCGATATCTTATTTGAATTAAATTCTCTTTAATCTCTTCTGTTTTTAATATGACAATTGCACTTAATTTTTGCATATTCTAGAACAATAGAATCTTTTGAAAATATTGATTTTCCACATCGCAGGCAAAAAAATTTGTTGATAAACCTCAAAAAGGTTTATGCTTCCTAGATTAGACAAACTTACTGCAAATCTGCTCAAGATTGAACTACATAGGTGTTTTCCTAGTTTAATTTAGAAAATGATGGACTTTAAGGTGATCAAAATCTCTTTTCCTTTTATTGTAAGGAAGTGCACCAATTGTTTATGAAATACATTAAACGAAATACAAGGAAGTATTTCTGATGCAGTAAACCGGTTACGGGATTGTCAGTTTCCTTGGTATAAATCAATTCTTGTCTTATTCAACAATTGATCTTTTGTTTTTCAAAGACTGGAAACATTCGATCTTTAAAAAGAATTATATTTAAAACGAAATTTGCGGATGTCCTATATACAATGAATCATCCATCTGACAATATGTTCAGACTTTTTTAATGATTATCTACTTATAGTTTCATAAAAGGAAACGGGACCATGAATTTTAATAACAAATCCATTTTGGAAGATTTAAAGACAATGTCATAATACAGAAGGACGCACAGTCAACTATTAAACAACACGATTACTGTAGATTAAGATTACGATTTGAAGATTTATTAATTTTAATTAAAGTTTCTACTTCCTAGCATATACATAATTAGACGAATATGTACACTGGTGATCCGATGGATAAAATATGTCGTAGAGTTGTGTCAGACACACTAATAATATGATTATGTCTGTGACTGTACATGTATCATACGTTAATTTGTAAGCTCCTCTAGCATGTCTATCATAGATAATTCAGCTGATCTGTAAAAATACAATCTTCATTCCTTATACATCATATATGCTAGATAAAAACTGGCGAGGAAAGATATCACCCGGGAGCCAAGGTCGTTGAGTGGTCTAGTGCGTCGGGTATAGTACAAGGCGATTTTGTACCACGATATCTTATATATTAGTAGCATGAATTCGAATCCCGGCAAAGGAAGAGAAAAATATTTGCTTCCGCAAAACAGATCTCACATATATAGATATAGTATTAATTCTGCTGTAAGTTTTAAGATATGTAACAATAGAAATAAATGATTAATACTACATACCAAATGGTGTTTATGATAAATAAATAAAGTAGAATATCAACACTCCGTATTGCATAAAAAGTAAACTATATCTCTATGACATGTATGCTTGGCATAGTTGTCTCATTGGCACTCATACCACATCTTCCTATAACTATTAGCTTTTTTTACACTGCCGACATAAGCTTATAACTTGATCGATTTTTTATATACTGCTTATCTCGATAGCTTACTGTTGATTTACCGGAGAAGATGTGGTATGATCACTAATAAAACAACTCTTTACAAGAGGCCAATTGACACAAACAATTAATTATAGGTAACAGTACGGCCTTCAACAATGCGAAAAATTTATGTACCAAAAACAAATCAAGAAATATATAAGGGCGGAAAGAAGCGTATCCAAACTCAACTATCTACCGAGTACCTACATAATGCAACAGAAAAAAAAAATGACTCTGAGTCACTCTTTTGAATTTTTCGAAAAACTAAGGATTTCTTATCCCAGGCATGGATTACCTTAGCCGTATTTGGCACAACGTTTTAGAATTTTGGATCCTCAATGCTCTTCAACTTTATACTTTTTTGGCTTGATAAATACTTTGATATGAGCGTCACTGATGAGTCTTATGTAGACGAAACGCGCGTGTTGCGTACTAAATTATAATCCTGGTTCCTTTGATAACTAATTTATATCGATAACAGTTTTAGATTGTAAGATTTTATAATAATTATAATTGATTAAGATATATGAAAAGTAGGATTTTTGGACAAAACTTCATTTTGTTTGCATATAATATATTAATGATGTTCGCTCCTCTTTTTTTTTTTTGCATCTTTTGTCAAATATTCGGAATCCGCTGGTTTTGTCCATCTAGTGGCCAGTAAAAACTATTACTTTTGTTTTCACGATTTATTTCGTATAGTTTTACAAATCTTATAAAAGCCGTGAAAGAAAAAATCTAGAGAAAAAAGAATCATTTCTCGCCAAATTTTCAATGTCTTACAAATTAAAAACAAGTATAATTTTTCTTCAATTAATATACTGTAATTAATAAACTATCCATTTTAACAGTTTTTAAAAAAGCTTGTTACTTTGAAACATACGTATATCAAGTGAGTTAACCTTTTCATAAATAAGGCCGGAAGCTACTTATTCGCGTTGAAAACAAATTTGACCTTTTTGTTTTTGAAGAATAATTATTGACTGAAATCATCTAATGAAAAATTTTAGCTACAGAGATTCATCAGCCAATCATTTTGACTTTTCTTTAGAATAGTTCGATTTTTTTGTTCACATGACTCTACATAATATCCCAGGCTGCGTAGTTCAGCATAAGATACTTACTTTCCTATTAGTTAACAGATATAACAGAAGAGCAGAATTACAACCCATACGTTGTAGGTCACAATGCTTAGTTATTCTACTATCTTATTAGTTATGATTTATGTCCATTGTGGTAAGTGTTTTTAATTTCACTTTTAGCTGATTGATTGCATAACATACATTTCACGCATATTCATGATGAAATTCCAATTATCAAAGAATTTAATGTTTATTGTGTTTGTAAGTTTATTAACTATGGCGACGTACGTTTAATTGACTAAAGCAGGATGGAAGATGTTATGTACGACAGGGACTGGAATTATTTTTCCTTGCCAAATAAAGGCAACAGTAGTATGCTGCTGTTTGAAATTCATAAATCCATTGAGAGAAAAACAAATCCGGGTTACAAACTAAAACTGAAAGAAACACATCAAATGTAAGAGAAGAACGACACAACAGAAACACAACTTTAAAATGTAACACACATAGAAACGAACTATAATATAACAAATGCCATTTTCCTGACTTAGAGCAGTACATTTAAATTTTAAAAAAAATGGTGGGTTGAACCTGGTTTTTGTGGCTTGCCAAACCTCCCACTTGTATGGCAATGTTAAATATAACATTAAAATGACAACAATACATAAGACTACAATACAAATAAATCGGAAAATATGTAGGACAGAGAAACACACGAATGATAGCTAACAAAAGGTGCCAGGTTTAAAAGTTCATATTGAACCTTTTCACAAAGGTTGTCGAATAGGTTTTTAAACGAGTGTGAGTACGCTTCTCTCCCGTTACGAGATATCTGAGTCGGCATCTCTTTTTCGACGAATCTTATAATTTAATTTATGACTAATCAGTAAATGAAAGTGCTCAACATTGACTTAAGGTATAGAGTAGAGTTGAGGTAAGATCTTACTAATCATTTTTAACCTCGTCACATATTTTCGAATGTCCAAGGTCAGGATACTCTGTCCTGTGTTAGTTCATTCTGAGAAGTTTGGCTAGCTATCAAACCAAGTTTAATCCACAATTTTCTACATTAGAGAACATATTTGTACCAAGTAGGGAATATGAGAGTTGTTATCCATTCGTTTGATGAGTTTGAGTTTTTGATTTTGTCATTTGATTGGGTACTTTACGTTTTGAATTTTCCTCGGAGTTCAGTATTTTTCTGAATTTACCTTTTTTATGTTCGAAATTCAGTTTGACGTACAGTTTCATTGAACTAGTACAAATTTCGTTTAAAGGTTTAGCTGAACCCTCTTTCGGGTGCTGGATTTTTTTCGCTGTATTGAAAACCAAGTGGTAGCCTTCGGCTATCTCTTTTTCTTATTGGTTTTTGTTTTTGTCTTCTTTTTTTAATTCCACATTTTCATTCTTATTTTATCTACAAAGAATGTCTCGGCATTTCCATAAGTGAGAGTTTATACAATTAAATCTAAGATTTTCTTTTTTTTTCTAAATTTTTTCGTACACATATTGTACGGTCATATAAATGAAATGTCTGGTGTCTGCTATAGATGAAAGTATATTGGACGTATCTAGTCATGGCAATATTTTCTTACGGTTAAAAAAAACCACGAAACTAAAGAAATTTCTAATTCAGCTTTAGTGTTACAAATGTATATGTTAATAACTTGTTATTATTTACAACAGGAACTTGTTTAGATGAAATATGGATAAAAACTTTGGACAGTGGGAATGTCGATGCAACAAAAAAACCGGATGTTTATAACTATTACACCAGCTTATCCGACTACGGGGTTTCTACTTCACAAAGCCAGTTCAGGATCAGCGTGAAAGCTTGCCACGATGCTTTCATTCTTTTATCAGCTGCAAAGAACCTGCAGTCTGAGGACTTTTATGAAATTTGCATAGGCGCTCAAAATAATAATAAAACAGTTTTGCGTCGGAATTTTAGTTCCAATAATGTAGTTTCTACTCTTACACTTAACACATTGAGCTGCACAAATAGAACAACATTTTCTGTGAGTTGGGAAACCAATGGGAAAATAACTCTCTTTAAAGAATCAGTAGGAGTATTTAGATCGACAGCAGATACAAACCCATTTCAAATTAATGGTGTAGGAATCATGACTGGTTGGGGAGCTACTGGAATCTGGACTATAGAATATGCGTGTAAGTTGACCATGTTAATATAACTAAGATTTAATATATACAGTTAAATTACAAAAATACTGAACTCAGATGAAAATTCAAAACGAAAAGTCTATCTTCAAATGATAAAACACATCAATCGAATGGGCAACAACTGTCATATTCCTGACTAATGCAGAAATTGAAAAAAAAAGCCAATGCACTTCCAATAAATAACAATTGTAAATGACATGTTATGAAATTCGCAATAAATAATATTATAAACGTAGGTATTGCCGTAGAAATGTTTTATTTATAGAAAAAGAATAATTAACAAAATTATCAAGAGCTTAAATTCTCGGTTATGGTTTATGTACAGAGAAACAATAGTCTAGTTAAGGATTTTCTTGTGTAACTGTTCCGGACCATATAAGTATTTGGACCATACGCGTATGGTCATGATCATATGGGTATATACTCATATGGTCCGACCGTACGCGTATGGTCGGGGTAATTCACATTCTGTTACAGCTTACTTTAAATACTTCTAAACTCTTCATATGGTATGTCCGTTCATTGAAAAGACGCTATCATAAAGGTAGTTTTATTATTATATTATGACAAAAAGATTAGCTAAATAAAAATTAGAAGTTTCACAAAGTTTTTTTTACTTACTTGTCAAAATTATAATAATAAACACATTTTATACCGATGGTCATTACCTATGACCATTTCCGATTTGTTATTACGGGCGAATGGCAATATGTCGACTTTAATAATAAGAAGTTATATATATATCCAAGTTACGACAATGTACAAAATTGTTAAATGTTTCTCTAAATGTAGCAGTGAAGACTTTTGTTGTATCAGGTTGATTGATACTGGCTTGAATTTCTTTTATTTCTTTGCTTACATTATCGGAACGTTTAGGACGGTTAAATTTTAATGGACAAATATTATACATCACGCTTTATTCATAATGTAAAGGTAATAATTATACTAAAAGAATATGAATCATCACGAACATAATTACAATATGAATCACTTTACACGATTATCATATATGCATGATTTTTAAAATATGTGTTTTCTTTCTTTCTTAAAGCCTTCTTTACCGGACGTTATTGTGGTGCTCCTAACACATATGGTTCTATGAAATTACTCTCAACGTCAAAACAATTAAGCAGAATGATGTGTTTGTCAACATGTTCACCAAATAGTGTTTGTCTTGGAGTCAACTACAATCAACAATCCAACGCATGTGAGCTTGTATCGGGAGGACAAGTAATTAAAAAGTCGAACAAAACAGATTGGTCATTCTATACAAAATGTTTAAATGGAACAATGGTCTGCTTAGGTTGTCTTGTTGATTAGTTCATTTTACAATTAAGAACTATTGATATATCTGTGCAATGAGTTCTAATGATATATTAAGGTTTGTAGACTGCTGACTTGTAAAAGAAATGAAACTGTTTGGAAATCTTCATTGTTGAATTTAAAGAATGTTTAATTTTTAAATCTTTCATAGTCAGAAAGGTTTGTTTCTAATTAAGATACATATTTGATTTTTATTTCACCGAAACAAAACATTTTTGTATAAGGAAATAAAACATGATATTGTGTAAATATTGTCAATATCACGATGTTAACATAGTATCGTTTAAGATAAATATTTGCTCTTTATGAATATGCATATCAATTTGCCGCTGCACATCAAGCATACATTCATAACCATCTATATTGAAGTTGTGAAATATATGCACGAAAACATAATAAAAAGCTAAAAGCAAATGAAATACACCGAGTTGAAGTTCATTCCATATCTCCTTTAAACCATTTCGGATGAAAAAGATGGACGCTCGCTGGTCGAGTGGTGTGAATAGTCGAACTACTGTATCATTAGTCTGTCGACACTTAGGTGTGTGCGTTGGAATACCGCATGTGGCAGGTAAGCTCAACTCCTATCTTAATTGACCAGAATTGTCAATTATCCAAACGAAGGTCGGTCGGTCTCTCTTTGAACTTCGGCTGTCTCCACCCATATAAACTCACCGCCACGAAATAGCATGAAAGTGTCGTTAAATATTAATCAAACAAGCATCCATACTGGAATAATTATGGCCTCTAAATCTTTATCTTTATTCTCATAAAGTCAATGTATGACATCAGTACAGAGATAACAATGATAACTTTACAATATATACAAAACAAGAGAGAGAGGTTTCAAAAGTCTTTAGTCAGAAGGACAAACGCATGTGTTTATATTGTTTTTTTTTTAATGAACAAAGCTTCTTCAGGACTGGTTTTCGAGTACTCGACACAATATATTAAACAAATTAAGATATTTTTCTAATTCTCTTTCCAGATCTTCTGGTATAGTTTTTTCTGTTAAGTCCTGTAATATTTTTACTCACTAAAATTTTTTTTTAGTTTTCGTCTTGTCGAATACCATTGTTACAAGCAAGCAAAGTATTCCGAATTATAATTTCTAGAAGATGCCAGCGAAATCGCGGAACAATTGGGCATGTGTTGTACATGTTGAAACAAAGAGTGTGGACACAGTAATAAGGTTGACACAGTAAGGATTTAAAGAGACGTAAACTAAGAACATAATGCAAAAGACTGGCATCACCCCATTCATCTCTGTTGGAAAATAAAAATATCAAATACCCTAAATTGAAAAAAGTGTGGCAAAATGTGATTTTCAGTGGGGTTTTTATTTTTTTGCCCTTTTAACGAAATAACCGTATGAACTACGTAACATCCTTTGACATTACCGAAAAAGGATCAGAATAAGTTCACGATGAAAAAAATACCATCTAATCAGATGAAAAATAAAATCCAAAACATTTTAACAGGAATCAATCCCTCTGTATCTCAAAAACCGTTGACGCCACTCCAAATCTGTTTACATACTCAAGTTGCAGAATTTTATTTGCAAATAAAAAAATCTCCATTTAAATAAGTTGAAAATAAACAATCTGTATATACAACTATGTAAACATTACCAAACCTGACCATTTTGAATTTCGCAGGCAGTACGTGGATTAAGCATGCAGTCTCCGAATTTGGATATTTTGGCTTTTTCTGTGGAAAAAAAAAGATTGTTTCAAACACAAATTAAGGAAGTTAAACAATACATGTATACGTCATATCACAAATATATCCGACTTTGTATGGTTTTGGAGGAGTAACACTACATTATACATCTTACCATTTATATTATTCAATAACATTTTATAAAACAAACCATCTCGCCATATTATGCATGAGTAGATAATTGTATAGCTATTGTTGTGAAATATTTTAAAAACTGACTGTGAGTTCAATGATGTATTTTGCAATGAAAAGAAATAAGGTCAAAGTACGACCTGCAAAACATAGCCTTAGCTTAACCCAAATAGCAACCTATAAAGAGCCTCAAAATTTGTTTTATCATATTTTCGCCACAGCCGCAAATTTCTCCAATTAGCTGCTGTATTAATTGATCTTAATCTCCCTCCGAAATGTTTGAAACGTTGATTTTGTTACATTGCATTGTTTAATTTTTCCTATCAATTGCACTCTCTCTAACGATAGACAAATATTTGAGCCGGGTTTATAGTTTACAGAAGCAGATCGGAATCACTTATGACGTAGACAGTAATCATTTTAATCGTAGTCATGTTCATTGACCATAAGAACGATGAAAGCACATCATATAATGACGTTTCGACATCATATAATGAAGTAAACCAAACCACATCACATAAGATTACAAGCACATTATATAATGACACAACCACATCATATAAAGATATTTGCACATAATATAATGGTAACTGCACATCATATAATGATATGTACACATCATTAAAAAATATAAAACAACACATTTAATAATTTATTGCGTCCGAAACGCTTTTCTGGATTTACCTTCATCAGGAACACTCAAAGCCAAACATTTAAAATCCGAAGATGTACAAGTACCGAAAATCGTTGAAGAGCTATATTTTAAAAATACCTAAAATAAATGGCCAAATTCATCTAAAGCCAACTTTGCCTGAGGGAGTTGAAACCATTAACATAATTTGCACATGATATAAGTATATTTGCACATAATATAAGGATCTTTGCACATAATATAAGTACATTTGCACATCATATAAGAATGTTTGCACATCATATTAGTATATTTGCACATCACATAAGTATATAAGCACATCATATAAGTATATATGCACATCATATAAGTATATATGCACATCATATAAGTTTATATGCACATCATATAATGACAGTTGCACATCATATAAAGGTAAATGCACATCAAATAATGAAAATGGTCATAACAAGACAGTGTTGGCGTTTTATACCAACCCCATCAAAACATCATCTATAGCTAAATAGCGGAAAGTAAAGATAAAGGACATTGCTAACCTCTCACCTTTCTCACTAAAAGTTCATGTATAAAGTTAAAAGGAACAAGTCGGAAAAACGCCTCCGGGTGCGGGAATTTCTCGCTGCATTGAAACCTGTTGGTCACCTTCTGTTGTTGTCTGTTCTATGGTCGGGTAGTTGTCTCTTTGACATATTCCCTATTTCCATTCTCAATTTTATTTACAATTGGTTTCCAAGGGAATGCCGACAATCTGTTGAAAAACACGTTCTTCAAATGTTACAAATATGTCGTCACCCAAGACATCAAGCATATTGAACAAAAGAAGATGCGGTGTGATTGCCAGTGAGACAACTCTCCATAAGAGACTATATGACACAGAAATTCAGAGCTTTTGCTTGTATCAGAGTGATTCTTTACAAAGTAGGATTTATCCCGCCTTAGGACAAGAGACTTGTATCTTCATTGACCATGCTTTTTAATGAAACAAAGCAATACCAACACTTTTGATGACTTTTGTTTTGGGGCACCCATTTGATAGTTTTTATATTTATAAATTCATAACTTTATAGCCCTATAACAGGGTGATTACGATTTCTTTACGTATTTGTGGTCTTAGGTAGTTGCAATATTGAAAATTATACTCCAATGCTCTACGGCAAATAGCATTTTTTTTTGTATCTTACATAAATAAAAATATTACCATCTAAGGAAACTTTAACAACACTAATAAGACCTTTTTCACATTTTAGGCTAATGCAAACGTTTTTGTCTTTTAGTTTAGAACAGAGAATACTTGTGAAAAGTGTAGAAAAGTCAAGTATTGCAAGAGGAGAGAGTCTTCGATTGTATGTACTCTAAAAGATCTTTGGATTTGTGTAGTATCCACATCTGATTCACGCCACCTCTAGAAAAATACAATAAGTCTCACAATAACTTTAAAGCCAAGATTTTATAGCTGATAGAGTATCTGTTAATAGTTTAGGAAGATGTTTCGTGGAACACTTGGAAAGATCCAGCAATATATCATTGTTTTTAGGATACGTATGTAGGTTAGGTATATCCAATACAGTTATTCATCTTTGGTTGAAATTCCAAAGGAGCATAGAACAGACCTATGAATATCCAGGATTTCTTCTTTGGTCGGATTTCTGCATGTTGAATTATATTTACAAATGATTTCCTTATACCGATGATAAAATTTAGAAAATGTTTTGACTAGTTTGTGATATCGAAAAACCTTGTCTCATAATTTTTCAGAATACATAGATTTCTCTCGTTAAAATCTAATACGTTGATACATACAAAACCGTATCGTACAAGTTGATATATATATAAACACCATAAGATGGTGACAATGTACATGTAACGTCACCATTTAAAAATGGATAATCAATAATACGAAATGAAAAATCATCTCTTTTATCATAAATTCAAGTATTAAGCTTCCCGTTAATAATATAGATATCAAGGACGAGGAAAGGGCAGTGGTCATTTTTAGTATTAGCTTTATTTAAAGTAAGTTCATTAGGATAAATTTCTTTAGTATACATACTGAAGTCGACATTATTGATAGCCAATAGCATTAAAATGTTTAAAAGTATTGTTTTAAAAATGTTTGTATCAAATGTTGTTTCGATTGGTCTTTGTTGATTTTAGTCATAAATTGTAACTTATACAAACAATACAAAAACAGGTCCGCAATTGGAATAGGATCCCAGTTAGGGCAACCAGTCCGGTACCCACGAATGTAGTTCTTAAAAAAAATATATAACTTTTGTTATAAATTGTGTAGTGTTATTATTTCACTAGTTCTGTAACTGAATGTAGATTTATTTGAAAGGGTAGGCTTTCTAGTTTGAATTTCTGTAAAAATTTTGATTGATTTAAATGTAATCTGGCGTCAGTACATAGAGTAAATTGCCTGAATTCTAGCCTTTATTCTTTCCCGGAAGTAGACAGACTGAACCTGTTGTCAATAAAAACAAAATTTTGCAACGGAATGCCGGTCATGAGGCACTGAGATTCTACTTAGACACTTCAAAATGAATGCCTAACATGAACCAGAAGTCCCAAGGTGGCTATCAAAATTATTTATTGAACAGGACCCTATGTGTTTACTATGATTTTCAATGCATTCCAATGGGGCAAATAATTGGGTCCCCGTTCCTGTCAGAGAGCATGTTTTGAACACTTCAATCTGCAATTGTAAGCTCATTTTGGAAGTTTCATGGATGAAATTTGGCTACAGGCTTCAAAATTCAACAAGGAAAGCAATGATGTAATTATTTTTAAAATTTGAATTAAACTTTTTAAATTAAATTGAAATTTAAATTTATGAAATTTAAAAAAGTTTGTTTTTCAATTTAAAGTTTGAAAAAAGGGCACAGAAAGGTCATTTTGTCTCTTTTATGTATTCCTACACTTGTAAGTTAAAATGGAGGGATTTTTGAAAAATATCAGCAAACAGTATTAGAAAGAGCCACAGGGAAAGAAATAATAAATGTGTTATATGGGATCAGGGGACAGTGAAAGATGGAAAATATGGGCTTATTTCTTTCTAGTATCTTATTTCTGGGACCTGAAAAAAGAAAAAAATCCCATAGTTTCAGTTTTAGGTCTTTTAATAAGTTTTTGATAAATTGTGGCTATTAAATAAATCATTTAAGTGCCACGGTTCAGCTATGAAAGTTGTGTGCGAATCCAGCTCGCATTTATTTAGAGCCGCATCACACACATAACCACATATTATTGTGTAAACTCAGAAACACTTGCCAGGGACTCTCTAATTTAACATTTTTTGGAAGATATTTAAGGGAGGGCTATAATATAGCTTATTAAAGCAATTTAGATTGAAGTGTACAACAATTTTAGACTCCCTTTTAAAGATTTTGATGGTCCTTAAAAGGACCGTTAATTTTATCTGTATCTATTTCAGCAGTAGATGAATTGGGCTATATCTTCCTTGGTTTTAGAACTTTTGAACATCAGCTTCTGGTTAAGGAAACACTTAGTGCTCTTTTAATAGTTTCACTGTTTGAATTTCATTTTCATTAATGCTTCTTTCCTAAGTTTCATTTTTAAAAGTTCCTGCATTAATAACTTGTCTTTGTTATCTATATTCAGGTTGGTGAACTTGGACTAAAGTACATGGATCTCAGCCACCAACAGTTTCAGTGTCCACGAGAACACACATATGAACTAGTGGGACATTCAGACCAGTTAAAAGTACAACAACGCACAGTAGCATTAAGCGGTCAGGAAGATCAAGGAATGCCCTCCACATCTGTTAAACTATAGGAGGTGCTGTTTGACTGGTTGTAGCTACAAGTGAGAACTTCTCTGCATCTAGCCTCTTATATTGTATTTTAAATGAACTTAGCAGACTATTTGAAGACTTTGTCTCATATTTTATACCCTTGTTATGGGGTATGCTTGTTTTGCATATGTAGTTCTTTAAAACGGAGGATTTTTTTATTTTAATTGACAAAACTAATATTTTTAATTCATTTTTAAACAAATTTTGGTTTCAACTAGATTTCCATACAAAGAATGAATGTATCTATCTTATGCAATTTACAGAATGTAAATATCTCTTGAAATAAAAAAGTTTTGATGATTTTTAGCATATTTTCTTCATGAATTTAAGATTTTCTCCGATCAATTTTCTGGTATTTGAGATGTTATAGATAAGGATCTATAATTCTGTAACTGTTTGATAAATTTTTTTGAAACTTTGCATAATAACTACTGAGATGCATATCTTTATTTTAAAAGTGCAGTTTTAAGTCTGGGAAAAAAAATAAAGTCTGACAGGAATAGGATCCCAGTTAGGGCAACCAGTCCGGTACCCACGAATGTAGTTCTTAAAAAAATATATAACTTTTGTTATAAATTGTGTAGTGTTATTATTTCACTAGTTCTGTAACTGAATGTAGATTTATTTGAAAGGGTAGGCTTTCTAGTTTGAATTTCTGTAAAAATTTTGATTGATTTAAATGTAATCTGGCGTCAGTACATAGAGTAAATTGCCTGAATTCTAGCCTTTATTCTTTCCCGGAAGTAGACAGACTGACCCTGTTGTCAATAAAAACAAAATTTTGCAACGGAATGCCGGTCATGAGGCACTGAGATTCTACTTAGACACTTCAAAATGAATGCCTAACATGAACCAGAAGTCCCAAGGTGGCTATCAAAATTATTTATTGAAGAGGACCCTATGTGTTTACTATGATTTTCAATGCATTCCAATGGGGCAAATAATTGGGTCCCCGTTCCAATTAGTGGTGCACAGTCAGTTCATATTGGAATTTCAATATCTTGACGATATACGGAATTTCCAAGGCGAACAAAAATGTTATCAAGTAAAAATTCAGCGCAGATATAGTATCAAAGCATGTAATGCTTTTTTGTTATTTTATGTAAAATTGAGAATGGAAATGGGGAATGTGTCAAAGAGACAACAACCCGCCCAAATAAAAAACAACAGCAGAGGGTCACCAACAGGTCTTCAATGTAGCGAGAAATTCCCGCACCCGGAGGCGTCCTTCAGCTGGCCCCTAAACAAATATATACTAGTCCAGTGATAATGAACGCCATACTAATTTCCAAATTGTACACAAGAAACTAAAATTAAAATAATACAAGACTAACAAAGGCCAGAGGCTCCTGACTTGGGACAGGCGCAAAACTGCGGCGGGGTTATACATGTTTGTGAGATCTCAACCCTCCCCCTATACCTCTAACCAATGTAGTAAAGTAAACGCATAACAATACGCACATTAAAATTCAGTTCAAGAGAAATCCGAGTCTGATGTCAGAAGATGTAACCAAAGAAAATAAACAAAATGACAATAATACATAAATAACAACAGACTACTAGCAGTTAACTGACATGCCAGCTCCAGACTTCAACTAAACTGACTGAAAGATTATGATTTCATCATATGAACATCAGGCACAATCCTTCCCGTTAGGGGTTTAGTATCATACCATCATAACATATATGAGAAGAACATAACCCGTGTCATGCCAACAACTGTTTTTAGAATAAATGTGTTTAGTTCCGATGCAAAGACCTTATCAATGACTCAATATTAACGCCAAAATATGCAATCTTTAATGACTTGACAACAGTATCGTAATTATATCCCTTCTTAATAAGTCTATTCAAAGGTTTTGTAAGTTTCTGAGGTGAATACTGACACCTTTGTGCTTTATAAAGAATCTTACCATAAAAAATTGGATGTGAAATACCTGAACGTATTAAAAGTCTGCATGTTGAGCTATATTTACGAGTAATGTCTTTATACCGATGATAAAATTTAGTAAATGTTTTGACTAGTTTGTGATATCGAAAACCCTGGTGTTATAATTTTTCAGTAATACATAAATTTCTCTCGTTAAAATCTAAAACATTGTTACATACACGAGCGAATCGTACAAGTTGAGATATATAAACACCGTAAGATGGTGACAAGGGAACGTCACCATCTAAAAACGGATAATTAACGATAGGAAATGAAAAATCATCCCTTTTATCATAAATTTTAGTATTCAGCTTTCCATTAGTGATATAGATATCAAGATCGAGAAAAGGGCAGTGGTCATTGTTAGTATTAGATTTATTTAAAGTAAGTTCAACAGGATAAATTTCATTAATATACATACTGAAGTCGTCATTATTGAGAGCCAAAATATCATCCAAATATCTAAAAGTATTATTAAATTTGTTTATCAGATGTTGTTTCGATGGGTCTTTGCTTATTTTTGTCATAAATTGTAACTCATAACAATACAAAAACAGGTCCGCAATAAGTGGTGCACAGTTAGTCCCCATTGGAATTCCGATAATCTGACGATATACGGAACCCCCAAAGCGAACAAAAATGTTATCTAGTAAAAATTCAAGGGCATATATAGTATCAAAGCATGTCCAATTAACATAGTTTTTTTTGTTTATTGCTACTAAAAAATGACCTAAAAGAGTTTGAACATATATATTCACATTCTGATTTTTTGAATGCCCATTTAATTAGGTGTGTGATTTTTTTCTTAATGAGAATGTGAGGCAATGTGGTATACAGGGTAGAAAAATCAAAACTTTGAACAGATTCAAAATCACCAATATAAGCATGCAATTAATCAAGTACTTTCAACGAATTCTTGACACTCCAAAAGTAATTTATTCCACTATTTTTGAAGGCCTTATTTGAACAATTTATTATCAGGTTTTTAATTGTACCAAGTGTGCTGGTAAGAAGAATAGACAATTTAGTAGTTGAACAATGGCTTGAAGACGAAATAAATCTATATTTGTAAGGGGTTTTGTGTAGCTTCGGAAGCCAATACATAGTTGGGACTTTCATTGTATTTGGCTCTGCTTGTAAAGCGGTGCCTAAAAGTTTATGTTTGTTACAGATTTCGTTTTCTGAAAATGGAGTCAGTTGGAATGTTGGTGAATTGGTGATTTCCTTTTTCAGAACCTCAATGTAAAATTTACGTCAAACAATAATAATATTATTAGCAGCTTTATTTGCCGGGACAAAAACAAATTCCTTGGCTAGTTCTTTTAGTTTATGTTTGATACGAGAAATAGGTTTATTGTTGTAAGGGTTTATAGTAAAATGTTCTTTAAAATGTTGAATACGTTTTAAAGTAAACTAAAATTTGGTCTATATACCACATGTACCAGTATTGATTGTTTAGAATTACATGTATTTTAACATTTCACTTTCCGTGCTATGAACAACATCATTATTTCCTTTTTTCCTTTTATACTCTATAAACATCACACTTCCGGCACTTGTACAAGAAGAACGCGAAGTTTTATCAAGCACCAATTTCATAGTTGTAATGTTGATATTCACCCCACATGTACATGTACCAAATTTAAAATAGTGGAATGATAAACGTGTATTTGTATTCCTAAACGGAATCTTATACAGACAGAAGAAGTATACTTAACAACAAAATTATTTTCATTTACCTGTGTATAATTTTGATATTGCAAATGACGTTAATAAAGATCAAATATGATGTATTTCTGAAATTGTTTAGTATTCGACAGTGATATAATTTACTTTCATTGTTCATCCTTTTTTTATTAACTTTTTATTTGCATTGTAACAAGTTTATTCGTTCAGTGTATGTGTTACTACGTCTTTTATTGAGTTAAGCCATTCAAATTGATATTTAATAGTGTGTCTTTCTATGTTGTGATGTTACACTATTGTTTCAGGTAAGAAAGAATGTTTAGTATCTTTAAAAGGTTTAAAGCCCTTTATATCTTGCTTTTTGGTGTGAGCCAAGGCTCAGTGTTGAAGACCGTACCTTGACCTATAGTGGTTTACCTTTACAGATTGTGACTTAAATTGAGAATTGTCTCATTGGCACTTATACCACATCTTTCTATATGTGTATATTATACATTATAATTATCTTAAAATGATTTTCCATCTATATATTTTACAGCTTTTTTGAAAACCGTTCTAGCATATTAAGAGTTTTTAATTGTAGATGAAATTCGAATAAGAACCCTGAACACTGGAAACACTGATTCTTATACGAATCAACATATTTTGAGGACTACACAAGCTTATCCGATTACTATATTTTTCCCTCAGCCCTCAGAAAAAATAGTCCGTCATGTTTACCATTGAAGCTTTTCATAACGTCTTTATTTTGTTATCCGCTGCATTTGACCTTGAGTCACATGACTTTTATGAAATTTGTCTCGGTGGATCAGATAATCAAGAGACATATTAACGTCGAAAATATAATGATGCTAACCCATTCAAGATTTCAACACCTGACATTTTGGGCCGCACAGAGAACAGCACATTTGCAATTAGATGGACAATGGAAGGATCAATAAATCTCGTCAAAGAGTCTGCAGTTGGGATGGAAACAATAATAGACGTGAAAGATTCAACCCCATTACGTATTCAAGGGGTCGGGATCATGACTGCATGGGGATCCAATTGCCTCTGGATTTTTGAATCTGCGAGTAAGTGAACCAAACTTATGTTTATTTATCAACTGAATGTTGTGTATGACATACTATGCAAATTATTAAATGTGTCTTAAAAACGAGATTAAGTGATTTAATGTCAGTACATTTGAGTATGTTTGATGAATAGATAATACGCTGAAAATACAAAGAAAAAGAAACGTTTTGTTCGATGTATAGATAATACACTGAAAATAAAAAGAAAAGGAAACGTCAAATCATCTTCATCTTACTTTTATGACGTTAAAAGGTAGTCGGTGATATTCTCATATATTTATTGATTGATTGATTAGCGACGCTACTTTCGTTCAGTTTGTATAATAAATCATATTCAAAATTACATATGTACCATAATTACCAAGAAACTGAGACTTAGGTGGTTCTACCATAAGGGCCTCTAGTTTGAAGTGTTTTAATTTTTTAGAACGTATTTAAAACTTGTGTGTATATATACAAATTCAACAATGATTAAAACCTGATTAACATAGAAAGCCACAAAAGCCCTACTATGGAATAGAATTTTGAAAAACCCAATTCATACGAAAAATCCGATGGCCTGATGTATGTTAAAAAACAAACAAAAAACAACATGATTAATGAATACTCATACAATATATTGTTAACGTCCATTTTATAATCAACATGTGAATGAGTTTTCAAAAAAAAAAGTTCATTGACTATCCTATTAAACATAATATGGGACAGACGCATATACATGGATACTTTTTAACATAAAGTGCCTTCTATTCATCAGAACTTTGACAAACATATTTTAATGATTATTTCCACCAACATGTTTTTTATAATCAAATAATAGATTATCGCAAAACGATCGGAACAAGATCATTGTAGTCTCATTAGTTTGTTACCCCGATTTTGTTTTTTGTCCATGGATTTATGAGTTTGAACATCGGTATACTACTGTTGCCTTTATTTGAAAAATATGAGTTAGTTAGTTCATATTCGTCGCCATTGTGATACTTTTTTAAGCACCAACACACTTTGAAATTTAACAAATATTTAAACATATTTATAAAAAAATCACTGTAAGTATTTAATTCTAACGTGTGTATATTTTTGTATTCTCTAGCAATATTTGGCGGACTTTATTGTGGTGTTCCTTCAGCCTACGGTAGTATGAACTTACTTCCAATAGCAATAAAGCGCAGCAGAATTGTATGTTTGTTTAAATGTTCACCAAAAAGTGTTTGTCGTGGAGTCAACTTCAATGAGGAAACTAATGAATGTGAACTTGTGTCTGTAGGACAAGTCATCAATAAGTCCATCAGTTCCGGCTGGTCATGCTATACAAAATGTTAAACGAAATAATGCTAAGATTGTGAATGGAAGACAATAGGTTGATAATGCAATTAGTTCCTACTAGTCTTTTTAAACCAAATACTCAACGGAACAATGCTCAGCTTGTCATTATCAGTAGAAAGCCTAACCGGCAAATATAAAAAAAATATTGTTGTACTGAAGAAATTAAAAAAAAAAGTATAACAAGACACAAAAATATAATGTAAAAACAAAACGGGCAAGCTCATAATACTGAAAGAATAAAACGTTATCTACCAACCAAAAAAAACTTTTATATTCCCGATGTGGAAACAACACATCATTAAATAGTTTTCAGTAAACAAATCTGTTGTTAAACCTTAATTTGTAGCTTAGTGTTATCTCAAAACATCTGGTTATATTCCTGCAAATCCCAGTTAGCTGTTACTCAAAATATATATTATCCAAAACATGCCTCGTAAAATAGGAAGACACCCAAATGTACCCTACACAGGGGAAGTACACCCAGATTAGACCAATGTAAAACAGAAGGTTCAAACGGTAAGTCACGACACCAATTTAATCACAGATAAATTGACGATTTCGTCCCATTTGACAATTTTGATATTGTTTGTATATAATATGTACTGTAGATATCAAAAGATGTAGTGAGTGACAATGAGACAGCTCTCCATCAAAGTCACAGTTTGGTTTGTAAAAGAAAAACAACTACAAGTAAAAGTACGGTCTTCAACACTGAAACCTGGCTCACAACGAACATCAAGCTATAAAGGACCGTATTTTTTTTCTCTCTTCCTTCTGGCAAAAACTCAAAAATAGAAAAAAAATCTTGATTTACATGTTTAAGGTTCAAGAACTTTTAACGATTCCAGTCAGATTTGTTAGAATATTTGATGAATGTTGATCAACAAAGTTTAGATTTAATTATCATTTAAGTTTTGATGAGCATTTACAGTTCTTTTAAATTGGTTTTAAACAATTAGTTATGAGCAAAAACTTCTCTGAGTAATCACCTGATACTATTAGTTTACCAGAAATGTAAATACAACTTGACATTCTGAACTTGTTGTACCGCAGATTTTTCAACAGACATAGGCTAGTGACGACTTTGTAAAGCAAGAAAAAAATGATCGTTTCCCCGTTGGCAGAGACTAATGAGGCGTGTCAAATTATTCTTACTATTAATAGTATGCCAGTGAGTGCCCTCAACAGAAAAAAAAATCATAATTGATGATTAAATAATTTAGAATTAATAACTGGGCGACGAATGAAAGGAAATCATGAGTTCAAGTTGGAATTATTGCTTATGCGATGTGTGAGAATGGTAGATATTTAATTGTCTGTAAGTCTAAATAAAGGCAACAGTTTTATACCGCTGTTCAAAACTCATAAAATACATTTAGTTTTGTTTTCTTAACACATAACACCTGACACTTATACCAAAATTACTTTTTTTAAATAAACGATATTTTGAAAAAAGCATTGGTAATGAAATAGATAACGCAAACAAATATTTTCTCTAAACATTGTATAGTCTGCAATAATTGTATTTACATCTTTTATGTGTAATACAACCAAATTATGGTACGTCACATTCGGTTGTAAACGAAAATAGGTCTCAAAAAATATTCCCTTGTATTTGACAGTTGTAGGTAATTAATCCTACATTTTATTGCAGTAAAAGATTTCTGTGTCATAAACATATGTCTTGTGTATTTCAAAGCACCATTATTTTTTTTTATTTGGGGTTTCTATAGAATATTTTGTAAACTTGAGGTTATAGAATTACTAAATCCTCTACACAGGTTATATAAGGGAAGACATTGGATCGGTTAATTTCCAGTGGTGGTTATTGTCTTATACATGTTATATGCAATGAAGTGTTATGTCGATTTTTTTCTATAGTACTGGACAGGATAAAACTTCATTCATACCAAGTTTTTCTTTCTTTGAAACAAAGATGAATTCTGCACAATTTTTTGAAAAGTGCAATTTTAACAAAGACTAATAGGGGAAAATCAATGGTGGTATTACACCTTTAACAATGTTTAAGACATGTTTCGCATGCATATCATACTCAACACGTGTTGGAACCTGTATTCACTCTAATGGAGTCATAATCACATTGAAATTGTTTGAACAGGTCGTTTAAGAGATTGTCATAACATAAAGATAAACTTGTTAATTTTTGTTTTATTTCTAAAACATGATAAAGTATTCCTGGCTGATAATGTTTCTTCTTCGTCTTAATGACATTGGTTTGGAATACCTTTTATATTTCTAGAATTATTTATTCGTGAAGAGAGACAGAATATTAGAGTTGCCTGTTGTCAACATTAAGAAAATAATTGCATTTGCTGCGATAATCTTTTGCATTGTTAAAATATGAAGGTAATTGTTTCTAATATTGCTCTAGAATAAAATTCACTATAAATATATTTAATTTCATTCCAAATAATTAAATCAGTAAGAATTACGCATGTATGTTATATCATTGCGTTAAGAAAAAAAAACGTCAATATCGAATACGGAAATTAAAGTTATAAATTCTACAGGTATGCAGACACATGGTATACAGGACAATGGGGAAGTTAATTTTGAGCGATGCATTGTTTGCATGCAGCTGAAAATATATATTTGTCCCTGTCATAAAAATGTAAAGTATGGAATTATATACGATTACTTGTTTTAATTTCCTAATTGATTTCACGCTTTTGAATAAAGGAAGGCGGGTCGTTGAACACTGTTTCAAGCACAATATGCGATATAAGTTGCCGTGATCTGCAGAAAAGAGATAGAAGATACCATGGGATCCCCATTTTCATTAATAGTCGCAAAAGATGCGTTTATATAAGTTGCAGTTATTTGCAGAAAAGTGACGAAAACACATGATAAATCGAAGTCATTCGAAACAACTAATGACTGTGTAACACGAAAATATCAGGAGTGCTTACAGATCATCTAGTAATGTAAACGTATTCTGCTTCAAATGTGTCACCTTTGTGTTGCTCAAGGCGAGTACAAATGCTGTGATAATTCATAATTAATTTACTTTTTATCTAGCTTGTTTGTCATCAGCCCCATTGTTGATTTGTACAACCACTGGATCCAACACATTTAAATTACTTCAAGAAAAATACACCTTACGATACCAAACTGTTTGTGTTATTCATGTTTCCTGATTTTTTTAGTTCCGTTTTGTGGGGCATTTGCAAATAGAAATTGACCCAAAGACATACCCTTTCACAGAAACATGGATAGTTCAAAGTCATGTATACCTGTAAGGTGTTGTGATTACTTATCCTGTCGGATGGGGCGTATAACTTTCATGTGGATTTTTTTTATGTTTTGTGTAACCTTATTTTGTTAATTTTTAAATTAAGATTTAGTTTCCCCTGCCAAAGTTCATTTGATAATATCTACAGTGATAAGCGTACAAAACAAATCAATGTAATGAAAGGCATAACAAATAATCCCAAAGAGCAAAAGCACAAAGAAGTAAAACACTGAACAGATCTTAACCTAGACGAAATGTAATAGAATCACATGTTGTAGCCGGACATCTATTACGGTGTTGATTGTTATCGTATATATGGCTTCGGTGTTAAATACCTATAACCGAATCCGGCAACAGATAGTAATAATCATGACACGGGAACATGTTGCACGTGTAGATGTTATTTGAATTAAATTTTCTATAATCTCTTCTGTTCTTTTTAATATGAGAGTTGCACTTAAGTTTTGCATATTCTAGAACAATATGATCTTGGAAAATTTTGATTTTCCAAATTGCATGCAAAAGGAATTTGTCGATAAACCTCAAAATGGTTTATGCTCCCTGGATTAGACTACCTTACTGCAAATCTGTTCAATATTGAACTACATACGTGTTTTCCTAGAAATCCGTCACTTGGTAATTTAAGAAAATGATGGACTTGAAGGTGATCAAAATCTTTTTTACTTTTATTGTAAGGCAGTGCACCAATTGTTTCTAAAATACATTAAACGAAATACAAGGAAGTATTTCTTGTGCAGTAAACCGGTTAAGAGATTGTCAGTTTCCTTGGCATAAAGCAAATGGTGTCTTATACAACAATTGATCTTCTGTATTTCAAAGATTGGAAACATTTGATCTTTTAAAAGAATTCTATTTAAAAAGAAATTTGCGGATGTCATATATACAATGAATCATCCATCTGACAATATGTTCATCCTATTCTAATGATTATCTACTTATAATTTAAATAGAAGGAAACGAGACCATGTATTTTAACAACAAATTTATTTCGAAGATTTAAAGACAATGTCATCATACAAAAGGACAGTCAACTATTGAACTAATAAACAACACGATTTCTGTTGAATAAGATTACGATTTGAATATTTATTGAATTCAATTAAAGTTTCTTTTTCCAGGCATATACATATATAGACGAATATGTACACTGGTAATCCGCTAGATCAAATCTGTCGTAGAGTTGTGTCAGACACATTAATAATATGATTATTTCTGTGACTGTATTCTACATTGATTTGTAAGATCCTCTATGATAGATAATTCAGCTGGTTTGAAAAATTCAATCTTAATTCCTTATACATCATGTACTGTGTTACGCTGCTAGATAAAAACTGGCGAGGAAAGATAACACCCGGGAACATAGGTAGTCGAGTGGTCTAGTGCGTCAGACATAGTACAAGGCGATTTTGTGATTTGATTCTATCTTAGTAGCATGAGTTCGAATCCCGCCAAAGGAAGCACAAAACATTTGTTGCCGCAAAACAGATCTCACATATATATATATATATATATATAGTATTCATTCTACTGTAAATTTTAAGATATTTTACAATAGAAATAAATTATTAACTATTTATACTACATACCAAATGGTGTTTATAATGAATAGATAAAGTAGAATAATCAACACTCCGTATTGCATAAAAAGTAGACTACATCACTATGACAATGTATGCTTAGCTTCTGGAATGGAAATATTCTCTTATATAAACACAAGTACAAATAAATTTTGACAGTGACGTATATACATTTTTCCGACTAATATCACACTAATCGAACAAACTGTTCGTGCTTTAAAATAAAAACAAATCATTTTTACATTAATTGGAATTTTTCACGGAATAAAATTCCTTTCCTTTTTGTAGGCAGAGCGTTTCCATTAAAATATAAAACTCGCCTTCAACCTGCCAAACTGCAATTTTTACACTGCCGACAATCTTTTATCTTAATCGATCTTTTTGATACTGATTTTCTCGATAGCCAACTGGTGATATACAAGAAAAGATGTGGTATGATTACCAATGAGACAACTCTTTACAAGAGACCTATTGCCACAAAAATTCAAAACTATAGGTTATCGTACGGCCTTCAACAATGAGCAAATGTCATGTACCAAAACAATCAAGAAATATACCTGCGAAAGAAGTTTACGCATATCCTCAACTTTTTACCGAATCTACCGAGTACCTACATTATGCAACAGAAAATAAAATGACTAAGAGTCGATAAACTATAGATTGTAAAATTTTATCATAATTATAATTGTATAAGATATATGACAAGAAGCATTTTTGGACAATTTTTGTTTTGTATAAATTATTAATGATGTACGCTCCGCTTTTTTTTTTTTTTTAACTTTTGTTAAATATTCGGAATCCTCTGGTTATGTCCATCTAGTGACCAGTAAAACATATTGCCCTCTAAGTCCTACTTTAGTTTTCACGATTTTATTTCGTACAGTTTTAAAAGCTGTACTTGTAAAAAGTACCAGGATTATAATTTAGTACGCCAGAAGCGCGTTTCGTCTACATAAGACTCATCAGTGACGCTCATATCAAAATCTTTATAAAGCCAAACAAGTAAAAAGTTGAAGAGCATTGAGGATCCAAAATTTCAAAAAGTTGTGCCAAATACGGCTAAGGTAATCTATGCCTGGGATAAGAAAATCTTTAGTTGTTCAAAACAATGATTGGGTAAAAGCCTTGAAAGAAAAAAGCTGTTACTGGAAGATGCATAGAAAATCTATATGTGTATATAGCTAGAATGAATCATTTCCCGCTAAATTTTTCAATGGCTTATATATCAAAAACAAGCATTTTTGTTTCTTAAATTAATATTCTGTTATTAATATACTATCAATTTTTAACAGTTTTTAAAAAAGCTTGTTATTATGAAACATAGGTATATCAAGTGAGTAAACATTTTCATGAATAAGGCCGGACATACTTATTCATATTAAAAACAAACTTGACCTTTATGTTTTTGAGAAATTATTATTGACTGAATACCTCTAATGAATAGTTTTAGCTACAATGATTCCTCAGCCAATTATTTCGACTTTTCTTAAGAACATTTCGATTTTTGTTCACATGACTCTACATATTATCCCATACTGCGCTGTTATTCCACTTTCTTATTAGTTACCAGTTATTTCAGAAGAAAACATTTACAACCCATTACAGGGTAGGTCGCAATGTTGAGTTATTCTGCCATATTATTAGTTATGATGTATGTCCATTGTGGTAAGTGTTTTTAATTTCACTTTTAGCACATACAAGTTGTCGATTGATTGCTTTACATACATTTCACGCAAATTCAGGATGAAAAACCAATTATCAAAGAATTTAATGTTTAATTTTTTGTAGCTTTATTGACTATGGCGAAGTACGTGTAATTGACTATAACAGGATAAAAGATGCCTTGCCAAACGTCATATTATACCATTTCACAAAGGTGGTTGAATAGGTTTATAAACGTGTGTGAGAGATACCTGAATCGGCCAAATCTTATTATTTAATTCATAACTAATCAGTAAATGAAAATGCTTCACATTGGCTCAAGGTATAGTTGAGAGTTGAGTTGAAATCTGACTAAACATTTTTAACTTTGCCACATATTTTCGCCTGTCCAAGGTCAGGATGCTCTGTCCTTTGTTAGTTCATTCTGAGAAGTTAAGCTAGCTATCAAACAAGGTTTAGTCCACAATTTTCTACATTAGAGGACATTTCTGTACCAAGTCAGGAATATGACAGTTGTTATCCATTCGTTTGATGAGTTTGGGCTTTTGATTTTGTCATTTGATTGGGTATTTTCCTCGGAGTACAGTATTTTTGTGATTTTACATTTTATATGTTCGGAATTTAGTGTAACGTACCGTTGCACTGAACTAGTACACATTTCTTTTAATTGGTCAGCTGAATCCTCTTTCGGGTGCTGAATTTTTCTGTGTTGAAAACCCTTTGGTGGCCTTCTCTCTTGTCGGTGTTTTGTTTTGTCTTTTTTTTTTTTTTAAAGATTCCACATTTTCATTTTCATTCTTATGTTATCTACAAAGAACTGCTCTGTGCGTGTCATAGATGAGAGGTACTTAGATTACATGACTGTAAATCTTAAAATATCTTTTGAAGTTCGATATTTTTTCATAAACATATTGTACGGTCATATTATGTTAAAGTATTTAACATCTTCGGACCTTGGTACGATAGTTTTAAGTATATAATTTTATTGTTGTAGAAAAGAAAATAGAAATACCAAGGATTTGTAAAGTGCAACTATACAAAACCTTTGATAACTTAGAATTTTTTACTCAAAAAGAGGTTAAATACAACATATTTTTAACAACTTTTCTAAAAGAGGGGTCCACTTATTTTGAATAATATTAAACTGTTAAAGTAAATGTGTTAGCATGGTTAAAGTCCAGAAATATTACAAAATTCTTGGACCATTTAATACCAGATAGATATATAGTTCTTTGGGAAAATATGAGCCCTTTTGTACTAAAAAGTGTTTTTTACAAAAGAATATATTATAAAGTTATATTGACCCCTCATTAAAAGGGATATTTATAACATTAAGGGGTTGTTCCCAACCTGATTAGGACTTGGATGGAGAATTGTCTCATTGTCAGTCACACATACAAAGACCAGATTTAATTATTCAATTATTTCTTGGTAAACAGGGAAAAAAATACTTCATAAATTAAAGAAATGTCAAAGTAGAAGTGATAAATCAAGTTTGAATATAGTTAAATCCTACTATTTTATGTTTACAAACAAAAATTATAATCGCTCGCCTTTACTTTTCAAGCTTCGCCTAAAAAATTTGCAAATTAATATTTTTTTATTAAAATTTTCAAATCGCTTGCTCGCCCCAATTTTTGGAGTCCAAAAATCCGTAGAACAAGACATTAAATTGCTGTGGCCTAAGCAAGATTATCTAGAACATATATTCCAGATTTTAGTTGATGTAAAGTGAAGCAGTAATCTAGTTAAATATATTTTGTGAGCCAAGAGTGAAACAACTTCGTCTTAACAATACTCATAAGATCTTTGATAATACTTATCCATTGTATTAAAAACATACTCTACTAGTAATAACAAGTCAATAACAGTTTCCATACTAGTGAAAATCATTATACCTATGTAATAACGCTGAGAGGTGTATAGTTAACAATAAAAAATAGTATATTACAATCACTAGTAGCACGATTTCAGTCTGAAACGGTCATTTTGGTCTGATCGTATCTTAATTGACTGGATTTACCGCTAGAGGAAAACGTCAAGATTTGTCAGATCGTTAAGTTTCCATTCGGATCGATAGTCTCATTAGGTAAATTAGTCCGTTAAGGCATGTCAAGATATTTAAGACTGTATCTTCTAGCGAGCTGTTTAGATCCGTTAAGACCGTGTCAGACCAAAACAGACCATGGATACAAACTGACGTCAAGATGTTGTCAGACCGTGTCCAGTCGTGTTCAGATTTTAATAATTTGGACACAAAACGAGTGAAACTTTCCCATTATTTATCAGGGGTTGCTCCCCTTTCAAGAATAAAAAAAAACTGTGAAAGAAGACGATTTTTTTAACTGAAAGTCTACCACGTCCCCTTAATCATGTTATTTAAATAAAACAAATATTCAATTTGAATTATAACTTCTTCCTATTTAATTATTTAACATTGTTTTATAATTATATAAATAAAAAAAAGTAGCTCAAAGTCATACTGCTGCACAAATCGCCGCGAATTGACTAAAACAAATCAACAGATTGCCGAAATAATATTTATTTATTGAATATAAGCACCTGAACCTTTATATTTAATGGTTGACAAGTGATTGCAATACGTTTTATATGCAATTACAGACTGCCGTACGTGGTGAAGAATTTGTCATTCATTTTTACACCCTTATTTAATAATAACGGATGTCGGCCGTGAACACTTGAAAACGTGATCTTAATATGTTAAATCAAATTTAAGATGTAACTATTTTTAAATATTGTAAATGAATGCATTATCATTTATCTTTTTATGTTACCTATATAAATTGCATTTGAGTAAATTTGAGGCAGGGAAAAAAATATATATATAACTCTGTCTTTTATCGTTTTCCGTTTATTCCGTTTATTTTTGCCAGACTCATGCGTTTGACTTTCCATCTTTATTTTTTAATGTGTCTATAATTCGAGAGCCTTTTGTAAAAAAAACTACATACCAGAAGCCTTCGTTAAAAAATAAAGTTTGAATATTATAGCAGAAAAAGGCTTATAAATTCATTCAAATTTATATTTGAAATAGGATAAATAATCAAGAAAATGTTTATACGTCAGACACTGTACTTAAAGTACATTTAAAGACCAGGTTACATATATATTACATGCATACAGCATAATAAAGCTGGTTTAATTTGAATGACGATCCATTAGGGACATTTTTCGACGATAATTAATCAAATCTGACAAGTTTAATCAAAAACGGAAAATAATTCTTCGCCCGTAAACGATTTAACGTTACTGTACCCTTTTTATTTTTGTTGCATTCATGTCGCATTCGTGTCGGCAGTGTCAGCGCTTACCTATAGCTAACTTATTTTACACAAAATCGTTGACATGGTAGAAGGAAACTATAGTACAATATAATCTGAGCTGGAAATTGCAATTGGTGAGTAGAAATGAATATTTTAATACATGTCTATCAGAATAATCATTGATCATGGATCATCACCCAAGAGTTTGAAGGAAAAATGTTCACATATGTTAAATTTGTGCATACAGGTATGAATCGACGTTCCAATACTCCACACTCTTGGATAGTAGCCTGTTCAAAGGCAAAGTAAGAATTTTGGCTTGTTAAAAAAAATGTTCCTGTGATTGGAACCCCCCCCCCCCTTTTTTCATGTTTTTTGGAAGATCAATGCATGATTTAAAAAGTTACATATAAACTAGTATGGTTTAAACCCCCTTTTAAAAATGACTGGATCCACCCCTGTTTATTGCCTAACATGCATTGACATGTGGGGTATTCACAATGGTATGGTTGTGCGTGATGGCCTATTACAACAGTTACAAGACCTAAACCCCTGATCGAGTAATCCTACATATTGTATGTTAATGTATTGATAACTGTCACGTCCTAAATTTGCATGAAATATTTGTCACTTTTTTTTATTAACCAATAACCAACCAATCTTCATATGTTACGATGTAGTCCGAGACAAGCTTGTCTGGCAAAACAGCCGTTTGGACGTCAGAGTAATCTCGGACTAGTTACGACATGATATACCTATTTATATAGCCACTGGTGGGTGATGTACAATAATTATAATTTGTCACATATGTGTTATGAATACCTTCAACATGTTCAAGGCTTGGGTTTGTATATATGCAATAACCTCAAAATTGCCCGGGGCAAAAAAAGAGTATATTGATATTGTGCCCTGACATGCCTGATTCCAAATGATGAGACGGCATTGCTCCTTAACAACAATTTTTAACACTTTTCATCTTTTGTGGTAAGAAATTTAAGAATTTACCGAGTATGATTCATTATTTTGTTATAAATGGTTTGTTATGCTCTAAATTTTGTAGCACTTAAATATATGTTATAACAGAAGAAAAAGAAATTATGTTGAAATTTTTATTTTTATCTTTTGTATATTATTCACTGTCATGACTGTCATGACTAAATAAAAATTAGATCCCACGCATGCGCGGCATAGTTAAATAAGTGCCTGACACGTTATCATCAGTATGTTGATTGATTATAAAGAAGAAGAAGAAGAAGAATCTTATAAATACTATTTGCTTTGTCACCATGTCACGTTGGTAGTAATATTCAACAAATTCTATTTTAAAATAAAAAAAGTATTATAAATTGATCACAACAAGTACAGTGCTATAGCCTCTATTAGACAGTAACCCTTCAATGAAGTATACACCTAAGAAAACATTGATGTAGAAAGAGAGAACATTTTGTTTTAGAAATAGAACCTCAAAAAAGGGTTTTATTCTTCTTCTCATAAGGGACTTATCAATTAAATTGTATAAGTCATAAATTCATTTCTTTACATCATTAAACTATGTTGTCAAGCAAATTATGATTGCTAGTTTTTCTTGTAGATAAATACAAGTTTATATATAATAAATACTTTATTCTTAATGTATATTTTTTTTGTAGATAAGATATCACATTGGTTTGAGCATGATTCCCAGCCAGATTATGAAGCGGCATATATCATGTATATCAATGTATATATAGGAAATATATAGTGTCACTAAGTTACTCTCATATGGTACCTCATTTGTACCTGTAGCTATAAATTGTGAAATGGTGGATTCATTCATAATTTTGTGTTACTTATTGGTTTGGAAATAACGTTGATAGAGCTAACAGCATTATGTCATGATGTACAGTTGATGGGATGATCTGATTGGACAAAAAGAAAATTGTGAATTGAACAAATAGCAAACTTACAATTCATAGAAAAAAATGTAGGAAATACAATGTACATGATGTACTACATTACTTGGTGACAGAGCATACCTTTGATATATATATATTTGAAATAAGTAATATTAACAATTTGAAATAAAGAGAATTTAAAGTTTTCTAGGAATATTAGTAGTGCATCATATCTTTATTCCATGATTATCTTGGATAGTTATATCATTAAGAATAGAAAAATGGAATAATGGAAATTTCTAGTTTCAGTGAATATCAATCATTGTCAATACTAAAAGTGCAGCATCATGATCATACATCATCAGATTCACCTTGGATAATTATTCTTTTGAAATAAAAATTTGAATATAATAAGAGTTTCTATGCTGCCATTGCTATTGTTGGCTACATGTACCACCAGGGAGTGTTAAACCTCCTTTACTTTCCATGAGGGTCTGTCGCGGTCCATCACTATTGGTTAGTGTCATATATATGCATGATGATGGAAGTTTTTACCAACCTAGACAAGCTTTACAGCCCTGGCATGGTTGTTGGTTTGAGTCAAATGACAGCTTGCTGCATAGTTATAATAGTCTGAATGTATCTACATGTATTTTAATAATCTTCTAAATTACTGTTCATTCTGAAACTGGCATTTTATAATAGTAGTCAAACATATTAAACAATACATGTACTTCAAAGTATCATTTTATTTTGTCTCGCCTTACACAAAAGTCATAAAAGTTGGTTGTATACAAGAAATTTGTATTACAGTCTTGGGGTAATATTTTATAGAGCTTTACATTTTAAAAGCTAAAAGAGCTGGATGTTTCTTGTCTTGTATTCAGATGCTAGTAGCTAATTAATATGTTATGATGTTTCAGTTTGCCATTATATGTACATTGCACCTGACCCCATTTTCATGGTTCAATGACTGCATGTAAAATATATTGTTACTTAATCAATGAAATGCTCTCTTATACTGTATATTTTATATATGTAATTGGATACATTTTATTGTATATTAGTATCTTAAAAGATCTACTTATCTATCAGGTTGGGTTGACCTGACCTTGACCTTCATGGATAATTTAAGTGATTAAGGTTATTTCAGTTTAATACAATGTTAACATGGTTAGGTTTGTTTCTCAGTTTATACTTCCTAATTAAATTGACACTGGAAATTGGGAATGTGCCAAAAAGACAACAACCTGACTACAGAGCAGACAATAGCCGAAGGTCATCAATGTTTCTCATAAGCTATAAGCTACATTGTACATGTATAGGATCACTACTTTTGGCATAATTATGGATAAATGTAAGTTGTACATGTTTGACATTTTAGAATGGCTTATTTCATCTGACAATGACACCATTTTCATGGTTTTTATGTTTAGTCTTTTTCTCTGTTTCTATGGTTACTATAAACGTTTAACCATAAATTTGGGGTATGGAAGAACTGTGTAAATTCAGAAATTCATGAAATTCATGAAATTATCTGTCATATATCTGTCTGGCATGGTTATTTTGACTGGACTTCATTTTAATGGATTATTGATAATGTAAAGTGTATGTGCTACTTATAGACTAGTAAAAGCTTCTTATTACAGAATTTCAATAAAAAGATCATGAATAAGGCCACATTTAAAAGAATGTCTGTTTCCCATCCCAGGGGGCTTATTTTTGACCTGGGTGTGGGGAGGGGAAACAAACAATTTTTATTTTGGCTTAAGGAGATATGGTGAGACAACTATCAACCATTTAAACCATGTAGACCAAGTGATTTACTTGTGAGTCACTATATAATAGGTCACTGCACACCCTTCAACAATGACCAAAAACTAAAACTTTATAATAAGCACCCTATAAAAGGTTCAGCCTGTAATGAGGCATCTGACACAGTTAATGTAAAATATTCAGACGAGAAACCCAACAGTGATGACAATTTGATTTATTATACCATACCCTCCCCCCCCCCCCCCTTGAAGTTAATTGTCTAATCCCTTTGTGTACTGATATGAATAGTATTTTACTGGAAATGTTTCGGAAAATAGATATTGATGCTAACGTAAATACTTTATCCAATAAAAAGACAGGAAATAAGTTGGTGAACCAAAAAGTTCAAATCTAATTGAAAATTAAAGTGCCCATGAACTCACTGATCATGCACGAGTGATTCTATTCATAAAAAGTGTCGTGTAACAACTAAGAAGAGTCTGTGTATCATCGAAAAAGAGTCTGTGTAACACCCGTTAATGTACTGTTTTTCTATAGCTCTGCAGGGGGGGGGGGTCAAAGTCGTTCAAAGGTCACTGTACGGCCTTTAACAATGAGCAAAATCCATACAGCATTCTAGTACGGCATACGTTTTACCTCAGCGAACTCTCTGTCTTGGTGATGTATCAATCATTTGCTTCAGGTCGATCCATTTCGCATCTCGTCATGAATATGCGTGATATATTTGCCACTGGACATTAAGGGAGCAATCAATTTATCAGTTTCATTTAGTGATGCATGCTAATTATATATAGTTCTCAAATGATAATTGTCTAAAACTGTTTCCATTTTTGTGTATTTTATTTTTTAGCGTAAATTTTAGAATTTCTTTCCGAATCTTTCTCTTTGCATTTATTTGTTTGTAAACATTTAATTAAGTAGTCCATGTCAGGGGTTAGATTGTCTACAACCAATCTAGGACAAGGGCAGTAGAACAGAAAACAGTCTCCATTGTATACATACATATGCATTTATGTTGAAGCGTAAAACAACGACACGTAGTTGAGCTCGTTTTGATGAAACAATTACTGTCAAATCTTTATATATATATATATATATATATATATATATATATATCTGGTATCGTTGTCATAAAAGCAAAAACGGACGAAAAAGTTGGCAACAATTTATATTAAGACTAAACTTATTTTGGCCGTTTCGTTTCTTCTAAAGTGTTAAATTCAACCATGCGACTGGCTTACTTGGAGATTCAGGTGAATTTCGTTTTTAGAAATTTCAATCGAAGTTCGTATATCCCTTCAACGATTTATTCAATTTTTTTTAACGTATAGATAGCGCGAAACTCTCACTACACCATGCATAGACTATTTTTTTTTTCGACCAAATGCGGCTGCTTATTTATACAACCGAACAACCAAACGTCCGCACCCAATTTTAGCAAAGATATACTGTCGAACGGGGTAAGTCAAGAGATGTGAATATGTCAAGAGATGTGAATATTTCTATACCCAATCAATCATTTGGTTTTGAAAACAATTTTAAAGGTATACATTAATACGACATCAACCCAACGACACATATCAATCAAAACATTAAGGATGTCTGCTGCTCTAATTTAAAATAACAAGGATTTCATGTGATTGCTTAAAATGAAAACAACTTTGATATTAAAACAAAATAAAGTAATAAAATCGATAGTCTCGTGTGTAGTTTTCAAAATACGAGACATTTAGAAGATGGCGGGAAAAGGGTTTTCTTCAGACTTTACTATTTGTTAACATTGGAATTGTTTTTTACCCTTTAAACCAAGAAAAAATAACAAGGATTTCATGACAAAAATTCAAATGGTCATAAATGATCTATTGAACAGATTTATGAAGACAAACGTGGGGTCTCGTGTAAAAAAAAAATTAATACATTTGTATGGATAAAATCTGAGAAAATCGAAAATATGACAAGAATTCAAAAACATGACCAGCAGACATCCTTAAGAGTCAACACACAGATTTTTGTAATAGAAAGAAACCTATACAGAATAAAAAGTCTAAACCGCAACAAGACTAAATAATACGGGAGCAGTGATTTTTTTTAGACAAAAATGCAAGTGTTCCGTAGAAATATTTCACGTACCATTTTTTTTTATTTCGATCGTTGAAAATTATAGCAGGTGTGATATAAATCAGTAGATTTAGGACAAAACTATAATATGGAAATATCATATGAAAATTAAGCCTGCTTTGTACTAGACCGACACACTGAGATGGATTTTTAACGTGCAAGTTCACAAGCTAACAGTTCGAAAGAAAGAAAAAAACTCTTTGTTAGACCCGTTTGGGATTCGGACTAAAGTCCTCTCGCTGTCGAGGTGAACTTGATATTCTCACGAGACCAACCAGGAGAGAGGTCGCATAGTCATACCAAAAACTCGAGCATAATAAACAATACAGTTTAACAGAATTATCACCGTTACTAATGCGATTTTAAAGTCATGATCTTATCTAAATTAGATACCGTTATGTGATGTTGGTATCTACACGTATGAATAGAGATGGCCGACATCAGAGTAGATTGAGAGGACCATCGCTCTCTGCAAATTGAAAACTCTTCCTCAATTATGTTAGTGGTCCCACTGTAGTGAGCTGTTGCAAGGCTAAATTTCTATCCTTATTAAATTTTCTCTCATTATCCAGTGGTATTTCAAGTTTACTTTTAATCTTATTGTCGAACGACTATTTGAGGTTCTTCCTATTATATTTAAAATTTGTGTTCTCGTTATGAACACGAATGAAATATTTGCCACTGGAGGTGACTGAGGCAAACAACAATGAATCACCATCATTAAAATATAAGTATTTGTTCTCACAAAATACTTTGTAATTAATTAGAAGAATGATGACAATTTCTCATCTATTCACGTTTTGATCGAGCCGCTTCAACCTCAAATCTTGCTGCAATTGTTTCACATTTAGGCTACTAGTATTAAATACTATTGTATTCATTGAAGTTTACATGCGTAGTTTTTTTTATTCAAAAGAATAAATTAATATTTATAAATAAATTGGACTGAACAAACAACACTAATTATTTCGCATTTGCATGTAACGCAGTTTAGAAAAATAAAAGATTGGATTTTGTTTTAGATTAGCACACATGCAACGCATCCCCACTTAGGAGTCCTCCAAAAAGGTAAAATTTACCTGTGTTGGAACATGTATGTCTGGTGTATGTATATCACTCGTTCCATCTACAATGTATACGGAAATGACACGACCGGGTATTGTTAAGCTTTGAGGGACTTTTAATGTCAAATTCATATCCCTGGGCGAAGAAATTACCAAGTTTGGAAAACACCGTGTGTATACTGACGTATAAAAGTGTTTATGTCTTTCATGCTGTCTAGTCTGAGAATAAATTAAAGTTTGAGCAGTTTTTGAAAGTAAAAAATAAAGGTTTAATATTATTGCAAAAGTCTGTGAATTATTGAAAATAGGACGTTCCGGAAAACACAAGTCGGTATATTGTATATTAAATGCTTGTAAATCTCTGTTACATGTGGTGCGCTTCTATTTAAATACCTTTCTGTTAATTAAGAAAGTGTAAAAACAGTTATTGAAATCCGGCTGAAAAAAGGGAAAACGAATAGTGACCATCTAACTTATTTTTCAAATATCGAATACACAAATAAAGCTCTAACCATCCACGCTTACAATTTGTTTTTACTGACAGGTGTCTGCTGGCATTCGATTGGATATCAGTTTTATGTAGGCGTAACAATTCATCCCATTTATCCAATCAGCTGTCTTGTGTGCGATCTCATACGGTTCACATAGTCTAGTTTTTTATAATGATAGCGATAAAAATTATTCGTGCAGAATATACATACACTATAAAACAAAAATATCCTGTCCAAAAATGACTTACGAGACACCATATTAACCAAATAACTATTAAAAAACTAAGACAGCATACATATAAAATATTATCATTCATAACAATTACTATTTATAAGGGAAATATTATACTATTAGTATCATGGTCCCAGCATTTTAACAAATTTATCAAAACAGGACGTAGTTGCAATGGTGTGACTAGGACTTTACGGTGCGTCTAAAAATAATCTAGGCCGCCTCGGTGCACTATAAGCTCTCGAAACTGCACTAAGACCATGATGAACACTATAGCGAACTTTCTATACTAATGAAATGTCCATGTGTGGAAAAAAGATCTTACTATACTGTACGGACATTTAGACTTATTCACTAGCTGTGATATACAGTAGGAGATTTAGCAAGGATAGCAAGGATACAAAAATTACGATATAAATAACGCTAAAAATTAAAAGGAAAGTGTATGCTATGTCGCCCGGAATCCGACACTGACCTAGCAAATTACGACATAATTAAACCATTAGCAACTTTGTAAAAAAATATATAGAAACTAGAGGCTCTAAAGAGCCTGTGTCGCTCACCTTGGTCTATGTGCATATTAAACAAAGGACACAAATGGATTCATGACAAAATTGTATTTTGGTGATGGTGATGTGTTTGAAGTTCTTACTTTACTGAACATTCTTGCTTCTTACAATTATATCTATAATGAACTTTGCCCATTAGTAACAGAGAAAATTATTTGGTAAAAATTTACATAAATTTACCAAATTAATGAAAATTGTTAAAAATTGACTATAAAGGGCAATAACTCCTTAAGGGGTCAATTGACCATTTAGGTCATGTGGACTTATTTGTAGATCTTACTTTGATGAACATTATCGCTGTTTACAGTTTATCGCTTAGTATCTATAATAGTATTCAAGGTAATAACCAAAAACAGCAAAATTTCTTTAAAAATTACCAATTGGAGGGCAGCAACCCAACAACCGGTTGTCCAATTCATTTGAATATTTCAGGGCAGATATATATTGACTTGATTAACAATTTAACTCCTTGTCAGATTTCCTCTAAATGATTTGGTTTCAGAGTTGTAAGCAAAAAACTACATTTTACCCCTGTTCTATTTTTAGCCGTGGTGGCCATCTTGGTTGGATGGCCAGGTCATCGGACACATTTTTCAAACAAGGTACCTCAAAGATGATTGTGGCCAAGTTTGAATTAATTTGGCCCAGTAGTTTCAGAAGAGATTTTTGTAAAAGATAACTAAGATTTACGAAAAATGGTTAAAAATTGACTATAAAGGGCAATAACTCCTAAAGGGGTCAACTGACCATTTCGGTCATGTTGACTTATTTGTAAATCTTACTTTGATGAACATTATTGCTGTTCACAGTTTATCTCTATCTATAATAATATTCAAGATAATAACCAAAAACGGCAAAATTTCCTCAAAATTACCAATTCAGGGGCAGCAATCCAACAACAGGTTGACCGATTCATCTGAAAATTTCAGGGCAGATAGATCTTGACCTGATAAACATTTTTACTCCATGTCAGATTTCCTCTAAATGTTTTGGTTTTTGAGTTATAAGCCAAAAACTGCATTTTACCCCTATGTTCTATTTTTAGCCGTGGCGGCCATCTTGGTTGGTTGACCGGGTCACGCCACACATTTTTTAAACTAGATACCCCAAAGATGATTGTGGCAAACTTTGGATTAATTTGGCCCATTAGTTTCAGAGGAGAAGAGTTTTGTAAAAGATTACTTAGATTTATGAAAAATGGTTAAAAATTGACTATAAAGGGCAATAACTCCTTAAGGGTCAACTGACCATTTCGGTCATGTTGACTTATTTGTTAATCTAACTTTGCTGAACATTATTGCTTGTTACAGTTTATCTCTATCTATAATAATATTCAAGATAATAACCAAAAACGGCAAAATTTCCTCAAAATGACCAATTCAGGGGCAGCAACCCAACAACAGGTTGACCGATTCATCTGAAAATTTCAGGGCAGATAGATCTTGACCTGATAAACATTTTTACCCCACATCAGATTTCCTCTAAATGCTTTTGTTTTTGAGTTATAAGCCAAAAACTGCATTTTACCCCTATGTTCTATTTTTAGCCGTGGCGGCCATCTTGGTTGGTTGACCGGGTCACGCCACACATTTTTTAAACTAGATACCCCAAAGATGATTGTGGCCAAGTTTGGATTAATTTGGCCCAGTAGTTTCAGAGGAGAAGATTTTTGTAAAAGATTACTTAGATTTATGAAAAGTGGTTAAAAATTTACTATAAAGGGCAATAACTCCTAAAGGGGTCAACTGACCATTTCGGTCATGTTGACTTACTTGTAAATCTAACTTTGCCGAACATTATTGCTGTTTACAGTTTATCTCTATCTATAATAATATTCAAGATAATAACCAAAAACAGCAAAATTTCCTCAAAATGACCAATTCAGGGGCAGCAACCCAACATCCGGTTGACCGATTCATCTGAAAATTTCAGGGCAGATAGATCTTGACCTGATAAACATATTTACCCCATGTCAGATTTCCTCTAAATGCTTTGGTTTTTGAGTTATAAGCCAAAAACTGCATTTTACCCCTATGTTCTATTTTTAGCCGTGGCGGCCATCTTGGTTGGTTGACCGGGTCACGCCACACATTTTTTAAACTAGATACCCCAATGATGATTGTGGCCAAGTTTGGTTCAATTTGGCCCAGTAGTTTCAGAGGAGAAGATTTTTGTAAAAGTTAACGACGACGGACGACGACGGACGACGGACGACGGACGACGACGACGACGACGGACGCCGGACGCCAAGTGATGAGAAAAGCTCACTTGGCCCTTCGGGCCAGGTGAGCTAAAAATGTCTTTTCTTTTCCTTAAACTGGGAATATTATGATAATCAGATAAAGGTAATGTCTGTCAAAAAAACGTATTTTACGACATAATTGAAATCGGATTTAGATTAGATTTTAATCGTTGGAATTTAAATAATCTATCTCTTTATAATTACCTTTTTTAATCAAACGGAACACATACTATAGGAGATGTGGGATATATTTCAATTTGACAGCAACCAAACGACAAAAAAAATCATAAATGAATCAAGAGCGCATGTTTAGTCTTCAACAAGAAACAGGTGTCTACACAAAAGGTCTGACAGCGTGAAAGACCAAAACCACACTATTATAAGTCATGGTATTCTATCAGACAAAATTGCAATCACGTTTACCAAATACTTAACCAACGCACCACAAACTAATGCCTGCACCAAGTTAACGTATAATTGTGATATGAAGAGATGGCAGATACCCACAACCAACTTGGTACCACCACCAGACAGAAGGACAAATAAGCATTTAGAGGGCTGGCACCCCATATGGAATTTACTGACCCCATATATACCGTATTAGGTCACTAGCACACTGTGTAACTAATAATATTCAGTACGGTGATGCAGCATCTTACATCCTCTAACTTGGAAACTAAATGAACATTGAACATTCATATGTGTATATCAGTGCCTTGTACTTGTATGATATTTGTCTTTATTTATTCATTAAAATATAAATCTCTAATAAGACTTTATTTACAAAATATAACACATGAGTAAAAAAAAAAAAACACCTTCAGAAAAAAAAGCGTAACTATAAAAAGTGCGACCCCAAAAATTAAAAAAAAAATCTTTCCCTTAAAAAGTATTTCATGGTAGAATTTGACATCAAAATGGGTTAAAATAACAAATATCAACTTATTGCAATACTAACAAAACTTAACTTAATTACATTGTTTACAGAAGCTCCCATTTCACCTTAGTTAATTCTTGTGTACCTAGAAATTTGTACTAAGGCAAACTGGGATTAATTTTATATATATATTTTGACAGCTAAGGCGAAATGAGAATAAGCCGTTCACACAGTGTTTTCACAAACCGGTAATTTCTTCGCCCAGGGATATGAATTTGACATTAAAAGTCCCTCAATAGCTTTACAATACCCGGCCGTGTCATTGCCGTATATTGTAGATGGAACGTGTAATATACACAATGAATTTCATACACCAGATATACAAATACAGGTGAATTTTACCTTTTTGGAGGACTCCGAAGAGGTGGTGCAATGCATGTGCGCTAAGTTTGAAAAAAAATCCAATCTTTTATTTGGGGTACGTCTGATGAGTGCACTCAGGACATACAATGTGCACTCAGGATCCTTCATATTCATCGTATTTGCAGGGTGGATGCATATATTCGTTACACGCATCTTATCTAAGAGTTAAATTTTGGTAGAATTTGAAATCGAACTAAGACAGATTTGTTAATTCTTTTGAAAAAATGACACCAATTACTGAGCCGTGAATTATCCAACCAAGCAGGAAAGTCCCTGAATCAACAAAATTGATCGGATTATCTTATTTTTGTTTATGAATTGTGTTGTTAGTACTGGCCCGGGAACACAATTATCCCCCTTCAATTTTCGTTGTCAATTTTCGTTCACAAATATAGTTCCCTTTAATTTCTGTATATTTTTTCTCAAATTTTTTTTGCCTTTCCTTTGAATTTTCCCCCATTTTTTTGCTATAATGTGAATGTAAGGTCATCTAAGAGAATTTCTGTAAAATTTCTTTTTGATATTTTGAGCAGAAATGAGTGATTTGGTTAGGTAAACATAGGTGGGATTTCCCCTTTTCGGAAGCTCTCTGGCTTAACCCATACTGGTGTCCTTGTGTTTAGACAGATCAGTATCTAAAAAAGAATACTTTAATGAACGAATGAACTTTATTACCTTAAAACTACATTTCATTGTAACAGAGAAAATATATATTTACAATTATTAATACCATGCACATTGGTTGAAAAAAAAACCTTGATTTAACTTGCATGTAGCTTGCAGGACCGATTTACCTGTAACATTTGTAGAAATTTAGATTATTTTTATGTAAGATAACCGATAGTGCTGTCTCAATTCAGAGTTTGAACTTTAAAAAACATGATTAAGTGTGTATTAATATAGTACAGAATAGTATAGAATGTGAAAGCGATTCCTTTGATATAAAACTTGCAGCAATATTCCAGTATAAAATGTCTGTCTATCTGTAGCTACATCCAACACATAACATGTCATGATATAATGCTATTCGTCACATATATCTCTTGAGCCGCAGAAATGACAAAGTCTGTCTTGAAAGGGGTTAGTTATTATAACTTTATGAAGTTAATCTCTTTTCATGCTTTTGGAGAGTTGTCTCATTGGCAATCAATACCACATCTCGATCTTTTTTTTATTTTTTTTTATATATATAAAGTTCGATGGACGGTTGTTGAGTTAATGCACGGTATTGTGATTTTTTTCACAATTGAATTTATAGAACCTTTTGTTAAGATTCATTGTCATATTTATCAAATTAAAATAGCTTTCTATTACCAGTTCTTTGGCGTTGCAACACCACTGCATGGTCATCCAATCAAAAAAGGAAAGTTATAATATTTATTTTATTAATAATATAATCTTTTATTCGTAAGTAATACAACTTACAGAAAATAATTATTACAAATTTTCAATTACATCAGTGAAATATATTTACATTTAAGCAATTAGTCAAATAATCATATAAGTAGGTATACCATTATAACAGTACAACAGAATAGGATCAAATGGATTTTTAGCATTAATGAATGAATTTAATTTCGTACCTTCTCAGTCAGAAATAAAAACTTCCCTTTAATTGGTAAATTCCTTTACATTATGAACAGATACTGGTGAGAACCCAACCACTTTAAAAGGGGGTCCCAACCGAGCATAAAAAAGGGGCGAGTTCCAACTGTATATATATGCCCCCATTCAAATGCATTGATCGTCTAAAAAGTTTAAGATTCGACGGTTTTCTCCAACAATATGGTTTGATAAATATCTTTCGAAGTTCATTATACTTTTCACATACTAAAATAAAATGATATTCATCTTCAATTACTTGTTTATCACACCATATTACAAAATCTCGGATATCTCTCAATATTATAAAATCGACAAGTTTCTATATTCAAACAGTGAACAGACTGATTTATGCGGTATTTACAAATAAATGGTTTTATAAATATAATTTACAGCATGATCTAAATAAAATTGTTGGGGTCAAATACATCTATGCAACATACATTTAGGCGAGTCTTAAAAAAAATAGTTCATTTAACTATTAAGGCAGCAACCATTTGATTTTCTTGGGGGGGGGGGAGGATTTTTTTTCCAGACAAACATTTTTTTGGCGACAAATTTTTTTTCTTTCAATATTAGCATTACATATAGTGTCAGCTGAGGGTGAAACAAACATTTTTTTTCTCAGGGTCAAAAACAAATTATTTTTTCTCCAAAACTGGAAACAAACTTTTTTTTCCAAAAAACAAACATAGCCTTCCACCCCCAGAAAATCAAATGGTTGCTGCCTAAAGCTACCGTTTAATCTATCTTTGAATTCAATTAAAAACAAGTTCACATTTTTTTAACCCTAATGTAACCGTATGTTAAAGCGTTGTCATCCGTATCAATAAATTGTTTATCAAAATTGAGGTGCATGAGTATTATTAACGTCTGGGATGAGTGTGGGATTTCTCTGTTGATGGGAATAAACAAAATTTAGCTGAATTTTTATTATTCAAATTAATGAAAAGGCAAGCTAGTGTGTGTTTAAAATGATATTGTTGGAATGGATTTATAACATTAAAAATGTGTGTAACCGATTTTAGGTTGACTTGGACTGCGAATTTGAAAATAATTTATTTGTGAAATCACATTCTTTAAGATGACATATTTTGTAAGTACGTTAACCTTTTATTCTAATTATAGTATCTTTGAAATGCATTTTATAGCTGACTATGCGGTATGTGCTTTGCTCATTGTTGACGGCCGTACGGTGACATATAGTTGTTAATGTCTGTGTAATTTTGGTCTCTTGTGGACAGTTGTCTCATTCGCAATCATACCACATCTTCAGTCTTGTATATTTATATAGCTGTTACTTACAACTGTCATGTGTACATGTTCCAGGCTCGTGCCGCTGAAAGAGGTCCCTTTTCAAGTTTGAAAATAGGTGAATAGGTCGGGAAAACTATCAGAAATATATATGATAAAAAAAACAGTAAAGTTCCCACTACTGTTTTGGTAAACTTTCTTGCTATTCCCGAGTGTGTTTTTGTGATTTATGCAATTGTATTCATGGACTAGCTAGCATAAAGAATTACATGTACATTTAAATAGTATAGATCGATTCGTGTTTTAAAATCAAACAAACGCTACTGATTGAACTGATGATCAAAAAATTACTTTTATATATATATATAAAAAAACAATGTATTTGTTACATGTTATTGGTATTAAATTGTATATTTTGAAGATCATATTCCGTAATGTTATGCCCTGAATTCTATTCGATGTCTATAAAGCAAATAAAATCTATTTGTACTCGTAACAAAAAGGAGAAAAGATTGGGCTGCCTCTCTTCAATTTTGTCCAGTTACCAAAGTAAAATCAAAATTAAATTCTCCGACAATGCACATGGTGATATATTGTATATGTCATTCCAACACTTACACTTGTTCTTTTATTTGTGTGGCAATTTTAATGACCATTTTAATTCAAAGCTTGGATTTGCATCCTTCATTCTCTAGTACGTTTGAATTTCTAAATACATCACAGTCAGTAATTAAACAATCCATAGTAAAAAAGATATTGAGAGGGCACATATGTATCTTTCGTCTGACAGCACGTATACACCACAGTTATCGTAAATTATATAAACATATAAAAAAATCGAAAAAAAATTATTATTTTTTTAAGACAAAAAAGAGAAAAGAACAGGAATCTGATGTACAGTAGTTGTCGTTTGTTTATGTAATATATACGTGTTTCTCGTTTCTCGTTTTGTTTATATAGATTAGACCGTTGGTTTTCCCGTTTGAATAGTTTTACACTAGTAATTTTGGGGCCTTTTATAGCTTGTTGTTCGGTGTGAGCAAAGGCTCCGTGTTGAAGGACGTACTTTAACCTATAATGGTTTACTTTTTAAATTGTTATATGTATGGAGAGTTGTCTCATTGGCACTCACACCACATCTTCCTATATCTATGATAAGTGCGGGTAATCCATGCGCCTTGCCTCCTTTATGTTTCGATATCTTAAATATTAATTATTCTCTTATCTATTATAACACGTGAAAACTACACCGGTGAGTTCCATACATGTCATAAACTTACAGCTGGTCCTGAACATGCATGAAGTATTTGCCACTGGACTTTAAACAACAATCAATCACACTACAACTTATAGTATATATAGTTGTGAAATACAAAATGTATATTATAATGATACATTTAGATAAATAAATAGAATACAAATACACACTACTTTATATAACTGACACAATTTAAAGGAATACTCTAAACTATATAAGTAGAGAAGCGAAACGTTTCTTTTGAATACTAAACAAACTTCCTAACAGTAGATGTTTTTTTAGTGGTTTTACATGCGGCGCTCAAATATTTTGCATGGTCTTTTGTTATAGTGTTCAGACATATATGATATTGTAAGAACCTTTAACGTATAATAGATTCACATTCGTTACTTTGCTCAATATAAAAAAAAAACATAAGCATTAATTTATATTAAAAACTGAAGGTCAGACATCACTAATACGTGTTCATTCATTCTTTATTAAAGTTTAGACCTTTTTATCAAGAATGATGATGAGAGTAATTGTAAAATATAATAGGCATGTACTTTCTTACGTTATGGATCATTGATTTTGTTACCTGTTGACCCGGTTGATTACTAGCACGTGCCATTGAACTCGACCGTTTTAACTAAAACAGATTTTATTTTAAATCAACGCCATATATATATACAAAGTATATACAAAGTACTATATACATATTATATGGATAAGAAAATAAATATTATAAGGATCGATATATTTTTTGAATGAAAATTTTTATACGGTGATACTTTAACACCGTCCCGACAGAGACTGAATGCAGTATATGATCAGGTTTCGGGATCCGGGAATTTTTTTTTCGAATTTCCGAATGTCGGGAATATTTTTTTCCAACTTTAATAGAGTAACTCGCACGAAGAAAAAAAAAACATACCAAAAAAGCAACAGCTTCAACGGTAAACTAGGACATATATCAACAGAAAACGAATTAAAGAAGCTGTCATGCATAAAACAAAAATATGCATGACTGTGTTAATTTGCCTCCGCTGCATTTCTGTGGATTGTCTCATTGGCAATCATACCACATCTCCTTAACTTTTTTAGGTTACGTTTATGATTTTCCGTTACTAATCTTCAAATACAAAAAACATTTTTACCGGTGTTCATAACATTTCAAGGTTAAATTTATGGCATACATTCTGGTGTGTATATAATTAACGTACGTCCTTGCATTTAATTATCAATATATATTTATATAAACTAACATTTATTAAAAAATAAACAACATATATATATATATAGACGAATAATTTATTAGTTCAGTTCCTCAACAAAACAAGAAAAGAAATAAAGAATTAACACAAGATTTAATCTTTTTTTTTAATTAATCAAAATATACTTCAAATTCTAATAATAAAATACATATATACATGTATTAATCTAAAATGCATTATCGAGTAGAAGGGGCGCAACTCGTGGTATCAAACCGGTATACTGAACGGACCTAAACAGGGTCTGAAAATTTTGAATGTTCTTTTGCATCCATGGTCTGTTTTGGTCTGACACGGTCTTAACGGGTCTAAACAACCCGCTAGACGATTCAGTCTTTACCGTCTTGACATGCCTTAACGAACTGATTTACCTGATGAGGCTATCGATCTGAACGGCGACTCAACGATCTTAAATATCTTGACGATTTTTTCTAGCAGTAAATCCAGTCAATCAAGATGTGATCAGACCAAAATGACCGTTTCAGACTGAAATCGTGCTACTAGTGAATGCATTTATTGATTGCAATTCATAAACTGATTCAAATAAAACTAAATCGTTGATTAATGTTCTTTATCATATTTAATGATAACCTTAATCTTGGTATTTTTTAGCAATTTATATAGTTTTACCACTATTTTATGTTTTCTATTTTGATATTTGAAATACAAATGTAGCCGTTGTTTAACTTATGATTATGAATAACTATTTTTTTTATATTTCGTCTCTCTTTTAGACAGGACACAATCATAAATAAGTTATATGTCTTTTATAAGTTAACCTTTTTCTTGAATTCATAGTAGTGTGTATATGGTGTATGCATGGTATCACAATGACAAAATCAAAAATTCAAGCACATGAAACGTATGATAACAACTATCATGTTCCTGATTTGGTACATACATTTTTGTATCTGGATCAAGATACTAGATAACATAATTGGTACGTTTGGTCGCAAATAATAGACATTCCTATGAGGAAAAACTGTGCTCTTATTCTTGTCAACTTGTTCTTCAATAAGGCTTAATTCATATAGGAGTGTTAAGGGGAAAAAATATTGCTTTAACTTCACGTACCGCTATTGACAAGAAGATGATGTCCAATCAATAGAAAAATCCTACCATGTATGTTATTTCAGTAGGGTCCTCCCTACGAAAACCAGACTGTTGATTATTAGCATTGTGTGATTACGTATACAGTATCAGTTGAGTACATTCTAAAAATGTATTTCCCGAATATATTGAAAAAGAAAACAGTGAATGGCCTATATATACATAAAAGAAGATGTGCTATGATTGCCAATGAAACAATTCCCCACGACTGCGAAATGACATAGAAATTAACAACTATAGTAGAGGGGCGAAAGATACCAGAGGGACAATCAAGTTCATAGATCTAAGTTAAATTGATGAAGCCTTGGCTAGAAAAGAAAAAGACAAACATACAAAAAATAGTATATAGAAAACTAAAGACTAAGCAACGCGAACACGAACCACATCAAAGCTGGGGTTGGTCTCAGGTGCTCCGAAAGGATAAGCAGATCCTGCTTCACATTTGTCATCCGTCGTGTTGCTCATGTTATTTCGAATCCGCCAAATATTCTGATTCGGAAGGTTACATTCGTGAAAAGGAAAGGCATTGTAGTTACGACATAATGAACGTATCCGATGTCAACTGTGAAACCGTACGGTCTTCAACAATGAGCAAAGCCTATACCACATAGTCACTTATAAAAGGCCCCGAAATTATAAATGTAAAACAATTAAAACGAGAAAATATAAAATTTGCCACATTGTCCTGATCTCCTTTGCACTTATTAAGTACTGATCTGTGTCAAAAATATGATATTAGGCAACGGCAATTCTGTATCAAAGTTGTATATTGAGAATAAATAATTTTTCATGTCTTTTGCTTTTTTAAATTGGGTGTTAATGCGTGGTTATCCATTTCTGACATTTCAAATTATCTAAGTAACATACGTGTTTTGAAGTTGGTTTATTGTGGTTGCCTTCTAGAATGATTCCAGAGCGATAGTGAATGGTATTAACATTAATTTGGTCCAATTTACATGATCAAAAGTCTAAAGCAATTATAACCCACTGTAGGCTTGATTGATCTTGGATAAATACATGTACCACCGGACAAAACTTGATGTTTTTAACAATTAAACTGATTACTTTGGATTTTTTTTTTATCAGGTTGATACTGGCTTTACATTCTTATTTCTTTGATTAGAACTGTAACAGCGGTTCAATTACAATTGACAAATATCGTTTTTCATGCATAATTCACAATGTAAAGATAGACTAATACTTCGAAATTACAACAAAATATGAATCATCAACAAAATTATGTTTTTAAGAATATGTTTTCATTTTCTTTTTAAAGCCTTCTTTATCTGACATTATTGCGGTGTTCCAAACAGATATAGTTTAATAAATTTACTCTCAACGTCCATATAATTAAGTAGAATGATCTGTTTGTCAACATGTTCACCAAATAGTGCTTGTCTTAAAGTCAACTACAATCAACAATCCAACGAGTGTGAGCTTTTATCAGGAGGACAAGTAATTGAGATGTCAAACAAAACGGACTAGTCATTCTATACAAAATGTTTAAATGGAACAAAGGTCTGCTTATGTTGTCTTGTTAAAAACTATAATTATATTTGAAAACATTGGTTTCAATGATAGCTTGATATCTGTAAACTGCTGATTCGTAATATCAATGACACTGCTGTAAGACCTTCAGTGTCGTTTTTTAACATATGGCATACAAAAACTCACATCTTTTACCCTGAATTCTTCTTTTTGTAATTTTTTCACTTTCTGAAGCGTACAAAAAGTTTTCAAATGTATAACGTTAAGGTTGGACGCCAAAAAAAATGACGTCATACTGAACATTATGTGCAAAAGACTAGATCAACATTTTTTTTATTTTTTAATTGGACGCAATAAGAGTATTGACCATAAGAAAAACAAGTTTTATAACTCTTGAGAATTGGATATGGCTCGATTTCAACTCTCATTATTTATTTTAACACGTTTAAGTAATAATAACTAACTCGCCACATGCTCGGTTATCATTATACTGAAAGCAAAAATCTCGAGTTTATGCCAAGCGACATCCAATGCTCATTCGTTATGAAACCTATAAAAATTGCGATGTAAGGATATAAATGCAAGTGTTACTACATTGTATTATCGCAGTGTTACAAATATAAATAGTATAAAAGAGTCATTACAATGTAATCGATGTTGATACGACACCGTGTTAACATTGTGAACATCGCTATGACAACAATATAGTTTTTATTCATTGAACACCGGGCTTGGCTAAGAAAACTTACTGGTATTGCCTATTATTGAAATTTGTATTAACGAATGTTTGGCCTCAGAAAAATATGAATGCAGTACAAATGTTTATATATAACATATTACGTATGTGGCAAATATTTTAGAAATGTTTGGTCCTCAATGCGCTTCAACTGCGTACTTTATTTAGCTTTTGTAACTTTTTTTTATTCGAATGTCACCGATGAGTCTTCTGTAGACAAAACTCGCGTCTGGTGCAAATACAAAATTTTAATCCTGGTGTCTTTGATGAGTTTGTTTATATATTACGAATATCTGCATGTTAATGTTATATATATATATATATGTTATTTCTGCTTCGTATACATTCGCTAATTGTTTGGGTCTGATAATGGCTTACGATCTTATAATTGTAAGATTGTTAAATGATTATATTCATATCTATATATTATTGTTATAATCAAAATAGTTTATGTCAATTATAAAAAATCACTGTAAAGCATTGCTTTGCTTTTCATGGGACCTTTAATCGGAATAAAAATATCATATATTACTTCATCTTATACAGAATTATTAATATAAAAATAAGCAGATGTGGTATGATTCCTGATGAGATATCACAAGAGACCAAACTACATAGAAACTAACAACTATAGGTCGAGTTTGATAAAAGCGGTCATCTCAGAACAAGAATCTATAACAAGGTGTTGGACAGATGATTATGGCATCATAAATTGTTTTCAACATATTCATGTTATCTATTCCATGTGTATAATCTAGTAAATAATTAAAATAAAGATATAGGGTGATGTGGTATGAGCAATGATGTGTGCAAATTAGACAACTCTCTATCCAAGTCACAACTTGTAAAAGAAAAACCATCATATGTCTTCAACACGGAGACTTGGCTCACACCGAACAGTAAGCTACAAAGGGCCCAAAAAATGACTAGGAAACGGGAAAAATCTATATGAAAATATGAGAAACGAGAAACATCTAATAACCTTCCATCATTACCGAACTGAACAAAGAAACAACACGAAGGGTGCCGTATACGGTTCAGGAAAAGCTTACCCTTCCGGAGCACCTGATTTCACTCCAGGTTTTTAGTGGAGTTCGTGTTGTTTCTTATTTATAACTGTTGATGTAAATGTCTTTTGGTTTTGTGAGTTTTTGTTTACTCATTGGTTTTGATTGTTATTGTCATATGAACAAGATCAACAAATGACAACTTCTGAACATCAGATTCCTGACATAGGACAGGAGCAAACATATGCAGCGGGTTTCTCGTTTCTCGTTTTTTAAACAGATTACACAGTTGGTTTTACACTAGTCATTTTAGAGTACAGAATACGGTCTTTCAAATGTTTGGAAGAGGCTTTAAGCGGTGTAGTGTCAGTGGTATGCTTGTTTCCAATTTGACTCTCTGTGGGGCGTACGGGCATGAATGTAGAAAAAATAATATCAGATTATTCACGTTTACACCACTTTTCACAGTAGACAGACTGATCAATACAAGAAGCATATAGGTAAAAGTCGATGATGATGTCAATGTGTCAAAGGTCAAATATATTTTTAAACAACAAATATACCAATTTTTGAAACAAAAACGTTTAGGGCTAAAAAAATGAATTCAGTTCATAATCATTTAAACGTGATTATCATACACAGCTACTTTTGCATATGTACTATGTCTGTACCAAAAATTTGTAGTACTGGACATCTACTTTTAATATTCAGTATCATTTTGTTACTTTAAACTTATTGTAATATTAAGGTACTTGTATTTTACAGTACTTGATTCGTTCTTGAAATTTAAGTACTACAGATTTTATGGTTACACCGTTACATTTTAAGCATTTAGAATGTTTGTCTATTTCAAATCTCTTAAAGTTATGATTTCAAACATGGAACATTGTGAACGCTATTGGTATTATTTCTGTACCAAAATTTTAAGTACAAATCAAGTTCTATAAAATACAGGTACCTAAATATTGCAAAAATTTGAAAGTAAAGAAATAGTTCTAAATATTAAAAGTATATTTCCAGTACTACAGATTTTAAATACCGAAATAGTACCTTTGAAAAAGTAGCAGTGTAGATATGATCGTATATTTTCTAATGTTTTATTTTGATGCTCAATTATACATGTTATAAAAAAAAAAAAAATCTCGTTTCATAAAAATACCCCATTAAGACTAAATAAAGACTAGATACAAAATCTATACATTTCAAGGCCGATATAAACATGATAAAGCAAATCTAGATACAATCAATGCATAAGATAAATATTTGTCGACACGATAAACAGATTTTTAAATAATACCAAATGTCTTTAACCTACTTTAAATGAATGCACAATGTTTTAATGGTTAAAAGCTTCTTCCAAAGGCCAAAGACTGACATATTGTTGCAATATTTGCCTTATTATAGCAGACGTCAACCCGAAATGTTAATGTATAAGAAATGAAAGGATGATATTGAAGATATATAACAAAAGCTCTACAAACTTAAGACTACTTACAAACAAATCTTCTTTTCTTTCTATTCAATGCATCAATATTGTTACATTTTAATTGAAGGTTTACTACGTCATCGTGATCATATATAAATACAACTATTTGAGGAAATGAGATTAATGAGCTATAAAATCGCTTAACAAAATGACTTCCCATCTCGTTCTTACATTATTTATGATTTATGTTCATGGTGGTAAGTAAGTTGTTACATGTATATGACTGGTATTTCATTACCACAAAAACATTTTCTAATAGTATTATTGTAGTCATTATTGGTATTGGTTTTTTTTCTAAATTATTTTAATGTACATTGACGAAAATATATGTTTCTAATACAGATAAAGTGATAATAGTACATTCATTTTAAGTCTATAACATGAAATGATAAAGAACTAGAAAAATCCTCATTATCTGATTTTATTGACCCCTTCCCCTTTAGAAGACACAGACGAATATATCCATAATGCTGTCCCACGAAATTAAAACCCGAGTAGATACTGTTTCATTTCGTATTTCAATGTACTTTGGACATTCTTTATTAGTATAACCATTTCTTTAATATTTTTAATATGTGTTAAATTTTATAAATGTTTACGACAATTTATCAATATAATACATGCACATTCATTCTTAGTATTACATTTTAGATGACTTTTTGTGAACCTTTAGTTTAACTTTTTTTAATAGGAGTTGATGTAACATCAATTTGTTTGTTTTATGTACACATTTTTTTCGTGATTTTAGGTTGCTATAAATTTTAAAGTACTATTTTTACCATAATCGGTAGTTCCCCCGTAATTAAGTATAATATGCAAGTGCAAAATCGGTTTAGGAAGTTAGGATTCGTCGTCATTTTTGTTAAAAAAAAATTATGTTGACGGCTCGTGTTATATTGCCTTTGGAGTACACGTGATTGTCTAATTCAATTTAACATCTGGTTATTTTTAAACGGTTTTATCAGGAGCCTGTACTCCAGTGGTTGTCGTTAGATTATATATTACATATTTGTTTTTCGTTCATCTTTTTTATAAATGAGGCCGTTAGTTTTCTCGTTTGAATTGTTTTCATTGACATTTCGGGGCCTTTCATAGCTGACTATGCGGTATGGGCTTTGCTCATTGTTGAAGGCCTTGTGAAGAATTGTTTCATTGGCAATCACACCACATCTTCTTTTTTATATTTACACCTCACGATGTTTCTTTTGAATTGTAGATGAAATTCGAATTTAAACCTTGAACAGTGGGAAAACTGATTCTTTTGTGAAACCAAATGTTTTTGATGACTACACCAGTCTATCGGACTACTGTGTTTTTCCCTCAGAAAAACAGTTCTTCAGGTTTGAAATTGAAGCTTGTCATGACGCCTTTATTCTTTTATCTTCTGCCATTGATCTGAAGTCACATGACTTTTATGAAATTTGTATCGGTGGATCAGGTAACAAAAAGACATCCTTACGTCGAAAGTATAATGATGTTAACCAACTTATGATTTCAACACCTAACATTTTGGGTTGCACAGAGAAAAGCACATTTGAGATCCGATGGACACTTGACGGGATTATACACATTGTTAAAGAAACTGCTGTAGGAACAGAAACAATAATAGACTGGACAGATCCTATCCCATTACTCATTCAGGGAGTAGGAATAATGACTGGATGGGGATCTGATGGAATTTGGATTATTGAACCTTCAAGTAAGTGAACCAATGTAAAACGTTTTCAATAATTGAACGTTGTCTGTACATGTACAATGTGCAGTGTCAAAACAGGAAACATATTCATCACAAGATCAAATCACTAAAACAATTTATGTTTAATAAGTACGTACATTAAAAAAAAAAATAGGCCACAACGTTGAATCGGAATAGAAACGTTAAATCATCTACAATTGTATATGCAAAGTAGCATTCGTACTGTTTGATGCTAGAAGCATAATTGTTTACCGGTCATTCATAAATCAGTAGGATTTTCGCAACCTTAGACTTCTATAACTCTATCATTAAGAGCTCGGGTACTCACCATTAAGCTTTTATGAGGTAAACTTAATTTCAAAACTAACACTACCGTTGCTACCAAAGAAGTTGTCGATTATTAGTATGAGGAAAGCATTCGTTTAAAGGACTGTATTAACATTCCTAAAATCAATGATTACAATGTTCTAGTTTTGTCTAGTTTAGATTATAAAATGTTAATTGTATACATAAAAGACATTATAGTTTTTCAATTAAACTTGTGTATATTTTCTTATTTTTTAGCTTTTACTGTCGGCCAATATTGCGGTGTTTCTTCAACCTACGGTAGTATGAATATACTTTCAACGTCAATACAACGAAACAGAATAATATGTTTGTCAAAATGTTCATCGAATAGTGCTTGTCTTGGAGTCAACTTCAATGTGGAAACCAATGAGTGTGAGCTTTTATCTGGAGGAGAACAAGTCATCGATAAGTCCATCCCTTCCAGCTGGTCATTCTTTACAAAATGTTAGTCGAAATAATGCTATGCTTTATCTTGTATTGCTTAATACCGCCAAAAATAACAAAATATATCATTGTTTTGAAGAAATTACAAAATAAAAAAGACTAACAGAATATTTAATTTTGACTTCTTATTTCCTAAAAAAACAAATGGCTATTTTCTTGCAGAACCCGGTAAACGGTTACTCAAGGTATAACTTGCCATAAAAAAAAAAAGAAACATTTCTAAATAAGTAACCAGAAATGTGTTTTACCCTAAAATGTAAAATTTTCCATGAAAATAGGAAGTAGGATATCAGGGTAACAAATTGCCAAATAATTCAAATTTTCAACTACATCACATTTTTTTCAAAAAGACATGGTTTGATTACGGTCATGTTAAGCTATTAACACTGGTGGTTGCCAAGATGCTGAAAAGTGGTGAAACGAATCGATAAATGAAAATATTGCAAAATTAAATACTTTAAATGGATCAAACAGGTCAGTGAATGGGCAAAAAAAAAAAACAAATACTGGTGGACCTAATAATAAACTGAATTTTGTGGGCTTCATATTCTTTGCCACCTATTTCAGATCAAGATCAGACAAGCTTGTAGTGTCACTGAAAAGAAGTTCCTTCATTATATAAGTTCCAAAAGGAAAAATATTCTGGAATATTATTTCCACAGGAATAAATTTTACATTATATGTTCCTAACGGAATAAATGGTATAGAATGTTTGTTCCAACAGGAATAAATATTATGACTATGTGATTAACAAAGTTTCCATTGGAACTTCTGTTAGGCGGAACAAAGATATTTTGACAATGGAATAAAAATATAAGATGGAATAAGAGGGTTCTGAATATAAACAAATTTTGAAAATCTTTTTTTTCTATCGTTAGCATTGTTGACCGACGAAAGAGAGGAAAATGTGATCCTGTTTTAAGTCGTGATAATTGATATACATATAAATGATCTGTCATTTACAATAAGTTGTTGTTCTGTTAATACATTGCATGTGATACTTTCACTGTAGCTGTGTGAAAATAACTATAGTATAAGAAATGTCAGTAATAATAAAATAAAACAATATACTAATAAACAAATATTTATTGCGAAATATATTCTAGTCTCACGCAAATCTATTTACATACTTTTAGATACGAATCGTTTTCGGACTAGTCACATAACACATATTAGATAATTGTTTTTTTTACATTTTTATACGTGATAATATTTTAAATCATTTCCTGGCTTTTAATGTTTACTCGTTTTCATGAGCGTCACTGATGAGTCTTATGTAGACGAAACGCGCGTCTGGCGTACTAAATTATAATCCTGGTACCTTTGATAACTATTTAAACCACTGGGTCGATGCCACTGCTGGTTGACGTTTCGTCCCCGAGGGTATCACCAGCCCAGTAGTCAACACTTAAGTGTTGACATGAAAATCAATAATGTGGTCATATTTATAAATGTCCTGTTTACAAAACTTTGAATTTTTCGAAAAACGTAGGATTGTCTTATGACAGGCATATATTACCTTAGCCTATTTGGCACAACTTTTTTTGAATTCTGGATCCTAAATGCTCTAAAACTTTGTACTTGTTTGGCTTTATAAAGTTTTGATATGAGCGTCACTGATGAGTCTTATGTTGACGAAACCCGCGTCTGGCGTACAGTGGGAAAGCCACAGATCAGTTCTGCGCCTCCTTCCATATGACGTAACGGTAAAAAAATCAAAGGCGACAATCGCGATTTTTACATAGACGGCGACAGTATCGCGCCATCTCGGTAATTTGTTTACATCGTGTACGTGTGATTTTTCAAGAAATTTACTATTAAAGACAATTAAACTTGTGTCATTTCATCATTAATTAGTTATATAGGTAAGTTTTACAGGTGACTATGCTATATTTTCTTCTTAGGAGATTTTATTTTACAAGAAACAAACATCTGAAACTGGCAAGACACGTTGTTATTTTGGAAGATAAAAATATGGCGGGTGTTTTCCGCTTCTGAAAATAACTGACACATTCGCATCCTATTGGCTATTTAAATATAAAATGACCAGAAATAGTATCTATGATGATAGGAGTCCCTAAATATTTGCATAAATACCCATCACTCCTTGTAAAATTGTAACTGAGGCTGCGAAAAGGAAGCACATAAATCGACGCCATTTTTCAACAGATTAAGGTTTCTGAGCTCACGAAATCCTACTATTATTACTTTTAATGGTTAGTAGAAAGATATCAACATTATCCATAACATAATTCATTGATCAGATCGGGTTATGGCTATATGTTTGCATCTTTTAGGATGCTGAAATCCATTAAATTCCCCCAGACCACACGAAATAAACGCCCCTTTTTCAGCCCGAGATAATTTTGATTAAAACTTGAATTTTGGCATGTCAATGTTAGCTTTATAATTTTAATTAAATTATTACGGTTGTGTTAAGCATTTGTGCTGATTTGTTTGGTTGTCTCGGATAGTATAAAGGTTAATTAAATGGTTTTATATTATTATTTTTGAACCCAAAAAGTGTGTGACAAAAACAAAAACAAACAAAATAAAATTATAGGAAAAATATAACAACTACATAAGTATAGTTTAATTTTATCCTAAACCTCTATCCATCATTTCTTACAGATAGTACAGGGTGAGGGTTCACAAAATAGGGAACCAGGGGTGGATACAGCCATTTTGAAAAGGGGTTCCCTACCCAGGATAAAGGGGGGTTCCAACTAAATGTCCCCTTTCAAATGCATTGATTGTCCATAAAAAGGGGAGATTCCAATCCCGGAACCCTATCCCTGGATCTGCCACTGGGAACTATGGCTAAAAGTATAAAAAAAAATTGGAGAACTATGACTAAAGGAACAAAGAATAGAGAAAATTGACTGTAATAAGGAATAGAGCAAATGACATGCTAGTCAAAATAATATGACGTCTGACAAGGCTATTTTATTTTTTTATCTAGGACGCCTTCCTACGCATCCCAGAAAAAAATTATAAAACATCCTAGCCAGACGTCATAATATTATTTGAACTATTGATGTGCTAATTTATATATTGAGAAAAGAGAAATGATGGACAAGAAGTATAAAAATAGACAAATGAGCGTAAAGAATAAATGATAAAGTAATGGAAAACACCCCATCCAGACCCTTGTTTATCTGAACAACAGAACTATTATTTTTGCTGAATAGTGCATATAGGCATTTCCCATTTGAATGGTTTTACAGTAGTAATTTTAGGGCCCTTTTTAGCTTCTTGTTCGGTGTGAGCCAAGGCTCCGTGTTGAAGGCCGTACATTGACCTATATTGGTTTACTTTTATAATTTGTTATTTGGATGGAGAGTTGTCTCATTGGCACTAACACCACATCTTCCTATATCTATATAAAATATCTTTTAAAGATTTCAGGTATATGAAATATTAACCAGTAGGACAGTATAAATTCTGTCCCTCCTTCCATGCAAAAAAAAACAAATTATGTGATTTATTGTTGAATTTTATTGCCACATTCAGTATTGGCTAGGTGTTTTGGCCAGGTTTTATTGGTGGTGGATACATTTAATATCTATTACTGGTATGAAGAATTTAAGATATGAATGATTGAATGAAAAGTTACCTTTTAAATAACAGATACATGTAAGATAATTTAATGTTGCATATTAAGTAATACTTTATTTACACATTATTTAATATACCTATTAAAAAGATTGATATGTTATTATGTTGATGGATTTAAAATAAGATATTGAAGTAAATGAATAAATAAATAGAAAATTTGTGTTGCTGTATATGATTATTAACTTTTCTTGATGGAGGGCAGGACATTTTCGGGACGTTTGGATTGGGTGTTTTTAAGCTCAGGATTTTCTTTCGTGATTTTTTTTTTTAATTTGGGACCTCAGAAGATCATGTTTTTAGCCCGGGATTTTGGGATCAGGACCCCTGCAACATCCCCCACCTCCTTCTTTGACATATAATATAAAGTCAGTAAAAATATATCAATTATTTACATCAAAAGTCTAAAATAATTTCTTTATTTTTGTTGAATCATATAAACCTCCTTTTGATTATTTAAGATTAAAATAAGAAAGATTTCAATTTAAATGAAATGATAACACACATCTGAATAAAAAGCATTCAATTCCAATTTAAATGTGAACCTTCTCATTCTTGGACCACATAGAAATTTGTAGACAATTAATTTAAAAATATATTATAATTTCATATAACAACTGTAGAAAAGTTCGAAATTATTTTCATTTGATAATATCATCTGCATATATTATATATTTTCAGATAACAATAGGAATAAGAAGAGCAGGATTTCTATTTTGAGGATTTACATGTATGGGACAGAGGACTATTTGACTTGATTTTACTTTTAACTTGGACTTTTTAACAATAATACTCTTAAATTATTTAAAATATTTTATACGTATGTTTCATTTTAACATTATTTTGATGACTGTATTTATTTATCATTTAATAAACGTTTATTTCTAAACATTTTTATATTTTTAAATAAACAATGTGAAACACTCAACCATTTTATATTGATAACGTGGGGTAAATGTACATGAGACAATAATGCTGTTGCAATACAATAAAACTTATTGTCATTGAAAAACCTGAGATTCATAGATGCAAAGCTAGCATATTCATAGGGGTCCCTTTTGTGGTTGATTAAATAGGGAATCACTGGAGCGGGCCCCTCTTAAGTCAGTCAGCAGCCCCTAGAAAAAGTTCTGGATCCGTCACTGATATCAGGCATATACATGTATGTACTGTAGTATTTGAGACATAAAAAAAATCAAAGATATAAAAAGTAAACTTGATGGTCTTTAATGATTGATTATAGGTGTGAAGGACTGAAATAGAAAGGTTTTAAAATCGTTCAGTTCTCCTAGACATAGTGAGGTATCCTTGAGGTCTCTCAAATGGCCTATCATGACGACTTTTCACTGTTTTTTTGAAGTGTGGTAACCCCTGCACCTAAATAAATCATTTTCAGTAGTCTTTCTTTTTTTCATACTTTTTTGATGAAAAGTCTAAACTAATATTCAAATTAGAAAAAAGAAAACTGAGAAACTTGAACCAACAACATACAATTGATATCAGGTGTTCTGGAAGAGTAAGTAGATCCTGCTCCTTGTGTAGTATTAGGAATGAGATGTCCTGGTGCTCTTTTCCTATATGTTATCACATGATTTTGCAAATTATTGCAATTGTGTGCTTTTTAAGAATGGAGAAAAATGTGTGAAAAAGTATTATATTGCATAAAAATCAGCACACATATATAGGAATGGTATGATTCTGATTAGACTATAGATCCTGTGTCCAAGCTTTGTTTTCTTGTAGATTGGTGTAAAATAAAAATGTGGGTCAAGCATTAATATCAATGCAACAAAACAGGATCCCCAAAATCAGAGTGAGACTTTCATATGCAAATTTCAAAGTAGACCTTAGAAGTGATACAGCATTTTGTTAATGCTTTAAATGGTCATATAGCTCTGACATGTATTAAGAATTGGATGTACTAGGCATTGTGCATTCCTATTGAATGTTAATCTCAAGTTCTCAAGAGTTAAACATGCCCCACGGCCCAGACACACTCAAACATAAATGGTTAGTGTACACCATGTTGCTTGATATGCATGATAAGGACAGGATAGACATCAAGTTATAAACATGTGCGAGTGTCAACTTCCAACTTGCTTAGTTTTTTTTTATATAAACAACAAGAACGAATACTTAAAATCAAGTGAAAATTATAGATGCATCAGATTAATATTTGTTGATTGGTACTTTTTTTAATTGACAAGTTGATTTCAGATTAATATTTACTGAATCAAAGAATGACTAACCATTACCCTACAAAAAATGGCTTAAAACAAAGATTAACTGAGTGCTTACACTTTGCACATGCATAGGATTTTTATCCAGACAATAACTTTTGACTTACCCCTTCAGCTGAAATTTTTGAAAAGTTGGGGAAAAAAAGGGGGGTTCTTCCAGACAACTGAAGTCATTTATATGGACAAATTCGTTCATAGATTAACCTAGTTTCAATGTACTACATACATCTGTTACACACTGCAGCATAATTAAATAACTACAGAAAATGTAATACTGCGAGGAGTTTGAGCAGTCTGAGCAACATGATTCGAAAAACATCAACAAATGACGGTGTAAAGCCTTCAACCCCATCATCATTTTTAAGTAAAATATATTTAAAATCCTGGAAACATCATCACCCTTCATTGTCTCAATCAGTTTCGTGGTTAAAAACTGTAATATATATGACATAATTTGCTTAATTTTGCGCCGAAATAACTCCAAAAACGTTAGAAAAGTGTTGAATTTTGACCTCCGGTTGAAGTATTTATTATGTAAACAAGACTCAGAGTGACGGGGAATCCTATACATAGTCATGTGCCTATATGTTTCTGGGTCACATTTATTTATATCTCGACCAATGAAAAGCTTTAGGATGCATTTGTGTCAGTTCCTAGCAAACAGGGGGATTACCCGCGGTTTTTTGGAAATCTACGGAGGACGTCTTTTGATTTATCATATTTCAGTAACGCAGCACTTATTTTAATACCTATTTTGGCAGTCGTGTGACAAAATCTATTCTAATGAAAACTTAACCTCAAATACTGATGGATGTTTAGTTGTTTTAATAGATTTATTGTCTGAAGCACAGGCTATGTTTTTGTTTACACGCTGGTTACAGCGCCACCTCAAAATTTTTAGATTATCTCCCCTTTCCCGCGTGACCACCGGAAGTAGCTCTTCAATGTCACTGGCTTTCCCACTGGTACTAAATTATAATCCCGGTACATTTGATAACTATTTAAACCACTGGGTCGATGTCACTGCTGGTGGACGTTTCGTCCCCGAGGGTATCACAAGCCCAGTAGTCAACACATCGGTGCTGACATGAATATCAATAATGTGGTTATTGTTATAAATTTCCTGTTTACAAAACTTTGAATTTTTCGAAAAACTAAGGATTTTCTTATCCCAGGCATAGATTACCTTAGCCGTATTTGGCACAACTTTTTGGAATTTTGGATCCTCAATGCTCTACAACTTTGTACTTGCTTGGCTTTACAAATTTTTTGATATGATCGTCACTGATGAGTCTTATAGAGACGAAACGGGCGTCTGACGTTCTAAATTATAATCCTGGTACCTTTGATAACCATTTCATGGAAATTGATTACGTTGATGGCGTTTATATATCATGTTTATCTAAATATTATTTATTTGTGGAAGGAAACTAAAATTTCAACGTTTTAATTCCACGAATAAATAGTCGCATGAGAGAAAATCATTTGCATTTGCTGCAATAGTCTTTTGAAATTAAAAACTTCAGTTTCAGATGTTAGATATAGAAAGATGTGATATGAGTGCCAATGAGCCAACTCTCCATCCAAGTGATAAGAATTTGAATTTTAATAACAAAGTAGGCTATATTACGTTTTTGTAAGTATTAATGCGTTTAAACCAATTTGGATAACACAACTATTTGATTTAATATTGTTTCATCGTGTTTTCATATCAAAACAAGTCAATATAAAATACGGAAATTAAAATTACATATCTTACAGATATGATGTCACAAAGTGTACTGGACAACGCAGAAGTATTTTTTTACTGACCTTTTTCTTAAATGCAGCTGAAAATACATTTTTGTAAGTAGCATCGACATGCTAAGTATAGAATTTTATAGAATACAATTAATAAAACTTCACCCACTAAGTGTCTTCCCTTGAAAAAAGGTTAGCCTGGTCGTTGGAAACTATGTCAAATACAGCATTCAATAATTACCTCGCCCAAAAAAAACGTTAATATAAGTTGCTGTGATTGGCAAAAAGAACGGAAGACACTACAAGGTCGGTAAAAAAAAAGTCAGTCAACCGACAACAACAGATTTTAACACACAACTAACGATTTCACAGTAACATGAACAGATACCCCATTAACAAGAACTTCAAACCTTTGTTAGTTTTTGGTGGAGTTCATTTTGCTCAGTTTTTAAATTTAGATATAGAGACAAATATTGTCGAAAATTATTAATCATGTTGCTATAACAACTGTAGCATTGGCATGAGTTTGATAAAAGATAAATCGTCCTTTGTCAATATACTTATTTCAGGTCAATATATATCCTTATTTATTTTATAAAAAGCAGTCTGACATGGGAACCTGTTTCACGTACAAATGCAACTATGGGTTCCTTTTAATTCGTCGGCTATCAATTGCATGGATTTCGTATGAAACAAAACACATTTGGATTGATTCTTTGGAGTGAACTAGTTTAAATGACCTTTATTAAATCGTATTTGTATGAACACCCGAGGACTATATTCTTACCTAGAAGCATACAGAGTACAAATTTGCACTATTTGGAAGATTCTTGAGGCTTTTGTATCCAATTAACATTTTGAACGTGTTTCTAAAATTATAAGTCCCAAAAAACAGGTTATAACCCACGCAAACATTGGTACGTACATAACCTGAAAACAATATAGATACACACAGCAAAGTCATTCTTATTTTGTTTTAGATAAACTCAACAGTACACACACAATATCATTGTTTAAAGAGAGAGAAGGAGAGAGGGAGAGAAAAAGAGATTTTATTAATACATGTGATATTCAAACTATTTGTGTAGTATGCCGAATCTTTTTAACTACACTAATGTTTCATGTTTTACAATGCTCCGTGTGATTCCTTTTTAATGACAATTATATCACCATTTTCTAAGCTGTAAGAAAATGGAACACATATTAGGTATCGATAGGTATTTACAACTATGTACCTAAAATTTGTGGCGTCAGTATTTCAAGAACATTTTCAATTCATGAATAATTTCATTTCGGTTTCGAAATTGCATACGAAATGCATTTGTCAATAAAAAGATCAAAATGAATGCTTGTGGGATAAGATTTGCTTATTCGAGAACAACTTGAAAAATCCAATACAAGTATATTATTATTTGTTTCAAATTGAGCCACGTGTTTCCCAAAAAATCCTTTACTTTATTAATATAGAATCAAATGAATCAACACATTAATAATTTCAGGCGATCGAACCTCTTTTTCTGGATTAATTTTCATCGGGAACGTTCAAAGCCAAATATTCGATAACCATTTGAAACATTGAAAAAATTAAAACATCTATGACGAAAAATAACTTAAAAATAACCAAATTTATTTAAGGTCGACTATACCTGGGGAAGTCTATAAGCGGCCATTTTTTTGAAAGGTTTCTCATATCGAAGTACCGACTACTGAACTGATGATTTCCCGGGAGGCTGATAGTCCAACAGAAGATGTATCAACCTTGCGTTGTGAAAAAATGTAACCAACACGTTATTAATTGTATGCATACGACGCACTTTTTTTAACTAACCCTTCATCTAGAACAATCAAATCCAATTTTTTGAAATCCAAAGATGTATAAAAACAGAACCAGCGTAAGAGCTTTTTGACGAAAAAGCACAAAAAAAGCCAAGTCCATCCAAAGTCAGTTTTGCCTAATGGATACGAAATGTGTTACTTTATCATTTTTAGAATTTATAAACGAGCAATTTCAGATAGATACAAGAAGATGTGGTAAGAGTGCCAATAGGACAACTTTCTATCAAAGTCACAATTTATAAAAGTAAACCATTATATATAAAAGTACGGTCTTCAGCACGGAGCTTTGGCTCACCCCGAACATCAAGCTATAAAGGGCCCCCAAAAAAAATTAGTGTAAAACCATTCAAAAGAGAAAACAAACGGTCTAATCTATATAAAAATCACATTTACAATAAAATGATACACAGGTAAACGATATAAATTTGTTGTTACGTATACAGTTTAAAAAGAGAAAGGAAATATTTTACAAAATACAAAATTTTGATGTTTTTCCTCTTCTGTGTATACGCCTCCTTTAAGTAGCAGCACCTCCGGATGGAGTATATACCCGTAAATTTTTGAACACATTGTAAATATGTACCGTTATCAAAGGTATCAGGATTATAATTTTGCACGCCAGACGCGCATTTCGTCTTTATAAGACTCATCAGTGACGCTCATATCAAAATATTTATAAAACCAAACAAGTACAAAGTTGAAGAGCATTGAGGATCCAAAATTCCAAAAGGTTGTGCCAAATACGGCTAAGGTAATCTATTCCTGGGATAAGAAAATCCTTAGTTTTTCGAAAGGTTCAAAGTTTTGTAAACAGGAAATTTATAAAAATGACCACATATTTGATATTTTAAATGTCAACACCTGTAAGACAAGATATAAAGTTTTGTTTTTCACATGACATATATAAAGGGGCTAGAATAAAAGTAAACCAGTTATTGTTAAGAGATAAATAGTACGACGTAGTGAACATTTATAGTAATACCAAACACTTATTAAAGCTGGGTTATGGACCAGATCATCTTCGCAAGCCAAGGGTTACGATCCACTCCCGTTCTCTTCGCCCTTGGCGGATTGAGATAAAATTTCGTAGACACAAGGTAAGGATTTTTATTGGTTGCAGTAGAAACTCGCTGCATCCAATCAAAAAAGCGCCTATAACATGACCACGTGTAAGTGTAGAAAGTGTTTGTAAACAATTGCCACGTGTTTATTGTGTAACAAGTCTTTACATCACTAAACATACGACTATATTTAGTGACAACTTGAATGTTTTTATTAAACTAATAAAAGTTCCTGTGTATGTTTCATGCACAAATGCATGAATGTTGACGTGTACTTTCGTTTCGGGATTTACCAAGTGTGTAGAATCTAGACTCCACCTTGTTTGTACCTCCAAATTGAAGAGTTCAAGTGCTACCATCGATCAAGAATAATGTATTTGGAATGGGCGCGACTTTAATCTTCCGATAGATGGCACAACATTGATATAAAAAATGTTAGCTAAATCTGCCAAGGGTGAAGAGAACGGGAGTGGATCTTTACCCTTGGCTAGCGAAAATGGGACCAGATATAACATGTATAACCTGGAATAATTACACATTCAATAACAAAAAAGCATTACAAATGCTATTAACAGGTGAAATAAGATATGTTTGTTATAATTCATATCAGTACCGAAGTACTCTGTTTTTGTTTTGACAGCACTGGGTCGATACATCTGTTGTTGGACTATCAGTCTAATAGTAAATCATCAGTTCAGTAGCCAGTATGCTTATGTATCATCAACTTGGTAGTCAGTAATCTTTATTTCCTGGATTGAAAATGAACGAAGTTGTTAGAAATAAATTAAATGCAATGCAAATAAGGATGTCTGACAGGATGAACCGGATAATTCAGAAGCTAAGACACGACACGTATACTAAACGAAGAGTCCTATATAAATATAGCAAAATAAAAGGCTCAAGTCGTCTCACGAATGGAAAACAACTACCATATTCCTGACTTGGTAAGGTATTTCCTTATGTAGAAAATGGATGATAAAACTTGGTTCACTAAGCTAGCTAAACCTCTCACTTTAGTTAGTTGAAAAAGAGAAACGATATCAATTCGACAATCCAAAACATTTCATTCGAAGACGAACACTTACAAATTCACAACACTACTTGTTATTGATTTTCTTGATATTCTTTATTCATGAATTCAATACCATTTTTTAACAAGAAATCATGGACGGAGCCAACTATTCTACATAATAAGTATCATAACATGCATAACTGTTTTATTTTGAATTTAAACATAAAATTGAGAATGGAAATGGGGAATGTGTCAAAGAGACAACAACCCGACCCTAGAAAATACTATTTGTTTATAGTGGATTGGTAAACAAGTTATTGCAACTTATAATAATCCCTTTACACTGTGCGGGTGCGAGTGCTGCATTGTATCGGCATCAGCATATTTGTTTTTGAAATCTACCAGGGTGTCTGTTACGCGCAAAAGATATGGCTCTCTCTCAACACAGGTCAGCCATGTAGCATCCCCATCCGACGGACTATCATCGTTTCTAAAGACAAAACGCGCAAATGGTGTCGAGGGAGAGCCCAAAATTCAGTCCCTGAAATTTTCTCCCCGGAAAGGGAATCGAACCAGGAACCTTTGTATTAGTAGTCCGATGCCTTAACCACAACACCATGGCTCTCTGAAATTTCATAAGAAGACATCATCTAGCTGTACGTGTAGTAACAGAAGAATACTACCTGCTTTTCATTATATCTAAGGTGCTTTTGTATGAAGTCAGCTAAATTTGAATAAAGCAGCCATTCGAAATGAAGAGGGACACAGTTAGGTTTCAGTCAATCAAAAACACTTACTGCAAACATAACCTATATGTTATCATTCGACAATACTGTATTGTAAAATCATCCTTGTTAAAGCTGATCGTACGATTCACATTCGAATGGCAATCATTTTAATCGAACGAAGTAAACTACCAGTTGGTATTGTAAACACACAACACATACACATATACCTATATCTATATCTTGATTTTTTTATTTTAATTTCATGAGAAGTTATTGCCACTTTAATATTAAACGTCGACTCCATCGTTGTTCATCATACAATCTCATTGCAAATTCCATTTGTGACTTTACTCTATTTCCTGTAATATATAATAACCAAAGTACTTACATCTGATCCTTTCTGAAATAAAAACAAGGTAAATATCAACGTACGCACTAGCAAACCTTAAAGCAAACATTCTCTAAACATATTGAAATAAAAAACAATTTTACGTTTAGATACGATATATTACATGGCTTATTAAAAATTAGATATTGAATATTTACAGATTTAATGGACAGGTCACGGAAAGAAATAGAATGAAAACCCCGGTTCAATATTTACCTTTGGTGCGCGTAATCTTTCTTTTTCAAACATTAACATGTACTCAAAAAATGACAAAAAAATGTTATACAATATCCAATAATCGCAATGCTATCGGTCTTACAGAAAAATTAAGTTTGTATTTGTTCATAGATTTTGTTCTGTGTGTAATCTTTCTACGTCATCAGCTTTAATCATTTGTCGATGTATACATACAATTATTTGAGAAGATAAGATTTACAAACCATTACTGAGCAGCTCGACATGATTTGCTTTACCGTTATCTTATTAGTTGCGGTTTATGTTCATGGTGGTAAGTCGTTTTCTCTTCACAAGAATAGTATTATATAAAAGTTATTGATTGCTAGCTTTTAAACGTTTCCTGCTCATTCAGGTTAAGAAACAAGTTAACAAAGAAATTCTTGCTGTAACATACTGACCGAGACAATGTGCGGGAACTTGATTGTCACTGTATGCAAGTGGCTATTTTAGATAGTGACGTTTTTCACCGCCAAACATCAACCAGTAAATTTTCAATCGGTAATTAAACCTCAATCTTCAACTGAATTGACGTTTCCGTTCTGACTAGTCAGTAGTGTTCCTACCTACAATTTGTTTGTCATTCTGGTTATACAATTTAAATTTCGAATGTCTCTGCAGGTCTATTTTAGTTTTTCATGGTTTTGGAGGGTTTCTTTAGAAAAAAAAAATTGACTTATTTAAAAATGATTGGAATTTATTGATTTGAAAAATATCTTCAACTATAAATAAAAGTGGTAAGAACAGAATCATATTTTTTTTTATCCTTTATGACACTTGCTTTAAATTGAAAGCGAGGGCCTCTATGGTCGAGTGGGTTTAATAGTTACTGCTGTAATCACTAGCCAGTTCAATTCTAAGGTTGTGAGATCGAGCCCACTAGAACTCGTGCACTCGACTCCAATTTTAGTTGACTAGGATTGTCAGTTTTCCTATCGAAGGTTGGTGGTTTTCTCAAGGCACTCTATCTTCTTCAACCAATAAGCCGCAACGAAAAAGACCAAAAGCGGTGTTTAGAAGTGGCGTTAAAACACTAAACACTGAAGTCAAATCAAAATCAGATGGAAGGTGGAGTCAGATCAGTATCATCTTACGGATTATAATATATCAGGAATATAAATAAAAGATTATTCTATTTGCTCTTAACGTTCCAAATCTATATTTAATCATCTAATTATGTTTTTGCTATAGGAAATTGTTTCGATGAAATATGGATAAAAACTTTGAACAGTGGAAATGTCGATGCAAGTCTAACTCCGGATGTTTTTAACTATTACACCAGCTTATCCAACATTATTTCTCCTTCACAAAACCAGTTCAGGATCAGCGTGGAAGCTTGTGACAACTCCTTTATTCTCTTATCTGCTGCCAAGGACCTGCAGTCTCAGGACTTTTATGAAATATGCATTGGTGCAAAAGGTAATAAAAAGACAGTTTTTCGTCGGAAGTATAACTCTGCTAACATCCTCTCCCTACATACACTTGACATACTGAGCTGCACAGAGAGAACAACTGTAGTTGTGATATGGACAACAACGGAAAAATAACCGTTTTTAAAGAAACCAATGTCGGAACAGAAACGGTAATGACATGGACCGATCCTAATCCAATATCTATAAACGGAATAGGAGTGATGACTGCTTGGGGAGCAGATGGACTTTGGACTATAGAATATTCGTGTAAGTGAACTTATTTAACATAAAATTAATGTAATTTATATAAACGTCTAATGTGACTAAATTTAAGCAAAATAATCACATACTGGTTCAATCTATTTTGTTTAAATGTGTTACTGTATTCAAGTTTGAATTTTATATTATAAATCCTATTCTAACCGGCACAAGCCGTTTTCATTTCTTCGATTTCTAGTAGGTAAAAGGGCAAACATTTAAAAGCTGTATACCAGAATGGTTGTATCGATCTTCAAAAGACAGTTGTGTCAGTAATTAGAATTTATTTCCTGATAAGAATAAATTCCTATATATATAAGAAACGGAACGAATTAGGAATAATCTGTACGACTTTCTTTGTTATACTTGGTTATAAAATTATTCAGTACGTCTTTAGGGTGCATGTATTTAAGTTTCATTGACATATGATATGTTTTAATTTTAATGCTTGTTTACAGGAATTTCGTATATTCGTAGGAATGCCTGTAGTCTGGTTTTTAGTCTTTTTTCAAATTTTGTAAAGGCAGGTATCTGTATTTGTCTTATAGTTTCCACAATTCGAGCTCGAACCTATAAACCGATATATGTTTTTGACACTTCGTAAAGGAGTAGGTCCGGTAAGGGCCGATTTTGGCCTCAAATTTCAGGTTCATCTAACGAACGTTTTTGGACACTTTTTAAACACTTCAGTGTCTATTTCAATTGATTCGATTAGTTTATGTGTAAGATTTTATCTGATTTAGTCATTAAAAACGCTCTGATTCAAGCTTAAATATGAAAAATCTATCAAATATGCCAAAAAACGTCACTTTTTAGATGGTTTTTGTCAAAAATGAATGTGGCCGCATCCGTGTTCATACTCAACCTTTATATATGTTTTGTATTATCATCAAATACAACTTACATTTCAATATTATGAATGAACACGAATGCGGCCACTTTCATTTTAGACGGAAACCGTCTAAAAATTGACCAAAATGCTAAAATTTTGAAGATTTCAGTAATTTACACTACAAACTCCTCAGAGTCTGAATTCACCAGTTTTTGTGCTCGACCAGTAAAATCGAGCACACATTTTACTCGACTAGTCTCGACATTGTCGCGACTGTACTTAACTGTACTTAAGTGTACTCGACTAGGTCTCGACTTTACTTAATTAGTCTGATTCAGTACTTGATGATCTTTGTGTAGTCTGAAATGGTCTTGACCAAGGATCGACCTGTCTCGACCTGTCTTGACTAGTCTCGACTCAGTCTCAACCAGTCTCGACCTGTCTCCACTAGTCTTGACCTTCAAATTTAGTTTTGACGGGTGTAAATCAGCCCATCTAACTAAATTAAATATTGATCTTACAAAATTCACGCTTATTAGGTAGTTTGATTTATTGCTGTGAAATGAAAGAATTTAATTTTACAATATGTAAAAATAAAAATTATTATATAAAAATTCAGATAGGCATCTTTAATTTTTTTAATAACTTTTTCAAATCAACTTGGATTTTCATCAAACTATGCAGCTATCTTACATATATATCAAGCTTACTGAATCCCATTTCATTTAGTTTTTTGTTGTATTGCTGTAAAATTTAAGAATTAAAGTAATCTTGGTAAAAAAAGCTTGGATTTGCAATTCGGACAAAATAGAGATAGTACACTTTAATTTGTTTAATAACTTTTTCAAATCAACTTGGATTTTCATCAAACTATGCAGCTATCTTACATATATATCAAGCTTACTGAATCCCATTTCATTTAGTTTTTTTGTTGTATTGCTGTAAAATTTAAGAATTTAAGTAAACTTGGTAAAAAAAGCTAGGATTTGCAATTCGGACAAAATAGAGATAGTACACTTTAATTTTTTTTATAACTTTTTCAAATCAATTTGGATTTTCATCAAACTATGCAGCTATAATCTTAGATATATTTCAAGCTTATTGAATCCAATTTCAGTTAGTTTTTTGTTGTATTGCTGTAAAATTTAAGAATTAAAGTAATCTTGGTAAAAAAAAAGCTAGGATTTGCAATTCGGACAAAATAGAGATAGTACACTTTAATTATTTTAATAACTTTTCCAAATCAACTTGGATTTTCATCAAACTATGCAGCTATCTTAAATGTATACTAAGCTTAATAAATCCCAGGTCATTTTGTTTTTTGTTGTATTGCTGTCAAATTCAAGAATCAAATTAATCTAGGTTAAAAAAGCTAGAATTTGCAGTTCGAACAAAATAGAGATAGTACACTTTATTTTTTTTATAACTTTTTAAATTCAACTTGGATTTTATTGAAACTACCTTGGTGATGTATTCATCTTACTGAATCCCAGGTTGTTTTAAAGTTTGTTGTAATTTAAGAATTAATTTAATCTAGGTAAAAAAAGCTAGGATTTGCAGTTTTGACAAAATAGAGATTGTACACTTTAATTTTTTTCATAACTTTTTTAAATCAACTTAGATTTTCATCAAACTCTACAAATATCTTTGCAATATATTGATCTTACTGAATCATAGGTTGTTATTTTGTTTGGTGTATTTCTGTCAAATTTAAGAATTTAATTAACCTAGGTCAAAAAGCTACGATATAGAAATATATCTTTTCTCATAATTTGGGAAAAAGTATATATAAAATAGTTATATAATTCCTTTAATGTTTTATTCCTTTTGATATACACTTTATAAATATATCAAAAAGGGATGAAACATTAGAAATGATTAAAATAGTTCTTCTGATTTGTGGTGATTTATAAAGCAATACCTTCTTCTTGGGGCAAACTTATTAAAAAGATCACATCTACCAGAAAGTTTTAAATTCTAAATAACATTGATTCAAAGTTGCAACATCCTGTTAAATCTAAATCGCAGGGCTTTTAATTCACTAGATAAGTAATACACGAGTTTAAGAAAAGTAGGGCTTTCTTTTTACCTGTAAAACTCACGTGTACTGATGTAATTAAATCATGTATAGTGCCATGTCATAAAATTTGACAAAAAAATATTTTAAAACTTCATAACAACCTGGGATTTAGTAAGATCACCAAGGTAGCTATATAGTTTTAATAAAATCCAAGTTGATATGAAAAAGCTATTAAAAAAACTTAAAGTGTACTATCTCCATCTTGTTCGAACTGCAAATTCTAGCTTTTTTGACCAAGATTAATTTAATTCTTAAATTTGACAGCAATACAACAAAAAACAAAATAACCTGGGATTCAATAAGCTTAATATATATCTAAGATAGCTGCATAGTTTGATGAAAATCCAAGTTGATTTGAAAAAGTTATAAAAAAAATTAAAGTGTACTATCTCTATTTTGTCCGAATTGCAAATCCTAGCTTTTTTTACCAACATTACTTTAATTCTTAAAAATTTTACAGCAGTACAACAAAAAAACTAAATGAAATGGGATTTAGTAAGCTTGATATATATGTAAGATAGCTGCATAGTTTGATGCAAATCCAAGTTGATTTGAAAAAGTTATTAAAAAAATTAAAGTGTACTATCTCTATTTTGTCTGAATTGCAAATCCTAGCTTTTTTTACCAAGATTACTTTAATTCTTAAATTTTACAGCAATACAACAAAATACTAAATGAAATGGGATTCAGTAAGCTTGATATATATGTAGGATAGCTGCATAGTTTGATGCAAATCCAAGTTGATTTGAAAAAGTTATTAAAAAAATTAAAGTGTACTATCTCTATTTTGTCTGAATTGCAAATCCTAGCTTTTTATACCAAGATTACTTTAATTCTTAAATTTTACAACAATACACAAAAAACTAAATGAAATGGGATTCAGTAAGCTTGATATATATGTAAGATAGCTGCATAGTTTGATGAAAATCCAAGTTGATTTGAAAAAGTTATTAAACAAATTAAAGTGTACTATCTCTATTTTGTCCGAATTGCAAATCCTAGCTTTTTATACCAAGATTACTTTAATTATTAAATTTTACAGCAATACAACAAAAAACTAAATGAAATGGGATTCAGTAAGCTTGATATATATGTAAGATAGCTGCATAGTTTGATGAAAATCCAAGTTAATTTGAAAAAGTTATTAAAAAAATTAAAGTGTACTATCTCTATTTTGTCGGAATTGCAAATCCTTGCTTTTTTTACCAAAATTACTTTAATTCTTAAATTTTACAGCAATACAACAAAAAAACTAAATGAAATGGGATTCAGTAAGCTTGATATATATCTAAGATATCTGCATAGTTTGATGAAAATCCAAGTTGATTTGAAAAAGTTATTAAAAAAATTAAAGATGCCTATCTGAATTTTTATATAATAATTTTTTTTTTACATATTGTAAAATTAAATTCTTTCATTTCACAGCAATAAATCAAACTACCTAATAAGCGTGAATTTTGTAAGATCAATATTTAATTTAGTTAGATGGGCTGATTTACACCAGTCAAAACTAAATTTGAAGGTCAAGACTAGTCGAGACAGGTCGAGACTGGTTGAGACTGAGTCGAGACTAGTCGAGACAGGTCGAGACTAGTCAAGACAGGTCGAGACAGGTCAAGCCTTGGTCAAGACCATTTCAGACTACACAAAGATCATCAAGTACTGAATCAGACTAATTAAGTAAAGTCGAGACCTAGTCGAGTACACTTAAGTACAGTTAAGTACAGTCGCGACAATGTCGAGACTAGTCGAGTAAAATGTCTGCTCGATTTTACTGGTCGAGCACAAAAACTGGTCAATTCAGACTCTGAGGAGTTTGTAGTGTTAGCATGACATAATGATGCTAGAAAGCTATATTTGTGCATTTTATCGTCAAAAACAGCTCATATTTATGTAGCAGAAGCATTTTACTTTCCAGAATATAGCTTAAAGATTACATTTTCACAATTTTCTAAAACTGCTATATTTTGGGGCCAAAAAGGGGTCTTAGTGAACCTACTCCTTTTATGGACACCATCACGATTTGGTGGATCCATACGATGTGTCTTTGACCAAACTAGCTAAGGACATTTTTACCACATTGTAGATTGTGGTTTGTCATTACGTCGTCTAATCTTTTAATTACCAAGCGAGACTGGTAAAGAACATTAATCCCCGCATTATTTATTAGATTTCATTTTGTTCAACGTAATCTGTACGATGTTTTACGTTTGAAGTTAGATTCAAAACAAACCGGACATAGCTATATAATATAGGTGATTGCTACTTTAGTTTGCTATTAATAAGTATTGAAATGTGCATTGTTTTAACGTAATATCAGTATTTAGTTCAAATATAATCTTAAATCAATCCCAATTCTATGTTATTCATTAAAATGTGACGTCATTTTTCATTTTTTGATGATCTGTTTTACCAATTCTAATGTGACGCCATTTTTTTGTCATTTTTTACAATTTCAAGTATGACGCCACTTGGCATTGCGGTTTAAGCTTATTCGGATGTGTCTTTTTTTGTGCATTTTGTCGAGTTCTGTAATGTATTTCGGTTATTTCCTGTAATTAGTTAATACTTCAGTTTTATCATATATCTTTTGTATAGTCATTTGTTAAATTTACTGTTTGCAAAAGTATAAATTATTCTAAATAATAGGGATGTTCTGGTACCTAACAGAAAACCCTGGCCGTTTTTGCAACAACTTTTTTATCTGTTGGTCCTCGATGCTGTTCAACTTTGTACTTGTTTCGGCTTTTAAACTTTTGTATCTGGGCATCACTGGTAAGTCTTGTGTGGACAAAATGGACTTCTTGCGTATTGAAATTTTAAAGTTGTTGCCTATTGTTAGCTATTATTCGTGTGTTTCTTTGTTAATTGTGTTCACCTATTTAGTTAAATTGTAGTCCTGTAATGTTGTGTTGTCATTTTAATGTTGTGTTTCACATGGCCATAAAAGAGGGAGGTTTGGCATGCCACAAAACCAGGTTCAACCCACCATTTTTTTAAAATGTCCTGTACCAAGTCAGGAATATGGCCATTGTTATAGTATAGCTTGTTTCTGTGTGTTTTACATTTTAACGTTGTGTTTCCGTTGTGTCGTTTGTTTTCTCTTACTTTGAGTGTGAATTCACATTACTATAAGACGTGTCACAGTACTTATCTATTCCAAATTCATGTATTTGGTTTTGATGTTATATATGTTATTCTCATAGGATTTTTACTAATGCTTATTCCGTTTCTGTGTGTGTTACTTTTTAATGTTGTGTCGTTGTTCTCCTCTTCTATTTAATGCGTTTCCCTCAGTTTTAGTTTGTTACCACGATTTAGTTTTTTGTCCTTGGATTTATGAGTTTTGAACAGCGGTATACTATTGTTGCCTTTATAAATCAACAAAGTGCAGCAACAAATTTCTAATATGATGTAGTTGTACTCAATATACATTAAAACCTTGGTTGACTAGTGGGAGATCCTTTAGTCTCGGAGATTCTAAATGATCTTTTAAAAAAAAATAAACTACAGGTGTTCAAATTTGTTTGCTTCAAGATCTATTATTTTTAGGGATGAACATGGTAACGTTTGGTATCAGAACTTTGGATTTGTTTTCCTAATGTCGTTTTTTTTAAGAAACAGAAACTAAATATGCCATATATTTTGCATTTCTCACATTCGTCGTTTGATCTTAATTCGCAAATGTCTGACATATTGACTGTATAGAAACAACTAGCACAAAAGGTAAATTGTGTAGAAATGACGTGTTCGCTCTGTTACTTTTAAAACTATGCCAGTATCTTGAAGGTTTTTTTTTCTATAACAACTTTGAATACTCTTTAAATACCTGACCCGATTCATTAATTTGAAGTCGAATGTAGTCGCAACTGACATTAAGTTAATCAATTCATTGACACAAGTATGGATACAAAATTGACCGTTACTGGCTTTTAGATTTTTTATTATAGAGATCAAATTTCCATGGACGATTAGTCACAACATAAACAGATAAACATGAGACACATAAAAAACATAAGAAACATCATTTTAATTAAATCAAAGTATCAATTGTCGATATAAGAAATATAAGCGATATCACTTAAACACTGTTATCAACCCTTACTAATATTATTCTTTCTCTTTAAGCCAACTTCATTGGACGATATTGTGGTGTCCTTGGTACCTACGGTAACATGAAATTACTTTCAACGTCAACACAACCTAGTAGAATAAGCTGTTTATCAAAATGTTCACCAGATAGTGACTGTCTTGGAGTAAACATCAATCAACACACCAACACCTGTGAGCTAGTGTCTGGGATGCAGGTAATCGAGAAGACAAACAATCCGAACTGGTCATTCTATACAAAATGTTTAAACGGAACAATGATGTGCTTAGCTTGTATTGTTTAATTGGACATTTTCAAACTGAAAATTATACATACATGTATACGTTTCAATAACACAGTTAGCAACAGAAAATGATACAATTACTTGAGTAAATATCATGATAGATTGAGATTTTTCAACAACATATTTGCAATTGTAATGAAACTGCTGTGGTCCCATAAAAACATACTATACTTTTATAAAATTAATAGTCAGAACTCTTTCGCCATATTTTCCACGAAGAAACTTTTATTTCTTTTTGTGTGTACACCAACTCAAAAATAATTTAACGTTTAAATCCTGTAAAATATTGATAATCTTTTGTCAGTCTTCTGTTTGAGATCAAAAGACAAAAGACTTGTAGCAATTACTGGCATGACATTATTGAACGATTTTGTCTTCTTCATATGGATATCACTCATTATCCATCTTGATTAAGCCAATATCATTCCAAAAAGTGTGTTCATATAATGCAATGTAGATGGTTTCTATTGCTTCACTACTTCTGATATCATTGTCTGTCGCAAAACTTTGTATATACCTTTTCTAATCGGAGATACCAGGATTAAAATATATAAATTAATATTAAAATATAAATTCATATCGTTGTAATAGAACATACAACATCAGGGAATTGATGTTAATCTTGAATCAATTTACTTTAATATATATTTTTTTGTGAGGGGAGATAATATAAATTACTATACAATCTCCATATTATTTTGTTTAAAAACTTATTTTCTGTAAACTATTTTTGCAAGGAGAGGCTGAATGTCAGTTCGGGTATTTCTCGATGCTTGATTTAAAACTTAATATTTGATCTAAACAATGACAAAAAACACTTTTATAGGAATGTTTTATAACTAATTGAACAGTATGATATTTTATGATCTGATGTATGATGTAATGAAAAAGAAATAAGGAGATGGTGGCATGATTACAAATGAGAAAAAAATAAATGTAGAAGTCAGCAAATCAAGGTCTTCGTACATATATAATAAAGTATTTTTTGTGTACAATGTGCATGCAATTTACAATTATTGTTATCTAATGGTTAAAAATAATAAGAGGAGAAAGAGGCATCAAAATTATTGTTGTTGCTATTTTTCTTGAAGTATTTTAAAACAGGAAGTAATTTAAAAATAAGAGCAACTCACGTTAAATACATGTATAGACCAGAAAATTAAATTGTAATTTTGTTTCTAATGGTTTAGTTATTTGAATAACTCATAGTTGTGGTATACCATCATTTCCGCAAGTTTATTGTTTTCTGTTAGGTAATAAATTAATATAAAGATCCAATTTGTAATTCTTGTGATCAATTTATTTAGCAATCGTCAGTGGCAGTCAGCAAGGTTTAAGAACACGAGTTTGTTAGTCAAATGCGTTTTGTGAAAATAAACTTTTTCTTGGTCTTTTGGAAAATGTTGTTTGAGCGGATTACAGATACCACAGGAAAAAAACGGTCATAACTTATGCAACAGGAATGAACGGCTATTTGTCAAAATAAAGCCGTGAATAATCTTTTTAATCTATAAAAAAAGAAAGAAAAAATCAACAACAACTGAAACTTACAATTCATATATTTTTTTGCTAGAGAACAAGGCCATTACAGATCAAATGGCGAACACGGCTTTTACACATACAAAATAGGAAACAGCCATTACATATTAAACACGAGAATACCGCCGATACACACACAAAAGGAGAATTTAAAACAGCCATTAAACAAACAAAATGAGACAATTACAAATATACAATAAAAAGAGAATATGATCATCACGCGTACAACAAGATAAACTTTAATTACACATGCAATTACCAATGGTCATGAGACATACAGCAGGAGACACGCAGCCATTGTACATAGAACAGAAGAAATTGGGAACTATACATAAAACAAAAAATTCGTCCATTACACAAGCAACCGGAAAAACGGCCATTAAAAATATCACAGCAGATATTAAGAATTATACATAACAAAAGATAATCTTGACATTACACATATAAAAGGAGAATTTAAAGCGGCCATTACACATACAAAATGAGAAAATTACAATTATACAGTAAAAAATGACCATTACGCGTACAACAAGAGAAACTGCAATTACACATGCAACATTACCAATGATCACTAGACATACAACAGGAGACACACAGCCATTGTACATAGAACAGAAGAAATTGAAAATTATACATAAAACAAAAAATCCAGCCATTACATACACAAGAAGTGAAAATGGCAATTACACATTAAACAAGAGAATACGACCAATACACATACAATAGGAGAAAACAGTCATAACACATACATTAAAAGAGAGCATGGTCATTGCGCGTACAACAAGAGAAACTGCCATTGCACAAGCAACAGGGAAAACGGCTATAAAAAAATATCACAGAAGACATTTGGAATTATAAATAAGACAAAATAATACTGACATTACACATATAAAAGGAGAAACGACCATAATGCATGCAACGGGAGGTCCGTCATATTGACACATTATTCAGTCTAGTTGGTTAAGTAAAAAAAAATGGGTCGAGCATGTCGAGTATTGATCTGGTAAATTGACATTTATCAAGTACATATAATTTATATCTATAGTATTTAATTGTTACACGATTTGTCCCAATACCGATATGTTGGTTACAATTATTTGATCAACGTGTGGTTCGTTTCATCTTAGTTATACATTGGTCGAAATTCGATTATGACATCATATTTCTTGCTTTCTTCTGAATTTCCTAATTTTCCATGAAAAAAAGGTGATCATGTCTGATGACATCATAAAGAAAGAACACATCATTTTGAAGATCGTTGGTCCGCGTATTGTATAAAAAATCATAAGAGAGACAGATTCCACCACCAAACCATGTGTGGTACGATATGTATCCACTCTCAACAGATAACTATGAAATATTTAAAACGCTCGGCTCGCGTTTAAATTTAAATATTTCACTGTTGATTGCATAAAATTGTTTTGACGTACAAAACAACTGCATCAATGTTAAAAACATAAGTGTTTTATTTCTTTTAATAAAAAACAACATAGTTATATGAAGTGAAAGATTTGTTATATATTTTAATTGAAATCTAAATATTTAATCAACATGATCAACTTTGCGCTCATCTCGAGATAAGCAGATTTTTTACATAAAAGTTTGCTGACAGGAGTTTTATTTAAAATAGTGTTAGCTAGAAAAGAAGATGGACGATTAACTTCAAATTTAAATGTTTTCTTCACAAATTTTATTTTTTATATGATATATGTAAATGAAAAAGTATATACTATATGGCTATGGAATGATATAAAAAGGGTAATACACTGACATTACCAAAAACATATAATCTACCATTACGTATCATTATTACTTCTCAATACAAAAACCTTTATACCAAAAATAAAAACCATCAGCTATCATTATACCCCAGTCATAAATATGTCTGAAAATTCTGAAAAAGAGGCAAAAGATACCATAGGAACATTCAAACTCAGTCGAAAATTATCTGGCAACGTCATGGCTAATGAATAAAAACATAAACGGAAAAAAAACAATAGTGCACAAAACACAGCATAGAAAACAAAAGAATGAGCAACACGAACCCATCTAAAAACTGGGGATGATCGCAGGTGCTCCCGAAGGTTAATTCTGCTTGTGTTAATCATGTTGCAGTGTCAAAAGGACTGATTCTTGAATACATATTTGTATAATGAGTAATTAATATCAATTAGAATTAATCTTACACCACACCACACCAAAATATAAAATGCACAGCACACGTCTCTAAAACAATGATAAACACAGCAAGAAACCATAACCAACTACAAACACTAGATAAAAACAAAGGACTAATAAAAACGAATCTCACAATAGTTGTGATTTCTGATGATCCACATGTGGCACCATTTGTGTAGTTCATGTTAGTGCAAATTCGGTTTTGTTTTTAACCGAATCATATTGTCATTTTATAGATGCATGTCTAGATCTGAAATATAATTAACTGTATCAATAATTACCCTTTATTTGAAGTGTGATTAGAAAGATGCGTTCAGAATAATATCTTCATAGCAGATCTTGAAGTTAAGTATAATGTATAATGTTCTTTAAATATTTAATATATTTAATAAGAAACACCTGTATAAAGTTAGCCATCAACAACAATTTCTCTGTGACATGAATTAAATTTGCGCTATTATGACACGTTTGTGACATAAATTGTTTTAGATAATTACAATAACTCGGAAAATATTGCATTGTATTGTACAATTTTAGGTAAAAAGTTGAGCTATTTTTAAAGGAAAATTGGGTTTTGAGATCTATTTTGATGGCCATCTTTCAACAAGTTCCAATTGGTTTTCTATGGAACGGCTGTGTTATAGTTCTTTCAAAGACCTGACACACACGTCTATTTTCAACATTTTCTCTATGGATGGGTAAATTATTGCATTTCTTTACAGTAGTTTTTTACCTTTATAATGTCTATAATTTATTTTAAACATATTATATTCAAATTTTAAGACTTCTTTACGTTCAGGTATTTCACATCAAATAATTTATGGAAATATTATTTATAAAGCACAAAAATGTCAGCATTCACCTCAGAAGCTAACAAAACCTTTAAATAGACTTATTAAAAAGGGATATAGTTACGATACTGTTGTCAGGTCATTAAAGATTGCATATTTTGGCGTTAATATTGATTCACTTATAGGGTCTTTGCATGGGAACTAAACACATTTATATAAAAACTAGTTCTTGGCATGACACGGGTTATGTTCTTCTCATATATGTTATGATGGTATGATATCAAACCCCTCACGGGGAGGATTGTGCCTGATATTCATATGATGAAGACATAATTTTTCAATCAGTTTAATTGAAGTCCTGAGCTGACATGTCAGTTAACTGGTAGTAGTCTGATGTTATTTGTGTATTATTGTCATTTTCTTTAGTTTCTTTGGTTACATCTTATGACATCAGACTCGGACTTCTTTTGAACTGAATTTGAATATACGTATTGTTATGCGTTTACTTTTCTGCATTGGCTAGAGGTATAGGGGGAGGGTTGAGATTTGACAAACATGTTTAACCCCGCCGCAATTTTGCGCCTGTCCCAAGTCAGGAGCCTTTAGCCTTTGTTAGTCTTGTATTATTTTAACTTTTAGTTTCTTGTGTAAAATTTGGAGTTTAGTATGGCGTTCATTATCACTAAACTAGTATATATTTGTTTAGGGACCAGCTGAAGGACGCTTCCGTGTTTGGGAATTTTTATTGCATTGAAGACCTGTTTGTGACCTTCTGCTGTTGTCTGCTCTTTGGTCGGGTTGATGTATCTTTGGCACATTCCCCATTTCCATTCTCAATGTTATACTTATATTTTAACAATTGAAGTATAATACAAAACATTAGGAAAATACCTTTCATTATACAGCTTCATTATATATATAATTAGTTGATACGCTAAAACATTTCGCAGGGCTGGCATTTTTGTCTACATCAAAATAAGCATTTGCAGTAGGAGTGGCTTTCCTTTTTTTTTTGGGGTTTTCCTTGTGTTCTGTAAATATTTTTTTTCCTTTTTCCGCTTTAAACGAATCAAAGCTGTTGGAAGGCAACTTCAAACTTGGAATTAAAGAGTATTTAAGACACAAAACTCTTAAAAGAGATTTTTCAATTGGCTGCTTCAGAATTTGAAACACCATGGGTAATTGCATTGTTCGTACTCCAAAATCATAAAAATCAAAATAACGTCACGTCATTGAATAAAATGTTATTGTTTATGACTATTTTAACCAATCGCGACGTGTTAGTGTACACTTTAAAGAAAAAAACACAGAATGCATTTGATTCAGAAACGACAATTTACGACTAAGCTGTGACTTGAACAGGGAAATCCGAGGTGTTTCGAATACATTCATATTTAACAGTGCTGTAAATGGACGTTTCAATTACACTGTCGTCTACAGAATTGAAATGCCACCCGGCAGTTGCTTCAATCCAATGGTTGCAAAAACTCAACAAAAGCTTGAATAATTTCAAAATCGCATACAAATATTTAGCTTTGCATATTTGTTTACATGTGTTAGCTTTAAAATGTAACGGATGAATGAACACAAATTAGAAAAAGCAAAAGGTATCGTATTCCACAGATTGCCATGATTAAAACGACATGCACTGGAAAACTAAATATTTGTCAGACTTTCATATAAAAGTGTGTACTCAGACAATCGTTAATATTCTATACCTTAGTGTATGTATTTTAATAAAATAATCCGTAAATAGCTGTCTCAACGCAGCAACTTCATTACCGATTATAATATGAAAAACCATCAACTGATGCTATAAAATGAATCTTGTTATCCAGGGTAGAACTGGGAGACAGACAAATTTTAGTAAAGAAGTAACTGAGACGAAAAGGCCATTGAAAGTCTTGATTATTTCCATTGAATTTCATCAATCATAAAATACTTAACATTTAGGGTGAATAATTTAATTATAGGACAGAGTTATGAAAATTAGGCCGAGGACATGAGATTTATATAAACTAGAATTAAATTATATTGAGGAGCATGACGATACATTGACATATTTCTTCTTCTCAATTCAGGAACATTTGCAGTAGCTGATAAGATGATGATATCAATATTGACATTTTTATAACATAAAAGGGAAATAAAAATGACTAAATGCTGATATCAATATCGACAAATCGTATAAATATAAAAAAGGAAGTAGTATCATAGAGATTGTCTTCTTAAATGTATACGTAAAATTAAAAAAAAAACTAGGAACTTTGCATTTAAGCGTACAATATGCAACTTGAAAGCAGATTTGGCTATTTAAAAATTGAGTGCCAGAAAAGAAGGAATCTCATGTCAAAGTATTTTAACATGCGCTCCCTAGTTTTTGAAGATCATACTGCATAAAAAGTATGTATTGTTAATTTAAAACTGTAATGCTTGTCTTTGAAAAGATTTCCCATGAGGATGTCCTTAACAGAAAATATCTTATTTAAAGGAAGATATTTTGCCAATAGTTTTAATGGTATAGTTGACATTCCGTATTTTCAACTGCATATCACTTTAAAAACAACATGTTCACCACTTTCTCTATATTTGGTGGTTTTCTTTTTAATCTTTGAATCTCATTGACCTTTATTTTTAAACATCCTTGTAATTATAAGCAACAAAAAGTACGAATAACCGACAGCATGCAGCATCTGCCTACGATAGTTTTCATATTTACAATCATGTCCCAAAAATAAAAAAAAGTGCATCTCAACATATAAAATACACAATACGACATAACACAATGCAGTCAGCACATATAAAATACACAATACGACATAACACAATGCAGTCACCACATATAAAATACACAATACGACATAACACAATGCAGTCAGCACATATAAAATAGACAATACGACATAACACAATGCAGTCACCACATATAAAATACACAATACGACATAACACAATGCAGTCACCACATATAAAATACACAATACGACATAACACAATGCAGTCACTACATATAAAATACACAATACGACATAACACAATGCAGTCAGCACATATAAAATACACAATACGACATAACACAATGCAGTCAGCACATATAAAATAGACAATACGACATAACACAATGCAGTCACCACATATAAAATACAGAATACGACATAACACAATGCAGTCACCACATATAAAATAGACAATACGACATAACACAATGCAGTCACCACATATAAAATACAGAATACGACATAACACAATGCAGTCACCACATATAAAATACAGAATACGACATAACACAATGCAGTCACCACATATAAAATAGACAATACGACATAACACAATGCAGTCACCACATATAAAATAGACAATACGACATAACACAATGCAGTCACCACATATAAAATACACTATACGACATAACACAATGCAGTCAGCACATATAAAATACACAATACGACATAACACAATGCAGTCAGCACATATAAAATACACAATACGACATAACACAATGCAGTCAGCACATATAAAATACACAATACGACATAACACAATGCAGTCAGCACATATAAAATACACAATACGACATAACACAATGCAGTCAGCACATATAAAATACACAATACGACATGACACAATGCAGTCACCACATATAAAATACACAATACGACATAACACAATGCAGTCACCACATATAAAGGTTCTAATGTTTGTTACTCTATCTAAAGTAAAAGAATTTATCTATAAAGTTTATCTAAGCATATTTTTCTGTTAAAGTTTAATATTCTTAAAAACACTATAATGTACTGTAAAAATCATAATCGCTCATTTGCAGAGTCTCATGAAGGAAGAACGCGATCTGCCGTAACAAATTGTAAGATTATGTCTTTTCATTTGTTTTTATCGCTCCTAGAAAGAAAAAAATACCAAAATACCAAACACAGAGTAAAATTTAAAACAGACAGTTTTAAATCAAATGGCAAAATACAAAGCTCAAAAACTAGATAAAAGCACAACCATTCTAAACTCTGAGGAACGTTTTAATCGGGAAGTACCTAATCTAATGGCTAAATCATAAGACAAAACTGACCAAATAAATGGACAACGATTGTCATATAACTCGTCTGACTTGGAACAGGCATTTTCTTACGATTTTCTACGTGAAATGAACCTGGTTTTATAGCGCCATACCTCTGAGTTGTATGACGTTCGCATCAGAATCCACTAAATTTACAACGATGCGTTAACAAAACAGAAAAAATTGGAAAAAAGGTCAAAAAAAGGGTACAGCAGTCATCACCGTGTCACAATCTCAATCAGAACAAAAACAAACAAAGAGAACGGTCATCAAAGATTCGCAATATTGAACTGTTGCATTAATTTTTCGAATAACAATAGTACATTAAAACCAGGCTTTGTTCCTTGATTTTCATAATTCTGTCAGATTCACTGACCCTGCAGTAACCACGTGACAACTTAACACAGAGGTAATGCTTACATAAAATGAATGTCTGAAAGCCCACAATCTTATGCGGTTATTGCCTGAATACAGAACTTCAATACATCAAGCTACATTATACGTACGCAGGCTTAACTTTCAATCATCTATTGACTAAGTATAAAAAATGTGGTATGATTGCCAATGAGACAACTCTCCACAAGAGACCAACATGACACAGAAATTAACAAATATAGGTCACCGTATGGAATTCAAAAAATGAGCAACGCCTATTCCGCATAGTCAGCTATAAAAAGCTCCAAAATGACAATGTAAATATAAAAAGAAGATGTGGTATGATTACCAATGAGAAAACACTCCACAATAGACCAAAATGACACAGAAATTAACAACTATAGGTCACCGTACGGTTTTCAACAATGAGCAAAGCCCATACCGCAAAGTCAGCTATAAAAAGCCTCGAAATGACAATGTAAATTATTTCAAACGAGAAAAATAACGGCCTCATTTATGTACAAAACATGACCGAAAAACAAATATGTAGCATATAAACAAACGACAAAGCTAAATAACAGGCTCCAGACTTGGGACATGCACATACATACAGAATGAAGCGGGGTTAAACATTTTAGCGGGATCCCAACCCTCCCCTAACCTAAGATAGTGGTATAATAGTTCAACATAATAACAATATATAAAAATCAGTTGAAAAAGGCTTAACTCATCAGATTGACAAAACTACAAGTGGACTTGGCCGGGTACTTGTACATCACAATAACAAAAAGACACTAAGTACAGAAATGAGACTACTTGCAGTTAACTGACAGCTAGTTCAAAGCCACTAACGACTAATAAAAAGCATGCATCTAAGACTAAATTACACTTATGCACTATATATTTTCCTTACTACAGGTCCAAATTATATGAATTCAGTTTTGATTCCTGTTTTAATGTGTATTCACCATTTTCTTAGAGTGTATGTGGATGATGACTGTTAATCTTCTGGTATGTGTTATGGTCGTTTTCTTTTGTTGTATGTTTAATGGCACTTTTTTAGTGTTTAATGTGTAATGACCGTTTCTTCTTGTTTTATGTGCAATTGCTATTTCTCCCTGTTTTATTTACATTGACTGTTTTCTCTTGTTTTAAGCGTAATTGCCGTTTCCTTTTGTTTTAACTGTAGTTGTCGTTTCCTCTTGTTTTAACTGTAAATGCCGTTTTCTTCTGTTGTCTTAACTGTAGTTGTTATTTCCTCTTGTGTTAATTGTAATTGCCGTTTTCTCTTGTTTTAACTGTTATTACCGTTTCCTCTTGTTTTAACTGTAGTTGCCGTTTCCTCTTGTTTTAACTGTAATAGCCGTTTCCTCTTGTGTTAATGGTAATTGCCGTTTTCTCTTTTTTTTAACTGTAATTGCCGTTTCCTCGTGTTTTAACTGTTATTGCCGTTCCCTCTTGTTTTAACTGTAGTTTTCGTTTCCTCTTGTTTTAACTGTAATTGTCGTTTCCTCTTGTTTTAACTGTAGTAGTCGTTTCCTCTTGTTTTAACTGTATTGTCGTTTTCTCTTGTTTTAATTGTAATTGTCGTTTCCTCTTGTTTTAACTGTAAATGCCGTTTCCTCTTGTGTTAACTGTAATAGCCGTTTACTCTTGTTTTAACTGTAGTTTTCGTTTCCTCTTGTTTTAACTGTAAATGCCGTTTCCTCTTGTTTTAAACTGTAGTTGCCGTGACCTCTTGTTTTAACTGTAGTTGTCGTTTCCTCTTGTTTTAAATGTTATTGTAATTTCCTCTTGTTTTAACTGTAATTGTCGTTTCCTCTTGTTTTAACTGTATTTGTCGTTTCCTCTTTTTTAAACTGTAATTTCTGTTTCCTCTTGTTTTAACTGTAGTTGCCGTTTCCTTTTGTGTTAATTGTAATTGCCCTTTCCTCTTGTTTCAACTGTAATAACCGTTTCTTCTTGTTTTAACTGTTATTTTAGTTTCCTCTTGTTTTAACTGTAATTGTCATTTCCTCTTGTTTTAACTGTAATTGTCGTTTCCTCTTATTTTAACTGTAATGGACGTGGCCGGGTACTTGTACATCACAACAACAAAATAACACTAGGTACAGATCTGAGACTACTTGAAGTTAACTGACAGCTGGTTCAAAGCCACTAACAACTAATAAAAAAGCATGCATCTAAGACTAAATGACCATTATGCACTATTCACCATTTTCTGAGAGTGAATGTGTATGATGACGGTTAATCTTCTGGTGTGTGAAATGGCCGTTTTCTTTTGTTTTATGTTTAATGACATTTTTTTAGTTTTGATTCCTGTTTTAATGTGTATTCACCATTTTCTGAGAGTGTATGTGGATGATGACTGTTAATCTTCTGGTATGTGTTATGGTCGTTTTCTTTTGTTGTATGTTTAATGGCATTTTTTTAGTGTTTAATGTGTAATGGCCGTTTCTTCTTGTTTATGTACAATTGCTATTTCCCCCTGTTTTATTTACATAGGCCATTTTCTCTTGTTTAAGCGTAATTTCCGTTTCCTATTGTTTTAACTGTAGTTGCTGTTTCCTCTTGAGTTAATTGTAATCGCCGTTTCCTCTTGTTTTAACTGTAATTGTCGTTTCTACTATTTTTAACTGTAATTGCCGTTTCCTCTTGTTTTTAACTGTATTGTCGTTTTCTCTTGTTTTAATTGTAATTGTCGTTTCCTCTTGTTTTAACTGTAAATGCCGTTTTCCCTTGTTGTAACTGTAATAGCCGTGTACTCTTGTTTTAAACTGTAGTTGCCGTTACCTCTTGTTTTAACTGTAGTTGTCGTTTCCTCTTGTTTTTAATGTTATTGTAATTTCCTCTTGTTTTAACTGTAATTGTCGTTTCCTTTTGTTTTAACTGTATTTGTCGTTTCCTCTTATTTTAACTGTAAGTATCGCTTTCTCTTGTTTTAACTGTAGTTGCCGTTTCCTCTTGTTTTAACTGTAGTTGCCGTTTCCTTTTGTGTTAATTGTAATTGTCGTTTTCTCTTGTTTTAACTGTAGTGTTCGTTTCCTCTTTTTAAAACTGTAGTTGTCGTTTTCCCTTGTTTTAACTGTATTTGTCGTTTTCTCTTATTTTAACTGTAAGTATCGCTTCCTCTTGTTTAACTGTAGTTGCCGTTTCCTCTTGTTTTAACTGTAATTGTCGTTTTCTCTTGTTTTAACTGTAATGTTCGTTTCCTCTTTTTAAAACTGTAGTTGTCGTTTTCCCTTGTTTTAACTGTAGTTGCCGTTTCCTTTTTTGTTAATTGTAATTGCCGTTTCCTCTTGTTTTAACTGTAATAGCCGTTTCTTCTTGTTTTAACTGTTATTTTAGTTTCCTCTTATTTTAACTGTAATTGTCGTTTCCTCTTGTTTTAACTGTATTTGTCGTTTCCTCTTATTTTAACTGTAAGTGTCGCTTCCTCTTGTTTTAACTGTAGTTGCCGTTTCCTTTTGTTTTAACTGTAATTGTCGTTTTCTCTTGTTTTAACTGTAATGGACGTGGCCGGGTACTTGTACATTACAACAACAAAATAACACTAGATACAGATCTGAGACTACTTGCAGTTAACTGACAGCTAGTTCAAAGCCACTAACGACTAATAAAAAAGCATGCATCTAAGACTGAATGACCATTATGCACTATATATTTTCCTTGCTACAGATCCAAAGTATATGCATTCAGTTTTGATTCCTGTTCTAATGTGTATTCACAATTTTCTGAGAGAGAATGTGTATGATGACGGTTAATCTTCTGGTGTGTGATATGGCCGGTTTTTTTTGTTTTATGTTTAATGGCATTTTGTTAGTGTTTAATGTGTAATGGCCGTTTCCTCTTGTTTTACCTGTAATTGCCGTTTCCTCTTGTTTTAACTGTAGTTGCTGTTTCCTCTTGTGTAAATTGTAATCGCCGTTTCCTCTTGTTTTAACTGTAATCATCGTTTCCTCTTGTTTTAACTGTAATTATCGTTTCCTCTTGTTTTAACTGTAATTGCTGTTTCCACTTGCTTTAACTGTGGTTGCCGTTTCCCCTTGTTTTAACTGTAGTTGCCGTTTCCTCTTGTTTTAATTGTAATTGCCGTTTCAGCTTGTTTTACTGTAGTTGTCGTTTCCTTTTGTTTTAATTGTAAATGCCGTTTCCACTTGTTTTAACTGTAGTTATCGTTTCCTCTTTTTTTAACTGTAATTGCCATTTCCTCTTGTTTAAACTGTAGTTGTCGTTTCCTATTGTTTTAACTGTAATAGTCATTTCCTCTTGTTTTAATTGTAATTGCCATTTCCCCTTGTTTTAACAGTAGTTGCCGTTTCCTCTTTTTTTTTTTTATCTGTAATTGTTTTCATCTTGATTTAACTGTAGTTGTCGTTTCCTCTTTTTTTTTTAACTGTAATTATTTTCCTCTTGATTTAACTGTAATCATCGTTTCCTCTTGTTTTAACTGTAATGATCGTTTCCTCTTGTATTAACTGTAATTGCTGTTTCCGCTTGCTTTAACTGTGGTTGCCGTTTCAGCTTGTTTTAACTGTAGTTGCCGTTTCCTCTTGTTTTAATTGTAATAGCCGTTTCAGCTTGTTTTACTGTAGTTGTCGTTTCATCTTGTTTTAATTGTAAATGCCGTTTCCACTTGTTTTAACTGTAGTTATCGTTTCCTTTTTTTAACTGTAATTGCCATTTCCTCTTGTTTAAATTGTAGTTGTCGTTTCCTATTGTTTTAACTGTAATTGTCGTTTCCTCTTGTTTTAATTGTAATTGCCATTTCCCCTTGTTTTCACAGTAGTTGCCGTTTCCTCTTTTTTTTTAACTGTAATTGTTTTCCTCTTGATTTAACTGTAGTTGTCGTTTCCTCTTTTTTTTAACTGTAATTGTTTTCCTCTTGATTTAACTGTAGTTGTCGTTTCCTCTTGTTTTAACTGTAATTGTCGTTTCCTCTTGTTTTAACTGTAGTTGCCGTTTCCTCTTGTTTTAACAGTAGTTGCCGTTTCCTCTTGTTTTAACTGTAATTATCGTTTCCTCTTGTTTTAACTGTAATTATCGTTTCCTCTTGTTTTAACTGTAATTCCCGTTTCCTCTTCTTTTAACTGTAATTGCCGTTTCTTCTTGTTTTAACTGTTATTTTCGTTTCCTCTTGTTTTAACTGTAATTGCCGTTTCCTCTTGTTTTAACTGTAATTGCCGTTTCTTCTTGTTGTGTGTCTACTGACCGTTGTCTCCTGTTCCATGTTGAATGTTTTGTATTCTCTTTTTCATGTGAAATTACCGTTTAACACATTTCTGGTCAAATGTGTAAATACCGCCCCATTTTGTTTTATGTGTTATGGCCGTTTTCTTTTGTTTTATGTTTAATGGCATATTTGTTAGTGTTTAATGTGTAATGCCCGTTTCTTCTTGTTTTATGTACAATTGCTATTTCCGCCTGTTTTATTTACATTGGCCGTTCTCTCTTGTTTTAAGCGTAATGGCCGTTTCCTAGTGTTTTAATTGTAGTTTTCGTTTCCTCTTGTTTGAACTGTAATTGCCGTTTCCTCTAGTTTTAACTGTATTTGTCGTTTCTTCTTGTTTTAACTGTAATTGTCGTTTTCTCTTGTTTTTACTGTAGTTGCTGTTTCCTCTTGTGTTAATGGTAATCGCCGTTTCAGCTTGTTTTACTGTAGTTGTCGTTTCCTCTTGTTTTAATTGTAAATGCCGTTTCCACTTGTTTTAACTGTAGTTATCGTTTCATCTTTTTTTAACTGTAATTCCAATTTCCTCTTGTTTAAACTGTAGTTGTCGTTTCCTATTGTTTTAACTGTAATTGTCGTTTCCTCTTGTTTTAATTGTAATTGCCATTTCTGCTTCTTTTAACAAAAGTTGCCGTTTCCTCTTTTTTTTAACTGTAATTGTTTTCCTCTTGATTTACTTGCAGTTGTCGTTTCCTCTTTTTTTAACTGTAATTGTTTTCCTCTTGATTTAACAGTAGTTGCCGTTTCCCCTTGTTTTTACTGTAGTTGCTGTTTCCTCTTGTGTTAATGGTAATCGCCGTTTCAGCTTGTTTTACTGTAGTTGTCGTTTCCTCTTGTTTTAATTGTAAATGCCGTTTCCACTTGTTTTAACTGTAGTTATCGTTTCATCTTTTTTTAACTGTAATTCCAATTTCCTCTTGTTTAAACTGTAGTTGTCGTTTCCTATTGTTTTAACTGTAATTGTCGTTTCCTCTTGTTTTAACTGTAGTTGTCGTTTCCTCTTGTTTTAACAGTAGTTTCCGTTTCCTCTTGTTTTAACTGTAATTATCGTTTCCTCTTGTTTTAACTGTAATTATCGTTTCCTCTTGTTTTAACTGTAATTGCTGTTTCCGCTTGCTTTAACAGTAGTTGCCGTTTCCCCTTGTTCTAACTGTAGTTGCCGTTTCCTCTTGTTTTAATTGTAATTGCCGTTTCAGTTTGTTTTACTGTAGTTGTCGTTTCCTTTTGTTTTAATTGTAAATGCCATTTCCACTTGTTTTAACTGTAGTTATCGTTTCCTCTTGTTTTAACAGTAGTTGCCGTTTCCTCTTGTTTTAACTGTAATTATCGTTTCCTCTTGTTTTAACTGTAATTCTCGTTTCCTCTTCTTTTAATTGTAATTGCCGTTTCTTCTTGTTTTAACTGTTATTTTCGTTTCCTCTTGTTATAACTGTAATTGCCATTTCCTCTTGTTTTAACTGTAATTGCCGTTTCTTCTTGTTGTGTGTCTACTGACCGTTGTCTCCTGTTCCATGTTAAATGTTTTGTATTCTCTTTTTCATTGAAATTACTGTTTAACACATTTCTGGTCAAATGTGTAAATACCGCCCCATTTTGTTTTATGTGTTATGGCCGTTCTCTTTTGTTTTATGTTTTAATTAATTGCATTTTTGTTAGTGTTTAATGTGTAATGACCGTTTCTTCTTGTTTGATGTGCAATTGCTATTTCCGCCTGTTTTATTTACATTGGCCGTTCTCTCTTGTTTTAAGCGTAATGGCCGTTTCCTAGTGTTTTAACTGTAGTTTTCGTTTCTTCTTGTTTGAACTGTAATTGCCGTTTCCTCTAGTTTTAACTGTAATTGTCATTTCCCCTTGTTTTAACTGTAGTTGCCGTTTCCTCTTGTGTTAATTGTAATCGCCGTTTCCTTTTGTTTTAACTGGAATTGCCGTTTCCTCTTGTTTTAACTGTAATTGTCGTTTCATCTTGTTTTAATTGTAATTGTAGTTTCCTCTTGTTTTAACTGTAATTGCCGTATCCTCTTGTTTTAACTGTAATTATCGTTTCCTCTTGTTTTAACTGTAATTGCAGTTTCCTCTTCTTTTAACTGTAATTGCCGTTTCTTCTTGTTTTAACTGTTATTTTCGTTTCCTCTTGTTTTAACTGTAATTGCCGTTTCCTCTTGTTTTAACTGTAATTGCCGTTTCTTCTTGTTGTGTGTCTACTGACCGTTGTCTCCTGTTCCATGTTAAATGTTTTGTATTCTCTTTTTCATGTGAAATTACCGTTTAACACATTTCTGGTCAAATGTGTAAATACCGCCCCATTTTGTTTTATGTGTTATGGCCGTTTTCTTTTGTTTTATGTTTAATTGCATTTTTGTTAGTGTTTAATGTGTAATGACCGTTTCTTCTTGTTTTATGTGCAATTGCTATTTCCGCCTGTTTTATTTACATTGGCCGTTCTCTCTTGTTTTAAGCGTAATGGCCGTTTCCTATATTGTTTCAATTGTAATTACCGTTTCCTCTTGTTTTAACTGTAATTGCCGTTTCCTTTTGTTTTAACTGTAATTGTCGTTTCTTCTTGTTTTAACTGTCATTGTTGTTTTCTCTTGTTTTTACTGTAGTTGCTGTTTCCTCTTGTGTTAATGGTAATCGCCGTTTCAGCTTGTTTTACTGTAGTTGTCGTTTCCTCTTGTTTTAATTGTAAATGCCGTTTTTACTTGTTTTAACTGTAGTTATCGTTTCATCTTTTTTTAACTGTAATTCCAATTTCCTCTTGTTTAAAATGTAGTTGTCGTTTCCTATTGTTTTAACTGTAATTGTCTTTCCTCTTGTTTTAATTGTAATTGCCATTTCCGCTTGTTTTAACAGTAGTTGCCGTTTCCTCTTTTTTTTTTAACTGTAATTGTTTTCCCCTTGATTTAATTGTAGTTGTCGTTTCCTCTTTTTTTTAACTGTAATTGTTTTCCTCTTGATTTAACTGTAGTTGTCGTTTCCTCTTGTTTTAACTGTAATTGTCGTTTCCTCTTGTTTTAACTGTAATTATCGTTTCCTCTTGTTTTAACTGTAATTATCGTTTCCTCTTGTTTTAACTGTAATTATCGTTTCCTCTTGTTTTAACTGTAATTGCTGTTTCCGCTTGCTTTAACAGTAGTTGCCGTTTCCCCTTGTTTTAACTGTAGTTGCCGTTTCCTCTTGTTTTAATTGTAATTGCCGTTTCAGCTTGTTTTACTGTAGTTGTCGTTTCCTCTTGTTTTAATTGTAAATGCCGTTTCAACTTGTTTTAACTGTAGTTATCGTTTCATCTTTTTCAACTGTAATTCCAATTTCCTCCTGTTTAAACTGTAGTTGTCGTTTCCTATTGTTTTAACTGTAATTGTCGTTTCCTCTTGTTTTAATTGTAATTGCCATTTCCGCTTGTTTTAACAGTAGTAGCCGTTTCCTCTTTTTTTTAACTGTAATTGTTTTCCTCTTGATTTAATTGTAGTTGTAGTTTCCTCTTTTTTTTTAACTGTAATTGTTTTCCTCTTGATTTAACTGTAGTTGTCGTTTCCTCTTGTTTTAACTGTAATTGTCGTTTCCTCTTGTTTTAACTGTAGTTGCCGTTTCCTCTTGTTTTAACAGTAGTTGCCGTTTCCTCTTGTTTTAACTGTAATTATCGTTTCCTCTTGTTTTAACTGTACAAATGTAATTGCCGTTTCCTCTTCTTTTAACTGTAATTGCCGTTTCTTCTTGTTTTAACTGTTATATTCGTTTCCTCTTGTTTTAACTGTAATTGCTGTTTCCTCTTGTTTTAACTGTAATTGCCGTTTCTTCTTGTTGTGTGTCTACTGACCGTTGTCTCCTGTTCCATGTTAAATGTTTTGTATTCTCTTTTTCATGTGAAATTGCCGTTTAACACATTTCTGGTCAAATGTGTAAATACCGCCCCATTTTGTTTTATGTGTTATGGCCGTTTTCTTTTGTTTTATGTTTAATGGCATTTTTGTTAGTGTTTAATGTGTAATGACCGTTTCTTCTTGTTTGATTTGCAATTGCTATTTCCGCCTGTTTTATTTACATTGGCCGTTCTCTCTTGTTTTAAGCGTAATGGCCGTTTCCTAGTGTTTTAACTGTAGTTTTCGTTTCTTCTTGTTTGAACTGTAATTGTCGTTTCCTCTAGTTTTAACTGTAATTGTCATTTCCTCTTGTTTTAACTGTAGTTGCCGTTTCCTCTTGTGTTAATTGTAATCGCCGTTTCCTTTTGTTTTAACTGTAATTGCCGTTTCCTCTTGTTTTAACTGTAATTGTCGTTTCATCTTGTTTTAATTGTAATTGTCGTTTCCTCTTGTTTTAACTGTAATTGTCCTTTCATCTTGTTTTAACTGTAGTTGCCGTTTCCTCTTGTGTTAATTGTAATCGCTGTTTCCTTTTGTTTTAACTGTAATTGCCGTTTCCTCTTGTTTTAACTGTAATTGTCGTTTCATCTTGTTTAAATTGTAATTGTCGTTTCATCTTGTTTTAACTGTAATTGTCGTTTCTTCTTGTTTTAACTGTTATTGTCGTTTCTTCTTGTTTTAACTGTAATTGTCGTTTTCTTTTGCTTAAACTGTAGTTGCTGTTTCCTCTTGTGTTAATTGTAATTGTCGTTTCCTCTTGTTTTAACTGTAATTATCGTTTCCTCTTATTGTAACTGTAATTATCGTTTCCTCTTGCTTTAACTGTAATTATCGTTTCCTCTTGCTTTAACTGTAGTTGCCGTTTCTCCTTGTTTTAACTTTAGTTGCCGTTTCCTCTTGTTTTAATTGTAATTGCCGTTTCAGCTTGTTTTACTGTAGTTGTCGTTTCCTCTTGTTTTAATTCACTACAAACTCCTCAGAGTCTGAATTGACCAGTTTTTGTGCTCGACCAGTAAAATCGAGCACACATTTTACTCGACTAGTCTCGACATTGTCTCGACTGTACTCCACTGTACTTAAGTGTACTCGACTAGGTCTCGACTTTACTTTATTAGTCTGATTCAGTACTTGATGATCTTTGTGTAGTCTGAAATGGTCTTGACCAAGGCTCGACCTGTCTCGACCTGTCTTGACTAGTCTCGACCTGTCTCGACTAGTCTCGACTCAGTCTCAACCAGTCTCGACCTGTCTCGACTAGTCTTGACCTTCAAATTTAGTTTTGACTGGTGTAAATCAGCCCATCTAACTAAATTAAATATTGATCTTAAAAAATTCAAGCTTATTAGATAGTTTGATTTATTGCTGTGAAATGAAAGAATTTAATTTTACAATATGTAAAAAAAAAATTATTATATAAAAATTCAGATAGGCAATATATTGATCTTACTGAATAAAATCAACTTGGATTTTATTAAAACTATATAGCTACCTTGGTGATCTTACTAAATCCCAGGTTGTTATGAAGTTTTAAAATATATTTTTGTCAAGTACAGTCGAGACAATGTCGAGACTAGTCGAGTAAAATGTGTGCTCGATTTTACTGGTCGAGCACAAAAAGTGGTCAATTCAGACTCTGAGGAGTTTGTAGTGATTGTAAATGCCGTTTCCACTTGTTTTAACTGTAGTTATCGTTTCCTCTTTTTTCAACTGTAATTGCCATTTCCTCTTGTTTAAACTGTAATTGTCGTTTCCTATTGTTTAAACTGTAATTGTCGTTCTCCTTGTATTAATTGTAATTGCCATTTCCGCTTGTTTAAACAGTAGTTGCCGTTTCCTCTTTTTTTAACTGGAATTGTTTTCCTCTTGATTTAACTATAGTTGTCGTTTCCTCTTTTTTTAACTGTAATTCTTTTCCTCTTCATTTAACTGTCGTTGTCGTTTCTTCTTGTTTTAACTGTAATTGTCGTTTCCTCTTGTTTTAACTGTAATTGCCGTTTCCTCTTGTTTTAACAGTTGTTGCCGTTTCCTCTTCTTTTAACTGTAATTATCGTTTCCTCTTGTTTTTAACTGTAATTGCCGTTTCCTCTTGTTTTAACTGTAATTGCCGTTTCCTCTTGTTTTAACTGTAATTGCCGTTTCTTCTTGTTGTGTGTCTACAGACCGTTGTCTCCTGTTCTATGTTAAATATTTTGTATTCTCTTTTTCATGTGAAATTGCCGTTTAACACATTTCTAGTCAAACGTGTAAATACCGCCCCATTTTGTTTTATGTGTTATGGCCGTTTCCTATATTGTTTTAATTGTAATAACCGTTTCCTCTTGTTTTAACTGTAAGTGTCGTTTCCTCTTGTTTCAACTGTAAGTGCCGTTTCCTCTTGTTTTAACTGTAAATGTCGTTTCCTGTTGTTTTAACTGTAAGTGTCGTTTCCTCTTGTTTTAACTGTAATTGCCGTTTCCTCTTGTTTTAACTGTAAGTGTCGTTTCCTCTTGTTTTAACTGTAAATGTCGTTTTCTCTTGTTTTAACTGTAATTGCCGTTTCCTCTTGTTTTAACTGTAATTGTCGTTTCCTCTTGTTTTAACTGTAAGTGTCGTTTCCTCTTGTATTAACTGTAATTGTCGTTTCCTCTTGTTTTAACTGTAATTGTCGTTTCCTCTTGTTTAAACTGTAGTTGTCGTTTCCTCTTGTTTTAACTGTAATTGTCGTTACTATTGTTTTAACTGTAAGTGTCGTTTCCTCTTGTTTTAACTGTAATTGCCATTTCCTCTTGTTTTAACTGTAATTGTCGTTTCTTCTTGTTTTAGATGTAAGTGTCGTTTCCTCTTGTTTTAACTTTAATTGCCGTTTCCTCTTGTTTTAACTGTAATTGTCGTTTCTTCTTGTTTTAACTGTAAGTGTCGTTTCCTCTTGTTTTAACTGTAGTTGTCGTTTCCTCTTGTTTTAACTGTAAATGTCGTTTCCTGTTGTTTTAACTGTAAGTGTTGTTTCCTCTTGTTTTAACTGTAGTTGTCGTTTCCTCTTGTTTTAACAGTAGTTTCCGTTTCCTCTTGTTTTAACTGTAATTATCGTTTCCTCTTGTTTTAACTGTAATTATCGTTTCCTCTTGTTTTAACTGTAATTGCTGTTTCCGCTTGCTTTAACAGTAGTTGCCGTTTCCCCTTGTTCTAACTGTAGTTGCCGTTTCCTCTTGTTTTAATTGTAATTGCCGTTTCAGCTTGTTTTACTGTAGTTGTCGTTTCCTTTTGTTTTAATTGTAAATGCCATTTCCACTTGTTTTAACTGTAGTTATCGTTTCCTCTTGTTTTAACAGTAGTTGCCGTTTCCTCTTGTTTTAACTGTAATTATCGTTTTCTCTTGTTTTAACTGTAATTCCCGTTTCCTCTTCTTTTAATTGTAATTGCCGTTTCTTCTTGTTTTAACGGTTATTTTCGTTTCCTCTTGTTATAACTGTAATTGCCATTTCCTCTTGTTTTAACTGTACTTGCCGTTTCTTCTTGTTGTGTGTCTACTGACCGTTGTCTCCTGTTCCATGTTAAATGTTTTGTATTCTCTTTTTCATGTGAAATTACCGTTTAACACATTTCTGGTCAAATGTGTAAATACCGCCCCATTTTGTTTTATGTGTTATGGCCGTTCTCTTTTGTTTTATTTTTAATTGCATTTTTGTTAGTGTTTAATGTGTAATGACCGTTTCTTCTTGTTTGATGTGCAATTGCTATTTCCGCCTGTTTTATTTACATTGGCCGTTCTCTCTTGTTTTAAGCGTAATGGCCGTTTCCTAGTGTTTTAACTGTAGTTTTCGTTTCTTCTTGTTTGAACTGTAATTGCCGTTTCCTCTTGTGTTAATTGTATTCGCCGTTTCCTTTTGTTTTAACTGGAATTGCCGTTTCCTCTTGTTTTAACTGTAATTGTCGTTTCATCTTGTATTAATTGTAATTGTAGTTTCCTCTTGTTTTAACTGTAATTGCCGTATCCTCTTGTTTTAACTGTAATTATCGTTTCCTCTTGTTTTAACTGTAATTGCAGTTTCCTCTTCTTTTAACTGTAATTGCCGTTTCTTCTTGTTTTAACTGTTATTTTCGTTTCCTCTTGTTTTAACTGTAATTGCCGTTTCCTCTTGTTTTAACTGTAATTGCCGTTTCTTCTTGTTGTGTGTCTACTGACCGTTGTCTCCTGTTCCATGTTAAATGTTTTGTATTCTCTTTTTCATGTGAAATTACCGTTTAACACATTTCTGGTCAAATGTGTAAATACCGCCCCATTTTGTTTTATGTGTTATGGCCGTTTTCTTTTGTTTTATGTTTAATTGCATTTTTGTTAGTGTTTAATGTGTAATGACCGTTTCTTCTTGTTTTATGTGCAATTGCTATTTCCGCCTGTTTTATTTACATTGGCCGTTCTCTCTTGTTTTAAGCGTAATGGCTGTTTCCTATATTGTTTCAATTGTAATTACCGTTTCCTCTTGTTTTAACTGTAATTGCCGTTTCCTCTTGTTTTAACTGTAATTGTCGTTTCTTCTTGTTTTAACTGTAATTGTTGTTTTCTCTTGTTTTTACTGTAGTTGATGTTTCCTCTTGTGTTAATGGTAATCGCCGTTTCAGCTTGTTTTACTGTAGTTGTCGTTTCCTCTTGTTTTAATTGTAAATGCCGTTTCCACTTGTTTTAACTGTAGTTATCGTTTCATCTTTTTTTAACTGTAATACTAATTTCCTCTTGTTTAAAATGTAGTTGTCGTTTCCTATTGTTTTAACTGTAATTGTCGTTTCCTCTTGTTTTAATTGTAATTGCAATTTCCGCTTGTTTTAACAGTAGTTGCCGTTTCCTCTTTTTTTTAACTGTAATTGTTTTCCCCTTGATTTAATTGTAGTTGTCGTTTCCTCTTTTTTTTAACTGTAATTGTTTTCCTCTTGATTTAACTGTAGTTGTCGTTTCCTCTTGTTTTAACTGTAATTGTCGTTTCCTCTTGTTTTAACTGTAGTTGCCGTTTCCTCTTGTTTTAACTGTAATTATCGTTTCCTCTTGTTTTAACTGTAATTATCGTTTCCTCTTGTTTTAACTGTAATTATCGTTTCCTCTTGTTTTAACTGTAATTGCTGTTTCCGCTTGCTTTAACAGTAGTTGCCGTTTCCCCTTGTTTTAACTGTAGTTGCCGTTTCCTCTTGTTTTAATTGTAATTGCCGTTTCAGCTTGTTTTACTGTAGTTGTCGTTTCCTTTTGTTTTAATTGTAAATGCCGTTTCAACTTGTTTTAACTGTAGTTATCGTTTCATCTTTTTTTAACTGTAATTCCAATTTCCTCCTGTTTAAACTGTAGTTGTCGTTTCCTATTGTTTTAACTGTAATTGTCGTTTCCTCTTGTTTTAATTGTAATTGCCATTTCCGCTTGTTTTAACAGTAGTAGCCGTTTCCTCTTTTTTTTTAACTGTAATTGTTTTCCTCTTGATTTAATTGTAGTTGTAGTTTCCTCTTTTTTTTAACTGTAATTGTTTTCCTCTTGATTTAACTGTAGTTGTCGTTTCCTCTTGTTTTAACTGTAATTGTCGTTTCCTCTTGTTTTAACTGTAGTTGCCGTTTCCTCTTGTTTTAACAGTAGTTGCCGTTTCCTCTTGTTTTAACTGTAATTATCGTTTCCTCTTGTTTTAACTGTACAAATGTAATTGACGTTTCCTCTTCTTTTAACTGTAATTGCCGTTTCTTCTTGTTTTAACTGTTATATTCGTTTCCTCTTGTTTTAACTGTAATTGCCGTTTCCTCTTGTTTTAACTGTAATTGCCGTTTCTTCTTGTTGTGTGTCTACTGACCGTTGTCTCCTGTTCCATGTTAAATGTTTTGTATTCTCTTTTTCACGTGAAATTGCCGTTTAACACATTTCTGGTCAAATGTGTAAATACCGCCCCATTTTGTTTTATGTGTTATGGCCGTTTTCTTTTGTTTTATGTTTAATGGCATTTTTGTTAGTGTTTAATGTGTAATGACCGTTTCTTCTTGTTTGATTTGCAATTGCTATTTCCGCCTGTTTTATTTACATTGGCCGTTCTCTCTTGTTTTAAGCGTAATGGCCGTTTCCTAGTGTTTTAACTGTAGTTTTCGTTTCTTCTTGTTTGAACTGTAATTGTCGTTTCCTCTAGTTTTAACTGTAATTGTCATTTCCTCTTGTTTTAACTGTAGTTGCCGTTTCCTCTTGTGTTAATTGTAATCGCCGTTTCCTTTTGTTTTAACTGTAATTGCCGTTTCCTCTTGTTTTAACTATAATTGTCGTTTCATCTTGTTTTAATTGTAATTGTCGTTTCCTCTTGTTTTAACTGTAATTGTCCTTTCATCTTGTTTTAACTGTAGTTGCCGTTTCCTCTTGTGTTAATTGTAATCGCTGTTTCCTTTTGTTTTAACTGTAATTGCCGTTTCCTCTTGTTTTAACTGTAATTGTCGTTTCATCTTGTTTTAATTGTAATTGTCGTTTCATCTTGTTTTAACTGTAATTGTCGTTTCTTCTTGTTTTAACTGTTATTGTCGTTTCTTCTTGTTTTAACTGTAATTGTCGTTTTCTTTTGCTTAAACTGTAGTTGCTGTTTCCTCTTGTGTTAATTGTAATTGTCGTTTCCTCTTGTTTTAACTGTAATTATCGTTTCCTCTTATTTTAACTGTAATTATCGTTTCCTCTTGCTTTAACTGTAATTATCGTTTCCTCTTGCTTTAACTGTAGTTGCCGTTTCCTCTTGTTTTAATTGTAATTGCCGTTTCAGCTTGTTTTACTGTAGTTGTCGTTTCCTCTTGTTTTAATTGTAAATGCCGTTTCCACTTGTTTTAACTGTAGTTATCGTTTCCTCTTTTTTTAACTGTAATTGCCATTTCCTCTTGTTTAAACTGTAATTGTCGTTTCCTATTGTTTAAACTGTAATTGTCGTTCTCCTTGTATTAATTGTAATTGCCATTTCCGCTTGTTTAAACAGTAGTTGCCGTTTCCTCTTTTTTTAACTGGAATTGTTTTCCTCTTGATTTAACTGTAGTTGTCGTTTCCTCTTTTTTTTAACTGTAATTCTTTTCCTCTTCATTTAACTGTCGTTGTCGTTTCTTCTTGTTTTAACTGTAATTGTCGTTTCCTCTTGTTTTAACTGTAATTGTCGTTTCTTCTTGTTTTAACTGTAAGTGTCGTTTCCTCTTGTTTTAACTGTAATTGTCGTTTTCTTATGTTTTTACTGTAGTGTTTGTTTCCCTTTTGTTTTAACTGTAATTGCCGTTTCCTCTTGTTTTAACTGTAATTGTCGTTTCTTCTTGTTTTAACTGTAAGTGTATTTCCTCTTGCTTACCTGTGATTATTCGTTTTTATTTTAAATACATTGACATTGAGAATTTTGTGAAATATTATACAGATATATGGTAAGTATTGATATGATCACCCATTCGTTTTGATTTATATAAAAAGAAATTGAGAATGTGTCCCAATGGACACAGATGATGTCCCCGCTTGCATACAATATTACAATGGGACTTTCCTCGAGAACTATAAAAGTGACGCTTGCCAAATTTGTACTTTATTTGAGTTTTTCTGTCATAAGTAATAAGGTTTTATAATGTTTGGATGAGAAAAATTCCACTTACAGAACTGAAAATACTGTTTTTGCAATTTTTCCATTGATAAACGATCTCAACTCGATAATGGTTGAAGTAACGCCACAAATATGCAACTTGATAGTTGTCTGGTTGTAATTAGCATTGTGTATAAGTTTCATAACATTTAGTTGAGTTAACTAAAGTTAGAGAACGGAATGAAAAATTTTGCGTTTTTTTCCATTTATAAAGGGGCATACCTCCAGAATGATAAGAGTGACGACATCAAAATTCAAACTTGATCTGTATTTTGTGATAATAAGCATTGTGTGTAAATTTCATACATTATTTGAGGCAAACTAACATTTTGTAAGTAAGAGAACAGAATCTAAGTATTTTGTATTTTTTTTTTCATTTATAAAGGGGCAGCACTCTAGAACAGTTATAACAAGCACTGCATATATGTTTCATAAAATTAAGTACAGGCAAACTCAGGTTACAGAACAGAAACCAATTTTGGGAAGTACGGATGGACGGAACACTTAATGCCCCCTCCATTAGGGCATAAACAAAATTCAGTCATACGTATTTAAGTTTATTGGAAGTATAAGTTAATATGACAAACTACAATAGTATATAATATCTACAGTATAAACTACGTACTTGTTCCACTTCAAAAAGTAAGAAATTGTTTGGTTTATTGAGGCTGTAGTATGAAACATGTGAAAGTTCAATCTTCTATTAAGAATAAAAAAACATTATCATGCTCTACTGTTTTTAAAGACTCCTTGAAAGACAATATACTATTAATGTCTATTTATTTTTGTTTTGCTTTGATAATTTCTAAGAATGTGTCAAAATAAATAAACAATTCAGTTATTTTCAGCTACGTGTCTACTAGTATATATTGAAATCTCATTTAAATCATTATTCAGAAATATGACCAAATGGAATACATTATTTTGGTAAATATATAGATCTAAAATACATGTACTATACATAAAAAAAGAAGATGTGGTATGATTGCCAATGAGACAACTCTCCACAAGATATCAAAATGACACAGACATTAACAACTATAGGTCATTGTACGGCCTTGAACAATGAGCAAAGCCCATACACATATACTCTATTTATAAAATGTAAGTGCCTTTTGTTTCTTTTAAGGTAAAAATATACAAAACTTCAAAATCTTTACTTTTTCACCTTTAAATACAGTAAATCATTAAAACGCTCATAAAAATATTCTAAAGAAAAAATAATAAATAAACACTATGGAATAAATGTATATGTTGTGTATAAGATATAAGTTAATACAAATTATAATTTGTACAGAGTTTTTGTACAAGTTATAAGTTTTTTGACACACACCTTCTTGTACCAAGTGATACAGTTTTATCTTCTAAAATGCACTAGTTTAATGTTTTAAATTCAAATTTATATACTTCAACCTAACATTTAGTGCTATTCTACTTGGCACCCAACTGTAAATGAGAATATCTGAATGCTTTAAATTTAAATTTTATGTTTCTCCTGATATCCATAAAAAGTCATTTTTGTGGTCTTATAATATTTTTTGTATCAATGCTTAGTATTAGATTGTATCATGAAGTTGTGAAAGTATGACAGAAATATGCGAAACAAAAGACTGTGCTTGAATCATCTATTTGTGTTAAGCAGTTCATAAAACACTGATAACTTGTACAAAATATCTGTTCAAATTATAATGTGTACAACATTACAACTTGTACACAACATATACATGTATATACATCTATTGGTCTAAAAAACATCAAAATAATCAAAGCCTTTCATCTATATTTGATACAGGCATGACAGGTAACACTCTGACAGCAAAAATATATAACTGGCTTATATTATACATAAACATGATTTATTAGTCTAAATTTACAGATTAAATTCAAATATTCTGATTTATTCATTTGGAATTTTTAAATTTATGAAAAAATAATTATAGTAGATTAACAAAATTATACGAACTTCAAGGAAAACTCAAAACCGAAAGTTCTTAAAAAATATTTATCAGAACATAATCTTTATTTCCTTTTTTTCATTCTTTTATGTTGTTTATTGATTTAAATTTCTACAAAATTTCCATTCTCAAATAATAAAATTTAGAATATCTGTTTGTATGTTAAAATATTGTTATATTTGCATCATACATAATTTTTCGGTCCTTCTATTGAACATTCTACTTTAATATATTTCTTTTTAAATGCATAATATATACCTATAGAAATGTGTAAGTATACATAATATATACCTATAGAAATGTGTAAGTATACATAATATATACCTATAGACATGTGTAAGTATACATAATATATACCTATAGACATGTGTAAGTATACATAATATATATATACCTATAGAAATGTGTAAGTATACATAATATATACCTATAGACATGTGTAAGTATACATAATATTTACCTATAGACATGTGTAAGTATACATAATATTTACCTATAGACATGTGTAAGTATACATAATATATACCTATAGACATGTGTAAGTATACATAATATATACCTATAGACATGTGTAAGTATACATAATATATACCTATAGAAAATGTGTAAGTATATAAAGTAGCTACAACTGATATAATATATACCTATAGAAATGTGTAAGTATATTAAGTAGCTACAACTGATATAATATATACCTATAGAACTGTGTAAGTATATTAAGTAGCTACAACTGATATAATATATACCTATAGAACTGTGTAAGTATATTAAGTAGCTACAACTGATATAATATATACCTATAGAAATGCGTAAGTATATTAAGTAGCTACAACTGATATAAATGAACTTACTAAAACTATCCTAATAGATATATATATATATATACATGTTGTATTACTAACAATAACAAGATATACCTCTACTAGAAATCATTATGAAAATTCAAATTCAGTGGTACATGTATCTGTTTTAAGACTTATATGGGTAGTTTAACATGAAACATTTAAATACTTGACCATTGATATAACATGAATAAAAAAAAAATCAATTTACCATTATTACATAACAAAGGACTACAAAATGACAGTTGGATCTAAGCTTTAAAATTAAACTACATTGTAGTCATGACAATAAAATATATGTCAGATAGAACTGCCTTTTCTCTAATTTTGACCTTTACAGTTACAGTGACCAACTTTTCATTATGTATCATCTTCAGGTTAAAAATGATATCATTACTTATAGTCATGGAGGTATGATTTGATTGGTTGGTGTTTAACGCCACTTTCAGCACTATTAATACTAGTACTTATAGTCATGGATATATGATTTGATTGATTGGTGTTTAAAGCCACTTATAGCACTATTGATCCCAGTACTTATAGTCATGGAGATATGATTTGATTGATCGTTGTTTAACACTACTTTCAGCACTATTGATACTAGTACTTATAGTCATGGAGATATGATTTGATTGATCGGTGTTTAACGCCACTTTCAGCACTATTGATACTAGTACTTATAGTCATGGAGATATGATTTGATTGATTGGTGTTTAACACCACTTTAAGCACTATTGATCCCAGTACTTATAGTCATGGAGATATAATATGATTGATTGGTGTTTAACGCCACTTTCAGCACTATTGATACTTGTACTTATAGTCATGGATATATAATTAGATTGATTGGTGTTTAATGCCACTTTCAGCACTATTAATCCCAGTACTTATAGTCATGGAGATATGATATGATTGATTGGTGTTTAACGCCACTTTCAGCACTATTGATACTACATGTAGTACTTTTAGTCATGGAGATATGATTTGATTGATTGGTGTTTAACGCCACTTTCAGCACTATTGATTCTAGTACTTATAGTCATGGAGATATGATTTGATTGATCGGTGTTTAACACCACTTTCAGCAATATTGATACCAGTACTTATAGTCATGGAGATATGATTTGATTGGTTGGTGTTTAAAGCCACTTGTAGTAATATTAATACTAGTACTTATAGTCATGGAGATATGATTTGATGGTGTTTAACGCCACTTTCAGCACTATTGATACTAGTACTTATAGTCATGGAGATATGATTTGATTGATCGGTGTTTAACGCCACTTTCAGCAATATTGATCACAGTACTTATAGTCATGGAGATATGATATGATTGATTGGTGTTTAACGCCACTTTCAGCACTATTGGAACTAATACTTATAGTCATGGAGATATGATATATTTTGATTGGTGTTTAAACACCACTTTCAGCACTATTGATCCCAGTACTTATAATCATTGAGATATAATATGATTGATTGGTGTTTAACACCACCTTCAGCACTATTGATACTAGTACTTATAGTCATGGAGATATGATTTGATTGATTGGTGTTTAACACCACCTTCAGCACTATTGATCCCAGTACTTATAGTCATTGAGATATGATATGATTGATTGGTGTTTAACACCACTTTCAGCACTATTGATCCCAGTACTTATAGTCATGGAGATATGATATGAGTGATTGGTGTGTTACGCCACTTTCAGCACTATTGATACCAGTACTTATAGTCATGGAGATATGATTTGATTGATCGGTGTTTAACGCCACTTTCAGCAATATTGATACCAGTACTTATAGTCATGGAGGTATGATTTGATCGATTGTTGTTTAATGCCACTTTCAGCACTGTTGATACTAGTATTTATAGTCATGGAGATACATGTACGAATTCAGATGTAAAACTTAAAAAAGGCAGTACTAGTGTGAACTTTCTACATTTTATGCTCAAGATATTAAGTATTTATATATATACATATTTGTGTATTTCAATAATTTTTCAATAATTTTTAATACCACTTTCAATTTGAAATTTGCATTTGGGTTTAAAATTTTTACAATTTTACAATATTATAGAACTATTTTTTCCAAGAGATTATAATGAGGACATTCACAAATACATTGTTTTTCATTTTCAAATTTATCCAACATAATCATGATAATCTTTGTTATTATCTATATAATTGTTTTTTTTTTTGCATATCCACCCATCTCTGTTTTTAGAGGGTGTGTACCTATTTTGCATACTGCTGGTCAATCTTTAAATGCTTTAAATTCCAAATAATTTTATTGAAAAGAACAAGTCATGAGTTAGTTACCATGGTTACCTTATCTGATGTAACAGTATTTTCACAAAAAAATTTCCAATTATTCAGAAAGACAAGATTTGTATATATGCATAAAAAAAGATTTATTAATATAGACAGCAACTTAACAACCTAAAAATACAATTAAGAAAAACAAAAACAAAACAAAACAGCTAACGGTTAATGGAAGTACAATGTATTGACTAGTGCCAATACTTCAAACTATAAACTAATTTCAGCTTTACATGCTATATGAGGGATTTGAATAAATGAAATTTAATGTATGAAAATGTCCAAATTCTAACAATAAAAAAAACACATCCTTTGCCACTTTCACTGGAATTGATCATTTTGACATAAAAGTTGATTTAATCCTTTTCCCATTAACAATGATTCTATTTCTTTATGTCCTTGCTCCTGTGCTACATTGAGAGAATTTTTACCTTTAAAGTCACACTTATTGACATCAGCTGAATGTTGTAACAGTTCTTTAACAACATCAACATGCCCATTCTGACTTGCTATATACAGAGGTGATACATCATTATTGGTACACTTATTGACATCAGCTGAATGTAGTAACAGTTCTTTAACAACATCAACATGTCCTTGATGACTTGCTATATAAAGTGAGGAACATCCATCATCAGCACAGAGATCTATTTCAACATCATCACACTGAAGAAGTACATGTACAACCTCTATCCTGTTGTTGCAACAAGCAATATGTAATGGTGAGGTGCCATCATTTCTACACTTATTGACATCAGCTGAATGTTGTAACAATTCTTTAACAACATCAATATGTCCATTCTGACTTGCTATATACAGAGGTGATGCACCATTATTGTTACACTTATTGACATCAGCTGAATGTTGTAACAGTTCTTTAACAACATCAACATGTCCTTCCTGACTTGCTATATAAAGTGAAGAACGTCCATTATCATCACAAAGATCAATATCAACATCATCACACTGAAGAAGTACACGTACAACCTCTATCATGTTGTTGTAACAAGCAATCTGTAATGGTGGGGTGCCATCATTCATACATTTATTGACATGAGCTGAATGTTGTAACAGTTCTTTAACAACATCAACATGTCCATTCTGACTTGCTATATACAGAGGTGATGAACCATTATTGTTACACTTATTGACATCAGCTGAGTGTTGTAACAGTTCTTTAACAACATCAACATGTCCTTCCTGACTTGCTATATACAGAGGTGATGTATCATTTTTGTTACATTTATTGACATCAGCTGAATGTTGTAACAGTTCTTTAACAACATCAACATGTCCATACCCACTTGCTATATACAGAGGTGATGCACCATCATTGAAACATTTATTGACATCAGCTGAATGTTGTAATAGTTCTTTAACAACATCAACATTTCCTTTCTGACTTGCCCATAATAAAGGAAACCAACCATCCTCTCTACAATAATTAACATCACTATTCCCACTGATCAACCATTTAACAAGTTCAATAGTACCCATATAACTACTTCCACTTAGTGCTATATCTTTATGGTAAATATCTTTAGTACAAACAAGGTCTTGTTGCTTTGGTAGATCAAGTTGGTTTAAACGTGTTATAAAGTTTTCTGTAAATGTAGTAGAATTCATGTTTCTGTTCTGACATACACTGTATACATAACCGTTCTCCCAGTCTTTCAGTAACCTGTCTATATAACTATTTATATAATTATCAGGTATTCTTATTACAAACTCTATTTCTGTGCCCATGTTATCTGTTATTTGCCAAAGAAATCTTTCTCTAATAAAACCAGTATCGGCATGATTAATAAAAATCTGTAACATCTTCTCCCCAAAGTACTTAGCTAGGAAATCAAACAACTTATCATGGATTATTTTGTATGTGTTACCCTCCTTGACCACATATGTACCTTCAAGTGTTTCAAGGGATTTCTTTAAACGTTTGATAGATGTTCCTTTATTCAGTTCACATTCTTCCAGTAAATCTTCTATGATTGCTCCTATCTTCTTATCTTTTGGTGACAAGTTTTCTTCTGTTAATGTGTTGTTAAACATGACACAAAGGACTAAGCTACAATACTGCATCTTACCAGCATCACTTTCTCCATACATTTGTACAACTTGATCTTTGAAAACTTCAAAAGGATTGCTAAAAAAAGAGGTAACGCTTACATTCTTCTGGAGGTTCTGTTTATGATATAAGCTACATAAAAGCGGGAAAAAGTCATATTTTTCTGACAATTCCTTTACTTCATCAGTATTTTCCTTAAAGTACACTTCAGATAAAGCCAATTTTTCAGCAGCACTAAGTTTGAATTCTTGTGAACTTAAATCGATGTTACACATTTTGAAAATAGAGAGATTGCTAAATAGTTCATCTTTGTAAACCTCCAATCTACATGTAGAGATGATTTTACAACATTTGTCTACGAGAAGAGATTTTATGTGATCAAGACTTTGTTTCCAGTCAATGTAAATTTGTTGATTAAGAGTATATCTGCCACAGACATCATCAAAGACAAACAATGTTTTCCGCCCATGTTTAAACCATTTTCCAATATCTTCTGGTTTACTGCATGGAATAACAGTATAGCCATGTTTCGTCATCATGAGGGCAATGTGTTTAGTAAGAAAACTTTTTCCAGTGCCAGAATTTCCAACCAGGGTAACTGAACTTTGTGTCAAAACTTTTTGCATTACATGTTTCTCTGCTTCAGTATTAACAAACTGTTGATCATCCTTTTTCCACTGTTCCACCCGTTTTTCGAACTGCTCTGTAAAATATGAAATTCAATAAATTAACTATATGTTTAAGTTCAAATTTCAAGGAGTAATAACACAAATATAAAGTATGTGACATCTAGTTTCATCATGTTCATGTTTAGTTTTTGTTTTTAAGCACCATATTGCATGTATTTTGTTTTATTCAGTGTACCAATAAAATATTTTTAAAACTTAAGATAATTTTCTTCTTTGCAAGGAAATGTGGTTTGAAATCAATTTCAAGTAAAATGGTAAAATTTCTTTACTTAAAGTCAGAAGAAACCTCAAATCAAAAAAAAAAATTCTGAAGAAAATTCGTTAATTTATTCATATTTAGAAGAAGTTTATTCTATTTTTATTGCTTCCTTTCCCGGAAGCAATTCCCCCGACATATTTTCCGTATGCAAAGTGACCTCAGTGTGACCCATCTCGTAAAAATCTGGTGATCACAATACGCATGGATGTCCTTAAAATAAACTATTATCTGTATTTACATGTTAAACACGTGCTCAATTTCCATGCTTTTTTGTTGATTTTTTGTCGATTATTGACAAACAGTTGACAATTGTTAAACTTCGGCTTCAAAAACACGAACTTTAATTACCTGCCATATTTTCACAACAACACTGACCGATTGAAATTTTTTTTTACGATTATACGAAATTTAACTGAAAAAAATGATAAATTTGTGAACAGAAGACTAAGTTTATGACGTTTCTATGCATTGGTTCAAGAATTGGAAGAACATTATTTTTCACCGGTCACTCATTTCTTATGACTTCAAATCATACTGTTTAATGCCAGCTAAACAAAGACTAATAGGGGAATATCAGTGGTGGTATTACCACATAAGAAAAATACTCTATCGTGACAATTAGAATTGAGAATAGAAATGGGAAAGTATGTTATTATTAATCATTCTTGTGACATTCTTCATGTTTTGTAGTACATGTAACTTATATGTGTTCACACTATATGTACTATGTTTATTTAAAGTTTTCGTCATAAAATTAATAAGAGCATGGTTTATTATCCCAAAGCACTTATTTTCTGTGCGTTTTCAAGTCAGTGTCCCAGATCCCCTAAAAGTGCTAAAACAAAGTTGATAAATACAAACTAGAAAACTTACACTGCATGCACATTTTTTGTGTCATAGATACAAATGATAAATACTGATGTCAAAAAGCCAATTATTTTCCTTTTGTTTAATTTCATGTTACATGCAAAACTGATGTTGTACTATTATACCACTGTCCCAGGTTAGGGGAGGGTTGGGATCCCGCTAACATGTTTAACCCCGCCACATTTTTTATGTCTGTGCCTGTCCCAAGTCAGGAGCCTGTAATTCAGTGGTTGTCGTTTGTTAATGTGTTACATATTTTTTTTTCGTTCATTGTTTATATAAATAAGGCCGTTTAGTTTTCTGATTTTAATTGTTTTACATTGTCATATCGGGCCTTTTATAGCTGACTATGCGACATGGACTTTGCTCATTGTTGAAGGCAGTATGGTAACATTTAGTTGTTAATGTCTGTGTCATTTTGTCTTATTGGCAATCATACCACATCTTCCTTTTGTATACTTAAATAATATTGAGTGCCTAACAACATTTTTGTTGTATTAGTCGTAAAACTATTCCATTGTGAAATGGCAGCCAACAGATAGTGTGAAAATGGAAAGAAAACAAAACATTTTTTGACACCAAATATCAATTCATGACATCATATTCAACCTTTATATATTATAATTGTCTTTAAAGCTCACCTGGCCCAAAGGGCCAAGTCAGCTTTTCTCATCACTTTGCGTCTGTCGTCTGTTAACTTTTACAAAAAATCTTTTCCTCTGAAACTACTGGGCCAAATTAAACCAAACTTGGTTACAATCATCATTAGGGTATCTAGTTTAAAAAATGTGTCCGGTGACCCGGCCAACCAACCAAGATGGCTGCCAGTGCTAAAAATAGAACATAGGGGTAAACTGCAGTTTTTGGCTTATATCTCAAAAACCAAAGCATTTACAGCAAATCTGATAAGGGGGTAAAATTGTTAATCAGGTCAAGAGCTATCTGCCCTGAAATTTTCAGATGAATTGGACAACCCGTTGTTAGGTTGCTGCCCCTGAATTGGTAATTTTAAGGAAATTTTGCCGTTTTTGGTCATATCTTGAATATTATTATAGATAGAGATAAACTGTAATCAGCAATAATGTTCAGCAAAGTAAGATTTACAAATAAGTCAAATGACCAAAATGATTAGTTGATCCCGTAAGGAGTTATTGCCCTTTATAGTCAATGTTTAACCATTTTTCGTAAATCTTAGTTATCCTTTACAAAAATCTTCTCCTCTGAAACTACTGTGCCAAATTAAACCAAACTTGGCTACAGTCATCTTTAGGGTATTTAATTTCTAAAATGTGTCCTGTGACTTGGCCAACCAACCAAGATGGCCGCCATGGCCAAAAATAGAACATAGGGGTAAAATGCAGTTTTTGGCTTATATCTCAAAACCAAAGCATTTACAGCAAATGTGACACGGGGGTAAAATTGTTAATCAGGTCAAGATCTACATGCCCTGAAATTTTCAGATGATTCAGACAAACCATTGTTAGGTTGCTGCCCCTGAATTGGTAATTTTAAGGAAATTTTGCGGCTTTTGGTTATTACTTTGAATATTATTATATATATATATAAAGATAAACTGTAAATAGCAATAATGTATGGCAAAGTAAGACCTTGAAATAAGTCAACATGACCAAAATGGTCAATTGACCCCCTAAGGAGTTATTGCCCTTTATAGTCATTTTTAACAATTTTCATAAAATTTGTAAATTTTTAATAACTTTTTCCACTGTAACTACTTGGCCAAGTTTATTATAGATGGAGATAATTGTAAGCAGCAAGAATGTTCAGTAAAGAAAGATCTACAAACACATCACCATCACCAAAACACAATTTTGTCATGAATCCATCTGTGTCCTTTGTTTAATATTCACATAGACCAAGGTGAGCGACACAGGCTCTTTAGAGCCTCTAGTTTTATAAGTTGTTAGTGGCTTTGAACTAGCTGTCAGTAACTGCGAGTACTCTCAGATCTGTACTCAGTATCTTTTTGTTGGTTGGATGTATAAGTACCCAGCCACGTCCACTTGTATTTGTAGTATTTGTATTTTTATCCATCTGATCAGTTAAGTCTCTCAGGAGCATGTAATTCAGTGTTTGTCATGATTATGTGTGACATGTTTGTTTTTCGTTCATTTTTTTGTAAATAATTTAGACCGTTAGTTTTCTCTTTTGAATTGTTTTACATTGTCATTTGGGGGCCTTTTTTATAGCTGACTGTGCGGTATGCATGGTACGGGCTTTGCATTTGTGTGTCATTTGGTCTCTAGAGTTGCCTCATTGGCAATCATACCACATCTTCTTTTTTTATATTTTTTAAAATTATTTGATAATTGATCAGTAGTTTGACCATGTTCACTCCTCTTTCAGCACTTTTGGATATTTTGTTATGGTCAGGTTTTATTATTAGAGGAAAGTGGAGTGTTCAGAGAGAAAAATTTGACCTTCGACAGGAAAACTGACAATCCAAGTCAATTTAGACATGTTAGATTATAGTCCAGCACACCTGCCGCGTGTAAGGTTCAAACTTATACAACATCATTGTTGACAGGCGAATAATACAGTACTTGAAATATTTGGACCACTTATCCACTGAGGCCCTTTTTTTTTAATTCTAAGAACTTTGAATGTTTACATATTTTGTATTATTCTTGAAAATTGAGGCCAACAATGAATTGTTACACCAAAAAATTAGGTAGAATTTCAAGTCATACTTAAGAAGCAAATTTAAAACCTGAAAAAGGCAGCCAACAGATAGTTTTAAAACTCAGAACCAATTAAGAATAGCACAGTATACTTGTTTATCAATTAAATGGTAGCTTGAAAGATGTTCCTTACAATTTTGCATTTATAATATAAACTGTCTACATATAACAAATCATGACAATGTATAATGTACAACAATTGAACAAGCTTGTATATATTTTTGAGCAATACTTTTGGAATAATTGCATTTAAAAAAGTTTATAGATGGACAGACAAAGTGAAAAGTATATAGCGATTTATCCTCGATACTTGCCCTTATCAATCCACACATATGTATTTTCCAGTTATATGAACTAAAGATGCTGAGTTAAACGATTAAGTAATGTTCCAATGTCCTACATCAATAAACTTACCAAGTATATGTTTAGGAATAACTTCATCATGATTCATCTGAATATCTAGAAAAATAAAAACAACAAATTATGTACATGGTACTCTCAGATTTGAACTTGTTGTCTTTTGTGCTTTGTATCAATCTGGTGAGTTAATAGAAATGAGATGATAAGCCCTTTTAACTGATGTCTATAGTTTGTTCTTGTTTTGTACTGTTACATCACTGTCCCAATTTAGGGGAGGGTTTAAACACCGGTACACGTTTAACCTCGCCACATTATGTATGTTCATGCCCCAAGTCAGGAGCCTGTAATTCAGTGATTGTCATTTTTTGCTGTGTATCATCATGATCATATTTCATACATAAATCAGGCTGGTAGCTGTCTTGTTATAATTGTTTCACATTTGTCATTTTAGTGCCTTTAATAGCTTACTTTGAGGTATGGATTTTGCTCATTGTTGAAGACCGTATGGTGACCTATATTTGCTTACTTTGATATCATTTGGTCTCTGGCAGAAATTTTTCTCATTGGCCATCTTACCACATATACTTGTTTTCCTACCAACAGTTATAAATAAGTTTTTCCTTACACCAAAAATACATGGCCTAATACTAAACAGAGAGCACTGAAATGTCTTACCTAGGATGTAATTTGAAAAAAAGGCAGGATGACAATTTATGTAAAAAAAGTCAGGTTAAGGAGGTAGACCTAGGTTAAGGGAAATAACTCTTAAAATCATCAGTACGTTTGTGTCAAGCATTTTCAAAAATATATTCTAAGCTTCTAGGTTACAAAGATTATTTTCAATCTGTTTCAAGTGAATGCTTAAAATACATTGATGAATTTGACTTTTACAAACGCTTAACTGATTTAAAGAGTTATCTCCCTGAACCAAGGTCTACACCCTTAAACTAATAAAAAAAAAGGCAGGATCGAATACAGTGAAAAATAAAAAGGCAGGACAAAGATCAAAATTAAGAAAAAAAAAATGCAGGACAACATTTTTCATCCTAGCCCTTCCATTTAACAAGAGGCTGTCACAACGACAGCAAACCGGATTTATTAACATTTATTTGTGTCCTGGCAATATCACAAGAACCATAACTGATGAATGCTGAAAGTGAAAATCGTCAATATCAAATTTGACCTCCATTTTGTAGTCAGTATCAACATATTAAAATTTGAAAAGCTTAGATTGAATGGTTCATTAGTAAATGCAACAACGTGAATGGAAACACCATTTTATGATCTTTCAAGAACCATAACTCCTGAACGGTAAAAGTTAAAATCATCATTATTGAACTTGACCTCTATTTTGTCATTAGTAACAACATATAAAAATTTCAAAAGCTTTGGTTGAATGGTTCATGAGAAAATGCATGGACACGACTGGAAACACCATTTTTCAATCTTTCAAGAACCATAACTCCTGAACGGTAAAAGTCAAAATCACCATTATTGAACTTGACCTTCATTTAGTTGTCAGTAACAACATATTAAAATTTTAAAAGCTTTGGTTGAACGGTTCATGAGTTAATGCACGGACAACATTTGATTGCCGCCCGCCCGGCTGCCCAACAGCCCGGCCGCCCGCCGTACATCCCCAAATCAATAACCAACATTTTTGTCACAACAATCCGGTTAAAAATCAAATGGTAGCTCCCTTAGGCCGATAGTTTTCTCGTTTGAATTGATTTACATTTGTCATTTCAGGACCTTCTATAACTGACTATGATATATGGGATTTGCTGATTGTTGAAGGCCGTACGGTGAACTATAGTTGTTAATTTCTTTGTCATTTGGTCTCTTGTGAAGAGTTGTCTCATTGGCAATCGGTCGCCGGAAAGAGCATACCTAAGTCTCGCTTTTTGACTCCATTAAGGCGAGACAAAATCTGATTATTAAAGTGAATTTATTCCAAGGACCATAATTACACTGCACAAATCATCAGACCTGATCAAAATTCGAACTTGATCTGTAACTTGTCATGATAAAACTATATACCAATTATCAAATCAATATCTTTAAGCACTATGAAAAAAGTGTGGAAAACTGATTTGACAAACTGACGGAAGGACAGACAGACAGACAGAGTGCAAACCTAAAGTCCTCTTCGACAATAGCTGTAGATAATCACACTAAGGGTAAAACTGCTGCAAATGTTTGCACCTGTCCTAAGTCAGGAATCTGATGTACAGTAGTTGTCGTTTGTTTATGTAATTTATACGTGTTTCTCGTTTCTCGTTTTTTTATATAGATTAGACCATTGGTTTTCCCGGTTGAATGGTTTTACACTAGTAATTTTGGGGCCCTTTATAGCTTGTTGTTCGGTGTGAGCCAAGGCTCCATGTTGAAGGCCGTACATCATTGTACATTGACCTATAATAGTTAACTTTTTTTTTTTTTTTTTAGATTCTTATTTGGATGGAAAGTTGTCTCACTGGCACTCACACCACATCTTCCTATATCTATAAGACAATCAACATCAATTTGAAAAAATATACATCTTTCAGTCTTGCCTGAAGTTCAGTGAACTATATTATATGGTTACCTTTTTTCTCTTGTCTGTCTTTGAGTTTCTTCATTCCTGAAACAAGACAAACTGTCTAGGTGTTTCATAGTCTAAATATTTCTATAACTGAAACCCAACATTGTACAACACAATTTTTTCATAAAGGTAAAGAAAAAACAATATTTATATTTCAAGTCATTTGTTTATCAATGATTTTACAAAATTGAAGAATTAACAAATTGAACACAACTGACGAAGAATAAATTACTATTAGCAGTTAAGGTACTAGTAGATGGGGTGTCTAAATATTGGCCAATAGATTTTTCTTAATCTTCTGTAAGACTTTTTTTTCAATGAACTTTCAAAATTTAGTATAAAAACTGGAAGTTTGGGACCATTTTTTTTGGTTAAAATACATTGAAATTTACGAAATCACAGTTATTTTATAAGTGTAATATTGGGTCAACTTAATTCTTTTTATTGAGGAAACATCAAACAATAGAATTTTTTTAAATTCAATGAGGTGATTGCTTTTCACAATACCTTTAAAATATCAAATAAAACAAGGGGGTCACAGGCCTTATTTTCTTGGAAAAAAATTTGTAAGGGTTCCACGAAACCCAGTGTCTCGCCTGACTTTTGCTGTAACTCCCAGGCTCAACAAAAATGAGGAAAACAATCAATAAAAATATTCCTCTTCAAACTACCTTTTGATTGTAAGAAGGTTCTGTCCAAGTTTGGTAAAAATCCAGGATAGTTTATGAATCTAATAAATGTTTTAAAAACTTTAACTGCAGACTGTATGTAATGTTAACTAGAAGAAAAACTAAGTCCATTTATAAACTTGTAAAATACAGATACACAGGTACAAAATATTAAAATAATTTCCTTTTTAGATACTAACTTTTGATCATAAACAAGCTTCTGTCCAAGTTTGGTACAAATTTAAAATAGTATAAGAAAGTTATTTAATTTAAAAAAAAATTTAACCACAGAGTGAATGTGTTGTTTCCTGGCAGAAAACATAAGTCCATTTAAAAGTAAAATACAAAAAAATTGGATTTATTTTTTACAAAATTTATTTTTGGATACTATCTAAATATGATCATAAACAAGCTTCTGTCCAAGTTTGGTACAAACCCAGGATAGTTTAAGAAAGTTATTAAAATTTTAAAAACTTTAACCATAGAGTGAATGTTATGTTTCCCACCCGAAAAAGTCCATTTATAAGTAAAATACAGAAAAAATGGAATTTTATTTTTGCAAACTTTACTTCTGGATACATGTACTATCTTATGATCATAAACAAGCTTGTGTCCAAGTTTGGTAGAAATCCAGTTTAGTTTAAGAAAGTTATTAAAATTTTAAAAACTTTAACCATAGAGTGAATGTTATGTTTCCCACCCGAAAAAGTCCATTTATAAATAAAATACAGAAACAATGGAATTTTATTTTTACAAAATTTACTTCTGGATACTATCTTATGATCATAAACAAGCTTCTGTCCAAGTTTGGTAGAAATCCAGTATAGTTTAAGAAAGTTATTAAATTTTCAAAAACTTTTACCACAGAGTGAATATTTGTGGACGCCGCCGACGGAATATAGGATCGCTTAGTCTCGCTTTTTCGACTAAAGTCGAAGGCTGGACAAAAAAACAAGTGAATCTGTGAGCTACTGCTCACTAATGATACCCTGCCCTGCTAAAAGTATAAGGTTAAAAGGAAGTTGTTGAGTGATGAATCTGAAAACACATCACACGGTATAACTGACTCATATAAACCTTGACACCAAATTTCAGAAATCCTTGTAATGTAGTTCCTAAGAAAGATGCGACGAAAAATATTCATGGGACGGAAGGACGAACTGACGGATGGACGGATGGACGGATGGGAGGACGGATGTACAGACAGACAGAGGTAAAACAGTGTACCCCTATTTTTTTAACTTGTCCTTTCAAATTCAATATAATTATTTGTCCTTGATTTTAAACGGACTTTCCAGAAAATTTTAAATACAAGAGTGCACACGCTGAACATGCTGAAATGTCTCGCCTTCTATACTAACCATTGATTTTATGTTGATAGCCCTAAATATAAAGCTCAACTACAACTATCACATTAACTTAAGAAGATCCAAGAAAATGAGGTCAAGGTCAGATAAACCAAACTGAAAATACATGTACACCTTGCAATCATTCCATAAACCAAATACATATGCTTTAAATATAGTTGACCTATCGCACATAGTATCTAAGTAACAAACTTAACAAGGAAAACATTGATTAATGAACCATGAAAATGAGGTCAAGGTCAGATGTACCCTGTCAGACAGACATGTACACCTTACAATCATTACATGCTTTAAATATAGTTGACCTATTGCATACAGTATCTAAGAAACAAACTTAACCAGGAAAACTTAAGATTGACCAATTAACCAGGAAAATGGGGTTATGGTCAGATGATAATTTCCAGACAGACATATATACACCTTACAATCATTCCATACACCATATATAGTTGACCTATTGCTTAAAGTACAAGAAAAACAGACCGAAAAACAAAAACTTAACATTGAGCAATGAAACGTAAAAATGAGGTCGAGGTCAAATAAAACATTCCAAACTGACATGTACATCATAAAATATGTTCATACACCAAATATAGTTGACCTATTGTATACAGTGTTAGAAAAACAGACCAAAACACAAACACTTAACTTTAACCACTGAACCATGAAAATGAGGTCAAGGTCAGATGGCACCTGCAAGTTGGACATGTACACCTCACAATCATTCCATACACCAAATATAGTAGAACTATTGCATACAGTTAAAGATAAACAGACCAAAACACAAAAACTTAACTATAACCAAAGAAACATGAAAATAAGGTCAAGGTCAGATGACACCTGCCACTTGTACACCTTACAATCATTCCATACACCAAATATAGTAGACATATTGCTTATAGTATCTGAGAAATGGACTTGACCACGAATACTTAACCTTGTTCACTGATCCATGGAATGAGGTCGAGGTCAAGTGAAAACTGTCTGACGGGCATGAGGACCATACAAGGAACGCACATACCAAATGTAGTTACTCATATTAACTTAAGAGAGAAATTAAGAATACTAAAATTCTTAACTTTCTTTTCCAGTAGTCACTGAACCATGAAAATGAGGTCAAGGACAATGGACATATGACAGAAGGAAACTTCGTAACATAAGGCATCTATATATACAAAGAAGGAAGGATCCAGGTCTTCTACTTTCTGAAATATTAAGCTTTTAAGAAGTTAGCTAACGCCGCCCCCGTCGGATCACTATCCCTATGTCAAGCTTTCTGCAACAGAAGTCGCAGGCTCAACAATGATTAAAAACCAGTTTTTTAATAGTTCCTCTCTCTTTTCTGATTTAGCAATATGTTTGATTCCAACACTAGATCATTCCTTTTACAGTTAAACATATATTGATCAAAACGTATCTTTTTTTCGTTGAATTGTATACTTTTTTTAGCATATTATGTGTCCGATTAATATAATTGGAGGGGCCACTGACTGCCTGAGAGGGGGCCCACTCCAGTCATGCTTCAGTGATTCCCTAAATAATCAACCAAATTGTTCTCACAAAAGGGGGGAGATGGGGATGGTCCCCTTCCCCCTTAAATTTCGCCTCTGAATCTCATTAAGAAAATGGGCAGATTTTTATAATAATTTTATAATCATGATAATTATGTAAAATTTATGATATATACTGGAATCATCTAAGTAAATCAGGTACAATATTAATTTCAGAATTTGCTATAATTACCTATTTGACACAATTGTATTTCTTGATCTGATAATTCTGTCTTCTCCATTTCTGAAGCAACATCATGGTATTCTCCGTGTCTTAAAGCTTCAAGAAGGTGTGTGTATGCATCTCCACCTTTGCGAATCAATTTGTTGTATAAAAGTCTATTACTTTCCTGTTGAGTGAGTGAAGAATAACAAATTTCCTCTTTTTCTTCCGTACTTAAAACATCAGACTGATACAGGTGGTCAGCTATGTCTGTTTTGGAGTCAACACCATGGACAAACATCATGTAATTCTTTTGTAGTTTAACTTTGTGTTTATTTAAAACTGAAATATAAAAAAGGTATGAATGAAATATACTCTTCCTCTTCCACACACATATTTTTTCTCACTATAATTGGTTGTTTTGTTAAAGTTACTACATTAAATATTAATTGCAGGAGTAATTTTTCTTTGTTGAAAATAACAGGTGCTGATCCAGCTATTCTTAAAAGGGTTTTCCTAACCCAGGAATAAAAGGGGGGTTCCAACTATATGTTCTCATACCAATGCATTGATTGTTAAAAAAGGGGGGGGTTCCAACACCATGGCAAACTAGACAAGCTAGAGGAGTCCGACAACACCATGGCCAACTAGAGGAGTCTGACAACATCATGGCTTACTAGAGGACTCTGACAACAACATGGCCAATAAGAGGAGTTTGACAACACCATGGCCAATTAGAGGAGTCTGACAACACCATTGCCAATTAGAGGAGTCTGACAACACCATGGCCAATTGGAGGATTCTGATAACACCATGGCCAATTAGAGGAGTCAGGCAACACCATGGCCAATTAGTGGAGTCTGACAACACCATGGCCAATTAGAGGAGTCTGACAACACCATGGCCAATTAGAGGAGTCTGATAACACCATGGACAATTAAAGGAGTCTGACAACACCATGGCCAATTAGAGGAGTCTGACAACACCATGGCTAATTAGAGGAGTCTGACAACACCATGGCCAACTAGAGGAGTCAGAGCTCAGACATAAATAAATCATGTAAGCTAGTCTGAATCTGCTTTTGACTCATTATGCTTATAGAGCATGTAGAGGTCTAAATTTGCAAGTTTTAGGATTTGTCTCCCTTTAATACAAGACAAACTATGACTACAATAAGTCACATATTGTTAAGCAAGAAATAATTAACCAGAATCAAGAAGTTGCAAATATCGACTCCTACAAGTCCATAAGTTATCAAAATTGGTTAACTTCAAGACCCATGCATATTTATAAAGAGGTCATGCATCTAAATCAAATAATGACAAAATTCAAAGAGAATGATTTGTCTTCTAAAGAAAAATATGAATGAGAGTCTAAAAAATCGGAGATAATGTTAATTAACCTTACAATGCAACCACCTGGAACCACACTTAATGAGGTAAAACATCTGTGTTTAGTGAGGATGTTCAATTAATTAGATAATTAAATATAGATAGCTCAAGTCCTTGTGAACTATCAGACAGGTTTTTGCTGTCATATGTGGTGTACTTTGGCCTCCAAGTAAAATTAAGTTTTTTCATCAACATAAATAGAGCTTAACAAGTCTGTTACTTTCTGACTTAGATAAGTCTAACATTGAACACTTTAAGTCAAAAACAAAAATCGACTTGTTTATGTCTGAGCTCTGACTGATAACTCAGAAGTGTAAAATCTAAAATTTATAAAAATTGAAAGGGAGCTTAATCTAAAATTTATAAAAATCAAACGTGAGCTGCCATGTGAATAGATATAAACAATTGACCAAAGTTTCTTGCAAATCGGTGAAAGCATTTTATGAGCTATTTTCCGAAAACTGGAAAATCCCCCCTTTATTTATGAATAAAACCCCAGAACTCAGAAAAGTAAAATCTAAATTTTATAAAAAATGAAAGGGAGCTCACATACATAGATATGAACAATTCATCAAAGTTTTATGCAAATTGGTTGAAGCGTTTTTGAGTTAATGTCCGACATGTTGACGACGGACGGACGGACGGACGGACGGACAGAAGTATTATACCATAATACGTCCTGTAAACGGGCGTAAGCCAAGGCTCTGTGTTGAAGGCCGTACTGTGACCAATAATTGAGTTTTTAAACATTGTGACTTGGCTGGAGCGTAGTCTCATTGGCACTCATACCACATCTTCTTATTTATATAAATATAAATAGATATAGATAGCTTCTCAGCAACCACATTTTATTTTCTAGCTCTGTTTGATTTCATATTATTGCTTAAAAAAATATGCTAAGGCCAACCTTAAAAATATGTTTGTTTGCAGTTTTCCGACTGTCCCTTCAGACTGAAGGGTCGGTAGGTAGGAAAAATATTTTATTTTATCAGCCAAAATACAGTTTAAACAAGCAGTTACACTAAACCAAGTTTCTTGTGAAGAAAAAAAAACATTTTAAAACAACAAACACTGGACATGCTGAAAACCAACATCATATGAACAGGCATTTTTCAGATAAAAATAACTTTTTAACCAAAACTGAAACTTTAACATAGTGTCATTATCCAATTTATGACATTAAATATGGTATAATTATTAAATACTGGAACACTTATAAACAAGGAATGTCATTATGACTAGAACTGTTTTAAAGAAATATATTCAGACATGTATGCTTCTTGACTAGAATGTTTTCATGAGTAGAGTATTTTCATCAGAAAAATGTAGATATTAAAGATTTATAAGACAATGTATTGAAGAGTGTATTTTTAATAAAAAAAAAATAACCATTGAATCTTCCTCAATTGAAAACTAGAGGCTCTAAAGAGCCTGTGTCGCTCACCTTGGTATATGTGAATATTAAACAAAGGAAGCAGATGGATTCATGACAAAATTGTGTTTTGGTGATGGTGATGCGTTTGTACATCTTACTTTACTGAACATTCTTGCTGCTTACAATTATCTCTATCTATAATGATCTTGGCCCAGTAGTTTCAGTGGAAAATGTTTGTAAAAATTTACAAATTTTATGAAAATTGTTAAAAATTGACTATAAAGGACAATAACTCCTTAGAGGGTTAACTGACCATTTTGGTCATGTTGACTTTTTTTTAGGTCTTACTTTGCTGTACATAATTGTTGTTTACAGTTTATCTCTATCTATAATAATATTCAAGATAATAAAAAAAACGTCAAAATTTCCTTAAAATTACCAATTTAGGGACAGCAACCCAACAACCGGTTGTCGGATCCATCTGAAAATTTCAGGGCAGATAGATCTTGACATGATAAACAATTTCACTCCGTCAGATTTGCTCTTAATGCTTCGGTTTTTTAGTTATAAGCCAAAAACTGCATTTTACCCCTATGTTCTATTTTTAGCCGTGGCGGCCATCTTGGTTGGATGGCGGGGTCACCGAACACATTTTTTAAACTACATACACCAAAGATGATTGTGGCCAAGTTTGGATTAATTTAGCCCAATAGTTTCAGAGGAAAAGATTTTTGTAAAAGATTACTAAGATTTAGGAAAAATGGTTAAAAATTGACTATAAAGGACAATAACTCCTTAAGGGGTCAACTGACCATTTCCGTCATGTTGACTTATTTGTAAATCTGACTTTGCTGAACATTATTGCTGTTTACAGTTTATCTCTATCTATAATAATATTCAAGATAATAACCAAAAACAGCAAAATTTCCATAAAATTACCAATTCAGGGGCAGCAACCCATCAACCGGTTGTCCGATTCATCTGAAAATTTCTGGACAGATAGATCTTGACCTGATAAACAATTTTATACCATGTCAGATTTGCTCTAAATGCTTTGGTTTTTGAGTTATAAGCCAAAAACTGCATTTTACCCCTATGTTCTATTTTTAGCCATGGCGGCCATCTTGGTTGGTTGGCCGGGTCACCAGACACATTTTTTAAACTAGATACCCCAATGATGATTGTGGCCAAGTTTGATTAAATTTGGCCTAGTAGTTTCAGAGGAGAAGATTTTTGTAAATTTATGTTAACGACGACGACGGACGCAGGACGACGATGGACGCAAAGTGATGGGAAAAGCTCACTTGGCCATTCGGGCCAGGTGAGCTAAAAAGGCAACTTGAAAAAAAAAGTATTAAGACATTCGACTGTTTTCATATTTCTAACAATATTTAATTATATGTGATAAGGTTATATTTTTGCCAGGCTTTAATGAAAACCAAAGAAATCTAAAGTATGGGGTGAAATCCATAGCACCCCATTAAAAGTAAATGGTCTGTACTGAAATGTTTTTAATGCATAAAAAAAATTGGCCACACAGTTTGGGTATATTTAATATTGTAAGAAAGAGAATAATTGCAATGAGTGGGGCAGCACCCCCCCCCCCCCCCCCCCCCCCACCTTATCCTAAAAGAGCATACTCATTGCAATCGATTTAATATAGAGAGAGTATATTTATTTTTCAAGCTAACCATTCATTTTCTCTACATCTTTGTGTAGTTAGGGTTGCTTCTTATTGATTTGGAATGATCTATATCCATTAACATTTTAAATGAGCCCTTCCTCCGTACAGGTGTGTTTACAGATATCCATGAAGATTTAAGTCACGGAGGAGTGGTTTCATCTTTGTCGTCTTCACAACTATTTGTAGAAAATATGCCATACTTCAAGCTGCTGTCGAATTATTTAACCACTGAAATTGGTTCCATAAAGTCAGGCTCCACAGATTCTGTACCCGATTTGTTTGAGACAGAATGGTTATCGTGTCAGTTATGAATATCCGCTGCATCATCGTCAATGATATCATTACACATCATTACATGTGCCTGAATCTGTATAAACAGTTTACTAATAAACTTTTGTTTGTTATTTGTCTTAAAATTGACACGAGACGACAGCATAAAGTACTCCTCCGTGACTTTATGGATACCTGTAAAAAATTTCCATGTGCTTTATCATTAAATGGTCACATGAACGCTTGAAGGGAAGCTAAGAAAAACCGAACTTGAAATGCGTAATTGACCCAGACTTTAAATCATTTCCGGAAAGGACCCAAAGTTCCCGATCGCGTCAATAGAAGTATTAAAAAAAAAAATCTTCAAATTTAAAGCAATAAAATTTTCACAGTCGAGAGGATTTTCAAGGGTCGGTTGGTAAACTGCAAACAAACAATATTTTAATTTAAGCCTTACAATGATCTACTACAAGTAGTTCCTATCAAACTAACTTAAGCAGAAACGTATCATTGAAAATTGCTAGTTTATTCAAAGTTGCTGACCATGACCTAGGGGTCAGGGCCTCAAAACAGTCATCAAATTGATGTGTACTGATATCAATGCCACTTTATATTAAATATTAATGTCTATCACAAGTTCCTATTAAACTAACTTAAGCAGAAATCTTAAAACAATTGTTGACGCTATCATTGCTAAGCCATCCCTGTGAAAGCAATCTCAGTCTCGCTTTCCACGACTTTCGTTTCAGGCGAGACAAAAACCTATAGTTTTAACTGCAAGTTAATAATTTGAATTTAGTGAACTAATTAAAAACAAGAGTTCAAACGCTGAAATGTCTTGTCTGCATTACTGACCATTGATTTTATGTTGAAAATCGCAAAGATATAGGTTTTACTAAAAGCATTACAGAAACTTAACATTTAAAAAAATCTATGACAATGCGGGGAAGTTCAGATAAATTGTAACAGACAGACATATATACACCTAACAATTCTTCCATACACCATGTACACCAAGTATAGCTGACCTATTGTTATTAGTATTTGAAAAACAGACCAAAACACAAAAACTTAACATTGACAATTGAACCATAAAAATGAGGTCAAGGTCAGATGATACCTTCCAGACAGACATGTTTAAGAACAGAGCCATCCTGAACCCCCTCCCGCTTCCTACTTTCTCCAAAAAAAATGTGTTAATGCTTTAAATCTTTAAAATGAATAATTTCATCATATAGATTTCAAAACAAATTGTTTTCTTAGTAGAACATTATTATTATAAATAGTTTTGATCACACATTGTTTTCTTAGTAGAAAGTTATTATTATAAATAGTTTTGATCACAAATTATTTTCTTAGTAGAAATTTATTTTTATATGCTTTTGAATACCAATCAAAGGATTTTAATAAACTTAATCAAAGAAATAATTATCCAATTTTCAATTCTGCATACTAACAACATGACTAACTTGAAGTATTCCAAACCAACTACATTTATAACCATGATAAAAAGGCTAAATTTTTGTTCCATGTTTCGTTAAGTTTCTCATCTAAAAATACATAAGCCCATAACTGTTAAAATGAAATTTGTAAAAAATATCTACATTTAATTGATTCCAAAATAAGACAGACTCTTAACTTTTTTTTTTAAGAAAACGACAATTGTGATTATAAAATTTTCCTTTTTTGTTTGCATCTATTTCCATATGCATGATATTATCAAGTTATCAACTGAGACATACCACTTGTCCTTATTTTCATAAAAACAAAAATCAAATTAAAAAAAATAATAACACGTATTTACATGATTTATGTCCTGCGACTTTCTGTCCTACGGTTTGCATACCTGCCATCTGTCACTATTTAAGGGAGATTTCCCAAATGAAAGTTCCTAAACGGAAATTTTGAAAGAACAATTTTCAAAATGATTTTGTCCACAATTTAAAACAAAACAATCAATTTGCAATAAAATTGAGAAAGGAAATGGTGAATGTGTCAAAGCGACAACAACCCGACCATAGAGCAGACAACAGCCACCAATTGGTCTTCAATGTAGTGAGAATTCCCGCACCCTTAGGTGTCCTTCAGCTGGCCCCTAAAAATATGTATACTAGTACAGTGATAATGGACTAAACTCCGAATTATACACAAGAAACTAAAATTAAAAATCATACAAGACTAACGAAGGCCAGAGGCTCCTGACTTGGGACAGGCGCAAAATTGCGGCGGGGTTAAACATGTTTATGAGATCTCAACCCTCCCCCTATACCTCTAGCCAATGTAGAAAAGTAAACGCATAACAATACGCACATTAAAATTCAGTTCAAGAGAAGTCCGAGTCCGATGTCAAAAGATGTAACAAAGAAAATAAATAAAATGATAAAAATACATAAATACATGTAACAACAGACTACTAGCAGTTAACTGGCATGCCAGATCCAGACCTCAATTAAACTGATTGAAAGATTATGTCTTCATCATATGAATGGCTATATGTTTATAAAGTATGAATACGCAAATTACAACATTACAAGAGGCTGTCACAACGACAGCAAACCGGATTTATTAATATTTATTTGTGTCCTGGCAATATCACAAGAACCATTACTGATGAATGGTGAAAGTGAAAATCGTCAATATCAAATTTGACCTCCATTTTGTCATCAGTATCAACATATTAAAATTTGAAAGCTTAGATTGAATGGTTCATGAGTAAATGCAACAACGTGAATGGAAACGCCATTTTACAATCTTTCAAGAACCATAACGCCTGAATGGTAAAAGTCAAAATCGTCATTATTGAACTTTACCTCTATTTTGTCATCAGTAACAACATATAAAAATTTCAAAAGCTTTGGTTGAATGGTTCATGAGAAAATGCACGGACACGACTGGAAACATCATTTTTCAATCTTTCAAGAACCATAACTCCTGAACGGTGAAAGTCAAAATCGTCATTATTTAACTTGACCTCTATTTTGTCATCAGTCACAACATATTAAAATTTGGGAAGCTTTGGTAGAACAGTTAATGCGTAAATGCACGGACACAACTGGAAACTCCATTTTTCAATCTTTCAAGAACCATAACTCCTGAACGGTAAAGGTCAAAATCGTCATTATTGAACTTGACCTCCATTTTGTCATCAGTAACAACATATTAAAATTTGGGAAGCTTTGGTAGAACAGTTCATGCGTAAATGCACGGACAGGACTGAAAACTCCATTTTTCAATCTTTCAAGAACCATAACTCCTGAACGGTAAAAGTCACAATCGTCATTATTAAACTTGACCTTCATTTAGTTGTCAGTAACAACATATTACAATTTTAAAAGCTTTGGCTGAACGGTTCATGAATTAATGCACGAACAACATTTGATTGCCGCCCGCCTGACTGACTAACTGCCCGGCCGCCCCACCACCCGCCATACATCCCCAAATCAATAACCGACATTTTTGACACAAAAATCCGGTTAAAAATAAATTTGAAGGCCCCTTTAAAGGTTTTGTAGAACTATGAGAGCCATCTTGCGCATAACACCTCCATGGCCATTTTGAAATGTTGGCAGGTAAGAGGGTTTTTTTTTGCTTTTGCAAGAATTCCTTTCTTTTGAAAAAATTAAATTGTGTTTATTGAGGAGAATCCATGACAAATCGCCCCACTGGCAAATCGGCCAACACCTAATCACCCCATTTGTTCACAAACTCGCCCCACTCTCTAAAAAAACGCCCCAATCTTGTTTACCAACTCTCCCCACTTATTAAAAAGTTTAAAATCACATTGCAAATAGGTTGGACAACATGCCCAACTTATGAAAAGGGTTAACATTTTGCTGAAATAAGGTGTGCCAACTTGCCCCACTCATGACAAATAGATAAACCACGATGAATTTATTAGTGCCAACTTACCCCACTTATGAAAAAATATGCAATCCCGTTGTATATCTATGTCCCTGCGCCACTTCAATACCTATGAAAACCTTAGTGAAGGGCTATAAAATCAAATTAATGTTAATTTAAATCCTTAAATTGTATGATTATTATAGGTTTCATAACGAGTGAGAATTAGATTACGCTTGATATCAACTCTCGTTATTTAATTTCAATAATAATAAACTCGCCATAGGCTCGTTTATTATTATTGAAATTAAATAACGAGAGTTGATATCAAGCGATATCTAATTCTCACAAGTTCATGAAGTTGTTAAACCTATTTCTCTTATGGCAAAAAGTTGTATATGCGTGGCCTATTTGTTGCGAGTTGTGTTGCTACGGCCGTTTTTCTTTGCAACGCGTACTGATCTTTCTCTTATGGTTGGGGCCTGTTATCTAATTTGTAACAAGTGTATTGACACGTTTTTCTACAATAATTAACAAATAACTCGCTTGTTGCGCCTAAAAAATCTTCTTTTTATCAAATTTTATTACATTCTGAAGCGGCACAGAAGCCAGAAAACGCCCAGTGTTGATGTATGACACCGGAAGCATACCTATGACGTCACGTAGTGTAGGGACCAAAGAAGATAACATCTTTTCGCGGAATTTTCTTTAATGAAGATTTTACACTGAAATAATGATTGAAATTTAATTATGAACTTGTTTTGCATTAGAATAGAGATAACTGTATTGTATTAGAAGCTTTGCAGACGTCCATCGGTTGTTTTACTGTCGCATACAGAGGGAAATTGAAATTGGAAGTTGTGCCGGTTATAATGCGCTTTGCTCCGTTACATAACCGTACATGGATTCCTTTCTTTATTTCTTCGTCCATGATAACATTTATATTAGATTATGCAGACGAAAATCGCGAAAACCGGAAGTAAACAATCAGTTGTCAAGAAAAAAAGTAGTCCCGGCAAGACCTTTTCCTGTGAATAATGACCTGATCAACGGCCAATGAAAATATTGGAAATTTACGAGATAAGCCAATCAAATTAACGTAATTTTGATATCACTTTTTCATATCACACTCTGTACGGTATGATACGAAAAATATCTATTCACGTGGGAGTTGGATAACAGGCCCCAACCATAAGAGAATGAAACAATAAACAGGTTTATTTTCAATAGTTATATAAATAACTAAGCTACAAGTATAAAGTTATTCTCCAATAATGATACGAAAATGCATTTGTAATTATATTTTAAGAATGTTAAACATCATTTGATTTAAAAAATATTGGTTTAATAAATTTCGGGTTTTTTTTTGTATTCTGTGTAGATTAGTTTTCATTTAAGTGGGGCTAGTTGGTAGAACTGAAAATTATATATTGAAGTAGATTTTTAAATAAGTGGGGGGAGTTGACAGGGGAAAAGTTGATGGGATTTAACCCTTTTCACGTGAGGAGATTTTTTTACAAAGTTGGGCGAGTTGGTAAACCAGATTGGGGCGATTTTTTTTTAAAAGTGGGGCGAGTATGTGAAAAAGTGGGGCGATTTGGTGTGGGGCGTTTTGCCAGTGGGGCGATTTGTCCTGCTTCCATTGAGGAAACAAGGTATGACAAATATAAGCTAGCATCTGTAACAATACTCAGTGAATACTATTAAAAGTTCCATATCAGAATTCAGTCAGAATTAATTTAGACATTTAGATAGACCTGCACAACCAAAATGTACTAATAAATAAATTGCTGACGTAGCATGGGCATTCTCTTGTTATGATGTGGCCAATTAAATATGTAGAATGGAACTGTTTTTGTGTTCATATATAACCAGTATATTTTAGATGCAAGAATGTTAAAATGTGGAATTTGAATAATTGTCATAATTCAGTATTAGTTAAGATATTTAGCACTAGCTTAAGAAATAATTTACTTGATAAATAGTTAATATAAATCTTCACAATTTTAGATAAGTGTAAAGCAAATTATTATGTAATCCCCTGAGGGCTAAATGACAATAGAGAATTAAGGATTAGAGAAGTGTTATAGACAAAAAGGATTTCTTACTTTTTAAGATAATTTAGGTTATGTCACAAAGACCTGATATTTGGGAAAATAGATAAAATAGCATTATTATGTAAATTAGATAAATGAGTATTAATGTTATGTAAATTGAATTATGAAATATACAATATATATTAGTTGACCATGTAGTAAGGGACACTTGCCTTAGAGTATTGGACTTGTATTCTGACACTTGTAGTTTACACTTGTGTTATAGACTTGGATTTATATCAGACATACTGTTTTATTATGTCTCATGAACTTATGTGATTATTGTGATTATTGTGATTGATAAACTATATACTGAAATGCTGAATGTTGAATTAAATAAACATTATATATTGAACTTTGAATCTGTGTTACGTTGACATGTATTCATATAAAAGCTACCAGCTAGTTCCCCCAACCTGGCAAGATGAGTAACCAGGTCAGGAACGAGCATAGTACTGGCCTTGGTTATACATATCCTCACACCATTGCGAAACAGCACCCCCCCCCCCTTTTAATAAACCCTTATCATTTATACGATACAAATTTAAAGAGTTGTTTATATTTTATTTCAAAACATTTGAACTCCTGTGGTGTAGTAACCATTCAACCTCCTGTGTACATGGTCATGGTGTACAAGGTTGATCAAGGTTTCAATATAAACTCATCAGAGCATGTTGTGATTTACTTGGTAATCAAATAATTCATACCTAATATACATCCCATACTGTGAAATTAAAATTTTACCATTTTAGCAATATGTTTTATATGTATAAACCCAGTACAAAGGAAGTTCCACTCCATGTGTGATGTATCCCGCCCTTTCTACCAAGGGATCAATAGACGCAGGGGAGTGAAACGTAGTCTATGCTTAAAATAGTCTCTGCAGGTGAAAACCGTAATAAATATTTTGCAGAAAAGCATTGTTAAGGATGTTCGAATTCGCTACTCTGTTTCAAAATAACAAAATTTTTTAAAGACTGTTATAAATTGATAATTATATAAATATAGAAACTAAAAAAGCAGAAAAAAATGCTTGTTTTCGAGATATAAGCCATTGAACATTTGGCGGGAACAATTCTCTTTAGATTTTGCATACATTTAACATTAGGCTAGCACCTTTTTTTCTTTCAAAAGCGATGAAAAAATAACAAGGATTTTACAAGATTTTCAAAGATAACATTTAAAACTATATGTAATCAAATTCTGGAAAGAAAAGTAGAGGATACATGTATATGGATGCTCGCACCTCTTGTTTTAAAATTTTTGCCAGATATTAGGCAGTGGCTATTTGACCGGCACCGGCAAAATAGCAAATTTGCTATTTGACCGGCACCGGCTAAATAGCAAATTTGCTTTTTAGCCGGCACTAAATAAAACTGTTCATTGATGTGATTAGTAGAGAATAAAAAAGCTTAATAATAATTTAAAATCATTTTATCACAATATGAAGCATTAAAAATACAGTACAATAAAAAAATAAAAGATTTTCATAAATAAATAATTTATAACTTTAAATATTAATTAAAAGCATGAAAACACATTTGTAAATACATTATTAAATATAATTTTTCTAAAACATTTATAACAAAATGTTGATTTTCAAATTTAAATCTGTGTAAAATCTATGGTTTAAATATTCTACCAGTGATAAAAAATAGTGTTAACTTATGCAAAACTACATCATTAAACAGATATGACAGACAATATTAATAGTTGTTTGCTATGAATTTCAAATGGACACATGATTTAACATTTGCAATAATTACAAAACCAATGCTTTGCCTATATATGGAAGTTGTCTAGTCTAGCACAAGATAAATGTTGCCACTCAAAACAGAAACTACACACTACACTGGGCTTGGCTTCCTTTGAATCTACATCTTGTGTGCATATGTTACACATGTAGATAGGATAAGTCATATTGCGAGAGTCTTGGGGCCCCTCAAGGCCCCTGGAAGCTCTGGTGTTAATATTGAAAAATTCTGCATTCTCGCAATTTCCTGGAACTTAACATGACCTCATAAAAATCATATAATTATTAATAATTTGAAGAAAAAAAATAATTAGAGAAAAACACTCACACCACATCTTCCTATATATATTCTAATGTGTATTGGGTTGAGCTAGATTGGATAATAATGAGTAGCATCTGTGCAACTTACATGCTATTTTTCAAAATGAGAAAATACATAAATAAATAGTTACATTTCTCTTTGTTTTAGTCTTATTTTCACCTTTTCATTCTCAAATATAATTCTAAAAATCAAAGACCAAGCCAGATATATATAATCGCTTGATTATAATTGCATTTCTCAAGTCTTCTCATGGTACTAAAAGACCATTCTGCGATTGCATCGGCAACACAATCACAATGCTAGTTCCGTAAATGAAAAGAGTATACTAGTTTCCGGAATGTAGTATAGCTACAAAGTGACTATTATCATATTTGTATTTTAATTTTTAATCTATCTTATTACTTCACTTCTATTCATAATGGATTCATCATATTTTGATTTTTGTCAAATTTTCGATGCGTACACAGTTTTTTTTAAATTATTTTTAGATAAGATTAAGTGTTTATATGCTCAACAGTATCAAAAGTTTTTAAATAGAAAATTTTGATATTTAATTATTATTCTTTAATTTTATTTCCAGGTAGATATAATTTAATCAGAGCCGGCTAAATAGCAAAATTGCTATTTTGCCGGTGCCGGTCAAATAGCAAATTTGCTATTTTGCCGGTGCCAGTCAAATAGCCACTGCCTATTCGTTAAGTTAAGGATGCTCGCACCTCTTGTTTTAGAATTTTTGCCAGATATTCGTTAAGTTAAGGATGCTCGCACCTCTTGTTTTAGAATTTTTGCCAGATATAAGTTAAGTAAAGGATGCTCGCACCTCTTGTTTTAGAATTTTTGCCAGATATTCGTTAAGTTAAGGATGCTCGCACCTCTTGTTTTATAATTTTTGCCAGATATTCGTTGAGTTAAGGATGCTCGCACCTCTTGTTTTAGAATTTTTGCCAGATATTCGTTAAGTTAAGGATGCTCGCACCTCTTGTTTTAGAATTTTTGCCAGATATAAGTTAAGTAAAGGATGCTCGCACCTCTTGTTTTAGAATTTTTGCCAGATATTCGTTAAGTTAAGGATGCTCGCACCTCTTGTTTTAGAAATTTTGCCAGATGTTCGTTAAGTTAAGGATGCTCGCACCTCTTGTTTTAGAATTTTTGCCAGATATAAGTTAAGTAAAGGATGCTCGCGCCTCTTGTTTTAGAATTTTTACCAGATATTCGTTAAGTTAAGGATGCTCGCACCTCTTGTTTTAGAATTTTTGCCAGATATAAGTTAAGTAAAGGATGCTCGCACCTCTTGTTTTAGAATTTTTACCAGATATTCGTTAAGTTAAGGATGCTCGCACCTCTTGTTTTAGAATTTTTACCAGATATTCGTTAAGTTAAGGATGCTCGCACCTCTTGTTTTAGAATTTTAACCAGATATTCGTTAAGTTAAGGATGCTCGCACCTCTTGTTTTAGAATTTTAACCAGATATTCGTTAAGTTAAGGATGCTCGCATCTCTTGTTTAAGAATTTTTGTCAGATATTCGTTAAGTTAAGGATGCTCGCACCTCTTGTTTTAGAATTTTAACCAGATATTCGTTAAGTTAAGGATGCTCGCACCTCTTGTTTTAGAATTTTTGCCAGATATTCGTTAAGTTAAGGATGCTCGCATCTCTTGTTTTAGAATTTTTGCCAGATATTCGTTAAGTAAAGGATGCTCGCACCTCTTGTTTTAGAATTTTTGCCAGATATTCGTTAAGTTAAGGATGCTCGCACCTCTTGTTTTAGAATTTTTGCCAGATATAAGTTAAGTAAAGGATGCTCGCACCTCTTGTTTTAGAATTTTTGCCAGATATTCGTTAAGTTAAGGATGCTCGCACCTCTTGTTTTAGAAATTTTGCCAGATATTCGTTAAGTTAAGGATGCTCGCACCTCTTGTTTTAGAATTTTTGCCAGATATAAGTTAAGTAAAGGATGCTCGCACCTCTTGTTTTAGAATTTTTGCCAAATATTCGTTAAGTTAAGGATGCTCGCACCTCTTGTTTTAGAAATTTTGCCAGATATTCGTTAAGTTAAGGATGCTCGCACCTCTTGTTTTAGAATTTTTGCCAGATATAAGTTAAGTAAAGGATGCTCGCACCTCTTGTTTTAGAATTTTTACCAGATATTCGTTAAGTTAAGGATGCTCGCACCTCTTGTTTTAGAATTTTTACCAGATATTCGTGAAGTTAAGGATGCTCGCACCTCTTGTTTTAGAATTTTAACCAGATATTCGTTAAGTTAAGGATGCTCGCACCTCTTGTTTTAGAATTTTAACCAGATATTCGTTAAGTTAAGGATGCTCGCATCTCTTGTTTAAGAATTTTTGTCAGATATTCGTTAAGTTAAGGATGCTCGCACCTCTTGTTTTAGAATTTTAACCAGATATTCGTTAAATTAAGGATGCTCGCACCTTTTGTTTTAGAATTTTTGCCAGATATTCGTTAAGTTAAGGATGCTCGCATCTCTTGTTTTAGAATTTTTGCCAGATATTCGTTAAGTAAAGGATGCTCGCACCTCTTGTTTTAGAATTTTTGCCAGATATTCGTTAAGTTAAGGATGCTCGCACCTCTTGTTTTAGAATTTTGGCCAGATATAAGTTAAGTAAAGGATGCTCGCACCTCTTGTTTTAGAATTTTTGCCAGATATTCGTTAAGTTAAGGATGCTCGCACCTCTTGTTTTAGAAATTTGACAGATATTCGTTAAGTTAAGGATGCTCGCACCTCTTGTTTTAGAATTTTTGCCAGATATAAGTTAAGTAAAGGATGCTCGCACCTCTTGTTTTAGAATTTTTGCCAGATATTCGTTAAGTTAAGGATGCTCGCACCTCTTGTTTTAGAAATTTTGCCAGATATTCGTTAAGTTAAGGATGCTCGCACCTCTTGTTTTAGAATTTTTGCCAGATATAAGTTAAGTAAAGGATGCTCGCACCTCTTGTTTTAGAATTTTTACCAGATATTCGTTAAGTTAAGGATGCTCGCACCTCTTGTTTTAGAATTTTTGCCAGATATAAGTTAAGTAAAGGATGCTCGCACCTCTTGTTTTAGAATTTTTACCAGATATTCGTTAAGTTAAGGATGCTCGCACCTCTTGTTTTAGAATTTTTACCAGATATTCGTGAAGTTAAGGATGCTCGCACCTCTTGTTTAAGAATTTTTGTCAGATATTCGTTAAGTTAAGGATGCTCGCACCTCTTGTTTTAGAATTTTAACCAGATATTCGTTAAGTTAAGGATGCTCGCATCTCTTGTTTAAGAATTTTTGTCAGATATTCGTTAAGTTAAGGATGCTCGCACCTCTTGTTTTAGAATTTTAACCAGATATTCGTTAAGTTAAGGATGCTCGCACCTCTTGTTTTAGAATTTTTGCCAGATATTCGTTAAGTTAAGGATGCTCGCATCTCTTGTTTTAGAATTTTTGCCAGATATTCGTTAAGTAAAGGATGCTCGCACCTCTTGTTTTAGAATTTTTGCCAGATATTCGTTAAGTTAAGGATGCTCGCACCTCTTGTTTTAGAAATTTTGCCAGATATTCGTTAAGTTAAGGATGCTCGCACCTCTTGTTTTAGAATTTTTGCCAGATATAAGTTAAGTAAAGGATGCTCGTACGCACCTCTTGTTTTAGAATTTTTGCCAGATATTCGTTAAGTTAAGGATGCTCGCACCTCTTGTTTTAGAAATTTTGCCAGATATTCGTTAAGTTAAGGATGCTCGCACCTCTTGTTTTAGAATTTTTGCCAGATATAAGTTAAGTAAAGGATGCTCGGACCTCTTGTTTTAGAATTTTTACCAGATATTCGTTAAGTTAAGGATGCTCGCACCTCTTGTTTTAGAATTTTTGCCAGATATAAGTTAAGTAAAGGATGCTCGCACCTCTTGTTTTAGAATTTTTACCAGATATTCGTTAAGTTAAGGATGCTCGCACCTCTTGTTTTAGAATTTTTACCAGATATTCGTGAAGTTAAGGATGCTCGCACCTCTTGTTTTAGAATTTTAACCAGATATTCGTTAAGTTAAGGATGCTCGCACCTCTTGTTTTAGAATTTTTGCCAGATATTCGTTAAGTTAAGGATGCTCGCACCTCTTGTTTTAGAATTTTTGCCAGATATAAGTTAAGTAAAGGATGCTCGCACCTCTTGTTTTAGAATTTTTGCCAGATATTCGTTAAGTTAAGGATGCTCGCACCTCTTGTTTTAGAAATTTTGCCAGATATTCGTTAAGTTAAGGATGCTCGCACCTCTTGTTTTAGAATTTTTGCCAGATATTCGTTAAGTTAAGGATGCTCGCACCTCTTGTTTTAGAATTTTTGCCAGATATAAGTTAAGTAAAGGATGCTCGCACCTCTTGTTTTAGAATTTTTGCCAGATATTCGTTAAGTTAAGGATGCTCGCACCTCTTGTTTTAGAAATTTTGCCAGATATTCGTTAAGTTAAGGATGCTCGCACCTCTTGTTTTAGAATTTTTGCCAGATATAAGTTAAGTAAAGGATGCTCGCACCTCTTGTTTTAGAATTTTTACCAGATATTCGTTAAGTTAAGGATGCTCGCACCTCTTGTTTTAGAATTTTTGCCAGATATAAGTTAAGTAAAGGATGCTCGCACCTCTTGTTTTAGAATTTTTACCAGATATTCGTTAAGTTAAGGATGCTCGCACCTCTTGTTTTAGAATTTTAACCAGATATTCGTTAAGTTAAGGATGCTCGCACCTCTTGTTTTAGAATTTTTGCCAGATATTCGTTAAGTTAAGGATGCTCGCATCTCTTGTTTTAGAATTTTTGCTAGATATTCGAAATCCTCTGGTTTTATCCATGTAGTGCCATTAAACATGTTTGCCAATTAACCCCTACATTGGATTGCTTCGTCGTCTCCCTCAAGTTCTTCATAACAGACTGAGCTTTTTATTCATTTATTCTTAGTTTGGTTTTTTTTGCAATACATTCTTATTAATGATGCACGCCGTTCCCCGGTGAAATTTCGTTTCAGTGAAAGTAGAAATCGAAATTATAGAAACGAAATGTGTGAAAATACGGGGAATTGTACCACAATTCCGCTAAGAAGCCCATTAGCGTTAAATGGTCATCGAAAAACGTCGCTAGCAAAATAGTAAAAGGAAATTTATTTGGAAAAGAATACAGATAGAATTTTGTGGGGGTGGGGGGGGGGGGGACCACCATACAGGCAGACGTATAAAGTCAGACAGAAAATGGTTTGTTTGCATGGAATGAAAAAAGAAGGGTAGTTGAACTTGGCTATTTGGCCGAACAACTTTCCGGCTATTTTTCAAGTGTAAACTGTAAAATTAATTGGACTGTACAGAAGAAGTCCTATAAGATTTCGGAAGCTTGTTTAGAATAAACTACTAGCATTGTAATCGTATAAGCACAGTCTATACAGGACAGCAACATCGGAATAAGGAGAAAGTTAACAAAGGCTTGGGATGTCAAGACTAAATGTGTACTTGGTTGGGACGAAATGAAATTAAATCATTCAGATTCTGTTACATTTTTTACTTTCAATTCCATTCTGAAATAAATTATTTTCTCGAAATTTACAATCAAACGATTCATTAAAAACCTGTGGTCCCTCAATAAACGAATGTCCGGTGCTTCGATGGAGGTAAATCCAGAAAAGCGTTTGGAACGCAAACAAAAAAAAATATATTCATTATCCTATTTATTCAAAAGGCAAAAAGATACAAAGAATAGAGTTCCAATCGCGCCCTTTTTTCCCGCGTTGTATATATTATATCTACCAAAGGTCATTATAACTTAAACAAATTTGCTTGTTCTTTGATTTATTTTTATAAACATCGTCAATGAGAAATAAAGGCTTGAGAGCAAATGCAATGTAATTTCCCGGCGATATAATTGATATTTCATAGGGGCATAAATCTTTTAAAACATTTGATCGGCGCACTGACTATCGAAATTATCCAGGACAATGCTGATATAAACCTTCAATATAAATGATATAAGTTATTTAAAGATCTGTCAAAAATTGTACACGTGAGAGCGCTTACAAATGCAATTTTCCATATAAATAATATTTCCAGGGCGCAAAACTCTTTAAAAAATAAAAACTAATTTTCAAACTTGTCAGCGGCAATGCTGATATAAACCTAATATATTAGTTTTATACAAAATCTGGCAGGAATTGTACACGTGAGAGAGCTAAAAAGACCGCGGACGGACAAACGGACAGACGCCCGGTATTTCTATGTCCCACACAATGCATCGCGCGGGGGACAAATATCCAAAGAGATCTTTAAATCATATTGATTTGAGAAGGGTGGAAAGGGGGTACCCTTTTCCCAACTCCCGCCCCTATCTCCCACCTCCCACTTTTAGAATCTTTTTTTCTATCCCACCAATTTTTTGTCTCCAACCTACCGCCCCGCCTTCTCCCACCTCCCTCCCCACCATCTACCTCCCTCAAAAGCTGTTCATCCCCTCACTTTAGATTCATATTAATTTGCACTTTGGTCCTCTGGGATGTGTGTGTTTTTGGTGTTTTGAGTTCGACGTGATGTACAGGTACAGCTGATAAAAAACGCACCTTTGCACAAAGTGGGGGAGACAAAACGACTCACAGACGATTAGCAAAAGTGCCTTTAGGGGGAGTTGCATATTACTCACATAGGCTTCGGGAAAATCCAGAGAGTATTCACAGTGTTATAATGACAAGTATACAAGTGGTAATGTAAATTAAAAGTGTTGTTATTTCTGTTTGTGCATAAATTGAAATGTGGGATATACAATAAAACAGCAACTGGCGAATTAACGGCACTCAAAACCAAAAACATCTAGATAACACGTGACTAATGTAGGATAGACGAGTATTGTTTTACTGCTAATTTATAGTTTTAGTAAAGATTCATTGGTCCTTTGAATTGGAAATTTAATAAGTATATTTAGTATGGCAAGTATTAAATCAATCACATTATAACATCACATGTTCACAACAAATGTCACATTATAAAAAAAAAACAGCAACACATTTCAGTCTCCTAGCACGTATTTGTTAGTCTCTATATTTCTTGTATTTCAGAAGAAAACGAAATCCATTATGAAATAAGGAGATGTGGTATGGTTGCCAAGGAGACAACTTTCCATCCTAGTTTCCTCGTTAGTTTTAATCTAGCGGCGTACTACAGTACATGATATATAAGGCATGCAGATGTTAATGTTACAGATCAGCTAAACGTACTTATAAATATAATTATTTTCTGTGACTGTATGATTACATTAATTTGTAGGATCCTTTACTATAGATAATTTAGCTGATCTGTAACTGTAGTACGCCGCTAGATTAAAACTGACGAGGAAAGGTAACACACGGCCAACGAAAACATCTGTTGTAGGGTTGTCACTGACTCAGACGTACTTATGAATATAATTATTTTCTGTGACTGTATCTTACATTAATTTGTAGGATCCTTTACTATAGATAATTTAGCTGATCTGTAACAATAACATCTTCATGCCTTATATATCATGTACTGTAGTACGCCGCTAGATTAAAACTGACGTGGAAAGGTAACACATGGCCAGCGAAAGCTCTTTTTTTGAGAGCCCAGGTGGTCGTGTGGTCTAGCGGGACGGCTGCAGTGCAGGCGAATTGGTGTCACGATATCACAGTAGCATGGGTTCGAATCCCGGCGAGGGAAGAACCAAAAATTTGCGAAAGAAAATTTACAGATCTAACATTGTTGGGTTGATGTTTAGACGAGTTGTGTATATATAATTTTGAGTTATGCAACTCCCCCTAAAGGCACTTTTGCTAATCGTCTGTGAGTCGTTTTGTCTCCCCCACTTTGTGCAAAGAGTTGTATATATACAATGTTGTCTCCAACCTCCCGCCCCGCCTTCTCCCACCTCCCTCTCCACCATCTACCTCCCTCAAAAGCTGTTCATCCCCTCACTTTAGATTCATATGAATTTGCACTTTGGTCCTATGGGATGTGTGTGTTTTTGATCCTACTTCAGACCGTGTAAAACACATTTATAGCTAGCTATAAAACCAGGTTTAATCCACCATTTTCAACATTAGAAAATGCCTGTATCAAATCATGAATATAACAGTTGTTATCCAATCGTTTGATGTGTTTCAGCTTTTGATTTGCCATTTGATTAGGGACTTTCCGTTTTGAACTTTGCTCGGAGTTCGGTATTTTTGTGATTTGACTTTTTTATATATATTTAGAATGTTGAAAATAAGAAAAGTGTACGATGTGAATTTTAAGACAAAGGGACAACTAACGCATATACGTACAGAATCATAGTCTCTTAAACTTCTCTAACAGTCTGGTATTAGCAAAGGCGTCTGTTTGACTGCTTTGTACACAATCACATCTGATCTGAATGAGAACATTCATTGGATGCAGTATCCAGCCTTCAGACCGTGTAAAACACATTTATAGCTAGCTATAAAACCAGGTTTAATCCACCATTTTCAACATTAGAAAATGCCTGTATCAAATCAGGAATATAACAGTTGTTATCCAATCGTTTGATGTGTTTCAGCTTTTGATTTGCCATTTGATTAGGGACTTTCCGTTTTGAACTTTACTCGGAGTTCGGTATTTTTGTGATTTAACTTTTTTCTCCTATCCAGTTATCCTTTTCGATCCTCTGTGCCAACATAACCTACTCAATTGAGTATTTGCTAAATATGACATCCTCTTAAATGTGGCTGAAATGTTTTATCACTCGAAATAAGAAAGCAACTTCAAGATACTCCCAGTAGTAGATAGATGAATGAAAATCTGTATTATTTATTCGCCAGAAATCAGATCTATGGACGATGTGTCAGTGGGAAGAATGGAATTATGGAATTTAGTGTAAACAGTTCCCTATCGCTACACTTGGAACCAACACAAAAACAATACTAACGTTACTAGAGCTTTCTTTTTTTCTATTTCTTAAAACTTATTCGATATTTAAACTGTTTTTCTAGTCAAAAACGTATACGACTACCATGTTTTCCATTTAAATAAAGACAAAGAAAAAACTGAACTTATTCGCTGTGATAAAACGTTAAAGGGTTATCACACGCCTGAAATAAAATCTCATAATAAGCATCACAGATTATTTCACACCACAAATTAGGAGTGTATTTATAAAATACCATCGTTTTTAAATGTTTTTTGTCGATACACGATATTTCATTAGTCCATTCTGGTTACTTGTTGATGGGCAGAGTAATTGTATTAATTATAACATATGGGATATTCAACATAGCAGCAGTATAATATAGTTAGATCAGATGATTAGACTGAATGAATGACCTTTTGATCCTGGTCAGTTACAAATACGGCATCTACACTACATCAATAAAGGCCTTTAGAAACATCAAACAATCAAAAAGCAGGATGTCATTTACCCATATTTGAAAATAGTTTACTTGGTACAACTACACATATAAATCGACCAGAGAAATATCAAGTCATTCTTAAAATAAAATACGCTTGAAACCATGTGACAAAAAGTTCATATAGTGATTATAGATGAAGGCTTCTGGGAGTCAGAATCCCTAGAAGGATGTGTTTTACCAAAATAGCAAATGAATGCTTCTTCATTCAATCCAAAGTAATAAACAAAACGGTAATTTCCTTCTAAGGAACATTTTTATATAATTTAATTTTAGATGAAACACGTCTTCTGATTGGCTGAAAGTGTTTTGTCTATCAGCCCATAGACATAATTTTGTCATGTGACCGTGACGTCACCAACGTTTTCTTCAAAATTTACTCCTTGAAAATGGAATTTAGAATTAAATTATAAGGAATGACTGTAATATTTTTTCTGTCTATTCGAAATAACATAAAAAAAGGTGGTGCACACTTTTAAATAACCCGCTACACTGATAATTCAGTGTGTACCACATTTTTTATGTTATTTCTTCATAGACAGATAAAAATATTACAGTCATTCCTTAAATAACTTGGGTTAACTTCCTTTTATCTATTATTAAATAGAAAAAAAAACCAGCATTTTCCATAATGCCCGCGTCACACTGTCCCGATTTTTATATACGATGGACACCCGAATGCGAAAATTGTAAGTTCGTACGAAGTTGGTCCCGATCTCGTTAAAATACCAAAAAGTGACCGAAGCAAGTACGATGAATAACGAAGTCTATATGATGGTGCCGAAATTATATACGATAGCAAAAGATGGACATACGAAGGTTAACCGAAGACGGGTATTTAAGCTTCATAGCTCAGCCGAAGCCTACACGATGGATCACGAAGGCTAAACGATGGATTACGAAGGCTAAACGATGGATTACGATGATAGTGCGATGGTCATACGATGTCTAAAAGATACGAACAGAATTTCGACAACATATCGTTTCTGTACAAGTCTGCCATGCATGGCGGGAACTCGATCTTTTTGTCTAATTCATATAAAACTTAGTTTATTATCCCCTCGGCTTCTACGTGTAAGTTGCGTGTAGATTAAATTGTTATGGACACTCTAGAACCAAAATGATCAAAACTTTGTATGGTGTTACTCGTTAAGAATATCTTAAGCGCTATTGACTTTCAAGTTCAAAGGTCAAGGTCACAGTGGCAGATGTAATACAAGGCAATATCACCCTTGTGGACACTCTAAACCCAATATGCTTCAAAAGATTTTAACCACATTTGGTATATTGTTCCTCCTTGTAATGATCTGACATTTTTTACGTTCAAGGCCAAAGGTCAAGGTCATGCAGATGGACTTGTTTTTTCTCCTTGAAATAGCATAATACACAGGAAATTGGTTGCTCATGTTTTTACCTGCTGGTTCTAAAGACAATATTAAAGGTATTTCCAGTTACTGAATGTTTTGGTTGATTTCTAAAAAAATAGTTTATGTATATATGCATATTCAATTTACCATTTTCTGCATGTGTCATATACAAATATAGTGTCCATATTTGTCCCCAATATGTTACATACGAGGGGATGCCAGGCTCGGCATTGTTTTGTTTGAACTGTAAAATGTGTGCACTAGTCTGAATAATCATCCATAATTATGCCCATGTTTACTGATCTATTTTAAAGGTAAGGTTATGGGTTCGTTGATCCCATTTATTCAAAAAGAGCTCTTTCCAGGAGAATATCATAATAATATAGACAAACGGAAGGATGTGGGAAAAGCAACAAATGCGGCAAAATATGACATATAGAAAACAAAATGGTTATGGAGTAAACATTCGTGTGACAACAACTCAGACGACACCTAAAATATTAGAATAATGAAGAAAAAGTTGGTTTCCCTATATACGTGTACCTGCAGTGTTGGTGTACGAGGCGCGTTTATGATTTTCATTATGTTACTTGATATGAAAAATTGACAAAAAATAATATTTTTCTTGTAAAAGTAAATCCTGAGTCTGTAATAGCTGCTCTTCTTGTTCCATCTGAATTAATAGAAACAACGCTGTCACCTTTCTTGTTCTCATAGAATCATATGATATGAGCTCCATGTTTTGTGAACTTCTTTCTTAACTGTCGTATTAGACTGACCAGTGCATATCGCGCATGGCACTTTAAATGTATTTTAGCGCGAAGATTAACTTACATTTAGCTAGATTTATTGCCGTCGTAGTTCCATCTTTTCGCCCTCGTACTTTTATTCGATGGCAACACGACTGGATTACGAGGTCTTCACGAAGTCGTGTTGCCATCGTAAGACCTTCGGGTATCTTCGTGATTCATTCGTGTAGACATCGTAATGTCAAAACTACCCGATGGAAACGATGGAAACACGAATGCAATACGATGTGCAAAGATGCATTCCCGGTGACATTACGATGGTGAGGATGGTGAACCGAACTCAATACGAACCCTCAACATCGGACGCACCTTCGGGGATTTTTTAACATGTTAAAAAATTTAGAACCCTTCCCGAAGTTGTCCCCGAAGGCTAGAAAAAGTGGCCGATGGTTCTACGATGGTTAAAGACGGCACTACGAATAGCCCGATCTGGATACGATTAGTCCCGATTTTGAAAATTTCCATAATCGTGTTGCCATCGGCGTAAAAATCGGGACAGTGTGACGCGGGCATAAGGAATGGATGTAAACTTTGATCTCGGTGACAAACTTTTAAATTTTTGAAGTAAGCAACACTTATTACTGTCCATCACATGATCCCTGTTTAGTTTGTGTCATTGAAATCCATTCAGAAATATTGAAAAGATTACATTGAAAGATACTGCGGTATTGTATGTGCGCAAATATGCATAAGAACATTACAAGTTAGTGTTGATGGCACACTCTACATCTTTTTTCAACAAATCTTTAGCTGAAACTACTTACCAATCTCATGTCCTTGCCAACTAATGTGTTCGTCCCTACTTTCAGTACTCATCATTTTCTTGACAAGCTCTTTAACACAACTATTGGATGGTTCAGATTCCTGTAAGACATCCTTGAACAAATGGAATGTAGGGTATGGTCGTTCAGTCAAGATATCCAGTAGAACCTTGTTACGTTCTCGTTGTGTGGTTGGTTTGACAATTTCTTCTCTGTCCTCTATCATTAAAATACATCTAGAAATGAGGTTATCTAGAACCATCTTGTCAAGTACTGTGTTATCTAATAACTCATCATAGTAACCAGTAAGGTCGTGATGTTCATGATGTTCCTGATCTGAAATTATCAAATTTGATTTTAACAATTATTACAGAATGGTATCTCCTCCGAGTTATGTGGATTACTATTTCTGTCATTAATTTGCAGTACTCCATTTCACAACCGAAAATAACTAAATTTAAGGGAATATAATTAATAGTTGACATGTACAAATTTAATCATTATGTGTTCTATTTATTACAACCTAAATCACTTGTAACTGCCTACCCGACCTAACATGAGAGTGAAAACAAATTTGAAAGGTTGTTAATTCACCAGTTCTTACATAACTGTTTGTTATTTGTACCTAACAGTAATTGTTCGTCAATCAGGTTGTATTTCATATATGTTTTCATTGCATTTTGGTTAAAAAAAATCGCTTTTCTTTCTATATTGATAACATTTTTATAAGCAGTAGTCAGCACTTTTGTGTTGACATGAAATTTAATTGATATATACCTTCTTTGTAAATGTACTGTTTACAAAATGGAGAACTATTTAAAACACTAAAAATTTTCTACGCCAAGTAATAAAATGCCTAAGCCGAATTTGGCACACAACATTTTGTAATTTTCGGGTTTAAATGCTTCTCAAATTCGATTTGGTCTACCAACTGTTTTGATTCAAGGACCACTGATGAGTTTTATGTAGACGAAACTCGCGGGCATAAACATAAGAAGAACGTTCTCAAACTCAGAATTCAAACAGTCAAAATACTTGATTTGGGGTTTCTGTGCTCCACGCACTGAGTAAAGTTTTATGACCTTAGTAGGCCTGAGATTTCACATTATCAATCTGATATCTTTGATTTGTTTTACAACCAATGTGTCGAAAAAACTACTGATGGACGTTTCTTTCCGATCACGTATGTTATGTTTTGAAATGAAATATGATTGATATGCACATTATTGTTTTTATAAATTAAATGTTTGTAAGATGTTGAATTATTCAAAACGCTTGGGAATGTTCGGTGTTACTTCTCTCCAACTTTGTTTTTTTTAGTTGGCCTTTAACCTGTTTTGATTCGATCACACTGGTGAGTTTTTTATAAACAAAACTTACTTCTGTCCTTACCTAAGTATAAGCCTAATAAAGTTTTTACAATTTTAGAAAAAAAGAAATGAATGCTGAAATAAATATGGATCCCACAGTTTCTGCATAAGAAATAAGAATGTCACATCACATGTGTATGCCATTCAGAGGAGTTTTGTATCATAAATTAAACTAGTCTAAAATTAGGTACAATTTTGCCTTTTTAACACCCCCAGATCACGTGTTATTTGTGTGGGATCGCCCTACTTAATAAAGGATTTTACCTCAGAAAATATACGTCCAAGGGTCACGATATATCTGTTACCCAGACAATCAGAGTTTTGAAGAAACAAAGTACTGTTACATTGAACCACAACGCACTGAAAATACAAAATTCAAGTACATTCCCACGTGTAATGCATGGAAAAACATCTGAAATGAATATTACCTTTGATTACACTTTGTGTGTATTTTTGTGTGGTGTCTTCTTTCGGATGGGTTTTTTTCTTCTCGGATTTCTAAAACAAAAATAGTTGAATCAATAATTATAACTTGAATTTTTTACTATTAATGTTATCTTGCCGCATCGAATGGAAAAACAAATACATTATTATCATTTGAAAGGAAATAAGAATATGGGTCCACAAGACATCATACCCTGTGCACAGCAAACTATATTAGCTCCATGTTTAGAAAACTGTAAAATACTGGTCAATATCGGAGTAGGGCATACATACAAAAGATTTTACCACTGACCATGTGTACACAGTTTCAAATTAATGTGAGCACAAGCTATCCTAAGCAGATCTTCAATCTATATATCATTTGACCTCAGGATATAATTAGTTTTTGTAATCGACATTTTATGTTCAATCTATACCGCCTCATATCTATATATCATCTGACCTCAGGATATAATTAGTTTTTGTAATCGACATGATATGTTCAATCTATACCGCCTCATATCTATATTTTATCTGACCTCAGGATATAATTAGTTTTTGTAATCGACATGATATGTTCAATCTATACCGCCTCATATCTATATATCATCTGACCTCAGGATATAATTAGTTTTTGTAATCGACATTTTATGTTCTATCTATACCGCCTCATATCTATATTTTATCTGACCTCAGGATATAATTAGTTTTTGTAATCGACATGATATGTTCAATCTATAACTCCTCATATCTATGTGTCATCTGACCTCAGGATATAATTTGTTTTCGCACATCAACATTATATGTTCAATCAACAGGATTCGAACTCTAGGTATCAGTTAACACATTAATGACACAACTACATACAGTGTTTCATGCATCTTAAAATATTCAACCTACTAGACTTTTCTAAACAATACTACTCATTCTGAGATGTTTAGGAGAGATTTATTGAAAATATTAAAAAAGGTATGTAAAGCTGTAATACCACCATTGATTTCCCCCTATCAGTCTTTGTTAAATTTGCACTTTTAAAAAATTATGCAGAATTTATCTTTGTTTCAAAAAAGGAAATACTTGGCATGAGTAAAGTTTTATCCTGTCCAGTTCTATCGAAAAAAAATCACATAATGTTTCACTGCATATAAGAAAATAACCATCACTGGAAGTAAACCAATCAAATTTTCACCCTTTTTCTTCCTGTGTTCAAGCTTTAGTGACCATGTAACCTCAAGTTTAAAAAATATTCTATATAAACACCAAATAAAAAAATAATGGTGCTTTGAAATACCAAAAATATATGTCTATGACACAGATTTTCTTTTACTGCAATGAAATGTAGGATACATTTCCTACACTGTCAAGTTCAAGGGAATATTTTTTTTTTCGAACCTTTTTCGTATGCAACCGGATGTGACGTACTATGATTTTGTGGTATTCCACATGAAGAAGACTTTTTTGTTGAATAAACTGAATGTTGTTTTTTTTCCTTTTGTAATACTGGTTATTTTAAGCATTACTGTCAAGTTTTGTCATAATCAGTTTAATAGTTTGAGAGAAATCTAATATAAAGTAAGACGACATCTACAGCGATTCGAACAGAAATTCTTTAAAAAATCCAAATCAAGCCGCATCATGATCGAATATAGTGTGGACCAATAAAAGATCAAACATGTATCTTATCTACCTACAATCAGTTGAATATGATACACAAGATGGCTCTAGGTTGCACTATGTAAATACAGCTGTTTCTCAAACCACGCCTATTTTGGGGAGATATAAAATATTTATTGATAATTAATTAAGTGTACGTACTGGTTCCCAGTTATGATCTCTATGTTTCATCTAATAGAGACATAATTTGGAAATGTTACCAGTAAATATACATATGCATATTGTTTATATTGAAATCTGTGGTAATCCTACAGTCAAGGTAAGGGTAGTTAAGAAATTTAGTGTTAGTTTAAACTCTTAGCAGTTCATGGCATATAAACGTTGAAAATATGCCGCACAGCCCTATATTTTGACCTTTAAAAAAATAGTAGTGCATATGAACTTTCCATTCTAGGGTATAATTTTTTTCAACACTTCATAGTAAAAGTGGTGCAGCTTTAGCCGTAAAAGGAGTTCCTACGGGAAATTGCATTGTCAATATTTACAGAAATGCAACCTCTAGGATAATAAATACCACTCATGGACCTGCTTGTCTTCATTGTAAGGTCACGTTTGGTCCATTTATACCTCTTATTTCCTCATTATTTCAACTTTTCAGGCCAATAAATTAAAAAATTTTGGGTAACTTTCACTCATTTATGAAAGAAATGTCATAATAAATGAGTTATTGAAGTATTCAAGCTGACTGAACCATCCATATAAAATGTTACTGACACCATGATGGTTTATATAAGTCTTTACGTAAAACTTAAATTTACGCCGCGTTCCAGAGAGGGACATAACAATCCTCCCTTTCAGTGAATAATTTATTGTAAATGCTTTAAAAAATAATTTCATTTACGTATAACTGTATATTTATTAAATCATTACTAAGAAAACGTTTTTTATTATAGCAGAATATAAGAAATAAGGAGAAAAAGTAAGAAAAAGCTCCCAAAATTCCTGATTGTGGCTTGCTCTGTCAATTAATATTCATGGTACAGCCTATTTCAAGGCACTTTTCTCATTAAAATGTTTTTGAGACTCAATTCAATCAAAATATTTCATTTTTGTAATATTTCACTAAAATAGCATGTCATTTTAACAAACAGAGTACACATAGGGTCAAAGGTGAATGTGCAGTTTCAAATATTAGGTGTAATACCACCATTGATTTCCCCTATAAGTCTTTGTTAAATTTGCACTTTAAAAAAATGTGTAGAATTTATCTTTGTTTAAAATAAAGAAATACTTCTTGGCATGAGGAAAGTTTTATCCTGTCCAGTTATATAGGAAACATTCACATAATGTTTCATTGCATATAATTAGAAAATAACCATCACTGTAGGTTAACAAGTCCTGCCTATAGAACTGTGAGACAAGAACATTTGCCAAAATATTATTGTTCTTGGCCAAATAATTTTAAACTTTTCATTTACTTAAAGCAAAATCAAAATCAATCACAATTAAACAGTGTAACTATCTGAAATATGCTTGGAAAATTAGGTCATGTATTGTGAATTAATTGTACCTTTATTATATTATGTATTGTTCTCTGCTATATGTTGTTTTGTCACATTGTATATACTTGTTTATGTATTGCCATAGCATATTATTTATGCTTTCGCAAATAAAATATTCATTCATTCAATTCATTCAAATGTTCACCCTTTTTCTTCCTGTGTTCAAGCTTTAGTAACAATGTAAATAAAGGCAACTGTAGTATACCGCTGTTCGAAATTCATAAATCGATTGAGAAAACAACAAATCCGGGTTACAAACTAAAACTGAGTGAAAAACATCAAATATAAGAGGAGAACTACGACACATCAGAAACACAACACTAAAATATAACACACACCGAAACGAACTATAATAGAACAATGGGCATTTTCCTGACTTGGTACAGGACATTTAAAAAGAATTATGGGTTAAAGCTGGTTTTGTGGCTAGCCAAATCTCCCGCTTTTATGGCAACGTTAAATTTAACATTAAAATGACAGGATTACATGACAGGATTACAATACAAATACAAAGAACATATAGGACAGAGAAACATAAAAATAATAGCTTTCAAAAGGTACCATGTTTATAATTAAATACACCAGACGCGCGTTTCGTTTACACAAGGCTAATCAGTGACGCTCAGATAAAAAAAGTTCGAAAGTCAAAGAAAGACTTCAAGTTTCCAAAATATTCTATAGAAACACCAAATAAAAAAATAATGATGCTTTGAAACACACAAGATATATGTCTATGACACAGATTTCTTTTACTGCAATGAAATGCACGATAAACTTATTAAAACTGTCAAATTCAAGGGAATATTTTTCTTCGACCCTTTTTCGTATGCAACCGGATGTGATGTACTATGATTTGGTGGTATTATATGGAACGCCGGAACTGTCTTATAGTGTAAATATTTAATGTGTTTTGTGGCTCTGCCTTTACGTCCTGTCATTTCTTCTTTATGTTATGTGCATATGCCTTTATTTCCTGACACGGCATCTATGTGTTATGTCAAATTAGCAATTTGTTTGGTCAAACAATTGTATGATATGGCATTGCTAAACTTTGTTGTGTAAAATGTGCATTACATTATGCTGTAACTACTATATATTCTGTGAATACTTCGAAACTTTATGATCAACCACCTTTACATTCTCGCATATTTTATCTATGTTGTGTCTATTCTTCTTTTACGTAAGTCAGTTAATAATTGCGTCCTGTCTCAAGTGTTATTGTTATGTCAAATGTTCTAAACGTTTTGTTTTGATACACCTTTGTTCTCTGTAAATCTCATGATATTATAGTCTTTTGGCGTTATGTTGTGTTTATACATATGTATCTCCAGTGAAAAAAACAACACATCATGGTATAGTTCCTATGCGTTTTGCCGAACAATTGATACTCTCTGTGAGCATTCATTACGTCATGTGCAAATGCCATTTACATTATGTGCAAACAACTAATACGTTTTGTGCAAACCTCGTTTACCTTATGTGCAAACATCGTTCACCCTATGTGCAAACATCGTTTACCTTATGTGCAAACACCTATTACGTTATGTGCAAATACCTATTAAGTTATGTATAAAAACTACATCATTATGTGCAAACACTATTACGTTATGTGCAAATACCGCTTACATTATGTGCAAACACCATGTAAGTTATGTGCAAATGCCTATTACATTATGTCCAAACATCTATTACGTTATGTCCAAACACCTATTACGTTATGTGCAAACACCTATTACGTTCTAGATCTGGTAAACGCTTTTTTGACACAGACTAAAACAAAACGCATCAATGATATGCATTTTGAAAATGAAGAAAATTAAAAGTTTGACCTTTCTAACAAACTGTGGATTTTTATAATTATATTGATTGGTGTAAAAATGCTATATACATACAATGTATCTAGTTTTATGGGAAATTATTTTGCTCTACTTTAAGATTGTGCGTTATGCATCCATGCTTTGAAAATTTGTTCACTTTACTTGTTGAAAATTTTAACAAATATACCGACACGACTCTAGTTTCCAAGAGGTGCAACCGAAAGGAACAATACGATATAAAAACGAAGATGTGGTACGAATGTCAATGTGACAACTCTTCACAAGAGATCAGGATGATTTGTTATTACTCTCCCAGTAGGGTTTTCACCTAGCGAAAAACGTCTACTAGATTAATGCTACAAATGTAATGACGTCTCCCACGATTCATGTAGCAGCTAAGGAATTCTACAAAATGTTTAAGATTTTATTTTCGTTCATTTCCTTTAACAGTTGTGAATATTATTCTGAATAACCTTCCTAAGACTTATCATTTCCTCCGTCCCTGACAAGGCGTGTTGAGACGGGTGGGTGTCCTGAAAAGGGGTGGTCAGGTGACCCGCCCCTCTTATCTGACAATTTTTTTTTTAACTAACAGGGATGTTAGAAAAATTTGATCCGATTTTGGATCAGACAGGTAGAAGGGTGTAACAAAAAGCTGCATTTTCTCTAAAAAAACTATTTTTTTCATATTAAAAACTGCCTTATCCTGTAATCCACAAAAATGACACGTACACATATTTCTTCTGAATGAAAGGGTTATCAGCCTTGTTTCACCTTCACTGGCCATACTCGAAATTAAATCCCGCAACTTGAAACTCCAGATAATGACTTTCATTTATCCGTATTTGGTCCGGTAACTTTTCGAACCGTGTCATGAAGAACGATACAAAATATACATATTCTAGTAAATTGTTATTGTTTTCTTCTATTATTTTTTTTTATAAGTGATGTGCATATCGTTTATTTTGTTGTCTACAAGAATAAATAATTAATTTCGTTGCTAAAATGGTCATCATAACATAATTTTCCATTTAAATTTCAGAAAAAACTGACTATCTATAACAAAGATGTGGTATGAATGCCAATGAGACAATTCTCCACGAGAGAACAAATGACAAAGAAATAAATAACAATAGATCTCTTTATGGCTTTTAACAAAAAAAAACCATACCGCATAGTCAGCTAATCTATTTATTTTTTACCCCATTTAATTTTTTCAAAAAAAAATGGTTACAGTTAAGTAATTCGCTTTTATCCTACAATTAGCTAGTTATTGTATACAAATAACAGGTAAACAACATTTTTTTTTGCTTTGTTTGTACATGTACAAATAAATTTTCCTGCTACCCGCTTCCATGTTGATCAATCGGTAATATGGATATTTCTTTCTGGGTAATAGTTCATTTTGGGGTTTTCTTCGAGTCCGCGTTTCAATAATTGTAAAATTCAGACACAATGGTTAAGATTTAAACAACTTATGATCAAATACCAGGTGTAAATTGTAAACAATATATGTACATTGTCAGAAATATAAAATGTATTAGTTCTCGCTGAGAAACAGGAGAAAATTCGGCAAGCCTCGCTTTTCGTCCTGTTTCTAAAGCTCGTACACATAAATTTCACGTTTACCGACAAAGTACATTTATAATCCCAATACATTATTCCACAGTTGTGACGTTGATATGAATTTATCTTTTTGTTCAATATTTCAACGAATATCGTCATATAAATTAGAAACATCAACTTATTGTCCGAACGGAGAGTCATAAATTCAATGAATATCATTGCGGGATATACGGTATAAACGGTAAGCTTCGAGGCGTTTAGTTATGAACGCGAATGGTTCGATAACTATAATAGCTAAATACACAATTAAGCCAAATGTTCATAAAAGGGATTTGCTGCACATCATTATTCTGAGAAATCTTATTTTAAAAAATATAAAATTTCATACAAATATATTCTATTGGATCTAAATGTTATCATTCTAAAATATGTTTTGACAGTTTCCGTTAAATATTGCCATTTTTAGATATATCGGTCCCCCTTTCCCGGCTACTGTTAAAGCGAGACGTTGTTTTTTTTTTTATTAATAGCTAGCGAGGCATGAAGTTCATATGATTCAATCCAAATTATCCTCAAAGTGCGGAAACAATCTTGTCTGAATTGATGCAATCTTGTTCGTCTTGAAATCGACGTAACATATTTAGTCAAAATTATTTAAAAAAATCACCTATATAACGAAAAGAAAACTGTGGCAGACTTTAACACGAAAGGGAAGACTTAAATTCTTCTGTAATTTTCCTGCTACTGATTATAAATTAAGAAAGTTCACTTGTCATGTTTTGTATTGTTGGAATTTCGGAACCCTCTTGTTCATCCGTTTAAAGCACCATGAAACAATTGCCAGCTAACTCCCAAAAAATCTTTAAATGTGCAGTATGTCATTGATCCGATTTGAGTTCTCAAAATGAATCAAGATAAAATAAGGATAATAATACATTTGTAAAAAATATAAAACCCTTGTTATGTTTTATTACTTTTTGAGAACATCTTTATGGTAAAGATATGAATCAAAGTACTGAATTACTGGACATCGGATGACCGTAAGTTCTTGTAGACGGTCACAAGTACTTGTCTCAGAAAACCAAATCACATCTCTTTACCTGAAAGTGACGTTAAAGTACAGATATATATTTTTTCTGTGCGTGGATGATAAATTCAACCTCATCGTAGAATTGATACAAATCAGTAAACTCTGTTTTTTTTTGTTATACATTATTTTAATATTTGTAAATTACAGTTACATGTATATATAATTTTCATCCATTTGTATATCATTCTATTGCACTATATTAATTATAGTGCTGTGCAAGTGCATGGTGGACACTCTTCTGTAATAATTCGATTTTCTAATAGATTGAATTTGAGTGGGCATTCATATTTTCCAGCAAGACATTCAATGTCCCACGCAGAGAGAGGGAGCAAAGACAGACAACTTTGTATGGGAGATTGCAAACGTTCTTTCTTCCGCATGCGGTAACACACTTTTCTTTACGTGTGTATGAATATTAAAGATTTTTTTCTTTATTTATGTTTCTAACGAGTTTAACGACATTTTCATATTATTAATTTATGTTCAAAAAAATATATTTTTAGGAGTATCCATTTGAAATGAATTAACAAGTGATTAGGAATGTAATTTTGCACTCGATAATGTCCGCATATTTATTATTATCATGTTTACAGATCGGTTACAATCTAAAAACGAAGTTTACGTAATGGAAATTTAGGCGACAGCAATACACATGAATGCCCTCACGGTCATCCGATGTAAAATGAATAGAGAAGTTGTTCATTAAGATATCATTAGATAAACAAAGACACGGACCTAATTTTTTTCTCTTTTTGATTTCTCATTCAATGACCAGTGGCGGAACCAGAATTTTTGAAAATGATGGAGCTGCGTTTGTTGGTTCTATAAGCAGTTTGATTAAGAGCAGGCTCGGGACTCAGTTTTGCCAAAACTCCCTGCTAATTAAAAAAAATACAAGATAAGAGGTGGCGAGAAAATATCTTCGTCCTCGGTCAATATAATCTGAAAAGACGCATATATAATGACCTTGTCAAATATTTAAAGTCTATAATCCATAAATGTAATTCGGCGCCTTCCAAAACCATATGTTATGATTATGTATGCAAGATATGGCGACCTATGAAATGACCCGCTTGGTGCAGATAAAAGAGAACATTTCATAAATAAGCCGTTAGTGCTCTCGTTTGAATTGTTTTACATAATCTTTTCGGGGCCTTTTATGGTTGACTATGCGGTATGGGCTTTGCTCATTGTTGAAGGCCGTACGGTGAACTATAGTTGTTAATTTCCGTGTTATTTTGGTCTCTTGTGGAGAGTTGTCTCATTGGCAATCATACCACGTCTTCTTTTTCTATATCAACTTATTTTCCGTTCACATTTTCCGTAAAGAAATGAGGTTGCATTTTGTTTTTTACATGTAGCTTTTTTTTTTATTCAAATAACAGGGCAGAGCTTTTAGTTTCAGTCGATATACACGCCATCTTGAAATAATTACTTGTCACATATAAATTCTGTTTGGTTGCTTCATGATGTGGCTGATATTCAGCAACAACTATTGGCTTAAATGAGATAAAGAATTACAGACTGTTCTCTTTTGAGGATATAAAGCCATCAAATGCCGGAAAATTAACTTTGTGTATTACATTTCAGATCAAATGTTATTAATTCATGGTCGTTTTATTATGCATATATTACAAACTGAAACTGTGAAATATCAATCATTGATACGTCTTTATTTGCATTGCTAATCTGCAATATGCACGATTTGTTTGCTAACCAATGTTCCTGTAAAATGTTTTCAAAAATGCATTAAATGTATTTTATGACTTTTGTCAATCTAGGCACACCTCCAGAGAGATACACCTCGAGAATCGTGTCTATATATTTGTAAATATTTTAATTTTCAACAAGTAAAGTGAACAAAATATAAAAAGAATGGACGTATAACGCACACACTTTAAGTAGAACAAAAAACTAAATATTTATATAACATTTTTATATCAATCAATATATAAAAATACTACATTTCCAATACTAAATCAACAACCCGATGCACACATATTAACTTCAGTTCACATTCAGCATACAATGGATTTTACCTTGAAAAAGAATACAGCGAAGTAGTTCAGAGCTTTTTAGAAAGCTAAAACTTATAATTTTCTTAAGTTTCAAAGTGTATATCACTGATGCGTTTTGTTTTAATCTGTGTCAAAAAAGCGTTTACCAGAACGTAATAGGTGTTTGCACATAACGTAATTGGTGTTTGTACATAAAGTAATAGGTCTTTGCACCTAACGTAATAGATGTTTGGACATAATGTAATAGGCATTTGCACATAGCGTAATCAGTGTTTGCACATAATGTAAGCGGTATTTGCACATAACTTAATAGGTATTTCCACATAATGATGTAGTTGTTATACATAACTTAATAGGTATTTGCACATAACGCAATAGGTGTTTGCGCATAAGGTAAACTATGTTTGCACATAGGGGGAACGATGTTTGCACATAAGGTAAACGAGGTTTGCACAAAACGTATAAGTTGTTTGCACATAATATAAATGGCATTTGCACATGACGTAATGAATGCTCAAAGAGAGTATCAATTGTTCGGCAAAACGCATAGGAACTATACCATGATGTGTTGTGTTTTTCACTGGAGATACATATGTATAAACACAACATAACGCCAAAAGACTATAATATCATGAGGTTTACAGAGAACAAAGGTGTATCAAAACAAAACGTTTAGAACATTCGGCATAACAATCACATTTGAGACAGGACACAATTTTTAACTGACTTACGTAAAAGAAGAATAGACACAACATAGATAAAATATAAGAGAATGTAAAGGTGGTTGATCATAAAGTTTCGAAGTATTCAAAGAATATATAGTAGTTAAAGTATGATGTAATGCCTATTGTACACAACAAACTTTAACAATGACATATCATACTACTGTTTGACTAAACAAATAACTAATTTGACATAGCACAGATATATCGTGTCATGAAATACAGACATTTGCACATAACATAAAGAAGAAACGACAGGACGTAAAGACAAAGCGACAGAACACATTAAATATTTACACTATAAAACAGTTCCGGCGTTCCATAGTATTACACCTAAATAATCTTAAACCTGTACGGTCACACACTATAGCCTATTGAATTGTTCAAGTGATACAGTTAGCTTATCCGGACAGAGCACACTGGGGCAATGCAAAGGAATATGACCTTCATGGGCATTGTATAAAATCTTCAGATGTAAGTTGAAAAAAAAAATCCTAGTACTGAAATTCAGAATAAAATAATACTTATCTACAAACAATTATATTGCGTACACAAATAAAAGAGCAAATGCGTATGGACGATTCTGGACCCCACTACATAAAATAATTTCTTGACTTATTATCATTTATATTTTAAATTATACTGTAGTAAACAGTTGATATATGTATTTAACCTTATGCATATACATTCATGCATATTAAAGGTAAGATTTAAGTGACTGTGTGTTAAAAGTTAGTACAATTGTGAGCGTGAGTAGACTTTTTCAGTAACTTTATTCTTATATGATAAATACGAATTAGAAAAACAAATGGATTGTCTTGTACATATTATTCAATGTTTGCCCCAAAATAAATAGTAAGGTGTTGAGTTTCAGGGCATTGTAAATCCTGACTCAAATCCTGAAAACAAATAAAAGATTTAAAAAAAACGCTTGTATTGCCGATAAGCATTTTTTTCGGCAAAAAATTATCCGTTTATATTTCGATACGATTTAAAATGGGACTTTTGCTATTTTATAAATTAGAAAATATAAGCCTTACATAACTTGTAAGTTCTTCCTTTTCTTTTGTCTTGATATCTTGTATTGATCTTTTCAACTTTGGTACCTCGGAAGACTTCCCAGTCATTGAAAAGGACACTGTACCAGGCTTCAAGCTACCTTGCGCTGGAGACGTTGTAGGATCATCAGATTTCTTGATGTAGCTAGGCACATACTTATTCTTTCCTGACAATGCAAAATAAAATGTTAAATTGAAACATAAGCGACGCCATGTTAAAACGATAAATATGCCTTTTTGCAAGCCCTTTCAAAGCTAAAATACTTGTAAATAGAATATATGGATTGGGTATTAAAATGAATACAGATTTGACTGCAAAATTAGTTTTTCTCTTGATATAAAATAGCTATAAGATAATAATTCATGGTGCACTAAGCAACCTCATATTTGTGCAGGGAGTTAACCAAAATTTAATTCAATTATAACTGCTTTAAAGGGTCATTAGCTACGAGATATAAAAAAAATATGATGTTTTTGGTTCAATCATTAATGCAAATGAAATAGGGAAATAATATTTCACTTTTAGCAGCCAGTTTGGTTCAATTGTGTCTGTCAAAATAAGCTTAGAAACATCAATGATGAATTATTCACTTGCATGTGAATAATTCAACCTCATTGAATCCGTATTCATGTGTTCTTCAATCTTCACCACTTAGCTAGAGAGGGATAAAGCATAAAGTAGGAGAGTTCAGCTATTAAAGTCAACATTGAAATTGAAACAAGGGTAAGCCATTTGGTTGACTGATTAGATTTTAAAAAAATCTTTCTTATACAAGTAACAGCAAAGATTAACATATGTTTTTGTTGTTCGTGTGTTTCTTTGTCAATTGTATTCTCCAATTTATTTATATTGTAGTCCTGTGATGTTGAGTTGTCATTTTAATGTTATATTTCACGTGGCTATAAAAGGGGAGGTTTGGCATGCCACAAAACCAGGTTCAACCCGCCATTTTTTTCTTTAAAAATGTCCTGTACCATGTCAGGAATATGGCCATTGTTATATTATAGTTTGTTTCTGTGTGTGTTACATTTTAACGTTGCGTCGTTTGTTTTCTCTTATTTTTGAGTGTAAATTCACATTGCGATAAGACGTGTCACGGTACTTGTCTATCCCAAATTCATGTATTTGGTTTTGATGTTATATTTGTTATTCTCGTGGGATTTTGTCTGATGCTTGGTCGTTTCTGTGTGTGTTACATTGTAGTGTTGTGTCGTTGTTCTCCTCTTATATTTAATGTGTTTCCCTCAGTTTTAGTTTGTTACCCCGATTTTGTTTTTTGTCCATGGATTTATGAGTTTGAACAGCGGTATACTACTGTTGCCTTTATTTAACCTATAATATGAAATCAAATAGACTTTGAAAAATCCAATTGCACGTGTTTGCTATCTAATTATATCTATGTTTATGCCTACATCGGGTTATATGACCGTATACACAAGAAAACTGATACATATCATCGAGTCTATGCATCTTAACTTGTTTATTTTTAAACATATAATAATTTTGATATACGTTATAGCATATTAATTATAAATCAAATATAAGAATTTGAGTAAAATCGGTTGTAATGAATTTTACAGTTATTGTCCTTTTAAAGCAATATAAACAATTGCCTTATATCAAAATCCTTTTACAATAAGACAAAACGCAAATGTCATTTAGGAGGATGTAACTAAAATATCTTCATTGATTCAGTCTAATATTAACCTTGCTTTGACAACTTTCCGCAAGGATAAGAGGGGCGTTAGGAGTTATGACCCTAAAAAAGGAAAACAGTGACATAGGCAAGTATTACTTGTTTTTATTTAATTTATATTTAGTTACGGAATACAAGTACTGTACTTGAAATATTGCCACAATCGAATTCGCGTTGTTTCGGCTACAAATCTGTTAATACTGTACCGTTATTCCTTTTCTAAAGCCTAGCTATTATATGTTGTAAACTGTAAAAATGCTGTAAAATGCCTGTACCAAGTCAGGAATATGACAGTTGTTATCCATTCGTTTGATGTGTTTGGACTTTTGATTTTGCCTTTTGATTTTTGATTTTCCTTTTTGAATTTTCCTCGGAGTTCAGTATTTTTGTGTTTTTACTTTTTTCAATATAACAATTCTGAAATATTAGGGATATATCTATTGTATCTTGCAAAGTTGTTGCAAATGTCTCAAACTGTCCACCGTGCAATTACGGCAAACGTTATTCAACCACTAGTGTTATAACATGTCATATTACATTTGCTTTTAATAATGACAATACAAAAGCATTGGCAAAGCAATAAGCCGAATAAATTGCACTCTGAACAAAAAGCGTCATTCATGGATTAGTTATGATGCTGCAAACATCCATCAATGGTTTCACTATACAAAATGTAATCTGTAACGTTGCACCTTCAGAAACCAAATTAATTGCAGACTGCCTTTTTTCCAGGGGACTTTATGTTTTCAATTTAAATACCTTCTTTTCACAGTTTTTTCACATTGCATAACTCAATCCAAGACAAAAACAATTCAAACGAAATTGTTCCAAATAGAAATAAATGAACGCACGGTTAATTCAATTTACAAAAACAATAGTTTATAAGGATGTGATCTTATCAACTATAAGTCCTTCGTGGTCTAATTAAAATTCTGTTGAGCAACAATTCTGATGACTTCACCAATAATCTATGTATACGACGGTACATTGACGTCTCATCTGTATATCTACCACGGAATATTCTATCAGATTGGTCCACAGTTAAAGAGGAATAAAAGAAATACTGTGATACTATTTACTCGCGTAGTGGCATCAACAATACTAACTAAAATAACTTTAAATCTCTGTCATTCTTTATCAAAACTGCCGATAATCTTTACAACAGAAGCCACATAAAAAATATAAACGTATGTCTAAAAGTAAAAATGTACAATGCTTTTCTCCAAGGACTCCATACAGAAAGGTACAATACGTTATAAATTTATTGTTTTGACATACAATTCGGCATATTTTGTTAAAATTCAACCCGAGAGTGAAACATGTTACATCGAAGAACAAGTAATCTATATGGTGGAGTTCCTCATTTACAACATATTTGCTGAATTTGAAGGTAGAATTGCCAACCTATTGCCAGCATTCCTCTGGGAAACAACTGTTCACCTCTCCTTGTCAATTGTTTTTTTATTTGCATATGAGTCAGAGTTACTGCAGACACTTTTTCAGAGAAGCTCGATCATTTAATTTACATACACACGATACAGTTATATCAATGATTTTCGTTCAATTAACAAATCTAAATTTTCTGATTACCGTACAGTATTTTAACAGCGTATTATGCTATATGAAAATAACCCATAGAGCTCGAGCTTTACAGCATAATATCAATTCACTTATAGGGTCCTATAAATATATCTAAATAAAACTAGAGATGAAAAAAAAACACAGATACAGCATCGAGCTTTACTGCAACGATAATCTCAGCACCAGAATCTATGACAATCGAGACGATTTCAATTTTGGAATTATATATTTTCCTTTCCTAAGCAGCATTTTACAATTTTCTCCCGCGTTTTGAGGAAATAATTTCTACTCATTCGATATTCAAAAGTTGTAGCTGCTACTCATATTTGTGAAAGGTCATCAGTATCTGAGCAAAAAATAATGAGCCAGGGATTGGTTAATTAACTATCCATCCTTTTTTCAAAAAGATCATCGGGGAGTACCCAAATAAATTTTATAAATATTCAATGTAAACTTAACAAATAATACTTGATGAACTTTAGTTTGAAAGTGCTGACGCATGGAATTTTATGCGATTGTCTTACAAGTTAGAGGTTTAGCTAGCCATACAACCAGGTTTAATCCATTATTTTCTACATGGGTATTCCTAACTAAATTCTAGATGAAAAATAAAACTAGTTAAGGATTTGTTTGAATCCAGTAACGTTTTTTTTCTCGAGTAGTTGTGAATTAACAGAGTGTGACCTGAACGACCACGATGACGCGACAAAGACTGACACAAGACGAAAAAGTAAATATATATGTGTCTTCCCGGCTAAACATTATCAAGTGTCCCAATAAGTTAAGTTTTTTTATATGTCTTTTATTATGAATTTGATGACATTCTGTTTGGAATATTACACCAATCACCACTTTCAAAAACTTTGTATTTCAGCTTTAACGTTTAAATAGTTTTAATACTTTAATCATATTATCCAGTTTTACTATCATTATTACCGCCAACTGAAAAAAAAAACAATTGATTCATAGATGTAAACCACGCTTATGGGAGTGGAATAAAAAATATCAGTATCATCAATAACTTCAATAAAGATTATGATAACAGAAAAAAATATATAATAAGCCTTTTGTAGACGAATCCCGCGTCTGTCGTACAAAATTAAAAATCTTGGTATCTGTTTTGAGTTTATTCTATGCGCTACATTATAAACAGAACAGAAGCAGCAGTATTTATAAAAATATATAATGATATCGTCATTTAATATATATGGTATTATGTTCTTTAACTTACATCATAGTAGGGTTCTAATCAAGTATATTTTAATTTATCTCCCTTTGATAAGCAAATGAATTAAAAGTTTAAATGTTGACAATATTGATATAGTCTGATATTGGGATATTCATTGAACGCTTAGATAACCTTCTTAATTGATTTTACTACACAAAAGGTTAGTTGCTTAGTATTGTCGTTATCCCAGATAAAAATATTCTAAAGCCAAATCCCGAAAAAAAAAATTTAATTGATGTAAGTTCTGAACAATTATAAACAAACACAGCTGAAAACAATATACATAGGAAAGAAACGAATATTTTTGATTATTCAGAGTCTCATCTTCGTGTTACTTTTCAAAGTTTTAAAATATGATGATTTTTAGTTTTAGGAATATACTTTTAGTAGAAAAAAACACTTTGTCAAAGTTGACACTGTGGTTAATTCAAATCATGAGATGTAACCTGAGAGTGGAAGTCTGCCTCTTATTTGCAGCTATTGTGCCTCTATCCTAAGCCAATTGTAGGACATACTATGACATATTTGTCAAGTCTATTTATTGGCAGTAGGGAGATTGTTTTAAATATGTTTGCTCTTAATTCCAGTCCAAGTATGTTTTATTAATGATACCTAAGAAAACATTGGGAAAAAAACAGAAGAACAATTACGATAATTTAGACACACAATGGTATAAAAGGGAACAAAAACAGAATATATCGTTTCTTTCCAGTTCCTCAATTTTCATTCATCAATTAAGCACCACTGTTTGTATTTCAAGAAAATTAACTTATGCATGATAACTAGTGAAAAAAGAATGGCTTACCTGGATCTTTCGCCCATTGAAGAAGCGTGCTTTTGAAGCGACGAACATGTATCGATTTCTTTGCCATTCCAATCTTCTCCATTACGTCTTTAAATTTCCCATCTTCTGCTTTAGACAATTGCAGTACATCGCACTCACCTAAAACAAAGTTTAATAGACGTTGGTCGATTTAGCATGCTGTAATTCTGCAAGTTCAATACGTGTATTTCTTATAGGTTTTTGAATGATGACATTTTTATAATAACAAAATAAACGATACAACTTGTACTGCACCAGATCCTTATTTTGGGAATTAACCTTTCTACTGTAGTGCTCTTGGAAACACTATTTGAAAATCTAAAACAAAATTTAAAATTAAAAGAGAAGATCAAATTAAAAAAAAACACTGAATGCTTTTCGAATAATTGATATCATTCATCCTCCTATCATATGTAAACAACACTCTGTTTTCCTTTTCTCTTGCTTCTTTTATATGAGTATGTTTCTTAAGAAATAAAGTTCACACAAAGAAAGAAATTAAACATTTCATCTTTATGTTGCAACTTCACAGAACCACCTGCATCAGTAGTATATATCTCATTGACAGTTTCAACTAAAGATCGACCTCAAATCCCTAAATTATTAAGATACATTGCAGTATACGCATCATTCGTAGCAGCTCTTGTCTTTTTAAGCATTTAAATTTAAATACATACAGAGGAGAAATATTGCAATAGAAACGCGATGGAATTTGTTCCTGGCTTTCGGATAATTATGTTTGAAAACATTAGATTTTAATAATATTTCATTGATCTGGTATAAGTACGAATTTCTTGTATGAAACCGTATAGGTCATGGTCGCCTTTTGTGGTCTTTTTTTTTAGGTTAAGACAATGGAATTTGAGAGCGACAGTAAAATTCAAAAACTGATGAAAAATAGACCCACAGTATAAAAAAAAAGTTGTGCCAAGTACGGCTAAGGTAATATGTTCCGGGGATAAGAAAATCCTTAGCTTTTCGAAAAATTCTAAGTTTTTTAAACAGAAAATTTGTATAAAAGAGGGACGAAAGATACCAAAGGGACATTCAAACTCATAAATCTAAAACAAACTGACAACGCCATGGCTAAAAACGAAAAAGACAAACAAAAAACAGCACACATGACACAACATAGAAAACTAAAGAATAAACAACACGAACCCCCCCCCCCCCCCCAAAAAAAAAAACTAGGGGTGATCTCAGGTGCTCCGGAAGGGTAAGCAGATCCTACTCAACATGTGGCACCCGTCGTATTGCTTATGTGATAACAAATCCGGTAAATAGTCTAATTCGGTAGGTCACATTCATGAAAGGGATGCGGATTGTAGTTACGACGTAAGGAACATATCTGATATCATTTGTGAAACAGTTATTCCATAACGGTCACCCAACTCGTGATGGCGTCTGTAAAATTTACAAAGGGATGATTTCAACTTCACCATTTGGAACTCTTGGTTTAATAGCTTCCTGGTGAGCAGCTACCCTCTATCAAGAAAATCATGATAGGAAATGCAAGCACGGGAATATCGTATCAATTGGGAGATATAAACCCCGTATGCAGGTGTTGCTGGAATGTTGTTACTTAGAAATGGAAAGTTCACAATTGGAAAATCATCTCTTTTGTCGTAAAGTTTTGTTTTCAACCGACCCTCATTGTCAATTTCTAGATGTAAGTCAAGATATGAGGCCAACTTAGCTGTGTGTGTGGTATCCTTTATCTCTAACTCGATTGGATAGATGCGTTCGACATAGTCACCAAATTTTGAATTATTTAGTGAAAGAACATCATCTATATAACGGAAAGTAGAGTTAAAGGATATTGCTAACTTCTTGTCTTTCTTCCTAACAAGTTCCTGTATTAAGTCAGCCTCATAATAATAAAGAAACAAGTCGGCAAGTAGAAGGGCACAGTTTGTTCCCATTGGAATGCCGACAGTCTGTTGAAAACACGTCCTCCGAAAATGACCACATTATTGATATTCATATCAACACCGAAATGTTGACTACTGGGCTGGTGATACCATCAGGGACGAAACGTCCACCAGCAGTTGCATCGACCCAGTGGTGTAAATAGTTATCAAAGCTACCAGGATTATAATTTAGTATGCCATACGCGCGTTTTGTCTACATAAGACTAATCAGTGACGCTCATATCAACATATTTATTATGCCAAACAAGTAAAAAAGTTGAAGAGCATTGAGGATCCGAATTTCCAAAAAGTTGTGCCAAATACGGCTAATGTAATATATTTCTAGGATAAGAAAATCCTAAAAAGGCATTAACAACTATTCAAATGGTTGCTTATCCATCTTAAACAGTCCCTGGAATGTTACACTAAAGACCTTTATGAATAAATTTATCATAGACTCCAGGATAACAATTGTGTACGCTAGAAGCCATTACATCTCCTTCACATTGATTGTATCATAGAACCATATCAAAACTTTTCAGAATTAGTGTTACATTCTTAAATTAAAATTGATGATTGTTTATTAAATCGTTTAATATCTGTTGCGAATCAATATAGGAAGATGTGGTGTGAATGCCAATGAGACAACTCTCCATCCAAATAACAATTTCAAAAAGTAAACCATATATATGTTTTAATTGCATCTCCTTATTCGAATTGAAATAGTATGCCTAAAATGTGTATAGCAATTTTGTTCATGTGTTACCGAAAGAAAATTTTTATACAAAAAACAAAAACTTTTTTATTCAATATACTTACCATGTTTGATAAAGCTCTCGTAATACTGAAGAAGACTTGCTTTTTTTAGAACACAACGCAGCTGCCATTCTAACAAATTCTGTGGTGCGTTTGATGCCATACCCTAAAGAACACAGTAACAAACATATGCAATCAAATAATATTCAAGTATCGTATTTTTATCAAAGAAAATATAACAAGTGTCGTTAACTTCTTTGAATTGCATGTGCATGGTTGCTATTTAAAAGATAAACACTATACACTTGCAAAAACTTGATATTATTTTTTACAATTGTAATGCATAAAAATCAAATTAGGCAGTTACAGTGATTAAAATATTTAGCTGAGGCAAGTTTGTTTATTCGGTATTTTAATGATTTCAATTTTCGTTATGTTGAAATGTTTAAATCACGTATATTGTGTAATCGATAAATGTAAACCTGAGATTTAATAAAACAAAACAATCATTCTTTTGGGTTTTATTAAATGAAATAATTGTATGGTGAACATTCCTTTCATACAATTTTAAATCGACGAGGATAAAAGTGATGAATAATATGTATGGTTTTTTTTTAAATAGAAAGCTGATCCTAAAATTGCACTTGTTTTCGTATAATGTCACAGTATGTTGGTGTTAGTTAATAAATGGTTATAGTCAAATGATACTTTGCGATTCATTTTACTATTACTAGTTAAAAACAAAATATATCAATACATAAAAACAATAGACAAAACTTAGTTATCTCAAGTCAGGTTTTTGCGTTACGTTCTGTCCTTGGTCCCCTCAGCTCTTACAACAAGAGAAAGGCGAACGATACCAAAGGTATATTCAAACTGAAAGAAGCGCTTTCCGATAATACATGTATTAACTGATGCTGAAGGCAAAAATATCTGGAAAAATCTTAACTTTTAATATCCTTGAAAAGCTTGTTAAACAAAAACAACTTAAATTAGTGTCAAAGAGATGTTGTATGGTTGCAAAATGGGAAACCCTGCCATGAAGGAGATATATTCCTTAATTTAAAATGATTTCTATAATGTTATAACAGGAACTTTGAATCAAACAAGATTCGTCGTATTGTCATGCTTGTATCGAATTACTAACTTCTGGGCTGTTCACATCAATGATACCTGAATAGTAGAGCTATTAACCAAGATTATAACATGAACGTTTCCTATTTACTGCAGCAGTAAAACACTGGCAACACTTGGACGTCCAATAAGCTCTACGGATGTATAAATACCATACACGTAGGGTGCAGTATAGACGAGTACTCCGATGATCCGTGTTATAACCACGATTTCTTGTAACAACCATAGCTGCTAAAAAGGGTAAGCTGATAATTAAAAAGTTCAAATCATCAGGTATGTCACTGATTCTATATTGAAGTCGTCCATCTTTGTCAATATCGAGGACGACAAGATTAAGATAGAAACCAATTTTGGTAGTTTTCTTAATCTAAAGTTCAATGATATTAATCAGATGAAAGTGACAGGAAATGATAAGAAAAGAGTAATTAAAGAACCTTGAAAGATTTTCCCTTGTCTTTGCAAAGTTTGTATATGAACTAAGTTTTAAATAAGAACAAAAAGCCATCTTCAGAGTAGAATTAGTGTGTTTCTTCACACAAGCTAAGATTTTACATGACCTTAAACGATTCCCATTTTTGTACAAAGACAACAAAAAGACTAATAAGACGAGGTAATCGACCTTTCAGTTCAGTTACGGAAATAGTAATGTAAAATATAGACACATAAAAGGAAAGGTCTGACATGACTGTAAAATTGAAAAAAAAATGAAGATTTTTACACGGATCAATAGAATTTTGAAGACTCAACATCTGATTCCCATTGCTTGTTTGTTCTACCTTATAACAGTATTTCTGTAGGCAATAGTTTACTGTAGAAAGAATTGTTAACACAACTTAAGAAAAATGTTTAGTCAAACATTTTAACGACCCGACTATATATCGTTTTGTATAAGAATTTCTGAAAGGATTGTGTAATCAGTATAAAATAGAAAAAAAAGATGCGGGGTATCCATCAATGAGAAAAAATCAGTATATGCATAGCAAAAATAGTTCACGCAAAAAGCACAGAAACAGCGCTTTCATTGCTGCTCTACATCTCAAAGTCAAAGAGAGGCCTTCAACTGGAAGCAAAAAAAGCAAGTTTAAGACGGCTCCGAGCACCGGATTGAGCGGAAGACTTTTTTTTATCCTTATACCAGAGAGACGGATCTTCTAAAATCGAATCTTTAATGAATGATGTAAGGCAATTTTGGGATTCGTCATTTTTCGGTTAAAAGGTTTCATTTCATTAGTGTGTTTTATATTTACCTGTATTGTTAGATACTTACATTACCTCTTTTTAACTTAATAACTGCCACAGACCGTGTATAATTACACCAAACATTTTTCATTTTAAGATTAAAAATAGATTTCGCCAAATACTCTATAAATTTTAAAATTAATTGGTTTGATAAATGTAACATATATCTGTTGAAGTCACTTCTGAAAAATCATTTCCGTTATGAGATTTGAGATTTGTAATTTTCATGAGATTACATTATTTGATTTGTGTTATACAAATGTACTTTATTAAAAAAATAGGTTTCATTTAAAACTTTTGAACCATTTAAATTTTTAATTAAAGATCGAGCATGCAATATGTCGTCATTTTGTTTTATAGTAATAGCACATTCAGTTCAAAACAAGAATGGTCTGCCATAGTTCCCTTAGTCATATGTTCCAGGAATCTTACAAAACTATTTTACACAGCAAAAGTAAACTATGGCATGCCATATATTTTGTTTCAAACGCACATGTACATTTACTCTGTTAGTGTTAAAATACAAATACTATTTCAATAAGATTTGAGTAATACACGTCATAAGGCAATGTAATTAAAAAGTTAATAAATATTAATTCATCTAAGGAAATATCAACGCAATTTACAGAACTCACCTGTTTATCTTGTATACAGTATCAATAACCAAATGTATTAAATCATCCCACCTACGCAATAATTCTACGCATTGAGTCTGTCGAAGGACTCCTATGAAGTTAACACTACAGCCGAAAAGTTTATTTCTGCCCAATTTATGTGCCCACGTAACATTAAATAATCCAAAAACATGTATTGTTTATTGTCATTCGCTCTGCTGCATTTAAACTAATGCGATCTCTCAGTTAGAAGGTTTTTAAAGGTCGTCTATTGTCATAACATCAATTATGTTTATTAGTTTTGTCTATCATAATTGTAAAAACAAAAGCAGTACCTATGTTATTTCACTAATTTCGGTCATTTTAAAATCGCCTTGCTTTACAAAAAAACTGTGTTTTTGTTTCCATCTAATTTTCATCAAGTGCATGGATATAAACTTTAAATCTACAAATTACCCCTCCCCCTTTTTAATCAAGTTCTTTTTAAGAACGGCTAATCTTGATTTAAATGAAACATACGGACATAACAATATCAAAAATTTGTACTTAAAGAAACTGAACAATGTGAATAGGAAAGATATCCTGTCATCAATACCTGTATAGTAGAGTTGTAATTTCTTTACCTGAATACCTTCCTCAGGAAAGCTGAGCAGAGTGTATACGAAGTTTAGGTAGCTCAATGTGAAAGATATCAACATTGTCACTTTGACGAAATTTTCTCGAACAGTTTTCAGCACAGTTGTCATTGTATTGTGTTATCTATTGTCAGTATTATATATTTCTACATGTTTGAGGTATGGTAGTGATGTTTTTTTCTTTAACACATTTTTATATTTTGAAAAGCAAATATATAGGGATTGCTATTCTGCTGTAACACTTGTGCGTTTTATTTTTGAAACATTTCTCCGTCTTTCTGAGTACATTTGAACTTGTCATATTTCAAACTTATATTGCAAGATGCTTCGATTACTATGTGATATAAAAATTTGCAACCATTTTGCATTAAGGATTAAATCTCCCTCATGTATATATCTAATATCTATGTGCAGGTTTGACTTCACTTTTAGTCAGGTTTTTAAAGTGTATAAAATTGTGGATTTCAAAACCCCACATGGTTAACATAAAAAATAATTACACCATTACTTACACAATTCTATATTGAACTATTTCATAAAACGACATTTAAAAGTTGTCTTACAATCCCTCAAGGAGGATAATATTTCTATTGTTGTATAATATAGGTTTTTTTTTATTCTTCCCATTACCCACACCTTATTATGATATCACAAGTTTGATTGATAAAGGATTTTGTCATAACTATATAATTACTTCAGAAAATAATATATCTCCACATGGTAAAAATACCAGACAACATCGTTAAACCTTAATATTCGAATTTTGCTTTTCTCCAGTTTCTGTTTTGTTAAATCAGCTCTTTAATGTTTGTATTAAAATGTGGAAATTCATAAAACATGTTGGCTAAGAGTATTACTGACGACATATTCATTTACCTTTGCAGTTGGTATAGTAATATTTGTATTATTTATGTTCTTACTACAACTGGGTTAATACCTCTGCTGGTGAACTTAATGTCCCCGATGGTTGTATCAGCTAAGTTGTCAGTTCATCGAATACAGATTTCGTTTTATTGAATTTTGATTTTTTTTAGATTTAAACTGGGCTGAAACCTCGATTAAATCTCGACTATACAGTAACCTAGTCATCCTTAAGGTGTTTTGTAACTATGCTTATAATGTAGCTAGAGAGCTTCCAGTTGTTTCTATCTATCAAATATAGCAACAAAGTGATGTTTCGTGTATTGATTTATTTTTGTGCTATTATTTTCATAACTTTAATATTCTAACCGTTTTTGCCACAGAATAAAAAACAAATAATATAAAGTCAAAGTCAGAAAAATAATAAAAAAATTTGTAAGCCTCTTACAAAAATGTTTATATTTTTCTGAAATTGACCAAGTATTGTATATTTACGATATGAGTGCATTGGTTAAGTAATAATCCTAGGCACAATTTTACACATTTATTTAAAATAAGCATATTATATGTAAGTATAGGGATATATTTAAGCAACAGTAGTTTTCCGATGTTCAAATCTCACAAATCGATCACGAATATACAATTCGAGCTCAAGGTTTCTTACAAAAACTGAAGATTTGATTTTTTTGATTTTTGGTGTTTTAACGCCACTTTTAAGTACCGAATTTAGGCTATTTCGTGGCGGCCAGTTTTTATTGGTGGAGGAAGCCGGAGTGCCCGGAGAAAACCACCGACCTTCGATAGGAAAACTGACAATCCCAGTCAATTAAGATTGGAGTCGAGTCGCCTGTGCGGTGTTCGAACTCACAACCTCAGTGTTGACCGGCTAGTGATTATATTAGTAACTACTTAGACCACTCGACCACCGAGGCCACTAAAAACTGAAGAAATCCCAACTCTGTGGAAGATTCAAAACGGAAATTCCGTAAGCAAATGACAAAATCAAAATCTCAAACATATTAAACGAATGGATAACAATTGTCATATTCCTGACTTATTACAGGCATTTTCTAAGTCGTCTATTGTTATGTATGCATCAACCGACATTCGAAAAAGTAAAATAACAAAAATACCGAACTCCGGGGAATATTCTGAAATGAAAGTCCCTAAGTAAATGACAAAATCAAAAGATCAATATAAAAATGAAGATATGGTATGATTGTCAATGACACAATTATTCAGAAGAGACCAAATGACACAGAAATTAACAGCTATAAGTCACCGAACGGCCTCCAAAATCACAAATGTAAAACAATTCAAACGAGAAAACTAACGGCATAGCTAACGCACAAAAATGAACGAAAAAACAAATATGTAACACAGCAACAAACGACTACTACTGAAATACAGGCTCCTGAATTGGGACAGACTCAAACACACAGATTGCGGCAGTGTTAAACATGTTAGTGGGATCCCAACCCTCCCCCTAACCTGGGACAGTGGTGTAACAGTACAACATAAGAACGAACTATAACAATCAGTTCAAAAAGGCTTAACTCATCAGATGGATACAAACACATCAAACGAATGGAAAACAACTGTCATATTCTTGACTTGGTACAGGCATTTTCTTAGGTAGAAAATGGTGGATTTTACTTGGTTTTATAGCTTGTATTCTAACTGAATCCATACTCAGTTAGAATACCACTTTTAGTATATAAATATAAGGAATATGTCACAATCAATAATATGAAATTACAGACCAGTGACTATTTTGCGAATTAGCTATATATAAAGACCGGGCTGGCGATACAGATACATCTTATTGGTCAACCAGTTCGTGCTGGTGACCGTAAAACGTATGACGGAAAAGTAATGTATACTCAATCAAATGTACACACGCAATATAAAAGCCTAAACTCTAAATTAACAAACACCATTTGTTATCGATCTGTTTTCTTTAAAGTAATTAGATCTCTCGGGTATATATTCTATAAAGACTTTCTTATAAAAACGCTTTTTAAAGCTTAAAATAAAATTGAGAATGGAAATGGGGAATGTGCCAAAGAGACAACAACCCGACCATAGAAAAAAAAACAACAGCAGAAGGTCACCAACAGGTCTTCAATGTAGCGAAAAATTCCCGCACCCGGAGGCGTCCTTCAGCTGGCCCCTAAACAAATATATTCTAGTTCAGTGATAATGAACGCCATACTAATTTCCAAATTGTACACAAGAAACTAAAATTAAAATAATACAAGACTAACAAAGGCCAGACGCTCCTGACCTGGGCAAAAATGCGGCGGGGTTAAACATGTTTGTGAGATCTCAACCCTCCCCCTATACCTCTAGCCAATGTAGAAAAGTAAACGCATAACAAAACGCACATTAAAATTCAGTCCAAGAGAAGTCCGAGTCTGATGTCAGAAGATGTAACCAAAGAAAATAAACAAAATGACAATAATACATAAATAACAACAGACTACTTGCAGTTGTCTATTATCATAAACCAATTATGTTCATAAGTTTTCTATCTTGGTTTATAAGTGAAAAAAGTACTAATGTTTTTCCACTTATTTTGGACAATTCAAATCTTTTTGATAACAAAAACAAACTGTGTTGTTAATGTTCCTTTAACTTCCAGCAAGTTCTTGGATATATACTTTAAATCTACAAAAAAAAACTCCCCCTTTTTAATCAATTTCGTTTTAAGAACGGCTAATCTTGTTGAAACATACAAAAATCATAAAATGGACAATATGTACTTACAAATACGAAAAATAGAACTCAAGCAAATATTGATTCCATAAAAAAAACTAAAGACTTCGCAAGAACTCCAGAAGGAGTGTGACGTAGCATATCGAGAAGATAAAAAGTAAAATCACAAAAATTTTGCACTCACAGGAAATGTCATGCGGAAAGTCCCTAAAAAATGGCAAAATCAAAAGTTCAAACACCCCCAAACAAATGATAGCATATCCCTTACTTGGAACAGGCATTTTTTACAGTAGAAAATGGTGGGTTAAACCTAGTTGTATAACTAGCTTAACCTCTCACGTGTATGACAGTCACATAAAATTCCATTATATTGACAACGATGTGTGAACAAAACAAACAGGCATAATAGGTAAACATGTCAAAATAAGGAGTACAGCAGTCAATATTGTGTTATTATCTTAATCACTGTAAAACATGTAGGTAAGTATCTACTGTTATGCATGCATCACATGACAATCTTATCTAACTCTGTCAGAATATCACTACTAGTGTATTTGTATACTTGGAATAGGATACAAACGGTAAAATGTAAGTTCAAAGCAGTGGCTATTTTGCTAATATAGTTTCTTTAGGCCTAGGGAATCCTAGTGAAGAAGCCAGTACCTCAATACCTTGTATAAAAATACGGATTTTGTTTGATATACATTTTGAAAAAAAGAACAATAATTGTTATTTATATACAATCCCTTTAGGATATGTTTTCAGTCAGTAATTGGTCTTTATTAATTTAAGTGTTTTAATCGACAACAAAAAAGTGAATACAGTCTAAATAACATATTTTGGGGTTCGTCAATTCCGACGATTAGTCCTTGACGGGTTAACGGTAATATAGATTCAAGATCTCCTAGATCCTTGTGTCTTTTTTTCTGTATGTTAGTTTAATTTGAACATTGTGTGGCTGCTCATGTGAGGCAAGCCTCCGTTAGAAGGTTTTTTGCAGTTCGGTCTGATGTTTTGTTTCAGTAATAAAAATATTCAACACAATAAAGTTATCTGTAATGTTTTTTCATATATCATGTAGCGTGAAGATAAATGAAATGTGTAGTTGCATATAATTAAACAAAACAATTGTCCCGTTCTTGTTCACATAATCAATATGACAAAATTAATATCAAGGTAAGATTTTTTTTCTACAGTTTGAAGACAATAAATTTACTATTGTTTTGGGACGTATTAATTTAAATAATTGTTATGAACATATACTTCATGAAACGGCATTTAAAAGTTGTCTCTCAATACCTCAAGGAGGATAATATTTCACTATTGGTGTATATTATAGATTTTTTTATAAATTCTTTTTTGAGTTAAAAAAAATATACCAGCACAATGTAAAAACAACAGTCTTCATTGTTAAACCTTTATATCTTTGGTTATATTTTAATTTTTGTACATTTCTCCAGATCTTGTTTTGTCACATTGACTCTTCAATGTTGTATTTAAATGTGGAAATTCATAAAATATTTTGGCCAAATGCATTACTGAGGAGATATTAATTTACCTTCGAAGTTAGTTTAGTAAAATTTGTATCTTTGATATCCAGATTCCTTATAAAAACGGAAGAAATCACAGGAACTTCAAAACGATTGCGACTGCGTGCGCCGAGAATTTTAAAAAGTAAAATATCAAAATTACCGAACTCCGAGGGATATTCAAAACGGCAATTCTGTAGGCAAATGGCAAAACCAAAACTTCACATCAAACTAATGGATAATAATTGTCATATTGCTGACTAATTACCGGTATTTTCTTAGTCGTTTACTGTTATACATGCATTACCCATACTCAGTTAGAATACGACTTCTAGTATATCCATATATATCACTAATCGGTGAACTGAAATTATACACCAGTGACTATTTTGCGAATTTATGACCTAAAGATCTCGCTGGCGATACAGAAACGATTTCCTGGCCAACCAATTCGTGCTGGTGACTGTAAATCGCATGAAGTGTCCTTTTCAGTCGTTCTTTCACAAAACTGTATTGGGTAGCTGTGATATCTTGTCAGGATTTGCCTATACGTGAAGTTTCTATTTATTTGATCAGCCCTTCAACATTTTTAGTATAATTTAGATGTTTAAAAATTTTGGACTAGAAAATTACTGAGTATACATTACTTGTCGAAATGCGCATCTCGTGTAGTTCAATTTGTCTCTCAATATGGTTCATGATATATTAATACCATTTTGACAATACCTCTGCTGGTAAACTTCTAATCTCCGAGGGTATCACTGGCATAAAAATACGCATATTGTTTGATTAAGTTTTCGAATTATCTCCTAGTGCAAAGCTCTGATATCTTATTGGTAAAACTTTTCTATACTTAATGTCCTTTTTATTAGGTAACCTCTTCGGTGTGTGTATTATGATATGAATTTTCAAATATTTCGGTTTCAAGCATCACTTGAAATACAGTAATTGTCCTAACGCGCGTCTGTGGTAGAACATTGGTACCGCTAATTGCATTTGAACAGTACTTGACCACATGTATGTAAATAAAGACAATTAGGTCCGTATAGTGTGAAGTTGCAACAGCGTAATGGAAAATTGAGATATTTAAACGCCATACGACGGGGCACAGGGTATGTACCTGTTAAGAAATGGTAGGCTGACAACTGGAAAATTTGAATGATGATGCATGTTATTCGGATATGCTTTGAAGGTTGCATTTTGTAAATACAGCTGTTTCACAAGCCACGCCTCTTTTGGGGAATATACGATATTCATAGATATGTTAATTTGTTAAAGTACTGGTTCCCAGATACAAACTCTGTGTTTCATCGCATAGAGACATAACTTTGGAATGTTACCAGTATAGAAAAACATGGTAGCGCAGAGAATTTAATTCTTAGGAGGTCCAAAATTAGAGGCATGGGTAATATAGAATTTTAGTATAAGTTTAAACTAGAAGTTCAGGGCATATACATGTTGAGAAATATAGCGCACAGCCCTTTGAATAAAATAGAAGTAAATATCAACTTCCCGTTCTGGGATACAATTTTTCACGAAACTTCATAGTACAAGTGGTAGATTTTCAGCCACAAAGGGAGTTCTTATGGAAAATTGCATTGTCTATATTTACAGAATTGCAACCTGAAGTCGTTTTTATGTGTTCATATCGTGGACAAGATCAAGATATGAAGGTAGTTATGGTAGTTTCCTTTTTTTAATGGTTCACTGGCATTTATAAGAGGGAAGAAAGATACCAAAGGGACAGTTAAACTCATAAATCGAAAATAAACTGACAACGCCATGGCTAAAAATGAAAAAAAACAAACAGACAAACAGTAGTACACATGACACAACATAGAAAACTAAAGAATAAACAACACGAACCCCACCAAAAACTAGGGTGATCTCAGGTGCTTCGGAAGGGTAAGCAGATCCTGCTCCTCATGTGGCACCCGTGGCAAGCAATTATTTAACTGTGTATTATTGAATGACAGAAAATGTTGAAAATATCTGAAAATTAAAGAAGCTTGCAATTTATTTTTCTTTGGCCTTTGCGATTAATCCGCATTAATATATAATGTTTTATATGATTTCAAAAACTTATGTCAGTTAAAAGAGTTGCAAGAAAAGTACTCATTGGAATACCAACTACATATTATTAAATCAATTTACCAAACTCAACAAATATATTGTCGAAACAAAAAAGTATTTTGATTATATCATCTTAGGTTTATTCGTTGTTAGAATCCATGTTTTATCACAAGAATAGATTTGTCATGACCGTATCAGAAGGCATTTGATGATGATCAGAAGGTTTGACATTACTGTAATATATAGAATTATTTCAATTGAAGATTTAAATACAGAATACATAGGAATTTTGAAATATGTTTTTTTCCCTGCGTTGATTAAATATACTTCATTTCAGTATTTCTGTGAACAATACCTTATGGTATAAAGATTTGTCGACAAAAAGTAAGAGAGATGCATATTCAATAATTTTTATATCGTTTTTATTAGATTTTTTTAAGACTATGTTTCCAGTTGTAAATACCAAAGGATACACGGATAAGGGACTTTTAAAAATAGTGGATACCTAACATTTGGGTTCAAAGTTTTATATACAAGTTTATTGGAAAAGGTCTTTAGATTTCCACGAAATAGGGTGCGATTTATTTTTCTAAAATTAATACGTCATTGACTGACATTTAAATCTTTACAATAGTGTATATTTTATATCTATTTGTATTGTTAGATACTTACATGATCTCTTTTCAACTTTTTTCATGACTAAGTAACAAATATAACTTTCGGATATGTGACCATGTTTAACTGACCATTTTTATCAAAAATGTCTTTACCAAGGCAAGCATAAGGCAGTTGTATTTCGTTTGGTCCGTTGATTAATGAAGCTTTTATGGGCATCCCCCTTTTTTTTATTAGGGGCACAGTAATTGTATTACATTGTACATTTTCACATTAAAACTTTCTGTTAGATTTTTTGAACTATGGGTATTGGGAAAAACACATTTTTCATTAAAGATTGATCATGCAATTTGTCGTCATTTGTTTACAAGAGCAGCATAGTAATTCAAATCAAACATGGTGGCCATAGTTCACTTATTTACATGTTTCATATATCTTAATTCGTCCAATCAAATTATTTTACACGTTTCGTGTTTTTAACATACAATTAGCCTGTTAAAGTGCAAATACAAATACTGTTAGTCAAATTTGAATTTTATACATCATAAGGCGGTGTATTGAAAAAGTCAAAATAAATACTTATCTGTTTGAGAAACATATCACCTAAATTTACCTCACTCACCTGTTTATCTTGTATGAAGTACCATCAACTAACTCTATTTATTCATCCCCCTTAAACAATCATTCTATAAGTCTGTTCAAGGACTTCCATGAAGTTTACACAACAGACAGAAAGTTTATGTGTGCTCAATCTTATGTGCACACGTAATATTGAATAAACCAAAATCCTTTAATGTAATTATCGCTCTGTTGCATTTAAAGTAATACGATCTCAATGGTAGATATGTTATAAAGACTTCCTTATACACACGATTTTTAAAGGTTGTTTATTGTCATAACACCAATTATGTTTATAAGTATTCTATCTTGTTTCATTTGTAAAAAAAAAAGTACTTATGTATTTTCCACTTATTTCGGACAATCCAAATCTCTTTACTTACAAAACAAACTATGTTGCTATTTTTTTTTAATTCCAGTAAGTGCATAGATATAGACTTCCAAGCTACCAAATACCTCTCCTCCCCCCACCTTAATTATGTTCGTTGTTTTTACTAATCTTGATAACAATAAAACATACGGTCATTACAATATCGAATATAAACTGCCGTTTATTTTTTCATAACTCTGATAGATGCTAAGCTATGACAGGTTTTTCTATAGTTATGGGCCCCAATGGATCGATCAGCCCTACAACATTCTTGATTTAATTTTGATATTTAAATGTTTTACACTAAATTTAACGAGAAAACATTACTTGTCGAAATGCAGATCTGGTGTTCTTTAATAGGTATCGTGAATATTGTTCCTGATATTACCGCTACTCGGTCGATACCTGTGCCGGTAGACTGCTAGTTACCAAGGGAACCACCAGACAAGCATCAGTACTGTCATAATAATACGGATATTGTTTGATTTAAATTTTTCCGACATAACTTTTGAAATTATGGAACTTATCTACCCCGTGAAAAGCTATGGTAACTTGTTGTCCTTCTTCGGCTAAACTTACTATCTTTTTTTATTTTATCAGCACTTCAACAGGTGTTTTATATTTTGGCTATATTTAAGGTCCTTTCTAGTATAATCTGCTCTTCAACGTATAATTTGGATTTTCAATATTTTAGCTTCGAATATCACTGAAGTGACATTAAACATGTAAAATGTCGAAATGAGCATCTTGTTTAGTAAAGATAGTACAGCTAATGTTATTTGAATGTATTTGTTGTTAGAAGCAGTGTGTTCCTTCACAAGAATACATTTTGTATTACCTTAAGAGAAAAAATTGCATCTACGATTTCAATCAGTTTATTTCAACTAGGGATATAGAAAAGAAAAGTATACACACATTCAAAAATCTTACTGTAATGTACAAGATTTCAATTGACGATTTTAATTGAAAACGTTTATTCAAACCTTTTGATGCTCTGGCTATATTGTTCGTTTTTTATAATAATTATCAGTCATAATTATAATGAAAATAATGTTTCCACTGGTTTAAACCAAAGCATAGACGGATAAATGATTTTTTTTCAATTTTTAAATGCTCCTCTCACTACAAACCATTAAAAGTCTGAAATGGCCTATATCTGTACTCGACCGTACTGATTTTTACTCGACCAGTCTTAATTCGTCTGAGATTTACTTGATAATACTCGACTGTAGTCTGAACCATACTTAACAGTCTGAATGTGTACTTTACCAGTACTTAACCATTTTATACGAGTCTGAACCGTACTCGACCTAGTCTGAACAGTACTCGACCTAGTCTGAACCGTACTCGACCTAGTCTGAACAGTACTCGACCTAGTCTGAACCGTACTCGACCCAGTCTTAACCATACTCGACCAAGTCTTAACCAACCTAGACCTATTCTTTGTATCTATCAACTGAATTTTATCAATTTAGGATTTTTTTTTAATAAAAATGAAATTTGAACAACAACTTGAAATTAAAAATGTATTCAATACAGTATTGAAATTAAAATTTCACAATAATCAATCATAATATAACTTCAACTCAATATTAATCAACACTTACATAATAATATATATCAATTTTTAAAATATAAATAAAACAAGCTGATCAAATAATCTAAAAAAAATAATTGTGACTCATATTTTCAATATTATTCAAAATGTTATGAATATTTCATAAGTATTATATGGATTATTTTCACCATTCACTTAAGCCTAGTATAGATTTATGGTGTCAGTTGAGTTCAGGTAATAATGCAGTGAATGTTTTTTTTATTAAGATATATATATAAAATAGTATATAAAACAACTTTATAAATTTTAAAAAATGAGAGCTTAATTGTTTTGTTTTATTAAACCAAGAATTTAATATAATCATGATAATATAATTTCCATAACAATCCTTGATAATCTTTTTAAAAATGGAAATGTTTTCCAATGTAACAGTATAAAACAATTTCAATTAATTTAAGTATTTTTTTGTCAAATTAACATGGCATACATAAAGCACTTTAATATATTCTAATTACCTCAGTACATGTGTGTTTTACAGGTAAAATGAAAGCCCTATTTTCTTAAATTCGTGTATTACTTATTTCTACATACATGTATATTCGAAAGGCCTTGTTATTTAATTTAAACTGGATATTGCAATTTTGAATCAATGTTATTTAGAATTTAATACCTCTGACCAGGTGTGATCTTATTTATGAGTTTGCTCCCAAGCAGAGATTATACTTTATATTTCACCACTAATCAGAAAAACAATTTTATTTATTTATTTAATTTTATCCCTTTTTGATAGAACTTATATATAATATATTTTTTTTATCCTAAATATAATCAGAGATATATTTCTTTTATAAGGTTAAATTTTTTATAAATTTTGTTGGCTGTTGTTATATATGTCAGTTAAAAGGTAATTTATTTTAACAGTTAACAAAGTAGAGGTTTTTTGGTATAGTATGGTTCAGACTGGTCGAGTATTGTTCAGACCTTTGGTTAAGTATGGTTTATACTGGAAAAATAGGTCGAGTACATGTCGAGAATGGGTTCAGACTGTTTCAGACTGGTCGAGTATTAGTTCAGACTATTTTCAACGGCAAAGATAAGGGTCAAGTACGATTTAGTACAGTCAAGTACGGTTCAGACTGGGGTCGAGTAATGTCAAGTAAAAGTCAGACCAATTCAGACTGGTCGAGTAAAAATCAGTACAGTCGAGTACAGATATAGGCCATTTCAGACTTTAATGGTTTGTAGTGTCTGTCACGAATAATGTTAATATTTGATTCCTAATTTTTCGGTTCAAAATTGTATATACCGTAATCTTTATTGATAAATTGACGTCCACGAAAATAGGGTGCGATTTATTTTTTTTAAAAATGAATATGTCATTGACTGACATTTAAATCTTTAGAATAGTGTGTTTATTGTTAATATCTACCATGACCTCTTTGCAACTATTATTGTGTTTTAGATACGCATTTACTTTTTTACTATTTATATACAAATACTGTTTTAGTCATATTAGCGATTTACACGTCATATTAAGGCGATGTAGGGGAAAAGTCGATATACATTCTTAATATATAAAATATCACCTCAATTTACAGCACTGACCTGTTTATCTTGTATAAAGTGTCATTGACAAAATGTTTAAATTCATTCCACCTAAGCAATAATTCTACGCATTGAGTCTGTCGAACGACTTTGATGAACTTAACAGTACAGCCGAAAAGTTTATTTGTGTTAAAGCTAATGTGCACACGTTATATGAAAGCCTTTACATAAACTAAGCCAAAATCATGTATTGTAATAATCGCTCTGTTGCATTTAAAGTAAAAATACTATCTCTTGGTCTGATATGTTACAAAAACTTCCTCGTAGAACGTTTTTTAAAGGTCGTTTATTGCCATAACAACAATTATGTTTATAAGTTTTCTATCTTGTTTTATTTGTAAAACAACCGTACCTATATAACTTCACTTATTTCGGTCATTTTAAAATCTCTTTGTTTGCAGAAAAATATATGCTTGATTATTTTCCTTTAGCCTCCAGCAAGTGAAAGATTATAAACTTATGAGCTATAAGTTACACCCTCCCCCTTTTTAATCAAGTTCGTTTTAAGAACGGCTTATCTTGATTAAAATAAAACATACGAACATAATGATATCGAAAATGTGTAATTAAAAACTGAACAATGTGAATGGAAAATGTCTCTTGTCATCAATACCTATATTGTAATTGTATTTTCTTCACTTGAAAGCCTTCGTCATGAAAGCTCAGCAGAGTGTATAAGCAGTTACAAATTTATAGTAGCTCAACGTGAAAGATATTAACATTTTCATTTTGAAGAATTCTTCTCTTTAAGCACTTTATGTTGTCAATGACTTGTGCTATTTATTGTCAGTATTATATATTTGTACGTGTTTGAGTCATAAATGTTTATGGGAGTGATATTTTTTTCTTTCTTCAATTTCAATATTTTAAAAAAGACGACATATCGGAATTCTTAATTTTAATGTAACATTGGTGCGGGTTTTTTTTTTTCGAAACATTTTCCACTTTTTTGTGTACATGTGAGCTTGTCATTCTTCAAACTTATATTTCAAGATACTTCGATTACTATTTGATAAAAAAAATGCAATCATTTTGCATAACGGATTGAATATCCCTCGTGTATATATCTAATATCTATGTGCAAGTTTTACTTCACTTTTAGTCTCTTTTGGACTTTTTTCAAAGTTTTTATAAAATTTAGGATTTAAAAACCACACATATTCAGGTTTTATGGGAAGACAAAAAAAATCTATATTATACAATAATAGGTAAATATCCTCCTCCTTGAAGTATTATAAGACAACTTTTAAATTTAGTTTTATGAAATAGCGTAATATATATTTGTGTTAGTAATAGTGCTATTATTTTTATTCTATCCATTAGGGGTTTTGAAATATTACCTTCACTTTATTTTGATATCGAAAGTTGGAGTTATAAAGAATTTTGTCATAACTATATATAACAACTAAAGGAAACAATATATCCACACGTGCATTAATGACAATATATTCAATATGTTTCATAATGTTAGAAATTGGGCTTTTCCCGTTGGCTATTTGTAGAAATTTTATATAGGTTGGAACCGGTATAACTAGTTATGGTACTAGTTCTGCAATAGTACATTCTATTCATGAAGTTGATGTTGGGTGCATTTGGCACGAGAAAATTGTTGGTGGTTTGTACGGGTGTCGTTATATTGTACTGTATAAAGTTTGCAAGAGAAAAAAGGGAAGACAAAAAGAAACATGGAGAAGAACAATGGAAAGCGAGATGAAGGAGGTTGGGGTGTCATGGCGAGAGGTAGAGAAAAAAGCAAAAGACAGAGTGTTATGAAGAGAGCTAGTGTCGGGCTTATGCGCATCAAAGCACGAAGAGGATTAAGTAAGTAATTTAAAGTTTGGCATTTAAAAGTATAAGTATCGAAGGCTCTCAATAACTTTGAATCGCAGTTAGTCACATTAGTATATTATACAGTTGTTACTATGTTTATTACATGTATCGATATGTAGCTGCGAGGAACTAACTAATCCAATTTCGGTATTTATCTCATATATAGCCTATATAATTTAGAGTCGAAATACTTTAAATTAGGACGAGCAGGGGAGAGACGATTTAATTTACCTTGGCAGTATAGTTACATGTGTATCATTTATATTCTTGCTACAACTGGGTTAATACAACGATCTGCTGATGAATTTCCTGTACCCGATGGTAATACCAGCTAAGTAATCAGTTCAACGATCGGCTATACAGTAACCTGTGTGTTTTGTAACAATGTTTATAATGCAGCTAGAGAGCTTCCAATTGTCTTTATTTTAAAAATATAGTAACAAAGTGATATGTTGAGTATTTATTTATTTTTGTGCAAACATTTTAATAACTTTAATTTTCTAACCATTTTTACGCCAGAAAAAAAAAATATTTGATTTAATTCAGTAAAATAGTAAATTGTTTTGTAAGACCCATACACAAATTGTTTTTTATATGTTTTTAATTGACCTAGTATTATTTATGTACGATGTGGGTGCATTGGTTAAGAAATAATTCTACGCACAATTTTGCTCCATTTACACACTTTTGTATAAGCATATTATATGTTAGTTGATGGTTAAATTTAAGCAACAGCAGTTTACCGATGTTCAAATCTTAAAAATGGATAACTATAATAGACAACTCGAGCAAATCCAGACTACTCACAAAAACTAAAGAAATCGCATGAACTGAAAACCGACTGCGTTTGCGTGCGTCCAGAAGGTAAAAAGAAAAAGAACTAAATTACGAACTTCAGGAAAAAAAATCAAAACAGAAATTCCGTGAGCAAATGGCAAAATCAAAACCTCAAACACATCAAACGAATGGACTTATTACATGTGTTTTCTTATGTACAATATCGTCGATTAAACCTGGTTTCTCAGTATTTTAGTATGCAATATTTTACTGTAGTAAGAATTATGGACAGAAAGTAAGCAAAACGTTTAGTCAAACAATTTTAAACTTCCAGTATGCATCGTTTTTTTAAAGAATTTTAGTGAAGTTTATGTATCTAGTTGTTAGTTCCAATAAATTGACGGATAAATGATTTTTTTTCCAATTTTAAATTCTCCTCTTTTATTAATGGTGTCATACAATATCTTGGGATAATAATTTTTCGGTTCATATATATAGGTAATCTTTATAAGTAAAAATTTTCAGATTTACACGAAAATAGGCTGCGAATTTTAAAATGTATATATAATTGAACATTAGAATAGTGAGTTTTATATTAACTTGCTCTGTTTGATACTAAAAGAGGGACGAAAGATACCAAAGGGACAGTCAAACTCATATTTCGAAAATAAACTGACAACGCCATGGCTAAAAATGAAAAAGACAAACAGACAAACAATAGTACGCATGACACAACATAGAAAACTAAAGAATAAACAGCACGAACCCCACCAAAAACTAGGGGTGATCTCAGGTGCTCTGGAAGGGTAAGAAGTATACGGTCAACCAACTCGTGATGGCGTCCGTAAATTTTACGAAGGGATGATTTTAACTTCATCATTTGGAACTCTTGACGGAATAGCTTCCTTGTGTGCAGCAACCCTCTATCAAGAAAATCATGATAGGAAATGCAAGCACGGGTATATCGTATCAATTGGGAGATATATACCCCGTATGCAGGTGCTGCTGGAATGTTGCTACTTAGAAATGGAATTCACAATTGGAAAGCTAAAATCATCTCTTTTGTCGTAAAGTTTTGTTTTCAACCGACCCTCATTGTCAATTTCTAGATGTTAGTCAAGATATGAGGCCGACTTAACTGTATCTGTAGTATTCGTTATCTCTAGTTCGATGCGTTCCACATAGTCACCAACTTTGAATTATTTAGTGAAAGAACATCATCTATATAGCGGAAAGTAGGGTTGAAGGATATCAATAACTTCTTATCTTTCTTCCTAAGAAGTTCCTGCATGAAGTCAGCCTCATAATAATAAAGAAACAAGTCGGCAAGTAGAGGGGCACAATTTGCTCACATTGAAATGCCGACAGTCTGTTGAAAAACACGTCCTCCGAACGTAACAAATATGTTGTCAATCACAAAATCAAGCATCTTGATGATATCAGTTTCAGAGAATTTTTTGTTTGAATCAGACTGATCCTTTACAAAGTAGGATCTATCCCTCCCTAAGACAAGATACTTGTATCTACGTTGGTCATTTTTTTTTTATGAAGCAAAGCAATATCAACTCTTTAAATTTGTCTTTGTTCTCAAGTTTAACATGACCTCCTTTCAAAAATTTTCATGGCTTAATAACAGGTATAACTGTCATTCATGTGATAGGTTAAGCTTGCTATAAAATCATGTTTAACTTTCCATTTTTATCAGAAAATGTCTGTACCAAGTCAGGAAAATGACAGTTGTTTTTCATTTGGACTATTGATGGCTAACGCTTTAATGGGCTTCCCCCTTTTGAATTTGCTTTGGAGTTCGATATTTTGTCATACAAATATATTTGTTTCGCCTTATAACTTTCTTTTAGACTTGTTGAACCATTGAAATGAGAAAAACAAACAAATTTGAATTAAGATCGATCATACAATATGTCGTCATTTTGTTTAAAAGAATGTTAATTCACCCCCCTAAACTATCATTTTATAAGTCTGTCCGTGCACGGACTTCCATGAAGTTTACACAACAGACGGAAAGTTTATGTGTGCTCAATCTTATGTGCAAACGTAACAATAAATAAGCCAAAAGCATTTATTATAATTATCAATCTGTTGCATTTAAAGTAAAACGATCTCTCGGGAAGATATTTTATGAAGACTTTTTTATATTTAAAAACGCTTTTAAAAGGTCGTCTATTGTCATAAAACCATTTATGTTCATAAGTTTTCTATCTTGGTCTATTTGTAAAAAAGAAAGTACTTGTGTATTTTCCACTTATTTCGAACGTTTCAAATCTCTTTACTTACAAAAACAAACTGTGTTGCTATTTTCTTTTAATTCCAGCAAGTGCATGACGGGTGCCACATGTGGAGCAGGATCTGCTTACCCTTCCGGAGGACATGAGATCACCCCTAGTTTTGAAAAGGTGTATTATAATTTTGCTTTTAAATATTTTAAATTCAAACACTACTGAAGAGACATCAAATGTGTATTAAAATTGGTACAGCTAATGTTATTTGAACAGTTGAATGGTTCAAGCATGTTAAAAAGGTCAATGCGTTCATTATGATGTGAAAAAAAACACGTGTGTAATGTGTAAATTGAGATATTATAACGGCATACAACGAGGGACATGGGTATGTCATTGATGAGGAATGGTAGACGAATTATTGAAACAATTTGAATTATCATTCGTGTATTTGTATTTTGAAGACGTCCATCTGTGTCAATATCAAAGACAAGATAAAAATATGAAGTTTCATTCGATATTTTGCCTTATATAAGTTGGACTAGTATTTATGAGATGCAAGCGACTCTCTGAAATATGGGTTATGGAATGACTGGAGGGTATACGCTATTAGTGTATCTGTTCAGTGTATCTGAATATAATAAAAAAAATCTTTTTTCTTCTTTGCGGACAATCTGTATAAATTACGCTTAACATGAGAATAAACCTACGTCTGCTATAACTAGAAGATTCAACAATTATATTGTAGATTAAAAAAATTAAGATTAGTTCAACTTATGTGTATTTGTTGTAAGAATCAAACTATGTCTTCACAAGTTAAAAATATTCATAACCCTAAAAATGAAAGTGTATCTAAAAATTGAATTTCTGTAAATATTGACAATGCAATTTCCCATAGGAACTCCTTTTACGGCTAAAAATGTACTACTTTTACTATGAAGTTTTGAAAAAAATCTTATCCTAGAATTGAAACTTCATATGCGCCACAATTTTTTTCAAAGGTCAAAATATAGGGAAGTGCGGCATATTTTCAACGTGTATATGCCCTGAACTTCTCAGAGTTTAAACTAACACAAGTTTTCTTAACTACCCCTACCTTGAATGAAAGGTTACCACAGATTTCAATGTAAACAATATGCACATGTTTATTTACTGGTAACATTCCCAAGTAATGTCTCTGTGAGATGGAACGCAGAGAGCATAAATGGGAACCAGTATGTAAACAGAATTAATTTTCTATGAATAATCAAGATCTCCCCAAAAGAGGTGTGTTTTGAGAAACAGCTGTATTTACAAAGTGCAACCTATAATTCACGTTTTTGTTCAAAGACAAAATAAATTGTCGGTCCAATACAAAGAGGTAGTCAATCTTTCACTTGATCTAGAGAGATGGTAAAGTAAAATGTAAAATCCAAAAATACTGAACTCCGAGGAATATTCAAAATGGGAAATCCATTATCAAATGGCGAAATCAAAACCTCAAACACAGAGTATACTCACAACAAAAAGTCTTACTGTAATCTTACAAGATTACAATACGGGTAATTAGAATATTAAAATCATTTTTAGTTCATATCCCTGGTTATATATATCTCATCTCAATAGTTTTGTACGCAATAATTTACTGTAGAAAGAATTGTTGACAGAAAGTAAGATAAATATTTAGTCAAACATTTTGACCCTCCTGTTGAATATTGTTTCTATAATATTTTTTGTGAAGATTATGTTTCCAGTTGTTAAAACTAACGCTCAGGATAAAATTCGATTACCACGGCCCAGGCAAAGTGTAAATTTCTAACAAATCCATGGTTTCCATAAATTATATCTTAAAAAGACGGATAAGTGATATTGTTTTTTTTAATTCTCCTCTGTTAAGAATGATGTCAGGCAAAATCTTGGATTCCCAATATTTCGGTTCAAAGTTATATATACATGTAATGTGTAATGGTAAAATACTTTGAGTGATATTTGAGTTCTATTTATGATAAGGTGATGTAGTGAAAAGGTCAAAATAAATACTAACGCATCTAAGGAAATATTATCTTAATATACAGAACTCACCAGTTTATCTTGTACAATGGATCATTCACAAAATGTATTTATTTATCCCACCTTTACAATCATTCTGTACATGTAGTCTGTCGAAAGACTTCCATGAAGCTGACATTTCAGCCGAAAAGTTTATATGTACTTAATCTTATGTGCACAGTTATATAAAAGCCTGAACATAAAATACACAAAACCGAGTTATTATCGATCTGTTTAAAGTAATGCGATATCTCGGGTAGATATTTTATAAAGAGACCTTTCATATCATACATAAGGTTTATAAGTTTGTCTGTCTAGTTTTATTTGTAAAAAAGCAGAACCTATAACTTCAATTATTTCCGTCATTAGAAAATCTCGTTTTGGGAAAGATTAAACTTGTTTAAATTAAACATACGGACGAAATAATATTGAATATATGTACTAAGAAAAACAGAACAATGTAAATAGTAAAAGTGTTCTGTCATTAATACGTATATAGTAACGTCGTAATAACTTTACTTGAATACATCCATCATAAATGCTCAGCAGGGTGTACTTAGTGTTAGTAGCTCATTGTGAAAGATATCATCATTGTAACTTTGATGGAAGTGTCCCCTAGAACCAAAACGACTCAACACAAATATGAAATAAGAAGCTATAATTATAGAATAATGAAAATATCCAGATACTTTGACACCATGTTTGATAAAACTTTAATTTTCTTGTTGCATTGAAGAACCATTGGTGATCTGAAATCAGATATGGCTATTCGTTTTTTTTCAAAACTTGAGAAGGACAGGATTGCTGATGAGACGAATATCCACCAGAGTTCCAATTGCGTAGATATAAGCAATTATAGGTCATCGTACGATCTTGAACAAATAACAAATCATTACCATATAGTTATACAGCTTTAAAAGGGACCATTATGACAAAAGGTTAAACTGCTGATTAACAGGTTCCTGAATTGGGGAAAACGCTCACTTTACTGCAGGTTTAAGACGTTCCTAGCACTGGTTCAAGCTGAATTCTATGCAAAAATAATTCAGATATGCAGAGAATCTACCAAATCTTGCCAAGTCACCATGTTTGAGAGTGCTCATCTTAACTTAACCTGGGTCAATGGATAACAACGCAATATAATGTAACGAAAACCTATCCCTTAGTGCGTTGCTATAAGGATGTGTTTTGTTAGAATGTATAAGTATATATGAAATAAAAGTTACAACAAGTTACACTTCTTCGATAGCGTGGTAATCAGTATACACTCTGGTGAGGTTGGTTCATCCAGGTAAGTTAATGACTTTTGTATGGTATCTCTCGATGTTTGTAAGAAAAACAGGCTCGTTAAATAAAAAAAAAATCAACTTGTATTAACTTTAAGATGCATTAAATATCAAAAATAATTACAAATATTAAATAACTTAACAGTATTCTAGTCTAACAAATAAATACTTTATTAACCTTAGAATATCGTGAATTCAAGAAAATGGATAGCGAAAAAATACCCAGAAAATTTATTAACTGTAGTTTGGTAATCGGCAAATGGCAAATCAAATTCAATGCCAAAAGATAACTTTCTCTCGAGAAGTTATTCTCTAAATACAACTTGTTAAGGAATTAACAAACACACATTATATGAAAGTAGTCTCCTCGGACATTATAATAGTGTTGGCTGTCTGGTTTCTATACATAGTCTGGTAAATGGTATCTGTACGTGTAATCGCTTGGAATAAGCGTGTGTTACTTGCCCAGGCTAAAGTCTTACTAAAGACTTATATGTATTCTCCGCCGTATTTATACTTAAGTTAGGCAAACCAATCTTCCGATTTGGTTTACCATTTACTATTGCAGAAATACCTAAATTACAAAAACCGGAACTGGTGACTACCAAAATATATAATGACGACATTGTACGTCTTTGAAATAAACAATGCACAAGTGTTTCGAATGAAAAAACATAGTCAAGAATAATTAAAAGTTCAAGCGTTAACAATGTTTAAACATAGTTATACAAACGTCAAAGCTTTGCAGCTTTTTATAAAACGGCTTGCATTTTGATGTTTAACTATTTATTTTAAAAAAAAATGTTAACATGACTGATTACTAGTATATATTTTTGACATCATATTCTTAACAAAATGAAAGTGTATATTTCAAATATTTGTCACTGCCCAAGCATGTCAATTGTTGCAAAATGCATTTATATATCTTCTATGATTCTCATAATTCCGTCATCACAGGTATCTAGGACTAGGCATCGATATCGATTGGAAACAGCCAGTACCAAAGCTTTTTGTGCTTCAAGAGTATAAATGTTATTAACCCACCTTCAACTAGTTTTCTAACTACAGTTCGCGAATATAATTTCAGGGTCTTTTTATTCGTATTATCAACATCTTAAATATGTGTCTTTCAAGAAGATATTAATGAAAAATAATCCTTGTTCAGGTCAATCGCAGCAACAGCTACTATTTATCCTCTGTTTGCTTTATCTATAATTCTAGTTTCATCCTCAATTTTAAAATGAAAACGGCAGTTTAGAATTGTTGATTTTATTTAAAATTAAAAAGTGATCTACAGTCCTTGAAATATAATGAGTAATTTCAAATGCGTCTGTTTGTCGGATGCGTGGAAATTACTTTTAGTGTATACAACATATACAATCGTACTAGCAGACGCATCTATGATACTAGAATCCAAAAACGAAAGCTTCGGCATGTTTAAAGCTTGTGCTACATATATATTCATCCGAAAATTTAGAGCAATATTTTGATAAGTTTACATGTAAATTAACACATGAAAATCGCTGGATCATATCAAGAAAATCATGATTGAATCATGCTTTTAGAGCTGTCTATGCGGTATGGGCTTTGTTCATTGTTAAAGGCCGTACGGTGACCTACAGTTGTTAATTTCTGTGTCACTTGGTTTAATATGCAATTCTTTTGCATTAAAAATACCTAATCTTTTGCATGATACTTTTATTTATCCGACGCTTTTGCGATCAGCAAATGGCTTAAAATTTTGATAAATTTTCTTGTTGATTTAAATCATTATTAAAAAAAATATATCTCCAAAAATAATATCATCACACAGAACGTGTCAAATGCTAAAGACACAACATGCTACACTTTCAGTAAATGCTAAAGACACAACATGCTACACTTTCAGTAAATGGGAAATACAATTATATATTATAACGTTACATTCACGTTCCGTGCAAAAATCGTTCAATTTGGACGTGGTAACATTTACGGGAGACACGGACAACTTGATGGAAATTGATGAAAAATTTGGCGTGTCCTTAACCTTGAAGGCTTAACCAAATCTTTAAAAAAATCACATTTCAGTAATAAAATTTGTTTGCATAGTTCATTTGTCTGTCACAAATCTAAAATACCCTAAATTATTATCGTACTCAAAAAACTTGAACAATGGCTCTATGGTAACATTTACGGGAGACAAGGAAAATACTGAAAAAAAATAAAATGGGAGAAGCTATGTTAAAAATAAAAATATTTTTTTGTAAAATTCAATAAAATCACATTTTTATGTAGAGGTGACAAACCTTTCCTATTATTTATATGAAAATATTATAATATTGAAGTGTTAGCTTTCATTTTTGTGTACTCGAATTTTCAAATCTTACAGCTATATGGAATTTCAAAAATGGCTGCTAGATTGCGAACTGACAGGATATTTATCGTGACCGTTTAACATAATAAATATGATCATATTATATCCCATCTGTACAAATTTTATCGAAATCCATTCAGTAGTTATAGTATTTTTTCTTCGTTTATATTTGGATGGTTGGCGCTTGTTGTTGTTACGTCTTACACGGCAAATACGGCAAATTATGAACACAAAATCATTGTTTAATCATATAATGAGACATAACATTAAATTTATTAAAATCAGGTTTTAATTAATTTCGATTCAAATGAAAAATCAAGACAAGTTACTATTCAATAATGCGTAGATTTGATTTGTTTTTGTCATACTTATGCATCAAGAAATGGTCAAATGAAACATAGACCGAATACCGTGCGTAACGTCAGTATTGTCTAGATATGACGTTATTTCTAAATTAAACTGTAACACAAACAAATCGTGCACATATACTTGGTTTAAATTAAAATCTTATATATTTTAAAACTGGGTGATTAATTATCTTTACTTTTACAAACGAATAGAAAATAGAGTTACAACTACAAACGATAAGACAAAAACGACATCCGATCAGAATTACAAATACAACACAATTAACTAAATACAACGTAATAACTAATTACCATGAATGTTGGATAAACAAAACCGTAACGTGCATGTCTTAAGGATGTACTTAGGTGAGGTTTTGGAATTTGTGTCAAATGTTCGGACTCCTTGGTGTTTTTCCATACAATACACTGTAAAATATTTTGCCCCATAACACCCATTTATTTTTTCATATAAGTCTTAATAGCTCATGAAAGGTTATTTGCCAAAATTTTAGAAGATTCTTAATTTTCTTTCTTTTATTTTGAGACCTAATAATACCAATGCAAATATAAGGTAAAAGTCCGAGTCAGCCTTTTCCCGCCATATTTTAAATCTCAAATATCTCGAAAAGGAGGTCCATGACCTATCAATATTTTTAGCTTATTTTTATCCTTAATTGATGCTCTACCAGCTTATAGTATCAATTTTAACTTCTTAATTTATTAATTTTCACCTAACCTCACATAAGTACATCCTTAAAGCAATGCAAATTCACAGTCATAATTTGGAATAAGTTATGTTCAGTAATAAAAAAAGACCAGACGACGTAAATGGTTAATCACAATATAAGACGTGGTTAAAATGTCCTTAGTCAGTGGGCAAACTAGTGACAAAATATTACCTCCCCTGTAAACAGTGCGCTCTCCTGACTAGAGGTAATCGGTTAAAAAAAAACGGATAATGCTGTAATTGTTTAGCTTGTTTAAAATGAGCTAGCATGATATATATTTTTATCGGGGGAAAAAATTGATATGCAGCAAAGATTGGTAGTTTTTAATTTGTGTTGCTATGTGAAATAATGGGAGGTAAATTCAAGTTTAAGAAGGCGCGCTTTTTCAAATAGTAAACAATTTAATTCAGATGCATATAGTATTTTGTCAAATGATAAAGAATATCGTAGAAACGTACTAGCATGACATACTGAAATCTGAAAAGGGGTAAAACCACTATACCTTGAACAAATTCAATTAAAAAAAGGGGGTGGTGAAAATGCTACGAAATTTAGATTATATTTATCAGGTCAGGGGTCTACAACCAAAGGATGATGGGACATGCAACTAACTACTTTTTCAATTTGATTGTAAAGAAAAATGGCTGGGTTTTTTTGGATGGGTTTTTTTTTAGCATCTCTGTTCAAACGTACGTTGGTCTAATATTTTCAGGTTCTCTTTGGATTGCCAAATAATATTATAATCACCTAATTGAATGTTCAAATTATTTTGCAGTGATGTTCTGTATGGAAGGAAGACTGTCATAAAATCTAACAGTTCCGGATGGCCCGTTAAACTAATTGCTTTAAATAACATCAATAACGATGTAAGATTCAAGTGTCTGATCCAGCACAAGTTTAGCCAGATTTTCAACACTATGTATATACAGTGTCTGGCATTGAAAGGATATCAAACGGATGTTTTATGGAATGATTCTCACGTACATATGACAATCATATGCATAGGAATGTGGAGCTAGACTCTTTCATGCAACAATTTAATTTCCAATATAAACTCCGAAAAGACAAGAGCATAGAAATGTACATCAATGAGAAACATTCTTTGTGAATAAAATCCTTCCAAAACCTAAATGTGTCATTAGTGTTGCATTATTTATCAGTAGAGATAATTAGATTCCAGTCAGATTGCCCAACTGAAGGTTTTTGTTGGAAATATTTTGTAAATCTTGGCTGTTTTGCAAGACAAGCTTGGCTGTGCAGGTTGCTCGGCCGCCCCTTTCAGTATGAGACAATATTTTGTTTATTACTAGTATATACTAAATCACTGACTCAAGACTGGAGCGGGCCCCCTTTTAAGCAGTTAGTGTGAATCACCTTAGGTTTCAACCATTAAATGCCAAACCGGGAGAGGGGGAAGGTATTTTCATAATAATAATACATTGAGATTTAACATATACTTTCCTATATGTAGTGTTTCTTTAAAAGTATTCCCAACAAAATTCCTCAAATTTGGGATCATAATATTGTTTAAGAAAAACACCTTACCCCCTGTACTTCATAAAAGTGCAAAGTCTTCTTCAATACACGTGCATGGTTAATTCGGATCACATATTTTCTATTCCGATATTATAAGAATTCGAAGGTTCATATCATTTACAATATCAATCAACATTTTTCTGGGATTTTTTTTTTTACAACCAACGTTTAAGGTCGTTTAACCTCGAGGTTACATGGTAGTAAAAAAAATCCAATAAAAACGTTGAATGTAAATGATATGAACCTTTAAAGTCTTATATTACAGGACTCATGTTTTTCAAATATAATGTGTTGATCAATTATGTTATGATGATTTTAATAAACTTCACATTAGGTTATTTGTCACGTATATTGATTACATTATATCGAGTTGTCCCAACGATACACTTGTCGGTGTGCTCGATCATACGAATTTACCGACATTCATATAGACAAAATGACCCAACTTTGAAAAATTCTTGTGACGAAACTACATTTCGGAACACGTTAAAAATTGGATACTCAGAAAGCTGCATTATTAATGTTTGATATATATTTTTTTTCAAAAAAAAAGAAAAATATGCAGTCAAATCTGGCAGTTTTTTACACACCCCTATGTTGAACAATAGATTGTTCAATTAACAGCATGTTTGGCAATTAAAAATTCATATATGAACAAATTTAGCTTTAGCATATATAATTTATTTATAGTGGTTGTATAAAAGTTATATAATGGTTTTGTGTTTTAAGAGATATTCATCCCTATGCACATCGGTTTTTATGCGTAAATTGTCTCTCCTTTTTTTTTACCTTTTCTATCTCTTTCACAAGAAGAGTGATTTTTCTATTGTTCTAGTGTCACTGAAAATCCCACTGTAGTTAGTTTAGACATATACACATCGTGTATATGGAGCAACCAATTCATCATGATGTCAATGAAGTTTACAGAGTGTCATTTTTAATCTTTCGTCCTCATATCTTTGTTTTTATATGAAGTCCGTATAGTGTGAACTTACACGAGCATAACGTATCAACTGAGATATGTAAACACTTTACGATGGGGTAGAGGGTATGTTACTGTTCAGAAATGGGAAATTTATAATTGGGAAGTTGAATCGTCCCGTTTGTCATATATTTTAGTGTGGAATCGTCCATCTGTGTCAATATATTAATATTAAAGAAGAGATCAGGGTTTGAACCAGTCCTTCTAGTATCAGTAGTATCCTTAATTTCAAGTTACCTAGGATATATGAGATGTACATTTGTTGTAAGTACTGTCTGAAATATAGGTTATTCAGGGATAGTATCATAGTATAACATCAATATATCTGAAAGTAAAATTAAAGAATTTTGCAGGGTTTTTTTTTTTTTTTTTCTTTTTGAATGAAAGCTGCTTCATACGAGTACAAAATCAAATCGACCAGTAGGTGTGCATAATTAGTATTTATTGGTATCCGATGGAATACCGACCGACTTTGTATCTACGATTCCCATGTTTATATAAAAAAAGCTAATATAAAAAAGAAGATGTGGTATGATTGCCAATGAGACAACTATCCACAAAAGACCAAAATGACACAGACATTAACAACTATAGGTCACCGTACGGCCTTCAATAATCAGCAAAGCCCATACCGCATAGTCAGCTATAAAAGACCCCAATAAGACCATATAAAACAATTCAAACGAGAAAACTAACGGCCTTATTTATGTAAAAAAAAATGAACGAAAAACAAATATGTAACACATAAACAAACGACAACCACTGAATTACAGGCTCCTGACTTGGGACAGGCACATACATAAATAATATGGCGGAGTTAAACATGTTAGCGGGATCCCAACCCTCCCCCTAACCTGGGACAGTGGTATAACAGTACAACATAAGAACGAACTATAAAAATCAGTTGAAAAAGGCTTAACTCATCAGATGGACAAAAATACAAGTGGACGTGACCCGGTACTTATACATACCGACACAAAAAGACACAATGAACAGATCTGAGAGTACTCGCAGTTATCTGACAGCTAGTTCAAAGCCCCTAACAACTAATAAAAAAAATCATGCATCTAAGACTAAACTATCAATCCGTACACATCCAACATCCAATGGATTTAGTGTAAAGACGTCATAAACAGCCAGAGAAAAACATGACCTTGTGCAATGCCAAGTTACAGGTATTGACAGATTGTAGATCCATGAATATGTATATGCATATAACAGACTAGTAATATTTAGTTAATTTTAATTTACTGATAACAACATCAATATTTATACCAATAAAAACAATATTCAATGATCTTATTACAGTGTTCAATAGGTAACCTTTTAGAATAAGTTTATTTAAAGGAGCGACAAGTTTACATGGATCATTTCTAAATTTCCGGGCACTGTTAACAACATTTCCGTAAAAATGAGGATATGCTATCCCGTTTGAAATAAGTTTTCTACAGGTACAACCAAACTTCAAATCCAAATCTTTATATCTATGGAAAAATTTAGTAAAGGTTTTAAGTAATTTATGGTAACGATATCCCTGGTTTAATAATTTACCAGTAATACATAGGTTGCGTTCGTTAAAATCAAAAAACGTCACAACAGACACGGGCATAGCGAACAAGTTGTGAAATATAAACACCGTAAGATGGTGCTAAAGGAACATCACCATCTAAATATGGAAAATTAACAATAGGGAACGAAAAATCGTCTCTTTTGTCGTAAATTTTAGTGTGGAGTTTCCCGTTTAAAACCGAAATATCTAAATCCAGGAAAGGACAGTTATTACCGAATACATTTGATTTATTTAAATTAAGTTCCTTGGGGTAAATTTCAGCAGTATATTGAGAAAATTCTTGATTATTTAACGAAAAAATATCATCAAGATAACGGTAAGTGTTGTTGAATTTATCAATTAAATGCAATTTCGACGGGTCTTTACGGAGTTTAGTCATGAACTGTGATTCGTAACAGTACAAAAACAAGTCTGCTATTAAAGGGGCATAATTAGTGTCCATGGGGATACCTACAACTCTAGTGAAGTCGAACATTCAATTGAGCAATTAGAAGTCATAATGTTACTGTACAATTGGAGATGATTGAAGTTTTAGCAGTAGATCTTAAGAATTTTGCAGAATCCACATCCGTAGAAATAATAGACGTCATTACTTTAGAAAGATGTTTAGTCGAACATCTTCATGATCATCCAGCTATGTAAAAAGTAACGTTCTTTTTACGAGACGATTTTAATTTTGAAATTATCGATACCCGCCCCCCTCCCTTTTATAGCAATGTACCACCAACTACACCTATGGGATACACATTTCCCAACTTATTCAGTATTCAAGAGCTTGCAGCTGCTACTCAGATTTTATAAAACGTCATAAGCGTCTAAGCAGAAAGTTGATGAACCATGGTTTTGTCAAAGAACATCTTATCCTGTTTCTTAGAAAAATGTTCATTGAAAGATACCTTGTTGATAAATATTCCGTATGAACATCATGCACAAATAACACATGATGGTCTTGAATAAAATTGAGAATGGGGAATGTGTCAAAGAGACAACAACCACATCAAAGAGCAAAAACTAGTCGACTGCCACCAACGGGTCTTTAACACAGTGAGAAAAATATATACTAATGTTGTTTATCATCTTAAATACGTCTTAAAGTTACCCATTTTTTGTCCTTCTATGTGTTTAACATTCACTGTTAATATTTTTTTGTTAAATACTTATGACTTGGATCGGTACATCCTGCTATTGTGCTATGGTAAATTTTGAGTTTTTGTCTTTCATTTTTGCAAATTTTCTTTGTCTATATCCCATTTTGTGTTTATTTGTTGAAACAGTTTTTGTTTTATAGTGAATAAAATTATACAACACTGTTAATGTCATTATTGCTGTATCCCAATTTTGACGTTTTTACCTATTATATGTGTTTGTTTGTCAATATAATGGATTTGTTTCGACTGTCATACTAGTGAGATGTTTAGCTAGCTGTAGAACCAGGTGTGATCTTCACAAGAAAATGCCTGTACCAAGTCAGGAATATGACCGTTGTTTTCCATTCGTTAAATGTGTTTGAGCTTTTGATTTATTCATTTTATAAAGGACTTTCCGTTTTGAATTTTCCTTGGAGTTCGTTAATTTTGTTATTTTACCTTTTGTTAACAGCCAATATTAAACAAAAGAAATTGAACTCTTTGTGATGATTTATAGAGAAGGTAAAAAAAAAAGGCGAAGTTTGTAAATTTGAATTGTTCAAATCAGTTATCTATGGACATTAAACGTTTGATGAATGTGGCATATTTTGAGATTTAATGCATCTGATATACGTATTTTTACTTAAATTATTGAATAAAGCCTCGAAATATTTGTTTACTTATATAATATAGGCCAAATTTCGGGAAAACAGTCGACTGAGGTAACTGTTTATTCTCGTGGATCTTATTTTTTTTGTGTGCATAGACATCAAAGAAATATATTGTAACAACTTTTAAATAATACAGCCGTCTAAATTTAGTTCGAGTAAATTGTAAATATGTAAACAAGTCATGTAAAAAATTAAAACACACATTTGAAGGGACACAACTCTGATGACTCTATGCAATAATTACAAGAAAATGCTATAATCATAAATTTAGATTCTGATCAATGTGGTACATGTATATAGACACAATGATAGGTGGTATACTTACCATAAAGACAACAAAGTTCAATAGGAATTGATGTAAGCAATAATATGCAACCGTAAGTCCTTCCGCAATGAGAAAACTCGGTCGGCTATGAAAGGGCCCCGACATGAAAATCATGAAACAGTTCAATTGAAAAAACTAACGTACTAATTCAAAATAAAAAAAAGTTTCCGAAAAGCAAACACTACATACATAAACCAACGACAACCATTTATTCATTAATAAGTTCATTAGTTTTCTCGTTTGAATTATTTAAAATTTAAATTCAGAGTAATTTATAGCTGACTATGCGGTATTGGCTTTGATCATTGAAGAAGGCCGTACAAAGACCGGGGACAGACCTATATTTGTTTATGTTTGTGCCGTTTGGTCTCTTGTTTGGGTTGTCTCATTGGCAAGCAAAACCAAATGTTCTTAATTTTATATTCACTATAGAAGAATATTAAAAAAGTATCCTAGAAATGGGTTTAAAAATAACTTGAACATCTAGTCGAACACGTAATATTTGTATATATATATATAGTAATACATATCCCCCTCAGTACGCTGGAATAATGAAGTTATACTAATCTTGATTCCCATATTTGCTGTGAATTCCAATTTTATAGTTTATTAGTCAACATTGTATGACATTTTAGCATATACAAATGATAGTGTTTTGGTGATGTAACTGTTGGAACAACATCGCAAAAAGTTTTATTTTGATTCGATTCACATATAACAATACAAACATATAACTACGCTCTTAAGAGCTTTTTAACGAATATGAAATAACATACACAATATTAAAACACACAACATGCAAACAAGATATATACGCATCAAATTTTTAAATGCATAGAAACAGCAAAGGCATATTGTAATTCATACAAAGCTTTACTAAAATACATATCTAAACATGCCAAAACTGAGGCACATCTAAAATTTAAGCACAACTAAAATTAAGCACAACTAAAATTAAGCACAATTAAAAATATAGCACACATAATAACATTTAGAGCAATTACCAAATATGAAAAAGCTTATCGACATGCAGAACAACAGCATTTGGAACCATTCCATAACTGTGTAAGGCTCTTAAATTGAGAAAAACTGTTTTCAGTCCTTAAATGGTCAGGTAGGCTGTTCTACAGAGTAGCAGCTGCAAATTAAAACAATTTCTATTAGTTTTTACATGTGGTATATCCAGTAAATTACAATAGCTGAAAGAACATTTACAATCTTTTACATTTAATAGATCATGTAAACAGACAGGCTCTAAATTATTAACTATAAAACAAATTTGCATTGCCATTAATCTTTGCCTTATAATTGGCTGTGAATGCATCATAGCCTTTCCGAGCAACTGTTGATATGAGTCGCGTGAGAAAACAACCTAACCAAAGAGCAGACAACAGCCGGAAGCCACTTCAACTGGCCGAGAGTATCCCGCACCCAGAGGCAAGTTGTAGCTAGCCGCGAAATAAAGATGTGTACTAGTTCAATGAAAATGGACGTCAAACTCAACTCCAAAACATATAAATCAACTCATCCTCATATATATATATAAACAACTCGTCTAAACATCAATCCAACAATGTTAGATCTGTAAATTTGCTTTCGCAAATTTTTGGTTCTTCCCTCGCCGGGATTCGAACCCATGCTACTGTGATATCGTGACACCAAATCGCCTGCACTGCAGCCGTCCCGCTAGACCACACGACCAACTGGGCTCTTAAAATAGAGCTTTTGCTGGCCGTGTGTTACCTTTCCACGTCAGTTTGAATCTAGCGGCGTACTGCAGTACATGATATATAAGGCATCAAGATGTTATATCATATATATATTTATATCTTTTTAGTGTGGCTAGGTATCTATAACCAGATGAAACGTGACGTTAGGAACATTTAGTATAATTCGCAAAGTGGTTTAGCCTAAACTCTCATTTAAGATTGAACATTTCTCCGAGTTTGAGTTTTAAATTGAATAATTCTTGTTTTAAGTGTTTCTTTATTCTTAAGTATAATGTTTCTTTATTTCAAATATCCAAACCTGATTTCAGTAATTTACAACCTAATACGATGGCAGTTATTGTTTTCACTAAATGTCTTGAAATTTCTTTTCTCTCCACTGTTATAGAGCGGGGTGCTCATTTTCGCCATATCTTTCTATGTTTTCTACAGTTGGTGTTCAGGTCTATATGTTTTTGAAGTATACTGATATTTCTATATGAAGACAACTTCAAATGCAAAATATTCTTAAGCTTGAAAACGTGTTTGTTTGAAAATAATCATCTGAAAAGTTTGATTAAAGGGTGTTTGAAATTGCCTGATGTTTTGTCAATGGGGGATTTATATTCGCCGTATTTATACATCTATTTAAACCTAAATAACTGCAGCTTTAAACAATATTTTTCAAATCAATTTCATTATAGATGAATAGCAGACATTTTCGAAGGTGTACAGAACTGAAATTTAGGGCAATCAGTCAAAGAATTACCAAGAAATACTTCTTTGAAATCGGGTTTTTCGGTCCTTTGCGGTTAGTGCCGCAATTTTGTCGTATTTTAATAAATAATCATATTTGTTATAAAAATCTAATTTACCGGCATATTTCTTCCATTTCAGCTATCCTTTGAAGTTTTTACACCTCAAAATCATAAAATGGCGAACATGTGTCCCCGGCGAATATGCGCGCCCCACTCTACAAGAAACGTTGTGCGTTAAATGTTAAGGTTAATTTGCGCTTTTGTAATAACACTCTTCGTCTGGCTAGAAGATTGTCGATCAAAAATAGGAAAACAAGCATTTGAAATGTGTTAACCTTACAATGTACGCACATAAATTACGCAAGAAATTCTACAAACTTTCATATTAACAATTAATTGCAACTGCATTTTCTATTAGAAATAAAAAAAAAAAAATAATCATAGGTGTACTTAAAATTCGAAATTTTTTTCAAAAGACACATTTACATACCTGCCAACTTTTCAAAATGCCCATGGGGGTTTTGCGTGCAAGATGGCTATCATAGTCCTAAAAAAAAACTTCAAGGGGGCCTTTAAATACATTTTTATGTTGTTTTTTTGGCTTCTTCATACTTTTATAAGCCTGAAGTCATTGCAATATTAATTATTTTGTTTAAAAAAGTGAACAAAATTGCTCTTTCAAAATTTCAATTTGGGAGCCTCCATGGGGGAAATCCCCCGCAAATAGTGACAGTTGGCAGGTATGCATTTTTAGTATGCACTGGTCACAATCTTGCATTCAGACAGCTGACAACATATATGTTACATGTCATACGTCTTTGGTATACAGATTAGTAGGAAGGATCTATATACTGTGAATCGGTCTCTGGTAAAATCTAGTTGAAGATCCCAGATTTTGAAAAAAGTGCGGCACTCTGCCAAGCTGACGATTTGTCAGCAAGTAATCCATGTAAAAAGTATATGCATTTTTTATATATATGAAGCTCCATCAGTGACAGATTCCGAAATTTTTATAAAAGGGGATCGGGTAGTAACTGCTGTAGATGGGTCCCGCTCCAGTCATACCTCAGTAATTTAATCAACCAACTTTTCCAACAAAACGGGAGGGGGATAGGGGGTCAGTGCCGCCTGGGCCCGTCTTAATCCAACCTTTTCCATAACAGGGACCGGATCCCTATCCGCCTCGCCCTTAATCCGCCTCCGGAAATGTGATATTTATTCAAAATGTTCTTAAAAAACTGTTGTGAATAGAGATGTTCCAATACCTAGTGTCAACAATCCGTGATCGACTTTCATATTAGTGAAAAAATTGCATTATTTCAGCCAACACACATTTGTCCACTAGATATAACTAATAATTGTTTCAACTGTTGTGCATATTTTTATGCCCCCGCAACTAAAAGTTGTGGGGGGAGGGATATTGTTTTAGCCCTGCACGTGATCGGTATATAAGTTATTTAGCTTTACTGCTTCTACAGTTTTGATGCTAGGAAATTTCCACTTTGCTGGCTGTTTGAACATATATTGAAGGTATACAAGTAGTCAGTGTTTTGAATTTTATTTATATTTGCTTTTTTGGTAGATAGTTGAATTTTGTCATTTTTTTTTTAGTATTTAAAACTTGCATGAGAGGATCGTTTCCAAATTACTTATCCTACCATGGGCAGATCCAAGGTGTGCCTGGGGGACGCCCTCTCCTTTTGTCGGAAAATTCCATGATTTCTAGTATCACTAAAGCATGACTGATGTAGCCCCCTTAGGTCAGTCAGTGTCCTCTCCTACTTAGGGAAAAGTTCTGGATCTGCCACTGCCTACAATTTGAATGCTAGCTGAAAGATTTCACTTTGCTGGCTGTTTGTACTGTTGAAGGTGTGCATGGTGTCAGAGTTTTGATTTTTTTTTATAAATGTGGGGGGAAGGGGGGGGGGTCCTGATTCCAAAATATAATCCCGGGCTTAAAACACGAAATCTCGACGGGTCCCGAATTTAAATTTATTTAAATCCCGACATCCCGAAATTCGAAAAAGAATTCTCGGATACCGAAAGGGTCAATCCCGAAATCCCGAGCTTGAAAACACCCAATCCCGGAGTCCCGATAAAGGTCCTATCTCCCTCATTAATTTGCTTTTTTGTTAGGTAGCTGAACTTTGTTAATTTTTTTAGTATTTACTTGCACAAGAGGAGCGTTTCCAGATAATTCCTCCCTCATGTTTGAATGCTAGGAAGTTTTCAGTTTGCTGACTATTTGGAAATATATTGAAGGTGTGCATGTGATCAGGGTTTTTATTTTAATTAATAATTGCTCTTTTGGGAGATATTTATAACTAAATGTCATTTGTGGGTTATATATTTTAAAGCGGTTAAACGTTAGTACTGTAACGTTAGTTATTTTAAAATATCACTTTGCTGCAATGCATCTGCAAGGACAATAATATATCAAAGAAAGTCCTACATTGACTTTGTTGTAGTACAGTTACTTCAGAGTTGAGGGGCATCACTTTGCCTAGTTTTTCTCTATCTATATTATATATTTATAATTAAATCTGACTTCCAATATTAATTTACTGATCCTCTCAAACAAATAACCGTACATAACTCCACAATAACAAGGGCCCTCTATTTTGTATATATTCAATACAAATCCTTTTAAACTTTATTTTATATTGTATATACGTGTCAAGGCTTGTTCTTTCATTGATCAATTGAATTTTTACATTAAGTTCAATACATAAACAAGATAGCCACGTGACTTAATTGGCGGAGACATGAAAAGACTAACGTTTTGCTGGGGGAAAGTGTTATATATTCGGTGATTAGTTAGATAATCTCCCTTATTATCCAAATGGCAATAATATTTTAAAACATTGTGATTGGATTGTGACAAAAGAATATATGAAGGTGTGTATATTTTTACGTTATTTCTGTAAATAGTGTATCAGGTTTGATTAAGGTTGGACAGTGACTCATCATGCTTCGACAGTTTAAATATTTTATTGTTTTTCATCAGCAGTTCAATTAAAGAAACAAATTCTTCATACAAAAACATCTAGGAGTTAAAAAATGCAAAACGTGGAGGAATTTTCCTTCACGGGCTCTCATAACCAGATAACTCGACTCGCCGTATGACAGTTCCGGTTGTTAGGTACGCCAGATTGGAGGTTGACGAAAAGACAGAAGAGTTCCCTTAATATCAGCACTTGGCACTTGGCGGGGATGAAAAGATGGGCTGTGATAATACAACAATTATTCTTCTTGGAAACTGACAGCATGTAACATTGTTTGAAATGTACTACTCAATTCTCTGTATGATGACACACGATCCTGTGATTGTTAAAATCGCACAAAAAAGGGGGAGGGGTCTTTTGATCACACGCGCAAACTCCACATTCCCATTCTTCACGCTCAACCCAGCCAGGGGTGGATCCAGCGAGTTCAAACAGGGGGTTCCCAACCCAGGATAAAGGGGGGTCGGGGGTTCCAATCACATGTCCCCAATCAATTGAATCGATTGTCCAAAAAAGGGGGGTTCCTACCTTCAGAAGTTAGAACACCCCCCTCTGGATCTGCGCCATTGCAACCACAGGTCTGGCAGTTAAGGCTTGTAAAGTTCATCTCTTCAGGCCAACATAATCTATCTTAAAGTTACCTAAAATTTACCTACTATTCAAAACTTCAAAAGTTTATCATTAACATTACATTCACCATGTTCACTGTGAGGTTATAAATTAAAGTTTTAAATATTAAGCATACATTGTACCTGCCAAATGTTACTATTTGCGGAGGATTTCCACCACGAAAGCTCTCAAATAGAAATTTTGAAGGAGCAAATTAAATTTGTCCAAAATTTTAATCAAAACAGTTAATATTCTTCAATCTTTAATATTACAATGGCTATAGGATTTAAAAAGTATGAAGTACCCCAAAAAACAACATTAAGATACATTTGAAGGCCCCCTTGAAGTTTTTTAGGACTGCAAGAGCCATCTTGCGCATTAAACCCCCATGGGCATATTGAAAAGTTGGCAGGTATGGTTTAGGGGCCTTCAAAGGGGCCAGCTGAAGGCCCCTTACAAGTGTGGGATTTTTTCACTGCATGTACAAGACCAATGGGTTGCCTTTGCCTGTGTCTTTTGCTCTTTGAGTAAGGTTGTTGTCTTTTTGACACATTCTTAGTTTCCATTCTCAATTTTTATATGGGCTATATACTGACCTTCTAGAGGTTAATGTTATATTAAAACTGCATCAGAGATGCAAACAGTTTTTTTTTCCAGTCAGACATTGGGGCCTACAGGGTACGAAGTTTTGCCAGACCCATCACATTTCTGCCAGACCTATATTTTCACTCAAAATAATCTATGTAAAAACTTTGTAATATGTCTATAAATAACAATGAAATGTAACTGTTTCCTGTTAAGGGGTTTCCTGAATTTTCCCGCTAAAAAGCACATGGCTTTCAACAATTGTAAACAAAGCATTCAATTTTTGATCATGGATTACAGCTTTAATTAATTGAATTTGGATATAGATATTCAACTTAAGGTACAGTCAGGCAATGTTTTTACTTTTTTCTGGATTAAAACTAATTTGAAAGAAAAGTTTAAAAAATAAAATATATTGTGAATATTCAGTGACCCATAGATTTTTTTAACTCTGCTACGGAGGTTAAAGTTACGTCATTTTTCAAACCAATGGTGTGTATTCTCTGTTAAATAACTGCGTTTGATATAAATATTTCAATAAATTAACGATGTCAAACATACGATTTCAAAACTGAAATTTATACTGCAAAAGGTGTTTTTTTTTTTTTTTTAAGGAAGGATATTTGGAAGGTGTCCGGCTATAATAGTTATCATTAAAACAGTTTGAACTCATGATTTCTATTATGTAATCGAAGCCTTGAATGTTGTTCTATCTAATCATGCAACGGGGTTGTAATTTCACAATTTTATAAACAAAATACTCTGCCAGGACCGACGGGGAATTAAGTTTTGGCTGGCCCAAGCAGACTAAAATATTGACGGCCATCAGGTCCTGCACAGCAACGAGTTTTGCCGGACCTGCATAAATTCTGCCCCTTAGGTCTGACAGGTCCGACGATTAGTTGCATCTCTGCTGCATGCACACATTGAACAAGAGAAACTGTAGAAATTCTAATGACAAGTACAGTTAACAGGTCTGAAGTAGTTTATTTAGCGTGACCTTAATAGAAATCCAGATAAGCTACCTAGCTGTTATATTATTGAATTATCTGTATTCACAAAGAATTTTAATATTTCATACCTAAGTTGTTCAAATTGACTATAGTATTGCCAAGTAATTATTAGACTTAAAGTTCATTGACGTTTGCCAGAATTTGTCAGATTAAAGTTAGAAAGTCATGCTCACCATTGTATTGTCTCTTTTAAAGGCTTTGAAAAATCAAAATCAGGTTGATTTTATGCTGAATGTACACTAAAGCTGAACAAAATATGAGTTCAATTGGAGTATTTCAAATAGAATTTTAGGTGATTTTGGAGACCTAGAATAGAAAAGGCATGATGATTATATATCGGCAGAAAAAAAGGCAAGGGGGTCAATAAAAAAGGGCAGGTGCTGCTCCCGGTTCAAACTTTGTAGCAAACACTGTAGATGTACATGTAACCCCAACCCCCCTACCCCCTCAAAAAAAAGATGAAATTAGTATCTGTAATAAAGCCAGAGTTAAACAGGTAATAAAATTGATTTAATGCTTGAAACAAACAAACTAGAGGCTGATTTAGGGGTCAGGGGATGAGAGAGGAGGATGACAGGGTGCCAATGCCATAACTTATGGAGCTTTAGTTAGGGCAAATCCACTCTGCACTTGTTCCATCATAAATAGGCTTGACATATTTGCCACTGGTCATTTAAGCAGCCATCAACAATCGTACTGTTTAATTAGTTAAAAGCATGATTTTATGACTGAAAGTAATACATGTTTTTAATTCTTTCTACAATAACGTCTAGTGCAAATGAATTCAGGCGTCATCACATGGATGTGAGGTTGTTATTGAAACTGGTTTTCATAAATTATTTCAGTTATAACAAATTTTATCAGACATTTTTATCTGGTATTTATGGCTTCAATTCATGTACCTGGTATAATAAATTTAGATTGCTATTTAATTTCTGAAGACTTAAAACAGAATTGATAAATTTTCAAATAAATACACAGTTATTATTAAGCATGCTTCAAAACACAAATCTTGTTGGCGACCCAAACTTATGGCCATGAAATAGATCTCCTTTATACTAAGTACTGTTAATATTTATGTTATTGACCGACTGCTAATATTTTGAATTGTAATTTTAGGTTCGTCATGGTTCATTGGACACAGGTATTTTAAGATGAACATCATTTAAAGATTTGGAATTGATAATCCTGTAATCTGAATGTAAGTTTCATCGAACCATAATTAGTCATAATATTGTTGTTTCCTCAAAAATTTGTAAATTAAACAATGTCATTTTGTCTTAAGGTTGTATAGATTATTTGACAGATAATGTCCTTTAATTGTGTATATACTATGTACATTTAATTTAATGTATCTATCCTTAAAAGTTCAAACCATTCAAGTATTTTAAATTTTGTAATTTTATATACATTGTATAGCATGTGTCTTAAGGATTAAGAATATATCAAAAAGAAGATGTGGTATGATTGCCAATGAGACAACTCTCCACAATAGACCAAATGTCACAGAAATTAACAGCTATCCGTAAGTCACTGTATGGCCTTCAACAATGAGCAAAGCCCATACTGCATAGTCAGCTATAAAAGGCCTCAAAATCACAAATTTATGTAAAACAATTCAAACAAGAAAACTAAAGGCCTAATTTAATGTACAAAAAATAAAGGAAAACATATATGCATATATTTGTGACACAGCAACAAATAGCTACCACTGAATTACAGGCTCCGGAATTGAGACAGGCACATGCATACAGAATGTGGCAGAGGTTAGCATGTTTGCCGAATCGCAACCCTCCCCTAACCTGGGACAGTTGTGTAACAGTACAACATAAGAAAGAACTATAAAAATCAGTTGAAAAAGAAGTACAGAAAATAATTTTCAGAACATTTTTTCCCTGATGGATTTCAAAAGAAAATCTTCTGGTCCTCACTATCATATTTCTATATTAACAAAATACCAATATCATGTCAGTCCTTTGTAAAATTTAAGTGGTTAGGATTAGGTTAAAATACATGGTCTAAAATAGTTTGAAAACAAGTCCCCAATATGAATTTCTTATAATCAGTGTTCGTTGTCAACGGTTTTCAGATACCTGTTCACTGTGTTATGTAAATTATGGTTGTTTACTTTTAACAGTTTAAAAATAAATAATGTTCTCTTTCATTGCATTGACTTTTATGTTTAATAACATTGTACAATATTTGATATATAAGAAAGATTAGAATTAATGTTATCATAGGTAAATATCACCTTCATATATATAAGTTATAACTTTCAGTATGTAATTCTACTATGGTCTAAATCAAAATAGATTTCTTATGTACATGTATTAGTGACTGGATGTACACTTCAGATAAGTTAAAGTTTACTTTTTTCACCCCTCCCCTTGAGGAAGAGTGAACACATGGTAAGACATTTGAAGTTTGTACACCCTGCCCACCAAATGCTTTTTTTTGTATGTTTTATGCAGGCAAAATTCATTGAAGTCAACATTTGTATATGTATACCCGGTATTCAATAGATTTTGTTTTTTATGTTTAATAACATTGTACAATATTTGAAATATATATAAGAAAGATTAGAATTAATGTTATCATAGGTAAATATCACCTTCAATATAAGTTATAACTTTCAGTATGTAATTCTACTATGGTCTAAATCAAAATAGATTTCTTATGTACATGTATTAGTGACTGGATGTACAAAAAAAAAAAACAATGTACACTTCAGATAAGTTTTAGTTTACTTTTTTCACCCCTCTCCTTGAGCCCCTTGAGGAAGTGTGAACGCATGGTAAGAAATTTGAAGTTTGTACACCCTGCCTACCAAATGCTGTTTCTTTTTTTTATGCAGGCAAAATTCATTGAGATCAACATTTGTATTCAATAGATTTTGTTTTTTATGTTTAATAACATTGTACAATATTTGATATATATATAAGAAAGATTAGAATTAATGTTATCATAGGTAAATATCACCTTCAATATAAGTTATAACTTTCAGTATGTAATTCTACTATGGTCTAAATCAAAATAGATTTCTTATGTACATGTATTAGTGACTGGATGTACACTTCAGATAAGTTTTAGTTTACTTTTTTCACCCCTCTCCTTGAGCCCCTTGAGGAAGTGTGAACGCATGGTAAGAAACTAGAAGTTTGTACACCCTGCCCACAAAATGCTTTTTTTTTTTGTATGTTTTATGCAGGCAAAATTCATTGAGATCAACATTTGTATTCAATAGATTTTGTTTTTGCAAAATAAGAGATAAAAACCTGAACGAATGTATAAAACTCTTGAATAACACAGCATGCAAATAAGCTACAGTTTACTGGAAGTCATTTGAATGGACTCATGTAAATATTGAAATGTGAAACTTTTACTCTTTTAACACAAAATTAAGAGATACATTTGGAATACTTGTTTTATCTAACAAACAAAAAATTAAGGGAGGGTGGTTGTACTTATTCTACTTTTGCTTCAAATATTTGCGTTAATTTAGACTCCATGGTTTTTTCCTTCCTTACAGGGTTAAATATTTTGCCCCATAACACCCATTTTACTTTTCATATACGACTTCATTAGCAGGATTAGGTCATAAAAGGTCGGACTCTAGAGTTCTTTTCTTTTAATTTGAGATATAAATAATACAAAGGCAAATATTAAATAAAAGTCTGTTTTCGCCTTTTCCCCTATTTTGAAAAAATAGAATATCTCAATAAGCAGCTTCATAACCTATCAATATTTTTAGCTTATTTTGTTCCTCGATTTATGCTTTTCCGACATGTAGTATCAATGTTAAATTCTTGCTAAAATAGAATATCTCAATTAAGCAGCTTCATAACCTATCAATATTATTAGCTTATTTTGTTCCTTGATTAATGCTATTCCGACATGTAGTATCAATTTTAAATTCTTGATTTTTTTCAATTTTCCCCAAGTACATCCTTATTTGGGGTATTTATTGAGGCTCTCAGATATTTTAATTCTTTTCTGTTAATTCTTTTGCTGGAATAAAACAAAATAAAGATATGATGGACAACATTTCATGTATAAACCTATGATAGTGACACCAGTTTTTTAAACGGTTCACCGCTTTCAATCAAAATTGTAAAGCCACCTCATAATTACTTTTGAAACATACATTACTATGTACATTTTATATGAATGGAGAGTTATGTTTACTCATCTGTAAAGTTATGGGTAGTTGGGTTTTGTGTATTGTAATGTAACAGAATTGACCCTGCTGTTCACCTATTGTTGAGCTATGAAAGAAAAGTATACTTATTATGTTTGCGTGCTGTGAAAAAGAAAATTTCATTATATGACTAGGGGTAATTAGGATTTTGAAAGTTTTAATTATGTTTTGCAGAATTTCGGAATTTAACGAATTTTCACTAGAAAATGACGGAGATGGAGCTGGGCAGAAGGTACTCTAGTGGAAGGTTTACGCTGAAAGACGATGATTTTGAGTTTGATTTCAATGATATCAGTAGAGCTTCTACACCTATGAGTATAAAGAGTGCAAAATCTGAAGGTCGACGTCGAGAACGCTCTAGTCATTCGATAGAGGATTACAAAAGGAAAATTGCCCGACTCAAAAGTGAATTAGAAATGGAGAAGGCACGTAATAAACAGGTTCATAAGGAAAAAACCTCGGAAATTAAAACTATACAGAGTAAATTAGAAAAGGAAAAAGAAGATCAGATTCATCACTTAGAGGATAAGTTAATTCAAGAAAAAAGGAGAGAGGTGGAAATTTTACAAGATTCTATAATAAAATCAAAAGACCGTGAGTTAAAACAGGTGTTAAGGTATAAGGAAGATGAAGTGTCTTCGTTAAAAGCTAAAGTTGAGAAAGATATTCAAACTGCTGTGAAAATGTCAAAAGAAGAAGAAAAAAGCAGATACGAAGAAACTTTGAGAGAGATGGCAGACGAGAACCACAGGTTGAAAGATGAAAGGAAAAAATTGGAAGAAAAACTTCGCAAAAAAGCAGCTGAAGAAAACAAAAAGGACAAAGAATTTACTGAGATAAAAGATGGATATGATGCTGAATTAAGAAAAATTTTGGATGAATCTAGAAAATTAGCAATTGTGAATTTACAAAAATTAAAAAAAGCAGAAAAGGCATTAAGTGAAGGTGGTTTTGCTGAAGACGATAGTCTCTGCTCAACGCCTTTTTCTGATATATTAAGTCATCATTCACGTAGGGCCCCCAGCAGAACTTTAGCTCAGAAATTAGAGGAAATTAGAGTGGATGAATTAGAATTAGAAAAATATTTGGCATCAGCAGATCCTTCTCCGGCATTTTCATTGTCTAATCCATCGCCAGCATTATCATTACGAAATCCCTCGCCAGGATTTTCATTAAACAAGACATACTCCATGGATTCTGCATTTAGTCTTCCAAGTAAATCGCCAGCCATGTTTAGTTCCTCAGGAGGGGACGAAGAAAGTCAGAAAGAGGTAGGTTAAAAGCAGATTAATAGTAAAAGGGGTGTGGTTAAGGTTCATGAATGATAACAACATTAACAAAATATACATGTATGATATATAAAAGTGTTTTGAGGTGCATTGATTGGAAGTAATTAGTGCTAAGGCTTCTATACTACTAAAGGAAGAGTCCGATTTCATTGAGCCACAACTCCTCTGAAAACATAAAAGTCGAAAATATGTTTAATATGACATGTATGAAGTACATATGTATTGGTTTGTACTTCCTAAATTTGTCTTTCAAACAATATTTTTTTTTAAGAGAAAATGTCAACTTTTGAGAAATATTCAAATTCGAAAATGAAAATGTCTATACGAACATACGAAATTTGGAATATGGTAGAACTTTGTATTCCTTTTGTTTAATCAATTTGATTTGACCATTTTCATGATTTTATCAAGACATGCAAGAACATTCCGTTTTGAATTTACATTTTTGTACCTGTTCTGTCCATATATGGATGAATAAACTCAAAACAGTACAAAATGTATTATAATGTTTTATAATTATTGGAATTTTACGCATCTATACATATATATAAATCTATAAGATGCTTTGTCATATATATATCATCATTATCATGTATACATTTGAATATATATATGTTTTGTATGCACACGCACAAAAATTGCAGTTTTTCTCTAAGGCAATCAAAGGATCCAACGCAATCATAGTTTTGAACATCATTGAACATTGTTTTCAATTAGGACTTGTTTCTATATATATATGACAAAGCATCTTATAAATGTTTTATCTAGTGTAGAAAACTCATCAATGATCTGGTTATCCCAGTGTAAGAGTAACAGCTTGGGAAATATCTGACTCATGTATTAAACTATTGTACTATTGTCATTGTTGACTTATATGTTTGTTATATACATACTACCATGGAATAACTCCAGTAATTCAAGGACATTATTTAAGTGTATATAAATAATACTCTATGATATCCATAGTTCATGTGAGTAACATCATTGTAAAAGGGGAAGGGGTCACCATAATTTGAAGTTTGTTGTTCAAAAGTGACTTTATGACTTTATAGTTCATACAGTCATGACAGTGCAGGATTATTTGATGTACATACACACAACTTCATGAATCATGTTTCAGTGGATTCATATTAATCTGTACCAGTTTTCTCCAAAAAAAATAGTATTTTCTAAATACTTGAATGGGGTTTGTTTATGAGGACAACACAGCCTTTAGAAAATTTGTGCTTCGTTGAACATTCCAATTTTGTTTTTTTGAGCTTTTATTATTTTTTTGTCATATTTCAAACATAGAATAGTTTAAAGATGGAATATTATATATTGATCTGTTGGCCAGCTGACCTTAAGAATGTAAACTTAAATTTTACCATTTTATGATCAGTCTTAGACCAATGTAGATCTTTTATAGCAATAAACTTGCATGTTTCAAAGTTTGTTTTATGATATACCTATCATGTATATATATAGACATGATAGACATAATGAATATGTTGATATTACCCCACCAAAGAGTTGACTGGGGTATAGAGATATGGTATGATTCCATGACTTCTCTTATCAGGTAGTTAAATCTTGCTGAAGTAGGGCATTTGTTTGACTGTGCTGTATTTTTAAACACATCCAATCTAATATAGATCTTTATAATAAATGGGGTGTTTCTTTGAGTTTTCTTTTTTCTAAGTAAAATTGAGAATGGGAATGGGGAATATGTCAAAGAGACATCAACCTGACCAGTGCAGTGAGAAAATCATACCCCACCCAGAGATTGGTCTCAGCTGGCCCCTAAATAAAAATATACTATGTACTATAGTTTAATAAAAAAGAAGGGGCCTTAGTGTCCCAGTTGTCTAAGTATAGTTACTACTGTAATCACCAGCCAGTCAACACTGAGGTTGTGAGCTTGAACCCTGCTCAAGCAGATGCATTCAACTCCAATCTAGGATTGTCAGTTTTCTTATCGAAGGTCAGTAGTTTTCGCCAGGCCCTCTGGCTTCCTCCACCAATAAAAACTGGCCTCAAAGAAATAGCTTAAATGTGGTGATTAAAAGTGGCGTTAAAGCACAAAAATATCAAATCAGTGAAAATGGACCTCATTGTAAACTCTAGTACAAATAATTATGACATCTTGGATGGCTATTTTAAATTTTTGCTTTTATGCCTTCCTGCCTTTCAAGATGTCATAATTATTTGGACTAACTAAACTCCATTTAGCATATCATATGAACATGATGAATGAATGTTTTTAAACTTAAATTTGAAAAAAATATACAAGACTAACAAAGGCCAAAGGCTCTTGAGTTGGGACAAACTCAAAATTAAACATATTTTGTGACATATTTTGTGAGATCTCAACCCTCCCCCTATATATTTTTTTCTCATATACATGTACTGCCACTGGTATAGAAATAGACATCAGAACATGTAAATATCAATTCTAATGCTATAATTCTTATACAGGTTATGTTTATCATGTTTATAGTCTTAGTCAATATTTACCATAGCATGTGGGACATATACTTGATAAGTCTTAAATTAAGTGTTTGTATTTATCTAGACACACAACTTTTAATAGAAATCTTACAGTGTACTTTATTAATTGATAAACATCATCGATTATTGGACTGAATGTTTTGTTTATTAGGTCATCAATTGTTTGGATATTTGTGTAGACTTTAACCTAATACAATTTAGTATGTAAAGGGTACACAAATATGCCTTTTAAATTCCTCTTGAAAAGATTTTGGCATTTGCTCAAAACACCTATTATACACCTTTATAACATAAGAACATTATAAGACACAATGTTAGAGGGACAGTTTTAACTTGTTCAAGTACTTCAAGGCTTCAATTTATCAATTCAATTAGCATTCTTTAGTTGCCCTTTTAACACATTTAAGTTAAACGCATGGTTTCATTTGATTTTGTACATGTATAGCCTGGAATCCTATTCATTGACATTTTGAAGTTTATTAACATGTGCATGTTGTAGTATATTTTACACATCATGTACATTTATGTATGTACCACAAAACATTTCTTTGGCTAATTTTAAGTACAAATGTACAAAAAGAAATGTCTTTTGACAGGTTTAAATTTTGCCAATAAGAGAATTTAATGATGATATCATGCAATTCTTTTAAGTCCCCATTCAAATGCATTGATCAACAAGAAGAGGGGGGGTTCCAACCTCTGGAACGCCCTCCCCCTGTACCCACCACTGTTAATTATGTCTGTATCTTGGATACTATAAGCAATAGGACCATCATTGATGTACAAATGTATGCAAAGATTGAATGGTTGCATGTCCAACTCAGGCAGATTTCATCTAACCTTGACCTCATTTTCATTGTTCATTTTGTAATAATAAATGTTTGTGGAAAAAAATGGCCTATTTCTCAGATACTATTATAACATGTATAAGCAATGGGTCAACTTTATTTGGTGAAGGTCAGAATTCATCTGACCTTCTGCTGACAGGGAGAATTGCAAGTATTAATATATATACATGTATGAGCTGCAAATTTTTGCATGCATATATATTATAAGATAAGAATTTTATAATATTACAGCCTTTGTGAAATAAGAATGTGGATTCATTATAATTCGTTGGATTACAATTTTGGGGGGTTTTCGTGGGTATACAGGTGTTCAAGGAATGACAAAATTTTTATTAGCCTTGTATGCATATAAGATTGGCAAAACCAAGAAAATTATAATATCTATGAAAATACAACTTTTCCTGAATCTATGAAATTTGTTACCCACAAAAATAAATGAATTCACAGTACAATGTAAATACATGTAATGTTTTTTTATTGAGTTTTCCTGGACTTAAAATTCAAATGGAGTTAATTTGTACAGTATAATTTTTTATTTCCGATTAATCTGTGGCTTGTTATTTTTCATTTAAATGTTTTGTAAAAAATTAGGACTTTCAGAAAGGCTGTAGTTTGTGGGTTGCTTAACAAGCAAATACATTATGTGTTAGTGTTAGGACATTCAGAAGTTAATCTAAGAATTAAGCAACCAGGTATTTTATTCTATGTATACACGATATATACACAAAGATTTATAAAGGATGTTAATGCATCGATTATCAGATGGTTAAATAACCACATACCCCAGGGTAAATATGGTAATTACCCTGACATCATGGCCATAAAAATCTCATTACCACTAATGCCAGTAATGGTAATCTGTATGGAGCTTTTATTATATACTCCAATAACATGGTTCATTCAAGATCAGTGGAGGTCACACCTTAAGCTGAGACATGAAAATGATTTACATATAGTCAAGAGTGATGTAAAGTAATTTAATTTGTACAAATTTTAAAAAGAACCAATAGTGCAATTGTTTGCACCTGTCCTAAGTCAGGAATCTGATGTTCAGTAGTTGCCCTTTGTTGATGTGGTTTATAAATAACAAGTGTTTCTTTTTTCTCGTTTTTTATATAGATTAGAGTGTTTCTAGTTTCTCTGTTTTTTATAAAGATAAGCCGGTTGGTTTTCCCGTTTAAATGGTTTTACACTTGTCATTTTTGGGGTCCTTTATACATGTTACTAAGCTTGCTGTTCTATGTGAGCCAAGGCTCCATGTTAAACACCATACTTTGACCTGTGATGGTTTACTTTTACAAATTATGACTTGGATGGAGAGTAAATTTATTATGTCTCATTGGCACGCATACCACATCTTATTATTTAATATATATCCAATAATAACAGATTAAGTAATACATTATAGTATGCCATTCCTGTGTGGTTTCCTAGGAGAACTTGAATTGATGCCTCTCTTTTCTAATAAAAACAAAATAAGCCAAATATATCCCCAAAACAAGCTGAAAAATTGAGTATTTTTATTTTTACTTGAAAATGAATTGATATTAATGTAAAAATATTATAAATGTATTTGTCATGTGTGTATTTGAGACAAATTTTTGTTGTATTTAATTCCAATCCCATGAACAAAAATCTTAAGTCTTCCGATGTTTACAACTTTATAACATGTATAATAGAGAGGTGAAATTTGAACAACTCAATAGTTTACAGAGTTTTGTAAAACTTTAGCTGTACCAGTTTTATCTTCTTGACCCGGTATTGCATTACATGTACCTCGTTGAAGAATTGGGCCAAACAAAAAAGTATGTGGTTGTATGTTTACTGTCATATATATGCTGAACAAAAAAAGGGTGGGCATTTAGGTAGGGATTTTTTTTACCTTTAATCTATGGGAGCAACATTGTGACTTTCACAGTGCTTAATCAAAAATGGCCGAAAAAAGTTTGGGTTGAGGTAGGGGTGCAGTCTGCAACACACATACTTTTTTATTTGGCCTTGTAATTCAGATTTGTGTTTTGTATTTATGATGATATCCATTCACAATACAGACGTGTTAAATTTCTTCTTTGCTTCAATGTTCAGACACTCTTAAATTTAAAAGTCAACAAAAAAGTCCCATAAAAATAATAAACTTGACATAAAAATATGAAATGCATTCAAAATGATTATAAATTCCTTTTGAAGTTTATGGTTGACTGAAGTTTTATATATGCAAAGAAAATAATAAAATCATAAACATAATAAACATATTAAATTTGAAATTCTATGATACTAACATATAAACTTTTTAATCTTTAATCTATAATAATCAGGCCATGTTATAAATTAAGTAATAATAATTAAGTTGAATTATTTTTTATTTATTTTTTTTATTTGTATTCACTTGTTATGACAAACACCTAAGGTAATTTATTTTTTTTAGAATGCAAAAATTCAAAAAAATTAACTTGGATTTTATCTGAAGCTTTTCTGTCTACCAATATTCATGGTAAATTCCTATTTCAAAGAATTTTTCTCATGAAAATGTATTTTGAGACTCAATCCACTTAGAAGATTTCATTTTTATGCCCCACCTCAATAGTAGAGGGGCATTATGTTATCTGGTCTAGCTGTGTGTCCATTTGTTAGTTCGTCTGTTCGTCGGTCTGTCCTGTTTCAGGTTAAGTTTTTAGTCAAGGTAGTTTATGATAAAGTTGAAGTCCAATCAACTACAAACTTAATACTCGTGTTCCTTATCATATTATGATATAATCTTTCTAATTTTAGTGCCCAAAAATTAGATTTTTGACACCAATTTCACAGTCCACTCAGAACATAGAAAATGATAGTGGAAGTGGGGCATCCTTGTACTGTGAACACATTCTTGTTTGTAATATCTCACTTAAATAGCAAGAAATATTAACAGAAGGTCAAAGGTAAATGTATGTGCAGATTCCCATATTAGGTGTATTACCACCAATTCATGCCTTTTCAACTACATGTACATTAGTCTTTGTTAAGTTTGCACTTCTAAAAAGAATTGTGCAGAATTTATCTTTGTTTCATATACAATAATAGTTTATTCTAATTTAAGTTCTGTTCTTGATTTTACAACAGCCAGAAGGTCAAGATAAGTCCTTTACATGTACTTTAATAAATGAGTACCGCCTGTACTGCAAATGTAAATTTAATAAATATTTCAAAATGGGCTCTTTTACCTGACATACATGACAATGACATATATATATTTTAAAATACTAATCAAATTGTGTAACTTGATAATTTTAAAAGCAAGAGTTTATTTTGTTCACTTTGCAATTTGAAATTTTATTTACATTTTAAAAAGCTCTAAATAAATATTTTTGTCAGTCAAATTGTTTATTTTGTTTAGTAATTTTAAGTCCTGAGAGATTAAAAAGGATTTTTGTTGTGTAAAAATAAAATAAAATTTATAATGAGATTGTGTTATATTGTGTAAACCTAAGTAGACATACCTAATACCTTTTGTCAGTCTATTTTATTACAGAGCACAAGGATTTTGTATAGTGAGATTCAAATCCTTTTTGATATACAAATCCTTGCAGAGAGATAGGTTAGAGTCGTATTGAATTAAATGTCATAAGGATTATACCACACAATAAAATATAATACTATAAGTTTTTTATATTTACAAAGTATACATTTAAGGAGCACAGCGGCACTTGTCTAAGATTTTTTTCTTAGTCTTAAATTTACAACACATTCTTTCATAAAAGTTAAACTCTATCTGATTGAGTTATATCCCCTTATATCTGAGTTATCTATCCTTATGTTACAAAGTTGAAAAAGATTAATATCTAACAAATTTGTTTTTGGTAAAATACAGCCGTAAATAATAAGAAAACACACATAATTTTTTACATCAACATGGAAATATGAAATCTTACAAATGAATTACTTACTAATGTGGAAATTTGTACACTTCATTAAAGATCTAGATGGATATTGTTATCTGCTATTCCAAAATCCAAGAAATGTGTTTTTTTTAGAGACAAAGTGCATGTGACATTGAGTTATCATATTCATGATGTTGATATAATATATCATATGATAACTTTGAAATATTTTTATGCAAGTTAGTACTTTATAGATTGATATTTGAAGAGTTGAATGAAAATATAGAAATTCTCTAAGACAGCAATGAATTCAAAATCAACTAGAAGCGGAAAGGTAGTTTTTGATAAAGTTGAAGTTCAATCAACTTGAAACTTATAGGTAGAAAATGATAGTTGGAGTGGGGCAGTCATGAACTATGGACTTGTTTGGTGTTGAATTACTTAGTTATCTCCCTTGGTCATTATGATTCTTAGTTATTTCCCTTGGTCATTATGATTCTTAGGAAGCAAGTCTCAGACAACAGACTCATTATTGTACATGGGGAGTCTGTCAAACTGAAGAAATAACACTTCATTACTTGAACTTATTTTCTAAGTCCGTATGACCAAAAAAGTGCAAGGAAATTATCGATTTTTAAACTTATGATATCTTGGCTCAACTGACACAACTGAAGAACTATCTGGATGCTTATTTGGACTCATCTAAGTTGAGAAGATGATGCAAACAGATTTTCTAAAATTCATGACCCCTGAATTTGTCTAAGTTGCTTTCCTCTGAATGTTATAATTTTGACTTATCATAGGTCTGATACTGCAGACGCTCATGATCATGACTAGAACTTTTTTTATGCCCCATTTATGGGCATTATGTTTTCTGGTCTGTGCGTCCGTTCGTTCGTTCGTCCGTCCATCTGTTCGTTCGTCCGTCTGTCCCGCTTCAGGTTAAAGTTTTTGGTTGAGGTAGTTTTTGATGAAGTTGAAGTCTAATCAACTTGAAACTTAGTACATATGTTCTGTATGATATGATCTTTCTAATTTTAATTCCAAATTAGAGATTTAACCCCATTTTCACGGTCCACTGAACATAGAAAATGATAGTGCGGATGGGGCATCCGTGTACTGGGGACACATTCTTGTTTCTTTTCCTTTTTTTTTTCAAGAGGAAGAACATACCATGAGGTCAAGCTCAAATTCTAAATAAAATAAATTGTTTATTTTTCGTTTGGTGTTGTTTTATTGACATACTAATTATTTTAACATATTATACGTTTTATTTTGTCTTTTATTTAAAAAAAAGAAAGAAATGAAACAAGAAGGATAACTCTGTTTGAAATAAGTGGTTTTCAAGTCATTTATCACAATTACCTACTTGTCTTTTGATGTTTATCTTTATTTATAGATCTATTTTATTATGTACGAAAATTTAGGTCCAGCTTTTATTCTGCACCTTGACAGTTGAATTGTGGAGCATTTAAGTGTTAAAGTTTGTCCAAATAAAAGAATCTAGATTTAGTTGTTTGATAAATACAACTGTAATTGTCATAGATTGGGGTGCTGAAAAATAATGTGAGCGACAATGTACCCTATCAAATTTAACAGGCTAAGTAACAATAGACGATTTTTGCACACTGCCAATCATCCATGATAATTTAATAGATTTTATGATGTTTGAATGCCAACATTGAATGCTTACTCATTGAATAGACCTAACCTAATTGCGTTGTAAATAGGTTTTGATTTGTTATTAAAATGAGAAATAAATTTCGTAATTGATAAGTGTACGTATAGTTCACATATTTCAGTTTTGGTTTGTTGTCGATAGTTCTGGTTTAAATTTTTCGAACAATTGGAATATCTAGGTGAAAAATGTATGGCTCTCACAGGATGGTAAGCTTATTAGCTGAATAAAATTGTCTTATTTCTTTCTAGATTTAATGTTTAAATGTTTGTTATGAACAGGTGCTGTATGATTTCTTCAAAGAGTAACTGCTCTTTAAATTGCTAAGTCATGAATTCCTCAATTCAATATAACATCAAAAATTGGCTTCAGATCAACTTTCAATATTTTTTGTTTACTTTTGTTTTGTAACAAATATATTTTCTTGAATAAGAAAGTTTTTGAAATTTGATGTAAAATGACATCTGATAGGACAGTTTATCATGTTGATTTGTTCCTCTCAAAATCTACAACTTATATAACCATTTATCCTGTCACTAAGAACACTGGTCAACAATGTTTTGGTAGATTCTTTCTGTAGATGTAACACAAACAATTTGAAAACAGATGTCCATCATGTTTGACATTTTATTTAAGAATGCCATTGGTATTTTCTATTTCCAGCCAGACTGTTTCCAGTCCACATCACAATATTGACCACTCATGTTTATGCAATGATTTAGTTCAAGTGTCTTGATACATGTCCCAAACCTCTTTTATTGTTTTAACCTCAAATATTTAGCTGTTTTCATCCATAATTCTATAAAATTCACTAGAATCATACCAGGGGCTAACCATCTGAAGTGGGACTAACATAATTCTATCTAAATTCAATAGAATCACACATTCAATAGAATCATACCTGGGGCTATCTATCTGAAGTGGGACTAAATATACCATAAATAGAAAACAAATTTTATACCAACAAGCTATTATAATCAATAAACAATACAGAATACACAGTAACGAGACAATGTTTGTAAACTGTCAACAGAATGATGTTTTTTGTTTTACTTTTAATACTCTTAAAAATGACAAACAAAACAAATATGTATATTAAAATATCAGGTCTCAAGGTACACTGTAATTTCGTTTGTATTGATGGTCGTTTGTTAAACCTACAATTTTTTTTTGATTTATGGTCTTTTTACATGGACATAAATAGTTGTTTTTATTGAAATCTATATGTATTGGAATCTGTTAACTAGATTGTTAAGCACCAGTGTTGAGCACCAGTCTGTAAGTCTTGAGTCTTGTCTGAGACTGGTGATTCCAGAAAAGGATTAGTCCACATGTACTCTGATGGAACTTCATGTGATTAACCTGTGATCTATATAAGCGTAAAAATAAAGCAAGTCACGTACGTACTTTGCTTACATTGTTTATATTGGAATTTCCTTATTATAAAAAGTTTTCTGTTTTCAAGTTTAAGTTTCCTTATACATGATTATATGGCATGTAGTGATTGGATTAAAATACACAAATTTACTATTTACTCAAACATATATTTTTAATCACATAATTTGATTTCAATGGATGTTGAGAGGAGCAGTATGCTGGAATGTGCTGAAATCCAAATACAATGTACATGTATATATATCTAAATAACAATTCTATAGAATTCAAGATGTAGAGTGATTTACTCTCAATACCAGTGAAGTGACAGCTAGGTTTGGATCATACTTTGGAGATATATGCAGGATTTTTAAATAATTTAATCATAGTTGAGTAAAATATCTGTACTTAGAAGGAGAAAAAATATTTGTATTATTATTTTGAAAATAACTTCATTTTTCAGTGCTTAAGCTTTACACATTCATCTTTACAAACTTTGAAGGAGGAAACATATTTGTATTATTTTGAAAACAACGATTTTATAGTGCTTAAGCTTTACACATTCATCTTTACTAACTTTGAAGGAGGAAACATATATTTTTATTATCTTTTTGAAAACATTACAACGATTTTATAGTGCTTAAAACTTAACACATATTCATCTTTACAAACTTGGCGGTCTTTTTAAAAACAAGCGTTGAGAAGTTAAGATTGTACGCTATCAATAGGAAGTATGTACTCAAACTTTACCATATAGATCTATATCTCAGATTGATAAGTCAGAAAGTGTGTTAGGAATCTATTGTATCGGAACAATAGATATTTACCCTGTGTAGAGAATGGAAAACAAAACCCGTTAATAGGACAAAAGTAATATGATCTCTGCGAAATATCTGCCAAGGTTGAATTAGAAAATGGTCAATGGAATGTCATCTAAAATGAACGTAGGAAAGGTATTGTTGGATTTTCTTTAATTATTTATGATTGCTGTAATTATTGTCTATTTGTTATCATTGTTTAAAGCGTGTGAAAAGATATTTATATTTGATAGTATAATTATTGACTATTATAAATGGGATTTTAATCCTTTTTAAGCATTTCAAAGAGAAAACAACATTGGCGTCCCCAAACTCAGAGTTGAACCGCTGTACTTTATATTAAGGAATAAGTAATCCATATTTAAAGAATAACAAGTAAAAGAGGGGGAGGGTTGAGATCTCAAAAACTAGATTAATATAAAAATGAAATAAAATATAATGCACCGGTAATTATTCATTTTTAAAGCATTGTAGGACAAATATGCAAATATTATCACCTGTAGCTTATTGTACTTAATGACAATGATTAAAACCCTTACCTTATAGTATGCTTAAAATTCCAGTACAGTAATTTTAAGCTCACCTGGCCTGGAAATTTTGCTGTTTTGGTTATTATCTCCAATATTATTTTAGATAGAGATAAACTATAAACAGCAATAATATACAGAAAAGTAAGACCTACAAATAAGTCATGATGAGCAAAACGGTCAATTGACATCTGAAGGAGTTATTGGCCTTTATAGTCAATATTTAACAATTTTCATAAATTTTGTAAATTTTGGTAAATTTAAAAAAAAAAACTACTGGGCAAAGTGCATTATAGATCGATATATGGTTAACAGCCAGAGTCAGTTGACACATTCCCCATTTCCTTTCTCAATTTTATATGTCAGGAATTTACTTTGTCAAAATGATAAAAAGTCAACAAATATCCTTAAGCTTTATGCTATAATTTTAGTAAAACATGTATAGATATAGATACAGTGGCGGATCCAGAACTTTTTGTAAGGGGGGACCCGCTAAATGTCTTAAGGGGGGCCCGCTCCAGTCACACTTCAGTGATTCCCTATATAATCACAATCAAATTTTTCCCACAAAAGGGGGGCTCGGGCCCCAAAGCCCCCCCCCCCCCCTCCCTGATCCACCTATGAAATAGATTGATATTTTTTATTTTAAAGTATAACTTGGTACAAATACATGTAATTCAATATATTACAATTTTAAACATAAGCAGTCAATTAACATGTATATTTATACCAACCAGCCTTTAGAGGCTTATGATGCACTGTCATTTATGTCAAAAAAATTGCATGAATAAATTTCAAAACCATTAATCCTTATTATATATCTATAAAGATGCATAAAAACTCAACTTTATAATGCACCTACATTTAACTTTTAGAGCCCATTATAAACAGATGTAAACAATTCAAATATATATACCAACTTCTCTTTTCTTTATCATGCTAATAAAAAGTTCAATTTTATTCAATTTTAACTGGAGTTATCAGCCTAATAAGTCTGATTGTCTTGTGTCATTTGTTTAATGATTGGTTAGGTGTTGACGTCATATCTTTGATGCTTTCTGTTTAATTTGTTATACATTTTGTTCAATACCAAACAAAAGTGAAAAGGCCATGCATGCCCTATATATTTTTATGTTCAATCTTTGTTCTTTTCATCTGTCTTTACTGCTTCTGGTTTTTGTCAAGGTTTTTGATAAATTTGAAGTCCAATCAACTTGAAACTTAGCACACATGTTCCCTTTAATATCATCTTTCTAATTTTATTGCCAAATTAGAGTTTTGACCTGAATTTCACAGTACACTGAACATAGAAAATGATAATGGGTTTGGGGCATCCATGTACTATGGACACATTTTTGATGTTTGTTTATATAAGCTGTTACATTTTTTGTGTGTAAAATAATCTGTTAATTTGACCATTTATAAACAGTTTTGAAAAAAAATGATTGAATTCTTGTTAAATTTTAACAATATTCAATCAATTAGTGTATTTCAGAAAAAAAAATCATACTGACAAATTGTAATCTTATAAAGAAATTTGACCTTCACCTTGAGATATGAATACCACTGAATAGGGACATATCAAAGTGAGGTCATCAACAATTTTTTTGTGTTTCAGTTTTAATTCTTAACCTCTAGCTAACATGTCTAATCTAATTAATTATTTCTTCTAAAAATGAATGGAATCTTTGTGACTGGACAACAATCAAATTATTAACTGAATTATTGTCCATGATGTAGCTATATATATCTATGTACTCTTTTATAGAATTATAATGTAAAAGAAAATATTGTCCCCCAATATTTTGGTTTGTTTTACAATTTAAAACCTTGAGTTATCTCCCTTGGACTGTGATTTTGTGTAGATCCAAATTGATTTTGAAATTTCTTTCATATATATATATATATGTGTTTAAATTAATCATTAATTCCCAATGTTAATATTGTAATTACAATTATCGTGTTCTTTAGGGTAAAATACCTTATTTAAAAGTTAAAAACATCAAATGTGAAATGGAATATATATATAATTATATTTTTGTTAAAAAATACAAAATTTTATTCTTATTAACATGATTAAGAGAAAAAAATATAATGTTTTATTTTGGCTGAGGCCATGTTGCAATTGTTTAATGCTTACAACAAATTTATAAATAACAAGAAATCTTAAAGGTAGGCTATGCAAAGTCTAGGATGACAGATGGGCTTGAAATTGGGACTGCCACTGAAAAATTAGGTTTTTGTCATATAGGCTGATAGGGAAAGGAGTTGGACCTTACAACAGACCATATAAAAAGGCTGATAGGGAAAGGAGTTGGACCTTACAACAGACCATATAAAAAGGCTGATAGGGAAAGGAGTTGGGCCTTACAACAGACCATATAAAAAGGCTGATAGGGAAAGGAGTTGGACCTTACAACAGACCATATAAAAAGCCTTCAAGCACTCTGTTGTTTCTATATTTTCCTAGAAATTTATAATTGTTAATTGAAAAATGAAAGAATTGTTCTCTAATTGCAAATAGTTTTCCTTCTGTTTAATTTTTTTTTTAACTGGTCTATTTAGTAGAATTATATATAGTATTTAGATTATGGGGTTTAAAGGAAATCAATCAACTATATTTCACAGTTTGATTTTAGTCCTCGATATATTACCACAGTGAATTTTAATTTCTATGTTATAAAAGTTTGACAAATAAAACAAACAATACTCTGTCAATATTGGTTTGAATGAAATTGTGTTAGATAATTATATGTCACATAGAGCTAAATGAAATTTCATGAGCCCCTCCCCCTTTTTGAATCTTAAAAATAGTGCACCAACTTGTGTTGTGGGTTATTTTTGCAGCCAAAAAGGAGTTATCATGATTGTTTTTGTCTTAAACATGTTAAACTGTGTTGGTTATTTTTAAAATTTCATCATTGAATGATCGAATAAATAAAAGATTAATCAAATGTTTGTGTACATTACATGAAGTCAGGGTAATCTTTACCTGTCAGGTGTTTCTATCAAGTCAACAGGTGATACAAACCAGATCAATGGTCCTGATTTATTTACTTTATGAAATGGACATCTAGACCTAAGTCAATATCATACATGTAATTATCTGCCCCTTAGGGGACACCATATACAAGGTCCTTAATGAGCCGTTGTACAAAGAATTTCTAAGTTTTGACAACGTTTATATAATACTTCCTGCACTGACAGAAAAATGTTTTTGATATCATAGTGAAATTTACATGGACAGAAATAGATTTGGACAGATTTAAACTCTCAGGTGACTTAGAGTGGTTCACCTGAGAAGTTTTAGTCCTCCTTTTTATTATGGTCTGCCGGTATGATTATAATGGATTTTAGCTGGATTTAGACACAAATTTGCATTGAATATATATTCATTACGTACAGATTTAAAGCAAGGATTATGAATTTATTAACTTTGTAACGGATTAATATGCATATAACGGGTTTTATTTAGTGAATTTATGTCACCAAGTCATCAAGTCTTAATGGAATAAAAAAGTTGTAAAACTTTTTATTGTGGGAATGTTATAAATTCTTGTTTGTTATTTGAGATTGTGTGAGTTTCTCTAAATTGTGTTTCAATCATGGAGGTTATGTTAGAAAGAAAATCGTCCCAACGACAATCAAATCGTGAGAAAAAACACAGAGATTTACAAAGGGAAGTTAGTGGAGGTTTTCAGGACTACAGTGATATTCAGAATGATTATTTGGATGAACGTGTACCTACTTATGTCTCCTCTTCCTATCAGGTATAGTATTTGTCAGACTTTTCAGAGTATGATATTATTGGACACTATTATAAGGTTATGGAACAGGTCTCGGGTTTCAACAATTTTTCAACAAAAGTTTGTGTCAATGTGTCTACATTAAAAGGTTTTAGCTCTTTTTTTGCTGACCAATTAATGGTCAGTAAAAGTTTGCTTCAACAAGTCATAGTTTAACATTAACATGTTGAAAGCTCATGATTTTTGATTTGTTTGAAGAATGAAATTTTGCATTTTGGGGTCCCCAGATCAGCCACAATATTGACAATATGAAAGATAAACATATATATATTAAAGCACTATGGAAAAATATCCCAGCTGAACTTAAGATGCCTGACCCAAAGTTTGGCCTATGTTTTTCCTTTTTGTGTTCAGTTATCTCCAAAGATATGGATTGTAAGACAGAACACACCATCAAACATCTAACACACAAATGGTTAAAAAAGATGACAATCAAACCTCTACTATTCTAGAAATGTAATGAAAATAGATTGATAAGCAATGTCCTGAAAAATTCCACGCTGTATGTTTATAGTTTTGACTCTTTCTTTCAATGAGACATGTAGAAGGGGGAATAGGATCTTTATTGGGACTGTGGGATCGGTAGTTTTTAAGCTCTGGATTTCGGGATTGACCCTTTCGGGATCCATGGATTTTTTTTTCTAATTTCAGGATGTCAGGATTTAAATTTATTTAAATTCAGGACCTCTGGGACGTTGTGTTTTTAAGCCCCGGATTTAGGGATCAGGACCCCTCCTATCACCCCCCCTCATGTAGAATACAATATAAGATACTATTTATTTTAAGTGAATGAATGTCTGTTTAGTAAATGAAAATTTGTCTTACTCCTGAATGTAACACATGTTAACTTTTGTAAATATTATTTTATGAGAAGTATATACAAAACATCAATATAATACCAGATGTATAAGGCAAGTTTTCTTTTTTAATGATAGATATTTGATTGAGATGTTTTTCGCCTGACTCACAGACATATAAGTCTAAGATCTAGAGTTGCACACTTATAGGACTATTCTGAGTAGCAGACTAAAGGTCCTAAGGATTATATAAGAGTTAGATTCTGATAGGACTATTTCAGGCCGTCTCAAACATGGAGGTCCTTACAGGATCTGTAGAGTTCTATATAAGACTACTATTTTGTTACTAGTTAGTAATTCCAGATCCTTTAGTCCTGACATGAAGAGGTGATGGGTCTAAATTACAGTTTCTACATGTTCCAGGTATTGATATTTTGCATTGATATTTCTTCTTTTAAATTGTTATTGTTGTTTCCCCTGTTCAATATTTTTCCTTATAAATACTTTTGTATAATTCATTTTTGTTGTCACCATTTACGTTACTTAAAGTTGTAAACAAATGTTTCAAATTAATAATGAAGCTATTTTTTTAAAAATCTGGCATTATAATTGAGCCAAAATATTTTCTAAATTCACTTTCAGAATTAATTTATCTTGTACTTCTGCATCAGCTGCAAGGGTCAACAGAAGAATGGGTCTAAATTGTTTGGTCACTGCAGTGAACTCAGATGCATCTTTTTTAAGAAAATTCTCTTACACAAATCAGTTGTGGATCCAGAAATGTTCATAAGTGGGGGCCCACTGACTGCCTAAGAAGGGGCCTGCTCCAATCATTCTTCAATGATTCCCTAAATAAACCACCAAATTTCCCACAAAAAAGGAGGCCAGCAATAGTTCAGATGGGCCCCATGGGCTCACCGGCCGCTAAATCCCCTTCTGCAAATATGGATTTTTCTAAGGACTTTTTTGTCTTCTATTCTTATAAGTTAGCCTACATTTATATTTAATGTAATTTATCTTATATTTAACACCCCTTTTAGCATCATAAGATCTAGATGTTTAGATATACTAATACTAGGGATATTACAAAATTTTCTTGGCCCATAAACATGATAAAATGATGAGTAAGCGTTGACATGATGTGTATATGACCCCAGGGCTTGTTGACATTTATTTGAAAGATTACTAACATTATATGGGACAAAAACGTGAAGAAATAAAAGTCCAATGGTTCATTAAAACTGTCAGTTCTAAGAAATTTCAAAAGACATGATTTGTTCACAATCAATCAACAATTTGTATTAATTTAGGAATACAGTGCATATATTGTTTGCGATGATAATGATGATTGTAGTAGGAGTAGATCTAAGGTTATCATTTGAATAGCAATACATTTAAAATTGAATAGAAGTAATTTTGCACATTCAATTGAAATTTATGAATGAATGGGTGATCTCAGACTCTACATCTTTGATGATGATCTTATACAAATAGGTCTCCTTTATATCTTCTATACAGGTGTTTCAGGGACATCTTTCCTTCAACATAAATGTAGACTTTTATTTGAATTACTATCAAATTGTTTATTTGTCAACATTTTCGTGCATATAGCCAATTTAATATGTGCAATTAAATGGCCATTATGGAATTCAATCCATTTTATGTTTCAATAAGCATGTGTGCAGTAGCCTGTTATACGACTTTCTTCTTTACAATTTAGGGAAGATATTATCAGCATAGTGAAAGTATTTCTGAAATTACTTCTTGTTCATTTAAAAATTACTTCCTTTAAATATATCCCTATCCTCATAATTTTGTTTCACTATTATTTTTTTTGTGGATAGGAATTATTTGATAGTTGAAGTTTTTCTGGAATTTAAAGTATCACTCTGATTAATAGTACATTATTTTATATAAATCTTAATTGATTATAGCTAGACTCTTTCCACAAATACCTGCAAATTTGAAAAAAAAGACATTTCAAATGCAGCATAATGAACTTTCCAATGCAACTTTAATACATTTGTGATTGTAAGATTTTTTTTTGGAAAATTGAAGTTGGCAATTGCCCCACATCACTCTCTTAGTCTCCTGTATGTAACTGCTTTTGAAAATTTACACTTAGCTAGTCAGGCCCAGCTGAGCCTTGGCTTGTATAATTGGTTTTGGACCTGAAAAAATCATCTCTTACAGCTAAGCAAACAGAATTTAACACAATTTGTTTTAAAATTGAGTCTGTGGTGACTCTGCCTGTAAGATTTAAAAGATTATTGCAAAGAGTGAATATATTATATTTGGCAATTGACAAATTAGCAATCTATGTAATATAAATTTTACTGGATTTATCTTTAAAACTTGCGGTGTGTCACAGCAAAGGCTTCATGTTGATGGCCGTTACCTTTGACATATAATGGTTTACTTTTACAAATTGTGACTTGGATGGAGAGTTGTCTCATTGACACTGAGACATATCACATCTTCTTATAACTATTAAGGAGGCTCGAGGGTATAAAAATTTCAGAAAAAAAATAAACATTTGATTTTCACTACAAATTTAATTTGTTACCTTTTTTAGTTGTTACTTTATCATAAGGTACAAAAATCATTCAAAACAACCACTTTGTGTTGGCCCCAGATGACTTTTAAAATGTATAGATCATTGAAAAAGTTCCAAATTATCTCCCTTTGGTGGAAAAATGCCATTTTTTGGCTTTAAAATTGAAATATCTTTTTTAACTCATCGGTGACCTATATTTTTTAATATAATTTCCATATAAGCTGTACTTAAACTAAATTATTGTAAAATAGAGCTATTTCTGTTATAAATTTCTTTTTTTATTTCGATATTACCTTTATTTCTCCTATTACTTCAACAGAAAAAACCCACCTTTACAAAAATGTATGCTTCTTTCGAAGGCAGATTGTGAGCGCAAATGAACAGTATTTTATTTTTCTATTAACTATAAGATAAAGTTTATTTATAGAAAAATATAGACAAATCCTATATAAATGATTTAGACCCGCGAACCCCCTTAAACATGATGGTTATTTTTCAAGAGCATCTATTTTGCTAGCCGTTTTTGAATGGGCTCTGCTTTAATCAGTAATTTCTGTTTTATTATTTAAAATTGTGTTGTTGTTTGATAATTTGTCTTTTTAACCATTTATGGAATGCATCTGTCTTTCTTTAAGGATTTAAATTTTTAAATTCATATCTTCCTTTTGTTTTATCCACAAAATATTATAGCTTGTTATATGACAACACTAGACATTGTAGATATTAAGACATTGTTGTAGATATATATGATGCTTGCACATTCTCACTAGCAACTTGTCATTTATGATGTAAATATGATTTATGTACATTAACAATCTCATTTCACACTTTACTTAAGTAACTATGTCAGGATTACATGTGTTGTTTGGCTCCAGTGTTTTTTTCATCCTGAACATGCATTAAATATCTTTCACTGGACATTAAACATTATACTATCCAGTATTTTTAAGTAGATTTAGTTTTTTCCCTTTTGCTTCCTGAATTCAGATGAGTTTTCACACTTTTTGCTTGTCCATTTTAGCAGATTTTTTCCAATTATTGGCTCCTGAGAATTCTATTAAACTGTGAGATACATTTTATTCTCATTCGGGTCAAATGTTTTTAAGCAACTTAATTTTTTTTTATCATATTTGGCTCTTTTAGTTTTAAGCATTTTTGAAAATTCAAATGCCTATAAAGCTTAGGAATGACACATATATATATATAGGATGTCATGTAATAATTTACATATTTTTGAATTAATTATGTAAATTTATTTTGTTCTATAAAGGATACACATGTTTCATGTATCAACAATCTCTGTGTTTGTCAACATTGAATGACAATTGGGGCTTTGACACAAATACAACATGATAAAATAAAATCCAGTCAGATGTCTGTTTAGTTAGTTACTCAAGAATGGCGGGACCTGTAATGAGATAATCTGAGCATTATCTATACTAGGAAACATTTTATCACTGAAAATTGTTTAATTTTATGTGTATGCAGATTAGATTAAATAAGAACTCTGAAAAGTGTTTCAAAAATAAATAATATGAGCTGTATCAGATAGAAATGGACCTTATGCAAATCAACATAAATACATCACAATTCAAACAGAAAGTCTGGGACTGTTAGCAAGTTCAATTGTATGCTTCTAAATGGACCAAACTCCATCTTTTATTTCATTGTATTTTGTATATGAATGTTCCAATATCAAACAAAGTTGTATACTTGTACATATTAAGGTACACAATGCATTTAAGGTCCATTTCTATCCGATGCAGTTCATTTAATAAATACAAAATATATAGAGCGCATTTAAAACTTGTGTGATTTTGTTTTTGTTTGAAGATGTGTATTTTCTATTTTCCATCTTGGGGCCCCCATTAAATCAGCCACAATATGATGAAAGATAAACAATGGACATTTCCCAGCTGAAATTAGGACTGTACCTAACATAAAGTTAGATACTACTGCATGCCCTAACTGATTATGGTTTTTCCTGTTGTGCATGTCCATTTAATTTGTATCACCTTAATATAGAATGATGTTGAGGATGGAAAATGCAATGGGGATCGATCAGTTTTGAAATAGCTGATTTGGATAAATTTGGATAAATTTGACAATTATATAATATATATTAAAGTGGTACGTGACATTAAATAGATTGTACAGATAAAGTGTTAGTGGTTATAAACACCATATCATGGATTGAATTATTATAAAAACCATATTTTCCTCTTGAATTTCTGCTATAAGCATTTTGTATCAAGATATATATATACATATGTAAGAACAGTGGCGGATCCAGGGAGGGTTCCGAGGGTTAGAACCTTTCTTGGGGACGATCAATGCATTTGAATGGGGACATATAGTTGGAACAGATTCGTGTTTTCAAGTCTGGTATCATTTCCAATCAATATTGAAATTTTTTGAATAAATGAGGGTATGATATTGAACAAAATGTTACAATAATAGTCATGTGAATATTTGTATAGACAAATCTCTGAAATTAATCTTAAGGACTTTAACAAACATTACTTTTATTATCCATTTCCTTGGACTGAGTGTCCCCAGTATTAGGAGTAAGGTTTATATTGCAGTTTAACAATTATGCAAATAATATTGTTAAAATTCATAACAAAGAGAAATTGCCTACGTATCATAAAAGTTTATAATTGATAATAGCTAATATTGACTTAATGTAAAATATCCTTGAGAAAATTGTATTCATATACTTTAAGTAAACCACTCAAATATACTGTAGTATGATACATTTAAGTAACATATTTGTTACAAGGTTATATTATTTCATGAATATGGGAATACGATCTTATATGTATTCCATTTAAATCATCAACATTATGAATGGATAATATCAGTTTTCATTAATTTGTGATTCAAACCTTGTGCATGTGAGGGTTTTAAGGCCCTTGATTTATATAAAAATACTAGATATTTTACAATGAGCAATATATATATGTGTATTATATATGGTGTTTTAGTGTTGAAAAGATTATAAAGACAATTTTTGTTAACTTTTATATTTTTTTTACCGGTAATGGAGCTAGAGGCATAATTTGTTCTTTAATTTTTAACATTGACATTAGCATACCAAACACATATGTACAGTTATTATATCTGCTGATATTCTGGGCCTCGGAGTAGTGAGTGACAGTGAGAGTTATGAGTGACAGCTGTTATCATGTTCCAGAATATTACATAAATTACTAAATAAACCTCAGATTTCTTTTAGAGCTAATGTAATTTACCCCAACATACATGTATCATCTCTACATGCCAGTTTTAAATTTCACAGAATCTATCAGACATTTGGTGTACCATTACGTATTGGGTTTGCATTTTGAATATTAGTTGAAGTTCATTATAACAAAATGTAGCTTTAAGGTGAACAGAATTATACCTTATTTTGTTCAGCTGAAACTTTTTAATTAAATGTTGGTTTCTTAATATTCAATGACAAATATTTCATGCACATAGGATAAAACAAATAAAAATAATTGATTGTTGCTTGCTTATTGTAAAATTGCACAATAAATGACAAAGAAATAATGGACAGCACTTGGTCCTGTGTCTAAGCTGACCACCGACTCCTGTTGTCCATCGAGCTTAATTTTACAGACAATTTGATATAATACGTATAAATGAAGATAAGGTATATGATTTCCAATGAAACAAATCTCCATCAGAGACAAAATGTCATAGAAGCTATTGAAGCAACTACAGGTGCCAAGAGGGCATTCAACAATGAGCAAAACCCAAACTTCATAACTCTTAGTTAATGTTTAATTACACCAATAGGCAGTTAAGTTACAATAAAATTAACGGTACCAATTTTCTTGCACCAGATGCGCATTTCGACAATACATGTCTCTTCAGTGATGCTCGTGGCCAAATTATTTGAAATCCAAAGCTTATATAAAAGATGAAGAGCTTTAATCCAAAAAGTCCAAAAAGTATAGCCAAATCCGTGAAAGGAATCAGAGCTTTGCATGAGGGAGATACATTCCTTAATTTATAATAATTCTATCATTTTGTAACAGTAAATTTTAATAACACAAAAAATCCGTATTTTCATGCCAGTACCGAAGTACTGGCTACTGGGGTGGTGATACCCTCGGGGACTAATAGTCCACCAGCAGAAGCATCGACCCAGTGGTAGTAATAAAATTAACGGTACCAATTTTCTTGCACCAGATGCGCATTTCGACAATACATGTCTCTTCAGTGATGCTCGTGGCCAAATTATTTGAAATCCAAAGCTTATATAAAAGATTACAAGTATCTTGGTGTAGTTTTGAACATCATTCTGCAGCAATCTGACATATACTGTGGATTCATAATATTATTCTCTTTCAAACGAATTTTCAGGAATTTCTTGGCTAAATTAACGTAAACGTTGACATCAAATTTCCTAAATCCTCAAAAATTTGTACCCTGATTGAAATTAATGAATCGTCAGTAGTTAATAATGATAATGATTTTAAAAATAAACAACTTGGAAGTCAGGTCCCGTCTGACAGAATAAGCAAATCCTGCATACCTGTATACCTGTATCATGACAGTGGGTGTTTATTGATGTGTTAATAACTGTTCAATAAATAACTGAAATATCTACACACCATAATATCACTGATCTGAAATAGATTTAATTATTTCATAAGTTTGTCAACATGCAATATATATATATATATCCAATAAGTTGATCTACTTTTTGAATGTTATCAGCTTCAAGGGGGAGGCAAATATGATTTTTTTTATAAAGATGAGTGAATAGTTGGGGAAACATATTATAATAAAGACCTGTTGGTCATAAAATGGGAACATATTAGAATCTTCGTTGACCATAACATTTATGTAAAAATTTGCAATTGATTTGCGCATTAAACCTGGCACATTATATTAAATGGATGATTATTTCTTTGTTAGTAGATTCTATTATTGTTCATTTACCACAAGTTAACCTTTTGAGCCCTCAGAAATATTAAAGGGACAAAAAATCACCAGCAGATATTTCTTTGCATGGTTCTTTACTTGGTTCATCTGACCCTTGAAAATTGTTCAGGGAGACTATCATTAAAGAATCTAAAAGAGTAACGGCTTTTGTCAACGTAGATTTTTTTAATAATTTGTTAACTAATTACTTATATACATACATTTTATATATAAATCACCTGCAGGTTCATAATAGGCATTTTATTTTCGGTGGTCTGAGAGCAATCTCCCTGTGGCTTAATTTTTCGTGGACAAACATATATAAATTTATTTGTTTATACTACAGCTGTCATAATATTATATGTGTATGCAGTTTAAAGGGATTATAAAGAAACTTTCTTAAGTAATATTGTTTTACCCTATAGCCTGTTTTTGAAGATTTATATATCTGTTTTATTTACTCGTCAGTAAAAAGATCAAAAGCGTTACATCCCACATTGTGTAGGATCAAGTGACACAAATTTTAAAATTTCGGATAAAATATTCAGCAATTATATAGTTTGCATTGGATTAAAGGATTAAATTTTAACCGATTCTAACTAATGAATTGGTAACTGATAAATTTATTGAAATTGTATTATTAAGAAGAAGATTATAGTTTGTGTGTGTAATTCCTTATTAAATGGAACCTAATCTAACTTTGAATAAATTGAATGGCTTGAAGTTGTTTTAGAATGAAAAGACGGATTTTAATTATGTACGATTTTCATCAAAAGAACTCTGATTTAATATTTTGAATATTTATCGAATTAGACATGTGTTGGATCTTTCGAAAACATTGCAAAAAATGAACGAACTTACAATTAAAAGAATAGAGATGAAGTTTTTGATGGAATGAAGCATTATGCAAATCTAATTTCCAAGTGTTACAACATTTGGAACATTTAATGGCTATAGCTATTTACATGTGGAAAACTCCCTATAAGGGACTGTAACAGGAAAAAACATGACGGGTATCAAACGACCTATTCCTATAAGTGGGATGGATTTACTCCCTAATATGTATACGCCAGGGATGTTTACTAATAAAAAGGATAACATTCCATTCTCAGTGGTTTTGCAACAGGTAAGAACCTGGGTTTGGTCTATACTAAATAAATATATAATGCAAGGATGAATAATTGTCATCTTCCATATATTGCAGTTGGTGCTTTTTCTTGGAAAACTTGATTTTTCAAAGCAATTATCTTTACAATGTTACAATGTCTTAAAATACATGCACATATTTCCCACCACGTCACCACACCAGTTTAAACAGGGGCAGTTCATTCCTAAAATGGAATTTGGAATCTAATGTATCTTACTGATATGGCTTTACATAATCATTGCCAATTAGTAGGACATTTAGCAACCTGAACAATCATCATGCAATCATTGCCAATTCACCTCATATTGAAGTTGCATATAAAGCCATTTGAGCCTGTATGGTTCAGAGCTTTTAAACTGAAGCAAATAATCTACAAAATTTGATAGTCACCTGGATCTCATGTTGAATATTTTGTCAGTGCACAGTCTTATACAAACATAGCATTAAAATATATCTTGTTCTATGTACCGGTTGTTATAGATGCCATCACAATTACTTTTTACTATATCGGGTGAAACAATTATAACTTATAATTCCTCCATTAAACATTGTTCAAAAGAAGGCCAATTAAATGGCATTGACAGATCAATTTATAATTTGGTATGAATGTTTTCCTGATGCTTTATAATAAATGAATAATTCTTTTCTTTTTAGAATCGTAAACTTTCGGAAGATAAAGACAGACATCTTCAAAAGAGGGTATCAGAACTACAGACACAAGTCCAACGACTGGAGAGGAAGATATCATTACTCAACAATGAAAATGAATCAATAGTAAGTTACAGTGATGAAAAAAAAATGGAAACTTGAAATGTTTAATTTTTGAGTTACTGATTGTGTGGATCGTTCTGAACATATGTATCAGAAGATGTGTTGTGAGTGCCAATGAGATAACTCTCAATCCATGTCACAATTTGTAAAAGCAAACCATCATAGGTCAACATTTGGTCTTCAACATGGAGCTTAGGCTCACACCAAACAGCAAGCTATAAAGGGCCCCTAAAAGACTAGTGTGAAACAATTCAAACAGGAAACCAATGGTTAATCTATATAAAAAAAAAACGAGAAACGAAAAACACCTATGAACCACTTCAACAAATGACAACCATCGAACAGGCTCCTGATATTTGCCACTGGATGTTAAGTTAACAACAATAATCAGTCTAATTGTTGATGATTGGAGTTTTAACAACCTTGACTGGCAATACAGCCCTTAAGGCTTTCATGATTGTGAAGATGTGTTTGGGTTTTTGTCGAGCCTGCAACTTTTGTTGCAGAAAGCTCGACATAGGGATAGTGATCCGGCGGCGGCGGCGGCGGCGGCGGTGTTAGCTCACTTCTTAAAAGCTTTATATTTTAGAAGGTGGAAGACCTGGATGCTTCATACTTTGTATATAGATGCTTCATGTTACGAAGTTTCCGTCAGTCACATGTCCAATGTCCTTGACCTCATTTTCATGGTTCAGTGACCACTTGAAAAAAAAGTTCAAATTTTTTGTAATGTTGAATTCTCTCTTATTATAAGTAATAGGATAACTATATTGATATGTGCGTACCTTGCAAGGTCCTCATGTCTGTCAGACAGTTTTCACTTGACCTCGACCTCATTTCATGGATCAGTGAACAAGGTTAAGTTTTGGTGGTCAAGTCCATATCTCAGATACTATAAGCAATAGGGCTAGTATATTCAGTGTATGGAAGGACTGTAAGGTGTACATGTCCAACTGGCAGGTGTCATCTGACCTTGACCTCATTTTCATGGTTCAGTGGTTTTAGTTAAATTTTTGTGTTTTGGTCTGTTTTTCTCATACTATATGCAATAGGTCTACTATATTTGTTGTTTGGAATGATTGTAAGGTGCACATGTCTAGCGGGCAGATGTCATGTGACCTTGACCTCATATTCATGGTTCAGTGGTCAAAGTTAAGTTTTTGAGTTTTGGTCTTTTTATCTAATACTATATGCCATAGGTCAACTATATTTGGTGTATGGAAATATTTTATGATCTTAATGTCAGTCGCGCAGGTTTTATTTGACCGTGACCTCATTTTCACGGTTCATTGCACAGTGTTAAGTTTTTGTGTTTTGGTCTATTTTTCTTAAACTATAAGTAATGTGTCAACTATATATGTTGTATAGAAGCATTGTTAGCTGTACATGTCTGCCTGGCATGGTTTATCTGACCTTGACCTAATTTTCAAGGTTCATTGGTCTTTGTTTAGTTATCTTGGTTAATGTTAAGTTTATGTGACAGTGGTAATAAAGCTTAGCTTTATACTTTGGACTATCAACATAATATCAATGATTAGTATAGAAGGCGAGACATTTCAGTGTGTGCACTCTTGTTATGTCCATAGAATCACTCAGTCAGGAATTTTCAATTCTAAAAGGAATCTATTAACTGAGTGAAATTAAAATGACAATCATAAAAATATCTGTGTATACTAAGATTTATATTGTAATATATCTGCTATATTTGTTCACAGTTTTGAAGTTTTATTTATTTACATAGTAGGAGATTTCAATGTTTGTCAATTGATAGTGTTGAAGGTCCTGGTCCTCCCTTCACATAAATCAGGATAACATGAATACTGAACTTTCAATCTGATTCAGATATATTTCACCGATCAATACAAATATTTAAATTACCATATAAATACATATCGGAATTCGTCTTTTGTCAATTCGGATGAATGTTTTGGACACTGAGTAATGGTGTGGTATTTTGTCAGGTACACAGTTATATGTTGATACAGATTTACATAATTACAATTGACAAATTTCGATATATCTCAAGGTCATTGCCATGTTTGTAATTCTAACATCACAGTACCCAAATTACACCTATTTAACAAAACTTACTCAGTAACTGAGGAAATCTTATATTTTTTCTTTTGAGACGAAACAATTTGTATTTTTTTTAATATGATTTGACATTAAATGCTTCTTTCAATATAGGTTAATACATTTAAATATACACAAATCGTTCACAGTTTATATCAACAGATGAAGCATTCACAATTTGTTCACTGTACAAAGTAAATTTATGGAAATGTTGACATGTGATGTTCTCAAATAGTCATCTTTCAACAATGAGCAAATTGAATATGTTTTGAGCATCCATGTCTTAAAAAACATAGATATGTGATGTTCTCAAATAGACATCTTTCAACAATGAGCAAATTAAATATGTTTTGAGCATCCATGTCTTAAAAAAATAATAGTAAGCATGAGCATATGTCAAATTGTTCTTAATATTTGAAGAAATGAAACATAACATCTGTTGTCCAATTTTTATGGATGTGAATTTAAGCATGGATGCAATTTGTGTAATCCTCATTACAAAAATCCTGGATCTTTTTGAGGTTGGTTCTGACCATTGCCTCATTGTCAATCATACCACATCTTCTTTTTTTCTTATACCAAAATATTTACTGCAGTCCTTTTGAACTGACATAATGTTAACCCTCATATTCTATGACCAACAAAACTTGAGAGACTTGGTAACATAATTGTGCCAAACGTCAATATCTTAGCCCAAATTGGTTGCTACTCTGTTTGTTTCAGTAGGTCAAATTCTATTTATAAATCTTTAACCTTATTTATATCGGTCATATAATAAATGAATATTTATTTTTCAAATTAACGATCACAGAAAATTTATCAGGATAAGATTCAAATATTTGACTTGACCGAAAAACATATACATGCGTAAAATATTAAATACCTGTTTAAACCATTAAAGAGATAATCATCGTCAAATATTAAATTTTGAATTGTAACAAATTGATAAGTCATTGTGTATATGTCATGTTTTGTCATAATAGATATCACCTATATTTCTTCAAATGTTTGGTGTTCGTTACTTTATATACCAAAGTCTCACATAGTAACAAAGATTAAATTAAGAGGGGGGGGGGGGGGAGGGGGCACTTACAAAAACAAGCATAACTGCTTAAGAGCATGTCCTAACCTTAGCAACATATTTTGTTGTTATCTTATTATATCTTAGTGATAAAAATATCAAAGGAATTATTTGAGTTTTTGAAATATTGAGAGTTTGTTAGATGCTGGTTATTTTCTCCTGTGTATCAGGTCTAAAGTCTAATTAAGACCTGAATTGACCCGGGATTATAACATTTTTTAAAAGTTAAAAATTTCCAGACAGATAAATGCCTAAAACATTTACCAGGCCTTTTTGAACTGGCTAACCTTGTAAACTGTCAAAAAGTTTGAGCCTAGAGACCAGTTCTCATTATTTCATAGTATGACTTTTTTTTTTTAACAAAGAAATCAGAAAATGTTGCTAAACCACAATACTTGATTAAATTGTATTTAGAGAGATTGATAATCCTGTACATCTGACATATAATACGTTTTGTTTTTAAGGTAGACAAAGTATATAGCATTCATGACATTAGTCACAGTTTTTATATTAGTGTACCTCTGACCTTTCACTCCTACACATGTAAACATACCTGTACTTACCTGGATATTTTTTTTTTAAAAGTTATGAATTTTCAGTATTGTTATTTTCCTTTAGTAGATGAGTATCTGAGTATCCCACAAAAAAAAAGAAAAAAAAAGGCATATATTTTATTATTACTTCAAAATGTTTGCAATATTTTAATCATCTTATAATTATAGAAATATTGCAACAAATGGGTACCCCTTATCACCCCCCCCCCCTTTTTTCCAACTCAAAAAACAAAAGAAAAGAAAAAGCAAATATTTTTTTTAACTTCAAAATGCCTGCAATATCTAACAAAAATAGATTTCATATAAATTGATATTTCTTAATTCTTTATTTCAGAAAAAGCGTCAGGATGAGAAAAAACCATTAGAAGAAAAAATAAAAACATTAAAGAAAAGAAATGCAGAACTTGCAGCAATTGCCCGTCGCTTGGAAGAAAAGGCCAAACATTTACAACAAGAAAATATTAAGGTAGATAGCATATTGCTTTATGAAGATCAATTGAACAAATTACACTAACTAAAGATTGGTATGAGTATAAGATATCTCAACCTTATTTCTTTTTCTGAAAAAAATAGAATATATCTCATTCATATGTAGAGGGTAAACAGGAAAAACAGGAACTTCGAAGTTTGCCAAGTAGAGCTGAAATTGACCATGATGTGGGAGTATACATACCTATGTTTTGTAGATATCTATGAGAACCATGAATTAGATGTGCAGCAGCAAATTAGTTATAGACTAAGTCACTTGTAAGCTAAAAGCACAAAATCTAGTACTGCCCTTAAAGAAAATTGATTCACATAAAGTTAAGAGTTCTCAGAATCTTCTCACTTAGAAGTTAATTGAAATAGATACTTGGATAAGAAGTAATAATTACTGGAAATGTCCATAATAAAACCATTTCATTCTAGGTTTATTCTTTTTATTGACTAACTACATTTGTAAGGAATGCTTCAAAGTTAAACATTTCTATCACAATGTTATATCTTGTTCAATAGAATAAAGTGTCAAAAAGGTTTTGTAGGGACAGTAAAACTCGTCCTAAACTATTTTATGTAGGAAATTCATTATTGTTACTAATTCCCACTAAAAAAAGCTGTAAATGAATTGATATTTAGATTTCTGAAATTTCTGTAGTTTGCAAGGGTCATAAACATGATAAATAGGGGGTTTGTACATGGACAAACAGGAAATAAAATGGTAATTTTATGATGAACATGAAAAAAACTTAGCCTAGACATACATTTGTTAAAAAATAATTTGCACAATTAAATGAGTAGTGAGCTTCAGGAAAAAAACGTGAAAGAAAAGATGCAAACATGTTGCAAGAAAATCATCCTTTACCACCATCTTTTACCTGAAGGATATATGAAGGAGTACTTGAGATAATGCCAAAACAAAGTGATATAGTATTTAGTCCAGTCCAGTAAATACTTTCTATTAAGGTAACATCATCATTGTCTAATTGGTTTACCTCTGTCCATTCATAGATAAATATAAATTTTAATGAAAATTTAATGCAAAGTGACCAGAGCAAAAATTTATACCTTGTCATTGCCTAGGAGCAGACGACAGTTGGACAAATAAACATAGCTGGGAGTCTGATCAGATAAAATATTTGTACAGTGAACTATGTGTCATTATTGTATCATATCTGTGTAGTACATGTGGATCAAAATTTATTATTTAAGGAATATATTCTCTAATGATTCGAAAAATTTTAAGAAGTAATTAATGAATTAGTGAGGAAATTTAATTATGCTAATATGGTGTTTATTAAACGGATTAGGGAAAGACTTTGAACTTTTAATCTGAATGATCTGCAATATGATTGTGTTTAAACTTTATAATTTTCAGTTCAAGAGGACATGAATTCAATTTTCTTCTGGTTTTCCATTAGAGCATTTCATTTTCTATTCAGAATTCTATTGACTTCACCAAAAAAGTTTGACTTTCAGAATTTTAATATTTATTCTCATGGATATTAACAGGAATACATTTTGTGTTTTATTGTGAAGATTATGGATTAGTTGTCTTTAGAATGAACTCTGTAGCAATGTGTTCTTGGATTATGTTTAGAAAACAAATATAAAACTTCCATGCATTTGTATAAAATGTCTTTTTGTTGGGAGGAACTTTTTGACAAAGATTTTGTAATGGTAGGTTCATTGAATACAAATTTTTTTACTTACGAAAGACAATTTTATCCTTAAGCTGAAGTATTGTGTATAGTTTTTATACTCTACATATAAAAATAAATAAGTGTATGCAGTAAAGTTTCAGGCTGAAAAAATATTTTGTTGAAGGATTTTAGATACTAATAAATTAAATATTTATGACCACACTCCTTCTGAAGTAAGTTCTATGGATTAATTTATTTTCATTGGTACCAATTTGCGTAGATTGAGAAAAACTTGCACTGTCGTGGATATTTTAATTTATGGTTTTGCCAATGACTGCATACAACCTTATAGAAATTTGTAATTTGCTGAACATTTAAATTGAGATTTAACTGTATCCACGTAATCCAAGAAATATAATGATTCCACAGTAACACCAACTCTCTTGTCGTGTGCCTATGTCAGTTATTAAATGAAATACAGGTATAAAAAATGTCATAAGACTATCATGTGAGATTTTCATGTCTTATTATCTCAAATTGTCAAACACTTATTGATCTCTTTTTTATATTTTATTCAGAAAGTCAAAGAAGATGGTCATGGCCATCCTGAAACGGACCATTTGAAGAAAATGTTTGCCCGCCAACGTGCCAAAGACCTTTCGGAGCATGCTAAAGCTATGCTAGCCAAAGACAGGGAGATTGAGGAACTACGCAAAAAATGTCAGGAACTGGCCGATCAACTTAGCAATGCTGAATTCCTTGGTCCTGAGGTTTGTCTGAAGACATTTAGATGTTGTATTTAAGTGAGATTAAGGGATGTTTAACAAGTATGCATACAAATAAGTGTAGTTTGATTGGTATAAAAGATTTGGCATGATTGCCAACAAGACAGATAGTGAATAACCAGATAGGCCACCTTATATTGGTATAAAAGATTTGGTATGATTGCCAATGAGGCAGTGAATGACCAGAAAGGCCACCTTATATTGGACTGAGAACCATTTTATCATTAGACAATTATTTGTTGGTGTACATTGCTTATGATATCACAAGCTCTGTTACGGCAGGACGTCCTCTTTATGCATTTATTGCTTTAAATAAGATTCATAATATTTGGTGAAGTTCTTTATAGATGGTTGACAAATTCATTATCACTGAACTAGTATATTTTTGTTTAGGGTCCAGCTGAAGGACGCCTCCAGGTGCGGGAATGTCTCGCTACATTGAAGACCTGTTAGTGACCTTCTGCTGTTGTTTTTTCTATGGTCGGGTTGTTGTCTCTTTGACACATTCCCCATTTCCATTCTCAATTTTATTGATGACTGTAATCAAATATAGATTGCTTGGTTTTGTGATTAAGATAAATCTAGGTAAACTATTTATAACAGGCTATTATTAGGGTCCCGCCTTAAGGCGGGTACCCTATATTGATCAGTCTGTCCGTCCGTCCGTCCGTCCATTCGTCCGTCCATCCGTCCGTCCGTCCGTAACACTTTTGTGTCTGCTCCATATCTAGAGAACCATTATGATTTCATACTTTATACTTTACATGTTTATTAACCACCACCAGAGGGCGTGTCATGATGTATGTGCAACTTCCTTCAGTTGACAACCCTGTGTCCTGTGGTGAAGATCGTGTCCGCTCTATATCTTGAGAACCGTTATGATTTCAAAGTTTATACTAGACATGTATATGAACCAACACCAGAGGGTGTGTCATAATTTATGAACGACTGCCTAGGGCAAAGTTCAAGGTCAAAAACTTTGGTTTCAGTTGACAACCCCATGTCCTATAATAAAGATTGTGTCCGCTCTATATCTTGAGAACCGTTATCATTTTGAAGTTTATACCTGAAATGTATATAAACCAATATCAGAGGGTATGTCATAATTTATGTACAACTTCCTAGGTCAAAGGTCAAGGTCAAAAACTTTGGTTTCAGTTGACAACCCCATGTCCTATGGTAAAGATCGTGTCTGCACTATATCTTGAGAACCGTTATCATTTCAAAGTTTATACTTGACATGCATATAAACCAATACCAAAGGGTGTGTCATAATTTATGTGCAACTTCCTAGGTCAAAGGTCAAGGTCAAAAACTTTGGTTTCAGTTGACAAACCCATGTCCTATGGTAAAGATACAATTTTTTAATGCACATTATTCGCAGCGGGGCCCACAGAGATGGCTCCCATCTCAATGATATCTAGTTTGAACTTGGAATTATTTTTAATTATGGGCTTTGCTTAATTTCTTGTGCTTGAAATTTTTAATAAATTCCATGTTTATTTGGTATTATAATGTTTTAAGTAGTTCATAACACTTCCCATACATTGTATTTTGTATAGATAGTGTTGTGAGCAGCACAGTACATTCTATTGAAAGTGTACTATCTTCTTTGTAATAGAAAGCGTTGTGCTCAGCACAGAACATTAAAGTACAAAATAAACATGGAATTTATTAAAAATTTCAAGCACAAGAAATTATGTAAATTCCATAATTAAAAATAATTCCAAGTTTAAATAATAGCCTGTTTTATACAGTTATGGCAGATACAGAGTGCCTGGAGAGAACCAGGATTGATAGAAAAGCAGTGCAAGTCAAACAGAAACAAAAATAATACAAGCATGTAAAAGAAAATAAGACAACTTATCAAAGGGAAGATTAGTAGAAAACATTATGTTACTGAACGGCAGAAAAGCCTTCATATTAAAACGGTGAAGGGGATGAAGTTTATAAAGTAATACAAAAAAATATTCAATTATTTCACCGACCTATCAGGAGTTATTAAAAGTCAATGGTTAATTTTAAAACTTGTTGTCTATTTTTAGAATGTACAGATGTATGAAGAGAAAGAAGAATTAATTAGTATTATCAAACAGGCAGCAAAAGAGAGACTTACCATGGAGAAACAGATTGCTAAAATCAAACCAGTAAGTGGAATTATAGGACAAATGAGAGGTTGAGCTAGCTTTAAAACCAGTAATCCAACCATTTTTGTTTTTAATCCAACCTTGTGCATAAGGATATGACAGTTGTTTTCTATTTGTTTGATGTGTTTGAGCTTTTGCTTTATGATATTTTATAAGAGACTTTCCGATTTGAATTTTCTTGGAGTTTTGTATTTTTGTTATTTTACTTTTTCTTATAATCGATGAAATTTCTCTGATCTGTCATAAAATGACAAGGTTATGAAAAGACTGTTATAAATTGATGGTATATAAACAAAACTAAAAAGATAGAAGAAAACGAAAGGTATGTGTCTTTATTTTTAAGATATATATAAGCCATTGAAAATTAGGATTGAAATTATTTTCTTGATTTTTTCCTCCTTTAACTTTTGATCTGGGGTTCTTTTCCAACAACTATGAACAGTTTTTGCTTTTTAAACTATATAAAAAATGTTGGTGCAATTACTTTTTTTTAATCTAAAATGTATATTAGCAAAAAAGTTCTGAATAAAAGGTTTATAGAAACTTGCCTCAAGAGTCAGATGATTTGATTACTGGAGTAATATGTAAGGGGAGATAAATCTGTCAGCCTTGATAACTTTTCCAATCAAAACCATATATTGACTTTAGTAAGGGGAAATAACTCCGATGATGTTAGAATTAGTGAACAAATTATAAAGATCAATTTAGTGAAATGATATGAAAGTTGATTGATTTGACAACATCTTGGTTGAAATGATGAATTTACAAATAGAATGAGGCTTGTTAACTAGTAATTCCCATATGGATAGTGAAATGATTTGTACTAGATAACAGAAACTCTCATGTTAACAGAATTATTAAATGCTTCTGGCACTTGTAACTGTTGACAAGTTCAGACAATTGTGAAAAAATATTTCCAGTTCATAACAAATATCATTTTCATAGAAGAATACAAGGGTTTTCCTTTTACACTTAGTTAAACCTTAATTATTACAAAAATATTTTAAAACGCCACAATAGAAACAGATTCTTTGTAGCACACACAAGATTTAACAAAAACGCCACTATAATAACATATCATCCTGTCAAACACAATATTTAATGAAATACCAATATTGGAGAAATACCAAAGGTCACTCTGTCTTTGACAAAACACATGATACCATAATCTGATTTAATAATTTGTAAGTTTTATTACGGCTACCACCTACTACCAATTACTGGTTATTTCTTGAAGACAAATTAACAATTAAAAATATTGATGAGAAGCAGGGGGTGGAGGGGGAGGCGACAGATTCATTTATTATTAACATGAAATCAGCAGAAATGAGGGATAGAATTGTCATGTTTGTTGTACATTTGAGCATCGTTTAACAAATATAAATAGATCTGATTGAAAAAGGTAGGGTTTGGAGAGCTAATTGTTTTTAAGCATGAGATAAACAGGAGTTATTGATTTGTTTGGGTTGCGTATGAAATATGGATATATGGTATATGTTTCATCAAAAATCAAATTGATTGACTGATAAATTGATAAAAGTTAGGCATTGCTATTTTTATTTTATTGGTCAATATGTAACAAAGTAAATGTAGTCAAGTCAGGTTACAAGAACAAAATACAAAAATAAATGATAGTCACTGATGTTAAGTTATCCATTATCTTTATACCTTGCCCTCTAGGGGCTTCAGTGGCAGAGTGGTCTAAGTTGTTACTACTGTAATCCCTAGCAAGTCAACACTCATGGGACGGGCACTCAAATCAAATCTTAATTGACAAGGATTGTCAGTTTTCCAATCAAAAGGTCAGTAAAAGTGGCTTTAAAAACAGAAAATCAAAAATCAAAAAAACCTTGCCCACTAAAATTTTTATGAAAAATTTGATTTAATAAGATTATCTCTTTTGGGTCACATTTTTACTCTTGGCTTTTAGTTTAAAAAGCAAATGTTAAAACGACCAAATCGAAATTGATCATTACTTCAGAAAGTGGTAGCATGCATGCACTGTTTGTTGAGAACCTTTCTGTTGCAAAAAAAAAAAAGCAATATTGCTCTATTTCTCTAACTGTATTAGTTCCACTGTTGTAAAACACTATAAAATGTTGGAGGATATAGGAACAAAATTTAATCAGGGTAATAGGTTACAGGGGATTTAACAAATTGTATCATCGTAGAATTGTTTTCTCTCATTAAGTCACGCAATTGATTGCTTTCTAACTTTAGGAGACAAATGATCAAATTGTTTTTTGTAGCCACGCTAAAGTACAATTTGTCAGACATCTGCTAAAAATTTAATTGGATGTTGTTAACTATGTTTGTTTTGATTGGATGATATAAAAATGAAAGGGGTTGTTGGGTAAAAGTTAATGAGATGATGAGCCACCAATGACACAATAACCAAAAGATAGCTTGAGTAAAAGTCAATGAGACAGTGAGCCACCAATGACACAATAACCAAAAGATAGCTTGAGTAAAAGTCAATGAGACAGTGAGCCACCAATGACACAATAACCAAAAGATAGCTTGAGTAAAAGTCAATGAGACAGTGAGCCACCAATGACACAATAACCAAAAGATAGCTTGAGTAAAAGTCAATGAGACAGTGAGCCACCAATGACACAATAACCAAAAGATAGCTTGAGTAAAAGTCAATGAGACAGTGAGCCACCAATGACACAATAACCAAAAGATAGCTTGAGTAAAAGTCAATGAGACAGTGAGCCACCAATGACACAATAACCAAAAGATAGCTTGAGTAAAAGTCAATGAGACAGTGAGCCACCAATGACACAATAACCAAAAGATAGCTTGAGTAAAAGTCAATGAGACAGTGAGCCACCAATGACACAATAACCAAAAGATAGCTTGAGTAAAAGTCAATGAGACAGTGAGCCACCAATGACACAATAACCAAAAGATAGCTTGAGGTCAATGTTTTCCCAGTTTATGTTTTGTACACGCACAGCTACAAAAATGTTTTTCAATGTTCGAAAAGAGATTTTATACACTTTCTTGCTTGTATTTAAATTCTTCAGAAGAAATATAGTCAGAAATTTTACAGTGACTGCTTACTCTTGTTTACATTGAAATTATTGATTAAAGGTAGAAAGTGTTTAAGAGGCTGTCCAAGTAAATATCAGGCAAATCCTATAATATGGGTGGCACAACATAATTTTTTTCCCACTGAAGTTTTGGTTCCAATGCAACGTTTATATCATACAAAGGATATATATGTCAAAGATATTTTTCAATCAACAGTGGATGGCTCAGAAAATGATATGAAAGTTCACTAACAACGCAACAAAATTTTGTACAAAATGAAGAGTTATCTCCCCTTTTCAATGAATTTTCAGTGCTTTCTATGTATTTTTTTCTCTTTATTTGTTGCAGTTAATAAAAAAACAAAATTCAACTTTGAGAAAGAATGAATTTGTGATATGAAATAGATGAAAAAATTTTGAAAACAAAATATGTCGTGTGCCATTCACTGCCTGGTTTTTCCATGGACACCCTCTTAAATATAACACTATCAATATCTGTTTAAATTTGTAAAACATCTATCCACTCTTTACTTTTTATGAACATGGTAACTTGACTTCTTTCATCTCTATTGAGATGAAGAACAGCGATAAAAGAGCTGTTCCTTTGCCTTTTGTGTATTTTGCTGTGCATGTACTGATTGTGTGTATAGATATCCAGGCGCAGATCCAGGGGGGTTTGGGGGGTTGGAACCCCCCTTTTTTTTGACGATCAATGCATTTGAATGGGGACATGTAGTTGGAACTCCCCCTTTGTCCTGGGTTAGGAACCCCCCCTTTTTAAAATGGCTGGATCCGCCCCTGAATATCCCATATCCATTGTTTTCGACTCTATTGGGCTTGTTTGTGTTGCATGATACTGTCCCATTAATGTTAAATATCCTACATTTTCTTTTATTTATATAGATATGAATTATATATCTTGGGAAAGACTGCTGCCTTATGGCATTGTTTTGTTTTGTAGCAATAGCATTGTTTTATAGCACTTTGAGGATTGTTAATTGTAAAACAACAAGACCTATATGAATAATCCCTCTTTCCATAACCAGTTTCCGCCAGTATTTGTAAATCCGTAAAATGAGTTTGTAATTGAACGTCCAGTATTACCTATAATTGGTTTGAATATATCCCTGCCTAATTAGACACTGAACACAGTCATTATACGACCGCAAAAATTTTATTTTTAACCTGGGCAGATGGTTCATTGACTTTTTTTTTCTCTTATTGATTAGTACTTGAAGTCAATACTGTGTGCTAATAAGGATTTTATAACGTAATTACGTTAATTATTGTGAGTCTATCATTTGTTTCACACCGGAAAAAGGTCAGTAAGATTTTAGAAATTTGAATTTTATCTTTGTTTTTATTATCATTGAGGTATATCTAACTTCAAGGTTATGAATTTTGGTTCACCTGAGGATAGTTCTGTGTAAAGCATTGATCAATTGGATTTGTCAGATTGACTGATAGTCATTAGCTTTAACTTCCATATTAGGTCAAAGACATTGTTCTTTTATTGAGATTATGATCTGAAGGAGCCAAAAAATTCTACATTAAAGAGAAGACATATTTTTTGTCGAGCCTGCAACTTTTGTTGCAGAAAGCTCGACATAGGGATAGTGATCCGGCGGCGGCGGCGGTGTTAGCTCACTTCTTAAAAGCTTTATATTTTAGAAGATGGAAGACCTGGATGCTTCATACTTTGTATATAGATGCTTCATGTTACGAAGTTTCCGTCAGTCACATGTCCAATAACCTTGACCTCATTTTCATGGTTCAGTGACTACTTGAAAAAAAAAAGTTCAAATTTTTTGTAATGTTGAATTCTCTCTTATTATAAGTAATAGGATAACTATATTTGATATGTGCGTACCTTGCAAGGTTCTCATGTCTGTCAGACAGTTTTCACTTTACCTTGACCTCATTTCATGGATCAGTGAACAAGGTTAAGTTTTGGTGGTCAAGTCCATATCTCAGATACTATAAGCAATAGGGCTAGCATATTCAGTCTATGGAAGGACTGTAAGGTGTACATGTCCAACTGGCAAGTGTCATCTGACCTTGACCTCATTTTCATGGTTCAGTGGTTATAGTTAAATTTTTGTGTTTTGGTCTGTTTTTCTCATACTATATGCAATAGGTCTACTATATTTGTTGTATGGAATGATTGTAATCTATACATGTCTAGCGGGCAGATGTCATGTGACCTTGACCTCATTTTTATGGTTCAGTGGTCAAAATTAAGTTTTTGAGTTTTGGTCTTGTTATCTAATACTATATGCCATAGGTCAACTATATTTGGTGTATGGAAATATTTTATGATCTTTATGTCAGTCTCGCAGGTTTTATTTGACCGTGACCTCATTTTCACGGTTCATTGCACAGTGTTAAGTTTTTGTGTTTTGGTCTATTTTTCTTAAACTATCAGTAATGGGTCAACTATATATGTTGTATAGAAGCATTGTTAGCTGTACTTGTCTGCCTGGCATGGTACATCTGACCTTGACCTCATTTTCAAGGTTCATTGGTCTTTGTTTAGTTATCTTGGTTAATGTTATGTGACAGTTGTAATAAAGCTTAGCTTTATACTTAGGACTATCAACATAATATCAATGATTAGTATAGAAGGCGAGACATTTCAGCGTGGGCACTCTTGTAATACATTTACATGTGTTTTTACTGTAAATTCAAAAATTATTGAGAGGTTTTTATTGATGTGAATAATGCCACTGGTTGAGTATCACAATAATAGGAACTGTAATTCTGATATATAATACATATCTCTGTATGTAGTATTTCCTGAAATCTCAATAACTGATCTTGCCTTTTTGTCCATTCTTCAATATTCACAATATAATACATGCTCGAAATATATTTCAGAATTTGCTGTATTCATATTTTTGAAGATAAGTTAAATTTTAGCTTTAAGATTTTTCAAATTTGGTATGTTGTTGTTAGTCACATAGTGACTCTATTTGTTAAAGAAAAATTTAAACTGTTTTACTAAAACATTTGGTTATGATCAATAGGTGTCAAGCGGCCAATATTTCATCCTTAAGTTGAACTAAAACCTTATCAAATACAGAGCTGATCCAGAACTTTTTATAAGTAAAAGGGGGGGATGCCCCAGTTATGCTTCAGTGATTCCCTATATAATCAACCAAATTTCCCCCACTAAAGGGGGGCATAGTAAGTCTGTTATGATTTTCTTTCTCAAAATGTTTGCAATCATAATAATTAATAAGCCCTCCCATTTTTTACAAGTATTCACTGATTTACGTAAATAAATGGATGATGCATTAATTTCTGAATTTACAGTCTATAATTTTCATGCCTAAAATTGTCCCTAAGCACACTTCTTCCTTTGTACTATTGATTTACTCAATCCATTGATTTCTGATTCGTCAGTAATTAGTTAGTTAGTAGGATATAATTGGATAAGTAGTTAATTGAATGACAATCACATTTATTTGAGACGTAATGATATACATTACTATTTCTTTAATTATCCATTTCACTGATCAGAGGCAGATTTATGATTTGATGTTACCGAGATTTGAGTAGGAGTTTCTCAATAATTCAAAACTGAAAGTCCCTAATCAAATGACAAAGTCCAGAGACCACCAACCCATTTTCAATTTTCACAGCTGATAAAATAGTTTACCTTATCATAGATTCAAGGTATATTTTGAAGTGAAGTATGGGGGAAAAAGATGGTCAAGATCTATCTGCCCTGAAATTTTAAGACACATCAGATAAACTGTTGTTGGGTTGCTGCCCCTGAATTGGTAATTTTAAGGAAAATTTGCAGATTTTAGTTATTACCTTGAATATTATAATTGATACAGATAAACACAGCAAAATTGTTCAGCAAAGTTAATTAGTAAGCTCTACAAATAAGTCAACCTGATTAAATTGTCAATTGACCACTTCCTGAGTTATTGCCCTTAATGTAAATTTTTCACAATTTTTCTTAAATGTTTGTAAATATTTTCAAAAATCCTTTTCCTCTGAAACTAATGGACCAAATTCATTAAAGATTGAAATAATTGTAAATAGCAAGAATGTTCAGTAAAGTAAGATCTACAAACAAGTCGCCATCACCAATTCACACCGAAACGGAGAATTTTGTCTTGAATTCTATTCTTGTCAATAAAATGTGTCCTTTATTTAATATGCACATAGAATAAGGTGAGCGACTAAGGCTCTCTCTTTAGAGCCTCTAGTTTGCTAGAGTAGGGCTACTTTTACATTTGATGTTCTAAACTGGAGTGAGTTAATTGGTGCTCTGACACCTATAGCACTCGTAGAATAGGTGATACACTGCAGCCCTATTGCTTAGATTTATTAGACAGTAACTTTCTGTTTGACCATACTTATAGTCTTTTATTATACCCAGAAGAACGTAACTTTCAACATCTAACAACAACATCATGTGCATCTTTATGATAATCTATACAAATATCACATCAATTATCTAATAAAGTACTGTGTATTAATTATTTTTTATGGGAAACAGATTTTCATGGATTTTAAGGGTACGAGCAAAATTTTTCTATAAACAAGTATATGCAGACTTCGGAAAATGCACAAAAATTGAATATAAAAAAAAACTTCAAATTACAAATTCAATAAAATTAGTTCCTGTGAAAATAAATAAATTTACAAGTTCTCTTTGCCTTTCGATCAGTATTTTTTTATTCTGTAACATTAGGCATGTTAGGCAGTGCTTACTTTTTTCGAGAGTCTAACAATTCCATCAATACAAAAGTCCTTGAACTATTAGCAAAATAAACTTGTTCTGAAATTGAATTAGTGGAGTAACTCGAGTACAGTATTCATTTGAATATAACATTTCTGTATTAAGGTAGGCTACAACTTGTGTGTGGAGATTCTGGTAATATAATCCCCTATTAAAAGTGCCATTGTTATGATAACGTGTTTTATGAAATTGACAACTACATTATTGACGATGCTGTGAGGGTTTTGTCTCGACTAAAGGAGTAGAAATAATAAGGCATTATTTTCAAATAACTTCCATAGAATTTATTGATTCGTCTTTACAGTATATGTGTGTATTACTGTCAAATGTGTTTTTGTGTCTCTTTCCAATGCTCGTTAGAATTTGTCGACAAGTTTTTATTCCAATAGAGTTTATGTACATTTGGTGATTTTTCAGTCAGGAAACAAATCATTGTGAATTAATCTTTTGTAGTGATATTTCTCAAGGAAATATTTTCTAAAACATTTTGTGTATATGACAAATTTATAGACTTATGAAATTTGGATTAGGAAAAATCATGAGGTAAGAATTACAATTAATTGATTATCGTTGACATAAATAGATGTAATTCGATAAATGCTATTAAACCGTTGAAAACATTAATATAATTAAAAACTAGATACATTTATCGGATTTTGTTCAGTAACTTTCTATTAGCAATATTGACATAAAACAGTCCAATTGAATGTGTAAAAAATCAAATATTCTCATATAATATAAAGACATGTTTGAATGTGAAAAAAATCAAATATTCTCATATGATATAAAGACACGATCGAAAGTGCTCGTTGATAGTTAAAATCTAAAAAACTGTCAGTTGCAGCTGTTTTCATGTTTATTAAGGGGTATTTATGGCAAATATCATTGGCTCTGAAGCCAAATAATGCAACTGCAACATACAGTGTAGATGGACAAACAGACGTCATTACATGCCCTTTAATGGCCTGGTCAAGAGAGATAGAGGTCATTACATGCCCATTAGTTTAATGGTCAAGAGAAAGTACCTTCAGTCTAGACTATATTTTCTGATTAAATTCAATTGAGATGTGTTAAGATCTGAAATCAACACCAAAAGTCTCTAATGACCCAAAGCATTAAGATTAAGCGATTGATTGTTGTGCGTTTATTGTCCAGTGGCAAATATTTCACAGATAATCGGGACATAGTAATGTTATCAGTTCTGTAATAACTGAAAACGAAAACCAATGAGACTTTCATTTTTCTCTCAAAGAAACTTTTTTTGGCTAAGAAACTCACAGAATGCCAGAAAAAAGGATTATAATCTGGTAGCAACAGTGTTAAATGGTTTTTCTAAGCTTTACATTTCAGAAGGTACATGTAGAAGACCTAGATTCTTCATACATTATATGCAGATACCTTATGTTATGAAGCTTCTGTCTGTCAGATGTCTATTGTCCTTCATCTCATTTTCATGGTTCAGAGACAGCTTGAAAAACCTTCTTGTTTAGTGAAATACTCACTTATGATGAGTACATAATCAGACAGCTTTATTTGGTATATGGGTTCCTGGCAATGTCTACATGTCCATCAAGTAAGGTTCACCTGACCTTGACCTTGACTTTTTTCAATGGATCAGTCATCAAGGTTAAAGTTACATGGTCACGTCCATATCTCAGATTCTAAAAGTAATAGGTTAACTATATTTGGTGTATGGAATGACTGTAAGGTGTACATGTTTCACCTGACCTTGACCTTAATTTCATGGTTCATGGTTCATTGGACAAGTTTAGTTTTTGTGGTTTAGTCTATTTCTCAGATACTATAAGCAACAGGTCTACTTTATTTTGTGAATGGAATGATTGCCTGCAGTATTCAAATTATTAGGCAACAAGTAACTTTTTTTTTGTTGTGCCAGTAATGTAGAAAGTATTAGTAGTTATCAAAGGTACCTGGATTATAATTTAGTACGCCAGACGCGCATTTGTCAACATAAGACTCATCAGTGACGCTCATATCAAAATATTTATAAAGCCAAACAAGTACAAAGTTGAACAGTATTAAGGATCCAAAATTCCAAAAAGTTGTGCCAAATACGTCTAAGGTTTTCTATGCCTGGGATAAGAAAATCCTTAGTTTTTTGTAAAATTCAAAGTTTTGTAAATTAAATGTTATAAATTATTCCTTTTTCTGTTTCTAAGCAATTATCAAAGGTTCAGTTTGAACATGAGTTAATGACTCCTAACCTTGAGGATAACAACTTAACCTTGAGGAGAAATACGAATAAGTCTAACTAATTCAAAGCATTTTGGAAAGCCTACTTCTGAAACACTTTTTTCAAAGATAAACTGAAATCATGGAAAATATTTCTTTGAAATAATTAAGTAAACCTCTAATTCACATTTGGAAAATATAATCAACCATTAATTTACTTTTGAAAATGAAACCTTTCAAAGAAAACATAGCAGTGTTGGCTTTTAGATGTACAATTCATTTTATTTGATCTTTCCACTTTGAAATGTAAATCTATGTTATTTGCACAGAGTTAACATAATGGCATTAGTAATATCAACGAACTGACATTTAATAACCAACATCATTTGACATTTTCAAACATTTTTCTCATATTTATTTAATTTTCTTAAAAATGGTAAAGATTATAAGGAAGAAATAATATAACAGAAATGGTAAGAAATCTTATTCTGTATTAATCTTTGCATGTATTTGTGATGTGATATTTGAAGAAGGACAAAAATTTGAGATTAATGAAAATATCTGCATATAGATTATATGGCTTTAACAATGAGCAAAACATCACAGACAGCAACCAAAGACAATAATGAATAACAGGCTCCGGTGTGAACTCTAAATTTTTAAATTTCCAAAAGCTGTCTCAATGAAGATAATCGTTGTTCAGTAATTGTCGTTTGTTGTTATGGTTCTTAAGTATTTATATTTCATTAGTTTTTTATATAGATTAGACCATTGGTTTTCTTGTTTAAATGGTTTTACACTAGTCATTTTTGGGACCCTTTATAGCTTGCTGTTCAGTGTGAGCCATGAGGCACCATGTTGAAGAACGTACTTTGACCTATAATTGTTTACTTATATAAATTGTGACTTGGATGGAGAGTTGTTTCATTGTCACGCATACCACATCTTCTTATATCTATGTTATTCAGTTCTTGGTTGTGAAGTTTTGCTGTTAGTTGAAGCCATTTAGTGTCCTATATTTCCTTCTCATTGACAATCATACAACCTCTCCTTATTTTATTTTAAAAATCATAAAAGCAGTTGACAATTAATGTAGCTAAAGCTGAGGTACTTTTGCTGACTATGAATGATGGCTGATCACATTATCTTGAACTATATATTTAATGAATAAATATTTGAAAACCCCATAACTTTTATTTTATCAAGTAAAAATGGCTATTCATGTGTTAATAAAGGTATTTATCATATGTTTAGTTGTAAATACAGTAGTTTTGAATATTTGATAAAAAGCCTGCTGTTTAATCCATATCGTGCACACCCTTTATCGCATACCCTTAATCATACCTTTACCCTTTATCACGGCCCCTACTTTTTTTTTTTTTTTTCTATACATGAAGTCAGTTTTTATTAACTTAAGAAATATTTTTCCTCAAAATAGGTCCAATAGAACGGTCATTCGGGCGTGACGCAATTTATTGAATGATGTCATTGTTTGGTATGTACATGTGACGTCACGAACGTCAAGTTTTCATATTTTTTGGCACACTAAATGCAACTATAAAAAATACAAAACACAAAAAAATACAATAATAAACAAAATATTTTTAAAACAACAGTACCCAAAACTGTAAGGTAACCCAGGTTTTGAATAAGTAATTGAGCAGTACTTTTAAGGCTTTTAAAACAAGACAAACGTATAACTGAAGGTAACCCAGTGCTATGGATCAGAAAACAGTTCATATAATATAACTCTCCTGTTGAAATATATGATAAAGCGTATAAAACATGGAAAAATCCGTATCACCCTCGACGCGGATGTCTCGGGATGATACGACATATGTTACGGATTTTGCCATGTATTATTCTCTATGGAATCATTGTTCTTTTAACAATTTAAAAAGGAAAAAAGAAGATATGCAGTTTAAACACCAAAAAAAACCATTGTGTACGTCAATAAAAAGGTCGATAAAAAATCTCCAGTTTAATGAGGCCATACTCCAGCTGAAAATTTCCAAATGTGGCTTGACAACTCTGTCACATGTCTGCAAGCTATCTTTCAGAAATAAATGACCTTTAATTTTAAATTTCACAGAAAAAAAGTAGTGTGGGTTTGTAGATGCTAATTTAATTTAATCTGATCTAATTAATTTGATCTTTTTTCTTTGAAATATTAACCCAGGTCAGTAACATATGCAATTAGCATAGAAATATCAAGTACTTATAATAAGCATCATAATGATATTTCACATATTTTCACATGTTCAACATGCTGATATTTTTAATACGTCCACAATCTTCATATGTATAAGAATAGTAGGAAGTCATGATGTATACAATATGGTAAGATAATTTGTTAAAACGTATTCATCGGTATGTATGTACCAAAATTAGAATACTTGCAGTAACTTTATGTAGATTAGGAGATGTGGTATGATTATAACTGCCAATGAGACGACCAAAATTCAAATGTTTTAAAACTAAAATTGAGAATGAAACTTGGGAATATATCAAGGGGACAACAACCTTACCAATGGGTCTTCACAATGCAGCGAGAAAATCCAGCACCAAGAGGTGCATGGGCCTCAGCTGGCCCCGAAATAAAAAAGTAGTTCAGTGAAAATGGACGTCATACTGAATTTATGGTTTGAAGTATAAAATCAATCATTTGGATTTTGACATTGGTTGGTGTTTGTTGAAATTCATTGACCTTACATTAGAATTGTATTTGATTACTGTCAATTCAGAAATTAAAGCTAGGTTTTCATTAATTTGAATAATGCGACTACGTGAGTTAATCGCAATATATAAGAACTACGCATTCTAAAATCTTGTACATATATCTGTATGTATGGATTTTCCTGACATCACAGTAATAAATTTCACATTTTTGTCTATTTTCCTGACATCACAGTAATAAATTTCACATTTTTGTCTATTTTTCAAAAATCACAATAATAAATGCATGCAATAATTTCTGAATTTAAAGTATCTCTTTAGGCACCATATAGATTTGACAGTAACACCTCTCATGAATTCCAATGACTCTGTCCAATACTCAAGAGGAGTTAGTTACCACAATAAAATTGATGTTATTAGTGATTTGATATTACTTTAGACATAACTTTAGACTATATGTTTGCTGTAACCAGAAACTCAATTGAATCAATTCCATGTCCAATTAAAGATCATACCATCTAATCAGGTTAACTTATTGGGAAATAAACATCTTTATCTGTGTTGCTGAATAAGGTCAAGGTTGATAGAAATGTAAGGGCAAAGTTTCATTGCAAGGTCATTGATGATTGCAGGTTTATTAAAATTCAATAATAAGACAGCAGCTCTGTAACAAGAATAACTTACAAACATATGAAGGTCATCAAAAGTAAAGGTAACAAGTATTATTGTTGAATAATCTCCTGTTAATTCATGATTTTAAATATCTATTCCCATGACAGCTGACTCCGGATTTTGCACTATTCTGAATCTTATTTAGCCATATTATTCACATTCTAATGAAATTTGTTTGTAACCATAATGTTCATGATTTTGTTTAGCCTAATAACATCTCAAAATTGATAAGCTGTTCAAAGAGGTTACCCAATGAGTCTTTTGTGGACACTTACAATGATATGGTGTTGCCTCCTTATTAACACTTAACGTCTAGTGGCAAATATTTAATGCTTGTTCAGGACGAAAACATACTGTGTGTTGCCTCTGTTAAACTAAGACTATATAGTATTAACATGTAATACAAAAAGGGCAATACAAATTACACTCTGCACACAATATTTCAATAAGAAAGGCTATTAGTGAACATAGCAAGTTGATTGGTTAGGTGCAATGCATTACATTTGTAAAAGTGTTACTATGTTCTATAGAAGTTTCTAGACAATAAAACTGTGGAGGACTGAGAAAACACTCAGAAGATGATGTTTCTTGATGGCTGCTTGGCCTTCTGGGAGTTGTGACACATAAAATGAATTACATCTTGATTACAAGTATTAAAGCATATGAATGAACTCAAATTTTCTCTTAGCAAGATTTATCTTTATATCATGGTTGAGGGAGACGAGATCAAAATGGGGAAAATTAATTCTCTTCGTGATTTGGTGTCTGGAATCAATGCAGTTTCTGTCTGTTTGTCCTTTTCATTTTTAGCCATGGTGTTGCAGTTTATTTTCGATTTTTGAGTTTGACTGTCCCTCTGGTATCTTTCGTCCCTCTTCCATTGAAATAAATAAAAGTGAGATATGCGTTATATTTTTAGGAATTTTCGGTCCTCAATGCTCTTCAACTTCGTACTTTATTTGGCCTTTTTAACATTATTTAAAAGTAAGTTTTTATCAAATTAACTAGCAATAACGAACTATCTGAATGATTTTCCTGGCTTTTTATAATCTTAACTAAATTGAACCTGAATATACTTTCAGAAAATAGACAAATTCTAAGCAGTATTCATAACATCATTTATTCTGGAAACGATTTTATTTAATTTAGTATGTTACACTCCAACTATAAATGATCACCACAAACAACAAAGAATACAGTGTTAAGATGAGGTCTCTATTGATTGTGCTTTGAGAGCAGAACAGCGGCAATGTTCTTATCAAAATTCTAGTGATGAGAGTTTGTTCATTGAAATCATATCAATTCACGGCTATAGATTATTACAGAAATGACAAGCTGAATCATTTATGGATGTTTATGTGCAAAGAATTCTGTGTTTTATCTGTATATTTTTTTTCATCAGAAACCAAGTTTGTCGATATTTAATGTGTGAATTTACAAGTAACATAGAAGAATTCTATATTTTAATGAGCTGCCAGATAATTTTGCATAAATCTTTCTAAACTTATATTTGACATTGGGAGAATTTGTTTGACATTGAGGTTATGAAAACAAGATTAAAGACAATATATATACTAAAATGATTAAACTATGCAGACATAACAATAAATTCCATTTTCAAATCTGATTTGAAAATCTGATTTGATCTGCACTTGGAACCCAATTGTAATAATTTGAAAGTCATTGACCAAAATGATACAAAACATATAACATTATTATGATTTAAACTATTTTGTTACATGTTTTATAGTGTGCGTGTTGTTATGATGTTCGAAGTTGCAGACAGAATTCTTAGGGTATCCATGTCTGCACGGAAACAGTTAGTTGAATTCTGAAGATTGATTCTGTCTGATTTTTATCTTTGATGTTTGATTCTGATTGCTTTGGTTTAAAACAGCTATATATGATGACCTAAGAATACGTAAACATCAGTGATAATTGGAATAAAGAATAAGAAAAAGACCTTATGGTTGAGGTTGCGTTAATATGTACATATACCGATAATTAAATATTATTTTAGCAGTTGGCAGTTAAACCAGCAGCAAAGTTTTATAGTTAACAAACTAGATTTTGCAACCTTGACGATTAAGAGAATTTTTTTTGTCAATATTGACAGGATCTTCATGCTCAAAAGTGGATTCATAAAATTTGGTGGATTTAGTAAAAATTACATTTTTATATATTTTTGATTTTGTAATTTTGCCTACAGAAAATTTAATTCGTGGCTAACTGTGTCCAAGAAATCCACAATAATTGATACCTAGGAATTATGATCAATCCACAGTGGATTCAGATGAAAGGGACCATTCTTTCTGAAGGGATCATTCATTTTCTAAAGGGATCATTCATTTTCTAAAGGGATCATTCATTTTCTATACAGATCGATCCACATCTGAACTTTAGAAACTCATTTTATATAAAAACCTGATCATCTAACTAAATGGGAAACATAACAGTCTGTTTGTAATGATTGTTCTTTGATTTATTTTTCTATCATGATACATATGATCTCGCCTTTGCCGAATCACATTTAAAATGGTTAGATGTAAATTCTAAGACGATTTAAGTGATATTGCACGAAGTTCTATCTCTCCGGTGATTAAATTGACACGGAAAATAACCATGGAAATATACATCATCATATCATTGAATAAGCTTGACAATAAAAATGTTATTTCTACGATTTATGAACGTTTTAGGTGTACATAAGTTATAGTATTGTTGTCAATTGGAGGGATTGTGTATTGGTTTATTTTAGTGGATGCACTTCAAATTTTCCTGAGATTTTCATATTTTTATACAGAATTAGTTTCTTTTCATCAATTTTTATTTAATTTACAAGAAATGGGAAATTTTAAGATATATATATGAAAAAAGGACATAGATGTTATTGGTTATATAAGAATATTTGAGTACATTCCCTGTAGACAATTATTTAAATAAGTGTGAACATCTTTAAAAATTGATTTTGTGACAGTTTCATTAGGTTTAATATTTCTCTCTGGATATTAGTGATTGTATTTTAGATCATTGTAGATATCTATATATAGACAGTCCTTATAAGTAATGACTAATTATCACAAACTCTAGCTGAATTGGAAGAAATTGAAACAAAATAAACTGTAATATTATGGTTAATGTAAACTAGGGATTGATAATAATTTATATAAAACATACTGAGGATTCATTATTATTTGTGGAATACACATTTTTCGTTGATTCGTGGGTATAGGTGAACCACAAATTTCAATGTGCGATGAAGTATAAATTATCTGTAGACATGTATGCAGACTTTATAGGCAGAGCAGCAAAATGAAATATCTACAAAAATAAATAAATGGATATGTCTATATAAAGAATTGACATTTGTGTTTGTGCCTACTCAACATTTATATAACAGACTACGACATAATTGTGCAATTATAATTACCTGGATTTTAAGTTAAATTAATATTTCTCTTTAACAGATAATATGTTACATTTTACAGGACTGCACGCTTTTAATTGAGGATTTATATTTGAAAATTTATATTTGTGTTACAGGGAGAGGAAATAGTATTTATTGTGTCTGAGAATATTTTAACATTACATTTTGTATTTAATCAGTGAAATATATTTTTCAACAACAGAACAGCGTGACATTTTTTAATATGATTCTGGCCTCACTTAAATATCTTAGTCTTGGATTTAATCAGTGATAGACCAGTTTTAAACAAAGAACATGTTTCATTTTTACATACCGACTTGATTCTGGTTATACTTGAATTTCATAGTTGAAGGCATAAAACTTTGCTCAGTGCTCTGAGCACAAAAATCATGCTTGAAACATGAAATCCAGCAATTTGATTGGTTGATTTTCGAGTCGGAGTACAAAAATCATGCTCGAAAGTTTTATGACCGTGAGGCTGAGTGGAATTAAATTAGTGATATACATTTTTTTAACCAAAGAACAAGTTACATTTTGACATAACGACTTGATTCTGGCCGTACTTAAATTTCTTAGTCTGCATTGTAATAAGAAATATTGTGAAGTATTGGGGAGACAATAGTAAATACTTCCCAACTTGTTGGTCAGAGTGTGCTCAGCCAGCATATGTAGAAAATTGGTCATCTTCATTTTATGATTATCACCAACCGATAGTATGTCACTAACCAATAGCTAGTCGTCACCAACCAATAGCTACGTCAGATTTTAACAAGTTATAATCTTAAGCGAATGTGACTAAACGGTGATAATATATTCTAACTGATATAAGTAGATTGCAGTGCAATCTCAGTTACAGTATTATATTCACACATCAGTATATGACATCAAACCATTGATTTTAACATCAGCTAGTTTAGGGATTTCGAAACTTTTTTCCAATTTTATTAAACTTCACAAACTCTGATGAGATATGTTTCATGACTAATTCAAATTATTTCGTGAGACAGTATAAGGAATATAAACTTGGGAATTATAAAATTTATGAATTATGTTGTACGGATATTTGCTATGTGCAGTTTGACCTTATTGGACCATAAATCAGATTGTAACAATCATGAAATGAATTAATGAATGTCAATAAAAGTAAAAAATGCTGCTGCAACATCAAATAAGAAAACTGATGAAAAGAAATCATGAAGATAGGAAGTTTCTATTTTACATCTTATTGACATTATAACACAGAATTTGGATATATTTCGTGCGATATCTTAATCTTTCGTTAGACATAATGACATTTCACAAAGTTGTGCTATTTTGTTGATTTCATTAAATGGAAATAAAGGAGAAATTGATTTGTTACATTGTCTGCTCATTTGTGTTAATCAGGGGATAAGAAATGTTTAACTTCTTTCAGAATGTACAGGCAGACACTAAACGTTTAAAAGAGCTAGAATCAGTAAATGAAGCATTACAGAACGAGGTTGTCAAATTATCAAAAGCCAAAGAGGAAACAGAGAGACTTGTAAGTATATTTATATACTAGAAATTCTGAAATTATTATGATGGGTTAATTATTGTGAAAGTTTCGCACTAACATAGACTCATCAGATTTTGATTTATGTTCCCCGTTTTTGTCAATTGGATGGACATCAATCATGATTAATATGTTCAGAACACAAAAATTTGTATAGGCAAATCTTTTTGATATTGATTGGTGAAAAAGAGGGTCAAAAGATACCAGAGGGACAGTCAAACTCATAGATTGAAAATAAACTGACAACGACATGGCTAAAAATTAACAAATAATAGTACACGAGAGTGACAAGACACAACATAGAAAACTAAAGACTTAGCAGATTGAACATGACCCCCACCAAAAAATGGAGGGTGATCATGTTATTCGAAACCCAATGAATAGTCTAAATCGGTAGGTCACATTTGTGGTGAAAAGGGAAGTGGAAAGGTACACTTATGTTAATCAACTTGTCCGTCCGGCACAAATAGTTTCTGCTCTCTTTGGCCTTGGAGTTAAGTGATGAGTATTGGCATGGCCATTCTCCATTAACAGTTGGTGTGTCACCTACAAAGATGAATGCAGTGAAAGCCTGGATGGTCAAAAACTTAGTTTACATTAGTCATCCCTGTGCTTATTATCCAAATTGGTTCTGCTCTTTTACTTTAAACGCCTAGTTGTTGGAAATAAGAAGACTAGAAAACACCATTGGACTGCTGGCATGTAAAGTTAATTATTGTGGTTTTTGTGCCCCCTCTGTTGTGAAGGAGGCTTTTAGTTTCACCCTTGTTATGTCTGTATGTCCATCGGTCTGTAAGTCCTCATCAAACTTTAACTGAAAAATCAGGGAAAAAAATGCATTTCTCAAATATTACTGCTTGAATTCTTTCAGAAAATGTGAGGGTTTGTAATGAAAGCACATTAAATTAGGGAAAAAGATATTTAACTTGTCTTAAATGTACAAATGAAATGGATATAAGGGCAAAGACATTATTATTCAATGGTGCACCCTTCAATAAGGAGAAAATCCTATTATATAAAGCTGACTGTAAAAGGCCCTGACAAGAAAAAATAGAAACAATTCAATTGAGAATACTGATGACCTTATCAATAACAACACAATTATTTATTATTCCTTGTTAGTATTGGAAAAACTCCAAAATTAGACATTTTACGTCTTACATCACGACAACCTTACATTTATTTCACTGTTTTATGGTATTTGTTTCACCTAGAACACCACTTTCAATTATTGATGTATACCAGCAAATGTAGTCAGAGACTATAATATTTATTGTTTTTTCACCTAAGTCCACATTCAGATCGAAATGCATACCATTACCATTACTGGTCTGTTGTAAGCTAGGCCAAAAAACCCTACCTACCCTAATTTTTAGTGCCTAATCCCTAACACCTTTTATGCCATTTGGGAAAAAGCACTGTTAAAGTCTTGACTAGTACAAACCAGTTAAAAAATAATGGTCAAATAAAATGATATTGCCTACCTACCCTTTTCAACATGTAAGCAGAATCACATGTATTATATTTGTTTGGGCCTTACTTTCATTTGTATTAAATATATATTTAATTTATGAGATCTGAACATTGGTAAACTATACTTTCACCTTAATTTATTTATGAAGTGCATGGACTTCACTACCATTCAGTAACCCAAGGTGCTGTAAAATGAGAATCTTAAAAAACTAATTTTGATTCCTGAATATTCTGGCATCAACAAATGACATTGTAAAGGCTTCTCAAAACACCACGATAAACCTCTGATGTGTATGCTTAAATGATTTAATAAAAAGATTGGCTGCTTTGGTGGGTAATGATAGCTGTTACTAATAACATAGTTAAAACTTGGTCAGCCAGGCTTCCAAATTAGAAGTATGTGTGAGTCTCTTGACAAGACTTTGTTGTATGTGATGTTGAGAGTAGATACATATGGTACCAGCTTTATAGAGAGATGGAAGCAACATTAGACACAGGTTTCCAAATTAGACGTAATTGTCAGTCTCTCTTTGCATGATTTGTAGTACATGATGTTTTGTTAGTCAGCTAACATTATTGACAGCTTTTGGTCTGGACGTATACGAATATTAAATATTCAGGAGATGAAAGGTCTACTTCACACGTTTGTCGCAAAGCTACTACTACTTTGGGAATTATGGTCGTAATATAACAGTCGTCATTATATCATAAATGCTTGCTGGAGATATTGGCATTTTTTTCATAGGATTTTTAAGTTTTGTTTAATGTGTGTTCATTAGTATTTGTTGGATATCAATTTATAGAGATTTTGTGGGTAAAGGTAAACCATTTTGATTATATTTGCTATTTTTGATTGATTGATTGTTGGCTGCTTACCGTCCGCTCAAATAATTATTGCATGTTCAGGACGAGAACAAGTTAACAATAAATACAATAGGTAGGATAGGGGCCATCAGGAATGAAGGTCAGAAAAATTTGGACTGCCACTTACAGTGAGGGTATATTGGAAAGGGGCCGAAGTTTCACCTTGCAACAAGCCACTTTTGGGCCCCTCAAAAAGTAGTTGCAAGGGTTCTTAACGTTCAAAGAGCATGGCACTTTCTTTACACAAGATATCGGATTTAACGTCCCCATTCTGACCAGATGTGGCTCCAAACATGTATCTGAATTTACAGTATTATTATGTGTTATTTGTTATATTAGATGTAACCACAGAATCCTGTCAGTAACTTTTTAAGTTCATTATTTTAAACCCATGAAATATTACCACGAAAGTTTTTAATGAAAGTGAAAATATTTTGATTCATTATATCTCAAAATTGTACCTTGTGTGAACTGTCGTGGTTCTTGAATTGATGTGTTTATATTTGTCTGATAGTGCTTTGAAGGTATAGTTTAGCCATTCAAAGATTTATCGAGTACACAATTTCTCTTGCAAGAAAAATAAATATTGGAATATGAACAACACATTCAGGCATAAAACGTTTAATTGCTTGTTTGCTTCTAATGATTTGTTCCAATAAAACACAAAATATCTACAGAATTATTGGAAAACTGTCAGCGTTTATGTCTTTTATACGATTCAGCTTTTATCGAATACTCATCACGTCACCAGAGGCCTAAGTTTTGTAAAGAAAGGCCATGGGGAACTACAAGATACATGTTGTGGAAGCAAAACAATAAAATTGTGATATAATTAAAAAAAGATAAGGGTAGCTAGATCTATGTAAATGATTTTTTGATTGTCTTTTGCTTAATGTGACCTGTGGCTAATCATGCTAATATTTCTTGCATCAAATATAATGGAAAACAAATCTCAAACATATAGTGTAGAAACATATTTTTTTCTACTTTTTCAGCTCACTTTATTGTGTGTATCATGTTTTTTTAAAAGGTTAGATAAAAAAAAAAAAGAAACTGAAAAAAAAAAGGTTAGAGCAAAAAAGCATGGCCAATAAATTCTATATTTTCTATTCTTTTAATTCAATGTAAATGTAGTTGTATGGGAGACAACTCTAGTACATAATTTATTATATTAAACCCTCAAATCAGATTGGATTGTCTCCCTTTGTATTCAATTAATATTTTCCTTATTACAGGAAATAGAATTTACACAGAAAAAAATTGAATGTGAAAGATTAAATAAAGAAATAGAAAGAGAAAGAGGAAGAAGCAGACATTTGGTAAGTTACCATCATTTTGTTATTTTTAGACGCTAATTCTTTAAAGTTGAAAACTTTGACACATTCCCCAATTACCATACTAAATTTTATATATCCTTTTTAGGTTCATGCAATCATAGATTTAAACATTTTCTAATATTGATATTAATTCATCATCCTTATATAAAAACAGCAAGGTATACATATATACTACTAAGCAATAGTAACTTATGTACCAAACATAAGCTTAGGTAAAATCAGATCAGTTTTGGTCTAGCTAGCAGTTACTATTCATTTCATACAGCCAAAAAATATCTCAATGTTTTATACTCTTCCAATTTTTTAATGGCCCCGCAACAAAGTTGTCTGTGCCATATAGTTTTATCCTTTTTTTTTGGTATGTTAGCTAACCATGATGAAATTCACAGTTATATGGACTTTTTTTCTATATGTCTCCAGATTTTGAGCTGATATTTGATATGTTAGACAACCATTATGATTGTGTCCACATGTGTTATTGAAATTGCAGATTTTTCAACTTTTTGAGATAGAGCCATTCGTGTCGCTTTGACACATCTAGTTTTATCTAACTTTTTAATTTTATTAATGGAATGACTATGACATCTACTAATGAAGGCCTAGGGGACACAGTAATAATTTACATCTTTAAGGTTATCGGAGTCTTCAGAAATAAAACAATAATGATAATATAAAAAAAAGATGTGGTATGAATGCAAATGAGACAAATCTCAGACAATTCTTCACAAGAAACCAAATGACACATAATTAACAATTATAGGTCTTTGTATGGCCTTGAACAATAAGCAAAGCCCATACGGCATAGCTATAAAAAGCCCTGAAGTCACAAATGTAAAACGATTCAAACGGTAAAACTAACAACCTAATTTGTGTACAAAACAATGAATGCATAAAAACAAAGATGGTGCACAGCCACAAACAACAAACACTGAATTACAGGCTCCTGACCTGGGAAAGGCATATACAGAATGTGGAGGAGTTAAACATGTTAGTGGGCACCAAACCCCCCCCCCCTTTACCTAGGACAGTGGTGAAACAGTACATAATAAAAACAAACTATAAAAATCAGTCACACCATGAACCATGATTAAGTTGCTATTTGGCAGATACAAATTTAATAATAGTAAAACCAACTAAAATGTTTTACAGGAAGCAGATTTGCAAGAGAGTGCTACACAAAATACAGAATTAACCATACAAGTGTCTGATCTCACTCATAGGTTGGCTGATCTAGAGAAGGTATGTTTAATATTTACAGTTCTCAAATGGGATGCTTTAGAAAAGTTCCTGACAGGTTATGAATCCATAGTTTGCAATTTTAATTATTGCAATTGAAACCAATACTGCAAATGATAAATATAATCAAAACTTGAAATGTCATTTAAAATACTATTACTGTCACAAATATATCAAAACTTTCTGAATACGAGTTTGAGTTATTTCCCTTAGGATAAATCAATTATGTAGATTATGGAAAGACCTGACAGCATGATACTATAGGGGTAAATTCAGTAAAAAAATCTCCCATTGACTTTAATGCTAATCTATGTGTGGAAATAAATTTATACCTGATTTACCTTTAGAAATTAAAAACTTTCATATATCATTCATGAAAGTACAAATGTAGCCCTATCTTTTGCAACAATAAAAACATAGGGTCATGCGGCATTTTTGGGCATTCACATGGCCTTGTTTACAAACAATGTAGATTCGCACTGAATTCCTATACTGACCCCCATTACTTTTCAACCCTGTAGGGGAAAAAAATAGTACATTCAGCATTTATTTTTTATTTTTTTTCAACTCTAGTTTTGATCCATCTACCATAAAATATTTATTACAAACATTATCTACCAATCAGAAGAGCACATGACTTCACTAGACAGAAAGCTCTCCCCCAAATGGGCGGTCCCTGATGACGTATATTTATTTACTGAATTTACCCCTACTATATGATGAGGTATAGGGAAAAGTTGGTTCCTTACAAAAAAAGTCATTTCATTAATTGTCCAATCGTTTCAAACACACCTTCCAAAAATAGTTAATCTTTGGATAAAGGAAAGATTTTCAACAACAATATATTGTTCAGTGTGAACCTAGCAGACTTCCATGGGTGCAAAGTAAAAGTTCTTTCTTTTTGGTATTTGATTATCATTGTTTTTCTTATCTACAACAGTCTGCACGGTCAGCCACTAGATATATAGTTTGATGCGCCCAGTAAACTTTGATTCTGATCATGACTAGTGAAAATTTTCAAATTTTATATAGTCTTACAGAGACAAGTTTTGATATTAAATTTCTTGACTATAGTAGATAAAAAAAAGTTTTTGGCCCAGACTGCTGCTACCAGTTTATTGACAGAATGAACAAACTGTAGAGGGTAATGCACTACTTATACATATATTACCCAACTAGTAATAACTAACCAATCAAAAACAAATCAATTATGTACTTCTGATTGTGATCAGCTTATTAACAGTGCAGCTGCTAGCTTTATAGCACTTGTTTTAGTATTTTGTTAGATTTATTACGTAGAGTTAATGACAATCGGCTAACGTTAACCAGACAATGTTAGTTATTGAGTAATTTTGTCGTATTGACGAAGCAATTATCCAATAATGTGTACAGACGAGTGAGTGATAATTGTGTAGGTTTTTAATTACTTCTATGTGTAATTCTCTGAGAGTATAATTAAGTTACAAGATAATTGGAGAGAACAATACCTCGAGGGGAAGTCACAGATTGATTGGGTCACTTTGAGGACATGTTATTCTACCTGAAAACATTCTGGTTTAGATTCTGGATACACTGAAAAATACAACTTGATTTGACCTTTTGCTTTTTATATTTGATCATTGTTTTTCTTGTTGTTTCCCACATGTATTTATAAGCTAGCAATTTATGTGATCATGTCACTTTGAGGACATGTAGTTCTACCTGAAAACGTTCTCTTTGAGATGATACACTGAAAAATACAACTTCAATTGACTTTTCACTCTTTCTATTTAATCATTATTTTTCATGTTGTTTTCCACATGTATTTATAAGCTAGCTGCAGTCTACTTGAGAGAGATCCTTTTATTCCTTTGTTAAGAATATAGAAGAATAAGATGATTTATGAACTGGTAAGGCTGACGACTTTTAATAGATATTAGCAATTTTTAGCAAGGGTACCTTCATAACCAGTAAACCCTGTACTCCCTTAAAACTTACAAGGATAAACTCTATTGGTATTTTTTTCCACAATGGATAGCAGAATTGAACAAAAAGGGGTATTTCACCTCTAAGTTAGCCAACTACTGTATCACTAGCCTGTCAACTCTAAGGTTGTGCGTTTGGAATCCCGCACAAGGCAGGTGCACTTTACTCCAATAAATGAGCTGCGTTGGATAGAAATTGACCTTATGCAAGTGCATGTACACATATACATATCTAAGACTTTGATCGATTTTGGAATAACTAAGATATAAAAGCTGCATTTTGGTCCGTTTAAAAGGGTTGTCTTCTTATGAAAACCTACTTTTGGAACAATTACAGACTTTCCGTAGAAATTATTTTAACCCAAAATAGGTTAACAGAGGTATCGATTTTCGTTTGCATAAAGTCGATTTCTATCCGACGTAGCTCATATATTGACAAGGTTTGCCATTTTTCCTATGAAAGGTATTTCGTTCTCTCTGGGCACTCTAGCTTCCTTCACCAATAACATGTCATTGGCGGATCCAGGGGAGGGTCCTTTTTTTTTTTTGCCGATCAATGCATTTGAATGGGGACATATAGTTGGATCCCCCCTTTTTAAAACGGCTGGATCCGCCCTTGCATGTTTACAATATTTGTTGTCCTTTAAAGGATTTATTGTCAACAACATTAAGAGTCACATGACCAGCAGCTATTTTGGTTTTTCTGTGTTTTTTAGGTTGCTGTCTCCTTGCAGAATACACCACTTCTCCCTTTATTCTATAGCAATACAGTTAAACTTTCTCTGGGCAATTTAATTCTTCGTCAAATCATAATCAAATTTAATAGTATGGTAGAGTGCATATATCTCTCTATATAATATGCTGCAGGATCCATTTTAATTAAATTTCATTAAACTTTGATGAGATGAATTGCCTCTGATGATATATCATTAACTGGAAACAAGCCGAGTTATTTATGGTCTGGCTGATAACCCATTTTTCAATGAAATCGTAAAAATTTGTCCATTAGTATTCTAAAACTGTTTGCCTCGTCAGTATTACTGGAGATATCATGTAGGTTTATATCCAAATCATCATTTTTTCCATGGCAACCATTTAGTTTAGTTCTTTGGCATATAGAAGATGTATTTCCAAATATATGTGTTTTTTATTCCTTGTAGAATTTATTAGAAAGAAAAATAATTATGTAATTTTGACGTAATGACGTTATGTCTAATGTACTCTATTAGCAATGACTTATTAGGAACATAATTTTGTATATTAAAATGTCATTGTATTAATTTTGACTGTGAGTGACAGTATGCTGTGGGTCTCATTGGGGTCTAAGCGTGATGCGGGATTGACGATTTTTTAGAAAGCGTGACACGTGAAAGTCAAATCATTGTGCCGTGAAAACAGGAAATGATGTCTAGCGGGACATGGTAAAGTACCAAAAAATGAGAATTGCTTACATATATAGTGTAAGCGGGATCCGGGATCAGAAGCCCCCATTGAGACCACCTATGCCATTTAAATGCTGCTTTTAAGTCTGATGTTTGTAAGCATATCTAAAGTAAATATAATCAGAAAGAAAGCCAACAAAGTTATCAAGTGGTCAACGCATGTTTCTTTAACAATTGAGTTGCCTCAAATAGAAATCAACCTTATAATGATTGCAAATGAATATCGAAATATCTGTTCACCTATTTTTCGCGTTAAAAAAACTCAATATGGAAAGTCAGTAACTGTTTGAAAATAAAAAAAACTCATAATAGATACCAGACTTGAAATTTTGTATTTGCAACATTGAATTGCCATAACCAACCATACAAAACAGACAAAAAATCATCTGTTAATTAATCGTATTTGAATGTTTCAAAATCAATCAAAGTCTTACATGTACATGTAAATATGAACTTCCATAAGGTCAATTTCTATCTGGACGCAGCTCCATTTACAGATGTCAATCAATTTAATAGAGGCTTCCAAAGATTGGCCATCAATCTTGATATGAAGGGTTTGAAGCAACCTGAACCTCAAAGTCCTTAAATCATAACATTCACTGCATGATAAAGCTTGGATGTGACATTGAAAAATTGTTTGAATTGATCAACTTTCATTGATTTCAAGGCCTTTTATAGCTGACCATGCGATATGGGCTTTGCTTATTGTTGAAGACCTGATACAATGACCTATAGCTGTTAATTTCTGTGTCATTTGGTCTCTTGTGGAACGTTGTCTCATTTGCAATCATACCACATCTTCTTTTTTATGTTTATGCAGACTTTTTGTATTAATAACAAACATGAATTAATCAATTTCTTCCAATATGAATGGAATTGATCAGTATTTCTTTATTTTTCGATATAAAAAGTCAAGTGTTTGAGGTGGCTGTTTAAAATTATTTACCTAAAGCTATTGTTAGGTTATTGTGAATAAAAACATATGTGTGAGCTTGAAGGAAGTTCTTTAGTGCAATAAACCTAAAGATATTGAATATGTCTTGTATTCTTTAGCATTGGAATTTTTATTCAATTTTCTTTTATAGTAATATTAATAGTGAATAATAAAACATTGCTATCTGCCATACTTTTGAGTGTGTGTATCAGCATGACTTTGTGTTTCAAAATAATGCGACTTTCAAGTTGTCACAATGCTTTAATTGATCAGGGCGAAATTAAAATATGTATTAAGTGTTTGTTTCTATTATATCGTATTGATTTTCATATGGTTAATGGCAGTTAATGAAGAATGTCTTTAAATGGTCTAAATGTGAAGAATGTCTTTATATCGTCTCAATTTTTAAGGAAATTATGTAACTTTCAAAGTGGCGATATTCTTGGTGAAAAGAACATGTTTTCCGATACTTTTCATTTACATGTGTCAGTTTTGTTGACAAGAGAATTAAGAAAAGTTGGTCTCGGAAAATTTCAAATTTCTGTTGCTATGTGAATTAAAATTGGTGATTAACATTGTCAAAAATTTGTCATAATTCTAAGCCAGATGTTAAACATTTTCAATTGAATGCTTTGGTTTCTGAGTGTGCAAAGACCAATGTCTTCAGTTTTGAGTTCAAATGGTTGATTTTCTTACAACTCTGTACAGTTGACTCTAAGGCATTTGATCATTCAACCTTGATACTTAAATGTTGTATACAAGTAAAACAAAGTATAGTGACATCAATCAAAGAACTCTTACAGTGACTGGCAGTAGTATACATGTTTTCAGTGTGGAGCTTATGGGTTATATACAGGGGTGGATCCAGCCATTTTCAAAATGGGTGGTTTCCAACCAAGGATTAAAGGGGGATTATATCATATGTCTCCATTCAAATACAATTTGATCATCCAAAAAAAAGTAGAGGTTTCAATCCGAGGAACCCTCCTCCAGGATCTGCCACTGGGTGAGGTGCCTAAGCTCTGAGGAGCATAATCCAGTTGATTTTCTTTCATGTTTTCTCAACATATGTAGCAATAGAAGTAAAATCAGTCTTGGTGGGTTTCAAGTCTCTTTGTACTCAGCAATTAGGAATAGGAGTAAAAGCAGTCAGGATGGGTTTCAAGTCTCTTTTTGTACTCAAAATTTCATGAGTAAAAGCAGTTTTGATGGGTTTGAGGTCAGACTAATTATAAACAATTGTTCTGAACTTTTGGTACGATGAAAAGTGCAAAATGGACACATTAAAAAGGTGGACTCAATCATTGTAAGAGTCTAAACCAAACCATTGTACATTAAAGTTCTTAATTGTTTGTTGCAGAAAGCTCGACATAGGGATAGTGATCCGACGGCGGCGGCGGCGGTGGCGGTGTTAGCTAACTTTTTAAAAGCTTTATATTTTAGAAGGTGGAAGACCTGGATGCTTCATACTTTGTATATAGATGCCTCATGTTACGAAGTTTCCGTCAGTCACATGTCCAATGTCCTTGACCTCATTTTCATGGTTCAGTGACCACTTGAAAAAAAAGTTGAATTCTCTCTTATTATAAGTAATAGGATAACTATATTTGTTATGTGCGTACCTTGCAAGGTCCTCATGTCTGTCAGATAGTTTTCTCTTGACCTCGACCTCATTTCATGGATCAGTGAACAAGGTTAAGTTTTGGTGGTCAAGTCCATATCTCAGATACTATAAACAATAGGGCTAGTATATTCAGTGTATGGAAGGACTGTAAGGTGTACATGTCCAACTGGCAGGTGTCATCTGACCTTGACCTCATTTTCATGGTTCGGTGGTTATAGTTAAATTTTTGTGTTTTGGTCTGTTTTTCTCATACTATATGCAATAGGTCTACTATATTTGTTGTATGGAACGATTGTAAGGTGTACATGTCTAGCGGGCAGATGTCATGTGACCTTGACCTCATTTTCATGGTTCAGTGGTCAAAGTTAAATTTTTGTGTTTTGGTCTGTTTTTCTCATACTATATGCAATAGGTCTACTATATTTGTTATATGGAACGATTGTAAGGTGTACATGTCTAACGGGCAGATGTCATGTGACCCTGACCTCATTTTCATGGTTCAGTGGTCAAAGTTAAGTTTTTGAGTTTTGGTCTTTTTATCTAATACTATATGCCATAGGTCAACTATATTTGGTGTATGGAAATATTTTATGATCTTTATGTCAGTCGCACAGGTTTTATTTGACCGTGACTTCATTTTCACGGTTCATTGCACAGTGTTAAGTTTTTGTGTTTTGGTCTATTTATCTTAAACTATAAGTAATAGGTCAACTATATATGTTGTATAGAAGCATTGTTAGCTGTACATGTCTGCCTGGCATGGTTCATCTGACCTTGACCTCATTTTCAAGGTTCATTGGTCTATGTTTAGTTATCTTGGTTAATGTTAAGTTTATGTGACAGTTGTTATAAAGCTTAGCTTTATACTTAGGACTATCAACATAATATCAATGGTTAGTATAGAAGGCGAGACATTTCAGCGTGTGCACTCTTGTTTTGGTATTAAAAAAATTAAAATAGAACAGGGAAATAAAATTTTGTGAATAGGTTTTACCCATGAATCACAAAAGCTATTTAGAATTCAGAATGTCACATCTCAATTACATTTAATGATGTTTGATTAAAATACTTTCAGTTTCATCTGATATTGTTTTAATGTTTGTAAAAATTCCTGTCTAGGACAATGTCCTCCTCAATACAATAGTCTAATCAGACATAATCTCCTACCTAACTCTATAAAAGAGTTGTAGTGATTTCATTGTGATTAGATATTGATCTTGGTCTCTGAAATACTTTGACTGTTGCAATCTCAATTCTTATAAATGTTGCCATTCATATTCGCTCATTAAAAGAGAGAATGGATAAGCTAAGGTATAAATTATTTAAAATTCACATTAAGATGAATAATTTAAACAATTCAAACCTGAAAACCACCAGATTAATACGACAACAAAAATAATTATGAAGGAATGATGGGGCATGTTAATAAAGGAAAATGTTGCATATAATGTAAGCAATACACAGTGGCAGATCCAAAAAGGGGGGGGGGGGTCCTGGGGTTTGGACCCCCCTTTTTTTGATGATCAATGCATTTGAATGGGGAAATATAGTTGGACCACCCCACCCACCTTTTATCCTCGGTTGGGAACCTCCCCTGGTACATGACATTTTCAAATTATAATCAGTCTCTGTATAGTCCTTTTTTTTTCTTAATAAATCGATATCAGCTGAAATGCATTGAATGAATGTTCTATTTTTTTCATGATAAAACAATTTTAAAGCATATTCTATAACTGTACTACAGAATCATGATGGCACTGAGATAAGTCCCAACTATAATTCTAGCCATTTACAGTTTTATAGGTTAACAAGAAGCATATTCTATAACTGTACAGAATCATGATGGCACTGAGATAAGTCCCAACTATAATTCTAGCCATTTACAGTTTTATAGGTTAACAAGAAGCATATTCTATAACTGTACAGAATCATGATGGCACTGAGATAAGTCCCAACTATAATTCTAGCCATTTACAGTTTTATAGGTTAACAAGAAGCATATTCTATAACTGTACAGAATCATGATGGCACTGAGATAAGTCCCAACTATAATTCTAGCCATTTACAGTTTTATAGGTTAACAAGAAGCATATTCTATAACTGTACAGAATCATGATGGCACTGAGATAAGTCCCAACTATAATTCTAGCCATTTACAGTTTTATAGGTTAACAAGAAGCATATTCTATAACTGTACAGAATCATGATGGCACTGAGATAAGTCCCAACTATAATTCTAGCCATTTACAGTTTTATAGGTTAACAAGAAGCATATTCTATAACTGTACAGAATCATGATGGCACTGAGATAAGTCCCAACTATAATTCTAGCCATTTACAGTTTTATAGGTTAACAAGAAGCATATTCTATAACTGTACAGAATCATGATGGCACTGAGATAAGTCCCAACTATAATTCTAGCCATTTACAGTTTTATAGGTTAACAAGAAGCATATTCTATAACTGTACAGAATCATGATGGCACTGAGATAAGTCCCAACTATAATTCTAGCCATTTACAGTTTTATAGGTTAACAAGAAGCATATTCTATAACTGTACAGAATCATGATGGCACTGAGATAAGTCCCAACTATAATTCTAGCCATTTACAGTTTTATAGGTTAACAAGAAGCATATTCTATAACTGTACAGAATCATGATGGCACTGAGATAAGTCCCAACTATAATTCTAGCCATTTACAGTTTTATAGGTTAACAAGAAGCATATTCTATAACTGTACAGAATCATGATGGCACTGAGATAAGTCCCAACTATAATTCTAGCCATTTACAGTTTTATAGGTTAACAAGAAGCATATTCTATAACTGTACAGAATCATGATGGCACTGAGATAAGTCCCAACTATAATTCTAGCCATTTACAGTTTTATAGGTTAACAAGAAGCATATTCTATAACTGTACAGAATCATGATGGCACTGAGATAAGTCCCAACTATAATTCTAGCCATTTACAGTTTTATAGGTTAACAAGAAGCATATTCTATAACTGTACAGAATCATGATGGCACTGAGATAAGTCCCAACTATAATTCTAGCCATTTACAGTTTTATAGGTTAACAAGAAGCATATTCTATAACTGTACAGAATCATGATGGCACTGAGATAAGTCCCAACTATAATTCTAGCCATTTACAGTTTTATAGGTTAACAAGAAGCATATTCTATAACTGTACAGAATCATGATGGCACTGAGATAAGTCCCAACTATAATTCTAGCCATTTACAGTTTTATAGGTTAACAAGAAGCATATTCTATAACTGTACAGAATCATGATGGCACTGAGATAAGTCCCAACTATAATTCTAGCCATTTACAGTTTTATAGGTTAACAAGAAGCATATTCTATAACTGTACAGAATCATGATGGCACTGAGATAAGTCCCAACTATAATTCTAGCCATTTACAGTTTTATAGGTTAACAAGAAGCATATTCTATAACTGTACAGAATCATGATGGCACTGAGATAAGTCCCAACTATAATTCTAGCCATTTACAGTTTTATAGGTTAACAAGAAGCATATTCTATAACTGTACAGAATCATGATGGCACTGAGATAAGTCCCAACTATAATTCTAGCCATTTACAGTTTTATAGGTTAACAAGAAGCATATTCTATAACTGTACAGAATCATGATGGCACTGAGATAAGTCCCAACTATAATTCTAGCCATTTACAGTTTTATAGGTTAACAAGAAGCATATTCTATAACTGTACAGAATCATGATGGCACTGAGATAAGTCCCAACTATAATTCTAGCCATTTACAGTTTTATAGGTTAACAAGAAGCATATTCTATAACTGTACAGAATCATGATGGCACTGAGATAAGTCCCAACTATAATTCTAGCCATTTACAGTTTTATAGGTTAACAAGAAGCATATTCTATAACTGTACAGAATCATGATGGCACTGAGATAAGTCCCAGCTATAATTCTAGCCATTTACAGTTTTATAGGTTAACAAGAAGCATATTCTATAACTGTACAGAATCATGATGGCACTGAGATAAGTCCCAACTATAATTCTAACCATTTACAGTTTTATAGGTTAACAAGAAAACATTACTCGTAATTCCAAACAAGTGCTGCTTAAGTCTCCGTCGTAATGGAAACGATATATAAGGACAAACTAATACCTTATACTAATTCTACAATCAATAATTTCTTATCAAGATTACAAGTGCATTTATATTTTCATTGGCTAATCCTTTCCCATGATTGTTTTAGAAGGTTGTATTCATTATTAGGATGTGACAAACTTGAATGGCATGCTGTCAGTCTATTTTGTGTTTTATCCCTCTCCCACACTTAAATCTTACATCATTTGAATTTAAGTGAAATATTTTTTTTAGATAATTTAGATATGATTCATACTGAATTTTATATGACCCATTTACAGGCATTATGTCTTTAGGTCTGTGCATTTGTCCGTCCGTCAATGTCCTGCTTCAGGTTAAAGTTATTGGTCAAGGTAGTTTTTAATGAAGTTACGTAAAGTCCAATGTACTATAGACACATTCTTATCTTGTATATCATAAATTGAATTGATTTTTTAACCAAGGGATTTGGTTTTCTCCTTGGAATCCTGCTTAATCTACCAATCAAAACCTACCCACCTGAAATATACAAAAGTGCTGAAAGGTACATAAAACACCAAAAGGCTGTTAGTTTTCTCGATTGAAATGTTTTAAATTGTCATTTTGGGGCCTTTTATAGCTGACTTTGTTATGCGGTATGGGCTTTGCTCATTGTTGAAGGCTGTACGGTGACCTATAGTTGTTAATTTCGGTGTCATTTTGGTCTCTTGTGGAGAGTTGTCTTAAATGGTTATCATACCATATCTTCTTTTTTATAAATAAGATGAGATGATAAAAACAAAAACCCAGCCGAAAGCTGAAAGGAAATATTTAACCTAATTCTTAAAGACGAATTAATTTTTTTTTCAAACAATAAACACATCTTCGAAAGAAAGATTTATTTTATTATCTATCTGAAACTGAAAAAATATACCATTGTATACATAACACTTCAGTTCTTGTAAAAACAGTGATTAATTTTTATAACTTTGCTTTAAATTTTTAGACCTTTTCATTCTATATATTAAGTAATGAATTTTTTTCTATTTTGTAGTTTGATTTTGTTTCTTAAAAGTATTCATTTATCTAGATTTTCTGAAATCAAACTTAATTTAAAAGGCCATCTTTCCTCAAATGTAGAAAATCTTGACTTTATAGAGTATTGTAGATCAAAATTATAATGAGACATAACATATATTTAACTTTCGTTGATTTGATTTATGATTATTTGCGTTTTGAATTTATAAATGGTTATTATGCTAAATGATCAGCTTTTGTCTTAATTTGCTCTACTTTGAATGACAAATGTTTTAAAACCTATATTTTTGGCTTGCAGCAATATCGATAAAAACTGTCAAGTATTTTTCAATTATTGGATATTTTGTAGCAGTAAAGTTCCGCCATGCTTTGTAAGCTTGGTGTTTGGCTGTTGCATAACAGTCTATTAGTTTGGTTATTAGGAGTAAAATCTTAATCCTTTTGATGTTTTACTACACAAGATTGTAAAATTGGTATTAAAGATGTTGATGGAAGTGCTACTAAGGTTTAAAGTTGCTGAAGATTTGTCATAAAGGCAAACATTAACAGAAAATTACTTTATTTTAAACTCTGATAAGAGAAATTGAGTTACCCTAATGTATCTGATGTAACTATCTGAAGTCCAGCGCCCTAATGTTTTTATCAAGTGATCTTCTATTTTTGCCTTACCAGCACTAGTAGCTGCCCCAATTCTAAAACTATGACCATTATAATGACTTGAGTTGAAACCACATATCTCCAGTACTTTTTTAATACGAGTGATGAAATATTGTCTCTCCAGAGGTTTCTTATCAATGGTTATGAAAAGTGGATCAGTTTGATTAGTAGGAGATAATTCTTTCCTTATTTGTATATATTCTAACAAAATTGTGTAAGGGCAGATAATCTGACCTAATTTATGTAGCTGTATATTTATGCCTTTTCTAAAAGGATCAGTTTTTGATTGTTTTAATTTCAAAACTACTAAGTCTGTGTGAAATACAACATCTTCAATACATAAATTTATATGTGGATCAAATTGTGAGGCCTTTGACACTGTAAACTCGCCACATCTCAAAAATCCATAAAATGCGACAATGCATGCATAGCTTATACAACAGAATGAGACCTAAGAACCCAAACCAATGTCTGAATGTTTAGAAAGGACAGGTCATCTTTTTTTATTATGCCCGACCTAGGAGCATAATGTTTTTCAGTTTGTTAGGGCCCCGCCTTTAGGCAGGTCGCCCTATAGTGATCAGTCTGTCCGTCCGTCCGTCCGTCCGTAACACTTTAACTTTGTCCGCTCCATATCTAGAGAACCATTATGATTTCATACTTTATACTTTACATGTGTATTAACCACCACCAGAGGGCGTGTCATGATGTATGTACAACTTCCTAGGTCAAAGGTCAAGGTCAAAAAACTTTGGTTTCAGTTGACAACCCTGTGTCCTGTGGTGAAGATCGTGTCCGCTCTATATCTTGAGAACCGTTATGATTTCAAAGTTTATACTTGACATGTATATGAACCAACACCAGAGGGTGTGTCATAATTTATGAACGACTGCCTAGGGCAAAGTTAAAGTCAAAAACTTTGGTTTCAGTTGACAACCCCATGTCCTATGGTAAAGATCGTGTCCGCTCTATATCTTGAGAACCGTTATCATTTCAAAGTTTATACTTGACATGTATATAAACCAACACCAAAGGGTGTGTCATAATTTATTTACAACTTCCTAGGTCAAAGGTCAAGGTCAAAAACTTTGATTTCAGTTGACAAACCCATGTCCTATGGTAAAGATACAATTTTTTAATGCACATTATTCACAGCGGGTCCCACAGAGATGGCTCCCATCTCAATGATATCTAGTTTGTCCATTTGTCAGTCTATCTGTTCATCCATCTGTTCGTCCGTCTGTCCTGCTTTAGATTGAAGTTTTTGGTCATGGTAGTTTTTGGTGAACTTGAAGTCCAATTAGCTTGAAACTTGTACACATGTCCCCTATGATTATGATTTTTCTAAGTTTAGTTTTGACCCAATTTCACGTTCCACTGAATATAGTCAGAAAATGACTGTGATTGGGGCCGCCGTGTACTTTGGACATCTTCTTGTTAGTAATTATAACTTGTTAACATCTATGACTGATTCTTATTGTCTTTAGAGAGACTGCAGTGAGGAAAGTGGATTGGTGCTATAATTTCAAACTCTAAAAAATACAGGACAGGCTTATATTTTAAATTTTGAATTTACATATTATAAACTTGATTTTAAAGCCAACAGACTTTAAGTATGTTTTTTTGTCCTCAAGTCGTTGAACATTTATTTAAGACGAGACATTCATTCCAACTTACGACTGTTAATTGTCACGTTTTCAATCAATTCAGCATTCAGTATTTAAAATCACTTTTAATCATGCATTTGACATTATAAAAAAAGTCAAATAAAAAAAAAAATACCAACTCCCAGGAAAATTCAAAACTGAATTTGAAAGTCTGTAGTCAAATGGCAAAAGAAAGCTCATAATTACATCAAAGAATGGTATAACAACTGTCATATTCCTGACTTGAAAAGACGTAACCCCAAAATATATGTATATGTCAAATTTCTAATTGAAAACCAATGTCTTAAGTATATCAGTTTTTTTTCAGTTTTTATTCATGACATAATAAGAGTTAAGAAGATTTTATGTTTTGAAAGTCTGTCTGCTTGTATCTTTTAATTGATATTCAAATAGTTATCAATCAATAGCGTAATGGAATTAGACTTGACTGGAAGTGAAGTTCATTACGTTGCGCAATCGTTTGCATGTTTTTTTTTAGATTTAGTGAGAAAGTGAGAGAGAGAGCACATTCCTTAGGCAAAAATTAGAATATTTATTGAACTGAATAAAATTTGTATTTATTTGATACTAAATGCTATCCAATACATACTTCGTTCAATATGCGATCAAGCAAAAAATAAAAAACGATATATCTGGAATCCTTCAAGACAATTTTTTTTTAGGTTTCCGATCAATACAAAGTCTTTGAAATATAAGTCTTGAACAATTTCCTGGGGTTTATAAGTACAATGTGGATCTCAAATCATTGTTTGTCGGGTGATTATAGTTAAACATTCTGAGAGGAAATAATGTTGTAATAGTCAAAACCATTTAAAATTTCTTAAAATAAATTTCATAGATCTATTGCCTGATTGGATGTAATTTTCTGTGTTTCGTCACGGAACTCAGGAAGGACGTGAAACAATAAACCACTTCCATAAAAGCATTCCATTTTCTTTGAACTTACTTTTATTCTGAAAGGTTAGAAATTATCTTTTGAACATGGTTTGGTGAATTTGTAAGAAAAAGAAACACTTGTGAAAGACAATTTGAAAGAATTTATATTGAGGTGTTTAGTTAGTTATAATTGCTATTCTTAGATTGTGCCTCTGCGTATTACATCGTAACATTAGCTATTATGTTCTATGGGATTAACTAATACCTGTATTATCAGGAGAAACTAAATACAAATATTTTATGGCATGTTGAATAAATGGAAAATTGTTTATAACGGAATGTGCATTAGCAAAAGTATTGAATCTAATGCTTAATAGTATATAACAGGCTATTACTACAGCATTGGTGGTCTGACACTCTCTGGGGGAATGTTAGTACTCATAAATATTTCGAATTTTCAAAAATAATTCAGTGAACGGATATTGAGTAAAAATTCTCTTCTAGAAAAATTTACTGATGATAATAAGCAAACATGTTTCGTTAATTAAACTGAATAAACATGTTCGTGGATTAAAACTGTGTCATAATGCAGTTGACGATCAGTATATTCATGTGATGGATTAGAACGAATTATAACAACTGTATATTACGTCAGTTCATTGGAAAAAGTATGAAACTCAAACATTAAAAAAGTGTTTTTTGAAGGATTAAACATCGAGATCTAAATAACATGACTATGATTCCGTTGATTTCATTGTTGTTATTTCAAAATCTTGTCCTAAAAAATGAGGAAAATAGTAATTAAGGAGAAATTGAGAAATTTATGGAAAGTAGAATTGTAAGAATGATACAACAATCGTCAAAAAATGTATTCCAAATTCTTTCATTTTATAATTCAGTAGAAGATATAAACTGATTAAAACTAGAATTTTATGAGAATAAATATTTATGGACAATAAATAAGATCCAATAACCTGCTGTTTTCAGACTCATTACGGAAGAAATATAAGTCAATGAAATTCCAGGCATAGATATTAGCATCAAGGAATCTTTTATGAAGCAAAGATTGTTTTGATTTTTTCACCTGGATGAGAAATTTGACTTTTAAATGAATCGATTATAACACCGATTGTTTCAATTTGTTGATTAGGGTGAGAGTAAGAGTGATAAAAGTGTAATTATTATAATGGCGAGGAAATTAGACACATATTTATTTTACCCATGAGACCTTAGTGTCATCGAGAGACCAGTACAAAGCGAAGATATATTGAAATGCAATTGTATATTTATGTTGGAATACAGCAATAGATTCTAGGTTGTTAATAGTAAATGTGAAACGATATATGCAATGATTGTATCAAATTAGCTTTAGGATAGATAGCCGTGTATTTGTGAATTTGTCTGGCATACATTTTATTAATGGAATTGATAGGACTATAGTTTTCTGTTAATTGACTAATTCCTTTTCAAATTGACTCAGGAAAGCGAAGGATTTCACTTGTTGTTCAAAAAAAGCAAAATAGCATAAGTGATTTATCATTTTATATCGTGATAAAAAAAGATGCAAATATCGTAAATTTATCTTATCTTGTTTAATGTATCAATTTACTACCCACATGAGACAAGCTAGTCGGTTGATAATTTGAAATTTAGATGCATCATACTAAATTTGCGTAATTTTTTTGGAATGATAGACATTTTGAGTAAAAGTTTAAATGACAATATTTGAGTTGGATTTAAATTAGCTGTGAATTTTGTCCATGACTCCAGGTTACTTAAAGGTTTTCACCAGTCTCAAGGTTTCACAAATGGAAATTGATATATAATGTGACATCTTCTTGTGTGAAAGTATCCAGGTTGCAGGATTTATTGTAGAATACACTTTCGATGAAATTCATTGAGTTGAAAAGTTTTGCCTACTTGCATTGCTGTAGTAGGCGACAAAATTAATCATTAAGGATTAGGCCCAGAATGAAAAAACAGATTGATTTTTGTATAGTTAAGAAACCAAATAGGAGGATATGCATATTGTCGTATCGTGGAATATACACTGAGGTGAAAAGATGAGTTCTTCTACATTATACACACTTTTTTCGATGGATGTTGGTCGCCATCTCTTCATTCTTAATCTACACGTGGAAATGTTAAAAATAATTAACATTGTATGGTGCCGATTCCAAGAATTCAAAATTAAGGTAAAATTTAAACAATTAATTATGTAATTATAATTAGAGGTCATGCATTTATTGCTGTATAATTGGGCTTTTTGATTGGATGATGGGGTATGACATCTTAGTAAGGGTAATTTGAAATATGTAAATTAGTAACCAGAATTATATTGATGTTTCCTTTGATGGAATCATACATGTATTGGTTTTCAAAATTAGTATTGAAATTTTAGAATTATTATTCAATTCCAATGGGTTACTGGATTACTATTATTCGTTGGATACCAATTTTGGTGAATTTCATGGGTACAAGTGAACTACAAATTTGAATGTTCAACAAATTACAAATTTTCTATTATAAATATAGGTTTTATGCAGACTTTTGCAAATATCAAAGAAAAAAGTAAAATCACGAAAATACTGAACTTAGAGGAAAATCAATTCTGAAAGTGCATCATGCTTTCCTCAGTTCACAACAATTGTTTACCACAAACATGAATGAACCCAACATGAATGAACCCAACATGAATGAACCCAACATGAAGGAACCCAACATGAATGAACCCAACATGAAGGAACCCAACATGAAGGAACCCAACATGAATGAACCCAACATGAAGGAACCCAACATGAAGGAACCCAACATGAATGAACCCAACATGAATGAACCCAACATGAAGGAACCCAACATGAATGAACCCAACATGAAGGAACCCAACATGAAGGAACCCAACATGAATGAACCCAACATGAATGAACCCAACATGAATGAACCCAACATGAATGAACCCAACATGAATGAACCAATATAAGTTATATGGTTCGCTACTGACCCCATACGGATCCATAGAGGGTTAGTAAAATCCATAGGGGGTGAGGCCGGAGGCCGAGTCTCCTATGCATTTTATTCACCCTCAATGGATCCGTAGGGGGTCAGTAGTTAACCGTATAACGAATTTATCGGACGCTAGACTTTTTCTGCGGCGTTTTGTTGAAAAATAAACAACAATATTAATGGATGACGTCGCCATTAACGCGTCATGAACCCCATATGAAACTTACTAACCCCATACGGTCTCATAGGGGGTCACCACGTGACGGCGTTTAACCAATCACAACGTGATAATTCATCTGTGGTCCCATAAGACGGTAATTATATTCCTTAAATGTAGCTCTACATGGCGTAAATTATATGCCAAAATTCTCATCACAGTCCCTTGATTCACAAATTACCAAATATCCATGAAAGAAGCAAGGATTCCAAAAGGCCCAATTTGGATGTTAATGTAATGTGTGTAGATAATTTTACAAAAACTAGCCTTCAAACTTATTACAATGAATTACAATGGAAGAGGACATTCTTGTAGTGGTATACCTAGCTTTGATTACATAACTCTTGATAAAATTATGATAGAATTTCAACATTGGCAAAAAACCTGGTTACATTCTGTATGAATTATTATGAAATGTCATTAGTATTATATAACTGATGATCAATATAAACTAGGTTTGGGAACCAGTTTTACAACCAGTCAACTCATCTAATACTCTTAATCAAATATAACTGGCAATTTGCATTTTATAAAATACAAAATTAGTTTTATTCAAGGTTTATCCTAATATGTATACCACTAATGAAAACTGTGTTAGTAAGAGGAAACAACTGTAGTTTACTGATATTCAAAACTCATAAATTCATTTGAAATATGTATATATGGTCGGGTTGTTGTCTCTTTGGCACATTCCCCATTTCCATTCTCAATTTTAATAGACCAATCATTTTGAGAAAAACCTGAGGCAATTTAAGGAAGTGCAAACCAAGTGAGACAGTGTATGTCAACAGTCTGAGTGCAAACATCTCTTGTTATACATTGAGTAAGCATTTATAACCTTAACTGCTGGAGAATTCTGGATAAAATATGTTATGATGTGGATCGAGTAGAAATACAACTGTTAATTTTGGGCAAACTAATGGAAACAATTCTGGTGTCCAGTCAATAATATCTGAGAGTATCAATATCAGGAACATATAAATGTTGCATTTTAAAAACTATGTTTTTATTCTTATGAACTGATTTCCCCTTTGATGTTAAAAATCAATGACTCCTTTGAGAAAAATACATAATTTTTGGTTTCTAAAATTGACAACTAAAGACTTGAGTACACCTGTCCGTGATGCTAAACCTGTTTACATTGTAATTGTTGGTGGGGGCACTCCGCTGCAATGTCATCCATTAGGACATTATTCGGGGGGAGGGGTTCTGGTTGATTTTTGGACTTTTCATTCAGCAGCATTGAACTAGCACTGCTCATTTTTTCAGCATTGCATCATATAGTTATGACGTCTTAAAAGTCTATTTTAATTTTTGTAGTGTCTCCTAACTAGTCCAAATAATTTTGACGTCAAGAAGTCATAATCCTTTAGACTAGAACTTAATTAAGTCTTATTCTTCATGTTAATGGATAATACAACCTTGGAATTCACATTTGTTACCCATTCTTTACTATAAACCATCCAAGCCATCTGAGTTAGCATCTGTATATAAATGAACCTGTCTACATATGTCTTAATAACAGTATTAAATAAAACATTAATAAGGACAATATAATAGATACATTTATTTCTATCGATTCTCATTAGCATTGGGAAGGGAATTGATAGGGAAAAATACTGTATGGTGAAGATAGATGGATATAATTCTAAATTAAGCTTATAAAACTCATAATTGACAGAAAAATAGGACTGCAGATGGTCATTTTATCTGGCCTGATAACTGACCACTGATAATTGTCAATATCAAGGCCAGTTGTCTTACCAGCAGGTGTTATATAAACACCTTTAGGTGATAATACACAAACAAGAAGAAAACAAATTGTTGGTAGAACTATATGACAACAAGATTGAGTACTTGTATTCAAGTATTTTTATGGAATGTTAGAATTCCATTTCCAATTGTCCTCTTCAATGAAGTAACCTGCAGCGGTGATATATCATCTAACAGCCTGCAAATACGATTGGTTGTTCAAACTTTTATTTAATCAGAATACGTACATCCTGCAAATTGGGTTTACTTTTACAAATTGTGACTTGGTTTGAGAGATGGCTCATTGACACTCATGCCACATCTTATTATATCTATTTGGTTGTTCAAATTTTATTTTAGAATTTGAAAAGGATTTATAGATGTTGGCTCAAACTGTGTAGTGATTTATTTTGAATGTTTTGTAAGGTGTGAAATTTTTCTCAAGTTGAAGGCCATGCACTAAAAGAACTAGAGATGAATTTAAGTTACTTCAAGTATAGCAATGGAAGAACTATTTCTTTACATTTTGTAATGACGTATAACTCTGCGAGGGCTTACCAACCAGATGAGGCCCACATTCAGGTGCAGGATTTTCTCACTGCGTTGACGGCCCAGCCTTCAGCTGTTGTCTGCTCTTTGGTCGGGTTGTTGTCTCTTTGAAATTATATTCCCCATTTCCATTCTCATTTTCATTAGTTCTCTGGTTACTAAGCTTTTCAATATCTGTTATTGATTATATGGAAACTTTTTATTAAAGTCTGTTCTCTGAACTTCAATCAGAAAGTCTGTTTGATTGTTCGGCAGCTTTTTTATTTCTTTTCATCTGCTTGAAAAAAAAAACCTCCCAAGTCAAAGAAAATAGCAGATGTGTCAACCTTGAAGTTTGATCAAATGATAATAGCTGAAAGTTAATTAATGAGTCCTCGCTGTTACCTGTATATTAATTAGGTAAGATTAACATATAAATATGTATATTGCAGTGAAATATTTCTCCATGCGGTTATTTAACTCTTACACCTTTGTAAATATTTATAAATTTCTTTATTTGTTAATATTTTATTGGTTATTGTCTGGGATGGAATAATTATTGGAAAGATTTTATTGAAATTTGATAATAAGATGTAAATGAAAGTATTGTGAAAGTAATAAAGAATATAAATTTGCAAGACATTTGCATTCTAAAATATTATTGACAATAGAATATTTATAAGTATAGAATAATTCTCAGGAAATAAGGAGAAGTTAAAGTTAACGATTTCATATTTTACCAAAATAGAATCTGTATAGTGTATATCATAGAAAACAGTGACATGCTCAGTGGGAATTCATATAATTGTTCTCTGGGTACTGATTTTAATAGATTCAATGGGTATAATGGTGAAGCACAAATTTAAAATATTCATAAAATTTCTTTTTCGGCAGAATGTGTCATTAGCACAAAACATCCTTGAAAATAAATGTAAATTTTTCTGAACCCCCCCCCCCCAAAAAAAAAACAAACTTGTATTGTATGATCAATCCACAGTAAAGATCTAAAAGTTATGATGATCATCTTACAGTCTGATTGAAATCAAACCTCTCACTCTCCTGTTTTCTGATATGTCACACAACACATTGTAAAACAGGAGCGCTGTGAGAGAGGTTTGATTAAAATCAGACTGTATGATGATTAATATTTGGAAAAATATATCTTGCATGTGTTAATTGCCTTTTGAAGGAATAAACTGACTATAACATAATCAGATGTTAACCTTTAGGCTATATACATGATCAATATAGATATAAATATTAATATTAAATTTTCATTAAGTTTCAAACAGATTTAATTCAGATGTAAAATCTGATTGGTCTGTTAAGCCAGCCAATTTGCTAGAGAGACGCTTCCTCTGTTATGTATTTTCATTACAACAGCCAACACATTACAACAGCCAACTAAAAAATCACATTTTTAGAAAAAAATATGTCAATTTGAACTTTTATAGCAGTACAACAGGGACATATTCTTCTGAAATTATGGCTTTACAGTTATAAAATGTATTGTTGTTTTCAGATTAATTGAATAATTTTTACATAAAAAAAGATTGTCTGTCTCTGTTTCAAGAAAAGAACTTCACATTAGGGAGAAATAATATATAAAGTTTGTTGATTTGACTTAAAGAAAAATTGATGGATAATGGCTTCTGATACACTGTTGTTTGTCTTTTGTTTTCTATGTTGTGTTTTGTGTACTGTTGTTTGCCTTTTGTTTTCTATGTTGTGTTTTGTGTACTGTTGTTTGCCTTTTGTTTTCTATGTTGTGTTTTGCGTACTGTTGTTTGTTTTTTTGTTTTCTATGTTGTGTTTTCTGTTACTGTTGTTTGTTTTTTGGTTGATATTCTTTTATTGCTGATAGCATAATGTCACTTTGTTATCTGCCTAAGAAGATTGAATGACCGTTTGCTTTTCCAAAACATTTAGTCCTTTTTTTTGTAATAAATGTATTAGCATTGGCAATGTGAAAAAATGACCTTCTAGATCGACTTTCATGCATAATTTGTTGTGCCGGTAGTTACAATTTCAAGTATCCAAAAGAAAAATTGTTCTAGAAATTCTGAAACATTGGTAGTTCAGAACATAAATCAATTAACATATGTTTTGACACTGCAAACATGACTATTACCACTGTATGGGTTTTGCTCATTGTTGAAGATTGTATCATATGACCTACAGTTGCTTACTTTTACATCATTTGGTCTTTCAGGGCCTGCTGTCTTGGGAAAACTTGTCTCATTGTCAATCATACCAAATATCTTTTTTTACATTCTCCAAGAAGCTGTTTATTTTTTTTGCTAACATCTTGAGACTGAGTTAGGTATTGAACAGTTATTTGTGTGTTTGTATAATATCCCTCGTTACACTCCTGACTTTTGAGACAAAAGCAGATTATTGGTATAAAGTCAGAATATTGATCAAACATGATATGGTTTCCATTAAAACTTTAATTACCTGTGATTGTACTTATTATTAGATGTACAAATTAAAGGTTAGCTTTGAAATCAGATTACAAGCCAGCTGATCGCTATAATGTAGATTTCAGTATTGTGGCTAAATTATAGGAATTATAGCTCAGAGTTTGAAATGTGTTCCTCATAGATTAACGATGGTATTGCTAGATGTTGAACAAGTTAAATGAGTGCAGAAATCAGTTGCTATTTATTATTTTAGAACAATGTCATTGAACTTATAGTGGTTTTGGTACAGTTAATATAGTGTGTATAAGTTAACATATAGAATAAAGTCTACTGTTGGCTAAACTTTTGTTTAGAATTTCCAATAGGGACTATGTTCAGATATTCAATTTGATAAAGAAAGGACTGTGACTTTGTAAGGCTGCTTAGTATATAATGCTTATAATTCAACTCTATTTTTGGAAGTTCACAGCGGTCATGCAATTGTGGATTAGAATTATCAATGAATGCAAATTCTGATGGTTTGTAACTCCATTCAGAAACCAAACAGTAATTTGGAATTTTATAAATAATTGTAAGGAAAAAGAAGTTCATTTAGTTTTGATTAAAAAGCTGTGTTGAGTAAGACATTGAAATTATTAATATACTGGTAAACTGCATTTAAAAGTGACTATGTTTTCTGGAGAGCAATCTTTTCGCTGGAGATAATAATATTGATGGATTCAAGAATAAAGATAATTTAGAAAGTGGACTCCATAAAGAAAAAAAATATTTGAAAATATTTTTTTTATTACATTTTTCAACAGGCTCTGATTATGAAATTGAAAAACAGCTTGCATATTCCTGGAATAAATTTTGATTCAGACAACTAGTTTCAAGTGACTTCTAAGGACATGTGATTTTAAAGCTTGAATATAATAATCGATCAGTGCACAATTTGATCGTAAACAAAATTTATTAGTATGAGCAACACTTTCTACTTGAAGATGTATTTCATGTGTCAAAGTTGATTATTTTCTATACAAATCAAATCTTAACAAACAAACGATTAAAAAGGAAAATCTATAATCTTCAAAGTATCTATATGAACTCAGATTCAAGTGCAGTGAAAAACTGTGATTATTCAATTAGCAAAGACAAATGTGTTAAAAGGGATGGTTATATAATGTTTTAAGTAAACAATAGATCTCTGTTATTTATTGGTCAGCGATTTTTTGAACTCAAGGTTGTTATATGAAGGTGTAAATTGTTCAAGGTTGTTATATGAAGGTGTAAATTTTTCTTCTTGTAGAGGACCTTCACAAATCAATGTACCCTCTGAGAAGTGATATCTTTTCATACACAACAAATTTGTTTTCAATTTTGTATTAAGTACGTTTGACATTTGAAACACAACAAATTTGTTTACAAATCTGTCGAGTTTGACATTTTCATAATCTTGCACATATTTAATTAATATGATCAGATGCAGAACAATAATATAACTTAGGTGTTAAGTTGGGTTTTTTTTCTTAAGGTTTTACAAGGGTTAATCATATGATTAGATTTTTTTTTTAATATAATTTTTTTAAAAAGAAGAAAAGTTGTAAAATTTGAAAAAAGATTTGTGACAAAAAGTTTAAAAGCATATTATAATGTTTAAGAATTGCAAGTTCTCTATTTTTGTAAAAACTTAATTTCAAAAGATATATTTATTCATCTTTTGATGCTGCCATCTAAATTGTACCACTAAATAAAAGGAATATTTTATTCATCTTAAACAAAAGACAGCTGTAATCTTTGGATTGTAGATTATTTTTCGTTTTTTTTCTCTTTGGGGGTATACCGGACATATCTAAATTAAAATAAAAAAATAATCACCTACCAATTTAAAAAAATTATGAAATTTGTCAGTTAATTCTGATAAATAAAAAGTTTTCCTGCTGTAAAGTTGAATTTAATTGTTAAATATTATAGTTTGAAAATAATAAACTGTTTTTAATTATTACAGAGGTTATATAATACTTAATGCAGTGTCACTGCTCCATCTTTTCTTAATATTAAATATTGATTAATGTGACAAGCAATGAATAGAAACTATTAATCTCAATGTTATAATTAGATAAACCACAATTACTGCTCAGTTTGTTAGGACTTGCTAATTGTAGTTAGTTAAATTGCATGTTTGTCTCGCATAGATATTAACTGAAAAAATTGACATGGAAATTTAATGTGATGACACATATTAAAAACTGTGGACTAACAGCAATAGTGCTTTATTGCTTCTTAAATGTTTGTCGCACGTTAGATTAATGTCTGACAACTATATTGCTGGTAACGGAGATCAACGTCTAAAGAGTTGTTAATTTGATATGACAAATATTTGTTGAATAAAGAGCACTGATGAAGGTGACAAAATCTGTATCCAAATAAATTCTTCATATTCAACAGTTAAATGAACAACATTTTATTTGTCTGAGATTGATGAAAACCCACAAGGCTTCTGTGGAACAGGGGAAAAAACATGATTTGACCGTCCGCATTCTATCAGCGCCAATTATTATCTCATAACTCAATAACAATTTTTACTGACATTTACTGGAATAATAACAAATTATTTTAAGTTTTTAGTTTGAGATCGCTTAGATTACAGGAAGTTAGAGAGAGAAAAAAATCACAAAATGTCAACAACAAAATAATTCTTGTGTGTAATGAACGAAGAATAATAGTCAACCTGTAGTAACTTGACTAATGTTTTATTAAACAGTCATGCCGTTGTAATACTGTTCTTATGGTATTACGGGTACATGCTGAGCAGTGGTTATTGATTTAATGAAGAAAAATATTTCATGTGTAAAATGCTGCAATGCTTTAAAGGGCATGGAAATTTTGCATAATCTTGGGAAACTAAGTGACACAAAATAAGGTGTATGTAGCTTCAGAAGGAAGTGGAAATTCGACAGTGAACGATAAAATATTCAATCTAGGAGACTTAATATATATGTGACATGGAAATTTCATTGGTGACTAAAAACAACAGTGCAATTGGTCTTTTTTTCTAAAGTAAAATATTTTTCTTAATCAGAAAATTTTAACTCCATGGATTGCTTTAAAATATTGATTTTAAGAAAATTGAAAATTAATTCAACAACTAGACAATTTATAGCTAATGGATTATTAATAATAGTTGATATTGAGAATCACATAAAGTTTATAAAATTGTGATTAGATTTTTCTAAAATTTCTCCACTAGATTCTCAAGAGTGTAAGAACTTCAAATGAAAACTTTTAATATCATTTTGTCTAGACTTTATACATACATGTAAAGAAATTGAAGCAGAGAAAACGCAGGAAGTGTCTTAGACATTAAGATTGCAACAATGCCGAACATTAAACGAACATTAATGTTCATCTGACAAAACAAAGAAGATACTTTAAGCAAAATAAAACTTGAAATCGTAATGGAGAATTTTCTTTGGATCAAAGCACTGAAAGCGCTGTAAAGGCAATGGGGCATAACCTGTGTTCCTGTGCTGTACCTTCACAAACTTTGCAAAGTGATAAAATTCCATACATTCCATATGCTATAAAACAAGTGAGTATACTCTTTATTGGCCCTAAAAGGAATGTAAAAAGCCAATGCTGTATATTTTGCATTTTAATCAAAAGTTAAAAGTCAAGGTGAACATGGTGAAATTGAAACTTTGTTGTCAAGTTGGACGTAATTTTTTTTACTAACATTACTTTTTATTCAATAATCATTGGGAAATTATGTCTATATGTTATTTACATAGCATCCAATGTTTAAGAACATTAGACTGCTAAAACTACAGACTTCTATACAGTATGGGGTTTTTCATTGTTAAAGGCCATACGGTGGCCTTTTATTGCTTAAATCCACTCCATTTGAACTTTGGTGGATATAGTTGTGTCATTGGCAATCATACCACATCGTCTTATTTTTATAATTACACTAAGACATAGATATCATGGATATGTTCTAAATGTCAATAAAAGAAAGCCATTGGTAAATTTGTTCATGTAGTAAGTACAAAAAGAGTGATTTTCTGGTTGAGTTTGTTATTCAGACAGGCCAGACAGAGAAACTACTACAGCTGAAAATCTAATTTACACTTTTCTCAATGGTATACCATCATAATTGCTTATATCATTAAATGAATTACTGCAAATTTTCCACATAATGTGAATGTCTTAGATTCAGTTGAATTTTTACACAAAAAACCTGTACTGTTTAGTTAATTGATAACATATATCACAATTGTTTTTTTTTCTGTTTTTCAAAATAATGCATGCATGTTTTTGTAAAAAGTGCATGTATTTATAAATGAATATGGCTCCTCTAACAAAAGGTTCCATTTGGAGCAACTGTGTTTAGAGACCTCTTAGCTCAGCAAACTATTACTCTATCATGTTTATACTCATCTACATATACACAGATGCATTTAAAAAGATTTGGAATTCGTGCAATTTTCTTTGTCTTTGTTTTTTATCTTGAATTGTTTCTTCTAATGAATATACAGGATTTAAACATGGGTAAACTTCTATGGTCTCTAATTAGCATTGGATGTGTGATACTTTTAATGTTGGAAATAGCAATATAATTGTTGTTTTTAAGGTTTCTCCAATTATATAGGCTTTCTCTTTACTCATTAGTTCAGATAGACTCCATGTCAAAAGTTAGTTCAACTGTCTGGGCACTTAAGGGGTTGAGTGTAATAATTAAATAAAGAAATTCCGAAAAACCGACAGCCACAATGTTTTAGGATATTCCATTTCATGTTATGCTGTAGTCAATTTGATCAAGTTGTATCACCAGTAAAAAATATATTTTAAGTAGCTTACATTTTTTTTAATGAGCGTTTGATGAAAGTCAAATTTAATGGACCATTTGTAAAAAAAAAAAATTGTGGACAGATTTACTAGCTATAATGGTTCTGCTGCAGTTCAATTTTTCCAAAGCAATATTAATCACACAATCATATAAAAATCAACAAGATAATAATACTTTAGAAATATTGACATGAATATCTGATATCTCATTAAATTTTCATTATGTTAGATCTAAATTACACATGAACAAAGGAAAAAATCCATAATTAAAAAAATGATAACTTTTGAATTAACTGACTTTTTCTAACATGATTTGATTGAGTGAAATTGAATGTTTTTCTTTTACCAAGATCCTTTTTTCTAGTCTATCCATTTATAATCACTATTTAAGCCTAGCCTGGTATCCTGGTCCAATCTCTACTTCACATCTATACTAGCTGTCATTATCCAAGGGTACCAGATAGTAAAATACTGAAGATGTTCACTTGTTAAATATAATTTGTTATTATTGGAAAGCACTCGAGTGTGAAATGTAGGTCAAGTGCTACTTCTGTCCTATCTGATGTGGTTGTACTCCTCTTGAATTGTTATCTAAGCATCTGTCACAATAATTCTAGGATTAAGTAGAACATAGACAGCCATAATCAACTCTAATTATTTCATTGACAGACATTTAGATAAAAATAAAGTGCTTTGACATGGGTTTACAGGTCAGTGTTCTCTATCTAAATGATGACATAGAAAATATTAAGGTGGTACCTAACACTAAAGGGAGATAACTCTGTAAAGTCAGCTAAACGTTTTAATTACGTTGTGTTGTAAAGGGAATATTTAGCTTCTCAATGATCAAAATTGGTGTTTGTCAAACTGCTATATAACCAATTTAAATTTTCTGATAAAATGGTTGGTTCAAAGTTTTTGAAATTTTTATATTTTTGTCAAAGCGTCAAAGTATATACTTTGTCAAAATTTTATGAAAATTAAACGAGCCAAATTAATTTTAGTGAAAGTGTTGGGTACCACCTTAAATCTTATTCAGAATTTACATGTTTTTAAAATTTGGAAAAAAGCTGCTGCATCTTGACAGCATTGAGTGATGAATGAGTGAGTGCAACTGTTTCTTTTTTCTTTCTTTTTTTCTTTTTGAGCAAAAAGGAATAGTTTCAAACAAAACAGTTTTCAAGTCTTTGTAGTATTTTCAATTCTTTTTTGTTGTAGTATTTAAACAGTAAAAAAATTAAATAACAATTCAAATTGAAAAAAAATAATACTGTATACTTGTTCTCTCTTATGTTGGTTTATAGCTACATTGTATTTTGTGTTAAATACTTATATAGAGAGCACGCTCCTGTAGCCGTTTGTACGAACCCCAAATAAGCAATGTTAAAGTTGATGTTCTGTTTCAATTGTAACTAATCAAAATGAGTTTGCGAGTTTCAGTAACCCCCTTTGGAAATTCCTGGCCTGGAGAAGGTTACATAATATTTAGTCACCAACTATAGTAGAAAAATAATAATAAAAAAAAATCCTGAAATTTTCATTCTACTAATGAACTCAAAATCATTAACTTTTTTGTTTTCAGACTTTTTTAAATCCCTGCATCTGCACAGAAATCTACTTCCTTTTTCAGGTCTTGTTGGTATGATCGAGACTTTGAGTGAAATATATATTTATCAGTCTATTAAAATATAGGATTGCAACTAAATACCAATTCATATTTGATAATTGTTTGATATGAAAGAAACGTTACCTGATGACAACGTTTCTTTGTTTACATTGAATATGTCACATCATAACTTAAATAACGTCACAACTAGAATCCCTAACATCAGAACCAAAATCGGAAACGTTACGGTATTTCTGTTTCTTTTTTTAAACATGATTGAATAAAAAAAGATAATTCATACATACTTCGTCCCCTTTCACAGGTAATGCCTGTCTCGATCATATTAATTTCACTATTTGACACAGAAAAAAATTTGTCAAAAAGTAAAGTCTTAATTTTGACCGTGTTGCTGGAGGAATCTTTAAAGAAAAATCAATACAGTGAGGTAGTTAATTTATATTTTGAGGACGTTGCATGTATATTTGAAAATGAAAAAAATTTTGATGAACAAAGTGCAAATGTATAATATTGCCATGTCCAAGTACAAATACAGTGATTATAATAGCTATTACAGTTTGCAAAGGAAGTAACCATTCCATAAATGATTTGTTTCCTGTTTTGTAACATTTCTAGAAACAGGAAGATATGAAATTACCAGGTCATAGTTTGTTCAGAATAATAATATATTGGTATGGATTTACAATGTATAGAAGTTGTCAATGCTGCATTTTTAAATGCAAATTGGAATATGGATTGGGTAAATAGATAAGGACTTAAAAAGAAAGTTAATTTTTTTTTTATAAGAATTTTAACATATAATTGTAATATGAATAATTGTAACCAACATGCTGAATTTGGAGTACATGTATAAAGGAATGTCAGGAGTTGGTAAAACTTTGAAAAATTTCCATGATTATGTAAGTCTTCCTTTAAAGCTTACCCAGGATGATAAATGAACCCTCTTTAAATGACTAAACAAGTATTACTAAGCAGGACATTTTAAATTCAGTTTCTTGATAATTTTATTAAATGTTTGAGTCTGTTGTCTTGTGTGAATGTCTTTTTGACTTTTTGTATTTGATGAAAGTTTGTAGAAGTATAATTTAGTACATACTGTCTATGATCCAGTAGTGTGAATGTCCCTCTACAGAGTTATTATTACTCAATTTATTTCACCCAACTGGGTGGGGTTTAACCGGTTCGCTCATAATAAGCCAGTCCATCTATAGATAGGTGTTTTAGGATAAACTCATCAATGAAGTGTCCAGTCATTCTTTTGTAAATTCCATTGATGACACTCACTAGGTGATTAGAAATCAGTGATAATTATAACGGCAATCATCCTTATCAAACACATCTTCAAATGGACTGTCCTTATGCAAATTAAAACGTAAGCTCCGCCCGATCAGTTGAAATAACATTGGTAATATTAACTTCTGAACGTTAGGTTTAACCTTGTAAAACACCATTAATACAAGACTTAATACAAGACAATCTAATAAAGATCAATACTTCAAGTATACTTCCTGTCGGAAATGAAGAAATAGTTGCATCTCTTTAACCATAATCTATTTCTTTTCCATCTTATTAAGTGTCTGTCTGGTTGACCATTGGCCAAATGAATTAATGAAAAAAAATATTTGATCTTTAGAAAAACAAAATTCTTATTTAGAAACAGAAATAGAGTACCATGCAGGCCTTATTATATATCAGTGTTGATTTTAACTTTCCCTCAGTGGTATAGATTATAAAAATGTAATATTAAATGTATTTAGTTTGTAAATTGAATGGTTTCTACAGTCAGGTCATCAACTCTCATTGGGAGTAAATATAACCTCTCACTAATTAAGATAATTGACTTGACTGTAATAAGCAAACTTATCTATCATAATAAACTCAATGAAGATATTGTATGAATAAAGTAATTGATATAATTTTCCTTTGATTGAATATACTGCAATGTATGTGTCTGTTTCTTTTACAGGTCAGTGAAGAATGTAACCTCTTACGACTCAATCTTACTGAAGCTCAAAGAGAATGTGAACAAGCCAAAAATGAACGAAATCGTCTTCAGAAACAGGTTACAGAGTTAGAAGACACAGTCAAGGTAAATACATTAACCTATGTATGATAGTATGAGTTATATGGTTCACTACTGACTCCCCCCCCCCCCAACAGATCTATAGAAGGTTAGTAAATTCCTTATTAGTTCATAGTGAACCATATAATGAATTTATCATACTAAGGACTTTGAAAAAAGGAAACACAAGAACTGCAATAGTTGATGTCACCATTAACTGTAGATGGGAAGTCATAAACCCTATATGCATTGCAATTTACTAACCCCCTACGGATCCATAAAACCAATTACAACTTCATTATTTACCTGTGGTGCAATAAACTAGTATACTGATTTAAGCAGACACGGACAACTTAATCTGAACACAACCTGAATTTTAAAAACAAAATATGATAACGAAAGACACATATTATATATTTTGCGGTCAAATCAGTACTTTTAATATGTTTTGCTTGTAGTCAACACAGTGCTGTTAACTTACATTGCATGCTTGCAGTCAAATCAGTACTGTTCAGTCATACTTAAGAGATTCAGTATTTATTTTTGAAGGCTGCATGTACGATGGCCTATAGTTGTTAATTTCTATGTCATAATATTGGTCTTTAGTGGAGGTTATCTCATTAGCAGTCATACCACAACTTCTTTATACATTAAGAAATGAAAGTTGAATGCCTTTTCAGTGCTAAAATATATTGTGTTCCAAAATACCACCAATATAGATAGATGCTGATGTTTTAATCCAACAATTGCTTATTTTAATTTTCAGTCTTGACATGGCATTATAGATCTATTTGACAATTGATTAATAAAAATTTGAAATAACAAAATTTTTCAATAATTCTAATTGAGTCTTGTATAAATTTTACTGCTAGGTATTTTAGATTGTATAATTGCTGATATCTATCCTGCTGCATACCTTAGTGCATTTTCAATGATTGTACATTTTTATCTGATAGATCAAGATTTGACTTCAGGCTAATAAACACACACAGATAAAAGTTTTGAATCCCATGCTTTGCAACTGTAAGGAGATTATCGAGAAAACAATATGCTGATTTATCATTGCCATCTAGGTGTTTATAATCTGATGTAGCTTAAGTCAAAATATTGAAATTTGGAGTAGAAAATTTAGTTTTCCTATATATGTAGACTGAATGGCAAAAAAAGATTAAGATTTTAAATAAATAAAAATTGATTGCTTTTCATATCATTTTAACTTTTTTACCTGTCTTATTTCTCAAATCTGCAGACATTCAAATATTTTTATTTAATATACCTCAGTCACAGCATTCATTAATTTAACAAAATGTTTTTGTGAGTCATAATTGTAGAAGGGACATGTATTTAAAGAATATCAAGAAGATATACAGTTTTTCACATTTAACTGCTGTGCCCCCCCCCCCCAAATAAAAAAGGTTAACTCCTAAGTCTCACTATTAATACCTAATGATCAGTTATTAACTTGGTTAAGTAATGATTATTTATTGAATTAACCTATATAATGGGATATAAGCTAAGTATGTGATACAAATGAATCAATTATTTAAATATGTCATAAATCTACCAGATGGCTCAGCTACTTTTTGTTAAGTTATCAGGAGACCACAAGTGATTGATAGTATATAATGTTAAAAGTGAGGAATTAGTTCAAAATGGAATATGTCATTTTAACTGCAAATAGAAGGTGTTCACAATTGGGAGTTTTGACATCAAAATGAAAGATAATTTTCATTGCAAAAGACAGGTTTCTAAATAAAGATTTCTGAAAATTAAATATTTGTAGAATTCATTATGAATAATACTAGATGGAGGGTATGCCTTAATGAGACAGCAGCACAATGAACAATGCAAAATAATCAGACTTCAGCTAAGAGGGGAGATAGGACCATTATTAGGACTCCAGGATTGGGTGTTTTGAATCTCGTGATTTCTGAATCCGGGAATTCTTTTTTTCAAATTTCGGGACCTCGGGATTTCGTGTTTTTAAGCCCGGATTTTCAGGATTTCCTGTTTTTAAACCCGAGATTTCGGGATCAGGGCCCCTTCTATCCCCCCTCAACTAAGGTGTCAGAGATAATCTTATATATGTTACTTCATGTATTTATGGAAATAATGTTGAAGTAAAGAAAGTTCTGTTCAAAACATTTTTTTTTCTTCAGAATCTCAAGGACACAGCAGAACAGTTCACACAGTTAGAACATGATCATCAAAAAACAGTGCAGAAATTACAGGAAAAACAGACACATTATGACCAGTTACAACAGGTATACATTGTACATTATTATTCGTTCGATACCAGTTTTCGTGGATTTCATTAGACTAGGTAAACCACAAAATTAAATGCTCAACAAAGAACAAATTTCCTCAAGGTATTGATACAGACTTTGGCAAAACCATGAAATCAAACATCCTCGAAAATGCAACTTTTCCCTTATCCATGTAAATTGTTATAAATGAAGCCACAGTATTTCAAAACGTTGTGCAGAAATAATGAATTTGGACTCATGCTTAGTTCCAGATGTACATATATTGAAAAACAGATTTATTAACTTCCAACATACTGAAAATATACAAATCAAATGCCTTTAATATTGTAGTCACAAAATGATGATTCAGCAATTATTTTTTTGTAGCAGTTTAAAAAGGTTTCAAGCCTACATTATTTATCAAATTACTGTATTAATATTGAATTATACAATGTTATATACTGTATGCTATATTATGTTTTGTGTTATTTCAGGCACATGATCAAACTAAAAAAGATTATGAAGATGCTCTAAGTAAATTACAGGTACTTAGTTTGGTTTTTTTAAATACGACTTCACTAAATTATAAAATGTGTTTCCTAAAGGGGGGTGTTTGTCTCATTGTATTTTTAGCAAAATATTTGGTGCTCCTTAAAAGGGAGGAAACAACCAGAAAAGAGTACAATCTCATTAACAGTGTTAGCAATTAAATTACCATTAATATATATAATAAGGTTGCACTTTTCATTTACCATAAATTATAATTGTTGACTTTAAATACTTTATATACAAATTTTATGCCAAGTATAATGCAATGATAAGATATATGACATCATTAGTTTCAAAATATAGAATTGAATAAAATTATTCCTGAAATTCAATTATATAACTGTTGCTTTAATGAAAGGTCAATGTTTAACAGGATTTCCTATGGATTGTTTTAAGGTTTATAAACATCCCAATTTGGTATTATACAAGATCTGCTCATTAAAATACTGTGAAGAAAAAATTATATCAAGATTTTCTTACAAAATTTTATCAAGAAACATATTTCAAGCTGTTATAACAATGCCAATTTCAAGAAAGAAGTATTTTTTTTACCTGAATTATTTTATTTGTATTTTATAAAAATATTGCTGTTACGTCAGTTACTGTTCTATTTATAGGGTCGAGTCAGTAATTTACAAGATCAGTGCCAAAAACAGGAAGAAAGGCATAGAGTTCTAACAGAAGAATTAGAACAATTAAGAGCTGCAACAAAGTCAGTTAAAAATAGTCCTCGAAATAAATCTCATAATACGTCATCATCAACAACTCATAATAAATCAGGTAAAAGTACGCAATACATCTGAAATAACGTAAAAGTAACGCAATATATCTCAAATAGCATTGAAGTAACGCAATACATCTGAAATAACGTAAAAGTAACGCAATACATCTGAAATAACATAAAAGTAACGCAATATATCTGAAATAGCATTGAAGTAACGCAATACATCTGAAATAACGTAAAAGTAACGCAATATATCTGAAATAGCATTGAAGTAACGCAATACATCTGAAATAACGTAAAAGTAACGAAATATATCTCAAATAGCATTGAAGTAACGCAATACATCTGAAATAACGTAAAAGTAACGCAATATATCTCAAATAGCATTGAAGTAACGCAATACATCTGAAATAACGTAAAAGTAACGCAATACATCTGAAATAACGTAAAAGTAACGCAATATATCTGAAATAGCATTGAAGTAACGCAATACATCTGAAATAACGTAAAAGTAACGCAATATATCTGAAATAGCATTGAAGTAACGCAATACATCTGAAATAACGTAAAAGTAACGAAATATATCTGAAATAACGTAAAAGTAACGCAATACATCTGAAATAACGTAAAAGTAACGCAATATATCTGAAATAGCATTGAAGTAACACAATACATCTGAAATAACGTAATATGTACAAAAAATAGCTAAAATATTTTACGTGAAAAGGAATAAAATTTTCATACCCAGGAAATATGTTTAAATTTTAATTGGATTCAGTCTTTTATTTATTTGATCCTCATGTTTAAAGACCAACATTTATTTTGTATAGTTCAGCCTACGATCTGTTATATTGTCTTATAAGCTGGTTTTCTGTATACATGCTTATGATATCTTTTATTGATGGTTAGTCTATAAGCTATATTGTCTTCTAAACAACCCTACATACAGGTATTAATTAATCTCTTTCCCTGCAATGTTCGGTGAATAAAAGGAGTTGTGGGGTGTACACAGATGAGACAGCAACCCAAGCAGTTTGTATGAGACTAATTGTTATCAAATAATGGATTTTTTTCTTCTTAAAGATTACAATCCACAATAGGTTGTATTAAATTACACATGTGGTGCTTGTTAATATGTTAAACATAAGACTTTAACAAAGCAAACTTAAAAATTGTTGAAAAAAAGTTAAAGGTAGGGCTTAACACTACATTCTTTAATAGACTTTTATTCAGGGTTTGTCTTTTCTCTTATATTGTCTTCTTACACAAACCCTACATACAGGTATTAATTAATCTTTTTCCGTGCAATGTTCGGTGAATAAAAGGAGTTATGGGGTATACACTGATAAGACAGCAACCCAAGAAATTTGTATAACCAGGAAGTGAATTATCAAACAATGATCGTGCTATAATTAATGGATATTTTTGTTCTTTAAGATTACAATCCACAAAAGGTTGTATTAAATGACATGGTGATTATTGTTAACATGTAAAAAATAGGTTTTTTAAAAACAGAGCATGTTTAAAAAAGATTTAAAAATACATCGCTAAAGGTAGGGCTCAACATTAATTAGGCTAGGTAGGGAAATCAAACCACACAAATTGTGTTTTTTGGCCTTAATGAAGAAATGTATGTGGAAATTTGCATTGTATGTAATTCTAATAAAAAAGTTAACGGTAAGGCTGAACATTAGGCATGATAAAGAAACCTGAAACATACAAATTAACATGATTGGTCATATTGATGAAATTTAAGCGTAAATTTGCATTGTATGTAATCCTAATAAAAGCTGTTGCATCCATTAATTGATTTATTTCTTCTTTTTTAGATTCATTTAGTTCATCGGCATACGATTCACAGAAACATACAGAAAACAATGATACAAATATTATAGAATCATCTAAATCGTTAGACACAGGTAATGTCCACTTTATACAGGTTTTTTTCATCTTATTTTTACATTCCTGTTACCTGCTTACCTGTAGTCACCTGACAGCAAAGAGGTCCTTCAAGGGATATTTTTATATTTCCCCTTAGTTGGACCTCTGCTTTGCCTGCATTGATTTACATTTCAACTTTATATATTTCTTTTAATTTATTAAATCTTTTTAATATTTGTTGCCTGTTAATTGAAAATAAACAGATTTAATTTAATTTTATTGCATTAATTATTTGTACTGGTATATATACATATAGTAATGGCTAATGGGATATACTCGGATAATTAATAGCATTTAAAACTATTTTTAGACTTTTCCCAAAATGATACAAGAAAGTTGCCGAAAATGGAAATCTTCTAAAAATTCTAATAATTTTAAATTTTGACAAAAGGGTGGTATTGTGTTTTCTTTTCTTTGTTTATAAATATGGAACTGAAAGTTGGGGTTTATCTCAAAAAAATTATGGATCCTTTAAAACCAAGAATTGATTTGAAATAGGCATTTGAAAGAAACCCTGGATACAATATTAACTCTCCCAATTTAGATTTACTCTATATAGTAATAACAGTCAGTTTAAATGTCCAGTTTATAATAACAAAAATATTATATATTATATATAAGCAGTTGTACTATATTAGTTTACTGGCTAACATTTCTGTAAACACTGTATATATTAAGTGTGAAATACTCTTCTCTCTTAAACCACTTTTTAATTTGATTTTAATTTGATTTTAATCTGCTTTCAATTTTTCCAAACCTTTTTTTTAATTTTGTAATATGACCTTTTATTTTAACCTTGAGCTTTGACCTCACCTGTTAATTTTGTTGTAACATGGTGATGGTCCTTTTATGTTCTGTATTTTGACCTTAGGTTTTGCAGACGACGATGAAGTAGAATTGTCCAATGGTCTTTCTCCAGACCAGGGCAAGGTCAACCAATCAGATTTAGCCAACCAATCAGATCTGAATGAAGATCCAGAATTAAACGAAATAGCAAAGAAATTGAAAGAGTTAGAGGCTTCCTCCGATTCGGAAGACGAAGTGATTTCACAGGAAGTGATTTCAGAGGAAGTTATCCCTATTGAAGGTTGTACTCTCTGGATATTTGTTTATTTATAGAACTGTGACCCCCCCCTCCCCACACACACACCCTTTGTAAGAATTTTTGTGAAAATAGAGAATCACTGATTAAGTACTGTGGATTCATTTATTTTTGTGGGGAATCAATATTTGTGGATTGAATAAAAATTGCATTTATTTGGATAGTTTATGTTGTTGTTTTGGAAAAGTCAGTATATAGGTATATAGAAACATTGTATTTCATGAAACATTTATTGTTTACCTTTACCCACGAAAATTGGTATCAGACAACTAGTAATGAATCCATGGTAATTGACATATTTTAAAATAATAGTTTAATTTGCTCAGATTTATATCATTTGAAGTTCGGATGATATATAAATTATCTTCAAGTTTTTAAAGCTGTAATGGATTTTTTTGTTGACACAAAAATTGTTACCAAACTATAAATAACTTCACAGTATATAAGATGTAGTTAGGCACTATATAAGATAGAGACAAGCCAATGATATACATTCTCCTCCTGAACACGATATACCTGTATCCTTGACATAAAACTGTGATGCACATCTGTTTTGATCTGAATATATACACAAGTGCACATCTATGTATCAAAGTATGCCCATTGCCAATCAAAGTTATATAGAAAAAAAATGCATGTGGAAAGAAACTGTAAGTTAAGAAAAAGGAATAGTGTTAATAAAATTTTCTTTTAAAAATTTGGTACCATTCATTATAGAGATCTCTTTGTTATACAGCTTGGTTCTCAATTTCCGAATGTTTTGAAATGGGGAAAATCTTTTTCTATGGTCTGCAAAAAGTCCAAAATTTCATAAGGACCTAAGAGCTTATAATGGTTCTGAAGCTATCAAAATTTATGACCAATATATATTGTCTGATATTATCAGGATTTTTGTCTTTGCATTTCAATTTTTAGCACCTGGTCTTTTACAACTGTACAATTATTCGTGTTTTCCATTCGTTTGATGTAGTTTGAGCTTTTGATTTTGCCATTTGATAAGAGACTTTTCAATTTGAATTTTCCTTGGAGTTGAATATTTTGTTATTTTACCCTTGTTTTTGCATGACTTTGAACTGTTTTCTATGGTACCATAACACCTAGTTATTTTACATATATAATTTGAAATAACTTCTTTATTTCCATTATATTTATTCTACCTATTCTTTGTACATATATTGTCCTGAACATGCATGAAATATTTGCCACTGGATGTTTAGGCAACCATCAATCTATCAATCATTATGCATATATTTATTAGGGCATGTGCATTTAAAACGGTATGACAATGTATAAAATGCACAATTATATAGCATTTATTTAAAATAAATGGATAATATTTATAGACAAGATCAGTGGAAGTTATTTCAAAACTAAAGCCAAATATGTGTTCTGGAAACCAATTTTCTTGCAACCGTAAGATCAAGTTGGATTTTACTTATTTTGTAAGTTAAATCTGACTTAATTGATTCAAAAGGTTGGAAACAAAATTTTTAAGATGAAAATGCTTGCTTGCTGTACCTATGCCTTTATTGATTGAGCGGTTTTGGTTTTCATTACCTGATATTTTTAAAACTTTTGAGATTAAATAAAATTGACAATTTCAAAGGATTTATATAAGGAAATGTCTGCTTCAAAAATAGTTATAGTTATAAGCCAATTTTGTGAGCCTAGCTTTAATAAAGGTTTCTGTCAGAGATTCTTTTCAATTGAATAATATCTACTTCAAAGTGAAACAGTATTATCCATCTTTTTATTACAATACTCCATCATCTCTGTTTGAAATCATTTAATGAATCACAATGTTTCATTTCTGATTGATAAGGAAGTACATCTTGTTGGGAAAAAAAAGAAGATTTAAATTAGCTTTCACTATTATTATTAAAAAAAATTTAATTGACTTTAAAGTGTATGTTTCAGAAATTGTTTTTCATTTCTGATATTGTTAAATGGACAAGGAAATGTGTCTTGTTAATGAAAATGTCATATTTAAAAAAAAAGATGATTGAAAATGACTTTCACTATTATTTATTAAAAATTAAAAAAAAAAGAATATTTGATTATAAAGTTGACGTTTCAGACATTGTTGTAATATATTTGTGTATTTTTTCAGATAAAGGTGAGGACTCAGGGATGGAGAGTAACTTTGATAGAAAGGTAGGAACATGATCAAATTCATACAGAGGGTCTGTGGTTCTCTGTGGGTAATCCCACTTCCTCCACCTATAAATATTGATTGCCAAGAAATAGCACAAAAGTGTTGGAAGTGGTGATAAATGCCAATCAATCAATCAATTGATGATGAAATTCAACTTGTAAATTCTTAGCACCAACAAAAACAAATAAAAACAAGAATGTGTCCAAAGTACACGGATGCCCCACTCGCACTATCCAGGGGTGTGGAAATGCTATGCCCGACTCGCCCGACTCGTACATTTGAACAACCGGACAAGTAATTATTTTTGTCTTGGTTGCCCGTGGACAAGTAAAAAAATTTACAAGACAAAGTTCAAATCCAACAAAAACATAAAATTAATTTCAAAACGTATAAAACGTTTAATTTATGTGAAAGAAACCAATGTTCAGGAAGTAAAAACATCAATGTTCATGACGACAAATATTACATAATAAGACCGGAAATAGATCGATTACTAAAATAAATAAAAATAAGTATGCGAACCCGAGTCGCGTAATATTGAATTGCTTTTGTCCATTGAGCCGGGATCGTCGATTAGGTTTTGTCCATCATTTAACGGAAGTGTCATTTCTTTAAATTTTGTATCGAGATTCAGATTGATAAATACTAAAAAGGTGGGCAAGCAATACAAAAAGAGTCATGAGTCGATTAGAAAAACCTTAAATGCAAATGGAGGACACATAGTATTAAAAAAAAAATGGAAGCGAGAATTTCAGACATCGTGGATATCAGATTGCCCCAGGCTATCTATGGAAATTCGGAAAATAAATTAAGTTTTTGTCTTATTTATAGATGAAGTCTTATTTATAGATGAAGTCTTATTTATAGATGAAAGGTCAACATTATTTGTTGTCAAAGTGGAAAATAAAAGGGACGCATTAATTGCCCATCAAGACAATAATAAGTAATCAAGAAAAAATAAGTGTGTCAGTTCAAAGAAACACCACAAAATCAATAGTTTATCTATTATTTAGTTTACATTTCTTCAATCACTGTCCTCAAATTTAGTATATGTACCTACTGACTACAATTTTTATTAAAAAAATGCTGCAAAATTGTCCTTCACATGTCATTTCATTGGTTGGTTTGCTGTTAGGTTTCTGTCCCATTGATGTCAACCCATTTCCTACTTTCTTATTGGGATCATCAGGGCAAGTAAATTTTTTTCCGGACAAGTAAAATTTTAGGTTTCACTTGCCCGGGGACAAGTGCGCACAACAAATATTTCCACACCCCTGCTATCCTTTTCCATGTTCCATGGACCGTGAAATTGGGTAATAATCTAATTTGGCATTAAAATTAGAAAGATCATCTCATAAGCAACAAGTGTACTAAGTTTCAAGTTGATTGGACTTCAGCTTCATCAAAAACTACCTTGATCAAAAACTTTAATATGGACGGACGAACAGACACACAGACGGTCGGACGGACGGACGAACAGAGCCACAGACCAGAAAACATAATGCCACTATACTATCGTAGGTGGGGCATAAAAAAAAACAGGAAAAATTAAGAGATTTGAAAGAAATATCCATGATTCACTTTGCAATGAGATAAACCTCAAGATCAATACATCATGTATATATTTGCAAAAACTTATATTTGGAAGGAGATTACTTTTAATAGTTTAATTATGAAATAAGTCTAGTCTTTTGAGAGACAACAAAAATGTAGGCCAGTCTTGCGTCAAACTATAAGACATTGTACAACTGGAAAAAAGAAAAACCATAATAATAAACACATTGAAGATTCTTCAAAATATTTTAACTGTACCTATTATTGATGCCAAGTTTAAAACAACACAATCTTTATGCTAAAAAAACAATTCTCAGTCTTATGTAATTTGTTACCATCTACATATTTACTTATTGATGTTAATATTTCTGTTGTAGTCAAAAGACGATTTTATGGCAGAGGATAGAACAGCCATGTTGGAAAAGAAAGGTCCTATTACAGTTTATATTGCTAAATATACCTACGATCCATATCAACACTCGCCAAATGATAATCCTGATGCAGAACTAGCACTTAGCTCAGGGGATTATGTCTTAGTGTATGGAGACATGGACGAGGTCAGTTAATAATTATAAGAAACTTAAATGAGTTTGTTCCATTGAAACTATTTTCTTCATAGTATCAATAGACTATTTGAATATTGCAACTCTGGATATAATTTTTTGACAGGTTACCTGTTCTATGACAGGACATTCTGGTTCTCAGTTCAGTAGGAGCAAGTAAAATAAGTAAAAATCAAGCGTACAATCAGTGCATTTTGACAGAATGAAAAATGTTTTAGTTTTTCAAAACAGATTTTTTTGTCCATATCAAATATTTGTAAAGGTCTATGAATAGGATGTTTCCAGAGTAAAGCAAAAATACAAATCCAGAAACTTTCTTTTCAAGGGTATTGGAAGGGAATACATATGTGTATGTTCTGATTGATAAAATGTGAAATATTTGTTATGAAGTCAATAATAGCACTGACCTTCAAAATTGCTATATTTATATAAAACATTTTTTTTAATTATTGAAGTACAGTAGCTACTATTTTTTGGTTAAGCTCTATAATTACGAGGACTTTAAGTTACAAACAATCAATCAATTTATAATCACAAAAGATCTTTACAATGACTAGAGATCAGATTTGTCGGAAAATAACTTTTTGCAGTAATTGGTGACTTGAATTTACATATTAATTTGCATAAATGAATAATATGAACATGTTTATTTTTTAGGATGGATTTTTTGAAGCAGAGTTGATGGATGGAAGAAGAGGTCTGGTGCCGTCCAACTTTATAGAAAAATTGTCAGGTTAGTTTTAATTTCATTTGGAAATATTTATATTACACCTCTTTTTCAAACCTGAACATACTCTCATGCATTTGTTAATACTCATAATGACCTAAATAAAAATGGTAAACCATACTGTTAATAAAATTCAGGGCGTTCAAATTATACCCCTGCTTTAAAAAAGGGAGGGGTATGCTGTTTTACCTCTGTCTGTCCATCTGTCTGTCCTTCCCATGAATATTTTTCATCACATCTTTATTAGGAACTACATCATAAGGATTTCTGATATTTGGATTCAATGTTTTTATATAAATCAGCTATATATACTGTGTGATGGCTTTTTGGATGCATCACTCAACAACTTCCTGAGCAGACTGGGGTATTATCAATGAGCAGTAGCTCATAGTTTCACTTGTTTATCTAGGTATGGGGAAATCACAAAACATGTAGTTACTTCATGAAATACAAATTTTTAGTTTCTTTGAAAAGCAAATGATAAAAAATTGGAATTAAGTGTTTACAAAATAACAATATTTAAGCGAACTATGAAAATTATACCAACTAAACAATAAATGAATTCACAGGTTTTATTTTAAACTTACTTTGATCAAAATTACATGTATCTGAGAACATTAAGATTTGAAAACAAACAAAGGAGTAGGTCCGGTAAGGACTCATTTTGGCCTCAAATTTCAGTTTCATCTAACGAAAGATTTTGACCAATTTTTGAAGACTTAAGTGTCTATTTCACTTGATTTAATTAGTATAAGTGAAAGATTTTAACTGATTTAGTCATTAAAAACGATCCGATTCAAGCTCAAATATGAAAAATCTCTCAAATATGCCAAAATACGTCACTTTTCAGATGGTTTTTGTCAAAAATGAAAGTGGCCGCATCCGTGTTCATCCACAACCTTTATATATGTTATGTATTATCATAAAATACAACTTACATTTCAATATTAAGGATGAACACGAATGCGGCCACTTCCGTTTTACAAGGAAACCGTCTAAAATTTAACTAAAATGATAGAATTTTGAAGATTTTAGTTATTTAGCATGATTTAATGGTGCTACAACCCGATATATGTGCATTGTATTGTCAAAAACAGCCCATATTTATGTAGCAGAAGCATTCAACTGTCCAATTAATAACTAAAAGTTTACATTTTAACAATTTTGTAAAACTGTTATATTTTGGGGCCAAAAAGGGGTCTTACCGGACCTACTCCTTTCAAATATATTAAGCATGCCTAGAAATTACTATCAGGAGTATGCAATTTAATCTTAAAAAACATTAAATGGAGGTTGCTGAATTTTTTTGCAGGATAAATATTGCATTTTCAATTCTCACTAAGTATAGATGAACTAAGACCACCTTATAACCATACAAGCCTACAGTTGTCAACGTATATTTGTTCCGCCTAACAGAAGTTCCAATGGAAACTTTGTTATAAACATTGTCATAATACATATTCCTGTTGGAACAAATATTCTATGCCATTTATTCCGTTAGGAACATATACTGTAATATATATTCCTGTGGAAATAATATTGCAGAACATTTTTTCCTTTTGGAACTTATGTTATGAAGGAACTTCTCTTCAGTGACAATGTAACAATAAACATAAAAAAATATTCTATTTTTAGATGATGATCTATCAGAATTCCATGCAATAATGTCCGGTAATAATCCACAAGAGCATGACGATGATAGTACAGCAGCAAATAGTCTCCAGCAAGAACTAGACTTCGATAGTAGTGAAGAAACTGATACAAAGTCAGCTAAAAGTAAGTCATCAAAAGATTGTAATATTTACACTTGTATGCAAATTTGTCCTCCATTATTTAAAATCACACCTGTCCTTTAAACTTTTACATCATAATTTTAAAAATTTGTCATCACAATTAAAATGTAATTTTTTATTGATGTCAGAAGGTTATTATTCTGAGGAGATCTAAGGTCATTTAGAGACAAAATTCAACTTAATACCAAAAGTGGAAATACATTTATATTCAAAAATAGGTGTGGGGGAAGAGGTGTCAGTCTTATGAATCAGATGTAGCATATTCTACTCAAGTGTCTTAATTAAAATCTACCAAAAAATGTTAGAACTCGAATTCACCCTATTTTGTTTTAGAGTTGATATAAATGTTGGATAAATGTGTGCATTTTATTAATACAAATTGTTTGGCCACAAGAAATTTAAGAATGCCTTTAGATATTTGAGTTTTTGATATTGTGATTTGAACACAGCCAGAGATTTGATTCATTGCATATATTTAAAAATATTACATAAATTTCTTAATTCTTCTTCTTCTATACATATTAACTTCCAATTATGAAAAACCTTTTCACTGAAAAAAATTCCAGAATGAGGAGTTGTAAAAGTTACTATTACTATGGTTCATTCACCAGCAAAAAAAATAGCAATCAAATGTTTATAAGCAGTAATTGATTTTTTCTTAGAAATGGTTACTTCTGGAAGTTAAGGAGGCTCGAGGGTATAAAAATTTCAGAAAAAAATCAAACATTTGTTTTTCATTACAAATTTTATTTATTTCCTTTTGTAGTTGTTACTTTATCATATGGTACAAAAATCATTCAAAACAATCAATTCGTGTTGGCCCAAGATGACTTTCAAAATGTATACATCATTGAAAAAGTTCCAAATTATCTCCCTTTGGTGGAAAAATGCCATTTTTTGGCTCTAAAACTGAAATATCTTTTTCAAATCATCGGTGACCTATCTTTTTTAATATAATTTCCATATAAGCTGTCCTTAAACTAAATTATTGTAAAATTTTAGCGATTTCTGTAATAAATTTCCTTTCTTTATTTCGATATTACCTTTATTTCTCCTATTACTTCAACAGAAAAAAACCACCTTTACAAAAATGTATGCTTCTTTCGAAGGCAGATTGTGAGCGCAAATGAACGGTGACCCCACTTTTTTATTTTATTTTTCTATTAACTATAAGATAAAGTTCATTTATAGAAAAATATAGAGGAATCCTATATAAATGATTTAGACCCGCGAACCCCCTTAAGCAGGCAAATGACAATCAATCAGTTTTTCCATGAATTAAATACAAGCTTGGTTATTTTCAGATTCAAATAGTAAGAGTCCTGCATTAGAAGATTTAAGTGTACAGAAATCAGAAATATCTAGTCATATAGATAGTACAGGTAAGGCCAGACAAAATAAATTATTGATTTCATTGTGTTATATAGTTGCTGTCTTATTGACATATGTATATGTTGTGTGCAAGTTTTAATGTTGAACAAATTATAATTTTTACAAATTTTCTGTACAAGTTATCAGTGTTTTTTTTTTAATCTCTCAACACAAACGATAAAATTATTAAGCTACAAAGTTGAGTCTTAGCTGTAACTAATTATTTGTGAAGGAATAGATTTAATTTAACAATCTTTTAACAGATAAATTTGTAACACCTGCGTCACTTGAAATATCAAACAATATATCATTTATTTTGTAGTAATTCCTTTTCCTAAAAATTTGGTGCTTGAGCGTCAGTTGGGGAGTAGTGTTGTGATAACTTGGCAGCCACCAGATGGCGTTTCTCCACAGGATGTGAGAGTTTATCATGTTTGTCTAGATGGAAAAGTCATCATTACGGTCAAGGGAAACGAAAGAACCAAGTCTCTTATAGAGAATGTGGATTGTAATCAGGTAAAATGTTCAAGTCATTTGGTTTTATTGCATAAAAAAATTCTAAGTTCCTGTGGATTCATATTATTCGCTGGATACCTATATTCTTGGTTTTCTTGAGTACAGGTAAACCACGATTACAATTTAAAAGTTCAATGAATGACAAATGTCAAATTTTGTATTGGGTTGTATGCAAACTTTGGCAAAACCATGAAATCAAATATCCAAGAAAAGACAAGTTTTATGCATTCCACGAAAACAAATGAATCTACAGTAATTATGTTTCACTGAAGGGGGATACAAAAAAGTCTTTCAAAAACCATAATTCTTGAGAAAAAATACAAGAGGAGCTAAAAAACAGTCAGCTAAACAATGAATATGAAACTAAAGATAAAACTACTTAAAATCAAAAAAAAACTTAATAAAATTTGAGGATTCCGGTAAAAAGCAAGCAGTAACTTTTGGGAGGTGTTTATTCCCTTATATAAATTAGAATTGCCAATGAGACAACTCTGCACCAGACTAACAATGATAGCTCACTGCATGGGCATGGGCCTTTAACAAAGAGTAAAACCTGTTATGCATAGCAAGATATAAAAGCCTTGGCAAGACAAGTGTTAAACAATTCAATCAAGAAAAAGTGACTGCCTGATATATGTACAAAACAATTGAAAAAAAACTATGATTTACAGCAATAAACTTACCGGTAAACAGGCTCCTATTTTTTTACAGGCAGATAAAGATTGTGGCATGGTTAAACTATCTATGAGTGCCCATCCTTTTCCCTACCCTGGGACTGTGGTGTAAAAAGTAAAAATAAAAAATTACAGAACTCTAAGGAAAATTCAAAACGGAAAATCCATAATCAAATGACAAAATCAAAAGTTCAAAAACATCAAATGAATGGATAACAACTGTCATATTTCTGACTTGGTACAGGCAATTTCTAATTTAGAAAATGGTGAATTAAACCTGGTTTTATAGCCAGACAAACACCCCACCCATGCGACAGTCGCATCTGTAACTGTTCAATGTAATAACAAACTAGAAAAATAATTTGAAAAGGGCTTAACCAATCAGATCAATACAAAGCACAAATACTAAGTCACAATACACCAAATGAAGCATTGATATTTGCATCAATTTTTGTATTTCTTTGATATTGTACATTGTATAAACCTGTCTATGTATTACCTCTAAGCATGTTATATATACTTTTGCAAATAAAATATTCATTCATTCTAGGTACATAGAATCAGTGTCCGGTGCCTTTCCAGCAAAGGATTATCACAAGATAATCAGGCTACTATTCTGATTGGAAAAGGTGAGAACTTATTTTAATCAAATACATTTAATACATTTATATTCATCTGATATATCTTTCAAATCTGACTGATTTTCCAGCATCTTCAGAATTATTGATCCTGAAGATTTCCTTCTGCAACCCACTATTTATTTAATATTATGTTCATTACAACACATTGGTAAACTCTTCATTGGTCTGAATCTGAATATGACAAGGGGAATAGCTGATTTTCATTGGTTTTGCCATTTTATGATAACTTCAAATTTAATACTTCAGAATGCAGTCCTATTCAATTTATTAATACTGGATTGTTTGATGATGCTACTGAAAATCTCTGTATAGAGAATGGGGGTAAATTACACTTGTTTTGAGTTTGGAAAAACAGCACACACAAAAATAATAACTTTAAATTTTAATTCCTTTAAGACTATTTATATGCAGAAAATATTTCTTAAATAAATTATATTTCGAAAAATTTCTATTTTTAAATTGCTTCAAAATTATTTTTTTTCAAAGTTTTTCTAATGAATAAAGATGTTATATTTGTGTATATGGGTTACATTGATGTAAACCCCATTTTTCCTTTTAGTAATTCAACCCCTCTGTATATGAAAAGTAGTTTTTAGTGTTTATATTAATTGAAGGCTTTTCTTTGTGTATGCAGTACTCTAATACACCTTATAACTAAAGCTTACATATATATTTATGTATGAATAGTGTATTGAATAATAAAAAATAATATAGATTTCACTGTAGCACTTTTACAGTTGTGTGTCTGCCATGTTTAAATGTTTTCTTCTGTTATATATTTATATATATACTTCATTTTGAAAATACATGTAGTCTTTATCATGATCATAAATAATTCACAATTTCTATGCATTTTATCACGTTTTAAAAAATTTTATTTTGTGGCACGACATTAACATTTTTAGTTCTTTAGGGTTTAGATTGTCTAAAAAAGTTGCAAGTAAATGGATTAAGAAATCTTTTGAAAAAAATATTTTTCAAATGTGCATATAATATATGTTACTTAATTTAAAGTTTTGTTATCAAACAGTAAATTAATCTTTTTAAAATTTAAAAAAAGGTATGGTAAAGAAATGTGTTTGCGTGTTGAATTAAAACTTTTTTTTCATTAGCATCTGCCAAATGCTGATGCAATTTGATATTATATTGCTTTTTAAAATATGAGGCAAGATAAATTTGAAGAGTTGGATTTCATCAGTTCAGCTGCAAAGAAAAATCTTGCTGAAATTGTGAATTATACCTATGCATATTCATTAGCCTCAGTTTCAAATAACCAATCATATATACACTGTTTCCATGATAACAGATGCTGTTCCTGCACCTAGTCAGCTGATCGCTAGCAACATCACTCCTAACTCTGCTACTTTGACCTGGTTGCCTGGCAACAGTAACTTTCAGCACTGCATATCATTGAATGGAAATGAAGTGAGGGTGGTGAAGGGGTCAATCTGCAGTTACAATTTAACAGGTACAGACCAAAAGATTCTACAATTGAAAACACTGTGATTTTACTTTAATTGCTGAGAATTTTACACCTCGCATGTAGTTTAAGCTGCATCTGTATTTATCTTACAACATAGTCTAAAAATGAAAACAGCAAAATCAATCAGACATTTAAAATTTCAGTTTCATGTTTTACTCTAAATTCATTTAATATTCATGTTTTTCTATGCTTCCACTTTTATTTAACATTTTAGTGTGAAGAAATTCTTAACAAAATATGTATACATTCTGCCTTATATCATTACGCTTTACCTGTAGAAATTATATTATTAGTATGCAATTTACAAATTGCTTTGCTATGAAGGAAATCATATTTGATTATTATATATTCTGATGAAAAAATGCGTTGCTTAGTGTCTTTAAAAGCTCAAAGATAGAATTATGAAATTAGTTCTGAATACTTTCATAAGATTAAAAAAAACAGACAGAGTCATCAACTCATCTTCTTGAGAAATAAAGAAATATATTGAGAAGAAATCAGTGATGTCCCCTTATAAATTATATGATAATGCATTTTAATTATACCCCTACTTTTTTTTTTTAAAAGTGAGGGTTTACTGTTTTACCTCTGTCTGTCTGTCGTTCCATCCATCTGTCAGTTTATCGGTCTATTAATATTTTTGTGACAATTTTCTCAGGAACTACATGACAAGGATTTCTGAAATTTGGTTTCAGGGTTTATATAAGTCAGCTTTTACTGTGTGATGGGTTTTCAGATTCATCACTCAACAACTTTCTGTTTACCGAAATATTTCGTCAGGGGTATATCATCAGTAGTTTTACTTGTTTGTTTTTTTGTGTATTTTACAAGCTCAATTATGCAGGCTTTTATTATAAGAGGATTGTTGAAAGCCATGTAATTAGCTTATATCTCTTGTAGATATCATGGCCTTTCTCTTTCTCCAAATAAAAGGTTTATATTTATTTATTTTTCTGTGGATTCATTTATTTTTGTGGATTGAGGAAAACTTACATAATTGTGGATACTGTGTATTCCTCATTATGCGTTGGATACCAATTTTCGTGGGTTTCGTGGATACATGTGAACCACGAATTCAAATGTTCAATGAACGTCATATTTTCAATAGGCTTTGTATACAGAAATTGGCAAAACCACGAAAACAAATATCTACAAATATTCATATTTTCTTCAATCCACGAAAATTGATACCCACGAAAATAAATGAATCCACAGTATTCAATTTCGTGGCTTTGGCAAAGCTGCACTCATTCCTTAAGAAAATCTATAATTTGTTGAACATTTAAATTTGTGGTTTTCCTGTACCCACAAAATCCACGAAAATTGGTATCCAACTAAAATTAAAGAATCTAGTATTTATCACTACCCATTTTTAATTATTTTTCAAAGAAACATTTATGACATCTTACACATATATCTTCTAATACAGGTTTGGAAGCTGGTACTGAACACACAGTTACTATAACAGCTAGAAACCCATTGGGAGAAAAGACAAAAGGTCACCAGTCTGCATTTGTAGAATTTAGAACTCTTAAAGGAGGAATGCCTGAACCCCCGATTAATGTTCAAGTTGAGGCTGGTCCTCGGGAAGGGTCATTACTCTTGACCTGGCTCCCAGTTACATTAGAACCCTCAGGATTTTCAAATGGTGCTCTGGTCAAAGGTTATGTCGCGTATGCTGATGGTCAACGTACCAAAGAAGCCAAAGGAGCAACAAGTAAGTTATAGTTAGAGATAGAAATACAGCAGATTCCATTGAGTGTGAAGCCACAGGTAATATCTTTGGTTAGCTTGCTTGTTAGCTGAACTCTGAAGTCATTGTTAGGTCAGGTAAATTACCCTACTTTAAGAATAGACTAGTCCGACAGAAAACCAATCAATCTGTCTGTTGGACTACGCTACTTTGAAAGGAGGGTAGAATACCTTACCTTATAAAGACTTCACGGTTCAGCTAACAAGCAAGCTAACCAAAGATATTACCTTTGGCTACACACTCAATGGAATCCGCTGTAACAAGTCACAGTAGGTTGTGTCCCTTTACAAACTATGGCTTTAAAAGCAAAACCTACAAAAATTAACAGTCAAGTATCTAAATTCAGTGTTGGTATCAGAAGAACAAGGATAAAAACCTGTTATATAAAGATAAGGAGATTAAGAATGATTGACAATGAGACAACTTTCCACCAGAGTTAAAATGACATTACATGAAGAAGGATAAGTCAAATTTGACAGGTCTTATAAAGTTAAATGTAAAGTGTCTTCAACAATTAAATATTATGTCAGACTTATATATAACAGGTATTTGACATCTGCAAGATCATATTTTCATGTATTTTAGCATAGTAACATTAGATATAATAAAACATAGTATAAAATGTTATATAATTTATCCTACTTTTAGATGATCATATGATACTGAATGCTAGTGATTTTCGAGGATTTATTCCACGTAATTTAGTGGTGCGGACTGTTAACACAGATAATCAGGAGTCCACTGACTCGGAGGTTGTCAAACTTCCGCATTCCCTGATCAGTGAAATAACAGATAGTGCGGCAAAAGAACTGGTATCAAAAGACAAGTCAAAAAAAGTAAGTAATGAGTTAACTGGGACTGTGATTGGAAGTTATAAAAAAACAGGTCTATCTGAATATCAATTTTGACCACTTTTTAGCTTGATAACGTAAGATTTTAAATTTGCTTGATGAAAACAATATCTTTACAATATTTAAATTGTATTATGTACAATGTCATGAATTAAATTGTATTTTATATTTGCCACTCAGTAGACAGAAAACATAGCAAGCTTCATATTTTAAATAAATTACACTATCAATTTGCATCGCTTTCTGGATTTATCTTCACAAAGAAATTTTAAATCACTTCAATTAAGAGGTGTTTTAACAGCCTTGATTATACATTAGGGTCTTGCACAGTCGATTTTATTTCTTATGGGAGTTTATAAAGACCTTGACTGGCTATAAAGCCCTCACACTGTCGGCTGTCAGTTAAATGTCATCATTTGAAAGACCAAGGATGTATAAGTACTTGACTAAGCGGTATGGGCTTAGCTCATTGTTGAAGGCTGTATGGTGACCTATGGTTGTTAATGTCTGTGTCATTTTGGTCTGTTGTGGACAGTTGTGTCTCATTGGCAATCATACCACATCTTCTTTTTTATATATATATATATTTTGAATATGAAGGATCTTTATGACCAAAAGGAACCTAAAAAAAAAAGCTAAATTCAAAATATTTTTGACATTTCAATATTCTGTGAAGATATTATATATGAATATTATATATACTTTCAGACGCCTTCTGCCTCCAAGGAAAGACAACCCAGTATAGACCAGGAAATTCAAAAAGCAGTAGAGGTAGTTACAGAAAGTGAACTTGCTATGGTAACAAAACATTATAATAAATAGTACAAGCTTCAGTAGTACAATTATTGTAGCACCATAGCAGCTTATTTATATTATAAATTATAACACAGGGAAAGTTGGAAAGTGCACAACTGGGTAATGGAACTGTTGGGGGGAAGTTTAAATTATTGAAATTTAAATTATTGAAGAAGTCATGATGAAAACAAATCTTGACCCAAAAAAGTTTTCCAATTTTCCATTGAATATTTAAATGTATCTTCATATCTTTAAGAATGAAATTTATTCTGTCAACTCTGCAAAATGGTTTAAAATGAAAAATAGCAAAGTTGGCTGAATTTATTATTTTTTAAGATGAGGAATGTGCATGCTATATATGTATCTATGGTAACTGTTCATGCTTATATATTTAATGGTGTAAAATTAAGCAGCTGAATAAAAGGAAGGAATTATGAAAAAATGATATGGATATTTTTAAGGGGTATTATAAGAATTAAAACAAACAAAAAATGTAATTCTAGCTGCTTAATAACTGGGCAATTTGCTTATTACTACTTTATACCTATGCCTTGCTTTTACAATTGTTAGTCATCTAAGCACTTGGTTACTATGGTTATCTGATCTTTGTCACAGAGGAGCTTGTATTCTTCTAAGGTCTTGTCTTTTTCAATGTGGCATGTTGGTTCCTTGTATAAAATAAAACACACGTTTGAAATTGTTTTGTTCATTTAACAAATTCACCAGTGGAATTTTAAACATAGCACATTTATTTTACAAACTCAATCATAATATGTACATTTTTAACAGAAATTTGAAAGCAGTTATTAAAATAAAATACTAATTGTTTACACACTTAATAATTTTAATTGAGCATGTGTGCATGATATCTATATGAATATCTCTGCATTTTCCTGTAGAAAAATTATATACTGGTTTAAAAGGGTAACAGTGTATAGAGAGTCAGTAGATATAAGCTAGTTACCAGGAAATTCCATACCTATTTACTTGACAGTGGTAATTATCAGATGATTTTGGGTTACTCATTATTGAAGGTCATACAGTTGCCTATAATATCTTACTCCATTTGAACTCTGGTGGAGAGTTACAAATGAAAGTTTTTAACGACCTTGACTGGCTATGCAGCCCTTGCACAGTCAGTATAGTGGAGAGTTGTCTAGTTGTCAATCATACCACATCTCCATATTTTTACAATATAACTGAAACATAATTATTATATTTCTTTCTTCAAAAACACCAACAGCAACTTCCATCTGAGGTCTAAATCAAGCTTTTAGAGAATTCTATATCGAAGAACAACTTCTTGAAGGCTGTAGAAAGAGTTGAAGAACACAGACTTATAAAAGTTTCTACAAATAATTTGAAATTCAGAATATTTATGAAAAACAAACTTTTAATTAGTATAGTATGCAACTTAATCCACCCAGAGTTTTCCCAGGGTATAGAAGTTGGACTTAGTAAGCTACAGGGGACAGGATGAAAGGGTATATAAAAATCTGAAAATAAAATGGTATTTAGATACAAGGTTGTAAATAACTTATATTTTGATGAAACAGTTTCCTTGTAATTGTCTAACAGTTGATAGTACATTTAACATACCTAGGATGGTCAAACCTTTTAAGGGATCAAGAACAAAAATAAATTAGTCATTAGAATTTGATGTGGATTATTTTCTGGTAACAGCATTATATCTCTGACTGCATGCCATACATAAACTTTTTACAGAGTAGCTTGTGTATAATGCCTTTTACAAAAAAGTTCATTTTCGAAAGTAATATTTCTAGATGTAATTCAAAACATTGATATAAATGATGTATATTCTATTAGTTAATTAATATCCTTTAGATAAAAACTAAAATTGTTTTCATTCTCTTTCTGTCATCTTCAATTACGTTTTTATTCTGATAAAACTGTAAATATAAAAACATGTGCTTTTATATAAATCATAATGGAAATAAATTATCAGGTAACCATAGCAACTGCTTCAGTTTTCCCATCATGCATTGTTGTCATTGTTTCATTGTTGTCATCCTGTCACATGACCATCTATTTGACAGAGTCCTTCCAACGTTTATGAAGCTGACTTTATAGAATCATCCAGCAACTCTGAGCTTTCTGACATTCCTGAAGTGGAGGAGGATTCAAACGAGGAATTAGCCAATGGGAGCTCAATACAGGATGATCAAAGCTCCTCATTGGTCTTTCCAAATCATGACACACCAGTGCAGGTCAGGCAACTAACTTCATTTCAATTTCATCACCATTATAATGCTGTTCTTGGTACTGGTTTAGGGTTATGGTTCTTAATTAATATTTCTCTTCTGTCTGGATTTTTTTCCTCAGTCTTTACAATTTTATACAAGTTTGTAAAATGTAAAACTGTATAGTTATTTATGATTCAACTGTATAGTTAGTTATGATTAAACTGTATAGTTAGTTGTGATTAAACTGTAAAGTTAGTTGTGATTAAACTGTATGGTTAGTTATGATTTAACTGTATAGTTATTTGTAATTAAACTGTATAGTTTTTTGTAATTTAACTGTATATTTGTATGGTATCAATGATATTAATACTTTCTCACCACACGTTTGTTTGTGAATTCACTTTAAATTTTAAAAAAGGCTATCTCCACCGTTTTAGGTAGATGTTTAGTACACAGCACTATTTTTTGCAACAGAAAAAATATTGCAAATATCCACGATTTGAATTTAAAACAGTGTTGAAATACACTATTCAATAAAAGTAATACAAAATAAGATTTAAAAAAACCACATGCACTCAGAAGGAGGCTTGTAACTTGCAAATGATAACATGAAATGTGATACGACTACCGCATTTGGCTGTGTATAGTACGCAGTTGTATATAGTATGCACCCCTTTTCATCCCCCCAAAACTGTGAAAAAAAAGGTGATAAGGTGGCATTTTTCCTCAAAGAATAAACATATTTCATATCACCTGGAGAAAAAAAAGACAAAAAACATTTATAATAAAAACCTACCTGTATATAATTAAATTTGCACATTAAATTGAAAAGAGAGGTCATATAAACTCATATACCAGTAGACTGTGTATAGCTGCATACTTGGCTTTTGTCATATTAAAATACCTTATACCAGTATATATATCTGGACTTTATTATCAGGAAACTATGTAAACTATTGAATAAAAAGCTATTATAAATGTATTTACCCGGTCATTTCTGTTGTGAATGTATACATTGTACATGTATTTAAAGTGTAGTATGAATATCAACTCTTAAAAATGCCTTTTTTAGAAAAGGTTATAAAGTTTGGGTTGTAGAGGGTTTCTGGAGACTTAGACTACAAAAGTGTAATAAGAAATATGTTTCATATTTAGTTATTTTTCTTTTTTTATTATTATATTCTCTTCCTTTTTTGTGGGAAAACAGAAGAGATTTTATGCCCACATCAGTATCATTCACAGTGAACCAAAAAATACAATATTCAAAATTTTTTACAATATTTGAAGGCTGAACTATTGGATTTCTTACATTTCGAATTCTTAACTTTTTTAAACTCAATGAAAAAAGGCAATACTAAAGATAATATTTGACATGTTACATGATTTGAACAAAGTATAAATGTTGAGAGATGTTCTATGTATTGTATCGTTTCCTGCTTTGCTGTCCAGCTTTAGCAAGCTTGGTGTAAACTTAAAGGAAGTGAAAATTCCATTCAGCATACAGTAACCAAAAGGTTTTGTCAATGCAGTTGGTTAAGAATGCTTTAAATTCAGAAATTATTGAGCATATTTATTATTGGGATATGAAAACGGACCAAAATGCAAGATTACATGTAATTATTGCTTTTTCAGATAATGCTGTATTATAAAAATGCTTTCAAAATTTTAAATGGAGGTTTGAATTTTGGCAAAATTTATCCTGTGAGGTATTTAGTTTATTTAATTAGTAAAATTTAATCATTCATGAAATGATGATTTCTTTATTTTCAGGATCTTAATGAGGATGATAGTTCCACACCAAGATCCACATCCACACCGAGAGCTATCCATAAGTCTTCACAGCCTTCATCATCAACACCACCTACAATTAAAGTAGATCTAGCCACCAAAGATAGGTCTCGGGCCTCACCAAAAATGAAAATCCCTGCTATAGGTAACCAAAAATCAGATTTAAAAGGGGTTTATGCTTTTATCAACTATAATAATGAACAATAATCAATTAACCAGTTTTCTTATAGAAATGAGTAGATGTGGTCATCAACTAGACAACTCATGACCAGAGACCAAATAACATAGAAGCTTGTCCTTGTCCATTTTCAATTCTGTCAGCTGTTGAAGAAGTAAAAATTGCTCAGGTGTGACAAAAAGATACACTGAACTTAACCTGAAATTGGCTTCAATGCTTCTCTGAATACTTATTTCACAATATTTTTGAGTTTTGTTAAATAAAGGCTCATTTTACAATGAAATAGTTGATCAATTGTAAGAAATCTTTTAGTAGAGGAATCATATGAATTCTGCATAATTTTTGTCGAGCCTGCAACTTTTGTTGCAGAAAGCTCGACATAGGGATAGTGATCCGGCGGCGGCGGCGGCTACGGCGGCGGCTACGGCGGCGGTGTTAGCTAACTTCTTAAAAGCTTTATATTTTAGAAGGTGGAAGACCTGGATGCTTCATACTTTGTATATAGATGCCTCATGTTACGAAGTTTCCGTCAGTCACATGTCCAATGTCCTTGACCTCATTTTCATGGTTCAGTGACCACTTGGAAAAAAAGTTCAGATTTTTTGTAATGTTGAATTCTCTCTTATTATAAGTAATAGGATAACTATATTTGATATGTGCGTACCTTGCAAGGTCCTCATGTCTGTCAGACAGTTTTCACTTGACCTCGACCTCATTTCATGGATCAGTGAACAAGGTTAAGTTTTGGTGGTCAAGTCCGTATCTCAGATACTATAAGCAATAGGGCTTGTATATTCGGTGTATGGAAGGACTGTAATGTGTACATGTCCAACTGGCAGGTGTCATCTGACCTTGACCTCATTTTCATGGTTCAGTGGTTATAGTTAAATTTTTGTGTTTTGGTCTGTTTTTTTCATACTATATGCAATAGGTCTACTGTATTTGTTGTATGGAATGATTGTAAGGTGTACATGTCTAGCGGGTAGATGTCATGTGACCTTGACCTCATTTTCATGGTTCAGTGGTTATAGTTAAATTTTTGTGTTTTGGTCTGTTTTTTTCATACTATATGCAATAGGTCTACTATATTTGTTGTATGGAATTATTGTAAGGTGTACATGTCTAGCGGGCAGATGTCATGTGACCTTGACCTCATTTTCATGGTTCAGTGGTCAAAGTTAAGTTTTTGAGTTTTGGTCTATTTATCTAATACTATATGCCATAGGTCAACTATATTTGGTGTATGGAAATATTTTATGATCTTTATGTCAGTAGGGCAGGTTTCTTTTGACCATGACCCCATTTTCACGGTTCATTGCACAGTGTTAATTTTTTGTGTTTTGGTCAATTTTTCTTAAACTATAAGTAATAGGTCAACTATATATGTTGTATAGAAGCATTGTTAGCTGTACATGTCTGCCTGGCATGGTTCATCTGACCTTGACCTCATTTTCATGGTTCATTGGTCTTTGTTTAGTTATTTTGGTTAATGTTAAGTTAATGAGACAGTTGTAATCAAGCTTTATACTTAGGACTATCAACATAATATCAATGATTAATATAGAAGGCGAGACATTTCAGCGTGTGCACTCTTGTTTAACAATGTAACAGCAATTATTTTCCCCCTTAAATCTTTTAGATTGATCATGCATAGGTTCTCTAGTGAAATTGTATTACCTTCTGAAAAAGATACATTTTCGAAACAATTATAAACATAATTTTAGTTACTAGCGAATTTCATGCATAAAAAGATTATTTTCCCTTTTCAGAAATTACAAGAGACAGTAGTTCAGAGAGAGGAAATTCATTAGATGTGTCTGAGGATGAAACAGACCTTGATAATAGTTCAAAGGGTAAAAGTCCTACTAAAAAACAACATGAATCTCCCAAAGCTACAAAACATTCTCCTAGAGATAGAAGTGATATTGATCATATGGATAGTGAAAGTACTTCAAATATTGATACTAAATTTAGTGACGAGAATATCAGAAAAAGTGTGGATAAAAATATACCCCCAAGTGATCACTCACAGACAAATGGTTATCAAAGTTTAGACAGTAGTTTTGATAGCAGTCGGACGATAACGAGTAAAAATAACTCACCCCGTTCAATTTCAAATACGCCTAGAAAACAACCTTCAAATGGGACACAAAGTGGCCATGACGCAAACGCTAATAAAGTGATACGGGAAAATAGTCCAGTACGGACAGTAAAACGTGACGATATTCCACCACTGGATTTAAACGGGTGTGACGATAGGAGTGATGTGGATTCTATCAGTGGAGAAATAAATCCACCGATTGATGATAATAGGATACGATTATTTGTGGCGTTATTTGATTACGATCCAGAATCAATGTCACCGAATACTGATGCATTAGATGAGGAACTTCCATTTAAGGAAGGGCAGATAATTAAGGTAAAAAACCGAGAATTTGAATCAAATTTTTTAAAACATATATTTAAAAAAATTTAAGACCCTCAGATGTTTGTTAATTGAGTTAATTAGTTCAAGGAATTCAGTTACAGCAAATTCAGAAAATGTTTAGTGCATTTATTATTGTGTTTGTCGAACAGTACAGGGTAAATATTTGTTAAAAAAGAAATAAATAAAATGAGATGTAGAATATAAACATCATTGAGACAGCAACTCAAACAGCAAAGGCACAAACAGAATAAATAATATGTTGAAGATGATATATTTTGTGTGTAAGTGTGACCAAAAAGATCTCTATTTCAATGGCATTTAACTTGCTTTGCAACATAACTAACTGTATTTTTTTATTTTCAGGTAAAATCAAAATTTAATCCTCAGAAAATGAATTAAGAAATATTACATATCATGTGTACATCATTTTATAATAGTGCTATATAGTTTTAGAATTTAAAACATACACTTTATACACTTGACATATATATATTTACACAACTTTTTTAAGATTAGTTTGAATATTAGCTTATATGCAAATGGCTTAAATTCTATAGGATTATTTAGAATATTTTGTAAGCCAGTTAGTTTTCTCACTCAGAATAAAGAAATGTAACTTAGTTTATTTAGTGTAAAATATTCATTTATTCTACAAAAACAAATAAATCACTATACCAGCCTTCACAATTTTTTTTTTTTTTTTAGTCCACATGGCTGAAGCCAAATGTTTTAAAAATTTAGTTGGATTCTGTTGGCTTGTAGAGAAGAATTTTACAAGTTTGTAAGCAATTTTACAAGCCAATGCTGTAGGACTTGTGTTTAAGCATGACGACTGCTATACCACTAATTAACAGGCTATTATTTGAACTTGGAATTATTTTTAATTATGGAATTTGCTTAATTTCTTGTGCTTGAAATTTTTAATAAATTCCATGTTTATTTGGTATTATAATGTTTTGAGCAGTTCATAACACTTCCCATACAATGTATATTGTATAGATAGTGTTGTGCGTAGCACAGTACATTCTATTGAAAGTGTACTATCTTTTTTGTAATAGAAAGCGTTGTGCGCAGCACAGAACATTAAAGTACAAAATAAACAAGGATTTATTAAAAATTTCAAGCACAAGAAATTATGTAAATTCCATAATTAAAAATAATTCCAAGTTTAAATAGTAACCTGTTAATTATACATTCTTCTGTTCATACAATAAGGATTACCTCCCTTTGAAGTCAGAAGATGTGATTTCTCATCACCATGATAGGAGAAAGTGTACCCCTATATCCTATTCATAAAAAATTCCATTTTGAAATTATATAACTTACATTGCAATTATGGCCCATAATAGTAATTAATGTCTAATTGTGTACTTTATGATTGATAATAAAATGAAGAACTTTTAATTAAGTTACCATGGTGATGGCCCTTGTTTTCAGATGGTTCATTGTTTGGGACTTGGTAAAAAAGGGATGTGTGTTCTAACCTCTTGGTTTATAAGAGTTCTGTTTGTAGTAACTATTTTATTTCTGTTTCAGATATTTGGTGATAAAGATGCTGACGGGTTTTATCGTGGGGAATCTAATGGCCGAGCAGGTTATGTGCCCTGTAATATGGTTTCTGAAGTTCAGGTTGATGACGACGAGTTAGCTGACCAGCTACTCAAAGAGAGTCAAGGAACTACATTTAACATTAATGCTCAATTAATAGGTAAGGTCTCAGAGAGTCGAACTACATTTAACATAATTGCTTCATTAATAGGTGAAGCATGCATAATAAGGCTTGAGGATTTAGGCTGAAAAAATTCAAAATAAAAACATTTTCGCCAAGGATGTATATTCAATAGATAATGTTTATCCCTTTTTTACCGAATTTATCTTTGATCAGAACCACTGATCATTTCTTTTCTCATCACAAGAGAGTGATATGAAAAATTGTCACTAAAAACTAAGGGTGCAAGTTCCGTTGTGAATGAAATAAACAATAACATCATCGGTTAAATAGCAAAAGACAGATTATCATTAGTCATCTCAACTCTATTGCTTTTCTCACTTTTGCCATTACAGCTCAAGCAAGAAAATTAATCTCGTTGAGATGACCAAGATAATCTATAAAAGATGCATAAATATTGGCTAAAAATAACAAAAGACATCCTAATTTTACCAATGATACATCTCTATTGTAAACCTGAACAGTTTCAGTGACATTTTCAAACACTTCCTCATCCTGAATATGCATGAAATATTTGCCACTGAACATCAATAAAACTATAAATCACTTAAATGTTTATTTTCCAGGTAATCATGGTAACGATCATTTTATAAAGCCAGTAAAAAGTTCTGATGAACTATCCTCCACTAGTCCCAGTAGTATGTTACCCGTCTATGACTCAGAGAACTTGAGACGTATGGTAGCTTTATATGATTACGACCCACAGGAACTCTCACCCAATGTCGATGCTGAGGTAAATAGATTTTTTCCATAACAAGACTTAGAAATACTGTAAATTCAGAAATTATTGCGATATTTTTATGCCCCACCTACGATAGTAGAGGGACATTATGTTTTCTGGTCTGTGGCTCCGTTCGTCTGTCCGTCCGTCCGTCTGTGGTTCTGTTCGTCCATCCAGGTTAAAGTTTTTGGTCAAGGTAGTTTTTGATGAAGCTGAAGTCCAATCAACTTGAAACTTAGTACACTTGTTGCTTATGAGATGATCTTTCTAATTTTTAAGCCAAATTAGACTTTTGACCCCAATTTCACAGTCCACTGAACATAGAAAATGAAAGTGGGAGTTTCAGGTTAAAGTTTTTGGTCAAGGTAGTTTTTGTTGAAGCTGAAGTCCAATCAACTTGAAACTTAGTACACTTGTTGCTTATGATATGATCTTTCTAATTTTAATGCCAAATTAGATCATTACCAAATTTCACGGTCCATGGAACATGGAAAAGGATAGTGCGAGTGGGGCATCCGTGTACTTTGGACACATTCTTGTTATAATTTCAATCAATGCTACAGGGTTTTAATCGCAATAATTAAATTTTGCATTTTGAATTTTTTTTTTTTATGAATTAAAGAGGTTTTTTCTTAATCACAGAAATTAAAAATTGCATTTTAGTCTAAAATGCCAAATCACAATAACAAAGCACGCAATAATTTCCGAATTTGTATATAAGTCGTAGAAACAGCTAGAAAATGCAATAAACCATTTGTAACTTTGATGTGTCTGATAGGCTCTTTAGGAGATATTTTTGTATTTATTGTATTTCAGTGGTAACTACACCTATCTTTTAAAATGTACATTATTTAAATATTTCTATTTCAGGTAGAACTTTCATTTAAAGTAGGGGACATAATCATGGTTTATGGTGAAATGGATGACGACGGCTTCTTCATGGGAGAACACAATGGAAAACGAGGTCTCGTTCCTTCTAACTTCCTCCAGGAGGCATTGCTGACAGATGATGAAGCCATGGAGAGTGCAAGCGTTGTTTCACCCGCCAGGTCAGGAGAAAGTCTCGCCACTCTGTCTCGCCAGTCAGATACAGTAAGAGATCCTACATTCCCCATGCATGTTTAGTGTTGTCAAATTATTGTTGATTTGTTTTGATTTCACTGTTTTTGGTTGCAATACTGCACTTTAGCACATTCTGTTTGCCAACAAAACTTGTTATAAATCTAAATTTCCTTGCAAACCCTTTCTTTCTACTCTTTGATCCTTGTGAACATCAATTATTCATTTTCTGATTGTTTGATTGTGAATTATTTAGTAACCTTATGAATATTTCATCCATATTAAGGACAATTTATTCACTAATTTTTTGTAATTTGAACTTTTTTAAATGAATAATTTACTTGAATTTCGATTGATGTTTTCTATAAATGTTTTGATGTTGTTTTTAATTATTATTTCAAAAGTTTATGTTATTTTTAACGTTTTATTGTATAACAATAATTATAAACTTGTGAATATTTAATTTTGCATTCAACTGTTGACTTTCATATTTATCAGACAGTATAATTGATACATAAATTTTATAGCAAAGTAATTGTTTTTTAGTCTAAATTTTAATAATTATGACTTCGATATTTTTTTTTAATTTAAAAAAAAAAAAAAAAGGGTTTGCAAATTTTATTTAAAGTGGCCTACAGTAAAATGTGGTTTTCTCTGAACATGGCATGCTGTAATGTGTGATCCTTACTTCAATGATTGGTTTTCTTCTTATATTTTAAGTTATACTTGTATATGTGTAAAATTAATCTCACACTTTGTTTGAACACTTTCAGCATGAAACCAACTTGATAGTGTATACTGAGGCTACTTTTACAGAATGAATTTTCATTCTACAACTTTTAATATTTGTAAAAGTGGTGTATTCAGAAATTTTCATAAGGGGGAAGGCGGAGGCAATTACTGTTCTAAGAAGGGCCGCTCCAGTCATGTTTGTTTCAGTGATTCTCTATAGGATCAACCAAATTTTTCCCACAAAAGGGGGATCTGCTAATGTTCAAGATAATATCTTAAGACCATATAGTTTTTAGTTAAAAGGCTTCTGCAAACCTTCATAATCCTTTGTCAATGAAAAATCTTACTTAGTTAAAAGGCTTCTACAAACTTTCCTAATTCTTTGTCAATGAAAAATCTTTGCTAATTTGTTGAGTAAAAGGTGTTTGGAGATAAGACTCAGTATACATTATCAAAGGGTTAAAACATTTACCAATGAACCTGGATCAGTTATATTGTTTTTTTCTGTAATGTTTCTAATTATTTAAAAGAATATACCGTGTTAGAGTTTTAGATTACAATTTTATTTCTACCAAACAAATGAAATACTATAGAATCAAATTTCACTTCTCATCACTTACATCTTTGAGCATATTTTCTTGTACAAATTGAACTTATTTTCAAAAAATTTTTTTTTTTCAAACAATATACATAGTACTCAAAAATGCCAGCTTTTCTAAACATGTTTAATTTTTAGTACCATTTCAAAGCTAATATTTTTACGCCCCATTTATGGGCATTAAGTTTTCTGGTCTGTACCTCTGTTTATTTTAATTCAATGATTGGATAATTATTTAGTGCTTTTTTCGCCATTTTGAATCATTAAAGCTTGCCGAATAAATTATTTATTCTTTATTTTCATGTTTTCAAAATTTTTTAATTTGGGTTTCAATTGTTATTTATATCACAAATCACAGAACACATATCTATATATGATTCAATTATTTGCACAAAAGGTGTGTCTAAATTTTAGATATAAATGCACTAGCTCACTCACTTTTTAAAATTGTTTATTTTTGTATATTTCGTATTTCTGAACAGATACAATAAAAAAAATTAATATTCAAGATACATCTATGGCCAAAATAAGAACAACCTCATACATGTCAAAGTTGTTGTTTTGGGTTTTTTTTTTTTTCTTCTTCTTTTTCTGATAAATGCATTATAGTAAGGCAGATATTTCAGTAAGAAAGCAATAGAATAATTCTTTTTGGTCATAGATCAACCGATTGTCGAATTTTGATCATGATAAGGAAAATATATTTTGTACATTTCAAATTTTATTATAAAGAATGATACAGTGTAAATATTTAATGAAGATGGTCTAAATAATTTTCAGTTATTTGCTATGCATTGAAAATTTTCATTAAATTCAATTGTGATAGTGATGAGAAATGGAAAATATATTTAAGTAATTTGATTCAGATTATTAGAAACAACATGGTATATTTATTGTTTGTTTTTCCAGACCCCTGTGATATCACCATGACAACAGCCGTCCCCTAGGTAACGGTTGCTCAGTAAAAATAATTGCACACTTTTAACCATTTCCAAAACTGAACATGTTTGCGTGCTTTAGCTATGTCAATGCTGCCTATAATTTAATGTTAGATAGTTTTGGAAATGGTTTACAGTTTTAGAACTGCTGAAATGTTTGTTGATGACAAAAATTGTATGTACATCTTTTAAAATTTTTGATAACAAATATGACTTTTAAATCATACCTAGATGTCACATAGACAACAATTTTATTTAACTAGTATCTTTATATATTAACCAAATTATGTTTTAGTCATGTTGGTTTTATTCAAAAACCATTTCCACTATTTGGATGTAAAAAATCATGTGTTAAGGTGGTACCCAACACTTTAACTAAAATTAATTTGGCTCGTTTAATTTTCTTAAAATTTTGACAAAGTATTTACTTTAATTGACCCTTTTACAAAAATATAAAAATTTCAAAAAATTTGAACCAACCGTTTTATCAGAAAAATTACACTGGTTATATAGCAGTTTGACAAACACTTATTTTGATCATTGAGAAGCTTAATATTCCCTTAACAACACAACGTAATTAAAACGTCTAGCTGATTTTACAGAGTTATCTCCCTGTAGTGTTAGGTACCACCTTAAATTGCATCTTCAAACAATATTTGTAAATTGTAGAAAAATATTAAATTTACTATAACTCACTATGAAACAAATATTGGCGAGTCTTTTTCTCAATTAAAAATTTTAAATACTTTCAAAGCAATAAGCATTTCAGCAAAAACAACAATTGCATGAGCATTAAAAGAGATTGCATGAACTTTGCACACTTTTGCACTTAATGATTGGCGTTTCCAAGCAGTGCTTCAAAATGGCAGAAGGGAAATTGTATACATGTTAGCTATATTACTACCAATGATAATTAAACTGTATACATGTTAGCTATATACTACCAGTGATAATTGAACAAGTGCTGAAACTAATTATGTAGAAAACATGTTGTAAAATGAATACATTCTACAGTCATAAGCTAAATGCACCCAGTTTAAAAATACCATTGTTAGTTCATTATCTGCTGACAGACAAGGAGGATATGAGCTACTTCTTCTATTCATGTCCACAATATGATTGAAAAATTGTAATTTAAGATAAATGAAAAGAATAGGTGTCAAACAACTGAATATGTATTTAATCTTACTGTAAGAATAATTGACCAAGAGTAAAATGTATAAATGTGAATCTTTAATCGGATAGTGAACTTCTAATGCTATTTTAAAACCGAGTTTAGTGTAACAGACTATAAAGAGTTAAGTAAGGAGTATTTGAGAAGTGGTATAGTAAGGTCTACCGAAGATTCAGTTAGAGTTCTTGTAGCACATGGCACTCTTCCTATTTTACACTTGCGATACACAAGTCACCTGACACTCCTCTTATTTTACACTAGTGACACAAGATACACTTTGTTCCCTTTCTGATTTACTGCCATTTTAAAAGACAGTAAAAGATAACACACAGACTTAATTGGTATTTGTCAGTTTGGAGTTACAAATCTTCTCCCTATCTGATAAACACGTGTTGAAAACTGAAAACATTTGACACAGACTTAGAATTGGCTTTGGTATGATTATTACTATGATATTAAAATGGTCATGAAACAGTTGGTGGGGATGTATAAAAAAAAAATAGTCACAAGTAAAAGAATATTAAAAACACACCATGAAATTGTGTAATTATTATAATTTTTTTATGTTTTGGGGTGGGGGGATTGAAGGTTGACATATGCTCTTTACCCCACCCCACCCCAACCTCACTGGATAGGGGTGGTAGTAGCATTCAAACTGAATATATTTTGTCAACACAGTTATCTGTCCTTAACTTAATTGCCCAGAGTAGGTAGTACTATCCCCACTTTAAAGCAAAGTAAGGGAGATAATCATCTATTTTAATTTGCAACTTGCTTAGTAATTAAGGAACTAAATTTTATTGAACTTCCCCTTCTTCAATTTTAGTTGGACAACTGTAGAAAACTCTGACGACAACAGTAGCATGAATACAGATGAAATAAAACAAATTTTCAACCCTACTTTTAGATCTAAAACACTCATACAAATGCTCAGAAACTCATTCCAATCACTTTTAAAAGGACATCGCTCACTTAGTGATGAGGAAATGAAATGATAAGAAAAGAGGAGGTATTTTTTAGAAATTTGAGTTTTTTGGTTTTGGTTAGAACTTTTATTTTGTAGGCTAAGCTTTTGAAATTAACCATATTTTTTTTGTTTAAAAAAGAAAATGTGCTATGATTGCCCATGAGAACAGAACATGCCAAACAGAAAACAGAAACCAAATGACACAGAAATTATTAACTATATGTCACCATAAAGCCTTCAACAATGAACAAAGCACATACAGCTCACAGTCAGCTATAAAATAGAGTATGTTTTTAAAAACTATAAAAGGCCCTGAGATCACTTATGACCAATCATTTGCTGAGAACAGATTTTTCACAAATGAGGAGAAATATTTTTCTCACACTGACCAAGATATGTGACAATAACACTAAAACGAGAGAAAACAGCATACCAATATGACCACTGACAAATGGAAATAAGCACCTGACTCCTATTTACTATTGTAGAATTTTTCCGTTTAGTACTTGTGATTTTATAGAATTTCAACAAGAAATTGTGTGAAATAGGCAAAAAATAGAGTCTTAATTTTTGTTATGGTTTTTCTACTTTAGTGAAAAAGGTGAGATATTTGTTGAAAATGTGTGAATTTTGTTAGAATGGCTAGATGGTTGGTGTTTTATTTACATTCTTTGAAGTGGCATTTTTTCAAATTTTAATGAAAATTGTTGCAATACTTTCTTTGTGGGAAGCGTGTGTGTGTGATTAATTAAGTGTTTGATTCTTAATTTAAAGAGAGGAAAATTTGTTTATACTTAAATTAAAACTTTTGTGCACTTAATTTTGTAATAATTACAATTGTATACCTAACTGCTTTGAAGCACATTTTTTTTGTTAATTTGATCAGGCCTGTGAATTCCTTTTAAATTTGCAAAAAACATTAAGAATATAATAAAAAAAACACATTATGAACTTTGTTAAGGTGGTACCTAACACTACAGGGAGATAACTACGTAAAATCAGCAGGACGTTTCAATGACGTTGTGTTGTAAGAGGAATATTAAGCTTCTCAATGATCAAAATTGGTGGTTGTCAAACTGCTATATAACAAGTGTAATTTTTCTGATAAAACGGTTGGTTCAAATTTTTTGAAATTTTTATATTTTTGTCAAAGGGTCAAAGTAAATACTTTGTCAAAATTTTATGAAAATTAAACGAGTCAAATTAATTTTAGTTAAAGTGTTGGGTACCACCTTAAGAGAACAAAAAAGCAGAAATAAATCTGGAATTTCTTGAAGTTTTTGGTAGTATCTTTTATAACTAGAGTTAATTCCCTTCTGTAACTTCAAACTTAACTGCAGCCTTGATCAGTAACAATCCACACATTTATCCACACAGTTCAATAAATTTCTGTGAAAGAGAGGTGAAAGATACAAAAGGATTAATCAAACTTACGAGTAGAAAACAAATTGACAACGCCATGGTAAAAAATGAAAAACAACCAGTATACAAAATACAAGATAGAAAACTTTTAACTGAACAGCAGAATGTTACTAAAATCTTGTGTGATATCAGTAGCTCTTGAAGGATAAGTAGATCTTGCTGTACATGTGGCATCTGTTCTTGTGAGATATCAGTAGCTCTTGAAGGATAAGTAGATCTTGCTGTACATGTGGCATCTGTTCTTGTGTGATATCAGTAGCTCTTGAAGGATAAGTAGATCTTGCTGTACATGTGGCATCTGTTCTTGTGAGATATCAGTAGCTCTTGAAGGATAAGTAGATCTTGCTGTACATGTGGCATCTGTTCTTGTGAGATATCAGTAGCTCTTGAAGGATAAGTAGATCTTGGTGTACAGGTGGCATCTGTTCTTGTGTGATATCAGTAGCTCTTGAAGGATAAGCAGATCTTGCTGTACATGTGGCATCTGTTCTTGTGTGATATCAGTAGCTCTTGAAGGATAAGCAGATCTTGCTGTACATGTGGCATCTGTTCTTGTGTGATATCAGTAGCTCTTGAAGGATAAGCAGATCTTGCTGTACATGTGGCATCTGATGTGTAGCTCATGTAAATCATAAGGCTTGTCCCAATGTATTTCCATCAATGCTAATGTTTTTCTATATATCTTTGTCTGTTGCTTACATCTGTGAAAACAAGTGTATAATGTCCTTAAAAATTCTTGAAATTTGGATTGCAATAAGAGTTACAAGTACTGTTAAAATTCTAATTAATTTTTTTCAACATTTTTTATATTTTCTGATAGAATGAAATTTCTTTTTACTTTTATTCATTATTTTTCAAATTGAATAGTATAAGTCTCTCATAATCGTACACAATATTTGTTTTAAGATACACAAATAAATCTTTTTAACTTATGTTTTATTGTTATTTTATTTCAGCAGACACAGAGGGTGGGATCACATGCCCCAGTGGAGTCTCTACCACAGGATAGGGTAGATAACTCTAATCAGAAAACTGATTCCCGGTCTACTACACCAGATGAAGTCAAGCAGAAACGCAAAGGAAGCAGCTTCTTATCAAAAGGGAAAAATATTTTCAAAAAGTTGACCAGATAACATACACAAAAATTTATAGATCAATTTCAATTTTATCTTCAGCCCAGTGTAATTGTATTAGGAAAACAAATGCAAATTCTAAAGTTCATATTTCAGTATTAAGTGGTTTTCATTTTTTAATTATTTTGAAGGGTGCAGACCTGAATCAAAGTTTTAAAAGCTTATTTTTACAGTTAAAAGAATGCCATGAATAATTTAAATGACCCCTGGCTAAAAATGGAAAAAGGTCTCAGCATCACTGAAGAGACTTTTCTTGTAGAAATGAGCCTCTGATGCCATAAATGTTATCAGTGTTCAAGAGACAAGAAATATAAAGTTACCAAATATTATTTTTTTTAAATTACACTGGGTTGATTCTAGGGTTTACTACAGAGCTTTCATTGGAAAATATTGACTGTAAATTTAACATATGTAAAAGTTAAGGTTATTTATAAAGGCTATAGGTTTATTTATCTACTTGCTGACAGCCATTATTTTTAAATTGCTAAAACTTTAAAATCACTATCTTCGAAATGCAAATATAATATTTAGTAAACTCTTAAATTTATTAGATATTTTTAAAAACTGATGAAAGAAAATCATGTTATTTTTATATGTTATAAATTATAAAGTTTGACAACAATAGATTTTTTTTAGTATTTTGTTAACAAAAATAGATAATCAAAATTATGTTTACATGACTGTGTTGTGATCTGTCTGGTTGTGATATAATGTATTCATTTAAAAATTATCAGTTTCATTCCTTGTTCCAATTGTAAAGATTTTTTCACCAACTTATTTAAAATAAAATGGAAAAAGATTTATGGTCTTGCCTTTGATGAACAAATAAGCCTATAGATAACTGGTATCCTAGATCCTGTTCTGATGGAAAAGAAATAACTAGTGATAAGTGTTAATTATGAATTATTTAGGCTACACAGGTTTCACTGTTTCTGGCCCATTTTAAGAAAAGTAGCAAAATCTGAAATTTTTGAAATAAATACCTTTTTTATATGATAACAATTGGAGATCAATTTTTTAACCAAGAAACATTTAAATTAGAAAATATATATTAAGGCTCTGAAAATAAGATGCTGTGACATCAATCTACTTCAATATAAAATAATATTGGCCATCGTGCTGCATCCCCAAAAAAAAGTAAAGGTCAACAAAGATTTGATAATGCCTTGATGTATTTTGTTATGGTGCTAAGTTAGTTGTACATTTGTGTATATGTTTATTTATTTGTTTGATAAGTCTGATATTAGTCTTAGTATCTTAGTATTTTCAAAATATTATTTTTACACTATCTAGCATTCCAAGTCTACTTTTTTTTAGGTGAAAATTACCGGTATTTATTTGTTTAGGTTTTATAAATTATGATTATACATATTCTTTCATGTTTACTGTCTGATTTGAGAAATGAGAGAGAAAACTAGAAAATCAAAATAAATTGAATGATATAAAAAGTTTAAAGTTATTTTGATTTTCTAATTTTTTTTTCGGTTTTATTATCTGAGAATTCCCACTTTAGTAAACAAACTGTATAAAGTTGACTTTGACAAAAATAATGGCATTTTATAGATTGATTAGGAAAGGACTAGAAATTTCCTGACAAATAAACAATATTTTGCTAGTTCAGTAAATATGATTCAATAGTTATCTCCCTTGTTTGAAGTCTCATTTTATTTTAGCTCCCTTCTTCAAGATTTTAGCTCCCTTCTTCAAGATACATGAATTTGTTCTATTAAAAAAAACATTGGGAGTTACTGCCCTTAGTAAATCTAAGACCAAACTGCATTTGTAGGAATATTTTTTGTAATAATCTATTAAAATCCTCAGTTTTTGTCACATTTTCCTCTCATTGATTATGGAAAGCTATGTTTTAATCAACTTAATTATTTAAACCTTTTAAAATGCTGTGTGTCTTAAGAAAAATAGTAATGAATATTTGGTGATTCTCCTTAAGCAGAGTCGATCAAATTCAATTTGATTTACTAGACACAATACAGTAAAATTATACCTTTAGTATTGGGAATATAACACAGCTTGATATTATAGTTTTATTCCTTCAAAAAAACTTCAATGTGTCAGAGATTTCGAGATATTTTCGGTAATATTTGTTCTGTTGATATACATATATGTTATATCAGTAGAACCATATCATATGATTAGATTTTTATATGATTATATCCCGTTGACAACACTACATTAGTTTGACAACTAGATTAACATTTTGTAGGTATATCCTTCGGCAAATATATCTCCTGGTACAGTATTGTAAATAAATGTATATGCCAAAATTGTACATTATTTTAAGGTGGTGAAAAGTTAGGTTATTTCAAGTGGAAAATTTTCGTGATTAATGTCTAGAAAATATATATTCAGTCAATGAAAAAATTCCAAATTTTTGTCTAAATAACAATGAAATTTATTTTTTTGGCTTTTTAAAAAAAAATTGATTTAAGTGCGTTGATGAGTCTTTTGTAGACGAAACATGTGTCTTGCGCAAATACAAAATTTCAATCCTGGTATCTATGATGAGTTTATTTAATATATATTGATTTGCACAAATTTGAATATTATGAAGTTAATTAGTTTTGCGTTTAAGGGCTGGACAGTTATAATTAGATGTAAGGTTTTTTCTCTAAAAAAAATTCAAACATTATTTTTTTTGGTTTTATACTGACTAATATACTTACATATCATGTTTCTGCTTTTGCCAAACAAATTTTTATTTTTTGCCAGTAGGTTTAATTTGCCGAAGGTAGAAGGTATACAGCAAAGACTGTGATGAAAAAGGCATTTATTAATGTATTATTATAGGTTGTAAATGACTTGCCATAAAAGTGTATGAAAGTTATGTGTGTACATGTGTGAGCGCCTTATGTGTTGTGTATAAGCCTCTATAACAGTATTCTGTTATATAGTGTGATATTTAACATCCATTCAAATATCATAAATTATTTTGATATGTTTATTTGTTATGTTTTCTTTTTTTGGCCCATATTTTACCAGATCGATGTTTAAGGTGGTACCTAACACTACAGGGAGATAACTCTGTAAAGTCAGCTAAACGTTTTAATTACGTTGTGTTGTAAAGGGAATAATAAGCTTCACAAAGATCAAAATTGGTGTTTGTCAAACTGCTATATAACCAGTATAATTTTTCTGACAAAACGGTTGGTTCAAAATTTTTGAAATTTTTATATTTTTGTTAAAGGGTCAAAGTAAATACTTTGTCAATTTTATCAAAATTAAACGAGCCAAATAAATTTTTGTTAAAGTGTTAGGTACCACCTTAAAATGTTTGCTAATGTGTGTTTATTAAGATTGACATCTCCTATCAATAGATAGGCGGGGCTTCAGCTTGTATATATTATCCTTATTATTGTTATTGGAAGTTAAGCAATGTATACAAGTTGAAGCCCAACCTATCAATTGATTGCAGATGTCAATCTTAATTACAATGCTTGAGCAAACATTTATGCAAACAAAGCAAGCAAGCCAACCAAAGCTTGCTAGCATTTGGAATACAGCTTTAAAAATGAAATATATATTCAACTACAAAGAAAACGGGATAATGGGCCAAATGAATAAAGAATACAGATAATGGTAAAAAAAAAAGGACCTTACCAAGACCCTCGTTTGTTTTACTCGTATAATGGAGTTGCTAAGGGAATGATATTTTAGTTTATTTTTGTCAAGCCTTTAACTTTATTCACAGAAAGCTCGACATATGGATAGTGATCTGGCGGCTGCAGCAGTGGCTACCGCAGCAGCAGCAGCCTTAGCTAACTTCTTAAAAGCTTTATATTTTAGAAGGTCGAAGACCTGGATGCTTCATTCTTTGTATATAGATGCCTTATGTTACAAAGTTTCTGTCTGTGACATGGCTAATAACCTTTTGACCCCATTTTCAAGGTTCAGTGACTACTTGATTTTTTGTAATGTTAATTTCTCTCTTATTATGAGTATCATATGATAACTATATTGGTCCTCATGCCGGTCAGACAGTTTTCACTTGACCTCGACCTCATTGCATGGATCAGTGGACAAGGTAAAGTTTTTTTATGGTCAAGTCCATATCTCAGATACTATAATCAATGGGTCTAGTATATTTGGTACATGTATGATAGGTTGTAAGGTGGTCTTGTCCAACTGGCAGGTGTCATCTGACCTTGACCTCATTTTCATGGTTCAGTGGTTAAAGTTAAGTTTTTGTGTTTTGGTCTTTTCTTCTTATACTATATTCAATAGGTTTACCATATTTGGTATATGAAAATATTATATGATTTACATGTCAGTCTTGTAGGTTATTTGACCTTGACCTCATTTTCAAGGTTCATTGCTCCGTGTTAATTTTTTGTGTTTTGGTCTATTTTTCTTAAATTACCATCAATTATAGGTCAACTATATTTGTTGTTTAGAGGGATTGTAAGCTGTACATGTCTGCCTGGCATGGTTCATCTGACCTTGACCTTATGTTTATGGTTCATTGGTCAATGTTTAGTTAAAGTCTGTTTCTTTGAAACTATAATCAATAGGTCAACTATAGTCAATGTATTGAATGATTGTAAGGTGTACATGTATTTCTTGTTTGGTTTATATGACCTTGACCTCATTTTCTTGGATCATTTTAAGTTTATGTGATAGTTGTAGTAAAGTTTTATATTCAGGACTATCAACATCATATCAATGGTCAGTAAAAAAGGCGAGACATTTCAGTGTGAGCAGTCTTGTTTCAATCTGTCTTCATTACGTTGTTGCTTGAGGACTGTTTCCTTGTTAATCATCATCTACATACCGTTAAGTACATAAACAACCTCAAAAATCTATGAGTCCTGTCACCTGACGATTTTGTCTGTAATATTTTCCACTGGACATAGATATCTGTATATTAATAATTAATACTTTATAACAACTGAGAAAAGTAAACAGCTGATTTCAGTATCATACATGTATGTACATGGACATACATGTGATCTGAAACAGGTCAGGACCACTACCTTATAAAAATGCATGAATTAGCATACTTATGGTCTCGCACGTGTAATTGTTTATTTACGTGTGACGCAATGTATTGTTACCTAAGTGTTTGACCAATCCACTAAATGAGTAACAATGCATTATGGACTACTACGTGTATACAATCAACCTAGAACACGTGCTACTTACTGAAATACAACACATTTTTTTTCGTGCAATGCGGGATTAACAATTTCGCTTAGTTTTTCATTTTTTGTATCCACATTTATAGTTTGTGATATAAATTATTCGTTCCATGCTCAGATTAATGAAGAGTTGTTTCTATGCGAAGAAACAGGTGTTTGAATTACCAGATATTTAGCTATTTACATGTTTGATGATGACATGCAGATTTCATGTATTCGTCCACCAGACATCAATGAAACAACAGTGAAAAACAATTACTCATAAGACAAACATACAAGTGTAAAGTTGGCCGTCGATAACAGCCGATGCTAATGTTCATGAGTGCAGCAACTTTCATATAGATAGTTGAAGACAAATGTGTGATCCATGATTTTTTTGTGCATACAAAAGACGAAGACTTAAGAGTTTGTCAAGTATCTGATGGGGTCACAAAACTTTTTAAGTTTTCACAATTTTTTTTTATATTGTACCTACTTTTATGTTTAAAAAGTAATTTAAATCGAGGAAAAAAGGTGTTTATATATCTGTCTTTAAGAAACAACAGCGTATAATCATCAATCGGGGCCGTTAATAGCCGACTATACGGTATGGGTTTTTCTCATTGTTGAAGGCATTACAGTTGCCTATCATTTATTTACTTACATCCACTTCATTTGGGCTTAAGTGGCTAGTTGTCCCATTTGGCAATCATACCCCGTTTCCTTATTTTTTTATATAAACATCCCTCAGAAGTTCGGATTTCCATTATGAAATTATTTACATACATGACAGTGTTTACAAATTCTATAAGTATTGTTTTTTGACATATTTCAGTATTTGGGACTTTCAAACTGTTCCCTTTGCTCTGACGGTAGTGGCAAACAACTGTAGTTTCATATTGTTTTCGTCTTTGCTAAGATTCTTTTTCAAATGGAGATATTAGATTTTTTTAATTTTTAACGGACTCGGACTCGAACATTTGTCAATCTTAATAAATAAAATCATTAATGATGTTATCCATGTTTATGTTCGACAACGTGGGGAACTTTGATATGTTTTGTGAAAATTGCAGCGTTGGACCTAAACCTACTATATTTCTTTTATTCATTGGATATAAAAATTTCTATTTTTGTATATATAATAAGGCCCGTTTTTTTATGGTGTTTTTTTTTTAAGGTTGTTGTACACAAATACTGTTTGGTCCCTTTATAGCTTACCTTTCAGCAACGAACCTAATATGATTGCTTACTTAACTAGATTGTGTCTTGAATGGAAAAATGTCTCATTTGGCACTCATACCTCATCGTTGTATTTCTAACATTTAAAATAGGTAATATTGCACCCACTATGATCCAGAGGATTTATATAATCGGAGATATTGCACATGCGTCAATTGGACAGCAGCCGAACGATAAAAATACATCTGACGGACTCTGCTGTTGTCTGTTCTATGGTCGGGTTGTTGTCTCTTTGACACATTCCCCATTTCCATTCTCAATTTTATTTATCGACTGATGAAACTATACAAAATATGTAAAGCTATTTGCTGTCCGAGCTTTTATAACACTTATTTTTAGCTTACTGAATATTATGATGTTCTTACTTTTAGTTCAGATCCTGATAAAAGGTTTACACATCCAGTACAAATAGAAGTGTTTCTGTGTCAGTTTTCGTGTTTTTCGGGGCAGAAATGTTTTTGGAATGACATTATATATGTTTAAAAGAGATTAAATTTTTTCTATAATTGACAGAGATCACTTCATCCGAAATTTCACGGTTTCACGCCGTGAAATTATTCCACAGGTACAATGCATAACAATGGAAAAAAAACCTGTTTAACTACTTTTACAAGGCGAGAAAGAAAGTCGAACATTGAAGCTCGTAAGCAATACTTTTTCAATCTGAGCATGCAAATTGAAGATTATGTATATATTTTACAATGAACATGTTCGCAGAACAAAAACATTTATTTTGAGAGTCCCAGACACTATATTAGTTGACAGTTTTTGCGTAAACCCCTGAGGGTTTACGCAGTATATATTGGACGAGTGATGTAGTCTTTCGGAACACCGGATGTTAGTCGGAACACTTCTGGTCTTTCTATGACCACCTTTCAAATACATGCGCAATAGCTATGACCACCTTTCAAATGCATGCGCAATAGCTTACAAATCTGTTGAATATGCATTAGCATCTTAAGTTGCTATGGAGATATTTTACGTATGATCTGAAATTTATTATGATATAATATTTTCTTGCACACGATAACAAGCTGCTAATATTAACCTACATGCGTAGTATTTTAATTAGTCAAACGATGTAACCAGCTGTGTTTAGATATGAGATAAGATTTCATGTAAACAATGCGCTTTATATTCTGAACGAGAATAATTAAAAATAAAATCTTTAGAAAGAGTTTTAGTAGCATTTTATTTTAGATTTTACGTTTAGTGAAGATGTACATGTTGTAAAAAGCAAGCTATTTATTTTTTTATACTGAAATTAAAGGGAAGTCTTTCTTGCATATGATTAAATTACAGTTATTTTTTTTGGTTAAATATTGCAACTTTAATAAAAAAAAAATGGTTATTAAAAATAAAATTAAATAGATATTGAATATGAAAAAATTAAATATTTTGAACGAGAACAATTAAAAATAATATCTTTAAAAAAAGTATTAGCACTTTTTGAAATTTTACGTCTAGGATAGACCAAGGACATGGAAATATAATCATAAATACGTGCCTCAAATAGGTGTAAAAACGAGGATTTTAAAAAAAATCGTTTATTGAAAATAACGTTAAAATTAATTATGAAAGTTATGTCCGTATTTATTTTCATTAATATTGCAAATTTAAAGTTATTTTCTTTGTTTAAATATTGCAACATTATTTACTTTTTTTAATAACCTCTGAATCCTTTTCGTCATTAAAATGCGACTGATAAGTATAGATATTCAATATGAAGGGGGAAAAAATAACCGTGACTGAAATCTAAATCTAAAATTTATTTTAAAAAAATACACATTTGACCATGCAGATGTAAGAAATGATACTTCAAGCAATGAAACAACGAATTAAATGTGCCACTTTAATTACGACTGATAACCTAAAAATGAATCATGCATGCATTTTTAGCAGACTTAACCAGGTCGGCGATAAGATATCGAATATAAAAAAAGAAGATATCGGGTTTGGTGTCAATGAGACAACTATCTGCAAGAAACCAAAATAACACAGAAATACAAACTATGGGTCACCGTACGGCCTTCAACAACAGGCAAAGCACGTACCGCATAGTCGGCTATAAAAGGCCCCGAAATGACAATGTAAAACAATCAGTCAAAAAAGAAAATTAACAAAGTCCGTATCATCGTATGCGTAACTTAGTTGCTCACCAGAGGAACTTTACGCAAGCGTTTAAACACGCGTTCCATAAGTTTGAAGTACGTCGAAATGCAAAGGTATACGCTTGGTGAACGCTTTTACTTCAGGAAAATTTTAATGGAACATAAAAAAAATCATTCAGCTCAAGCGTTTGTCAAACGTATATACATGTACCTGTAAACTGCACGCACATAATATACACGCTACACGAGCGTTGAAAACGCTACAGATAAGTTTTAGACACGTTAAGGGCACATTGCATACAAAAATACTCGTCGCCTTAAAGCTTTCATTTAGGAAAAGAAGTCCGATACGGGTGAAACTTCATCAAACCTACAGAAGATATTACACCCTCTCTAACCATGCAACATGGGACTAGACATAGAAGTACAGGAACTACTCACATTAGTTTGAGCTGTACAAGATCTACAAAAATATCCCGCCTGCCTCAAAGGTGCATATAGGATCGACCATGGTCCAGCACTAATGATACAAATACCAACCAGAGTTACAATGACGTGGTAGTAAGTCTTTAAAGGCCACCGAGCGGCCTCCAAAAATGAAAAAAAAACTACTATTTAGTCGGCTATTAAATGCCCCGACCATTAAGATTTAAAAACAAAATTCAAACAAAACTAAACAGCCTTATTGATAACAAAATAATTTACGAAAACAACTTGACCGACATGAATTATGAACAACAACCACTGTACTACATGTTTCTGGCTTTAGAATGGACATTGGCACATAAACAATGTGGTGGCCATAAACCCAACCCTCCCAAATGAACCAAACCTTAAGGACAACACATCGCAAGAAAAAACTAAAATATCAGTTGCAATTCGCGTCCCTAAAATTATGGGTACGGTGCACAATAATCACTTACATAAAAACAATAGACACAAATCACTGAAATAATCGCACTTACCGAAAGCTATTTCAAAGCTAGTGAACATGTAGACGAACCAGTGGACATAGACGGACTGGTAAACATGTAAACAGACGGGCGAATGTGACAGACTTATTGACAAACATTCACATATAGACAGACCTGCAGTTGGGAATGTAGGAAGACCAGGAGAAACGCTAAGGTACGCTTTACGCACACCCAATACACGCTTTAAGCTCGTTGTGCACACGATACAGATATGATTGACAGGTTGAATGCATCAAAATTACTAGCGTTTTGGTAGCGTGCATGATTTTTTTTACCTCGGCCGACGTACGTCGGATCTATACGTTGATGTGTGAAGCCGGTATTACATTATTTAAACCACTAAACAGGCAATGTCAGTTTCTAATTCTTATGCACAACAAAAGTAATATAAGACAATACATCTTTATTAAACAATTAGCTAATATATATATAATGCCAAACAAGCATTTGGGTATACGATTGCATTTCTTTTTTTAAAGAAAGGAACTTGTTTCACTAATTCCACGTGTTTTCGAGTTGTATTAAATCGTAGTAGCCCATAATGCATTGTAGTTCATTGAGTCGATTGGTCAGTTTTTCAAGGACATTTTGGCCTTGTGTTTTGGAAATTACTATGCAAATTTATTCTGACGTAAGGAAGTCTAGAGTTCTCGACCTGTGAAAGAACACTCAAGTTTCTGCCTTGGAACAGGCACATTTCAATTGAAATGTTATCCAACAGTTACAAATATATGAACCCTGCTATGCATGTGGAAGTTTCTGATGCAAAACATTTGACCTACACACATCATGGCACATTACCTTCAAACTCCTAAATGTGGCATGTTAAATATAAATGTAGCAAATACCAAATTTCAAGTCTGCTTTGACCCAGTAGTCGGCAGTATAGTATTGTATCCACGACTTCCTGTACTTATCCATCCAAGTCACAATTTGTAAAAGTAAACCATAATAGGTCAAAGTAAGGTCTTCAACACGGAACCTAGGTTCACACTCAACAGCAAGCTATAACTTGAGGAGGGCCAAAAAATGACTAGTGTACAACCATTCAAACAGTGGGGGGGGGGGGGGGGGGGGGGGTGGGGGGGGGGGCGAGAAACACTTATGAACCTCGTCAACAAACGACAAACAATGTTATTGTTGCAACTCAAAATTCTTTGGTTCTAGATGTACTTTAGTGAAGTTTTTTGTTAAATGTCTAACATTGATGCAAAGATCTAACTAAATACATGTGTTGGTTTCGAAGTTGAAAAAAGCCTGAAAGGTACACAATTCATACGGTTAATTATAATAACTCCTATAACTCATGGTATCCAGTTATATGAAATTTACTCATTTGAATTTAACTTCATCTGAAGCTTAAGAAATGGTATTTTATCAAAATCGACATTTTTCAGAAGAAACGCAAATATTTCACTTTAGATTTACTCGACAAATGAATTCAGTACCTGATATTTTGTATAAACAGTTCTTGAAATACTCGCCGGGAGTAACTGGATTCAGTACCTGATATTTTGTATAAACAGTTCTTGAAATACTCGGAGTAACTGGATTCAGTACCTGATATTTTGTATAAACAGTTTTTGAAATACTCGGAGTAACTGGATTCAGTACCTTATAATATTTTGTATAAACAGTTCTTGAAATACTCGGAAGTAACTTGATTCAATACCTTATATTTTGTATAAACAGTTCTTGAAATACTCGGGAGTAACTGGATTCAGTACCTTATATTTTGTATAAATAGTTCTTGAAAAACTCGAGTAACTGGATTTAGATCCTGGTATTTTGTATAAATAGCTCTTACTGGAGTAACTAATTTCAGTATCTGCTACTTAGTAAATGGCTCTTGGATTACTCAAGTTATTGGATTCATTACTTGGTATTTTGTATAAATTGCTTTTGAAAAACTCGAGTAACTGGATTTAGATCCTGGTATTTTGTAAATAATTCTTGGAATACTGGAGTAACTAGTTTCAGTACCTGGCATTTTATAAATAGTTTATAAAAAAAATGGTATTTTCTAAATAGTTCCTGAAATACTGGAGTAACTGTTTTCAGTACCTGGTGTATTATAAATAGTTCTTGAAATTCTCAAGTTATTGGATTCATTACTTGGTATTTTGTTTAAATAGCTTTTGAAATACTCGAGTAACTGGATTTAGTTCCTAGTATTTTATAAACAGCTTTTGGAATACTTGAGGAACTAGTTTCAGTACCAGTGGTATTTTGTGTATATAATATAGCTTTTGAAATACTAGAGTAACTAGATTTTGTAGCTAGCTCTTGGAATACTGGAATAACTGGATTAGATACCTGATATTTTGTGTAAATAGCTCTTGTAATAATGTCAACATTGCCTCTTGCAAAAACTTGCTGATATACATGTACATATGATTTCAGTTTTACGTGTTTTTTTCTGCTTTCCTGGTTCCAATATATATATTGCATGATTCTTAATATCAACATAAGAACATATACGACTTTATAGTAGCCTTAAAGATAAACAAGTTCAGTGGATTTATTTCTTTTATTACTCATTTTTGGGAACATTGTTACTAACTGCATGATAAAAACAGAACACAAGGTTTTATACAGGTGTTGTTTTATTTCTATGATGTATCATAGCTGTTTGGTGTTGTAAAAACTGTGACCTGGACAACCTCTTCTACAAAACAAAAAACAATATTTTAATATCGGTTCAAACAAATTTTTTATACTTTTAATAATGAAGTTAGAAAATATTTTCAATACGTTTGATATAAATCTTTGAAAAGATCCACTTACTACTGAAACTATTTACGTTTTAACTTTTTTGTACCAATTGTAAAATCAGTTCAACTTTTTGCTTGGCATGGGAACTTTTTTCGGTCCCCTAATCGTAAATACTTAGCAGTGAGCAGTTTAGGATTTATGATCAAATCATGTTTGTCAAGAACAGTATGAACGCCGTCGCAGTTGAAATTTCAAATGACTTAGACATTCGGTTTTAATAGCATTGTATAGCCGACTCTGTAATTTTGATTGGTAAACAAGAACTATGAGACATTCAAAATTATTGCTTTATTTGCAAATAAGATTTTATCCCTGCACGTCCTCTCTGTGAATTTTTCCCCAAAAAAAACATTGAATATATTATTTTTTTTAAACAGCTAACCGAGTCCCAAAAAACATGTATATAATAAGTTATAAGTTTTTATAAGTACCAGGATTATAATTTAATACGCCAGACGAGCGTTTCATCTACATGAGACTCATCAGTGACTCTCAGATAGCATAAAACGCGTGTAAGGAGATAACTGTTGTTAATTACCTGTATTTATCTGTACTTTCAGCCGGCTGTTCTTCGCCTCTGTAATGCTCCACCAAGTACCAACCCAAGGCCCCCTATAAATGTAAAAACATGTACGAAGATGTGGTGTGAGTGCCAATAAGACAACTCTCTATCCAAGTCACAATATGTAAAAGTAAAGCATTATAGATCATAGTACAGTCTTCCACACGGAGCATTGGCTAACACAAAGATTTCTAAGAAACGATGGTTGTAACTCCTTTAGACCTAAGATCAATTTGATTTATTTCGTTTTGGTCCATTTCAATCCTATGGCTCCTAAGTATATACATACTTGAGTTTAAATTTTGCTGAGCGTTCCTGATGTAGGTGAATCGCCTCGGTCTGACGGACACACCAAATTTGATAAAAAGTGTTATTATTGATGTGTTACATGAATATCCAAATGCGCTTGTTTCCGTCCACAATTGTACGAAAAATCACCACAAGACAACAAACCAGGATATAATGACACAACCAACACTGACCATGAGACAACAGCCCGAGCTATGACACAAAACACATTAACCATGAGAGAAACAACACAGGCTATGAAATAACAACACTGAACGTAGGACATCAACCAAGGCTATGACTAAAACCATTCCAAAAAACATCTAGATGACACCAAACGATATCATACCCATGCACTATAGCGAACATTTAATTTAATGGACGATTGTATGTCAAAAAAAAATCATACAAATCCTGAGAATATAGAATAAACTGCCTAAAATTAAAGAAAATAAAACAGAAAATAACCGTGTGCTTAAATATACAGAATAGTGCATGATGGGACAAACAAATAAAGAATAGAGAAAAATTGTCTAAAAGATCAACAACACAATAACCATATAAATTAACATGCTTAAAGAGCTCTCAGACTGTTTTTTTATTTAACATTTGCGATTGATTTTGAAATTCAAATAGAAGAGGGTTTGACAAAAAACTGTCAAACAATATGAACGTGAAAATAAGATCCAATCATGGCAAAGTTTTGCCAAAAAACCAGACTCAGTGTACAGCTTATTAATTTTGAAATGGAAACAGACCGCGTTGTTTCCTTCTTTTTCCGAAATCTGGTTGAAATCTTATGTTAGATATTATGGAAAGCAGTAGAAACCAAACATGTTACTAGGCCTCGTTGGTTGATGTCATTAAGGATGTCTCCAAATCAAAAGTAAAATCACAAAATTCTCTAATCAAATGACAAAATCAAAAGCTCGAACACATCAAATGAATGAATAATAACTGTCATATTCCTTACTTGGTACAGGCATATTCTTATATAGAAAGTGGTGGATTGAACCTGGTTTTATAGCTAGCTAAACCTCTCACTTCTATGACAGTCGAATAAAATTCCATTATATTGAAAACTAATCTGAACTGAGAAACAAGTGATATCTTACCAGCTACTAGGTCTCGTTGATTGATGCCACCAAGCACGTTTCCAAATCCGCCAGAATTCTCGTGGTAATGTACATGTACATGATCTGCATCATCGTAATATCCGTCGTGAAATGGAGAAATTCCACCACCGAATTGACCGCCAAATCCGCCACCAAATTGTCCAAATCCACCGCCAAATTGTCCAAATCCACCGCCAAATTGTCCAAATCCGCCGCCAAATTGGTTAAATCCGCCGTGTTGTGGATAATAGCAACTTGAAAGTGAAATAAAAACTGAGATATAAATGAAAATTATGAGACTTTTCATGCTTAAAATAACTGTGTATGGGTGAAAGTATCTAGTGTTTGTGTCCTTTCAGAATGTTAAGGATCAGAATGGTGTTATGTGTATTGCCTTAATCCTTATAAATGTCATCAGTTTGAGTAATCACTGACATCATACTTCCGATTTTTTATTGACAAAACCAGTGATTTCATGTTTATTACGAAGACTACATGACTGTTATACTATTTTAGGAAGAGACTTATCAAATTCTACTACCAAAGAGTATGAAGGTTTTGGATGGGTACTTTACCTACAAGATGAATTATTCATAAATGACGCATTTTCTTTGCCTAGTCCGGTGATTGACCCCAAATCACATTGACCTAGGCGAGATCCGGATGGAACCGAACGTTAACACATGATCATCACAGAGGGGTTTACCTTGACTAAGAATAAACGATGATATTGGATAAACCAAATTGGGATGTTTGATGGGGTCGATGCGTTCAGAATAGTCAACAATCTTTGAATTATTTAGTGCAAGGACATAATCTAGAAAGCAGAACGTGATGTTAAAGGATAATGCTAGCATCTTTTCATTCCTCCCATGGAAATGCCGAATGGTGGTTAAAAGACACGTCCTTTAAACTTAACAAAAAAAAAATCAATTGAAATATCAAGCATCTTCATACTGCTAGTGTCAGAGATTTCTTAGTCTTAATAGGAGTGGTTTTTTTTTAAGTAACATTTATCACTCCCTGACATACTTGTGTCTATGTTAGCCATTGTTTGTTTTTTTAAATATATGGACCAAAACCTTAATATTTGTGTTTATGTAAGCTTATATAATCCAAACACACAGTTTGCCTATAAGTCAACGCTATTTCATATAATATGTATTTGTTTTTAAGTCTGTCTCATATCTTTACTTACATGTAACGTAACGGTACCCAAATTGCACCTATTTAGCAAAAATAGCAGCGGAAATCTTACAAATATGTAAAAATATTAAGATATACACAAAACATTCACAGTATTTATCATTCAACAGATGAAGTGTTTACTGAAAAAGCAAAATATACCGAAACGTCGCCATGCGACATCATCAAAACGTCATCTTTTTAAAATTAGCAAATACAATATGTTACAAGTATCCATTTCTTTAAAAAAAAAAAAAAAAAGAAGAGTAAGCAACGACAAATATCCAATTGTTTAAAATATTTGAAAAAAATAAACAAAAGCTTTGTTATTCGACTTTTGACGATACGAATTTAAGCATGGATGCAATTTGGATACAGAATCATTGATGGTTTGGAGGTTAGTTCAGACCAATTTTTCTATGATTCCATATTTCATGAATTGAAAATAAAATTGGTGTACCTATATAATAAAGAAGGATACGGCTACAAAATAAACACAAAATGGAAATTTGTGTCTTGATCATAAAAAAACGTTGTTAAAAAAACTGTCAAAATAGGTGCAATTTGGGTACCGTCACGTTAGAAATTGACTATGAAGGTCGGTTGAGAACAAAAGTTTACGACAACAAAGAAGATTTTAACTTCCAAATTGTGACCTTTCCATTTCTATGAGTATGAAGCAGCCAACATTCCTGCAGCACCTGCATGGAAAGCCGTTCTCGTCCAAACTTTACTTAAACAATTTTTTGAAAATTTACATACTGAGATTTAAAAACCTAAAAACACACACCGAGAATTAAAATTTAGACACTGATATTATATAATGGTGCATTGAGATGACCACTGAGATAACAAATAAATGAAAAACATACACTGAAAATTGAAAATTACACACTGTGAATTGAAAATTTCACACTGAGATTTCAAAAAGACACACTGAGGTGAAATTAAACTGTAAAAAACACATACTGATAATTTGAAATAACATACTGTGAATCTTAAAATAACACACTATGAATTTAAAATAACACACTGTTCATTTATATTACGCACTGAGTTGTGCGCACATATAGTTAACATAGGCCTACTTGTTGGAGTCCCTATGGTTGCCCATAATTGCTAGCATCCACTTTATTTGAACATTAGGGGATAGTTGTCTCATTAGCAATCATACTACATCTCCTTATTTTTATATTAATCAAAATCTTTTACAAGCGTAAGACAACTAGGGGACATAACTTGTTTGTCCCTTAATATGGTGCCAAATGTGTTATAAAAAGATTAGAAATTGGTACAGGTTGGCTGTCACAGACTCACAGTGGCACACAGCTAAAAATGAAATCCTAGGGATGGGGGGAAAGGCTCTTTTGTCAGAAAACACTGTCACACATCCAAGCATACCACCCACACTGATCTGTGTCCACACTTGTTATTCAATAAAAAAAAAAAAAAAAAAAAGCAACACATGAACCCAAGACTGCGACTAGTCACCAATAAGTGTTGCTATTTTTATGTTTTCTTTTGAATTCAAATTATTGTCTGTGAATAGAATAAGATTACGATGATGTGAAAACCCTTTATCAAAAATATGCAATTGTGTGACGATTCTTGCAGAAGTTAATTGAAAGCAATATTGGATAGCTGTGAATATAGAGGTGTTATATATACCGCTACTGTCTGAACATATATTTTAAGGCTCGACTTTTTTTTATTAATTACTTAGAATTTTTCATAATTTTTCATCATCCTATTGCAAACTCCAGTTTCTGCAAACCAGATGTTTAATGCAAATTGCACAATTCAATCGCAATATAAATTTAAGCACTCGGTCTGCTTTATAATCTGGATCATGCGCATTTATGCTACCCGTCATATCTTCATATTTTGTTTCCTGGACGCCTTCAACTATTCTGAACTTTTAACGGTATCTATACTCATGGCAGATGTTGTATAGATACATTTAAAATCAAACTTACAGGTGAAGTGAAACCCTTGGGCATGCAACTTATACAAGGTGCCGTACAGGGGCCATCTCAAAGCATGCATTATATATTAAACTGCGTTATCATTATAGTTGATATTTAAAAAAAACATTCGCATTGTTAAAAACACATATGTAAAAAAGAAGATGTGGTATGTTTGCTAACTCTCCACAAGAGATCAAATGACACAGAAATTAACTTCTATAGGTCACCGCACGGCCTTCAACCATGGGCAACTCACATACCGCTTGTCAGATATAAAAGGCACTGAAATGACAAATGTTTTTCAAAGGGTATATAGGTTCTAACAAATGACCCACAATTCAGTGAAGTTTTTAACCAAGTGCCTATTATAGCATATAAACGTAACAACATATAAAAGATTATCTTGCGAAATCCGGATAACATTTGAAAGACTTTTGAAATGGAACACATATGCTTTAACAGTTTTAAGAAGAAAAAACCGAGACACTGTGACTAATAATCGTAAGCATAGCCGGCAACACATGTTAAGTCTTGAAATTTATCACAAATTTAGTTTTAAGGAACCGCTTTGAAAAAAAGGATGTAAACATAGTTTTAAGGAAAACAGCTAGCTATAGGCCTGCATATGGAGGATTGCTGCTTTCAAGGAAGATACGAAACCAAGAACTCCAAATTAATGTATTCCCTTCGAAAATTAACCACATTTCTTCGAATATGACCTACTAACACGAGCATCACGACCAGTGCCACATAGTGAGCAGGATCTGTTTACCTTCCGGACATCTGAGATCATCCCCAGGTTTTGTTTAGGTTGGTATTGCTAATTCTAGTTTTTTATGTTGTGTTTTGTCAGTTGGTTTGCCTCTCTTTTAAATGCTGTTCTGTACTAAAGAACAGTAGTAATGCAATCTCTTTGGACAATAACGTACCAAAAGGTTTGAAAAAATGGTGAAAAAACAAACTTTGACCAATGTCACTCGAGCATTTTGGATGTTATGGTTTTCCTGCAAAAATGGACCTCTAGTGTGGGGAGTGAAATGACTTGACTGATTAATGTGTAATATATCTTGACATAATGAAAGAAAAGATATGATTTTAATTTTACTGTCTTGACATACAGATAGGCACTGTATCGATCTTCTTTTGGGTCTTACGGCAAGGCCTCATTTTGAATACAATTTTGAACATAACATAGGATGGAAGATTATCATTAAGGATGTACTTAGGTGAGGTTTTGGAATTTGGGTCATATTTTAGGACTCGTTGGTGATTTTTCCCTATGAAACATGGTAACATAGTTTGCCCCATAACACCCATTTATCTTTTCATTTAAGACTTTAAAATTGCTCATAAAAGGTCATTTCCAAAATTTAAGCAGATTCTTGATTTTCTTTTTTTTTTATTTGAGAACTAACTTAAGTAATACCAATCCAAATATAATGTAAAAGTCTGCGTCAGCCTTTTCCCGCCATATTTCAAAAATCAAATATGCTCCATTTAGCTTATTTTGATCCTTAACTAATGCTTTTCCGTCAAATAGCAACAAATTTAAATTCTCGATTTATTTAATTTCACCTCAGTACATCCTGAAACGACAGTTAGTACGTTTGTTCATAACAAATTATTCCAGCACCTTTTGTATGCGTAACGTCCAGTGACAAACATTTCAAACATTTTCATAACAATATAGCAATATAAGACTGACACCTTTAAAAGATGTATGGATATTAATCGAAAGAATCATTTTATCAGACCGCACTAATCCTATAGCATCACACCATTGTTAGTGTTATTTTAGAGAGAAAAATTTGGCATGTTGCAAACTTGTCCAAGTATCACACCATTATTTGTCAAACGACTCGGTGTGAACAAGTAATTCTTGTGTTCTTTCAAGGTATCTTTGGGTCACTTTACCGAGTGTAATAATTTGAGCTTGCTTGCATGTAATTTCTTCCCTTTGAGACATTGCTTTGTCTATTCTTCTTCGTAGTCACACTATTGTACGATAATATCTAGTGATTTTAATTTAACACCAGCAATACATTTAGATACAGGTTTGAATAATGATGATCTATACTGTAGTATCAGGGTACACCTAAGCCCAGTTAAACATGTGCAGGTGCTCATCTCGTCCCAAAACCATGCAAGCTGTTTATTGTCTTATAAGAGTCACATCTTACATGTTTTCCTTTTGTAAATAAAAAGAAACAATAGAAATTTAGGCAGATCTAAGATCGTCACCATTATCAAGATCTAGAGCTTGACATGTACAGACAACTTATACACCTGTTTGGCTATTGAGGAGACATAACTGACCACTATAGGTCTCTTACCTTTCTGTGTGTTGCTTGTTTACCATCTCATTGATAAACACTGTGTCCTATATCTCCTGTTTATATCACCTACCAAGTAGACATTTTAAAACGACTTTCTATTTGCAACACTTTGTGAATCAAGGAACATGTACACATACTGTTGAGTCATATGTTCATAAAGGTAAAATTTTAGCTGTATGAGACTTTTAACATTTTTATTTTTAAGAAGATTTGAATGCATACAATTATTAAAAACAAAAATATATGTATATATACTGGTGAGCATTTACTCAACACAGCATTCTTTTTGTCTTCTCTGTCTAAATTGCGGAAAGCCAGACATATATAGTTATCGCTCTTCCGGCGTCGTCAGCTCGTCGCCCTCGTTGTCGCTAATTGTTAAGTTTTATGGATAAGTCACTTTCATATGAACTACTTGTAAAAGATCATTGACATTTTCTATAAAGATGCATTACTATCAGAACATATCAGTTTGACAATTATTTCGAGGCCCTGTCTATCAAGGGACTTTGGATGTATTACTAATGTTCAATGATAAGTTTTATGCGTTAGTTAGTTTGATAGTAACTACTTGTGTGATACTATTAGATCAATGATCGTTTCTTTACTATGAATATAAAAAAGAAGATGTGGTATGATTGCCAATGAGACAACTATCCACAAAAGACTAAAATGACACAGACATTAACAACTATAGGTCACCGTACGGCCTTCAACAATGAGCAAAGCCCATACCGCATAGTCAGCTATAATAGGCCCCGATAAGACAATGTAAAACAATTCAAACGAGAAAACTAACGGCCTTATTTATGTATGAATACCTGCCACCTAGGTCATGGTCCAGCGAAATTTAATAGATCTGGAATGTTGATGTTTATCAAATTGTCTTTTTTTTTATAATGTTTTGATGACAGACGAGACATTTCTCTGTGTCAACTGTTTATTTCACATTGGAGTTCAAATTAAAACAAGCTGAACAACACGAATAAAAATGCATTTTATTTATTACTGCTTCAATAATGTTAACAATAGTCTGTTTAAGATTTTTTCTGTTCACGATTATGGCACTTTGGGTATTGTCACCTTCACCTAAAAGGAAAAGATAAGTATTAGTATGAATAGAAACATATGATAACTTACAATGCTTAAAATACAACGTAAAAATAAGTATTCATGTGATTTTTGACATTTATACCTATTATGTCTTTTTGATTTATTCACACATCGTTGTCAATATATTGGAATTTTATGTGACTGTCATGTGGTCATACAAGTGAGCGGTTTAGCTAGCTATAAAACCAGGTTTAGTCAACCATTTTCTACATTAGCAAATGTTTGAACCAAGTCAGGAATATGACAGTTGTTATCAATCCGTTTAATGTTGTTTTTTTTTTTTTTTTGACATTTGATAAGGGACTTTCCGTTTTGAACTTTCTTCGGAGTGCGGTAATTTCGTTATTATTTTTTTTAATATATATACATTCTTTGTTCCAAGGATACCTAGATTGTGCAACTAAAAGTGGATCATTTCTCGAATGTCACACGCAGTTGATAGATATGATGCCGTGAAAAAAAACATAGCTAAATATGACCTATAAGTTGTCAAACTTAGTGTTAGCTCTAAAATCTGAAATAAATAAACCAGGTTGGCCAGAAAAGACGATGTCACGTGAGTGTTAACTAACCTGGAAACTGTCAAACCAGCCAGTTTTAGTCACTCAAAATATGTACATGAAAATCATAGGAGGGGGAACTTCTTACCTAAAAATACTGTAAAACACCTTTTCTTCAATACACTAATTATAGTATAAAAAAATAGCGCGTGATTCCTACCGAGACCACTTCCAAAAATATCGCGCACATGGTTGAAAATTCCCCTTTTTACCTTACATCTATACACCTGGAAGTCTGGGCTGAGAATGATTTCTAGCAGACAATATCTGCACGAGCTAAATTTTCCCCGGGAATTCAATCGAGCTCTCTGATTGGTTGAGAAGGGAAAACATTTTTAATGCTAATGCGAGGTTCGTTACGTCACTAAAATTTAATGAATGAAATAAAAATCGGAAAGTAATAAAATAATAAAAAGCAATCTTTCTGGAAAAATAATTAAAAATAGTAATAATGAAATAAATAAATGAACCAAATAAAGTGACCCACAAACGTTACAACTTAATGTTGATAGTTATTTTCAAAAGATTTTAGAAAATCAATACTTACGATTATTCACAAGTAGTTGTCCTTATTTCTAGTTTCTGTTCAGTAATGTCCCAAGGATGAACCCAACGGCACCTGTAAATATATAATATACACCTTCATATTGTCTACGTCTTAGATGATGGTCACTAAACAAATCTTTTCTTTTGGTTGTTTTTTACATTTAAGTGTTAAAACTCAGGGAGGATCAAGAAATTTTCATAAATCGGGGCCCACTGACTGCCTAAGAGGGGGCCCGCTCCGGTCATGCTTCAGTGATTCCATATATAATCAGCCAAATTTTCGCAGAGAAGGGGGACGACCCCCTGTCCCCCCTCTCAATCCGCCTCTGAAACTTAACTGACTTAAAAGGTCTAGGTAAAGAATAGTGTGTCTTTAATGACTTATTTTGTCTTTGTCATGTTTTTCATTTGAGCGTCACTGACGAGTATTTTGTAAGCTAAACTCTTGTCTGGCGTTCACATTTTTAATCAGGCTGATATAGAAATCATTGGTTTACTTCTTGTCACGTCTGTTTTATCAAAAATATGTATTTTCTCTAAATTGTTGAAGAAAAACGGATGCAGTGTTCATTTGAAAATATAAAAAAGAGGGAAAAAAAGGAAAAAAATACACACGGAAGGTAAAAGCTGGGACGATTAATTTTAAGCAGAATCCTTAGGAATCAACCGTTAACCTAAAGAGGGGTTGTGTTTTTTTTTGTCTGAACCAGATTTAATTTTAGTTTTTTAGACACTACTTAACAAATTACTTTATTCAAAATTTAACACTATACGGTATGGGGAGAATCTGGATTCAGAATATTTTTGTCTTCAGCTTGGCTACAATATTTTTGTTCATCAAATTATCATCATGGGATCAGAATTTGTTTTAGGACCCCCTCTCTTTGAAGTTAAATTGTCGTTCCCTTATCATAAAAACATTTTAGAGACACAATACAATTGTTCTTACCTGCACCAACGTCTCTGGATCTTATGGTTATTCCACCTCCTCCTCCAAATCCTCCTCCGAACCCTCCGCCAAATCCTCCTCCTCCGTGGTGGTGTACATGTGTATGGGTATGTCCCCCATGGTATCCACCGCCGTGACCTCCTCCTCCTCCTCCTACAAACGGATGTCCGCGAAAACCAAATGGACTGAATCCAGTAGATTGGAACCCTTCCTGATAAAAACCGCGCCTGCTAAACATCTGGCAGCTGACCAGGGAGACCAGCTGAATTAAAATCAAAACACAACAGGATAACTTCATTTTCCTTCACAAATTGTCTATAAAGTGTTAAATTCGTTTTGCAAGTCTTTTTTTTTAGGACGAAATTAACGTCATCTAATGATGAGTGTTAATGATTGATTTTAGTTCCAATGGTTCTGCCTTTGGGCGGTACAAGTATATTTTAGGAGAAATCCCAAAGTCGCATGATTCGATTCGTCATCTTATCAATTCAACCAATTAGATAAATAACATATACTATAGGTTGACCAAATATAACGGTTCAAGTTAACAAACAAATGGAAGTGTTTAACGACCTTGACTGGCTATACAGCCCTCGCACGGTCGGAATTAGGAGTGGAGATGCCGGGGATCGAACCCGGGGCCTTTCACAAGTTATTTTATTACATGAAACTTTAAAATTACATTAAAATAACATGCACGAACCACTGACCTCCTCTTGACCAATGAATGCAGCTCGATTAAAAAAATCCTTATAAACGTATGGAAAAAATAGACCGAATTCTTATTAAAGTAAAGCGCAGAAGTAAATTATTTATTTTCATTCGTTAACTTTTAATGACGTATTTCGAACGCGAATTGGATAATTCGAATTAGCCAATTCGAATCAATTCTGGAACAGAATATAAGGATTACCTTTCTCGAGCACCTGCTATCAGCCCGCTTTATTTGGTTTGAGTTTTCAAGTCTTCGGTTGTTTTTAATGTTTTGGTTTTTGAATCGTGTTTGTTTTGTTTATGGATGTATGCCATGCTTTTTGTTCGTCTTTCTTTAGTTAATCCGGTTTGATTCCCCACTTGCCATCATCCGCCTGTTCATTACATTGATTCTGTAATTGTACTTTTTGCGTATTGGTACTTGGGGACAGGACAATATGTTTAGCCCTCCACCTATTTTTCCAAAATTCATATTTTGGGGTTTTTATTTAATTTTAATTATTTTCGCGTTTAACTGTATTGTTTGAACAAAAAAATACTACAAAGAACTTGTATTTGCCATTTACTATCAAAACTGTTTGACGTAATTTCACACAAAAATGAGACGACACTGAGACAAATATTTTTTTATTTGGAGCGAATTTCTTTCTAACATTAACGATACAAACTGTTCAGCGAGCACAAGTTTTGATCATTTGTTTCTTACATACTTTTGCAAAGTTTGCATAAACTTTGACAAACTATACACTCGCTGCAAATGCGTCTACAGTTTGTCGTTCGTCGTTTGTTATTTCAAACGAAGCATTTCTTTCTAACTTTAACATTTTAAAAATCAATTATCTAAACGTGTTCTTGCTTGTCATAACTCAAAACAATTTCTAAAATTACTCAAAATTTCAATCCCCTCTAACCGAACGATGCTTTTTTTGATACTTCTGTAGCGTTTAACAAACTATAACAAACGGCACACAACGTTTAACAAACTTTGGTTAGAAAGGAATGCACTCTTGTTCACTTGATAGATATATTATGTATTAAGTTGTAAACAGTTTTAGAAAAGGTATCACTCCAGGGGATTGAAATTCTTCTTTGGGTCAAATTTTGGGGAAATATGTCACATCTTTGCCCTCTGTTTGCAATATTTTTTAGCAAATACTGTACATGAAGGTTGTTGCCATACAGCAAAAAGAAAATAAATATCTTTAACCATTTAAATCCTGAATGTATATATATATGTATACAATCTGAAAAATACTGATTACACACTTATGCACATATATGACACACTTTTTTACAGAACGCTTTATTTGTAAGAAATCAAGGAAATGGGGATGGTAAAGTAACTAAATTTTATGTATATTGCTATCTAACATAAGTACTAATCCAGTGACAAATGTAATTTTGTGGTCTCATTTTCAAAAAAGAGCAATAAAACTTCCATTGGATATCAGTGTCCACTATGAGGAAGTTTTTATAAGCACTGGGTTCCTCTTTGTTGAGTTAGTGCAAGTCTCTCAAACTGGCCACACAGTGGTCGTCGTGTCAGCCACTGTCTCACCTAGATTCCTCGATGCCCGTTGCTGTCTACACCATCTTGTTCGTCTTCTTTGCACTTTTCAAGCTCCGTCACAGATATTCACCTGTCTGTCTGAGCTCTTACCACCTTGCCCACAAATCCAATTGCTTTATTTCTATGAAGATATTCTAAATGTATGATTTTACACGGACCTTCTACTGAATGTAACCAAATAAACGGAGAATGTGTCCAAGGGACACTGATAATGCCCCAGCTAGCATATATAACATTATAAAGGGTCACTACTCAAGAAAGGCAAACCAAATTCGCATTTGAACTGTGTGTATAAATGGTTATAAGCATTGTGTATACGGAGTTTTATAAAATTTGGTTGATGCAAAATAAAATTAGAGAACGGAAACTAATATTGATGGGACGTACGTGCGTACGGACGGACACGGGTAACACTTAATGCCCACTCCGAAGCGGCGGGGAATACAAATTTCAGACGTTTTTATACTAAAATTGTGCTAACCCGACCAATTTCTGATTATCCCTATACGACCCATATACGATCAGGTCGATCTGGTCTGGTCGAGATCAGGCTGAGATCGTCAATAGTTGATTTGGTCTAGCTAGTTGAGTAAACATCGTGTAAACATCGTGAATTGATCGGAATTATCGAATAAGTATTCATTATGTTGTCGGGATTGAGTCGTGATGGAGTCATTAAGGAGTCGTGTATGGTCGAGTTAAGGTCCTGCATGTACAGTCAGATGACGGTCGGGTAGAAGTCGAAAAGAGGCCCTATCAAGAATTTGGTTGAGCTTGATCTTGTAAATTTGGGCAATCGGGATCATTCATGGAGTTGATCTGATCGCCAGTGTAAACCTAGTATGTAAAGATGTGATCGGTATTGGTCTGTACAAACATATAATTGAGATGTTACTAAATTTACTGATATGGAACTTCCTTACAAGTAAATTAATAATAAATCATCGCTTCCTTTTGGATTTTCAATCCAGCCCAAATACACTACTTATCGAGAGGCTTGAAGTGCGCGTTTTACGGATGTTTTCATTGTATGAAAAAAGAGATGTTCGGTCGTAAATATGTAAAAGAGACAGCTAGCAACCCAGCCATAATAAAAATCTGTCAGTCTTAAACAAAAGTCACGTGATTTGATATGTTAGTAATATATATAATAAGATATTCGGCCCCATGTCCCATCACATTTACATGCAGGTTTCAGTTCTTTTACAATAGTCCCGAAATTTGATATGCTATAATGGAATATCCCATTTACATTTACAGGTACAGTGATTTTATCAGAACAAAGAAGAAGGTATGATAAGCTTTGCCTCTTCTATTAAAAAATCTACAAATTAAAATAACATCCTTCTGATATTCATGAGACATAATCCTATCGTACATCAGTAATTTATATTTTTGAATTTTGTGTTAATACATATTTGCCATTACGGCTCTATAGACTTCGTATGTTCAGTGCAATACAGCAAAAGTACCAACATCACGATCATCAACACATGGAATGGGCCCTGAGAAAAATCGCCAGGGTCATGATACGCACGAGCATCAACACACAAAGGATAATGAGACATATTAATTACCATGTGACAACTTTTAATTAAAACGAGTTGAGAGACTCATTTATACATATTTAAAATTTTACAGTAGAATTTTTCATCTGAAGCTGTTTGCGAATTGATGTTTTCTATTTTTGAAAACGTAAGTAACTACTTCCCATTCGGTTAACATACATGGCGATGTCGCAATTTAAATATTGCATTTTGAACATTAAAACAATTCTAGAAATATTGCCAAATATCTAAATAAAATACATGTATTTCTTTAAACAAGAAATAACCGGATTATTTTCCGCACAGTATGATATTTTAACATAATTTGTTGACAGGATGATTTATGTTTGACGGGTTACTTCCAGGACACAGATGTATCGACTACGAGAATTTTAGCGATGATTTAGGCTTTTCCCATTGGATGATTAACAGTAGTCCTCGAGCTATTTATAGTAGTCCTCGAGCTATCGTCGTATATCTTAACTAGAATTATTAACCACTTCCAGACTAGGAGCTTTTGGTAAACAACAAGGTAGGATGTCTTACTTCTGTTCTTATATTTAGAATAATACATGTATGTGTATACGGTTATGTTTACCCCCTCCGATTTCTTTGCATATACCATGTATACCCAGTATATTTAACAGTAGCCGATGCATGTTTGTGGTTATGGTCTTTTGTGAACCTTTATTTTTGTATCTTTAGATTTTTTTTGGTTATTTTTCTCTATTCCTTATACTTTTCCCATATTATTCTCAATGCTATGTGCATTATATATTTATCAGTTCCAGTAAAAGCAAAATTTACAGTCGGAGTAAGATTTTTCAGCTAAGATAACAGAAAACTGTGCATGAATTCCTTATTCAAGTTATTGGTTTATCATCTGATGTTCAATCGTCATTTATTGATGTGGTTCATAAGACTTTCTTGTTTTTTGTTTTTTTCAAATCGCTAGACCGTTGGTTTTCCCGTTTGAATGTTTTTACATGCACATGTATTTTTTGGAGGCCCCTTTTATGATGCTGTTCGTTGTGAGCCAAGTCTCCGTGTTGAATACCACATCTTCTTATATCTATATAATACAAATTTCAAACAGAGAATTTGTTCAGAATTTTATTTTTCAAAAATTTACTCTCACCACTTTGCAAAATATTACACGGATATGTCGCATGATTGCCAATCATTGACAACCATATTCACCAGAGAGCAAATGACCATTCGTCTCAACTCGGCCGATTCCGTACCCTCATAGAAGGAGAGTAGCGGATTCTACCGAGGATTGCCGAAAGTATTTAATAGTCCGAGATTAAGTAGTTAGTATGATGTTGTTCATATTCCAAGTTACGTCTAGATTTCATTTGAATTAACGATTATTTTTCTTTAGTGCCGTTTTGATTTTTGTTTTATTGGTGTAACTTATATTTGTTTTTGTGCTTCTTATTATATATCAGTATTTATCCAAGAATATGTACAGAGAGCAACAGGAACAAAACTGTCGAGCGTAACGAGTCTGATTTGTCCAATGTCTTTTTGGCCCGTTTTGTTTTACATATTTTTAATAGAAACAGTGCCTTTATTCAATGTGTGTTCCTATATAGCAATAGGTTGTAGTCTGAATCTACCTGAGATTTTATAAGGGTGTCCAGAATCCCACACTTCTAAATATGAGACTCGTTGTGTGTCCTTCTTTTAATATTGATGTAAACTTCATTTTGTTTAAAATACATTGATGCTATTTTTCAGAATGAACGCCTTTTTCTTTATATCGGCTGTATGTCTGGTCGGAGTTGCTCATTCTATGACAATGGACATCAATAGTTTGGGGGGCTCAGGCATCGGAAATGACTTCCCATACACATCATCATCAGGATTTGGTTCCTCACTTGGCGGAAATCCAAGCTTCAGTGGAATAAGTGGATTATCATCATCTGGTTTCGGCGGACAAGGAGACTACTTTGGTGGAGGAGGAAGTTTCATGGGTGGAGGAGGAAGTTACCTTGGAGGTGGAGGAAGTTTCATGGGTGGCGGAAGCCCCTTTGGAGGTGGAGGAAGCCTGTTTGGAGGTGGAAGTTTCATGGGAGGTGGAAGCCCCTTTGGAGGTGGAAGTTTCATGGGAGGCGGAGGAAGTTACCTGGGAGGTGGAGGAGGCCTCATGGGAGGTGGATGGAGATAGATTATTATTTAATTAACCAATTGACAAAAAATGATGTAAGTAGTAAAGTAGAACCCTGTGTGTATAATACCATATGTGCTTGAGAACATGCTCCTGTTATGAGCCCGGCCACGGCTTAGTCTCTCTCCCTATTTTTATCATACATCCTCAATTTTTCTCTATATATATCACTATAATTGGTACCATATGTATTCCAATGCACCTTATATTTCACTATAAACGTGCCACTGGACTATAGAGCAAAGCATAGTTGAGTGGCACGTAAATGGTGAACATGCATATTTAGAGTAAAACTATGGTATATTTGTATACTTTGAACGACAAAATTATTTCATATTTCTTCCTATGTGACGTTTACATTTTCTGACGGAAATAATGGAATTTGATGCGGCTGTCATACAAGTGAGAGCCGTTTAGCGCTATAAAACCAGGTTCAATCCGCCATTTTCTACATTTGAAAATGTCTGTACCAAGTCAAGAATATGACAGATGTTGTCCATTCGTTTGATGTGTTTTATCATTTGATTTGGGACTATTTGTTTGAATTTACCTCGGAGTTCAGTATTTTTGTGATTTTACTATTTATGGTACACATACTTGATATATTTTTTAAAATCCAGTATTTATGTTACTAAGTTATAAGAGGGGACTAGGGGATGCTCATTACAGGATCATATCATCAAGTACCTATGCATAATACTTAATTTAGCACTGTATGTCACGAAAATGTTTATCAGTATTGCAAAAGAAAATATAATGTGGAACGATTACAAAAGTTGGTAAGTCTTATTGAAATAAAGACGGAGCACTGCGCTATCTGAAAGAACTCAGAACAAATTGATTATGAGCAACTGTTGAAACATTTCCGTGAGCAGAGGTTTTTTTGTATCCAAAAAGACCATTAACTCCTTATAAGAATTTATTGAAAAATTGTCACTGTCATTGAGCGCTATACGCGTTATAGTTTGGGTTTCCCTAAACAATAATTATTCATAGAATATATTATAATTGCTTAATGTGTGACGTGTGTATCATTTTGTGAGCTTTGCTTGTAGTAGTTCTTTAAAACCGTATATTAATATTCATAAATGAGGGTGTAAAATCTGAGAAAAATGTGGGAGGAGTAAATATAACTTTGACACTTTATATCAACTGCGGAGAGTTCTGGAAATGACGTTCAATCGGAACAATTGTACAAATCCGGTAAATAGTCTAATTCGGTATGTCACATTCGTGAAAAGGGATGGGTATTGTATAGTTACGACATGAGGAACTTATCCGATATCATCTGCATGTGAAACGGTTATTTCATAACGGTCAACCAACTCGTGATGGCGTCCGTAAAATTTACGAAAGCATGATTTCAACTTCACCATTTGGAACTCTTGGTTTATCAGCTTCTGATTAATTATCCAAAACCTATATTGTTACAATTAAAAGAAAATTGGTGAACAATTTTAACAGCAACCAAATTTCAAACTATATATATAGCAACAAATTATCGGCTGTAGTCTAATGACTTCTTTTTCTACATATTTTTTTAATAGTTTCAGAAGTCCATTACTAGTATGTTAACCTTTCTGTTGTTAAATTTTTTTCTTGACGTCATTTTGAATTATTACTCTCATAGCGTTAAGTCTTATTGCTATTTTTTTTTATATATATATATAATATTGTAAAATGGTCTTTTATTTTAGGAACTTGGCGAATACAGAACTGAGATGAAAATCAAGAGAAACAATTTATGATCAACATTAGCAGAAAATAAAACAAATAAAACAGAAAATATGGAACTTCTCTATACAGCTATCTTAAAGTAGAATTCGGCTTCTATACCAATAAATGGCCTCTATCGCAGTGTATACGATAATTCAAAAAAATACTTCTAAAAAGACAAATTAAAAGCAAAACACATAGAGTTGATTGTTACTCAACTAAAGAACATGTCGGGAACCATCCCGCTTTGATTGGAAAAATATATAGAAATAGGCATAAAGTTCAGTCTAATTAAAATATAGCTATATAAAGATGTGGTATGAGTGTGAATGAGACAACTCTCCATCCAAGATCTGTGAGTTCGTTAAGCTGGGTTGCGTTCAATTTTGTAGCAGCTACGTAGCAGCTATCAATATCTATGTCAAAACTAGTCTATACATGTAGCTACACGTTCAATAGTCAAAATCAACGTAGCACTACGTAGCTGCTACGATATTGAACTTAACCCTGGTCTATATGCGGTTTCGATGGAGTTACGACTTATCGACTGATCGATATTTTAATTAGATTGGCATACAATATCGACTTGTTATGGTAGGCGATATTCATACTATTTCGGATAGCTTCACCTTTCCTTCAATACTGGTGTATTACTAATATGATTGATTAATTGCTGGCATTAACGCCACACTCAACACTATTGGCTGCATCGCAGACGTCAGTTTTTTTCATTGGTGGAAGAAGTCGGAGTGCCCAGAGAGACCTTTGGCTTCTGACAATTATAGTCAATTAAGATTCTAATTGAACGCACCTGCAGACGTGAGGGGTTCCAAATTGCTACCCCAGTGTTGACAGACTAGTGATACTATTATGAACTACTGAAAACACTCGAGGCCTCATAGAGACATCTAATATATCTCCCAACTGCTAATGGAAAACTGGCACTAGAACTTGGTAATATCTACATGATCTAAGATGCAGAAATGTGTTTAAATTTAATTCTACCGTGTACGTTTCGATCAGTTTCACAGTTAAGATCAATTAAGGATCCAACAGCACTCTGTTAACGAAACATGGACTAACGTATATGGCACGCCGTTATTATATTTATTCAATTTCGAGATATCTTATTTAGTTAAATAAGATATCTTATAAACTAATTGAGATATCTTATAAACTTTCAGAGATATCTTATATATTAATTGAGATATCTGATTTATTAAATAAGATATCTTATATATTTAATAAGATATCTTATTAAAATGTTTATAAAGATATCTTATTAAATATATAAGATATCTTATTTAAAATATAAGATATCTCTATTAATTTATAAGATATCTTATTAACTATATAAGATATCTTTTATTTAGTTTATAATAGAGATATCTTATTTACTTAATAAGATATCTCCATAAGTTAATAAGATATCTCTATTAGTTTATAAGATATCTCTATTAATTAATAAGATATCTCTATTAGTTTATAAGATATCTCTATTACTTAATAAGTATGTATTCAAAAGATATCTTTATAAAGAAGTAAGATATCTTATATACTTTATAAGATATCTTATTAATTAATAGAGATATCTTATTAACTTATAGAGATATCTTATAAACTAATAGAGATATCTTATAAACTAATAGAGATATCTTATAAACTTTTAGAGATATCTTATTAACTTATAGAGATATCTTATAAACTTTTAGAGATATCTTATTAACTTATAGAGATATCTTATTTAATTGGTTATAAAGATATCTCTATTAGTTTATAAGATATCTCTATTAATTAATAAGATATCTCTATTAGTTTATAAGATATCTCTATTAATTAATAAGATATCTTATAAAGTATTATTTAAAAGATAGCTTTATAAAGAAGTAAGATATCTTATATACTTTATAAGATATCTTATTAATTAATAGAGATATCTTATTAACTTATAGAGATATCTTATAAACTAATAGAGATATCTTATAAATTAATAGAGATATCTTATTTACTTTCAAATTAAATAAGATATCTTATAAAAATTAAAGATATCTTAATACTTAATAAGATATCTTGTTAAATAAATAAGATATCTTCAAATTTGAATAAATATAAAAACGGCGTGCCATAAACGTAATGTATTTTAATCAGATTCCGGAGAGTAGGAGCTTCCTCCCACAAAGGACTCTTGCTCCAACTTTTAAATTTAAGGTAGCAATAAACAGTTAGGAAAAAATACTAAAATTTGCCCTCATGAATTTTACCATCCCCTTTTCATTGCTTTCTTGCAATATCAAGCTTACTGTTTGTGTCATATATGGGCATATGTATGTAATCAGAATCTTCCATAGATTTTATATCCAGTATATAAAATGGTAAAATATAATTTCTTTTCGGTGTATCCATGGCAACAATCTGCATGTATTTGTTATAAAATATTGCAAAAAGGGGGGGGGAAAGGTGTCACATAATTCCCCAAAATTTGGCTAAAAGTAGAATTTCAATCGCTTGAAGTAATACCTTTTCTGAAACTGTGTACATATATCATTGAGCAAATCCAATGAAAATCATATGTCTTTCGTCTCATTTTTTTGTAAAATTGCGTCAAAAACTTCGTGTAGAAAAAGAGTGTTTGTAAACAGTACATTAATTTCTGGACCGATGGCCGGTCTAGCTATAAAAATACGGATTGTCAAACACAAAACAGGCCATAAAACATGTAAAAAATAATCTTGGTGCACTTATAAACCATCTTTGAAGGCTAAATTAGCACTCATCTGTCTAAAAATGAATTTTATTACACAATAACTTTCCTATTTGAAAAATCCACAGGGGCCAAAATGCGAAACTAAACTCCTAACTGTGTATTGCTACCTTAATAGTAAATATTTTTTTCAAATTCTCCCTTTTAACTTATTTTCTGAGTTCTGCTAGCTAATACGAGTAAAATGGCCTTTTATTTTTGAAAATTGGTTGAGTAATGAATATTTTATGAAGGTTAGCAGTTGACACTGAAACGCGACAAAAACTGATTTTAAAGAAAGGTGCCAAGTCAAAGTGTAAAATCTTGTCTCTACCTCAATTTTTAGCCAAATCTTAAAAACTGTACCTCTTTTGTCAGTTTTTTAATGTTGAATATCTTAATAAGATCTCTGATGATGCAACATTGTATAAAATTTAGCAATTTCAAGCATAAAAATGTTAATCTTTATGCTTATTGCATACCAAGGACTTGATTAAAAAACTTGGTGATAGGGAATCAATTTCTTACATCTGATTTAACTATACATTTAATATATGCCAAAATGTAATATGAAATCTAGATAAAAACAATTATTTGATATATTCGCAAGAAAAAAACCAACGCGTTCAATACTTAGGCTATTACATGCAGCCCAATCCATCAGAAGCAAGAGTTAAGCTGATAGAGTACAAATATAAGCCTTGTGTCAAAATGTCTAATTTTGGTTGCTAAGGACTGTAAACAGTAAAATTGACATATATTGTTATTCTTAAACACTTAATTTACTCAGAAGTTGATTTAGAATCTAAATATCAATAGATTTGTGGCATGAAAAGTCTTAAATTATACAATTCTGAGCTTGGTAAGTATGCCATAAGGTAGCAATAAACAGTTAGGAAAAAATACTAAAATTTGCCCTCATGAATTTTACCATCCCCTTTTCATTGCTTTCTTGCAATATCAAGCTTACTGTTTGTGTCATATATGGGCATATGTATGTAATCAGAATCTTCCATAGATTTTATATCCAGTATATAAAATGGTAAAATATAATTTCTTTTCGGTGTATCCATGGCAACAATCTGCATGTATTTGTTATAAAATATTGCAAAAAGGGGGGGGGAAAGGTGTCACATAATTCCCCAAAATTTGGCTAAAAGTAGAATTTCAATCGCTTGAAGTAATACCTTTTCTGAAACTGTGTACATATATCATTGAGCAAATCCAATGAAAATCATATGTCTTTCGTCTCATTTTTTTGTAAAATTGCGTCAAAAACTTCGTGTAGAAAAAGAGTGTTTGTAAACAGTACATTAATTTCTGGACCGATGGCCGGTCTAGCTATAAAAATACGGATTGTCAAACACAAAACAGGCCATAAAACATGTAAAAAATAATCTTGGTGCACTTATAAACCATCTTTGAAGGCTAAATTAGCACTCATCTGTCTAAAAATGAATTTTATTACACAATAACTTTCCTATTTGAAAAATCCACAGGGGCCAAAATGCGAAACTAAACTCCTAACTGTGTATTGCTACCTTAAAACATAAATGAGAATATTGAACAAGTTCTACACTAAATATAAGCGAACACGGACTACTTTCTGGACTACATTGGTTTGAGGTATAGGGGAGGGCCCATTGGCGGACCCAGGGGGTTCCGGGGGATGGAACCCCCTTTTTTTGGCCAATCAATGCATTTGAATGGGGACATATAGCTGGAACCCCCCTTTATCCAGGGTTGGGAACCCTCCTTTTTAAAATGGCTGGATCCGCCCCTGGGACTGTATTTGTGCGCCTGTCTTAAGTCAGGAGCCTTTGTCCTTTGTTAGTATTGTATATTTTTTATTTTTAGTTTCTTGTGTATAATTCGGAGTTTGGTATGACGTCCATTGTCACTAAACCAGTGTAGTTATTTGTTGGCAGTGGCTATTTGACCGGCACCGGCAAAGTAGCAAATCTGCTATTTGACCGGCACCGGCAAAATAGCAAATTTGCTATTTGACCGGCACCGGCAAAATAGCAAATTTGCTATTTAGCCGGCTCTGATTAAATTCTATTTCACTGGAATTAAAATTTAAGAATAATAATTAAATATCAAATTTTATTTTAAAAATTTTTATTAGGGAGCTACCATTTGATTTTTATGGGGGGGCTAGGATGAAATTTGAAAAAAATAGGCAGGACAGGAGTTTTGAGTAAAAAAAAAAGGCAGGATGAGACACTTGCAAAAAAATAAAGTCAGGACGACAATTTAGGTAAAAAAAAGTCAGGATAAACTAAAAAAAAAAATGCAGGATCAAACAGAGTGAAAAATAAAAAGGCAGGACAGAGATTACAGCTAAAAAAAAATGCAGGACAAAAATTTTCATCCTAGCCCCCCCCATAAAAATCAAATGGTAGCTCCCTTACTGTTGCTCATATAAACACTTAAACTTCTTATCTTAAAAAAAATAAGAAACTATGTTGCGTACACATACAAAAAATTGACAAAAATGAAGAAAGAATAGAATAGAAGTAATAAGATATATATTAAAAAGTGAAATACAAATATAATAGTCACTTTGTAGCTATACTACATTCCAGAACTAGTATACTCTTTTTATTTACGGAACCAGCATTGTGATTGTGTTGCCGATGCAATGACAGAATGGTCTTTCAGTACCATGAGAAGACTTGAGAAATACAATTATAATCAAGCAATTATCTGGCTAGTCTTTTGAACATAAACCGTGAAAAAAAAAAAATCATCTGACACATTTTATTTCAGTATAAGAAAGAAAATGAAATGGTCCTTGATTTTATAATTATATTTGAGAATTAAAAGTTGAAAAAAGACTAAAACATAGAGAAATTATTTTTTTCCTCAAATTTATTTATCAACAATTGCCAATATTAATTCATGTGTCCAATTAAAATTCATAGCAAACAAGTTAACTATTAATATTGTCTGTCATGTCTGTTTTATGATGTAGTTTTGTTATCACTGGCAGGATATTTAAACCATAGATTTTACACAGATTTGAAAATCAACTTTTTTATAAATATTTTAGAAAAAAATATTTTTAATAATGTATTTACAATTGTGTTTTCATGCTTTAAATTAATATTATAAAGTTATAAATTATTTGTTTAAGAACATCTTCAATATTTTATTTTTAATGATTGATAATGTGATAAAATTATTTTAAATTATTATAAATCTTTTTTTTCTACTAATCACATCAATGAACAGTATTATTCAGTGCCGGCTAAATAGCAAATTTGCTATTTTGCCGGTGCCGGTCAAATAGCAAATTTGCTATTTTGCCGGTGCCGGTCAAATAGCCACTGCCTTATTTGTTTGGGGGCCAGCTGAAGGTTTCCTCCGGGTGCGGGAGTTTCTCGCTGCGTTGAAGACCCATTGGTGGCCTTCGGCTTTTGTCTGCTGTATGGTCGGGTTGTTGTCTCTTTGACACATTCCCCATTTCCATTCTCAATTTTATAAATATAAGAGGTCACTGATTAAGTTTTACACTACATGTAATTGACCACTCAGACTAAGATCTACACTACATACAAGTTGTCACTGACTAAGTTCTACACTACATATAAGTGGTCACTGACTAAGTTCTACACTACATATAAGTGGTCACTGACTAAGTTCTACACTAAACATAAGTGGTCACTGACTAAGTTCTACACTACATATAATTGTCACTGACTAAGTTCTACACTAAACATGCATAAGTGGTCACTGACTAAGTTCTACACTAAATACAAGAGAACACTGACTCATTCTACACTACAATAAAAGAGAACACTGATTAAGTTCTATACTAAATATAAAAGAACACTGACTAAGTTCTACACTAAATATAAGAGGTCACTGACTAAGTTCTACACTAAATATAAGAGGTCACTGACTAAGTTGTATACTAAATATAAGAGGTCACTGACTAAGTTCTACACTAAATATAAGAGGACACTGACTAAGTTGTAGACTAAATATAAGAGGACACTGACTAAGTTCTACACTAAATATAAGAGGACACTGACTAAGTTGTAAACAAAATATAAGAGAACACTGACTAAAATATACAATGATTATAAGAGAACACTGACTTATTTGTCGACATATCCTTTTAGTTATATATAAAACCAGACGGTAGATGATTTTGGTTGTTTGCATTCAAGATATTTTTATAAATAGTTTCAGGGTCAAGATTTGTTCTAAGCATGACTTGTAAGCTGCTGGTTGAAATATATTCCAATCTGATCATAATCAACTTTTTAGATTGTTTAGGGATCCTTTAAAACTGGGATTTTGTACATATATGAGGGACATGGTGAGGTCTGCATTGGTGTATCCAGGGGGGAGGGTTTGGGCCCTCCTTTTTCGTGGGAAAAGTTTGGTTGATTATATAGGGAATCATGCAAGCGTGACTGGAGCAGGCCCCCCTTACAAACAGTTCTCGATCCACCACTGGTCTTTCATTTCTGATTTCTAGATTTCATGATTCCTATACTTGTATTTTTTCTTACATTAATAAGTATTCATTGAATGATGTTGCTACTCAGTACTGTGACCAGTGTCAGATATTACAGACATAAAAGAACGACTGCTAATTGATGTTTAATTAATTCATATTGCAACATATACATGTACATGTAAGGATTCTAATGGAGTTGTTGTCTGATAAATTATTTAAAACTTTTGTTCTTTGTATAATTTGGTCCTGATTGCAGTACTCTGGTTGTTTGTGTTAAATTTCGTCTCAACTTTCTCAGATTAGAAATAAGAAAGGACGAATTTGTGGTATAAGTGCCAATGAGACAACTCTTCATCCAATAGATATTTTTTGATTTGACATTAAACATACAAGAGTGCACACGCTGACATGTCTCGCCTTCTTAACTAGTCATTGATATTATGTTGATAGTCTTAAATATAAAGCTTTATTACAACTGTCACATAGAAACCAAGAAAACTAAACATTGACCAATGGACCATGAAAATGAGGTCAAGGTCAGATGAACCATGCCAGGCAGGCATGTACAGCTAACAATTCTTCCATACAACAAATATAGTTGACCTCTAGGTCAAATAAAACCTGCGTGACCGATATATAGATCACAAAATATTTCCATACACCAAATATAGTTGACCTATTCATGCTATTGCTTATAGCATGTATAGTATTAGAAAAAAAAGACCAAAACTCAAAAACTTAACTTTGACCACTGAACTATGAAAATGAGGTCAAGGTCAGATGACACCTGCCAGTTGGACATGTACACCTTACAATCATTCCATACACCAAATATAGTACACCTATTTCATACAGTATAAGAAAAACAGACCAAAACACAAAAACTTAACTATAACCACTGAACCATGAAAATGAGGTCAAGGTCAGATGACAGTTGAACATGTACACCTTCCAGTCCTTCCATTCACCGAATATACTAGTACTATTGCTTATATTACCTGAGATATGGACTTGACCACCAAAACTTAACCTTGTTCCATGAAATGAGGTTGAGGTCAAGTGAAAACTGTCTGACGGGCATCGGGACCTTGCAAAGTACACACATACCAAATATAGTTATCCTATTACTTATAATAAGAGAGAATTTTACATTACAAAAAATCTTAACTTTTTTTCAAGTAGTCACTAAACCATGAAAATGAGGTCAAGGACATTGGACATGTGACTGACGGAAACCCTATGTCGAGCTTTAAGCGACAAAATTCTGAGGCTAAAAAAAAAATCAACATATTTCATTGAAATTCAACAACATTTATATATTATCAAGTATATAATTATACATGTACAAAGTAATCAGTACAATTCCATACACTTACATGCATTGTAGTTCCCTCATCTTTAATAGCAAAGGCAGTAAACTTTAAATTCACAAATTATTGCCATGTTTTTATTATTGACAAAAAAGTGGGACAAGTTTTCCAGATACATAAAAATTTACATTTGAAATTTTGATAGAATTAAATATTATATGCAGTATTTCCTATAATTTATTACTCTCAAATTTTTGGTTTATAATGTTCATCAATCACAATAATCATAACAATAAGTGAGATAAAAATTTTGGTATTTACAGAACAGAAAAAGATATGAAGAAACTAGAGGCTCTAAATAGCCTGTGTCGCTCATCTTGGTCTATGTGCATATTAAACAAAGGACACAGATGGATTCATGACAAAACTGTGTTCTGGTGATGGTGATGTGTTTGTTGATCTTACTTTACTGAACAGTCTTGCTACTTACAATTTTTCTATCTATGATAAACTTGGCACTTTAAATACAGAGGAAAATATTTTGTAAAAATTTTTTTTTTTTTACCATATTTATAAAAATTGTTAAAAATTGACTATAAAGGGCAATAACTCATGCTGACTTATTTTTAGATCTTACTTTCCTGAACATTATTGCTGTTTACAGTTTATCTCTATCTATAATAGTATTCAAGATAATAACCAAAAACGGCAAAATTTCCTTAAAATTACCAATTCAAGGGCAGCAACCCAACAACCAGTTGTCCAATTCATCTGAAAATTTCAGGGAAGATAGATAATGACTTGATAAACAATATAACTCAGTAAGATTTCCTCTAAATGCTTTGGTTTCAGAGTTATAAGCCAAAATCTACATTTTACCCATATGTTCTATTTTTAGCCATGGTGGCCATCTTGGTTGGTTGGTCGGGTCACTGGACACATTTTTTAAAACTAGATACCCCAATGATGATTGTGGCAAAGTTTGGTAAAATTTGGCCCAGTAGTATCAGGGGAGAACATTTTTGTAAAAGTAAACAAGTGATGAGAAAAGCTCACTTTGCCTTTTTGAACAGGTCATGAGCTAAAAAGGATGTATGACTTGTCAACTCCTGAATGACGTTTTCATTGTCAATGTTTAAATTTTTTTAGAATAACATTATAACCTGGTAAAATGAATGGTCAGGTGATTAAAAAATTGACATAAAATATTTTTTTTTTGGCCTGAAAAAACCCTTCCCCCTCCCAGACAACAGGAAGAATTTGATCATCAAATGATCATATTAGAACACCTCCTATACCTATTAATTGATAGTTAATATAAAAATTATGAGATGTGGTATGATTGCCAATGAGACAACTATCAACCAAAGTTATCATGAAATGAATGGAAGAAACTATAAGCCACAGTGCAACCTTTAACAACTACTGTAAAGTCGACTATTTAAGGCCTTGACATGAAAAATATGAAACAATTCAATTGACATATATGATTGAGGTAAATAAATGCCATATTTCATGTATTTATATCAATAAAATAATTTACGAACAAGAATGTGTCCATAGTACAAGGATGCCCCACTCGCACTATCATTTTCTGTGTTTAGTGGACCGTGAAATTGGGGTAAAAACTCTAATTTGGCATTTAAATTAGAAAGATCATACCACAGGGAACATGTATACTAAGTTTCAAGTTGATTGGACTTCAACTTCATCCAAAATTACCTAGACCAAAAACTTTAACCTGAAATTTGCACTATCATTTTCTATGTTCAGTGAACCGTGAAATTGGGGTCAAAACACTAATTTGGCATTAAAATTAGAAAGATCATATCATAGGGCACATGTGTACTGAGTTTCAAGTTGATTGGACTTCAACTTCATCAAAAACTACTGTGACCAAAAACTTTAACATGAAGCGGGACGAATGGATTGAAGGACAGATGGACGGAAGGACGAACGGACGATAATGCCCTATACTATCGTAGGTGGGGCATAAAAACAATATGACATACATGAACAAATAACAGGCTAGTTACATTATTAACAATATGTATGTATAAGTGTCCATTTGACATCATGCATGGTTGTTCAATTTGGCCTTGAATATAAAAAGTTAACATCACATCATGCCAACTATTTTCCAAGTTGATATGACCACATACATACATGTACAGGTATGTATCCATAATGGCAATACAGAGAAAACACAATAACTCAAATATAGCCTTTGTTAGATGAAAGCCATATATAAATTACCAGGGGGTGGTATTAGGCAGCAACCATTTGATTTTCTGGGGGGGGGGGGGGGGGGGCGGAGGGCTATGGATTTTTTTGGAAAAAAAAGTTTGTTTCCAGTTTTTGGAGAAAAAAATAATTTTGATTTTGATTCTGAGAGAAAAAAATTGTTTGTTTCCCCCTCAGCTGCCACTACATTTAATGGTAAAATTGGAAAGAAAAAAATTGTTTTCGACTTGAAAAAAAATCCATAGCCCCCCCAGATAATCAAATAGTTGCTGCCTAATGAAAAAACAAATAGTACTGTAGGTTATGCCAAAAACATGTACATAATTGCATGTAAGAGGGCTATGTGATGATTTATAATTCATAGCCTGTCTGGACTCACTGTTTTATGTACCAGTTCACGGACCTTTTTCAGAAGCAGAATGAAGAATTTATAGTGGCACACTTTTCATACAGAGCCTTCCTAAAAGGGATTAAAAAACGTATCTGTTAAATAGAAGATAGAAAAGCCAATCAGAGCCTTTACAAAAATTGTTGGTACTGTTTGACCATGGTGACTGGACCAAATGCCAATGTCTCAGGTTAGAGGAGAGATGGCGCTCTTAAACATGTTCAACCATATCACGATTCACATCACCTTATTTTTATTTATATATCTGCATGCATATTAATACTAATCATGCTCAATAACAAAGTAATTGCGCAAAAATAAACATTGACTTATCAATCATACATTATTTATATATATATTACTTTCTTTAGATTTAAAAATTTCAAACACATAAAACATGTAAAATGGTGATCTAATTCAGAAAATATTTTTTGGTTTGCTATGAGTCTGAAAATGAAAAAAATATCTAAAAATTTGTGATGTTTACAACAAGAGTGCACACACTGAAATGTCTCGCCTTCTTTACTAATCATTGATAGTATGTTGATTGTCCTAAATATAAAACTTTATTACAACTGTCACATAAACGTAACATTAACCAAGAAAGCCAAACATTGACCAATAAACCATGAAATTAAGGTCAAGGTCAGATGAATCATTTCAGAAAGACATGTACAGCTAACAATTCTTTCATACAACAAATATAGTTGATAAACTGCTTATAGTTTAAGAAAAACAGACCAAAACATTAAAACTTAACACTGAGCAATGAACCGTGAAAATGAGGTCAAGGTCAAATAAAACCTGCACAACTAATATATAGATCATAAAATATTTCCATACACCAAATATAGTTAACATATTGCATAAAGTATTAGAAAAAAGACCAAAACTCAAAAATTTAACTTTTACCACTGAACCATGAAAATGAGGTCAAAGTCAGATGACACCTGCCAGCTAGACATGTACACCTTACAATCCTTCCATACACCAAATATAGAAGACCTATTGCATATAGTATAAGAAAAACAGACCAAAACACAAAAACTTAACTATAACCACTGAACCATGAAAATGAGGTCAAGGTCAGATGACACCTGCTGGTTGGACATGTACACCTTACAGTCCTTCCATACACCGAATATACAAGACCTATAGCTTATAGTATCTGAGATATGGACTTGACCACCAAAACTTAACCTTGTTCACTGATCCATGAAATGAGGTCGAGGTCAAGTGAAAACTGTCTGACGGGCATGAGGACCTTGCAACGTACGCACATACCAAATATAGTTATCCTATTACTTATAATAAGACAGAATTTAACATTACAAAAAATTTTAACTTTTTTTTCAAGTAGTCACTGAACCATGAAAATGAGGTCAAGGACATTGGACATGTGACTGACAGAAACTTCGTAACATGACGCATCTATATACAAAGTATGAAGCATCCAGGACTTCCACCTTCTAAAATATAAAGTTTTTAAGAAGTAAGCTAACACCGCCGCCGCCGCCGCCGCCGGATCACTATCCCTATGTCGAGCTTTCTGCAACAAAAGTTGCAGGCTCGACAAAAACTACAGTTAAAAATATGATTTATAATGTCTAACACACAATTTTAAAACTATACACTTAATAACATGTTATTATAAAAAAAAAGATGTGGTATGATTGCCAATGAGACAACTATCCACAAAAGACCAAAATGACACAGACATTAACAAATTTAGGTCATCGTACGGCCTTCAACAATGAGCAAAGCCCACACCCAATAGTCAGCTATAATAGTCCCCAATATTGTTTTCCTTAGAAACTGGCCATACCAATATCTTATTTTACAAAGAGGCTATAATTCAACATGTCAACCAGTTTTTGTTTTAAGTGTTTAAAGAAGACCAAATGATAGATTTCCGAAAAGTTTAACATTAATTAATAAATAACTGATTTTCAATTTCTTGATGTATCTTTTCTTTTTCTAACTTTTGTAGATTTATCTTTCTTCTTTTACTTTACCAAATTTACATAATATAAATTTTCAAATCATTCTAAAAATGAGATAATTGAACAATTGAAAGATAAAACAGTTTAACAATGGTTCTGATCAACATGATCATGATGATAGATAAATTTTTCAAAACTTGTTTCTCAAAAATCAAGAAAGGTACAGGAAATTTACATTGATTTAAGAATGCTAAGGTAACTAGGGGTTAAACATCTAGGATTTGAGGACCACCACCCTTAAATAGCCAGTAGTGATCCCTTAACTTATTTAAAAAAAAATAATGAATAAAAGATTAAACACTTTCATTATTATAAAATGGATTAATTTCAACAGAAAAGCTCTTATTTTGTAGATAATCAACATTTTCAATAGGTTCAGTTTTAACACAAGACAAACTGACATCTTTTCCACTATAGCTAATATCCATGAAATCTACTGAACTATCACTGTATGAATTTAACATTTTGTCACAAGCATTATTTTCACTGGAGTTATTGAGCAAAGACTTATCATTTGAATTATCAGTTCCATTGACAAAATCATCATTTACTTCAATTTTAAAATCGTGTAGACTGATTTGGCGGTCGTCACTTGCTGGTACAATTTGATATAGTCCTGGATCCTGTGATTTAGTTAATTGTGCGGGAATAGCTGTTGATTCAGTTGTTTCTTGTTCTTTCATAACTTGTTGTTGTACATCATCTGCTATTTCTGGTTCCTTTTCTAAGTTCTCTTTTTCTTGACCCAGTGGAAAAATTTCATTTCTTGATGTACATGAATCAGGTTTATCCTTTCTTTGTCTTACTCTTGTAGATTTTTCTTTCCTCTTTAACTTTAACTTTATTTTTAAACTTCCTTTTTTCCTAATTCCTGACCTTTCACCACCCTTTTTCAAGTCAGAAGTTTGAAGAGAATTGTTTATAACAGAATTTATTGCCTCCCGAATGTGATTTGTGATAACAGAGGAATCTGTCACGTCTTTCTCTACAGTGGATGAATTTTGGACACCAATTTTATTAGAAAGAGCAGGTGTAATTGATTTCTTATTTTTCTTAATTTTTCCATCCTTTGACTTGCCCCTTTTTGTATGTTTAGAAGTATTTTTAGATGGTGATGTACTATTGACTACATTTTGACCTTCCATCCTATCATGTGTTTTCATGTGTGTTACTAAGTACTCTTTTCTTGTGTACCCAGCACTACATTTGTCACAATTATACGGCTTTATACCAAGATGCATTTCCATGTGTTTTTGTAGACGATTCTTAAAATTAAACTTTTTACCACACATTTCACAATAAAATGGCTGATCTTGTTCATGTAATTTCATATGTAGTTTGAGATACCCTTTCTGACTAAACTCCTTCCCACAAACTGAGCATTTCACCTCTTTTTCGCCGTTGTGGGATCGTGTGTGTTGCTTCAGAGAATTATTGGATCGGAACGATTTCTTACAAATCTCACATTGGTAAGGTTTCTCATCTGTGTGTGTTCGTAAATGTTGAATTAATTCACATTTTGCAACAAATGTTTTATCGCAAATTTTACAAAAGAATTGTTTGAGGCCTTGATGTCTTTTTATATGAGTCTGTAAACTTTCATTTGTTCGATAACATTGATGACAGATATCACATTTATATGGCTTTAAATTTGCATGAGTTTTTAAATGACTTTGTAAGTGACCTTTCTGTATGAATGTCCTATCACACAAGTCACACTTATATGGACGTATATTTGTGTGAATTCTAGAATGAATATCTAGGTCAACTTCACGTCTGAATTTCTTCTGACAAATTTTACATTCAAACTCCTTTACCTCTGTTTCTGTGTGAAGTTTTTCATGTTTTTGTAGTGTTTGCTTCGTCAATAATTCTTTTCCACAATACTGACATTCATACGGTTTTCTGCCAGTAATTGTATGAGTTAAAAAATGTTCTTGTAGTTTACAATTTTCTGCAAAACTTTTCCCGCATATTTCACATGCATGAGGTCGGATATTCAAATGTATTCTTTCATGTCGTCTAAGATGTGTATTAGTGGAAAATTCTTTTGCACACTTTTCACACTTATATGGCTTTTCACCAGTATGTATTCGACTGTGTCGATCTAAATATGATTTTCGAGCGAACTCTTGTCCACAAATTTCACACCTGAATGCTTTCTCTGTACTGTGAGTTACCATGTGATTACGAAGTTGATTTTTGGTTTTGAACGACTTTTTACATGTTTCACAGGTAAAAGCTTTCTCCTCATTGTGAATAAGAATGTGTGTTTTAAGACTAGAATTAAAAATAAACCCTTTACCACACGTTGGACATTTATATTTTTTATCACCGATGTGTATTTTCATGTGTAAGCGAAGTCTACGGTGGTCATTAAATTCTTTACTACACACACTACAGGTACTTAGTTTTTCACCTGTATGAATTCTAACGTGTTCTTTGAGTGTTTCTCGGAGGGTGAATCTTTTCGGACATATTTCGCACTGATAAGGACGTTCACCATTATGAATCCTAAGATGTGCTTTCAAATAACTTTTACTACTGTAACCTTGGTTACAGACTTCACAAAAGAATGGTTTTCCATCTTTATGTACGTTTTGATGACTCAAGAGTTGTACTTTTCGAAGAAACTTTTTACTACAAATTTCACATTTGAATTTTTTAATACCAGTGTGAGTTAAAAGATGAGATTTTAAATATTTCTTTACGTTAAATGTTTTATGACAGATACCACATTGAAATATTTCAATAGTTTTACCTTTCACCGATTTCTTCTGTCTTATCACGTTTGTTTTCTTTGATTTAAATATATCAACCATGTCTTTTTTTATCTCTGATACTGTGTCATCGTCGGATCCAAGACTTTGTTTTTCAAGGCCTAAACTATTTTGTGTTACTGGTACATTTACTTGACCTGCAGACAAATTTTCTTCCATGCTGATTACCTAACTCTCCAACTTCTGTGTGTCAGTTAAAATACAGGGGGGTCTTTGGTCCTGATTTGAAGCTTCTTCAATAAATTTCCACAAAAACCAACTATGGTATGCATTGTACTTTTTTGTACCTAGCCCTAGAACAGTTTCAACATTATCTTAAGTTGGTAGTATTTCTCCAGTTTTCTCTGTTGTTCAGTCTGAAAATAGGAACAGATTATCAATTAGTTTGCTGTAGTTTAAATGATCAATGGCAGTATACAATTACAATCCCCCCCATCAATGGCAGTATACAATTACAATCCCCCCATCAATGGCAGTATACAATTACAATCCCCCCCCATCAATGGCAGTATACAATTACAATCCCCCCCCCATCAATGGCAGTAAACAATTACAATCCCCCCCCCATCAATGGCAGTATACAATTACAATCCCCCCCCCCCAATCAATGGCAGTATACAATTACAATTTTTTCCCCAATTAGAGACAGCTCTGAGATATGGGGAGAATCATCATCAATTAGAAATTCCATTTATCATGTTGATAATCTGTTTATCCATATGTTGCTTATATTAATATTATATTAACTTTTTAACTCTTAATGCAAGAGATAAACTGATATATATATATATATATGGTTTATGAACACAGAAGATAAGTCTATTCTCACTGCTGCATGTAAATTTATTTAGAAAAATTGTTAATTATGTGGCTTTCTTGTCTGCTTCAGACACGAGGAGGACTGTATAAATACCACAGCTCCTTGAGTACCACCCTTTTTGTGTATGCCCCCCTGGGGACCTAATTTGGAAAATAAAATTTATCTTATCTTATCTTAGGCCGTGTTCACACAAAATTCCATGTACAGTAATCTTGTTTACAATTAGTTTAATGAACTGGACATTGGTTTCACATTAAATTTGTTCACATCTATACACCTTGTTTAATTACCTGTACATAAGATTTGTTCACATTTGACATTTGTAAACTCTATGTCATTTAAATGTTCATATCGTAGAATCGAATGAAACATTTTCGGACAACTTTTCTAGCAGTAAGGGAACGACCATTTGACTCTAAATAGGGGGGATGGAAATATTCCGAACCCCAATTGGATAAAGAAAACAATTCTGGTTCTACAGATGATAAAAAATATTCTGAATCAAGAGTTTCCCCATACATTATAGTGTTAAATGTTGAAGAAAAAAAAATGATTACCAGCATCGCAAAAAAAAAAAAAAAAAAAACCGGAATAAAACGTATGCGCGGCAAAATTCTGACTCAAATAAATAAACAAAATACCCCCCCCCTTTTTTTTAAGTTAAGTGGTTGCTTCTTTATGAAAGCCATTTTGATGATTTGCAGTAGTTTAAAGATACTAAAGATGTCTCGATTAAGCATTAGAAAACGTAGGCTGCAACAGGGTGCTTACAGACGAAGAAGAAGGATTGAAATATTAGGGATCACTATATTTCTGTCTTTTCTGTTTGTTCAAATGGCATTTCTTCTCCGAGAAGTATTTGGCAAAGGGAGTGGGTAATGTTTTTTTTTTCTTTTTAAGTGTAATTTCACGGATCCGAGATACTAGACAAACAATACATTTACCTCACACTTTTTAAGTAATTTTATGAGTGAATCGTTGTTTGAGTAAAGACCAGTGGCAAATATTTCTGTGTAAGTTAAGTCAATTCGGAAAGACTTTAATTTTCAAATGAATTATGTGTTCAGCAAAGATGCTGCTTTGGGTCTTGATAAGGGCTTAATAAAGCTACGTTAAGTTTTATTTCTAAACAAAACAAATAAATATATCAAGTTGAGACAAATATTTCTGTAAAGAACTTCACAAATAATTGCTATAACTATCAATTTTATTAAAAAATCGTTTCTTCCTTAAATATGCACGGTGAAACTAATGTTTTAAATGCCTAGTTTTGTGTACACTTAATCTACACAAGGCCTACATCGAGTATCGACTGCATGTAGACAAAACATGATTTACACTACATGTAAACATTGAGTTTTATCAATGGGAACGTAATTTTGTTTAGTTTACGTGTGAGTTGCACTTACACAACACCGAGTTTAGGTCAATGTGAACACGACCTTATATTAACAAATTGACAGCGGCATGAGCACCCTTAGTTTCTAACAAATATCAAAACACAAAACAGCAATGAAATTGTATTATAATACATGTACATGCTTATTGTATAAAACAAGCATTTTAAAAGCATTATATATATTGTAATGTTATACAAATTATAATTTGTACAGATTTTTTGTACAAGTTATCAGTGTTTTATGAACAGCTTTACACAAATGGATGATGCAAGCACACTGTCTATTGTTTTGCATATTTCTGTCATATTTACATGACTAAATGAGAGGGGTAGGGCCTTTATCAGGAATCCAGGATCAGGTGTTTTTAAGCTCAGGATTTCGGGATCTGGGAATCTCTGGATGTTGGGATTTAGACTTCTTTAAATTCGGGACCTCAGGATTTCAGGATCAGGACCCCTCCCCCCACTCCCCCTTCTTAATGATACAGTCTAATATTAAGCATTGATCATATACAAAAAACTTTAAAATAACACAAATCAAATCAAATAACACAAAAAGTTTACCCCTTAGTTTCAAGCTATAGTTATCAATCTCAAGTGAGTAACACTAAATGAAAATTTATCACAAATAAATGAAGAATGTGTCAGTGGGACACAGACAAATGACAGATGACCCAGCTTATGAATATAATGTAAACTTTGCAATTTTTCATAAATCTTTTTCATATGCTACATGTGAGGGGGTCGGCAGGGTCTTGATCCCAAAATCCCACTTAAAAACATGAAATCCTGAGGTCCTGAATCACAATAAATTTAAATCCCGAAATTCAAAACAAGAATTCCTGGATCCCGAAATGGTCCATTCCGTAATCCCGAGCTTAAAAACACCCAATCACGCAGTTATCCCAGAGTCCTGATAAAAGTCCTATCAGACTTGGGGTGATTGTAATTGTTATTGTTAATCAGCTAAAAATCTGATTACATGTAATTTAATTTAATCAATTACTTTTCAAAATATCCTGTAATCCTGATTACTTTTTGATTACATTCTGATAACAATGAAAAAAAATCTAAAACTGTGTTTATGGTCATACATGAACCTTTTTTATTCCAATTAAATAAATATTTAACATATATATTTAAATAGTTTAGTTAACATTATCATGTTTATAAATCATGTTAATTGATTTGTATACTTCAGTAAAAAATAAAGTATTGAAAAGTCATCATTAGCCTAAGAAGAGACATATAATACAATTGTACGTTTTTTTTTTTTTTTGCCATATGGTCCGCAAATATCAAAAATCATCAAAAGGCTACGCTACGTTTTCGCAACTATGGTGAAAACATGACCAAAAAACCCCACCCTATTTGACATTGATTTCAGTTCATAATATGTAGTTATGCACAAAAATAACATTCATTTCCATTTTCTGTTCTGGTAATAGAAGATACAATTTGGTTGAAATGCACTAGAAATTAACGAATAAGGGGAGATAACTCTGTAATTTGCTATCATTCTAACCAATTTTCTAACCAAGTTATTTGATATTACCAGACACACACAAACGAAAGACTAATACTTCTTAACTCAGGATGATGGTTAGTATTAAATAGCATGATTAGCTTGGTGGGTTTTTTCTAATCATGTTTCAATTTTTACCTAAATTGCCTGATTCTTACAAAGACTGGCACTTAAGTTATACTTTTCTTTAACCTTGAATTATAATCTTTTGTTGATATTGTGATTTTTGTCAACTTTGAATCGGTGCATTACGTTTGCGCGCATTACCATTACATTTGCGCGCAAAAATCATTACGTTTGCGCTCAGCTTTTGCTTACATTTGCGCGCATTTTTTGACAGGTAAACTCAGGTAAAATACAGGTCATAATACTTTATTATTCATTAATTTGTTCAATTATTTACAAGTATCAGTACCTCTTCCGTTAGTCTAAGTCTCCTAAGGCACCTATTTTGAAAGAATTTAATCAATAATATTTGAGGGAAAAAACAGGTCATAATACTAATGTCTTTTTTATTTATCAATTTGTTCAATTATTTACAATTATCAGTACCCCTTCCGTTAGTCTAAGTCTCTTCTTAGGCAGGGAAAAAAGGAGATAAAGCCGCATATTTTTTTCGATTTTCAGATACAATTCAACAAGTCAAAGGTGTAGGCAAAAGTTTAAGAAATCTGTGACATAGACCATTTATCATAACTTGAACTTAAGATATAAAGGGGTTTTAAATTGATTTTAGAATTCAATATGAACAATATATAATTTGAATTAACAAACTATTTTCAAAATAAATAATTGATTGTCATATCTATTATGAAATTACCAATAAAGTATAGTCATTTATAGTTTAATATATATGAATTATTATTTTTACTTGAGATTACCTGTAGAATGAATGCGCGCAAATGTAATCAAAAGCTGTGCGCCAATGTAAAATATTTTAATCTCCAAATGCGCGCAAACGTAGTGCACCCCTTTGAATTGACAGGTAGGAAACCAATTAAGGTTTGTTTTTATTGCAATTACCAATTGAGTATAGCTGTAGGACAATATAAATGATAATAGATTAATTAGACATGTAGAAATTTATCTAATTAGCACAAATATTTTGTTTAAAATAAGCAAATTTTTGTATGTATTTGGACTGGACATGTAAAATGCAATGATTTTAAAGTACTTGTGTATGTTTACAATTTGATTACTCCATTCTATTAAAATTTAACATAGTTTTTAACAGGTAACTTTATTTCATCCATATTTTCACTTCCATAAACAGCACCTTGAAATACATATATAAAGTCTGGAAGAGGTCAAAAGGTAAAGAGCAAACTCTTTATAAAGCTATATTTGATTGAAGTAAAAAAAAAATCAGAGATCAATGATGATAAAGTATAATGGGTCATAACCAGCATGACCAGTGAAATAATGTTCATGTATGTAAAAAATTGTATGTACATGTATTGAACTTTTGAAGAAAGCATTTTATATAATATCAAACAAAAGCCTTTCTAAAAAGGCTATGTATACATATTATTAAACTTTTATTCATTCACATTATTCTAATTGTGTTTTTTTTAAATTCATTGTAATCAAATGTAATCATGATAACTTTGCCAATGTAATTATTAATTTAATCAGACACTTTCAGAAATGATGTAATCATTAATTTAATTTAATCGTACAAATGTGAAATGACAAAGTAATTGTAATTTAATCAATTACATTGAAAGTAATCAGACCCATCTCTGAGTCCTATCCCCCCCTCATACAATGTAAGAGGGTTTGGATGGGGTTAAATGATTAAAGAATAATGCCCTTAAAAAATGAAGATTAGAGAATAACGGGCCAAAAAAATTAAGATTAAAGAAAAAAGGGGTCAATTTTTTGAAGATTAGAGAAAAAAGGGGTTAATTTTTTAAAATGTTTACAGATTTTATAATTTCGAAACAATATATTTCAATGTATTGACCCCAAATCTGACTTTAAAATCATATGTATGACAAAAATGCTATCTGAACGACAACAACAACGACTGATTTTCTTCTTTAAAGTGGTTGAGGGGAAGATACATTTTTCAAAAACTCTGCAGAAGATTGGAACTATCTAGAGGACTTGGTAGTGTGCATCACTATAACCGAGGAGTTTAAATCAACACTCGTCTGCAAGTGGGACTAATCTATGCGCAGACCAACCCGTCACACAATAGCTGAAAGGAACATCCATATTACAGAAGTGGGAAATACCATAGGCGGATCCAGGGGGGGGGGGGGGGACTGAAGCATGACTGGACAGTTCGACACAGTTCAATCAAAATCGAAAGTCCACATTGCAATACAATGGTCAATACAAAATATCAGCATTTAAATTACTTTACCTTTGAGCCCCCCCCTTTTTTAATACAACGTCTTTATATTAATACCTTCCATAATTTTCTTCAGTTATATATAGCTATAGGCATTAGGCACTACACCAATAGTAGCCGGCAATAGTCACCATGTTAGTGTTACATGTACACAGTGAGACTGAAAATTGTATTTTTTAATACCACACTCTTTAAAAGGACTTGAGGCTTTTAAAGATGAAGGCTATGAGTACATGAAATACATATATATATATCAATAAAAAAGGGCATCATTAAATTACCAATACCGTGAAAATATAGCTGAACTGTCAATTTACAAAGAAATATTGTTTGCGAAATTAGCAAACGGAAATCAATAAGGAATGGGAATAAACGAAACCTAATACGGACAGGCACCACCGGAATATTGAGGACCTGTGCGAAGGCTTTGTAAAAACTAAAAAACAAAACAGTCTTTTATTAGATAGTATTATTTGTTATATGATTTCAAGGATTTAGTCAATAAATTTATGAACATTAATAATTGATTTTTTGACAGATGTTCTTTTGTAGTATTCATTTCAAGGGGGGGGGGGGGGGGGGGGGGGGGGGGGGGATTTCAATTTGAAGTATTTCGTGCAACTAGCCTAAAACAACACTATTTTCAAACAAATCCCCCTCTTCTCTGTCTCCCCAATTTTTGAACAGAGAAAAGGGGGACCAAAACAGCCGTGATATGGGTCCAGGGAACAGATATATCAGGCTGCAGTGGTGGATCCAGAAATTTTAATTACTGACTGCCACAGTGGAGGCCTGCACAAGCTTGTCATACATGCTTCAGTGATTCCCTAAGTAGTCAACACAAAAAAATCTCCAAAAAGGGGGTGGCTATAACTGCTTCCCCCCTAAATCTGCCTCACGTGGCAGGTGCGTTCGACTTCCATCTTAATTGACTAGTATTGTCAGTCTTATACTGGTCTGTCATAGTTCGGTGGTTCTCTCAGGGCGGCCACCAATAAAAACTGACCTCCACGAAATAGTACAATACTCACCGATCGATCAAGTTGGGTTTGAATGCCACTCATTGATTTAACGTCGTTTGCATTCAAATATTTCATACGAAAATCATCAGTAAAGTAGGTTTTCCCTCTCCCCAAAAACACAAACCCCAAACCTAAATGCTCCATTTCAAGGAACCCCAAAAATCGCTTATCTAAAACCTATGCAATATCAATATTTACCTAAAAATCCAAGGTTTAAAAAGGGAGACAATTGTTCAATCAAATTTCACACCACTAGTATTATTTTGATTGATTGATGGTGTTCAACGCCACATTCAGCCCTTTCGCCTATATCCAGAGGCGGATTTAGAAGGGGGGGAAATTGTTGCTTATATAGGGAATCACTGAAGCGTGACTCGAGCGGGCCCCCTCTTAGGTCAGTCAGTGGGCCCCCACTTATGAAAATTTCTGGATCCGCCACTGATATCAGTATTAATTTAATTGGATGAAACAACGGAGTGCTTTTTGAGAACCATCGACCTTCGGTAGGAAAGGTCCTCCACCATGATAGATCTGTGTTTTTCTCGCTTGATTTATTATAATAAATAACCATATTTCTGATCTAATTTTCTATTCTATAAACTGCATCTATACATTTACGCTACAAATTTCTACAACTCCCAGTTTATGACTACACACGCTGTTCTTATCTCTCAAGTCATGAATATGTATTAGCTATATATGTAGGCGTGTCGGCAAAATCGAATCATAGCCGGATAATGACCAGCCAGTACACACTGTTATGATTTCATTTACCAGTATTAAAAAAAAAGATAAATATAACAAAAGTTGGAAATTTTCATCAATTACCGGTAATTAAGATTGGAGTCTAACGCACTTGACATGAGAATGTTGCGAGGGATAGAACCCAACTAGACTAGTATCAGTGACCGCTGTAGATATAAACTACTTAGATCACTCTACTGCCAGAGGCCCTCTCTAGTATTTTTGGAAATGACAAGAAAACAAGAATGATATCCGAGTGTTTCACAGGCCTAATAGCCTGTTAGTTCTTCGGTATTGGCATGAAAATACGGATTTGTGTTATTCAATGAAAATTGGCTGTTATAATACAAAATTTCTGAAATTATTTGAAGTTGAGGATTATATCTCACGCATAACTCTGATGGCCCTTTTTGGTTTATAACCATTTTTGTCAAGCCTGCGACTTTTGTCGCACAAGCGAGACATGACCCCCAGACATAGCGATCCCACATTTCATCGGCGTTGTCCACAAATATTCACTCTGTGGTTATTTTTATTTTTTTTATTTTAATAATTTTCTTAAAATATCCCGGATTTATACCAAATTTGGACAGAAGCTGGTTTATTAACATAAGAAATTTCACAGAAGTAAATTTTGTGGGGGAAAAAAACCTTGTTTTATCCGCAATTTACTTATAAATGGACTTAGTTTTTCTGCCAGTAAACATTACATTCACTCTGTTAAAAGATTTAAAAAAAATTAATAACTTTTTTGAAATATCCTAGATTTCTACCAAATTTGGATAGAAGCTTGTTTATAATGATAAGATTGTATCCAGAACAATGTCAAAAAAAATTTCACTGATAAATGGACTTAGTTTTTCTGCCAGTTACACTCTGTGGTTAAACTTTATTTTTTTAGTAAATTTCTTAACCTCAACATATAGAGAGGACAGGATATTTACCATAGGACATGGGGTTGTCAACTGAATCCAAAATTTTGACCTTGAACTTTGACCTAGCAGGTTGAACATAAATTTTTACGTAACCTCTGGTGTTGATTAATAGGGCGTATGATATTTGCGCCGATTTTTAAATGTTTTTTCATTTGCGCCGATTTTATATTTGCTCCTAATTGCATTTACAGCTTAACACAGGTAAGAAAATACTTGTAAAGGTGCTATACCTTGAAAGTATATAAGGGAGATACCATTTGATTTTTATAGGGGGGGGGGGGGGGGGGGGCTAGGATGAAAAATTTTGTCCTGCATTTTTTTTTAGCTGTAATCTCTGTCCTGCCTTTTTATTTTTCACTCTGTTCGGTCCTGCATTTTTTTTTTTTAGTTTATCCTGACTTTTTTTTTACCTAAATTGTCGTCCTGACTTTTTTTTTTTGCAAGTGTCTCATCCTGCCTTTTTTTTTACTCAAAACTCCTGTCCTGCCTATTTTTTTCAAATTTCATCCTAGCCACCCCATAAAAATCAAATGGTAGCTCCATAAGAACAGATTTATGATTTTAATATATAATTCCGTTTTTATGGATTTTTATGTTGTAAATAAAATTGTTTTTCGTCATTTTAGTAAGAAAAGAGTGCCTTTATCTTAGGTTTTACTTGATTTTTAAAGTATGTGAAAATAGTGCGTTTAAATTGACTTCCTGAGATCCTTCTTCCACCTCCTCGTGGTGAGCAGAGGACAACAGTCATACACATGTTATGATTGACATTTCAGATCATTTGTACAAATAGCTAACGGAAGAGGTCAATAAGGATAAAGAAAAATAACATTTATCTGTAATTTACTTGTAAAAAAATCGGCGCAAATGAAATGCAGATCGGCGCAAATGCAAAACGCTGGATTAGTATACATGTTAAGTACCGAAAGAAATTTTTAAAGATGGATCGTGTTCAAACAAGTTACATTATGGCACACCCTCTGGTGTTGGTTTATATACATGTCAAGAATTACTATGAAAACATAACGGTTCTCAAGATATAGAGCGGACATGGGGATGTCAACTGAAACCAAAGTTTTTGACCTTGACCTTTGACCTTTGACCTAGGAAGTTGTACAAACATTATTGCACACTCTCTGGTTTTGATTAATATACATGTCAAGTACAAACAAAAGAAGATGGATTTTGTTCACAGACATTTTTTTATCTATAGTAGTTGTATTACATGCGTATTAGGAAAACTTGCATCCTATCCGTTTTTTTAGTAATGTCGGTTGGCAGGCGGGGTCATCTGCCACATTTCCATAAAAGGATACCACAATTTGGCCCTGTAGTTTCAGAGGAGATAGTTGTACGACAGATGCCAAGTGATGATTTAAGCTTAAACTAAGGCAGCAACCATTTGATTTTCTGGGGGGGGGGGGGGCTATGGTTTTTTTTCTGGACAAATTTTTAGCATTACATATAGTGGCAGCTGAGGGTGAAACAAACAATTTTTTTTTCTCAGAATCAAAAACAAATTATTTTTTTCTCAAAACTGGAAACAAACTTTTTTTTCCAAAAAAAACCATAGTCCCCTCCCCCCCCCCCACCCAGAAAATCAAATGGTTGCTGCCTAACCCTTTATGGTCTGTGATTCATAAAAACCGAAGGAATCAAATTTTCATACTCACCGTGTATCATCAGTACACCGGATATAGATACTAACCAAGCGGGCATGATCGGTTTTGACCTTACACGGTAACGAAAATCTTTGTTTTGCTTTATCAAAATTCAATGTACATTTCTCAACATTTGAAAATCCTGATCCCAAATATTTTTGTATCAATTTTTTCCTATTCATAAAACAACTTTGATATTCTAATAAGAACAATTAACTTGTACATGCGCAAATAGTTGTGAATGTCAACACCAACTTTCAATTTCGATACAGTTGTTGAGACATTTACATGTTTTATCTGAAAGAAACCTAACACAGGGCAAAAGTGATAGTTATCAATCATACTCATTCCTTGAAACTTTTTGGGTAAGTAAACGAGTATGAAAGTAAAGTTTTTGTGTACGGGGTACAACTTAACTATGCACCGTACATAAGGATTTATGTGGTCAGCTAAACACCGTACACAACGCTTCTTTAGGGATAAAATATCGAAAAATAACATAATGTATTAAAGATAATTTCAATGACAATTATTGAAACAGCTATACTTATTACACACACACATTGACCTTCTATCAGAAAAAGAGTTGCAATGAATATAGAATTATATCGAATGAGACGAGGGCCAGCTTCTTTGACAAGAATTTGCACCTGCTTTTACAATGTTTTAGTAATCCCTCTTGGTTTGGGAAAATAACGAGACATCTCTAATCATCAACCTACGACCAAATCATTTCTTAAAACAGCAATTATGTTTAATAGATTGAAGTACACATTTATATTATGTGAACAAAACAAAGATTTTCGTTACCGTCGCTCACGCCCGCTTGGTTAGTACCTAAATCCGCTGTACGATGATACACGGTGACGATCCTTAAACTTGGGTTACATTTTTAAGTACTGTGTGTATTTGTCTGCCCTACACATGCACTGTGTGTAATTACTTATCATCTGTGGACACAGCATCTCTTGCTGTTGGAACAGTACATGCAATAATTACATATTGCTGTATATTATTTTGACCTGCACCAACGGAGTGTTTATGTATTCCTGAAATGTGGCTAAGTTTTTTTTACCATACACCAGCAACTAATACATCGCCTTAACAGCATGTCCCTTGATAAAAGATTCCAATTTTATATGAAGGGGTCTAGTAAAGGTCACACTGCTGTAGAATAATGAATGTGCTAAAAAAAATGGAGGGAGATGAAACTTGCAATGCATGGTCAATAAACTCTTTCCAGATGAATTGTTTCATCAATTTATTAATGCATATAGGTCATTCAGGAACACAGAGGTATTATATGGCTAAAAAATTCTGGCCTGTTAAAACTAGGTCACTGTGTTGCCTTGAGAGGTAACCATTATCAAAACTGTTTCTTATTCATTAAATCAATACCTTGTAGCAATCAATCTGCCTCCAAAACACAATCAGTTACAGTATCAAGAATCAACTATTATATTCATATTTTTGAAAATGCCGGATTTTGAATTTTCATTTTTCCATAATGCCACCAAATGGCCATTATCAGTTAAATTCCAGATTTCTTCCTATTTGTTCTGATAGTTAAATCTAATCTCAGCATGGGTACTCATCGTAACTTGAAACAAACATCTGCAGATAGCCTTTATAACATGTTCAGATTTCTGTCTAGCATCTTGAAACTAGAGGCTCTCAAGAGCCTGTATTGCTCACCTGACTTCTTGGGTTTTTGAAATCATATAAAAAAAGATAAAATTTGGCTACAAAGTAACAACACTTGGCCACCACCTCTTTAGGAGAGGAACATTTATGCTATGTTTGATTTCATTCAATTCAGTGGTTCTCTAGAAGACTTTTGTATGAATTTCCCATAGGGTCCTATGTTAAACAAAGTCACCCCACTGGCAGCCATCTTGAATGATGGATCGGCTACAAAGTAACAACACTTGGTCATCACCTCATAAGGAACATTCATACTTTGTTTGGTTTCATTCGATTCGGTGGTTCTCTAAAAGAAGACATTTGTATGTATTTCCCATTAGGTTCTATGTTAAACTAAGTCCCCCACTGGTGGCCATCTTGGATGATGGATCGGCTACAAAGTAACAACACTTGGTCATCACCTCATAAGGAACATTCATACTTTGTTTGGTTACATTCCATTCAGCGGTTCTCTAAAAGAAGTCATTTGTATGCATTTCCCATAGGGTCCTTTGTTAAACTAAGTCCCCCGCTGCAGCCATCTTGGATGATGGACCAGCTACAAAGTAACAACACATGGTCAGCACCTCATAAGGAACATTCATACTTTGTTTGGTTTCATTCCATTTAGCGGTTCTCTAAAAGAAGTCATTAGTATGCATTTACCATAGGGTCCTTTGTTAAACTAAGTCCCCCCCTTCGGCCATCTTGGATGATGGACCAGCTACAAAGTAACAACACATGGTCAGCACCTCATAAGGAACATTCATGCCATGTTTGGTTTCATTCAATTCAGTGGTTCTCTAGAAGTTTTCAAAATGTAAAATGTTAACGACGATGCCGGACACCAAGTGATGAGAAAATCTCACTTGGCCCTTCCGGTCAGGTGAGCTAAAAAGAGCTCTCAAGACCACGAGTTGCTCACCTTTCAATGATTATTTTTGCTTTAATTGATCACATTTGTTCATCTATCTTGCTGTCTTGACCCATTGGTGGCGTTTGGCTGTTATCTTCTCTTTCGTTGGTTTTTGTCTCTTTGACATATTCTCCATTTCCAGTCTCAATTTTAATGAGTAGCTTAAAAATGCCAACAATCGTTTTTATCCCTGTTTTGCCTTTTAACCATAGTGGTTGTTTCTTGACATTCAAAGTAAATAAAATACAAAAATTATACTAGATACTATAACTTTGGCTGAAACTGATTAAGCAGTTTCAAAGGAAAAGACTGAAAATCTAATGGATACAGATTTATAGAACAAAGAAAGAGCTTACTGCCACATACCTGTACCTAATTTGGATTTGTAACAAAAATAAATACTTCTCAAACTTTTAAAAACTGTATATTTGCTGTGTATTCAATGCAACAAAGTCAATAATAGAATAACAGATGACAACATAATATAAACATATTAGATTTAAAATCATCCTCATATTTTGTCATTTTGACTTTCATTTGGCTAATGTTCAGAGTTTGATATCTATTCTCTTTTTACAATAAAAGCAATGTTCCTAGTTCATTTTTCATCAAGAAAGGTTTTAAGGTCTACAAGAAGTTCAATGTATTTTGACTGTTCATATCCTGTACTGTAATCGGCCAAATCTCCAATGAATTTGTCGTCGATTCCTCGGTCGTGTAGCATGTCCATCAACATCTCATACATTGTCTAAAACATAAAGAAATGGTCATTTTAAAGAATATTTAAATCAAGAAATGGTCATTTTAAAGAATATTTACATCAAGAAATGGTCATTTTAAAGAATATTTACATCAAGAAATGGTCATTTTAAAGAATATTTAAATCAAGAAATGGTCATTTTAAAGAATATTTAAATCAAGAAATGGTCATTTTAAAGAATATTTACATCAAGAAATGGTCATTTTAAAGAATATTTACATCAAGAAATGGTCATTTTAAAGAATATTTACATCAAGAAATGGTCATTTTAAAGAATATTTACATCAAGAAATGGTCATTTTAAAGAATATTTACATAAAGAAATGGTCATTTTAAAGAATATTTACATAAAGAAATGGTCATTTTAAAGAATATTTACATAAAGAAATGGTCATTTTAAAGAATATTTACATAAAGAAATGGTCATTTTGAAGAATATTTACAGCTCTTTATCCAACATCTTGTTCTCACTTTGATTTATTTTCTTTTTTGTTATATTTCCAATGCTGTGTATAAAATTTGTTTTTCACTATTTTGTACAAAAATTAACCCGAATAATTCAGTCGTTTTATTCCGCTGATCTACGAAGGCTACATTAACGCCTGAACGTCTTCCTCGATAAAGACCGTCAACCGGAAAATTCACACGGCTATGCAATATGGGAATTTTTTACTAAGTTGGCAGCTAAAGAAGGAAGAGTTCTGGATGTTAATTGATGTTAAATTATGTAAACTGATGTTAATTAATTATTATCGGATTTGTGTTAATTGAACACACGTGTTTGGTAAGACAATTACAAGACAGTTGGGCAGACTCATTATCCTGATCGCCGCCGATTGGCTCTCTCTCACAGAGAGCAGGCGACACGGACAATGATTATAAGGAGTTCAAGCCCTCGTGTGGGAGAGAATCGGACACGGAAAGGGCTTGAATTATTCAAGTTATACAAAAATCAGACAGTTGGTCTCAGATGGCCTCAGTTGGATATTTTCTTATTTTCATGATACTGAATAGTTGTCAAATTGACAATCATACCTTATGTCCTTATTTGTAAATTCTGCTTGTGTGATTAAACAATTTATATGTTACCAAATAAATCCAGAGGCTACATTCATTATTTTTTAAGTGAATAGTACTTACTTCATCCATAGTTTCTGCTACCACACTGTAAGAGTTGTCTTCTCCTTCTCCTTGTGGACCAGACATAGACACACTTGTTATACAAAAAGCATCATCTGTAACACAAAAAAATAGATAATAGACCCCAAAAATATACAACCTAGTCATAAGTAGGTTAAAGGGACCAGACAAATCTGACTTAAAGCAAGTGTATAATCTGACCTGACCTCATTAAATCCGTCCGTATTCATGTGACCATCACTTTAAGTGCATTGTTCTTATAGGAGAACTGAAGAAAGTCATGAATGATACAAGGATTATATGTTTTAACACCAGACGCACTAAAAATGTCTTTATAATTGTCTTTTTTTTTTTGTTAATTTGTAAATTTAAATGACCCTATTGTACTAAATAAAATGGTTAGTATAAAAACTAGATTAGAACAATACAATGATATTGAAAATCAATTGATTTTTCAAAAAGAAATATAATATTTGTGAAATAAGTAGCTGAGGAGTCCATGTATACACTTTTTTGTGAAATATTATAAAACAAGAGGCTGTCACAACGACAGCAAACCGGATTTATTAATATTTATCTGTGTCCAGGCCATTCATTAAGAGGCGGTACACGGTACTTTTACCCTCCTATGCTACTGATAAGTACCGCCTGAATTCAGGAATTTTTATATAAGATGTTCATTGAATACATTGTAAAGTACCACCTACAAATAGGAATGTACCGGTCAACATCAAAGATAATGAAACCCCTGTGTGTCCTGGCAATATCACAAGAACCATTACTGATGAATGGTGAAAGTGAAAATCGTCAATATCAAATTTGACCTCCATTTTGTCATCAGTACCAACATCTTAAAATTTGAAAAGCTTAGATTGAATGGTTCATGAGTAAATGCAACAACGTTAATGGAAACGCCATTTCACAATATTGAACTTGACCTCTAATTTGCCATCAGCAACAACATATAAAAATTTCAAAAGCTTTGGTTGAATGGTTCATCATGTTCATGAGAAAATGCACGGACACGACTGGAAATACCATTTTTCAATCTTTCAAGAACCATAACTCCTGAACGGTAAAAGTCAAAATCGTCATTATTGAAGTTGCACACCTCTATTTTGTCATCAGTAACAACATATTAAAATTTGGGAAGCTTTGGTAAAACAGTTCATGCGTAAATGAATGGACACAACTGGAAACACCATTTTTCAATCTTTCAAGAACCATAACTCCTGAACAGTAAAAGTCAAAATCGTCATTATTGAACTTGACCTCCATTTTGTCATCAGTAACAACATATTAAAATTTGGGAAGCTTAGGTAGAACAGTTCATGCGTAAATGCACTGACACGACTGGAAACTCCATTTTTCAATCTTTCAAGAACCATAACTTCTGAACGGTAAAAGTCAAAATCGCCATTATTAAACTTGACCTTCATTTAGTTGTTAGTAACAACATATTAAAATTTTAAAAGCTTTCGTTGAATGGTTCATGAGTTAATGCATGGACAACATTTGATTGCCGCCCGCCCGCCGTACATCCCCAAATCAATTACCGACATTTTTGTCACAAAAATCTGGTTAAAAAGGCTAAAGATACAATCAGGACATTAAACATCAACTTTGGAACTTATATGACAACGCCATGGTAAAAAGAACAGGCACTGTAAAGAGTGACTACCTTTCAGTTGAGGTTCAATTAAATGTTGTTCATTGCCACTTTCATCAAAATTGATTTATCATAGTTTTTTTTGGCGTAGGCAGAACAGTCAGGGGACTTACTGAAATAAGTGATTTTTAAATCACTTATTTGAGTAGCAAATTTGAGGTTTTGTCACAAATCGGGATTTTGTAGTTTTTTCAAAATTTTAAACACATAGGTTTAAATCATATTTTTTAATTAGTAAAATTAAAAAATATGAACTTTTTGCTTCTTTTAAGTAGCAAGGTTTATGCTTTTGATGCTATCATTTAGCTGTAAATTCTATTTCAGTTGGAAAAATGCTATAATAATGGCTTTACATAATGAACTGATACTTTCTTAAAAGATTTTTCACAGCAGTGGGAGTATTTTTCTTGTGAAGTTCAAGGTTTCATCTTTCAGATTATGTAATAAAATTCTACTGTTCGCTATAAAAATATCACTGTTCTGGGGTGTTGAAATTAGTGGGGGTTATTAAAAGAATGATACTTAAAGAAGTGATTTTTGGGAAGGAAATTGAGGTCTGATACTTAAACAAGTGATTTTTATGTCATTATCCTAGATTCAGTACGAGGTCATCACCTGAAATGACCTGGTCATCCTAGACAACACAGATGTTGGTTCTGATAAGTTTAGAAACATAATTAGTCCCTGGATCATTAGTATTCTATATTTAAAGCTACAATACAATTAAATCACTTCTTCTAGTGATTAATTTGTACTACTTAAATAGGTGATTTTTAAAGAAAGACAACTCTAACTTCCAACCTTTATGGAAATAATGTTACTTGAATCAGTGACTGCAGAAGTAGTGCCTGCAGAGAACCACATTCTTCTTCAGGAAGATGAGGAAAACTGACTATCCTAGTCAGTTATTATGTAAATATCTGGTGTGGGCCTGCAAGGTCTCAATCTAAATAGAGGTGACCTTTAAAGCAGGTTGACTTTTTAGGTGCTTATTATAAATTGATTTGTCACAAATCATGCATTTTTCTTTCAAAAAAAATAAAAAATATCAAACTCTTATGAAAATTCAAACCAAATAGCCCCTTTACCAAATGACAAAATCAAGAAGAATGTGTCCATAGTACACGAATGCCCCACTCGCACTATCATTTTCTATGTTCAGTGGACCGTGAAATTGGGGTCAAAACTTTAATTTAGAATTAAAATTAGAAAGATCATTTCATAGGGAACATGTGTACTTAGTTTCAAGTTGATGTAACTTTAACTTCATCAAAAACTACCTTGACCAAAAACTTTAACCTGAACTTCGCACTATCATTTTCTATGTTCAGTGGACCATGAAATTGGGGTCAAAACTATAATTTGGCATTAAAATTAGAAAGATCATATCATGGGGAACAAGTGTACTAAGTTTCAAGTTGATTGGACTTCGACTTCTTCAAAAACTACTTTGACCAAAAACTTTAACCTGAAGTGGACGGACGAACAGACGCAGACGGACGGACGGACTGACGGAGGCACAGACCAGAAAACTATCGTAGGTGGGGCATAAAAACCCGAACACATCAAACAAATGAAAAATAACTGTGTTAATCCTGAATGGGTACAGACATTTCCTTATGATGATGGATTGAACCTGGGTTTTTTTTATCTGGCCAAACCTCTCTCTTGCTTTTGAACTGCAATTCAATCTTTTTTTTGTAGCTGACAATGTTCAAAGAAAGAGTTTTTAAGAGCAGTTATCATTCAATCAATGATAGTTATTCTTGCTAAGTTTAGCCATGATACACAACCCTTTCAATACTCTTTTCATATAACCATGATAACAGACCGGACTTTATATTTTTTGACTGGTTACCTAGGACAATCTGGTACCAAGTCAAAATAGAGCAACGTAAAGAAGTAACATCAAACTTTTAATCTGTACAATTCTTGGAGAAAACATACTGCTTCATATTTTCTTTACACAACAAACTCATCGGAAAATAGTAAAATTTCCCCTCAAATTACACTGACATGACTGATTAAATGTTTGATTTTACTTATTATGACTGTTCCTAATTAACCGAGTCCAGGATGTGGTAGGTAACCTGTCAAAAAATAATATAAACTGGAGTCAAAAGTCAGTAATATGAAAATAGTCAATTAAGTTTTACCATTATCTTCTTGTTCATATTCTACTTCATATTCTGGGTAGGAACAGTCCATGGACAATGTTTTTCCACTGGATTTCACGATTTCAACAGTGAATAATGGTTTGGCCATTACCTAAAATATATATACAAGTGTTTAAATATATGTTAATAAAAAAAATAATGAAGAATCGTCATAATACAGTGCTATATAAAATTAGTTCTTAAAACAAAATTAATACAACTCTAAACTGATTTAGTATTACATCATGAACTGTATGACAACAACAGTTAAGCTACCATTTTTGTTAACATACAGGACTATTAATTATAACAAGAAAGATAACTCAATTTGTCTGAAATATTGATAAAAGTTGGCACAAAAATAAATTGAACTTGGATAGAACAAGAAACAAATGTTGTTTAAAATAAAAGGTGGTATTGAATAGGGTGCTTCCATTTGATGTTTAGGGAGGAGGAAGTGGGGAGGAGGTGGGGAAGGTGGCTAGGATGAACAATTTTGTCATGCATGATTTTTTTAGTTGTAACCTCTGTCCTGTCCCATCATGCTTTTTATTTTTCACTCTATTCGGTCTTTTTCAATATTTGACATAAATTGTCATCATGCCCTTTTTCAAATTTCATCACAGCCCTTCCATAAAAATCAAATGGTTGCTCCTTATATAAAACTTGTTATAAACTCTTACCATGTCTGCATTATTGTTTTGGTTTCCCTCTTCATATTCTCCTTTAGATTCTGGTGGTGACACATCCACCATGTTGTTTATGTTAAAGTGGAGTCGTATTCTGAAATAATAACGAACATATATAATCATCTTAACAAGAGTGCACACGCTGAAATGTCTCGCCTTCTATACTAATCATTGATATTATGTTGATAGTCCTTAGTACAAATGTATAAAGCTAATCTTTATAACAACTGTCACATAAACTTAACATTAACCAAGATAACTAAACATAGACCAATGAACCTTGAAAATGAGGTCAAGGTCAGATGAACCATGCCAGGCAGACATGTACAGCTAACAATGCTTCTATACAACATATATAGTTGACCTATTACTTATAGTTTAAGAAAAATAGACCAAAACACAAAAACTTAACACTGTGCAATTAACCGTGAAAATGAGGTCACGGTAAAAAAAAACCAGTGCGACTGACATAAAGATCATAAAATATTTCCATACATCAAATATAGTTGACCTATGGCATATAGTATTAGATAAAAAGACCAAAACTCAAAAATTTAACTTTGACCACTGAACCATGAAAATGAGGTCAAGGTCACATGACATCTGCCCGCTAGACATGTACACCTTACAATCGTTCAATACAACAAATATAGTAGACCTATTGCATATAGTATTAGAAAAACAGACCAAAACACAAAAATTTAACTTTGACCACTGAACCATGAAAATGAGGTCAAGGTCACATGACATCTGCCCGCTAGACATGTACACCTCACAATCGTTCCATACAACAAATATAGTAGACCTATTGCATATAGTATGAGAAAAACAGACCAAAACACAAAAATTTAACTATAACCACTGAACCATGAAAATGAGGTCAATGTCAGATGACACCTGCCAGTTGGACATGTACACCTTACAGTCCTTCCATACACTGAATATACTAGCCCTATTGCTTATAGTATCTGAGATATGGACTTGACCACCAAAACTTAACCTTGTTCACCGATCCATGAAATGAGGTCGAGGTCAAGTGAAAACTGTCTGACAGACATGAGAACCTTGCAAGGTACACACATAGCAAATATAGTTATACTATTACTTATAATAAGAGAGAATTCAACATTACAAAAAATTTGAACTTTTTTTCAAGTGGTCACTGAACCATGAAAATGAGGTCAAGGACATTGGACATGTGACTGACGGAAACTTCGTAACATGAGGCATCTATATACAAAGTATGAAGCATCCAGGTCTTCCACCTTCTTAAATATAAAGCTTTTAAGAAGTTAGCTAACGCCGCCGCCGTAGCCAGATCACTATCCCTATGTCGAGCTTTCTGCAACAAAAGTTGCAGGCTCGACAATAACTATACACTGCAGATTATGTTGAAGTTTTAATGAAAAGTTAGATTGCAAGAGGAAGCTAGAGGGCCCAAGGACCTACCATGTGCTGGATTCAAACTCTCAAACTCAGTCTTTGTCTGAACTTTGATTGGAATACTTGTGATATTTTCTCATATGTTTTCATTACTGCTAAAACATTTATTTGATTTAAAAACAAAAAAAACACAAAAAACAAGACAGCCACTAAAGAAATTCAGACTTTGCACAGGCACATCACTGATAACCTCTCCCTAGACCAAGGGTCCAGAAACAGTCATATATGCCAGACATGACCGATTCGGAAACTCAAAATTCCTAAATGATTTATTGGGATTTAGGTCAAATTTTATTTTTCAACAGAAATATTTTCGCATGTTTCGGTCATTTCGTTGAGATCGAGTTTCAAAATCGCCATATGCATTTTTGACATATTTTTGTTTTGTTATCGATTTTATGTAATTAAACTGCCACTCCAGTAAAGTGTTATAATCCTGAGGGCCCTCCTTATAATTATATCAAAGCCTCGGGGAGCTATTGGCTAATGATCGCTAATCTCTTTACCTGTGGTTTTTAATTAACACCTGTCTATTAATCACAAGCTCCGAACTAATATTATAAAGAAATTAAAATTCCATACCAACTGTCTTCATTGTTTAATTACTTTTCAACCAAGACAACTGTCAATTATGATTTAAAATTAAATTTAAACTTGATTTAATCTACGTAGAAAAAAGTATTTTTTCACTACTAATACACATGCTTTGTTTCCTATGAAATACGCATGCCTCAAATTCTCTTCCGCAGATTAGACACTAAATTGTAAATTTAAAATGATTTCATGCTAAATAAAGCAAGTGCAACTATTTTCATTAATATTCTTACACTATTAAAGGTCAAATATTAAAAAGCCGATGATTTCCAGTGAATTTGATAAACAAACTAATCCCGGAAGTGAGTCCGGAATTGTTCATTTAAGTATTGTCGCATTACATCCGGTTTGAATTTCGACTGCAGAATCGTAAGGAAAAGTAAGCGATGACTGAGAAAATTATCATTTTGAGTCATTAAAAACATTTTATTTTTAAACTGTTGCCTTCCTTTGATTGCTCTTGATCAATTTTAGGAAAATGGTAGGATAAATCATGAAGTAAATGCGATGCAACAGTGAAACAAGTTCGTTGATGCTACGAATATGAGCATACTCATGCAGTAAGGAGATTTTGACAATCTTTTTTTGAAAAGGGGCACCAACTTTTAAGTTATATGAAAATGACAAAAATTAGGTGAAAAAATTTCCGGATCCTTGTCCTAGACATTGTGACTATACTAATGAGCTCTGCTAAAAATTATTTTACAAGTCTACCTAAGACGATTCTATTGTTTTATTTGACCCGTTTGCATCGAAATTAAAAGAAAATCAAAACTTATGATTGATGCTTTTCTATATAAATACCATGCAGCTGTGTCCATCGTCAGCTGCTAATAAAATTGCAATCAGACGACATTTTAGAGTCGTTCAAACTTAGGTATAGTACTTCCAAGCAACTGAGGGTCTAGAAAATGTATAGAAAAATAACATGAAAGACTTTACTGTTCATTTCCTATAGATTTAGACAATGTTACTTCAGCATCATCCTTCTGTACATCCCAATCTTTCACTGTATTTACTAAAGGAACTGTTCTTTCCTTTTCTTGTCTTATTTCCTCGTCCAAAAACTTTGAAAATTCAAGGTCTCCTTCAATTGAAAAAAATATTCACTTTTAAACAAGTCATAAAGAGCAAAACACAAAATGTATATACATGTACATGTAAAAAATAAAAGTCATATTCACAGTAATATTATTCAATTGTTACAAATGAGAATAAATGAAAATATTTGTTATTCTCTGTTAAAATAAATATAATAAGCAACTTATATCAGCCTGCTTACCATTCCTTACATGGAAATGAAGGAATAAAATGATTTCAATCACGCCACGCTGTAGAAGCCAGATTTTGTCATAGTGAAAGTTTCTCCATCTTCAATTCCATCCATGGAGATCCCTATTATAATCCTTTTTTGTCAGAAGGTAGAAGATCCGAAAATCAACGTTGATTAGTCAAAATATTACAAGATGTCAAACTTGCTGAGAATGAAAGTTGAATGTATTGAATGTTGAAAAAAAAGGTGGATTATCTGGATGCGTAGAAAGGTGATTGATCATTTAAAGGCACACAATAATGTAGAGCAACTGTTTACTATGTGAGTGTATTTAGATACAGTTGTATGAAAAGCAATGCATAATTTATTATAAAGAATTTAGTCTTTCCCAACAATGTAAGTACATTTTTTTAATCATTTTTCTTGTCTTTTAATTAAATACATGTTCATTGTGTTATTGTACCGTATATGCTATTTTAGATTTTCACAATACTCTTTCAGTCAAACCAGGGCGGAAAATGCTAAAGGAAAATTATCAAATACGATATGACTTCGCATTAGACAAAAAATAAAAATATTAGCATGAAAACGTTAAATAGTGAATATATAATGCGAAGGCATATATTATAGGACTAGTCATGTTTCCATATCCCATTTACACTACATGTACATGTATGTACTAAGCAATTCACATTTTGTGACATTGTGCACGCTAAAATGAATGACTCAACTTGTGTAATACATATACACGACGACATACAATAGATCAGTAGAAACTTAAACAAAAATTGCATACTTACCAAATTTTATAAAATAAGTTAAATCCTGTTTACATGTATATAAGAATGTTTAGACACAATCAATAATGCGATAACGCACATGCTTGCTGAAACAACACTAACTATGCCCAATTTCTTTCAATGGAATACAGATCATTTGATAAAATCGATAACGGAAAAGATTCCGGAAAAGTTAATGTATAAAAAAAGGGAAAGAAATTTTTAACAAAGATCTGTATGTGTATTCACAATATTTATTTTATATAATTGTTAAATCAATTGTACTATAGATACTAATATTATGAATAAGTTATATCTTACCAAATAGTGCTTCCCTAAACTATTAGGTAAACTAACATGAGGGATACTAAGTTACAAGCTGTAAACTTAGTAAATTGTTACAGCAAATATGCAATAAAGATATTATTACGTTTAAAAAAAAAAAAAAAAAAAAGCAATTCACATTTTTTTGGTTATTTCTCGTTTCCCACTAGACATGCTATAGACTTCATTTCCCGTTTTCACGGCACAATAATTAAACAAGGGTTGTTTAGCTAGTTAAAAAATGTAGGAGTTGAGATTATTTCCTGGCCACTTAAATTTTGAGTTGGCCACTATAGTCGCGGTCACGTAAAATTGGCACCATGTTTTTTGTCAAAATTTTCTAAAATATCGACAGCGTTTACGGTATCGGGATCGTTCGCCCTGATTACATGTTCGCCCTAGGTTCGTGGGCACTGAGTTTGTTCGCCCTGATAGTCCGTTCGCCCTGGGTTCGTTCGCCCTATATTCATTTATGATATGTACATGTATATATGTTACATCAATGAACGAAAGTAATATCTATTAAAAGTTAAATACAGAATATTTGCCAAATTTATATTAATTAAATAAAATTCTTGGCTGCATTGTTACACTTTATTTTATAATTACTCAAAGTTTAAATACTGTTGATTGAATTTTGATTGCTGATTAGGTGTCATTTGAAACCTTTGATATCACTGATTGTTATATAAATTATCTTTGATGGATTAATAATGAGAATAACATTTCAGTTTCTCAAATAAAATAGTCAGCTTGGATGGGTAAAAACACTGATGACAAGTGATCAATGTACAGCAGTGTGACTGTGTTTTTTTGGTATTTGTTTCACTAATAGTAATTCTATTTAGTGCTTTTAAATATTTGTTTAGGAAATAAAAGTGTGCGAAGTACAGTTCGGAATTGATTTTGTTATAACTGTTACTGAATATTTTTAAATTGTTAAAATGTATCAATAGAGTTAAATATATCAATAACCATGATAACTTAGTCATGTTAGTTGTTTTATAAATGTCAAATACTTTGTAGTCTTTGAATTCACAGAAACTTATCCTCGTAGCAGCAAGACAACAACTTAGTATTCAGTTGTTTTACATTTAAACATACAATGTAGTGCTGAAATTCCGAGAAACTTATTTCCTAATAGCAGTACCACAGAATACATCATAAATAAATATTCGGTGAATGTCAACTTCAACATATTCAATTACATACAAATAATTTAGTCTTCAGTTGTTTTACATTTAAAAATACAATGTAGTGCTGAAATTCACAGAAACTTATATTTCCTAGTAACGTAATTACATACAGATACAAACTTAGTCCTCAATACCTTGAAGTCACAATATCTTGTAGTCCTGAAATGTACTAAACTTATAACCTAGTATGGCAGCTAGCTTTAGACAAGTTAACATGAAACATCGTAAATATTCGGCGAAATTGTAGACTGACTTCAACACAACACTTCACTAAAAAAATAAAATCAGGGCGAACGGACTCTGGGCAAACAGGTATTAGGGCGAACAGAAACTAGGGCGAACCAGAATCAGGGCGGACGGACCTGGAATCCGCGTTTACTAAAGATCATGTTTTTCAATTAGCGGAATCAAATATCATTCCAAAAATCAACTACTGTCCTACCTTTTATTGTGTTTGCACTGTATAATCCTGACCTTCACATAATCCAAGATTATTTTGTATGGTGGAATCCGACATTGTTATTACCGGAAGTGTTGCCGTGGAGTTCCACGTGCTCTCCATTTTCTTGTGTCTCTCGGAGCTTTTCGTCATCTTTACTTAAAGCGCGGGAAATTGTATCATCAATGACAATGATATTACCAGAGAGTAACGAATGTTATGGAATAAGGGACCCTCATAGAAACCAAGATGGCAGTTATACAATGTAAATAATCTTGAAAAATGCGAAGGTCAGGATTATACAGTGCAAACACAATAAAAGGTAGGACAGTAGTGGATATTTGGGACAGGATTTTACTTCCGCTAAACGAAAAACATCATCTTGAGTAAACACGGCTGATATTTAATTTTTTTGGACAAAAAACATGGTGCCAATTTTTCGTGACCGCGACTATAAGTTTTTAAGTCAGATGGCCATGGCCAGTTCCGCCTGCCAGTTGGTAACTTCTTTTCAGAATCTACGTTGAGGGCTACTTATAGAGACAAAATACACCAATTAAATATTTCATCAACCTTGTTCAACTTCTGCTTTGTTATGAATTCCACAGGAACAGTTGGAACAATGTTTTGTAGGTTTTCTCTGCAATAAATGTGATGAAATCTGAACACGTTGTCTATGATGACAAAGTTCTCTCGTCTTAGCAACTAATGAACTGATTGATCTTGTATTGGCATCTGTTTGTGCAACGCTTAATATTTGACGTGATTTGCAATTTTTCACAACCTGACAGGAAATCAAAGATGACCTTCTGAAAATTAAAGATGCCATTGCTTTTTCTGTGAATTTGTACCGGAAAGCATGAATACTAGGTGGTCAATGCGCATGACCTTGAAACGGGTGCGAGACTAATCAACCAGGAGACATTTCGTCCCTTCACCATCTCGTACTCAGACAAATAGTACTTAACCAACTCGTACATTTTACTTATTAACTACCAATATTCTTCACCGAACCATAGACGATAAAAAAGATATCTTTGCATTTTAAAAAAACAAACTTTGTATGAAAGTGACACATATAACATCCACGTATTCCAACATCAGTCTGAATTCCGATAGCAAACAATCTTATTCGGAAGACTCCGTATACATACTATAAGTATGTTATTGTAATTATATTACAAAATATTGATCACATGATGCTAGTATTACTAGACTTGCAATTGCTTTCCATCAATCCGACATTAATATAATGTTTCGGCGGTTTTTGTATTATATGCTTATGATAAATGTATAACAATTATGAAAGGGTTTAATTAAGCATTGTAGGCCCGCTATCATCAGGGATTTACCTATATCAATTCATTTTAATTTTGTCGTTGTCAATAGATCTGCAATATTTGTATGCTTTTTATAAGCTATTATTGGTTTTCTTGAAAATATTTCGTTGCAAACTGCATCATGTTTTAGTAGGTCCCAATGTTTACTAATGCATTGTTTTAATTTATGAATGCATGGATTAAATTTCGTTGCCAATACTAAAGGAATTTCCTTTGTGTTTTGTTTGGCCTTTTTTCTTATTAAATCAGTTCTATTACACAATAATGCCTCAGTTATGTACTTTTCGATTTCAACCTCCTTGTATCCTCTCTTTATTAAGTTCGATCTGAACTGTAACAAAATATATTGTAAATCAACGTCATTATTTGTTGTTCTAATGTATCTGATTACTTCGCCCTTGATAAACCCTGCAAACACATGTCTACTGTGACAGCTTTTACGATCTAGATAAAGGAAGGCATTTGTCGGTTTAAAGTGTGTTTTCACATCCAAAATATTTTCGTTAGAAAATCTAGTTCCTTTGAAAATATTAACATCAAGAAATATTATTTCTTTAGATGAGAATTCTAGTGTGAATTTCAGGAACGGATGATGATTATTTGCTAACTCTAGCAAATCCTTTATTTCCTTCGAATCACCGTGATATATTAATATAATATCATCACCGGCGATACCTTCCATAGAAAAATATATTTTTTCTATGTTCAAACTTAGAAAGAATATCTTTTATAATTTTATACATGAGTATATCACAGATTTCCGGGCTAGGCACGGCTCCCAGCAGGCACTCAACGTTGAATAAACGTTGAAATGAGGTTGAAATGTGATCAACGTATATTCAACGTTGAAACAACGTAATATTTTCAACGTTGAGAAATAAACAAATATTCAACGTTGAATTAACGTTGACCATTTCAACGTTGAAATTCGAACGTTGATTCAACATTGAATCAACGTTAACTTAGTTACTCATCGGGTAGGCCTATATAAAAAAAGCATTATCATATGGTAATACATGCATAACCGTAGGAGTATACACTTATAAAGAAAAGAATGAAAAAGAATTTTCGTTTTCACATTGATAAAACAGTATAGTACCAACTATATTGATCTCTATTTCAACTTGAGTTTTGTACATTATGAGAAAAAAAGGGGCGTAAGTCGTTTGATACTGAATTTCTAGGGAATAAGAAATATAAGTTATTTATCTTATTTCACATAATGTTAATTAGAACATAAGGATAATATGTAAAGTATTTGAAACAGCAAGTTGATTATCAACAATGATCGCGATTTCTTTCATTCATATTTTCGCGGGATTTGAACAGGAAGTTGGATTGCCCATGCGCATTATTTAAACCCGCACCTTCCTGTATTTCAAAAAGAATAACAAAGGACGAAGTTGCAGAGAAACTTTCCGTTTATCACGTATATTTATGGTATGTAGATGTTTGTATGTGGCTATCACGGTTTTTCATATTTATGAATTGTGTTTAGAAACTCTGAATTAGTACCCATAATCATATATAACGTCAACATTCATTGAAAACAGATCAGAACACATGGAAGAATCATGGAAGAGCCATCATATATATAATTTCCTCAAGTTATACTATTTTTAAGAGCATTTAATGTGAAAAGCATATTCAGTTTCATATTAAAGTTAAAGTTAAAATTGATACATTTATTATGCCTAAAGATTCAAAAAAGAAAAAAAGGGGGGATAAGCATGTGTTTACTTTATTGTGCTCGGGTAAATTTCCCAACATGTTTACTATATACTATATATATGCGATTCGTTTAGTTTAACATTAAGGCTTGGTAAACCACATACTTTTTGAGATTATAAATTATAAATTTCAACTGGACAACAAAGTATTGAATTTGAACGATCATGTGATGAAAATTGATACTTATTTTTACAAAAACATTAAATAATTCCAAAAAATAGTATTATTTCACGCTATGTCTATGAGAGGACAACTATAGAACATGTTCATTGATAAATTTTCACCTAATTAGTCTTTCTACAAAAGTCATTCTATTTTAATTATTTTTTAAAACGAGTCAGTCTGACACTTATGATATCTGATCTTCAGGTGATCTCTGACGCCTGTTTACATTAATGTGTATGTAACCTGGCCCTGAATGTTAGCAGTCCATTATCATGAACATGCATTATTTATTTTACAGTTTCTTGTCAAACAAATCAATGGCTGAAATGCATCAAGTGGAGCAAAATCTAAATTCAGTTTTGGGAATGCCAGTCTTTAAAATCATCAAAGGTAGGTTTTTTTGTCTGTATAACTTTATACCATTTGTGTTCAAAGATTAATCTGTTGTTTATTCTAATTTTGTTAACCTTACATACAAAAAATGTACCATATATTATATTACATGTATATATCATGTATGTTTGTCTTTATATCTGAACTATTCTAGTAAAGCTACTTTTTTCATGTTAATGGACATCAATAAAAAAAAATACATCATAGGTAAAGTGTTTTCATTGTTATAGTTAAACCCGAAGTCTTACAAAACTCAGGTTGGAGCTTCTTCATAAACAAAAAACTAACAATAGTAAACATTAATGTATATATTTTTTTATTAATGAAACCTTATTACAATATGTGCTTTGTCGTTATGGTTTTATTTATTTTCAATGCTTCTAGTAACAAATTGAAAGAGGCTCAAATTTAAGATATCTTTTCACGACATACAATTTATATTTATTATAATTTGATTTTTTCCAGAGGTTAAATATACTGCAAAAGTATAAAGATGTCATTGGGAAATACACATCTGATAAAGACCCTCCTGCTTAAAGTCTACCGCAGAAAGATCTCGAAGTGGTGGAAGAATGATGACATGCAATAAGGACAAACAGAGACAAAGATAACAAATGAATTTATAAAATAAATATTGTATCAAAAGAAATATGATTGTATTACTTAATTTGATATTGTTCCTGAGTATGTATTCATTTAATGGTTTCAATTATTGGTGTGAGGGTAAACTTTATATTTATATATAAATAACATATTTGTATATATAATCAAGGACCTTTGGTTTTTATGGAGATTTGTCTGCCCGTGAGTGGTTAGCAGTCATGCAGCATCTTCTTATTGTAATAAGTATTGCGATCATCCTGAACACAAGTTGGATCTAATTATGTCTTCATGCTTCTTGGGATATACTTCTTTTAAGAAGGGCTTAACATTTGTTGGTCGTTAATTAAAAACTACTTTCAACTTGTGAGAATTGTTTAGAACTATATATATTCAACATCTTCTTTCCTTTCTGTTTGGAGATCATTTCTGTGGTGTCTGGGATGTTGTTTCAGTAACAGTTGATGTATTTATTTAGATGTTTCCCATTTAGCTTATCTATTTGGTTTATATGTGTCTTGGTGAGAGAAAAACACATTAAAAAAAAGTGTACACTTAGGCTGCCTACCATCTAACAACAGCAAAAATTTGGAGAGCAGGTAAAAATGTGTATGTAGCTTAATAATAAATTTCATTAATATACTTTCAACTACTATTCAACCTTGAATCAACGTTGAATGGATGTTGAAACTTCAACGTTGAAATGTCAACGTTAATTCAAATTTTCAAAATCAAACATAAATTTGACATTGTTTCAACGTTGAGAAACAACCTTGTTTCAACGTTGAATCAACGTTGAGTGCCTGCTGGGCTACTATTGCGGCTCCTATTGTTTGCTTATATAGCTGTCCATTAAAATCAAAAATGTTGTTCTCTAAAATTGATCTGAGGAGATAGATTAAATCATCCGTCGGTGGGCATTTGATTTTGTAATCTGATTTATCAAACTGATCATACGAAATTCTAACTGCCGATAATAATTCATCAATCGGGCAATTAGTGTACATTGATACTACATCAAAACTACACAGCCAGCAATCTGCATTAGGCTTAATTCTTTCCAACTTGTATATTAGATCAGACGTATCCTTTATATACGTGTACAAGTTGTTTTTGTACCATAGGTATTAAAAAATAATCGATATAGCGTCCAATAAATTCTGTGACAGTACCAATCTGAGATATGATTGGCCGACATGGCGGCATTATGTTATCAATGTTAAACCCATATTTATTGCTTTTTACTAATTCCGATTCATTTAATCGGTGTATTTTAGGCAAGATATGCATGCATATACCAAGGCCCATAATCAATTTGACAACGCCATGGCTAAAAATGAAAAAGACCTACAAACAACAGCACACACGACACAACATAGAAAACTAAAGAATAAACAACACGAACCCCACCAAAAAACTAGGGGTGAACTCAGGTGCTCCGGAAGGGTAAGCAGATCCTGCTCCACATGCGGCACCCGTCGTGTTGCTTATGTGATAACAAATCCGGTAAAAAGTATAATTCGGTAGGTCACATTCAGGAAAGGGAAGGGGATTGTAGTTACGACGTAAGGAACATATCCGATATCATTTGTGATACGGTTATTCCATAACGGTCAACCAACTCGTGATGCATCATGGCGTCCGTAAAATTTACGAAGGGATGATTTCAACTTCACCATTTGGAACTCTTGGTTTAATAGCTTCCTTATGAGCAGCAACCCTCTATCAAGAAAATCATGATAGGAAATGCAAGCACGGGGATATCGTATCAATTGGGAGATATATACCCCGTATGCAGGTGCTGCTGGAATGTTGCTACTTAGAAATGGAAAGTTCACAATTGGAAAGCTGAAATCATCTCTTTTCTCGTAAAGTTTTGTTTTCAACCGACCCTCATTGTCAATTTCTAGATGTAAGTCAAGATATGAGGCCGACGTAACTGTATCTGTAGTATCCTTTATCTCTAGCTCGATTGGATAGATGCGTTCCACATAGTCACCAAATTTTGAATTATCTATATAAGTGCTTTTAGGTCAAAGTTTTCCAATTTGGTGTAATGTTGTGTATTTAATTGGCGATCGCCTTCAAAAAGGTAATTGACCTTATCTAAAATAACAACATTGTTACTTTTATCGGCTTTCTTAATGATTAATGATTCATCATTTAACAGAGAAGAAATGCCGGACCTCTGTGAAAGACTTAGATTGTTTCGAAATTTTCGAATTTGCATTGAAGATAGTTCGTGCTTTGTATTAAACAGGTAATTTTCAAGGGTGTTGCAGGTTAAAGGTGGCGTATGTTACTTTTATACAAGCATCATGTGATCAATATTTTGTAATATAATTACAATAACATACTAATAGTATGTATACGGAGTCTTCCGAATAAGATTTTTTGCTATCGGAATTCAGACTGATGTTGGAATACGTGGATGTTAGGTGTCACTTTTATACAAAGACGATGACGATGATGATGACGATGATGATGATGACAATGACGATAACTACATGTCAATTTACAAAGTATTTATAGAATTTAATATAGTTAATGTACATATTTGAATTCTTAAAAACGCTTTCAAAAATATTTTTTAAATATAAAATGTTTTGAAAAATGTTATAAACTACAGTAACTCATTACAGACATTTCTTCAATAAACTACATGTCAATTTACAAAATATTTATAGAGTTAAATATATTTAATGTATTCTAAAAACCGCTTTCAAAAATACTTTTAAATATAAAATGTTTTGAAAATGTTATAAACTACTCTATTCGAAATTCCTTAAAATAGTTATCATCTCTTCAACTTCAAACTTTATTTGACCTTTTTACCTTTTTTGGATTCGAGCGTCACTGATGAGTCTTTTGTAGACGAAACGCGCGTCTGGTGTATATACTAAATTTAGTCCTGGTATCTATGATGAGTTTATTTACAACTACTTGGTCGATGCCACTGCTGGTGGAGATTTCTTTCCCCGAGGGTATCACAAGCCCAGTAGTCAGCTCTTTTTGTGCTGACATGAATTGCCATTGATATGGTTATATTTATAAATTTACTGTTTACAAATTTTTGAATTTATTGAAATACTAAGGCTTTTCTACCTCAGGTATAGATAACCTTATCTGTATTTGGCAAAACTTTTAGGAATTTTGGTCCTTAATGCTCTTCAACTTCGAACTTTATTTGGCCTTTTTAACATTTTTTTATTCGAGCGTCACTGATGAGTCTTTTGTAGACGAAACACGCATCTGGCGTATATACTTAATTTAGTCCTGGTATCTATGATGAGTTTATTTTTAAAACAGAAATAAAAATGAAAAATAGAATTACAAAAAATACTTCGAGGAAAAATTCAAAACAGAAAGAACCTATAATCAAATGCAAAAACAAAAGCTCTAACTTTATTAAATATAAATTGAATAAAAAATGATTGCTAAAGGTTTTAGAAATGATTGGCGTTTTAAAAATTAACAAAGACGATAGGCTATTAGAATAAAACATTACACATCTTCAGTCAAATGTAAACAATTTCCCTTTAAAAAGGTTTTTTTTGACACTCCTGGATTTGTCTGTAGACTTTATCTATTTAGGAAACAATACTTGGATGCATATGATATGTCTATATAAATAAGATGTGGTATGAGTGCTAATGAAACAACCCAACCAAATCACATGCATTTATAGATTATCGGTGATCATCTCAACGAGATTGATTTTCTAGCTCGAGTTGAGATGACCAATGATCTGTTTATCGCCATTTTACCTAAGACGACGTTGTTAAATTCATTGACGTGCGCCCTTAGTTTCTAACGATAAATTTTGATATTTTTCGACTTTTTTGAGAAAGAAACAAAAAGCAACTCAGAATTACCAATGGATCTTCAGGATACATAGCTCCTGACTTTGGACAGGCGCATAAATGTGCGCGGACATGTTTTGTTAGATATCACCCCTTCCCTATATTAGTATTGCATGAAGAAAAAACAAACACACAGCAATACACACATTACAACTCACAGTAAAACTCACTCAAATTCCGAATCCAATGTTATAAACTAAGCAAAATGACAATTAATGATACACATGTACATAAATTAACAAAGGACTACTGACAGTTACTGCAATGCCAGCCCCAAACCGCAATATAACTGTTTGAAAGGCTATGTCTTCATCATATTCAAATTAAGCACAATCCCTCCAGTTAGATGGTTAGCGTCATTATACAATCATAGAAGATTGAACTTAAACCGTATCATGCCAACAAATTCCAAACTGGTGTAACTTTATATATCAAATAAGGACACGTCTTCAAAATAAACACAAATTGAAACTTCTGTCTGGATCATAAAAAAACGAAGGTGAAAAAACTGTCAAAGTAAGTGCAATTTAGGTACCCTCCCGATATATCTATATGATTGAATGTAAATGTTAAACAAGGCAGGCCAAACACATGGCTGTTCCTTTTAAACATTTTGTATGGAATGACCAGTCCGGACGACTTAATTTGTTGATTAGTTGTCCTCCTGACACAAGCTCACATTCCCTTGTTAGTAGATTAAAGTTGACTCCAAGACAAACACTTATTGGAGAACATTTAGATATACAGCTTAGTCTACTATTTTGTGTTGAGGCTGAAAGTATCTTCATGTCGCCGTATGTTGCAGGAATACCACAGTATCGTCCAATAAAGAAAGCTAAAGAAGAAAAAATTAGAACAACAGTTAGGTTTATGTTCTCTATAGTGTATTTTGCATAATTCATTTTATATATCTTTTTTACAATATGTTTGTATATGGAAAACTGATCAATAAAAAAAATGCGATGAGTGCCGTTTTTGGCACAACCTTTTTGATCTTTTGGTCCTCGATGCTGTTCAACTTTGTACTCGTTTCGGCTTTCAAACTTTTGTATCTGGGCGTCACTCGTAGGTCTTGTGTGGACAAAATACACTTCTGGCGTATTAAAATTTTGAACTTGTTGCCTTTTGTTGGCTGTTGTTCGTGTGATTCTTTGTCAATTGTGTTCTCCAATTTATTTATATTGTAGTCCTGTGTTGTCATTTTGATGTTATATTTCACATGGCCATAAAAGTGCGAGGTTTGGCATGCCACAAAACCAGGTTCAACCCACCATTTTTTCCTTTAAAAATGCCCTGTACCAAGTCAGGAATATGGCCATTGTTATATTATAGTTCGTTTCTGTGTGTATTACATTATAACGTTGTGTCGTTTGTTTTCTCTTATTTTTTTAGTGTAAATTCACATTGCGATAAGACGTGTCACGGTACTTGTCTATCCCAAATTCATGTATTTGGTTTTGATGTTATATATATATGTTATATTTGTTATTCTCGTGGGATTTTGTCTATGTGTGTTACATTTTAGTGTTATGTCGTTGTTCTCCTCTTATATTTAATGCGTTTCCCTCGGGTTTAGTTTGTTACCCCGATTTTGTTTTTTGTCCATGGATTTATGAGTTTTGAACAGAGGTATACTACTGTTGCCTTTATATACCATAAAGAATTTTGTTTTCATATTTACAGCCGATTTCATTGAGAGTATCAGTAAAGGTAGTATCCTTGGTTAGTTTGCTTGTTACAGTGTAACTGGACCGTGAAGGATTCTACCTTTCTCTACACACTCAATGAAATCGGATGTAAATGAAATTTGTGTTCACAAAACCTTTCAGTAATCTGCTAACGGAAGTTGAGGCTGTATCGCTAATCACAACACAATTTAATCACCTTTGTTTTAATGATTTGTATGTCCCTATTGCTGCCGGAGGGACACATATGTCCATGTTTTAATTTATGCAAGCTTCTCCTCATTATAGTATCTTTTTCAAATAAAAGATCAAGACTAAGCAGTGTTAGATAAATTTCGTCAATCTGAATATCCCAAATGTAACGGTCATCATTGCGTGACGTCATATGTCAAATGACGTCATTGTTGGACATCTGACGTTACAGAAGTCGAGCTGTCGTAATACCTGGCACACGTAAATCAACCTTAAAAAACAACTGGTAGCAAGAGGGACATACATCTACATTTATCATTTTTGTATATTAAGGATATATTCATAGTTTATTTAATGTGTAGAACAAAGGATCAACTACCAAAGATATGTTTGAATTCATTTATAGTCATAGAAAAACTAACAACATGAACAACGGGAACCAGGTTCATTTGTATTTACTTACATTTATGTTCTATAATCCATATTCCGTCTGCTCCCCATCCAGTCATGATTCCTACTCCTTGAATAGGTAATGGGTTGAGATCTGTCCAGTTCAGTATTATGTTAGGTCCAATATCAGTTTCCATGTATAGGACCATATGTCCGTGAAGTGTCAATCTCAACTCCATATTTCTATGCTCTGTGCAGCTTAATAAGCTAGGTGTAGATAGGCGGAGTGCATTACCTGTACTGAACTTCCGCCGCAAAAATACTTCAGTGTTACCTGAACCGCCCATACATATTTCATAGAAGTCTTGGGACTGCAGATCTTTTGCGGTAGATAACAGTACAAATGCATCACGGCAGGCTTTTATTGAAAACCGGAAGTTCTGGTTATAGGAAGGAAATAAATGATAGTTTGATAGGCTTGTGTAATAATCAAAAACATTTTTAGTATCCAATGCATGTACGTTCCCACTGCTTAAAGTTTTTAGCCATATTTCCTCCGCACAATTTCCTGAAAAAGAAACAAAACAAACACATGTTTTTCACATATGTAGCACTACTTTGTACTTACAATATACAATTGAAATAAGGAGATGTGGTTGGATTTCTAATGAAACAACTATATCCACCAAAGTTCAAATGAAGTGAATGTAGGCAATTATAGGACACAGTACGGCCTTCAACATTAAGTAAGATTTTCCCCCAAAATACAACTCAATATGTCTGTTAAAAAACTATTATTATACTTCATGTTAAAATGCCATATTTTGATTAGCGAATACGAGGGAGTTAATTCACACTATCACATACCCTCTCGTCCAGACCTATCGTAAATCGACAATTTAAAGGACAATGATTTGAATTTATATCAAGTTATATACTACAATGTTCAAGTTTTACGTTTTGGCTCATATTTTTTATTATTTAACTGTCAAAATAAAAAAATAAAACGTCTTGCTTTTTTTTCTTCTAATACCCATAATGTTATGTACGCGACGTCATAGAAAATACTTTTAAAATACAATTAATCGGTAAAGAACAATAATGATAGGACATTCAGTATAATAAATTAAATAACACATATTAAATAAACTCATCATAGATACCAGGATTAAAATTTTATAAATACGCCAGACGCGCGTTTCGTCTACAAAAGACTCACCAGTGACGCTCGAATCAAAACTAAGATGGCAATAGAGCAGATTCAATTCAATTTGGTACCCTTCGAAAAAGCATTGCCAACCGCGGCGATGTTGATAATATTTTATCGGGATACCAATCTGCTCTCAGTCTGTCACCATCTCAGCCATGAGTCATTTATTTAAGGAATGACTGTAATATTTTTTCTGTCAATGAATAAATAACATACAAAATGTGATGCGCACTAAATAACCCACGTAGCGGGTTATTTTAAAGTGTGCACCATTTAAAAAAAATGTTATTTCGAATAGGCAGAACAAATATTACAGTCATTTCTTATAATTTAATGGTTAATTCCATTTTTTGATTCGAGCATCACCGGTGGGTCTTTTGTAGACGAAACGTGCGTCTTGCGTAAATATATCTTTTTTTTTTCTTGGTATTACCAATTTCATTTCAACTGATCGGGCTGAGCTTACGTTCTAATTTACATAAGGACAGTCTATATGAAGATGTGTGTAATAAGGATCATTGCCGTTATATTTATTACTGATTTCTAATCACCGATCAGTGTCATCATAGGTATTTACAAAAGAATTACTGGACACCTTATTGACGAGTTTATCCTAAAACACCTAACTATAGATGGACTGTTTTATTATGAGCGAATTATTTAAACTTCGCCCAGTCAAGTGAAATAAATCGAGTTATATCTATGATGAGTTATTTACTCATCTGTTTTTCTGTTGTATCGTAGTTATCCTCTAATATTTGGTGCGTTGTCAGCTTTAGTTGTAACCCGAATATTTTTTTTCAAACAGCGGTATACTACTGTCGCCTTTATTTAGCATATGTTACGATGTACACTTCTGAATTGTTTGCCCAAAGACCGCGTTTTAGGTTAGGTGTCTTGTGTGATTTGGTGATAAATCCTTCTGCACGACAGGGTCTATTCGAATTGTCAAGTTAATTGTTATATCCATGCTATGTGATGTTGTGTATCATGCATTAATTTAAGAGATTGATTGGCTTTACAAATGTTTGCGTTTATTGAAATATATATATGATGACATTATAATGATGTTTCGTAATCTGTATATGATTTATGTTATCAAATACAGTGAAACCGGTTAAAACCGAACCTCTTCTGGATTTTGTTCGGTTTTGGCCGATGTTCGGTTTAATCAGGTTCACAGCGCACTTTATTTGATATGACGGTGCTTACGAACAGGTTTGGTTTATACAGGTTTTCGGTTTATACAGGATTCGGTTTAGTCGGGTTTCACTGTAGTTGTTATTAAACCATCCCTCGGCTCAGACGTGTGGATTTGCAACATGCTCATTTTTATCATTTATTATTGTGCGTTTTACTGGTATCTGTGTTGATATTTATAGATTTTAAGACGAAGCAGAACGATAATAATCTCCAGAAGAAGACTAGGAAGTCGAGTTTAATTATCAATTTGTACATTTATTTTGTTTTACAGAGTGTTAAATAATTCTGTTTAAACAAATTGTTTTCTGAAATTGACATTATCAGCTTGCTTGATTGGCAACATACTTGTGACGTATGGAACTTGTAGTTTTAACAACAAACAAGTCAAAAGTAAAATCACGAAAATTCTGAACTCAAAGGAAAATCAAATCGGAAAGTCCCTAATCACATGGCAAAATCAAATGACAAAACACATAAAAAAAAACGAATGGAAAACAACTGTCATATTCCTGACTTGGTACAGACATTTTCTAATGTAGAGAATGGTAGATTCAACCTGGTTTTATAGCGCTAAACCTCTCACTTTGAACGACAGTCTCATCAAATTCCGTTATGTATACACTGATGCGTATACTAAACAGACAAAATAAATAAAATAGTCAAAATATGGGTACAGCAGTCATCATCGTGTTACAATTTAAAAAGAAACAATTTAACAGAACATAAAAGCATCTATAAAATTAAAAACACATTCATTGTTTTGCGTGTCTGACGTCAGAAAATTCATACGTCACATATTTTTGTCGTTCAATGTTTATGCAAACAATTTTAAAATTTCACATGGGCAATGTTAGCATACAGGGTTAAAAAATCAAAAGTTTGTAAGAATTAATTTCAGAAATAGACCGAGATTTAAAACAGTCCAAAAGTTCTAAAGAATTTATAAGAATCCACAATTGGTTCATTCAACTACACGATTAAATAATTTTGACGTTTGTGCTTCAACGTATTTTTTCTAATTTATAATAGAAATATAACATAATGACATACTATAGACCAAAAACATACTGACAGGATCAATTAAACTAACCAAGTTTGAAATCAACTGCTTCTTTTCTTGCTGTTGTTTTTATTCACATGAGACTGAATTCATACTCAAGCGTTTTAGGAAGAATCCACAAGTCATAATTCAATTAAGCAAAAACAAATCCGTGATAACAAACTAAACCCGATGAAAACACATCTTAACTATAAATAAAGGAAAATAACGAAATAAGAGAAACTGAAGTACAACAAAAGGAAACGTCAACATTGTGTTTCAGTTTGTAATGTATTGTATGTATTTTCTAACCATGTAGATTGTATTGTCTAACGATGTTTGTCTTAAATTTTTAACAGGTTTAAGGTGAAAATAAAAAAAACAAATATTGATGTATCGAGAAATTTGTAATACATGGGCAATAACCCCTGCTGAATGTCGTCTGAAAGTTTTGATTTTGATAAACAAAAGAGGGTAATAATTTGATAACATCAAATTTGTAGTAGTGATAAACGCAATTTTGCGCATGTCCCAAATTAAGTCAGGAGCCTCTGGCCTTTGTTAGTCTTGTAGGATTTTTTATTTCAGTTTCTTGTGTATAATTCGGAGTTTAGTATGACGTTCATTATCACTGTACTAGTATACATATTTTTAGGGGCCAGCTGAAAGACACCTACGTGTGCGGGAATTCTCGCTACATTGAAGACCCATTGGTGGCCTTCGGCTGTTGTCTGCTCTATGGTCGGGTTGTTGTCGCTTAGACACATTCCCCATTTCCTTTCTCAATTTTATAGTAGGTTAATGATTGACAAACTTGCATTTTACTTGCATGTAACCCTCTATTGGTCGATGTTTAGAGATGTTAGATGCAGACGGGGTAATAGGAAATATTTAACCTACACCCATAAATACTTGAGATATATGACCAAGAAGTGATCGGGTGACGACCGCGAGCAACGACAGATGACAGACGATAAGTGATGACAAGGATACATACAGACCCTTTGAACAAGGTGAGCTGATTATATTTACCACTAATTATATTGTTAAAGATCTATTTTTTTATATAGATTTTATATTGAACATGTTCTCGTAAACAATAATAAAACATAGAACTTACCAAATTGTACATAAACCATAATTAATATCAAAACGAAACAATATGTCCCTTTCATTACGATATTCTCGGGGCTTATAACTGCATTCTCAGAAGTATACATAAGTAATTAGAATTAATGAAAAATAAAGATTAATGACATAAAAATTTGAATAAAAAGTATCAAGCTTTGCATTGCATAACCAATCTTATTGAACAACGTATTAGATAAAATAAAGTATGAATTGATGAACAATTGATTTACATTTTTCAGGTTTTGACATTATATAAATTAAGCCGACTGTAGTTCAAAACAAGCTATCTTTATTAGAACATACAAGATATCTCAATCATGTCTACGTATTTAACTAGGTAGACAATGGTAGAAGGCAATCAACTACAATAAACACAGATAAATCCGAAGTGATATCTGATTATCATGTTTAATGTTTCAGTTGGCTGAACATTTGAATATAAAAAGGGCATTAGCTACGAGATAGAAAAATGTTTTTTTTTTGTTGAATTCTAATTAAATGAAAAATGATAAAATGATAATAAGCTTAAGAAGCCAGTTTGGTTCAGTTGTGTCAAAAAAGACAAAGAAACAGCGCGCCTGTAAATAATTCGATTGTATTCAATCTATATTCATGTAAACTTCAATTGAACTCCTTGGAGATAGGTTAAATACGAAATTAGCGTAATGACCTATTCAAAGGAAAGGATTGTCAACATTGAAAGTAAATAAACTATTTTGTCATGTTTGTGGACTGATTCGATCTACAACAACTCATTCTTATACAGATAACAGCGATTATTTTTACATATTATTTGAATTTGTAATATTAATCTAAGCGTACTTACCTAGAAAGAAAATCCAATTGCATGAGTTGGCTATCTATGTATATCTATTACTCTGTTTATATCAGGTATTATGACCGTCGGTAGTCAAAGCAAGATCACTTTGATGAAAAACTAGAGGGTGTCTAGATTAAAAAAAATTAATGAAATGCTGATAGATGTAATCAGATGTGGCATGAGTGACAATAAGACAATTTTCCATACAAGTCACAATTTGTAAAAACAAAAACACCATTATAAGTCAAAGTACGAGCTTCAGCACAAAGCCTTGGCTCACATCGAACAGCAAGTTATCAAGGGCACAACAATGGCTAGCGTTAAACAATTCAAACTCATCGCTATTAAAACGTAAAACGAGAACAACTTATAAAACCAGATCAACACAGATCAGGTTCGTGACCTAGTACAGTTACAAATAAATGCAGCCATACAGTTAATGCACCGTAAATTGTTCATTTTGAGACTATCTTTTAAAATTTGGATATACGTTTTAGTATTTTATTAGACAGAAAATACCTCTACAAACTATCCGATTAACATTTGTAAAGGAAATCTGGCATTATGATTATCTTAATTTAAGAATTGTCGACTTGTTTAAAGTTTTATAAAGATATTGGAAGATATGGTGTGAGTGCCAATGAGACAACTCTCCATCTAAATAACAATTTATAAAAGTAAACCATTATAGGTCAATATGCGGCCTTCAACTTGGAGCCTTGGCTCTCACCGAACAATAAGCTGCAAAGGGCTAAACAATTACTAGTGTAAAACCATTCAAACAGGAAAACCAACGGTCTTGTCTATATAAAAAAAAAACGAGAAACGAGAAACACGTATAAATTACATAAACAAACGACAACTACTGTACATCCGATTCCTGACTTAGGACAGGTGCAAACATTTGCAGCGGGATTAAACGTTTTAATGGTACCAAACCTTCTCCCTTTTTCTTAAACAATAGTATAACATCACAACATAAAAAAATACACGATAAAATATCAATTGGAAGGCTTATCTTAATTATTATATGTATATATATATATATATATATATATTAGAAAAAAAGAGTTTGAAAAAAATAAAAAACAAATTGTCAGATAAAATTTAATCTTTTTGCCAGATTTCATCGAAGGATTAATCTGTAACCATAATGCATACCTTTGTGTAACTTTATGTAAATTAAAAGAAAAGACCCTTATGAATCAAGTTAGTATTGAAGTACTTGCTACTAAGATGATGATACCGACGGGGACTGTTAATTTACCAGAAGAGGTATTAGCCCAGTGCTGTAAAAAATATGACAACACGTTATTAATTTCATTTACAACCGAATCTCGTTAGTGTACATACTGTGGTCGTCATTATTGAGAGTCAATATATCATCCAGATATCATAAAGTGTTATTAAATATTTATATAAGATGTTGTTTTCATGGGTCTTTGCTGATTTTAGTCATAAATTGTAACTTGTAACTATATAAAACATAGTATGCCTATATCTGCTATATTATATGAGTAAATGTCAATGTTCAACGAGCCAAGCCAAACACATCGCTGTTCCGTTTAAACATTTTGTATGGAATGACCAGTCCGGACGACTTAATTTGTTGATTAGTTGTCCTCCTGACACAAACTCACATTCCTTTGTTAGTAGATTGAAGTTGACTCCAAGACAATCACTTATTGGAGAACATTTAGATATACAACTTAGTCTACTACTTTGTGTTGAGGCTGAAAGTATCTTCATGTCGCCGTATGTGGCAGGAATACCACAGTGTCGTCCAATAAAGAAAGCTAAAGAAGAAAAAAATAGAACAACAGTTAGGTTTATGTTCTCTATAGTGTTTTTAATTCACTTTATAATATGTTTGTATAAACTAATCAATAAAAAATGCGATGAAGTCGAATATATACTATTAAGAATTTGGTTACATATTTTCAGCCGATTTCATTGAGAGTATAAGAAAATCCTTGGCTAGCTTGCTTATTATAGTTTAGTGAATCGTGAAGGATTCTACCTCTCTCTACACACTCAATGAAATCGGATGTAAATGAAATTTTTGTTAACAAAACCTTTCAGTAATCTGCTAATTTGTATACCCCTTCCAAATTGATTTCTTCATGTTTAATGCCTTAAATTGCAAGTGGGGGTGAAATTCCAGAATTTTAAAGAAAAGTAGTGATTTGTTCCAGCTGAAAAGGGTTGACAATTAGCACTTCGGGAGCTGTCAAAAGATTTCAAGACGCCCTAAACATAAAATTGTCCATATTTTGAGTTAGAGCCGATGAAGTTTTCTATAATTTTGATATAATTTGTCCCAAAAGTAGTACAAGACACTGTAAAAGTTTCTTTGAGAAAGCGCAGGTGGGATATTTTTATTTTCATTTATGTTCTAAAAGATATGCACTACGAAATGATTGTGGTCTCTGACTTGCTAACGGAAATTGAGGCTGTATCGCTTATCACAACACAATTTAATCACTTTTGCTTTAGTGATTATTTTTATTTTTAGTTACTTAGTGCGCTACTGACCCCATATATACCATATTCTATAATTCGTCGTCAATTTATCCCTTTCTACACCCATTGTATAACAAAATTTAATCAAAGTGTGGTTCGTTTGATCTCAGTTCTTCATTGGTTAAAATACGATTATGACGTCTAATTTTCTTGCTTTCCTCTGAATTTCCTAATGAGACGGCATGAAAAAAAGGCGACCATGCCTGATGACGTCACATAGAAAGAACACATCTTTTTGCAGATCATTCGAAAGAAGGAATACGTTTGCCTGTATATTGTTTGAAAATCATTAGAGAAACAGATTTTTCCACTAAATCTCGTGTGATACGATATTTATCCACTCTCGACAGGTAAATTTTAAATATTTAAAACGCCCGACGAGCCTTGCGTTTTAAATTTGAAAGTTTAACTGTCTCCAGTGGATAAATATCGTATCACACTCGACGCAGTGGTAGTATCTATATTTACGTTACTAGCACACTATATATATATATATGTAACAAATTTATCTTACCGACTATCTTTACGTGTGAAATTTAGACTAGTGACCTATTTAAATGTACAAGTCTTCAAGACTGTTAACATAAAGAAACTACTTCCATTGATTCTACAAAAAAGATGCCACCAATAACAACTTGTTTAGGTTTAAATGTGTTTTATGAATTTATTTTAATTTTAATCATCAATTTCTTCGTCTGTTGAAACCTTTAAGTTTTTTATCGGTACCGTTATGTTTTTATAAAGGGACGCAAAACCACTACTAACCGTGTATGAAAAAAGCCCCACCTCCCTTCTATAACTGAATATGGAATACAAAGGGACGTATTACCACTCCTAACCGTGTATGAAATAAGCCACGCCTTCCTACTAGCCTTATATGATGTATACACGGGCTTCACGCGGACGCTTTTAATCATACATATTCCTAGAAATGTATAGGAGGTAAGAAAAGTTTTTCAATAACCCATTTAAAGGGAGATATCTATTTCAGTACAAAATTTATACTGGACAAATTTTCATTTTTTTACTTGTAGCAAGAACACAAGTTTGGTGAAACCATTTGTTTCTTTCTATTTTCTTAAAATATAAAATACAACAGATCTTCTCATATTTTATTTCAACATTCTTTTTCATAGATTTCTTTGTATGCACAAAAATGTGTTTTTTCATGAACAATCTAAGCAATTTAGGCAATTTTAAAAGACTCGTAGCTTGAAATATAGTGCGGTGACCCATACTTTTTATCCCTTTTTTAAAAAAAAAGCAAAGTAAGATCATCATTTTAGAAAAATATTAGACAACTCCGCCATTTTTTAGTTATATACCCCTTAATTACCTTAATGTGTAGAACAGAGGATCTGAATTCATTAGTCAAAAAAAAAAAACTAACAACGGGAGTAGGTTTATTTTTATTTACTTACACTTATATTCTATAATCCATATTCCGTCTGCTCCCCATTCAGTCATGATTCCTACACCTTGGATAGGTAATGGATTGGGATCTGTCCAGTATTGTGGTAAGTCCAGCATCAGTTTCCATATATATAGGACCATATGTCCGTGAAGTGTCCATCTTATCTCCATCTTTCTACTCTCTGTGCAGCTTAACAAGTCAGGTGTAGATAGGTGAAGTGTGTTACCAGTATTGTATTTCCGACGTAAAAAAACATCACTGTTACCTGATGCACCCATACAAATTTCATAGAAGTCTTGAGACTGTAGGTCTTTTGCAGCAGATAAGAGAATAAATGCATCACGACAGGCTTTTATTGTAAACCGGAAATGCTTGTTTTGGGAAGGAAATAAATGGTAGTTCGATAAGCTGTTGTAATAATTAAAAACATCTGGAGCATCGTATGCGTGCACATTCCCACTGTTTAAAGTTTTTATCCATATTTCATCCTCACCATTTCCTAAAGAAGAAACAAAACAAACTTTTGATTTTCATGTATGTAGCCCTACTTTGTTTGTATATATAGTATAAAATAAAAATAAGGAGATGTGGTATGATTGCCAATGAAACTATCCGTACGGCCTTACATTATTTAAAGTATTTTTTCCAGATATAATTAAAAACTAGCGCTCCGCATGCACACATTTAATTAAGAGTAAACTCGATATATAACATTTGTACATATATCTTACATGATGCAATGCTATATTCTCAACTGTACAGTCACATTGGTTGACGAAACCTATAACTTGTTCGCGTACATGATTTAAGGTTCTACGAAAGTCAAAATATAGGACACTTCATAAACATCTAAACTTTGCCTGTATTTTTCAACCTATAATGTATAAATCCTAAACTATGAGAACATATGTTCATTTAAACATACTTAACATATACACACTGTGTAAATTGTAAATAAATTCGAAATGTTGTGTTGTGGCCCCAAACCGGTTCTTGGGGTGAACACTAAATTTTTCCGAAAATTTCAAGTTTATTTACAGTTTACACAGAAAAGAAAAATAGTCAAATATAAAACTTACCACATCGAACATAAACCATAAGTAATATTAACACGAAACGATCAGTCACTGTCATCGCGATATTCTTGGGGCATAATTGAATCTTCTGAAGTATATATAAGTATTTTGAATATTTGACAAATAAAGTTGATGACATTTAAAAATTTGAATAAAAAGTATCGAGCGATGCAAAATTTAACCAATCTTATTGTACAACATTTTGGTAAAATAAAGTATGAATTGACGTTTCAAAAGAAGTATTTTTGTTTTCATGATTTGACTTTATATCAATTAAGCCGATGGTAGTTCAAAACAAGCTATCTCAATTAAAAATACAAGATATCTCAATTATGTTTAATGCATTTAGACAATAAACTACAACATGACCAAAAAACGGAAGTGACATTCGATTATAATGTTTACTGTTTCTGTTGGCCGAACATTTGATTATAAAAGGGGCATTAGCTGCGAGAAATATATAAACACAAGATTTTTTTTTCAATTATCAATGAAATAGAAATTATCATAGTTAAATAATAATTCGCTTTAGCAGCAAGTTTGGTTCAGTTTAGTAAAAAAATAAACAAAAGAAAACATCGTTTATACTGGCAGGTGTATAAATAGATTTTATTCAATCCGTATTCATGTGACGTCAACATGTTCAATTGAACTCCTTATCTAGATAAAGGTTTCGCGCGAAATAGGCGTTGTCACTATTAATAGGAAAGGAATGTCAACATTGGAAGTGAAACAAGGGTAAATAAACCATTTGGTTGACGTTTCGATCTACAAAAACTCATTCTTATACATACCTAGAAAATTCCAATTGCACGAGTTCGCTATCTATGCGCTTTTATTGATGTTCTTCATCTCAAAATCACAGTGAGGCCTTCAACACGGTACTAAAAAACTCTCACCTCACTGCAAGTTTAAGACGGCCCTAGCATCGGCTTGAGCGGAATTCTTTGCAAAAATAATTTGGATAGACTCTACTCAAGGTCACGTCGTTGGTTAATTAGATAGCTTCTAGACCCAAAATAAAACCAAAAAAAAAAAAAAACAAACAAACAAAAGAAAACCTACTAAATGCGTTTACATAGTATCGAGTTAATGAATCGTAAATTGTTCATTTTGAGACTTTTTTTAAAATTTGGATATACGTTTTAATATGTTATAAGCCGAATATGAGAATTGGAGTCAAATCAGTGAAGACGAATTTGAAAGATATGCACCCTTTAAATTATCGGATTAACGTTTGTGAACGAAATCTGGCATTATGTTTAACATAATTTTAAGACTTGTCGACTTGTTTAAAGTTCTTTTCATTTAGATATATTAGAAAAAGAATTAAAGATAGAAAAAATGAATTGTCAGATAAGAATAAATCTATTTGGCTTATTTCATCGAAGGATGAAACTGTAATAACAAATACTCACCGTCATGTAACTCTTTTTGAATTAAACGCAAATCCATTTGAAATATTGGAAACACTATCTTGAAAATTAAGTAGAAATTAGAAGAATATCATAATATACTCATGTATAGTGATATTTTAGTCCGAGAAGGATCTCATTTGGCAATCATACCACATCCAATTTGTTTTAATTACATGTCAGGATGTATTATGATAACAGTGATATTCCTGATAAGTAAATGACATTTTTATCAATACACACGAATATGTGGTTTATTGAATGATGTGTATTCGTATATGCAAATAAAGGCAACAGTAGTATACCGATGTTCAAAACTCATAAATCCATGGACAAAAAACAAAATCGGGATAACAAACTAAAACCGAGGGAAACGCATTAAATATAAGAGGAGAACAACGACATAACACTAAAATGTAACACACATAGACAAAATCCCACGAGAATAACAAATATAACATATATATATAACATCAAAACCAAATACATGAATTTGGGATAGACAAGTACCGTGACACGTCTTATCGCAATGTGAATTTACACTCAAAAACATTTTGTTTATTTTTTTGTTATTTTCTTTTGATTTCATTGATTTAATTGTCATTTATCATTTAGTATCAAAGATTGCATGTTTGTTTAATTCATTTACATTGGTTTATGATAGTTGATGATAACTATGACCATCAATGGTCACCATTACTGGCTTCATAAACTATCTTGTATCTTGTATCTTGGGTGAACTTTTTGTATATTTATTTTGTTTTGTAATATATTAACCTGTTTTACAATGCACGGTTGTTTGATATGAAAAGTGGCTAGTTGCAAAGATATATACTATATACATTTGATACTTTTTATGAAATATTGAGACAACAGTATTTTTACAGAAAACAAAGATCAAATTTATTGATTTTAAGGTATATGACAATGTACACAAAAGCATATAAAATTAGGAATGAGCTATTTACACAAGACATTTTTGTATATTTCATTTGTATTCATCTGACAAAGAACTGAATATGTTTACATCATTTGTATTGAAATTCACATTGAAGTATTGGATCTAACGTTAACAATATTTATTCAAATTCAGACTTAGAACTGACAGTTAATTTCGTGAAAGTTATGTCTTTTCCCTGAAAGATAAAAATTCTTGTATCTGTCACTGTTTTTATTTTATGCATTAATTATCAGATGATATACAATTATGTTAAACAAAGTCCGTTTTGTGGCGTTACTTAATACGTGCTTAGCATACAGATTGGAACACTTGACTACCGAATGTAATCCGACAGAGATCAGATAGTGACAAGACAGTGAACCGACGCTGACGGAAGTTATCCGTTCGAAAACTGTCGGCATACTCGGGATGATCAGGTACTGTCGGAACGTAATCCTATCACGGTCCGTTCTATCGCATTGCAAACGGCTTTGTCTGGTCTCAGTCGTATTGTATTCTGTAATTGTCGGGACTCTGACGTGGGTATCCTTGACGAATTTAGAATTAATAACGGGACTGTTTCGGAACTGTTTCGGCAAAACAAGATCTGGATGCAATCTGGACTCAATCGGCAGAAAAAACAGCAATGAACAATTTCGGCAGATCATTCACGTTCCACAGGACACCGTCCCGAATACACAGAACATTGTTAGGAATTCGATCCGATACAGCAGAATCTGTCACGACATAGGCACGATTGTAATCCGACTAGACAAAATCGGCTGAGTTTCCCCGAATGTGACGGGACGCACCTAACTGTCGGGGTGCTTTGCCGAACTATTCGGACCCTTCCCGACCAGTAGGAATCTGTTACGAACTAAAACGACTGCGTTCAGACAATAATAGGACATTCCAGATAATTGAGGATACTAATCCGACTTTTTCACTTTTCGTGTCGTATCGCTGTCTGATCTCAAACGAGAGCAATAATCGGCAATGTGTGAACCCCGCATTAAGTTTTAATGTTTTCGGCATCGGTTAAGACGTTTCTGTGTTCTCAAAATGTTCCGTCCCTTTTGTCCTACAATGTTTACTACACTTTGGCTTGGTTCATGTAATCAGATAAAATGATGGCGAACGATACCAAAGGGACATTCAAACTCATAAGTCGAAAATAAATTGACAACGCCATGGCTAAAAAAAGGAACAAAAAAGACCAATAGACAAACAATAGAACACAAAACACAACATAGAAATCTAAAGACAAAGCAACACGAACCCCTCCAAAAATTGGGGTGATGTCAGGTGCTCCGGAAGTACAAGCATATCCTGCTCCACATATGGCACCCATCTTGTTAGTAAAAACGTAATACGTCTAATTCGATAGGTCATATTTATAAATGAGGCTTTGCTGCTTTCAAGTACTGTTACAGAAAGAAGGGAGAGAAAAAGCACCGCCGTCTACTGTTGACCAAAGTTAAGGCAACCTACGGACCCAATCATGTTTGTACATCCTGCACTGCCTATGCAGCGTTTCTGTCTAATCCAATATATAAAAATAAGAAAACAAGACCCAACCAGAGACCAAACATATATGAAGTAGAAGGAACACAACTATAGATCACCTGCTGATCTTCAATAATGTACAAAACCCATACTAAATAGCAAGCTATTAAAGGCCAATAAATGACAAATGTAAAACAATTTGAATATAATTAAAAAATAAAAAAAAAAAAAGACACATGAAATAAGTTTGTTCAAAAGAAATTGAATCTACTGTACCATTTGTTCGGCAAGGATTTGTAACTTGTTTGACGAATCCCAAAAATATATGGAGATAAAAAATATATTTAACACTTTTTTTTTATTGAAAAACATGATAGGATCCTATGTAGATTGTATAAACGTTACATGCATTTAATTTTTCTCCAATATAAAAGTTGTTTTGATCTCATTTACAACAAGACTCTTTGCTCGATGACGTTTTAATAAATCGACATCGTCAATGAAAGGCCCAATATGCCAAATGATACTCAAACTCCCAAGTCGACACCGTCAATGAAAGGCCGAAGATGCCAAATGATACTCAAACTCCCAAGTCGACACCGTCAATGAAAGGCCGAAGATGCCAAATGATACTCAAACTCCCAAGTCGACACCGTCAATGAAATGCCGAAGATGCCAAATGATACTCAAACTCCCAAGTCGACACCGTCAATGAAAGGCCGAAGATGCCAAATGATGCTCAAACTCTAAAGTCGACTCTATTAATGAACGGCCGAAGATGCCAAATGATACTCAAACTCCCAAGTCGACACCGTCAATGAAATGCCGAAGATGCCAAATGATACTCAAACTCCCAAGTCGACACCGTCAATGAAAGGCCTAGATGCCAAATGATACTCAAACTCCCAAGTCGACACCGTCAATGAAAGGCCTAGATGCCAAATGATACTCAAACTCCCAAGTCGACACCGTCAATGAAATGCCGAAGATGCCAAATGATACTCAAACTCCAAAGTCGACACCGTCAATGAAAGGCCTAGATGCCAAATGATACTCAAACTCCCAAGTCGACACCGTCAATGAAATGCCGAAGATGCCAAATGATACTCAAACTCCAAAGTCGACACCGTCAATGAAAGGCCTAGATGCCAAATGATACTCAAACTCCCAAGTCGACACCGTCAATGAAATGCCGAAGATGCCAAATGATACTCAAACTCCCAAGTCGACACCGTCAATGAAAGGCCAAAGATGCCAAATGATACTCAAACTCCCAAGTCGACACCGTCAATGAAAGGTCGAAAATGCCAAATAATACCCAAACTCCCAAGTCGACACCATTAATGAAAGGCCTAGATGCCAAATGATACTCCCAAGTCGAAAACCATTTTACAATTCCATAGAAAACGAAAGAGTGGACAACAGGAGTCCCATTACAGACACGGGGTGATCTCAGGTTCTTCGAAAAGATAGTTCTACATTTGGCACACGCCATGCTGCTCATACAAGTACACATCAGGTCAAAAGTCAACACATAGAAAATTTTGTAAAAGAGAAAAGAGGATCATAGATTTGGTACGTCTATGACGAATTATAGAAAAGTAAACATACCTGCAGAAAGGGCACAGCTTTTAAGCTGGACATAGATTTGAGCATGAGGCTAACATATTCATAGACACGAACTGTGCCATTTCAATGTTAGACTTGATCCTATATTGTTGTGAATCTTAATTCATGCACAAACTTAATAAAGATTCATCTTCATTCCATGTTATAGATGAATTCAATAAAGAATTACGGTCTCGATGTTTGATTTAGACTTAAACTTATCACGTATTTTGAAATCATAATTCAGACATTTACACGCAAAAACTTAGTCTAAAAAAATGTGATGCAACTATAAATTATTGTCCGTTGTGTAGACTGTGCATAGTTCATTTTCACAAGGAAACATAACACAAAATTGACGATTTTGAATTCCGGCTTGTTCTATTTATTTCAGCATTGTCCATTTTCCATTTATTGCAGTTCGGATATCTGCCTAGCACACTATTCAAATGTTTGGAGTTATGTGTTCGTCTTCTAAGAATAAACGATACGTTATTAATGCAGGCGTTGTATTACCAAAAATTACTTCAAATCTTTACCAACTGCTGCTAAAGATATAGATACAAATATTTGGTTTGGAATTTTTGTTGTTATTGTAAAGTCTTAATTACAAACGGGATATGTCATCATAAGTTTTTGGGTTGTGGTTGTTAAAAAAGCAAATACATTTAAGAAATTTAACTTTTTTTTAAAAACATTCTGATATTCATTTCCTTTTTTTAAGAATTGAAACATGACTTTTATTTACAGGTTTGTCCAATGCTGCAAGGAAATTAAACAATTGTACACATTCGCAATAACTAGTTTGTATCTCCTTGAGTAAGTATGAGCAATGGGGAGTAATCAAAGATATTTCTCCGTTTTAAATTCATTACACATAGACAATGTTTTTATTTGTACAACTACGTGTCAATTGTAACAAATCACTTATATTTTGAACAGGAAGTTGTTCTCTCTTCAGTTAAAGTATGTGTTATCTACATTAACATTATATTCGACATTCATCGAAAACCGTACACAGATAAGTACTAGTTGACAAATATAATGTAGCCATTATATATGTTATACCAACTCTGATAAAAGAGTGAGAAAAGGTAGGCAGTATTAAATACTTACTTTAACATTAAGTTCTGATTGTATTTAAATGTCTGCTGTTTTGTCTTATACCATGACACAGGAGAAAATGCGATGACAAGTTTAACGCTTATTCTCTTTATCCTGCAATTAATTTTGTGAAATGTTGTATCTTTGATATAACTCATATCGAAAACAGCCAGCAAAAGATTGTATACTACTGTTTCCTTTATTGTCGTGTTCCTTTTAATAATGTGTTTCCTCTTATTTGGCCTCTGTGTGGTAATATGTATTGGAATAAAAACAATCAGTTGATGACTGCTAAGCCGACAAATAGCAATGTTCACGTAAAATGGGTGTATAATGTTATTCATTATTTTTTGTGATTTATGAATCATTTATAAGAAAACATATTTCTTGTTAGAAATACATTTAAATCGGAAACAAGTATTTTCTTTAAAATGAACAGGCTAAAAATAAGTTATACTTATAAAGACGGAAAATGTAAAGTGTATTACAGATACATGTATGAGTTGTATGAGGCTAAGAATTAGGAAAAATACTTGCTCAAAACTTAACACAAATTGTCTTTATCCTGCAATTAATGTTTCTTTCCAATGTTGTAATTTAAAGATAGAGGAAAACTTATATAAGTTAAAGTTATTTCTTTTAAATACTTTGTTTGTTTTCCCTTATGTTCCCTCGTTTAAATCACATTTAATGGAATCAAAACAGCCAGCTGATTATGAATTGTGCCATTTCAATGTTAGAATTGATTCTGTAGTGCTGTCAATCTTAGTTCAGTTCCACATTGTTAAAATTCATTATTATTCAAACTTATAGATGCATTTAATTTACATTAACGGTAACCATGGCTAGATTTTGTTTTTAAATTATCACGATTTTGAAATCATACAGCGGACAATTACATGCGGAAACAAGGTTATAATAAATGTAGTATACATAGCAATTATTGTCACGTGTGAATCATTTGGTTAGTTAATCATTTGCAAGGAAAAGTACTTTAAAAGGGATAACTTTTAATTCCCTCTTGATAAATATCTGTTTTGTTTGTCAACGTTTTTTTCGCCATTTAAATTTTGTATCTCTGCCTAGTTCACAAATCATGTGTTTTTAGCAGAATTATAAAATTCATGGCTTGTATCCATGAAAGTTTTTTTTCTCGTACACATACGCAAAAACTAGGCTGTATCTCATTGTGTAAGTAGGAGATAAGTTGAAGAAGGAAATACATTTATCTGTTTTTAATTTAACGGGAAATATTTGCCTCTGTAAAACCACGTTGAATTTTAACAAATCGATAATATTTTGAGGAGGAAGTTTTCTCTCTCTCTTCATTTGAATTAGTTGTTATATACAATTACATTGAATTCGGCATCATTCGAGATAATAAATAGTTGACAACGATATTGTAGCCAGCATACCAACTCTGATAAAATACAGGAAAAAGGTAAGCAGTATTTGATAGTTATAAAGATAATAAGTGTTGATTGTATTTAAATGCCTGCTGTTTTTGTATGAGACTAGAGCTCCGCCTACCATATATTGTATTTATGCCGTTACTAATTTGGTTAAGTTTTATAACTTTAACAGAAGAAAAAACTCATATCGATTACATTTTTTTGTCATGTCCCGTTAGATAATGTGTTTCCCCTCTTGTAGCCTCTGTGTGGTAATATTTATTGGAATTGAAACAATCAGCTGATGACTGCTAAGCTGAAAAGTATTAATGTTCCCGTAAAAATAAGCTTTAGTAGTATACATTTTTTTCATTATACCATGAAAAATAGTTTTAATTAGGTAACGAATAATTAAGATACATAGAAAAAAACTTCCTGTTCAAAATTTTAGTGATTTGTGAATCATACATCATGTACATTGTATTACAGAGAATAACATACTTCCTGTATATATATATATATATAAATTTAAAACGGACAAACGTATTTCCTAAAAATGAAGCGGTTACAAGTAGGTAATAGTTATATAGACGAAAAGTGTTTCATCTGTACGAGGCAAAGGCTAAGATTGTGCAGAAATACGTGACCAAACTTAACTTGTATTGTCTGTATTCTGCAATAATTGGTGTGCAATGTTGAAACTTAAAGATGTATGAATATTTATATACATTACAGTTATTTCTTTTTTATACTATGTATGATTTACACTATGTGGTCTTGATGTAATATTATATAAGGGATAGACGCTTAACTACTTGTTTTGATAGTGATTAAGATACTAATACAATGTTGATTATGGACTTTCCGCATGAATTTTCCTCTGAGTGCGGCATTTTTGTGATTTTACTTTTTATCTTCTCGACATACTACGTCACACTCCTTCTTGAGTTTATGCGAATTCTGCAGTGTTTTTATGGAATTTTTATTAGCCTGAGTTCTATTTGTGTATTTGAAATTACATATTTTACGTGTAATGATTTCTGTATGTTTCATTTTAAACAAGATTAGCCGTTCTTAAAACGAAATTGATTAAATAAAGGGAGGGGTTGTATATTTGTAGATTTAAAGTATATATTCAAGAACGTGCTGGAAGTTAAAGGAAAATTAGCAATACAGTTTGTTTTTGTATTCATAAATATTTGAATTGTGCGAAATAAGTAGAAAAACGTAAGTACTTTTTTCACTCATAATACAAGATAGAAAACTTATGAACATAATTGGTTTTATGACAAAAAACAACCTTTAAAAGGCGTTTTTATAAGAATATCTTTAAAAAATATCTACCACGGTGATCTTATTACTTTAAATGCAACATATCGATAATAATGGGGTTTGTTAATTTAAAGTTTAGGCTTTTTTATAACTGTGCACATACGATTGACCACACATAAACTTTCCGTCTGAAATGTGAACTTAATGGAAGTCCTTCAACAGACTATTAGAATGATTATTTAGGGGGATGAATAAATAAAATTGGTTAATGTAATTTTCATACAGGATAAACAGTTGAGTTCTGAAAAGTAAGGTGCTATTTTTCTCAGCCAGAAAAGTTTTTATATTGATTTTTTTTACTACATCGCCTATGATGTGTAAAACTCAAATCTGGGTAACAGTATTTGTATTTGCACATTTACATACTAGTATTTTTGTATTTAAAACACAAGACATAGATTACGTAAGCTCTATTTACACCACTGTTTTGAATTTCGGGTCCTCAATGCTCTTAAACTTTTCACTTGTTTGGCTTTCTAATTATTTTGATCTGAGCGTCACTGATGAGTTTGCACCTGTCCTATGTCAGGAATCTAATCTACAGTAGCTGTCGTCTGTTTATGTAATTTATACGTGTTTCTCGTTTCTCGTTTTTTTATTTATATAGATTAGACCGTTGGTTTTCCACTAGTAATTTTGGGGCCCTTTATAGCTTATTGTTCGGTGTGAGCCAAGGCTCCGTGTTGAAGGCCGTACATTGACCTATAATGGTTAACTTTTTTTAAATTGTTATTTGGATGGAGAGTTGTCTAATTGGCACTCACACCACATCTTCCTATATCTAGTATTTAGACGAAAGGCGTGTCTGTAGTATTAAACGATAAGCCTGGTACCTTTGATAACTATTAAAGAAGTTAACTACAATTCCTATATTTTCTTTTATAAAAACACAATACTTTAATAGGATTTGTTTGCATAGGTTTGTTGCTGTGTTCAGGGTATGGCTTCAAACGAACCCCAGAACTTGTTAGAATGGCAGCTGCATTGTGTTCTAAAAAGAGCAAGTCTTCTTCAGTATTATGAGAGCTTCATGGAACATGGTAAGTATATTGAATGGACAAAGTTTTGTTTTGTTATAATAAATTTAGTTACACATGAAAATGACATTTATACACATGTAATGCATAATATTTCAATTCGCACCAAGGCGAAGCAATTTAAAACATAGGCAACACATATAAAACGATATAAAAAAATCATCAATTTATTAATTTAAGAACATAATACTAGTTCTGAAAAGTTGTGATATTCATTAAGAATGCAACTAAGGTCATCGAGATGAAATGACGTCTGACGTACACGAATCAGTCAATAACATTATTTACGGTATACCCCTGGAGCTAGTTGTTTATCACTTGGTTATCACCCTCTGTTAAAGATAACCCAGGGTTAAATAATGCAACCCTCTGTTAAAGATAACCCAGGGTTAAATAATTCAACGCTCTGTTAAAGATAACCCAGGGTAAAAAAATTCTACCTACGGTTACTTCACCAAGGGTTAAAATTCTGTTGTTCAACCGTCGGTTTAAAAAAATTAACCATGGGTTAAATTTTACTGAGGATTTACGTTCCCACAATGCATTATTCATATGTCTTATTTCCTTGGACAGCAATAATTCAATATGGCAGAAACACCCAGCTCAGACAAAAAAAGGTTAAAGAAACCTAATTTTAGCAAAGATGAGGAACTAAATTCCGGATATCGTGACCTTAATTGAAAATAGTCAATACTACATTGTTGTGTAAAACTTTTTTTCAACAATGTTCAAGGGATGAATACTTAAAAACCTTATGTACTTATCATTGTTATATTTTTACAAAACAAAATGGAAATGATTCTTTTATTTTTCTGTTTGTTTTTCTGAAAAAACTTTTTTGATTACCAAAAGAGAAACGACAAAAGGTAATTAAAAAAATTATCAACACAAACTCACATACAATGGTTGAGTACAATCGTTGCTAAATAATATAGGAATTAGCTGGTTCATTCGAGCCACTAGACATGAGGCCATTGTTAACATCCGAGAAGATGTTATTGTGTCATTTATTAGTGAATTAGTAAAAATACCTTACGTTACCGGCATTTTCAAACTAATAAAAATTCGAATTGCTATATGTTTACTTAAAGTTTCAGTAAAGTGAACTGGATACAGTATTCTAGGTATACCATCGACTGTTCTACCAGAAACTAAAATCATACATTACCATATTGATATCACATAATGAACACAACACACATTCAGGAACGGAAAGATACATTATCTTGACTAAATACTATGGAAATGATGTTCTGGCATTATACAGTTTTCTTTTCACCAGTGTCAACTTTCGAATGATATGTGTTGTGTCGTATGTGCCCGTATAGTTGAAGACGGTTATTTGTATGCCAATCACTGATATGTTATCTTATCCTACCCTTATTTTACTAATTGTAACTGTGTAACACACTGATAAAAAAGTAAGCAAAAAGTGACCAGCGTGTAGTTTACCTTTTGTACGATTTATTGCAATTTTAATACATGTATTATATATCTGTGTTTTTCGTTTTTTTTTGTTTGTTAAATCATCTCTGTAAAGTTTATATTTTCGTTTAGATTTTCGAATCGTTTTTCCAAGAACATCACCGTAGAAAATTTCATTACCAAAATAAGCATCTAGTGCAGTACAAGTAGTACCGTTTAATTTAATATGCTAAATAGACAAACTTCTATTCAACTTTGTTTTAGGTGAGTGCGATGTTCTGCAGTTATCTGAAGCAGACGATGGGAAATTCAAAGATGTCATGGAGAAGGTTGGAATGGCAAAGAAGTCGATACATGTTCGTTTGTTCAAAAGCACGCTTCTTCAGTGGGCTAAAGATCCAGGTAAACCATAAATTAAGAAAGTTGCAATACTATGCATAAGTGATTTTCTTAAATAAAAACTGAGGTGCTTAATCGCTGAATGAAAATTGTGGAGCTCGAAAGAAACACTATTTTTTTTCTTTTTCTACAGATGTGTACATAAATTACCGTAATACTTCATCTGTTTATTTTCAATGTTTTATAAGTTATGATTCAGAAAACATACTTGGACAGGAATTGAGACCAACCACAGTTCTAACATTTGTGAAAAACAAACTCTCTTTTTTTCTTCCAAAAACAAACTTACACAAATAAAACAATCTCTCTAATGTCAATACATTGACTTGTCAAATATATATTAGTATGTCCTAGGAATGGCTTCGGAAAGAGATGATATTACTATCGATTAGCAGCACATTTACACTCTCAGTTTACATCTTAAAAAAAAAAATGAATTAAAAAACCATAGTTTCAACTTGGACATAATGTTTCTAAAAGTATATTCCTAAAACCTAAAACTAGACCTCACTGTAATCAAAAACTTTGAAAATTAACATAAAGATGACACTCGGATTAATAAAAGTGATTCGTTTTTTATTCATAAAACTTAAGATTTATTTGCTAATCAAACGGAGAAAAAAGAGAATCATTTTAAGAGAACCCTACTATTTTGGGAAGTTAAATAAGATATTACCATATATATTAAATGACGATATCATTATATATTTTTACAAATACTGCTGCTTCTGTTCAGCTTATAATAGCGTATAAAATAAACTCAAGAGCTACCAAGATTTTAATTTTGTACGCGTCACGCGATTTGTCTACAAAAGACTTATTATAAAACTTTTGTTTATGCCCCCGTCAAAACGGAAGGGGCATTAAGTTTTATCCTTGTCCGTCTGAACGTACGTACGTACATATGTACATACATCCGTACGTCCCAAAATTGGTTTCCGTTGTCTAACGTGAATTTGCATAAACTAAATGTTATTAAACTTATACACAATGCTTATTACTACTACATTTAGTTTAAAAGGTTAGGTTTGAATTTTGGTGGCGTCACTTTAACCGTTCTAGATTTTTGCCCCTTTATAAATGGAAAAATCACCTTTTTTTTAGTCTCCGTTCCTTAACCTTATTTTGTCTCAACCAAATGATTTTGAAACTTATACACAATACTTATTACCTCAAATCCAGGTCAAGATTGAATTTTCTAAAGTTATGCTCTTTTATTTAGTCTTGGTATCTATGATGAGTTTATTTACAACCACTGGGTCGATGCCACTGCTGTTGGAGATTTATTTCCCCGAGGGTATCACCAGCAAAGTAGTCAGCACTTTTAATGCTGACATGAATTGTCATTGATATGGTTACATTTATAAATTTACTGTTTACAAATTTTTGAATTTTTTGAAATAAGGCTTTTCTACCTGAGGCATAGATCTCCTTAGCTGTTTTACTTTTAGGAATTTTGGTCCTCAATGCTCTTCAACTACGTACTTTATTTAGCCTTTTTAACTTTTTAGGATTTGAGCGTCACTGATGAGTCTTTTGTAGACGAAACGCGCGTCTGGCGTATATACTAAATTTAGTCCTGGTATCTATGATAAGTTTATTTATAAATTACAAAATACATTTTTTTTTTATTTTTTGTTTTTAGTGGTTCACCGGTAACGCAACCAATAAACTGGAAATGCTTGTGCAAAATCATTTCTGTATCTTTTTCATCTGATATTTCTATAAGTGCCGGAACTGGACAATATACTGATTATACAGTAATTTTATGTTGGGTGTGTGGTTGTTTGGGGACGTTAAATCATTTTTCCAATCTGGACACATAAATAAAGGCAACAGTAGTTTACCGCATTTTATTCAAAGAAAATGTTAATTGCGTTGTGTGTACATGTACTGTACATTATTATGTGTCATTCTGTAAGGTACACATGAAAATACAGATTTACACAAACTTTTTCTTATGTCATTAATGTTCAACAATTTCCCTAAAATTTTGACTATTGAGAAACAATTTCCCCAATAGTCCACTTATTATTACGGAATACTTGTATTCAAAACTAAGTTAGAAGCAAGACTTAAATTTTCTGATTTTATGGGATATCTTTTGTAAAGTATGTAATTTGTCATATCAGAAATTATTTGAACCAACATTTGTAAATAACAACCTAAGCTTGTTTTAAGTCAGTCTATCAATGGAAGTCGGGGCCTCGGTGGCCGAGTTGATAAGTAAACACTGAGTTTGTGAGTTCGAACCGCACTCTTGTTAGTGCACTCGACTCTAATCTTAATTGACCAGAAATGTCAGTGTTCCTATCGCAGCTCGGTGGCTTTTTTCTAGCACTCCGGCTTCCTTCACTAATAAAAACTGGCTTCCACGAAATAGCCTAAATGCGGTGCTTAAAATTTCCGTTAAAACCAATCAAAATCAATGGAAGTATTATATTGACCTTCATTTGACTTTTATTTTACTTCCAAATGTATCTGAAATGTTCTATTAAATTTGACATTGGATTTAACTGTATTAAAAACATATATTTTCTAACACAATAATTTAGCCTTATGGAATTTTCTATGATCTGATCAATTATGCATTCATGATAAATTTGTCTGTTTTTTTCCTTTTATGAGGAGGGAGATTAGTAAGAGGTCCCTGATTCCCCTATACTCCCTACCCTCCCCCTTTACTTGCAGAAACATTTCTATCATATCACTATTTTCTATTCCTCTTGTTCTCTGGGTTCCCTTCCCTTTTCATCCTTGCTTTAAGTCCTTCAGTTCTAGATTTCCCTTATTCCTGTCAAACCCCTCTTTTATGGTGGTATACATAACTTCTTTAAGCATCCATCCATAGGAATTCATATTACCATTTGCAGGTTTATATTTTCATTCTGTTTTAAAACTTTGCTAACGATGGACATCCTTGCCTGAGCAGCATTGACTCTCATTAAAGTATAACTTGGAATGTAAATGAGGAGAGTCATTCTAGAAATGGAGCCTGAGGCTGAAGAGGATTTAACTTTAACATTCATTTCCAAATTTGCAACGAGGCATCTCATTAACAGATGTCAAAATCCTTTACCTATGCGTATGACGTAACTATACCTTGGTATACATACTGCGGTTATTATCGGTGCCAAGCATGATTCAAAGTTTGTTTGTGCAACTAAATAATTGGGATGGGCAAACAATACCGTCCAAACTGTGAGGGTAAATTGTTACACCCTCTTGAGCCTGGAAGCAGGGAAGAAAAGGGAAGAGAACCCAGAGAACAAGAAACTTGTGCTAAACCCTAAAAAGTCTATCAAAATTAAATATCAAATATCAAACCAAAATGAAACAAAGAATTTTCAAACAAGAAATTTCATTCTTCGCATATTGTTGCTTTCTTGTCTTGTGTTTCCTTTTTTTCCAAATCAGTTTGTTGATGATTATTGTGTATAAGGTCCAATGTTTACTTTTATGTAATGTGCTTTAATATTTATATTTTACAGAAGAACAAAAAAATGATGAAGTTAAAACAGCCTCCTTAGGTCAAAATACACCACAACCAGAAAAAAAAAGTAAATTTTCTAGCTTTGGTGGAATATTTAAACCATGGAAATGGAAGCGAAAGGAGAGGAGTGAAAAGATAGAAAAAACTGCTGTTGGTAAGATATAATATGTACAGATGTTTTTAAAAAATGATCAACTAACAACTTCAACTGCCATTGTAAGTTATACCACCCTGTCACGGCATTCTCACACATGATATGGTACAGACAGCAATGCACTCTAGAATGGTGCATCTATACTGCAAAACTTATTCAGGCTAAAAAAAATTGAGTTTTTGTGCGTCATCATTTCCTTTACTAGATACAAAAAGAAGAATGTAGATTACGATCCCTTCATCATGATAATTGCACAGTTATCTTTAAGTTAAGAGTACTGAAAAACATATTAATGAGAGAGTAATTGCTTCATCACACCATAATTTTATGTGATTTTAGTACTTTACGAAAATAAAACACCATCATAACACATCTAGACATGAAAATGAAAATGTACATATATTTTTTTTTGACAAAGCCCCTTAGTAGGGCGTTTGCATAAATTGTTCAATACCTAACCAATTTATACCTTAACATACCTTTTATTTCAATCTTAAACATTTTTAAACTAATTTCAACAGTTATCTTTGTATTGAACTGAAAATGTAAGCTTACAATTAACATTTACTGTGAACCACACATCTCCTTAGGATTTGAACAAGTTTTTATGCCCCGCAGTAGCGGGGGACATTACGTTTTACCCTTGTCCGTCCGTCCGTACTTTCCACAATTGGTTACCGTTCTCATACTTTATTTTACTTCAACTAAATGTTATGAAACTTATGCACAATGATTAGAACCACAAAACACAAGTCAGCTTAGACAAGGTTTAATTTTGGTCGCTTCACTATTACAGTTCAAGAGTTATGCCCTTTTACAAAAGGAAAAATTGCTGTTCTAAAAAAATAAATGTGTCATTTCTAAAATCTTCTTTGAAAATTGGATTTATCTTTCTTTGTGCAAAATGTGAGTGGAATCAACTACAATCAATGCTTTTATACAATGCAATATTCAATTTTACTTCCCACTGATAAATTAAAACAATCTTTACTATTCGGTGCTTACAAGCACTTTGATTACCATTCTAGGGTTATGCCCCTTTACGAATGGAAAAATAGCTGATTTTTCGTTTCCGTTCTCTAACTTAAGTTTATCTCAACTAAATTTAATGAAATGTATATATAATGCTTATTACCACTTAACTCAGTTTAAGTTCAAATATTGGCAGCTTCGCATTTTTAGTTCTTTTGTTATGGCCCGTTATATCCGTTATATGCTAGCGGGGCATCATCTGTGTCCCTATGGACAGATTTTCCCTTTATTTTCTGTTATCATAATCTTTATTGATGTTATTGATGATACTGTTTTTTTTTTGTTTCCACTCCCATAAGCGTGGTTTACATCTATGAATCAATTGTTTTCTCAGTTGGTAGTTTATGCGTTTACTTCTCTACATTGGCTAGAGGTATAGGGGAGGGTTGAGATCTCATAAACATGTTTAACCCCGCCGCAATTTTGCGCCTGTCCCAAGTCAGGAGCCTCTGGCCTTTGTTTGTCTTGTATGATTTTTAATTTTAGTTTCTTGTATATAATTCGGAGTTTAGTATGACGTCCATTATCCCTGTACTAGTATACATATTAAAGGGGCCAGCTGAAGGACACCTACGGGTGCGGGAATTCTCGCTACATTGAAGACCCATTGGTGGCTTTCGGCTTTTGTCTGCTCTATGGTCAGGTTGTTGTCGTTTTGACACATTCCCCATTTCCTTTGTAAATTTTAGTACATGTAAAAATGAAATTAAAACTGGATAATATGATTAATGTATGTAAGCGTGAAAGGTGAAATACCAGGTTTTTGAAAGTGGTATTGGTGTAATAATCTAAACAGAATGTAATCAAACACATAATATTAGATATAAAAAATTAATCAATTTGGACACCTGATAATGTTTAGCCGGGAGGACATTGATATTACCTTTTTCGTCTCGGTCGCGTCATCGTGGTCGTTCAGTCACACTTTGTTAATCCACAACTAATCGAAAAAAAACCGTTACTGGATTCAAACACATCCTTAACAATTTTAATTTTTCATGTAGAATTTATTTAGGGATATCAGTGAAAAAAAATGGTGGATTAAACCAAGTTTTATAGCAACATGTAGCTAAACCTCTCACATTTATGACAATCGCATAAAATTCCAAAACATCAGCATCAGCAAACTAAAGACCATCACGTATTATTTGTTAAGTTTACATTGAATATTAGAATTTTTTTTTGTAAAAAGGATGAGAAGTAAATTGACAAAGCCCTGGCTCATTTTTTTTGCTCAGATACAGATGACGTTTTACAAATATGAGTAGCAGCTACAACTTTGGAATATCTAATGAGTAGAATGTCTTTCCTTAAAACGCGGGAGTAATTGGAAAATGCTGTTTATGAGAGGAAAGTCTATAATTCCAAAATTGAAATCGTCTCGATTGTCGTAGATTCTGGTGCTGAAATGACCGTTGCAATGAAACTCGAAAAATATTTCTATTATTGAGGCAAACGTAGCTGTATCTGTGTTTTTTTTCATCTCTATTTTTATTTGGATATATTTATAGGACCCAATAAGTGAGTTGATTTTATGCTGTAAAGCTCTATGGTTTTTCATATAGTATAATCCACTTTTAGAAATTAATACTGCACAGTTATTCGAAAATTTAAGATTTGTTAATTGAACGAAAATCATGAACATAAATGTATCGTGTGTATGTAAATTAATGATCGAGTTTCTCTGAAAAAGTGTCTGTAGTAACTCTGACTCATATGGAAATAAGAAAACAATCAGCAAGAAGATTTGTACAGTTTTTCCCACAGGAATATTGACAAAACAATAAATTTATAGCGTATGGCACCTTTCTGTATGGACTCCTTGAAGAAAAGCATATAGATATTTATATATTTCATGTGGCATCTGTTGTAAAAGATATAGGCAGTTTTTATTAAGAATGACAGAGATTTAAAGTTCTTTTTAATTAGTATGGTTGATGCCACTACGCGAGTAAATAGTACCACAGTATTTCTTTTATTCCTCTCTAACTGTGGACCAATCTGATAGAACATTCCGAGGTAGAAATACAGATGAGACGTCAATGTACTGCCGAATACATAGATTATTGGTGAAGTTAAGGTTTGTAATACAAACAAGGTCAGTCAGAATTTCAATTAGATCACGAAGGATTTAAAATTTGTTAAGATCACATCTTTATAAAATAATATTTTTGTTAATTGGATTACCCTAGCAATTTCTTATTGTAACAATATCGTTTGAAGTTTTTTCGTGTTTGATTGAGTTATACAATGTGAAGAAATCAATTTGGACACCTGATAATGTTTAGCCGGGAGGACATTGATATTACCTTTTTCGTCTCGGTCGCGTCATCGTGGTCGTTCAGTCACATTTTTTTAATCCACAACTAATCGAAAAAAAACCGTTACTGGATTCAAACACATCCTTAACAATTTTAATTTTTCATGTAGAATTTATTTAGGGATATCAGTGAAAAAAAATGGTGGATTAAACCAAGTTTTATAGCAACATGTAGCTAAACCTCTCACATTTATGACAATCGCATAAAATTCCAAAACATCAGCATCAGCAAACTAAAGACCATCACGTATTATTTGTTAAGTTTACATTGAATATTAGAATTTTTTTTTGTAAAAAGGATGAGAAGTAAATTTTACAAAGCCCTGGCTCATTTTATTTTTGCTCAGATCCAGATGACGTTTTACAAATATTAGTAGCAGCTACAACTTTGGAATATCTAATGAGTAGAATGTCTTTCCTTAAAACGCGGGAGTAATTGGAAAATGCTGTTTATGAGAGGAAAGTCTATAATTCCAAAATTGAAATCGTCTCGATTGTCATAGATTCTGGTGCTGAGATGACCGTTGCAATTAAACTCGAAAAATATTTCTATTATTGAGGCAAACGTAGCTGTATCTGTGTTTTTTCATCTCTATTTATATTTGGATATATTTATAGGACCCAATAAGTGAGTTGATTTTATGCTGTAAAGCTCTATGGTTTTTCATATAGCATAATCCACTTTTAGAAATTAATACTGCACAGTTATTCGAAAATTTAAGATTTGTTAATGGAACGAAAATCATGAACATAAATGTATCGTGTGTATGTAAATTAATGATGGAGTTTCTCTGAAAAAGTGTCTGTAGTAACTCTGACTCATATGGAAATAAGAAAACAATCAGCAAGAAGATTTGTACAGTTTTTCCCACAGGAATATTGACAAAACAATAAATTTATAGCGTATGGCACCTTTCTGTATGGACTCCTTGAAGAAAAGCATTGTACATTATTACTTTTAAACATATATTTATATATTTCATGTGGCATCTGTTGTAAAAGATATAGGCAGTTTTTATTAAGAATGACAGAGATTTAAAGTTCTTTTTAATTAGTATGGTTGATGCCACTACGCGAGTAAATAGTACCACAGTATTTCTTTTATTCCTCTCTAACTGTGGACCAATCTGATAGAACATTCCGAGGTAGAAATACAGATGAGACGTCAATGTACTGCCGAATACATAGATTATTGGTGAAGTTAAGGTTTGTAATACAAACAAGGTCAGTCAGAATTTCAATTAGATCACGAAGGATTTAAAATTTGTTAAGATCACATCTTTATAAAATAATATTTTTGTTAATTGGATTACCCTAGCAATTTCTTATTGTAACAATATCGTTTGAAGTTTTTTCGTGTTTGATTGAGTTATACAATGTGAAGAAATAAAACTGTGAATAGAAAGTATTTAAATTGAAAACATAAAGTTATTGCACTTGGACTTAATGAATTAAAGATCGACAATTGTTGTTGTCATGTACATAATGATATAGGAAAAATAACAACCCCTGGAAAAAAGGCAGTCTGCAATTAATTTGGATTCTGAAGGTGCAACGTTACAGAATTGAAAAAAGATTACATTTTTTTTATAGTGAAACCATTGATGGATGTTTGCAGCATCATAACAAATCCAAGAATGACGCTTTTTTGTTCAGTATGCAATTTATTCAGCTTAATGCTTTGTCAATGTTTTTGTATTGTCATTATTGAAAGCTAATGTAATATGACATGTTATGACGTCAGTGGTTGAATAACACTTGCCGTAATTGCGCGGTGGACAGTTTGAGACATTTGCAACAACTTTGCAAGATACAATAAATATATCCCTAATATTTCAGATGTTTTATATTGAACAGTTTAAAACATATACTAGCTAGGCTTTAGAAAAGGAACAACGGTACTGTATTTACAGATTTGTAGCTGTACAACGCGAATTCGATTGTGGCAATACTTCAAGTACAGTACTGGTATTCCGTAACTAAATATAAATAAAATAAAAAAAAAACATGTAGTAATTTCCTATGCCGGTGTTTTCCTATTTTAGGGTCATAACTTCTTACGTCCCTCTTCTTTCCTTTCGAAAAATTGTCAAAGAAAGGTTACTATTACACTGAATGAATCAATATTTTTTAGTTATACATCATCCTAAATGACATTTACGTCCATAAATCATATGGTAACCACGAGTCGTTTGTCTTATTGTAAAAAAATTTTGATATAAGACAATTGTTTATATCGCTTTAAAAGGACAATAGCTGTAAAATTCATGACAATCGATTTTACTCAAATTCTAATATTTGATTTATAATATGCGATAACGTATATCAAAATTATTATAGGTAAAAAAATAAACAAGTTACGATGCATAGACTCGATGATATGTATCAGTTTTCGTGTGTATTCTTGTCTAGACGCCATCTAGTTAACCATCGAGATGACCCTTACAGACTTTTGACGGTCATATAACCCAATTAAGGTATAAATAGATAGCAATAACGTGCAATTGGATTTTTCAAAGTCTGTTTGATTTCTTATTATAAGTTAAACAAATATGGTAATCATCGTTGTTACTTGTATAAGAAAGATTTTTTGCGAATCGAATCAGTCACCCAAATGGCTTACCCTTGTTTCACTTTCAATGTTGACTTTAATAGCTGAACTCTCCTAGTTTATGCTATATCCCTCTCTAGCTAAGTGGTGAAGATTGAAGAACACATGAATACGGATTCAATAAGGTCGAATTATTCATATGCAAGTGAATAATTCATCATTGATGTTTCTTAGCTTATTATGACAGACAAAATTGAACCAAACTGGCTACTAAAAGTGAAGTATTATTTCACTGTTTCATTTTCATTAATGATTGAACCAAAAAAAATCATAATTTTTTTAAATATCTCGATGCTAATGACCCTTACAAAAAGTAAAATCACAAAAATACTGAACTTAGAGGAAAATTAATTGGGAAAGTCCATAATCACATTGCAAAATCAAATAACAAAACGCATCAAAAACGAATGGACAAGAACTGTCATATTCCTGACTTGGTACAAGCATTTTCAAATGTAGAATGGCATATTTATCGTTTTAACAAAACGTCGCTTATGTTTCAATTTGACATTTTTATTTGTATTGTCAGGAAAGGATAAGCATGTGCCTATCTACATCAAGAAATCTGATGATTCTACAACGTCTCCAGCGCAAGGAAGCTTGAAGCCTGATACAGTGTCCTTTTCAATGCCTGGGAAGTATTCCGAGGTACCACAGTTGCAAAAATCCATACAAGAGCTCGAGATCAAGACAAAAGAAAAAGAAGAACTTCTAAGTTATGTACGGCTTATTTTTGTTAATTGATGAAATAGCAAAAGTTCCATTTTAAATCTTATCGAAATATAAAGGGATAATGTATTGCCGAAGAAAATGCTTGCAAACGGTTTTTTAAAATCTTTTATTTGTTTTCAGGAGTCAGGATTTACAGCACCCTGAAACTCAACACCTTACTATAGTTTTTGGGGTAAAAAGTAAAATCACAAAAATACTGAACTCAGAGGAAAATCATTGAATAATATGTACAAGACTGTCCACTTTTTTTCTTCTAATTCGTATCTATCATATAAGAATAAAGTTACTGAAAAAAGGCTACTGACGCTCACAATTGTACAAACTTTTAACACATAGTCACTTAAATCTTACCTATGGTATGCATGCATGTATATGCATGAGGTTAAATACATATATCAACTGTTCACTGCAGTATAATTCAAAATATAAATGATAATAAGTCAAGAAATTATTTTATGTAGTGGGGTCCAGAATCGTCCATACGCATTTGCTCTTTTATTTTTGTACGCAATATAATTGTTTGTAGATAAGTATTATTTTATTCTGAATTTTAGTACTAGCATTTGTTTTTCAAGTTACATCTGAAGATTTTATACAATGCCCATGAAGGTAATATTCCTCTGCATTGCCCCAATGTGCTCTATCTGGATAAGCTAACTGTATCATTTCAATAGGCCATAGTGTGTGACTGTACAGGTTTAAGACTTTCTAGGTGTAATACCACCAAATCATAGTACATCACATCCGGTTGCATACAAAAAAGGGTCGAACAAAATATTCCCTTGAATTCGACATTTGTAGGAAATTTATCCTACATTTCATTGCAGTAAAAAAAATCTGTATCAAACACATATATCTTGGGTGTTTCCAGCACCATTATTTTTTTTTATTTGGTGCTTCTATAGAATATTTTGCAGACTTGAGGTTTTTCTTTGGCTTTAGAACTTGATTGATCTGAGCGTCGCTGATTAGTCTTGTGTAAACGAAACTCGCGTCTAGTGTATTAGATTATAAATCTGGTACCTTTTGATAGCTATTATTTGTGTGTTTCTCTGCCCTATATATTCTCCAATTTACTTGTATTGTAGTCCTGTCATGTAATGATGTCATTTTAATGTAATATTTAACATTGCCATAAAAGCGGGAGGTTTGGCTAGCCACAAAACTAGGTTTAACCCACCATATTTTTCTTAAAATGTCCTGTACCAAGTCAGGAAATGGCCATTGTTATATTATAGTTCGTTTCTGTGTGTGTTACATTTTAGTGCTGTGTCGTAGTTCTCTTCTTATATTTGATGTGTTTCTATCAGTTTTAGTTTGTAACCCGGATTTGTTTTTTTCTCAAACGATTTATGAATTTCGAACAGCAGTATACTACTCTTGCCTTATTTACATGGTTACTAAAGCTTGAACACAGGAAGAAAAGGGTGAAAATTTGATTGGTTAACTTCCAGTGATGGTTATTTCCTTATATGCAATGAAACATTATGTGATTTTTTTTCTATAGAACTAGACAGGATAAAACTTTACTCATGCCATGTAATTCTTTTTTTGGAATAAAGATAAATTCTGCACAATTTTTTTAAAAGTGCAAATTTAACAAAGACTAATGGCGAGAAATCAATGGTGGTATAACACCTTCACATACCTTTTTAATATTTTCAATAAAACTCTGGAGGAGTAGTATTGTTTAAAAAAGTCTAGTTGCATGGTTGAATATTTTAAGATGCATGAAACACTGTATGTAGTTTTGTCATTAATGTATTAATTGATACCTAGAGTTCGAATCCTGTTGATTGAACATTTAATGTCGATGTACAAAAACTAATTATATCCTGAGGTCAGATGATATATAGATATGAGGCGGTATAGTTTGAAGATCTGTTTAGGATAGCTTGTGCTCACGTTAATTTGAAACTGTGTACACATGGTCAGTGGTTAACTCTTTTGTATGTATGCCCTACTCCGATGTTGACCAATATTTCAGTTTACTAAACATGGAACTAATATAGTGTGCACAGGGTATGGTTATTATGGTCGCATATTCTTGTTCTGTTTACATACGGTTAGTTCCTTTCAAATGACATTGTATTTGTTTATCCATCCGATGCGGCAAGATAAAATTAATAGTAATATGTAAAGATAATTGATTCAACTACTTTTTGTTTTAGACATCCGAGAAGAAAAAAGCCCATCCGAAAGAAGACACCACACAAAAATACACACAAAGTGTAATCAAAGGTAATATTCTTTTCAGATGTTTATCCATGTATTACACGTGGGAATGTGCTTGAACTTTGATTTTCAGTGCATTGTGGTTCAATGTAACGGTAATTTGTTTCTTCAAAACTCTGGTTGTCTTGGATATAGATATATGGTGACCCTTAGATGTACATTTTTCTGAGATAAAATCCTTTATTAAGTAGGGCGATCCCACACAAAAAAAAACGTGCTCTGTGTATGTTAAAAAGGCAAAAAGAAGAAGAAGAAAAAGAAGAATTGTTTATTATAGTTCAACCTGAATATAAAGTATATCGTTACATTAAATACATAATATAAAACTTCAACAAGCCAAATAGGCATATGATGCACTCTTTGGATCGTTATTTCACATAAATATAATAAAGAGACTTTATCATCGTTCATAAAATTTAGTGTTATGTTATATATATATAAGCGAATTGCAAAAAAGATAAGATAAATAATTTCAAATCAAATTATCATAGTGTTATAGTTCTGATATGATAACAGTCAGCTATAAAACTTGCCACGAGTTTGCTAAGTTTATGACTATAAAGAAGATCATACAGTTTATCAGTGTCAAAAAGACCAGATATATCACGGAATGTTACACAAATATTTTCAAACAGTTTGTTTCTTTTCTCTGTATATTTTGGACAGTGGATCAAAAAGTGTATTTCGTCCTCAACGGAGTTTGTATCGCACATTTTAAAAGTTCTGCGTTCTACTGGAATGTTTCTAACTCGTCCCTTTTCGATTTATAAAGGAAATGTCCCACAACGCATACTTGAAATAGAAGATCGTTGACTTCTAGTAAGGCAACGTTTTAGAAAAGTTTCTGTTTCAAATTCTGTTTTAAAAACGTTTGTACGTTCTCAGTTTAGGCATTTGCTGGATATTGTCTAACCAAGAATGTTTATGTTCGTTTTCTAAATGCGTTTTCACAGAATCGATTAAGTATGCCGTTATAATATTTCGATTCTCTAGAAAAAATACATCGTTGAGTCCGCATGAATCAAACAGTTTCTTTGATTGATTGAACCACGTATCACAATATCTGGTAGATATATTTTGATCCCAGACAAAATTTTTACGACATATTCTAGTGTCAGGTAATTTAACTAGTCTACAATAAAGACGCACAATATTGACCTGAATTATATGATGAATCGGATACCATCCCATATCTCCAGTGATTGCAGGTATCGGCGTTGTTAGACTTACACCGAGAAAAGTACGTACAACTCTTTATTGTAGTCTTTCTAATGAATCATAGCGCTGATGTCCCCACACACCGGATCCATACTCTAGTGTAGGTAAAACTGTCGAGTCAAAAATCTTCGTATATGTATCAAAGTCTATACCATCCATTGCATAATATTTCGACACAAGTGAACATAATGATCTGCTTCCACTGGAACCTAGATCGTTTGTTGTTTCCTTATAATCCAAATTTTCAGTAATTACAAGTCCAAGATATCTGTACTTCGAGACTGTTTCGAGAGTCATATTGTTTAGCTGGAACTCGTAATCATTCTTAGGTTTCGAAGCTTTCCGTACTTGCATTATCTTCGTTTTGGCCGTATTCACTTTAAGTCGCCATGTGTTTGACCAATCGGTTACACAATGAAGTAATGATTGTAATCCATCTACTGTATCTGAGATCAGTACAATGTCGTCGGCGTAGAGAAGAAGTATACTTACTTTCAGACTAGTTTAATTTATGATACCAAACTCCCCTGAATGGCATACACATGTGATGTCAGATTCTTATTTTTTATGCAATTGTAGAAACTGTGGGGTCAATATCCATGATATCTTTTTTCAACATTCATTTCTTTTTTTCTAAAATTGTAAAAACTTATCGAAGATATCAGGCTTATAGTTACGAATGGCAAAAGTAAGTTTCGTTTATATAAAACTCACCAGTGGCGCTCGAATCAAAACAGGTTAAAGGCCAACTAAAAAACAAAGTTGGAGAGAATTAAGACCGAACATTCCCAAACGTTTTGAATAATTCAACATCTTATAAACACTTAATTCATATATAAAAAAAATATATGTGCATATTAATCATATTTCATTTCAATACATACGTGATCGGAAAGAAACGTCCACCAGCAGTTGTTTCGACACATTGGTTGTAAAAAAAAATCAAAGATATCAGGTTTAAAATGTGAAACTTTAGGCCTACTACGGTCATAAAACTTTACTCAGTGCTTGGAGCGCAAAAACGCCAAATCCAGTATTTTGATTGGTTAAATTCTGAGTTTCTGTGTTCTAATGTTTATGACCGCGAGTTTCGTCTACATAAAACTCATCAGTGGCCCTTGAATCAAAACAGTTGGAAGACCAAATCAAATTTGAGGAGCTTTTTAAAACCGAAAATTACAAAATGATGTGTGCCAAATTCGGCTTAGGCATTTTATTTCCTGGCATAGAAAAAATTTAGTGCTTTAAATAGTTCTTCATATTGTAAACAGTACATTTACAAAGAAGGTATGTATCAGTTATATTTCATGTCAACACAAAAGAGCTGACTACTGCTGATAAAAAGGTATTCAATATAGAAAGAAAAACGAAAAGTTTTTAACCAATGAAATAAAATCTGATTAACGTCCAAATACTGTTACGTACAAAGAACAAGCACTTCATGTAAGAACTGGTGAATTAACAACAACCTTTCAAATTTTTTTTGTTCACTCTCATGTTAGGTCGGGTAGGCAGTTACAAGTGATTTAGTTTGTAATAAATAGAACACATTACATTTGTACATGTCAACTGTTAATTACATTGATTTCCCTTAAATTTAGTTAGTTTCGGTTGTGAAATGGAGTAATGCAAATTAAAGACAAACATAGTAATTCAAACTTGGAGGAGATCTCATTTTGTAATAATTGTTAAAATCAAATTTGAAAATTTCAGATCAGGAACATCATGAACATCACGACCTTATTGGTTACTATGATGAGTTATTAGATAACACAGTACTTGACAAGATGGTTTTAGATAAATTGATTTCTAGATGTATTTTAATGATAGAGGACAGAGAAGAAATTGTCAAACCAACCACACAACGTGAACGTAACAAAGTTCTACTGGATATCTTAACTGAACGACCATACCCTACATTCCATTTGTTCAAGGATGTCTTACTGGAATCTGAACCTAACAATAGTTGTGTTCAAGAGCTTGTCAAGAGAATGACGAGTACTGAAAGTAGGGACGAACACATTAGTTGGCAAGGACATGAGATTGGTAAGTAGTTTCAGCAAAAGATTTGTTGAAAAAAAGATTTAGAGTGTGCCATCCACACTAACTTGTAATGTTCTTATGCATATTTGCGCACACACAATGCAGCAGTATCTTTTAATGTAAACTTTTCCATATTTCTGACTGAATTTCAATGGCACAAACTAAACAGGGATCATGTGATGGACAGTAATAAGTGTTGCTCACTTCAAAAATTTAAAAGGTCAGCGAGATCAAAGTTTACATCGAATCGTTATGGATATACTGTTATATTTTCTATTTAAGAATAGATAAAAAAAGGAAGTTAACCCAAATTATTTAAGGAATTACTGTGATATTTTTTCTGTCTATGAAGAAATAACATAAAACATGTGGTGCACACTGAATAACCAGCGTAGCAGGTTATTTAAAAGTGTACACCACATTTTTTAGGTTATTTCGAATAGACAGAAAAAATATTACAGTCATTCCTTATAATTTAATTCTAAATTCCATTTTTAAGGAGTAAATTTTGAAAAAAAACGTTGGTGACGTCACGGTCACATGACAAAATAATGTCTATGGGCTGATAGATAAAACATTTTCAGCCAATCAGAAGACGTGTTACTTCCAAAATTAAATTATATAGAAATGTTCCATAGTAGGAAATTACCGTTTTGTTTATTACTTTGGATTAAATGAAGAAGCATTCATTTGCTATCTTGGCAAAACACATCCTTCTAGTGACTTTGACTCCGAGAAGCCTTTATCTATAATCACTATATGAACTTTTCGTAACATGGTTTCCAGCGTATTTTATTTTAAGAAAGACTTGATATTTCTCTGGTCGATTTATATATGAGTAGTTGTACCAAGTAAACTATTTTCAAATATGGGGGAATCACATCCTGCTGTTCGATTGTTTGATTTTTCTAAAGGCCTTTATTGATGTAGTGTAGATGCCATATTTGTAACTGACCAGGATCAAAAGGTCATTCATTCAATTTAATCTGATCCAACTATATTATACTGGTGCTATGTTAAATATCCCATATGTTATATACAATTAATACAATTACCCTGCCCATCAAAGAGTAACAAGAATGAACTAATGAACTATCGTGTATCGACAAAAACATTTAAAAACGATGGTATTTTATAAATACACCCCTGGTTTGTGGTGTGACATAATCTGTGAGGCGTATTATGAGATTATTGTTTCAGGCGAGTGATAACCCTCTAACGTTTTATCACAGCGAATAAGTTTTTTCTTTGTCTTTAGTTAAATGCAAAACATGGTAGTTGTATAAGTTTTGACGAGAAAAACAGTTTAAATCAATTAAGTTTTGAGAAATAGAAAAAGAAAACTCTAGTAACGTTAATATTGTACTTGTGTTGGCTCCAAGTATAGCGATTGGGAACTGTTTACACTAAATTCCATAGTTCCATACTTCCCAATGACACATCGTCCATAGATCTGATTTCTGGCACTGGACTACTGGAAGTATCCTGCAGTTGGTCCAAGGACACAGTTATCGTCCTTTGGTTTTCGTTGTCTACGAATATAGTCCCTAGTGTAAACAGTGTATAACTTGCATGTCTTATTTGATACACTTTCCCAATTTATTTCTTGATATTAAATGCATGAAATATCAAGTAGGGGGATGTAATTACATGTAAAAAAAAAAATGGGTGCTGAATCTTTATGTTAAGAAGTAAATTGGTCCAGTTCTAAAAGGTCAAATTTTAGCACGTCTGAAGCTGTCAAACTGAATTTTACACCCCCTTAACACAGAATTGTCAATATTTTGAGTTAGAGCTGGTAGAAGTTTCTATAATTTTGATATTATTTGTCTCACTGGTAGTACACTACACTGTAAAAATCTTTTTGAGAAAGAGCAGGTGCGATTTTTTTAATTTGAATTTATTGTCTAAAAGAAATGCACTACGAAATAACTGTGTTCTCGGGCCAGTTGCTTTCTTATTTCGAGTGATAAAACATTTCAGCCACATTTAAGAGGATACCATATTTAGCAAATACTCAATTGAGTAGGTTATGTTGGCACAGATGATCGAAAAGGACAACTGGATAGGAGAAAAAAGTAAAATCACAATTATACCGAACTCCGCGGAAAGTACAAAACGGAAAGTACCTAATCAAATGGTAAAATCAAAAGCTTTAAAACCTCAAACGATTGGATAACAACTGTTGTATTTCTGACTTGTACAGGTATTTTCTATAGTAGAAAATGGTGAATTGAACCTGGTTTTATAACAAGCTATAAATGTGTTTTACACGGTCTGAAGGCTGGATACTGCATTCAATGAATCTTCTCAGTCAGATCAGATATGATTGTGTACAAATCAGTCAAACAGACGCCTTTCTGAATACCAGACTGTTAGAGAAGTTTAGGAGACTATGATTCTGTACGCGTATGCGTTAGTTGTCCCTTTGCATTAAAATTCACATCGTACACGTTTCTAATTTTTTAATATTCTAAATATATATATATGAAAATAAGGAGATGTGATATGATTGCAGTTGAGACAACTATCCACTAAAGTTCAAATGTAAGTGGATGTAAGCAATTATTGTTGTCTTTGTTCTTTGATTAATAGTTCAAATTTGAAAAAGCAAGACCTCATCTGTTTTCATATTCCTAATCATGTCATGATGCAACTAATGCATACATTATAATCTTCACGTATTTTATGCAATGTTTAAGACAGCAATTAAGTTATGTAGATAAATTGTTCTAACGGAAAATATAACTCGCAGAAGCCTATTTTGGTTCGCTAAGCTTAATCAGTAATGGATCGGCGAACTTTAAACTTAACAACATAAACGGTACTAATTGTATTGCACCATGTTTAACACAGGATGAGTGGTAACACGTGAATAAGGAGAGGAGGAAGGAGCAAAACCTTATATAACATGTTAATGCTCAAGACATTCTTGATCTTGACGTATATATCATAGACACCTCTCTATTTTTGAAGACCGTGTGTCTATTGCGTGACTCATGTGTTTGAACATGCGAATTAATATTAAAGATATATTTGACTTTAAGGTCACAGAGGTAGTGCCAATATCACCTGAATTGATCAGGACCATTTCAAAAAGTATGTCAATCTTTACGTAATTTGTAACAGTTGTCCACGTTATAAAAGCCTGACGATAACCAAAAACCGAAAGTTTAACAGAGTTTGGCAACTTATGAGTATTTATCTAAAGATATATAGAAAAAATATTAATAAGAAAGACCAAAATTATTTTTGAGCTAAAGTTGTATATATTATCTATCTGGTACATACTAGTTCATTTTGATTTGTGATGTCGTTTGGTGAATTTTCAAACACATGTACAATTGATAATGTTGTATCAAAATGACTTCAACATTTAGCGCAGAATTATATTTTGATTGTATTAAAACCTGTTGAATTTTTTGGCCAAAGTATACGATAATCAAAAAGGCTCTTCAATATATAAAATTGCACCTCAGTGGTAAAATGAATCGATCGTTATCTTGAAACCATTGCTGATGACATGCATCAATAAAAATGAATTATTTCGTGAAACAAACCATTTCAAGCATTAATTTGACAAAAAATGATTAAGGAAAAGGACACTACTTCATTTCTGATAGGAAATTGTCTCCATGGTCAACATTATAAGTGGTAACCATGACAATATCTGTCGTGATAAAATATCACTCTTAAAAAGTAGATTAGACATTAAAAACATATAGACTTATGATGTACGGGGAAAATCACTGATTAGTTCTGCCTAGGCAAACAACTGATGAGTGTGTTTTAATATGAATGACGTCAGTGGCGTTTCTAACAATGACGGACAAGGGAGCTGGAGTCGGTTTCACAAAAAAAAACTTACGATTAAGATTGATCGTAAGTCATGAACAATTCAGTATACTTACGATAAATCTTAGTCGTAAGTTCTTTTGTGAAACCGACTCCTGATCTTAGTCGTAAGTGTTTTGGTGAAACCGACTCCTGCTGATTTTGTAAACGTCAACCAAGGCTGATATGGGAGTCTCGGAATGATACCAGGGTCGGTATGGAAAAGGACATTGTTATAATCTGTTAACCGTGTTAGTTAAATAAAGGCAACAGTAGTATACCGCTGTTCAAAACTCATAAATCCATGGACAAAAAACAAAATCGGGGTAACAAACTAAAACCGAGGGAAACGCATTAAATATAAGAGGAGAACAACGACACAACACTAAAATGTAACACACACAGAAACGGGCCAAGCATCAGACAAAATCCCACAAGAATAACAAATATAACATCAAAACCAAATACATGAATTTGGGATAGACAAGTACCGTGACACGTCTTATCGCCATGTGAAATTACACTAAAAAATAAGAGAAAACCAACGACGCAACGTTAAATGTAACACACACAGAAACGAACAATAATATAACAATGTCCATATTCCTGACTTGGTACAGGACATTTTGAAAGAAAAAAATGGTGGGTTGAACCATTAGTTAACCATTACCAGTTATGTGAATACTATAACCCCTGGTTATACCTGATTGATCGATGATGTGACATAACTGTAATGCTGTGACTGCATGGTATGCGTCATTAAATCTGGATTTATTTTTTACGATTTTACCACTTATTTAATATGTTTTAAGACAAGTGGCATCACCACATCTAAATTACTGTACTGGTTTTGTTCTCTGGAAACCAAAAACACCCCTGTTTCAATAGTGTCATAAAGAATCTAAGGAATCTGGTGTAAGAATTTATGACCTATTCCTAACACACTTTACAAAGAAAAAAATATATTTTGGTGTAAAAAATCGTCAGTAGGCGCAAAAACTCCTATAAGGATTCATTTAACAACTTTCAAATTGTGTTTGTCCTGCCATATTTTCTGTATCTTCTATGATTTTCATAGGGATACTTGGGAGCCGGGGTTTTTTTAACAGGGAAAAAAAGCCATAGAAAACGGTATATAAATGAAAAGGAATGAAAGAAGTTACCTGTTTTCACATGTGGAGCAGGATTTGCTTATTCTTCAGGAGCACATGAGATCGCCTTTGTTTTGTGGCGGGGTTTGGGTTGCTCAGTCTTTACTTTTCTTTTTGTGTTTTGTAGACTGATGATTTTGTTTTATCATGTCAGTTCAGTTTGAAAATCGTTTTAGATTAAAAAGATACATACACGTACAGTTTTATTCAGTTTGATTTTAAGGAAGTTCGCTACTCCTGTTTTTGATATAGTGTCAGATACTCGGAGTCCTCTAGTTTTATCCATGTAGTGCTGATAAATATTTTGCTCGGTAACTCCTTCTTATCTTTTCAAAAATTTATAACATATAGTATAAAAAAGCAGTATTTGAAAATCTTATAAAATACTTGTTTTTTTCCAAAGTTTTTGAAAGGAAAAATGTGCTAATATTAAAGGTATGAACAATCTAAAGAGAATTATTTCCCACAAATTTTTCAATGGCTTATATTTCGAAAACAAGGTTACGAACCCTTCATTCTTTTCTGCTTCTTTAGTTCCGTTATTCATTTACTATTAATGTATATAAGTCTTTCAAAGAGATTGTTATTTTGAAACGAAGTAGCGAATATCCTTAAGGTAAATTATGTGCTTTGCTATGTGCTTTGTCTATAACGGTTAGATGTGTGCTTTGTCTATAGTGTGTTGACATGCCATTTCGTTTTGTTTATTTAGTTGACATAGTTGTTTGTTTTTATAGTGATTAAGATAATAACACAAAATTGACTGCTATACCCAATTATGGACAGTTTTACCTATTATTGTCTGTTTGCTTTGGTCACACATTATTGTCAATACAAGGAATTTTACGGGACTGTCATACAAGTGAGAGGTCTAGTTAGCTGTAATACCAGTTTCTACCTAGGACAATGTCTGTATCATGTCAGGAATATAACAGTTGTTTTCGTTTGATTTTAATTTTGTCATTTGTTAAGGGACTTTCCGTTTTGAGTTTTCGTTGGAGTTCGGTATTTTGTTATTTTACTTTTTACATACCTTATATCTTTTCTTTTCCAAATATGCAAGTTTAAAACATGTCAAGATTTGCTATATTATCATGGGAATACCACAGACTTAAACATATTAGTATATCATATGGCCTTGGTGTTTTGTTTAAAATGCTGAATATTGTCCACCGTCGAAAATAAATTGAGAAGAGTGTCGTCAATTTATAATTGCTCTTTCATCCTATGGTAAAAAATTGTGCAAACGGGAGAAATCTGACAAAAAGTCACTTAATTCCTATTTGAATAAATGTTTCAATATTGTTATTATTCGCATATCACATTTCGAAAAATGATTTAGAAATACATAAAAGAATAAGTAATACGTCCATCTCTAGGATTAAAAACAAGTAATAAGGAGGTAGTTGTGTTCGTACCGGCCGATAAAGCAGCCAACAATTTGGTGATATAATGCATGACGTAAATTCCCCCACGGACATTAAGAATTAAATGATGCATTCAACGACATTCAAGGTCGTACGCTCCACAGTAAGTCATATTGTAAATAATCATGTCACAACCATAGCTCAGCTTAAGGCATCTCCTGAACGTTTGAAGGTCCCCACTATATATTGGCTACCTAAACTACACAAAAAAAAAACGTATAATATCGTGTTATCTCTGCCTCTAGTTAGTGTTCTACTACTAGAATTGCAGTGCCTTTAACGAATTCCTTATAAACTACTATCAAAGAACTGATAATTATTTTTGTAATAAAACATATGAAAATAGTGGAATAAACCATTTTGAAATGTAAAAAAATATTTGGATGGTTTAGATAAATTATGTGCTTTTGTCCTTTTGATTCGGTTGACAGTTTTGACTTTTCCACTCTTTACATTTCACTTCTTTTCACGTCTTTTAGCTTTTCAAAATTGAATCTTCAACATTACCCTACCAAACTACACAATTTTATTTCGAAATCAGTGATGTTGAAGTAAAGTTTGAATTCATTGATTGGCGGTTACTTAACGTCCATGGGCAAATATTTCATGCATTTACAGGACGATAAAATACACATTCTAAATAAAATATACTCTGTACATGCTGTATGATGTAAATGTGTAGGTTGTGTGCGTAGTTAGTCGGATAAACCTTGCAAATTGTATGCCAAATTTCACTTAAATAGTCAAAGTTCAACAATCTGTCATTCGTGGAAAATTATTGAAAAAACGATTCTAAGAATATAAATGAACCCTCAAAAATTTGGCGCAATATATTATCAAAATGCCAATTCAGCAACCTGTCATAAAAAACATCTGAAAAGATACTCATCTTTAATATATGTATATACTTACATCAGGTACATCATTTAAAAGTTTAAGTTTAAAAACTGTAGTCATAGGAATATGCCAAATAAACCCTATATAAAAAGTGCGGAACGGACTGTCAAACAGACACGGGTAAAACAATATGTTACCAGCATTTTGTTAAGGGAGCAAAATTTATATTACAAATGTAGCATGTATGATGATTTTCTATTTTATAAATTATTTTATGACAACATATCTTTTTGAATAAGTTGTTCATAGTGGAGAGGTTATTGGAAAATCTCAAATGTAGCAGCGTAAGCAAGCTAACAGCTACGTTATTTGGTCTTTGATTGAAACTAGGATGGAAAGTTGTCTCATTGGCAACCATACCACATCTCCTTATTTCATAATGGATTTCGTTTTCTCCGAAAATACAAGAAGTTTAGAGACTAACAAATACGTGCTAGGAGACTCAAACATATTGCTGTTTTTTTTATAATCTGACATTTTATGTGAACATGTGATGTTATAATTTGATTGATTTAATACTTGCCATACTAAATATTCTTATTAAATTTCCAATTGAAAGGACCAATGAATCTTGACTTAATTAACTACAAATTAGCAGTAAAACAATACTCGTCTATCCTACATTAGTCACGTGTTATCTAGATGTTTTTGGTTTTTTGTGTCGTCAATTCGCCAGTTGCTGCTTTATTGTATATCCCACATTTCAATTTATGCACACACACAAATAACAACCCTTTTAATTTACACAAACACCTGTATACTTGTCCTTATAACACTGCGAATACTCTCTGGCTTTTCCCGAAGCCTATGTAAGCAATATGCCACTCCCCCTAAAGGCACTTTTGCTAATCGTCTGTGAGTAGTTTTGTTTCCCCACTTTGTGCAAAGTTGCGTTTTTGATCAGCTGTACCTTTACATCACGTCGAACTCAAAACACCAAAAACACACACATCCCAGAAGACCAAAGTGCAAATTAATATGAATCTAAAATGAGGGAGTGAACAGCTTTTGAGGCAGGTGGGAGGTGGTGGTGCTGGTGGTGGGTTGTAGAAGGCGGGGCGGGAGGTGGGAGACAAAAAATAGGTGGGAGAGAAAATGATTCTAAAAGTGGGAGGTGGGAGATAGAGGCGAGAGTTTGGAGAAGGATACCCCCTATCCACCCCTCTAAAATCAACATAATTTAAAGATCTCATTGGATTTTTTGTCCCCCGCGCAATGCGTTGTGGGGGACATAGAAATACCGGGCGTCCGGTATATGGAAAATTGCATTTGTTATGCTCTCGCGTGTACAATTTTTGCCAGATCTTTAAATAATTTATATCATTTATATTAAAGATTTATATCAGCATTGTCCTGGATAATTTAGATAGTCTGTGCGCCGATCAAATGTTTTAAAAGATGTATACCCCTATGACATATCAATTATATCGGAAATTGCATTGCATTTGCTCTCGGGTCTACATTTCTCTATTGACGATGTTTATAAAAATAAATCAAAGAACAGGCAAATTAAATTTGTTTAAGTTATAATGGCCTTTGATATATACAATATGTATAACGCGGGGGGAAAGGGGGCGATTGGAACTCTATTCTTTTATTTTTTTTGCCGTTTGAATAAATAGGTTAATGAAAATATCATTTTGTAACTTGATTGCGTTCCAACCGTTTTTCTAGATTTACCTCCATCGAAGAACCGAGCTTTCGTTTATGGTGGGGCCACAGGTTTTTAATGAATCGTTTGATTGTAAATTTCGAGAAAAATAATTTATTTCAGAATGGAATTGAAAGAAAAAAATGTAACGGAGTCTGAATGATTTAATTTTATTTCGTCCCAACCGAGTACACATTTAGTGTTGACATCCTATATGTTTAAGCCTTTGTTAACTTTCTCCTTATTCCGATGTTGCTGTCCTGTATACGATTACAATGCTAGTAGTTTATTTAAACAATTAAGCTTCCGAAACCATATCGGACTTCTTCTGTACAGTCCAATAAATTTTAAATACAGTTTACACTTGAAACATAGGGAAATTAAAGTTGTTCGGCCAAATAGCCAAGTTCAACTACCCTTCTTTTTTCATTCCATGCAAACAAACCATTTTCGTCTGAGTTTATACGTCTGCCTGTACGACGGTTCCCCTCCCTCCCATTCCTGCAAAATTCTATTGGTATTCTTTTACAAATAAATTTCCTTTTTCTATTTTGCTAGCGACGTTTTTCGGTAACGAATGGGCTTCTTAGCGGAATTGCATTAATTGTGGTACCATTCCCCGTATTTTCACACATTGCATTTCTATAATTTCGATTTCTACTTTCCAAACAAAATTTCACCGGGGAACAGCCTGCATCATTAATAAGAATGTATTGCAAAAAACAAAACAAAAACAAGAATACCCCCCCCCCTTTTTTTTGGCCGATCAATGCATTTGAATGGGGAAATATAGTTGGACCCCTTTGTCCTGGGTTGGGACCCCCCCCCTTTTTTTAAATGGCTGGATCCGCCCCTGGCGAGCATCCTTTTAAAACTAATAACACACCAAAAACACACACATCCCAGAAGACCAAAGTGCAAATTAATATGAATCTAAAATGAGGGGGTGAACAGCTTTTGATGCAGGTGGGAGGTGGTGGTGGTGGGGAAGGGGGTGAAGAAGGCGGGGCGGGAGTCGGGAGACAAAAAATAGCTGGGAGAGAAAATGATTCTAAAAATGGGAGGTGGGAGATAGGGGCGAGAGGTTGGAGAAGGATACCCCTATCCACCCCTCTAAAATCAACATGATATAAAGATCTCATTAGATTTTTTGTCCCCCGCGCAATGCGTTGTGGGGGACATAGAAATACCGGGCGTCCGGTATATGGAAAGTTGCATTTGTTATGCTCTCGCGTGTACAATTTTTGCCAGATCTTTAAATAATTTATATCATTTATATTAAAGATTTATATCAGCATTGTCCTGGATAATTTAGATAGTCTGTGCGCCGATCAAATGTTTTAAAAGATGTATACCCCTATGAAATATCAATTATATCGGATATTGCATTGCATTTGCTCTCGAGTCTACATTTCTCTATTGACGATGTTTATAAAAATAAATCAAAGAACAGGCAAATTAAATTTGTTTAAGTTATAATGGCCTTTGATATATACAATATGTATAACGCGGGGGGAAAGTGGGCGATTGGAACTCTATTCTTTTATTTTTTTTGCCGTTTGAATAAATAGGTTAATGAAAATATCATTTTGTAACTTGATTGCGTTCCAACCGTTTTTCTGGATTTACCTCCATCGAAGAACCGAGCTTTCGTTTATGGTGGGGCCACAGGTTTTTAATGAATCGTTTGATTGTAAATTTCGAGAAAAATAATTTATTTCAGAATGGAATTGAAAGAAAAAAATGTAACGGAGTCTGAATGATTTAATGTTATTTCGTCCCAACCGAGTACACATTTAGTGTTGACATCCTATATGTTTAAGCCTTTGTTAACTTTCTCCTTATTCCGATGTTGCTGTCCTGTATACGATTACAATGCTAGTAGTTTATTTTAAACAATTAAGCTTCCGAAACCATATCGGACTTCTTCTGTACAGTCCAATAAATTTTAAATACAGTTTACACTTGAAACATATTGGGAAATTAAAGTTGTTCGGCCAAATAGCCAAGTTCAACTACCCTTCTTTTTTCATTCCATGCAAACAAACCATTTTCGTCTGAGTTTATACGTCTGCCTGTACGGCGGTTCCCCTCCCTCCCATTCCTGCAAAATTCTATCGGTATTCTTTTACAAATAAATTTCCTTTTTCTATTTTGCTAGCGACGTTTTTCGGTAACGAATGGGCTTCTTAGCGGAATTGCATTAATTGTGGTACCATTCCCCGTATTTTCACACATTGCATTTCTATAATTTCGATTTCTACTTTCCAAACAAAATTTCACCGGGGAACAGCCTGCATCATTAATAAGAATGTATTGCAAAAAACAAAACAAAAACAAGAATACCCTCCCTTTTTTTTTGGCCGATCAATGCATTTGAATGGGGAAATATAGTTGGACCCCTTTGTCCTGGGTTGGGACCCCCCCTTTTTAAAATGGCTGGATCCGCCCCTGGCGAGCATCCTTTTAAAACTAATAACGAATATCTGGCAAAAATTTAAAAACAAGAGGTGCGAGCATCCTTAACCTCTATACTTTTCTTTCCAGAATTTTATTACATATAGTTTTAAATGTTATCATTAAAAATCTTATAAAATCCTTGATATTTTTTCATCATTTTTGAACGAAAAAAGGTGATAATGTTAAATGTATGCAAAATCTAAAGAGAATTATTTCCCGCTAAAGGAGTAGGTTCAGTAAGACCCCTTTTTGGCCCAAAAATATACATGTAGCAGTTTTACAAAATTGTTAAAATGTAAACCTTTAGTTATTCATTGGACAGTAGAATGCTTCTGCTACATAATTATGGGCTGTTTTTGACAATACAATGCACATATATCCGGTACTAGTACCATTAAGTCATGCTAAATTACTGAAATCCTCATAATTCTAGCATTTTAGTTAAATTTTAGACGGTTTTCGTGTAAAACTAAAGTGGCCGCATTCGTGTTCATCCTTAATATTGAAATGTAAGTTGTATGTTATGATAATACATAACCTATATAAAGGTTGAGGATGAACACGGATGCGGCCACTTTCTTTTTTACCAAAAACCATCTGAAAAGTGACATTTTTCGGCATATTATCTAGATTTTTCATATTGAGCTTGAATCGGATCGTTTTTAATGACTAAATCTGTTAAAATATTTCACATAAACTAATTAATTCAAATAAAATAGACACTTAAGTGTTTAAAAAGTGGTCAAAATCTTTCGTCAGAAGAACCTGAAATTTGAGGCCAAAATCTGTCCTTACCGGACCTACTCCTTTTCAATGGCAAGTAGGGAACAGTCATTATTTACCAGCTGGGGGGGGGGGAATTCTTTAGTGAAATGAACAAATAAAAATGTACCCCCAGTCATATTGTAAATTTAAAAATGACCCCCCCAAATGTAGTTAATAAAAAACTTTGAACCCCCCCCCCCAAATCTGGTGCTATTATTTATCAATTATTTAAACCATTTAATTAACAGCATATTTTTATTGTAAGATGAAAACATGCATTTATGTTTATAAACATATTTACACAACATCACAAGTTTTAGATATAAACAACTAAACATGACTAACCTATTCTTGTACAACTTCTACAACACTTTCACTCACATCTTTCATATGATCACTCATTTCTCTGTTACTTTCACTTTCATCTGAATCTTTCTCACTTTCATCTCGACACTCTCCCTATCTCCAACATGCATGACTGCTTTCATACAACGCCCAGTATCTCTCTTCAACACTGTTACATACATTTTCAAGGATGAGACACTTGGCTGTGTGTGTGAAAATTTTTTTTTTCAAATAAAACAAAGAGAGCTTTTGCAAGTTTTACCCCTATGTTACAAACTTGATCAATATCAATGTTATTTGTTTCATTCTCAACTGTATTTTTACATATGTATTGTAATCCCTTGATATCGGAAGTAAATGTAAATTCATCATTTGATACTGTCAAATTAAGAAACAATTCTTTCTTTGAAACATTACACTGCTGCAAAGAAATGTATGTTACTTTATGAAAAGGGTGCATGGAATAACAGCAAACTAGTCCTTTATCAACATCCAATATCTTGTCCCGAAAAACATTTTCATCTGGTTGATGTTCCAAAAAAGATGAATTAATCTCAAAAGCATCTTGGAATTCTATAAGTGTGCTGCACTCAAGATGATCTAAAACAGCAAGTAATGCCAGCAGAGAACGAAAATCAAACTTGGAGTTTTGTGCTTCATACATGTATCCATTTAATTTTTGTCGATTTTCAAAAAATGTAGAGCATGTTTGGAGAGAAATCCGAATATCATTTTTACAATATTTTGTTTGAAGTTTTCTTTTTAAAATCGTTTTTCTATATAAGGCTTATGTTGAAATATTTGAGCATTTTCCTTCTTTTCTCTATCCATCTTTAATTAAAATAAGACTGTGTTGATAAACAAATTGCTTAAAGTCAATATTATATCCCAAAGAGGCCACTTACTATATGTAACTGATTTGTAGGGATGGCCGGGCAGCTGGAATAGGTCACTATTTCATGCTCTATTATGTATTAAAAGGGTGAGACATTCAGATTAAATGTAGCATTAGGCAAAGATTATTGCTTGATCGTATGACACTTATCTGATACTAATCAGATGTCAGTATTTATTTTTGATGCAGAACCACAGTCATAAATACATCAGATATTTGTCAAACTAATTTATATCTATTTAACTTCCCATGTGGTATATCCTCTTGTGCTATAGCTACCCTTATGGAAAAATAAGGCTTCTTGCAAATATTTGCGGCAATGTTGCTGCAAATAGTTGCGGCAATATTGCTGCAAATATTCATTTTTCGTATGCAAATTAGTTTTCTTGCAAACAGTTGCTGCAACATTGCTGCAACAAATTGCGGCAATATTGCAGCAAATGTTTGCGGGAAAATCAGTAGTTGTGATTGTTGCAGCAATATTGCGGCAAATTTATTAGCTGCAATGTTGCTGCAATATTGCCGGAAAATTAATTTCTTGCAATATTGCAGCAACATTGCAGCAAATCTTTCAACAATTTTCAATTAAAAACTAAGCATTTAAAAAAATATTATTTAATAATAAAAAAAAAGTTCCTCTGTCCTCTATAGGTTGTAGTGTTACATCTGTGTATCTTTTAGTTCCGTTTCTCTGTACTCACTGTCCTTAAAGTTGAATTTTCTGGTTTCAAATTCTAAAAAATGAAAGTTAAAAAATTTAGCATATATAAAAAGAATAACTAAACATTATAAAGATATAAGTTACTACTATATATTGTAAATTCTGGACTTGTAGAATGAAAATAACTCTTTATAAAGGGATGATTACAGAGCAATTTTTTCCAGCATTTGTTTCACTTAAATTGTCTATAGATATAGGAAGATGTGGTATGAGTGCCAATGAGACAACTATCCATCCAAATAACAATTTACAAAAGTAAACCATTATAGGTCAATGTACAGCCTTCAACACGGATCCTTGGACAACACTGAACAACAAGGTATAAAGGGCCCAAAAATTACTAGTGTAAAACTATAGTCCTTCTAGAAATTGCATGTTTTTCAAATTTCTTGATCAGCACTTAATATATATATATATACAGTTTTACTATAGAATACATTTAACCTCATGCCAGTACTAGGTTGTTATTGCTTTTTTGAATCTTTTTTTCATTGAACTATAACATAATTGGTCTTGCCTATTCTTTAAAATTTTAATTTTTGTGATTAGTTGTGTATATATAAGAAGTATATATTGTTGTCATTTGTTGATAGATGTCTTATTGGCAGTCAAATCACAGATTTAATACCAAACTACTTTTATTAGAAGATTTCTTGTTTTAATTTAAGTAATGTACTTTCTAAAACATAAACTTAAAAAGATTAAAAAAAATATCTCCTGTCCTACACAATTTTAATAGTATTCATGTGCATAAATCTATTGCCTAATACTTTTGTCAACTCTATTAAGTTAAGAAGACTCTTTAAATATTACTATTTTGAACTGTAAGGGCATGCACTTATTCAAAATGGTGGACATTCTACTCCATTGTACTTACCAAAAGATGTTATCCAAATTATGTGTAAACACCAATCTTCCTAAATCCAAGAGTCATGTCAACTGAAGGCTATCATCTGCACTATCCAGTGTCAATAGAATTAATTGGAACTTTTGGATCTAAATCCATTGTAAAATTCATATTACTTTGTTCCTGATAGAAGACATCTTTTTTTGTTGTATGCATGTTCATGTCCAGTTCAAATTTTGAATATGTTGATCAAGGTTGCTAAGGGTATAGTGACAGTGTGATCCCTTTGAAATTTGCCCCTAATTATAAATATCAATTGCCTAAATCTTGAATATTTGTTATATATTATAATTTAAAAAAAAAATTATATATATATTTGTTTATCTTGTTATAATGGAAATATATACAAAGAAGAATTGCTCTTTCCTTAATTTGGCCTCAAACTATGTGTGTACATTAATTTATTATGGTACTTTCTGTCTTTGCCACTACACAGAGATAAATTAATAGAAACCAGATGGCATATAACATGTCTATCACCAGCTCATATTACTTATTGAGATGAGAAAGATAATTTAAATGTGTATAAATAATTTTAAAATAATGATACTAAAAATTAAACAAAATGCAATCTGCAGGTGAGGCTTAAAATTCATTTGATGGAAAATATTAGAATTAAAAATATTGTTCATAGAAAAATGTCACAAAAAAGTGACAAAAAGGCATAATAATTATACATATAGAACAAAAAATGATAATGACTCAATTATTTAGATTAAATTTTAAATTCCATTTAGTATTCTTGAAATTCTTTCCTTACAAACTATCATATAAATGTACAGTTTAGGAATTCTTTATAAGCATAATGTTATTTGTAGATTTATTTAAAATGAATTATTCAAATATCCAGATATTTCTGAGTAATAAAGTATCATGACGATAACAAATTTACTTAAATAGTAATATCAATAACCAAATGTTCAAAGAACCGATATGTTGTGTATTATTTGAACCTTAAAGCAAATAATCATATACGATATTCTAAAATGCTTGAAAAATTGGTGCAAACTATCATGTCTCAGTCTCAGCAAGGAATTGTATATTTGAAATATACAATTCCTTGGTCTCGGACATTATGGAAGAAACTTAATTTTCTTGCAACATGTGCAAAGTTGTTGCAAATAGTTATTTCTTAAATAATAAAAGAAAAAGTTCCTGCAACTTTCTTGCAAACAAATTCTTTCTTGCAACATTGTAGCAAACTTGCTGCAATTTTCTTGCAAACACATCTTTGTTGCAGTAACATTGCGAGAATGTTGCAGGTAGCTGCAACAACCTGCAACTTTCTTGCAAACACTTCTTGCAAACAAATTTGTTTGCCGCAATATTGCCGCTATATTGTTGCAATATTGCAGCAAACTTTTCATTTCTGTAAGGGTAGTCATTGATGCTATAAATCCAATTATACCTATTTAATATTAGAAGCATGTATACATGAACCAAGATAACAAATATAAAAAGCAATTCCACAGTGTCAAGAAAGGAGAAAATAAAATTTTGTAGTTGTTGAAAATTCTGTTTGAAAAAAATTGACCCCCCCCCCCCATTTAATATTGGAACATTTTTTTGACCCCCCCCCCCAAATATGTTCATCAAAAATATTTTGACCCCCCAAAAAATTACCCAACCCCCCCCCCCCAGCTGGTAAATAATGAATGTTCCCGTATCTCGAAAACAAGCACACGGACCCTTCATTTTTTTCTGCTTTTTTAGTTATTTTATTTACTGTAACATACTATCAATTTAGAACAGTCTTTAAAAAAGTTTGTTATTTTATAACAGAGTAGCGAACATCCTTAACAATGCTTTTCTGCAAAACATTTATTACTGTTTTTACCTGGAGAAAATATTTAAGCATAGGCTACGTTTCACTCCCCTGCGTCTATTGATCCCTTGGTAGAAAAGGCGGGATAACATGGAGTGGAACTTCCTTTGTACTGGGTTTATACATATAAAACATATTGCTAAAATGGCAACATTTTAATTTCACAGTATGGGATGTATATTAGGTATGAATTATTTGATTACCAAGTAAATGATAATCACAACATGCTCTGATGAGTTTATATTGGAACCTTGTACACAAGTCAATGTCCACAGGACAGGTCAGGAATAACCACCAATTGGTGGATTATACCTCAATTGACGTATAATCCACCAATTGAGGTATATTGGTATAGACCAATTAATGTATAATGCAAGTTTTTTGTAATTAAATGCTAGTGTGAGATAGGAGCATGATTTTGCAACTTGCAACCTATTTCATGAGTTATTGAGTCCTCCGAAAGTTTCAGTTTTGTCAAAACCTGCTGCATCTCTTGAGAATGCATGTGTACAACAACTCTTTTGTTGAAACATTTGTACTATTGACCATGATAGACTTTTGATAATTAAGTATTAACAAAGAGCTCCATTCACCTGTGGAGTTGTACTCATGATCACATGACTGCAGACAGTAATGATGTCCATTGACAGGTGTTGTCTGTCGTTGTCCGTCGTACTTTTACAAAAATCTTCTCCTCTGAAACTATTTGGCCAAATTAAACGAACATGACCAAGCTTGGCCACAATCATCATTTGGGTATCTAGTTTGAAAAATGTGTCCAGTGACCCGGCCAACCAACCAAGATGGCCGCCATAACTAAAAATAGAACATAGGGGTAAAATGTAGATTTTGGCTGATATCTCTGAAACCAAAGAATATAGAGCAAATCTAACATGGGATAAAATTGTTTATCAGGTCAAGATCTATCTGCCCTGAAATGTTCAGATGAATCTGAGATTCTGTTGTTGGGTTGCTGCCCCTAAATTGGTAATTTTAAGGAAATTTTGCCGTTTTCAGTTATTACCTTGAATATTATTATAGACAAATGATAGATAGAGATAAACACTCGTTTTTTTGTTGCTTTTGCAACATACATGTATGATGGAAAATTATAATAGATAAAGATACACTGTACACTTAAAGGGGGCTCACGTGTCTAAATCATTTTTTTTATTTAATATAAGAATTCGCTATGTTTTTCTATAAATATACTTTATCTTATACTTAATAGAAAAATGAAATAAAAAAATGGGGTCATTGTTCATTTTTTTTACACACATAAGGCCGTTAGTTTTCTCGTTTGAATTGTTTTACATTGTCTTATCAGGGCCTTTTATAGCTGACTATGCAGTATGGGATTTGCTCATTGTTGAAGGCCGTACGGTGACCTATCGTTGTTAATGTCTTTGTCATTTTGGTCTTTTGTGGATAGTTGTCTCATTGGCAATCATACCACATCTTCTTTTTTATATCACCGTTCATTTACGCTCACAATCTGCCTTCGAAAGAAGCATACATTTTTGTTAATGTCCTTTTTTTCTGTTGAACTAATAGGAGAAATAGCGGTAATATCGAAATAAAAAAAGAACTAAATTAGAGAAATCGGTTAAATTTTACAATTATTTGGTTTATGTACAGCTTATTCGAAAACAGCCTCGAAGACACCCTCCTTGGTAATGTTCATGAAAGTGCACGATCGTCATCCTACCATGAAATGAAAAAAAGAGCAATGTCTTGTCTCATAAATTTAAAGTAGACATCACATTATTTTCATTAAGTGATTTTCACTTTCTTGTTTTCAAACTTGTGATAGAGCCTCTTAACAGCACGCTTTATTTTTACCATAAATCATAAATCATATGTATACCTGTCCCATGGCCTTTCTTTTGAAATGAAAGAAAAAAAATGTAGAGATAGCTCGTCTGCATGTCATTGTGTAGCTTCAAATAGAGTCATCAATACTAGGAGCACCACCTGACACCAAGAGATATATTGTGTAAAGGAGGATATACTATTATCACACATGACAGGTCTTGCTTAACATTCCCCAAACAAACATGACACAATGCTATTAAAAAAGAAATCTCACACAATCATGCCCTGACTCACCTGATCCAAGTTATAATAATAAAAAATGAGGATGATGATGTCTCCCTATGATTATAAAGAAGTGTGAGTCTTGCATTATGCATTCAAGGATGTACTATGGCCAGGTTCCGGAATTTCTGTCAGATGTTTAATCTCTGTTTTTTTCCTATGATACAGTGTAAAATATTTTGACCCATGACCATGATGACCCCATTTTTCCTTTCTTAAATATAAGACTTCAATTAATAACTCACAAAAAGTCATTTTAATACCAAAATTTAAGCAGATCTTATATTTCTTTCTTTCCTTTTGTTTGCTTCTTAACTAATGCTCTTCTGAATTATGGTATCAATTTTAAATTCTAGATTATTGTAATTTCACCAAAGTGCATCCTTTTTGCCTTTAAACAACAGTCCATTGAATTCATCATTTGATTTATTGTGATCAGTATTTGAAATTATTAATACTGAAAAATGTTTTCTATGGGTTAGAACTATTTGAATAATTGAATTGCATGTCTACAGTTAAATTAAAAATATTTTCAACTAATAAAATCAAATTTAAATCTTTTCCTGAATGATCACCATGTCTTACAGAGTCATGCCTTCATTATTTTCCTCAAAAATCCGCAAACACCTTCAATATCTTGTTAGCTGAAATTCTTGATGATATGTGATCAACTGCTCATTTACCTTATCATCATTAAAAAAATAGTGTTTGCGAAGAACAAAATTAGAGTTCAGGAGCGCCCCAGGGTGCAGGATTTTGCACCATTTTTAAAAAAAATTCTGGGGGCCTTGAGCGGCCCACAGACCCCTCGCCGTGAAGGGCAACGAGCAAGCTCGTACCGCCGAACGGCTACGCCGTCCGCCAGTGTTGGCTGCTACTTTTATTATTTAACCTCCTACTTTAAATCTTATTGACAACCCTGAATTGTGCTGTTGGTTGTTCTTAGCTGTTTTATGGTCGGGTTGTTGTCTCTTTGACACATTCCCCAATTTCAATTCTCAATTTTAATTGTATATTTGTGAATAGAAAATTAAAGGTATAATGAAAATCTATTGCAATAGATTAATTTTATTTTTATCGCACAATGTGGTTATATTTTTTTCCTGTAATTTTGAACATTTTCAATACAAAAGTCTCTCTAATACTGGAGTAACCTCTGCAGTGTCACTTTTACTACCCTTTATATGTAGAAGCACATGTACTAAAAATAATTTATTCCAGGCCGTTATTTAAAATAAAGTTAAATAGCTTTTGTAATTCTTTTGTTAAGACTGATATTTAATTTTTCAACATTTCATTTGAAATAATTCAGTAGAGCTAGCTCGGTGCTTTTCCCATTTTTAAGGGACTTAATTGCTTTTACAATCTCCCTTGTTTTAATGTGTTCCTGAAAGTCATTTGTCCTGTCATGCCTGTTATTTTTTTGAAAATCATCAAATAATGTTTCAAAATTTTTGAGAATTTTTTCTTGAAATGGATTAAAACTCTGGTCGGTTTTGTTTAGTTTTGGTGGAAGAAGACTTCAAGTCTTCTGAAGGCCAATGGTGCCGACTTTAAAATCATTGAATTCTCCGTATGCCGCATTCGTTTCTGTGTATTACAATTTCATAACAACTTCTGATTCCTGACACCGATTTTTACACATGATTAAGCATCTGAATCATTTAATTTGTAAATTAGGATTGAAAAACGATCACTATTGTAAATATGTACCCTTTTATTTTTGTAAATCATTAGATTTCATCTCATCTACACGAACGTTATTTGTTTTCTTGTAAACGGATGTTTATACTGTAGATATTTGCATGCGTGAATTTGTATCGCGACAACTCGCCCTGTTTACATGTTCGCCCTTGAAGTTATGAATTTGCAGACAAGAAGATTTTGTTTTTAATAAATAAAAAGGGTTCTATTTCTTATTAAATTGTTGTCTTTATTCATTGTTTTCCTTTGTCATGTGAATAAGATGCCCTTCTACTTCAAATGGTTTGAATCTATTTATAAAATTATTCAAGACTCAGTTGACAAGTGCAGTACGTTGCTGTTGGGATAATTTTGATTAAACTCTAAATGCTCATAGAATAAGAAATATTATCTAAAAATAAAATTATAACAATTACGATTTTAGATTAGAGATTATACACAGACATGCTTTGATCAATTTATAGCCAAATTAGTTTACCTGTGTGAAAATGTAAATAATGGTCTAAATGGATATTAATTTGTTTACTAAACAAGTACAGACATAAATATTTGAGGACATTTGATTTATTTTAATAAATATAGGATTTAAAAACTGCAAGTGCAAACAAATTTATTCTTTTTCTTCTTCAACTGTTTAAGGACTGATAAAATAATTTACGCTATTAAAAAATAAAAGTATCAATATTTCTTTTTAAGATTTACTGTACACAACTAAAATCTAAAAATATAGGGTGCTTTATACAATGGAAAGCGCAAAAATCCAAAGTTTACGAATTGGAATATAAATGTAAATAAAAAACAAATAATGATGATTAAACATTTTGTTTTTCAGTTATTTAGTATTTTGTAAAAAAGGGGAGGTTTTTTTTACATGTCGCGCCGTATCTGAAAAACAATTGATGATTATTGCTTAAAACTTTACACACTTCTTTGTTCATGTTGTTATATTAATCTAAAGATCTGTATACTTTTTGGTTTTGATTCAAAATTTTTTTTTTAGTGACATTTAGTTTTTTTGAAGAAAAGAAAAGAGGGGGGTTCATATGTCCCTCCGTATTTCAAAAACAATAAATGGAACAAAGCAGCCTGGGTTAGTGGGGCTGCTTTTATGGTAATTCAAGTTACCTTTTATTTACCTTCTTCCACCTCAGAGCTATCAGCTCTATGATTTAGAATAACTGATAAATTCGTCTTGTTACAAAATCAACAAAACAGATTTTTGTCATGAATTCTATTCTTGTCTACAATGTTGGAGAGTGTAAACTTTGTTAAATATATGCACATAGACAAAGGTGGGCAACACAGGCTCTTTAGGGCCTCTTGTTTTAAAACTTATACTATAGGTTAAAATCAGCAATATCTTTAATGGTGGCTGATCTACTTTTTTTAAAAGAGTTATGCCCCTTGTAAATATAACAGTTATGGAAAATGGCCTCGCTAGTGCTCTCATATGTACAATATTCTTGCCAGATTTTTATCAAACTTATACTATAGAGTAATATCAGCAATATTTCGGACAAGTACTATAATGGTTGACGATTTACTTTTTTTAAAAGAGTTACGCCCCTTGGAAATATAAAATATGTGCCAAGCGGGCCACATTGGAACTGTTCTTTTATTAATCTTATTATCAAATTTCTGCCTACTATTTGGAAATTATCACGACTATAAAAGAAACGTAGAAATTGCAAACAGCAAAAATAATTACATATAAGATCTACAAAAAAATAAAACACAAATAAAATTCAAACCATCAGGTGACTCCTTACCATTGCTTACAGGAGTTATTGCCTTTCAAATTCAATTTTTGACTTATTTGTAAATTTTTGCCTTTTATCTTGAAAACTATTATAGATAATTAGATACGTAGAATAGAATTTGTAAACAACAAAAATTATCAACAATAAAAGGCCTATACAAAAGAATTATATGTCTGAAAACATTGGTTGACTCCTTATTAGAATTATTGCCCTTAAATCATGTAAATCAAGATTGTTGACTTATTCCCCATTTTTTGTCCATAATCTTGAAAAAACAGAAAAGTAGATACTGTGAACAGCAAAAATGATCAGATATTCAAGGTCAACAAAAATTCATACACGACTGTAGCTATTAGATAATTGCTTAAAGGTGTTTTTGCCCTTTAAAGACAAATCTATTTAGAATGTCAGAGTATTTGCCTCTTATCTTGAAAACTATAAGAGATATAGAAACTGTTATCCTCAAAAATGATTGGTATATATAAGAATGCCAATATGACAGAAACCATTGGCTGAACCCTTATCATGCTTATAAAAGACAATTTTTTACTAACGTTTAAGTTCTTGACATTTATTTTAATTTTGGAATCGATAGTATATGTATAGGGAGAAACTAAAAAGATAAAAAAAATATCAGCAATACCAGGTCAACAAGATTTTTAAGCGAATTTAGTCATGCATTAAATTGTAGTGTACAATGTTGGTGAAAGGTCATTTTTCATGTTTCGCATAGCTCCAGTTGAGTGACACAGACTCTTAAGAGCCTCCAGTTCGCCATGGCATTGTCAGACTCTCAGCCTTATGAATATTGAATATCCCCTTGCTATCTCCCGCCTTTTATCTTAAAAATACTGTTTTGTTCATTCATTGTCTAACATGCATTACATGTCTAATTTAATATATATATACATAATGTAATTCTATTTATTACGTATTATGCACTCTTGGTACAGTTTTTTTTGTTCTGTGTATTGGAATAAAACCAATATTTCAAACACAAAAAATTACTCCTACAATTGATATTTAATGTAGTAACTTTAACAAAACAGCCAATCACAGTTGGAAAAAAAATATGTGTGTGAAAGAGGGAGAGAATATTTCATTCATACCTTTCTTATATTTCAGTGTTGAATAAACACAAAGTTAAACTACAAAAGAATTACATGATGTTTGTCCATGGTGTTGACTCCAAAACAGACATAGCTGACCACCTGTATCAGTCTGATGTTTTAAGTACTGAAGAAAAAGAGGAAATTTGTAATTCTTCACTCACTCAACAGGAAAGTAATAGACTTTTATACAACACATTGATTCGCAAAGGTGAAGATGCATACACACACCTTCTTGAAGCTGTAAGACACGGAAAATACCAAGATGTTGCTTCAGAAATGGAGAAGACAGAATTGTCAGATCAAGAAATACAATTTTGTCAAATAGGTAATTATAATAATAGCAGATTCTGAAATTAATATTATACCTAATCAGGGGTTAACAAATTTTGTTTCAGCTAACTAGCCCAGGACTTATTGGCAGCAGGACTTTACTAGCCCTGTTGGAAGAACTGCTATATCTAGTCCATCAAAACTGACCTGCTAGCCCTAGTATGCCTTAAAAATCAAGAGTTTGCTGCATAATACCAAGTGGGTGTCCTTTGTTTTGAAGGAGACATTATACACTGTATTTGATCATTTTTGTTGATCTGTTTTGGAGCTTAACCTAACTTAGTTGTTCCCACATTTAAAGCAAACTTTTTATTGGCGTGCTTGGGGCAACTAACGGCAATATTCACAGAGCATTGAACAGTCTCCGGGACAAGTTTGCAATTCCGCTGAGTGCAAAAGTTGTCACCTTAATTTTTGGAGTTAAGTCAAAACAAAGTTGATAACTTGGTTGGTATTGGTTCCCTGATATTTGTCCTAAAATGTTTTGGATCTAGCACCACTGTTGAAAAAGTTATGCCCCTTTTTTCAACAATTTCCTCAGAGGAAAAGTACTTTTCCTCAAGGGAAATCAAATTTCCCTGAAGGAAAAAGATTTTTCCTCAAGGGAAATTGTTTTTTCCTCAAGGGAAAAAGATTTCCCTTAGGGAATTTGCTGCATAATTATTTCCTTTGAGGAAATTCTATTTCCTTAGAGGCAATTCTTTTTCCTTAGAGGAAATTCTTTTTCCTTAGAGGAAATTCTTTTTCCTTTGAGGAAATTTGCAGCTTCAAATTTTCCTTGGAGGAAATACTTTTTCCTGTGAGGAAATTTGTAGCTTCAAATTTTCCTTGGAGGAAATACTTTTTTCCTGTGAGGAAATTTTTGACAAACACTTTTCCTTGGAGGAAAATTCAAGACAACAAATTTCCTCTAGGGAAATCATTGTTCTTCAAATTTCCTCTAAGGAAATTTCTGAAGATCAAATTTCCCTTAAGGAAATGTTTTCCCTTATTTTTACTTGTTGAACATTTCTTCACTACACCATGTATACAAACAGTATGAATATAATAATAACAAGACTGTATAATTGATGCAAATGATATTTAAAACTTTAATAAATGTTTGACTCAACATTTTAATGACATTGAAAATAATACAGTCTGACTGTTTAGATCTAGGTATAATTGTTTATACTTTTTTTATAAATTTAACTTTGATTTATAATTTTTTTTTGGAGCAAATGCTTCTATTTTCTTTGTAATTGTTTCAATGCGATACATTAATAAGCAACCAATTTGAATGTCATACCATTTGTGGTGTTCTAAAGAATTTGTTTGTATATTTGCAGATTAAATAATAAAATAAACACTTTTCGTGTTATTTTAAATTAGAATTTCTTCTGTTTCAGCTTGTGTACAGTTATTCAATCCACTACATAAGAATTCAGTGAATACATTATTCCATTCACTAAACAATTCCCTTCAATTCTAAGAGAAATCATTTTTGCAAATTGTTCTTCAATGATCTTCTTCTGTATATTTGATATGAGGGAGCGATGTAAATGAGTGGATAAAACTGGTGTTCCTTTTTTCAACAACAAAATAGTATTTGTTCAGCATTCTCCTTTCTTTTGATTAAGATATGTTGTTGCTTTTATGCAATAGTGTTTTTGTGTATCTATGATAGAACTCCATTTTGTTTATGGTCATTATCATGTGATAATGTTGAAATTTCCTATTTCTTTTTTGCAGGAAAGCACACATTCCATTTCAAATTAATCCAATTATGCACTATGTAAATAAATTTCAACTATAAGTTTCCTCTTCAGTAATGACCCATTGATCATGAAAACCAAGATGTCTGATCACCTATAAATACACAAAATAAACAAATAAAATGTTATAAATGGAGAGAGAAACAGCAATAAATGTTTTTCATGTGTATCTTTCCTTATTAAAATACATTAAGTAAACTTGAACTCGAGAAAAATAAATAACTGCGATGTAGACTAGAAAGTATAAAATGCCAAATAAAGTATTCACGAAAAATTAGTTGATTTACAGAAGTCAAGTCCCTGTTTGCAGGAAATTTACATCATTGGTTGTCTGGTGGAGAGTTGTCTTCTTGGCAATCATACCACATCTTATTTTTATATAATTAGTTATCAAAAGTACCAGGATTATAATTTTATACGCCAGACGCGCGTTTCGTCTACATAAGACTCATCAGTGACGCTCAGATCAAAATAGTTAAAAAGCCAAATAAATACAAAGTTGAAGAGCATTGAGGATAAAAAATTCCTAAAAGTTGTGCCATATTCCTATTGTGCCTGTCCAAAGTTCAGAGCCTGTAGCTTTTGTCAGTTTAGTCTGACACTAAAATTTAGTGGTTGTTGTTGTTGTTGTTTCATACCGGTCATATTTATTTTTTGTAATTTATTTTGTTATAAACTAGGCAATTACCATGATTAGTTTTACAGTTTGGATTGTTTCAATGTTTCATCTTTAGGTCTTTTATAGCTGCCTACTTTGACTATAGTATAGGGTATGGATTTTCTCATTATTGAAGGTCGTAACAGGCCTACAATTGCTTTCTCAAAGCCATGATAGTTTTCATATTTAATGTACCACATCTTTTATGTTTGCATGCATTTATTAATATGACCAATTTCAAGAAATGCACAAAGATGTGAGATGATTTATATAATTGTAATTTCAGGAATTTACAGTAAAAGCTTTTATCCTCACTGCATTTTGCACTTTTCCTAATTCAGGAGCCAGAAGTTATGGCCTTTGTGACCTTTGTATGATTTTTATTTTAGTTTCTTTTTTTTATATTGAAGAGTTTAGTATGACGTCCATTATCACTCAACTAGTATACATTTTTGTTTAATGGCAAGCTAAAGCATGCCTCACAGGCACGGATCCAGGGGGGGGGGGGGGCTGAAGGTTGGACATGTTGGAACCCCCTTTCTTTATTGGACGATCAATGCATTTGAATGGGGACATGTAGTTGGACACCCCCCCCCCAAAAAAAAAAAAAATTGTCCTGGGTTAGGAACCCCTCCTTTATATGACTAGATCCACCCCAGTCTCAGGTTGCGGGATTTTCTCGTTGCAATGAAGACCCATCGGTGACCTATGGCTGTTATCTGCTCTTTGGTCATGTTGTTATCTCTTTGATACATTCCCCATTTCCATTTCCATTTTCTTTTCGGTTCTATTATAAATATTATAAACGAGTTTGGCGCCTTTACAAAAATATAATAGTCTGTGCTGATAGGGGAGTATGTGTGCATACCAATATTTAAATTTTCTAGGCCTTCTTTTTGAATATTTTGTGCATTTCTTGGTAAAATACTGTCAGACCTCGAGTGCTGTTGTTTTACAAAAACGGTCAAGTAATGTAGGGGAAAGAAACTAACTAAAAAGACCAAAATAAGCCACAACTAATGGGGGTCTCATTGGGGGTTCTGTTCACGGATCCCGCTTAGTTACTACTTATTTTTTTAGATTCTCGCATGATGCCATCCCGCGTACACTATGTAAGTGAACAATTCTGCTATTTTTGTAATTTCCCATGTCCCGCTAAACTTCATTTCGCGTTTTCACGGCACAATAATTTGAGGGAGGATAGGACCTTTATCGGGACTGCAGGATCGGGTGTTTTTAAGCTCTGGATTTCGGGATTGACCCTTTCGGGATACGATAATTCTTTTTTCGAATTTCGGGACCTCTGGATTTCGTGCTTTTTAAGCCCGGGATTTCGGGATTTCGTGTTTTTAAGCTCGGGATTTCGGGATCAGTACCCCTCCTACCCTCCCTCATAATTTGACTTTCATGTGTCACGTTTACAAAAAAATACGCCTCGACAATCCCGAGTCCCGCTCAGACCCCCCCTTATAGGTACATAATGAATAGTTTACTATGTAGTCAGTAGTCGGGTCAAATACACATGTATACACTTTTAGACGACCTTAGATTCATTTCACAGCGAAAATACTCATTTATATTGAACATTTTAGATCACTTTACATTTAGATTTTATTACTTTTAAAATAAAGACCATATAGATTTAAGATCATTTAATCGAAAGATTATAATTTGTCAATGCGCAACTGTAACCAGGTACTGAATTTTTTTTTTGCATGCGTTAAGTGGGGGGTGCCGATCCCGGATCACGCTTACTGTTTTGTCACATTCCCGTTTCCCGCTTACACTATGTACGTATATAAGCAATTCTCATTTTTTTTTTGTCATTTCCCAGATCCCGCTAGACCTCATTTCCCGTTTTCACGACACAATAATTTGACTTTCACGTTTCACGCTTACAAAAAATCGGCAATCCCCAATGAGACCCACTTAAGTTAAAAGTGCCGGGAATAGAAAAGCATCTGGACTTTTTAATAAGTCTGTATACCGGACCTCTTCTCTATTTTGGGATTGAAAAAAAATCTAAAGTTAAAAATGCGGTTTTGAGCCTATTTCTTCTTTTTAATTTGGTAACACGTTAAGCCATTAGTGACACTAATATGGTATATTACCAATAATAAGGCCATATATTTCGGTGTGTAGAAATACCGCAAAAGACTTCTTAGTGCACTAAGAAGAAAGTTTTTGCATTATGATTAAGGACACTAAAACGATGTTTTAAGATCACAGCGAACATGAATATAAGAGGATATGATTAAATACCTCAAATCTATAAAGTTAGGTATCAATAGATTTTGTAATTTTGAAGTTAAATGACTTTTTAATCAACGCCTGCCACTCGCCACGTGACCAACGGTTTATTGCAGATTCCCGAATCATCATGTTCAATCAACCTAATCCAATAAACAATTGTCTTTTGATCGTTACTTATTGATTAATCAATGGTTGTTAACCTAACGGTTTAGCGTGGTATAAATTCAAGTTTATGAAAGAAAAAAAAAATAAATTTGTGTTTTAAAACTTTGCCTTTGTTATATATATTAAGTTTTTAAGGAAATTGCTATGCAAGCTTTTTTTTTATTTAAAGAACCCTATTTTGAGATAAAAATTGAGAAACAAATGCTTTTGATATTTCATTTCCTTACTAACAACACAAGAGTTTACATACTATCATTATTCCTTGAAAGACATTTGAGAGTATGTGGTGTCCATGGGGTTCTTCCAAATCCGATTACAGAAGTAACATATAGAAAAACTCCAAGAGTAAAATTATATTACGTTTTAAAAAGAGAATTATAGAATAAATCATAACTGTCTTCTATGAACGATAACTTTAAACTGGTGTCAATGCTTTTTTTTTTAACAATTCATCTTTATTTCAACAATTGAAGATGAATACCATTTTAATTTATAATGTAATAAGCACTATGGGCAGGCGTGGATCCAGAGCTTGAAGTGGGGGTTTGGGGGAGGGGTTATGTGAGAAATGTTTAAAACACTAGAGAAGTTTTCATGTTATACCAAACCATATTTTTTTCAATAAATGGCACACTTTTTGTTCATCCGGCATATGGTTACTCTAAATAAAATTTTAAGTATTAATTTTATAAGGTTAATTATTTGATTACAGATCGTATCTACCCGTTTTGCAATTGTTGTATCACTCTAAGGGAGGCTAATAAAGATATATATAATAAAATATAGAGGTAGCAGCCTTGGATTGTCTTAATTAAATCCTTTGGTCCTCTAATTATCAAGTTACCATCTGGCCAATGTTATTATGACTTGTGTATATTTAAAGAAGTGTAGCGACAACGTGTCACCCTATTCAGTGCTAGATATACAAATTATAGTAAAGATAACATTAAAACAAGAAATGGTTAATACAAAAAATATTTTAAGATTTTCAACCGGGGGTGGGGGGGGGGGGGGGGGGGGGGGCTCGCTTTAACCCCCTAAATCCGCTAATGATGTGGGAAAACTAAATTATTTAGTTAACTTAATCATATGACTCTTAAGCCCGTTCTGTCATTATTAAGAAACGCTAAAGAACGGAAATGTATGATTTTAAGATTTGGAAATAAATGAAATTGGTGTCACAAATGGTATGTCTGCTTGTAATTAAAATATTTTATAAATAGACATAATGCTCATATACATAATTATTAACGGTTGTTTTACTTCGCTTATTTATAGCATTTAACAAATAACTTCGTATTCTTATTTTCGGCATCAAATAAAAATAATGGAATAAATATATAGGAAGTTCCAATCAAAAGACAACGTACAGAACAGAGCAATTCGATATTACTTAGGCGTTCACAGATTTGCACCAATTCTAGCACTGTATGGGGATACTGGATGGATACCAAGTCAGTTTCGGCATTGGGTGAACATTATTCGATACTGGAATAGGCTTTTATCGTTTGAAGACGACCGATTAACGAAAGTGGTGTTCAATATGGATTATGATTGTTGCACAAACAATTGGTGTAGTGACACTAAAGATATTTTCACTAAACTTAATATGTTACATTATTACGAAAGTAGAACAATGGTGGATTTAAAATCTTTTGAACAAATTGTACGAACTTATTACAGTGATTTATGGAGAGAGTCCTTGATAAATAAACCAAAGCTACGATCTTACTTAAACTTTAAAACAAACTTCGAACTAGAGCACTATGTAAAACTAAATCTTACGAAACACGAACGATCTGTGCTAGCCCAGTTTAGATGCGGATTATTACCGATCAGAATTGAGACTGGTAGATATATTGGGGAACCAGTAGAAAACAGACTATGCCGATTTTGTAATTCTCAAAATGTTGAAAGTGACCTACATTTTCTTATAAACTGCACATTTTATAATGATATCAGACAAACTGTTTTAGCGAGATATTAATGGTGCCTGACTTTACGCAACTAGATGAGCAGGGAAAATTAACATTTCTAATGGTGAACCATCCAAGGAAAATAGCTAAATACTTAGCAGCGTCACTTTTCCGTAGAAAACAAACAGTTTACTCTAGTTAACATTCTTAAACTTTTTCACAAACATTAGTTGAATAATATACATGATATATGAACTTTTACAATCGTTAATTCTTAATCTATAATTATCTGTATTTAAATTTAAATTGGCAATTGACACGTGATATTAGAACATTTATATTGAACTAACAGTAAAAGGTGACTTATTGGTCCATTGGGCCGGGTGTATTATATATGTAATTATATTTTGTACAAATTTATGCTGATTTACACATGTCACTATAATAAACAATTTACTTACTTACTTACTTACTTACTTTATATTTTAAAAGACAAGGAAAGTGAATTAAAAAATATATACAACAAAAATAAGCGAAAGGAGATGTGGTACGGCTGTCAATGAAACACCTATCCACAAAAGTTAAAAATGAAGAAGATGTCAGAAATAAATTGGTCATAATTTATTTACAGTCTAAAACATCGAAGGGACTAAACATCAACCTATACATATTTATACTTGTAATGCATTTGTATATAAACATCGAATCAGAAATATGTTCCTTTCCTAAACATGTTTAAAAACATTGCTGTGATAGTTATCAAAAGTACCAGGATTATAATTTAGTACGCCAGACGCGCGTTTCGTCTACACAAGACTCATCAGTAACGCTCAAATCGAAATATTGATAAATGGCATAGTTCTTAACATTAGAAAAATGAATGAAGTATTGGCAACTGGACGTTAAGCAACCAAATATCAATCCCCACTTTTCCGTGAAGTGTTCACAATTATTTGTCTTTTTAAAATTAAAAGGATGAAAAATCCCAAACTGAAAAGAGTTGAAAATACGCTATTTATTTAGAATTTAAAAATATAGCAGACAGAATAAATACGGCAAAAACAAACAAATGAAAAAAAATAGAGAACAATTTGAAATACCATATACATGTTTAATCAGTATACTAGTAGATTATTCACGGGCCAAGGTTGAGCGAACATGAATTGCTATCGATTATACTAAAGGTGACAATCAACTTTTTGAGGCACGTGTCGAGAAAACATTAGAAAAAATATAATTTAAAATTATGAAAGGAGTAGGTCCTTAGTGCACATTTTTGTTCTTAGTGCACTAAGGAGGTCCTTTGCGGTGTTTCTACGGACCCCATATATTTGAAGCTGTTCAAAATTCTGTACATTATAGGTACGTGTATCAGATCGGACAATAATTTTCATATATATAAAAAGAATTACTGTATAAGTTATCTAGTATGAAATATGTCCACTGGACCGACCGTGTAAGTGCTATATATATATTATATCATGTATATAGCCAGTCAAAAAGATGTGGTATGATTGCTAATGAGACAACTATCCACAAAAGACCAAGATGACACAAACATTAACAACTATAGGTCACACAAGGTCGTTAAAAACTTCCATTTGTTGTTGTCCACTGAAAATAAGCTCATAAAAACACGAATCCCCGTTTACTCAATTCCACCTTTATTTGTTAATATTTCTTTATCTTTTTCTTTTGACTTTATCATATCTTTTTTGTGAAATATTTTGTGTGGTCGAACATGAAATTGCCTCCGATGCTACAAAGAAAATTTGTTTAATGTCATCTGTTGCAATATATGCTAAGTACTACACGTGGACAGGATGTTCCCCAGAAAATAAGTTATACACACCCCGATATAACCCCGAGGGTACACGCTACTGTCATATGGAAAATTACTGGGTCACCTGTAAGATGGTAATCAGCCATGCAACTAATTAGGTTACTGACCATGTCACTTCAATTTAAAAAGTTTATCGTTAGATATCAAAATGATAAATTCATTTTAATTAAAAATTTAAGAACTAAAGGATTTATCATTAAAATGAAGTGAAATAATTCAACCAATCGTATATAGATTATATACATATTTTTTTTATCTATGCCGGAAAGAATTGAAAAACTGTATTTATAATTTTTGATTTGTTTTATAGAAATCTGTGTAGGTCTCATGAAATGGAACTCACGCAACGCATGCCTAATTAAGATTGATAAATTTATTGAAAAATATAACAAAAATTTAGTTTTGATATTAAATTAAAGTTACCTTCAATACTTCAAACGAACATAAAGCATTTACAAAGTAAAAACTCAACACAGTTTTTGGTTATCAGCTCGCCCCGACAGCACAGAAAGCTTCGATTGATAAAGAAAGGGACATAAAGAAAAAGGGGGGACAAAAATATATATTACAAGCCTAAATTCTTAGATACTGACAATCTGTTGAGTATACTCTCTTTAACATAACCATCTTTGGCTTTATCACTTTTCCATCGCCCGTGTTTCTTAAACAACCGGTCATCTATTCCAGCTTCTGCCGCGGCAGTAGCTCCTCCTGACCTCAAACTATGTAAGCCAAACTGTTTTTTATCAAGACCTAAACTGTCAAGTGCAGATAACAATAACTCTCTGGCTCTGGTGTAAGAAATATGACTACTCTTTCTAAGTTTGTATATATTCAAAGATTTACAATAACAAATGGATCTAAAGATAAAATCATTCGATTCTTCAGGAATGTTAGCTAACTTTAGATAACGCTGAAGTACATCTACCGGGCATGTAATATTCCCTGTTTTTGAAATGACAACATCTTTCCCTTCCCTATATACATCAGTTTTACTCTTGACTAAATGAAGTGTAAGGTAAGTAGGGGAAAACTGTATATCAGACCTTCTCAAGTTAGCTAACTCGGAGAATCTTAAAAAGCCAGCATAGGCTAATAAACACATACATGCTATTCTTACATCTTTTAAATTACAAGTATTATTAGCATATTTACATACAATATTTTTCAAAATATGTGGTGTGATAGGTTCTTTTTTGACAGCTGAATGACCTATTTTTCTATGAGCCCCTTCAAGAACAGATGCAACTAGATTATTTTCACTGGGATCAGCAACGCCAGCTAATTTATGTGCCCATTTTATGGCGTAAAAAGCATCATTTAATTTTGAAACAGATTTTGCAGTTTCAGACAAATGAATTAAATATAAAGAAATATGTAAATGAGATGCTGGCAATGGTGAAAAAGAATATTGACTAGTCCACTTACACCATGAATTGAAGGCATATCTATATTTCTTCTGAGTACTCGCAGCCTTGGACGAAAGAAGGAATTCTGGTAACTGTTTGAACAAACTGCTGAGATCATTATTAGAGGCAACTTGTGAATTAAAGTCTGACCAATGTCCTACTGAAAAAATATCTGAGAAACGTAAAATTGCAATAACATTTTATATACATATACAGAGGACGAATTATTAGCATATTTCAGATTTCTATACACAGTAAAATATAATATATATTCAAATATTTCAACGCCAGCTACAATATCTTTATAGATACTAGGGCCATAAACTGTAAAACAAATTTCCATGCCTGCTACAATATCATTATAGATACTAGGGCCATGTCAAATAAAAAACCAAGCCTGCTACATTATCATTACCGATACTAGGGCCATGTCAACATAAACACCCATGCCTGCTACAATATACATATACTAGGGCCATGTCACAAAGAGACCATGCCTGCTACAATATACATATACTAGGGCCATGTCACAAACAGACCATGCCTGCTAAAATATATCTATATATATTAGGGCCATGTCTAAGATGCATCTAGCAAAACAGTCAAAACTGGCGAACCAAACGGTTCAATTCCGAATATCGTATTCTTATTCGAACCTTGCTTATAAATACCATCAGTATTTTTAAACACAATAACATCTTTTACGTAATCTTGATAAATCAAATGTTTATCGAATATCAAAGGCCATAATGCAGCAGAAATCCACTTAGGCACAACTAACGTGCCTCGAGCTTTACAAGCTATAATGTGTTTAATCGATCGTATCACAAGATTAATTGGTGGAACTAGCCAATTATTTTCATTGGTCCAAACTTGAGAAAATGCATCAACTGCTTCAGAATCAGGTTGCCAAAATAAGGAGTTAAATCTCATAACTTTTCTATTTTCGACACTTGCAAACCTGTCAATCGAATAAGGACCCCACATATCATTTAAAAAATTGAAAAATAAATGTGTGACTCCCCAGTCCTCGAAATCAACCATTTTGCTGATATAATCAGCCTTTTCATTTTCTTTTCTGGGAATCCATTGAATGTCAATTGATATTCCTTTTTGAATGCAAAATGAAAAAATAGATTTTGCTATAACATGAAGATTTTCTTTCATACTTCCCGAATTAACAATTTTGACACAATTTTGATTGTCAGTAAACCACTTTATAGTTTTTCCTGTGAAACTATTCTTAAAAGAAAAAAGGGCTAACTCTATAGCTTTCAGCTCTCTCCAGGTGGAGCTTTGTACCGTTTCACTACATGTCCACATCTTATAGAAAATCTTATTTTCTAATTCAACGGTGTATACACCAGCGGCAATATTACTAGCATCTGAGTATATTATGACAACAGAAGATTTACTGTAATGACATAAATTACGATAGTTAATCATAGTGACATTTTCTAACCAGAACTTTAACTCTGATAAAACATCGACGGGTTTGTACCCTGTAATGGGAATATCCCACCCAATTCTACTTTCAATTTCCATGTAACAGAACTTTGACATAATTCTAGCCACATTTCCGATTACGGGAGTCATAGAAATAATTCTACCTACAACCTGAGCTAAAGATCTAGCTGTAACATAGGGAAATTTAGCCAAAATGACATTCAATGAGAAAATCAAATCGTCAACTCGACGTTGAGTAATAGATAATTTGTATTCTTTCGAGTTCCAAACTATTCCCAACCATTCTAACTCTGTAACAGGTTTGAAAACAGACTTCTCCTCGTTAATAAGGAAACCAGCATCAATCAAAGACCTTTTTACGAAGGACGATTGCTCATTACATGTATTTTCATCTGGACTCATGCCAAATCCATCATCTAAATACAAAACAACTTTTATACCGTTTCCACGCCAAAATTTTACTAGTGGCCTCAAACATTTAGTAAAAATGTACGGACCGGTAGTAATTCCGAAAGCTAAAACAGTATAGCAATAAAATTGACCTTCCCACTGAAAACCTAAGAAAGTTTGTTGCTGTGAGCATATGTCTAAGTGAAAATAACCAGATTTTAAATCAAACTTAAACAGATACATATCTTTGTCAAAATATTGTATAGCTAACTTCCAATCCTCAAATTTTATTTTTTCGCGCTTTATGTGTTTATTCAATTGACTCATATCTAAAATAAGTCGTTTCTTACCGGACTTTTGAGTAGCAACACTCAATGGATTTACCACATATGGTTGAAAAGGCACTTTAATGACGCAACCTATTTGAACTAAATCTTCAATTGACTTTGTGACAAATTCAGTATTCTGCCGTGCTGATCTATTATTTCTGTGGTACATTTTAAAAGGTGTATCTATAAATGGAATAACATAACCATTTTTTATTGTATCAAGCACAAAAGGACAAGCACCTATATTTTCCCAATACTTTACATGACAAGCTAATCTACCTTTCACCCCTTTAAATTTATCATATGACTGACAATTTTCAAAATATTGAACTTGATCTATAAAAGATTCTATATAATCGTTATCAACAAAACATGTAGAAAATTGGTCATTAATAGTGTCTAAATACTTATCATTCACAATGACTGGAGAGTGACGTTCAGGCCCTACTTTACTACTTCTGGTAGGTTGTGGAGTTGTTGTTGGATGACCTGAGACTGGCGAGAAGAGGACAGTTTTTTCTCCAGTGGCCTTGTTGCTTGCAGTAGTGGCACGTGTCGATTGAGCAAGGCTCACGCCTTGCGAAGCTCCCACGAAAGGGCTGTTGCTGATTACGTTGATAATGCTGAGCATAAGCAGGGTTACCATAAGATTCCGCAGGTTGTTGACGAGGCGTATTTTTTTGGTATGGTTGCTGGCGAGATTTTGACTTCTCCTTGGAGGTACGGATAGCTCTGGTCTCAGCTTGTCGTATCTTTCTCTCATCTTCAGAATCTGAAGCCACGGCATTGGATTCGTATTCCCTAACGGTTCCCCAACCAGCAGGGGAAGCATCAGCTATGCGAATTTTCTTATTACGGCTTTTGATCTTATCAGTTATGTCAAGAACTAATCTATAGGCTTGTGTATTGGAGTTGGGGATGAATTTTGAAAGTTTGTTAACAGTGTCTAATAATTCCTCGTTAAAGGTGTACTGAATTCTGTTTCCTTCCCCCTTAAATTTTAGAGTGACGTCCTCCTTAATTTTTCTCTTAAGGCAATCTTGTTCTTGTATGAGTTCAGATTTCAACTCACCTAACTTGCTGTCTAAAATTGTCTTAAAAAGCTCTACAGTATCTACCAAATCAGACGACTTATCAGCTGCTTTATGAATATTAGGTGGCGGTAAACTATTATCTCTTTCGAGTAGTATGTCTTCATTCAATTCCAGACGTGGAGAAGATTCTGACATTTTACCAAGATGCGATTTAAGAAAAACGAACCTTTCTGTCGGATAGGCGAACCTCGAATGACAATTCTAGATATCTTATTATAATTTTAGCGCTAAAATTCTAGCATGAAGTTATCATGATTGATATAACTTAAACCGGTAATAACTTACTGATGGTCCAATCAAAATAAACATAAACATGTTTTGATTTAAACACACGTGTTAAAAGTAAACAAATACACGTGTTCCCGAGTAACCTTTATAAATACATTTTCCGCGCTGTAATTTATTTGATATGACATGATTCAAGCAATTTTTGTTGAGGGATTTATGGGTTTGTCCATACAACGTATAAAAAAAGAAGTGTATGTTATTAGTATTTCACATGCCTTGTTTTCGCCTTGAAGCTCATTATTCAGAGTGTTTCAGACAAGATGATGAAAATAACGTGCAAGATACTTTTTTCGATCATCGTGAAGAGACAATTTTAATTCCCATTCCTCGATGCACTCTACCCCTGTTGAATTGTATTTTTATAATTCCTCGTGCTTTTAATTAGCCCCCCCCCCCCCTTTTCGTGGTTACCGTTATGCTAACAAATACCCGGGGCTTGATTTACATGTAAAATCATGGGCGGATCCAGCCATGATAAAGGGGGTTCCAACTACATGTCTCCATTAAATAAGGGGTGTCGTTGCCGCTGGTTTTCTACGGTTACCCCACCCTTTTCATATAATTTAGATTTCTAAAGTGTATACCTTATTCATATATTGTGTAGGTTAAAATGTTATCTTTTCCCATATTGTTTGCGTTTTGATTGGTGTGTAATGCAACAGTGCAATACCTAAGTGTCAAAAGAGAGTTTTTTCCGACCTATTCACATATTTTTAAGGTTCCTATATACAAGGTGATAGGACGTTCGGTTCCGTTGGAATAGGTTACCTTTTCACGCTATGCCTTAAAACTTTTCCTGATGCACAGGTAACCTATTCCAACGGAACGTCCTATCACCTTGTATATATAGGAACTTGAGAGGATTCCCGAGATTATCATTTATGCAATGATTGCTCACAAAATGCTAGGGGAGGCCAACCCCGGATTCCATCCCCTTCGACCCGCCACAGAATACAGATATAATTGTTATTGTTATTTAAAAGTCATATACTATAGCCACTATAGTACTAGAACCGAACACCTGTTTTCGGATATATATATATATATATATATATACATACACCACATCGTCCTATGTCTATATAGCTGATTTACCGTAAATAACTGCGAGAAAATGAATAATACACAAGTTGATAATTGTCTCTTCTCTGCTAATTTTAATGTGCATGCAATATTCACTCTGATTTACTTGTGAGACCACCGACACTAATAATAATTACCTACAAAATAATAGGTGCTCCTTTACTGGGAAGAACATTTCGGATCCGATCAATTTATTGGTTCCATTCCCCCATTCTACACTTCTCCTTAGAAAAAATGCCTTGCAATGCGTCATAATTATCTGGACTACTAACTTACTTCCATATAGCTTCGAAAACAGACTATGATCTATTTCACTGGATGAGATTGGGCTCACGGATTTTTTAATGGATTGGTAATTTTCATTTATAGCACAAGTTTACAAAGCAAGATTAATCACATTTTTCACCCGGCCTACAAATCAAATGGTTGCCTCCTTACTGACTTACACCTACACAAGCTAAAAAAACATATTCATGGGGGGGGGGGGGGGGGGGTTCAGACGGGGGATGCTTGCCTCAGACATGTTTCTGTGATTCCCTATATAATCAACAAAATTTTTCACACAAAAAGGGGGGCAGGGATTTCTCCTTAATAAGAAATCTCTATTTTCAGCATAAGCTCATATAAATTTGCCTTTTGAAGAACTGAAATAAATATGAGACGGCTAATGATTTTTCAGATGCTTTACATTAAAATACATCCATGTGACATTCACAATTATATATAGATCCAAATTTAAAAAGCTATTTTTTTCAATATTTAAATAATGTAGGATCAAATCTTGATACATGGTACGTAGTTGAAATTGTTAGCTTTAAACATGTTAAACATTAAAAAATGAACACCCAAAGTTTAAACCACGTTTAAAATGACCATGTAGTCTTTATTAATGTATGCTATTGCTATGAAACTAGGTCATTGTAGGTAAACTGTCATCTATTCCCTTAAATCTTTGTTCCCAGTCACCCCAAGTTTGATTTAAATTAGTCAAGTTTATCTACTCTATTAGGTCTCTAGTTTGGATAGTTAATAACTTGCAAATTACAAATGAATTAAAATCATACTCCTCCCAAATTTATTTCTTTAAATATTATGGATGAAATACATGTAGCAAGTAAGGGATGAAATTAAATTGGATGAAATGTGGCATTTTTTTTTTGATAAAGTAGTATGTCGTCTGATGTTGTCAAACTTAATTATATACCCTTAAGGGGCGGATCCAGTCATTTTAAAAAGGGGTGGGGGTGGGATTCTAACCCAGGACAAAAGGGGAAGGGGGGGGGGTCCAATTACATGTCCCTATTCAAATGCATTGATTATCCAAAAAAAGGGGGGTTCCAATCCCTTGAACCCCCTCTGGATCTGTGCCTGCCCTTTAAAAATAAAATTATCCTTATTTTGAGTTAAAGCTTATAGATTTTTCTATAATGCTTCTCAGGGGCGGATCCAGCCATTTTAAAAGGGGGTCCCAACCAAGAGCAAAGAGGGGTTCCAACTATATCTCCCATTCAAATGCATTGCTCGGTAAAAGAAAAGGATTCCAATCCCAAAATCTATGGTCAGGTTGTTGTCTCTTTGACACATTCCCTTTTTCCATTCTCAATTTTATCATGTAGTCGTCGTTGTCCCATGACATTTAGTTTTCGCTTAATAACTTTAGTACAAGTAATAGAAATCTATGAAATTCAAACACAAGGTTTGTGACCAGAGTTTTGTTCAGAGTTTAGGAATTACATGAATTAGGGGCCAATATTAAACTTTGTTTGATTTTATAGAAAATTGAATTATTGGAGTTCTTTGATATGCCAAATCTAACTGTGTATTTAGATTCCTAGTTTTTTAGTCCTGTTTAAATTGGTCTACCTTAAGGTCCAAAGGGTACAAAATTAAACTTATTTTGATTTTAACAATATTTAAATCCTTGGTGTTCAGATTAATATGCTGAATCTGAATATTTACTTAGATTTTTTTTATTATGGGCCCAAATTCAAGTTGATCCAAATCGGGGTCCAAAATTTTACTTTGTTTGATTTCAACAAAAATTGATTATATGGGGCTCTTTGATATGCTGAATCTAACCATTCATTAAGATTTTTGATATTTTGACCCATTATCAAATTGGTCCACATTGAGTTCTAAAAGGTCCAAAATTTAACTTTATTTGATTTCACCAAAAAATGAATTATTGGGGTTCTTTGATCATGTTGATATGCTGCATCTAACCATGTATTGAGATTTTGAATATTGGACCATTTTAGAGGTTAATTGTCAATTTAAAATTTTTTAGTAATTGGACCGCATTCATTCTGTGTCAGAAACCTATGCTGCATCAACTATTGAATCACAATCCAAATTTAAAATTCAGAGTTGTATTGAGCTTGAATGTTGTGTCCATACTTGCCCAAACTGTTTTGGGTTCAACCTGTACGTTTGTATCAAGCTGAGCCATGCATAGCATTTTTATCTGATTTATATATTAATTTGAAATTTTGACAAGTGAGACACATACAGATTATACTGTTAACAATATTTCAGAGTTAAACGTAGTCAAGCGAAACAAATTTTAGAAGAATAGTTGAATCATGTCTTTTTTGTCAAATGAAAAATTAGTACGAACACAAAGAAAAAGTATGGGAATGTTTGTTTTTTAAACTATTGACCAGGGTGAAAGTCTTTGAAAGTCATGACTGGCAAAAAGTTTGTGAAATGAAATAGCACAAATATTCCATTCTTTTTAAATATAACTGAATATAAAGAAAAACACAAACTGATGTTTTATAATAGTTTTTACCCTTTTTTATGTTTTATAGGACAAGAAATATAGAAAAATGATGAAAAATATAAACAGTTACAATAGAAATGAGCGCAAAACAAGATAAACAGAATACAACAAGGCCTAAATGGTAAGACCACTTCTATATACTGTAAATTCAGATTTTTCAGGGAAGGGACAACTTATTGTGATTACAAAAAAAATCTGCATAAAGATCTATATAGCAGTCAGAGCTCAGACATAAACAAGTCGATTTCTGTTTTTGACTTAAAGAAGTCAAAACATATATTTATTATAAAAATGTGTTTTCAATTTTAGACTTATCTAAGTCACATAATGACAGACTTGTTTAGGTCTATTTATGTTGATGAAAAAACTTAATTTTGACTTGGTGGCCAAAGTACACCACCTATGACAGAAAAACCTGTCTAAGAGTTCACAAGGACTTGAGCTATCTATATTTGATTGTCTTATTGGACATCCTTACTAAACACAGATGTTTTACCTCATTAAGTGTGGATCCAGGTGGTTGCATTGTAAGGTTAATTAACATGATTCCCCCTTTTTTTAGCCTCTCATTCATATTTTTCTTTAGAAGACAAAGCATTGGCTTTCAATGTTGTTATTATTTGATTTAGATGCATGACCTTTTTATAAATATGCGTGGGTCTTGAAGTTAACCAATTTTGGTAACTTATCGACTTGTAGGAGTCGATATTTGCAACTTTTTTATTCTGGTCAATCATTTCTTGCTTAACAATATTTGACTTATTAAAGTCGTATTTTGTCTTGCATTAAAGGGAGACAAATCCTAAAACTTATATATTTAGACCTCTATGAGTCAAAAGCAGATTCAGACTTATTTATGTCTGAGCTCTGACTGTATAGTTACATGATATATATATATATATATATATATATATATATATATATATATATATATATATATATATATGTTTCTGTTATCAAAATATGATTTCTTATTTTTGCGATACTCACCCAGTCACATTATTCGCATTACTAAAAAGTTTCGATAATTTCTGAATTACAGTAATAAAAGAAATTGCCTTTGAATGATGACTCATATAAAAATAAGAAAATGTGGTATGGTAAATGAGTGACTTATCCACCAGAGTTCAATGAAGCGGATGCAAGAAATTAAAGGCCAATCATGGGCCTGCCTTCAATAATGAGAAAACACTTCCTTTATAGGTCATCCATTAAAGATCTCAACATATAAAGATTTAAACAATCCAATTTAGTTCAACATGTTCAAAGTCAATAACAATTAATAAAAAAAAATCATGCCTAATATAAAATATTGTTTGTTTCTCCAATCCTGACCGACCCTGCAAAAATAAAAATTTCATAAAATTTTATTGTCAAAACTAAGCCAAATATTATTTTATTCATTTCTGATTTTCGGGCTTGCCGGATCATCCGATTATATTCAGGCTTTTGGGAAAAAATAAAATTATTTACCTACCTACCTACCCACACCTGGCTTGTCAGAATAGGGATTAGGGAAACAAACAATATATTAATTTAGGCCTCATGTCTGTGAGCACTCAACCTGACCATAATATAGGACAGTGGTTTAAATATTAACACAACATATGAACATTCTATAACAACTATTGCAAATGGCTCAACTTTAAATATCACTGCAAGGCACTAAACAACGAATATTAAATCTTGGACACAAAGCACTGAAATAAGAGAACTCATAAGCATGACAAGTAAGAATATCAAATGAAAGTTTCTCAAAATGTTCATTAAAACATGATAAAATAAGCTTATTTATATTGCTGTTTTTTTCTCCATTTATAACATTTTTTTTTTTATTTTGTGTATTTATAGGTCAGATATCTTGGTTTTTATGATCATCAACAGGTCCTGCAGGTCTATACTGAAGAGGAAACTTAATTGTTAATACTTTTCTACATAATGTGCTAATTGGATTATTAATGTGAAATGAACTCAACTGTGTGTTTTTCTGGAAAAAGAAATAGAAAAAATCCTACAAAATTGCTATAAACAAAATGGAGTACTATCAAAGAACACAGTTGTGTAAAATGTAACAACCTACATTCATATTAACTGATGGATTATGGAGAAATTAAGAAAAAAAATAGTATCTTTGTCATGTTTGTTGTCGAAATAAACACCTGCTTTATCAATTCATGTACATGGCTCCATCATATCAAATATACAAAGAAGATGTTTGAAGAACATACGTTGCCAAAATTTATTCAACCAATTGAAGGAAGATGTCTTGTGGATTGAATTATTTATGCACTGAACTGTTATGTAGGGGGTCGAATACACAGCAGCTGAAACAGAAGACAAGTTAATTTGACATGAAAAGTGTTTATTTTATTTAATATGCAAATATGAGCACAATATTAATAACATCACTAATGGTATGATATTCATAGCATTTTGCTTATTATTGTATTGTCTTAAACATGCTAAACAGTCAGCCTTTTGTTTTTGTATGTTTAATACTCACCATGAAAATTTGTATTACAGTATTAAAGTTTTAATTATCTTTTGTATCAATAATTCAGTCTAGGAGAAAATATATTAATACTGTTTGTACTGTTATGAAATTTCCATAGAGGAAAAACATTTCCTTAAGGGAAATTTGATGTTCAGAAATTTCCCTAGAGGAAATTTGAAGATCAATGATTTCCTTAGAGGAATTTTGTTGTCTTGAATTTTCCTCCAAGGAAAAGTGTTTGTCAAAAATTTCCTCACAGGAAAAAGTATTTCCTCCAAGGAAAATTTGAAGCTACAAATTTCCTCACAGGAAAAAGTATTTCCTCCAAGGAAAATTTGAAGCTGCAAATTTCCTCAAAGGAAAAAGAATTTCCTCTAGGGAAATAGAATTTCCTCAAAGGAAATAGAATTTCCTCAAAGGAAATAGAATTTCCTCAAAGGAAATAATTATGCAGCAAATTCCCTAAGGGAAATCTTTTTCCCTTGAGGAAAAAACAATTTCCCTTGAGGAAAAAACAATTTCCCTTGAGGAAAAATCTTTTTCCTTCAGGGAAATTTGATTTCCCTTGAGGAAAAGTACTTTTCCTCTGAGGAAATTGTTGAAAAAAGGGGCATAACTTTTTCAACAGTGGTGCTAGATCCAAAAAAATTTAGGACAAATATCAGGGAACCAATACCAACCAAGTTATCAACTTTGTTTTGACTTAACTCCAAAAATTAAGGTGACAACTTTTGCACTCAGCGGAATTGCAAACTTGTCCCGGAGACTGTTATTGTCTGTTTTTTTCATCAGCAACAGCCAACCTTGCCAGGCAATCATTGTGTCCCAGTTCTGCCAACTTTTCAGGAAGTGAATGCTTGATTTGTTTGCTAAATTGTAAAGATCAAAGAGAAAAAACAATAAATCAAAGGAAAATGCTGCCAAATAAGCATGAACATGTGTGAGTCTCGCGCTAAAAACTTGACAGCCCTGCTGTCCTGGACACTATTATTTTTTTTACGCGTCTTTTCCTGTCGTATTTAGCATTTTTGGGGGATGAATTTTCAGCCTCGTTACTCCCTTCATCTACCGTTTTTCGTTGAATAACTGACGAAGTTTCTGGGGTTCCCGTACTAAAATATTAAGAAATATTTTGTTGCATGGTTTCGTGCTCAAGAGCTGTGCAACAAGACAGGTCAATACCAATCAATACATCATACCCCCAAATACCGTTAATTGGAAATCTCGGCACGATAAGCAATGTACAATACCCCAAGTTATGGTATGATAAATCGATATTTAAAGTACGAGAATTGCAATCAACACATGACACCAGGCCACCCAGACATGCCAGATTTATTTGTTCTATTTTTAAAATATGTACAACAGGACCTGTACAAACCAGTACAAATTCTTGGAATCCCGGATGACTTAATTGAATCGAAACGGCTAACATAGAATAGTGATAAAGGGATTTTTCACTTTCCATTTTAGAAACGTCAAGAATTTTTTGTCATTAGTCCGTCGGGCATATCGGATTACACATTTTAATTGCCCGAGGCGTAAATGATCTAGTCCCGGGCGTCGGGCTAGTGGATTTTTTAACCCCTGCTGATTTACTTAGATGATTCCAATATATATCATAAATTTTACATAATTATAAAATTATTATGAAAACTGCCCATTTTTTTATACATCAAACTTTCAAAGCATATTGAGTGTATCTATTGAGAGGCGGAATTTAAGGGGAAAGGGGACCAGCCCTACTCCCCCCTTTTGTGAGAAAAAAATTGGTTGATTATTTAGGGAATCACTGAAGCATGACTGGAGTGGGCCCCCCTCTCAGGCAGTCAGTGCCCCCTCATATTATATTAATCTGCTAAAAAAAAGTATCCAATTCAACTAAAAACAGACACATTTTCATTAATATGTGTTTAACTGTAAGATGAATGATCTAGTGTTGGAAACAAACATATTGCTAAATCAGAAAAGAGAGAGGAACTATTAAAAAACTGGTTTTTAATTATTGATGAGCCTGCGACTTCTGTTGCAGAAAGCTTGACATAGGGATAGTGATCCGGCGGCAGCAGCATTAGCTAACTTCTTAAAAGCTTAATATTTCAGAAAGTAGAAGACCTGGATCCTTCCTACTTTGCATATAGATGCCTTATGGCAGATTCCAAAAAGAAATAAAAAATTCCGTCAAAAAGAACAAATTAAGAAAAATAATACAAACTGTTATTTGAATGATAATGTGTACATGTTATATTGAATAAGAATGTTATATAAAGCAAGAAAACCAATTATTGGATATGATTCTTTCCATTAAAAGTAGAAATGATCAAAACAAGATGAAAAATGTGAACTGTTTGACAGAAATTACTTCCCATTATTTGACACAAGGTTCATGTTTTACATTAACTTTAAGTTGACACTGATATAATGGTTTTTATTAGTGTAGTTTGATTATTCAAACATCCCTGTTTCTAAATCTTTTGCTTTTCTTTTGTTAAAAACATCTGTGATATATATTTTTTTCAATTTCAAATACCTTACTTCTTAGATGCTTGTCTGTCAATAAATTTTATGATAGCAACAGGTTCATAAAATCTTGCCACATCATTGTAGGTACTTATATAAGCCTGTTAAAATTGTATTTCATAATGTACATTAAACATACACATTTTGGATCTTTCAATTTACTTTATTTAATCAATAGTTTTATCAATTCTGTTGTTAACATAATTTCTGTCAAACTTGACATTTCATGTTAGCAACATTTGGATGTGCTACAAATAAGAGTTATCTGTCCTGGGTTGAAATCTTTTTAAATTTCAGGCAGCAGTATTTTGCAGGAGTTCTTAATATGACTTTCAACTAGGATAAAATCTCCAATGTAATTGGTTAAAAATGTCAAATATATATATTGTCTGTCAAATTTATTTATGTTAGCAAAATCTTATGTTAGCAACAAGTCCGTCAATATCTTATGTTAGCAACACATTTTAGTCCGTCAAATTTTATGTTAGCAACAATAATGTCTGTGAAATCTTATGTTAGCAACAAAAAAGTCCGTCAAATATTATGTTAGCAACAAAAAAGTCTGTCAAATGTTATGTTAGCAACAAAAAAGTCCGTCAAATGTTATGTTACAGTCCGTGTAACGTAAAAGTTAACAATACGAACGATGCCCGAACCATGTACGGACGATGCCCGAACAATGTACGTACGCTTACCGAACAATGTACGAATGCAAACGAAACGCTGACCGAACGTTGTACGGACGCTGAACGAATGATGTACGAACGAAACCATGTACCATAAACGATAACATAAGCGCCCTTCTATCGTACATCGTATGATTTTGCGTACATCGTTTCATTTAGCGTATACCGTATCGTTTAGCGTACATCGTTTCGTTTAGCGTATATCGTATCGTTTAAGCGTACATCGTTTCTTGGCGTGCATAGTTTAGCGTACATGTTTTTTTTTAAATATAAAACAAAAACTGTGTTCTGTTTAATCTTTTGATATAGGTGATAATATGTGTAAAATTTAGATTGGATACATGTTTTAGTTTTTAATTAATAATTTAATAGATAATAATTTAATCTGACTCGATCTTGATCCAACATTATTTACATAAAAAGTTTGAAAAATAAACACTGAAATAAATTTAAACAAATTAAAAGATACAATTATGATTTGTTTTAGCCGTAGAAATACGTACTTGATGAATGTGCGAGTAAACTACAGTCTGCAGAGAATTAAGTCATTTTTTTGAAAATAGCCTAAGGAATCACCATTTTTTTTCTTTAAATGAACAATGTATTTTAGATGGAATTCGGAATTAATCTAATGTTCTTACACAAGTATATTCGGGGTCTTAAGGTTGACTATTTGTTTAAATTTGTTAAGTATTTTTAAGTATTCTCTTTTATAGCATGTATTTTAAAATCGACTGAATAGCAGTTTTATCTATGTGTCGTAATTAAACCATATGTTTTTAGATTAAAGATATTTTTTATTCATTTTAAAATCAGACGAGAAAAAAAACAATTATTCGAAAAATTTCAAATAAAAACAATTTCTCATATGTGCCTCATCAACTCTAAACATAAATCCCTACCAATGTACAAACGATTGTGTATTATTTATCCTATAAATGCACTCGACTTTAAATAATCATCAACATTTGTCCAGCAAAAAACTAGACCACTCACTCCCTCTATTCTTTAATTTTCTTATTCCATTTTCCTCTGATCTTTATTTTGCCCGTTATACACTATTCTAAATTTTAATTTTTTTTCTTTATTTTCCTGTATCTATATCTACTTTATTCGGAGCAACCCACCCTAAATATACATATGATATACACGGTCTATAGGTGATCTCTTGTGCCGTGATACACATGTTTGCTTAACACAGGATGTCCTTGTTTATATCTATTTATTGTATGCTTCTCCTTTGTAACTTCATTGGGGTGTAAAAGCGTTGACTGAAGTACATTTTGTATGAAGCGCGGAAGCGCTTTATTCTAAAAAATTGCGCACGGTCAACGCTTTTACAATCCTATGAAGTTACAAAAAGTAGCATTCAATACTTATAAATACATTGTTTAGCTAGGATAATGAAAACACGATTTCTACCAAGTTTTTATGGGCAGAATCAATTTGCGCCAATTGCAGTTTTGAAAAGGTATTAATTGCGCCACTATCTTTAATTTTGATGGTATTAATTGCGCCAGTTAATGAAATGAAATAGCGCCACATTTACCTGTAAATATTTTTTACCTATAGCATACCTGTGTCACGGAATAGAAGTTCCATCATAATATAAGTTACAAATGGAAAAACTATTCTGGAATATTATTTCCACAGGAATAAATATAATAGTAGATGTTCCTAACGGAATAAATAGTATAGAATATTTGTTCCAACAGGTAAAGGTATTATGACATTGTTTATAATAAAGTTTCCACTGGAACATGTGGAACTTCTGTTAGGTGGAACAAATATACGTTGAATTCTGAGCTCTTCAAAATTGAAGAAGACAATTTAGAAAAGAAAGATTTAAAAAAGATGATAATATATTTTTTGCTGATGGCACCTTTAAATGTTGTCCAAAATATTTCAAACAACTTTATACTATACATGTCAAAGTCTTTATTACCACCATTTATCTAAATTTCGAAAATAGAATGCATAAAACAGTATGATTATCGTGTAGATTTCGTCTTGGTCAGGCTTGGTGGAGTAAAATTGCCGGTCCCAGTCCCGGATGGAAGGAGGAGTGAAGTCAATCTATATATAGTTCTTATATATACATAAAAATATATAAAAATGGCGCAATTAGATGATTATTTTATTGGCGCAAATGATACCTATAGTTTTGAAAATTAGGTGGCGCAAAAGAAGTATTGGCGCAATTAAGTTGTGGCGCAAATGAGTTACTTTTTGGCGCAAAAAGATATCGCCCGTTTTTATTTACCTCTGCACTATATTGTGGGACCTCGTGTCATCATGAGTGGTAGATTTTATTGTGTAATGAAATTGATTAAGGAATAAGGCAATATTGCAGTGTAGCCAATCAGAATAACGTATTATAACACTACAAACCATTAAAAGTCTGAAATGGCCTATATCTGTACTCGACTGTACTGATTTTTACTCGACCAGTCTGAATTCGTCTGAGATTTACTTGATAATACTCGACTGTAGTCTGAACATACTTAACAGTCTGAATGTGTACTTGACCAGTACTTAACCATTTTATACTAGTCTGAACCGTACTCGACCTAGTCTGAACCGTACTCGACCTAGTCTGAACCATACTCGACCTAGTCTGAACCATACTCGACCAAGTCTTAACCATACTCGACCTAGTCTGAACCATACTCGACCAAGTCTTAACCAACCTAGATCTATTCTTTTTATCTATCAACTGAATTTTATCAATTTAGGATTTTTTTAAAATGAAAATGAAATTTGAACAACAAATTGAAATTAAAAATGTATTCAATACAGTATTGAAATTAAAATTTCACATTAATCAATCATAATATAACGTCAACACAATATTAATCAACACTTACGTAACAATATATATCAACTTTTAAAATATAAATAAAACAAGCTGATCAAATAATCTAAAAAAATGAACTGTGACTAACAAATGACTAATATTTTCAATATTTATTCAAAATTTTATGAATACTTCGGAAGTATTTTATGGTGACTGGACTATTTTCACCATTAACTTAAACCTAGTAAATATTTAGTTGAGTTGAATTAATAATGCAGTGAATGTTTTTTTTTTTATTAAATTATATATAAAATAGTATATAAAACAACTTAATAAATTTAAAAAAATGAGAGCTTAATTGTTTTGTTTTATTAAACCAAGAATTTAATGTAATCATGATAATAGAATTTCCATAGCAATCCTTGATAAATTAAAAAAAAAGAAATGTATTCCAAAGTAACAGTAAAAATGTATTTCAATTAATTTAAGTAATTTTTTTTGTCAAATTAACATGGCATACAGAAAGCACTTTAATATGTTCTAACTACCTCAATACATGTGTGTTTTACAGGTAAAAAGAAAGCCCTATTTTCTTAAATTCGTGTATTACTTATCTAGTACATACATGTATATTTGAAAGGCCTTGTTATTTAACTTAAACAGGATGTTGCAATTTTGAATCAATGTTATTTAGAATTTAATACCTCTGACCAGTTGTGATCTTATTTATGAGTTTGCCACAAGTAGAGGTTATTCTTCATATTTCAACACTAATCAGAAAAACAATTTTATTGATTTATTTAATATTATCCCTTTTTGATATAAGTTTTATATAATATATTTTTTTTTCATCCTAAATATAATCATAGATATATTTCTAATATAAGGTTAAATTTTTTTATAAATTTTGTTGGCTGTTGTTATATATGTCATTAAATAGAAATTTATTTTAACAGTTAAAAAAGTATAGTTTTTTTGTCTAGTATGGTTCAGACTGGTCGAGTACTGTTCAGACCTTTGGTTAAGTATGGTTCAGACTGGAAAAATAGGTTGAGTACAAGTCGAGAATGGGTTAAGACTGTTTCAGACTGGTCGAGTAATAGTTCAGACTATTTTCAACGGCAAAGATAAGGGTCAAGTGCGATTCAGTACAGTCAAGTATGGTTCAGACTGGGGTCGAGTAATGTCAAGTAAAAGTCAGACCAATTCAGACTGGTCGAGTAAAAATCAGTACAGTCGAGTACAGATATAGGCCATTTCAGACTTTAATGGTTTGTAGTGTAATGAAACATACATCTAATTTTATTATATTAACATTGTAAATGTCCTCCTAATGATACATCTAATAGTTGCCACTGGACATTAAACAGCTAACTATAAATTCATCCGTTATATTCTCAGTTTTGTTATAATGTGAAAATCAAACAACATGATGATACAATAATTATTGCAGATTTGCACTAGGGAAATAATGAGAAATAATTGTAAACAAAACCACTCAGTCACATCCCTACGGCAAAAATTAAAGTCTAGCCTTTTCACATTAAAATACGTTATTTCCATCTATTTCAATCTATTCTAAATAATTTTAAACAATTTTAAATCGAACGGTCATTTTTTGTCGAGCCTGCAACTTTTGTTGCAGAAAGCTCGACATAGGGATAGTGATCCGGCGGCGGCGGCGGCTACGGCGGCGGTGTTAGCTAACTTCTTAAAAGCTTTATATTTTAGAATGGATGCTTCATACTTTGTATATAGATGCCTCATGTTACGAAGTTTCCGTCAGTCACATGTCCAATGTCCTTGACCTCATTTTCATGGTTCAGTGACCACTTGAAAAAAAAGTTCAGATTTTTTGTAATGTTGAATTCTCTCTTATTATAAGTAATAGGATAACTATATTTGATATGTGCGTACCTTGAAAGGTCCTCATGTCTGTCAGACAGTTTTCACTTGACCTCGACCTCATTTCATGGATCAGTGAACAAGGTTAAGTTTTGGTGGTCAAGTCCATATCTCAGATACTACAAGCAATAGGGCTAGTATATTCGGTGTATGGAAGGACTGTAAGGTGTACATGTCCAACTGGCAGGTGTCATCTGACCTTGACCTCATTTTCATGGTTCAGTGGTTATAGTTAAGTTTTTGTGTTTTGGTCTGTTTTTCTCATACTATATGCAATAGGTCTACTATATTTGTTGTATGGAATGATTGTAAGGTGTACCTATCTAGTGGGCAGATGTCATGTGACCTTGACCTCATTTTCATGGTTCAGTGGTCAAAGTTAAGTTTTTGAGTTTTGGTCTTTTTATCTAATACTATATGCCATAGGTCATCTATATTTGGTGTATGGAAATATTTTATGATCTTTATGTCGGTCGTGCAGGTTTTATTTGACCGTGACCTCATTTTCACGGTTCATTGCACAGTGTTAAGTTTTTGTGTTTTGGTCTATTTTTCTTAAACTATCAGTAATAGGTCATTTATATATGTTGTATAGAAGCATTGTTAGCTGTACATGTCTGCCTGGCATGGTTCATCTGACCTTGACCTCATTTTCAAGGTTCATTGGTCTTTGTTTAGTTATCTTGGTTAATGTTAAGTTTATGTGAAAGTTGTATTAAAGCTTAGCTTTATACTTAGGACTATCAACATAATATCAATGATTAGTATAGAAGGCGAGACATTTCAGCGTGTGCACTCTTGTCTTATTTGCCATAAAAAAAAAAAAAACAATTATTTTCATTTCTTATTTAAACAGATCGATTGTTTTTCAATGGTCGGTGCCTGTGAGCATTTATAAAACCGTGTTTGTCAGAAAGAAAGCTACATAGTAGTTATCAAAAGGTACCAGGCTTATAATTTAGTACGCCAGACGCGCGTTTGGTCTACATAAGGCTCATCAGTGACGCTCAAATCGAAATATTTATAAAGCCAACAGGAACATAACAATGTCTGAGAAATACTTTGAGGCTCTACATGTATTTTCTAATTTCTGTTGTAATGTGATGTAATGAAAAGTGGTAATTCCTGAATACTGATTTGAACCCATCAAGCATCTGGGGTTAATAACAAATCTATGGTAGTGTCTTTTTCTTTACTCGCAAAGTATTCACCTCAATCATGTTTTATTTATGAAAATTGCTCATTGCTGGCGAATGTTAAACATTGATATCTAGGTTTTTAATTGTTTAGTTGTTAAGTTACTGTCTGATCTCGCAAACCTGACATTTTATGGTCATTATTGTTTGCATCTAATTGAACCAATGCATTAAAAAGATATAATAAACGCGACACCGTACGAGAGTCGTTATTTTACATAAACTATTAGTATTTTTTTTTTCTTTAACTAAAACGAAATACGAAACCACTTCTCGCAATTCGCTTTGGAGTTATTGTGCTTGTCTTTGGACAAAATATAGCCTTGTTTCAAAAACAAAACGTATGAGAGTAATATATAAAATTGAACTAGAGTGAAGAGTTGGGAAGTAGGAATTCCGAATTTTAATTGAATGTTCTAAATCTTAGTGTATTTCTGATATTATACAAATATAGCCTTTGTGTGAGGTCGATACAAGGATATATTGACCTGAAAGAAGTATATTGACTGAGGACAAAGTCCGAGGTCGATATACTTCTTTGGGTCGATATATCCTGTATTGACCTCATACAAAGGCTATATTTGTTATATTATTAATTTCAGACCATTATGTATATTTGTATCAAAATCGTCATTTGATTTTGTTTGAATTTTATACATCATAGTGTCTCCTTGACAATTACAACATATTAGTTGTTATTTAATTATTTTGTTTGTTTGTTTGACATCTTAGGTATTTAAAGACTTTTTTCGTCAAAGAGTCGATCACAGATATTATTTGTTTCAAAACGTTTAACGATATCATGAAATTCATTACATGACGTCACAAAGTAAATCGATTTTTAGATATTCTAAAAATAACCGTGCAATATGCTCTGTGCAATATGCCTTTTGCTATCCGACGTTTTCTCTCTACCTTCGAAAATATAGTTTAACATGTGACTATCCCTAAACGAATCAAATTTGTTAAAATATACGAATTAATAATATATATGATTGTACAGACTCAAAAATGTCTTTGTTTTGCTGAAATGAAAGGTCACCGTCACCAACCAATAAAAGCAAAATGGATATAGTAGATCTTTCTAATTTTGAAAACAATATTTCTCGTGCTTCGTTGATAAAAGGGCACTTAAAAATAGTGAATACAGGGCGCATGCAGGAATTTTCGAAAGGGGGGGTGCTAACCCAGGGCACCCAGGGCAAAGGGGGGTGCAAAACATATGTCCCGATACAAATGCATTGATCGGCAAAAATAAAGGGGGGGTGCGCACCCCCGGAACCCCCCCTGGATCCGCCACTGGAATACTATCCTCAACAGAATGACCACCGCTGCTTGCGGGATTGGGTTCAGGGGCCGATCCAGCCATTTAAAAAAGGGGGGGGTCCTAACCCAGGACAAAAGGGGGGGGTTCCAATTACATGTCCCCATTCAAATGCATTGATCGTCCAAAAAAAGGGGGGGGTTCCAACCCCCGGAACCCCCCTCTGGATCCGCGCCTGGGGTTTAATATTGATAAGGTTTACATCTTCATTTGAATAACTGCACCATATTTCTCAACTGCACTGGTATTAAACTGATAACCGTAACTGGAATTACGACTATCCCAATATGGCAACGGCAGATATAGGTAAAATCTTAACAGCCATTTTTCTAAAATGTAGCATGTTTTTGTCAACAGTTACAAAACTGCAAGGTTTTTCTATACCATTACATCATATTTGAATCGTAACGGTGCACTGGAATTGTCTAAGCACTTTGAAAATTGCTGTTGGAAAATACTGCAAATAGTGTTACAGAATATTAAGGTTGTCAAAGTTGAGAAAAACGCTTGGTACTTTTATATACTTTGTGGAAAGATAGAAAAACAACCATAATTTTCGTCAGAACTCAAAGATTCTTCGATATGTCCCATTGTCCTCTGAATATTTTTAAAGATGAATAATTAAAAATTTGTATACCAAACATTTAAAATTTTACTCGGCGTTTATAAATAGCATTGAAAGTACAACAGCTCAAAAACGATAATCATTGATGAAATTAATGTAAATGAGCCACTCTTTCTCAGGTTGAGATGGAATATGTTCGTTATTTGATTTAACGAGTTTAACAATCGAAACCCCGGAAATTTCGTCTTATGACAAGCACGAAAAATGGCGAAACTGAACTTCCAACAGCGGACAATGATTTCTAATTATACAATGTTCTTTCAATGGATGTTTTAAATGCAATTTAGAACTTATCAATTAAGACATTTCTTATCCCTTTTGAAATATATATATATGAAGTCACATGCACGAAGAAGTTAGTCTGACGTATGAAAATTGAAAAGAAAAAAAGGCATGACAGGAGTTAAGAGAAAAATGGCAGTATGGCCATCTTGCCAAAAAGAAAAGTCATGATGAACTTATGAAAAACAAGTCAGGATACATTAATAACTAAGAAAGGCAGGACAGAATAGAGTGTAAAATTTAAAAAAAAACCAGAACTACATTTACATTGAGATTACATTGAAAGAAAAATGCAGGACAACATTTTTCATCCTTGCCACAACTCCCCCACCCCTACCCTGTAAAAATTTAATGGTATCTCCCTAGTGTTGATTTCGACAACGATCTTTAATTGTAACCGCAGAGAAATAGTCAATTGTAAGTCGGTGTGACTCTATCCAACACCAACACATAACCACAAGCTGAGTGAGGAGACTTTCTTGCTATTAGACCTCTAGAACTATTTCCGACCTTGTCTTATTTTTTAAATTACGTCATTGATGATCTGATCACTACAACGTTTTAATAAAATATTCGTTCCCGTGAAAACTAAGATTTGTTTAACTTTCAAATTTCATCGTGGTCTCTTCTCAGGACATAGCGGCTATCTTTATGTTGGCTTTACAGCTGATTTCCTAATGCATGTAAAGCGAGACTTTGGTTAACTTGATTGCTTAGTTTGTATCATTTACAATTGTAATTTGGATAATTTCCAATCAAATTCATGAACGTCGTTTGTGTGAATTCTGGATTTATACGTATGAAAAACTCTTCACTGATCGGGATTTGAGGAAAACAAATTTAGCAAACAATGTTGAGGAACACAAATAAAAAAAATAATTCTGTATCATAAATTTAATTTGTTAATATTTGCAACTCTTAAAACCAGCTGATAATTTTTTATTCATCAATAACCTAACAAATGGGGATACATGTAAACACGACTTCCCAAATTTAATCTAAAATTCAACTACGTTACCCAACACTTTTAATATTGAAACAATACAAGATATAAATATTTTTTTTTATCGAATTCGAATACTGGGAGCTATCTGAAGTCTGTTCATAGGATCTCATTTTTAATATAGGCGCGGCAATCCATCACTTTAATCCAATCAACTGTCCTTAATAATAAAGATTGACGTGCAATTGTGTCTGTGTCAAGTTAGATAAATATATTCATATTTCTGGACGTACATATGTCAGGGTTTAGGCTATTTCATTCGATAGTATATGAAAAAAAAAGGATTTTCTGATATTCCATCTTTAACTGAAAAAAATGGCATTAAATCGTAGATAGTTATCAAAAGTACTAGGATTATAATTTTATACGCCGACGCGCGTTTCGTCTACATAAGACTCATCAGTGACGCTCAGATCAAAATAGTTAAAAAGACAAATAAATACAAAGTTGAAGAGGCAGTCCCACTTTATGTGAAGAATAGAACATATTGAGCTTTTTTGGATTTTCTTTGTCCACTAGCAAATGTCTGCCTGTACCACTGATTATATACATAACTTCCGGACTAGTAAAGACAGGCAACCCAGTTACTAATCTTCCTGCTTCCAACTGAACGACATGTTCCAGATTGTTGGAATCTTGTTTAGTACAGTCATTCCATAACTCACGTGCATATTACATAATTGATCTTATAAGTGTATGCGAATAAGATAATTCCTAGTCAATACATATTTCATTTTTTTTAGAAATTTAATCTTGTGCTTGCACACTTTAAAACGTTTTCTATATTGTATAGAATTTACCATTGGAATCAAAAGTAATACTTAAATGTTTATGACAGGAGACAATTCTACCGGTGTGTAGAAATACCGCAAAGGACTTCTGAGTGCACTAAGAAGAAAGCTTTTGCACTAAGGACATTAAAACGATGTTTTGAGACCCCAAAGAACATGGATATAAGAGGATATGAGTATATAACTCATATTTATAAAGTTTGATATCAAAAGATATTGTAATTTTGAAGTAAAATGCTTTTTAATCGGCACGTGCCACTCGGCAATCATCATGTTTAATAAACCTTATCCAATAAACAATTGTCTTGCCACCCACCAATCATCATGTTCAATCAACCTTATCCAATAAAAAATTGTCTTTTGATCGTTACTAATTGATTAATTAATGGTTGTTGTTGAATGCACCTAACGGTTTAGCATGGTATAATTTCAAGTTGATGAAAGAAAAATTAAAAATTGAATTTTGTGTTTACTTTACCTTTGTTAAAATTTGTTTTTAAGGAAACTGAATATGTAAGCTTTTTTTTTTTAAAGAGGCCAATTTTGAGATACAAATTGAGAAAAAAACATGCTTCTGAGCTTTCATTTCCTATACATACTTTCATTATACCTTGAAAGACATATGAAAGTATGTGGCGTCCGTAGGGTTCTTCAAAACCCGATTACAAATTTTAAGTATTATAGAAATTTTAAAACTGCAAGGCTAGCGGTAAATACTATTTAATGTTTTAAAAAGAGAATATAAATCATAAGTGTCTTCTTTGAACGATTAATTTATTACTGAATAAACAAATTTTCATCTTTATTTTAACAATTGAAGATGAATACCATTTTCATTTATAATGTAATAAGCATAGTGATGTAAGAAATATAATGCACAATGTGGGAGAACTTAATAATTTAGTTAACTTAATCATATGACTCTAGAGCCCGTTCTGCCATGATTATTAATTGAAGAGACGATAAAGAACTGGACAACTGTGGAAATAAATGATTTTAAGATTTGGAAATAAATGAAAGTGGTGTATGAATATATGAATATATACAACAAAAATAAGCAAAAGGAGATGTGGTATGGTTTTCCACAGAAGTTAAAATGAAGTAGATGGAAATAAATAAGTCACATTTACACTCTTAAAATGTGTTTTGGGCCTAAACATCAAGCTATACATATTTTTACTTGTAATGCATTTGTAAATAAGTTCTTATCCACAATATGTTCCTCTCCTAAACACGTGAAGGAAAGTGTTTGCATTTAAACATGTTTAACCCTATATGTATTTAACCTGACAACATGTTAAAGATAAACATGTTTTGGTGCTGCCTCTTATCAACAGAAATGATACATTCTCAGTAAATCACATCAGAAATTAGATTAGACTAAAACCTCATTAAAACTGAATATATTTGTTTTTGTAGAACATGAGTTTAGTCTCCCTTAAAACATAATAAATCATCATATAGAGACCAAGGCAGCAAATATAGTCAAAATAATCTTTCTGCATTTGCCAGTATTCTATCCTTTTGAAATCCTTGCTGTGAGGTTTGGTTGACATTAGAAAAATGAATGAAATATTGGCCACTGGACCTTAAGCAACCAAATATCATCCTCACCTTTCCGTGAAGAGTTCACAATTATTTGTCTTTTTAAAATTAAAAGGATAAAAAAATATATATGAGTTGAAAATACGCCATTACATTAGAAGTAAAAAAATATAACAGACAGAAATACAGAATAAACACGGCAGGAACAAACAAACGGAAAAAAAAAACAGAACAATTTGAAATACCATATACATGTTTAATCAGTATACAAGCGGATTATAAACGGGTCAAGGTTGGGCGAACATGAACTTCTACCGATTACACAGGTGACAATCAACTGATTGAGGCACGTGTCGAGAAAACCTTAAATAACTCTCAAATAAAAAAAGATATAATTATGAAATTTTTACAAAGTCTATTTCTTGATGCGATGTCCCTTGTGACAATTGTATCATTCCATCAGGTCCTTAATGTACATTTTTGTTCTTAGTGCACTAAGGAGGTCCTTTGCGGTATTTCTGCCGACCCCAATTCTACTACTTGATTTTGAAGTTCTTATTTTAATATCATTTGGAGAAGAATTACAGGAGAATAGCATAGTAATTGTCTTGTTCCGATTAAAATCAATAAACCAATCCTTAGACCATGCTAAAATTTGTTCTCAATCGCTATTTAAGACATTCGCTATTGTGTTAGGACTAGTTCTTGAATAAGAAAGGGATGTTTCATCAGCACACAATCGAGTTAGACTTATCAAATTACCAGCTATGTCATATACAAATGTACATGAATAAGGAATAGTAGGGAACCTAATACAGAGCTTTATGGAACTCCTGCATTAGTATTCTCAAAAGGCAAATATGAAACAGAAACGCATTTTGTATATTTGAAATATAACTAATTAAGTGATTAAATACATTTTTAAATACAATTTCTTTTCAAATACTTTGCCCACTGCTGAAAATAATGAGATTGGTCTAAAATTGAGCAATCAGTGATTTGTCCCTGGTTTTGAAAATAAACATATGCTCAAAGTCAACTCATTTTAAAGAAGTTTTGAAAATAAAATGGCTAAATGCATATTTTTTTTTACATAAAGCACAAATAAATTTACATGTTACATTATGAGATCAAAATATCTTAAATTCCCCAGTCCAGAGATACCATGTATATTCGCCTGAATATACCATATCGAGAGTTTTACATTCATACTTGTTACGTAATAAGATACTTGCCCAGGTAAAAAGATCCAGCGGGTGGTGTATATTCTAAAGTGTTTATCGCCTTCCATTATACATGCTGACGATGACATTTAGCTTTAGGGCCGTTTTGTTTTCGCAGAGAAAAACAAAAATTAAACAGTTTTATATATATAATATTCTGTTGAAAAATCTTTTTTAAAATTAAAGGTAAACAGATAAGCATTACGTCTTCACAATTTTTTGTTTAGATCCATGGACACAGATGTCAGAATGAATAAGAAAACACTAAACTCTTAAACAATATATTGTTAAATGGACACCAAACACATTTTGATAGAATAGTGTACTGATAGATTTTCTTGTGTATTTTCTACGTTCTGAAAACTTCAACATCCCATCAACAATACTTAGATTAAAGTCCTAAGTTTTATAAAGTAAATATATGTTTTTTAAATATCATTTGCAAGGCTGCATGTACATTGAACTATCGTTTTCATATATTTCTTATCCGCCATGCATAAGTTTAATCTTTACTTTGACTTAATTCTCATGATATCATTTTTTTATGTATAATTTGTTTCAGAGATCGATTTATAAACGTTATGCTTAAAATAATTAACCCACACAGAGCGATAGCACAGACAGATCAGTGTAGTAGTCTCAGCCGAAAACAATATGTAATATTGATAGTATAAGCAAGTGTGACAAACCAATCACAAATGTGTTGTTTTGGATTATTCATGGTTGACTAGTTCTATATTAACCAGTGACACGTGTCCTAATTTTTAAGAAAAGGGACAGAAAAAGTATTTAACAAAAATAACCGGTTTTTCAAAACTATATTTTCAAAATGCACTGCATAATTTAAACAGCTTTAAAGTGTTTCATTTTATTTTATGTTTGTGTCAATGCTCATGACTTACGAGTATTATATTTCTTGTGAAATTGATAGATGAGCGTTTTTTTACAACTACCGAACAAAAGAATATAGCGTAAACGTCAATTAATGGACAAGCAACCCAACGAAAAAATAAAATTTAAGAGGCATCTACATATACATGTATAACTAGTTTGGAGTTAGAGAATTCAATGCCATATGCTTCTATTCAGATTTGTGCGTTTTTCGATTTACGAATAAGTCAATAAGATAAAAAAGTAATTGAAGCCAAAAAAATGGTACATGAAATAACGTAATAACACAAGTTTACATATACATATGTACCTAGTAGCATTTAATAAAACAACATTTGAACTTATTATTACCATTTTTTTCAATTGTAATTTTATGTTTATGTATATTTAATGTTACCCGATATGGAGTTCTTCTAAAAATAAAAATCATTTGAATGGGTATTTCTGGTGTATATACATGTATCACACGTGCTATCTACATGTACAATATACGGAAATGACACGGCTGGGTATTGTAAAGTTACTGAAGGTAGTTTAATGTCAGGTGTATATCCCTGGACGAAGAATTTACTGGTGTGTCAAAACATTTAAGTGTAATTTGTCATATTGTAAAGGTTTGAATCGCGCTCGTTTCTTATTTTTTTTTTATAATATGAATTGCGCCAATAAATGGAATTTGACACATTCCCCATTTCCATTCTCTATTTTATTAATTGTGTTATAATAAACTCGAAACGATTAACCTATTTACACCTTCATGTAACATTAGAATACTGACTTCAACTGTTAAATAACTTTATAATTACTAAAATTACTAAAATTTGAAATTTTGTACTTTAAGAAAGTCTCCTTCTGTATGCCATGTTTTTTGTGTCAATTATATCATTCCATCAGGTCCTTAATGCACTATTTTGTTCTAAGTGCATGCACTAAAAGGAGGCACTTTGCGGTATTTCTTCTTGTACCTTTAAATACCGGAAAGGACCTCCTCGGTGCACTAAGAACAAACATTGGAAAACAAGTCTATAGTATTTGCGCAATTAAATGATTGTTTTATTGGCGCAAATGAATGCTGCAGTTTTTACAATAAAGTGATGCAAAAAAAGAATTGGCGTAATTAAGTTGTGGCGCAAATTAATTCTTTTTTATCAAAACTAGATATCGACCTTCAAAACATTGTGTGTACACAAACGAAACAGTATTTATCTTTTACGCAATCTAGCCGGAGAATAACAGTTTTTGCAATTTGTGTAGGATTTCAATTTTAGAATGTAATGAACAAGTAAGAAGATCGTTAGAAACCTTAAGCGAATCGGAAAATGAGCTATGCACGATGAAAGGGAAAAGTTTGGTGCGTCGATAAAAAATTTCATAGATGCATGTGATAATTGTAAAATTTCAAGTCTTTAAATAACATCCATTTGTAGAACTGATTATTTCGATCCTTCAAATATGTGTAAAATAATAATAAAAAAATATATTATTTAGTCTCTTTCATGTAAATACTGTAGATTTGTATTTGATCATCGATTGCAAACATAACGCCCAGTGACAAATATTTCATGTATTCGTACAAAGAGCAAATCAACTTCTTTTAGAATACAATTGATTGGTTATTTAAGGTAAATGATTTGCGACAGAATAAGTGAAACTTGGCCAGAAGCTTACCTCTATGATAAAGAAATATGAAAAAGGTAGAGTTATTTTTTAATTCTGTATTTTACTCATACATGGACTTAAGCACTTTTAACAGTAAAAAAAAACCCAGTTTTAACACCGACAGCAGGAATCACAAGCGATGCTGGTTCCATAGATATCTTCAACGAATTTTTATATATCCCTGGCAGTTTTCGGTATATATCAGACTCTGACATTGAGGAGAACAAATACCATGGATGTGTTGTCTTTTTTTCTAAAACATTTAGATATAAAACGTTTACTTCATATAAAGCTGCATTTATATAACATTATATATAATTTATTGTGTCAAGGAAGTATTTGGATCAGAGAAATATTTGGCGGAGGAGAGAGAGAGAGACATCTAGACTTTTATCGCGGTATTTGGTCTCTTGTTGTTCATGTCAAAATGTGATGGGAGGAAACGTTTCTTTTCGTTTTATATATATTCCATAATGATATTAGTTAGAGATTTAATCCAATCCAAACTAATAATTGTTTTTTTTTTATCTCGCATCTTTTTATATTAAATCATTTTAACTCAAAACTATAATAATTGAAATAACTTTCTGAAATAAAACCCTAACATACTTGTATATCAGACGCTTAACAAAACGATATACCATACGATTGATGAAACGCTAAACGATATTACATACCATACGATAAACGAAACGCTAAACGCTAAACGATACCATAAACCATACGACAAATAAAACGATTAACGATACCATGAAGCATACGTTACACAAAACCCTCATCGGTGACATTTACCATACGATGAACGAACGATGAACGAACGCTGACCGGACGCTATACGAACGATGTACGGACGATGACCGATCTCTATACGAACGATTACCGAACGCTGTACGTACGATTCCCGAACGAAAAAAGTGTTAACTTTTACGTTACAGGGACTGTAGCAACAAAAATGTCCGTCAATTTTTATGTTAGCAACAACTTAATTTCTGTCAAATTTTATGTTAGCAGCATTGTTCATGTCTGTCAAATCTTATGTTAGCAACTCAAAGATAATCCTTTTTTAAAGTTATTAAAATTCCTTTTTTATTGGTGCAGATGTTCAGAAATGTTTTATTCCAATTTGCCTTTCATATAAAATCAAGATATACATGTATCCAAACCTTGATAATACTGAAAATATCAGGATTTTTTGTGTTGCTAACATAAAAATTTTCCGTCAAAATGTCTGTCAATTTTGTTATGATAGCAACATTTTTTTAAGGTGTTCTTTATGTAAAAAATATAATGCGAATATATCTATTTTTTGTCAAAAAGTGTTTACTTATATCAGTATAACATGTATTCCAAAACAGAACTTCATTTAAGTTGATTTTGTTAAATATTTTTTGGGAACTTTTCAACTTTCTTATTTGGAATCTGCCTTATGTTACTAATTTTCCGTATGTCATATGTCCAATGTCCTTGACCTCATTTTCATTGTTCAGTGACTACTGGGAAAAAAAGCTAAGAATTTTAGTATTCTTAATTTCTCTCTTAATATGAGTAATAGTTTAACTATATTTGGTACATGTATGTGCGTTCCTTGCAAGGTCTTCATGTCCGTCAGACAGTTTTCACTTGACCTCGACCTCATTTAATGGATCAGTGAACAAGGTTAAGTTTTCGTGGTCAAGTCCATTTCTCTGATACTATAAGCAATAGGTCTACTATATTTGGTGTATGGAATGATTGTAAGGTGTACATGTCCAACTGGCAGGTGTCATCTGACCTTGACCTCATTTTCATGGTTCAGTGGTTAAAGTTAAGTTTTTGTGTTTTGGTCTGTGTTTCCAACACTGTATACAATAGGTCAACTATATCATGTATATTTGGTGTATGAACATATTTTACCATGTACATGTCAGTTTGGCATGTTTTATTTTACCTCAACCTCATTTTTACGTTTCATTGCTCAATGTTAAGTTTTTTTTTCTTCTGTTTTTCTTGTACTTTACGCAATAGGTCAACTATATATGGTGTATGGAATGATTGTAAGGTGTATATGTCTGTCTGGAAATTAGCATCTGACCATAACCTGATTTTCCTGGTTCATTGGTCAATCTTAAGTTTTCCTGGTTAAGTTTTTTTCTTAGATTATGCACATGATGCAATAGGTCAACTATTTTTAAAGCATGTGATGATTGTAAGGTGTACATGTCTGTCTAGCAGGGTAAATCTGACCTTGACTTCATTTTCATGGTTCATTGATCAATGTTTTTCTTGTTAAGTTTTTTTCTTAGATAATATGTGTGATAGGTCAACTATATTTAAAGCATATATATTTGGTGTATGGAATGATTACAAGGTGTACATGTATTTCCAGTTTGGTTTATCTGACCTTGAGCTCATTTCCTTGGATCTTATTAAGTTTATGTGATAGTTATAGTTGAGCTTTATATTTAGCACTATCAACATTAAGTTAATGGTTAGTCAAGAAGGAGAGACATTGCATTCTGTGCACTCTTGTATTTAAACATTCTGGAAAGTCCGTTTAAAATCAAGGACAAATAATTATATTGAATTTGAAAGGACAAGTTATGTTTTATACCCCCACTTTAAAAAAAAGTGGGGGTATACTGTTTTACCTCTGTCTGTCCGTCTGTCTGTCCCTCCATCCATCCGTCAGTCTGTCCGTCCGTCCCATGAACATATTTCGTCGCATCTTTCTAAGGAACTACATTACAAGGATTTCTGAAATTTGGTTTCAAGTTTGATATGAGTCAGCTATACCGTGTTATGTGTTTTCAGATTCATCACTCAACAACTTCCTGTTTACCTTATACTTTTAGCGGGGCGGGGGTATCATTGGTGAGCAGTAGCTCACAGATTCACTTGGTTTTTTTTACAAGAAAATAAGGCCTGTGACCCCCTTATTTTATTTGATATTTTGTAGGTATTTTGAAAAGCAATCACCTCATTGAATTAAAAAAAATTCTATTGTTTGTTGTTTCCTCAATGAAAGAATTAAGTTGCCCCAATATAACACTTTTAAAATAACTGTGATTTCGTAAATTTCAATGTATTTTAACAAAAAATATGGTTCCAAACTTCCAGTTTTTATACTAAATTTTTAAAGTTCATTGACAAAGAAGTCTTACAGAAGAAAAATAAAAATCTATTGGCCAATAGTCTACCTTATCTGCTAATAGTAATTTATTAATTCTTTAAACACTTTTGTCAGTTGTGTTTAATTTGTTAAATATTCAATTTTGTAAAATTATTGATAAAAAAATGACAAATATTGTTTCTTCTTTACCTTTATCCATGTTTATGATAAAATTATGTTGTACAAATTGTTGGGTTTCAGTTATAGAAATATTTAGACTATGAAACATCTTGGCAATTTGTCTTGTTTCAGGAATGAAGAAACTCAAAGACAGACATGAGAAAAAAGGTAACCATATATAATATAGTAAAGTTCACTGAACTTCTGGCAAGACTGAAAGATGTATATTTTTTTTCAAATTGATGTTTATATTGTCTTATAGCAGTTTTACTCTTAGTGTGATTATCTACAGCCATATTTAGTCCCCTACTGACGAAGTCGAAGGGAGCTTTAGATTTGCACTCCATTCGTCTGTCTGTCTGTCTGTCTGTCCAACCGTCCGTCAAATCAGTTTTTGCTTAGTTTACATGTATTAGTTTGTGATTAGGTCAGTTTAAGGGGAACCGCAAGTGGAAGGTCAATGATATTTGGTATGCAGTTGTATAAGCATTGACATATCTCATTGCCATGGAGATCATTTGGCCCAACCCCTCAGTCATGGTCTATTGACTTTGAAACTTTTACTTATAAAAAGAAGATGTGGTGTGATTGCCCATGAGACAACTCTTCATAAGAGACCAAATGACACAGAGATTAACAACTATAGGTCACTGTATGGCCTTCAACAATGAACAAAGCCCATACCATTTAGTCAGCTAAAGAAGGCCCCAAAATGACAATTCAAACGAGAAAACTAACAGCCTAATTTAAGTACAAAAAATGAATGAAAAACAAATATGTAACACAAACGACAACCACTGAATAGTTTACATGTATTAGTTTGTCATTAGGTTATTTCAAAGAAAACCAGTAGTGGTAGGCCAATGTTAATTGGTATACAGTTGAATAAGCATTCACACATCTCATTTCAGATGAGAATATGTGCCCCGCCCCTCATACATGGTCTGTTGACTTTGAAACTTTTGCTTAGTTTACAGGTATTAGTTGATGAACCGCTTAATACTGTTAAGTCAATGATATTTGGTATGCAAATTTATTGGCATTTTCAAGTCTAATATTTCCATGGAGATTAAAAAGCCCCACCATTTCATCATGGTTCATGGACTTGGAAACTTTTACATAGTTTACAAGTTAATGTTTGTGTTTAAGTTTGTTTTAAGGGAATGACTTATGATAAGTCGATGGTATTTGGTATGTAGTTGTATCAGTATTTGCACTTTTCATTTCTTTGGAGATTGTTAAGCCATGTACCTTCAGTCATGGTTCATTAACTTTGAATGTTTGCATAACTTCAATGAAAACATACTGCTATGTTAATTTCAACATTTGCATTATCAAAATTACAAATAGACGAGAAAACTATCCGCCAGAAACTAAATGACATAAAAATATAGGTCGCCATACAGCCTTCAACAATGAGCAAAATCCATACCTCAAAGTAAGCTATTAGCGGCACTGGAATGACAAATATGAAACAATTCTAACAAGACAACTACCAGCCTGATTTATGTATGAAATATGATACACAGCAATCAATTACAATCAGTGAAAGACGGGCTCCTGACTTGGGGCATGAACATACATAATGTGGCAAGGTTAAACATGTGTACCGGTGTCAAACCCTCCCTTAACTTGGGACAGTGATGTAACAGTACAGCAAAAGAACAAAAAATAAATATCAGTTAACAGGACTTATCTTTGTATTTCTATTAACTCATCAGATCGATACAAAACACAACAGAAAACAAGTTCAATCTGAGAGAATCATGTTCATAGTTTGTTGTTTTTATATTTTTAGATATTCTGATGGATCACGATGAAGTTATTCCTAAACATATACTTGGTAAGTTTATTGATGTAGAACATTGGAACGTCACTTAATCCTATAACAAGGCATCTTAAGTACATATAACTGGAAAATACATATGTTTAGATTGATAAGGGCTCGTATCGAGGATACATGCGCTTTATACTTTTAACTTTGTCTGTCCATCTATAAAAATGTGCAGGCGGTGTAGGTTTTCTAGTTTGTATTTATGGATTCCTTTTATACTGCTTGTATTTTGACTAAAAGGTAGAATCTAAATTATTTGCATGTTACAGTTCATTTATTGTCATTTCAGAAATCTGTGACACCAACTTGAAAACATGCAGAAAATTAGTGCTTTGGAATGATAAACAAGGAACTTATTAATTTTATGAAGAAAACTATAAACATAGTACATGTAGCGTGAACACATATAATATCTGATAGAAATTACTACTAAACATGAAAAATGTCACAACAATGATAATAAATAATAACATACTAGACAGGACAGAGTATTTTTCTTACGGGGTAATACCACCATTGATATTCTCCTATTAGTCTTTGTTTAACTGGCATTTAACAGTATGTGCCTTTTATTTAAGTAAATTAAATGCAATTTTACCATTTAACCTTAAATTAGTTCATCAGTGAAAATTCCAAACCACATTTCCTTGCATAAAAGAAAAAAACCATCATCTTAAGTTTTAAAAATATTTTATTAGAACACTCAATAAAAAAAAATATGGTGCTTCAAAACACCCGAGATACATGAACATGATGAAACTGGATGTCACATACTTTATTTTTGTGTTATTACATCTTGAAATTTAAACTTAAAATTGATAGATAATTTATTGAATTTCATTTTTTACAGAGCAGTTCGAAAAACGCTTGGAACAATGGAAAAAGGATGATCAACAGTTTGTTAGTACTGAAGCAGAGAAACATGTAATGCAAAAAGTTTTGACACAAATTTCGGTTACCCTGGTGGGAAATTCTGGCACTGGAAAAAGTTTTCTTTCTAAACACATTGCCCTCATAATGAAGACACATGGCTATACTGTAATTCCATGTAGCAAACCTAAAGATATTGGAAGATGGTTTAAACATGGGAGGAAAACATTGTTTGTCTTTGATGACGTCTGTGGCAGATATACTCTTAATCAACAAATTTACACTGACTGGAAACAAAGACTTGATTACATAATATCTCTTCTCGAAGACAAATGTTGTAAAATTATCTCTACATGTAGATTGGAGGTTTACAAAGATGAACTATTTAGCAATCTCTCTATTTTTAAAATGTGTAACATTGATTTAAGTTCAAAAGAATTCAAACTTAGTGCTGCTGAAAAATATGCTTTAGCTGAAGTGTACTTTAAGGAAAATACTGATGAAGTAAAGGAATTGTCAGAAAAATATGACTTTTTCCCACTGTTATATAGCTTATATCATAAACAGAACCTCCAGAAGAATGTAAGCGTTACCTCTATTTTTAGCAATCCTTTTGAAATTTTTAAAGATCAACTTGTACACATGTATGGAGAAAGTGATGCTGGTAAGATGCAGTATTGTAGCTTAGTCCTTTGTGTGATGTTTAACAACACATTGACAGAAGAAAACTTGTCCACAAAAGATGAAAAGATAGGAGCAGTCATAGAAGATTTACTGGAAGAATGTGAACTTAATAAAGGAACATCCATCAAACGTTTAAAGAAATCCCTTGAAACACTTGAAGGTACATATGTGGTCAAGGAGGATAGTACGTACAAAATAATCCATGATAAGTTGTTTGATTTCCTTGCCAAGTACTTTGGGGAGAAGATGATACAGATTTTTATTGAGCATGCTAATACTGATTTCATTAAGGAGAGATTTCTTTGGAAGATAACAGATAACATGGGCACAGAAACAGAGTTTGTAATAAGAATACCTGATAAATATATAAATAGATATATAGATAGGTTACTGACAGACTGGGAGAAAGGTTATGTATACAGTGTATGTCAGAACAGAAACATGAATTCTACTACATTTACAGAAAACTTTATAACACGTTTAAACCAACTTGATCTATCAAAACAGGAAGAACTTGTTTGTACTAAAGATATCCACATGAAAGATATAGCACTTGCAGGAACTTGTTATATGGGTACTATTGAACTTGTCAAATGGTTGATCAGTAGGAATAGTGATGTTAATTATTGTAGAGAGGATGGTTGGTTTCCTTTATTATGGGCAAGTCAGGAAGGACATATTGATGTTGTTAAAGAACTGTTACAATATTCAGCTGATGTCAATAAGTTTAAACATAATGGTGTATCACCTCTGTATATAGCAAGTCAGAATGGACATGTAAATGTTGTTAAAGAACTGTTACAGTATTCAGCTGATGTCAATAAGTGTAACAAGAATGGTTCATCACCTCTGTATATAGCAAGTCAGCAAGGACATGTTGCTGTTGTTAAAGAACTGTTACAGTATTCAGCTGATGTCAATAAGTGTAACAATAATGGTGTATCACCTCTGTATATAGCAAGTCAGAATGGACATGTTAATGTTGTTATAAAACTGTTACAACATTCAGCTGATGTCAATAAGTGTGAAAAAAATGATGTATCACCTCTGTCTATAGCAAGTTACAATGGACATGTTGAAGTTGTTAAAGAACTGTTACAACATTCAGCTGATGTCAATAAGTGTAACAAAAATTGTGTATCACCTCTGTATAAAGCAAGTCAGAAAGGACATGTTAATGTTGTTATAAAACTGTTACAACATTCAGCTGATGTCAATAAGTGTGAAAAAAATGATGTATCACCTCTGTCTATAGCAAGTCAGGTAGGACATGTTGAAGTTGTTAAAGAACTGTTACAACATTCAGCTGATGTCAATAAGTGTAACAAGAATGATTCATCACCTCTGTATATAGCAAGTCAGAATGGACATGTTGAAGTTGTTAAAGAACTGTTACAACATTCAGCTGATGTCAATAAGTGTAACAAGAATGATTCATCACCTCTGTATATAGCAAGTCAGGATGGACATATTGATGTTGTTAAAGAACTGTTACAACATTCAGCTGATGTCAATAAGTGTGACAATAATGATGTATCACCTCTGTCTAAAGCAAGTCAGAATGGACATGTTGATGTTGTTAAAGAACTGTTACAACATTCAGCTGATGTCAATAAGTGTAACAATAATGATGTATCACCTCTGTATACAGCAAGCTACAATGGACATGTTAATGTTGTTAAAGAACTGTTACAACATTCAGCTGATGTCAATAAGTGTAACAATAATGATGCATCACCTCTGTATATAGCAAGTGAGAATGGACATGTTAATGTTGTTAAAGAACTATTACAACATTCAGCTGATGTCAATAAGTGTAGTAATGATGGCACCCCACCATTACAGATTGCTTGTTACAACAACAGGATAGAGGTTGTACGTGTACTTCTTCAGTGTGATGATGTTGATATTGATCTTTGTGATGATGATGGATGTTCCTCTCTTTATTGGGCAAGTCAGGAAGGACATGTTGATGTTGTTAAAGAACTGTTACTACATTCAGCTGATGTCAATAAGTGTAATATTAAAGGTAAAAATCCTCTAAATGTAGCACAGGAGCAAGGACATATAGAAATAGAATCATTGTTGAAAGAAAAAGGAGCAAATCAACATTGATGTCAAGCTGATCAATGCTAGTGGAGGATATTTTTTATTGTTTGTATTTGGACAAATTCATACATTATAATTCATTTATTCAAAACCTCGTATAGCTGAAATTAGTTTATAGTTTGAAGTATCGGCACTAGTCAATACTTCCATTAACCTTTAGCTATTTTTTTTTTATTTATTGTATTGTTGGGTTACTGCCTATATTAACAATCTCTTTTTAAGCATATATACATATCTTGTTTTTCTGTACAATTGGTAAGATTTTAGTGAAAATACAGTTAAATCAGATAAGGTTACTAACTCTTGGCTTGTTTTTCAATTAACATGATTAAAAAAATACAGCAAATTTTTTGGAATTGAAAGTATTTAAAGAAAGACCAGCAGTGTGCAAGATAGTTGCACACCCTCTAAAAACAGAGCCGGATGGATATGCAAAAAACAATTATATAGATAAATCACAAAGGTTGTGTTGGATAAAGTTGAAGATGACGAACATTGTATATATGTGAATGTCCTCGTTATACATGTTATAATCTCTTGAACAAATAGTTCTATAATATCATTTGTAAAAGTGTCAAAACGTTAAACTCAAATGCCAATTTCAAATTGTCTTTTTATTCAAGAAAACCTAGACATGCTAGAGGTATTAAAAATTATTTGAATGTACATGATGTATATATATTAATGAATGTCTTGAAATCAGAAAACTCTCAATTTTGTACAGATATGTTTATATGTAACCCATTAGGAATATTTGCCTGTTAATATTATATATTCATGATATTATCTGTTTAATTACTTGATGTTTGTACACATGCTTATGGCTCTGGATTGGCTGTGACTTAAGATCTTTACATTTAGTTGATTATATTCATATTTGTATATGATTGTCAACAACATGTCTGTCAATTATGAAAAGTCATCGTATTAAACTACTTTAATCTTCATTAGCTATTTAATTGGAATAAAGATATCTTATCTTATCTTAATATCTTGTACATAAAAAAGCAGATGGTTTACAATGTCTTTTTTACTTCTGAGTTTATATCTCCATGATAATAAGTACTAGGATCAATAGTGCTGAAAGTAGCGTTAAACACCAATCAAATCAAATCATATCTCCATGACTATAAGTACTGCAACAGGAGAGAACGACCATTAGACATACAACAGGAGACAACGGCCATAACACATTTAATTCAACAGGAGAGAACTACCATTAGACATACAACAGACAGGAGAAAACGACCATAACACATTTAATTCAACAGGAGAGAACAACCATTAGACATACAACAGGAGACAACGGCCATAACACATTTAATTCAACAGGAGAGAACTACCATTAGACATACATCAGACAGGAGAAAACGGCCATAACACATTTAATTCAACAGGAGAGAACGACCATTAGACATACAACAGACAGGAGAGAACAACCATTAGACATACAACAGGAGACAACGGCCATAACACATTTAATTCAACAGGAGAGAACTACCATTAGACATACATCAGACAGGAGAAAACGGCCATAACACATTTAATTCAACAGGAGAGAACTACCATTAGACATACAACAGGAGACAACGGCCATAACACATTTAATTCAACAGGAGAGAACTACCATTAGACATACAACAGACAGGAGAAAACGGCCATAACACATTTAATTCAACAGGAGAGAACTACCATTAGACATACAACAGGAGACAACGGCCATAACACATTTAATTCAACAGGAGAGAACTACCATTAGACATACAACAGACAGGAGAAAACGGCCATAACACATTTAATTCAACAGGAGAGAACAACCATTAGACATACAACAGGAGAAAACGGCCATAACACATTTAATTCAACAGGAGAGAACTACCAGTAGACATACATCAGACAGGAGAAAACGGCCATAACACATTTAATTCAACAGGAGAGAACGACCATTAGACATACAACAGGAGAAAACGGCCATAACACATTTAATTCAACAGGAGAGAACAACCATTAGACATACAACAGGAGACAACGGCCATAACACATATAAAACAAAGAAAAAGAGATCATTACACATAAAACAAGAGGAAACAGTCATTACATATAACACAAGAGAACACGGTAATTACACAGGCAACAGGTGAACATCGCCATTAAACATAAAAAAAGAGGAAACGACTATTACACGTAAAAAAGAGAATACGGTCATTATACATAAAACAGGGGGAAATGGTCATTACACATGCAATAAAAGAGAACGGCCATTAGACATACAAAAGGAGAAAACGGCCATTATACATAAAAAAGAGAAAAAGGCCATTATACATATAACAGGAGAAAACGGTCATTACACTGCAGGCAACAGGTGAAAATGGCACTTACAAATTAAATAAACGAGGAAACGCTCGGACTATTACACGTAAAAAAGAGAATACGGTCATTACACATGAGATAGGAGAGAACGTCCATTAGACATACAGCAGGAGAAAACGGCCATTACACAAAAAAAAGAGAATATGACCGTTACACATGCAAGAGGTGAAAACGGTCATTATACATAAAACATGAGAAAACGGCCATCCACCACCCCCCCCCCCCCCAATGAAAAAAAAAATACAGAAATTATACATAAAACAGGGGAAAACGGCCATAACACATCAAAAAAAGAATACGGCTATTACACATAAAACAAGAGAATATGATCATTACACATGCAACAGGTGAAAACGGTCATTTCACATAAAACAAGAGGAAACGACCATCACACGTAAAAGAGAGAATACGGCCATAACACATAAAACACGGGGAAACGGTCATTGCACAGGCAAAAGGACATAACGGCCAATAGACATACAACAGGAGAAAACGGCCATTACACATGCAACAAGAGAAAACGGCCATTACTCATAAAGCATGATAACACGGCCATTACACATGCATCAGGAGAAAATGGCCATTGCACATAAAACAAGAGAAAACGGGCATTAGACTTAAACATTTAAAACAGGTGACAACGGCCATTACACATAGAACAAGAGAAGACGGCCCTTACAATGCAACAGATTAAAACGACCATCACACATAAAACAAGAAAATACGGACATTACACATATAACAGGAGATAACGGTCAGTACGCATAAAAACAAGAAGACACGGCAATTACACATAACACAAGAACAAACAACCATTACATATATAACAAGAGAATACGGCCATAACAAATGCAACAGGTGAAAATGGCCATTACACGGAAACCAAGAAAATAGAGTCATTCCACATAAAACAAGAGGAAACGGCAATTACACATAAAACAAGAGGAAACGGCAATTATACATAAAACAAGACTATACGGCAATTATACATAAAACAAGACTATACGGCAATAAAACGATCAACAGGTGAAAATGGCCATTACACGTAAACCAAGAAAATAGAGTCATTCCACATAAAACAAGAGGAAACGGCAATTGCACATAAAACAAGAGGAAACGGCAATTATACATAAAACAAGACTATACGGCAATAACACGATCAACAAGTGAAAATGGCCATTACACGTAAATCAAGAAAATACAGTCATTCCACATAAAAAAGAGGAAACGGCAATTACACTAAAAACAAGAGAAAACGGCCATTAGACATACAAAAAGAGAAAACAACCATTACACATATAACAGGAGAAAACGGCCATTACACATGCAAAGAGAGAGAACGATAATTTGACAAACATCAGGAGAAAACATAACACATCAACAGGAGAGAATGGCCATTAAACTGACAAATAGAGAAAACGGCAATTACACATAAAACCAGAGGAAACAACCATTACACATAAAACAGGAGAGTACGACCATTACTCATCAAACAAGGGAATACGACCATGACACATGCAATAGGTGAAAACGGCCATTACACATAAAACAAAACGAAACGGCCATTACATGTATGACAGGAAAAACAGCCATTACACATAAAACATGAGACAACTGCCATTACATATAACACAAGAGAACACAGCCATTACACAGGCAACAAGTGAACAGGGCCATTACACATAAACAAGAGAAAACGACTATTACACGTAAAACAGGGGAAACGGTCATTACAAATCAAATAGGAAAAAACAGCCATTAGACATACAAAAGGAGAAAACAGCCATTAGACATACAAAAGGAGAAAACAGCCATTAGACATACAAAAGGAGAAAACGGCCATTAGACATACATAAGGAGAAAACGGACAGTACGCATAAAAACAAGAAGACACGGCAATTACACATGACACAAGAACAAACAACCATTACATATATAACAAGAGAATACGGCCATAACAAATGCAACAGGTGAAAATGGCCATTACACGGAAACCAAGAAAATAGAGTCATTCCAAATAAAACAAGAGGAAACGGCAATTACACATAAAACAAGAGGAAACGGCAATTATATATAAAACAAGACTATACGGCAATAACACGATCAACAGGTGAAAATAGCCAATACACGTAAACCAAGAAAATACAGTCATTCCACATAAAACAAGAGGAAACGGCAATTACACATAAAACAAGAGGAAACGGCAATTATACATAAAACAAGACTATACGGCAATAACACGATCAACAGGTGAAAATGGCCATTACACGTAAACCAAGAAAATACAGTCATTCCACATAAAAAAGAGGAAACGGCAATTACACTAAAAACAAGAGAAAACGGCCATTACACATACAAAAAGAGAAAACGGCAATTACACATAAAACGAGAGGAAACAACCATTACACATATAACAGAAGAAAACGGCCATTACACATGCAAAGAGAGAGAACGATAATTTGACAAACATCAGGAGAAAACATAACACATCAACAGGGGAGAATAGCCATTAAACTTACAAATAGAGAAAACGGCAATTACACATAAAACCAGAGGAAACAACCATTACACATAAAACAGAAGAGTACGACCATTACTCATCAAACAAGGGAATACGACCATGACACATGCAATAGGTGAAAACGGCCATTACACATAAAACAAAACGAAACGGCCATTACATGTATGACAGGAAAAACAGCCATTACACATAAAACATGAGACAACTGCCATTACATATAACACAAGAGAACACAGCCATTACACAGGCAACAAATGAACAGGGCCATTACACATAAACAAGAGAAAACGAGTATTACACGTAAAATAGGGGAAACGGTCATTACAAATCAAATAGGAAAAAACAGCCATTAGACATACAAAAGGAGAAAACGGCCATTAGACATACATAAGGAGAAAACGGCCATTATACATGCAACAGGAGAAAACGGTCACTACTCATAAAACAGGAGGAGACAGCCATTACATAGGAAAAAGAGAATATGGACATTATACATATAACAGAAGAAAATGATGTATGTACTCATAAAACAAGAGAAAACAGCCATTACACCCAAATATGGCCATTATACATATAACAGGAGAAAATGATCATTACACATGTGATAGGAAAAAACAGCCATTACACATAAAAAAGAGTAAATGGCCATACTAATAAAAAAGAGAGTATTGCCATTACACTTGCAGGAGGAGAAAACGGCCACTACTCATAAAACAAGAGAAAACGGCCATAACACACAAAACAAAAGAATACAACCATTACACATAAAACAAGAGAATTTAATCATTGCACATGCAACAGATGAAAACGGCCATCAACCGTTAAAAAGAAGATACGGCCATTATACATAAAACAGGGGGAAACGGTAATTATCATGCAATAGGAGAGAACGGCCATTAGACATACAACAGGAGAAAACGGCCAGTTGTTAGAAAAAAGAGAAAACGGTAATTACATCTGCAACAGGAGAAAACGGCCATTACACATAAAACAAGTGCACACGGCCATTACACATGCAACAAGAGAAAATGGCAATTTCACATCAAACAAGAGAATCAGCCATTAAACATAAAACAGGTGACAACGGCCATTACACATAGAACAAAAAAAATACGGCCATTACACATACAACAACATAATACAGCCCTCACACATGCAACGGATGTAAACGGCCAGTAGACATCAACCATGAAAATACGGCCTTTCACATCAAAAAGAGAAAACGACCATTACACATATAACAGGAGAAAACGATTAGTACACATGAAAACAAGAAGACACGGCAAGTACACATAACACAAAAAGAAACAACCATTACAGATAAAAACAAGAGAAAACGGCCATAACACATCCAACAGAAGAAAACGGTCATTTCTCATAAAACAGGAGGAAACGGCCAATACATATGAAAAAAGAAAATATGGACATTATACATATAACAGGAGAAAATGATGTATGTACTCATAAAACAAGAGAAAACAGCCATTACACCAAAAAAAAAATATGGCCATTATACATATAACAGGAGAAAATGATCATTACACATGCAACAGGAAAAAACAGCCATTACACATAAAAAAGAGTAAATGGCTATTTCTAATAAAAAAGAGAATATGGCCATTACACTTGCAAGAGGAGAAAACGGTCACTACTCATAAAACAAGATAAAACAACCATAACACACAAAACAAAAGAATACAACCATTACACACAAAACAAGAGAATTTAATCATTGCACATGCAACAGAAAAAAACGGCCATTACACATAAACAAAAGGAAACGGCCATCAACCGTAAAAAAGAGAATACGGCCATTACACATAAAACAGGAGGAAACAGTCATTACACATGCAATAGGCGAGAACGGCCATTAGACATACAACAGGAGAAAACGGCCAGTTCATAGAAAAAAGAGAAAACGGCAATTACACCTGCAACAGGACAAAACGGCCATTACACATAAAACAAGAAAATCAGCCATTAGACATAAAATAGGTGATAATGGCAATTACACAAAGAACAAAAAAATACGGCCATAACACATAAAACAAAAGAATACAACCATTACACATAAAACAAGAGAATTTATTCATTGCACATGCAACAGATGAAAACGGCCATCAACCGTTAAAAAGAAGATACGGCCATTACACATAAAACAGGGGGAAACGGTAATTATCATGCAATAGGAGAGAACGGCCATTAGACATACAACAGGAGAAAACGGCCAGTTCATAGAAAAAAGAGAAAACGGTTATTACACCTGCAACAGGAGAAAACGGCCATTACACATAAAACAAGTGCACACGGCCATTACACATGCCACAAGAGAAAATGGCAATTTCACATCAAACAAGAGAATCAGCCATTAGACATAAAACAGGTGACAACGGCCATTACACATAGAACAAAAAAATACGGCCATTACACATAGAACAAAAAAATACGGCCATTACACATAGAACAAAAAAATACGGCCATTACACATACAACAACATAATACAGTCCTCACACATGCAACGGATGTAAACGGCCATTAGACATCAACCATGAAAATACGGCCTTTCACATCCAAAAGAGAAAACGACCATTACACATATAACAGGAGAAAACGACCAGTACACATGAAAACAAAAAGACACGGCAAGTACACATAACACAAGAAGAAACAACCATTACATATAAAAACAAGAGAAAACGGCCATAACACATGCAACAGGAGAAAACGGTCACTACTCATAAAACAGGAGGAAACGGCCAATACATATGAAAAAGAGAATATGGACATTATACATATAACAGTAGAAAATGATGTATGTACTCATAAAACAAGAGAAAACAGCCATTACACCAAAAAAAATATGGCCATTATACATATAACAGGAGAAAATGATCATTACACATGCAACAGGAAAAAACAGCCATTACACATAAAAAAAGAGTAAATGGCTATTTCTATTAAAAAAGAGAATATGGCCATTACACTTGCAAGAGGAGAAAACGGTCACCACTCATAAAACAAGATAAAACGACCATAACACACAAAACAAAAGAATACAACCATTACACACAAAACAAGAGAATTTAATCATTGCACATGCAACAGATAAAAACGGCCATTACACATAAACAAAAGGAAACGGCCATCAACCGTAAAAAAGAGAGAATACGGCCATTACACATAAAACAGGAGGAAACAGTCATTACACATGCAATAGGCGAGAACGGCCATTAGACATACAACAGGAGAAAACGGCCAGTTCATAGAAAAAAGAGAAAACGGCAATTACACCTGCAACAGGACAAAACGGCCATTACACATAAAACAAGAGAATCAGCCATTAGACATAACACAGGTGATATGCAATTACACATAGAACAAAAAAATACGGCCATTACACATAAAACAACAGAATACAGCCCTTACACATGCAAAGGATGAAAACGGCCATTAGACATCAACCATGAAAATACAGCCTTTCACATCAAAAAAAGAATACGACCATTACACATGTAACAGGAGAAAACGGCCAGTACACATGAAAACAAGAAGAAACTGCAATTACACATAACACAAGAAGAAACAACCATTACATATAAAACAAGAGAAAAGGGCCATAACACATGCAACAGGAGAAAACGGTCGCAACTTATAAAACAGGAGGAAACGGCCAATACATATAGAAAAGAGAGTATGGACATTATACATATAACAGGAGAAAATGATGTATGTACTCATAAAAGAAGAGAAAACAGCCATTACACCCAAATATGGCCATTATACATATAACAGGAGAAAATTATCATTACACATGCAAAAGGTGAAAACAGCCATTACACATAAAAAAGAGTAAATGGCCATTACTAATAAAAAAGAGAATATGACTATTACACTTGCAAGAGGAGAAAACGGTACCGCACTACTCATAAAACAAGATAAAACGGCCATAACACACAAAACAAAAGAATACAACCATTACACATAAAACAAGATAATTTGATCATTGCACATGTAACAGATGAAAACGGCCATTACACATAAACAAAAGGAAACGACCATCAACCGTAAAAAAGAGAATACGGTCATTACACATAAAACAGGGGGAAACGGCCATTACATATGAAAAAGAGAATATGGATATTATATATATTACAGGAGAAAATGATGTATGTACTCATAAAACAAGAGAAAACAGCCATTACACCAAAAATAATATGACCATTATACATATAACAGGAGAAAATGATCATTACAAATGCAACAGTAGAAAACAGCCATTACACATAAAAAAAAGTAAATGGCCATTACTAATAAAAAAAGAGAATATTGCCATTACACTTGCAAGAGGAAAAAAAGTCACTACTCATAAAACAAGAGAAAACGGCCATAACACACAAAACAAAAGAATACAATCATTACACATAAAACAAGAGAATTTAATCATTGCACATGCAACAGATGAAAACGGTCATTACACATAAACAAAAGGAAACGGCCATCACCCTTAAAAAAGAGAAAACGGCCATTACACATAAAACAGGGGGAAACAGTCATTACACATGCAAAAGGCGAGAACGGCCATTAGACATACAAGAGGAGAAAACGGCCATTATACATGCAACAGGAGAAAACGGTCACTACTCATAAAACAGGAGGAAACGGCCATTACATAGGAAAAAGGGAATATGGACATTATACATATAATATGAAGAAAATGATGTATGTACTCATAAAACAAGAGAAAACAGCCATTACACCAAAAAAAAAAATATGGCCCTTATACATATAACAGGAGAAAATGATCATTTATTTACACATGTAACAGGAAAAAACAGCCATTACACATAAAAAAGAGTAAATTGACATTACTAATAAAAGAGAGAATATGGCCATTACACTAGCAAGAGGAGAAAACGGTCACTACTCATAAAACAAGAGAAAACGGCCATAACACACAAAACAAACGATTACAACCATTACACATAAAACAAGAGAATTTAATCATTGCACATGCAACAGATGAAAACGGCCATTACACATAAACAAAAGGAAACGGCCATCAACCGTATGAAAGAGAAAACGGCCATTACACACGAAAAAAGGGGGAAACAGTCATTACACATGCAATAGGCGAGAACGGCCATTAGACATACAACAGGAGAAAACGGCCAGTTCATAGAAAAAAGAGAAAACGGCAAGTACACCTGCAACAGGACAAAACGGCCATTACACATAAAACAAGAGAAAATGGCAATTACACATCAAACAAGAGAATCAGCCTTTAGACATAAAACAGGTGATAATGGCCATTACACATAGAACAAAAAAATACGGCCATTACACATAAAACAACAGAATATAGCCCTTACACATGCAACGGATGAAAACGGCCATTATACATCAACCATGAAAATACGGCCTTTCACATCAAAAAGAGAATACGACCATTACACATGTAACAGGAGAAAACGACCAGTACACATGAAAACAAGAAGAAACTGCAATTACACATGAAACAAGAAGAAACAACCGTTACATATAAAACAAGAGAAAAGGGCCATAACACATGCAACAGGAGAAAACGGTCATTACTCATAAAACAGGAGGAAACGGCCAATACATATGAAAAAGAGAATATTGACATTATACATATAACAGGAGAAAATGATGTATGTACTCATTAAACAAGAGAAAACAGCCATTACACCAAAATAAATATGGCCATTATACATATAACAGGAGAAAATGATCATTACACATGCAAAAGGAGAAAACAGCCATTACACATAAAAAATAGTAAAATTTATGGCCATTACTAATAAAAAAGAAAATATGGCTATTACACTTGCAAGAGGAGAAAACGGCCACTACTCATAAAACAAGAGAAAACGGCCATAACACACAAAACAAAAGAATACAACCATTACACATAAAACAAGATAATTTGATCATTGCACATGTAACAGATGAAAACGGCCATTACCATAAACGAAAGGAAACGGCCATCAACCGTAAAAAAGAGAATACAGCCATAACACATAAAACAGGGGGAACAGTCATTATAAATGCAATAGGAGAGAACGGCCATTAGACATACAACAGGACAAAACGGCCACCACACATAAAACTAGTGAACACGGCCATTACACATGCAACAAAAGAAAATAGCAATTACACATCAAACAAGAGAATCAGCCATTAGACATAAAACAGGTGATAACGGTCATTACACATAGAACAAAAAAATACGGCCATTAAACATAAAACAACAGAATACAGCCCTTACACATGCAACGGATGAAAACCACGGCCGACACTCGGCTAACCGAGAGATTGGTCGGCTAATCTATATTGAGTATGTGGCTATATGGGCGATTGGTCTGTTAATCGGGTTGGTTATACGTCTGTTAAGAGTAAAACGCTTAATTTAATGTTAAACTCTATTAAATATACAGATTTTTGGCATGTTATAAGAACCAAATCAAAAAAAGAAAAGTGTCTGACAAAATAATATCTATCATAGAACATTTTGCACTTGTAAAAAAATTTCTTAGTCTGCGCAGTTTTCAGTAAAACCAAAAGGCGTCGCGCAAGTATGTAGTATTTATGCTTATACGCATAGCAATTTTTTTAATAAAAGGCGAAACAAACAAATTTAGATATTATTTAAAGGACATAAAAATAGTACTGTGGTTCTAAAAAATAAATTGACATTAGTAAATATTTCATAATTGTAAAATAACGTGAATAATACCACGTTTTAGTGAAAATTATGGGAATAAAGTCTGTTAATGGGTTGGTCAATTGAAATTGTGTCAGTTAAGAGTTATGTAGCATCGACAATAATTTTGCTACCTTTATATTTTCCCCTTGAAAAATTTAAGAATGAGATGTTTCTGAGGGAACACAAATGACAATTCGGTGCCACAGTATCCTAGAAAGAGCATTTTTATTTTGACTTTCTTTGCATTTTATTGAAGGGTACTCACTTCAATATAGCGTGATATGGATTGGCCTCTGGAATATGCATGAATTTTTAATTGACGTTTTCAATCAGCCTTAATTTTTGTGTCTGTTCGAAGCAGCACGTTCTTAATTCCGACTGAAAGTGTCTTTCTAATACAACACAGGGTACATATAACGTGTTCTCGTTCACATATGAACATGTGTACGGATTGAAAGTTTAGTCTTAGTTGCATGATATTTTTATTAGATGTTAGTGGCTTTGAACTAGCTGTCAGATAACTGCGAGTACTCTCAGATTTGTTCATTGTGTCTTTTTGTGTCGGGATGTATAAGTACCGGGCCACGTCCACTTATATTTTTGTCCATCTGATTAGTTAAGCCTTTTTCAACTGATTTTTATAGTTCGTTCTTATGTTGTACTGTTATACCACTGTCCCAGGTTAGGGGAGGGTTGGGATCCCGCTAATATGTTTAACCCCGCCACATTATTTATGTATGTGCCTGTCCCAAGTCAGGAGCCTGTAATTCAGTGGTTGTCGTTTGTTTATGTGTTACATATTTGTTTTTCGTTATTTTTTTTACATAAATAAGGCCGTTAGTTTTCTCGTTTTAATTGTTTTACATTGTCTTATCGGGGCCTTTTATAGGTCACTATGCGGTATGGGCTTTGCTCATTGTTGAAGGCCGTAAGGTGACCTATAGTTGTTAATGTCTGTGTCATTTTGGTCTTTTGTGGATAGTTGTCTCATTGGCAATCATACCACATCTTCTTTTTTATATGATATTTGTCACTGGACGTTAAATCCTAATTCGTCAGCATCATCCAATTGGTTCTTCTCTTCTATTACTTAATCATATGTTGTTTACAAATCACTCTAAAGAAGTAAACGGAAAGGAACGAATGCAGCTACATTTGATTATTTTAAGTTTCAATTCATTTTATTCCGTTTAGAAGTGCAGAGGAGAACTACAGTTGTCTATGGTGGCCGGTAAATTACATTTCACGTTTTCGCGATTTCGCCTTTCATATTCTATGGGGCGAAAACGCAAAATCACGAAGTCAAAAACGCGAAAACGCGAAGTCGAAAACGAGAATTCGGTTTCGCGTTTTCGACTTCGCAATTTCGCGTTTTCGCCATATAGAATATGAAAGGCGAAAACGCTAAAGCGCTGAAACGCAAAATGGAATTAACCTGCCACCATAGTTGTCCGCATGTAAACTTCTAGAATTTGTCACCAATATAAATACATCGCAATCCGTTACTGTTTCAACAGTCATCGGTGTTTCATGTATGTATTCTTAAACAAGTATTATTTTTCTTTCGTTTTTAGCAATGTATCACTCTCTACTGTCATTATATGATATTCTATATTCTGCGTTTCCATCTAGATTCTCGTGTATACCATGAGGGTCCGGATTGGGGGTATATAAATGTTCTTCTGTATTCTCTAAATTATAATGTCATTTTTTTCTACATTTTATTTTGTCTTACTGATTATACTTTTTTTATTTTTCATATTTTGTCATCCCAAGATATTTTACTTACTGATGTTTAGTAACATTACGACGTTTATCTCTGATTTATATACTGGTTACCAATGTAGATGACAAATTTGTGTCATTCATGACAATTACACAGAATCAATATGATATATGCGATCATTCTTGGATGAAATTAATATTACTTTAATATTACACTTTTTGAAACCATTTTTATCAATTTTCAATTTCATGTGTTGTTTCCGTAAATGTTCTGTTTCATTGCTCATGTGTTGTTTTCGTATATTTTAGCCGCTCGCCTTGAGCCTACTCATTTGATCCGATAACACCCCATATAGCAATAAAATTATACTTTTATTGCCATTCATAACTCTTAACAGACCAATTAACAGACCGGGTTTTATACATCCGACCCATTAACAGACCAAGTTTTAAATAAATATTGATTTATGTCACCAAAATACAGATTTTGGTGTAGATTTTTCACACAATGATATCAATATGGTTAACAAAAATAATGCCTTTCTTTTTTTGATGTTCAAAATATTGAATGCAAGTAAATTTAACCAATGTGTCATTTTGTGTACATTTTATGTGTGTAAAATGTGTATAAATTTATTGATGAGTAACCCGCCTTTTCATTTTATAGATCGTACATCGAAGCTAGAAAAATAATAATTACACCACTGAATTCAGTACATTGAATTGTTTTGTTAGACATGAATACTTTTTATGATGAAAATATATTTAGAAAGTTATACAATGAAACATGCTGAACTTTCAATGATTTTCTCGATAACACCTGATTAACAGACTTTAGCCAACCCGATTAACAGACCAACCGCCGATATAGCCGCATACTCAATATAGATTAACCGACCAATCTCTCGGTTAGCCGAGTGTCGGCCGTGAAAACGGCCATTAGACATCAACCATGAAAATACGCCCTTTCACTCAAAAAGAGAATACGACCATTACACATGTAACAGGAGAAAACGGCCAGTACACATGAAAACAAGAAGAAACTGCAATTACACATAACACAAGAAGAAACAACCATTCTACATAAAACAAGAGAATACGGCCATAATACATGCAACAGGTGAAAATGGGTATTACACATAAACCGAGAAAATACAGTCATTCCACATAAAACAAGAGGAAAGGGCCATTACACATAAAAAGAGAATACGGTCATTACACATGCAACAGGAATCAACGGCCAGTAGGTATAAAACAAGAGAAAACGGCCATTTAGTCTTAGATGCATGATTTTTTTTTATTAGTTGTAAGTGGCTTTAAACTAGCTGTCAGTAACTGCGAGTACTCTCAGATCTGTACTTAGTGTCTTTTTGTTGTTTGGATGTACAAGTACCCGGCCACGTTCACTTGTATTTGTAGTATATGTATTTTTATCCATCTGATGAGTTAAGCCTCTTTCAACTGATTTTTATAGTTTGTTCGTATGTTGTACTGTTACACCACTGTCCCAGGTTAGGGGGAGGGTTTGGATCCCACTAACATGTTTAACCCCGTCACATTCTGTATATATGTACCTGTCCCAATTCAGGAGCCTGTAATTTAGTGGTTTTCGTTTGTTTATGTGTTAAATATTTGTTTTCGTTAATTGTTTGCACATAGATTAGGCCGTTAGTTCTCTCGTTTGTTTTACCTTGTCATTTCGGGCCTTTTAAAGCTGACTGTGCGGTATTGGCTTTTGCTTATTGTAGAAGGCCGTAAGGTGACCTATAGTTGTTAATTTCCGTGTCATTTGGTCTCTTGTGGTGAGTTGTCTCATTGGCAATCATACCACATCTTCGTTTTTTTATAATTACACATAAAACAGGTGATAACAGCCATTACACAGAAAAACAAGAGGAAACGGCCTTTACGCATAAAAAAAAGAGAATACTACCATTACACATATAACAGGAGAAAACATTCATATCACATGCAATGGGAGACAACGATAATAAGACATACAACAGGAGAAAACGGCCATTCTACATAAAACATGACTATCGGCAATTACACATGCAAAAGGTAAAAATGGTCGTTACACATAAAACATGAGAAAACGGCCATCCTCCCCCTCCCTTACATCAAAGGGCGAAAACGGCCATCGCACATACAACAGGAGAATACGGCCATTACACATAAAACAAGAGAATATGATCATTACACATGCAGCAGGTGAAAACGACCATTACACATAAACAAGAGGAAACGGCCATTACACGTAAAAAAGAAAATACGGCCATTACACATAAAACAAGGGGAAACGGTCATTACACATGCAATAAGAAAGAACTACCATTAAAATTACAACAGGAAAAAAGGCCATTACACATAAAATAGAGAATACGGCCATCACATATGTAACAGGAGAAAACGGCCATTACTCATAAAACAAAAGAAAACGGCAATTACACACAAAAATATAATATGGCTATTATACATATAACAGGAAAAAGCGGTCATTACACATGCAACAGGAGATAAAGACCATTAGACATACAACTGGAGAAAACGGCAATTACACATAAAACAGGAGGAAAGGGCCATTACACATAAAAAAAAAAGAATATTGACATTACACAAGCAACAGGAGAAACGGCCTTTACTCATTAAACAGGAGGAAAGGGCCATTACACATAAAAAAAAAAGAATATGGACATTACACAAGCAACAGGAGAAACGGCCTTTACTCATTAAACAGGAGGAAAGGGCCATTACACATAAAAAAGAGAATATAGTCAGATGTTTTCAAGTGTAAATTATAAATTATCGGCTAAAACATTATTTTGTACATTGTAGGAAAATAAAACATGTATTTGTACTCGCTACGAGACAGGAGAAAGCTCGACGAACATCGGCATTTAAATTAAAGCTTATCCCAACATTTAAAACGCCCAAATGGTTAAAAAATCATTATACAGGAAATAAAGTATTTTGTGACACCTAAATTATCTTTTTAGCAATTATTAAGTGATCGGTCTTCTTAATTTAAAAACAATCATTTGAGCCTACCGGTAAACTATAAAGCCTAATACATAATATGTTTTACCTTAGCGTATATATTTAGCAAAAAGACTATTTTCTAACATTCATGTACTTTAACGTTTTAAGCCGTCAAACCTTACCCTATTGGTCCATTGCACTTTAGCGTGATGTACCATCGTACTTTAGCAAACAAAAAACCATCGCACTTTAGCGTGATACACCATCGAACTTAAGCGTAGACAATCACACTTAAGCGTGACCATCAGACTTTAGAGTACCATCGCATTTTAGAGTCCTACACATATAACAGGAGAAAACATTACATATGCAACGGGAATCAACGGCCTTTAGGTATGCAACAGGAGAAAACGTGCCATCGTATACGTACTTTAGCAAACAAAAAACCATCGCACTTTAGCGTGATACACCATCGTACATTAGCGTAGACCATCGCACTTTAGCGTGACCATAGCACTTTAGAGTACCATCGTACTTTAGAGTCCTACACATATAACAGGAGAAAACAGTACACATGCAACAGGAATCAACAGCCATTACGTACAAAACAGGAGAAGACGGCCATTACACATAAAACAAGTGAATACGGCCATTACGCATGCAACAGAAGAAAATGGTCAATACACATAAACAAGAGAAAACGATCATTTACATATAACACAGGTGACAATGGCCATAACACATAAAAAGAAAACACGGCCATTACACATATAACAAGAGAAAACGGCCATTACACATATAACAAGAGAAAACAGCCATTACACATATAACAAGAGAAAACGGCCATTACACATGCAACGGGAGAGAACGACCATTAGACAACAGTAGAAAACGGTCATTACACATAAAGGAAGGGAAAATGGCCATTACACATAAATGAAGGGAAAACGGCCATTACACATAAAAAAGAGAATACAACCATTTCACATATAACAATAGAAAACGGTCATTACAAATGCAACGGCAGAGAACGACCATTAGACAACAGTAGAACACGGCCAATAGGCATAAAGGAAGGGGAAAACGGCCATTACACAGAAAACAAATAGGAACGACCATTACACATAAAACAAGAAAATACGGTCATTACACATAAATCAAGAGAATACGGCCATTACACATAAAACAACAGAATACGGCCCTTACACATGCAACAGATGAAAACGGTCAATACAAATAAACCAAGAAAATACAGATATTACAAATAAAAAAGAGAATACGACCATTATACATATAACAAGAGAAAACGACAGTTCGCATACAAACAAGAAGAAACGGCAATTACACATAACACAAGAGGAAAAGACCATTACATATAAAACAAGAGAATACGGCCATAACACTTGCAACAAGGGAAAACGGCCATCACACATAAAACAAGAAAATGAGGCCATTACACATAAAAAAGAGAATACAGCCATTCCGCGTAAAGCAGGAGGAAACCGCTATTATACATAAGATAAGACGATAGGCCATTATACATAAAACAGGAGAATACGGCCATTATACATAAAACAGGAGAATACGGCCATTATACATAAAACAGGAGAATACGGCAATTACATATGCAAAAGGTGAAAACGGCCATTACAGAAAAAACAATAGAAAACGACCATTACACATACAAAGATAATACGGCCATTAAACATATAACAGGAGAAAACGACCATTACACATACAGCAAGAGAAAACGGCCATAACAAATAAAACAAGAGAATACGACCACTACACATTAAACAAGAGAATATGATCATTACACATGTGATACGGTGCTTTCGGTCGGCGATTTGCTTTTAGTCCGGTTTTGCTTTTTGTCAGACATTTTTTGCTTTTTGTCCGTTGCTTTTTATCCGATAATTTTGTTTTTCGTCCGAAACTTTTGCTTTTTATCCGTTGCTTTCGGTCCGTTTTGTTTTTTTGTCCGATTATTTTGTTTTTTGTCCGACACTTTTGCATTTTCTCCGTTTTGCTGTTCGTCCGATGATTCTGATGTATGTCCATTTTAAAACGTGCATGTTTTTGTAGGTTCCATTTGAACTTCGAAACTCAATGACATCTTTGAAATTTAATACAAACCTAATTTCTCTCTATAAATAAGTGGTGCATGGAGTATCAGCAGTCGGTCAGTAGATGAATTATAAGAACAGAAAATAGCAAATTGAAGTCATATTATTAGTCTCTGTTGTATTGTTTTTAAAACTTAACATTGATAAGTGATTGCTTTGACTGTTTTTCTTACATATACACGTACATGTATCAAATGTACAAGTTTGCTGTTCGTCCGATGATTCTGCTGTATGTCCATTTTAAAACGTGCATGTTTTTTGTAGGTTCCATTTGAACTTAGAAACTCAGTGAGATCTTTAAAATTTAATACAAACCTAATTTCTCTCTATAAATAAGTGGTGCATGGAGTCGGTCAGTAAATGAATTATAAGAACAGAAAATAGTAAATTGAAGTCATATTATTAGTCTCTGTTGTATTGTTTTTAAAAATTAACATTGATTAGTGATTGCCTTGACTGTTTTTCTTACATATACACGTACATGTATCAAATGTACAAGTTTGTTACTTTTCATGTATATTTTTGTGTGTGACTAATTCCCGTTTACATTATTTTTGTTTTGTTTTTGTTTAAACACATTTTATTTCCAAAAGTAGCAAATGGGATTGAACACATCTCCTTACACAAATACAAACATAAAATACATAAGACAATGACGAAAAACAAAATAGAAATGCATGTAATACAAACTATAAACAAAAACGAAAATGAAATATAATATTGTAGTAATATAAACTGGCGTGAAGTGTGAGTAAGTAGGAATTCATAATTTTAATTGTATGTGAGGTTCTTAATTTTTGGGTAATTCTGATAACAGATTAAAAAATTGCTTTACTTTACTGAAATGTATAAAGGTCACCATGAAAAGCCAATATAATCTCAATAAGTGTAGCATATCTTTTTAAAATAAAAAAAAACCAACACTATTTATCTTGCTTCATTTTGAATAGGGCACTCGAAAAAAATGTGAATACAATCCTTAACAACCTGGCTACAGCTGCATGCGGGATTTAGCTTAATATTAACACGGTACAGATCTGCATTTAAAGAGCTTTGCATATTTCTGAACCATTAATGATATTAAGTTTTCTAACACCACAACTTTGAAAGTAGAAGGGTGGCTATTTTTATATTACGGGAAGTCCATATGCCTGGGTTAAGACTTTCATTCATTTAAGTCGAGCCTGCGATTTTTGTCGCAGAAAACTCGACATGGGGATAGTGATTCGGCGGACGCGGTGGCGGCGGCAACGGCGGCGGCGTTAGCTAACTTCTTGAAAGCTTTATATTTTAGAAGGTGGAAGACCTGGATGCTTCATACTTTGTATATATAGACGCCCTGTGTTACGAAGTTTCCGTCTGTCACATGTCCTTTGTCCTTGACCTCATTTTCATGGTTAAGTGACTATACTTGAAAAAAAGGTAAGATTTTTTGTAATGTAAATTTGTCTCTTATTATGAGTAATATGATAGCTATATTTAGTATGTGCATACCTTGCAAAGTCCAAATGCCCGTCAGACAGTTTTCACTTGACCTCGACCTCATCTATGGTTCAGTGAAAAAGGTTAAGGTTTGGTGGTCAAGTCCATTTATCAGATATTATAAGCAATAGGTCTAGTATATTCGGTGTATGTAAGGACTGTAAGGTGTACATATCCAACTGGCAGGTATCATCTGACCTTGACCTCATTTTCATGGTTCAGTGGTTGTAGTTAGGTTTTTGTGTTTTGGTCTGTTTTTCTTAAACATGTACTGTATGCAATAGGTCTACTATATTAAGTGTATGGAATGATTGTGAGGTGTGCATGTCTAGCTGGCAGGTGTCATATGACCTTGACATCATTTTCACGGTTCATTGGTCAAAGTTAAGTTTTTGAGTTTCAGTCTTTTTTTCTAATACTATATGCAATAGGTCAACTATATTTGGTGTATGGACATATTTTATGATGTACATGTCAATCTCGCAGGTTTTTGTTTTACCTTGACCTCATTTTCACGGTTCATTGCTCAGTGTTAAGTTTTTGTGTTTTGGTCTGTATTTCTTAAACTATAAGCAATAGGTCCACTATATTTGTTGTATGGAAGGATTGTAAGCTGTACTTGTCTGCCTGGCATGGTTCATATGACCTTGACCTCATTTTCATGGTTCATTGGTCAATGTTTAGTTTTCCTCGGTTAAGTTTGTTTCTTAGAAACTATAAGCAATAGGTCAACTATATTTAGTGTATTGAATGATTGTAAAGTGTACATGTATTTCTTGTTTGGTTTATATGACCTTGACCTCATTTTCTTTGATCATGTTAATTTAAGTTGATGTGATAGTTGTAGTAAAGCTTTATATTTAGGACTATCAATATAATATCAATGATAAGTAAAGAAGGCGAGACATTTCAGCGTGTGCACTCTGGTTATTACATTAGATGTGAATAAAAGATGTTCTGGTCATATCTAGTCTATGAAGCGGGGTACTACATAGTTGTTACTATTTCGTAAATCATAAATTGAATTTGACCAATAAGTTGGAACATTAAATCATGCAGTCTCGTTATGTAAAGAATATAACACATTGAGTTTTCTTGACTTTCGTCTGTCTACTAGCAATTCCCGGCCTGTTTCGAAATATGTAGCTTTACAACAGGCAAACACGGGCAACCGAGTTACTATTCCTCCTGCTTCTAACTTAACATGTTCTTAAATTATTAAAATTTTGTTGAGTACAACTATCCCGAAACACATATGCATATTCTAATCTATGACGCGGGGTACTACATAGATTTTACGGACGCCATCACGAGTTGGTTGACAGTTATGGAATAACCGTTTCACAAATGGTATCGGACATGTTCCTTAAGTCGTAACTACAATCCCCTTCCCTTTCATGAATAAGACCTACCGAATTAGACTATTTACCGGATTTTTTTATCACATAAGCAACATGTGGAGCAGGATCTACTTACCCTTACGAAGCACCTGAGATCACCCCTAGTTTTGGTGGGATTCGTGTTGTTTATTCTATAGTTTTCTATGTTGTGTCATGTGTACTATTGTTTGTCTGTTTGTCTTCTTTTTTTAGCCATGGCGTTGTCATTTTATTTTAGATTGATGAGTTTGACTGTCCCTTTGGTATCTTTCGTCCCTCTTTTTTCCATAATTAATATAATAGATAAGTTTATACGAGGAAGATTATTTCTATATAATGCATATTTCAATTTTTCAAGAACATTTAATCTTGTACTGTGTTTGCACAATTCATTATGTTTTCTACATGTGTATGTATTTTCCTTGTTAATACATTCTGTACATATTCCGTCTCGGACTGTCATGTGTTAAAACAATACCTTGTGATGATTCTTACTTATTTTACACTAATTTATTTTAAGTTGTGTATTCATATTCCATTCATTCACCAAAATTATCAATGGCGGAGAATAATTTATCTTAGAGCTCTGATTTTAGCGCATAGATATGACATTTAGCAAAAAACAGTCGGACGTTATAGCGCCAAAAAACAGTTCATTTACCGAAAAAAGAAATAGTCAATTCCATATGAGAGAATATATAATTCATTCGTTGTATAATTATGAATTTTGATATAGTGTCATGATAGCAAAATTAAACAAAAAAAAAATTCAGAATAAAAAGTTAAAGGGAAACTCCGCAGAAAAAATGTAAGAATGGAAATGGGGAATATGTCAAAGAGACAACAATCCGACCAAAGAGCAGACAACAGCCGAAGGTCACCAATGGGTCTTCAACGCATCGAGAAAATCCCGCACCCGGAGGTGGTCCTCAGCTGGCCCCTAAATACAATTGTGTACTACATTGTAGTTTAGTGAAAATGGACGTAGAACTAAACTCCAAAAGATATAAATGAACTAAAATTGGGACAGGCACAAAAATGAACACAGAGATGTGCTCGCCCGGACACATATATGGAATGCAGTTTGCTGATAAATGGGTGTCAAATGTATTGAGCAAAAACCCAACGACTAGTTTCAACAAGAATGGTTTGCTTTTGTTGCAGAATCGCATAAAACTTTATGTTATCGTATTTTTAAAAAGAATTTACAATTTGAAAACTACTTTTCATTTTTACCTTACAAATTCCAATATAATATATCATGCAAATATAGATGTTGTATTCTAACATGACGTCCTTGAAACGCTTTGAGTACACACCCGTGGTAAAATATGAATATATTGCCAGTGCTGTTCCGATTGTACTCCCATGTCATATGCTTTTTTATGAATGAGATACCCGACGTCATAGAACAATGACGTTAGAATGTAAGCATTTTACGGGAAAATACACGCTTGTGAATCCGAAAATCATCACAAGGAAACATACACAAATGATGCTAAAATGTAGCAAAAGCCCTTTATTGTACATCATATAAGACATATAAATAAATTATCATTCAAATTCATCCAAAACTGTCTAAATACATTATTTTAAATAGCTTAAGCATGTCACTAATGCAGTTTGCTCCGTTCTTTTACGCTAGTTTATTAGTGCGTTTATTTATGGGAACGGCAAATTTTTGCCTACACCTAGTGCGCTAAGATCCAAAAGAATGGCCGTATGTGTCCTATCAGAATCGAGATAATTCATGGGGGCTTGAATATATCTAGATTTTACCACGGGTTGTCCCTTTATGCCGATATTTTACCCCTCGCTATCGCTCAGGGGTAAAATATTTGTCATAAAGGGCCAACCCGTGGTAAAATCACGATATATTCAAGCCCCCATGAATTATTTCTTAAGTCACCACTTGTCGATTGAGTCTGGAAGGTGGCAGGTTTTACAGAGAGAAAACAGAATATGCCGTATCTGTGACTAAAACGAGATTGGTGACGAGTACCATTACATTATGAAATGTGGAACATTTCAACAAGAAAGAAAGACATTTTTACCGAACTACCGTTGGTCAAACCGTAATACCTATAACTGTTTAACTCATGAAATACTGTAATATTAGATAAATATGAAAATCAGTCAGTCATTCCTCCAAATTAATTTAATTGTATGGTTCATATATGCATGTACTAATTGTACCTTATAGTTATTTTTATGTATGTACTCTATAACTAGTAATTGAAGTTTTATGAGAAATAAAGTATTCGTATTCCTTTTAACTATAAATTACATGAAGACAGCCTACGGGTAAAATACAAGTGTATATGATACTATAAAGTATTTAATCCTCATCCGTCCTTGTAAATGCAAAACTCTGGATTCTCTGTGATATTTACCTTAGAGATCATAACAAATCGTACAAGACTTTCAATGGTGTTTGCGATAAACGAAACGAAATAACAGATTTTTTTGTAGACTAGACGAGTAACACCCTGAAGTAGGAAAGACCGAGTGAACGAAATAAACTTTAAAAAACAATCAGTGCACATCTTTCTATAGTGGCTAAAAACACGCATATATTTATATCGTATCACGTAGATGAAAAAGAATAAGTATATTAATAATGGTTATGATGTCAATTTCATAAATTCAATGATTATAACTAGAAAATAATCTTAAACGGGAATCGTGATTTCCCATGTACAAATGATGTATATAGATTAGAAGAGATTTATAATTTTTATTCTATATTTAAATTCTGCAATACACAGGCATTGCTCTTGTCCTTGGCAGTTCAGTGAACAATATTACATGAAATGCACGATGCTATTGATCGAAACAAAGGTGAGAGATTCAAATTGTAAAATCAGCCGCTGGACGTCAATAATAATAAAAGATTTTCGAATGTAAAAGTATTATAGAAAAACTGTCTTTATTGTAATTACATATTCTTTTTTATCAAATGAAATTTTTGTTAAAATGCTCCAGACATGGTTATTTGTAACCAGTTGTCAGTCTATTGCGATATTTCATAGCTCTTTTGCGAATTCCGAAAAATTAATGTTCCCATGGGAAGAATAAATGTTCCCAAAGGAAAAAGGTGTTCCCATGGGAAGAAAAATTAGTTCCCTTTGGAAATTTAGAATTTCCCATGGGAAGAAAAATTAGTTCCCTTTGGAAATTTAGAATTTCCCATGGGAAGACATTATCTACTTATGTTCCCATGGGAAGTTGTAGTTGCGATGGGAACTTTAAAATTCCCATTGAAAAAAGTACTTTTTCCGATGGGAACTTCTAATATTCTCATGGGAATTTTAAATTTCCCATGGGAAATGTACTTTTAATCAGCTGTGGTGACAACCATGACAACAGTGACATGTTGGGACATATGTTTTTTATTATCTATGCACATGTATCACTTGGCCAAACAATATTTTTGTTATCTTGAAAAACAACAAAGTCAGATTTGCCAATTCTGGAATGGCAAATTTGTCCCACACAGTGTTCACTACTTGTGATAGATGACTGTTATTTGATACAAAGAATTACCATCAGTACTTATCAGTTTGACGACTATTTTGAGGCCTTGCCTCATATGTCATGGTCGAGCCACTTTCAATTGATAAGCAATATTAAATGTTAAGTCTTGGTATTTTCTATAAAGTTACATTACTATCAGTACATAGTGCCCCCTAGGTCATGATACGATGATTTTGAATTAATTCGCAATTTTCAATGTTAAGTTTTCTGCTTAAAGGAGAAAGAAACCCAAAATAAAGTATGTGTTTATATCAAAGAATTGAAAAAGTAGTGTAAGCGTTTCTTGTTTTAAATATATCTTATAGAATGGTCAAATGGTCAGATTAAAGTAGGCAATTTTGAATTTCCTGCCATTTTATGGACAGCGACATTTTGTGGAACTCTTTAAATTTGAAGAGCACAAAGATCGTAGTTTGCTACGTCACACCGTCTATTCCGGTTTGCCCGCTACACATGTAAGCTAAAACATCACAAGACGCACGTAATTTCTCTCATCGCAAACAGATTATGCCTTCCTGTCAAGCCATTAATTGAACAGATTGATAGGAACTACTTACAATAAACAAGGATGTTTTCTATAAAGTTACATTAATGTCTATAAATCTCAGTGTGTCAACCATTTTTAGGTATTGCCACTAGATCAACGACTGAACTAATAAGCAATGTTGCTGTTCATCAGATTGTCTTTTTTAAATTTTATATGTCAGACAGCATTCGGAAAGAAGATGTGAATGATTCGAATGTTGTATACAAATGCCTTATATATACTAGCCACAAAACGAAACGATACCCAGATTTTATCAAAAATATCTATTTTATTTTTCAACAATGTTATTTCAGTTTTGTATTTTATGGAACAATAACACAAAAGCATACAAACTTAACAAAGATAACAGATCACCATTATTTTTTCCTTATTGCACGGACTGTTTGCAGATGTCGTTGTCAAAACCAAAAATTGAAGAGTTAATATCGAGTATGGCCACCTCTTGCGTTGATAACAGCAGTCAATCTCCGACGCATTCAGCAAATTAAACGCTAAATAAATGTTTGTGGAATGTTATTTCACTCTTCCACTAAGGCGGGTCGTAGCTGGTTGACTGACTCTGATGGCTGATGACGTCTGCGTACACGTTTTCAAGTTCATCTCATAAATGTTCAATGGGTGATAGATCTGGTGATAAAGCTGGCCATGGAAGAATGTCAATGTTATTCTGCCCAACATAATGTGTGCATACACGTGGCACCTAGCATTGTCCTGTTCAAAAGTATGCCGATTTCCATGCCTTGCAATAAATGGTTGCACAATTGGAGAGAGAATTCCATCACGATAACGCACTCCAGTAAGGCTTCCATTTATGAATGTCAATTCAGTGCATCCACAATGCGTGATTCATGCCCAAACCATCACACCACCACCACCAAAGCGATCACATTCATGCACACATGCGTCTGCATAACGTTCATTTTGACATCTGTACACTCTCATTCTGCCATCACTTTTTCGTAAGCGAAATCTAGACTCATCGCTAAACGTTTTGCCAACTAACACGGTTCCATTACAATCGTTCATTTGCCCAACGTAGGCGTGCAGTTCGATGACGCTGTGGCTCCTACTACTGGACGTCGTGAACGTAAACCAGCCTCTCTTAGCCTATTACGTACAGTTTGGGCGGATGTCCTTGGATTATGCCTCCCAGGTGTTTTTCTTGCAGTAATTGTAGCTGGCAAAACCCGATCCTGAGATGAGAAAATCTTATTCGGCCGTCTTGACGTAACGTCGTTTCTCTTAGACGTCCACTACGTCGTCTGTCATTTGAGGATTCAGTCTGTCTTAAACGACTCATTAATCTTGTTATTGTCAATTTAGAAACACTAAAGTTGTTTGCGACGTCAATATGGCTCATACCTGCTGGTAAAATTCCCACTGTTCTATCACGCTCATGTTGGCGTAGACGAGGCATATGCAATCGGCTTTTTTGGATTTCACCTTCAATCACCTTTTGTTTACTTGTCTTTACCGGATACTTAATCACGCTCATTAAATTTAAAACCCGTGTTCGGACGACATAAAAGTGGTTCCGCTCGAAATTAAAAAATACGCTAAAATGACTTGTTTTTCCGGTAAAACAAAAACAAAAGTGCAGTAACCTACAGACTTATGACTCTTTTCGAACATATAGCTAGTCGCAATAAATATTTTTTTGTTAATCAAAATTATTATGTAAAAAGTTTCCAAAAATACTGGCACAACACATGTTGATCTTATGTTTTTAACGAATGCTACGAAACAATATTACTGTTGTATTAAAAGTATGTCACGTATTTTAACATCACAAGTTACACATCATAAAGAATCGGTTTATTTTTGTCGAAGATGTTTAGGGCATTTTTCAAAACGAGACCTTTTAGATACACACATGAAGTATTGTATTGAAAAGGATCAATGCCAAATAAAGGTACCTTTATAAATTATAAAAATCATAACCTTAAAATGCGTGTTTCTGCTGTTATTTATTCTGATTTTGAATGTTATTTAAACAATATAGATACTTGTCAACCTAATGCATCGAAACCTTACACGAATGCATATAAACGACATATACCTTCAGGTTTTTATTACCGAGTTGTGTATACACATAAGGAAACTAAAGGACTAGTACACTGTGGGGAAGATATAGCTAAAAAGTTTGTGAAATGTATGGAAGATGAAATGAGGGACATTGCTGACATGCATCAAGATGAAAAAGATATGGTCATGACAAAAGAAGATAATGCATGTTTTGAAGCGAGTACACGTTGTGACATTTGTGATGATGAATTATGAACTGACAAAGTACGAGATCATGATCATTTAACATGTAAGTATCGTGGTGCAGCACATAAAAAGTGTAAATTAGATTTTGAACTCCCCACCTTTGTTCCTATTGTGTTTCATAATTTAACAGGGTACGATGCCCATTTGTTTGTGAAGGAGTTAGGGTTTACTGATGGTAAGATTGATTGCATTCCAAACACTGTTGAAAACTATGTAAGTTTTTCTAAGAAAGTAAAAAAAGGGGGGGGGGGGGGGGGGGGGGCTTAACCATGCAATTTCTTGATTTGTGTAGGTTAATGTTAAGTTCACTGGAAACCTTAGCTAAAAATCTAACCAAAGACCAATTTAAGGCAGTTAAGGCGTGTTTTGAAAAGCATTACGAATTGATGATTAGAAAAATAGTGATTATATGAATGGTTCTTTAAAAATGAAAGAAACACAATTACCACCTCCTTACGCGTTTTACAACATACTAGACGATGAAGACATTAGTGATGACGACTATACACATTCATAGCGTGGATTTAAAACATTTAACTATAGAACTATGCAAGATTATCACAATTTATATTTGAAAGGGGATATAATACAATTAGAGGACATTTTTGAAGACTTTGGAGATATGTGTTTACAACATTATGGACTTGACTCTTTACATTATTATACATCACCAGCATTAGCTTAGGATGCAGCTTTAAAAATCAGTAAAGTAAAACTAGAATTATTAGACGACCGAGATATGTTACTGATGTTTGTTAAGGCGACTCGAGGAGGTATGTCTCAAATAAGTCATCGACATGGTAAGGCAAACCATAAACACATGAGTCATTACAACACTACACAACCTACTAAATACTTAACGTATTTAGATGCCAATAATTTATATTGGAGGGCTATGTCTGAACTTTTACCTACCCATAAATTAAAATGGAGAGAACCAGAAGATGTGGAAAATTTTTACAATGGAAAGATGATAATGATATGGGATGTATGATTGATGCGATTAGAGTATCCATTAAAACTTCACAATAGTCATAACGATTACCCCTTCCTACCAGAAAACATAGACATCAAAGCAGTTCATAAACTAGTATCGCCTTTTAACAAACGTGAAATTATGTCCTTTATTATAGAAATTTGAGACAGTGTCTTCAGAATAGTATCCTTTAAACAAAAGAACATCGTGTTATTACATTTCAACAATCACGTTGGCTTAAGTCTTACATTGACAAAAACACAAAACTTAGAGCGGTAAAGACTAAGCAACGCGAACTCATGGCATGCAAGGTTGATTTACCTTGTCTATTGTAGTTTTTACATTTTAACTTCCAATACAGATGTCATTTTGATCTCCTGTGTGGAGGTGTCTCATTGACAATCGTACCACATTTTACTTTTGTATTAACTATATTGGCCATCAACAAACTAATACCAGGTTATACAAATACATTAGCGTGTAAACTATTTAAAACACGAAGTATACTGTTCTTCTCCCTACATGTTCATTTTTCCCTAATGTAAACCGAAAAAAAAATACTTTAAAATGTTGTAGGTTATTGGTGAATACAACAAAACTAAACTAACTTAACTTGTATTTGGATATTTAACTCTAAGTCTAATTTAAAAATTCAACTGAATCTCGTAACTGATTTATAGCTGAACCGATCGAACATGATAACTTTAAAAAGAGCATACTGATGACGTCACTTAGTTAAGGAACCAAAGATGATAAAATCTTTTCGCAGAATTTTCTTAAATGAAAATTGTACATTGAAATAATGTTTGAAATCTAAATATGAATTTGTTTTGCATTAGAAAAGAGATAACATTATTGAATTTGAAGCTTTGATGACGTCCATCGGTAGTTTTACTGTCGTAAAAAAAAGAGGGTATAAAACAGAAAAAAATAATATAACATACGCAGTGATATTAAGGCACTTTACGAGAAAAATACGTTAAAACACATATTAATTTTAAACAATTTTAACTTAATATTGCCAGAAAAGAATTTCTTATCAGCAGTAATAGTGTTAATCATTAGAATCTAAATTTAATTTTTCACGGTTTGTTTATATCAAAAGTGAAAGTAGTCACGTGACCCGAGCAGCTACTGAAGGTGTTTATTTCATTTTCAACTCAAAAGTCCAGCGTGTTGCTGGAACCTTTCAACATAAAATAAAGCATCAATGAAATCGTCTGAATGTATATTTTCTGAAAAATGCTATCCAAAGTTTAAGCTATACTGACAAAAGGTAAGAACTGGTGTAAATCTGATGAAAAAAGGGATATTTTTACGATTTGTCCCGTTTACACCACTCGTTTTCATTAATATCAAGATATTTACGTGTTTGGATAGCAATTATCTGTTAAAAGAGACATTTCTTGTTTCAGAATGGTTACAATCCAGTCATTCTGTCTCCGGGAACACGCTGGACTTTTTAATATTATTAATCGAGTTTTATTGTGTATCGTTTCAGGGCCATTATCAATCGCTTGAATGACGTTGTATGAGAACACCTTGAACATTTGCGGACAGATCCAATTTTCCGGAGAAGTGTAAATACCGCGAAAACTTGAATTGATGGACAGTTTTGCGCCTTTAATATAATGTGTTATTTGTATTTATTTTTATTGTTTATATATTATTTTATTTATTCATTTGATGTATTAAACTTTTACTACTGCCAGAATTGAAAAAATAAATATTTTTGTGATCAGATATTTTTTTTGTCAAGTCCAAGTACGCTTTTAGGGGTGCTATCTTTTAATACTTTGTAAAATATACCCGATTTTGTGATATAAGAGGCATCAAGTTGATAAATTTTAGAATGAATATTCAGATGTACAAATTCTATTGTCCTTCATTTCTCACTGCCCACTTTTAAAACTTTCCTAGATGTGGCCCTTGCTACCTTCGGCCCCCCTTGTAGAGTAGAATATTATTTCCAGATTCATTTTTGAAGAGGACACCTTGAAATTTTCCACCAGCATATTTTGTTTAAATTTCAGTGTTTAAAGTTTAATTGATCGACTTAATTTCACAAAAATATTTATATTTGACTTAGTTTTCCATCATTTGTGGAGAAACACCTACCTTATTCCAGCCATACCTTCATATATTCCTGAACATCAAGTTTACCTGCATCACCAACGGAAAGGTAATGTTCTGCATTTTTCAAATGAAAAAAATCTTCAACTAACAATCCACTCTACAGTATAAAGTGTGGAATAGTTCATAAAATATTCAGGAATAAGAACACGGGAAATTTTTGTTTGGAAAACAGGGTTGTGCCTGTTCCAGAATCACAGAATACAAACATGATTTGATTTTTAATTCCTATTAAGGGGTGCTTCAGAAAATACTATGTCCCAACCAGGGACAGCACTAATTTTACACCCCCACCGCCCACAGAAAAAATAATAAATTAGAAGAAAACTCTGTTCGCATTTAAAAAATAAAAAACACCAATTAATTATTATTCTTCCCTCGGGATGACATAGTATCTTCTGAAAAAAGATTTCTCAAAAAAGATTTCTCCAAAAAGAAGTGGCCGTAAATTTTCAACTGTATTTCAATATAATTTAATTTTGGATGTAACATGTCTTCTGATTGGCTGACGTCGTTCTGTTAATCAGCCCATAGAACTAATTTACCGACCATGCAAGGGCCTTTTAGCCAGTCAAGGTCATTAAAAACTTCCATTTGGCAGACATAGTTTTGTCATGTGACTGATCGTCATCAACGTCTTTTCATGATTTACTCTGGTTAAAAATTGAATGAAGAATTAAATTATAGGAAATGACTAATATTATTTTCTGCCTTTTCTAAATGGCAGTTCACACTTTAAATTACACGTGTTATTTGGTGTGCACCACATTTTTTAATGTTATTTCTTCATAGACAAAAAAAAATATAACAGTCATTCCTTAAATAAAGGGAGTTGAAGGTTTGACCCTGCCAATTCTGTGTGACTGTTCTCAATCAGGAGCCTGTACTTTAGCAGTTGTCTTTTGTTGCTGTACATCATATTTGTTTTTCATGCATTATTTGTCATTTCTGGGCTTTTAAGCATAGCAGACTATGCGGTTTTGGTTTTTCTCATTTTTGAAGGCCATACCTTAAGTAGCTAATTTCTGTGTCATATAAATAAAGATATAATTGAGAATGGAAATGGTGAATGTGTCAAAGAGACACGGAACCGAACATAGAACAGACATAAAAGTTGTTTCATCATGTTCATAGGCATTTATATCATTTAATTTTTTTTATAAATGCCGTACAACTTATTTTTTTTTTCAAAACAACTTGAGTCTGAGATTGCAATATCAGGACCTGTCCCTCAATTTGGCCTTAATTTTTCTAAAGAAAACAAACAAACACTGTTTTTCTCCGTCATTTGATTACATAATATTATAGCAATTGTGAAAAATTCAACCTTTGAGATACAACTTTTTATTCATATTTTTATATCACAAGTTCACTAAAATTGTATTAATACCAAATTCATTTTATATTTCACTAAAATTGTATTACATGTATCAAAATTATTTCCCATTTCGCTGAAATTGTATTACCAAATTAGTAACACAAAGCTATAAAGCAATATTCATGTACATCAAATGCAAACTTGGATGTCGGATTTAAACAATTCAGTTGTAGTGGTAGTTTTTGGTCCTTTTGTTACTTTTCTCTGTTGGCTGCAACACATAAATACTACACTCTGGTTTAGAGAAAGTCTGAAATTAGAAATAAAATAATTACAGATTTGATTGAATAACATAATACCTCAAGCTATACTGTATAATACATAATATACAAAGTATAGCAGTCTAAAATATTTGGCTTAAAAATGCTATAAATGAAAAAGTTCTTGAAACTGTCACATCGTCATTGGCATCTTAACAATGTGACTTTATACTGCAATCAGCTATTTTACTATACAGATAAAGATATACGTATAAACGTTAGCTTTATACGTCAATGACCTCAACTCACCTATAAGCCCCGCCTACTTACAACGTCACGTCACAACCATGACAACGTGTAGTAACAATGGTCAAACTTTTATGAATTTAAACATGTTATGTCTTCAAATTGGTAATTTATATACCATGTTTATCAAATGTTATTAATTAAATTCATTTTCCCTTTCTAATTCCTTAAATTGTCAATGCTTACCGCCTAGACTACGTTCATAGGGAAATACCCCAAAATGGTACCCCAAGGGGGAAATTCCAAACACTTTTTTTTAATAATATTTGTTTCATATTTCTATTATTTTTTAATTTTTTTATCGATTTCAGTATATAAACAATATACGTATAGTGTCTTGAAATATGAAATTTATTTGTATTCGGCACAAAACGGGAAAATGCTCGGTAGAACCTCGCATTTTCCCGTTTCTAAGCCTCATACAAATAAATTTCATATTTCAAGACACTATACGTATATTGTCTAATTATATGTATACTCTGGATACCAAACATGAATACTTAAAGTATTTTTACTTTTAGTACGCTTCAGAGTGGTTTCAATATAGACAAAGAGAATATTTTGAGGCTCAGAATGTGACTATCTTGTTTATTTTTGTTGTTGAGAAATTGCATACCCCAAAAAATTAAATTATTGGAATTCAAAATGGTGGCTTTCATAGTTACAGACTGGTAGAACGTGGAATCTAACACCTCAAAATATTTGTCAACGTCAAATAAAAGTATCGTTACAAACTAATTGCATTAGAATGGATTTTAACCAATGAAGAACTGAAATAAATTGAACCACACGTTGATTATTTTTTTTTCATACAATTGATGTAGAAAGGGATAAATTGACAAATTACAAAAATATATGACATTAATAACAAATGAAATTATTAAAAGCATCAAGTTGAATAGAAGCCTTTGATTCACAGATAATTACCAACCGATGACTCTAAACAAATCACACAGTATAGCAATGTTATTCATATGAATTAAAAATATACCAAATTTCATTAAGTGATTTATACATAGTTCATGAGAAAGATAGGACTGAACAGTGTATATATATGTATGGTAGACAAACATTACTTTCTTGACCTTTAATAGCCCACCCACAATATGGTATGTGTTTTTCTCATTGTTGAAGGGCAAACAGTTGCCAATATTTGCTTCTTCCCATTTTTTTTATTAGTATATATAACAACTTGTGTACTTTTATCATAAAAATTCCATAAGCTATCACATGTATCTAACATTGCATATTAAACCTTAATCTTCAAGACCTTCCCCCTAAAATATATACTTACAAAATGAATTAAATTAATTTTAGGATGAACTACTGTAACTTTGCAAAAGTGATCATCAGCAGATCCACCAAAGATATAGAGACAATAAACTGGTGGAATACCCAAAAAGATAAAGAAAATAAGAAGGAGAGACTGACAAATAACATCAACATGAAAGATAGATACTACAACTATTCAATTTTTATGGAAAAGTACCCAAAAATGTATTTAAATTTCGATCAATTTAGAAGCAAAACCACAAAACTACAATCATATCTCTCAGACAAGAAATATTGGCAAAATCTTAACAAATCTGGACAGCAGCATTCTTTTCTTGGCCATTTTTCTCTTAAAAATTGGCTTTCACTTAGCTCCAATGAAAGGCTTCAACACCAGCTAGTCGACTGTAGACCTTGTTCAACTGTTCATTTCAACTTTTCAACTCTTCATAAATCCATAGCACCTAATTTTGAAAATGCACACCAGCTTTACGAACAAGGGACAGAAAACATATTAAAGATAACATCACCAAACAGCAATACCACTACCAAGGGAATGAAAGTAATAAAATCAATCGTCAACATCATCCAACCCATAGTAGAGCAACGTTTAGATATGAAATTTCCAAGACCCATTTCAGATTCCATCATGCTGTCCCCACCAGTAACACCAAAGGAATTGCAATCAACAAAAATTAAAGTTATGCAAGAAAGCAGGAAAAAAATCAATGAATCTTTCACCGACGGAGGAAATGACGTTAACAATTTCCTTTCTTCATCAATTTCCTTCCGTGAGCATGACAGGATCCGCCTCGGCAATTTTTTTGAAACCAAAGACAACGCCCAACAGAGAGTAAATAAGAGTCTAGAGAAAGAGAAAACTGGTAAGAGGAAACACAAAAACCACCATGGACAATTTGACTCTTACAGATTTGACAGAACAGAATTTTTAGCAGAGATTAAATCCAAAAATGAAGGGGACACGATCAACTGGACAGCTCTAGCCCGTAAATATCAAATGACCTGCAACGACAAATTTCCTGCAAACGGGGGGCAAATTATACAGGAATATGCTAGAAGCAAAGGAATTAACACCATCAAATTCAAATCAAAAGTTTATAAAAACCAAAGGGCATATTTTAGAAGGGTAAGGAGGGCAAAAAAAGTGGTTATCGTCAGCAGAACAAAGATTTCCCTCCCTACTCCAAGGCAGTCATCCCACTTGAAGAAAGATATAAAGGTAAAGATAGCTTCCGGAGACTTGTATTTAGGGGAAGAAATAGCACCAAAGGACATCATTTCAACTACAATAACAGATGGAAAATTGCAGCAGAAAACAACAGTTATACATGGTAGAAAATTCCCCCTCGTTAGACTTAGAAGAATAGCTTTGCAGGAACAGGTAAGCAGTGGAGTATTACGATATTTTAGTGACCAGGAATATGACAGCTTAACCATGGACCAACTTACATCTCGTTATATCAGGATCGGACAAAAACCACCAGCAGGAACTCTTTCAGATAAAATAGAACATCTAAAACTCACTGAAAGAACAAGAAAAATTAAACTATGGCACGACCACAGCTGCATCTTAAACCATTCCTATGTATGTTTCACCATCTCATGGCTATATGATCCTGCCAACTATTTTACTGACATAGAGTACCAAGAGAAGTATAAAGACCGTAAGCCAATTAATGTTCAAGGTATAGTAGAAAAACCAAAGTTATATATTTTCGGCCAATCAGGTAGCAGCGACGTAGAACAATCCAGTTACACTGCAGTTAGAATTGAAGACCTCCAAATTTTATCGGAACCTATCACAGCAGACAATGGTAATATTAAAATTTTTGATGTGATGCGTGTATTCAGCGGCGACGGTCCTGCAAGACAATTTGAAATCGGACAGCAGAGAGGTGGAAATTATCCCTGTGTATGTGGAGTTCACGCGAATGCTCATGGAAATTTTGTTCTTTGTTATGGCATTTCACCTCTTACACTAGATGAACGAGTCGGTTTAATAAAATCCACACGATGTTTCGAAGAACTGAAAAAGGGAAATTTAAATCCATTCCAAAATTTAAAGAAAGACGACCTCATTGAAGAACTAGAAAGCAGAGATATTGATATTCACAACATGTTACGTCCTGAACTACAAGAAAATCTATCCACCCTACTTCATGGAATTTGCAGACCACCAGCTCTAATGACAACAAATCCTACTCTTTCAACCCATCATCTGAACTTAAACAACTATGAAATATTTGGCATGGAACCATTACATGATCTTTCCAATTTTATACAGAACATTATAACTGAATTACCATCCCATATAAGCGACAAAAAACTTCAAAAAGAATTAGAGGAATTTTCAAAACACACCATCGGAGATAAAAATCAAATAAAGGGATCCGATGCGCGGCTATACTTAGTAAAATTATCCCATTTTTTAGCTTCTTCACAACAGACTGATCCAAGCATAAGACAGATGATTGACTCGCTTCTTGAAATAACCAACATTTCGTATTCTAAGTACAACACCAGATCTCCAAAACAGATACTAAGGCTATATAATCAAAGCTTTCTTCTCGCGATAAATTGCAGAAACGTTGTCGGAGTCCCGTCTAAAATGACATCAAGGAAATTTTTTGGTAGTCATTTCCACAGTGTATCCATCCATCTTGCAGAAGTTCAAAGAATATTTAATTTAAGGTCCCTCGTAACAGAACAAGAAGAAAGATGTTTTGGAGATCTACGAAGAATTTCAGAAAACACCAGTAACCGTCAACCAAAAACCGTATGCGACAATGCAGTTCTTCGATTCACTTGTCAACAATCCAGCAAGCAGGACAGTATTTACATTCAAGAATCTATCATTCAAAAGCTCGCGAAACAAATTCAGGCCAAACCCAGAACTTTAATTCCTTCAACCATTCTTAAAAGACCTATTTTATTACAAAGCCATCTGGAGAGGATAAGTGATTACATCTTACCTGGCGAAGGAGTTTGGTGGCATATGGAAGATGGCAACATGATCTTCCATGATGGTCCTGATGATGAACCTTTTCACATCGAAGGTCCAGACATGCACCACTTCCGGTCATCCTCCTATAAAGAAGAACATCAACAACTGAAAGACATCTGGGAAAAGGTTATAGAAAATTATAAAAGAAACATCATCACATTACCACTTCAAAGAATTAAGACGTTTGACAAAGATGGCAAAGTCGTGTATATAACACCAACTGAGACAGGTATGTATAAACTGTTTAAACCAATGTCAACTCCAAAATATTATATTATTGATGATATTTCAAGACTATTCATGAGAAATGCAATGAAAATTTCCCAAGCAACAACATAATTTAGATTATAATATTTTTGATAAATCGGGTCCAGACATAACTGAATACTCTTGCAAAAATTCGGAATTTTTTGTTATATATACCTTTCTTAACTGATAAACTTTTGTTTTATGGCTGCATCTCTACTAATCAATCAAAAATAACTTTATTATTAAGGATATAAAGAAAAGACGTGCTTGTTCATGTTTGGAATTAATTGTGTTCCTTGTTTACAAGCATGTTTAAAATCCAGCTCAGTATAACAATCGTGTACAAAGCAATGTAGAATATTGATTTGCATGTTCTCAATTTGAATTTGCAAATATTTTGCTGCTAGAAGTTTTAAAGACCTTATATTATATATTCATCATCATACATATATTTGGAAATCTAGGTATTTTTTCGAATAATAATTTCATGATTTTTTTGGTGAAAATCTGGTATTTGATACATTTTAATTCTTACTTGTTTGACAATATTTCAAGTTGTGAAAGTTATGCCTAAAGTAATAAATGTTAAGTGAAAAATAACTTAAAATTCTTTTTAGATGTTATTATTTAATTCCTTAAAATTGCATCTTAATACTGTATAAACTTACCAGAAACTACTGATGTTTTTTGTAGACTTGCCATCTGAGTCAACAGACAACTACCAGCACAACATACCTGTACAAGGTAAATGATAGATTTAAATGTTTCTCAATACTAAAACAATCATGCTAATATCAATGATTAATCTTAAGGTAGATAGGGTGTCTTCTTCCATCATGGATTTCGGAATACCAGAAAACAAGGTCTATATCTTTAATAGAATGTGCAAATTTTGAAAGTAGTAGGAAATTTATGTGTAAGAACTTTCATTTCAATATAGAAAATGACATGCTGTATCATATTTAGGGTTGTATTTTACAAAAAACAGTAAACTTTTGTTAAAAATTTTTTTTTTATAATTTTGCCACATAAGGCATTAAGGGGAGGCAACTCAAATGCAAGGGCAGATAATTCAGATTAAGGTACTTTAACAATGGAATGTTTTAGAAATTTACCTGTTTTATTATGTAGCAAGAAAACAGGTCTGGGGACCCCATTTTTTTCTTTTTCTTAACTGAAAGCATACTATTAAAGTTATATTCTCATAGGTTATCTCAAAATTCTATGACGTAGATTATGATTTATGGTCCAATTATTAAAAAATTCTATGAAATACAATTAAGACACCCCATCTACCTTAAGTTAAACTTGTTTTTCTCCATTCATGTTAGTTGATAGACAAATTTTATGAATCTGGGAAAAAAACAAACACAGAAATGGTTCTTTGTATAATAAGTTATAAATGTGTCTTTTTATCTTCTTATTTTGATATGGAGAAAGTAAACTTGATCGTTGGTTTTCCTGTTTGAATGGTTTTACACTAGTAATTTTTGGGGCCCTTATAGCTTGTTGTTCTGTGTGAGCCAAGGCTCCGTGTTGAAGGCCGTACATTGACCTATAATGGTTTACTTTTTTAAATTGTTATTTGGATGGAGCGTTGTCTCATTGGCACTCACACCACATCTTCCTTTATCTATTTTCCAATTTGTGTACTGTCTTTCATGTCAATTGTATAGCATATGTATATATAATTATGTCTATCGAGTTTAGCAAGATCAACAAAATCAATATTGGACAGAAAAACTGTTCAGTATGATTATAAGCATCATAATTATAATTTCTTACCTGCATTTTTTTGTTTATTTTTATTCTCCATAGAATTTCAAGGCAGTAGTGGCACCAAAGAACCTGCCAACGAGGATCAACCATCAATTTTGCCTGAAAAGAATTTAGAACAAGGTATATTACTACAAAGGAAATAATGTATTAATATGATGATTATGTTCTTAAAAGGTGCGTGTTAACTTCATTTGATTGTTTATCTAATATAAATTCAATCACCAATAAAGTTCATTTAGCATATTAAAAACACAGGATTATAAATACTTAAGATTCTTCAGGCAAGAAAGGTACAGCCTACAGGTTAATATCCTAATCATATTTTGCCCTTTTTTGTTGATACTTTAGTTTAACATTCCTTTCAGAAAATGTTATGTAATCTGCATAAATTTTATTTCAGCATGATCAGTAATCTACATAAATTTTATTTCTTCTTAACATTTATCATAGATCCAGATCAAATTCCAGACATAGAAAATGAACTTGAGACCAGAGAGGAAAGAGAGAGGAAACTGCTTGAGAACAACAACATTAAACATTTGTACAAATCACATATTAAAGGTAATTAAATAATTCAAATCAAGTAGAGATTCAAATTGATGTGACCATTAAGTAACCTAGAACAAAATTGTATTTTACCACAAGAGAACAGATTCATACAGACACCCACACCAGGAACATGCCTACCTAATAATAGTGTAGGCATAGCATAAAAAAGACTTCTAAAATTCTTCTGCGCTTTTTTTTTTATTGATGGACATGATGGATTTATTCCTGCATCATTAACATACATACATTGTTCCTACATGATGCCTTTAATAAAACATTTTTTTTATATTCTTGTACAAATATATAAACAATAAGCAGCTGTTAATGACATATAATTTTATATATGTTCAAACTTCCTGGATTCATATTACTTCATAACTCAACATCATATAGCATGTATAGTTTCTGTAAAGGCTACTCCATTAAAATGGTAGGAGGGTAGAAGTTTAATTATTCCATGGTTTTTTTGTTTACCATTATGCATAATCATCTTCCACCTACATGCATTTAATGAAATAGCTAGCCTTAATAATATCATAAATTTAATAACTATTTTAAAGGAATCTATTTAGTTATATCTATTGACAGGTTTCCAAATTAATATATGTTTAATTTCAGTTTTAAAGTGGACTATACAGCCTAGCAACATCAGTGTCCATGAAAGTGTTACCACCCAACGAAATATATTACCAGGTATATATAGTCATTTTACTTAAACTTCAGACTCTCATTCTTTAGTGCCTTATTATTGTATATATATATATAAATAAACCGAAATTACATGTATGCAAATACTTTTCTACTTTGTTTTGTTGGATTGCTGTCTCATCTGCCTTTTCCATACATGAAACCATTATTTTTAATTTTCAGTTAACCGAAAACCATCAACGTGCAAAAGAAAATTGTTCGAATCTGAAATTACAAACACTGAGACTGGTAAGTAAAGGTTTCCTTATATAAACTTTCTCAGCTAAAATAAAGAAAATTGGCAATATTTTGTGACAAAACAGTAACTATAAATACAAAAATTAATCACTGATTAATATAATGCATGTTGTTAATTAATATTGTTACAAGCTTAAGTTGTGTGCTAAATTAAAGATTATTATTAGAATGATAGGTATGCAGCATCTAATATTTTAGGAATAAAACATACATTTTCATGTAGCTATTTTTGTAATTTGACTAAATTAAAAAAAAAAAAAAAATAAAGAATACTTGTGAAAAGGGATGTACGTTAAAATTCAGTATAATTTTACGGTGATAGTATTTACCTTTTTATGCTTCAGCACCACGTAGAAAGAAGACAACATTCGATCTGGTTGTCCAACTACTCGGCCCATCATCAGATGTGGATGACTGCATTAAGTACAGGGAATTGAAGCTAAAACACCCTGGTCATAAATCCTTCGTATCAGCTTTTGATCAATCTTTCTCTAAGCTACAGATTGAGGTCAGCAAAAGGTATTTTGCCCTGAAAGATAAAACAGCAAAAGATGAGGGAAAGGAGAACAGGGAGAATCTGTTAGCCGACAAAGAGATTGCTCAAAAGCTGCTTGATCACTGGGGAGTGTACTACTTTTAATGTCCAGTGCACTACATAATAATTCTTAAAATGTTTAAATGTTGCATATAAAATAATATTACTAAATGCCATACCTACTTAAGTTTTAAAATAAAGAGATGCGGTATGATTGCCAATTGCTACAATGCAATGACTAAAAGGACATACATGTAGATGTAAGCAGCTATTGGTCACCATGGAGCACAAGAAATTCAAGAAAAGGCAATTTTCTAAATTCTACTTTATCATACTGCCTGTTTTATAGCATTTGACTTTTGTTATTTCTTAAAAACATCCAATGTAGGCACAATATATGTATCATAGCATGATTCAATTGGAATTTATATTTTAATAGATAGTGAGTGCCAATGAGACAACTCTCTCATCCAAGTCACAAATTGTAAAAGTATTTAAAGGTCAGTAATGTCTTCAACACAGAGCCTTTGCTCACACAAAACTGCAATCTATAAAGGGTCCAAAACATGATTTCAATGGTAAAACCAACGGTCTTAATATAACAAGAAAAACTTAAAAACCACATCAACAAGCGACTACTACTTAACATCAGGTTCCTGATTGAGAACAGGTGCAAATACATGGGTTTAAGTTCAGATAAATTCCATATTTCTTTAGCATCTTGGCAGTTGTTTAACCGCAAGTGGCAAATATCACATGCATATTAGGACTAGAACATATTAATGTTATATGCTTTAATTTATACTCAATAACCACTACATTAATGCACATGTAATAGTGAATTGACCAATCATACAATTATATAGAGTACTTTAATATGTAAAATGGTGCACTGGATATGTTTTGTATGTGCACCCTTAGTGGCTTGGATCATAAGGCTATTTTCATAAAGGCAACTTATATAAAAGGGGAAGGGGGCAGGTTTTTAAGAGCATACCCTGGTAACACTTTGAAACGGGGAATAATAACAAACTACTAAAATATGTGTGTTGAATCCTCAGAATAATTTCTACTGCAGATGTATCATGATAAGGGCTGGAAAGAGGCAAGGAATAAGGAAATGTGATATAATTGCAAATGACACAATTATTCTTGGTAGATTGACTGGAATGTAATTTCCCATTAATATTAGTATGATAAGAATAAGGTAATGTGATAGGATTGCAAATGACACAATTATTGTTCACAATACATGTATAGTCATAAAATCAGAATAGAATATAATTGTAGATTATTGTTTGGGAGGGCCTTTAACAAAGAGCAAAACCTATACCAGGAAGCAAGATTCAAATCAAATCAGTAAATCTATTGCCCGATAAGTGCTATTTAAAGCAAAATATAAAAAAATTAGGCCGACAGCATCCCATGTAAACAACAAAGAGACAAAACAAATGGTAGTTTTAATGGCTGCTCTTCTATGTGAACATTAATCACAAACTGACCTTCGATAGGAGCATTTACTTTAACCATGTTGCAACTATATTCATTTTCAAAGCCTGCCCCTGTATTTTTAAATAGATCTTGTGGTTAATATGAAAGGATTTATGAAGGGGAACTCTTCAATAGACAGACATGGCTGATACTGTATTCATCTGTAGTATAAACTGTTTGAAATTAATATATTTTGTAAGTAGGTCCAGGAGACTGCATACCTGTAAATCTGAAGAACAACCTATCAAGAATATAATATTGAGACTTATAAGTGTAAGGAATAGAAGTCATTAACATGTTTGATTTCAATATAGTTTCATACAATTGAAAGTTTGATTCAAATACAATTTTCAAATACATGTATTTTAGGTGTATAATGAGAATGTTAAATTCAAGTTTGGTTTAATAATAAGCATGGTTGGAATCTTTTTCCTAAATTCCTTTTTAAAACAGTGAATACAGCATCAGCCTCATTACCTGTACTTAAGTTACTGCCATGAGTACAACCAGAGATTCGTATACCAAGCTTCCAATAACATCAGGATGATACCGCTGTCAGGATATGACAAAAATTTACCCAATACATGTATGACTAATATACTTGATATGACAATGATCTACTCAATAATCCCAGGGGTGCAGAAATTCTCAGTTCAACCCATAGGACACATATATTCATGCAACAGGACAAGTATTTTAAACAAGTTATAAGACAACATCTGAATTTAAGAGTCCTTCCTTTAACTATCATATATGACTAGTATCCTATCGGTCAGTGTGGGATTCCGCGCTATACCATATATAGGAGAAGCTAGGTCATAGATAGGGTTCTGAAAGAATTTTGGGTCAGTGTGGGTTTTCTACGCTATACCCTTATTCAAATTCTTTGCTCAGAAGGAAATTTTGGAAGAGACACAAAGATCATGAAACACCTCATCAACCATGTATCTAGAATTTAGACAGAGACCCTTGTACATACTTGCTAGATGGATGCTGCATTAGACCTTCAGTACCAGACACCCCTGGGATACGACAACATAGTTTACCGAATATGACTTTTCTCTTGATTTGACAACAATTAATGGATATGACTTGACTCAATAATGTCAGAAAAGTGTTTTAACTTTTCATCTACGATTTCATAAATAATCTACTGAAATTTGATGTTTATAATCATTAAATAAAGTTTAAAGATGTTAATGTTTTGTACACAGTTCTTGTGTGCATTAAAAATTTCTCCTTTTGAATAGTTAAGTTTAAAATATTATCATATAAACAAATAACGATCGAAAAAATAATAAAATAAATCAAAGGACCAAGTATTACAAAAAAGGCCAACAATAAAATCAGAATGACTGGCAATATAGCAAAAATTTATAAATGATTTTTTTAAATTGCAAATTATTTAGTTTATTTGTTTCCAAGAAGCCTGAAGGTGCAATAAAAACAGTCGTTTCAAAAAAGAAGTAATAAAAACAGTGGTTTCAGAGAAGATGTGAGTGGCATTTAAGGGTTTACTTGCTGTGTAAAAATTCTCAATGCTACATTTCATGCTATATTTTGTCTTGCAATAATTCATCAGTCCAAGTCAAGCACTTTCAGGAACTTCGGATATTAAATCAAACTGATTTTTTTCTCTCCTCATATATAAAGTTTTATAAATACAATGTAGAGGAAATGATAAATATGAGAGTAAGTCATTTCTTTCTTATAAATTTAAATATAGGTCAATGTTTAAAAAATATCAATTATGTCTGCATGTAACCATATTCTTCAAATGATAGCAAGCAGATTAACTGCATTTAATTTGTTTAAAAAAACGTAAAAATAACAAGTACATTTTGTAATTGAAATCAGTATGGTTTCTTCAGACTAAAATAATAAAGGTTGGCTTCAAACATGGGAAAAACTGCATTTAATTTGTTTAAAAAAACGTAAAAATAACAAGTACATTTTGTAATTGAAATCAGTATGGTTTCTTCAGACTAAAATAATAAAGGTTGGCTTCAAACATGGGAAAGTTATGTAATCATTTTGTTATAAAAATTACAATTAATACATATAGATAGAAAATTTAACTAATTTTTACACAGCCATTTTGATAAAAGTTAAAAGTATAAAATAAATTCTCTTGGACTGAATTTTGCAATGTGGTGGTGGGTGGGGAATGCAGCCAAGATATTTAAAATCTTGCCAGTCACAAGCCTGGAAGGAAGGTAGCTTCAATAGATATGGAAGTAACCTTCTGAATGCAGAGTGAACCACCATAAGAAGTTGAGTGTTATTTTTCAGATTATATAATAAATTTGTAAATAAAAAGAAGATTCTGTCTATCATCTTCATTATAGTTTACTTTAATATATAAATTTGCTTTAAAAATAAACTGAAATATATATTTATTTTATGATTCGATCTGTGATTCTTGAATATAATTTGAAACATGCTACTTTTGATGTAAAATTACACATGGTTTTCATTTTTAGCCATGGCGATGTCAGTTTATTTTAGATTTACGAGTTTGATTGTCCCTATGGTATCTTTGTCACTCTTTTCAAGCGCAGGTGATAAATGGCTCCATAAAGGTTATCATGGTTATAAAATATTAATCCCTGTGGAAACAAAAATATTCCAGAAATTAAAAAAAGGTAACTGTGTACGATAAAAATGTTGATTCAGTTTTGGATGTGTTGGAAGTCAATTTCAAAGATTTCATTGGTCAACCTAATAAAAAATGTTCAATAAAATTAAGAGATAACTGTATTTTATTTGAAGCTTTAAGGATGTCCATCAGTAGTTTTACTGTCGCAAATTTAGGAGATAGAGAATTTTACGCTTAGGCCAAATAAAAAAGCATGTGTGTTTCCTGTTTCCCTACCTACCCTATATTTTAAGCTTAGAAATAGCCTACCCTAAAGTTTTTTTTGGTCATTTTTCAATTAGCACTGTTAAAGTCAGGATTTCTCTCCCATAGACTCAATGTAAAAAAAAATGGTAAAATAAAAAAAAATCCCTACCTACCTACCCTATTTTTTTCAAAGATGAAACAGGAAACACACATATTATTTTATTTGGCCTTACTGTCATCCAATCAGAACCATTGATACAAAATAATTGCATTAGAATACAAATCCTCCTTAGGATAGTACGTAAGCTTTAAACAAACTACAAATGCAAGAAAACACAAAAAAGAGATGAATCCACAGCATATTATAATTTTGGAATTCTTTTGAACTTTCACTTCATGAAAACTCTCAGGCACTAAAATTTCAGATGTCCAATGCATGTTTGTACAGAAACAACCTTTACTTCTCATGCTTGTAATAATATTATGAAAAAAATTCAAAATAAAATTCAGGAGATTTGGTATAATTGCCAATGAGAAAAATTATCCAAAAGAATCCAATTGACATTGATTTAATCAATTCTAGGTAAATATATACAACCTTTAACAATGAGCTGAAACCATACTATGTAGTAAGAGGGCTCATATTATCGACAAGTCAAATCAAAACTTTACTCATCCGTATTAAATTGTAATTAGTGATATTTGTATAATTTATACATATAAAATCAGAAGATGTGCCAATTATCAGGGAAAAAAAATTCAGAGAGAAGATCACAGTTTAATTATATGTCACAGTGTGGCCTTCAACATTGAGAAAAACCCATACGGGAGGAATAGGACCTTTATTGGGACTCCAGGATCAGGTGTAACCACATAGACAAATGACAACCACTGAATTACCATGATTACAGGCTCCGGACTTGCAACAGGCACATACATAACTAAGCTACATGTGTGAAAGGCATGAAACATGTGAAATGACATAACAAATGTAAAGCAATTTAATTAAAAAAAATATATATAAAATGACCATACAGCATAGATAAAGGAGATAAAAATCCAACAAAATATTCAACGGACATCTAGAGGGAGATTTTGCTACATTTTTACTGCAAACTGATACCAGAGAAAACAAGGTTGGCAAAAAAGTGGTCAATATTGACCATACCAGTGGTAAATACCAGTAATTACCGGGAAATACTGGCAAATACTGGGAAAAAACGGCAAATACTGGTCGATTGAAATTTTGAGTGGTCATTACTGTATAAACCATTCTTTACCTGGTCAATTATAATTACTATCAATAATTAAATATAGAAAGTGTTCAAATCATTTTTAATGCTTTCAATTCCATTTCTATTGTAAATTCAAACAGGGATCTATATTGATCAATGTGTAGTAAAAGATATAAACGTTTTGCCCCTGCTTCGAAATTTCTATTTCCAGCATGAAGAAGGTTTTGTCACACAGTTAAATAGACAGGAAATAATTTATTGTTTAAGGGAGTCTTCAAATATCACTTTTATTACTTTCAACCCATGTAATGTCAACTTTTATTGGGGGCTATTGTTTTAGTAATTAATTTTTCACACCTAGCAATGCCAGGTGATAGGTAAAAAGACACATGTAACTTCATTTACCTGTAGTTTTATTTACTTTTAATTTTAGTTACCTGTAAAATCATACATTTTGGAGAAAAAAATATAGTGATGTATAAATGTTGAAATAAAATGTAAATTTTTATATATATCTTAAGTATACAATATAAGTATATTAAACTTTTTATCAAGTTATTACTTCAATCAATAGTAAAAACAACCATGAAAATTTCAATTGACCAGTATTTGCCAGTATTGACCACTTGGGGAGTATTGTCCGGGGCGGTAAATACCGGGTGTGGTATTTACCACCCAACCTTGAGACAAAAACGCCAGATTAATTATCAAAATAATGAATTTTAGATAGAGCAGTATACAGGTCATATATTATGTACATATGAATGAGTTAGCAGTTGGGAGTCCCTTATAACAAGGAAAGAGAGGCTTGTTTAAGGACCTTTTTTGGGAAGTCAGATTTTACCCTTTTGAGGTCCAAGTGATTCCCTATATAATCAACCAATTTTATCCCCTAAAAAGGGGGGGGGGGACCCTTATGGATTTTATTCACCATCTATGGATCCATAGGGGGTCAGTAGTTAACCGTATAACGAATTTATCGCACGCTAGACTTTTTCTGCTGCGTTTTGATAAAAATCAACAATGAAACACAACATTAATAGATGATGTCACCATTAACGTGCCATGAACCCCCTACTATGGTCTCATAGGGGGTCACCACGTGACGGCATTAAACCAATCACAACGTCATAATTTACCCGCTGTGCGATAAAAGCCAATATTGGAACTTTAATGACTTTACTTGATAGTTACCCAATATTTTCACATATTCTAAAGCTGGAATTTGAAAAAAAGACTTATTCAGTGACTGTTAGGCACTAGTAAGATAAACTAGACAAGTATATAAAAAGTTGAACTAGCAAGTTTTAAAAATCTTTGCTTAAAACATATAAATAAAATGACGGAAAACAGGTCTTTTCGTTATCACTGAACTACACTGTAGTATATACATAATATATATGTTTAGGGGCCAGCTGAAGGATGCCTCTGGGTGCGGGAATTCTCACTGCATTGAAGACCTATTGGTGACCTTCTGCTGTTGTCTATGGTCGGGTTGTTGTTTCTTTGTCACATTCTCCATTTCAATTCTCAATTTTACTTCAAACTAGTAGTCAGAAAGATTTCTGGTGCAGAATATATACCTATTCCAGCAGCACATAATACCAATGATAATATGTGTAAAGGAACCAGGTCTTGCAAGGTTATATGTACATGTATTTTAATTAGGGACGACATCAAAAGTTCAATGAAGGATAAAAAACTTGATTCACATAGTTTTTTCACCAACCCCTACATCCCCCCTCTTAACTTAATTTTGGAAAAATTGATTGACCAATAGGGATATACATGTATGTAAAATCGATTTTGGATTAACAAAACTTGCAGCAATGTTGACCCCCACCCCCAAACTATTTGATTTAAGTTTTTTATCCTACATCGATCTTTTGATGTCGTCCCTTATTGTCTGGGTGTCCCAGAATATTTTTTTTTATAGCGGTCATAATTATTTTGACTAAAGTAAGACGATATGTTACCGCCAGATTGCAATGAGACATGCCTATCAACCAGTGACCAAATAAAGTAAATATAAGTAACCATTGGTCCTAACAATAAACAAAACCATAACTTGTACCAAGCTATTATACTAAAATAAGGCCTAGTCCAAGTAATTATGACGTCTGGCAAGGCTATTTTAATTTTTATCTTGGACGCTAGGAAGGCGTCCCAGAAAAAAATTAAAATAGCCTTGCCAGACGTCATAACTCAGCGTCATAATTATTTAAACTACTAAATGAAATAAGGCCCAGACAAAACAAAACATAAACAAATTCAAACAAAACACTGACAGCCTAATTTATCAACACGACTACAAAAGAACAAATATGATATTCGCATACTGACTTCAGATGCACATACAGAATAAGGTAGGGTTTTGTCTAGGCATGGTTAAATATGTTATTAGAAAATGAGGGGGGGGGGTTAAATCCTCCTCCAAGGCTCCATCCATATCAATTAATTAAATAAATTAAGACTTTTGTAAGGCTAATTTAATTCTTATCTATGATATAGTGATAGGCTGATTTTTTTGTTTGTTACTAGATAATAAAATTATAAATTGATCACCAGAACTAGGACAAGCAGGTGCTCACAACAAATAAATAACAATTTTTACGAAGCAACCCTTTGACAGTGCCGTAACTATCGAGAATGCAAGTGGTAAAAGTGGTAGCATATGTACTAATTCATTTCACCCGCTCCTCTATCAATTTAAAAATGAAAGTCAATTATACTTTTTTTAATTTCCCCCATCTGAACACGTGTAGCATGTTTGCCAAAGCTAAACTTGTTTTTATCTAACTCTCCACCTTTTTTCATCTACTAAAATGGATGAATTACAAAGTAAACAATTTACATTCATTAATGCTTACATATTTTGTAGCTGTCACTTACTTTTGTCGGTATATTTTCACACATTAGAGAAAATAATTGCTCCGGCAAGGTGCTTTCCATTCTGCAAACTTCCAAACATCTAATGACGGCGATTTGGGGACGATCGGCTTCTCATTGGTTGCTACTCGGAAGTAGGCGGGGTGTAATCCCGGCAATAAAAACATCTATTGCAACCATTTATTATATATTTTCAACAAAAAAATGCCGTAATCTTGTTTTAATAATCAAATGACATCATACCAGTATCCCTTTTTTATCCGCATGCCTGCATGCAATTTGTATTTTACAATTTTATCGATGGACGCTGCTTACGGAATCCGCCATTGATGAATATATAATGAGGTAATTGCGGAGTTACCTACCCCTGACAAAAATTCCGCGAAATTCGGCGAAATTGCCTTAACATCACTGCGTAATATGAATATAGCATAAAGTGGTGTCTTAAATCATATATGACACGGGTAAGATAAAACACTTGTTTACAAGGCTAAACAAGAAATTATATAATATAATCATTATTAAGTACACAGTAAACATTATTAATCTCTGTTTGACATATTTGTATACCAACGACCATATTTTTTCAAAATGTAATATCAAACTCCATACTACAGTCGACTCTCGTTATGTCGAAGTCAGCCGGACCAGAGAAATATTTCGAGATACACGTAGTTCGACTCAAACGAACACCGGAAGTTCGACAATCTAAGGGACACAACTCTTGCTTAGCTTGGTAAAGCTAAAATAAATCCGGGTGAATATGACAAGGGATCGATATTCTAGTATCAGATCGATGTATTTGTATGTCACAGTCTTTTATTATTATAATGACTGTTATTTTTACTTATTCAATTGTTTCAAATAAAAAAAAATCCTATGGCTTTTCCCAGAGAGTAATTTCCAATCGACAGTTTCGTAATTCAGGTCGCTAATAGCTGACAAAATTGTTTATTCTCGGATACAAGAGATTTAAGAAAATTTTGATTTCTATTCATTTTGTTTTATCTCACTCTTTGTTTTCAAAAGAACATATAATAAGATTAAAGACGCCGTTTGAGTAGTTTTTAGGTGATCATCAACGGAAGCCATAATCCTCACTTTATACACACCCAAGCTCATTAGTGTAAATCACAAATTAATTGTTTTGTAAACAATTAAAATACTTTTTCATGAACATTAACAATTTATCACTAATTATTTATAAAAATTCTACAAAAGATAATCTTAGGAAAACACTCATGGAAATAGCATGTCATAAATCAATACAGTGGTCAGTGACCGGAAATTTAATTACACGTGTATTGTCAGATTAACTCTTCAATCCATTTAAATCCCGACGGTCATGTTTTGACATATGTGTATTAGTTCGAGATAAAAAATGATTTTTGAATGCTTTTGTTAACCTTGGGACCGTAAATTTAGTTCGACTCAACCGAAATTTCGACTCATCCAATTTCGACTCATCAGGAGTCGAATTACATACTTTTGTATGGAATAAAGTTTGGGACCACGTGAAAACTTCGACTCATCCGAAATTTCGAGTCAACCGATTTCGAGACAACGAGAGTTAACTGTATTTCCAAGTTAACAAAATTATTTATTTGATAATTATTCACAACTCTTTTTATAAATCCATTTTCTGTCGTATGCATAATGCCATTATCAGTAATAGAAAAAGGTCTGTAAACATCGACTTGAAAAGGTAAAATCTTAAAGTGTATATTCAATACAATTCCTTATTCAAAAATTCATAATATTTCCTTTGATAATAACTAGTGGGCCGCTGCCTATCCTGTGGACGTATTGTTCACGTGAAAAGTATCAACAACAATAACTGTTGTGTTCACTTGAAAAACCAGGTTCAATCCACCATTTTCCTCATTAGAAAATGCCTGTACTTAGTCAGGAACATGGGCTAAGTTTACAATAATTGGAACATATCCATTGTAATCTGAGAAATTGATATTCAATAACGGTCAAACACTCGTGAAGACTTCGTAAACGTAACGGAGGGAAAATTTCAACTTTACAAGTTTGAACTCTGATTAGTTTCCTTGTGAGCATCAACCCTTTATCAAGGAAATCATGGTAGAAAATACAAGCCATTAAATAGCATATCAACTGTATGTGACACAACATTTTCGATAGTTTCGATATTAAATGCTCTTCGTCCACATATTTAATTTTGCATTCATATTGTTTTATTTTGACTTGAGCGTCACTGACGAGTATTATGTGAAGAAAACTAGCGTTTCATATCACACACCTTAAGTAATAGTTTACTACATGTGATCGGGAAATAGTCAATTTTTACCTATTTGTTGATAAAAGTTTTATAAAATAAAAATTAAAACAACTAAACACTGGATAAACAGTAATAAAAACAATCCAACATTAAAAACGAATTGAAAAATACGAAAGGCTACAATGGTTTACTGTAAATACACTATATCTATTACTAAAGACTGAGCTGCAGAAATCACAATAACAGACCGAGGATAATTTGAACTTACGAATACCATGTATACCGTTTTTACTATTTATATCTTTATATAGTCTCCGATGGGTATTTGTGACATTATAGCTATTTTATTTAGATTGCGTCTGAAGGTGGGTTTTTTTTCCTTTTTTTTTCAGATGTATTTATGTTATGGCCTTGTTCTTCTTTCTATTATGTTACTTCATTTACGTGATAAAAACTTTTCAATTTATAACCCGAGGAATCTACTTAAACGTATCCATAGTGTGGTGTTATCTTTTAAATACATAATAGAACTGCCATAATTTACGTGTATGTTGATCTTGCAATATATACTGTCTCTTTTTATGTACGACTTGATGCACTATCATATACAATGAAGATTACTAAGGATATTGCACGTGTATTTAATATACTTGTTGTTGTTTTGACGCCAGTCCTTTTGTTGCCGTTACCATTTGTTGTCGGAACACAGGTAATGTTTTTTTATTTATGTATAGTTTAATATTTTCGTTGTTTTAACAGAAATATTAACAATGTAAAAATTCAAACTTTATTTTAATGACATAATTCATACCTTTGAGAACTCGTTATTTGTTAAATTGTTAATGATTGTCAAAATTCATTCAATATATGAAAAGGATTTTTATTTACCCGTGGGTTTGTTGTAAGTCCGCACTATTTTGATCTCAGCGTCACTGATTAGTCTTCTGTAGACAAAACGCGCGTCTGGCATATCAAATTATAAGCATGGTACCTTTGATAAATATTGACACGACTGGGTCGATGTCACTGCTGGTGGACGTTTCCTCCCCGATATATCAGCAGCCCGGCAGTCAGCACGTCGGTGTTGACATGGATATCAATTATATGGTATTTTTTTCATATAAATTAACCGTTTGAACTTTATTGTACTAAAGTTTATTGATACATATACGATACATGAATGTAAATAACAAGACACAATATCGTTAGACTCTGTTTAACAGTCATTTTGTATTTTCGTAATTTATATCGTGTTGATTTGAAAAATTAATCCTAAATGACACGGATAAATTTATGACACCCTTATCTTTAACAACCCATCTTCAAATAATAAAAAGAACATAATCGTTTCCGAGGGTATCACTACCCCAGTGGCCAGTACTCCAGTATTTGCATGCAAATTCGGATTTATGTTTTAAAAATTGATGTTACAAAATTTGGGAATCATATTAAATTAAGGAAGATATCTCACTCATGCAAAGCTCTGGTTTCTTACCCGGCTTTGGCTATATTTTGTTTGTCCGTTTGAGTTACAGCTCTTCATCTTTTAAATGAATTTTGTATTTTCAAATAATGGAGTCTATAGCATCACTGAAGAGACATGGATTGTCGAAATACGCATCTGGTACCGACAAAAAGAGAAGCGTTTTCGTTAGCATACGTGCAAACAAAAGTTCTGTTGAATTGATTTCGCAATTTGTCAGCTATATGTAAATATGTAAATATAACTACGCCAAATATATGCGTTTGCACAGCAGAAAATGTTTTAAAGACATTTTAATTTACGAATTTTATCAATTGTATTTTAATTTTTTAAGCTTAACAAAAGGATATTATACATTTTCTTATTTTTGACAATATCTTACAAAATTGAGGATAAGAGGAATAATAAATGCTATCACTTATGATCAGACACTTTACATTTACCAAAAAAAACCACACAGGTCAAATACTGGTGTTACATTTACATAATATATATACCTAATTCTTCAGGTGTGTAAATTCTACATTACAAACCGAGGGATGAATATGTCAACAAGTAAAGACAACTGAATGGATAGCAACACTTATTTCTTCAAAAATGTAATCTAGATTATAATATTAAATCAAGATAACCTGCGTATGTTTTGGTATCATTATACATGACATAACAATGATGAGTGGTGCATTGTCATTCATTTATACAAAATGATCGGCGTTAAATCTTACATATTCTGCTCGTAATTTCAAATAATAAGAACCAGTTCTAAGATTGAATGAGATAGCTTCTATGGAAAACTTAACCGGCAAATATATAAATACACGTAACGCTTAAGTATATACTAAATTTAGTCCTGGTATCTATGATGAGTTTATTCAACACCACTGGGTCGATGCCACTGCTGGTGGAGATTTATTTCCCCGAGGGTATCACAAGCCCAGTAGTCGGCACTTTGTGTGCTGACATGAATTGTCATTGATATGGTTATATTTATAAATTTACTGGTAACAAATTTTTGAATTTTTTGAAATACTATTAAAGGCTTTTCTACCTCAGGCATAGGTCACCTTAGCTGTATTTGGCAAAACTTTTAGGAATTTTGCTTCTCAATGCTCTTCAACTTCGTACTGTATTTGGCCTTTTTAACTTTTTGGGATTCGAGCCTCACTGATGAGTCTTTTGTAGAGGAAACGCGCGTCTAGCGTATATACTAAATTTAGTCCACTTATCTATGATGAGTTTATTTACCATGTCAGTGCAACCATCCCTGCTGATTTTGCGAAAATATCTATGATGCGTTTGTTTAGAGCGCTTGCATTTCAACAACCGCAAACACAAAAATGACACATAGTTATAAATTAATTAGAAAGGTGATATTATGTTAAATGTTTGCATGAGGACTTCCTTTATATAAAATGACAACTTGTTGACGATTATACGATATTATTGGTAAAATATGATAAAATCGTGTACATAAGACTAATTTAATGATCTATGCATTGGTTCAAGAATTGGATTACTTTTTTTTCTCCTTTTCATATGTCTTTAAGATTTACATATTTTTGTCGATTTGGATGTAGATTGTTCATAAACGAGTTTATCATTGATGGTATTTAATTTCTTCATAGTACAATTGTAATGCTAAAACCAATCTTTCTTTTTGCATTGTAACACAAAACAACTAAATAAGACATGAGGTGTAATAAAGGCAACAATAGTATACCGCTTTTCAACAGTCATAATTCGATTCATCAAAAGCAAACGTCAACATACATTCAATCGGCCTATTTAATTACAACTAGCAAATTCCTCGTTTAATACAAGACATTTGAACTTCTATTATTTATACTGAGATACGAGTCAAGTTATTTTCAGACAGGTCTTGTAGAAAGTGTCGTCATTCGACCTAAGTCTGTATTCAATGTTACACGTTTTCCAAACATGATAGCAATTTTTTTACCAAATATAGTCCTAATCCTGTTTCTTCAATTAAATTCAGGTTTTATATTTATTTGTCATTCTAGGAATCAAAATGTGCTTACATAGTGTTTATAATGGCAATATACTGGATCACCGAAGCTTTGCCAATCGCAGTGACGTCACTATTGCCTATAATTCGGACATCATTAGTTGGACTTGGGAGTGCAAAAGAAGTTTCTTCACATTATTTGAGTGTAAGTTATCTCTACAGTTATTATATAGGCATTTTTTTTCATATACTCAAGTACTATTTTAAGCATGACATGCAAATAATTTGAAAGGGAACAAATATGTATTTAAATATTAAAAATCACATTAAGCACTCAAATGCAATAACAAACCAGCATCATAAACTTTTTACTTAGGAGATAACTGTATTGAATTTGAAGCTTTGCAGACGTCCATCGGTAGTCTAACTGTTGCAGATTATATTAGTGTACCGTGCAACGCGCAGCGGAGACAGGTAAACGGGTATTTGCGACAGTAGAACTACCGAGGGACGTCATCAAAGCTTCAAATGCAATGCAGCTATCTCTTTTATAATGGAAAACAACTTTATTATTAGATTTCAATCATTGTTTCAGTGTAAAATTTTCATTTAAGAAAATTCCGCGAAAAGATGTTATCTTCTTTGGTTCTGAAACTTTGTGACGTCATAAGTATGCTTCCGGCTTCAAACGTAATCACTGGGCGTTTTCTGGCTTCTAGGCTGCCTCAGAATGTTGTAATACATATATAAGTAGTAATGCATGTGGTATGATTTTATATTTTCTTTTTTGATATTCTTTGTTATATATTGGTTTGTTTTGTTCTGATTGGGGTTGTGACACGGTATTGATGGTTGTATCCCTATTTTGACAATTCTACCTATTATAATGTATAAAATTTAAAATGGAAATGGGGAATGTGTCAAAGAGACAACAACCCGACCATAGAAAAAACAACAGCAGAAGGTCACCAACACGCTTCAATTTAGCGGGAAATTCCCGCACCCGGAAGCGTCATTAATCTGGCTCCTAAACAAATATATACTAGTTCAGTGATAATGAAAGCCATACTAATTTCCAAATTGTACACAAGGAACTAAAATTAATAATTCTATAAATTAAAATAATACAAGACTAACAAAGGCCAGAGGCTCCTGACTTGGGAAAGGGGCAAAAATGCGGCGGGGTTAAACAAGTTTAATATGTCTGTTTTGTGTACGCATCGTTATAATTAAAATGGAACTTGATGCGACTGTCATACAAGTGAGAGGTTAAGCGCTATAAAGCAAGGTTCAATCCACAATTTTCTACATTTGAGAATGCCTATACCAAGTCAGGAAAATGACAGTTGGTGTCAAGTCGTTTGATGTGTTTATCATTTGATTTTGCCATTTGAATAGGGACTTTCCGTTTTGAATATTCCTCGGAGTTCAGTATTTTTTAAAATTTTTAAATTTATTTTAATTCAATTTGAAAATGAAGATTTTTAGGTGCAACATTTTAAAACTATAACAAACACTAAGCCGTGTTCCGAGGACTAGTTGATTTGAATATTAACTTCGTAAACATGTAGTGTGAGTTCTGTTTTAGGATACATCCATGTTATTTCTTGGTGGACTCATCATTGCCGTAGCTATTGAACATTGGAATATACACAAACGATTGGCCTTGGCTATTCTAATGTACGTTGGAACTGAGACTCGATGGTATGAAAACAATAATGTAATTTGTACTGGTCATTGGTTATTTGCAATGGATGAGTCATATAAGTTGTTAGTATTGAAATAAAAAAAAAGAAAATATGGTATAATTTCAAATAGGACAAACTCTCCACAAGAGACAAAAATGACACAGAAACTGCTGATATTTTTTTTCTTTCAATAATTAACATCTTTGTCTAATTGAAGAATTCATTATTCTCTTATACTTGACGATGAAATGTTATGTGTGGCTTAGAGCCAATCAGCATGCCAGCCAAGTTGAGTACGTGGCTTTATCTGAACATGCTCAAAGCATACATTCTTTGTTTGGAAAGGGTTTTTAAAATTTAACCATTTAGTCATTGAAATCAGAGCTAGTGGATTAGCTCAGTAACGGATATTTCACTAGGAGTATATTGATATTAATACATGCAATATGAATGATATGTATAACTGCTGCATATGCTTAGTTGTATAAGTGAAGCTCGATGCCGTACTATTTTGAAATTAAACTTTTAATTCCCCGAGGGTATCCCCAGCACAGTAGCCAGAACTTTTGTGCTGACATGAATTGTCATTGATATGGTCATATTTATAAATTAACTGTTTACAAAACTGTTTTTTTAAATACTAAAGCTTTTCTACCTCAGGAATAGATTACCTTATTTGTGTTTGGCAAAATTTTCGGAATTTTGGTCCTAACTGCTCTTCAACTATATTAGGTCTTTTTTAATTTTTTTTTATTCGAAAGTCGCTGATGGGTCTTTGTAGACGAGGCGCTCGCCTGTCATTAGTGCAAAATTCAATCCTGGTATCTATAATGAGTTTATCTAATACAACACTTATTGTAAAGAAATGCATTCAGCACGTACACACGAACATAACATACGTAATAAGGGCAATATTGATTCATTTAATGGTAATTGTTCATCCCTGATGATAACATACTAAACATGCGACAATATTTGAAGGTTGATGCTTGGTCTGATGTTACCCACTTGGTTACTATCCATGTGGATCAGTAATACAGCAACAACGGCCATGATGATTCCTATAACAAACGCCATACTGGTACAGCTAAAGGAAGCAAACGTCCCAATCGAAGAAATTGTAACAGAAGGTAGAACTTTGAATGTACATTATGTTTTAAAAAAAAATTAAAGGGCTGTTTTTTTCGTGAAGAATGATTCACGTTTTGTGTTACCGAGTAGTTTTTATAACTTTAACTGCTAACTGCTATGTATACGTTCATCGTAATAGAAAGCATAATTCTAAATTGATAGATTACTAATCAAATAATATCTCTTCACAGTTTATGATAACGATGCACTTAAGTTAGAAGATATAGAAGTTAATGGTGTCATCAAAGAAAATGGTCAACCTACAAGTACCGATATAAAGAAAACAGATAAGTATGGAAAATATTGTATATTTATTCAAGTATACATTGGAACTAGTTCTTATTAAACGTTAAAAAATGTGTGCTACATGTTTATTCAAAGCCAAAAACAGGTCCGAAAACTTTAAAGGTACATGTCACTGATACAAATGTGTGCTACATGTATATTCAAAGCCAAAAACAAGTCCGACAACTCTAAAGGTACATGTCAATGATACAAATGTGTGCTATATGTATATTCAAAACCAAAAACAGGTCCGACAACTCTTAAGGTACTTGTCACTGATACAAATATGTGCTATATGTATATTCCAAGCCAAAAACAGGTCCGACAACTCTCAAGGTGTATGTCACTGATACGAATTGCTCTTTTGTGTATCCTAATCTTATAAGTGGCTTTAGAAAAAAAATGTATGCAGATTGTACTACTTTCTTTCCATATTTGATGAATTATTTTCATGAAAAGATTTAGTATGCTTAGAAAATAAATAACGTTGGCCGCTTTGCAATCAGCATTATTGTCATCATACTTATCATCATAATACCTGCCTCTTTTGTTCGTATGAAACATATTCAGAATAGTCGTTACCCACTAACACAAACTCGTAGAAATAATTAAATGTCTGACAAACGCTTTGTGACTGGTGATCGCAATTTCTTTATTATCCCTTTTTTAAAGATTCCGAATTACTTTTGGTTTTTGCTTTTTGTTTAAAAGTGTTCCAATTACAATTACTTGATAATACTTCATGTGCTGAATACTTGTTCATCATTATTTTTCTATATATTTTCAGAACTTCAAATTACAAAGCTGAACCTGAAGACAACATGAATCAAACTGAAAGCAAAGCACATCTCGAAATATGTAAAATGATGTCGATCTGTATAGCACATGCCGCAAACTGTGGTGGCCTTGGGAGCTTGACCGGAACTGGTCCTAATGTTGTTTTCAAAGGACAAAGTGATATGTTAGTTTACCATTTACATTAGTAATTTCAAATGTAGATTCATGTTATTGGCAATAAGTTTCAAAGTGACTTGTAATTTCTAGCCCCATACTTTGTTGTTAAAATATACGTTATTAAGGATCTTAGTTATTACTCTAGTTGTTTAAACATTCTAACATATTAGATTTTAACATGCAATAGTCACTGGTATCTTTAATTCAACGTTATTTCAACAGACCAATACTCGTATCTAGACTCTGAACTGCAAGTTGGTGTTATCGTTTAACCCTTGAAAAAAGTGATGATAAACACAAAGTTATGTATTTATGTGACGTTTATATTATAACAAGTATTTTTTCAAATATAAAACATATTCGTTCAATTTATAGATACTTACAAGAATATAAATTGTGATGGAGTTTGTAATGATCTTATTTTATATATTTTTTGCCATGGCAGGAATATTTAAAAAAAAATGAAAACAACGCGTTTAATAATTTCTTGCGTCCGAAGAGCTTTTCTTGATTTGCCTTCATCAGGAACGCATAAAGTCAAACATTTGAAATCCGAAGACGTATAAGTACCGACAATTGACTTGTGTTTGTAATGGTGTTATTAATTGTTTTTGTCTAAACCAATATTTTGTATAAAAAAAGTCTTGTACGTACAGTTGTTTTGAATCATGTAAATTGATTATGTAGCGGATTTCTTTATCTTATCTTGGATTTCAGTATTTTTGTGATTTGACTTTTTTACGTTTTGAAAATAAAAATAAGAATAGATTAACCAGATCATGATAGACCTAAAAGTAAACACACACAAAGACAAACACCATAAAACTCTGTATAAGAACCTCGAGTAATTCTACTATACTGACAAATAAGAACAACGTAAATTGTATAAAAAATAAAGAGAATTCAAACCACAAACGAAATAAACAAACCATAGCTCAGCACAAAATGGCCTATCGAACAAATTCCACAAATCGGGATCTATAAATAAAAATTGGCCCATAGGACATACACGTATAAAGTGACAACAAATTCCACAAATCGAGATATATCAATAAAAATTGGCCCATCGGACATACACTTATGAAGTGACAACAAATTCCACAAATCGGGATATATAAATAAAAATTGGCCCATCGGACTTACACGAATAAAGTGACAAAAAATTCCCCAAATCGGGATATATAAATAAAAAAGTAACAAAAAATTCCCCAAATCGGTATATATAAATAAAAAAGTAACAACAAATTCCCCAAATCGGGATATACAAATAAAAAAGTAACAACAAATTCCCTAAATCGGGATATAGAAATGAAAACCAACTTCATCTCTAACAACGAACATTAGACATAACAAAATATGCAACCGGACCAACAAAATAAACTTTATCACTTGATACACATACGAAATACTTGAGATAACATTATGTTTTATTCTTTTCAGCATATTCGAGAAATACGGAGGAGAATCGCCGGTTACCTTTTCGTCGTGGTTTGCATTCGGTTTACCAATATCTGCTATAATGTTATTATTATCCTGGATATGGCTTCAGTTGTACTTCTTAGGAAAGTAAGGAATATACAATAGCTAATGTTATATTTATGTTTATATTGTTTTCAATATAGATAAGTGACATTGTTTTATTTAAAAAGATAAATCATACGAAAACAATCTTTGTAATTCTACGTCTTTTAATGTATCAACGTCAACTGAAACATAGAAACATCATATGTTCACGAACGGTCTAGTATTTATCGTTGTCGACAAGGTGTAGTTCGTGAAATTCAATTTCAAAAACATATTTACTGTAATTCTATTCTTTGAAATTTCTATTGCAAGAAGAAGCCCGCAAAATCGCGGTACAGTTAGGCAAGTGTTAAAGCAAATAAGTTTTTTTTTTAGTTTCGCGGACAGTAAGTCAACTGAGCTTGCGCAAAAACGTATAAGACAATAATCGATAACGGTCTCTAAATTAAATAAGTTTTTTTTCAAAAAATGGCGTTATCTTTTGAAAAAGAGTTTCAAAGATAAACCTAGAGAGTACAAAACACTACAAGTATACGTCAAATAACAAATATTTCCGACTTGGTATGGTTTCAGAGGAAATGCGTCCCAATAAAAATTATCTGTTTCTTAAGTAGTACAGATTTTAAACTTATTTCCGAAAGACCATGTTTTTGGATTGTCAGTTAGAACTCCAGCAATGTTAACACGTAATTTTTTTTTTTGTATTGTACTTGAAGAGGTTGTTTGCAGTTCTGTTCCGGAAATGCTGAGTCTAAGTCAAGAATCAAGTTGCTTTTGAGAAAAGAATATGCCAGCCTAGGCCCAATTGAGTAAGAGTATGCGTTAGCTGAAATATTTATAAGTAGATAGATAAACTCTCTATTTTGTTGTTTTTCTCTTGCCTTTAATATGTTTTTTTTTGTTGGGTTCGAAATAAGAGGCGGTATTGAAACTTCCAAAGTTAATTTTAGATTTGTATGATACTTACTAGAACACACAACCGTCATATTCCTGACTTGGAAGAAGTAAATTTTTAATAAGGTGATTTGGTTAGGGCCGTCAATTGGTGACCACGTACATACTCGTAGAGGTCCTAGATTTAATACAGCTACTGTGAGTTCATTACATTCGTTGGATATCAATTTTCGTTGGTTTCCTGAATACAGGTGAACCACGAATTCAAATGCTCAACAAATAACATATTTTCAAGGGGCTTTGTATACAATGATTGGCAAAACCACGAAATCAAATATCAACGAATATGCAAATTTTCCGCAATCCACAAAAATTACATACCCACTTAAATAAATGAATCAACAGTATCATGACTTGATTTCATAATTCTTCTTTATACATATGTCGGACGGACTAGTTTCGTGTACGATGAATCCCTAATGGGGGGGGGGGGAGGGGGTGATAATCATCCATTACAAATCCATAGCGGGATCGGTAAACATATTACAGGATGTTTTGTGTAGATTTTTTACTAAACCAAGAGCTCTGAGTGATACGCTAAATACAGCATTTCCTTTTTATGTTTTATGGACATCAATAAAAACAAATGAATGTAATAAAGTTTCCTTTGAAAGTAAGGTCAATCAGAGACCACATGACTTAGGAATCACAATACGACTTTCGACAGTTAGCCAAACCACTACCATTTATGACCGTGAATTCCGCTATCTTAAACTAGAAAACGTAAATGAAGAAAAATATCAATCGAAGAATCCAACAGCCGATTCGTGTACAAAATAAAAAGAACGGAAAAACAATATGGTAGACGGTGATAATCAGGCTGCAGGGTTAAACTTTGTTTCGATTGCTGAACTCTCCATTGAAAGGGGACACTGGTGTAACATAACCACAGCATTAAAACCTTTACAAATCAATTACAAAAGACTTGTCGTCCCAGAGGGTATCACCAACCCAGTAGTCAGCACTTCGACGTTGTCATGAATATCAATAATGTGGTCATTTTTATAAATTTCTTGTTTACAAAACTTTGAATTTTTCGAAAAACTAAGGATTTTCTTATCCCAGACATAGATTACCTTAGCCGTATTTGGCACAACTTTTTGGAATTTTGGATCCTCAATGCTCTTCAACTTTGTACTTGTTTGTCTTTATAAATATTTCCTATGAGCGTCACTGATGAGTCATATGTAGACGAAACGCGCGTCTGGCGTACTAAATTATAATCCTGGTACCTTTGATAACTATTGACACATGACAAAGAATAAATATCAAAATACTAAAGACACAACGTCCCGAGATAAGAGCACTCGAAGTCACTAACAGCTGGTTATAGGCAATGACAACCAAACAAAATTAATCAAGCTGTCTGCAACTATGACATATTAATCAGTGAATTAATGGATTCAGCGTACATATGTGAACAGGGCCATTAAAGATATGATAAAGAACTTTTACTTTATTGAAATATTCAGTTCTATAACTTAACAATACTAAATGTGTTGTTTTGAAGACTGTTAATTGCATTTTAATATATGTTCTTTTTATTTCGGTTATTGTTTGTTACTGGTTTCGACTAAGAGTTTCTATTTTTTTTTTAAATATTTTTGTGTTTTTAAGCTGATCTTTTGTTACCTGCATTACCATCAAATGGAGATATGTAACAGAAAATATTAAGATGGTGATAAGTACTAATGACATAACTATTCAATATGTTTAATTATCCGATGGTACATTTAAGGCATTCTTGTACATTGTCTTTCTTTTTTATTATTTGTATATAATTACATTAAATGTATGTTTCACTCTAATACGTTATTCTCATTGGCTAACTGTACATCACGTGTTATTCCTTAAGCAGTTGTATCACACAATGACACGAGGTCCCACAATAAAGTGCACAGCTAAATGAAATAAAAACTTGATAAAAGGCGTGTTTTCATGATCATATAGGTAAAAATGTAATTATAAGTATTGAATGCTTTTTTTTGTAACTTTATAGGGATGTAAAAGCGTTGACCGTGCGCACATTTTTAGTACGAAGCGCTTCTGCGCTTCATACAAAATGTACTTCGGTCAACGCTTTTACACCCCAATAAATTTACAAAAAAGAGCCTTCAATTCTTAAATGCATTTTGTTTCAGCTTTGATAGTCCGCCGTATTTGGTCACTTTGTTTCCCTGGCATAGTTGTGGATAAAAATATACATTTTGTTTTAGCGTTGCTCAGGCCGCCGTAATTTGTCACTTTCTTCTCCTGGCATTGTTGTGGATAACAATAGACATTTTGTTGTAGCTTTTCTCAGAACGCCGTAATTGGTCACTTTGTTCTCCTGGCATTGTTATGGATAACAATATACGTTTTGTTTTAGCTGTGCACAGGCCAACATAATTGCATTGGTCACTTTGTTCTCCTGGCATTGTTATGGATAACATTAGAAATTTTGTTTAAGCTTTGCCAAGACCGCCGTAAATTGTCACTCTGTCTCCTGGCATTGTTATGGATAATAATAGACATTTTGTTTTAGCTTTGCTCGGACCACCGTAATTGGTCACTTTGTTCTCCTGGTATTGTTATGGATAACAATAGACATTTTGTTTTAGCTTTGTTCAGACAACCGTAATTGGTCACTTTGTTCTCCTGGTATTGTTATGGATAACAATAGACATTTTGTTTTCGCTTTGCTGAGGCCGCCGTTATAGGTCACTTTGTTCTCTTGGCATTGTTATGGATAACAATAGACATTGGCGATGGAGGTGGATGGCATAATTTATTTCCACCTAAGTAAGTAAAACAAATGTGCTATATGTTTTCAATACAAAAAGCTTGATCTTTAAATTTCGTGTACTTGCTTTCGTTTCGAACCCCATTAACTAATTAGGGTATCGAAATATGATACCTTGGGTTTCACCTCTACAAATGGTGATAGTTCTCATGTCAAAGAAGGACGTCCATAGATAATGATGCAAGGCATCATTCTTGTCCGTATCTAAATATACAATTTTCTAGTTGTGGTCTAAACTTTCTGACCTTTATTACAGGACATCATATGCAGAATCTAATGTTTCAAACTATGAACTCTTTGCACTGAAAAGATATGAAATATTTTTTTATTGGAGGTTAAATACACTACAATTTATAAATCTGATAAGTGTTCGTCAAACCATATTAAGTTTCCTAAGTCTACGATGCTCGGTTTCTCAGTAAAGTATAAACGGTGTTTATATATGTATATCAATGTTATGTCTGTGTCTATAATGACTATTATAAAATTGTGAATGGAAATTGGGAATGTGTCAAAGAGTCAACAACCAAATATGCTATTAATTCAGTGATAATGGACGTCATACTTAACTCCGAATTATACACAAGAAACTAAAATTAAAAATTATACATGACTAACAAAGGTAAGACTTGGGACGGGTGCAAAGATTGCGGCAGGGTGAAACATGTTTTTGATATCACACCCCCCCCCCCCCCAATGTACCTAGAAGTCCGAGTCCGATGTCAGAATACGTAACAAAACAAACAAAACAAAATGACAATAATACATAAATTATCAAAGGACAACTAGCAGTTACTGACATGCTAGCTCCAGAACTCAATTAAACTGATTGAAAGATTATGTCTGCATCATATGAATATCAAGCCCAATCCCTCCCGTATATATATTTAAAGCTGATATCTTAACTTTTCAGAACAGTTTCAAACTCTACTCCAGCTATATTATTATCATGTAGTTTGTTTATATTTAACTTTTCAGAACAGTTTCAAACTCTACACCAGCTATATTATTATCATGTAGTTTGTTTATATTTCCGTCAAGACTCCGAAAATTTTCCGAAAAAGGTTAGTATTAATAAATCTGTATTATGAAGACTTGTTTGGTCTACTAGAATAAAATGATAAGATCGTAAAATTACTTATGCGTTCAATATTATAAATTAAAGCAATGTTTGTTGTTGGTGGTTCAAATGACAGAACTGTTAGTTAGAACCTCAATTTCCTCTTTAAATCAGTAAATTCCGTTGTGAATCGAATTTGTCTTCAATTTTAACAAAAGGAAAATGAATCAATGAGGGTATTTACAGACCGTCGTCAGAGATAGACAGACCCATTTATTACCAAAGAATAGAAAAGAGTAAACAAACAAATAACAGTCCACAAACAAAACATATAAAACTTAGTAATGAGGAAAGAAAACCCTACCAAACACTTTGTAAGTTTGGAAAGATAGATAGCATATAATCACTGTTGATGCTAGTTTGACTGTATTAAAAATAAATACTTAACTCCGAGAAAAATGTAAAACGGAAAGTCCCAAATCATATGGCAAAATCAAATGATAAAGCAAATCAAACGAATGGAATAAAACTGTCATATTCCTGACTTAGTACAGGCATTTTCAAACGTACAAAATGGTGGATTGAACCTAGTTGTTTAGCGCTAAACCTCTCATTTGAACGACAGTCGCATGAAATTCCTTAATATTGACATCGATGCGTAATCAAAGTGTCACACAAAAAGGGGTACAACAACAACACAAACTAGACCAAAAACTAGAGTGATTACAGGTGCTCTGGATGGGTCATTATATATTGTTCCACATGTGGCACCCGTCGTGATCCTTATGTTATTCCAAAGCCGGTAAATAGTCTTATTCGCTAGGTCAAGTTCGTGAAAAGGAAACGGTATTGTATTACGACAGAATAAATGAGTATATCCGATATCATCAATATAACGGATATTCCATAACAATCAACCAACTCTTGATGGCGTCCGTGAAATTTACGAAGTGATGATTTCAACTTCACCATTCGGAACTCTCGATTTAAAAATGACAAAGTCATAATAGGGAATCTGAAATCATCTCTTATGTTGTAAAGGTTTGTTTCCAACCTACCCTAATAGTCAATTTCTAGATATAAAACCTAATCAAATGGCAAAATCAAAAGCTCAAACACATCATACTTATGGATAACAACTGCCATATTCCTGACTTGCATTGGTACAGGCATTTTCAAACGTAAAAAAAGGTAGATTGAACCTAGTTGTTTAGCGCTAAACCTCTCATTTGAACGACAGTCGCATGAAATTCCTTAATATTGACATCAATGCGTAATCAAAGTGTCACACAAATAGGGGTTCAACAACAACACAAACTCGACCAAAAACTAGAGTGATTTCAGGTGATCGGATGGGTAATTATATATTGTTCCACATGTGGCACCCGTCGTGATCCTTATGTTATTCCAAAGCCGGTAAAAAGTCTTATTCGCTAGGTCACGTTCGTGAAAAGGAAACGGTATTGTATTACGACAGAATAAATGAGCATTTCCGATATCATCAATATAACGGATATTCCATAACAATCAGCCAACTCTTGATGGCGTCCGTGAAATTTACGAAGTGATGATATCAACTTCACCATTCGGAACTCTCGATTTAAAAATGACAAAGTCATAATTGGGAATCTGAAATCATCTCTTATGTCGTCAAGGTTTGTTTCCAACCTACCCTAATAGTCAATTTCTAGATATAAAACCTAATCAAATGGCAAAATCAAAAGCCCAAACACATCAAACTTATGGATAACAACTGTCATATTCCTGACTTGCATTGGTACAGGCATTTTCTTATGTAGAAATTCTATTTATGCACGAATCACTAAGGGTTGACATATACTTGATGCTTTTGCCGTCCATTTTCTAGAAATAGAGTGACGATACACATAAGCAGAAGAGAAACTGAAAACTCTGCCAAGATGTTTTCCAGAAGTCGTCTCAATCTGTGTTCATATGCGAATTTAAATGGTATAAATGCTATAGTCCTAGAACGTTTTGGGCGATAAAGCATAAAAAAAGACAAGCTTTACAATATTTCTGTTAAGTAAAATTGATATCTGTTTTCAACGGACAATTACAAAATCTCATGATTTCTTGTTGTGAAATAATTTGAATATATATATATGAATTTTTAAATTTGCTGTGTTGTTTTGCAAACAGGACCAATACCTCCTTTGCTTACGTGGAAGATAGTGGAAAAAAAGTTACCATGGGGCGTGGTTATATTGTAAGGCGGGGGATTTGCCCTTGCTTTCGTTAGTCAGGTACTTTTTGTTACCATGTTAAAAATTCAATCTTTACAAAATACCGATATATTAGCGATCATTTACTACTGAATATCAGCACTAATCATATCAATTATGTTAATGACTTTAGAACAAACAATTTTCTGTATTGTTGCTATTTTTTTTTATCTTACTGACTGATAATCTACTTTCGCAGCACAGTAGAGTGATATGAAAAAAAAGATAGAAACTAAGAGCGCATGTGCCCGTTGTTAATGAAATTAACATTGGCGTCATAAATAAAATAGCTATAAACAGATTGTTTATGGGCAACACAGATCGTTTGCTGTTCTCACTATTTCCGTGCCGGTTAAGCGTGAAGATCAATCTCCTTGAGATAATCAACGATAATCTAAAATTATTTAAGTTTACAATATGATGCGATGGATATTTCATTGATAAAATATGAAAAGGGACAATTTAACCTAGCAGGAACATAACGCTTATTGATCATATACGTTTGTCTTCCTTTAAATTGATGACACGATTCGATTCACTGGTAAAATTTTAGTTTTGCGAATGTGTTGCATACAGTTGGCGATTTACACGGTCTATCTTGTTTTCCTATGAAACGAAAAAAAAAACCATCGAAATAGTTAAAGTAAAGTCAATATCATGGTCATGATGGTATATTTTCACTTTCCAACATTTTTGTTAAATTTCCATCGATCATTATGAAAGAAACATTAGTTTTCCTGTAGAGTAAAAGTTATATTCTGAAATATTGTATTAAGGTGGTACCTAACACTACAGGGAGATAACTCTGTAAAATCAGCAGAACGTTTTAATGACGTTGTGTTCATGAGGGAATATTAAGCTTCTCAATGATCAAAATAAGCGTTTGTCAAACTGCTATATGACCAGTGGAATTTTTTTGATTAAACGGTTGGTTCAAATTTTTTGAAATTTTTATATTTTCGTCTAAGGGTGAAAGTTAATAATCTGTCAAAATTTTAAGAAAATTAAACGAGCCAAATTAATTTTAGTTAAAGTGTTAGGTACCACCTTAAACCAGCAGACAATTTAAGAACTAATAATGTGACTGTAATTATTTCAACCTTTCAAATAACAGAGTTCCTTATTGTTTTCGAATATGATGTTACAATATTATATTTTTATAGACGATGCTATTTTTTGTAGGAATATGGATTATCCAAATGGCTAGGAACACAATTGGCTGTGTTAAAACCCCTTGACCGATGGATTGTGAATATGATATTGTGTATTATTGTGGCGGCAGCGACAGAGGTCACAAGCAATGTTGCAATGTGCACACTCTTGATGCCGATTTTGGCTGAACTAGTAAGTATATTTTTTTGTGTTATTTCAGAAGCACGCTTGGACATGTTTTTGGAAGTAGACGCATCCAGGTGATGGAACATGGTTGTCGGAACACAAGGACTCGTTCCATTTAGAGTCCCTGCAAGTCCATTATATTTTGTTAAAAACTAGAATGTGGTCTTTTCTTCGACAAACGTGTAATGTAAAAGAATTACTGTGGCCTTGAATGAAAAGATCATGATATATATCCAGACAAACACAGAAATAGTTGAAATGATTAAGCGACGCGTATGTTATACTCATTCATGCTCATTGTAAAACATCAATAAAAATACACATGTACACATACACATAAAAAGACGATGTGAAGATTTTCAAAATTCAAGTGCTTTATTGAGATCCATCTATAAATCGTCCGAGTCCAACGTTAAATTGGGGTATACTGTAACAATTATATTTACAAGCATTTATTATATATTTCTAGTCTTTACAACTGGAAGTTAATCCTCTGTACTTCATGTTTCCGGCAGCTATTGCGACATCGTTGGCTTTTATGTTACCCGTGGCAACACCGCCAAATGCTGTGGTGTTTGCCTATGGATACCTGAAAGTTATAGACATGGTAAGAATTGTTGTATACGATTTAAGATATGTGTACTAGATAGTAGATTGATTTAAGGAATGACTGTAATATTTTTTCTGTCAAGGAGGTACACACTGAATAACCCATTTTAAACTGGAGTAAATAATGAAAAACATATTGATGCATCAAACCACAAGACAAAGTTATATCTATGAGCTGATAAGCAAAACGAAGTGAGACAATCAGAAGACGGGTTACATTCAAAATTAAATTATTGGTGTATTAACATCAAGTTTGGTTTATAATTCATCCGGAAATGTAGATTAATGGTACTTTAACTAAAAGATATTTCAAAATTGGTGTAATTAATCTGTCAAATACACTTCATTGGTCATTTATGCAACAATGCAACGATAACAATGTGAGTTTATTTTTGGTTCTAATACAGTTGTTTGGTTATTTCTCTGACAGAAATTCATTGTGATTTTTTTTTGTCCGAATGCAGTTGATATGTTATTTCTTCACCAATAAGAGCAATTGTATTTTATTTATTAGTCCTAAAAAAGTAGAAAGTAAAATCACAAAAATACTGAATTCAAACAGGAAAGTCCCTGATCAAATGTCAAATCAAACGCTCACACTGATAAATAACAACTTATTCCTGACTTGGTAAAGGCATTTGCTTTGCTTGTGTAGAAAATAGTGGATTAAACCTGTTTTTTTGAGCCTGTCCATGAGAAAACCATGCAAAATAGTCCGGTATCAATATTTGCCAATCTTTATGAAATCTTGTTTGTAGGTTAACCTTACCATAACTACTGTAAATAAATATAATGTTTTGATCTGATTTATATATCTTGGCCGTAGGGGGCGCCACCTGTAATTTGGAAATTTTCGGATGAAAACCAACAGAAAATACAGAAAATAAGCATTTTTTGAAACAATATTTAATGTATTTATAAACATATCATCAACAAAAGTGGCATCAATTATAAAACATAACACAAAGACCTTTTCAAAGCCATATCTGCCATAAAAAAAATTGAAGTTACCCAAGGGCAGATAACTCTGTAAATTTTGCAATTTTGCAAATTTCCTATTTTCTAAAAAACGCCAAAGTTTATAGGGTTGTATATACTAAGATAACACTTTTATTTATTTCTTTTTGCTTTTTTTACAATTATTCAAGTCTTAATTGCTACCATATAACAGGTTTTGCTTTGCATTTGAATATTAAAAAAAAAAAAATCCGATCCACTACCCCCCTTTTTTTTCAAACTTGAAAAATTGATAAAATTCAAGATTCAATAAAGTAAACAGTGACTTATTAAAAATGAACACTGGAAGTGGGGTTTTACTCAGATTAGACAAGAGACTACATTAAATTAAATATTTCTTTTAAAATATCTCGGTGGGTATGGACAATTTAAAATCATGGTGTTATTGGTTGGCAACAAATTTGAGCAAAGGAAAAAAAAATGACACTTTTTGCAAAATAATAATTCTACCAGATATTAAAATTTGGTCTTCATAAAAATTAATAAAAAGCAGACTACATAGAAATAATAAACACACAGTATTTAGAAAATGAAGTTTGGTTGCTTTAAAATAATAGGGGAGGGGGTGGCTAAACACCATTTTTTGCTTGTTAAAACAAATTATTTTCTGTGAAAGTACTTTATCAAATATTGCTGAATTATAAATAGAACATGAAAAGGTTGATATGATAAGATTCTAAACCTTTTGTAATAATGTATTTACACATTTTAGAACAGTCCTATCAAAAAGGGAGATAATTTATTATAAGGAGGTTAAAAACAAAAAATACACAATTTTCGGAAATAAGGTAACCTCTTTTGTTTCAAAATATTTTGAAAAGAATTCATGAATAGTTAGTTTTTCCTTGCTTAAATTTATAGCAAAGTTGTTTTTATTAAAGCACAAAAGCTGTATTCTATAAAAAAAAATTAACATTAATTAACAACTACATGTCTATCTGATATCACTCGCCCCTCTTCTACAGAAAGCATGAATATGTTTAACATGAAAAACATAACTGACCCCAAAACATTATTATAAGTTTGTGTATGTCCCTTAATGTAGCAATAATTTCAACATCTGAACATATGAATAATATAGTGTTTGACATACAATAAAATAACAACTTGCATGTAATCAAATGAAGATTAGTGAACACAAAGAGATAAATCTGGTCCTCTATAATTCTAATTATCTCCCATGGTAATATTTACAACAGTCTTATATAGAACAATGTTAGACCACTAACACTTACTACCTACTTGCATGCTTTAGTTTGAGGATTGATTTTTTTTTATCCAAACACAACATTTGTATGTACATTTACTTACTAAAGTCTATTAGACTGTTCTGAACACTTAAAAAAATGATTCTATAAATTTCATCATTACTTTTATGCTGTTTTTGTACCTAGTTACTTTCCTTTTATTTCACATAAAACTTTCAACATACTCATAGGTGTTCAATCAATTTAATTTGTCTTATTAAAGTATCATTTGTTTGATATTTCATCAGTAGAGGAAAAGAAAAATGGACAAAACCCAAAAAATTAGCAAAAACTAGTATTTCAAGCTTTAAGTGTGACAATATCAATTGGAGAATAAACATACCAGGAGAGGTGTCCCATTATCAATTATGCTAATTACGTCTTCAATTTTCAAGTTATTCTATACAATTAAGGTGGTACCTAACACTACAGGGAGATAACTTTTTAAAATCAGTTAAACGTTTTAATCACATTGTGTTGTTAAGGTAATATTTAGCTTCTCAATGATCAAAATAAGTGTTTGTCAAACTGCTATATAACCAGTGTATTTTTTCTGATTAAACAGTTTTTGAATTTTTTGAAATTTTTATATCTTTGTCAAACTTTAAGGATCAAAGTAAATACTTGGTCAAAATTTTATCAAAATTAAACGAGTTAAATTGATTTCAGTTAAAGTGTTGGGTACCAACTTAAAATGGATAATTGTGAACAACAATATCTGCATAATAATACAGCAATATATAGTTTATGAAAAATCATTATCAGATGCCAAAGCAACATTGATCATGTCAGCATGATACTCCAACGCATCTATTTCAGCTATGACTTGTTGAAGATCTTCATCATTCTTGGTTTCTTTCTGAGTACCAGTATGAATTTCAATAGACTGTGCATTCTTTCTCACAAAGTTCGAAAACAGACTTCTTATTTGTGATGGTGAAAGCCATTCTTCCTGCTTAAATACTTTGTTCCCATCATCATCCTTTTTAGTTTTTAATTCTTCAGCTATATCCTCAAAATTTGGTCGTTTGCCTGTTGCGTTAAAATATTGATGAATTGAAGAAATGTAGTCTTTGACTTTTGTTGAGAAACGTTTGACAGACTTAGAAGTTTTCAATGCCCAGCCTTCATTGTTAAAAACCAAAACAGTTGAAGGTGCTGTAGCTCGTACAAGCACTTTGTGTTCTCTCTCCACTGCAACACACTGTGAAGCCCAAGCTTTTTTGATAGAGTCAAACTGATTTTCTTTCTTACTATTGTACACATGATTACCAAGACATAGATGGTTTTCCAGATAACATAATTTTGTATACACTTTTGAGCAAGACATATCAGGACATGGATACAACTGGTGATTCGGTTCAGAAATTGACTGATCAGTTTCATGGCCATCATTCCTTGGTACTTCTTCAATAGTTTGCTCTTCAGGTCTTACAGAGAGGATTTTCAAGGAACCTTTGTTGTTAAGCAAGATTGGGAATGGCTCTTCAACCTACAAGAAGTGATATCCATATTACAAACATTACACATAATAAACTAGCATTCTACTAACTTAATTTGAAATGCCAATAAAAAATTGACCAATAAGAAACCAAATGTAAATTAAGGTACATATGACCTTGATTTTGTATCAATAACAGAATTGTTTGTGCAAAATGTCAATAAGCTACCATCCAGGTTATTGAAAAAAATTGGACCTAGAAACTAAGTCAAGCAAGTTGAAATGTATAAACATTAAAAGAGTTGGTATGATTGCCAAATAGGCAATAATCAATAAAAGATGAAATGAAGTGGTTGTAAGCAATTATAGGCAACCAACTGCCTTCAACAATGAAAAAATCCAGACTGCATCATATAGCTGTTTTTAAAAGTCATTTATGCCATTTATATTAAGGGAGATACAAATACAAATTAGACAACAGGATATATATAAAAGTATAGAATATTTACACTTAACTTATTATATATTTATTTTCAATTTTTTAATGTATACTAAACCAGGTTCACTTTTGCAGCCTTTTTAATCTTAATTCAAATGTTTACTGTGAAAATGAACCTGTAAGCAGACAACAGATATCTAAAACTTTAGTGAAGTGTAAATTTTACATATGCAATATTCCATACAATTATACCTTAATCCTATTGTTATGTTTTTTTTTACCGTAAATCCAGTCAATGTTGCACTTTCTTTAAACTGATTGGGTGGCAAACAGCTTCCTGTACCAATCTTATAGGCCCGTCTGCATGTCACTCCATTTTCGTGAAATGTGATGTTATTCATTTGACTGATGTTGGGAATTTTGGACACCATTTTTCTCTCGTGTTGATTGTCCACAGATACCACTGATGCCAATACACCTTTAACCCCACCATTTGCATGAAGTGCTGCTCTCATGTCTTGTGGTGTAACTATATCGTGTCCTTCTCCAGAGTACCTGTAAAATAAAATGAAAGTACAAAAAAAAAAAATGTACATAAGTAAAGACATTAACCAACAACTAGCAAACTGGTTTAACCTAGCAATATACTGGGTCTGTCCCAAGTCAGAATCCTGTGATACAGTTTATTGCTATATATCCTATATGATTTTCGTTCATTGATTTGTACATGAATCAAGCTGTTAGTTGCTTAAATTGTTTTTTTTTTATTTTTTAATTTCATAGTCATTTATAATTAAAAATGTGGTAGAGATATACTCATTGTTGAAGGCTCTTGTTTTTCATTGGGTGATTTAGTGCTGCTTCATGTCATTGTCCAGTATTTATTTTTTTCTTATATTTTCTCCTAAAAAAATATTAATATATTACTTGAAATCATAACTGTCTAAAGGGTATGAACATATTTGTTTAAAAAAAAGTTACCTGATCATATGCATTTTGCAATGAGCAGTCTTGGCATCACAGATGTCTTTCCCACTTTGTGCCTCACTGAAGTTGTATTAGTGTTAACATGTACATTTGTACCAATCTGTGTTGACATATATGACATATGCATAGTAATTATAGCCACCCCCCCCCCCCCCCAAAAAAAAAAACCCCACCACCACCACAAACAACTTGTCTCAGAATATCTCCCAAATATTATTTTTATTTTATTTCATCGAGTATTTCATATGAAGTGCATTTACATTTACATTGTACATGTATAACCCCCTCCCCCTCCCCCTTTTCCATACAAAGTTTTATCTAAAGAAATTTTATCACTTTTAAATCATACTAGAAATTTGTACCTGAACCAACTGGCAGAGATATTCTCTTTGTCATCCATAGCTCTTTGCATACTGATGCTGGTATGCCTCTGTTTGGTTTTGCAACACTCTGGTCTGGATGTGTAGGTGACTGGCACTTTCTCGTTTGACGCCTCCAATATATTCCAAAATCATCCCTGTGTTTCGGGCATATGTAAATGTCACATGAAGAACAGTCTATTGAAAATATCCCACTTCTGTACAGTATTAAAAGCCCTTCTGGTAGTTCATAGTCCGTGGAGTTACACCCAAGACTACGTAAATGGGTACTTGTGGGTTTGTCACATTTGGTTATAGGGATACACAGGACATTTGAAGCATAATGCAATGATTGACCACATTTAGATTTATAAGCAAATGTACATTTCATTTCATTCTTTTTCTCATACTGCATAGTTATGCATTAATTACATAACTACAGATTGTCCATGAAATAATACAGCAGAAGATGTGGTTCCATTTTGTCTCCAATGTAAACATTAAAGAGTACAATCAGGGGAGGTAAATCAATCTTTTACTGGGGCACCATGAAGGTTTATTCTTATTTTTTGTACAGACAGAAATTAAAGAATAAGTTTGAAATTAAAATTAAATCAAATATATCTACCAAATAAATATTTGAAATTAGAACTGTTATTTCCTGATACAAATGTATAAACTATAGTGTATGAATATTGGATTAAGATAGGAAAAATATTTTGATAATTAAATTTATCTTAAACCCTTAAATTTCTCAATTTTGACTTTAAAAAAATTAATATTGTGTTTGAAATTTTTCCCTTCAATTATTTTCTATATACCAGTAACTTTAAGATAAAATTGAGGAGTTTGTTGACAAGTAAATAGTATATTCTGCCTGAAATTCTTCTTTTTTTCGTTAAAATTTTTGATTTTTTGACATGCTCAAAATGTCATTAAAACTTATTTGCAAAGCAAAAGCTTACAGATTCTGAAGATATCAACCTTATGAAACATAAAAAGCACAACAGAAACAAAATTCAAGTGTTATCTTGCAAATTGTTAACTTCTAAAAACAGTAAGCAGCATCAACCTCTCTGTACCAATTATTTTCCAAAAGTTGGCATGATGCCAATTCATAACATTTGACGGTAAAAAACATTTTTATGCAGTTGAAAACATGTTTAACTTGCATTCTGTCAAAGAAAATTACTACATTTGCTATAAAAATGACAAAAAAAACTTTTACAAAGATGGCCATTTTTTCATAAGAAAATGCTTGTGCCAATGCGTGAATGTGTTCTAAAAATAGAATTGCTTATTTCTAAAAATAGAATCAAATATTTGCACTTTTGATGGTTTTCACAGAGTCCCTACATGGTAGCCTTCCAGATACATGTCACATAACATTATATTTCGAAACTAGCTTCCGGACGATTTTTGGCATATTGCATGGTTTTCTCATGGACATGTTATTTCTTTACCAATAAGAGCAATTGTATTTTATTTATTAGTCCTAAAAAAGTGGAAAGTAAAATCACAAAAATACTGAATTCAAACAGGAAAGTCCCTGATCAAATGTCAAATCAAACGCTCACACTGATAAATAACAACTTATTCCTGACTTGGTAAAGGCATTTGGTTTGCTTGTGTAGAAAATAGTGGATTAAACCTGTTTTTAAAACTAATTAGTCTCTTACTTGTATCACAGTCGCATCAACTTCCAGTATATTTATAACAATGAGTGAGCAAAACAAGCAAACAAAATAAGTAAAAATGTCCCAAATAAAACTACGCCACGAAATAGCCTAAATGCAGTGCTTAAAAGTGGCATTAAAACACTGAAAATTCATAATTAAATGAAATTTAATTGGTTATTTCTCGAACAATTAGTACATATGATAACAAAAATAACTACATTGATAAATATTCAACATGAAATATAACGATGTTTTATTTCAGGTTAAAGTTGGTTTTTTGATGAATATACTTGGAATAGTTGTACTGGTTATAGGAACGGAGACGTAGGGAGAATCTGTGTTTGGTTTCCATAATCAACCAGATATCTTTAAGCATGGACTAAATAACACTGACATTGTAAATAACACTTGCATCTGTAACGGAAGTCTACTTTTGTAAAAATAAAAATCCTATGTTTAGACCGAAGTCAATTCAACTTTGATTAATTAAGTATTTGCAAAAAGTAAAATCACAAAAATACTGAACTCAGAGGAAAATCTAATCGAAAAGTCCATAATCACATGGCAAAATTAAATGACAAAACACAACAAAAACGAATGGACAAGAACTGTCATATTCCTGACTTGCAATGGAGTATTGTATTCGGCTGGTGATAGTTTTTTTGTCTGTTTGGATGTGTAATGACTGTTCTCTCTTTTTGATTCTGATTGAAGTGTAATGACCGTAATCTCTTTTTATAGATGATGGCTGTTATCTATTTTTGTTGGTTTTAATGTTTTGTCCTCTAATCTTATGTGTAATTGCCATTTTCACCTTTTTAATGTGTGATGGCCGTTTTTTCCTGTTATATGTCTAATGACCGTTTTCACCTGGTGTATATGTACTGGCCGTATTCTTTAGTTTTATATGTAATGGCCGTTTTTTACTGTTGAAAGTCTTGTTTTCTGTTGCATGAGCTACAACCGTTTTCTCCTATTATATGTGAAATGGCCGTATTCTTCTGTGAAATGGCAGTATTCTTATGTGAAATGGCCATTTTCTCTGGTCTTATGTGTGATGGCCGTTTTCATTTGTTATGTTTTAAATGTCCCTATTTATGTTTGATTGCCATTTTCTCCTGTTGTATGTAAAATGGCCTTTCTTTCCAATTGCATTGTAATTTCGTTTTATTTTTTTTTTTTGTCTGTTGCGTATGTTATTGTCGTCTTCTCCTGCCGTATGTTTAATAGCCGTATTCTGCTGTTTAATGTGTAAATGGCCTATTTCTCCGGTTTTACGTGTCATGACCGTATTCTCTTTTAAAATGGATGTTTTCTCCTTTTGTTTGTGTAATGGCCGCATTATCATGTTTTATGTATAATTTCCAATGTCTTCTGTTATATGTACAACGGCTGTTTTTCTCCTGTTGTATGTCCAATGACCGTTGTCTCATGTTGCATGTGTAATTGCAGTTTGTCTTCTTGGACACGTAATGACCATATTCTTTTAATTGTAGTTTTTTCGTTTTGTATGAGTAGCCATTTTCTACATTTGTGTGTGTTTTACCCGTTTCCATTGTTTTATGTGTAATTTTCGTATCCTCTTGTTGTATGTGTAATGTGTAATGATCGTTTTCACCTGTTATATATGTAATGGTCGTATTTTCTTGCTTTACGTGTAATTGCCGTTTTGTCATGTTGTACTGTACGTCTAGTGGTACAATGTACTCTTCTCCTGTTGCATGTGTAACGACCGTATTCTCTTATTATACTTAAAACTATATGTCGCCATCTGTAAAACAGACATAACAGGTTAGGAGAGGGTTTGGGATCCCGCTTACAGGTTTAACCCGGCCACATTGTGTGTGTGTACATCGACCAAGCACTCTCAAATCGAGTAGATAACTATAGAGTGTATTTGAACTGATTACTTAAACGAAGAGAAACTGAAGTTATAACAAATCAAAAACAAGAATGTGTCCATAGTACACGAATGTACCACTCGCACTAAGATTTTCTATGTTTAGTGGACCATGAAATTAGGGTTAAAAGTCTAAATTGGCATTAAAATTATAATGATCATATCATAGGGAACATGTATACTAAGTTTTAAGTTGATTGGATTTCAACTTCATCCAAAACTACCTTGACCAAAAACTTTAACCTGAAACTTGCACTATCATTTTCTATGTTTAGTGGACTATGAAATTGAAGTAAAAACTCTTATTTGGCATTACAATTAGAAAGATCATTACTAAGTTTCAAGTTGCATGGACTCCAACTTCATCCAAAACTACCTGGACCAAAAACTTTAACCTGAAGTGGGACGAATGGACGAACGGACGGACGGACAGACGGACGGACGGACGCACAGACAAGAAAACATAATGCCCCTTTACTATCGTAGGTGGGCATAATACAGTGCCGATCCTAAATCACCATTTTCACTGAATATACCATACTTTTCTAATGTAGAATTATAAATGAACAGAAAAACAATTCATGATTTTGGAATAATATTAAATGGATTGTTTTGAAAACCCTGTGATATAGTAAATTGATGCAAAATAAAGGCAACAGTAGTAAATTATTACACCAGGGTTTTCGATATCACAAACTAGTCAAAACATTTACTAAATTTATCATCGGTATAAGGACATCATTCGTAAATATAGCTCAACATGCAGACTTCTTATACGTTCAGGTATTTCACATCCAATTTTTTTATGGAAATATTCTTTATAAAGCACAAAAATGTCAGTATTCACCTCAGAAACTAAACAAAACCTTTAAATAGACTTATCAAGAAGGGATATAGTTACGATACTGTTGTCAGGTCATTAAAGATTGCTTATGTTGGCGTTAATATTGATTCACTTATAGGGTCTTTCCATCGGAACTAAACACATTTATTAAAAAAAACAGTTGTTGGCATGACACGGGTTATGTTCTTCTCATATATGTTATGATGGTATGATACTAAACCCCTAACGGGAACAATTGTGCCTGATATTCATATGATGAAATCATAATCTTTCAATCAGTTTAATTGAAGTCTTGAGCTGGCATGTCAGTTAACTGCTAGTAGTCTGTTGTTATTTATGTATTATTGTCATTTTGTTTATTTTCTTTGGTTACATCTTCTGACATCAGACTCGGACTTCTCTTGAATTGGATTTTAAATGTGCGTATTGTTATTCATTTACTTTTCTACATTGGCTAGAGGTATAGGGGGAGGGTTAAGATCCCATAAAAATGTTTAACTCCGCCGCATTTTTTCGCCTGTCCCAAGGCAGGAGCCTCTGGTCTTTGTTATTCTTGTATTTTTTTAATTTTAGTTTCTTGTGTACAATTCGGAAATTAGTATGGCGTTCATTATTACTGAACTAGTATATATTTGTTTAGGGGCCAGCTGAAGGACGCCTCCGGGTGCGGGAATTTCTCGCTACATTGAAGACCTGTTAGTGACCTTCTGCTGTTGTTTTTTTCTATGGTCGGGTTGTTTTCTCTTTGACACATTCCCCATTTCAATTCTCAATTTTATACCGCTGTTCGAAACTCATAAATCCATGGACAGAAAACAAAAACGGGATAACAAATTAAAACTGAGGGATACGCATTAGATATAAGAGGAGAACAACGACACAACATTAAGATGTAACACACACAGAAACGGACTAAGCATTTGACAAAATCCTATGAGAATAACAAATATAATATCAAAACCAAATACATGAATTTTGGATAGATAAATACCGTGACACGTCTTACTGTAATGTGAATTCACACTCAAAAATAAGAGAGAGCAAACGACACAACGGAAACAATCCATTAATATTATTCCAAAATCATGAATTGTTTTTCTGTTCATTTATAATTCTACATTAGAAAAGCACTGTGGCACCGTTAAAGTCCACAATTCCCCTAAAGTCCACAACACCGCTAAAGTCCACAACAATTTCCCGCTAAAGTCCACAACGCCGCTAAAGTCCACAAACTTTCCGCTAAAGTCCACAAAATGACCTCCGCTAAAGTCCACACAAAAACGCCGTTAAAGTCCACAATAACAAGTTCAGCTTAAGTCCACAAAAAAGCACCGTGAAAGTCCAAACATTTTTTTTTATTATCAAAAGATCAATTTGTTGTTTTTTTACTCCCGATAGTACAAATCTAATAAAAAACATGGACTTTTGTTCTTGGGAAGTATTTCTTATCACCTTGAATTATATTTTTGATAAATGAAAAGATTATACAATGTAGTATCTGCTGTTGATCCCCATAAATTTGATCTTTGTATTGCCGGAGATTTTCTATCAATCAAACAGACAACGTTTCTGAAAAAAATATCTAGCTATGTTTCTCTTTTTATTTTTAAGTAAACATTTGTTCATCTATAAGAAACTCCAACACAACGTTCTCTTTGTGTATATGCTGGATTTAGAGCATATATTTGACATTTAAAATTCCTTTGCAAATATCTTTAAAACATAAAAAGATTACGATTCGGTGTCTGTTAGGCTCCACAGCAGCCAAAACGGTCCGTAAATCTCAAAAAATAGACTTTGAACCATAATGTTTTTGTTTGGAATCAAAATAATGAATGTTGTGGTGCTCAGCAGATTTCCATCACTCATTGGTTTGCATGTTTGTTTTGTTTTAAAAAAAGGAAAATGTATGTGTTTCAGACTGAAAGATGAATTGAATAAATTATACGCGGATGCGGTTCTGTATTGTGTATTACCCATGATGAGTACAAGTGTAAAAGATTTTATTTCAACAATGCTGCATGTATATATGTTCCAGACAATATGAGTATTTGGACCGTACGCGTACGGTCTGGACCGTATCAGTACAAAAAATGTATACTCGAAAGTATGCTCGTACCGTATATACTCGTGCGGTCTAGTACGAGCTCGACCTTACACGAGCTTTTGTCAAATTTATAAAGACGGCCAAAAATGATATAAACTTTAACAAAATACAAAAGTGACGTTACATTGTAACTTTATGAGTATTTTATCTGCTGTATTAGTCATGGAATTGAGTTCAAATGCTCATTGAAATTGAATTTATTGGAAGTACATACATGTATATTTTGGAAGATAAGTCTTAGAACAATTAGGAACGTTACTTCAAAAACCGTCAAGCCAGTAAAATTTTGTGGTCAGAAGGATATGTCACCTACAATTTGTTGTTATATATATCATAAAAATTTACTCTTTTTTTTCATAAAAAAATATTTAGGGACTATTTCATGTAAGATTTAATCAAAATTGGTAGGTTTATTTGTTTATTTGGTAATATATTAATTTTGAAGCGTTAATTATCAATTTTTGAAGATATAACACAAAGTTTATCTTTTATCCAAAAATTTGATTTGCATCAAGAGAAAAACAAAAATAACCGAAGGAAATTATAAACAAATAAACAAATATATAATTATATAGACAATTTTGCGTCTTTTAACAAATGGTTTGTGAGAATTGTGTAAATGCCGTCAAATATAGTTTTGTAATTCTTTTTTACATCCACTTGCAGATGTATTTGTGAGTTGAGAAATCCAGAACTAATAAAAATATATGTTTATGAGCATTGGAGGGTGTGGATATAGGATTAAGGCAATAGGAAAGTTTATCTTGCTTTGAGCCCGAACACAAACAATTGTGGAACTATCCCATCATAATGATTGATAAAAGTACGTCTTATCAAAGTTCACGGAATCGCTTTTGGAATAAATTTCCTTTTCATTATTCTCTTTTAAAGATACTTTTTAGTATTCTGAAAAGGCTAAATGGAAGACCTGCATGAAGTTTTGAGCTGGAACTTTTAAGAATTATATACTATCCGTTTGTCCGTCCTTCTGTCACGCTTGTTCCCAATGATATAATAAACAGATATATCATGTTAGGGAGGGGTATTTGCGAAAAATACCAGTCGAGAGAATGTTAAATTTCTCGAGCCGTAAGGCGAGAGAAATTCATTCTCAAGACTGGTATTTTTCGCAAATACCCCTCAAGAACATGCTATATGTGTTTAATTACACCGAACGTTAACGTTCAAAAACGCATTGATGATCGTGACGTTTATACAAGCGTCCAGTCGGATAGAGTATTTTTTGGCAAATACCACGGCAGAGAGGGTAAAAAAGGCTTATCCTTTTTGCTAATATCCGGCGGCGTTAAAAATGAACAATATTCATTTCATAACAGTAAATTGGTGAGAAATACACTGGCTATCAACCAATCAAAACCCAGGATTCTTACATAAGGTGTAATTATATTTCTAATTGTAATGCCAAATTAAGGTTTTTACCCCATTTTACGGTCCACTGAACATAGAAAATGTCGGTGCAGAGGACGCAGGAGTTCGGGTTAAAGGGTCATCCCTAGCCGTGCAGATTAAACCATATATATCAATTTGATTGGCTAATAACTGTTTTAACATGACAGGTCATCAATTTACGTGAATATTTTGGAAATATGCGGACGACATTCCGCAATCCACGCCTCCTAGGAAAGTTTCTTGTAGGGCAAAGTAAGAGGGAAATACGCTGTAATACCGGAGATTTCAACAACTATTATGGATCACCGTACGACCCTCAATAATGAGCACAATCGATACCTCACGGTAATCTTAAAAAGGCCCAAAATAAAAATAAAAAGGTTAAACAATTCAAACGAGAAAAGTAACGGCCTGATATATTTACATAACAATAAACGGGAAAATAATATGATATACAGCAACAAAAGACAGCCATCGAGTAACAGGATACTAACTTGGGACAGACACATACAGAATGTAACGAAGTGAAACACTTTGCTGGCGCCAAACCCTTTCCTAACCTGGAACAGTGATGAAACAGTACAACGCATACACTATTGTGCGAAAGTTTGTGTAAATTCATTTTAGGTCAAAAACTAAACAATATTATATTAACTGATATTCATGTTGATTCATGTTATACAAGTATGATGCAAGTAATATTTAAATTTCCACTTCGGTTTCCAGAGGAGTGATTTAAATATGTATTACATTTATTGTTGAGTTGCTATCTGAGTGAAATGTACTCAAATCAGGTTGTATTGTGACAATTTGGGAGACACCCATTTATAATTTATAGATTTTTTTTCTTTTTTATTTAGAACTTATCATATTTCCATTCTAAAAATCATAACACATTATTTTTCGTTGTTTTCTATAACGAACACAGAAATAAATAACGTTAAACGTTGATTAAAAGTTTTGCGACAGGAGACATTTTGGGTATTCATAAACTTAGTAGTTTTTTGTTTAATGATATAATCAAGATTGTTGCCTGAATGAATGCCGTGCAAATGTTACAGATTAGGAGGCACCTTTGCTTTGTACATAAATTATGTCAAAAAGTGATTATATGCAAAGAATAAGAGAAAAAACGTACTTGTAGAATGCAGTAATAATAACTAACGAATTTACAAACTTTTTAGAAATGATGTCCAAATCGGCCATCATCATCATACATTTGTAATACAAAGATCAAAATTAATGGAACAAAAACATATATACAGATACTGTACTTCTTTCATGTATCAAACTGATAAAAAAAAATATTACCGAGAAGAAAGGCTCATGCTTTGCATTGTACTAACGGGATAAAAATAACGAATAGTATGTTTTTAACAATAAAAAAAATGGTGTGGACTTTAACGGTGCTTTTTGTGGACTTAAGCGGAACTTGCTATTGTGGACTTTAACGGCGTTTTCTTGTGGACTTTAGCGGAGGTCATTTTGTGGACTTTAGCTGAAAGTTTGTGGACTTTAGCGGCGTTGTGGACTTTAGCGGAAATTTGTTGTGGACTTTAGCGGTGTTGTGGACTTTAGAGGAATTGTGGACTTTAACGGTGCCTTAAAGCACGTTCATATTGTAAATTCATTACACAAATGCGTGTTCATTAAAAGAAATTATTTTGCATTTTCAAGTCGAAACGTTTTTTTCCATTGTTATTTATTCTACAATGGTAATACTCGCATATGACAGTGAAAATGAATCATCTCGATTCGCACGTTTTCTATACGGATGACATATTCACGTGGAGTAGTACATTTAAGTAACTTTACAACATCCTCAAGTTACACTTCATGAATTACTTTGGTCTATAAGTGAAAGTACATTTTTCCAGCTTACTAGAACATAATCATAAAAGTTGTATAAAACAATTGACGATGCAAAAAAGACCACTATTCTTGTTACAAACATATTCAGTACTACAGATACATGTATATATACTAATTATTTATCAACTCAACAATTCTTAGTTAGAAGATGCTGCACACGAAAGAGGCTAGATATGTATTGGAATATTTTATATTGTAAACAGCATAAGGGTCTTATGGAGAAATACATTGTAAGGGATAAGAACCCTCCTCCTATAACGATACAAAAACAATAAAAAATCAGACATTTTAAATCTGGAAGGGAGCGGGGTTGGTGGGATTGCTCTTAGACTGATCGGTTGGCAGAGTCTATTTGTTCTTGTAATTTTCATTGTCATACATTCAAGATCACCTCGATCAAAAATATCACAGTTTAACCACCTGTTACAGAAGCTTTCTCATAACCTCCTAATAGACGAAACACAGTTTGACCCATTTACCCCGTAGCAACGCTCAGTGTATATAAAATGCGAATCCAGTCAGTTCATTTTCACTGTTGTATGCGAGTATGTTCATTGTAGAATAAAGGATCATGGGAAAACTGTATTTGTTTACGTTTTGAAATTACTAAAATAACTGATTTGAAACTAAATTTTAACATATTTTCATTATGATGTGTCTTTTTATTGTAAAATAACAGTATTAAAGTTCAAATATGTGTTATAAATTTAAGTAACATGATATAGAATACAAATTATTAAAAGCGATTCATTTTCACTATAGATGCGATAAATTATCACTGTATGGCATTCATTTCTGATGTAGAATTTTCGAAGATGCGATGAATTTTTATTGTAGATTAATGTGATAATTAGACTTGTAACACATGAAGAACTTATTTGATTACTTTAAAATTTATATCTATTTATAACTTGTATGTTATGTCTACAAAAACTGACTAGCCATTTATACGTTTTCTCACAGTATTGACATGTGTGAACTGTATCTATGTATTTATGAATGCCATGTTTCCCTGCTTTGTGATTCGCTAGGTCTTTTGAAGTTGCAAATTCCTGATTACACAAATCACACTGATACTTTTTGTTGTTTTCTTGGTGCATGTCGTTTCAAATTATATCTGTAAAAAAAAATGACCTCTGGCATTCCTTAAATTTATAGGGCTTGTTGTTTGGGTGCTTGTTGACATGGCCATCAAAGTGATGTTTTTATACGACTACAATTTTTTTCGGTTCGTATATTGCTATGATGTCGTCATCGTCTGCGTCGTCCGATGACACATTTGGTTTCCGGACAACTTCAATTTAAGTGAATGGATCTATATAAATTTTAAAGAAGGTTCAATACCACAAAAGGAATGTTGGGATAATTTTGGGAATGATGGTTCCAACCGTTTACGAAAAAAGGGGCATAAAAGAAGCATTTGTTTTTAGATTCAGGATAATAACTTGTGTATAGGAATTTTGATTGCTCTGATATTGTACCACAGTATTCAATATCACAAGTAGAATGTTAGGATTCATTTTGGGGGTTATGGTACTAATAGTTTAGGAATGAAGGAACAAAAAGGAGTTAACTTTGTAGTTTCCGGAAAATTACTTGTGTGTTAGTTTTTGGATCTTTCTGGCATTGTACCACCAGGAACAATATCACGAAGGGAAGACTTGGATTAGGTTCGGGAACAATTGCCCCAAACATGCAGAAATTAGGGACAAAAGAAATGGCAAAAAAAAAATATGTTTCTAGTTTAAAGACAATATCTTGTGTTTAAGTGTATGAATATCTCTAAAAGTGTACTACAAGGTTTATTTATAAAGACAATAATAGTGCATTGACTTGACATATCAATGAAATAAGGATGAGGCTTAGAAACGGGGAAATGCGAGGTTGTGCCGAGCTGTTTCCTCGTTTCTGGCCGAATCCTTATATCGTTGATATGTCAAGTCAATGCACTATTATTGTCTTTAAACTGCAATCTAAACAAAACATTTTCAATTGTTGTTTAATGCATCAAGGTTATTTATTTGATTCAAATATTGGGGGAAATGCCCTTTAAAAAGGCCTCACAACATGCTCGCGGAAAAATATACAACACAATGAAATGCATGTAAATTTACCTGTTGAAACCTACACTCGATGGTGAACGAAATCGTTTGAGTATGGACTAATATATCAACCATAAGCATAAAACATAATGATTTATAGGTTGCAAACAAGAAATATTAACAAATGAAATATGTTTTTCCAACAATTGCAAAAAAACAAATTGAGTCGTTCCACGCATCGTTGTATGCATTGGAAACAAGAACAGGTTGAAGAGGTCGTATGAATAATTAAATATTATTTCGGCAACTTCTATTAAAATATTCATGAGAAAAAGTGATACCGGGTCAGTGAAACAAAATGTTAGAGGCGTGTTTTAATTTTTTAAATGGGTTCATATATCTCTTTTTTGTTCTCTAAATTTCAAATTTTTGAAAATATTGCGCATACGATCAGTATGATCTTCGACCATATCTACCTTGTGTCAGAAACCTATTTAACGTCTTAAATTGGATCATAATCCAAATTCAGATAGTATCAAGCTTTATTATTGTGTCCAAATTTGCCCAAACTGTTTGAGGGTTCGACCTCTGCGGTCAGCGAAGCATTTTTAATGTTTTACTACAAAACGAGCAGATGTGATTAAAAGTTCCTATTGCTTTCTTTATATGGTAAGCCAGACCAGCATAGGCGTATCCAGGGGGACTAGAATAATTTGGTTGATTATATAGGGAATCACTGAAGCGTGAGATGGAGCGCCCCCCTTTAGGTAAGCCATCGGGTCCGCCTTACAAAAAGGTATGTTCGGCCACTGCCCAGTTCTGCTTTTGAAGTGTTGGGAACAATGGGGACAAATTAGGCCTTATCCATGCTACCAGTTTTTATTTTCATTGAGAAGTCTCAAAATTTTAATTCACAGTGGTCACATTTGCGTAACTCAATTGTGTGGATCTTCTTATGCCTGTGCAAACTAGTATTTTGTCTTGAAAGGGCAATAAGTGCATTGGTACGAAGACCCCTCCTTCTTAACTTTACTGTGATTACTTGCCTCCCCTATTGTTAACCCCAAATGCTTCAATATCCATATTCTAAAGGAAAGATAGTTTTTAGCTGGATTGTTGCTTGCATGATCTTTACTGTAAAAAAAATGAAACGACATGTGAAATATAAATTATCCAAAGTCATCAAAGCGTGAAATGCAAGTCAAGTTGTGTAGGGCAAACTTTTTCTGTCAAAAATGTAAACTGATAAAGTTGCATTGGTACCGTACATGATGAACGTGTTGTAGAGCACCATTGATACTATCGCAGAGGTCAAACCCTGAACAGTTTGGGGTAAGTATGTACACAACATTCAAGCTAGACTCTTTTTTTTATGAAATAAAAAAAAATGTTGAATGTCGGACCCTTTGAACATCAATGTGGACCATTTCGATAACTAGGCCTTAAATACCAAAATCCCAAATTTGGAAACACGATGAGATTCAGCATGTCAAAGTAACCCAAATATTCAATTGTTGTTACAATCCAAAAGAATTAATTTCTTGACAGTTTGGACCCCACAAACTTGTTAAATGGGCCAAAAATTAAAAAAAAAATATACACAATCATGTATGGATTTAGCCTACCAAATAACCTCAAGTTTTATTTTGGGCCTTGTGGGCCAATTTAAAACCGGACCCAAAATCACAAATCTTACTTCAAAACCATTGAAATCATTGAAATTGGTTCAGTAGTGATTTATAAAAAAAAATATTAGAAAAGTATTATTGTTTTTTTTATCCCATTCTATTTCGGTAGACATGATAGATGTACGTATTCAGTGATGAAGTGTCATTACATTGGATAAATATAACTACACTTTAAATAAAGATGCTGATGAATTATGAAAAATTCTATTATATGACTCTTCTACTCTGTAAATAGACCCATACTCGAAATCCAATGATAAAATTTGTTTGCACATGCGTATAATGACTACTGCAGAAACATGAGTTTTATCAAATTCATTAATTTAAAACACTTTCAACTCTGAAATGATCCACATGTTGATGTATTATGACTACGATATGTTATATTTTAAATAAATATAAATTCTATTGAATTTATTGGAGTGTTCAATCAAACTTTCCATCTCAAAGGCAGCACTATCACATCCTCTTCTTACTTTGATTATTGTTTGTGCAAGTCGGCTGAATTAGGAACGTAATGCATAACTATGAATAAAATTCATACAGTTGAAATGCACTGCAAATACAGTACTAATAAATCGCTCTACAGTGAAAATGAAGGTAAAGTATCATTATTCAACAGTAAACATGACTCGCATAAAAATAGCACCGCAGTGGAATTCAATACAATATGGACAAACTGAATAACAAAAGCTATTCTACGTTATACAATATTAATAATTGTGTTGATATTAATGTTCTTCTGCAACTACATCTTTCCTGTTAGTTTTTAATCACCTGCACGATTTTTTTTCGTAAAACGTCATAAATATTCACCTATTTCGGTATATATTTCAAGAACAGATGGCTCTCGGCGCGATAAAAACCCGTTCCCATCTCTTAATTTGTCTAACTTGTATTAAAGGTACCAGGATTATAATTTAATACGCCATACGCGCGTTTCGTCTCCATAAGACTCATCAGTGACGCTCAGATCAAAATAGTTATAAAGCCAAACTAGTACAAAGTTGAAGAGCATTGAAGATTGAAATTGCAGTGATTACAGCTTTAAAAGCTTTTAACATTACTGACCTAAAGTTTAAAGGTATTGTTACATGCTTAAACTCTTACTACACTGAAAAACAACACTTACGACTCCCTAAGAAAAACTCGTAACACACACCAATATATTTTTAATCTAGTGTTTGATAGATTAAAAAATGAATTTGACATACATTTCTTTTATTCTTTATCTTCTTCTTCATCACTTTCACTGTAAAAGCCACTATCAAACTCTTTATCACTGTCCAAGCCTTCAAACTCACTATCATCATCACTTTCACTGTAAAAGCCACTATCAAACTTTCTATCACTGTCCAAACCTTCAAACTCACTATCATCATCACTTTCACTGTAAAAGCCACTATCAAACTCTCTATCACTGTCCAAACCTTCAAACTCACTATCATCATCACTTTCACTGTAAAAGCCACTATCAAACTCTCTATCACTGTCCAAGCCTTCAAACTCACTATCATCATCACTTTCACTGTAAAAGCCACTATCAAACTCTCTATCACTGTCCAAACCTTCAAACTCACTATTATCATCACTTTCACTGTAAAAGCCACTATCAAACTCTCTATCACTGTCCAAACCTTCAAACTCACTATCATCATCACTTTCACTGTAAAAGCCACTATCAAACTCTCTATCACTGTCCAAACCTTCAAAATCACTATCATCATCACATCATAACTTTCACTGTAAAAGCCACTATCAAACTTTCTATCACTGTCCAAACCTTCAAACTCATTATCATCATCACTTTCACTGCAAAAGCCACTATCAAAATCCTTATCACTGTCCAAACCTTCAAACTCACTATCATCATCACTTTCACTGTAAAAGCCACTATCAAACTCTCTATCAATGTCCAAACCTTCAAACTCACTATCATCATCACTTTCACTGTAAAAGCCACTATCAAACTCTCTATCACTGTCCATACCTTCAAACTCACTATCATCATCACTTTCACTGTAAAAGCCACTATCAAACTCTCTATCACTGTCCAAACCTTCAAACTCACTATCATCATCACTTTCACTGTAAAAGCCACTATCAAACTCTCTATCACTGTCCAAACCTTCAAACTCACTATCATCATCACTTTCACTGTAAAAGCCACTATCAAACTCTCTATCACTGTCCAAGCCTTCAAACTCACTATCATCATCTCTTTCACTGTAAAAGCCACTATCAAACTCTCTATCACTGTCCAAGCCTTCAAACTCACTATCATCATCACTTTCACTGTAAAAGCCACTATCAAACTCTCAATCACTGTCCAAACCTTCAAACTCACTATCATCATCACTTTCACTGTAACTCACTATAATCATCACTTTCACTGTAAAAGCCACTATCAAACTCTCTATCACAGTCCAAGCCTTCAAACTCACTATCATTATCACTTTCACTGTAAAAGCCACTATTAAACTCTCTATCACAGTCCAAGCCTTCAAACTCACTATCATCATCACTTTCACTGTAAAAGCCACTATCAAACTCTCTATCACTGTCCAAACCTTCAAACTCACTATCATCATCTCTTTCACTGTAAAAGCCACTATCAAACTCTCAATCACTGTCCAAACCTTCAAACTCACTATCATCATCACTTTCACTGTAACTCACTATAATCATCACTTTCACTGTAAAAGCCACTATCAAACTCTCTATCACAGTCCAAGCCTTCAAACTCACTATCATCATCTCTTTCACTGTAAAAGCCACTATCAAACTCCCTATCACTTTCCAAGCCTTCAAACTCACTATCATCATCACTTTCACTGTAAAAGCCACTTTCAAACTCTCTATCACTGTCGAAGCCTTCAAACTCACTATCATCATCACTTTCACTGTAAAAGCCACTATCAAACTCTCTATCACTGTCCAAACCTTCAAACTCACTATCATCATCACTTTCACTGTAAAAGCCACTATCAAACTCTCTATCACTGTCCAAACCTTCAAACTCACTATCATCGTCACTTTCAATGTAAAAGCCACTATCAAACTCTCTATCACTGTCCAAGCCTTCAAACTCACTATCATCATCACTTTCACTGTAAAAGCCACTATCAAACTCTCTATCACTGTCCAAACCTTCAAACTCACTATCATCATCACTTTCACTGTAAAAGCCACTATCAAACTCACTATCACTTTCCAAGCCTCCAAACTCACTATCATCATCACTTTCACTGTAAAAGCCACTATCAAACTCTTTATCACTGTCCATACCTTCAAACTCACTATCATCATCACTTTCACTGTAAAAGCCACTATCAAACTCTCTATCACTGCCCAAGCCTTCAAACTCACTATCATCATCACTTTCACTGTAAAAGCCACTATCAAACTCTCTATCACTGTCCAAACCTTCAAACTCACTATCATCATCTCTTTCACTGTAAAAGCCACTATCAAACTCTCAATCACTGTCCAAACCTTCAAACTCACTATCATCATCACTTTCACTGTAACTCACTATAATCATCACTTTCACTGTAAAAGCCACTATCAAACTCTCTATCACAGTCCAAGCCTTCAAACTCACTATCATCATCACTTTCACTGTAAAAGCCACTATCAAACTCTCTATCACTGTCCAAGCCTTCAAACTCACTATCATCATCACTTTCACTGTAAAAGCCACTATCAAACTCTCTATCACTGTCCAAGCCTTCAAACTCACTATCATCATCACTTTCACTGTAAAAGCCACTATCAAACTCTCTATCACTGTCCAAACCTTCAAACTCACTATCATCATCACTTTCACTGTAACTCACTATAATCATCACTTTCACTGTAAAAGCCACTATCAAACTCTCTATCACAGTCCAAACCTTCAAACTCACTATCATCATCACTTTCACTGTAAAAGCCACTATCAAACTCTCTATCACTGTCCAAACCTTCAAACTCACTATCATCATCACTTTCACTGTAAAAGCCACTATCAAACTCTCTATCACAGTCCAAGCCTTCAAACTCACTAGCATCATCACTTTCACTGTAAAAGCCACTATCAAACTCTCTATCACTGTCCAAGCCTTCAAACTCACTATCATCATCACTTTCACTGTAAAAGCCACTATCAAACTCTCTATCACTGTCCAAGCCTTCAAACTCACTATCATCATCACTTTCACTGTAAAAGCCACTATCAAACTCTCTATCACAGTCCAAACCTTCAAACTCACTATCATCATCACTTTCACTGTAACTCACTATAATCATCACTTTCACTGTAAAAGCCACTATCAAACTCTCTATCACAGTCCAAACCTTCAAACTCACTATCATCATCACTTTCACTGTAAAAGCCACTATCAAACTCTCTATCACTGTCCAAACCTTCAAACTCACTATCATCATCACTTTCACTGTAAAAGCCACTATCAAACTCTCTATCACAGTCCAAGCCTTCAAACTCACTAGCATCATCACTTTCACTGTAAAAGCCACTATCAAACTCTTTATCACTGTCTAAGCCTTCAAACTCACTATCATCATCACTTTCACTGTAAAAGCCACTATCAAACTCTCTATCACTGTCCAAACCTTCAAACTCACTATCATCATCACTTTAACTGTAAAAGTCACTATCAAACTTTCTATCACTGTCCAAGCCTTCAAACTCACTATCATCATCACTTTCACTGTAACTCACTATAATCATCACTTTCACTGTAAAAGCCACTATCAAACTCTCTATCACAGTCCAAGCCTTCAAACTCACTATCATCATCTCTTTCACTGTAAAAGCCACTATCAAACTCCCTATCACTTTCCAAGCCTTCAAACTCACTATCATCATCACTTTCACTGTAAAAGCCACTTTCAAACTCTCTATCACTGTCGAAGCCTTCAAACTCACTATCATCATCACTTTCACTGTAAAAGCCACTATCAAACTCTCTATCACTGTCCAAACCTTCAAACTCACTATCATCATCACTTTCACTGTAAAAGCCACTATCAAACTCTCTATCACTGTCCAAACCTTCAAACTCACTATCATCGTCACTTTCAATGTAAAAGCCACTATCAAACTCTCTATCACTGTCCAAGCCTTCAAACTCACTATCATCATCACTTTCACTGTAAAAGCCACTATCAAACTCTCTATCACTGTCCAAACCTTCAAACTCACTATCATCATCACTTTCACTGTAAAAGCCACTATCAAACTCACTATCACTTTCCAAGCCTCCAAACTCACTATCATCATCACTTTCACTGTAAAAGCCACTATCAAACTCTTTATCACTGTCCATACCTTCAAACTCACTATCATCATCACTTTCACTGTAAAAGCCACTATCAAACTCTCTATCACTGCCAAAACCTTCAAACTCACTATCATCATTACTTTCACTGTAAAAGCCACTATCAAACTCTCTATCACTGTCCAAACCTTCAAACTCACTATCATCATCTCTTTCACTGTAAAAGCCACTATCAAACTCTCAATCACTGTCCAAACCTTCAAACTCACTATCATCATCACTTTCACTGTAACTCACTATAATCATCACTTTCACTGTAAAAGCCACTATCAAACTCTCTATCACAGTCCAAGCCTTCAAACTCACTATCATCATCACTTTCACTGTAAAAGCCACTATCAAACTCTCTATCACTGTCCAAGCCTTCAAACTCACTATCATCATCACTTTCACTGTAACTCACTATAATCATCACTTTCACTGTAAAAGCCACTATCAAACTCTCTATCACAGTCCAAGCCTTCAAACTCACTATCATCATCTCTTTCACTGTAAAAGCCACTATCAAACTCCCTATCACTTTCCAAGCCTTCAAACTCACTATCATCATCACTTTCACTGTAAAAGCCAATTTCAAACTCTCTATCACTGTCGAAGCCTTCAAACTCACTATCATCATCACTTTCACTGTAAAAGCCACTATCAAACTCTCTATCACTGTCCAAACCTTCAAACTCACTATCATCATCACTTTCACTGTAAAAGCCACTATCAAACTCTCTATCACTGTCCAAACCTTCAAACTCACTATCATCGTCACTTTCAATGTAAAAGCCACTATCAAACTCTCTATCACTGTCCAAGCCTTCAAACTCACTATCATCATCACTTTCACTGTAAAAGCCACTATCAAACTCTCTATCACTGTCCAAACCTTCAAACTCACTATCATCATCACTTTCACTGTAAAAGCCACTATCAAACTCACTATCACTTTCCAAGCCTCCAAACTCACTATCATCATCACTTTCACTGTAAAAGCCACTATCAAACTCTTTATCACTGTCCATACCTTCAAACTCACTATCATCATCACTTTCACTGTAAAAGCCACTATCAAACTCTCTATCACTGCCAAAGCCTTCAAACTCACTATCATCATTACTTTCACTGTAAAAGCCACTATCAAACTCTCTATCACTGTCCAAACCTTCAAACTCACTATCATCATCTCTTTCACTGTAAAAGCCACTATCAAACTCTCAATCACTGTCCAAACCTTCAAACTCACTATCATCATCACTTTCACTGTAACTCACTATAATCATCACTTTCACTGTAAAAACCACTATCAAACTCTCTATCACAGTCCAAGCCTTCAAACTCACTATCATCATCACTTTCACTGTAAAAGCCACTATCAAACTCTCTATCACTGTCCAAGCCTTCAAACTCACTATCATCATCACTTTCACTGTAAAAGCCACTATCAAACTCTCTATCACTGTCCAAGCCTTCAAACTCACTATCATCATCACTTTCACTGTAAAAGCCACTATCAAACTCTCTATCACTGTCCAAACCTTCAAACTCACTATCATCATCACTTTCACTGTAACTCACTATAATCATCACTTTCACTGTAAAAGCCACTATCAAACTCTCTATCACAGTCAAAACCTTCAAACTCACTATCATCATCACTTTCACTGTAACTCACTATAATCATCACTTTCACTGTAAAAGCCACTATCAAACTCTCTATCACAGTCCAAACCTTCAAACTCACTATCATCATCACTTTCACTGTAAAAGCCACTATCAAACTCTCTATCACTGTCCAAACCTTCAAACTCACTATCATCATCACTTTCACTGTAAAAGCCACTATCAAACTCTCTATCACTGTCCAAGCCTTCAAACTCACTAGCATCATCACTTTCACTGTAAAAGCCACTATCAAACTCTTTATCACTGTCTAAGCCTTCAAACTCACTATCATCATCACTTTCACTGTAAAAGTCACTATCAAACTTTCTATCACTGTCCAAGCCTTCAAACTCACTATCATCATCACTTTCACTGTAACTCACTATAATCATCACTTTCACTGTAAAAGCCACTATCAAACTCTCTATCACAGTCCAAGCCTTCAAACTCACTATCATCATCACTTTCACTGTAAAAGCCACTATCAAACTCTCTATCACTGTCCAAGCCTTCAAACTCACTAGCATCATCACTTTCACTGTAAAAGCCACTATCAAACTCTCTATCACTGTCCAAACCTTCAAACTCACTATCATCATCACTTTAACTGTAAAAGTCACTATCAAACTGTCTATCACTGTCCAAGCCTTCAAACTCACTATCATCATCACTTTCACTGTAACTCACTATAATCATCACTTTCACTGTAAAAGCCACTATCAAACTCTCTATCAAAGTCCAAGCCTTCAAACTCACTATCATCATCACTTTCACTGTAAAAGCCACTATCAAACTCTCTATCACTGTCCAAGCCTTCAAACTCACTATCATCATCACTTTCACTGTAAAAGCCACTATTAAACTCTCTATCACTGTCCAAGCCTTCAAACTCACTATCATCATCACTTTCACTGTAAAAGCCACTATCAAACTCTCTATCACTGTCCAAACCTTCAAACTCACTATCATCATCACTTTCACTGTAACTCACTATAATCATCACTTTCACTGTAAAAGCCACTATCAAACTCTCTATCACAGTCCAAACCTTCAAACTCACTATCATCATCACTTTCACTGTAACTCACTATAATCATCACTTTCACTGTAAAAGCCACTATCAAACTCTCTATCACAGTCCAAACCTTCAAACTCACTATCATCATCACTTTCACTGTAAAAGCCACTATCAAACTCTCTATCACTGTCCAAACCTTCAAACTCACTATCATCATCACTTTCACTGTAAAAGCCACTATCAAACTCTCTATCACTGTTTAAGCCTTCAAACTCACTAGCATCATCACTTTCACTGTAAAAGCCACTATCAAACTCTTTATCACTGTCTAAGCCTTCAAACTCACTATCATCATCACTTTCACTGTAAAAGCCACTATCAAACTCTCTATCACAGTCCAAACCTTCAAACTCACTATCATCATCACTTTCACTGTAAAAGCCACTATCAAACTCTCTATCACTGTCCAAACCTTCAAACTCACTATCATCATCACTTTCACTGTAAAAGCCACTATCAAACTCTCTATCACTGTCCAAGCCTTCAAACTCACTAGCATCATCACTTTCACTGTAAAAGCCACTATCAAACTCTTTATCACTGTCTAAGCCTTCAAACTCACTATCATCATCACTTTCACTGTAAAAGTCACTATCAAACTTTCTATCACTGTCCAAGCCTTCAAACTCACTATCATCATCACTTTCACTGTAACTCACTATAATCATCACTTTCACTGTAAAAGCCACTATCAAACTCTCTATCACAGTCCAAGCCTTCAAACTCACTATCATCATCACTTTCACTGTAAAAGCCACTATCAAACTCTCTATCACTGTCCAAGCCTTCAAACTCACTAGCATCATCACTTTCACTGTAAAAGCCACTATCAAACTCTCTATCACTGTCCAAACCTTCAAACTCACTATCATCATCACTTTAACTGTAAAAGTCACTATCAAACTTTCTATCACTGTCCAAGCCTTCAAACTCACTATCATCATCACTTTCACTGTAACTCACTATAATCATCACTTTCACTGTAAAAGCCACTATCAAACTCTCTATCAAAGTCCAAGACTTCAAACTCACTATCATCATCACTTTCACTGTAAAAGCCACTATCAAACTCTCTATCACTGTCCAAGCCTTCAAACTCACTATCATCATCACTTTCACTGTAAAAGCCACTATTAAACTCTCTATCACTGTCCAAGCCTTCAAACTCACTATCATCATCACTTTCACTGTAAAAGCCACTATCAAACTCTCTATCACTGTCCAAACCTTCAAACTCACTATCATCATCACTTTCACTGTAACTCACTATAATCATCACTTTCACTGTAAAAGCCACTATCAAACTCTCTATCACAGTCCAAACCTTCAAACTCACTATCATCATCACTTTCACTGTAACTCACTATAATCATCACTTTCACTGTAAAAGCCACTATCAAACTCTCTATCACAGTCCAAACCTTCAAACTCACTATCATCATCACTTTCACTGTAAAAGCCACTATCAAACTCTCTATCACTGTCCAAACCTTCAAACTCACTATCATCATCACTTTCACTGTAAAAGCCACTATCAAACTCTCTATCACTGTTTAAGCCTTCAAACTCACTAGCATCATCACTTTCACTGTAAAAGCCACTATCAAACTCTTTATCACTGTCTAAGCCTTCAAACTCACTATCATCATCACTTTCACTGTAAAAGCCACTATCAAACTCTCTATCACTGTCCAAACCTTCAAACTCACTATCATCATCACTTTAACTGTAAAAGTCGCTATCAAACTTTCTATCATTGTCCAAGCCTTCAAACTCACTATCATCATCACTTTCACTGTAAAAGCCACTATCAAACTCTCTATCACTGTCCAAGCCTTCAAACTCACTATCATCATCACTTTCACTGTAAAAGCCACTATTAAACTCTCTATCACTGTCCAAACCTTCAAACTCACTATCATCATCACTTTCACTGTAAAAGCCACTACCAAACTCACTATCACTGTCCAAACCTTCAAACTCACTATCATCATCACTTTCACTGTAAAAGCCACTATCAAACTCTCTATCACTGTCCAAGCCTTCAAACTCACTATCATCATCACTTTCACTGTAAAAGCCACTATGAAACTCTCTATCACTGTCCAAGCCTTCAAACTCACTATCATCATCACTTTCACTGTAAAAGCCACTATCAAACTCTCTATCACTGTCGAAACCTTCAAACTCACTATCATCATCTCTTTCACTGTAACTCACTATAATCATCACTTTCACTGTAAAAGCCACTATCAAACTCTCTATCACTGTCCAAACCTTCAAACTCACTATCATCATCACTGTCCTCACCTTGGTTATTTGTGTCAATTACTGTCTTAACTATGTTGTGTAAAACTTTATAGTCATCACTTAAAAGCCAATCACCCATATCCTCATTTTCTTCTTCATAGTTATTCACCACCATATTAACTATGATGTTTATACTTTCAAAACCAAACCGATTTTGTAACTCTACAATTGTATTAATAATTGCCTTAACTACATTAGTAACCTTGTTTTTAAAATCGTCTTTTAAATTAATAATTATTACTACTAATAACTCATCTCTTTAAGGTTTTTTATTCAATTTTCAATTTTAAAACTCTTGATCATTGATCAACTCCTTCCATAACCTTTTCAATACTTTTAACCATGGGAGATTTTCCATTCAACCCTAACTTATTAACATACTATATAGTAAAATATCTTTTCTATCGATCATCCCGCTGGGAAGTCGTCAATAACACAGTATTATTTTATTTAGGGGGTTCACTCGATATACGCAAATTTTTATTGGTTTTAACTTCAAGGTTAATCGAGCAAATTTATTTAATAATTGATTTTTACTTTTTCTTTACTTTACACCGAGCTCATGAAGGTCATTATCTGATTTTATTGCTGTGTCCACAATTGTTATTTTACGTATTTCACCTGTATCGGTGTGGATAATTCCATGTTTATATCACATGACATTTCCGCGGGACATTCTTCTATTGAGACCGTACGAAGAGATGTAAATTTGGATAAATGCATATATGTATTGTGAAATGTATTGTTCTCTGTGTATATATTTTTGATGAATTGATGATCACATTTTCTACAACATAGTTAGATGTCAGGTTTGTACACATTTAGTCTCTACTCTAGTCTACCTGAAGCCAGTGGGTCAGTGAAGGGATACATGTGCTGCATAAATCACATTTCAGGACATTTCAACCAACAAAAAACTATTGAATATTTTATCAGCTGACATATCTATTTTTATTTCATCTAATGTCAGTCATACTATTAAACTGACAACATCAGCGGAAACCGTGTATTCGTGAATTCTATCACCTGCTATGGACGATTCTCTATAACAATTAACATTGTATTTTAGGGGTTGTTTATATTTTGAGTTGTATGATAAACGTATGTTACAGCCATGAAAATGGTATATCCCAATTTACTCATGGCAATTCGAGAAGCTAAAAATTGGACGTCGATTAGAGGGGCCAAAAAATTGATGTCAAATGACCCTGAACAAAAATGTATAGATATACCGATTCAATTCAATAGTCTGTTCTCAAATGCCTGAGATACACTTTAATATTTATTATTCATTGAAAATACAATAAATATATTTGGAATCATCTTTTAGAAAAGTTGTTTTTATGGTAATGACCCCCCCCCCCCCTCAACACACACCCTTTATTTTAAAGCATCAAAATGTTCCTCATTTTTTAGGGGGGGATACTTTTCATGTCGTGACAGTTTTCCTCATATTTGAAGGCTGTATGGTTGCCTGTAATTGCAATTGCAAACCTCTGTTGGTACATGTAGTTGTCTCATCAGGCTCATTGGCAATCATATTATATATTAGGCCAAAAAAATATATGTCTGTCTACGGTTACCCAATCCACCCTGTTTTGAGTGCCGACCCTTAGGTATTTTATCCGTCATAAAGCGAAAAATAAACTGAACTCGTGTCAAAAATAAAGATAGTGTTGCTTATTTCAATAAGTCCCCTGACTTAAAACAGACATATATTTTTTGTTGGCCTTACTCTTTCTAATTTTTATAAGTATCCACCCTAAAGAAAAGTTGTTTGGAATGAAATGAATCCCCTCCAGATCCTCCTTAATTAGTTAAAAAGGCTTTATTTACTTCTTACCTTCTTTAGAACTTTGGTTTTTTTTTTTGGGGGGGGGATAGGTTGAACCTGTTGTTAATAAGTTGTAAATCAGGCCATTACTTTTTCTCAATTTAATTGTTGCGTATTTTACATGTCTGAACTGTATTCTTTCTCTTTTTTGAAGGCTGTATAGATGCCTATATTTACTTTGTTATTTGAACCTCTGTGGATAGTCGTTTCATTGGAAGTCATACCACATATGTACTTTGTTCTATATGGATTGCAGACCTGAAGAAGATGTTTATGCTGTAAACTTCAAACAGCCTACTACAACTGTTTTACCATGGAACAATTGATCAGAATTGAACTATACATGTATACATTAATAATTGATTTCATCCCAGTCCTCATGTACTTGACCACTATAGCTATTAATCAACAGACCAAATGCAAATACTTATATTTTGATGCCATGAAAGTTTTTTTTTTATAACGTTTTTTCATGTGTATAGGCCTGTTTACAGGATGTAGAATGGAATACTGTTGTCAGTCTGTCTGTCCGTCCGTTGTCAATTATGTCAGACATTAACTTTAAACATGTTAAAAGGCTTTGATAAAATTGCATAAAACTTTGGTGAATTGTTTATACCTATCGACGTGAGCTCCCTTTCTTTTTTTTTAACTAATTTTAGAATTTATGTTTCCAAGTCCTAAAAAAAGGGGGGATATTCCAGTTTTCAAACTTTAACTCGAAAATGCTTTCAGCAGTTCTCATGAAACATTGGTGAATTGTTGATATCTAGTAATGTAAGCTGCTGCCTTTAGATAGAATCTTACACATTTTACATTTCCAAGTTATGGTTGTTTAATATATTAAAAAGGGGGAATTTTCAAGTTTCTGATAATGTTATCAACAATTCTTATCAAACTTTGGTGCATTGTTTATATCTATTAATGTAAACTCCCTGTTTGATTTTCATAAATTTCTAATATGACATTGAGAAGTAAATTTATTCGTAGTACATGTGACAAGCTTATCAAGCACTCATGGCCCTGATGGTTATTGAAAGTAGAATGCCTATGGATGACTTTTAATTTCTTGCATCCATTTTATTTAAATTTTAAGGAATAGTTGTTATATATGTAAACAAATCCCACATTGATGTATAACATGTACAGTAATCAGACATCAACCCAAGCCAACCTGGATGTAATTGAAAGACATCTAGAGGTCAATACACAGTTTTAAACAAAAGACAAAATAATGAAAAATATCGCAAAGTTTTCAGAAGAATTATTATGAAATGTATTAGCAATATTTAGAATATATCGTTTAAAATTTAGGTTCCACCTATCATTTTAAAACTGGTATTTTGTTGCGGCTAGTCTATCAGAGAGATATTTTATCGATATGGAATCTTATTTAAATTGATCATGAAGTCAGATTTGAACATGGACTTGGGAAATGAAGGTGGAGTATAGCCCGAATGTCAGTTTTAGTCTTGTATATGTTTGTCAATTTTACTCTTATATACATGTATGTTTACATATATAATTGATTCAGTGGTGATGGTAAATAGAAACTCGCAAGTCTAAGATAAAATTTCATAGTTTTGAATGTTTCTTCATCAGTTAATTAAAATTAGGTGGAGATATGTTCTTATTTCCAACAGAGGGGCACTCAACCTATATCAATTTGTGCATGAAATGATTGATAGTTGATAGATACTGAATGCTTTTACCACAAATTTGTGAAAGTTTTAACCGGTATTTATACTTTAAACATGTTAAATACAATAATAAAATTTATGTCTTTCACTTCAGGACTTCTGATCCAACCATGTATACGTAGTATGGCATGTTATTGAGATAATGGTTTTGGTTGATGGATGTATATGAAGGACCTGTATATACGTAGTACAAAGTATATCACTGGATTGAGCTCTTTGTCCAAGTGTATTATGAAAGTGCTTTGCTTTGAGCTCAGTTCATTGTTATGCATATTATTCATTGGGAAATAAAGATTTGACAGACAACTCTCATGTAAAAGGAATTATCAAAGTTGTATCCATTTTATGTACAATGTAAGTAATAGGTAGATAATGGCATTTTATTTAGATTTGAATCAAACATTTTTGTCCATTAGCCAAATTTATTTAAAAAACACAAATTTACCAAACAATGCTACTCTAGCTACTAGCAATATGATGCCTGATTGTTATGTTACACTTTATTTTATACATCTACACTGCCTACATGACACCTTAGTCCTGAGTGTAAATGGTCATCCAGTATGTTAAAAAAATAAAAAATTTATAAGGCCTATTTTGCCTAATTGAATTCTAAAACTATATTTCATTGTACATGTTCAACATTTATCATTCATTTGTTTATTTCTCATTTTTTTGTGAATTAAAAAAATAAAAATACACTTTCATACCACAACAAAACTGCCTTACTGTATTGGTATTACCTATATTTGTATCCATATCACAAATGAATTGAAAAGAGAATATTTTTGCAATACTTTTTTCATATTGAATACTATGACTTTTTAGATCTTTGGACATATTAAGTAGATGTTCATATCTACTTTAAATTTTATGAGATGACTTCTGTAGCAGTTATATTTTTATGAGTCTTTGAATATAAAAAAGTAGATGTGGTATGATTGCCAATGAGACAACTATCCACTACAGACCAAAATGACACAGACATTAACAACTGCATGCTCACAAAGGTTCTTTTGATGATATCAAACATACTGGCCAATTTTTATACGACCGCAAAAATTTAATTTTTCGTCGTATATTGCTATCACGTTGGAGTCGTCGTCGTCTTGCGTTGTCGTCTTGCGTCGTCGTCGTCCGAATACTTTTAGTTTTCGCACTCTAACTTTAGTAAAAGTAAATAGAAATCGATGAAATTTTGATACAAGGTTTATGACCACAAAGGAAGGTTGGGATTGATTTTGGGAGTTTTGGTCCAAACATTTTAGGCCTTTTTGGCCCAAATAAGCATTTTCTTGGTTTTCGCACTATTACTTTAGTTTAAGTGGATAGTAATCTATGAAATTTTAACACAAGGTTTATGACCACAAAAGGAAGGTTGGGATTGATTTTGGGAGCTTTGGTTTCAACAGTTTAGGGATTAGGGGCAAAAAAAAGGCCCAAATAAGCATTATTCTTGGTTTTCGCACAATAACTTTAGTATAAGTAAATAGAAATCAGTGAAATTTAAACACAAGGTTTATGACCACAAAAGGAAGGTTGGGATTGAGTTTGGGAGTTAAGGTCCTAACAGTTTAGGAATTAGGGGCCAAAAAGGGGCCCAAATAAGCATTATTCTTGGTTTTCGCACCATAACTTTAGTATAAGTAAATAGAAATCTATGAAATTTAAACACAAGGTTTATGACCATAAAAGGAAGGTTGGGTCCAAAATTTAACTTTGTTTGATTTCATCAAAAATTGAATAATTGGGGTTCTTTGATATGCTAAATCTAACTGTGTATGTAGATTCTTAATTTTTGGTCCCGTTTTCAAATTGGTCTACATAAAGGTCCAAAGGGTCCAAAATTAAACTTAGTTTGATTTTAACAAAAACTGAATCCTTGAGGTTCTTTAATATGTTGAATCTAAAAATGTACTTATATTTTTAATTATTGGCCCAGTTTTCAAGTTGGTCCAAATCGGGGTCCAAAATTAAACTTTGTTTGATTTCATCAAAAATTGAATAATTGGGGTTCTTTGATATGCCAAATCTAACTGTGTAATATGTAGATTCCCAATTTTTGGTCCCGTTTTCAAATTGGTCTACATTAAAGTCCAAAGGGTCCAAAATTAAACTAAATTTGATTTTTAAACTAAATTGAATTCTTGGGCTTTTTTGATATGCTGAATCTAAACATGTACTTAGATTTTTGTTTATGGGCCCAGTTTTCAAGTTGGTTCAAATCAGGATCCAAAATTATTATATTAAGTATTGTGCAATAGCAAGAAATTTTCAATTGCACAGTATTCAGCAATAGCAAGAAATCTTCAATTGCACAGTATTGTGCAATAGCAAGAAATTTTCAATTGCTCAGTATTGCGCAATAGCAAGAAATCTTCAATTGCACAGTATTGTGCAATAGCAAATATTTTCAATTGCACAGTATTGCGCAATAGCCAGAAATATCTAATTGCACAATATTGTGCAATAGCAATACCTTTTCAATTGATTGGAGTGATCTTTCTTTGTCCAGAATAGTAGTTGAGTCAACTTAAATCATTGTTTTATACAATATACAATGTATATTCACTTTTACTACCAACTGATAAATTAAAACAATCTTTACCATTTAGTGATAACAAGCACCTTTTGTTACATTTTAATATTTTATGATGTATTTAAATGAGTAGTTATTGTTGCAAACTCCATTATAAATTAAAATTGAGATCAGTTTTGGAAAAAGGGAAAGGGGGATGTGAAAAAAAATGGGGGGGGGTTAAATTTTTCTCATTTCAGATTTCATAAATAAAAAGAAAATTTCTTCAAACATTTTTTTGAGAGGATTAGTATTCAACAGCATAGTGAATTGCTCAAAGGCAAAAAATTTTTTTTTAGTTCATTAGACCACATTCATTCTGTGTCAGAAACCTACATTATACTGTGTCAACTATTTAATCACAATCCAAATTTAGAGCTGTATCCAGCTTGAATGTTGTGTCCATACTTGCCCTTACCGTTCAGGGTTCAACCTCTGCGGTCGTATAAAGCTGCTGCCTGCGGAGCATCTGTTTTTTTTTATTTGACCTGCTTTGGAGGAAATACTTTCATATAATTAATATAAAATAAAACAGAAGTTTACTCTCTAGCTCATCTAGCCCCAATCATCATGTCAGGCATTGTCATTACTAATGTCTTCTAAACTGAGTATATTAATTCCTAAAACAAGAAAATGTCTTCTAATCTGAGAAACAATTTCGACATTAAAACGAAATATTTCACTTATGACCCGTTATGGTTTCTCTTCTAGCTTCAAAATGTATCCAAAATCAAAGATGTGGAACATATTCTATCATAATCATTTGGCAATTAATGCAATTAGGGTCTCTTCCATGCCGGTTTTGAACATAAAAAAAACTAAATATTAAATAAACAACTCTACTAATGCTCAGGTTGCCTGTCATATTGTGAAACACAGTTAATAATATGGGAAAAACATAGAACTTCCTATGTCATACAAAACACTGTCAAACATCCAAACATACTATCCACACTGATCTGTGTCCACACTCGTATGTAATAATAAAATAGTCTAATAAGCTGTTTAAAACTATGTTTATGAGTCGTATAATTCAAAATTTAAAATACCCAAATGCAATGCTAATAAATCAACTGTTAACACTTTAAGTGTAGAAGGTGTAAAATAATCAGTCTAGAATTAAAATTGAGGATTAAACTTTGCAAAATCATATTTACGATCTTCGTAAAATTCTTTAAAAGCTTTAGAATCAAAATGATGAAAAAATGTGGAATCATCTTTAAAAGTATCACAAAAATCATCACTTTCAAACAATCATTCAAAGGCGTTTAACACTTGCATAGCTGCCATAATTATCATACATAACATGTTTTTATTGTCATTCATTTAATAATTCATGTGTCATGTTATAATTTTTTTGAATAATGGTATGATTCACATGAATTCTTGTTTTTGTTTAAGTACATTTTCTAAATTAATTAAACAACTAAAAGTGTTATGTTAGTTCTAAATGGAAAACCTGCATCTAATGTTAGTAAATCACGAAATAATGTTTTTAGTTGCCACCCTGTAACGTAATGAGGTTAAAGTTCTGTATATCATTCTTCACCCGTTTCTTAATCATAATTAAAATCACCATACGATGGTAAATAACATGTGGTGCTAAAAACAAAAAGATTTTTGTAGAATCATAATGGTGAAGAGTTGAATTTTCTGTAATAGTAGATAAAAATGGAAAGTTATGAGATGTATAATAGAGTAAAAATTCATAAAAAGTAGAGTATACCACATTGCCTCACATTCTTATAAAGTAAAAATTCACACACCTAATTAAATGGGCATTTAAAAAGTCAGAATGTGAATATATATGTTCAAACTCTTTTAGGTCATTTTTTAGTAGCAATAAACAAAAAAACTATGAACGGACTGCAATAAATTTTGATACTCTGCAATTTTCATTCTCAAAATGGATTGTTTTGAATCTTTGCAAATTGGCTAAAATTCTATGTTTTTTACCTGAAATCTAGGAGTTTTAACAACTATATCAAGTTGCATCATAACGGAAAATGAATTTCTTTTTGTTTAGAGAAATTGCATCAAACTTTTTTAAAATACTACAGCTTAATTCAATTTTTCTTCGAAAAAAAAAGACAATTCTAAGCTACCTTCAAATTCTTCCTGCCATTACAAAAGAAATACTATTTTAGCATTCCCTTTTTCTAAGTCATATTGTACTTTTAAATTTATACAATAAACTAAATTTTTAGCCTTCTGAAATTTTACATTCAAAACTCAGGGCTAAATTTTTAGCTTTCAAAGATTCTCAATTAAATGTAATCAGCTCGAGTTTTAACTATAAATTTGATCAATTTGAACAAGAACAGTTAATACATGAAAAAAAATGCTAAAGTTTTAGTAAAAAGTAAATTTTGGGTTCAATTTTTTCTGCTAAAATTTTAGCCATTAAAACAATTTTAACAAGTACATAAATTTTGTTTTTTCATGATTTAAAATGCTAAAGTTTTTACAAGGATTTGTATAGTATTATACAAATCCTTGGTTTTTACAACAACATTTTAATTGAAAGTGAATATTTATCTATTAAAATCAAATTTAACGGATTTCGCAGATGAGATTTATTGTTTGATCTAGACAAATCACGTGTACGTGTATACATGTAATTGCATGAACAAGAACTGCATTTTCAACATTCATTGATTAACATGCTGAACATGCTGATTGGTATCCTCAAATTATACTAATCAACTTTTGGTAGATTGCTATTGCTTAATCTATAGTTGTTTATGTGGTTTCAGAAGACTTATTTGTAAGTCCTTTTGTTATTCTACGCTTTTCGACACGGTATTGTCAGTTATTTTTAGCCAAATGAATTTTGATGATGCTTCTGGTATTATCCACCTCTTGTATACTATAAAGCCATATTCTGAACTAGGCAGTATTGTATATGGTATGTCCATATAACACTTTATATTATATGAAGTTTACTCTACGGACCCTATTTCAAGTCAAAAGTCATGAAAAATTATTTTTGGAAATATGAAAGAATGTATACCTGCAAATGGACAACAACAAACTATTCGACGAGCTGCTTGTACATATTCAACAGCTAATAGAACTCGTGCATGGCCATCTAACATCCAGAGATATTTTGTTGACATATTTTCATTCAAATCATAAGTAGTAAAACTAGTCAAATATATAGAAATACTTATCTTAAAGTTTAAGAGTTTCTCCTCCTCTTCTGGTATTTCTCTATCTTTAAAATAATATTACCATTTCTATTTAGAAAACACAAACAAGAGATGTTTTGTGATACAGCCATATATTCACATAAATTTGCGCCATTTTGTAATGTTTATAATTCTTTGTCGTTCAAACGCTTTAAATATACAATAAATCTATACATTTTCAAACATTTTGGTGATTTATATTATTAAAGCGCTTTTATGATAAAGATTTTGTCTCTAAAATGCTTGGATTACATTTAGATTGTTTTGTTTGTAAATATATTAATATTGTTACGACAATGATGGCAATTCATTAACGTGATTTTTTTATGTGAAATAATATAGGAATAACACAGAGCTGAGAGGGTGATAGAACAGATTGCTACCCCAAGAAAACATTGTCAAACGCGGTGAAGCCAAGCTTGACAATGGTTTTTCGAGGGGTACCAGTATGCTCTATTACCCTTTCAGCTATGTGTTATTTGCTATGACGTCACGTACATAACAACGTTACGTGTATCAGAAAAATCAACAGAAGTGAAGTAAGATGTTTTATTTTTCAATTGACAGTTAAATAATAAAATCTGAGCCAAAACGTAGAACTTAAGCATTGTCTTTAATAACTTGATGTAAATTCAATTCATTGTCCTTTAAATTACAGATTTTTGATTGGTCTAGCCGGGTGGATGACATTAAAAAAAATTACCCGCTAAGCCATTTGATAGAGTAAATTAACACCCTCGTATGATATTTTAACGTAAAGTATAATAAACTCGATTATTTCACTTCTCTGTTGTCGAGCAACAATGTTGTCGATAACGATGTCTCAAGGCAAGTTTTGTGTTGTGTAGTATTTGCGAAAATCGTATTGTAGGTGAAAGCTTTAAAAACGGGTACAGTCCTTCCATACACCGAATATACAATACCTATTGCTTATAGTATCTGAGATATGGACTTGAACACCAAAACTTAACCTTGTTCACTGATACATGAAATGAGGTCGAGGTCAAGTGAAAACTGTCTGACGGCCATGAGGACCTTACAAGGTACGCACATACCAAATATAGTTATCCTATTTCTTATAGCAAGAGAGAAGTTAACATTACAAAAAATCTTAACCTTTTTTTTCAAGTAGTCATTGAACCATGAAAATAAGGTCAAGGACATTGGACACGTGACTGACGGAAACTTCGTAGCATGAGGCATTCATAAACAAAGTAGAAAGCATCCAGGTCTTCCACCTTCTAAAATAAAAAGCTTTTAAGAAGTTAGCTAAGGCCGCTGCAATTTAAGGTGGTAAGAAAATGACAAATTTTCTTGCACACAATCACTCCTTGACTGTACAAATATAAGTAAATACAAATCATCTCAGAACTGGGCAACATTTGCAAAAGAGACCGAATCTAGCAATCCGTGAGAATTGAAGGAATATAGTATGAATAGACACTAACAGAAACACACATATATATCTACCAAGTTAAAAAGGAAAAGAGCTTTCTAGTGGTGATCTCTGTGGCTTGGTAAACAACTTTGTAAAACCTTTGTATTTCGGATTATTGAAAAGCATGTCATGTTATTTTTTGTATGTTGATTCTTTGCGATTTCTTTTTGTGACAGTTAAACCTGCCCTATGCTGGCACAGCCGTTTTATATACAGTTCTAGGAACTGAAATATGAGCCATTGCCCTTCTGTAGGAAGTTGAAAAGTAACTTAGGCAACTAACTGAACACCACAGATCTAACAATGCTAAAAAAAACCACCTTCATCTCAACATAACACGTTCCAGACAAAATATAAAATTATTCCCTTTTAGAATTCAAGAAAATATTTTTTCTTGTACAATCTTCAGGTTTATTTTCTATTTTACTATTGGCAAACAAGAGGTGGCTGCATGGAAGACCTTATATACTGCTTAAATGTCACAAACTACCATTCATAAGCTTAACTCCAAATATAATATACTCCTTTAATAGAAGCCAAGAAAACTTTGAAAAAAGTGAAATACATAAGTCGATTAGACAGACGGAGCGGAACCTTTACACTTCATCTTGGTGAAGCAGGTAAAGTATGCTTTAATACTACTTCTAAAGAAAAGTCTTTGATAGGTATATATCTTTATTTTCACAGACATGCTTGATACAAGGTTACATTGAAACTCTAAGTAGTACAATACAATATGTGATGTTAGAACAATTGGTAACTTTTATATATAATAATAATTTTGGCTAAGTAGGATATTATTTATACTGTTGGTTATGTATTATACTATTATGCAAATTAGAGTTTCTGGGATATCATTATTTATCATTTTTTTCCAGGATAGACGAAACCAATTTCATTTTTCGTTTAGCCTAAAAAATATTTGCATTCTTTGTTTAACTGAATATAACATAACTTTTTAATTAATATGAATTTTCGAATAATGATTTTTTAAACTACTTCCCTACAAAAACTCAGAACAAGAAAGAACTGTGTCTTCCTTTTTGAAATTGGGATTTGTTGATCAAAAAGATTAAAAGGAAACAAAATAAACAATAAAGGTGTCAGAAGACATATTTCCATACACTGATTAAAAGATATGTGGTTTCTATATTTTTACTTGAAAAGGGGTGACAATTGGCTACATCTATTTTGGAAAAAGTTACTTCCAGATTATTCTCTAACAAGATACAGTAGAAGTGATACAAAATATATGAAGAAAAAATTGGAACATTTTGGTACATTTTGTCCAAAGTCATAAATATAAGTAAACTCATAATAGATCCCAGCCTAGATAAGACCATGGATTTCAAATTGAAAGACCCTATGTATCTTTGTCTTTCAGTTATAATGTTACACCTATATGTCCTTTATGTCATATACAGAAGAGGAAATAACTCATATGGAGTTTCTAAATGGTTAGCAACAATATGTGTATTTATTGTAGTAACAAATTAAAAGACAGATCAAACCCTTCATATATTAACATGATTAATACCACATACAAATCTAATAACCAATATAATAACGAATTTAATACAAATATCAATTTTGCTGAATAACCTGTCAATTGAAATAAGATGTGGTACACGTGCTAATGAGACAAATCACAATTCAACACAATGTGTAAATAGTAAACAATTATATGTCTAAGTACGGCCTTCAACACCGAGCTTTGGCTCACACTGAACAGCAAGCTATTGAGTGCCCCAATATTACTATTGTTAAAAAATTCAAACATGAAAGCATATTAAAGTCTTTTGTGTACACTTTAAAGAACAGCTAGTAGATATATGTAAAAATTATATCTTCAATCTATTTTGATTACAAAAAATGTCTGATTGGACAATTCTTGTTTTTCAAACTATAAAAACTGACATTTGTCTGCTATAACTAGACAAAATGGCGGAAAATTCATATATGTTGCTGATATTGCATCTTTTAAAACCTGCAAATGTAATTACCATTTTTGGCTGACCATCATATAACTAACATTTGTAAATACATAATCTTTATAACCTAATTACAAAAAGTAAACAACAATGCTTCTAGAAGTAATACAGTTTAATATACTAATGCTTATGACTTCTGCTTACATTAACATGTGTATATCAATAGTGGTTAAATGTACATTATATAGACAAATAATTCATTGTAATATTAATATGACAGAGCAGAGCATGTAATGATTATATAGTGAAGGCAGACACCTTGCAGGTAAAAAACAAACAGGAAGACATTTTTTATAAACAAAAAAGATAGTACCTCTTAGATTCTAGAAATATTGTTGAGGAATTTTAACTTTATTTTATTCATTTATACCTCTTAATTGCTACCAATATGAAGATTATATCATGCCTGTATTCATTTCTTGCAAATGAAGAGTGCAATTGCTTCATACTGCCTGAACGCAAACAATATGAATAACATTACAAGCCTTATATTTATATTCTATTTGATCCAATAATAACTTTATTTCTTCTTAATGGCATAAAGCCAACAATGATAGTAATATCATTTATTTCTTGCAAATGAAGAGTATAATTGCTTCATACTAGCTGAACGCTAACAGCATGCATATCATTACAAGCCTTATATTTATATTCTATTAGATCCAATATTAACCTTATTTCTTCTTAATGGCCAAAAGCCAACAATAATAATAATAGCATGTTGACACAATTCAATAGTTACATAATTCAAAAGATAATTTCTTAAATCTAAATGCCTTCATTTGTTCTTTGATCTGGTATACTGCAGTTCATCTATTCTTAAGTATAAAAGGATTTATTATGCATTTCTATTAGCTCTATTGATTCAAAAAAAAAATCATATAAAAGCTGTAAAACATCTTGCATCCTGATTTCTGTGGGAAATCCGGCTGAAGTCACGTTAAGCATCTCACTGTAAACCAGCAATACTGTATACTTGTTACAGATGAATATAGAATTAGTCCTTTCTCTTTCTTTTTTTTTCTTTGTCTTAATCTTAAAATAGAATATCCAGAAAATTACTATCTCACAAAATAAATGGTAAACCAATAAAATCTCAATCGTTAAAGGAACATAATTTTCATAAATATCACTGAGAAATGAAGGTTTGAGATAAAATGCAATGCATTTTGGGAAAAAATTTGAAAATGCCTTAAACTCTTTTGAAAATATTTTATCCGCAATGATTTTTCAAATTGATCTATACATTGCTCATATGAAACTATGATATAAGTTTTATAAAAACTCTGGCAAGAGAGCACTAAAAATGTAATTTTCCATCTATACTACTGAAGGACGAGACCTATTCCGTTGAGCCACAACTCCTCTGACACCATACAAGGTCTAAAATATTTGCAATATAACGAATGAATGTATAATGTTTGTACTTTCTAAATATGTTTTTGAAACAATCTGTTTAACAGAAAACGCCAATTTTAAAGAAAATATTCAAATTTAGAGACCATTATTGATTGGTTTCTTAAACGCTTTCGTGCATGCTCAGTGGACTGTACACACCATTCAAAAACTGTTTTGGTTCAACACTTGCCCAATATTGTACCACGATTTTGCAGGCATCTTCTAGTATATTTAATGTTTCCAAGAGGCATTACTCAATAACATTATTAATCCTCGGCACTGATTTTTGAACTTATCCAAGACATTGCTAATCCTAACTTTGATATGAGTTTTATTATAATCAGGAAAGAATTGTACACTAAAGAGTTCCTTATACACCTTTTTCCAGTTCTAGTGGAAAGATATTCTTGATAAGGCTGAAATTTGGTTTATGGTGAGACTATTCTTTCAATGTTTTTAAACAATGAATTGAGATGTGATAATTTTTTGTGACTTCACTTTTTGGTATATTCTGAGTTCTGGCATTTTGAACAACCTTATCTAGAAACAGAAATATAGATTTCACCAGTGCAACTAGTGTGATTTGATATTTCTGCACTTAATACAGTCACAGTTTTTAAAATATTTAAAAAAAAATGAGGCTTGAAGAGATTTTTAAATAATCACAATTCAACTGTTGAGAGTGAACAAATATCATCATACACGATTTAAAGTGATGAAATCTGTTTCTCTTATGATTTTTATCCTTCCATTTCAAAGATTTGTAGAAAATTGTGTTCTTTATATACAACGTCATCAGACATGGTCATCTTTTAACATGACGTCACAAATACGAAATTTCAGAAGAAACGAAGAAAATTTTACATCATAATAAAATGTCGACCAGTCATTTAACTTGCTAAGATATTTCACTAGTGAGGAAAAATATTTTTTTCACACCAATCAAGAAATGTGAAAATATCACAAAAAATAGAGAAACTAAGATTTATGTACCTTTAAGAAGTGAATGCAAAGGAAATCATACTTCTCTTATTAAGCCTTCACTTTCTAACATTTCAGTAATGCATGAAGGTCCAGGATCCTCTGTTTGCACCAGCTGTATTGGTATATCTATAATCTTGTGCGTTTCCAGTAAATTCGTCAATGGCCATCTGGTTTTTTTGGGAGTGGATTTAGTTGGATTGTTAAGAAATTCCCTCCCCATGTATATTCTTGGAAATTCAAAAACATCTCATTTTCATGACGGAGTTTCTGACCATTTCAATCCTGCTATCATCGTAGTGCTGTTGGCATATTATAGGTATACCTATTCAAGGAAATTATATCATTAGTTTTATTGCCTTCTAATGCTTTTAGTTTTAAGTTTTGTATGGCTTGATTGCTTTGTTTATATAATTGTTTTTGGAGGCATTGTTATTATAGATTGACATAAATAGGCAGAACTTCTCCAGTTTGTATACTTGATACTTAAATATTATTGTATGTTAGGTATAACGCAGATTATAATATGTACGAGCTGAAGCTGTCAGGGGGGTGTTCACCATTCAATCATACTTTACATTAGTACAGCTACATCTAAGAGTCCAACATATTTCTTGATATTCCTAACCGGAAGATTATATCGACAAAAGAAGAAGTATACTTAACAACAACATTATTTTCACTTACCTGTGTATTATATGACGTATTTTTTTCTTCCAATTTAATGTTTTTCTATAAAAAAAAAACCAACATTTCACAGCAGTTTTATACTTTTACTTTGATACTTCATCCCTTATTTTTATTAACTTTGTATTTACATTGTATCACATATCAAATGTATTCGTTCATTGTGTGCTTATTTGTGTCACTCCGATTTTTGATTGAGTTAAGTCATTCCAATTGATATTTTATAGTGTGTCTTTCTATGTTGTGACGTTATACTACTGTTTCAGAAAAGGGAAAAGGTTTGATACCATTAAAACGTTTAATCCAGCTGCAATTTTTTGCACATGTCCTAAGTCAGGAATCTGATGTTCAGTGGTTGTCGTTTGTTTATGTGGTTCATAAGTGTTTCTCGTTTCTTGCATTATATATAGATAAGACCGTTGGTTTTCCCGCTTGAATGGTTTTACACAAGTAATTTTTGGGGCCCTTTATAGCTTGTTGTTTGGTGTGAGCCTAGGTACCCTGTTTAAGACCGTACCGTGACTTACAATGGTTTACTTTTTTAAATTGTGACTTGGATAGAGAGTTGTCTCATTGGCACTCATACCATCTCTTCCTATATATATACGTATGTGTGCTGTTTGGTCTATTTTAACTATCTGTTTGGTTCAAATCAAGGTTATATACATGAATGCATTCATGCTTTAAAATCGGAATACAAAGCAATGGTAGTAAAAAAATAGACATCCTTTTTTTTAAACCACATAGGTTGAAACTTACCCGAGGAATAGTGTTATCTCCTGTTATATCTAAATCAAACAATTCTATTTGGTTTTGACCAGCCTCAGGCAACCAAGAATCAGTTGAGAATTTCCTATATTTCCAAGTAACATGGTTAGGACGGTCACAAAAGAGCCTAAAGTAAAAACAAAATATCACATGAGTAAAACAAACTAAAAAAACGTTGCTCGTTTCTGGATTCTGTTTGCTTCTATTATATTAGGTTGATTTTCTAGGCATTTCACTAAGTATGAAATTATAGTCAGGGTCATGTCACATGTGACAGATGGAAACTTCTTACATGGCATCTTTATATAAAGTATTGAGCTATGAACCATCACTTTCAGCAGATTAACATGTTATTATCTTGCAATCTGAGACTCTTTGTCAAGGCATACAATAATTTCTGGGAAGTATTTTATTCATCAGACTTGGAAAAGGTATCAATAAGTGAGAACCTTAATTAATAATGAAGATACTCTGATCAAACTGCAGGTGTTACCGCAGTTACAAGTATAGATATGGGATATTCTAATATGATCTTCTCCAACAAAACGGTTCCTTTCAATATTTTTTTTATCTGATATTGTCGGTTGTTTCCCTTATTCTTGCGGCTAATTTGAAGAAAATCTTATCAAAAATGCTCTATTAGTATTAGAAATCAGTTTTTGAAATTTCAAAAACCCCTTTCCAAAAAATTGATGGTTCAGTTCAGATTTTTCTGATTATTCCTAATTTTTATTAAAACTTCATTATCCAAGTGATAAGTGTGAGAAAAGTGCAATCATTTCTAAATAGTTTGTACTTTTGCTAAGTATTTCTTGCTATGAACTGTTACATTTTAAATATGATTAATTTATTTATAAAAGAGACTCTAAGCTGTATAAAATACATACCAAAACTGATGTTGGAAGGTATGGAATTACATCTAACGAAGAGAAGTGTCTAACCATGATTTGACATCTCGTACACATGCTAACACTTTCTGGTGTGGTTTATCATGAAAACTTGATTCTATTTCCTTTCGTAGCTAAGGAAGAGTCATGGCATAAACCCGTCGTAATCTGTGTGAAATTACTGAAAATCGTTGATCAATGTCCTCATGTGTATGTCCCTTCAAAAGGAAGGACAAATAAGCCTAAACAACAACAAACTTATCAATAACTAAGACATATTCTACATATATATAGAAGAAGGGAATATTTGTCTATGGACAGCAACCCAGCAACAAATAATCAAATCACAAACAAGCTACTTTCCTTAGTGACTCAAAAAACCTAACGGCGCATTATATACATGTTTTTGATTTCAAGGATCAAGAGTACAAAACTATAGGTTAAATTAAACAGAAATTTTTACATTTATATTGTACTGCTACATGCTTATCCTATTTGACCTTCCGATTTTTTGGGACTGTGCCTAGATAAACTTACAAGCATGTTATGTGCAATAAGTTTAGTATGGTCATATTATTTTGCTATTATACAATGCACTAATAGCAATTACTGATATATATAACAAGAGGCTCACAACAGCATACATCACTCACCACTAATATTTTGTGTTAATTAGTATCATTAAAATTATTTTTGAATGTATGAATGTGTACTTAAACATGCCATTTTAAAGTTATTGCAATTATAGTGTCTGCAAACTAGATCTAACAGGAAATCATTGAACATATCTTTTTTTCTAAATGGGCCAACAAATATTTAATCTTTTTGTATCAGACTATCAAAAATATTTGCGTTGGTTTATCTGACATTTGTCTGAATACACAGTGTTAAAATGCATTACAAGTAGAAAGATAATATCATAAGGAACATGTGTATTACGTATCAAGTTGGTGGGACTTCAACTTCATCAAAAACTACATTAACCAAAAAATTTAACCTGAAGCGGAACAGACGGACGAACGAACGCAAAAAAACACAGACCAGAAAACATAATACCCATAAATGGAACATAAAACAACTCTTAAGCCAGATTCCTTTGTAGAACAAGAGTCTTAATCACAACTGTTGAAGACAAAGTGTAAAGGTTTCAACCATATATCTGGATATATATAAATATATATATATAACTCGTCTAAACATCAGCCAAACAATGTTAGATCTGTAAATTGTTTGTTGTTCTCTCGTCGGGATTAGAACCCATGCTATTGAGATATCGTGACACCAAATCGCCTGCACTGTAACCGGTGCGCTAGACCACACGACCACCTGGGCTTCATTAAAAGGAAGCTTTCAGTAGCCGGGTGTTACCTTTTCACGTCAGTTTTAATCTAGAGTACTACAGTACATGATATATAAGGCATGAAGATGTTATTTACAGATCTAACATTGTTGGGTTGATGTTTAGACAAGTTGTATATACAATATGTACACAGCCATGTATCACCATCACTGCTGGTGATCCGATGGATAAATCTGTTGTAGAGTTGTCACTGGTTCAGACGTACTTATAAATATATATTTAGAATATTGCATCAATACTGATTTTTTCCAGATTGTAACATAAACAATAAGCTAAAATAAAGGTAGAGCTAAAAACAAGATAACATAAGGGACAGGTGTGTATAGCCAATCTGTTCATTTGTTTTATCCTCCATATCAAGTGCATACTAAATTTTATGTTGTTTTTAAATTAATGAAGCTAATTCAACCTCTGGAAATCTGCAAATCGGACTATATTCTAATGTCAATGAACTAGCTCATGTCGGCCACATAAATGGATATTTTGGAACTTGAACTTGTCAAATATATTGAACTGAAATCTACTCATTTGTACCATGAGTTGTATATACATTTTAAAACAATTGAAAAATTGATGATAAAAATTATTATGAACATCAATTCAGTGTTATCATTTTTGACACAATTACCCTTTCCAGACATCACACTTCTTACAGATATGTAAATAACTTTTAAATTTTGCATGCCTTATCAAATGATCATTATTGTTTGATTTGACACATTGTTTTTGCAATCTGGTAGAAATATTGTACAATAATTCTTATAGGATTTGCATATAAGGGAATACGTTGGTCTGATTGGTCGAGTTGATCTTGACTTTGGTTATTTTTCGATAGACGACGTGCACCGAACTTCTTTACGTAACCAATGTAAACAAGATGGCGGTGATAATAACAACGACGTTATTTTTTTTAATTTTCACTGCAAGTTAATCGTTAAATAAAATATTACATATAAACTTTTGTTTGAATGATAATAAGAGTTTTTGCAGTTTTATTTTTATCAGACAGCAATTTGCATTGAGTACATATTTTTGCGTTAACCAACAAATATATGCATGCGCCAGGCCGTTAACCAACAAATATATTCATGCGCCAGGCATATTCAATGACATTAAAATACAATTTACGTGTAATAGAGGTAACGAGTGTGAAAAAAATGATATTCCTTATCTCCAATTTAAAAGAATTATAAAGATTGGACGCCTTTTAAAGGAATTTATTGGTGTATAAACTGGACCAAGTCACTTACAAACATATCATAAAAGTCCTTCGGCGTTTAATCCTATAATATAATAGACCATAACAATCGCTGATGTGAATAACTCAATGTTTTATCTTTTCCTTTTACCTAACAATTATCAAACCAAATTTAAATTCATAATTATGAGATTTTGTAGTTTCAAATCCAGATAAATTTTGACAGAATAAAAACTGATTAAAATGTTATGGTGACTTACTGATCATCTTACATCGTATTACTTGGATAATTGATAATGTACAACTGTATACCTTTGGTGAGTCCATCCCTTAAAGTGTGGAATGTTAGTCTTTGACTGATCCATTCCATAATGATAATACTCATCACTTCCTTCAATTTCATACATGCTTCGTCTTTCTTCGTGTAGTAGTCTCTTCTTTCACTCCTATGAAATAAATTAGCATATGCTTCACAATCAGGTATATATTAGATCTAAACTAGCATTTAGTTGGGTTTGAATGCTGTAGTTATAAAGAAAGTGGAGTAAAAGGAATGTACTACAAAATTGATTGAGGCATACAAATATATTGCTAAAGTACATATATAACAAAATATTTGAGAGGAAAATCGCAAATGTCATGTGTAAACAAATTAAACTAGAGGCTCCGCCACGTTGTCTTATTTATAGTTTATTGTATGGTATTCTCATTGGAAAACGAAACAAAAAAAGACAAGAGGATTTCAGAGTGACAGCAAAGCAATTTTTTTAACAATTATTTGTGTCCTAGCATTTTCAATATCACAAATACCATAACTCCTGAACTGTTAAAGTAAAAATCGTCTCTATTAAACTCGACATCCATTTTGTTATCAGTATAGCAACATTTTTGAAATAGCTTTTATTTTTGTCAAATGTAGTACAATTAAGAGACATTTATAAACTTAAACAATTAAACTAACAAAAGTAATGTGAAGTGTATCATATAAGATTTGGTTCAAGGGATTCAAGTTCAATGTTCAGTTGAATAACATCACCTTTGTCTATCAAGGTGAACTTTCAAAAAAATTTCAGCTGATTTTTTTAACAGCATCTTTTATTTTATGCATCTATAGTTTGACCTTCATGCATATGTTACAAGGATTTATATTCTTTGTCTAAAAGATCAAAAGTATTTTAAGGTAAATGAGATTATTCAATCAGATATGACAAGGTTTTGGATTTGAAAAGCCTGAATCACTCAGCTGTAATATTTTGTGTATCAATGATTATATTTTTTGCTATTTAATGATTACAAATATGCACACGCTGTTTTCATTTTCTTGAAATTATAGTTTTTACAAATGAAATGGAACATTTGTCGAACAGCAAATCATTAGAATTGATTTTGGCAAATGTTGAAATTAAAATAGCTACACTTTAACATGTCAGTGTGGCAAATATTGAAAGACAATTATCCACGCATGACTGAAGGAACATGGCCTAAATAATATCCATGGAAAAGAGATGTGCCAATGCTAATACAACTACTTACCAAATCCCATTGACTTATCACAAGTAGTTGCCTTTAAACAAACCTAAACACAAACTAATACATGTAAACTAAGCAACATTTCAAAGTCAATATTCTTCTGACAGAAATAAAAGAGAAGCAAAAACAGACAAACCTGAATCAAAGTTGGATGGTCTGTGTATCAAAATGCATGTAATAGTGACATGAATTAGACTTGGTACATCAGGGTGTTGCAAGGTGATTTGATGAAAATTGTCACATAAATATTTTAGGAGTGATGATCTTTGCTCCTCGGTAAAATTCCTAGTTTTATTAGTATAGTCCTCACAACTATTCGCGGGATCTCCTACTTTTGGCATTAATTTTATTTTTTTGAACAATTTGGAATATATTTCAAAATATCGAGATGCATATTGCTTCTATCCAGCATTAATTTTGAAAATTCGCCTTTAGTAAATTTCTGTGCTTGCTCTGATGTATCTTTGGGACAACATAGAAAGGTTTGTGTGTTGTTTGTCCTTTGTTCATGAGTTTCATCAATCTTTTGAACATAAGTTGATTTTGTTTCAGAATTGTCTCTTCTTTTAGGGGGTTACTCTTTACATGAATTTCTGATGATTTCTTCTCTACAAATAAATTTAGATCTTTAGATAAAGTAAAATTGGAAAAAAAAATGAAACAATTTATAAACGTAAAATGGAATAAACATTATAATGATAGTTTATGACTGAATATAGATCGTTACAAGTCTTAAGGTTGTAATAGTGATGTTGGGTTTCCTCTCTCATTCATTTAAACCCACATACATATTTATAGATAACACTTACAAGTTACATCCTCATACTCTGATCATAATGCAAATCATCTGAGAAAATAAATATTGTTGAAGTGCAGCATAAAATAAAATGTGAAGTATGCATTGTTTAAACAGAATTTATGAGAAAGTTTTAAGTTTTAAGAATTTCCAATTATGAAAATAATGCAAAGTTCAATTCTGTAATCTGAATGTTATTCTTCTCTTGTGTGATTTTTTTCATAATGTTGAGCTTCAATATACATAATATATAGATTTGGAAACAATATCAACATTTATGTCAGTGTTTCTGTTCTTTACTCTGTAATGCGGGGTTCACAGAGTGCCGATTATTGCTCCTGTTTGAGATCCGACAGCGTTAAGACATAAAAAATTAAAAAATCGGAATACTATCCTTAATGATATGCAATGTCCTATCATTGTCTTAACGAAGTTGTATACGTTCGTACCAGTTTCGTACGGATCGGGAATAGGTCGGAGAGGTCGACCAAGCACCCCGACAGTTAGGTGCGTCCCGTAACATTCGGGGGAGCTCAGCCGATTTTGTCTAGTCGGATTACAATCGTGATTATTTCGTGACAGTTTCGGCTGTATCGGATCAAAATCGTAACTCTGTCCTGGACGGTGTCCTATGGAACGGGGATGATCTGGAGAAATTTGTCATCGCTGTTTTTTTCCCGATGTGTCCAGATTGCATTCAGATATTGCCGAATACGAACCGTCTGTGCCGAAACTATTCCGGAACAGTCAGATTATTAATACGAAATTCGGCAATAATACCCACGTCAAAGTCCCGACTCTTACAGAATATGAAACGACTGAGCCGTTTGTAATGCGGTACACCAGACTGTAATAGGATTGCGTTCCGACATCATCCCGAATATGACGACAGGTGTAGGATTTTAGATGCGTGCAATTCAAGATTCAGATGAGCTGCTATTGTCTTAAGTAGCATGTGTGTGTGTGTGTGTGTGTGTGTGTGTGTGTGTGTGTGTGTGTGTGTGAGTGTCATTCATTGACAGTACTTTGACCGGTCCGACATGCAATGTGCTCGTATGCTCAGATTTCTACAGCAGGTTGTTCTTATGGAATTGGAAGAAGAAGAAGACCATCTGTTTGCCAATTATTATTTAAAAAGAAGGGCACAGCGATTCGGTAGAAATAGAAGATACCGGGTCAAGCCCTGGATATCTAGATGGGGGCAGCTCGGCCAGTACGACACATTGATGAGAGAGCTGAGAGAAGAAGACCCAGACGCTTTCACCAACTACATGAGGCTGCCTATTGACCTGTACGATGAAGTGCTACAATGTAGCTCGAATCACACCCCGAATTACCAAACAAGATACCTGGTGGAGGAAAGCCCTAGATCCAGGACTGAAGTTTGCCTGTACAATGAGACATCTAGCATCCGGCGACAGCTACAGTAGTATTAAGTGGGACTTCAGGGTTCCCAGTAACACCATGTCAATGTTTGTCCCTGAAGTCTGCCAAGCCATCATTGATGAGTACGCTGCAGAGGTAATCGCATGTCCCACTACCCCAGCAGAGTGGAAGGAAATAGCAAATGAATTTCTCGTCAGATGGAACTTCCCACATGTGTGCGTTGCGTTGGACGGAAAGCACGTTGCGTGCAAGTGCCCACCAAATACTGGATCTACTTATTATAACTATGAGGGTTTTTTCTCCATAGTCCTGGTGGCCCTTGTGAATGCGGATTATAAATTTATCTGGCTTGATGTTGGGCCAGATGGAGCAGCTTCAGACGCTCAAATATATAACGAGTGTGAGCTGAAAGAAGTACTACAGAATAAGACCATTGGCTTTCCTGATCCTGAGCCACTTCCTGGAGATGACAGAAACATGCCATACTTTTTTGTTGCTGACAATGCCTTTCAACTGAGAACTGACATGATGAAGCCTTTTCCTTTTCGTAATATGACAGTAGAAGAAAGGATCTTCAACTACAGGTTGTCAAGAGCACGCAGAGTAGTGGAAAATGCATTTGGCATAATGTCTCAGAGATTTCAAATACTCTTGTCCACCATGCAACATTCTCCTGACAATGTTAGAATCATCGTACAGGCGTGTGTCTGTCTCCACAACTTGATGAGAATACGCTACCCAAACATGAACATCAACCAAGTTGATCGTGAAGATGTCGAAAACGAAACGATCATACCCGGAGAATGGAGATTGGGTCGAAACATGCTGCTTGACGTTGTTAATGTTCAGGGTGCTAACAATGCAACAGTGCAGGGAAAGAGGCAGAGACAATATCTCAAACATTATCTCAAATCAGCCGCTGGTTCTGTACCTTGGCAGATGAGGATGATCAACCCTCGCCGTGAATGAAGTTCATATGAACAAATGACAGAATACCATGATGTATATGTCTCATCTTGTATATATCAATGGGCTTTCAAATTAACAGAGGAGTTTAACTTGTGACATTACTAGTACTTATTTCATGGCATAATAAATAGCTGTTTAATGTTTATTAAAACTTATTTTTATTTATGAGTTAACTTATGGAAAGAAAAATTTAATCGGGAATTTTTCTTTAGTTTTTTTCTGTGATATTTTACAGTTACTGTGTATATAAAATGTTTAAAGGTTCTGACATCGGACTTCTTTTAAAAGAGGGACGAAAGATACAAAAGGGACAGTCAAACTCATAGATCGGAAAGAACAGCGCCATGGCTTAAAATAAAAAGACAAATATTAGAACAGAAGAAACAACATAGAAAACTAAACCAAAACTAATCAACACGAACCTCACCAAAAACTGGGAGTGATCTCAGGTGCTCCGGGAGGGTAAGCAGATCCTGCTCCACATGTGGCACCCGTTGTGTTGCTTATGTTATTACAAATCCGGTAAACGGTCTAATTCGGTAGGTCACATTCATGAAAAGGGAAGGGTATTGTAGTTACCACATAAGTAACATATACGATTATGGTTATTCTGTAACGGTCAACCAACTCGTGATGGCGCCCGTAAAATAACGAAGGGAAGATTTCAACTTCACCTGGAACTCTTGGTTTAATAATTTCCTTGTGAGCAGTTTTGAATTGAGTTTAACTGTGCGTATTGCTGTGTTTTTGTTTATTCTACACGGGGTAGAGGTATAATAGGACGGTTGATTTCTCACAAAACATGTTTATTCCCGCCTCAGTTTTGATGTGACGTCCATTTTCACTGAACTAATACACATTTTTGTTTTCAGACTAGTTGAAGCCGGCCTTTAGATTCGGCATTTCTCACTATGTTAAACAACCATTGGTGCGTTGGACTGTTTTCTGTTATTTGGTCAGGTTGTTGTCTCTTTGACACATTTCCCATTTCCATTTTCAGTTTTATTCTGTGAAACTAAAACACATTAGTTCCAATCCTACAATTGTTTTGCAATTATTATACAGATTTAAGAGATTACTTCAAGATTTAATGAAGAACAGCAATCAAAGCGCTGTACCAATACTAAAATGTAAAAATATGTGTAAGTTTTTGTCTCATGTACATCTTTTTTTCCTTGCAATGTTCTCATACAAGTTTGCTTTAATATAAATACAGCATATCAGCAAGCAGTTTAAAATCAAACTTATAATCAAAATGCGAAAAAAGTTTAAAATCAAAATTTTAATAATAATGACACAATCAAATTACCCATCGGAAATATTTCAATAAAACTTTGGAAAGATCAAAATGAGGTTTGGTCCTTATAATGTCAATCAGCAGACACAGGTTTCACAATTGCACCAATTTCGACCAACTCACTAGGTGATGTAGGAGGAGGGATATTCAGAGTATCGTTCAAGGTGATATCCAGCAAACTTTCATCCTGGTCACCCGAGACCACGGTTGAGGTCGTGACAGATTTTGGCCTACTCTGACCAGACGAGGAGCCATGATGTACGCAAAGTGCAAGTGGTCTTGAGTCCTCCGTGGCCCATGTGCCAGTGTGAGATCCAGCGTGAGATTCAGAGTAACCTCCGTGATATGCGGCACCATAACCAACAAACCGCTGCGACTGCATGCTGTTAAAATGACAGAAAAATAATACAATATAAGTAAAAAAGGCTCCGTGGAGACTTATTTGGCCCAGTGGGTCTTGAGAAAAAGATCAAAATATGAAAAGATAACAGACGGACGACGGACGCCAAAAGATGACAAAAGCGCGCTTCATCCTTTGGCTCTGGTGAGCTATTTATGACATAAATATATACATTGACAAAGTTTAATAAATGCAAACAAAATATGTTTATATATACAAATGTATCTATTCTTGAGATAACTTCTATTATGTGTGCCGAATCGTTCTTTCACTTTAAGGTCAGTTTGTAACTAAAATTGTGATATTTAAAAGCACCATTCCTTCAACTGTTCCTGATCTGATACCTTGATTACTAAAATATATGCTACATAGTCAAAGATTTATATAGGATCTTCTGCTGTATATGTTGTTCTCATTTACAAGCTTATAGGAACTATCTTGTTTTAAATATCTACTACTTTTTATTTACTTGTTACATCTTACAAAATAAATCCAGATTATTTTTGCAAAGAATTTCGCTGAAGCCGTTACTAAGGCCGTCTTTAACTTGTAGTGAGGTGAGAGTCTTTGAGATGAAGAACATCAAAACCAGTGCTGTTCCTTGGCTATTTGTGATTTTTTTTATACAGTGCATGTACTGATTTTGGGTCTGGGATGAATAGCCCGTATCCTTTGATTTTTTCTTATATATATTTACCGAATTTCGGGCGGCAGGCTTCTCAGGCGCTGCTCCTGGGAATGCTGCTGCCGGAACTGCCAGCGGTGTTGAGTGACATCCCCCAGCACAACTGTAACTCATCATGCTGTCAAAGATGCCAAAAATACTATATATCAGAACCCAAAAGGTTTTATCGAAACTAAGAAAAGCATTATAAATTCTATAAAAAATTGCTTTTTTATGGTATTTTGTGCATATAATATTTTTGTCATTTTAGGAGGTCAAAAACTTGCCTTTTCCCACCTTGCCCTTTAATGCAAATATTTGGAATATCATATTTACCTAGGCCACAGGCTTGGGTGCAGACTCTCAGCCACAGACTCGAACCAATTGCAAAAGCCAGATCTAGACGAGTCTGACTTCTTGGGGGATGATACAATAGGAGTAACAGTAGTAGCCATGATCTCAGCTCGGAACTTGGCTGTTGCGTTGGCCCTCTCTTTCATGTGACTTAAGAAGGCTGCATCCTGCTCCTTCATTTTCTGTACATGTGTCTTCTTATTGCCTCCCGTGGGGGAAGGAGGCATCTGTTCTAGGGAAATGGTCGTATGAGTTGCTACAGGATCTTCACGTCCATCAAGTACCATATTGATGTCGGCAATGTCCTCGTCATGCCTGTGCTGCATGTCCAGCATTGATTCCTCATCTGCAATTGAGGATGAAGCATCGTCTACAGTAGCATCAGTAGCAGAAGTAATTTTTCCTTTAAGCTGAAAGTACAGAAACAAACATAATTAATAATTGAATTATTGAACGCAATAATACTGAAAACAATGAAATGTTTGAATTATACCTATGTATATGTCAAAAATGAAATATCAAATAGTATTTAAAATTTATCCAATCTTAAATATTTGTTTATTTTTAGCTTTGATCAAAATTGAATAAATACATTCATCTATTTGCATAACACTTGCATGAATAAATACATTCAGCTATTTGCAAATTACTTGCATGAATAAATACATTCAGCTATTTGCATAATACTCACACTTACAGGCGTCTTCTTCTTCACACGGTGGATATATGGCTTGTGAAATTTAAGGTTATCCAGTATCCACTTCCCAGGGTCAGTCAGTTCGGCTCCTGATCCAGAGGGTCGGGCAGCCAGTTTACCATACCTCGTTCGAACACTGTCGTACCAGGTCAACAAACATCTAACTGAAAATACAGAAAAGAAAAGCAATGTAATTAAAAGAAACATATAAATGCTCATAAATCTCATAATTAAATTTCATAACTAAATCTCATACCTATCTACAAATTTACACCCCAAATAATCTCATAACCTTCACGTGTTACATTTTACATTAATCTAAACATTTAACATAAAAAACATTATCATAACTAAATCCCATAATAACTTACTATCTCTGGATAAGGATTATCTATTTTAAATGGAAACAATCTGTTTATAGCTGTTTGTAGAAGTGCTGAGGCTGAAGTGATTATCTGCCGTCGCACGATTTTTCTATAGGACGGAACTGTCACGTGGAACGGTTTCTAACGGATTGTTTCTGTTGGAGTCGGTTCACTGTCTGGTCACTGTCGGGTCTCTGTCGGATCGCATTCGGCAACTTCGGGATGCTGTCTGGACAGAATCGGGCTGTTTTTACCTGGCCAAAGATATGAATCAGATTAGAATCGGATTGAGAACGGGATAATCGGGACAAATTCGGCTGAAAACGGCTGAATCTGGACACTTCCTGAACAATATCTGATTGTTGTCGTGATTAAATTATTTTCTTTACAAATTTTAATTAAAGTTTGAATTTCCATCCACGATTCACAGAATCTTGATCAGACTTTTGACAAATTTTAATCGGGAATGGTCCTGTCAAGGACGGCAGTAAAAATCGTGAATGTGTGACCCCAGCTTAAATAGTATATTATAACAGTTTCTTACATATTTAAAGAGGTTAACATCGTAAGCTGTAAGACTGTTTTTTCCTGAGGCCCTTAAGAATATACATGTATTACTTAGGTGTACACACATTTTATATCAATTTGTAGTCAATGTTCAGTCAGCTCTTTCATTTCAAAGATTAGTACAAGAATACTTTAAAGTTCATACCAAACTACATGTTCACTCTCATAACATTCAATCGAAGGTCAGTGTTCCTCATACAGAATGCACGATATCAACTGGTGATGAAAGACCAAGCAAAAAAAAAAAAAAAGATGCATGAAGAGTGGGTGCAAGGATGGGAGGGGCAGCAATGAATAATTAAACAAACATTTGAAAATCAAGTCTACTTAATACAATTTTTAAAAGTATAATTATTTTTATTAAATCTTAAAGTCTCAGTTAATGAATATGTGAATTAACATTAAATAGTTTTATCTATTTACTCTCATAATACACAGTAAATAAATTAGTGTCATATTAACTTTAAAGATATAAAGGTCAATTATTAAAGGTCAAAGACTATAAATTTAGTTTTTTCTGATATCCGAATTATCTAAAAAATATTTATGTGATTTATTCTGTAAATGTTATTACATTTAATACCAGTATATCAAAATAATATAAACTGCTTGAAGTACACAATCATAAACATTCTTAACTTTGTATGTAAAAAGTCTTCAAATCGTTAACTTCCCATGCAAAAGTAAAAAACTGTAAACTTCCCATGTAAAATGTCATAAAACTTAAAGATTCTTATGTAAATAATGTATATAAGGTTGTTGTGTTATGATTGTTAATTAAGTTTCCGTTTATTTTTTGGTGGTGGAACTGTTCGACATACGAAATTATGGTTATCCTATATCTAGTCAAAGACTAAAACATTATTGAAATCTCAGCTAGTAGCCACATATATCATTTGCGCCGATGATAATTTTTTTCAATAAAATGTCTTTCATATAGTCCGGAGCCGGCAAAATAGCCACTGCCTTTTACTTACATTGCTTTCGGTCGGTAGTTATATCCTGCATTCCTTGTTTATCTTTATATGTATTAGTCCATATGGACTGGTGTGGACCCTCATATAACATCAAATTAGTTGTTATATTGTATAAAACAGAATCCGGGTCCGTTCGCCCTTATTCGTGTTCGCTCTAGTACATTTTTACCTGTTTGTCCTGATTTTTACAGAGATTGACCTTGAGGTCACTCCGATGTATTGTTATCGCTTAAATATCCGTCATGCATAAATTAGTCAAATTAGTTTTGGGTTTTCAACACCAGTGAAAAAAGTGCATTTTCTTACCTGCGATTTCTGTTCTCCGGTTGTACGATCTTTCAACAAAATATGGAATCATTTCAGTTGTTGATTTAGTGGTGAAAATGTGACTGAATTATATCTTTAATAACTACGGTTTTATATGTTTAATTTGTGTTTAAGGAAGAGGTCAGGTGCTCTTGTTCATTCCTAAAATTATCGTTCATTCATAAATTTATCGTAAAATAAAAATCTTTACACAGGTTATACGTGAAGTGTAAATGACTACCTGTAATCTAAAAATAGCGGTCTCACTAATAACGACAAGAAGCGTCAAGAACGGACAAGAAGAATAAATTTAGCGACAAGAAGAATTTTAGCGACAAGAAGCGTCAAGAACGGACAAGAAGAATAAATTTAGCGACAAGAAGAATTTTAGCGACAAGAAGCGTCAAGAACAGACAAGAAGAATAAATTTAGCGACAAGAAGACTATTAAGCGACATGAAAACTTCTCGTATCGCATGAGGATGACACCTATCAAATGAACAATTATGTGTGGGACTTGGTTTTAAGAAATGATGTCAAAGTAACACTATGAAAATATTTTTAGTAAGCTGAAATATGTATTCATTTTTTACATGTTTATGTCTTGTAAGATATTTTATTTCTGTCCCACTTTTCAACATTAGCGTCTCGAAAGGTGAAATGTTTTAACTGAATGGTTAATTTAAATTAATTATGAAAATTGTTAAAATTAAATCAATAAAAGTAATTATTGCCCAGTTACAAACACTACCAGGAGATAATCCATAATTATCCCCAACTTTAGCCTTGTAAACGTGTTGTCTCCTTGTGAAATATAAAACATATCAAAAATGATTTCCTGCTTAAGTCTTTTATTGATAAAAAGTCAAAACCTTCTTGCTTTTCACTAGACAACCATGTCATGTCAGGTTTAATTCTTATATATGTAGATGAAAAATAAAAGTTCCCAAAACATTAACAAGGCAGCAATTGCTTTTACAGCCTTTAAGGCTTTGATTTTTTTTTACAGAAGAGTGTCCACCGACCATGCACTTGCACTGCACTATGATAATAGTAGAATAGAATGATCATATACAACTAGATGAAAATTATATATACATGCAATCGTAATATTAATAATATATATAACAACAAACCAGTGTATTCTCTACGACTGTTATTATATAAGTATAATAGTCCAAGGTATACTGATTTCTTGCACTACAATATAATAGTTATTACGGTGAGGTTGAATTTCCTGTCATTTATTCATCATTCAAGCACGAACTTGTATCAGAAAAAAATATCTCTGTAAATTAACCCCAGTTTCAGGTATAGAGATGTGATCTGTTTCTGTGACATGTGCTTTTGACCATCCACAAGAACCTGCGGTCATCCAATGTTCAGTACTAAAGTACTTTGATTATGTGTTGTTGTTATCTAGTTGCATAATGTTTATTATTAGAACAGAGTATATTAAAGTTTGTTGAAAACAATCGCTGAATATTTGTATTGACGCAACCAAATAATTATTTTACTGTGATTTGCATAGATGAATTCTGGAATACAATGTAATTATCTTTATTGATATTTATTACCAATTTAAATAATTCTATTCAATCAATTTATGCAGTAAAATAATAAATGACCTTTCGATAAATATCCAAATTCCTGATCTTTTGTAAACATACATGTAATTGTTTCACATTCAATCAAGTCACTCACTAATCCTCACTGTTACGTATATTTTATATACGAAAAACTTTAATGAAATTAAATATTGTTTTTTTTTCTTAATTAGTTAAGGTATGACTGTATCTATTCGAAATAACATCAAACATGTGATCCACACTTCAATTTGAAAGAAAAAGATATTACAGTCATTCTTTCAATATTGTTCAAGTATAGTTTTCAATTATTGAAACTTGTGCGCACAACTTTAAAGCTTGTGCCCGAAACGCTAGCCTGACCACTACCACCTAGTCTCTAGACAAATTTTACCAAATATTGAATTCGAATATATAAAAATTAATCGATGAATTATTTTATACCTCGACTACTTACCCACTGATAATTGACATTTTACATTTAATTTAGAAGCGACAGAGTTATCCGGTCAACCAAGGGTTCCCTAGAATCCTATCTCTCTTGGTCTCTCCATAGTCCCAAACCAATTCTGCATCTTTTGGTATATTAACTTTAGACACCAAGAAAAGTTTCTCACAACTTTTTCCTTTTGAATTATCATGCATCACAGATATAAGTTTAAAACTCGGAAACTGTTACGAATGATTGAAATATCGTGCTTAATTTTCCTCTTAATTAAACAAAACTCCACGCTTATTCCTTTTACCATCTAAAACTAAACTCGTTACAGGATCAAATACTGCTACTGGGGGCAAATTTTTCTCTGTATATTCCTTCTCGCGATCTTCATTTTCGGAACTTGTTTGGCGATGAAGGTCAACAGCCTCAGTTCGATTATTTACGTATCCAAGGTATATATCTTCAAATTAGTTCTTTTAACTGCAATGACAGACGACTTCACTGATTTGACAAAATCCTCAATATATGGAATAATTACCAACACGTCCCTTTGATGGCGATTTATTTCTTTTAATTTGGGATTCCTAGGCATTTAGTGTGCCGATTTTCAACACTTATGTACTTGATTAAGCCGACGTTCATAGTTAACTAATACACAGTTTAGTTGACATGTCAGATATAATTTAGTCGTTGTATGTTGAAAAGTTTATACAGTGCTGGTCTCGATTGTTAAGTTAATGCATATATATGAATCATTATGATTAACAAACACAGGATGGGTTTATGAAATCATCCCGTTAGTTTTGCTGTAATAAAATTTGTGATCACAAAAGATCTATACCATGCGTACAGTTCCATTAAATTCTTCAAGAGTGCAAACATTAATGAAATTCTTAACTTGGGGCATGAACAGATAAAGGTGACATTGTGAAAATTAACAAACCTTTTAGAATACGTATATTCATTTGTACCTCCTTTTTAACGCTTTGTCAACACTTTGAGTCCGTTCATTCGTCCGTCCGTCTGTCATCCATACATCTGTTAACTTTAAACATTTTATCTTCTCCACTAAAACAACTACATGTAAAGGAAAATGGAAATAAACTAAGCAGGAAGCACCTACGTGAGGTCTTTCATACAATTTGCCCATTTTGTCCAGATGGACAATCGCGTTGTTACTGATTGACTCAGTTCTCAAAAATCTTATCCTCTGAAACTACTTTACCAAATGCATCACACTGGACTGGATACATATTTGAATGGTCGTTTATAAAATTTTCTCATTTGCTCCGATCGGACTACAAAAATGATCCCTGTGTGCAATCTTTTCCCCCCTGATCGGTTGATATAACAAAAATTCCCTTCTCTCCCGACATGGCCTTGACCAAATGAAACGAAGCTTGACAGGAAGCACTATTGAGAGGTTATTGACCAACTTTCCGCATTACGCCCAGTTAAGGCAGTATACATAGGCAGCATGTGCGATTCTTGTTTCTCGTTATTCGTCCGTCTGTCTTTCTGTTCTCTTTTTACTTTTTAATCTTCTCTTCTAAAACCAATAAGCGGAATTGAAATTAACTTGACAGGAAGCATCTATGGGATGTTTTCACAAAGTTATTCCATTTCGCCCTGATTGGACAACAAACATGGCCACTATGTGTAATTCTTGTTTCTGATTTGATGACATAAAATGTTATCCTCTGGAATTGCTTGAACAAATGGAACTAAACTTGACCGGATACATCTATGGGAGGTTCTTTAAAAAGTACATTTTCATTTCGTCTTAATCAGCCAACATTCAATACCGTCATAGTCAATTCTTGTTTCTCATTGGTTGCTTTATTAAGAAAATCTCTGAAACTGCTTGGCCAAGTTCAACAAAACTTGACAAGAAGCTTCACTAAGTCTTGTTCTTTACAAAATCTCCGCATTCCGTTCTTATTAGAATAAAAATATGGTCGCAATGTAAAGCTCTTGTTCACGATTTTCTTACATAAAGAAATTATTTTGCTCTGAAACCGCTTGTCCAAATAGAATTGAACTTGATAGAACACATATGTGGGATATTTTTACGAAGTTTTCTCTCTTTCTCTCGAAGGACATTATTTATGTAGAAAAAAAATGAAAAGGGGAAGTGAAGGTAGAGTGACTGTTTTAATACCATGCGAGCTTTACATGCTCATCCCTTTGATCCTCTATTTTATATCTCGATCAGTAAGATAGTGAAGCACAGTACAGCACGCTACCTTATACATGTACATATACACCTATTACGAAAATTCACTGACTAGACAAAAGGTACATGATCGCAGGTGCTCGGGAAGGAAAAGCAGATCCTGTTCCACATCAGGCACCCGTCGTGTTGCTTATGTTATAACAAATCCGGTAACGCCTGGCTAAAAATAAAAGAGGACAAACAGACAAACAATAGAACACATGACACAACATAGAAAACTAAAAAATAAGCAACACGAACCCCACCAAAACCTAGGGATAATCTCAGGTGCTCGGGAAGAGTAAGCAAATCCTGCTCCACATGTGGCACCCGTCGTGTTGCTTTTGTTATTACAAATCTGGTAAATAGTCTTATTCGGTAGGTCACATTCATGAAAGGGAAGGGGATTGTAGTTACGACGTAAGGAACATATTCGATATCATTTGTGAAACGGTTATTCCATAACGGTCAACCAACTCGCAATGGCGTCCGTTAAATTTACGAAGGGATGATTTCAACTTCACCATTTGGAACTCTTGGTTTAATATCTTCCTTTATTAACAATTGGTTGAGGCAAACTCAATGTTGACTAGGGAAACGACAGAATTAGCACTTTTTTATTAACATAGGGCGTAACTTATGAAGTTATGAACTGTAAAAGTGACGCTATTCAATTACAAGTTTGATCTGTGTTTTGTGGTACAACGTATAGATATTGTTACATTTGGTCAAATTATTTCAGCGAATAAGACATTTTTTTTTATTAAAAACAGCAACAGGTGCAACGTAAGGGGAAAAGCTCACCTACCCGTGTGAAAATGATTTTAATCAGAAATCATAAATTACAAAAAATGATCATTACTAATTCTAATTCCACGAATTTTTGTTTTCACGAATATAATCCGTTCTAACCAATTAAATAATTCGTTATCACAAATTACAAAAAATATTTTGCACTTTTTTTTACACCAAAAACCCAATATTTCCGGCCCAAATTGTATTCAATTCAATCAGATGAAACATAAACGTTTTCAAATATTCGTAACTTATATTACATAAAAAGTAAAATCACAAAAATACTGAACTCAGAGGAAAATCAATTCGGAAAGTCCATTATCACATGGCAAAATCAAATAACAAAACACATCAAAAACGAATGGACAAAAACTGTCATATTCCTGACTTGGTACAGGCATTTTCAAATGTGGAAAATGGTGGATTCAACCTTGTTTTATAGCGCTAACCCTCTCACTTTGATGACAGTCTCATCAAATTCAGTTATATTTACAATGTTGCATTAACTAAACAGACACAACAAATAAAATAGTCAAAATATTGGTACAGCAGTCATCATCGTGTAACAATTTTAAAAGGAACTAAAAGGGCATCACCTTCCGTTCAATATCAGATAAAAACATATAATTAGAATAGTTTTATTTAAGATATTGAATTCCCTTACATTGGTGATTCTCTACGTAATATACTAACTAACAATCACAAGATGTTTGAGGTAAAGCGACATTTATAAACGTTTGACTGGTTGAAATCAATTCGATAAACAAGGGTAGATGATCTATCTACTGATGCATCTAAGTTCTTCCTTAACATATACTAGTACACTGTCTCCAATACATTTCAACTGGATAAAAAAAACGACCCAGACTTGCTTTTCATACATAACTGATAAAAAACTGACTAAAATGTAACAAGATGTGAACAATTGTAAGTCAAAATTTTACCTTCAACAACGGGCAAAAACCATAACGAATCTAAGCTATGAAAAAAGTAATCGATTAAAAATGAAGACGTTAGGCCTGAATTGAAATACAGCTTTGAAAAAAAACCGACAGATGGCAACCATCGACAACCACTAGTTTTGGGCACTCGTGACAGGGATAAACATGTTTGTTAGCGCTCCACATTCCCTCCCAACCTCAACCCAACCAACCCCTCCTTCTTTCCTCTTTTATTGTTACAGGTTTGTAAAAACACAAAACTTAAAAGTGAGAATTGAAATGGGGAATACTAGTATATCAAAGAGAGAAAAAACGACCAAAGAGCAGACAACTTACCACACAGTATTCGCAGCTAGTGAAAGCTAGTTCAATGCCGCATTTTCCATAAACCATGTTCTAGTCAATTAAAATCTAAATCGGTACTCATTAAACAAATTTCGCAAAACTTAAGTTAACATTTGATTTTTTGTTTTGCAGAACTTCAAATCTTGTACTAACAACCATTATTGCCATAAAGATGTCTACATCAGACATCAAAAGGGACTGTGGGATATTCTAAGTAGTTTTTAATCTATGGGTACCAATGTGTCCACTGATCAGTTGGATCCATCATCAGGTGGATCCCCTCTTCCCGTCTGTTTCGGCGCTGTCCGCGACAATCTTCCTGTGCCTGTTTCCCAACTTTTCCAGCCAAGCTTCTTCTTACTGGTCCAGTTAGTCCTATGGACCCCAAAGGCTCTCCAAAATGTTTGAGAAACAAAGCCTCTACAGCCTACCTCCACTGGAAAATACCATGTCCTCCAATTCGGCTCTTGAATCGGAGGGTTGTTGTTACAACCATTATTGTCATAAATATGTGTACATCAGACATAATAAAGGGAATGCGGAATATTCTAAATAGTTTTTAATCTATGGGTACCATTGCGCAGCTGGTTCCATCATCAGGTGGATCCCCTCTCCCCGACTGTTTCGGCGCTGTCCACGACAATCTTCCTCTGCCTGTTTCCCAACTTTTCCAACCAAGCTTTTCCTTATTGGTCGAGTTAGTCCCATGGACTCCAAAGGCTCTCTAAAATGTTTGAGAAACAAAGCCTCTACAGCCTACCTCCACTGGAAAATACCATGTCCTCCAATTTTTCTATTGAATGTCTGTTACCTGATACTTGGCAAGCTTTCTCTCATGTGCTTCTCCCAGTCTTGTTTCCCATAGCAAAAGAAAGACCTGTCTACTGATTATGGACCATAGCACAATGTCTTGTCGGAGGGTTGTTGTTATAATCTCTCTTGGAAAGTTAGTCTTTTTGATAACCGATACATGTAACAGCGTTTTTAAAAATTATCTTAAATGAAGAAAAAAAACCAGAAAACAGTGAATTCAAATATTTAAAAATTTAAAAAAAAAATAGGCGTTATTTATTTTTCTCTATAATAAAAGTTCACAACAATGCCAACATCTAGAAATTGACAATGAGGGTCGTTTGAAAACAAAACTTTACGACAAAAGAGATGATTTCAGCTTTCCAATTGTGAACTAAACCGTTTCAATTCTATGAAAATTTCTAAAATAATAAAATATTAAGTTGACGATCGCACTTTCCTACCCTTACACGTTTAGTTTTTCAAAGTCTTTTAGTTGCACATTTATAAAGCACAGTTACCGTGCATGCTATGACTGTGTACTAGTGTGCGTCTCAGAAAGAGGTGCTATTAGTATAAGAAGATACCAAAACGAACTATTGCAGTTCACATTTTAAGAAGAAATTAAAAAGCCAGGATAGGACAAGAGAAAGAATCAATCACTGTTAAGGATGGCGTTTTTCTATCTCTTAACATGTGACCGTGATGCACCAAGGAGTTGGATGACAAATGCGGATAGCAAACATTATCTGAATATTTTATTTTGTCAAATGTCCATTGCTAAAATGAATTTAAGTTGTTAAAATTAAAACGTAATTTTTCTCTTGCCGAAAAAAAGTTACTCATAACGAATTGTTCTTTCCGATTAAAACACAAAAAGAGGTTTAAATAAAAGAAAAACATACAAACAAACTATCACTGTATTCATTATCAACAGAACTCTAAAACAGAGATTGAAACGGTTAAACCAAATCAAGCATAAACCAATGATCGCCCATCACTTTTAAAAATTATAGGATAGTTTTATAGATTTGATTTAATGATAACCGCTATAAAATTGCAGATACGAAAACACGATTTATATTTTGTTATTCTATCATAAATTCCCATACGAATGACATTCCTTTTGACGAACACTACACATTGTGACACAGAGTGAGACAAAGGTTGAAATAATACAAAGAAACATGAAAATATACAACTATCGCTGTCTAAATTATTATAAGCAGAACGTCACAAGAAAGATAATGATGTGTATTAAAGTTAAAAGTTGGAAAAGGCGGAATATCAAAATAATCATAATGTTATCATCCTGTCATAAACTCCTTACTAGGAAACATTTAAGTTGTTGATCGCTCTTTTCTACCTACAAGCACTTACATGTAAACTAATATTCACTTGCAAAAAAAAACCAATTACACTAAGGGTCTTTCTTTTTCAATTATGACATAGAAAAAAGATAATTAGCAAAAACAAGAAAAACATATCGCTGTCTTTGTTATTAGAACAACTTCATAACGAACATTTAGCCGCAAACATAGATAAAACACGATAGCCCTTTCCTATCATTAAAAATATGATAGTGATGTGCATCAAAGAAAAAAAAAAGCTGCAAAAATGATCTTTTTGATGTTATTGTGTTACAAACCTTTTACTGACGAAATATAAGCCTAAGATAGCTCTTTCCTACCTACAACCGTTAAAATTATGTCACAAACTTCATACTTAGAAAATTTAAGTTGACTATCGCTCTTTCCCACCTTCGCGCACTTAGTTTTAGGGTCATTTTCACTTGAAAAAAATAACGCTTTCTTTTTACAATTATGAAACAGAAAAATAAAAGTTGACAAAAAAAACAACAACAAGAGGCTCTCAAGAGCCTGAATCTTTCACCTGTAATTCTTTCATCAATGATTATTTTTGTTTTTTAACGAACATTAATCAATGGCTTAAAATTTCCTTTGAAATGATCTTTGTATCTGTCATATTTTCTTCAAAATCAAGGAAATGCACTTTATCCCTATGTTCCATTTTAGCCATAGTTGCTATGTTTCTTGACATACAAAGAAATAAAATAGAAAATTTATACTAGAAACTCTGAAACTCATTCGGCCCAAGTTTGGCTGAAATTGATTCAGCAGTTTCAAAGTAGCAGATTTTTAAAAGTAAGCAAGATAAATGAACAAATTGTGAAATTTTTCAAAAGGGCAATAACTCCTTTAGGGGACAATTGACAATTTTGGTCATTGAACTTATTTGTAGATCTTACTTTGTTGAACATTTTTGCGGTTTACAGTTTATCTTTATCATTAATAATATTCAAAATAATAACCAAAATCTGCAAAATTTCCTTACAATTACCAATTTAGTGACAACAATCTAACAATGGGTTGTTAGATTCATTTGAAAATTTCAGGGCTGACAGAACTTGGCCTATTAAACATTTTTACCTCAATCGGATTAGCTCTAAATGCTTTGGTTTTTTAGATATAATCCAAAAATTGCATTTTACCACTACGTTCTATTTCTAGCCATGGCGGCCATGGTTTTACGAAACAGAAAATAAAACACAGACTGTATTCTAGATAGTACTACATGTATACCCTTAGGATCATTCAGCTAAAGTTTGGTTGGAATTGGTTCAGTAGTTTCAGTAGTTTCAGAGGAGAAGATGTTTGAAATAGTTTACACCAGACGGACGACGACGACAGACGGAGACGACGGACGCCAAGTAATGGTTAAAATATAAATATAAATAAATATTTCTGTCTGCGTTATAAGAATAACTTGATATCGAAGGTTTAGCCACAAACATAGATTAATAACGATCGCCCTTTCCATCATTCACAATATGACGGTGAGATGCCTCAAGAAAAAAAAGCTGAAAAGGTGGAATGCAAAAATGATCAATGCTCTTCAACTTCGTACTTTATTTGGCCTTTTTAACTTTTTGGAATTAGAGCGTCCCTGATGAGTCTTTTGTAGACGAAACGCGCGTCTGTCGTATATACTAAATTTAGTCCTGGTATCTATGATGAGTTTATTTGATGTTATTAAGAAATGAACCCCCTACTGACAAACTTACAGTTAAAGATCACACTTTCCTACATACATCTTTTTAAATTCTGTCATAATTTTTTTTTTTAAATATTCAAGTTGCCAATCGCTCTTTTTATACCATCTAGACTGAATTAATAATTCAGCTTCCGGTGGCCTAGTGGGTTCAGTTGACGATCGCCTTCTCCTACCTTTCCTACCTATGTGCATTTAAATTCTAATCGTTGTGTTCATAAAAGATCAGTAACTTTATATTGCCCTGCAATTCTGAAACAAAAAGAGGACTGGTATAATTCGACTATAATCAAAACAAGGGAAAAACATACTGCCGTACAATCTAACTATCAGTCAAAATGTAACCATTGGAAAGTATATACACAGTGTACGGTTTTCTAATATTTTGGTAATTCGGGAGACTGTACATGTCAAGCGGGGCTCTGACATTCGAAAAATAACTAGTTGCGTGATTAAAACTTTGATGAACTAGTAAAGTAGTATAGTATGAGTAGTATAGTTGGCCAACGATTGTAGAGGAAAGCTCCCAAGTGAGTGTACAGTAAATTTGCAAGCGATTGTACATTCAACAAAAATATTCGACATGGATAAAATTAATGTATTTGGTTTTCTACTGCGATAATGGTTTTGAAACTTCCAGACAGGTATATACCAGAAATGGTACACGTGAACATTCTGGTAGCAACGATTGTTTTCTCGATGTTTATTTGACATTTTTTATCGCTGTTTTGTGGCAGTTTCGATCGTTTTACTCGGAGCTCCTCCATTCTAAGGAAAACGTTTGGATGGATATTTCTTTTTTACCATTTGATTGAATTTACATGTTGAATGTTTTAGCTACCGAAACTTGAAGCAGAAATGTTAAACAGTAACATAAGAGTTCATCAAAGTTTTCATCAAGCAACTTGTTATATTTCATATGTCGGAGCCCCGCTAGACAGTCTCCCAAATAACCAAACTATTAAAAAACCGTACAGTTCCGTTCCTACACTGTGATATACAGTTGATACATTTACAGATCGGACTACTGTTCTAGATTTTATATCTAAATGAGTTGACCTTAATGAGACGTGGGTGCTATTGGCAGAGCCCGGAACTGTATCAATGGAGCCTTGGGCGACAATATATTGGTTATGTTTTAAGAATGATAAGAGCAAAAACTAACTATGTTTGCATATTATTCTATTTAAAGAATTCACAAGTGTTTTGTCTTGTCTTGTGCTTTGATTTTTATAAGAATTTGCGTTTTCATCCAAAAAAAAAAACTTTTTCCGAAAGTATTAATAAAAAAACAACATTTTTTGGTTTAGATTTTTTACCAATTTTTGTTAGAAAAATAAAATTTCAATTTTCAGAGAATGTCATTATAGAAATCGGTCTATTTTCATTTCTTACACTTCTTGTCTGGATTAAGATTACTGAACTCTTGAAAATAAGAAGTGTGTTGGTCTAGTAAGTTATCTCCAAATGAAACATTGTTAAACTTTGTTAATTCTCCAAACAACGTAAATTGTTATTGGAGTGCCGTGTTTCTGTAGATATAAACGAACAATGACATTTCCATATCTGGTTTACAAATTTAATTTGATATTTGCATGCTACAAATAAAGTCTATAATATATTACAGAATGAGATTTAGAACGATTTTTATTAAAATAAAGACCTTACCACTGCCCTTTTGTTAAATGATAGAGTAGTTAATTGTAGTTGTTGACAGGTAAATTTTAAACTTTAGTGCACTATTCATATAACTTGCTGGCCTTGCATTGTGGTGAAATTGATTTTATACAAATAAAATTTAGGGATGATTGTCTACTTAAAAAGAAAATTGCGGAGAAAGATGTCAACACGGTCGATTAAAGAAAATTTATGTCACGTATATTATACTAGATGTACATTTTTGTATTTTAAGAAAAAATATAACATCAAAACTATAGTTTTTCAATCACTAGAATAGGTAACTGGTTATTGATCGAATGATGACCGTGAAAGTAAATTCATGTGTGTTCTACTGACCCTTTATGACGTACATGCTGTACAAGAAGAATTCCCTGACCAATTTTAGCAATGAAATTTCAAAACCTGTACATTAGAATATATTTAAACCGCAACACCAAAAGTTGCGGAGTGCGATACATGCGATAGTCGGTTGAAGAGCTCTCGCTCGAATGGTGCTCATTTGTTTTCTGTTATTATGTATATATATGTCCACTTTGAATAAAACTTACTAACTTTCTTACTTTCAATCGTGTTATTAACAGTGAAAAACATGTGTTTATCTCTTGGACGATTCATGCATTGAATCTTCCGTCTGTCATATGTCCGGAGAGTTCGGCCAAGTATATCCACAGCTAGGTGCGTCTACTTAACACGCTGGATCAGACATTCACGATTTTTACTTCCGTCCTGTTGAAAATTTTAACTTTTATTAAAACTTGAAAAACATTTATTTAATCACGACAACAATCAGTTTGTTCTGGAAGCGTCAAAATTCAGTTTTTTTTCATCCAAACTTGTACCGATTATCCCGTCCTCCATCCGATTTTAGTCCGATTTGCATCTTTCCCATGGTTAAAAACGACCGAATATATCCTGACAGCGTCCCTATGAAGCTGAATGCGACCCAACAGACATCAGACAGTGACCAGACAGTGAACCGACGCTGACGGAAAATATCCGTTAGAAAACTGTCGCTATAGTTGGGATGATCAGGTACTGTCGGAACGCAATCCTATCACTGTCTTCTGGACCGCATTTCAAACGACTTTGTATGGACTCGTATCGTGTTCTGTAATTTTCGGGACTCAGACGAGGGTATTGTTGCCAATTTCGTATTAATAACGGGACTGTTCCGGAACGGTTTCGTCAAAGACGGTTCGTATTCAGGATGTAATCTGGACTCAACCGACAAAACACAGCAATGACAAATCTCACCAAATCATGCCCGGTCCACAGGACAATGTCTAGACAACTCAGAACATTGTTACGATTTCGATCCGATACAGCAGAATCTGTCATGACATAATCAAGATTGTAATCCGACTAGACAAAATCGGATGAGTTTTCCCGAATGTTACGAGACGCATCTAACTATCTGGGGTGCTTGTCCGACCTCTCCGATCCGTAAGAATATGTAACGAACGTTTACAACAGCGTTCAGGCAATAATAGGATATTCCAGATCATTGTGGAATCCGACTTTTTTACTTTTCGTGTTTTAACGATGTCTGATTTCAAACGGGAGCAATAATCGGCACTGTGTGAACGCCGCATAAAGGTTTCAATTTTCAGTTACGATACACAGGATCTTAATCAGACTTGGGATAAATGTGACAGCGATATTTTCCGCTTTGTTTATTTCGTGGACATTCAAACTTTATCTAAAAGCAAGATACTATTGTTCTCAAAATTGTCAGCTTACATGTTAAGAAGTTAATCCATTTTAATCCTAGCATTGTCTATTTCTTGTTATCGTATATATGTTTTTAATTGTATTATTCGTTTATAGCATTACGTGACAAATTTCATTAGTACATGTAGTTATGATTAAGTAAGATTACGTAATTCATTTTATATTGTTTCTATGTAAATGGGCAGTTGGATACCAGCGGTCAAGCTGTACGGACGCCGTGCATTTACAGTGACATTCATTGTGTTTAGTATAGAACATTTATTGGAATTACCATTTGTTGTATCTTTCCGGAATATTTACCGTTGAACTTTTATTGTAATTAATGTTTTGCACTATTGAAGAAGTTATATATAAACCATCGTAAAGCTTAACTTAGTTTTGTTGACTTTATCCAGTGACTTTCCCCCCGAATTCTAAATACAACAGGAACGACGAAAACCCCTGTTATAAATTGTTGGAGGTACCCGGGACAGTTTGCTTAGTTTCAAACTTATTAGACAAACTGTACACAAGATCATACCTACGCTCTACCACTGTACAATGGATTACAAATTGAAACAAAGATTAAATAGGTGGTGTCCACCTGATCTTCGGAAGGACTACAATATGAACAATCAGCCATGTTTCGTAGAAAACGGTAATTATCCAATACGCTCGGATTTTCATCGTGTCACCAACTCAAATATTGATAAAACAGTGAGATGTTTCCGCTGTGGACAAACAGGACATTTTCATAAACAATGTGCAGAAATTAGAATAAAATCAAAGAAAAAGCTAAACAGAGATTTTGAAAGACTTTCCTTATTTATTCAACGTAAAACGTGTGAAAAATTTCCTTTCTTCAATTTGGACGATGCAGAATTTCGTAAAGCAACACGGGCAAATTCAATACGTTTCCAGGTAAATTTACTTCAAACGAGTCAAACCCAAATTTTGAAAGAAAAAGTGAAACTGGAATCAGTTGTTGATTTGATAAAAGAACAATTGAAAGAAAATAGGAAATCGCTCAGACAGGAAATCGAGTTTCTAAAGCAAGAGAACAAGACATTTAAAACCAAACTTCAGAATTCCGTTTCTAACAACAAAAATTCGCAGGAAGAAGTTGATTTTTTGCACGATGAAAATAATGTATTATCTGTCATAGTTCGGGATCTTAAAGATCAATTAGCAAATTTGGAAGAAAAAGAAATTCTAAACAAGACGTCAATAGAAGGTTTGGCTGCTCGTTGCTTAAAATTAGAAACGGAAAATAACGCTTTAAGACATAAGTCTTGTGACTGCAAAATTTCAAATCCATCGATGTCAAGGCCGATACAAAACAAAGGACAAAATGTTAACAACGATCCATCCCGTGGAAGAAACCCATCCCGTGGAAGAAGAAGACAGTATTTTTATTAGACTCTGGGACAGAGTCTTATTTCAGTTGGAGGGAATTTGTGACAGCGATATTTTCCGCTTTGTTTATTTCGTGGACATTCAAACTTTATCTAAAAGCAAGATACTATTGTTCTCAAAATTGTCAGCTTACATGTTAAGAAGTTAATCCATTTTAATCCTAGCATTGTCTATTTCTTGTTATCGTATATATGTTTTTAATTGTATTATTCGTTTATAGCATTACGTGACAAATTTCATTAGTACATGTAGTTATGATTAAGTAAGATTACGTAATTCATTTTATATTGTTTCTATGTAAATGGGCAGTTGGATACCAGCGGTCAAGCTGTACGGACGCCGTGCATTTACAGTGACATTCATTGTGTTTAGTATAGAACATTTATTGGAATTACCATTTGTTGTATCTTTCCGGAATATTTACCGTTGAACTTTTATTGTAATTAATGTTTTGCACTATTGAAGAAGTTATATATAAACCATCGTAAAGCTTAACTTAGTTTTGTTGACTTTATCCAGTGACTTTCCCCCCGAATTCTAAATATAACAGGAACGACGAAAACCCCTGTTATATAAATTCGAATCCGGAATTATCCTGTCATGGACAACACTAAAAATCGTGAATGTGTAACCCTGGCTTAAATCGGCTCTATTTTAATGTCTCCGTGACAAATTGTCAGCGGGGCGTATTTTTTTTTTTTTTATATCCCTGTCTTTTCGTCGTCTGTAAATCTAATTTACAATAACAGTGGTACATATATATTAAATGCTACCCCTCTATCAGCATATATGCTATAACCTAGTAAGTAAAGTTAAGTTTCTGCTTTAACATGTTTAATGTAAATATTTTTAACATTTCTGAAATGGGTTTTCTAAGCAAAAGCAAATTCAGGATAAGAATAAGAATAAGAATAAGAATATGTATGAGTAATTTTCTTTCTGTAGAACCTCTAGTCTTATTGTCATTCTGAATTCTGCCCAACATTGTAATTATATAGAATGTATACATATAATTTGAATTTTGAATCAGTGTGGCTGTATCATATCTCTATCGTTGTTTCGGGTTGCCTTTTCTTATCTGAACAGCAATAGTGTATGTTTCTATAAGAGCAACTATAATGATCAGCTTATATGGTTATGTGAAGTATTTGGAATTTGCTTTTATGCATTAAAACAAAGAGACAATCAAACTCATAACCAGAAGACAAACTGACATTGCACACACGTCATAGCAAAAAATCAAACAATAAAAAAAGACTAGCGCCAGTCTTCAAAGCACTACACAGAAAGCTAAGGATCAACAAATACCTAACAAATACTGGAAGAGGTCTCAGATGCCCAGCAAGGGTGAGCAGACCCTGCTCCACATGTGACAATAGTCTTGATGGTCATGTTTAATTCAGCTGACAAGTCTCGTGCATTCGAAGTGATGTCATATTTGAGGAAGGTTACAGAGGATTGTGTTAACAACACTTGGAAAATATCCGTGTCTCAGATATTCCCTAATGGTCAACCAACTCGTGATGGGTCTGTAAATAAGTCAAGGGAGGACTGCAACTTTATCTGGTTGATACCCTAGGTTTTATGAGCTTCTTTGTAAGCAGCAACCCTCTACCACATAAATCATGTAAACTTCATAACATGACATCAACTTGGATATTTACTTCATATAAAGGAACTTCATCCATAGAAAATGAAATGTTCACAATAAGGAAGCTGAAACTAGAATTGTGAGTCTTCTCACAATAGCATTCCCCAATCCCGCACTACTTTATGCACATCCTCATGTCTTGTACTATAACTGTTCATCCTTCCACACCAGTCCATCCGTTACGGAGGAGTTGCGCTTACCAAACAAATTGACAGACATGCAGACCTAATGACAGATGGACGCGGACGGACGAATGGATGGACATGGTGATTCGTATATACACTTAAAGCTTTGCTTGCGGGAGGTATACTCATGATCCCTTTGTATTGTTCACAAGAGACCATATATAGCTTTAGGTTAGATACGGTTTGTAAACAATTATATCTGTGTTAACCTTGACGTTAATTTAATGTACGACGAATCCAGAGTCACATATTTGAAATGTTTAAACTTAGATGATTGGCCAAATTATTTTTATTTCAAAAGTAGTCAATTATGTTTTTTGTTAACGTCGCTCGACTCTGGTGATCTATTAGTAACGTGCATGCTTTGCACATATACATAGGAGGTATTAGGGTCGTTCTCGGTCGGATATTGGTATTTGCAACCTGATCCCAAGCACGCACTCAGTGGGGGCGACCGGGTAGAAAATTCTTTTTCATTCTTGTATACTATCAGATTATTACGTTTCCCAGATAAATTATGGAATAACCTATGTACATACATAGTTTCATGAGAAATAAACTATCTAATAAACTATCTATCAGCCGAGTGATCTATGTCAGTCCTCGAGTCTTTGGCTCGTGGGCTTACATTGACCGAAGATTAATAATACATCTGGGGCCGTGTCAACGAAACTGTCATATAACTAGGACGTGTCTAAGGATGGTCTCAGAACAATACATTATATACTTAACTATAGAAACCACTAAAGAAAAAACCAGCAAAGCCCCTGGATGACTGCGGGTAGGCAGAATAACCAGTGGCAGATCAAGAGGGCCATAGAGGGTGTACGCACCCCTTACTTGCACTTTTCTTTTTATTAGGACTATAATATAATTAATCCCACTAGATATCGTTGTTAACCTTGTCATTTTCCGTATATCTAATTTTTATGGGACAATTCGTTATATATAAATAATTTGTTCGTTTCTATTTACGTGTAATATATTATTGATTAATATTTCAACGTCACATGATTTGGCAAATTGCCACCGTGGACGTTGACCAACGTCACTCGGTCATTATTACAGTAAATAAACTCATCATAGATACCAGGACTAAATTTTGTATATACGCCAGACGCGCGTTTCGTATACAAAAGACTCATCAGTGACGCTCGAATACATTGCTTAGGTTAAAAATGACAGGCATGATGCCTTCAAAGCGACAAAGGATGGAGCAAGGACGTATTGACCCCTATTTCACAATTCCACCCAACAGAAGGTAATACTCTATAACAAAATGTTCCACTGCTTTAGTATTAACATACAAAACATGTTTAACCCCACACGCCCCAGTCCATTTGTACCTGAGTGATTGATAATGATCCCCAGTCAGTAATTCCTATTTAATTAAAAGTCAATAGTACGGACTATTTGATTTTCGCAGGGGGAAGGAGAGGGGGAGGTTGATTTTGAACCTGATTTTTTCTAAAACAACTATGATTGTACCTGGGTTGAAAACAATAATCTAGTCCACTTTTTTTTCTATAAGACAAAATTAATTTCCAACAAATTCATTATTTTTATTTTTATTCGTACTATTTTTATAAAGAAAAAACAGCGGGTTTTTTTTCGCATGTAAATCCAAGGCAACCCCCAAAAAATCAAATGGTCCGTACCTTAACTTTTGTTGGTATTTGAATTACTTTTCTTCTGTTCCTTAATGTTTTTAACAAGATAGGGCTGTGACCGGAATGGCTGTTCCGCCGAAATGATATACTAGGTCCTTTTTCAAGGACCGACTGCAACTTGCCTGCTGGGAATCCCCTTTTCTCAACCGTCATTCACAACTTTATTGTCATTTCAGACTCATTCGTATAAAGCCTTTGATAGATATGGAACCACTCATTTCCCTTGTTGGGTTAAAAATTTCAACCGTAAATTGGGATAAAAAAAAATTCTTGTTTGTCTTTCTTTATTTATGTCGGTCGTATCGTACATTTCATTAAATGGCCGTAACAAGAAACCTGTGAGGTTATGCTAATTAATCTTACAACAAGCGTCAGTCACCGTTGCAATTATTCGTCTCTCCTTCGACTTGACTAGGATAGTGATCCGGTTTTATCCTGCAATATGGTGTCCTACTATACAGATACAGCCCTACAGCCTAACAGCCCTACATATATCGCTATGCTTATCTGTATACTATACTGATATCGATTTAAAGCTCCGCCCACTGCCGGACTGAGTATTGTATGAACCTGCGTGACCTCAGAATGTGTATTGCAGTCGCCTTCCAATGACGTATTGTTTGACCTTATGCGAATTAACAATTACTTTTATACGTTCTGTTTGTTTTCAAACATTGCTTTAGAGCAATAAGAAGTACCCCAATTTTCTGATAACATACACACATGAACAGCAGATGACAATTGTCGATTTCAAAACTTGAATGTGTAACAAAATCAACCATGTCAATTTTAGCATGCATGTTTAGTTAATGTCAAGTCTGAAGCGTAGGACAACTCGGTACACTTCTGTTTCAAATTGGACAATGTTTTGTTATTTGTTTTTACTGATGAAATAAGTTGTTATGTTAATAGTTATCAAAAGTGCCAGGATTATAATTTAGTACGCCAGACGCACGTTTCGTCTATGAAAGACTCATCAGTGACTCTCATATCAAAATATTTATAAAGCCAAACAAGTACAAAAATGTACAAAGTTGAAGAGCATTGAGGATTTAAAATTCCAAAAAGCTGTGCCAAATACGGCTAAGGTAATCTATGCCTGGGGGTCCGTGTAACACTTATCAATTCAAAGTTTTAAAAAGTTTTGAAATTTTAGATTTTTGGAAATTTGATCAAAGTTTTAAAATATCAAAATTTCAAATTGTTTAAAAGTTTTGAAATTTTGAAATTTTAACCAAATAATTAAAATATAAAAATTCTAAATATCGTTTTTAAATTTGATAGTTTAGAAATTTGATCAAACTTTAAAAATACTAAACCTAACGTGCAATTTTGATTATTTCGCTTTTTGAATGTTTGATTTTTTAAACTTTTGATTGAAATATTAGAAATAGAAAAGAGGCAAAAAGAGGGGTACCTGTAAACTGCGAAACGAAATAAAAGCGAAACGAAACGAAACAGAATGAAATGAAAACATGCTGATACATAAACGTTAATGTATAAAATAAAACCACAGGTACGGACAGGTCTATGAGGTGAACAATCGGATGACAAAATAAATATTTCTCAAAAGAAGAGAATTCATTTTGAAACAAGACACACGGCTCTGATAATGACCATTTTACATGATGGTTTACCCAGCACCCATATTTTAGGAGTAACAGTAAAACTGACCAACTGTGAAATAGTATGGGTAGGTTGAGTATATATGTGTTTTCTACTGGACTTTAAGCAATAAAATGGTTCAATACACGTTGTATTATCTCATTTGATTTCAACTTTTTTTGTTTTGCTCTACGATTTCTTACTTTCTGCAATCATGTCGGTAGATGAATAAATCTTTAACGATTATCTTTAACGTTTTAATCAACACCAATTTCCTTTCTTTAAAAAAAAAAAGTTAGAATACTTATAATTCAATACTTTGATAAAAAAAAATCCCGGTCAAAAAACTATAATTTGAAAACATTTTGAATTTTGAATTTTGAGTGTAACACGGATCGTTCGAGTGCATTTAATATGAAATCATATATTGAAAGTGTTTGAATTAGGATTTAAATTGGATTTCAAATCGCAGAACAAAATCCTCCTCTGTTACGTAAAATGATTGTTCTGTAGATTTACGACATTAGCAACTGCCAGAAACTTGCAACAGTACTACGACAAGGTTTGAGAATACAAATTACGACATATCGTATGCATGTCGTATATTTACGATAAATTATTACGATACGACATGTTGTATCGTATCTTCAGCTGAATATGTGATTTAATATTAATACGCGGGCCTCAGGGGATTTCAAATCGAAAATAAATGCAAAAAAATGTGAGTTTTTGTGTCATTCAAAACACAAACAATATACAGAATTAATTGCAGGATAAAGCCAATAACTGTTCAGTGTCTTTAAATATCAGCTGTATTTGTACTCTGCTTGAAACAGGAGTAATAGCTCGCTTAAGCTTTATGTTTACGTAATGAACCGTTAAATATGTGCTAATTTATGTTTTAGCCAATAAAGGGTTAATAATGTTTTCGCTTTGCTCCGCTCGCCGAAAGATTCTATTTTACGCCTCCTTTCCAAAGTCCTGGATATACCGTTTCTTGAATCCGAGAAAATATGATATGTCATAGAATGTAAATCAAAGCTGTCCTAAGATACGTAGTCATACCTGTGTAAAATGCTCTTATGGCTGTCATAACTAAGAGACATATTTCCTTTGATTAAGATAGACAAAAAAAATAAACAAATGATAATAAGGATGAGCATAATTATTATTACCATTCTTCTTATTTACGACTCTGCGTTCATGTATTTTCAAACCGGAATGGTTACATGTATCTGATCGTAAATATTTAACGACTCGTACATCGAGTACCTACATTTGTACTGAACGAAATGCCGCGCAAAAAAAACGTTGATAAAGCACTCAATTAGGAAATATATAACATGACTGTATAATTATTATATACAAAATCATGGGCAAGAAAAATAGTCTAAGATTTACGTAGCAGGAGATTCAAATTTTAATTGACGAAGTGGAAAAGAACAAATCTTTACTATTTAGCCGACTGAGCAACACAACTATTATTTCTATTATAATTAACATGAAAATATACATCGAAAGTAATTTACATTTTAGTTGATAATCATAAGGCCATCACCAGTCATATCACGAGAACTCTTCAATTCTCGAAAAAAGTTATGACATATCGTAACTTTGGACAGTTTTGAAAACATATCTTACGACTATGGCATGTCCTACAACTATCATAAGACATGGCTCAGTCATAAGATATTTTCGAAAACCAAGCCCCTTGTCAATAAGGTTATTAAAAGACCTGGCCCCGTATTCACAAAACTATCGTAACTCTACGACTGTCGTAAGGTAAGGTTTACGATATCGTAAGTTGTAACTTGTATTCATGAAAGAAACTTACGATGAGAGATGTTGTAAATATTGTTATAGACTTACGACTGCTCGAGGCCTGTCGTAAGTTGCAAAGTTACTATCGCAAATATGGCGGCAGCGCTAATGTTGAGAGAAAATGATAGATTTTTTAGACGAGAACGAGTATTTCTAGATAGATCTAACCCCCTAGATAGGCCTGATGACTTTTTATTGATGGCATACAGATTTCCGAGGCATAAAATAATTGAGCTGTGCAATGAACTAAGACCAGATTTAGAGAAGGCAACTCTTAGGTCTCATAGTATTCCTGTAGAACTGCAAGTTTTGTCTGCTTTGCGTTTCTATGCAAGTGGTAGCTTCCAGAATGTCATTGGGGATGTTTTTGGATTGAGCCAACCAAGTATCAGCAGATGTATAAATGATGTTACAGACGCTTTAGTCAGAAGGATAAATCAATACATAAAGTTCCCAGATGAAGCCGAAAGAAGAACGAATAAAAGTGACTTTTACAAGATAGCGCATTTTCCGAATGTAGTGGGTGTCATTGATGGTACTCATATACCAATCAAGGCGCCCAATGACAATGAATATCAGTATGTAAACAGAAAGAATTTTCATTCAATAAACGTTCAGTGTATATGTGATGCCAACTTTAAAATTATCAACGTTGTCTTCATGTGGCCCGGCAGTACACATGATTCCTATATTTGGAATAACTCACAAATTTGCAGGCAGTTTGAAGAAGGTGACATAGCTAATGGCTGGCTCTTAGGTAAGTCAATATTATATTAGAAAGCTAGACTAAGTACTTAAATCTCGATAACAACACTCTTGGCCCATGAAAATTGACATTATTTTTATAATAATTTCCTGTTTATTGGAAGATCTTTTTTTTATTCTGTTTGAGTTAAGGTTACATTTTTAGAAAACCCTTCCGGAGCACCTGAGATCTACCTAAGTTTTTGGTGGGGTTCTTGTTGCTAATTCTTTAGTTTTTCTATATTGTGTCTTGTGTACTATGGTTTGCCTTCCCATGTTTATACGGGTATGGTGACATGTCTTCCTGTTGATTGTTTCATAATGATAGAGCACTTAAAAAAATCTTGGTTTATATTTGTTACACATTAACGTGTTCTCGTATAGATTATGCATTTAGTTTGACGCAGAACATTACACCAGTAGCAGATTCAGGTGGCTGAATGAGTGTAATCTCTTTTTGTTTGTACGTTAAACCAGTAGCAGATTCAGGTGGCTGAGTGAGTGTAATCTCTTTTTGTTTGTACGTTAAACCAGTAGCAGATTCAGGTGGCTGAGTGAGTGTAATCTCTTTTTGTCTGTACGTTAAACCAGTAGCAGATTCAGGTGGCTGAGTGAGTGTAATCTCTTTTTGTTTGTACGTTAAACCAGTAGCAGATTCAGGTGGCTGAGTAAGTGTAATCTCTTTTTGTTTGTATGTATCTCCTTTATTCACCATAAAATCGATGACAAAAAAAATATAAACCCACACTTGGCAAGTGACTGGTTTTGAAATAATTATTTTTGTTGATTTACAGGTGACAGTGGTTACGCTTTAAAACCTTGGATGTTAGTTCCATTTATGAACCCCTCTACGCCAGCTGAAGAGGAGTTTAATAGAAGACATTGCCGAACAAGGGTGACAATTGAACAGCTGTTCGGAATCGTAAAATCTCGCTTTAGATGTGTTCACAAAACAGGGGGATGCCTGTGTTATGTTTCAGCAAAATGTTGCAGAATAATTGCAGCTGTATTTATTTTGCATAACATATGTGTGGATAATAATATACCATGTCTTGAAAATGACAATGTACCAGATGAACACAATGACCTAAATCCGCCATTGAACGAAGGTGTGGTATGTGGTAACGGACAACAGGTCAGAAGAAATCTAGCCGCTCAGTTCGTTTGAAAAAATGAACAGCAATAAAAAAGATAAATTTTCAAATACTTTTTCACTATTTTAATTTTCACACTCACCAAGAAACAGCTTTCTCAGAACAAAAAATATGATTAAGATTTTTTTTACATTTGCAGGTAACTCATCATGGAACCAGATTGAGAGTTAAATGGTGAACATAGATTAAAGTTCTGTTGACTTAGTTGTTTGTCCTCTTCTAACTTGAACCTCTTGGTTTCAATTTCCAAACGACTCTTCTCTATGTTCAGTCTTTCTTGCTCTACTTGGAGTCTCCTTTTCTCGACAACGAGCCGTTCCGTTTCAATAATATTTTTTTCCTTTTCCACTACAAGCAGCTCTTCATTAACACTTTTCCCTACTGTTACCGATCTTTTTCCTTTTGATGAGGTGGCTGTTGCACTGGAACAACTACTCACTGCAATTGAAAATTATCAATGAGCATATTTTTAGATGAGAAAGAACAAAATTAAGACACACAAAAAAAACAACAATAAATATGAACTAAATGAGAGACACTATACATTAGTATTTATAGAAACCTAAAAACATAGGCTAATGGTTCTATGTAAATCAGATTTCATACTTAAAGGGCATTTTACTTCCAAAATAGAGATAAATGAAGCCTCAGTTAAACTAACTAACATTTTCATTGAGGCTGCTGAACAATCTTTGAAAAAAACACCTAAATATAGGAAAAACAAAAAGAAACACAAAAAATTCTTTGACTCTGATTTGCACTCAATGAGAAAGAATCTTATAAATTATGGAAAAATTTACTCTTCTAACCCGAAAGATCCAATGGTTAAAAATCATTATTACAAATTATATAGGGAATATAACAAATGCAGAAAAAACAAAAAGAAAGTTTTTAAGGCAGATATTTTAGAACAGTTAGAAACTCTTCATGAGGACAATCCAAAATTATACTGGGGATTGATTAATAAGTTACAGGACAAAAATCATGATTCTTCAGTTAACAATATATCACCATCTGATTGGCTTCATCACTTTCAAGATTTAAATAAGATTAATGATAATTTTTTAGATAGGGTTAAACATCTTGAGGAGAGTTTAGAATCTGCAGAGATATCCCCGAAATGTTTTAATGAATTAGATTTTGTAATAACTGATAATGAAATTATCACTGCCATCTCAAAATTAAAGTGGAATAAATCCCCTGGTTTGGACAATATTACAAATAATATGATTAAATGCAGCCAAAGTATTTTAGTTGGTTGCTTCAAAAAAATATTCAACTCTTGTTTGAGTAATGGCATTTATCCTGAAAAATGGGCAGAAGGATATATAGCACCCTTACATAAGGCTAATGATATTCTTGATCCTAATAACTATCGTGGTTTGACCATAACTAGTTCAATAGGAAAATTGTTTAATTCTATTTTAAATTCCCGACTAGACAAATTTCTAGTCGAACACAAAATAATTGATGGCTGCCAAATTGGCTTCACAAAAAAAGCTAGGACCTCTGACCACATGTTTGTAATCAAGACAATTATTGATAAATATTGTAATAACCCTGGTGGTAGACTATATGCCTGCTTTGTTGACTTCAAAAAGGCCTTTGATACTGTTATTCACACTGGAATCAAATTGAAACTACTAGATATTGGGGTGGGATCTTCTTTTTACAACATCATCAAAAGCATGTATGAAGTAAGTAAATCATGTGTAAAGGTAAATGAAAACTTAACAAATTCCTTTTCAACGCACCTGGGGGTGAAACAAGGAGACAATCTGAGTCCAAACCTCTTCAAGATCTTTATTAATAATTTGACAAACTATTTAAAACACTCTGAAGACCCAGTTTCAATAAATGATCAAGATTTACACTGCCTTATGTATGCTGACGATATTGTTTTATTGTCAACATCTCCGAATGGTTTGCAAAAAAAATTGGACATTTTGCAAAATTACTGCAATGATTGGTGCTTAAGTGTGAATACAAACAAAACAAAGGTTCTTATATTCAACAAGGCAGGTAGATTGATTAACAAATATGATTTTATGCTAAATGGTGTAAAACTAGAGTGTGTTAAAACATATAAATATTTGGGTATACATTTTTGTGCATCTGGCTCCTTTACAGTAGCCCAGGATGAATTGTATAAAAAGGCTCTAAAAGCCTATTTTAAGTTATCTAAAGATTTTTTATCCTTGCATCCTTCAGTCAAAACAAGCATGCATGTTTTTGATCATACCATCAAACCCATCTTGCTATACAGCTGTGAGATATGGGGTGCCTTTAATCCTATGTCGTCTAAATATAGAAATGGAATTTTTTCATTTGACCATATTTATTCTAAATTACCTGCTGAAAAACTTCAACTAAATTCTGTAAATTTATTCTTGGAGCTCCAAAAAAAAGCACCAATTTTGCAGTATTAACTGAGTTGGGAAGACTACCAATATATTTTAACATGATTAAAGCAATGACTAAATACTATTACAGATTAGAAAAGTCAGACACTAACTTTCCATTGTTATATAATGCATTTATAGAATCAAAGAAATTGTATGAGTCAAAGAAACCATCATGGTATATGTCATCTGAAAAACTTCTTTCACTGATTAATAATTATCAAATATCCTCAGACATGGCTAAACCAATTGACAACAGAAAACTAAGAATTGCCATGTTAAAAGATTGGGAAAAGAATCTCAAAACTCACTCAGAAGGAAAACTTTGCACATATGTTACGTTTAAAGCAAATTTTGGTTGTGAAAAATATCTTGATATTGTTAAAAAATTTGAAGATAGACGGAGTCTAACAAGATTTCGCATATCTGCTCACCATTTACTTATAGAGAGAGGTAGATATAGTAATACTCCCCGACACAATAGAGTATGTAAGAGATGTTGTAGTAATGAGGTCGAAGATGAAACACATTTTCTTTTTAACTGTGATAGTTTATCAGATCAAAGGAAAGACATGATAACAATGATAAATAATTGCTGCAAGAATTTTCAATATCTTGACCCTAAACAAAAACTGATATGGTTAATGAATAATGAAGATGAGAATTTATTATCAGAATTATGCATGTTCATTAAGAAATATGAAAAGTTTTAATGGGATTTATTTCCCTCTACTACTTGTAATTTGAACTTTATATTTTCTCCATAGTGAGTTCTAGAGCACCGTCCCTTGATGAATATTGTCCAGTAGCAATGTTAACCCTTGCTATTGTGCATTAGTCATGAGGAGAATCACTATTGGAGTAATCTCATGTATCTGTAGCTAGTTCTGAAGGATCCCCCCTTGATGACCTTTGCATTGTTGTGATGAAGTCCCTCACTACTGTGCACTGGTCATGAGGAGAACTACTGCAGATTGAGATACTATATTCCCGGTTCTATTTTTGCTATTTTTTAGTTTCCGTATTTTAAAATAAACTTAATATCATATCCTTTTAATATTAAATCGGCCTCATTGCACTCAATGTCTCTTACTATAATTATATCCTACATTACTCATATTATCAATTTATTATTTGTGTATTACTTATTGTGTATTTCACTAATGTTTATATAATCATTGTATTATGATGTTTTTGTATCTTGCCTGACAAGGGCCCATGATTGGAAAAATAAAATAATGTCTAATGTCTAATGTCTAATGTCTAATGTAAACTTCATCTTAATCATTGATCAATTTTATACAGTGAAAGCTATACTCACAGGCGCTGGAGTACAGACATCCTTTAACATTTATGTGTGGTTGATTTCTCATTGTTATATCTTTATTTGTGATTTTGTATGTGAATTAAAATTGAACGAAGTCTTGGGGTAATTTCAATACCATTATCATTTTGTCAACTGTGGCATATTTAAATTGATCCTATAAATGATTGGGAATATATTTATCTAAAACTGAAGGAAAATTCGTTTTTATAAAACATAAACCTACTTCACCAATTGAAAGTGTGTAGCTATTACAAATTATGGAACTGACCTGGCTTAGCTGGTATATATGTTATCTTTGGGCTTTCATTGTTGTTTATAGTAACGGTCTCCTCAGGAAATGCAATTTGGTGTACACAGGAAACGGCAGTGTCTGTTAAAAAAATAAGATCATTATCATATTAAAAAAAAATCTCTTTGGATAACTCGAGGATGATAATGTAATATAATAATAAAGTTTCTTGTTTTCTATTTGGTATTAGATTTATATATAAAGATCCATGTTGTTACATCTTTCTCAATTTGTCAACCGTTAATGGCAGTCAATGAAGTTTAAGAACATCAGTTGTTCTACCTGTTAAAGGCAGATGCGTTTTGTTAAATATACTGTTGATTTAAAATTTGTATTTGTTAATACAAAACCAGCTCGCTTCTGATTTTGAAATAATAGGAAAGTTGAATAAATTAATAAAAAGAAAGTGTCCGAGAGGAATGTTAAACCATTGTAATAAACGTATCTCACCTCTTTCATTTACATTCGGTAAATCTGTCGTTTCTATCCCGCCACTAATACCATTGATTGCTGTTGGTCCAAGTATTCCCAAAACAACACGCTCTGTCTCATCCGGATCATTACTCAAGTCAACTGGGCCGCCTCCAGTTTTGTTCAGTGATCTCTTATGTTGGGAATTCTTTTTCTTTGTTTCGCTTTTGATATATGTCCACTTTCTTTTTATTTCTTCTTTTGATCTTTTAACTTGTGACACTGCGTTTACTTCCTCAACAATCTGTTGCCATCCGCGTTCTTTTGCTAGATGAGTGTCAGTGTTGTTGAAGCTGGAAAATAGCAATTTTTGTCTTTGATGTATACCGTCCGTTAATGCCTTCAGTTCGTCCTTCATAAAATTTGGCCTTCTTGGCGTTGACATGTTGTTGGGTTTTGACGGTTCGAATTGACGTAATGAATGACGTCATACATTTTTTCTTCTGACGTCGAAGAAACAGGAGTCTCCCGTCTCCTGCCGTTTCCTTTTCAATTTTAACTCTAAAGTTTTAAAACGGTAACGGTCTATTTTTTTCTAAAATAAGATGCAAATTCTTGAAAACTGACGCATGTTAGAACAATTTGTTTAAAGTAAATCTTCATTTAACTAATTGTTTGAATACAACAAAATTTTCCATCATTTATCATAATAACAATAGCAACTTATTTCAAAACGTCTTTTATATATATATCAGACGTACTTATAAATATAATTATTTTCTGTGACTGTATCTTACATTAAGTTGAATGATCCTTTACTATAGATAATTGAGCTGATCTGTAACAATAACATCTCCATGCCTTATATATCATGTACTGTAGTACATGGCTAGATTAAAACTGACGAGGAAAGGTAACACACGGCCACTGAAAGCTTTATTATTGTAGAGCCCAGGTGGTCGTGTGGTCTAGCGGGACGGCTGCAGTGCAGGCGATTTGGTGTCACGATATCACAGTAGCATGGGTTCGAATCCCGGAGAGGGAAGAACAAAAAATTTGCGAAGGCAAATTTACAGATCTAACATTGTTGGGTTGATGTTTAGACGAGTTGTATTTAAGGAATGACTGTAATATTTTTTCTGTCTATGAATAAATAACATAAAAAATTTGGTGCACACTGAATAACGTGCGTAGCGGGTTATTTTACAGTGTGCACCACATTTTTTATGTTATTTCGAAATATTACAGTCATTTCTGTAGAAAATCATGAAAAACGTTGATGACAGCAGGGTCACATGACTAAATTATGTCTATGGGCTCATATCAAAATAACGTCAACCAATCAGAAGACGCGTTACATAAATAATTAAATTATATATATATGAAATAAATATGCAACTCTAGTATGAAAGGTTATACACCAACGAGCAGACAATTTTGGAATTGATGTTTATGATTTAATGATCAGAAGTCACTGACTGTATCACCTATTGTGTAAATCTCTAAATTCACGGATAGATAAGGTTGACAATCCTATAATAAACTTTCAATGGTATTTTTTAACGCCATGTAAAATCAGAAACAGAAACAAAAGCAATTTAGCAATGTTGTGTTAATTTTGCAAAAAAATGATACTGGATATAATAAAATGATCATTAAATATGTGGCAAGGACTAATTGAGGCAGCACATGCTGAAACAATCATACAATTAGATCACATCAAATAATCTTGTTGTTCTCTATATTTTTTTAAACTTGAAATGTCATACTTTAATGTTAAAAAAGAATCTATTTTACTTTTGCATTATATTGACTTCGAATCAAATTTCTCTGATATCTAGGCGATTTTTTTTTTATAGTAATACATAAAAGTAGTCGATATTTATGACGAACACGAACAGATTGAGATTTCGCACTCGAGATATATATTTATAATGTTATTTAATAGAGTTTCAAATGTTTTTTTTCTCGTTTAAATCACTTAGTTTAACGTGCATTTTAGTTTGTTTTGTAAACATTTACATGCGTATATATTTATTGCAAGAAATATATCTGAAACGGATGAAATTGCACACGCAGCTGCAGCTTTCGTTTAACAATATCATTGAAGATAATACATGTAGAAATAACTTTAACATTTGAATATGTCTAAAATAACTAGAGATTGTCGTTTTCTTGTTATATGTATCAACCAATTTGAACAGGATAAATTATAAGGCACATACTTTCTAGCGGCATAAACTATCCAAAGAAGGCAAAGATATGTATTTATTGGGTAAATTAAAATAAGAAGATGTAGATAAATCCAGTTCTAGATGCAGAGAGCGAAAGCCAGTCAACAGTAATGAAAATACCAAGAAAATATCAAAAATTTAATAGACGTCCGAAAAATACATTTTTATTTGAGGTATTTTCAAGTATGGTACAATATTTTGAAAAATTATGATGGTCTGCATGCTTTACAACACACAGTACCTCATAAAAGACATATGACCCTGAACCTCAGATTGTGTTATCTTCTTGTGAATCAAAACAGTCCGGTTTTAACACATAGGTATCAGCATTTCAGACAAATGGAAACTGGATGTAGATATAAGAAGATGTGATATGAGTTCCAATGAAAAAACTCTCCATCACAGTCATAATTTAGAAATTTAAAGCCTTATAGGTCAAAGTACGGTCTTCAACACGGAGCCTTTATAGACTAGATCTGTCCACTTAACAGAATGGACAAATGTCTGGTCGCCTTGTTTCCGCACATAATATTTGCATCTATGTATGCTGATGTGTGTCGTAGCTTAGACTCTTAGACTCGTATAATAGTCCCAGGTCGTAGTTATAGGCCTCCAACAATGAGATAAATCAGGAATTAATTTCGCAAAAAAAAAATGCTTCAGTTAAAAAAGAAATAGATACTCTTCATCGGCTTTTATAATACATGTAGTTCGATATGTTTGCTCGTCCTGTAGTTATTCCTTCAGCCGGATTTGCACGTGTTAGGTAGGAACATCTATATTAAAAAAATCGTCCATATGCTAGGAAGGAATATCAGGTTACATTTTGTCAAGCACCAGAAGAAGAGTAAACTAGTATATTAAATTGCAGCAAACTTAAATTAAGAAATAATTCCTTCATGTCATGCTCTATGCTCATTTTAACATGGGTAGGCATTATATTTGTCGATATTTTACACTGAGTTTGCATTAGTATTTTCTGAATGATCAATAAAAAATCTGATAATTCATAATTTTTGCCATAAGAGTCGTTTTTGCTTGTCGGGCGTCATATATAAGATTAATCAGACAAACAGACTTTTCTCCTGACAGTGTTAACCATAGGCCTGGGATTCGGTACTAGATCGGTAAACCAAAATAAAACGGATTCTTAAAATGCAACATTTTGTTAACTTATTAAGTTTTCTGTGTTATATGTTTCACATTAATTTCATATTCACGTTTCTTGACGATTGACGACAAATAAGTTTGCGCTACGTATTTTGAAACAAACTATAGCTTTGTATGCAATGTTTTGCTTGATATACTGGGAATTTTGAAAAAGTACAACAGTAAATTCAATGCAGAAAATGACCCAATATTTATAGCACACCCAAAGTATTATACACCTATTAACTGGGTGTGAGAGTAATAGCAAGTATGTTGTCCCTGAGATACCAACTATTGCTGGAGGCAAAGCCGAGAACAATAGTTAGTATGTGAAGGGAAAACTAACTTGCTATTACCCGCACAACCAGTCATTAGGTGTTTTGTTATTTTTCTTATTTGCACATGGCGTCAGAACAACGTTTTATTTAACTATTTTGAAGGTAGTCCGTGGTATACAAATTTTAAAGCCTGATAGAAAACAGTTGCATAATAGCCTTGATATTCGACCTCGACAAATAGCATTTCTTGAAAACTTTAGGATAAAGTTTTTAAAAGAGTATCCGAAATGCATAGTTTTTAAAATGTACAACCGTGTTAAATTTCCTTTCAGTTTTTAAAGATTAGATGTCACTGAAATTTCTTTAAATGAAATATCTCAATACAAGATACTTATTCATATAATATAGGTATTGGAGTGACAAATTACACAATGATGACAATGAGTGCAAGCATGTTGTAGGAATTATTCAAAAATTAAGACATGAACATGACCGTGTTGATATCGATGATGAGTTTAATTTCATAAAATAATGAAACGAGGAAAAATTATAGCGCGAATTAAGATAATGTTACCAAATATTGTAACAAAGACTTTTTCATGATATTTCAGCTTTTTAGATATACATGTATTAACTATTTTAATCATTTTTTTTCCGCTGTCATCGGGCCCCGTCTGCCTCTGGTTTTATGTTCTACATTGATTAAAAATCACGGTTCATTTTGTTTTGATGCGTGATATTTCGTTTTGTTTTGTTTCGTTTTCGTTACAAAGTTTTGACATATTTCAAATTCAAATTATAATTTGATTTTAAATCGGGCACTTGCTGACTAAAATCCTCCTCTGTTACGTAAAATCATTGTTCTGTTGATTTACGACATTAGCAACTGCGAGAAACTTGCAACAGTACTACGACAACGTTTGAGAATACAAATTACGACATATCGTATGCATGTCGTATATTTACGATAAATAATTACGATACGACATGTTGTATCTTATCTTTAGTGAATACGGGGCCTGGTTATTATTAAAGCGAGTACTATAAAACATGATAAATATATATTATCGACTTTGTGCACTTGCAAGTATAGTATTACATTTCCAGTGCGAAATAATAATCTCAAAGAGTACAAGATATTAATATACTTGAAGTAAAGAATGTCAAAATACATATATCGCACATCTAATGACTTGTCAAAACCTGCCGGGATTTAGGTATAGGAAGATGTGGTATGAGTGCCAATGAGACAACACTCCATCCAAATAACAATTTATAAAAGTAAACCATTATAGGTTAAGGTACGGCCTTCAACACGGAGCCTTGGCTCACGCCGAACAACAAGCTATAAAGGGCCCCACAGTTACAAGTGTTAAACCATTCAAACCAGAAAACCAACGGTCTAATCTATATAAAAAAAATTAGAAACGAGAAACACGTATAAATTACATCAACAAACGACAACTACTGTACATCAGATTCATGACTTACAAAATGTAGGACAGGTGCAAACATTTGCAGAGGGATTAAACGTTTTAATGGTACCAAACCTTCTCCCTTTCACTGAGACAATAGTATAACATCACAACATAGAAAAACACACGATAAAATATCAATTGGAAGGCTTAACTCAATCAAAAAACGTAAATTAACACACCATGAACGAATAAATTTGAGATGCGATACCTGAATGCATATACATAGTACATTGTATAGATCAGCAACACTGCAATAGACATATTTTGTCGAAAATTGCATCTGGTGCAATAAAGGAGTAGGTTCAGTAAGACCCCTTTTTGGCCCCAAAATATAGCAGTTTTACAAAATTGGGAAAATGTAATCGTTAAGCTATTTGTTGGAAAGAAGAATGATTCTGCTACATAAATATGGGCGGATTTTGACAATACAATGCACATATACCCAGTATTAGCATTAAGTCATGCTAATTTACTGAAATCTTCACAATTTTAGCATTTTAGTTAAATTTCAGACGGTTTCCGTAGTCATGGTACTAGCATTTGTTCATGTTTGAATATTAATAGCATGTTATCTTTATATATTGTTTGTGGTTTGTACTTGGTTGAAGGTCAAATAGTGACAGCCCATTGCTTCTACGGGTGTGTTTAACTACATTGACTACTCATGAGAGTCCTGTGAGTTGTCAATTTGACTATCATATCACATTTCCTATATCTTTCTATCAGATTTCGTCCATTTTTGTACACAATATTTGCCACTGAACGTTAGACCCCCATTTGTCACTGTCAGTACTGTGGTGTCTTTTTCACGTTTTTACATGCCGTCTCATATATATAATCATGGTGGAACTTTCTAGAGAATGAATTTTTTATGTGTTTTGTATTTCAAAATTAAAGAATATATACATATGGAAAAAGTAATGCAACGCCGTATTTTTTTTTTTTAACCTTAGAAAACTAGCCTCCCTTTTTTTTTTGATATGATATGATAAATTATTGGTATAATGATATTTAACATTTTACTGTAATCGAACATTACGATGTCAGACATTAAAAAAACATAATTATAAAATGATTGTTCACATCATGTATGGTTGATCTTATGCGAAAAGGGATCAATACTTGGTGCAGCTTCTATTCGACAAATTTGTTGCTGAGGTAACCTCAACCATTCCTGATGAAGGACATTGTTTATTTCATGCAATGTTTGAACTGGGGTGTCTTTGTGCACTTTGCGCCCAATAATGTCTCATATATGCTCGATATGATTCAAATTCGGGCCTCGATCAGGCCAAGGAAGATAAACCGACTTTCATTGGCCCGATGGATCTTCCTCCAAGATACTAATTTACAACGTTGGCGAGCTCTGCACAGTTTGATACAGGCCACTCTTTGTTCGTAAACAAAGGTCTCAGAAATGGGCTTTTCGCACGATAACCAGTAATTATGAGTCGATTTCGAACAGTTCTTGTTATAGTCTCCTGTATGTCAACCACTCTCTCTTTTTAGGGGGGAGGGGGGATTGTACTGTTTGCAAATGGTTCCTTCTGACCAACCTTCATAAAGTTTGGTTTTCCATATTTGTTGTTATATGGGGGTATTTCTGATCTCGGTAGGTCTTTTAAGCCTCGGTCACTCCTTAACGGATAGCTTGAACAGATGCCTAAACGGATAACTTTTTTCAATCTGTTCATGTCCGTTAGACGTCCGTTCTTATCCGTTAGACGTCCGTTCTTATCCGTTAGACGTCCGTCCATATCTGTTACATGCCCTTTAGCGTACGGTTTATCCGTCGACGACTGTTCTGTCCGGTGGAAAATTTTGAGCATTTTCAAAACTTTGAACGGACGTCCAACGGATGAAATGTCCGTTGAACGTCCGGTAGGCGTCCGTTTTGTACGATACCTGTCCGTTTCGTTTCCGTTTTGTATCCATTACGTGTCCGTTATACATCTGTTGGAGGTCTGGCAGATAAATTCACTAACGGACTTCTAACGGATAAAACGGATGTTGAACGAATGTGAAACGGACTTCTAACGGACGTGTAACGGATAAAACGGATGATGAACGCATCTGAACTGGATAAATGCCAATTGAAAATGTCGCGTCAGAAATGCCAATTAGATTTCGTAAGGTTCATGAATTCTTATTATTCATAACCGATCTTAGAGTTAGGGCACGTCTTCACAATCAAGTAGCTCTTATTCAGACCAGACACTGCCCTTTGGCGGCATTTTGAATATCAAACCAAAACCAGTTACACAGAAACATTTTGAATATTTATGCAATTTACATGTTTTATTATTGTCGCCTTTAATTTTTCCGTATATCTTGTCCATCCGTTTTATCCGGTACGCTTTCGTTAGGTGTCCGTTTTATGCGGTACTCGTCCGTTGGATGTACGTTCGACATCCGTTCTGTCCGGTATGTTTCCGTTTCTGGTACGTTGCATATCCGGTGTGTGTCCGTTATGCATTCGTTACGCGTCAATTTTTATTTGTCAGTACATCAACGGCCTCCCAATGGATAACAATTTTGTCAGCGGACACCTTTTCTTTCATCCGTTAGTCGTCTGTTCGTGCTATCTGGTAAGGTGTGACCGAGGCTTAACATGATTTGTTGCCTGATTTTTATTCATAATAATAGTGGAGTATGGTGCTGACCAACTATAATTTGTCGAACAGACATACCTGCTTGTCTCATGCTGATAATCCGCCGTCTTACTCCAGTTAAGAGTTGTCGAGAACCCATTACATGGTTTCATTCACATAACTTTACAAACTTGTTAAAGTTATTGACCAAGCAAGTCGGCATATATCATTTAACCCACACGGCTCTGGTGATCATAATTAACCCGATAACGTAGCAGTTCGTGTTAAATGGTCATCCCGGGCGTGCAGATTAAAGGATATATACCGATTTGATTGGCCAATAACTGTTTTAACACATGACGCCTTCAATTTATGTGATTATTTTGGAAATATACGGACAATAATCCGCAATCCCGGACTCCCATGAAAGTTTCTTGTAGGCTAAAGAAAGGGGAATTACACTCTTATGTAGTTAAAGGTGTGTAAGTATTTAATAACTATTAACTTTTTTACATTTTTTGAGAATTCGATTTAATGGTAGATTTTTTTTTCGTTTCTGTTAAATTTATTCTCAATTTTTATATAAATAAGTGACGAAATTGTGTAGAGGCCTCTATTGTTGAATACTACTTCATGTTGCCCTCTATAGATGTCCTTAACTTGTGTTTGTCGTCTGTATGCTGTCTTATTGGCGTATAATCTACATCCAGAGCTACAGTTTTAGTTCGGTTTGGTGTACTTTTTGAATATGCAAGAAAAATTCAAAATTGACAGGGTTATTAAGTTAAGATTAATTGAATTTCTTTCGCTAAATAATATGCTTAGAGGAAGATGAACCAAGGATAGATCTACATAAATTTATACAGATAAAGTAAACTGAAAGAAAAAAATCTCGTTTCAATCTTTAAATTTGTTTCTACTGTATTAATTATTGAAGACATGTCGTATCTTTATAAAGTCTGGTTGATCTGCAGCTTATTCCCCCTTAAATATGACCCTCCTGAAAATCGAGCATAAAAAAGTCACTTAAAAGGCATACATACATGTATCTAAATAGTCGTAATAAAATCCATAGAGTAAAAAACTAATCCAAATCGGATTTAAATTATTTGGATATTCTATAAAAAAAAAATGAGTATGGAAAACCCGACCAAAGAGCAGAGAACAGCAGGAAGGTCACCAATAGGTCTTAAATGCAGCGAGAAACTCCCGCACCCGGAATCGTGCTTCAGCTTGCCCCTAAACAAAAAAAGTATATAAGTTAAATTAGAATACAGATAAATAGATATACATCACTGTTTTAACAAAAATTACCAAAAAAATGTTTTTTTATCGGTTTGACTTTGAAACACTGATTTGAGATTTACATTGAATACAAAAAAAATCATAAAATATTTAAGATCCCACCTTTTGATTGAAAACAAATACAATGTTTAATCGTAAAATTGTCAAAAATGTTTTTAGTCTCGTTGCACACGATGATGTTTTTTTTTTTTTTTTTTTTTTTTTAAACTTTATGGAATTACATGTACACACCTTTCAAAATCCAGGGTCTGTTCCTACAGGTCAGAGTATTTTGAACTGTGCAATATATCTGATGTAGTTTATGCACACTTTTACTATGCATTATCCATATTATAGCACAGTAATAACAAAGAGACTTTACCCAGGTCATGTGTTGAAAACAATGAGGATAAAATCAGTTATTTTGCTTTTTACGGGAACAGTAAAGAGAACTTATCGAGTCGACATTTATTTCGATTAAACTCAAGTGAGATTTAAATAATGTTTAACTAGTCCTATTGCAATAACTTATATCACAAAACAATATAGAGTGTTTTTTTTTTTATTTTGAATTTCAAAATACCTTTTTCCATGTGTATATATAGACCGTTGAAGAATCTTAGAGATGTAACTTATTTTACGGTAGTTTGCAGGATGTTAGACTAGAAGTAAAAGTCGAAGCCTTATGGGCTATAGCTAGCTAGGAAACAAGATGTTGTTCCAAGGTTAAATTAATATAGTTAAACTGATTTGAATAGCAATTACAGTCAATCTTATGAAAAAAGACAGGGTCACCGCGGATTATTAGAGAAACTATGTGGAGCTCGCTTCGAAATTATAAAGCGTATTGATAGCAACATTTAGTATAATTAACGGATGCGTATAACACATTCTTAGTCATTTTGTAACATTCAAATTACATCGACCTAATATACATTTTCGTAAATTCCATATTCTACAAGCCGTGCACTTGTCTGTCTAAACTGATTAGTGTATTACTATGCAATGTAGGCATTTTAATTATATCATTTTGAAATTGGCGTACCACACGGCCGTTTCTTTATTGAAAATGACACATTAAATTATCATAACAAATAAGGTGAACAAAAATTAGAAATAAACTGAAAATAGGTGCCCCTTGTTGATGTGTGCAAATGTTAAATGCTTATTCAGCAAAGTGAAATTGCCATTTAAATTTGTTACACACTATATTTTCTGAACGAAACGTATATATCTAATTTTCTAAAACCTATACGATTGCCTTTTCTCTGAAAAAGAAGCTTATTGTGCACGTCGCTTGATATGCATGCCAAAATTATGCAAGTATTGAATAAAGATGTAAAATATTTATCACTGAGACAGCAACCTAACAGACAAAATAAAAACAAAACACATGCGTTTGGTATCCATCTTCCGATTTTCTTTATTGGATTCACTATAGTTCCAGCTCTAAATCGATTAGGGTGTTAAAAGGCAGGCCCGTAGCCAGGATTTTCCAAAGGGGTGTTCGTTTGACTCACAAACTCGACTTTAACAGTCATAATTCGAACAGAACATCGACTTTAACAGTGCTTATTAGTTTTCAAGGGGGGGGGGGGGGGGTTCGTCCGAACCCCTTGCACCCCCCATGGCTACGGGTATGAAAGGGAGTCGTAACATCTATAGGAGCGATCTTCCATTTCATAAAGAAACAAAAACATTTAGTTGATAATATGAGGAAGGCGCTACCTTAACTGCCAGCTTTATACTAAGACAATGTCCTATATATTGATTGGTTGTTGGTTGTTTAACGTCCAGTGGGAAATATTTCATGCATGTTCAGAACAAATGATCTAGGCTACATTAACATATTGTTTATGTCTAAAATAAAATTATAAGTTCAGATGGAAAATGTTTAGGGAACGAACATTGAACTTGAAAAGACATGAGGGGTTATGGTATTTTTCCTGAAAAAAATATTCTGATTCCCGAAAATGATGAATAAAAAATATGTTCAAGCATAGGACAAAGAAAATATTTTGAATCCAGATCTTCACCAAAAATGATTTTATCTTTCAGATATATGCAAAATAAATTTAACTTTTATATATCTAAAAACATAAAAACTTCCCAAACCGCACATGTAATATGTACACGTTAGTTGTTTAGGTGATAAAAAGGCCGTATTTGCCAATTTGTTATGATAAACCTTAATACTAGTGTTAAATTTTGACTAAATAATTTTAATTGATAGGGCTGAAGGGCTTCGGTAAAAAAAATCTGACTCGAAAAAAAAAACATTTGTATTTCTGATCATCTTCAGTTTGTGAGTTCTACATCAATTTCATGAACTAATTGAGAGTCGGTTTTATGACATTTCTTGCATATTTTTTTTTGTTACATGTACAAGATGTAGCTTACTTTTCAAGTTTTTATATGACTGCAAAATAAAATTGAGAATGGAAATGGGAAGTACAAGCATGTAAAATTTTGCTTTCGAGTAATGCTTAATCATGTCAAAGTTGTTTTCAAGAAAACACATTTGGTTTCCAGACAATAACTTGAGTATAAGTGAATGGATATCTATGAAATTTTACTAGAAGGTTCAATACACAAAAGGAAGATCAGAATTGATTTTGGGGTTATGGTACCACATTATTGGGGGTGGATTTTTTTTCAAAATTTTGGGTTTTTCTTCCAAAAATTACCTTATTTACATTGATTATACTCATCTAGTATAAATAGATGCAACAAATACTGATTTGGCAGGAGATGCACTCAAAATAGGGTGATTTGAATATTTTATCTGTAATTTGTGCATTTTTTCTATGATATGTACTTCTTGATAATGTTGATGTGAGTATCATGATAAAGAAAATATATTTGGTAAGTATATTATATTCACAATTGACATGCGCCAGTGCGCTGCAAAAGGATTTTCTTTCCCTCTAATTCCAAAAATTGCACATCATTTTTTTTTCTCACAGAAACACATGAGTTATTTGGTAAATAAAACACTTGTCATTGTTTGAAACTTTTAGTAATAAAATTCTAGTTTAGCCTGTTTGAATGTTTCACTGATTGTGTGAAAATTTCAACAGAAAATGTACAAAACACTTGATAAAGTTGCATTATCTGCAGAATTAGTGATAAATTTCCTCACAATATATTCACAAGGACATAGAACTAACATATTGTCCATGCTATTCTGATCTGAGTTTTTATTCATACATATACTGGCATGGCTGGTGCTGTTTCAAGTTGTCTTCTTTTTCGGTTTCTTGAGAAGTATTTGTTTAACCTGTTCAGTCACTACAAAGTGTTACAATTCTTATTTAGACGCAACACATAAATAGTGACCAAAAAGGTACTGCTTTCACATGAGAGAAGCTAGAAAAAAAATTAAATGTACACATTTTCAATATTTTTGTAGGACTTACTATCATATGAAATTAAGGAGATATGTAGTTAGAGACTTCTGCTAAATAGAAATATGTGGGTTCACCTGATACCTGTTTTCAAATTAGTCCATATTGAAGTTGAAAGGATCTTAAATTAAAATATGTTTGAATTCAAGTGACATACAAAAAAAATGGTGTTTTTTATATGCTAAATATACATCTGTGGTTGTATCAGGCTGTGCGTGGCGAAGCATTTTATTGCCTTTAGGTTTGTACTTTTTTTTTTGCTTTGGTCATGAAAATAAATTTGTAGTTCTGTTGTAAAGTTGCTAACATGAGAATACCCAAATTGCACCTAAATTGTCATTTTTTTTTAACAACTTTTTTTATGTACCAGACAAAAGTTTATTCTGTGCTTATTTTGTAGACTATATAAAAAAGAAGATGTGGTATGATTGCCAATGAGACAACTATCCACAAAAGACCAAAATGACAGACATTAACAACTATAGGTCACCGTATGGCCTTCAACAATGACCAAATCCCATACCGCATAGTCAGCTATAAAAGGCTCCGATAAGACAATGTAAAACAATTCAAACGAGAAAACTAACGGCCTTATTTATGTAAAAAAAAATGAAAGAAAAACAAATACGTAACACATAAACAAACGACAACCACTGAATTACAGGCTCCTGACTTGGGACAGGAACATACATAAATAATGTGGCGGGGTTAAACATGTTAGCGGGATCCCATCCCTCCCCCTAACCTGGGACAGTGGTATAACAGTACAACATAAGAACGAAATATATCCTTGTTTACAATTTAGTTACACCAATTTAATTTTGAGTCCATGTAGAGTCATTGAGAAATGGGTTTGAAATTACATCCAAACAATCCATGATACTGTAATGAGCCTCATTATGAGGTCAGTACCCAAATTCCATACATCATTACATGTATGGTTAATTTCAAATCCTTAAAACTGGAATATTAACAGAGATTTTGTTTTATTTCTTCAAATATTTCGAACAATTTGACATTATTCCATGCTTTTACTATTATTTTTTGAAGAAAAGTATGCTGGTAACAAATTTAATTTGCTCATTTTAAAAAGATGATAATAAGATAACTTCACATGGGGAAAGACAACTTGTAAGATTTTTGCAGTTTTTTTTTTTTTTTGCTGAATACAGTGGAGATCACTTCTAACCTCTCATTAGAACTGTCAGAATATTCTGTCATAGAACTGTTTTAACCTGTCCTCGAACATTTCTAGCTAGAACAGTTCTACCCTAGAACTGTTCTAGGTAGAACTGTCAGGATCAGTTCTAGGTAGAACTGACTAAGTCAGTTCTAGGTAGAACTGTCAGAATCAATTCTAGGGTAGAACTGTCTAAAACTGTTCTAGGTAGAACTGACCAAATCAGTTCTAACCGTAGAACTGTCAGCAGAACTGACTAAATCAGTCAGGACTGTAGAACAGTTCTAAATGACGTCACTGCAGAAAGGGCAATTTAGAATATAGAAGAAAAAATCAGTTCCAATTACTTTACTATATATAATAGCAGATGTTTCTATATTTTTTACTGATCAAAAGTTACATGTACAAATATCGAAGTGGATAGGAGGTTATCCAACTCATCGGAGAAATATTTTTATGAGATTGCAAATGAAACATCATTGTTTACGTTTCTTCGTTCCCCGTTTTTAACAGTCTCTTCGTAAATATAATTCTGCATTTAATTCAAGTAAATTTAATCTTAATTTACCTTGTTTGCCTTGGATTTACATTCATGATTTAAGATTGTTTTGACAAATGTTCAAACGAAAATTGTACAGTGGATGAATTATGGGATATCATAGTAATGAACACAGTGTTGTTAAACGCAAGAAAACTATGTACATTTGCACTGAGGTCTCAGATTTGCATTATCTCGTTGACAAACTTATCCATAACGATAATGAATAATATCTGGGAGTCTGGAACGTCAGAAAAATATACTCGATCTGAACATGAATGCAATATTTGCCACTGGACGTAAGGCTACAAACAAAACCAATCAGTTTCCTTCTTCAAATTATATTAACAGTATAGTCAGTATACCTTTCCAAGAAGAGAACTTCTCATACATGTACTTTTCATTTTAAAATAAAGTATATGAATCAGTGATGTGAGTGTTGGATGATGCCGTTAAATAGTTTTGTTTAAAAAAAAACCATCATGAACTACTGACTTAAAAAGTCACTTTTTGTGATGGTTCATTATTTAATAATTTAAGTTTGGATGTAACGGGTCTTCTGTCTTATTGTGTTATCAGCGCCCATAGACATAAGTTAGTCATGTGACCGTAATATGTCATCAACGTTTTTTCATGGTTTGGCAAGGTTTAAAATGGAATTTAGAATTAAATTATAAGAAATGACTTATCATTTTTTTCTGTCTATTCGAAATAACATAAAAAATGTGGTGCACACTATTAAAAAACGCGCTTCGCGCATTTTTTTACATTAAAAAAAGCAAAATGATCAGTTTTGGCTGATGCAGTCATATATGGTCAGATTTGGTTGATGCTGTCAAACATGGTCAGTTTTGATTGATGCAGACACATATTTTTGTTACATGAGTCAGTCTGAGGTATGAAAACTACTGATGTTCGTTTAATTTCCAATATTGCAGTTATTTATATATACTACAGTAAAAAAAAATATAACTGAAGTACTGTGCAACTATATATATACTCACATAAAAAAAGCAAATATGGTCAGTTTTGGTTGATGCGGTCAAAAGATTTTATTATACAACTCAGTCTGAAGTATGAAAACTACTGATGTTTGTTTACAATTCAATACTTTGAATAAAAAGAGGATATACTGGCACTATAAATTCATGCGAACAAAATTTTGAGGTCATTGTTTTCCAATATTGCTGTAACTTGTATATTACAGTCCCTCTTGACCTAAAATTATAACTGAATTACTGTACAGCTATATAGATTTGCAGAAAGAAAGAGCAAATAAGGTCATTTTAGATTGATGCGGTCAAAAGATTTTATTACACGACTCAGTCTGAAGTAGGAAAACTACTGATATTTGTTTACGATTCAATACTTTGAATAAAAAGAGGACATGCTGGCATTATAAATTCATGCGAACAAAATTTTGAGGTCATTGTTATCCAATATTGCTATAACTTGTATATATTACAGTCCCTCTTGACCTAAAATTATAACTGAATTACTGTACAGCTATATAGATTTGCAGAAAGAAAGAGCAAATAAGGTCAGTTTAGATTGATGCGGTCAAAAGATTTTATTACACGACTCAGTCTGAAGTATGAAAACTACTGATATTTGTTTACGATTCAATACTTTGAATAAAAAGAGCACATGCTGGCACTATAAATTTATGCAAACAAAATTTGTAGGTCATTGTTTTCCAATATTGCTGTAACTTGTATATTACAGTCCCTCTTGACCTAAAATTATAACTGAATTGCTGTACAGCTATATAGATTTGCAGAAAGAAAGAGCAAATACGGTCAGTTAAGATTGATGCGGTCAAAAGATTTTATTACACGACTCAGTCTGAAGTATGAAAACTACTGATATTTGTTTACGATTCAATACTTTGAATAAAAAGAGGATATGCTGGCACTATAAATTCATGCGAACAAAATTTTGAGGTCATTGTTTTCCCATATTGCTATAACTTGTATATATTACAGTCCCTCTTGACCTAGAATTATAACTGAATTACTGTACAGCTATATAGATTTGCAGAACGAAAGAGAAAATAAGGTCAGTTTAGATTGATGCGGTCAAACGATTTTATTACACGACTCAGTCTGAAGTATGAAAACTACTGATATTTGTTTACGATTCAATACTTTGAATAAAAAAAGGACATGCTGGCACTATAAATTCATGCGTACAAAATTTTGAGGTCATTGTTTTCCAATATTGCTATAACTTGTATATATTACAGTCCCTCGACCTAAAATTATAACTGAATTACTATTTGAATGAGGACAATAAATTTTAGTTGGACCCCCCCCCCCCTTTTTTTAAACTGCTGGATCCGTCCCTCGTGGTTTGGGCCGGAATAACGTATTACATTAAGGGCAGATAATTTTGTTATGTAAAACGAGTCATCCTGACTCCCCGAATGACAAATGTAAAATAAATGAAATAATAATGCCCCCCCCCCCCCCCCCAATATTAACGGCTTAATTTATGTTAAACAAATGAAAGAAAAACAAATAATTTATGTAACAAATCAACAAAAGAAAATCACTGAATAACAGGCTCCTGACTTGGAACAGTCACATACATACACGTACACAGAATATGGCGGGGTTAAAACCGGCAAAATAGCAAAACTCTTTATAATATTAATCGCTATTTTGCCGAAGCCTTTATATTTAGACAAAGAGTTCTTAAATTTAAACCAATCAATTCTAGCCGTAGAATTTATAAATCAATTTTAGCTGTAGGATTTATAAATCAATTCTAGCCGTAGAATTTATAAATCAATTCTAGCCGTAGAATTTATAAATCAATTCTGGCCGTAGAATTTGTAATCAATTCTAACCGCAGAACATGTTCTAGAAGTAGAACTGACCAAAGATTTGGTCAGTGTCAGTTCTAGGTAGAACTGTCTAAAACTGTTCTAGGGTAGAACTGTCAGGATCACTTCTAGGTAGAACTGTCCAAATCAGTTCTAGGTAGAACTGACCAAATCAGTTCTAGCTAGAACAGTTCTAACCTAGAACTGACTAAAAGGTGTAAGGCTGACAGTTCTACGTACTGTCCTAGAACAGTTCTCCTGGCAGATTCTGACAGATTTAATGAGAGGTTAGAAGTGATCTCCACTGTAGGTGCAATTTGGTTACTGAGTACAATTTTGGTACTGTGATGTTATATAACCATAAGTGTGTATTGCTAAATAGGTTGAAATGTGAACCTGATAGTGATATAGTGATACAGTACTTGGTAGAGTGAAAATGTTTTGATCAGGTTTAAACTGATGCATAAAATATGCAGGCGACTGCTGCAGCTTGAATTTTAAAGGATGGAGCCCACATACTTCCAAGTATCATGCTCTGTATATATACCTATCAAAGTCATGGTATTCTCATGGGTTATCATTATAACTCCGTCTTCCCATAAAATCCAATTTTGGACCTTTATGAAAAAATACCAACTACGAAACACTCAATTATGTATGATTTCCCAACTAAAAGACATTTCAGTACATTCGCCCAACTAAGAACTGGCTATACAGAACTCAATTACTACAAGAACCGAGTAGGCCAAACCAACGCCATAGAGTCATGCAACTGTGGAGCACCTGAAACGCCTCAACATTTCCTTCTGGGGTGTCCCTGCTATGAAAACGAACGAGAAGATATGTTACACCAAATATCCAAAGAGGTCGGGGTCAGAAACTTGAATTTAGCTACTATGCTAACGAGACTGGACGGCGAGAACACAGAAGAGACAAAAGCCAAACTACAAACAGTGGCACATTACATTGACAGAACGGGTAGATTTAAAACTGCTATTCCACAATCCCAAATCTTAACAAGCGCATACCAATTTAAAGCACAGAGAAGAAAATACGTCGAGGAAAACCGCACATTGGGACGATTCGTGCCAACAGGCCTTAAGATTGAGGATTGAGGATTTGGACAATATGGAAGCATACAATATATATACAGTAGTCAGTTCTAAATGTACTACTCAGACTCAAGTCTCCTTTTGTGATTAAACTTAGAGAGAGAAAACAAAACAAATTTTTTATGTTTTAAACTTTTGTTAAGTTTTGAATTAGTCTGTGGGTTACCATTGGATCCAGAGGGGGGACGGTCCCCCTTTTCTTGGGATTTTTTTTATTATATAGGGAAGCACTGAAGCATGACTGGAGCGCCCGTCAGCGGGCCCCCTTATGAAAATTTTTGGATTCGCCATTGTCTACAAGAATAACCGTGATCACATCTAACAGTATAATTATCACTGATCCTTGATGTGGGGAATAATGTGGCAGATGAACATCAGGGCCGTAGCCAGGAACTTCCAAAGGGGGTTATTAGACCTCAAAAACTGGGCTACATACAATACATGTAGTATGTAAACGACATCAACACCAAAGACATCAAGAAAATCGTAACTAATGCTAATTGGAATAGTATCTTTACACTTCTTATTTGTAGTTTTAGTAAACGTTGGAAAATTTTGAGTATGTGTAGTATAATTTTCACAGTATCATTTCAGTTTCTTGGTAAATATTAGTTTAAGTCTTAAAATTTTTGCTCTTCTCTAGAAAATTCAAACCATAATGAAATAAGAGGAGATGCGGTAAAATTTCCAATTAATCAACTTTCCACCAAAGACGGAATGACGGAAATGCTAGCCTTCTTACATTGCTACTACATTTCAGATCTACAAATTACCATTCCATTATATGAACTGAATATGCATTGTCACCAAATTACTTATATAGAGCACATATCATCATATTGTTTAACATTTGTCCGTTTGACCGTTAATCCCGCACTTAGTATATATAGGGTTAATTCGGCTAATTATTTAGGACTACAGTTGTTTTGCTTCAGCTTTAAAACTATATGTATCTGGTGTTACTACTCATATTATAGGTGCGCATATCGTCTGGATTTTCTTTTTTGTTTCATGACAGGTTGCAGGATTAGGCATTTTGATAAAATACAAAGGCACACAGAGTACAGACTCCGGCTTACATCTGATACAGGTTGAATTTCAAGCTGGAACTTTTAAATTTCGCAGTTGTTTTACTTATATAAAGAATACATATATGATCTCAAGATTTGTTATGTAAATAATTTTTCACAAATGACAGTATGTTGAAATTTGTGAAATTTTGCATACAGTTTGCTAACCCGAATAATTCAGTCCCTCCCCGTAATCGATCTCTCCTACTTACTTAATGTAGTAAGCGGAATATAACGACTGAATTATTCGGGTTAATAGTTTGCAAGGTTTGTCCGACTTGCTGAGTAAACAAGTAACACATTTACACCACGCAGAGTACACTATACTACATGCATTGTATGCACCAAGTCAAGAATATGACAGCTGTTTATCATTCTTTTGATGTTTTTCAGCTTTTAATTTCGTCGTTTTATAAGGGTTTTTTTCGTTTTGAATTTTTCTTGGAGTTTTGTTATTTTATTTTTTGGAATGTGTATTTTATCAGGATCATTATTTTTCCTCATAATTTTTACAAATAACAGAATGTTTAACCTTTTTTGACTGGTGCATCAAATGTGTCTTTTATAAACAACTATTTTCAAAATTGTATTGTATCGTCCCGAACATGCATGAACTATTTGCCACTGAACGTTTAACACCCATCAAACCGAGCAATTTAAAAACTGAATCAAATCTGTTAAAATACTATATTTCTGCATCACGGGATGCAGTGATGATACCACCATTGTCTAATATGATGGAGTTAAAAATCAGTAATTCGGATGAATCTCACGTGAAATGTTTCATTTAATTTTCATGTAAACTTAACAAAAATCTGAAGGTATTTTTTTATGGTTTTAATCAAATTTTAGAACAAAGATATTATTTAAATAATTTTATTTCAAATATTTACGTGAATTTAACGTGTACAAAGTTCCGGTGATTAATGCATGAACTATTATCCTAAGATTCACATGAAACCTGTTCACGCAAGTTTCAAGTATATGCTCGTTTGATGTGAAAATCAGACGACATTAATATTAATTCATATGAGTGAAACTCCATGTGCAGGACGAAATAAAATTATATCTGATTCAGTAGAATTTTATATTGCATTACTAGGAACTTAACGATAGTCGACAGGGGAAATGAAAATAAAATATACTCATTCAGATCCCGACACATATGTTTTTCTCCATTTCTCTGAGAAGGAATAACGTTATATTCCGTACACCATAACGTCACACGTTTTTGGTCAAATTCTAGGCCTATCGATCAACTTTGAAGCCATTTATTTCAAAAACAAGGATGGTGACATATGAGTTTCTATACGTGTATGGATTCACTATGCAATCCTGGATATTATGTTAGTTTTTTGTTTTTCTCCGTATATAAGAAAATAGCCATCCATTCGAAAATCTAAAAAGGTAAGCCGAAAAAAAGGTATTTCCCCTATATACCTAAGTAAATTTGTCGCCAAAATTGACGTTTTCCTATGAAAATCACAAAAAAACAAAAATGGTGACCCTCATTTTTTATCACATATTCCGATGTAACTCGATTCAAAGTACACGTATGCCAAAAATTTTGGAAATCGGGAGATATGGCATTCGGTATCGTGTTACCTTAAAAGAGTTACGGAGAACCTAAATGTCGAAATACGCGTGAACATTAAAAAGTAGCTTATTTTGAATAATGGACTGCTGCGACCCGCCATTTCTTACGGACGGAACACTTTATACACCTTTTGAAAGCTTGTTGATAGAAGAACAAAATGGATATAAACAATATGTGCCACAGTGACCATTGGAGGTGTTACGGAGGACAAAAATGGCAAAATACGCGTGAAAATTCAGAAATATCCAATATTTTAAATAAGGAAATGGATTGCTGCGACGCTTTAGCCCCTAATTACAGATATGTACATGTCTTATACCTTATTCGAAAGCTTTCCAATAGAAGAACAAAAGGTATATAGTAAATATTTCAGCAACGCGTATTAGAAGTGTAAATGGAGAATCTAGATATCGAAATACGCGTGAACATTCAGAAATAGCTTATTTGGAATAATGGAATGGACTGCTGCGACCCGCCAGGCCTTAGACAGAAGACTGTATACACTTTCTAAAAGCTGGTTGATAGAAGAACAAAATGGATAAAAACAATATGTGCTACAATGACGTTAGATGGGTTATGGAGGACATCAATACCAAAATTCGCATGAAAATTCAGAAATAGCCAATTTTAAATAATGGAATGGCCATTTTAAATAAAGAAACGGATTGCTGCGACGCTACATAATTACAGATATGTCTTATACCTTATTCGGAAGCTTACCAATAGAGGAACATAAGGTACATAGTAAATATGTTCAGCAACGCCTATTAGAGGAGTCACGGAGAACGCAAATGTCAAAACACGCGTGCATTTAAAAAAAAAATAACCTATTCTAAATAATGAAATGGACTGCTGCGACCCTTAAGCCTGTATTTTCATACATATATTATACCCACTTCGAAAACTCATCAATAGAGTTACAATGGGTAAATAGTAAATATGTTCTGCAACGCCTATTAGAGGAGTAACGGAGAACCTAAATGTCGAAATACGCGTGAACATTAAGAAATAACTTATTTTAAATAATGAAATGGACTGATACGACCCACTAGTCCCTTTATTAGAAAAGTTTATACACCCTTAGAAAGCGTGTTGATAGAAGAACAAAATGGATATGATAAATATGAGCCGCAATGACTATTAGAGGGGTTACAGAGGTCATGAATACCAAAATACGCATGAAAATTCAGAATTGGCCAACTTTGAATAACAAATTGGACTGCTGCGACACTTCGGGCCATAATTACAGATGTATTTTATACCTCATTCGAAAGCTTACCAAAAGAGGAACAAAAGGTATATAGGTATAAAGTAAAATTGTTCCGCAACGCCTATTAGAGGAGTAACGGAGAATATAAATGTCGAAATACGCCTGAACATTAAGAAATAGCTTATTTTGAGTAATGGCATGGACTGATGCGAGCATCTAGCCCCTATATACAGAACAGTTAATACACTTTTTAAAAGCTTGTTGATAGTGGAACAAAATGGATATACACAATATGTGACTGAATAACAATATTAGGGGTTACGGAGGGCATGAATGCCAAAATAAAATTAAGAAATAGCCATTTTTGAATAAGGAAATAGATATTTTGAGTAATGGAATGGACTGCTGCGACTCTTCAGCTCTTATTATTTATATATCTTAGACCTGATTCAAAAGATAATCAAAAGAGGAACCAAATGCATCAAATAGATATGCTCCGCAACGCCTATTAGAGGAGTAACGGAAAACCTAATGTCGAAATACGCGTGAACATTATGTGGAACGCATCTATCCAATCGAACTAGAGATAAAGGATACTACAGATACAGTTAAGTCGGCTTCATATCTTGACTTACATCTAGAAATTGACAATGAGTGTCGGTTGAAAACAAAACTTTACGACAAAAGAGATGATTTCAGCTTTCCAATTGTGAACTTTCCATTTGTAAGTAGCAACATTCCAGCAGCACCTGCATACGGGGTATATATCTCCCGATTGATACGATATTCCCGTGCTTGCATTTCCTATCATGATTTTCTTGATAGAGGTTTGCTGCTCACAAGGAAGCTATTAAACCAAGAGTTCCAAATGGTGAAGTTGAAATCATCCCTTCGTAAATTTTACGGACGCCATCACGAGTTGGTTGACCGTTATGGAATAACCGTTTCACAAATGATATCGGATATGTTCCTTACGTCGTAACTACAATCCCCTTCCCTTTCATGAATATGACCTACCGAATTAGGCTATTTATCGGATTTGTAATCGCATAAGCAACGCGACGGGTGCCACACGTGGAGCAGGATCTGCTTACCCTTCCGGAGCACCTGAGATCACCCCTAGTTTTTGGTGGGGTTCGTGTTGTTTATTCTTTAGTTTTCTATGTTGTGTCGTGTGTACTATTGTTTTTCTGTTTGTCTTTTTCATTTTTAACCAAGGCGTTGTCAGTTTGTTTTAGATTTATGAGTTTGACTGTCCCTTTGGTATCTTTCGTCCCTCTTTTAAGAAATAGCTTATTTTGAAAAATCCAATGGACTGCTGCCCCTTATTACTAAAATATCATATGCCTCATTCCAAAGCTTACCAATAGAGTATTTAGGGGCATGCTCATGCGGATTTGGACATATAGCTTCAAATCTATTTTGTTCTTCTATCAACAAGCTGACAAGGGTGAATACACTTTCTGTATAAAGGGTTTGCGGGTCCCAGCAGTCCATTCCATTATTTAAAATAAGTTATTTCTTAATGTCACGCGTATTTCGACATTTAGGTTCTTCGTTTCTCCTCTAATAGCCGTTGCGGAACATATTAACTTTATACTTTTTGTTGCTCTATTTATTAGCTTTCGAATACTTCAAGTAAACAGAAAAGCTGTGCATCATGTCACTTTAAGCCTTCTTCTTGGAGCACATGGGGGTATCTGGTTTGATAGCTTATTCTTAAATGACTTGGTTAGAATCTTAAATAGATAATATAATCGCAATTTTACATTAGACGTTTTACTAAAACACTTAGTAAATGACAATAGGGAAGTAAAAAGATGTAGAGAGGGCAGAACAGCTCTTCTTATTCCACTGATTGAAAAGTTCTAACAGACTTTTTTAAACTGCTTCTGCCCCGAAAACTCAGTGCAAAAAATTGCTGCTGCAATTCATTAACTTTATATCAAACCAATGTATCGTTCTGTCATTAATGAGTTTTATTTACTTAATTCAAAGGAGTAAATTCACAGGGACATATAGGTGCAGAAGATTTTATGAGGTTATTGGATGAACTTAAAACCTGTCATGCTCATTATTTAGTGCACATTTTACCAGTTTGCATTTGTTTGAGATGCAATGAATATAGACATGAAAGACTAAATCAGCTTTCAGAATGTACTTATGTGACACCTTACCATAGTCCTATTACAAAACGCCCTTTCCGTCATTTACCAGGAGAACTACAACAGATCATGATAAATGATTAGTACACAATTGATTTATTGATAGAAAAAAACATACTGAAAAATAATAAACAGGAAAAAAGATTTGAAGAGGCCATATTTTGAATGAACATTGAAAATTATTGTAGCATTTTCAAAGGTCTCAAGGTCTATTGATTCACGGAAATGTGGTTTTTTTGATGTATTAATAAAACAATTTCTCATTAAATTTCCAAATATAGGCAACCAATGTTCAATAGTCATAATTCGATAAAAAGGAAACAAATCAAGGCTGCAAACAAAAACTAAGGGAAACGCATCAGAGGCTAAAAGAAAATAAAGGAACAACAGAAATACTAAACTCCAAGAAAAAAATCTATGTAAAACAATCGCTAATAGCCTGGTTAAAACAAACGCTCGAAAGCTTATAGATACGGACCAACTAATAAACAACTGTCAACTTATTGACTTGGTACAGGCCATTATTTAAAACAAATAAAAAAAATGTTTTAGTTTAACCAGGTTTATATGTTTTTATTGTTTGTTATTGTTTTGATGTATTATTGTGTTTCATTTAGCTTGTTGAATTTGTTGCTTTGTTGCTTTATTACTTGTGTAGCTCATTTGACAAAAGAATGTCCGTTTCCAATTACTGTTGTACAGGGGACTTAGACTCTCTTGATTGGATATTTGAAAGTTTTTCAACGTGACAGCTTTATTTCTTATTTTCCTCCTTCCAAAGTCATTAACCCTATACCTGGAATAACTTTTATAGTTAGGTAATGAGGTTTCATGATTGCCAATGGTCTACTCTCCAGCCAAAGACACAAGGATATGAATATTACAGTATAGCCTTCATCATGAAAAAAACTCTTTGATTGTATTTAAAGCAACAGTAGTATACCGCTGTTCAATAGTCATAAATCTAATCAAACAATAAAACAAATTTGGGTTACAAGTCAAAACCGAACAATCAATTATAAGAGGAAAACAGAACATCAAAAGCACTGAACTACAACGAAAACAAACGGCAAGTTGAACATACATAGAAGCTGTATAGTCAGGAATAACATTTAGCCTCAGAAACAGTTCAAAGAGATTATTCAAAAGCAGAGATCAAGTTAAGTGTAAATGTTGAATAAGATTCTAGCATATCAAATCACACAAAATATCAGAACCCTATCATTTCTGTCATCAATACAAGTGTTCTCTAAAGATAAAAGATAAATTTCAACGAGTGAATAAGCCATATGGTACTAGAATTAAACATCAGCTCACTTTACAAACCTTAAGACAAAATTATAAGCATTCGCCGAAAATTGGAGGGTTTGTTAGCATTGATAGCATGTAGAACTTGCATTACATTTCATAAACAATGCGTCTCCGGAGTGCTTTTATGGATGCTTCTTCAGCGGCTTCCGCTTGATCTCTGATTTTGAAATGTCAACTTATTTTTTTTTTTTCGCACTTTTCTCTAATGGTTGACATTCTTCCTACCCCAATGAATGAGAAAGTGAGCTTAACATGCTTAAGTGGAAGAATCGGAATTACAAATAAATAATCATGCATATTATATATACATTCGGAAGCATCTGTATTTTCTTCCAAAAATCACTGAACGAGTTAACAAATACTACACTATTGCAATTGCTATTGTGACTATGTTGAACGCATCTATCCCATCGAACACGAGATAAAGGATACAACAGATACAGTTAAGTCGGCCTTTATCTTGGCTTACATCTACACATTGACAATAAGGGTCTAAGTAAAAACATTCTAGCAGCGCCTGCATACTGAGTATATATCTCCAAATTGATACGGTTTTCCCGATCTTGTATTTCCTATCAATATATGATTTTCTTGGTAGAGGGTTGCTACTCACAAGGAAGCTATTAACCCAAGAGTTCCAAATGGTGAAGTTGAAATCATCCCTTCGTAAATTTAACAGACGCCATCACGAGCCGGTTGGCCGTTATGGAATAAAAGTTTCACAGATGATATCGGATATATTCCTTAAGTGGTAACATCAATCCCCGTCCCTTTGCATGAATGTGACCTACCGAAATAGACTATTTACCGGGTGTGTAATAACATAAGCAACACGACGAGTGCCACATGTAGAGCAGGATCTACTTACCCTTCCAGAGCACTAAGATCACCCCCAGTTTTTGGTGGGGTTGTGTTGCTAAGTTTTTAGCTTTCTATGTTGTGTCATGCGTACTATCATTTGTCTGTTTGTCTTTTTTTTTTTAGCCATGGCGTTGTCAGTTTATTTTCGATCTGTCCCTCTGGTATCTTTCGCCCCTCTTTTGCAAACAAAGTTTACCTTATATCCTCCTCCTGCGTTGTATCATATATTTCATATTACATCACTTATGAAAACAGTTTGTGACTGAGGTCAGACTACGATAACCGTTGACAACAAAATTATCTGCAATAGTAAAAAAAATGAAAATAAGGTATATATTGCATGCGTCCGAAGCGCTATTCCGGGTTGATCTTAATCATTTACGCTCAGAGCCTGATATTTGAAAGGTGGATGTAAAAAAAACAGAAACAGTTGAAGAGTTATTCGACCAAGAGAACAAAATAATAAGACAACATAGTTGACGGTCAGCTGCACTTGGTGGACTTGAAATATTAGGTTTTTTTTATTTAAATATTTATAATTGGACAATTGAAGGGAATTAAAGGAATTGCAGAATCAAAACTCCTTTTTTTTTTGCAAGCATGGTTTCTAAAAAAAAATCGAAATTATATCTGTAATTACCAATGTAATTTCAACTGATCTTGCGCTTTAATTTGCATATGGACAGTCTTTTTCAAGATGTGTGCGATAAGGATGATTTCCGTTACAATTATTATTGATTCTAATCACTTATCAGTGTCACCAAACGGATATATAAAAGAACTGACGGTATGATCCTAGTATGGGACAAATAGTTGAACACTAATTGATGAGTGTATCACAAAACACCTGTATATATACGGACTGGTCCATGATGAGCAAACCGGTTAAAACCCGCCAGTCAAGTGAAATAAATCAAGTATTAACATCGGAGCAGTTAAAAGTAAATTAGAAATATATTATAATTGCTTCCTTTGTTGAAAAACTATTTAAAAACAAATAATATAAAGGTCATACAATTATTCAAGCATTTAGGAGACAAAAGTCAAAACATAAAAGCGCTTTTAATGCTGAACTCACCTGAACGTTTGAAAAGTCCTTGATTTATCCTTTGTCTAAAGCGTTTGAAAGATAAAGAATTTTGAAGACTTCAAAATGGCGCAAATTTATATTTTATTTATAGTTAAATGGCAAAAACATCAAATTTTTCTGTTTTATCAATTGCAATGAGAATTTTATTTAGAGAAAGAATCATACCAAAACAGGAGGAAACATCAGGAATCTTTTACGTGAGTATTTCTTTATATTTGACTTGTTTATCTAGTTTTTATTTGTATGAGAAAATGTAAACAAAGTTTCTACTGGATCCATATTGTCATGTACAAGTTCTATAGCTGATATGTATGTTCAAACAGCTCAGTCAATTGTTGATTGTTATACATTTTTTTCAATTATTTTTTTATTCATATTTTGGACATCTTCACTCGCCTGTCCAAAGCCAAACTGATCCCTCTTTAGGTTTGTCTTGTCTTGACTTAATCTTAATGGTTTATATATTGTTTTTAAAACAAACGACGTATAATATATGTCGACACAACATATAATAAACAGTACTGCCTGGTATACAATATGAATTTGAAGTATACAAAAGGAGGATGATAACAAACATTTAGCGATAATACCGTGTCATAAATATGCAAATGCAGCTATTGTGTTTCTTTGAGACCTACATGTAAATAAGTACCTGTGTTACTTAGTACTCTTAAATCAAGATACAGGGGCAGATCTAGCCATTTTCAAAAGGTAGAAAAGGGGGGTCCAAACATAAGTTCCAGGAGTCCCCCCTAATCCGCCCCTGAGACATAATATACATAACACCTCATATGTGAAATAGTTTACATTTACTGTATCATCGTACAATTTCGTAAAAAAACTAAAACTTTAGCATTTTATATCATGTAACTTTAATATAATAAGAACTTGTTCAAATTTCGAAGATTGCTAAAATTTTAGTTTCATAAATTAAATCGTTTTTTGGCAGCTAAAATTTTAGCCGTAAGAGTTTTGAATTAAAATTTCTGTAGGCTAAAAATTTAGTTTTAATATATAAATTTATTGTGTATTATATTAAGGGAATGCTAAAGTTGTAGCAAACATGTTATTTCTTTTCTTTTTATTGCAGGATGATACTAAACCAGTTCGGAATTTTTTTTCTTGATTCTTTTTATAGATAAATTCTATTCAGCTGAATTATTGAAAAGCTGAATGCAGTTTCTCTGGCACAAAAGAAATTAAGGTTTCTCAACATAGATGCGAATTGTTTCTCTTTATGAAATGGTTATTTAAAAAGATATATGTAAGTAATCATACATTAAATTTAAAACACAGGTTTTTAGCGAAAAAACATAGATTTTTAGCCATTTTGCAATGATTCAAAACAATCCATTTTGAGAATGAAAATTGCAGAGTATCAATATTTATTGCAGTCCGTTTATGTCAATTGGACATGCTTTGATACTATATATGCCCTTGAATTTTTACTAGATAACATTTTTGTTCGCTTAGGGGATTCCGTATATTGTCACATTATCGGAATTCTAATGGAGACTAACTGTGCACCACTTATTGCGGACGTGTTTTTGTATTGCTATGAGTTACAATTTATGACAAAAATAAGCGGAGACCCATCGAAACAACATCTGATAAACAAATTTAATAATACTTTTAGATATTTGGATGATATTTTGGCTCTCAATAATGACGACTTCAGTATGTATATTAAAGAAATTTATCATGTTGAACTTACTTTAAATAAAGCTAATACTAACAATGACCACTGCCCTTTCCTCGATCTTGATATCTATATCACTAACGGAAAGCTGAATACTAAAATTTATGATAAAAGAGATGATTTTTCATTTCCTATCGTTAATTATCCATTTTTAGATGGTGACGTTCCCTTGTCACCATCTTACGGTGTTTATATATCTCAATTTGTACGATTCGCTCGTGTATGTTACAATGTTTTAGATTTTAACGAGAGAAATTTATGTATTACTGAAAAATTATCACACCAGGGTTTTAGATATCAGAAACTAGTCAAAACATTTACTAAATTTTATCATCGGTATAAGGACATCATTCGTAAATATAGCTCAACATGCAGACTTCTTATACGTTCAGGTATTTCACATCCAATTTTTTATGGAAATATTCTTTATAAAGCACAAAGGTGTCAGTATTCACCTCAAAAACTAACAAAACCTTTGAATAGACTTATTAAGAAGGGATATAGTTACGATACTGTTGTCAGGTCATTAAAGATTGCATATTTTGACTTTAACATTGATTCACTTAAAGGGTCTTTGCATCGGAACTAAACACATTTATTCAAAAACCAGTTGTTTGCATGACACGGGTTATGTTCTTCTCATATATGTTATGATGGTATGATACTAAACCCCTAACGGGAAGGATTGTGCCTGCTGTTCATATGATGAAATCATAATCTTCAGTCAGTTTAACTGAAGTCTGGAGCTGGCATGTCAGTTAACTGCTAGTAGTCTGTTGTTGTTTATGTATTATTGTCACTTTGTTTATTTTCTTTGGTTACATCTTCTGACATCAGACTCGGACTTCTCTTGAACTGAATTTTAATGTGCGTATTGTTATGCGTTTACTTTTCTACATTGGCTAGAGGTATAGGGGGAGGGTTGAGATCTCACAAACATTTAACCCCGCCGCATTTTTGCGCCTGTCCCAAGTCAGGAGCCTCTGGCCTTTGTTAGTCTTGTATTATTTTAATTTTAGTTTGTGTATAATTTGGAAATTAGTATGGCGTTCATTATCACTGAACTAGTATATATCTGTTAAGGGGTCAGTTGAAGGACGCCTCCGGGTGCGGGAATTTCTCGCTACATTGAAGACCTGTTGGTGACCTCCTACTGTTGTTTTTTCTATGGTCGGGTTGTTGTCTCTTTGGCACATTCCCCATTTCCATTCTCAATTTTATTATATAATACTGCATCACCACATCTGTTAATAACCACTGAAATGCGATTAACACTATTGCCATAGTTAATTTATTATACTTTCTTTCTGTTTTTATTATCATTTTTTTTACATTCTAACCAAATCGTAAGAAAATTACTCCTTCCCTTGTTTTCACAAAAAGTATTTTACTCTTACCAAATTGGTTCTTCCATTTCAATGTATCTTCATTTTGTTCTTATACTTTCTCTTCCAAAGCACTAATACTCATAAAATCATTATTACAAGAAGCCATCATATAATACTATACTATTCATGTCTTTATTGTTAAAATTTTCAATTTTAACTCTTCCTCCTATTCAGACGATTTTTTTAAATAATAAGACGTCATCATAACCATTTCCGGTTAAACTACTTCCGGTATAAAACGCATGTGTAAATAAAACTACTTCCCGTTTAAACCCACTCTTGTTTTTTTCTCTTGAGAATAACCATCGTTGACTCATGTCAAATCTTGCGAGAATTTAAAATTAAAACGAGATTTAGGCAGAATCCCTCTTTCTATACTACTAATGATTTATGCATAAACCTTAAAAACGGTTTTTATCCAACGCAATCATGGGTTTGAACGTTGTTTTCAATTTAGACTTGTTTATATTTATTTCGTTTGGGCTTGTATTATATTTTCCCTCCGGTTTATTTTATCCGATCATCCTATTTCGACTCTTTAAAATTCAAGAGTCTATCCTAAATTTAGGTAAAATATATGGCCTTCCAAATACTGTTTCGATCCCTAACATCACTGAAGAGACATTAATTGTCGAAATCCGGATATGGTGTAAAATAAATTTAGCAACTCATTTTGTGGTTTACCATTTTTGCCGCAAGTTGATTGTTTTCTGTTCGGTATTAAATTAATATAAGATTCATTTTGTTACATCGTGTGATCAATTTATGTGGCAATCGTCAATGGCAGTCAGCAGGGTTAAAGAAGATCAGTTGTTCGACCTGTTAGTCAATAGTGTTTTGTTAAAATATACTTTTTCACTCTTTTGGTCTTTTGGAAAATGTAGTTTGTGCTGTATTCAAACCCTTCTACAATGAAATTTGTTTTACATGCATACCTAAAAAAATTGCAGTTTTTATCCAACGCAATCATATGCGTGTATAATGTGAAGTGTACAATTTATATTCAAATTCAGTCTCAGAATTGAATTAAAATAACAATTTCACGAAGAATAAGTTTTATCCCGTGAGGATTTAAAGTAATATTATATTTGCGTCAGGAATCTAGATATAAAATAGTTGCTTTGAAGTATAAAAAAGCCTCAAATTTCAAATTAAAAAAAATCATCCGATGTTAGTTTTTTTTTTTTTTATAATCTTGGTACTAAACAAATATTAAAAAAAAAACACCAATCATTGGTACAATGTCAATCTCAGCATTTGTAATTATATAAAATTAGCGATTTGTTTACTTCTTACATACTGACCAAGCATCCGTATTCTGTTGTTTTTTTCTCTGTTAGTTCATGTGTTTCCCTCAGTTTTGGTTTATGACCTGGATTTGTTTTTTGTTTAAACAATTTATGACTATTGGACAGCGGTATTCTACTTTTTCTTTTATTAGGCGTATAACTTGAACAACAAGAAATTATTTTAGTTTTATTCAAGGAATAAGAAGAATTTATACCAAATTGAATTTTCATTTATCTAAGTTTGTCTTCATGGTCTCATCTAATACCTATTATCAATGATTATGTAAATAATTGAAACATTAGCGTGTTTCGTTTTTTTTTTTTTTATTAAATTAGTAATAACTCGTAAAACAAAGGTGTTTAAAGATTGAATATCAATTTTAACTGAGTCAATATCTTTAATTGTTTTTACATAGGCGGTAATGGTAAGGTTTTTTCCTGTAGCTCAGTCCATATCGTAAACTTGGATATGTATGATAGCTCGTTTCGAAGCTGGGACATACTCACATATGTGGTTAAATTTTCGGGGTACGAAGTGAGATTACTTTTTTCCGTAAATTAGTATACCCCGAACATGCTTTCGTAATGCGGCTCCTTGTGGTAAAATATCCCCTTTTTAACAGAATAAGTTCTTTGAAAATTTAATACTTTGAACACATTTAGTAGCTCCATAGTTTTTACACATTAATTCTATGTTCCTCTACTTTCCTTATCATTTGTAAAAAATAAAAACATGTCCAATATCACAACATAGAGATTTTTTCTTTACACGTGACTTTTGAGTTCCTCATTTCGAGGCGTATTAGGGATGTTGTCCCAACTAAGTGATTATAACTAGTTCTTCATTTCTTATGGGAATTCGTATTCGTTTTAAAACTATTGTAATATGTACTTATGTATTTTTATGGTCAGCAAGATTTTTTCCGTACACGTTGATATGAGCTAGACATGTAGGTCTGAGTGAGACAGCTAAATATGCTAATTGTGAGGTCAAAGTGATTTCCTTTTCAAACACATTTTCATAAATATTTACCTGTATTTAAAGAGTACATACATTTGAGTACAAACTTTGTTATTTACCATAACGATTAGCTATATGACAACATTTTTCGTGTTAATTTCGACTGGAAATTTCAGTGAATTTCCTTTGTTTTTAAATGAAAGCTCTTCTTTTTTTTTCAAAATTACGCATTAAGTAATATTTGTATGAAGCTATGAATTTGATGAAAGAAAATGCCGGGTCGAAGTCATTAAGAAAACTTACGACACACATTAACACAATTGTCACTGTACAGGCTTCTTTTATACACAGTCACATATGCACCTATGTTATATATCAGCCAGTGCCCAAAATCTCTGATTATAGCTATTTATCCTTGTTTTTGACCAAACATTTTATAATATGATATACTAGTGTTGCTTATATTTTCAACCTTAAAATTTTTAGTGTAAAATGAAAATGCTAGGTCTTTGAAAGTAAATCTTCCTCTTCATTGAAGTGACATTTGGTGTGGACTAAAAGAAAATTTCAAAGAATGGCTAGTTTTAGTAACATTTCGTTTTGTGTTCTATTATCTGTTGGTCTTTTAAGCCATGGTCACTTTATTTTCGACTTATGATTTAAAATGTCTCTCTGGTATCATCCGCCTCTCTTTTCCCGCTTTATGTTTATAAAATACTTTAATACATCAGTCTGTGAATCACATTGTCATATCAAAACCAGACATGGTAAGAAAATACATAATCACTACACCATCACAAACACACTTACATTCTATTAATCGTGTCATGGTTAGAAAATACACAACATAACACCATAACAACTGAATCCCAACTTAATGTTGTTCTTTAAAAAAATTGTATGTGATAAGATATAAACGTCTCTAAAAATTCATCACTTTTTGTAACGTTGATACATTCCTGTGACGCACAGTTTAAATCCGCTTGTCCTGGTGCATTGTCGTATTTTCATGTGATGTGTTTGTTGATATTCGGTGGTTTACATGTATTAAAATACTATTTTTTTATGTATCTCTCTGTCCTGAATGTGGTTGTGTTTATTTGTTTCGTATTCGAGTCACGTAAAGTTGCCATGTTAGCGTTATTCGTACATTGGATTACCAAGGTATAAAACCAGGTAAAACTCACCATTTCTCTTAAAATGTCCAGAACAACGTCAAGAACTGATAATTTGTATGTGATATGTTTTGATTATTAGTAATGAGGTGTATCATTGGATCTATATGAGGGTAGTAAAACTTCTATATTTTTTTTATAAAAATATAACGTACGAATTATAACCAATTGGACGATATCTGAGTAGTCTCTCACTCCCAAAAAATAAAAACGAAACCTTCTTCACACGAAACGGAAATTACAAAATACCAAAAGAACATATAGACTCGAGAATAAACTGACAACGCCACTACGAATCATCTATGTGCGTCAAATGAGCTGTCGTGCATATTTCAGAATATAAATATTGTCTTTATATATTGTCTAACATATTATATATTTTTCCCCTTACAAAATGTTTATCAAAGATGAATTAATTCAAGATTATCTCTAAGGTAGTATTTTATATTACCAAAACGATGAATTAATGTTTTAATATTAAATTAAATATTTTGATCCTGGTATCTCTGATTGGTAAATTTATATACAACGTTTTGTGTCAGACAATGAAATGAGAAGTAGTGAAACAATCGAAATAATCTAAATTGCTTTGAGTTCAACACCTAACGCTTTTTTGGGATGATATCGGCTTAAGTAGGATGGATTATAAGTGATTTCTATATGATAAAGACATAATCCTTCAATCATGGAATGCCAGTAATTGCTAGTAGTCTTTTGTACTTTTGTCCTTCACAGTAGACTGATAAAAGGCTGAGAAGATTATCGATATTTTAAAGGATTTCAATGCTCAACCTATTTGTTGTGTTAGCGTATACCAAAAAAGAAATAATAGATCTTTCGAGGATAATATAGTCAACGATTTGTTTTGTATTGATAAACCTTTCTGACTGTTTTGTATAACAGAATGTGTGTTTTTATGAAAAACCTAAATTAAGGGACACAAGCGGTTTCATTACAATTGCAAATATGATGTTAAAAGTCTCATCTAATTATGATATTCACTCAAATAAATGTACAGTTTTCTGCTGTAAAATGTGTTATTAAACAAGACAAGCTAAGCAAACTATTGTTCCGTTTAAACATTTTGTATAGAATGACCAGTTCGGATTGATTGTCTTCTCAATTACCTTCATCCCCGACACTAGGTTGCATTTGTTGGTGTGTTGATTGATGATGACTCCAAAACTATTACTATCCGGTGAACATTTTGATAAACAGCCCATTTTACTAGGTTGTGTTAACGTTGAAAGTAGGTTCATGTTACCGTAGGTACCAAGGACACCACAATATCGTCCAATGAAGTTGACTCTTGTACTATTTTAATTTTAGTTTCTTTTGTACAATTTGGAAATTAGTATGGCGTTCATTATCACTGAACTAGTATATATTTGTTTAGGGGCCAGCTGAAGGACGCCTCCGGGTGCGGGAATTTCTCGCTACATTGAAGACCTGTTGGTGACCTTCTGCTGTTGTTTGTTTTCTATGGTCGAGTTGTTGTCTCTTTGGCACATTACCCATTTCCATTCTCAATTTTATTAAAGAGAAAAAGACAATATTCTCAAGGTAGGATGAGTGTAATCTATGGTAATACGATTCATACTTTATAATACTTCACGTAAAATGCCGTATTATGATTGGTTAATACGAGGGTGTTAATTTACTGTATCACATGGCTGAGTGGGTGATATTTTTTTATGTAAACCTTTCGTCCAGACCAATCGAAAATTGATAATTTAAAGGACAATGAATTGAATTTACATCAAATTATTCAAGACAATGCTTAAATATAAATTCTACATTTTAGCTCAGATTCCATTTTTTGTCTGTCAAAATAAAAAATTAAATCATCTTGCTTTACTTCTGTTGTTTTTTCTAATACCCTCAATGTTGTCATGTACTTGACGTCATAGAAAATACTTTTATTTAAAACTCACCTGTATAAGACAATAATGATAGGACATTCAACATGTTCAGTATAATAAGTTAAATAACACGTAGCTAAGAGGGTGATAGAGCAGATTGGTACCCCTCGAAAAAGCATTGTCAACCTTGACTTTGCCGTACATTCAATGAGCAATGATTAAGGATTGACTGTAATATTTTTTCTGTCTATGAACATGATGAAGAAATAACATAAAAACATTGCTACACACTGAATAACGCGCGTAGCGGGTTATTTAACAGTGTGCACCACATTTTTATGTTATTTCGAATAGACAGAAAAAAAATTGTCATTTCTTATAATTTAATTCTAAATTCCATTTTCAACCGTAGAAAACTATGAAAAAACGTTGATGACGTCACGGTCACATGACTACATTATGTCTATGGGCTGATAACAACTTATTGTCAGCCTAAGTCAGAAGATGCATTACATCCAAAACTAAATTATACTTGTAAAAACAAAATAAAAGTTTGTTGACTATTGAATTGTAAAACCACGAAAATAAAATATGATTAAATAGACTGTCGAATGTGAGCACTGCAATAACCGTATTTGAATAGTCTATCTTTTTATCCATCTGAGTCATTGTTAAACTCATGTCCATAATTGAAACATGTAACAGATTAAAATGTTGTAAATGGTTTGTGTGTGAAACGACGAGCTTTACCTTATCATGTCAGTGATTTTACAGTTCACAAGTTTAAACAAACATGGCTGCGGTTTGAATAGCTTAACGTACAACTTCATCGCATCACTATCGTTCGGGCAGAATCTAGGTTATAATATATTTTATGACTCCGTATGCTCCTTTATTTCGCATATATAAATTTAAGTACCTGTTTTGACGCAATATGTATATATATTGAGCAAAACTTTATATTATCATAACAGAACTTTATTGTTGCATTTGGTGATTTTGATCTGTTCACCGGATGGGTTTGAAATCGAGATGTTGAAATTGTACGATAAATATCGTATCCTGCCTTTGCAAAACATGATGAAAAACTGAACAGAGAAATCAATAAAGAAACAAAGTGAAAAGATAAAAGATAAAAGATAAAACATATCATGGTAAAACTATCAACAATATACATATGCGAAATCTCGTGGCTCGATGGACAATAAATCATAACACCTTTAAAGGGAAATCACACTATTCATACTACTAATAATAATTCATTGAAATTTTGCTTGAAGACAGATCTTACGTATTACAACATTTAAGGCGGAAAAAACTGGGGTCACCGATGTTGTTTTCGAGATATGACGTTATCAAAAAGTAAAGAATCGCGTTATACCAAAATATAGAAATAGCGCTTTAAGTTGCTAATTGAAGGCAAAATTATTGAAAAACGATCTTTAACTGGTATACCTAAAACATTCAATTGTAACTTTTACCTTATACATTAGTATTAGTTTCAGTTTTCTTATTTTCCAGGGCCTTTGAACATTTCCCGCCATTTTTAATTTCTATTAATTATAGATTTTTCTTGAAATAAAAAAAATCTACTAATGTTTTTTCCTTCAAACTTCTGCATAAGTTGTAGCTTGAGGGTAGATTTTAAAAGCATAAATAAAAAAGGGGGGTAACCGATGTTTTAAATCCGCTAAAACGGAAATAATCGTATTATCTTTTTGTGGCGGAAACTATAACTAACGCTCAGAGAACGACGTTGCTAAGATAAGATCATTTCTTGCACTGCTTGAAACTATTGGGTTGACTTAAAGCTTTTCACTTCAAAACATAATAACATTTTTTCAAGGTATTTCGATTATTAATTGATATTTTTTATCAATCTATAGAAACGTTTTAACATTATACAGTAACAGTTTATTATAAAATAATTGTCAAAGTTGAAGTCATCTGATTTTTTTAATTGCATTTGTTGTATAGAGAAAACGAATGTCTGCCTCTTGCTGTATTAAAAATAATTGCGGATCCGGATTTACAGATTTGGAATCTTCTACTTCTGAATACTGAGGTTAACCGGGCTGAAAAGTAACACGTTCCATTTAGACTACAAACAAAATGAAGTACCTAACTTGTCCATTCGCACCGGGAAGATAAAACCTGAAATGACGTACTAAAAGCCACAAACTCGGCACTTTTAAAAAAAGCCCTTAACGACATCATTTTCGGAAGAAATTTAAAATTGGTTAACATTTCCGTAATAACATAACGCTCAATAATCGCACTAACGTAAGTTCGACTTTCAGTGAAAGTTTGAGTTAAAGTTCGAGTTTTATTTTGATTTCGAACATTTATTCCAGTAAGAGTTCTAGTCAAAGCTCGTGTTACATTTAGAAACTTCCTAGTTATACTTTAGATTGAATAAAAAATCTGGTAAGGGTTAAGATTTTGAGATGAAATTGAGAGTAAGATTGCAGTTTCTTTTTTCTGTTGGTTCACCTCTTTTTCTTTAAATGTATATTATTTTATTACGATCACATTGCGTGTTCTGAACACGAACCTACATCTGAACTATTATAACTTGTTTTTGTTTTTTTTTCATTGTTGTCTTGAATTTTGCAAAACTTTCAGTGGCAAATATTACATACACATCAGCACACAATGTTTGTCTATATGAGTGGAATATAATTTCATCAGACGGACCATAAATGTATTGGTTACTATTTAGCAGTACTCCTAAGACATGTAACTTTACATAAATATGTGTGTGTGTGTGTGTGTGTTGATTATTTCTATTGATGTAGACTTTTAAAGCCAAATGTATAGTACGTGTTAAATTTCTATACGCTCGTTTACGGGACATATTATAGTATATCGTTGTCCGTCCGTCGTCATCATGTCGGACGCTTTAACCAATTGACATAAAACTTTGGTGAATTGTTTATATCTATTGACGTGACCTCCCTTTAGTTTTTTATTCATTATAAAAGGGTTTTTTTTCCGTTTTCGGACAACAACTCAATATTGCTTTTAGCAGTTCTCATGAAACTTTGGTGAATTGTTCATATATATTAAAGCTCCCTTTAGAACTTTATAGATTTTCGATTTTACGTTTCCGAGATATGGGGTTTTATTCATTAAAAAAGGGGGGTTCAAGTTTTTGTACTTTAACTCTAAAATGCTTTCACCAATTATCATACAACTTTGATGAATTATTTATATCTGTTAATGTAAATTCCGTTTTGATTTTCATTTATTTCTTATATGACATTGAGAAGTAATGAATCTCTCTGAAATTGTACCACAAGGTTTCATATCACAAATGAAAGGCTGAAATAGAGTTTGGGGTACATGTAATTGCTCCAAACGTCCAGGTATTAGGGACCAAAAACAAGCACTTTACTAGTTTTATTGTTTGACAATAACTTGTGTTTAAGTGTATGGATCTATCTAAAAATGCGTTACAAGGTTGCATACCACAAAAGGGAAGGCTGGGATTGAGTTTTGGTGTAATTACTTTAAGAGGGGTGGAAAGGGGGGGAGGGTGTCAAATTTTGCAGAATAGTTTTATAGACCTTCGACCACATATATTTTGTGTCAGAAACCTATAATATGTCAAACATTTGATGATCACAATCCAAACTCAGACAGTACCAAGCTTGAATATTGTGCCCAAACGTGCCCCAACTGTTCATGGTTCAACATCTGCGGGAGTATCAGGCTGCTCTCAGCGAAGCATTTTATTGTTGTTGTAGTTAATCAAATAGTACCAAAATATAAAACTAGGCATAGCGTTTGATATTTCCAGATTATTTGACCTCTATAGCGGCCTTATTTTTAACTTGCTGGTCCTACAGTGCGTTAACGACAGTTTGAAGAAATACAACAAAATATGATTTATTTTTGTGCCAAAATAATGTTATCCTGAACAAACTTTAAGCATTAAAGAAAGATTGAGCAAAATGTACAATATAATACGGTGGTAATTTTTTTTTAGTTCGACAACCAGCAACCGATGTAAAGTTTTGGATGATTTTCAACTAGCGTTATTTTATTAACGTTTAATATGTCAATAGACATGATTACTAGATACAAATCACTCATTTCCATGCCCCCCCCCCCCCAAAAAAAAAATAAGAGACGTAAGATGTCAAAGGAACGTGATTTTGGAAAGGTGGACGACACTTTGATAATTTCTGTCGTCACATGTGAAAAAAATAACGATTTCAAATAGCACTTCAAACATAATTTACGTCCAGTGGCAAGTTTAATGCATATTCAGAACTAGAACATATTAATTTTGACCCTGCTTTGTATTTACCCGACAGACTGAGCCGGATAAATATAAATATGAAATGAGATTTTTGATGAATTATTTATACATGTAGTATAGAAGACTATAGGTATGACGTTTCCTGCATGTGATATGAAAAAAATGAAAGTCGAAACTCATTGTAATGTTCTTATATACAACACTCTTTGTTTTCGAGAAAATGGTTCGAGAGGGTACTAAATTATATTGAATATGCTATGAATTTCCAACGTTCTTAGTGTTGATTATGCATGATGATTATGTGTTTTGAATTGATATAATCTTATTATCATAAGGGTCTGAATAGATGGTCATTCATTTATTAATATTTAGTTTGTGTTGCCAATATTTTTTATTATTTATATTTTAGCACCCCATCATTCTCTAATCTTTTCTTCTTTTTTTTTGCCTTTTATTCTGCAGTATTTACCAATTATTCTGTATTCCGTAAACCCCAATACAATCAGACCCTTCCTTATGGACACGTATTTTTAATTATAACAGAAAAGTTGTAAAAATCATGATATGTTCATTATCATTTTCATGCTTTAGTGGAACAACCCTTTGAGCGGCTCGCTATTTTATAAATTAGCAACCTTTACGACGGACTCGAACACGGCGACGTCATAATACAGTCACGACACTATAGCAACGCCGAGAGCGGTGCGTATAAACAATAGTGTGATTTCCCTTTTAAATGTCATTCTTATCTGGAAATAAATTCCAATCATTAAAACAACTGTCTTTTGAAGATCAAAATTCCGTTGATAGGTATTGGATAGGGATCTGTCCTGGTCATTACCGTTTCTGTTCCGACATTGGTTTCTTTAAAAACGGTTATTTCGCCGTTGGTTGTCCATATCACAAACAGCGTTGTTCTCTCTGTGCAGCTTAATATGTCAAGTGTAGAATCAGAAATGTTGTTTACAGCGTTATATTTCCGACTAAAAACTTACTTTTTATTAGCTTTTGCACCAATGCAAATTTCATAAAATTCTTGAGACTGGAGGTCCTTGGCAGCAGATAAGAGAATAAAGGAGTTGTCACAAGCTTCCACGCTGATCCTGAACTGGTTTTGTGAAGGACAAATACCGTAGTCAGATAAGCTTTTGTAATATAGTTAAACACATCCGGTGTTTGACTTGCATCGACAGTTCCACTGTTCAAAGTTTTTATCCATATTTCATCGAAACAAATTCCTATAGCAAAAACATAAATAGATGAGTAAATATAAATTTGGAACTATGAGAACGAATGAAAATAACCGTTTATTTTTATTCTGATATATCATAAACCGTAAGTTAATACTGATCTGACTCAATAAGACCTATCATTCCATATGAAGCCAGTGTCAAAAACAATAATCTGTTATGTACTTATCTTGCTATTTAGAATTAAAGAACCAATTTGAGTTCAATGAGTTGTAATCATTGTTAACTAGATCATTTTGGCGGGAAAAAATGCTCCTATCCAAATAATCTCGTTTATGCAGTCTCCGCACTTTTTCTCGATCGATTTACTTTTCTTACTTATCTAACAGCTAAATTTCCTGTCAATCTGTTGCCTAACCATAAACAGCAGGAAATGTATATATCGCAAGCATTCTACAGCTTTTATTTGATATTCATCTTGTAAACAAAAAGACTTACCACAATAAACATAAACAGCAGCTAACAAGATAACGATAAAGCTAACCATGTCGAGCTGCTCAGTAATGGTTTGTAAATCTTATCTTCTCAAATAATTGTATTTATACAAAAACAAATGATTAAAGCTGATGACGTAGAAAGATTACACACAGAAAAAAATCTATAAACGAATACAAACTCATTATTTTATAAAGACCGATAGCTTTGCAATTATAGGTACTTGTATAACATTTTGTTGTCTTATTAAGTAGATGTTAATGTTTGAAAAAAAATATAACGCTCAACAAAGGTAAATATTGAACAGGGGTTTTCATTCTGTTTCTGTGCGTGACCTGTTCATTAAATCTTTAAATATTCAATATATAATTTTGAATTAGCCATTCAATAAATGTTATCCAAATCTAAAATTGTGTTTCATTTCAATCTGTTCAGATAAATGTTTGCTTAAAGCTCTGCTAGTGCGTACGTAGATATTAACCTTGTTCTATTTCTCAAAAGATCAGATTTGATATATATAACAGGTAATAAAGTAAAGTCACAAATTGGATTTGCAATGAGATTGTATTATGAGCAACGATGAAGTCAAAATTTGACATTTAAGTGGCAATTACTTGTCATGAATTTAAAATAAACAAATCAAGATATTTTTAAATATATGAACGTGTTGTATGTTTACAATACCAACTTGTAGTTTACTTCGCTCGGTTAAAATGTTAGTCATTCTAATGTGAATCGTAGGATCAGCTTTGAATGGAGAATTTTACATGGCTTCATGTATATTTCTGGGTTGACAAAATATGGGTTATGTTTGCAGTAAGTGTTTTTGATTGACTGACAACCAACTGTGCCTCTCTTCGTTTCGAATGGCTGATTTATTCAAATGAAGCTTACTTCATTCAAAATCATCTCAGGTATAATGAAAAAAGGTAGCATTCTTCTATTACTACACTTACAGCTAGATGATGTCTTCTTGCTTAATTTCACAGAGCTGTGGTGTAGTTGTTTAGGCATCGGAATATTAATTCAAAGGTTCCTGGTTGATCCCCGTTCCGGGGAGAAAATTTTAAGGGACAGAATTTTCGACTCTCCCTCCTCATCATTTGCGAGTATGGTCTTTAGAAATGATGATAGTCCATCAGAAGGGGACTATACATAGCTGAACTGATTTAGGAGAGAGCCATATATCTTGCACGTAAAAGACACCCATGTAGTTTTCGAAAAAGAATAGGCTAATGTCCCTACAATGCAGCACTCGCACCCACAAAGTGTAATGGGAATTAATAGAAGATGCAATAAGCATTCCCATTCTACTATAAAAAAAAAAACATGTGTAAATTCAAATAAAATTTTCAATCAAAATTCAGATCCTGCGAAAAATTAGTGTAAAATATGTAAAAATGTCTATCAGTTCTGATGCTTATTATGTAGGATAGTTCATGATCCCTTGGTAAATAATGGTATTGATTACAAGAATAAAGAATATCAAGAAAATCAATAACAAGTTTGATTGTGGTCTTTTACGTGTTCGTCCTCGATTGAAATGTTTTGCATTGCCGAATTGGTATCGTTTCCCCTTTTCAACTTACTAAGGTGAGAAGTTTAGCTAAGTGAACCAAGTTTTTTCATCTGTTTTCTACATAAGGCAATACCATGCCAAGTCAGTAATATGGCAGTTGTTTTCCATTCGTGAGATGACTTGAGATTTTTATTTTGTTATTTATATATAGGACCTTCCGTTTTGAATTTCTCTTGAAGATCAGTGTTTTTGTCATTTTACCTTTTATCAATTTAATTAAAATGGGACGTTAAAGCATGTGCTAGCTAAGAAAAATAGTCATTTCATTATAAACAACATCCGCAAGTTTGACTTGCATATATTTGTTTAAAAAAATCCAGTATTTTAAATATTTCAATAACAAAAGAGCATGTAGTATACGTGTCGTGTCTAAGCTGCTACAACGTCCGGTTCATCATGTCAAACATCCTTATTTCCATTTCATTAAATTTATTTCAAACAACTTCGTTCACATTGAATCCAGGAAATAAAGATTATTGATAAATTCGTATGTATCATCAGCTTGGTAGACAGTACATCAGTTCATTAGAAGTAGCCAGTACCAAAGTACTGACTACCAAGATGATGATACATAAGAATTTATCAAAGTACTGATTAACAAGCTTATTATACATAAGAGTTTATCGAAGTACTGATAAAGACGCTTATAATGCATAAAATTTCACCGAAGTTCTGATTAAGAAGCTGATTATACATAATAATTTACCAAAGTACTGATTAACAAGTTTATTATACATAAGAATTTATCGAATTACTGGGTACCAAGATTATCATACATAAGAATTTACCGAAGTACTGGCTGACAAGCTTATTATACATAAAAATTCACCGAAGTACTGATTAACAAGATTATTATTAGACGTATATACGTCAGACACGCAAATCATTGAAAAAATATAAAACAACACGTTTAATTTATTGCGTCCGAAGCGCTTTTCTGGATTTACCTTCATCAGGAACGCTCAAAGCCAAATATTTGAAATCCGAAGATGTATAAGTACCGAAAATCGTTGAAGAGCTATATGTTAAAAATACCTAAAATAAATAGCCAAATTCATCTAAAGCCAACTTTGCCTGAGGGAGTTGAAACCTTAGTTTCATAATAATTTCAAAATTTATAAACGGACATTTTTGGTAAAGTTTGAATGTGTTTGTAGATACATGTTTTTGTGTTCTGTTAAATTGTTCCTTTTAAAATTGTTACACGATGATGACTGCTGTTCCCATATTTTGACTATTTTATTTATTGTGTCTGTTTAGTTAACGCATCATTGTAAATATAATAGAATTTGATGACACTGTCTTCAAAGTGAGAGGGTTCGCGCTATAGAACCAGGTTTAATCCACCATTTTCAACATTTGAAAATGCCTGTACCAAGTCAGGAACTTGACAGTTCTTGTCCATTCGTTTTTAATGCTTTTTGTATTTAATTTTGCCATGTCATAATGGACTTTTCGAATTGATTTTCCTCTAAGTTCAGTATTTTTGTCATTTTACTTTATACATAAGAATTCACCAAAGTACTGATTAACAAGCTTATAATATATCAGAATTTAACGAAGTGCTGGCTACTGAACTGATGATTCACTACTAGACTGATAGTCTACCAGCAGTTGTATCGACCCAGCGCTGTCAACATGGAAACAAAGTACTTCGGTACTGATTTGAATATAACAAACCTAACTTATTTGACCTGTTGATACTATCGGTAATGATTTTTGTTATCTAATGTTAACTTATTCATGGTTATATCTGATATATATATAGAAGTTTTGATAAGTGTTTGGTATTTATTTCTACATATTTTCGCTTTTATCATACTATGAACATCAAGATTATTTATTTTCTGAAAATGCTTCCTTTCTCCATTTAAACTGAATATCTAACAACAAAGTTATTTTCATTTAGCTACAATTGAGAATGGAAATGGGGAATGTTGCAAAGAGACAACAACCCGACCATAGAAAAAACAACAGCAGAAGGTCACCAACAGGTCTTCAATGTAGCGAGAATTCCTGCACCCAGAGGCGTCCTTCAGCTGGCCCTTAAACAAATATATACTAGTTCAGTGATAAAGAACGCCATACTAATTTCCAAATTGTACACAAGAAACCAAAATTAAAATAATACAAGACTAACAAAGGCCAGAGGCTCCTGACTTGGTACAGGCGAAAAAATGCGACGGGGTTAAACATGTTTATGAGATCTCAACCCTCCCCTACCCCTCTAGCCAATGTAGAAAGCTGTATACACAATATACAATTTTGCTGTAAATAGAGCATTTTTGTTCAAGGTTATTGTGTTTTTCTGAAATTGGTAAACATTTCACAGCAGTATAATACTGTTAACCTAATCATATCCTGTATTTAATTGGTTTTATGTTTGCGTTGTATAATATTCATTAAATTCAGTGTATGTTTATTTGTGTTAATATGTCTATCGATTGAGTTAACAAATTTCAATTAATATTTCATAGTTTGTCTTTCTATGTTGGGATGGTACACTATTGCTTCAGATAAGGATAAAAGTTTGGTACCATTAAAACGTTTAAACCCGCTTCAATTGTTTGCACATGTCCTAAGTCAGGAATCTGAAGTTAATGAATTCTAAAAAAATATAAGGTAACTAGGTTTCGTCTCATTAAAGCAAAACTTACCTAGGATGGATTTAGTTTTGTTTGTTTTGGTCTTTTTCGTCAAAAAGCTCTTTCGCGGTTTCTGTTCTTATACATCCTTTGATTTCAGATATTGGGTTTTTATTGTTCTTGATGAAGGTTAATTCAGAAAAGTGTGTCGTATGAATGAAACTAGTAACATGTGTTAATTTTTCACTGCACAATATTGTTACATCTGCTGATGGACAATCAGTACCAAGGGAATTATTAGTTAAGTAGTTAGTACTTCGAGACTGACATAATTTATGACATACCATTCTAAAATTGCCCGCATATGGATATAGAAATACTAAAGAAACTATTGTATCCACTTCCTCAGGCATAGTCGACCTTAAATGAATTCAGTAATGATTCTCATAAATGTGTTGGTTCTTTAATGTTTAGTTTTCAAATATTCAGCTTTTAACGTTCCCGGTGAAGGTTAATTCAGAAAAAAAGATTCATTCGCATGAAAGTAATAGTGTTGTAATGCATTTTATTCTTTAATAAAAATTGTAGTGATTTTGTTGGAAAACACGTGGCTCAAAATGATTTGTTTTCTTCTAGGTAAGAATATACCTTCTAGGGAGTCCTGTCCATATAAATACGATTTCATAAAGGTCATTCAAACTATTTTACCTCAAAATATCAATCTAATTTTTTTCTCTCTTCATTTTCAAGGTCGTCATTGGGGCTAATGTTAATTTGTGACCAGAGGATTTTATTTTCATAGTTTCTTCTGCGACGACAGTTGAAAAAGCAAGACCAATGTCTAATGTGTATGATTTAAAGAAGTTTAAAATGTTCTATTGAGTTTCATATGAGATAAATGTTTGTGTTGGAACCGTTCATATCTTTACATTTGTCGAACCAATTTAATGCAAAATCAAACTTAAATCTATCTGTCGTCTCTAAAAAAGAAGACATATATACTACTATTGCCCATGCTCATTTGAAAGATCGACTTCACCATCTCATAAAACAGAGCTTTTTCTATAAAAATAGGAATCGTAGACACAAATTTCTTGTTTTGGGTTACAATAATTCATATTTTGTAAAGAATCACACTGAGTTTTCCAGAAAATATACTGAAGATGATATTATCAAAATGCTGGACTTTTTGATCGACGATATATGTGTTGAGTTTGGAGGATTTATATTTCAACAGACAGTCGGTATTCCAAAGGGTACTGATTGTGCACTCCTGCTGGTCGATTTGTTTTTGTACTCGTATGTAGCAGAATTCATTCAGAACCTTCTAAAAGACCAAAAGAAAAAGCACCTTGTGAAATTCACTAATCTTACTTTCCGATATATTGATGATGTTTTATCATTGAATCACCCATATTTCAGCCAATACTTACATCTCATATATCCCTGTGAACTTGAAATTAAGGATACTACTGATACTAGAAGGCCTGCTTCATACTTTGATCTTTTCCTCAATATTGACGCAGATGGACGACTTCACACGAAAATCTATGATAAACGGGACAATTTTAACTTCCCAATTATCAATTACCCATTTCTCAGCAGTAACATACCCTCTGTCCCTTCGTATGGTGTTTATATATCACAATTGGTACGTTATTATCGTGCTTGTTCTCACTATACGGACTTCATATACAGGAGTGTGCTCTTTACGCAAAAACTGCTCCAACAAAGTTATGAGGAGGACAGATTAAAATTGACACTCCGTAAATTTTATGGACACCATCACGAATTGGTCGATCCATACGATGTGTCTTGACCAAACTAGCTAAGGACATTTTTACCACATGGTAGATTGTGGTTTGTCATTACATCATCTAATCTTTTAATTACCAAACTTGACTTATTCCCGATTGTGACTGTTTTGCTATGTGTGAATTCGCATTACTATAAGACGTGTTACGGTACTTATCTATCCCAAATTCATGTATTTAGTTTAAATGTTTAATGTTATATTTGTAATTCTCATCGGATTTTGTCAAATGGGTTGACGTCTTTTCTATTATACTCATGTGTTATGGTAAAGAAAATTAATCACCGCCTTCATTTATAAGATTTGATTTTGTTGAACGTAATCTGTACGATATTTTACGTTTGAAGGTAGATTCAATATAACCGGCCATAGCTATATAATATAGTTAATTGGTACCTTAGTTTGCTTTTAATAAGTATTGAAATGTGCATTGTTATTAAATGTAATATCAGTATTCATTTCAAATATAATTTTTAATCAATCCTAATTCTTATTCATTCAAATGTGACGTCATTTTTTATTTTTTTGATGATCTTTTTTACAAATTCAAATGTGACGTCATTTTTTTGTCATGTTTTACAATTTCAAATATGACGTCACTAAGTGTTGAGGTTTTACCTTATTCGGATGTGTTTTTTTGTTGTGTTGCATGTTGTCGGGTTATGTATTGTATTTCGATGGCTTCCTGTATTTAGTTAATACTTCAATTTTATCATGTATATCTTTTCAATTAAAATGTAACAATATTGATACATTGAAAAGAAAAGAAGATATGTTTTTTAAGTAGTCTTAAGTTTGTAGTGCTTTTGTTATATATATACAGAAGGTATCTTTAATATCATCATGTGTCGGTCTTTGGCCTGTGGAAGAAGCTTTCAACCACTTAAACATTGTGCATTTAAACTAGGCTAAAACATTTCATATTATTTCTTATTTTTTTAAAAGTGTCGACAAATATTTATCAAAAAGTTATCGAAGGTACCAGGATTATAATGTAGTACGCCAGACGCGCGTTTCGTCTACAGAAGACTCATCAGTGACGCTCATATCAAAATATTTATAAAGCCAAACAAAAAAAACCCAAAACACTGATTGTATAATACATTTGTTTTATCATTGTTCTGTTGACCTTGAAATGCAGAGATTTTAAATTGAAGTTTTTTTTTCATTTTACGTAAACAATTTGTTATTACCAAATTAAACATTATGATAACGAATCAAAACAACAAAATCGGCTACGAAAAAAATCCATGATTATCCAGAATCAGGTGACTTTGATCTGCATCCTTTTTACCATTCAGAAACTTTTTTTTCTCGAAAAATTGTCTATTTGTTTATAACAACCCGTTTAAGAGAAAACAATCCACAATCACGTGCTAGTTAGTAATCAAAGCTACACGTGATTGAGGCTACCAACGAGGTATTAGCTAATAACAAAGCAACAACAATTTAAGAGGATTCCGAGGTTGGTCAACACATGCATGTGTTGACAGTGGACAGCAAACACTCCGATGCCAACACAGATATCATTGATCAGGTAACCAGTTTTCAGTTTTCAGTGGACGCCAAGATTAAAGAGACTAAACTGCTGGAAGCACTTCCGCAGAGGCTGCGAATATTTCATTAGAACAGACACCTACGATCGATGATAATTCTGTACCTTAGGATGGTGAAAAATAACCATCGGTATACGTCAGCCGATCTGGAAAGGAACGACGCTCAGGTTTTGATACAAAAATTTTGAAAAGCATGGGTGCTGTTTGACCGACAAATATTCCAGATTTCAAGTTTGTCATGTTTGCTTGTAAAAAATCATTTACAATAACAAAAAGCAGACCTTATTAGGAGTGAATTAAAATTAAAAGCTGTCAGGATTAATGATAATTAATTGATATTTTGATCTGATTAATCTGTGTAGTGGATTCAACGAGGTGATTCTTTTATGACTTATAGACAGGTGTCATTTACATATTTGTAAGGAGTTTTGTTTACATAACAATATCAGTAAGGTCCGTCTGCTAGAGATATCTTCTGTGTTAATTAGATTACTGACGTGAGTTAAAGACATGACAAATCTTACATTGCTCTTCATTAAAAAAATACTGTTATGATTTGAGTTTTAGACGTGTCCCTCTATTTAATCAATGTTATACAGTTGTCCTCAAGATTTCTATTCATGTACATAGACATAAGGAGATGTGGTATGAGTGTCAATGAGACAACTCTCCATCAAAGTCACAATTTGTAAAAATGAATGTATGGTCCTCATGTTATGAAAAGTGTTTCTTTGATATTTTCGCGGTCGTTATATTTTCACATTTCAATTGAGACAGCAAAAATAGCGGAAATAAAACTGCTGCGAAAATTTCCCTGTTCACAATATATACAACATAACAAAAACTAACACACAGGTATGTGTGATGCAATTAAAGTACGTTCTTAACAAAACATGTTTAACAAATCAAATCTGGTTGGTGCTAACATGGTGGTGAACCAGCAGTACAAATATCAAAATCATAACTAACTTATTCTAAATATATATAGCGCTTCTACACTTCATATTAAATAGAAGACATTTGAAGTCTTCATTAATCTATGACTTTATTTGGTATTGAAAATACTCTATGAAAATATTCTATAAGATAGAATTGAAAATTGAAATAGAAGGGTGTCATCTAATTAATTGAACTTTATCTGTTTCATATTAATGATCGTATTAAGCCATAAAAGCACAATTTGAAAAAAAATGATTTTAATTTTTACACTTTCTATAATAACATTTACGTATCACATATATCCCAATATGGTATTGTATATATTTATGTATCATCCTGCATCATGTTGATATATTTGAAAATGAAGATAGTTTCGCGATGTTTTTTTTAAATTTTTGGAAACAACTCAAAAACATAAGTATTACAAACTTAAAAAGAAAGGCATTTCAAAAAGTGGTAGCATACGTATCAGTTACTAAGATCTCAATGGTTAATCACTTGTATAGACGTACTTATAAACATATTGTAGTAGTATGCGTTTCCTATTTGCTGATTTTCTTTTTTTTCATACGGCGATGTCCATTTGACACCATCTTACGGTGTTTATATATCACAATTAGTTCGCTATGGCCGTGTCTGTAGTAACGTTTTGGATTCCAATTAACGTAATCTATGTAATACTAATTAATCCTTAGGTAAAGTGTTTCAATGCCACACATTTCTTTTCAAGATATAAAGACTTGGTTTGAAGTCTGGTTGTACCTGTCAAAAACTTACTTCTAACTATGTTTTACGAAGATATTGTTAACCCACTCCGGAAATTAAAAAAAAAAAATTGTTAGAATATCGACTCTTAAATAAACATATTTTAAAAGGTTACCAATTTAACACCGTAATTCGATCTTTGAATAGTTTTTCATAAGAATTGATATTGAATTGTTATCAGTAGAAAGTAAGATAAAAAAAATACTGAGCTTAGAGGAAAATCAATTCGGAAAGTTCATAATGACATGGCAAAATTAAAATACAAAACGCATCAAAAACGAATGGACAAGAACTGTCATATTCCTGACTTGGTACAGGCATTTTCAAATGTAGAAAATGGTGGATTAAACCTGGTTTTATAGCACTAACCCTCTCACTTTGATGACAGTCTCGTCAAATTCCGATATATATACATTGATGCGTAAACTAAACAGACACAATAAATAAAATAGTCAAAATTTGGGTACATCAGACATCATCGTATAACAATTTTAAAAGGGACAATTTAACAGAACACAAAAACATTAAACGTTTGTTAGATTAAAATCAAACTAATTATGATTTTCATAACATATGCACATTCGTGTTTCTACCCGGATTTGTTTTTACTTAATCGATTTATGACTTGTGAAAAGCGTTAAACTACTGTAGACTTTTTTTAAATCTAAAATCTATCGATACCTATATCTCGACATTGAATAAGATCCTGTTGTTCTCTGATGGATAATAGCGTATCTACGATAAATCGATTGGAAGTTGGATGTGTATTGATGGACATTAATACCAGTGTTTATGATGTTGTGTGAACATCCTTCATATTTTTTGAAATCTCATATCGTTTACCTCGTTCATTTCGTATTATTACCACTGTGATTTGATAGCGATGATTATAGATATAAAGGAAACTGTATACAAAAATGTTATGTTTCGTGGAAATATTGATCGGATTTTAAAAAAATCTCTCAGACTGTAAAATACTTAAATTAAAAGTTAGGCACATGCGACAATTAAGTTAGCCCAGTAGTTTTATTTCTATTATAAATCAGCGGTTGACAAACCCCAATCTATCAATGAAACTCATTGCTCAGATATATTTATAGTTTTCCATGGTAAAATGCACTAGTCAACAAGACAACCCAAGCAGACTTTTGTTCCATTTAAACATTTTGTATAGAATGACCAGTCCTCTTTCATTAGCTTTTCGATTACTTGTCCTCCCGATACGATCTCGCATTCGTTGGATTGTTGATTGTAGTTGACTCCAAGACAAGCACTATTTGGTGAACATGTTGACAAACACATCATTCTGCTTACTTGTTTTGATGTTGAAAGTAAATTCATAGAACCATATATGTTAAAAGCACCACAATAACGTCCAATAAAGAAGGCTTTAAGAAAGAAAAAAAACATATTCTAAAAATCATGCATATATGATAACCGTGTTAAAGTGATTCTTAAAGTATTAATTTTCTTAATGACTCATATTTTGTTTAGTATAATTCATATCTTTACATTGTAAATTATGCATAATAAATAATATTTATCCATAGTCATTTCACCGTCGTTAAAATTCCGATAACTTCAAAGTAGTATTACTTAGCCTGGTACAACAAAAGTCTTCACTGTAAGTTATATTTAAAGAAACATTTTACAATTTTTCACATTGTCGTATCTTAGATATATATCTATTTGAGTCAGGTAATGAATTTCAATCACGTAATGCATTGCAATACAAGTTGATTTATTGTTGATACGATACATTTCATTCATTTTATGTAAGCAGAGGATTCAGAGGAAGTTGTTCCTTTCTTGGTTCACAAGAAAGTCCTTAACTTAAATATTGCTTATCTGTACATAAACCATAACCGAGAATTTAAGCTCTTGATAATCTTGTTAACTGTTCTTTAAGATATAAAATATTTCTATGGAAATGCCTACGTTAATAATCTATGCTATAGCTTGTTAACAAGAAGACCTCATTATTTGTGTCGCTTCTCTTCCTTCCACAATACATCAATCATTATGCCTTTGTGTCCTATAGGTACCATGCATAGTCGCATTTGTCATCCTAGCTTTTAACTATTCAGTATGGGTTATTTTGGGAGGAAAACGAAAATAAAGGAGTCCGGATATTATTTCCGCCATCAGTCGGACTTTTAAGTCAACGTCAGGACTTCCGTTAGGACTGTTTTAAGATGACATGGTAGTATTTACATTCCAGAATTTAGGTTGCTCTTTTGTGTACCCTTCCTTAGTCAACAGTGTGATTGGACAAACAATACTGTATCAACTGAACATACTTTTCAGAACTGAGGGATGAATCAGGTGTATGAAAATATGAAATAATTTTACATATAGATGGAAATGAATTTTTGAGAATATTTTTTTCAATTTTGTATTTACTGCAGGATAAAAGACCTAAAGGCACTAGTTGACTTAGGTTTTTTTAAAAATTGCAAAAAAGTAAACGGTTGTGATACACATTCAAATTAATTTCTGAAAAGTAAAATGAAAATACTTCAGTTAACTGTTAATGTAGAATTTTTGGTAGTGTTAGAAAGTGGTTAGAATTCTAAAAAGGCTATCATTATACCTAATGGGCCAGTTAATACCGCCGTGTCATTTTAAAATTTCACATAATTTTTCTAGGTACTTGGGAACATGACAATGATTTTCGCCTTTTTCTGATCATAAAAGTAAGTGTATTTGCTATTTACTATCAATTCCAAGTTTGATATCCATCGTGCAAGTCTTCTATTCACGGCGATCATGGATATATTATTTATAATGGATATATTATTTATAATATATAAGTGATCGTTGTAGATAGTAAACTTGGAATTGATAATGTCATTTGCTGTATTTATAGTATATATATATGTATATGTTCAAAGTATACAGACAAAAACACAGAAAACAAAAAAAAATACTTTGGAAAAAATGGGCAGGACCAATTATTTTTGCGTTTTTCTCTTTACTATGACCATTAATATACTATCATAGACATAGTGTATTTGTTATTTACTATCACTTCCAAGTTTACTGTCCGCGGCCGTCACTTATATTTTATATAGAGTTTCTATAATGACTAGAACTGTCAGTTTTACTAACGGCGGGCGGTGGGTTTCTCCGGGCACTCCGATTTTCTCCACCAATTAAAAACTGGCCGCCACGAAAAAGCTTAAATGCGGTGCTTCAAAGTGGCGTTTACCACCAAAAATCAAATTAACTCATATATAATGACTATATCGCCTAGGGTAGGAAACTTAGAATTGAAAGTAAATAGCAATTACACTTTATTCATGGTATATGTATGTTCATAGTAAACAGAAAACAAAAATTAACGGACTTTAAAAAAGGGTGAGGGCTGAAAAAGTATCCATTAATTCATTTGTAATTTTGATAGCTTTCCTAAAATCTTTTTCAAAAATTCATCCTACAACAGTTTACATTCTTTCAACGACGCATTAAATGCCTGCGATTTTGCGGGTGTGTTATAATACTGTTTATTGTGAATTTCATAACATGTCAATTACAATTGTTATTTATTTGAAATGTATTGTCGTTTTTTTTCTCCAATTTCTGCATTAAACCAAACAAAAAAAAACACCAGACTTAAGCAAGATGGCTTTGTGGTTGACATAACACAGTAAATGCAAGCGTTATATGAGCTTTAGATGTTTAAGTTGTTATTCCATCAGACAGGCGAACAAGACATTAGCATGGTGAAATAACAATTCTTAAAGTTTAGTTTTCCTTTTTTAAACAACATTGGAAATTACCTGTATATACTCCTGTGAAAAATATGGATATAATACACAGTAATGTGTATATTGCCTCAATTTACGGAATTCACAGATTTGTAAGATATAACGTTGCTGAGATTTGTGGATGCCAATGAAGTCAATACACATCAAATCTTAGTTATGTTAACATGTTCAACTTACACGAATATTCTATAGTCCAGATTCCAGTTGCTCCCCAGCCAGTCATGATTCCCACACCGTTAATAGGTAAAAGGTCTTGATCTGTCCTTGTAATTACTCTTTCTAGTCCACTTGAAGTTTCTTTGAAGAGGGTTATTTGCCCGTTGGAAGATATCCAATTTACTACCATCGTTTGTTTCTCCGTGCAGTCTGTAATATCATGTGTAGTTCGCGATAGCTCGTTATTATCGCTAAATTTTCGACGCAAAACGGTCGCCGCATTATTTTGTGCCCCAATGCAAATTTCATAAAAGTCCGGAGACTGCAAGTTTTTTGCAGATGATAAAAGTATGAAAGCGTCATGACATGCGGCGACGCTTATCTTGAACTGGTTTTGTGAAGGAAAAATATGGTAATTGGACAAGCTTGTGTAATAGTTATAAACATCCGATTTTGTGTTTGCATCGACATCGCCACTGTCCAAAGTTTTTATCCATATTTCATCTAAACAAGTCCCTGTTGTATAAAATAAAAAAATAGTTTAAATACTTAAAATACCGCATTGTAAGTAGATTAGAAAAATAAGGAATAAAAAAAACTGTATCAATTCTTGTGTTTTTTCTAGAAAGATAATAATGATGACTCGATACCTCTAACAGCCTTTCATCTAACCGTAAAAATATGACCGTACACTATGCATGTGTATCATCAATTAAAATTAATTATCGCAAAAGCAAATTCAATGATTTAACGTGTCATTTTAGGTCTCATGTTGTAAGTCAGCTGTTTCACAAAACACGCATCCTTATGCAGATATATAATGTTAAAAGATATTTTGTTTTGTTTACCTTCTTGATTCCCCGAAATGATCCCTTTATGTATGTTTCATCTCATAGAGACATAACCCACCATGTTTTGTTAAAAAAAACGTCAGTAAAAATCTTATAGTTCGTTTCTATGTATGTTACATTGTTTTATTGCACTTCAGGTTTTTCGATGTTTTCCTTTTAAAGTTGATGACTTTCTCTCGGTTGTAGTTTTTAACCGGGATTTGTTTTCTCTCTTTCAATTGATGACTTTAAAAGAGGTATACCAGTGATGCCTTTGTTCGGCATGTTACCAGAAAATAAAAAGTAAAATCACAAAAATACTGAACTTAAAGGAAAGTTCAAACCGAAAAGTCTCTAATCAAATTGCAAAATCAAAAACCCAAACACAGCAAACTTATGGATAACAACTGTCATATTCCTGACTTGGAATACGCATTTTTTTATATAGAAAATGGTGGATGGTTGATTTACCCTGGCCAAACCTCTCACTTGTATAACAATTTCATCAAATTCCATTATATTGACAACGATGCGCAAACAAAATAAACAAATATAACAGATAACAATGTCAAAAATAGGGATACAGCAGCAAATTTTGTGATATAATCGTAATGACAATTACAAGAATACAAACAAATAAACACATCACTGCGGTAAACTTGTTATCTGAGAAAGACCCAATATAAAGGGAGGGGTAATACAGAAATTTAGTACAATTTTGAAAAACATAAAATAAAAGGAAATCACTATTGATTCTTGGGTATACATTTTTTACAGTTTAGCCATAAAAGAAGGTGCTATGTAACATTGCATTGTATACATTTGCAGAATTGGTACCTATCAATATTAATCCATAAGGTTTTGATGAAACAAAGATGCAATATACAGTCGAATTAGTATAAATATATTGTTATTCTATATCAAACAGAGCATCTTTTTTCCAAGTTATAGTCAATTACACGTATTTCGCAATGGTCAATAAATTTGTCAGAATCTAAATGTTAGATTCTTTGGTAATTGTTTTTTTTTTTCTCATCCTGGATATGCGTGAAATAAATGTAAATGAATCAATCAAATCTTTTTCTAATAGTAGGTAAATTAAAACAACTTACCACAAGGAACATAAACCATAGCTAATAATATAGCAGAATAACTTATCATTGCGAGCTGAACTAATACATCTTATCTTCTCAAATAACTATGAATTAATAAAAAAAAGCGGAATACCAAATCATTTTAGATGCGCAGTAAATATAGGTAATGTTGAGTCATGTGAACAAAAATCGAACTATCTTAAAGCAAGATGACTGGCTGAAGAATTGCAGTAGCTAACAATACTTGCTAGAGGAATTCAGTCAATAAAATTCTTCGGAAACTACAATGTAAGGTTTTGTCAACACGAAACAGTTGCTCGGCTTATTTATTAAAGTAGTTTAATCTCCTACTAGAGATTTCCAATTAAATGACAAACGTACCTAACTCGACGTACGCAGGTAAACGGACCGGTTATTGCTAACTTATTTAATTTTGTTAAATGCGTCACTGAAGTTTTAACTAAAGGAGTGACGAAAAATACCAGAGGGGCAATCAAACTCATAAATCGAAAATAATCTGACAACGCCATGGCTAAAAATGAAAAAGACAAACAGACAAAAAATATTACACATGACACAACATAGAAAACTAAAGAATGTCCTGCTCCACATGTGGTACCCGTCGTGAAGCTTATGAGATAACCAATCCGGTAAATAGTCTATTACGGTTGGTCGCATTCATGAAAGGGAAGGGATTGAAGTTACGACGTAAGGAACATATCCGATATCATTTGATAAACGGTTATTCCATAATGGTTCACCAACTCGTGATGGCGTTTAAAAATGTACGAAGTGATGATTTCAACTTTACCATTTGGAACTCTTGATTTAATAGCTTCCTTGTGTGCTAAACCCTCTATCAAGAAAATCATGATACGAAATGCAAGCACGGGAATATCGTCTCTTTTGTTTTCAATCGATCCTCATTGTCAATTTCCAGATGTAAGTCAAGATATGAGCCGACTGAACTGTATCTGTAGTATCCTTTATCTCTAGTTCGATGGGATAGATGCGTTCAACATAGTCACCAAATTTTAAATTATTTAGTGAAAGAACATCATCTATATAGCGGAAAGAAAACTTAAGGGTAATAGCTAACTTCTTATCTTTATTCCTACAAAGTTCCTGTATGAAGTCAGCCTCATAATAATAAAGAAACAAGTCGGCAAGTATACGTAGAGGACCACAATTTGTGCAGTCTGTTGAAAAACACGTCCTTCGAACGTAACAAATATGTTGTCAATCAAGAAATCAATCATCTTAAAAATGTCAGTTTCAGAGAATTTTTTGTTTGAATCAGAGTGATCCTTTACATAGTAAGATTTATCCCTCCCTAAAACAAGATACTCGTATCTACGTTGGCTATTCCTTTTTAAGAAGCAAAGCAATACCAACTCTTTCAATTTGTCTTTTAATTTGGAATGTGAAATACTTGTGTAAAAAGTAGAAAAGTCAAATGTTTTAATACTATTACAAGATGAAAGAGAGTTAGATTGTATGTACTCTAAAAGATCTTTGGAATTTTAAGTATCCAAATCTGATTTGCGCCACCTCTAGAATAGGCAATATCACAATAACTTTGAAGCCCGTCTCTAATTGCTGATGAAATAGATGTTAATAATTCAGAAAGAGGTTTTGTGCACTTGGAAGACCAAGCAATATACCGTTGTTGTAAGAACACATATGTAGTTTAGGTATCCAATACAGTGATTGAAGATCCAGTTATTCATCTGTGGTTGAAATTCCAAAGGAACATAGAACAGACCTATGATTATCCAGGATTTCCTCTTTGGTAAGTGTCGTGAGGGTATATGTTGAATTTCCAAGCGAATTGTCAATACCTTATTCGTTGATCAAGTAGTTAATGTAATAAGTTTTACACATAAAAAGCTATGTTTTTTGGGACTTTATCTGTGGGGACAATTCAGAACTTTATGGGTGTAATAATGATATTATTTATCAAAATTAAATAACGATAAATTATACAAGATACTTTACAATACGAACCAATGCTCGGACAGACAGACGAACGAACAGCACTATATATCTCAAGGATACAACATTTTATCTCAGAAGACGATAATGTCAGTAAAGGGGATTTTTTTTTAACATTTTGTTTTTCATTGATATTTTTATTTTATTGTAATTGAATAAAAATGAAAAAGTTTGTCTCGAAAATAGGTTAGATTTCTTAACTTTTTTTTTAATGATATCATTGTAATACGATAAATTAATTCATCCCTTTATACCTTATAATTCCTGCATCGAGCCATCATTTAACAAAATGTACTGTTTTTCTGATTTTAACTTATCATGAGCTCTTTTTCTAAAATTTATTCGGAGTAAAAAATAAAGATAACCGAATGTGTATTATAGTGTATTTAAGCATTCAGCATAATCTAATTAAACATACTACACAAAATGTGTCAAGACGGAGTTTTTGGTATATAAATAATCATTTTACAGCTAATTTCCTAATGCATGTAGAGGACGACTGTGGTTAGCTTGCTTGCTTTGTTTGTATATTGTACAATCAAATTGAATCAAATTCAAATATGATATATATACAGGTTTGACTATGTCATATATATATTGTTTAGAGATGTTAATCTTAATTACAAAGCTTGAATAAGCAATTATACAAACAAAGCCAGCAAGCCAACCAAAGTTTTACATTACAAGCAGTAGTAAATTAGTTCTAATAATATATGAAACCTTCCTTAACCAACAAACTTAACATAATTCATGTTAGTTATTTATAAAAAAAAATCTCTATGAATTATATTTGATAACTAATAATCTTTATTTCTGATAACCTTTTAAATGAATACAGAATGATTTAGAGCTAATTTCCGAATGCATGTGTGTCATATTATAGAAGTTTGGCAGAGAATTCTACATTCGTCGTTGAGACTGCAACCCAAAAAATCAAGCAAATAGATTTTGTTCGGAATGTTAAATAATTGATTGACTGTTGGTTGATTAACGTCCAGTGGCAAATATTTCTTATATATTAAGTATTTATGATGAAACTGTATGCATTTATCAATTAATTGCGTAGAAATGAGCTATAGAATGAAAATAAATATAGAATCACCGAAATATCTTACATTGCTACAGCAATGAGAAAATGGTACTGTATGATCGTAAATAAACTCATCATAGATACCAGGACTAAATTTTGTATATACGCCAGACGCGCGTGTCGTCCAAAAAAGACTCATCAGTGACGCTCAAATCCAAAAAAGTTTAAAACGCCAAATAAAGTACAAAGTTGAAGAGCAAGATTAGATTAGGGATATCCACTTTATGTCTTCGCTTTTAATCTGACAAATTGTCTTCTATTTTCAGTACTGCTGATAATACAAGATAAGATGAGATGGGCGATATATGTTCTTAGAAAATGGCAGTTGGAAAGAACTGAATTGGCGAAACGCGACGAGAATATAAGTTGTATTGCACCGGATATTAAAGAAATGACAAACGATGAACTGTGTTATCCGTTATCAAGATTCATATGCGAAGTTATAAAAGAAAATGGTGAAGAATATCCATGTCAAACATTGTACGAGATTTTGATTAACATGCAAATGCATTTTGAACAAAAAGGAAAATGTTATAAGTTCCTGAACGAGGATGCCTTTTTACAAGTGAAGAACACCTTTGAATTCACTATGAAACAGAGGGCAGCAGCAGGACTAGGCATTAACAAGAAGAAAGCGGAAACCATTCTAGTTGAAGAGGAATAACTTTTGTGGCAGAGAGGGATTTTAGGTGACAGTAATGCAGCAAGGCTAGTGGACACCATAGTGTATTTGATTGGATTACACTTCGCTCTTCGGGCTGCTGGAAAATAGCACAGAAACTTGAGTTGAATAATTCCCAAATTACTATATTGGAAAGAAATGAAGACACCTGTCTGAGATATTCCGAAGATATTTCGAAGAGTAATCAAGGTGGATTAAAAACAATAAGAATTAAACAGAAACAAGTCTACGCCTACGAAGATACAGCCAACCTAGATAGATGTATAGTTCGACTATACAAGAAGTACATTGATCATTGGTAAGTATATAGATAAACTTAAATTGTAGCACATTTAATGACTAATGCTATGTATAAATTATGCAACAAGTTATTTTTGACATTTCACGCAAGTTACATTAAACAACTTACGTCAAAATACAAATCATTCAGCCCCTCACTGAGGTCGATTTCAAAACTTGCGAGTAATTTTACATTCAAACAGCAGCAGAAAAGTCGACTGATTAATTCTGATTAACTACTTTTATGATTATATTTTTTTTATAGGGACATACCATGTTCTTCGACAATGACCGCAAACGTTCTTTTTTTAATGGCGTATTCTTTTACAACTCAATTTTATCTATTAATTCACCAATCACTATGGAAAAAAGCTCATCCAAAACAATTATGAATTTGCTTAAAATTCAAAATCAAATTATTTATATTTATAAAAACTCGTACCCCTGAAAAATGAATGGTCAGGGTCTAAGTACAATTGTGAGCTTGCAGGAATTTGTATATTTTTTTCAAAACCCTAGACTGTTTGTTAATAACCTTTTAAAAATAAAAATTACTCACATGTTCGTCCATGTTATGTTATCATACATGTATTATTGTTTATAATCAACATAACTTCATGTTGAGTCACTTAAGCTGGGCGTACTCTAAAGGTGTACTTGAACAATTGTTTTAATCAATTACATATAGTATACTCAGTAATTAAAAAAAGGTTAGCAGCAAATTTGTAGAGTTTATAACAGTCTCCGGGACAAGTTTGCAATTCCGCTGAGTGCAAAAGTTGTCACCTTAATTTTTGGAGTTAAGTCAAAACAAAGTTGATAACTTGGTTGGTATTGGTTCCCTGATATTTGTCCTAATTTTTTTTTGGATCTAGCACCACTGTTGAAAAAGTTATGCCCCTTTTTTCAACAATTTCCTCAGAGGAAAAGTACTTTTCCTTAAGGGAAATCAAATTTCCCTGAAGGAAAAAGATTTTTCCTACAGGGAAATTGTTTTTTCCTCAAGGGAAAAAGATTTCCCTTAGGGAATTTGCTGCATAATTATTTCCTTTGAGGAAATTCTATTTCCTTTGAGGAAATTCTATTTCCTTTGAGGAAATTCTATTTCCTTAGAGGAAATTCTTTTTCCTTTGAGGAAATTTGCAGCTTCAAATTTTCCTTGGAGGAAATACTTTTTCCTGTAAGGAAATTTGTAGCTTCAAATTTTCCTTGGAGGAAATACTTTTTCCTGTGAGGAAATTTTTGACAAACACTTTTCCTTGGAGGAAAATTCAAGACAACAAATTTCCTCTAAGGAAATCATTGATCTTCAAATTCCCTCTAGGGAAATTTCTGAACATCAAATTCCCTTAAGGAAATGTTTTTCCTCTATGGAAATTTCATAACAGTACAAACAGTATTAAAATATTTTCTCCTAGACTGAATTATTGATACAAAAGATAATTAAAACTTTAATACTGTAATACAAATTTTCATGGTGAGTATTAAACATACAAAAACAAAAGGCTGACTGTTTAGCATGTTTAAGACAATACAATAATAAGCAAAATGCTATGAATATCATACCATTTGTGATGTTATTAATATTGTGCTCATATTTGCATATTAAATAAAATAAACACTTTTCATGTCAAATTAACTTGTCTTCTGTTTCAGCTGCTGTGTATTCGACCCCCTACATAACAGTTCAGTGCATAAATAATTCAATCCACAAGACATCTTCCTTCAATTGGTTGAATAAATTTTGGCAACGTATGTTCTTTAAACATCTTCTTTGTATATTTGATATGACGGAGCCATGTACATGAATTGATAAAGCAGGTGTTTATTTCGACAACAAACATGACAAAGATACTATTATTTTTCTTAATTTCTCCATAATCCATCAGTTAATATGAATGTAGGTTGTTACATTTTACACAATTGTGTTCTTTGATAGTACTCCATTTTGTTTTTAGCAATTTTTTAGGATTTTTTCTATTTCTTTTTCCAGAAAAACACACAGTTGAGTTCATTTCACATTAATAATCCAATTAGCACATTATGTAGAAAAGTATTAACAATTAAGTTTCCTCTTCAGTATAGACCTGCAGGACCTGTTGATAATCATAAAAACCAAGATATCTGACCTATAAATACACAAAATAAAAAAAAAAATGTTATAAATGGAGAAAAAAACAGCAATATAAATAAGCTTATTTTATCATGTTTTAATGAACATTTTGAGAAACTTTCATTTGATATTCTTACTTGTCATGCTTATGAGTTCTCTTATTTCAGTGCTTTGTGTCCAAGATTTAATATTCGTTGTTTAGTGCCTTGCAGTGATATTTAAAGTTGAGCCACTTGCAATAGTTGTTATAGAATGTTCATATGTTGTGTTAATATTTGAACCACTGTCCTATATTATGGTCAGGTTGAGTGCTCACAGACATGAGGCCTAAATTAATATATTGTTTGTTTCCCTAATCCCTATTCTGACAAGCCAGGTGTGGGTAGGTAGGTAGGTAAATAATTTTATTTTTCCCAAAAGCCTGAATATTATCGGATGATCCGGCAAGCCCGAAAATCAGAAATGAATAAAATAATATTTGGCTTAGTTTTGACAATAAAATTTTATGAGTAGAGCCATTTTTGCAGGGTCGGTCAGGATTGGAGAAACAAACAATATTTTATATTAGGCATGATTTTTTTTTATTAATTGTTATTGACTTTGAACATGTTGAACTAAGTTGGATTGTTTAAATCTTTATATGTTGAGATCTTTAATGGATGACCTATAAAGGAAGTGTTTTCTCATTATTGAAGGCAGGCCCATGATTGGCCTTTAATTTCTTGCATCCGCTTCATTGAACTCTGGTGGATAAGTCACTCATTTACCATACCACATTTTCTTATTTTTATATGAGTCATCATTCAAAGGCAATTTCTTTTATTACTGTAATTCAGAAATTATCGAAACTTTTTAGTACTGCGAATAATGTGACTGGGTGAGTATCGCAAAAATAAGAAATCATATTTTGATAACAGAAACATATATATATATATATCATGTAACTATATAGATCTTTATGCAGATTTTTTTTGTAATCACAATAAGTTGTCCCTTCCCTGAAAAATCTGAATTTACAGTATATAGAAGTGGTCTTACCATTTAGGCCTTGTTGTATTCTGTTTATCTTGTTTTGCGCTCATTTCTATTGTAACTGTTTTATATTTTTCATCATTTTTCTATATTTCTTGTCCTATAAAACATAAAAAGGGTAAAAACTATTATAAAACATCAGTTTGTGTTTTTCTTTATATTCAGTTGTATTTAAAAAGAATGGAATATTTGTGCTATTTCATTTCACAAACTTTTTGCCAGTCATGACTTTCAAAGACTTTCACCCTGGTCAATAGTTTAAAAAACAAACATTCCCATACTTTTTCTTTGTGTTCGTACTAATTTTTCATTTGACAACAAAGACATGATTCAACTATTCTTCTAAAATTTGTTTCGCTTGACTACGTTAAACTCTGAAATATTGTTAACAGTATAATCTGTATGTGTCTCACTTGTCAAAATTTCAAATTAATGTATAAATCAGATAAAAATGCTATGCATGGCTCAGCTTGATACAAACGTACAGGTTGAACCCAGAACAGTTGGGGCAAGTATGGACACAACATTCAAGCTCAATACAACTCTGAATTTTAAATTTGGATTGTGATTCAATAGTTGATGCAGCATAGGTTTCTGACACAGAATGAATACGGTCAAGTACTTTAAAATTTTAAATTGACAATTAACCTCTAAAATGGTCCAATATTCAAAATCTCAATACATGGTTAGATGCAGCATATCAACATGATCAAAGAACCCCAATAATTCATTTTTTGTTGAAATCAAATAAAGTTAAATTTTGGACCTTTTAGAACTCAATGTGGACCAATTTGATAATGGGTCGAAATATCAAAAATCTTAATGAATGGTTAGATTCAGCATATCAAAGAGCCCCATATAATCAATTTTTGTTGAAATCAAACAAAGTAAAATTTTGGACCCCGATTTGGATCAACTTGAATTTGGGCCCATAATAAAAAAATCTAAGTAAATATTCAGATTCAGCATATTAATCTGAACACCAAGAATTTAAATATTGTTAAAATCAAAATAAGTTTAATTTTGGACCCTTTGGACCTTAAGGTAGACCAATTTAAACAGGACCAAAAAACTAGGAATCTAAATACACAGTTTGATTTGGCATATCAAAGAACTCCAATAATTCAATTTTCTATAAAATCAAACAAAGTTTAATATTGGCCCCTATTGGCCCCTAATTCATGTAATTCCTAAACTCTAAACAAAAACTCTGGTCACAAACCTTGTGTTTGAATTTCATAGATTTCTATTACTTGTACTAAAGTTATTAAGCGAAAACTAAATGTCCTGGGACAACGACGACTACATGATAAAATTGAGAATGGAAAAAGGGAATGTGTCAAAGAGACAACAACCTGACCATAGATTTGAGGGTTGGAATCCTTTTCTTTTACCGAGCAATGCATTTGAATGGGAGATATAGTTGGAACCCCTCTTTGCTCTTGGTTGGGACCCCCCTTTTAAAATGGCTGGATCCGCCCCTGAGAAGCATTATAGAAAAATCTATAAGCTTTAACTCAAAATAAGGATAATTTTATTTTTAAAGGGCAGGCACAGATCCAGAGGGGGGTTCAAGGGATTGGAACCCCCCTTTTTTTGGATAATCAATGCATTTGAATAGGGACATGTAATTGGACCCCCCCCCCCTTTCCCCTTTTGTCCTGGGTTAGAATCCCACCCCACCCCTTTTTAAAATGACTGGATCCGCCCCTTAAGGGTCTATAATTAAGTTTGACAACATCAGACGACATACTACTTTATCAAAAAAAAAAATGCCACATTTCATTCAATTTAATTTCATCCCTTACTTGCTACATGTATTTCATCCATAATATTTAAAGAAATAAATTTGGGAGGAGTATGATTTTAATTCATTTGTAATTTGCAAGTTATTAACTATCCAAACTAGAGACCTAATCATTCTAATAGAGTAGATTACTTGACTAATTTAAATCAAACTTGCATTGGGGTGACTGGGAACAAAGATTTAAGGGAATAGATGACAGTTTACCTACAATGACCTAGTTTCATAGCAATAGCATACATTAATAAAGACTACATGGTTATTCTTATGTTTAAACGTGGTTTAAACTTTGGGTGTTCATTTTTTAATGTTTAACATGTTTAAAGCTAACAATTTCAACTACATACATGTATCAAGATTTGATCCTACATTATTTAAATATTGAAAAAAATAGCTTTTTAAATTTGGATCTATATATAATTGTGAATGTCAAATGGATGTATTTTAATGTAAAGCATCTGAAAAATCATTAGCCGTCTCATATTTATTTCAGTTCTTCAAAAGGCAAATTTATATGAGCTTATGCTGAAAATAGAGATTTCTTATTAAGGAGAAATCCCTGCCCTCCTTTTTGTGTGAAAAATTTTGTTGATTATATAGGGAATCACAGAAACATGACTGAGGCAAGCATCCCCCATCTGAACCCCCCCCCCCCATGAATATGGTTTTTTTTTAGCTTGTGTAGGTGTAAGTCGGTAAGGAGGCAACCATTTGATTTGTAGGCCGGGTGAAAAATGTGATTAATCTTGCTTTGTAAACTTGTGCTATAAATAAAAATTACCAATCCATTAAAAAATCCGTGAGCCCAATCTCATCCAGTGAAATAGATTATAGTCTGTTTTCGAAGTTATATGGAAGTAAGTTAGTAGTCCAGATAATTATGACGCATTTCTGCTAGGCATTTTTTCTAAGGAGAAGTGTAGAATAAGGGAATGGAACCAATAAATTGATCGGATCCGAAATGTTCTTCCCAGTAAAGGAGCACCTATTATTTTGTAGGTAATTATTATTAGTGTCGGTGGTCTCACAAGTAAATCAGAGTGAATATTGCATGCACATTAAAATTAGCAGAGAAGAGACAATTATCAACTTGTGTATTATTCATTTTTCTCGCAGTTATTTACGGTAAATCAGCTAACGTAACGGTACCCAAATTGCACCGCGTACCCAAATTGCACCTATTTAGCAAAACTAGCAGCGAAAATCTTACAAGATTTCCTAGAGACTAAACAATTTGTATTTTTATGATTTGATACTAAGCATATCTTTCAACATAGGTAAAACTATTTAGATATGCACAAAACGTTCACAGTATTTATCAACAGATGAAGTATTTACTGAAAAAGCAAAATGTACTGAAACGTTGCCATGCGACGTCATCAAAACGTCATCTTTTTAAAATGAGCAAATACAATATGTTACAAGTATCCATTTAAAAAATAATGAAGAGTGAGCATGGACTAATATCCAATTGTTCAAAATATTTGAAGAAATTAAACAAAAGCTCTGTTAAAGACTTTTGACGATGTGAATTTAAGCATGGATGCAATTTGGGTACTCCTCATTTCAGAATCATTGATGGTTTGGAGGTCAGTTTAGACCAATTTTTCTATGATTCCATATGGAATAAAAATCAAATTGGTGTACCTTTATAATACAGAAGGATATGGCTACAAAATAAACACAGAATGGACATTTTTGTCTTTATCTTAAAAAAAACGTAGATGAAAAAACTGTCAAAATAGGTGCAATTTGGGTACCGTCACGTTATATAGACATAGGAAGATGTGGTGTATGTATATATATATATCCGAAAACAGGTGTTCGGTTCTAGTACTATATAGTGGCTATAGTATATGACTTTTAAATAACAATTATCAATTATATCTGTATTCTGTGGCGGGTCGAAGGGGATGGAATCCGGGGTTGGCCTCCCCTAACCAGGAGGACAGACTTTCACTGATTGAAGTGACATGGTCAGTAACCTAATTAGTTGCATGGCTGATTACCATCTTACAGGTGACCCAGAAATTTTCCATATGACAGTAGCGTGTACCCTCGGGGTTATATCGGGGTGTGTATAACTTATTTTCTGGGGAACATCCTGTCCACGTGTAGTACTTAGCATATATTGCAACAGATGACATTAAACAAATTTTCTTTGTAGCATCGGAGGCAATTTCATGTTCGACCACACAAAATATTTCACAAAAAAGATATGATAAAATCAAAAGAAAAAGATAAAGAAATATTAACAATAAAGGTGGAATTGAGTAAACGGGGGTTCGTGTTTTTATGAGCTTATTTTCAGTGGACAACAACAAATGGAAGTTTTTAACGACCTTGTGTGACCTATAGTTGTTAATGTTTGTGTTATTTTGGTCTTTTGTGGATAGTTGTCTCATTGGCAATCATACCACATCTTTTTGACTGGCTATATACATGATATAATATATATAGCACTTACACGGTCGGTCCAGTGGACATATTTCATACTAGATAACTTATACAGTAATTCTTTTTATATATATGAAAATTATTGTCCGATCTGATACACGTACCTATAATGTACAGAATTTTGAACAGCTTCAAATATATGGGGTCCGTAGAAACACCGCAAAGGACCTCCTTAGTGCACTAAGAACAAAAATGTGCACTAAGGACCTACTCCTTTCATAATTTTAAATTATATTTTTTCTAATGTTTTCTCGACACGTGCCTCAAAAAGTTGATTATCACCTTTAGTATAATCGATAGCAATTCATGTTCGCTCAACCTTGGCCCGTGAATAATCTACTAGTATACTGATTGAACATGTATATGGTATTTCAAATTGTTCTCTATTTTTTTTTCATTTGTTTGTTTTTGTCGTATTTTTTCTGTCTGCTATATTTTTTACTTCTAAATTAATAGCGTATTTTCAACTCTTTTCAGTTTGGGATTTTTCATCCTTTTAATTTTAAAAAGACAAATAATTGTGAACACTTCACGGAAAAGTGAGGATTGATATTTGGTTGCTTAACGTCCAGTTGCCAATACTTCATTCATTTTTCTAATGTTAAGAACTATGCCATTTATCAATATTTCGATTTGAGCGTTACTGATGAGTCTTGTGTAGACGAAACGCGCGTCTGGCGTACTAAATTATAATCCTGGTACTTTTGATAACTATCACAGCAATGTTTTTAAACATGTTTAGGAAAGGAACATATTTCTGATTCGATGTTTATATACAAATGCATTACAAGTATAAATATGTATAGGTTGATGTTTAGTCCCTTCGATGTTTTAGACTGTAAATAAATTATGACCAATTTATTTCTGACATCTTCTTCATTTTTAACTTTTGTGGATAGGTGTTTCATTGACAGCCGTACCACATCTCCTTTCGCTTATTTTTGTTGGATATATTTTTTAATTCACTTTCCTTGTCTTTTAAAATATATTTATTCCATTATTTTTATTTGATGCCGAAAATAAGAATACGAAGTTATTTGTTAAATGCTATAAATAAGCGAAGTAAAACAACCGTTAATAATTATGTATATGAGCATTATATCTATTTATAAAATATTTTAAATACAAGCAGACATACCATTTGTGACACCAATTTCATTTATTTCCAAATCTTCAAATCATACATTTCCGTTCTTTAGCGTTTCTTAATATTGGCAGAACGGGCTTAAGAGTCATATGATTAAGTTAACTAAATAATTTAGTTTTCCCACATCATTAGCGGATTTAGGGGGTTAAAGCGAGCCCCACACCCCCGGTTGAAAATCTTAAAATATTTTTTGTATTAACCATTTCTTGTTTTAATGTTATCTTTACTATAATTTGAATATCTAGCACTGAATAGGGTGACACGTTGTCGCTACACTTCTTTAAATATACACAAGTCATAATAACATTGGCCAGAGGGTAACTTGAGAATTAGAGGACCAAAGGATTTAATTAAGACAATCCAAGGCTGCTATCTCTATATTTTATTATATATATCTTTATTAGCCTCCCTTAGAGTGATACAACAATTGCAAAACGGGTAGATACGATCTGTAATCAAATAATTAACCTTATAAAATTAATACTTAAAATTTTATTTAGAGTAACCATATGCCGGATGAACAAAAAGTGTGCCATTTATTGAAAAACATATGGTTTGGTATAACATGAAAACTTCTCTAGTGTTTTAAACATTTCTCATATAACCCCTCCCCCAAACCCCCACTTCAAGCTCTGGATCCGCGCCTGCCCATAGTGCTTATTACATTATAAAATAAAATGGTATTCATCTTCAATTGTTGAAATAAAGATGAATTGTTAAAACAAAAAGCATTGACACCAGTTTAAAGTTATCGTTCATAGAAGACAGTTATGATTTATTCTATAATTCTCTTTTTAAAACGTAATATAATTTTACCTCTTGGAGTTTTTCTATATGTTACTTCTGTAATCGGATTTTGAAGAACCCCATGGACACCACATACTCTCAAATGTCTTTCAAGGAATAATGATAGTATGTAAACTCTTGTGTTGTTAGTAAGGAAGTGAAATATCAAAAGCATTTGTTTCTCAATTTTTATCTCAAAATAGGGTTCTTTAAATAAAAAAAAAAGCTTGCATAGCAATTTCCTTAAAAACTAAATAGATATAACAAAGGCAAAGTTTTAAAACACAAAATTTATTTTTTATTTTTCTTTCATAAACTTGAATTTATACCACGCTAAACCGTTAGGTTAACAACCATTGATTAATCAATAAGTAACGATCAAAAGACAATTGTTTATTGGATTAGGTTGATTGAACATGATGATTCGGGAATCTGCAATAAACCGTTGGTCACGTGGCAAGTGGCAGGCGTTGATTAAAAAGTCATTTAACTTCAAAATTACAAAATCTATTGATACCTAACTTTATAGATTTGAGGTATTTAATCATATCCTCTTATATTCATGTTCGCTGTGATCTTAAAACATCGTTTTAGTGTCCTTAATGCAAAAACTTTCTTCTTAGTGCACTAAGAAGTCTTTTGCGGTATTTCTACACACCGAAATATATGGCCTTATTATTGGTAATATACCATATTAGTGTCACTAATGGCTTAACGTGTTACCAAATTAAAAAGAAGAAATAGGCTCAAAACCGCATTTTTAACTTTAGATTTTTTTTCAATCCCAAAATAGAGAAGAGGTCCGGTATACAGACTTATTAAAAAGTCCAGATGAGAAGTTTAACTTGCTTTTCTATTCCCGGCACTTTTAACTTAACGCATGCAAAAAAAAAAATGCAGTACCTGGTTACAGTTGCGCATTGACAAATTATAATCTTTCGATTAAATGATCTTAAATTTATATGGTCTTTATTTTAAAAGTTATAAAATCTAATGTAAAGTGATCTAAAATGTTCAATATTAATGAGTATTTTCGCTGTGAAATGAATCTAAGGTCGTCTAAAAGTGTATACATGTGTATTTGACCCGACTACTGACTACATAGTAAACTATTCATTATGTACCTATACGGGGGGTCTGAGCGGGACTCGGGATTGTCGAGGCGTATTTTTTTGTAAACGTGACACATGAAAGTCAAATTATGAGGGAGGGTAGGAGGGGTACTGATCCCGAAATCCCGAAATCCCGGGCTTAAAAAACACGAAATCCAGAGGTCCCGAAATTCAAAAAAAAGAATTATCGTATCCCGAAAGGGTCAATCCCGAAATCTAGAGCTTAAAAACACCCGATCCCGCAGTCCCGATAAAGGTCCTATCCTCCCTCTAATTATTGTGCCGTGAAAACGCGAAATGAAGTTTAGCGGGACATGGGAAATTACAAAAATAGCAGAATTGTTCACTTACATAGTGTACGCGGGATGGCATCATGCGAGAATCTAAAAAAATAAGTAGTAACTAAGCGTGATCCGTGAACAGAACCCCCAATGAGACCCCCATTAGTTGTGGCTTATTTTGGTCTTTTTAGTTAGTTTCTTTCCCCTACATTACTTGACCGTTTTTGTAAAACAACAGCACTCGAGGTCTGACAGTATTTTACCAAGAAATGCACAAAATATTCAAAAAGAAGGCCTAGAAAATTTAAATATTGGTATGCACACATACTCCCCTATCAGCACAGACAATTATATTTTTGTAAAGGCGCCAAACTCGTTTCTAATATTTATAATAGAACCGAAAAGAAAATGGAAATGGAAATGGGGAATGTATCAAAGAGATAACAACATGACCAAAGAGCAGATAACAGCCATAGGTCACCGATGGGTCTTCATTGCAACGAGAAAATCCCGAAACCTGAGACTGGGGTGGATCTAGTCATATAAAGGAGGGGTTCCTAACCCAGGACAATTTTTTTTTTTGGGGGGGTGTCCAACTACATGTCCCCATTCAAATGCATTGATCGTCCAATAAAGAAAGGGGGGTTCCAACATGTCCAACCTTCAGCCCCCTCCCCCTGGATCCGTGCCTGTGAGGCATGCTTTAGCTTGCCATTAAACAAAAATGTATACTAGTTGAGTGATTATGGACGTCATACTAAACTCTTCAATATAAAAAAAAAACTAAAATAAAAATCATACAAAGGTCACAAAGGCCATAACTTCTGGCTCCTGAATTAGGAAAAGTGCAAAATGCAGTGAGGATAAAAGCCTTTACTGTAAATTCCTGAAATTACAATTATATAAATCATCTCACATCTATGTGCATTTCTTGAAATTGGTCATATTAATAAATGCATGCAATATTTTCCGAAAATTTCAATATATAGGCTTTTAAAAGTCAATCTTGTGCATGATTATCAATGATTATACTCGCACAATTAACACATGTGGTTCTCAAAACTCAGAGGTGTCTATGCTATTTATGACAACATTTTAATCAAGTATAAATTTACAAAATATGTTAAGAACTATATGATTTTTAGGTTTTTAAGCATAGATATAGTAGGTCAGGATCTGCGAACTTTCACTGACTGACTGAGCACATGAATTCAACACTAGTTTTTTGGTGATGTTGGTGTTGCTTAGTGTTTTGTTTTGTTTTTCTTTTCTGCATCTTATGTTTTGCCTTGGCATTGTCAGTTTCTCTTTCATTGCCTTTGGTTTTTTTTTGTGATGTTAAATAACAAGTCACAAGAGAGAAAAATCAAAAAAAAATATGTGAAAAAATGGCTTAGTTCAGTATATATTAAGGACAGAGATAACAAATAGCTAAATAAGAAAAAAGAAAATTCCTTTTCTATGTACAGTCAATTGTCTGATAATCTAGAAGATAGCCTGATTTGGTCTAATTCTCCTGAATTCTAGCAGGTACTTTATACCAACTTTTTTAATTCAAACAAACCATGTCTTAGATAGTCTTGGAATTAGAATACATTAATCATAAAATTTTCATAATACTTTGGTGAATTATCTATTGATATAATCATGATAATTAAGCTCCTTTTTAATTTTTAGGGATTTTAAATTTTTAATTTAAAGTTAGGAATTTTATTCATAAAAGGGGGTATTTTTTTCAGTACGTATACTATTAATAATGCTTTGAGCAATTTTCATGAAACTTGGTGAATTATTTTTGTATAACATAAACATGATAATTTTCCTTTTAATTTTAAAAAAATCTGATTTATGTCATTGTACTATCATGACTTGGAATTAGGCTAGTCTCAAGAATGCTTTCACAAATTTTTATGAAACTTTGGTGAATTGTTTTTATATCTTGACAAACTCCCTTTTTATTGTTATGACCCAAAGTGGAGGGGGCATAATGTTTAACACTTGTCAGATCGTTTGTCCGTCTGTCCCAAAGTTGTTTTTTGTTCTCTTACAGTACTTAAGTTTGCCTCAACCAAATTCAATTAAACTTTTACAAAAGCTTGTTATCACAATTCTCATATCAAGTTTGAATTTTGGTGATGTCAGTGTTACTGTACTAGAGTATCAGAGTTATGCCCCTTTAGAAATGGGGAAAATATGCTGAATTTTTGGTTTCCTGTTCTCTAAAATTTAGTTTGTCTCAACCAAATGTTATGAAATCAATACACGATGCTTATCATCACAAAATACAGATTAAGTTTGAATTTTGGTAGTGTCTCTTTTACTAAATTCTATAGTTATGTCCTTTAAAAATGGGAAAAAATGTTTCGGCCTTCTAACTTAAGTTTCCCTCAACCAAATTTTATTAAACTTTTAAAAAATACTTTTTATCACAATTTTAATCAGATCAATTTCAAATTTTGGTAGTAAAACTTTTACCGTTCTTCAGTTATGTTCCTTTAAAACTTTGAATAATATGCAAGCTGGAGTATCATTCCCTATTTATCATGTATATTTTTTTATAAGATGCAGAGTTAAGGAACTTTAGTTGTTGCAAAGTTATTTTAAAATTGTCCATTTTCAAAAACTTTGAAAGGTTTTAGAAATTTATGGATTTGTTAAAAAAATCACAGCCTTAAACTTATAGTCACTTGAGATATATATCTATAAATGGAGCCAAATTATATACATGCTTTGTGTCAATAAATACCACTGTTTGTGCATGTTTTGTTTTTTTTTGGAGGGCAGGGGTCTTATTTGCACAGTGCTCATAGTTTTTTAGTCGATCATTAAAATTCATTTAAAGCTTAAAGACCAGCTATAAGGGCAAGAAGCTTATCAAGCACCCATGGTTTAGATTTTTATTAAACACACATTAATATACATAATGTACATTAAACAGAAAAAAATATTGATGCAAGATGTCATTCAACTTTTACTCTTTTATGTATAGGACAAGAACTATAGAAGATACAGAGAAATTATATACAGCAGAAATGATAGGCAGTGTAAAATTTGCAGAAGCCAACTAAACCTAAATGGTAAGGCACCTTTTAATTTTAAAAAAATTATTGAACTTGAAAGATGATTACTAGTATCATGATTACTATAAAAATTAAAAGATGTGGTATATTAAATATGAAAACTATCATGGCTTTGAGAAAGCAATTGTAGGCCTGTTACGACCTTCAATAATGAGAAAATCCATACCCTATACTATAGTCAAAGTAGGCAGCTATAAAAGACCTAAAGATGAAACATTGAAACAATCCAAACTGTAAAACTAATCATGGTAATTGCCTAGTTTATAACAAAATAAATTACAAAAAATAAATATGACCGGTATGAATCAACAACAACAACAACCACTAAATTTTAGTGTCAGACTAAACTGACAAAAGCTACAGGCTCTGAACTTTGGACAGGCACAATAGGAATATAGCAAGGTTATATAAAAATAAGATGTGGTATGATTGCCAATAAGACAACTCTCCATCAGACAACCAATGATGTAAATTTCCTGCAAACACGGACTTGACTTCTGTAAATCAACTAATTTTTCGTGAATACTTTATTTGGCATTTTATACTTTCTAGTCTACATCGCAGTTATTTATTTTTCTCGAGTTCAAGTTTACTTAATGTATTCTAATAAGGAAAGATACACATGAACAACATTTATTGCTGTTTCTCTTTCCATTTATAACATTTTATTTGTTTATTTTGTGTATTTATAGGTGATCAGACATCTTGGTTTTCATGATCAATAGGTCATTACTGAAGAGGAAACTTATAGTTGAAATTTATTTACATAGTGCATAATTGGATTAATTTGAAATGGAATGTGTGCTTTCCTGCAAAAAAGAAATAGGAAATTTCAACATTATCACATGATAATGACCATAAACAAAATGGAGTTCTATCATAGATACACAAAAACACTATTGCATAAAAGCAACAACATATCTTAATCAAAAGAAAGGAGAATGCTGAACAAATACTATTTTGTTGTTGAAAAAAGAAACACCAGTTTTATCCACTCATTTACATCGCTCCCTCATATCAAATATACAGAAGAAGATCATTGAAGAACAATTTGCAAAAATGATTTCTCTTAGAATTGAAGGGAATTGTTTAGTGAATGGAATAATGTATTCACTGAATTCTTACGTAGTGGATTGATTAACTGTACACAAGCTGAAACAGAAGAAATTCTAATTTAAAATAACACGAAAAGTGTTTATTTTATTATTTAATCTGCAAATATATAAACAAATTCTTTAGAACACCACAAATGGTATGACATTCAAATTGAATGCTTATTAATGTATCGCATTGAAACAATTACAAAGAAAATAGAAGCATTTGCTCCAAAAAAAATTATAAATCAAAGTTAAATTGATAAAAAAAGTATAAACAATACATAGATCTAAACAGTCAGACTGTATTATTTTCAATGTCATTAAAATGTTGAGTCAAACATTTATTAAAGTTTTAAATATCATTTGCATCAATTATACAGTCTTGTAATAATTATATTCATACTGTTTGTATACATGGTGTAGTGAAGAAATGTTCAACAAGTAAAAATAAGGGAAAACATTTCCTTAAGGGAAATTTGATCTTCAGAAATTTCCTCAGAGGAAATTTGAAGAACAATGATTTCCCTAGAGGAAATTTGTTTTCTTGAATTTTCCTCCAAGGAAAAGTGTTTGTCAAAAATTTCCTCACAGGAAAAAGTATTTCCTCCAAGGAAAATTTGAAGCTACAAATTTCCTCACAGGAAAAAGTATTTCCTCCAAGGAAAATTTGAAGCTGCAAATTTCCTCAAAGGAAAAAGAATTTCCTCTAAGGAAAAAGAATTTCCTCTAAGGAAATAGAATTTCCTCAAAGGAAATAATTATGCAGCAAATTTCCTAAGGGAAATATTTTTCCCTTGAGGAAAAAACAATTTCCCTTGAGGAAAAATCTTTTTCCTTCAGGGAAATTTGATTTCCCTTGAGGAAAAGTACTTTTCCTCTGAGGAAATTGTTGAAAAAAGGGGCATAACTTTTTCAACAGTGGTGCTAGATCCAAAAATTTTTAGGACAAATATCAGGGAACCAATACCAACCAAGTTATCAACTTTGTTTTGACTTAACTCCAAAAATTAAGGTGACAACTTTTGCACTCAGCGGAATTGCAAACTTGTCCCGGAGACTGTTTTATATTTACAATAAAACACTTCTAAGGATAGACATAAATACATTGGCGTTTAAGAGAACATATACGATTTACAAATTATTTCCCAATTTTGGACATTTTTAATATATTTTTTCTTAAGTTAAAATATATGTTGCTAATTTTGTTTTACTCAGTTTAGAATTAAATATTGATTGATTGATTGTTGGTTGCTTAACGTCCAGTGGCAAATATTTCATGAATGTTCTTGTTGAAGGACAACTATCTATATATATTAAATAGTATTGACGGAATCCATTGCTCACATTGATTATAATAGTAATTATGTATTGATTTGGTATATAATTTCAAGTGTAATGTGTTTTCGATTATTAATTTTAATTAAGCAGGATTGTCAGTTTCCCTAACTCCCTTAGAATCAAAATTACAAATAGATATTGTTATGAATGCCTAATTAGTTTTTTTTTATTAAAGATTCAACTTTTTCATTTCAGCCCAGAACAGACAAAAACTAATGTTTTTTTTTATCTGAGGCCTTTATCTAAACATAAGGAAAACATTTGGTACACAGCACAACCAATTGGTATAAACACCCTAGCTGAAACCATCGGAAATATGTGCACAGAATCAGGACTCGGTTGATTTAGATCAAACCATTCAATACGTGCAACAGCTGCAACCCGTTTGCATGAATGTGATGATGATGAACAAATTATATCAGAGGTAACTAGACATCGGAGTGATGCTGTGAGGGAGTACAAAAGAACTAGTGAGACAATGCGACGAAACGCATGTAGAATTATTCGCGGTGGTGTGCTTAAAAAACAGGAAGTGTCGAAAAAAATCTGTATTGGAAACCAGGAATAAGACATTAATTTAGAACATACTCGCCCCTTCTCGTCCAATTAAAAGTCAGTTTTTTGCCCACTAATTTTCAATGTACATGGTTTTCCATGCACTATGAAATGCTATACTTGAATGACTTTTCATTGTCAGTTAATTATGAAAGTGAACTCTTAATAGCTGCACTAACGAAGTGTACAATCTCCTAAGGCAGTTTCCTTGGGATTAAAGATGAAGAGCAGGAAAGAGCAAAGATTAAAATTAAAACATTTTGAATTCTGCAAAATTTCATGCATTTTCTAATGGTACACATATATAGAATACACAAAAAAATTGGTAAGGATAAATAAATTGATATGTATTTAATTTATATACCTTACATTTGAGGAAATTGTTTTCCTTTTCTTTCAAAAAAACACAATGCCAGACTGCTAATATATAAAGCAAAGGGTTGTTTTCGGAGAAACACAATACATTTAAATTTATCAATAAAAAGTAAGCATTTAATGTTGAATGGTCTGATTTCTAATTTTCATACAGAGAGTATTATATTTATAAAAAAAATCAAATTTCAAAAAGGGGATGTATATAACATTGTGTTGCTTTTTAAAAGAAAAATAATCTAAAGATATATTAGTATTGAATTTTACCTGAAGCAGAAGAAAAACAATTTATCCTTCACAAACTATGTCAGTACTATTTCATTTCATCCATTGAAATGATCATTACCTATGTTTTATATTTAGTTCATTATAAACAGTGAACTCTTATTTAGGTTTGAATATTGCAATGGGAAAGGATAGTTGTGTAAGGTCACTCGAAAGTGTGAATATGTTCTAAACTGTTCAGACAATACTTGGTCATGTTTTATGAAGATTTTAGCCGTCGGCTTTGCCTTGGGCTTAAATCTTCATAAAACATGACCAAGTATTGGCTTACCTATAAATAAATGTTAATGTTAACGTGAATAAAAGTTAAATGCAGTGTCTTTTCATTTTTGTAATTGATCTTATTTTAGATTTATCGGCCCGAAGTTTCAGAGATATATACTCGTCAGGCAACACTACTCGATAATGAGCTATTGTAGCCTTAATGAGTCTTGACAAAGGCCCTCTCATTGTTCAAGCACTGTGTGTTCTTGAAAAAGAATCCACGCTTATTGAATAGAAAATCACAACAATGGTTTAATTTAAGAGATTTCATGTCCTTTTTTTTTTTTATCTTTTTACCAAGTATCCAAGATATGCCCAAAATGCCCTTTTTAGACCGGTCAGCCCCAAAATTAAGCTGTACTCAAGCTCTAGAATTTTGTCAAGTTTCGAAGGACGAATTATGCTTGTTATAAAAATCGATTCAAATACCAGTTAAACATAACCTTATCTAGCATATTCAGAGTAACACAATTGTGATATTTTTGTAGATTTTTGTTGAAATTAAGGCATTTTCATTAGAAGGCGCTGTAAAATCTAAAAATAGCTTAAAATAAAATATTTTTAAAGTTAGATTTTTTTCTTCACTATCATAACATATGTGCAGAATTTCATTTCATTTGGTTGGCATGTCATGTGGACCCACGTGCACTTATAAGCATTTTGCATGGTTCTATTAAAAACTGGGTGTTTAAAAACTCTTAAACAATTGATAATATTTTTTTCAATATCAAGTATTTCTAAGATGATGAAACATAAAAGAAACATGATTTTTATATATCACGTCATTATTCGAATTCCCATCAAATTTACTGTCATAAGACCACGTATATACGGTAATCATACGTATCTTTACCTATCATACGATTCATTTGAGTTGTATTTCATGGTTTTGACCATGATTTTGTTTTATTCGATAAACTTTGCAAAATTTTAACCTTTTACATTTGACATTTTTGTTGCTTTTGTGTGTCGTTATTAGATTGGTGTCCCTAATTCTTTTCGTTTTTTAAATGCTTAATAATATACAATTTCCGTGTGTGAATATAATTAGATAGATATTTTCGAGTAATTTTAGTAAAAATTGAACTCAAAGTGTTAATCAGAATATGTCTATGTTAAAGTTGAAAACTGGGATTACATCATATTTTATTAATCGTCATTTCAAAAGTTCTCTTCTTCTGCAGTTAATCTCCTGTATTTACAATCTCCGAGAAAACGAACGACAATGCGATGTGTAAATTAAAAAAAAAATTATACATGCAGGTTTTGTACTTCTTTAAATTTTAATAGTTGTAATGCACTTTTCTTTCAAATGAAAGTCAACGAACATTACAAACTATATTGTAATTGATAATAATAAAATTGAGAATGGAAATGGGTAATGTGTCAAAGAGACAACAACCCGACCAACTAAAAAACAACAGCAGAGGGTCACCAACAGGTCTTCAATGTAGCGCGAAATTCCCGCACCCGGAGGCGTCCTCAGCTGGCCCCTAAACAAATATATACTAGTCCAGTGATAATGAACGCCATACTAATTTCCAAATGTATGTAAATAAATGTGTACACTAATTCGTTATACAGATTGTAATTTGGAATGTGTACTTGATTAGCAACTGATGACTGATAATCTGCATATAAACATTGACCACTGTGGACAGTACTCTATCAATTTATAGTAGATAGTAAATGGCTATAATATCCTGTCCACAATTATCTCGGCTAAAAAGTGAATGAGACTGTCAATTTACATACTTGTTACATTTTTGAGAATAATGTCACTTAAGTCTTTACGGGAATTTTCTTTTACTCTTACTTATCGAATATGAAGTGGATTATAAACTACCACATATATTGATTGTAGTGTTTTCGTTTCAATTTTTGCCTCGCTTTCAACGGGAGGTATACATATATTTAAAAGTGACAATTCTGCGACAGATCCATGGACAGGATCACTAGTGAAGGTGATACACGACTGAAAAAAAAAACATTTATATACTTGTATTTGGGATTGACTGGAAGAAGGCTAGCCTCGTATACGGGTTCAATTATTTTGTTGAACCACTTGAAAGAATGACTTTTAGACTGTATTTTTCGGTTTCTCCACAAAAAATGATAAATTCAGTAAGAGCAGGTATTCGTTTACTCGTAGAAAAATAAGTATGTCTTTATAGCGGCAACGCTCTCTTGACATCTAGCATATGGAAATCAAACTCTTAGGTAGTAGGAATGTACAAAAAGGTATTTGCATTTATCATTATCATTTCATCATCCTTTATACATATGTTATATTTGTTGCTGGATTTAAGACAGACATTAGAATCATCATCATCATAAGTACTATACCTTAAGGCCAAATGTCCATCGTAATAGTTATCAAAGGTACCAGGATTATAATTTAAGTCATGTATTAAATATGGCTTGAAGTTTCTTCGTCGTAATTATTATAACTTGAGGCTTAATTGTTATTCGATATTTTAGTCAATTTTATATGTCGAGAACTTTTTTTACGCATGTATCTCTATGCTACCTAGTTTTTATACATGCACAAGTTAAAGCAAATAGATATCTTTAACGTCCGTTTATCAAATATCATGTCTTTTCACAATTAAAACAGTAAGAAAGAAATTGACTCGTAATACTAAAACGAAGCATAAAACAGCAATTTCTAGTATTTCAAAATAAACTCCATGTACCGATCTGATAGTATCCACAGCTGCTGAACACTATCTGCTAAAACAACTAATAAATAAAGAATAATTATCCAGTTTTTAATATTGATCAATTATGTCGTACTGTTGTACCACTGTCCTAGTATGGATGTGCCTGTCCCAAGTCAGGAGTCCGTAATTCAGTGCTTATCGTTTGTTGTGTTTTCGTTTACCTTTTAACATTAATTTGGCCTTTAGTGTTAGTTGTTCTCTTTTGTAATGTTGTTACCTCTTATAGCTGACTATGCGGTATTGGTTTTGCTCATTGCTGAAAGCCTATAATTGTTCAAATTGCTGTGTCATTTGGTCTCTTGTAAAGATTTGTCTCATTGGCAATCATACTCACCTTGTTTTTTGTACATATCACGAACTAAGTATAAACAACTCATAGACAGTCTAGAAAAGCCAGACCTTTTGTCATGCCAAAAGCACAGAGCGTCTGAAGGACCATTAGTGGTCATAACAGTGTAGCAGATGATATGTCGTTTCCATAAAATGTAATGATACTTTATCGGCAAAAGATACCTATTTATTGTTTTTTGGAATTTCTATAAATAAAGGATGAATAAAATTGAGAATGGAAATGGGGAATGTGTCAAAGAGACAACAACCCGACCAAATAAAAAACAACAGCAGAGGGTCACCAACAGGTCTACAATGTAGCGAGAAATTCCCGCACCCGGAGGCGTCCTTCAGCTGGCCCCTAAACAAATATATACTAGTCCAGTGATAATGAACGCCATACTAATTTCCAAATTGTACACAAGAAACTAAAATTAAAATAATACAAGACTAACAAAGGCCAGAGGCTCCTGACTTGGGACAGGCGCAAAAATGCGGCGGGGTTAAACATGTTTGTGAGATCTCAACCCTCCCCCTATACCTCTAACCAATGTAGTAAAGTAAACGCATAACAATACGCACATTAAAATTCAGTCCAAGAGAAATCCGAGTCTGATGTCAGAAGATGTAACCAAAGAATATATTTATATTAAAAGAATCATCAGTAACAATAATATATGTCACTTAGATTACACGTCAGTATAGCATTTCTGTGTTAATTGAGCTATTAAATCAAGAAAAAAATTTCAATTCAGTAATGTAGTCTTAAACATTTAAATCTCATGCGAGCAGTCTAATATTAGACAGTATTTTTTTTAAAGGTATTTGGCAAAGTCAAACGACAATCATTTTTTTTTGTACAACACAATATGTGATTATAGCCGGATCCAAGATATTTGATAGAGGGTGAAGTTCCAAATAATTGATTGTATACTGACGAGCGAAGCGATGCTGAAAATAGTTTGGACGATTAAGCTAAAAATGTGTTTAGATAATGGGGAAAACATGAGATTTTAAAAATCATTTAGCGATCAAAAGGGGGGATACGCACTCTACCCATGTATCCTCGAATGCATGTTAAGGCATACATGGACAAAAATCTCGTACCATCATTAATATAGGTACAGAAGAAAAAGTACTATTTAATAAATATATCAATGATATTAATTTCTGCCCACATCAAATTATCTTCGCGAAAATTATAGAATTTTTTTTTTTTTGAAATAGTCGGGTACACCTTTCACATTCGGGTGTGTTGGAATCTACTTTAAACTTTAAAACTTGTAAAAACAAACAAAGACAACCTTCATTACCTTCTCGCTTTGGAATTAATTATTTTGATATTTTCATGCTAAATTTTGTCTATGTATTTTTGAAATTCATAATTTAAGAAGAAATAAAATATGGATCAAGTGAAATAACGAAAAATGATGAGTGTATTGGATTACAAGTTGTTAATTTACTTATTCCATTATAATATTTGTGTCAATTAAATCATGTAAAATTTAATGAAAAAATATTTAAAGATTAAAAAATTACCTAGGGTTGATTTTTACATAAAGTGTATTACAGCAAACAATGCATGTTCAAAGAGCAAAACATGCATGTAGGGTATTCTCCCCTCCGCTATGCTTCAATACAATAGGACATAATACGTTGAGTTAGGTCGGTTATGTCGAGTAAAGTCATTTTATTGGAAATCTCTTATATCCCCTGTTATATACTAGTACGCATATTACATTACGTGATATCTTTATAATGTGGATTACGTTACATAGACGTGTTTTATACGATATGCAATAAACCATATTTTTGTACAAAAGCCATTCTTGTCATATAACATAAACAATTACAAACTGTTAAATACTTTTAAAATGTAATATTTTTTAATAAGCTAGATTTCCTACGTCATGCAATAAACCACATTTTTGTCCAAAATATCTTCTGTTCATAAAGTTTTATAATTGTTACAATCTATATTTTATTTTTATATTCTAGTATTAAACCCTTCTCGATATGTCTATATGCAGACTCGGCATGTATATAATAATGGCTTTTATAATATGATCATGCACACGTAAATTCACACGTATTGTAACCAATGAAATTTGTTAATTGAAAATCTTTAATTGGAAACAAAAAACATGCGTAACCCATAACCATATTTCGTAGAAAAACAAAATAATAAATGCATTAGAGCTAAAAAGAATGTACAAAACATAACTCAAATTAAATTCCACGAAGTCCTATTACCTTTTTTCAGCATTAAAGTTATTTTAAAGCATGACGTCATACGAACAAAAACACCACAGCTGAAGGTTTATTCGTGACTTAAGCAGTCATCGATGAGCCTGTCAATACCCTCTACATTGTTTTGCAGTTGTCCTAAGTCAGGAGCTTTTTCAGTGGTTGTTGTTTGTTGATGTTGTTCATAGGTGTATTTAGTTTCTTTTGTGTGTATTTAGATAATATATTGTGTTCCTGTTTGAATTGTTCTACACTTCTCATTTTTGGGTCGTTTATAGTTCACGTTTCGGTGTGAACATAGGCTCCGGGTTGGAAGTTGTAATTTGACATTTAATTGTAAACTTGATATGATTTGGGATGTTGGGGGAGAATTGTCCCATTGGCACTCGTGCTACATATTGTTAATATACATTAATCAAGAATATAAGTGCACTCAAAACATTTAGAACTTTCTAAAGAAGACATTACAATAAAACAGCGCGCATAGATACAACACAATAAAACCTAACGCACAGGTATCTGTGATGTATTGTAATACGATCTTAACAAAGCATGTTTAATAAATTAAATATGGTTGTTGCTAACATGGTGCATCACCAAAATGATAAACACCTGCAGTACAAATACCAAAAGTTTATATTAAAAAGAAGGTATTTGAAGTCTTCATCAATTTATTTGGTATTAAAAGTACTCTATAAACATTTTCTATCAAATAGAATTGAAAATGGAAATACAAGGGTGTCACTTAATTTATTGAATTTTCTCCTTTTTATATTAATGACCGTATAAAGCCATAAAAGAACAATTTGTAAAAATAAATTAAATTGTTTTATACTTTCTAATATAACATTTTCCTATCAAATCTATACAATATTCAAACATGCATATATTCATAACTCTAATAAATTCTGCATATATCTACTGATAGATAAATAATATATAATAGTTCGATATTGAAAACAATTTAGTAAGATTTTCTATATGAATTGGATTCGGAATAGATAAGCATTTTCACCTGGAGAAAAGTATTTTCACTGCGGCAAATCATCGCGTGCTTTTACATATATAATGTTGGACGTTTAGTTTTTGCAAATAACTGTTGTTTTGTACATATTTTTTTCTGCTGTAACATGGAATAAAACAATTACTGTCTTTTGTTTCCGTAAATATTTGGTTTAATTGACTTTTGAAAAAATCTATGGACCTGCACGTCGGCCGTTCACCTCAGTGATTAACATTTATTTCAAGTCAATGAAACCACACACGTACCTCATAAAAAGACAGTAATTGTATAGTATACGAAGAACACTTGACCTTCGAAAACTCAGAACAAACCTTAAATAAACTCATAATAGAGACTAGGATTAAAATTTGGTATTTGCAGCAGACGCGCTTTTATTTTACAAATAGTCAATGTAAACAGCGATATACTACTGTTGACTTTCTTTAACTAAAATCTATCGAAACCTATATCTTAATATTACCTATGGTCATGTTGTTCTCTGATGGAACATGACGTCCGTACAATAAATCCATTGGAAGCTGAATGTGTATAGATTGATATTTTAGTCTAAGATGCATTTTTTTCAGTTGTTATTGGCTTCGACTAGTCGTCAGTATTTGGAAGTACTTTCAGATTGGAACGGAATGCTTTTTGTTGTTACGATATAAACGTACCCTGACACCACATCTGCTCTGTGTTTTTGTATACATCCGATGAGTTTATCCCTTTTTCAAATAAAGTTTATTGTTTATCTATATGTTGTACTGTTATACCACTGTTCCGTGCTAAGGGAGGGTACAAAAAATGCTGGGTGTGCATGTTCAAAGTCAGAAGCTGGTAATTCAGTGGGTGTTTTTTGTTGCTGTGGAACTTATTATTTTGTTTACGATTTTGAAAATAAATTAAGTCTTTTAGTTTTATAGTTCAGATTGTTTTACATTTTTCATTTTAGTATGGGTTCATTGTCTATGTTTCTTAAGCAATCATACCCCATCTTCTTATTTGTACATTACATAATTTCTGTATAAGATCCGATTACATGATTTATTTTTATTTCAATAAGAAAGAGTAATGAAGAGCAAAGTTGTGTTGTAAATTTTTACGTGTTCGTCTTCGATTGAAATGTTTTGCATTGCCGAATTGGTATCGTTTCTCTTTTTTTAACTAACTAAGGTGAGAGGTTCAGCTTAGTGAACCAAGTTTTATCTTCAATTTTCTACATAAGAAAATTCCTTACCAAGTCAGTAACATAGAAGTTGTTTTCAAGTCGTGAGATGACTTGAGCTTTTTATTTTGCTACTTTTATATAGGACTTTCCGTTTGGAATTTCTCTTGAAGATCAGTGTTTTTGTCATTTTATTTTTTATCAATTTAATTAAAATCGGACGTTATAGCATGTGCTAGATAAAAAAAAATAGTAATTTCATTATAAACGACACCCGCAAGTTTGACTTGAATATATTTGTTTAACAAAAGAAATCCAATATTTTAAATCTTTCAATAACAAAAGAGCACGGGTAGTATACGTGTCGTGTCATAGCTGCTACAACGCCCGGTTCATCCTGTCAGACATCCTTATCAGCATTTCATTAAATTTTTTTTTTTTTTTTTTTTTAACATTCATAAATTCTTTATTGCACTTTTTGCTGTTTTAACAAATTACTTAATGTACAGCATTCCATCAAGTATCCCTGTTACATACAATTATAACTGATATCCAGGGAGAATATACAGTAAAACTTATCTTATTTTATACATAGCCATTTAATACATTTCTATTTTCTATAATTATTTAAATAATACATAATATCATATAAAATCTTATCGAAGTTTTTAATGATGTTACAGACATTGTGTCGTGAAGTTTACGGAGAAAAATCCGTTATCGGTTTTTTTAATAGAATTTTGATACATGAAAATATGAATGAGATACAGCGTGGTTACTGTTTCTGTTAATTTTTGTTAATTCATACCGTTGGATTTATAAAATTCTTAGGAAGTGTTTGTTAATACTAAAGAATGGTAAGTAAAATATGATTTTTGTTTGTTTCTTATAAGCTCTCGTCATAAATTTTGCTTTTACAAATTTGACCCCAATTTTATTACCTGTGAACAGTCTGTGACCTGTCTGTGACCTTTATATTGTAAACATTAGAATTAACTCTTTATTATTCTTATATATATATATATATATATATATATATATAATATGTTCCTACAGTTTGACATAAAAAAGAAAAACATCATTAAACATATGAAAATGAACAAAATCTTTGTTGTTCAGATATGATAGGATACTAGTTGAACAATGTCATAAAACTTTTTACTTTTATCCCCCCTTTTCTTTCCAAATTATTTTTATACTTTACTTTTATGCATACAGATATATAACTTACATACCTACATACCTGCATTCACACTTACATCTATATTCATTCACACATATGCTATAGTTACATACATACATACATGTTCATACATAAACCTTTACAGAAAGATGCATTAATCACATACATTGTACATGTATCTACATGTGTTTTCATACATATTTTGTACACAGACACATATACTTATATTATAGTAACATATACGTTTACTGGTCCACTTTAAATATTGAAAACAAGTACACAATATTAACATTCTAGAACATACATTCTGTTTTTTTCCAAAAGTTAATGTTGTTTATTTCAAGATTTGCAACACTTTTTTTTAACATTTTGTTTATTTCTATATTGGCCGTACAATATAATTCAACTGTACTTGAAATTTCATGTTTAAAAATTTTCACTATGTCTATTTTTTTTGTCTTATTATTGGATTTATAATGTGATTTATAGACTGAAAAAAACATTAAGCTCAGCAAGTGATTGAGTCCAAAATAAGCATCATCATGAATCTTGTATCCTATTACTAGAGAGTGTAGGCTTATAACATGTTTTTCAATACCTAGTTTGTTAAATATATCTCTCATTGATTTCCAGAAGTTTGTGTTATATGCACATGTAATGAAAAAGTGTTTGTAGTTATCTTGTTCATTACAATATGAACAAAGGCTGTTTTCGGAAATTTTCCATTGAAATAACAACTCTTTATTTGCCAAGATGAAGTGCATTAATTTCCACCTGAACATCTTAATCTTATTATCTTTTATATATTCAAAAGTGAATTTTATAGTGTCTTTGAATTCACTATTTATATTTCCTGTATGTAATATCTTTTCCCATTTCAAAAAACCATTGGGTGTTTCTGTTTTTATTCGACTTTGCACTATCTTATAAATATCTTTATTATTGATGTCCAGTATATCCTCATGGTCTCTTAGTCTAATTTTTCTCTGTTAATATTTACTATAGTTTTGAATGATCTCTCAGTTTTAAGCTTATCTGCCCAGTGAATTGGTATGGCTTTTTTAAGTTTTGAAATTTCAGCAATCCAATTACTTTTATTTTTTATTTTTAAATTAATTACTTTTTCTGATATTTGTCCTCTATTGTCAATTATGTCATTTATAAATAGAATATCACTTTCAATCCATTTATTAAAAAACAAACATTGTCCTTTAAATTGCCCCATATTATTTGCTTTCTGATCTCTAAAAAGTTACATATTTTATTATTTTTAGTTTTATTCAGATTTACATGTATCCATGATTTTATCAGTTCTTGATAGAATAGTGGTGTATTGTTCCATATTTTTTTATCAATCAGTTTTATGTTTCTTATATTTATCTTAAAGATTAGCAAATTTTTGCCGAACTTATTCAGATATAGTTTAGGCAACACCGACCAGTTAGCATTTTCTGATTGTATTATTTTTTTAATCCATTTTATATGTATTGACATTATATAAGACTCCAGATCAATCATTTTTAAGCCTCCTTCAGCATAATTTTTTGTTAATATTGACCTCTTTATTTTATCTTTTCCTCCATTCCAAACAAACCTATAAATTATATTGTTAATGATTTGCAACTTATCTTTAGTAATAATACTATTAGTAGCAAAATAAGTTAAGTTGGGTAACAGAAGAGCTTTTACAATTAAAATTTTTCCAAGCAATGTTAAATTTCTTTTTGACCATCTGTCTACAAGTTTTGTAATTTTATCCAAGATTTTTTCGATGTTCAATGCTTGACATTCCTTATTATCATACCCAAAATAAATACCTAGACTTTTGACTGGTTTATTTGTCCAGTTTATATTTTCATATTTATCCTTACTGTTTTTTAATCTCCCTAACCATATTCCTTCTGTTTTATTCCTATTAAGTTTCAGCCCTGATAAACTTCCAAATGTCTCTATTATACTGAGAGCCAGACTTATATCTTTACGAGACTGAAGAAATAATGTTGTGTCATCTGCTAATTGACAGATTTTTAAATTACAAGATTGTCCGTCTAATTTTATTGTTATTCCCTTTAGTTCTTTATTTTTTCTTAATCTTATGGCCATTAATTCAACAGTTATAACAAACAGTAAAGCAGAAATCGGACACCCTTGTCGAACACCGCGGTATATTTTAAATGGACCTGAGACCCACCCATTATTCAAAATACACCCTTTAATATCATTATACATAGTTTCAACCCATCTGATAAATCCACTTTTAAATCCAAACTTTTTGAGAGTTTCTGTCATAAAGATCCATTCTAAAGAATCAAAAGCCTTACTAAAATCTAGAAATAGTACTGCTCCTTCTATATTAAATCTCTCTGAGTAGTCAATTATGTCTTGAATTTGCCTTATATTAAAACCAATATATCTATTTTTTACATATCCAGTTTGGTCTAGACTTATAATAGATGGTAAAACTTTTTTTAGTCTTTGTGCTAACACATAAGCCAGTAGTTTTGTATCTATGTTGAGTAGTGTAATTGGACGGTAATTATTTAATAAAAGCTGGTCATCTTTTTTATATATTAAGGAAATCGCACCTTTTTTTTGTGAATTGGTAAGTTCTTTTTTCTCATAATTATTATTGAATACTTTAACCATAATATTTTTTAAATTATTAAAAAATTGCCTATAAAATTCCACCGTCAGACCATCTAGGCCAGGGGATTTATTTAATTTCATTTTAAAGATTGCTTCTGTACATTCTTTCTCAGTTACTTCCCCTTCACATTGATTGCTTTCTGATTCATCTAGCTGTTTTGATATTTCTGTTTCTGTTATATACTTCTTAAGCTCATTATCACAGGGATTAGTTGATTCATAAAGTTTTTTATAGTATTTTACTTCTAACTCTAAACTTTTATTTTGATTTTTAGTAGCCAAACCATTTTCATCATATAATTCAGTAACAACTTTTTTTGTTTGACGACACTTTTCTAGCCCCCAGAAATATGCACTATTTTTTTTACCTTCTTCAAACCATTTTACCCTTGACCTTATTTTTTGCCCTTTAATCTTATCTTTATACATATTATCTAACCTATTTTCAACATTCTCTATTTCTTTTTGTAATGTTTTATTTATATCAGTACTATCATTTATTTCATTATTTATTTTATTCAACTTTGTTTCTAGAACATTTCTCTCATCTTTTCTTACTTTAGCTTTTCTTTTACAATAGTCTAAACTTGCATCTCTAACTTCTATTTTCAAATTATCCCAAAGAATCCCCAAATCATCACAGTCGGTCAATTCTTTTTCATATTTAGATATTAGCTTTTTAATAACATAAACATATTCTTCATTGTCCATTATGCTAGCATTTAACTTCCAATACCCCCGTCCTTTATTTCCTCTTTCAGTATTTATTTTGAGTGACACTGCATTATGGTCAGTTATTTTTTGGACAATAGGTCTGATATCACAACTTTTGCAATTCTTTTGTACTTCTTTAGAAACAAAAAAATAATCAATTTTGATCGCTTCTGTTCGATCTTTCCTACACCAAGTAAATTGTCTCGTATTTTTATTTTTGTTTCTCCAAATATCAATAAGTTTACATGATTTTATAAGCCCTTTTAAACTTGTTACAGGTTTATCAAATTTTTTTGAAGATTTGGTTTTATTTGTTGTATCTAGCAGTGACCATATGTCATTAAAATCGCCTCCTAGAATGACTTGCCCGAGTCCGTATTTATTAATAAACACCTTTATTGTTTTAAAAAAACTATTTCTTTCTCTCAATCTGTTGGGTGCATAGATATTAACTAATGTGTAAATATTTTCATCGATTTCAATATTAATTAGAATGACTCTCCCTTCTAAATTTTTATGTTCATCTATGTATTTGAATTTGGTTTTATCTTTTATCCATATCGCTACCCCACGTGAATTGCTTGTCCCGTCGCTTCGAAAAAGATTTTTACCAAATTCTTTTTCTAATGTAAACTTCATTTTATTTGTAAAATGGGTTTCCTGTATGAATAGAATATCATTTTTTTGTTGATTTGACCAGCTTACAATTTTACTTATTTTTTCAGGTTGTTGCAGGCCATTGGCATTGACCGTTCTTATATGTAGATTATTCTTCATTTTGGATTAAAAAAGAAAAAAATAGATTGAGCATTTTATCTGGTATGTACCATTTTATAATCATCGTTTTAAAAATATTTTCCATGTGTAATATACATCTGTTGCTATACATTTGTATATCTTTTTTATACCTTGCTTTTTTAGTTGGTTTTTTATTCATTTTTTTGCAGAAACCTTTTACTATATATGTATCATTTTTATTACTTTTAAATGTAAGTTTACTGAACGGTATTACATGGGTTTTTCTTTTCATATACAGGTAAATTTCCTGAGTGTTTACAAAATACGCTTCACTGATTCTTACGGATTTAAATTTTAACGATGTACCTTTAAACAATTGTGTATCTTTTACTACCGGCAATTTTTTGTTACGGTTTATCCTACATTTATTTCTGTTTCTTATTTTGAGTTGTTTATTTTCACAGAAATATAAACAATGATTTACTTGCGGTATAATGTCTTTAGAATCTGACATAAATTTTACTTTATTTTTATTTTTAAAACTGAACATTCTATTTTTCGATCTCAGTTTGTGACACATTATGTATTTAAAATTTGTTTGTCTCTTTACGTATGTTCTAGATTTTAACCTGCTGTTATTAATAACTCTTCTGCTGAGTCTGATGTTAAAGGCTATATCGTATTTTGATGATTGTTTCCATTGTTTTAATAATTTACACTCATTATCAATTATATTATAAAATTTAATAGACAACCATTTAGGACATTCGTCAGTAGCTTTTATTGTTAGTTCCAAGAATTTTGAAATTGATTTAAAAGTCCGTTCAAGGTCGAATGACCTATATTTGCTTGCCCACGTGACACTGTATGTAAACAAGAGCACGTGTTGACAAACTTTTTTAACCAACAAAATAATGCATGTAAACTTAGGCACTGTTTGGCACCATATGCAGTTATCAGTACTCTTTTCATCATAAATATGATAGAATAATATGATCACAATACATATCACTATAAAGTATATCATTAGTATTAATAGGTATAAAAATGTCCATACATAATAGTATACATATACATATAAGATTCTTATGACAAAATCATGTGATATATAGTACCCTGTTTTTTTCAAGTGCACACTTTGAAAAAAAACATTAATTTTAGAGCTTTTTCTGTTAGGCAAAATATTAAAAACATTTTCTGAAGCTAATCTAAGTATTGAATGTGTGCTTCTTATATATTTTACAAACGAATTTAACATTATTATCCTTTGACAATTTATAATTCGCTTTCAATAGAAAAGATTTGTTTTACTCAAATTTATTAAATATAATTTATTCACTACCTTAATACTCCTTTGTTCTATATCAAAATCTTCATATTTTATTTTTACTTTTTTCTTTTTCTTTTTCAGGTTACACATTTCGAACAGAATTAACTTCAGTAGAGTTAAACAGGCTGTTGAAATTAGACTTTCTATTTTCTTCAGAACTTGCTGCAATAGTATACAGCTTACATCACATTTACAGATCAAACATTTTAGATAGTAAATACTGGATGATATAAATAAAAACAGTGCTGTACAAACTAGTTTTAAATTTATTTCAAACAACTTCGTTCACTTTCAATCCAGGAAATAAAGATTATTGATAAATTCTTATGTATCATCAGCTTGGTAGACAGTACATCAGTTCTTCAGTTGTAACCAGTACCGAAGTACTTACTACCAAGATGGTGATACATAAGAATTTACCGAAGTTCTGGGTACCAAGCTTATTATACATACGAATTTACCGAGATACAGGATAACAAGATGATCATGCATAATAATTTACCAATGTACCGATTAACAAGCTTATTATACAAAGAATTTACCGAAGAACTGGATAACAAACTGATCATACATAAGAATTTACCAACGTACCGATTAACAAGCTTATTATACATAAGAATTGTCCGAAGTACTGGGTACAAAGCTAATCATGCATAAGAATTTACCAAAGTACCGATTAACAAGCTTATTATACATAAGAATTTACCAAAGAACTGGATAACAAACTGATCATACATAAGAATTTACCAACGTACCGATTAACAAGCTTATTATACATAAGAATTGTCCAAAGTACCGATTAACAAGTTTATTATACATAAGAATTGACCGAAGTACTTGGTACCAATCTGATCATACATAAGGATTTACCAAAGTACCGATTAACAAGCTTATTATACAAAATATTTTACCGAAGAACTGGATAACAAACTGATCATACATAAGAATTTACCAAAGTACCGATTAACAAGCTTATTATAAATAAGAATTTACCGAAGTACTGAATAACAAGCTGATTATACATCAGAATTTACCAAAGTACTGATAAACAAGCTGATTATACATAAGAATTTATCAAGGTACTGGGTAGCAATAGTTATCAAAGGTACCCAAAGTACTAATTAACAAGCTTAGTATACATAAGAATTGACCGAAGTACTTGGTACCAAGCTGATCATACATTAGGATTTACCAAAGTACTGGATACCAAGCTGATGTTATAAACGAATGTACCAAAGTACTTACTTACAAGTTGATTATACATGAGAATTTACCGACGTACTGATTTACAAGCTTATTAAACATAAGAATTTACGTAAGTACTGGATAACAAGCTTATTCTACATAAGAATTTACCAAAGTACTGATTAACAAGCTTATTATACATAAGAATTTACCGAAGTACTGATAAACAAGCTTAATGCACAAAAATTCACCGAATTACTGATTAACAAGCTAAATGTTAGAAAACTTCACCCTTTTATAAAAAGGCTTCATATCATGCAGGCGGAGACATATACAACACAACGAAATGTACATAACATATTGATGGTGAACGAATTTGTTTGAGAATGAACTAAACTATGAACATTAAGCATAAAACATTATGATTTACAGTTGTAAACCCAAAATATCAAACAAGTGAAATATATTTTTTCTAAAAATTGCAAAATATTAAGTTTGAGTCGTTGTATACATTTGAAACAAGAACAGGTTGATATTAGGTCAGTGACTGTATATGACATAGAAATATACGGTCAACGCATTCTAACTGCTGAAATAGATCGAGTGCAGTATAAACAACATTATGTATATATAGTGCCTAAACCTACTTAGTAATAACAAGTTTTTTATCCATGTTATCAGAAGTAATTCCAGTAACTTTCATATTGCATTTTAGTATACTATAAATAAAAAAATGTGTAGTTCTTGAATATATGACTGAATCTAAGTTATTTCTTTCTACTAAACACAGTAGTTTATTACTTAAATAAGGACTGAGTAATTCATTTACTCAAGTGAGTAAAATTAGTATTAGTATTTGATTTAATTTAAGTAATTTATTTGATAGACACACATTTTCGGTAAAACACTTATTTGTTTCAAGTAACTATATTCATATCTAGTGAAATATAAGTAATTGCCAGTAATAGTGAGTAATTCGTAAGTAATTCCTAGTTATAAGTTATAAAAAAAGTATACTTAATTTAAGTAAAATATTATTACTTAGTAATATTTTTTTTTGTGTGTATAAATCTATATGCTAGGAAACAGACACGTTGGTTGAATGTAATTACACTAGTAACTTGTGGGGCCCTTGATAGCTTGTTGTTCGGTGTGAGCCAAGGCTCCGTGTTGAAGGCCGTACCTTGACCTATAATGGTTTACTTTTATAATTGTTTCTGGATAGAGAGTTGGCACTCATACCACATCTTTCTATATCTACTTTAATTGGATTCAATAAATATTCAAATCAAATTCTTGTTCTACAGTAATCGTGTTGTTTAATAGTTCAATAGTTGACTGCATGTCCATTTTTCAAGATCAAATGTTTCCAATCTTTGAAATACAAAAGATCAATTGTTGTATAAGACAACAGTTGTTTTCTGCCAAGGGAATTGACAATCTTGTAACCGGTTTATTGTGCGATAAATCCTTCCTTGTATTTCCTTTAATGTATTTAACAAAAACTGATGCACATCCTTACAAGTTGTGTACTAAAGATTTTGATCACTTTTAACATTGTTTAAGTCCATGATTTTCTCAAGTTAACAAACAGACGGATTTTTAGGAAAACACGTATGTAGCTCAATCTTCAACAGATTTGTATTGAGTTTGTCTAATACAGGAAGCATAACCCTTTTTGATGTTTTTCGACAAAGTCTTTTTGATGCAATTTGGAAAATCAAAAATCTCCATAGATTATATTGTTCTAAAATAACTTACTCCACAAACGAGTTGCTCAAGATACGACAAGAATATTCAAACTCATAAATATAAAATAAGCTGAACTGTCTATGGTTAGACTTTCTCATGTCATCTCTCACTCTCTCTCTCTTTAATAATGTTTGCTACTCAGTTTCAAAGTGATGACCTTTTCAAAACATTAGTATAAAATGATACGGGATTAATAAAGGAATCAAAAAGGCACCAAAAATATATAGATCAATGTGTTTGTTTTCGAGATATAAGCCATTGCAATTTTGGCGGAAAAATGTTCTCTTTTGACTTTTCAGAGCTCTATCATTGACAGGTTTAAGTTCTCAAAAACTAAGATTTATAAAAAAAAAAAATAGTGGTCAATGGGCAGTTTATTAAAGCCATTCAATTGTATAAAACCAGATGATTCCAAAAAAGCCAACAAAAATTCCAAAAACATGACAAACGAACATCATAAGTCCTTGGTCCATGAAAAACAATCATACAATTTTGTTTTGTTTCATTCTCAACGTCATCAATGCCGCTTATATTAATTTGTTGTCAAGTGATTTAATTTTTCCATGTCTCGCCATGGTCGATAGTTGTAAAAGTTAGACCTCTATGAATACTGTGTTTGCCTTTAAAGAATTTGCATAATCTTTATATGCAGAAATTTACTTTATTTGAACCGTTCATGTTATATTATGTGAGTATGGTTACAAAAATGTAATACGAAATTTTAGTGCAATTTTCATATTTAAAATAACAGAGGAGATTATAGAAAAAAGTTAAGTCACAAAAATACTGAACTTCGAAGAAAATTCAAAACGGAAAGTCACTAATCAAATGGAAAAACCAAAACCACGAACATATCAAACGAATGGACAATAAGTGTTATATTACTGACTTGGTAGAAAATGGTTGATTGCACCTGGTTTTATAGCGATAAGCTTCTCACTTATGACAGTCGCATCCATTTTTTTTATACTGACAACGATGCGTGAAATTTCTATTCAATTAACACAAAAATACTGAACTCCGTGGAAAATTCAATCGGAAAGTTCTTAATCACATGGCAAAATCAAATGACAAAATACATTAAACGAATGGACAACAACTGTTATATTCCTGACTTGGTTCAAGCATTGTCAAATGTAGAAAATTGTGGATTGAACCTGGTTTTATAGCATGTTTCCCTTGTCATTATTATTATTATCTATTCGTTTAAAGACGTTCTAACACTAAAGCCATCATTACGATATTCATCAACACTGTCCAGCTACAGATTCTTTATATATCAATGTTATGTATTTTGTTTCTCTGGGCTTATGTTCTTTGAAATTGATGGTTACATGTTTAGTTACATTGATTTGTGTGCGCTTTTCCATGTATTAAACGAATTTTGTAGGGGTTTTCCAAAACTTGAAATGTATTTTAGAATATACAAAATAAGATTAAAACAAACAATTCAGTAAACTCCACAACAATAGATATGTGCCCCATCAACAGTATAGATCGATAATCACAGCACCGTAAATGTATCCATTCTCTAAACCAATAGGGGCTTCTGGTAAAAAGAGAGGGTACATGTATGTATATGGGTCGATTTATGTGTGTATATGACTCACAAAACGGAACTAAAAAAATACAGCCTTATGAAATACTCAGACCATAAACTGTTTTGTTTTTAAGATTGTTATTTCCCTGTAGTATTTCATATAATAACTATATCTATTGCGAATTCTAATAAACTATAAAAATCAGTTGAAAAATGCTTAACTCATCAGATGGACAAAAATACAAGTAGACGTGGCCGGGTACAAAAGACGCAATGATCAGATCTGAGAGTACTCGCAGTTATCTGACAGCTAGTTCAAAGCCACTAACAACTAATAAAAAGATCATGCATCTAAGACTAAACTATCAATCCGTACACATCCAACATCCAATGGATTCAATGTAAAGACGTCATAAACAGCCAGAGAAAAACATGACCTTGTGCAATGCCAAGTTACAGGTATCGACATATTGTAGATCCATGAATATGTATATGTATATAACATACTAGTAATATTAAGTTCGCTTTTAATTTACTGATAACAAAATCAATATTTATACCAATAAAAACAATATTCAATGATCTTATTACAGTGTTGAACAGGTAACCTTTTAGAATAAGTTTATTTAAAGGAGCGACAAGTTTATATGGATCATTTCTAAATTTCCGGGCACAGTTAACAACATTTCCGTAAAAATGAGGATGTGCTATCCCGTTTGAAATAAGTTTTCTACAGGTACAACCAAACTTCAAAACCAAATCTTTATATCTATGGAAAATTTAGTAAAGGTTTTAAGTAATTTATGGTAACGATATCCCTGGTTTAATAATTTACCAGTAATACGTAGGTTGCGTTCGTTAAAATCAAAAACGTCACAACAGACACGGGCATAGCGAACAAGTTGTGAAATATAAACACCGTAAGATAGTTCCAAAGGAACATCACCGTCTTTATTACGCTCTGTGAACAAAGCCGTGTTCTAATAATTACAAAATGTGTTTGACACATGCGCACACATTTACCGTTTATATTCTCGTTGTTTTCATTGTTATTCGTAAGAAATATATACATTTAATCATCTTACACCAACTTTTTTTTTAAAGTTGATTAAACAAAATATATTCACTCTGGTTTTAGTTTTTAAACTAATAAGATATGAAAAAAATATTTTTAAGGTTTTTTTCGTACGCTTTGACCTATCAAAATAATGTATATGTCCCATTAGAATAGAAACAATTTTTATTCATGTCATTCTTTATGCGTAGTGTAAAACATAGACAAATGCAATGCCTTCCCGTGTTTAGATGAGCGCTGAGCATGACATGAAGGATTATTTCTTAAATATTTTAGTTGTTAAGTAAAGCAAAGGCCTATCAAGTGTTGAATTCAGTGGTTGTATAATACAACGATTGTGATGTTGACATACAAGCTAGACATAGAGTTAGCTCATTATGAATTATCACAGGATTTGTACTCGCTTTGAGCAACACAAAGGTGACAAATTTGAAGCATAATACGTTTTCATTACTAGATGAACTGTAAGTTCTCCTGATATTTTCATGTTATACAGTTATTAGTTGTTTCGAGTCACTTCAATTTATCCTGTGTGTTTTCGTCGCTTTTCTTTTTAAAAGGAACTACAACTTTTATTAACATAAACGCCACGTGGGTTGCGACTATTAATGAAAATTGGGATCCCATGGTATATCTAATCTCTTTTCTGCAGATCACAGCTACTTATTTGTATATTGTGCTTGAAACAGTTTTCAGCGACCCGGCTCACTACACTCAAAAGCGTGCAATCAATTGGGAAATTAAACAAAAGTAGTCGTATTTGATATAATTCTATACATTGCTATACTTTTCATGATTATGACATTTACAAAGATACATTTTCAGCTACAAGTAAATAATGCATCGCTGACAATAAACTTCCACATTGTAATGTACACTATATGTCTGCATACCTGTAGAATTTATAACTTTAATTTCCGTATTCTATATTGACGTTTTTTTTATATCGCAATGATATAACACAAATGCGTTATTTTTACTGATTTAATTGTTTGAAATGCATTAAATATATTTATAGTGAATTTTAATCTAAAACATGTAATTATATGAAGAAAGGAAATTAACAACATTCGAAACAAAAGTCTTCATATTTAAACAATGCAGAAGATGATCGCAGCAAATGCAAGTATTTGTTTAATGTTAACTACAGGTAATTTCAATATTCTGTTTCTTTTCACGAATAAATAATTCTAGAAATATAAAAGGTATTGCTAATTAATGTCATGAAAATGAAAAGAAATCTGATCAGCCAGGACATACTTTTTAAAATTTTAGAAAAGTAATAACTAGTATATATTTTGTTATGACAATCTCCTAATCGACCTGTGCCTTAATAGATGTGAAAAAAATTATTACAGACTATACAATATTCACAATAAATATTTTTTGACGTTGTTTAATTCCATTACCAATGCTTTTTTCTTCAAAATATTGTTTATTCTTAAACAGCTATTTTGGTATGTGTGCTAGGTGATATATGCAAAGAGAACACAACTAAATGAGTTTTTGACTTACATACAATAACATATTTGCATTTGGAACAAATCTCATAAGCATATGTGTTCAAAAAATTGCGGTGCAAAAAGTTCAGAATGGCAATGTATATACATTTCTGATAAACCAATAGTATCAGGTGATAACATTATATACTAATTACTTGATTGGCTAATACACAATCACGTGTCATTGTTTAATTTAGATATTTTTTTCTTAAAGTTGGCAAGAGCGATGAATAACCCTTGCGAAGTGTAGGTTCCATGGAACAACTCTATTTTTCACCGTTGAATAACCCGACAAATTGAGGCATCCATCGCACAACCCTATTATTTACCGCTGAATAACCATTGTCGTACTCAATGATCAGGACACCCTATAAAGTATGACGTCAGGTAGTGTCCGATGAGCAAAAACAAATATGACAATGGCAAGATTAGACGTCAATAAAGTAACGAAGTGACAAGACTAAACAAGACTTGAAATATCATCTAGTGTCGACGATATCTTTAAATTTTGTGAACGGCCTTTTCATAGCAATCTTTATTTAGCAGAAAGAATCTACCTGTTTTGTACATACGCGAAAGGTTAGTAGTCACAGCATATGTTCTAACGTAAGTGTTTTTGACAATCTGTTAATATATTTTACTTTTAATGGTAATATGTTCTTTTGGTATAATAAAACAAAAAAAGGCCTATTGAGTCGATGAATATCCAAAATGGTCAACCCGAGTACGGGTTTTTGCACGAGGGGTTTATCAAGTGATTATTGAGAGAAGGTTTTGCTCATAACTGAATTGTTTCACATCAATTAAAATATTCATCAAAACTTAAATACATTCTAAAAGATCAACCGAAGCTTTGCTAATCAATATTCATCAAATGTTCTAACGAATCAATAGCTAGAATCGTTAAAAGTTCTTGCAACTAAATCCAGATATTTTCCCCTCCTTTTGAGTTTCTGCTAAAAGAAACAGCAACAACAATACAGCCCTTTATAGCTTGCTGGTCGGTGTCAGTCAAGGCTCCGTGTTGAAGATCCTACTTTGACGTTAAATGATTACTTTTACAAAGACAATAACAATCAAAACCAAGGAGTAAACAAAGACTCACAAAACCAAAGAACATTTACACCAACAGTTATAAATAATGATTAAGAAACAACACGAACTCCACTAAAAACCGGGAGTGAAATTAGGTGCTCCGGAAGGTTAAGCATTTCAAAAATTGCTAGAAAGTACAAAAATATACACACGTTAGAATTTAATACAGACAGGGATTTTTATGTTTATGTTTTAATATGTTTTAATTTTAAAAGTGTTTTAGTGGTAAAAGATAAAATCAGCGAGGAATATGAACTAACTAACTCAGATTTGAAAAAAAGAGACTGCAATGAGCTTGTGTCGATCGTTGTGAGACAATCTATAATTTGATAAAACAAAACAAAAGTCGGTAGAAATAATCATTAGAATCTTTTTGTCAAGTTCTGATCAATAGAAGTCACTTTATGTTAGAAAGTATCCCGGTATATGCGTCTGTCCCATATTATGTTTAATGTGATAGTCAATAAACTTTACGAAGAACTTTTTGAAAACTTATTCACATGTTGATTATAAAATGACATTAACTATATATTGTATGAGTATTTACTAATCATGTTGTTTTTCGTTTGTTTTTTTATACATAAATCAGGCCGTCAGATTTTTCGCATGAATTGTTTTTTTAAATCTATTTCATAGTAGGGCTTTGTGTTGCTTGCTATGTTAATCGAGTTTTAATCATGGTTGAATATATACAAAAGTTTTAAATACGTTCTAAAAATTAAACACTTAGGACTATAGGCCTTAATGATAGAACCACAGAAGTCTCAGTTTCTTAATAATTCTGGTACATACGTGATCTTGAATACTATTTATTATACAAACTGAAAGAAAGTAGCGTTGCTAATCAATCAATCAATCAATATATGAGAATATCACCGACTACATTCCAACGTCAAATAAGTAAGATGAAGATGATTTGACGCATCCGTTTCTTTTTATTTTCAGTGTAGTATCTTTACATCGAACGAAACTTTTCCTTTTCTTTTTCTTTTTATTGTATTATCTATTCATCCAACATACTCAAATGTACTTACATTAAATTACATAATCTCGTTTTTAAGACACCATGGACACATTTAATAATTTGCATATTATGTCATACACAACATTCAGTTGATAAGAAAACTAAGATTGGTTTACTTACTCGCAGATTCAAAAATCCAGAGTCCATCGGATGCCCATGCAGTCATGATCTCGACCCCCTGAATGAGTAATTGGGTAGAATCTTTCACGTCTATTATTATTTCCATCCCAACTGCTGACTCTTTGACGAAATTTATTGTTCCTTCCATTGTCCATCTTATTTCAAATGTGCTTTTCTCTGTGCAGCCCAAAATGTCAGGTGTTGAAATCTTGAATGGGTTAGCATCATTATATTTTCGAGGTAAATATGTCTTTTGATTATCTGATCCACCGAGACAAATTTCATAAAAGTCATGTGACTCAAGGTCAAAGGCAGCGGATAAAAGAATAAAGACGTCATGACAAGCTTCAATGGTAAAACTGACGGACTGTTTTTCTGAGGGAAACATATGGTAATCGGATAGGCTGGTGTAGTCCTCAAAAATATGTTGATTCGTATAAGAATCAATGTTTCCAGTGTTCAGGGTTCTTATTTGAATTGTATCTACAATTAAAAAAATTTAATGTGTAAGAACGGTTTCCAAAAAAGCTGTGAAATATATAGAGGCAAAATTAGTTTTAGATAATTATAATGTATAATATACACATATCGGAAGATGTGGTATAAGTGCTAATGAGACATTTCTCAATTTAAGCCACAATCTTTAAAGGTTAAGGTCAAGGTACGGTCTTCAACACCAACACGGAGCCTTGGCTCCCACCAAAAAAGCAAGATATAAAGGGCTCCAATAAGTTAGTAGTGTAAATCCGTTTAATAGGGAAAACCAACTGTCTAATCAATAAAAAAAGCGAGAAATGAGAAACACTTATGAACCACACCAACAAACGACAACTACTAAACATCATATTCCTGAATTAGGAAAGCTGCAAACAATAGCGGGATTAAACCTTTCAAAGATACCCAACATTCTTTCTAACCTGAAACAATAGTGTAACATTACAACATAGAAAGACACACTATTAAATATCAATAAGAATGGCTTAACTCATTGAAAAGAATAAGTAACACATACACTGAACAAATAAACTTGATACAATGCAAAAATAAAAGTTAATAAAAAAAGGATAAACAATGAAAGTAAAGTATATCACTGTCAAATACTTAACAATTTCAGATATACATCATCTTTGATTTTTATTAACGTCATTTGCAATATCAAAATTATACACAGGTAAATGAAAATAATTGTGTTGTTAAGTATACTACAAAAGATAAAATCCCTGTATAATCAACTCACCAATGCACGATTGATCAATAAAAAATGTTCGTATAATGCATGTCCAAAATAAGCAGCAAATCTTGAAGAAAATTATTCTGTTTTAATACATGTCATCAATTTTGGACGGTTAGCTGCGATTGGACAATTTAGTAAAACGTGTTTAATCCCGATCAACACTTGCAGAGACAATCATGAATGAATTTAAAAAACATCAATGTATTATATTCTTAAATATATCTTATAACAAGACAAAAGCCATTTGTTCATAACTTTTCATTCACTAATTGAGTAGGAAATTCATTCTTTTGATACATTGATACCGTTATTGGATCTAAAAAAAAATTGTTAAGGAATGAACGCGATAGGCTGTGCGGCGTTTCACATTTGATATACATTGTACAGCAAGAACATTTAAAAATGAAAATTTTAAGCAAATTTCTTTGTCCATAATTTGCATGAAATACTTGTCAATAAATAAAATTAAAATATGATAATAAAAACTTCTATAATATTACTATCAATAATGAATTGTTTTTAGCAGATACCTGCCAATAAACCCATCAATAATACCAGGATTAAAATGCATGTTTCATCTAGAAATGAGTAATTTAGCTAAAGTGCTGAATTCCGGCGAACATTCAAAGCAGAAAGTCACTAATCAGAAGGCAAAATCAAAAGCTCAAAAGACTCATCAGTGACGCTCGACTAAAAAAAGGTAAAGAGAGGAGCCGAATAAAGTACGAAGCCGGAGCCGGAGAGTACAATACAATATATGCAAAAAAAAAAATACAGCCAAGGTAATCTCTTCATAACGTAGAAAAGCCTTAGTATTCCCAAAATCTAAAGTTTTGTAAACAGTCAATTATTGATTATGTCCATACCAATGATAATTTCTGGCACCACACTGAAAATGGAAAATCACTTACCACCAATTGTATAAACATGATACATCATAACTATTATGAAACAATATTATTCGTCATATTTTGTAGAGCAAATGTATGACTTATGAATCTCATCTCCAAAAAAATGTATAAATACGGAATATTTGTTATGTATCGTTGATAACGACGACGTAGAAAACTTTCAATTAAAATATAATACTTGTTGAGCCGATTTTAAATATAATATTTCGATGGTTTTTTGTTTTAAATAATTAGATATTTGTAATCCTCTTTATGTTGATAAAGAAGATAAATATACTGTTGGATTTTATTCATTTAGTTATTATTTGTGAACACTCTAGGTTAAGGTAGATTCATGGTATACCGCCATCTTGGATTGCACAATCGCTTTACAAAATCGGTCTAATTATTTGCCTAAATCTGCGAAATTGGGGACAGATTTGCAATTCAATGGTTAGACTGTTTTTTTTTCTATTTGAAGACAAATTGTTAATTAATCGTATTATTCAAAATATTTTAACAAATATCAATTTTTTTGGTATAAAAATTATTTTTTTCAAATGAGCCATTTATGGGGAAATAACTCTTTTAGTACAAAATTTATACTGGGCTAATAGGGAAATTTTTTATTTTTACTTGTAGCAAGAAAACAAGTTCGGTGACACCATGTTTTCTTTTTATTTTCTTAAAACATATTATGAAACCTTTCTTCTCACAATTTATTTAAAAATTCTATCTCATATATTTTTTTGTATGCACACTAATGTGTTTTTTCATGAACAAACTAACCAAATTTTGGCATTTTTCAACCACCCATAGCTTGAAAAATAGCACGGTGACCCATACTTTTTATTAAATTTTTGAAAAGAGCATAATAAAATCTTCATTTTGGCAAATTATGAAAAAATTCTGTCTCAAAAAATATATACTTGTGATCTACCTTAAACCAGGTATAACATGAGAAAATATTTAAATGACTAGTCGTATATGGTTAAGTGCAAGAAGCTTTCAACATTAAAAACTGCATAATTATTAACAATATGTTAATAAAATTTGAAATAATTTTCAAATCAATTTCCAAGTGCTGACAAATACTATTGAGAGCATTGATTGTATCAACTTATACTTTTGTTTTATTTTGACATTAAAATGCATAGGTTTTTCAAATTCCGAGATTGATTGAACACAATCAATAATAAAAAACTGATTTCATGATTAAACACCAAAATAAACAGAAACTAATAACATGAATAAACTGGCACAAATTATATATATCTAAAATGTTTTGACGTGTTGGATACACGTGACAGTAAAATGTTTTATGAACTTATTCGTCGATTAAATACGGCTAATTCTTTTATATAATTTTAACATAACTATCGCTTCATTTGCGTTTAAAAAAAATATTATCATACTGTAATGAATTCGTACTGCAGCACAGCCTGTAATTTTTGGAAATATTCAAATCTCACTTTTTGCAGTTGTGATACACGTAACTAGTTTTAGTTTAGTGAAAACTTTTTCTACAATTGTGATTAACGTATGTTTTGTGTCTGATTGATCAAATAAAAGAGGGACGAAATATACCAAAGGGACAGTCAAACATATAAATCTAAAATAAACTGACAACGCCATGGCTAAAAATGAAAAAGACAAACAATAGTATACCTGACACAACATAGAAAACTAAAGAAACAACACGAACCCCACCAAAAACTCGGGGTGATCTCAGGTGCTCCGGAAGGGTAAGCAGATCCTGCTCCACACGTGGCACCCGTCGTGTTGATTATGTGATAACAAATCCGGTGAATAATCTAATTCAGTAGGTCACATTCATGAAAGGGAAGGGGAGTGTAGTTACGACGTAAGGAACATATCCGATATCATTTGTGAAACGGTTATTCCATAACGGTCAACCAACTCCGTAAAATTTACGAAGGGATGATTTCAACTTCACCATTTGGAACTCTTGGTTTGATAGCTTCCTTGTGAGCAGCAGCCCTCTATCAAGAAAATCATGATAAGAAATGTAACCACGGGAATATCGTATTGATTGGGAGATGTATACACCGTTTTTATGTTTTGTTTTAAAATGACCCTCATTGTCAATTTCTAGATGTAAGTCAAGATATGAGGCCGACTTCACTGTATCGGTAGTATCCTTTATCTCTAGTTCGATGAGATAGATGCGTTCCACATAGTCACCAAATTTTGAATTATTTAGTGAAAGAATATCATCTATATAGCGGAAAGTAGAGTTAAAGGATATTGCTAACTTCTAATCTTTCTTCCTAAGAAGTTCCTGCATGAAGTCAGCCTCATAATAATAAAGAAACAAGTCGGCAAGTAGAGGGGCACAGTTTGTTCCCATTGGAATGCCGACAGTATGTTGAAAGTTGTAAGTTATTGTAAATAAGGTTGAACATTGATTCTATATTTAAAATAAATAATTTCTTTCAAGTTGTTCTTGACTATTTATCACTGCGATCCAATGCTAAATTGGAATTTGGATCTGAAGGAGTGCTTATTTTGGAACTTATCGAACCTAATTACAACATACTTTCTTTTAACCAATATACCTTCAGCTTCTCAGATTATTATAATTTTATCAAATTAACGCAACGTTTGGATTCTAATGTTGTAACTTCTTCTTCAACTAAGAGATGTCAATCTTTCACATCGTCGTGGTTTTGGAGCATTACATTTGGAGCCAAATCATGAGGGTGGTAATGCCTTTTACAGTCAGGCGTCTAACACACATTTTCGGCTACCGTTATCTTCAAACTGGTTAAAATTTTACCGTGATTCGTCAAAATATCCTTATCGTGATTTGTCAGATGTCTCAAATGATTATCGTTACCGTTTATTTGGGAAAAAAATAACGTGACTCGTCAAATTCATCAATTTTTTTATCGTCTAAAAAAAGAGTATATTTTATTGTCATGCACCGAAAAAATACCGTTTACGTCATTCCGCAAGAATTTTTACCATTATACGGCATGAAGGTACCGCCATTACTGCCCTCAATCATGAGGCTACAAAATGCACTTGGTCCTGAACTCGGAAATATGGCCGCAAATATTATTCACGATAAATAAAATATATTGATTTGAATAATTATTTTGATTCATTATCTCTAAGTAGGCTTTACGTGATTTATCTTGACAATTCATTAACGAAAAAACAATTGTTAGCATTAGCTGCAATGTTTTTTGTTATATTTACATGATTAAATTGATATGATGTTTTTTTTTTGCCCGAGATAAATCCCGATTTTTAGAAACACCTTTGCTCTAAGGTGCGCTCGGTTGGTGAGTTTCAGACGATCAGAATGCACGAATCATCAAATTTTTGTTAGAATAACACTTTAAAGTGGTCGTTGATGTCTTTTTCGTATTATGACATCTTTGAAATTAAGTATTTTCTTATTTTGACACTAAAAGATGTTATGTTTTGTTCGGAAAGGCCAAAAGACCCAGGAAATGGAAAAGTGAAGCAAGTTGCAATTATGTTTTGCCATTCGAAAATTCAAATTATTTATTACCATTTCGTAAATTCGTATATAAAAACAATGAGAAACGCAATCTACAAGAGATGACATATCCCGTTTGTAAATACGGATTCCACAGATACAGCCAAATTACCAACCCATATATTTGTATCTTAGGAAAAAATTGGTAAAATTAATATCATTTATGGTTCGACATACCTGACTTAATAGCGTAACGCGTATACTTGGAAGACGAACACATCACTTTATACCAGACCTGGTGTCAATTACATGCCAAAGTAATCAATTATATTTCAATGAAATTGAGTTTTAAATGTAATTAATTACATCACAATACATTGATTTTCAAAATATAATTAATTACATTACAATTACATTGTCAATGTGATTAATTACATTTCAGTAACTTATATCAAAAGACGTCTAAGAGTTATATAATTTAGAATAACATCATGAAAATAAACACAGGCTAGTGAAGACTTAACTAACAAATGTATATATACATTATAGACGGAAAGTGTGTAGTGTATTGCAAATATGAGTGGTATGAGACTAAAAATTAGGATGAATACTTGCTAAAACTTAACACGTGTTGTCTTTATCCTGCTATTTAGGTCGTCTGCAATGTTGTAATTTAAAGATACATGTAAACTTTTATTGACTACAGTTATTTTTTTTGAATATTATGTTTGTTTTCCCTATGCTTGCCTCGCTGTAATAAGATTTAAGGTAATCAAAACAGCCAGCTGATGATGAGCTGTGTCATTTTAATATTAAAATTGATCCTATAGTGTTGCGAGTCTCAGTTTATGACAACACTTTTTTTAAGATTTATGTTGATTCAAACTGATAGCTGCATTCAATCAACATGTACGGTAACCACGGCTAGATTTTGTTTCTATATTATCCTGAATTTCGAAATCATACAGTGGACATTTAAAAACTGAAACGCAGTCTTAACAATTGTAATGTACATAGTAATTATTGTCCGATTCGAGCGCACCTTTTGCTCCAAGGACAAGAAGTGACTCGAGAGAACGAAAATGTGTATATATAGTGTAAATTGAAGAAATCAATACAGAAAACGATAGAGATAACACGAACATTGATCAATGAAAGATGAGAAACAAACAGTTTTTACATACATAATCAAAATTAAGTAAACTTGGCAACTCAAGATGATAAACAAACTAACCACAAAGACAAAGACAAAATGGCGACCTATCCCGAGGCCGTAAAAAAGTTGAAGATCCAGTAGGGCTATCATAAAACTTTCAACCACAAAAGCCAGTATTTATTCTAGAAGAAGAGTGGTTTGCTTGCAAATCAATAGAAAAGAAATACTGGAACTTTTCCAATACAGAAATCTTCTATAACCTGTCTCAAGTAGTTCAAAGGCATGCAATACGAAGATTGCAACGCGTCAAAGGTCGTTAGCGAATATATTTAGATAGGGAAAGTGATAGAGAAACACTCATATCCAAAGGACTTTCTATTAGAGGTCAGAACACGACAATCTATACCAGAAATCCCCGTTTCACAGAATATGACAAAGAATACAGTATAAGAGTCAGGGTTAAAGATATACCACTATCCGCAGACGACGAAGAAATACTACATGTTTTTGAAACATATAACATCAAAATACTTTCACACTACAGAGAACGGTTGAGGTACAAAGATCTCAATACAAATTGTCAAACAGGAGACCGTATAATAATCTGCCTGAAATTTGAAAATCCTCTTCTAAGATTTCTGAAAATAGGAAAGTATTCTGCAAATATAATACATTATGGGCAGCCAAGAAACAACCAGAAAATAATCTGTAGAAAGTGTTTTGAAGAAGGACACCTAACTGGTGAGTGTACAAACGACTGGAAATGTAAAGGGTGTGGGAAGTCTGGTCACAAACAAGACGCGTGCACTGAAGGTATGTTCACAGAGGATGAACAAAACAATACAGAAATCTCAAAATCTGAAGAAGAGAAAGACGATGAAACATCAAAACCACAAACAGAAGATGGAGAAGGAAATGAAACTGATAGTAAATCAACATAATCCAAGGAAAATCTAAACAATAAAGGAAATCAGAAAGCGACACAAAACCTAAGTGACACAGACAACATAGATCCATCTCAGTCAATTCCACAGGAAGCCCAAAACACCCCAAAACACAATATCAGTAGAAATGACGAAAGACGAACAAAAAAAGAAAGCAAAACACAGAATCAAATTCAAAGTAATATGTCAGACTATGTACATGTTGTTAAAACATCAAATACAACCAGTGAAACGGTACCAAACACATCAAAGTCAACACATGTGAAATGCCTTTTGAACGTATTTGAAAAGTCACCAGTAACACCTCCAGAAGAATTACATCAGAGAGAAAATTGTTTAAAAAAGCAGAAAAAGTAACTCCAAGAATAGTTATATGACACAATAACACATTAACTATACAATGTATTTTTAGATTGTAAATATCTCATTGTATTAACAATGTTCTTATGTTTATACAAAAACAAATATACAAAAATATTAAGTCTGCATGTGGTTTAATAAAACCAATGCGACAAAAGGATGTCACATTATTTGTATTGAATGCAAAAATAAGTTGGTAAACAAGTGTATACATTTAAATTTAAATGCTGCAAAGTTGCATGCAATGCTTAAAAATATTGTTACATGATACATACTGGTAATGGTATTTAAAAAGGGAAAAAATCAGATTTTATGCAAAACTCTCATTACAATAAACAAACTTGAATCAACTAATATAGAAAACACATGGTTTTGTTTTTATTTACAAACGTCACATGATAGCAAAATCATGTGGTATTGTTTATATTTACACTCATCACGTGACAGTGTCAATACACACATGCAATATCATAAAGTCCAACAAACTAGGTCATTTAAATTAAGGACAGAGTTAACAATAAATGAAAGGTACGTTATCGGACAAAATGAAATAAACGTAAAGAACAAACAAATAATGAAAGAAAATAAAAAAGTAAACAAACTCACCTTTCACACAAATGGCTCCTAAATCACTTTACATATGTTCTGTAAACACTCAAGGTTTACTGCAATCTGAAAAAAGAAAAAGATTATTTGAGTGGTGCAAACATCAAAAATGTCAAATTTAAATGATGCAAGAAACACATTTTACCAGAAATATGAATGACAATTTAAATAAGGGCTTACCTGGAGAAATTTTTCATAGTTGGGGTAGTAGCGCATCAAGAGATGTAGCTATTTGGTTTACAAAACAAACAAAATATATTATTATAAATGAATTTAAAGATCAGGAGGGACGTTATCTATAAATGAATGTTGAACTAGGAGATACTGTCTATTCTCTTATAAATATATATGCACCAACTATAGCAACAAAAAAAAAAGAAATGCCTTCTTTAAAAAAGTTAAAGACTGGATTCAAGAACATAGCATAGGTCAAATTATAATGGGAGGAGATCTTAATGACATTCTAAAAATTAATGATACAAAAACTTAAAAAAAAAAAATTAAAAACAATTGACAAACCAGTTCATGGGCTTAAAACGCTCATAAAATATTTCAAATTCATAGATATATGGAGAGATAAAAACCAAATACAAATTCAATATACGTGGCGTAGTAAATCAGGATTAGAAGCAACTAGACTCGACTTCTTCCTTGTAAGTAAAGATTGTAAATCACAAATAGTCAAAGCAGATATAAGGTCTATTATATTAAAATCAACAGACCATGACGATATTTCATTAAAAATCAGAACTGAAAAAGTAAACAAAGGAAAAGGATACTTGAAATTAAACTCATCAATACTGAATGATAGAGACTACTGTTGTAATATAGAAAAACTGATAAAATATTACGAAAACAAGCAAAAAACGACAGAAAGTTTAGGTATACTGTGGGATAACTTTAAATTTGAAGTTCGGGACAGCAGTCTAGATTTTTTGCAAACGAAAAGCAAAACAAAAAAGAGATGAAATTCAAACGACGTTAAGAAGACCAAAGTAAAAGTACTAATATTTCTAAACTACTTTCGTAGATAAATAATATATCCGATCATTTAGATCAATTATACCTTGAAAAGACTAAAGGTGCTCAAATAAGGTCAAGAGCAAAATCAATAGAAGAAGGTGAAAAAAATACTGGTTTTTTTTCTTGAATTTTGAAAAGTCAAGACAAATAAATAAAACTATAATAGAATTGTATGACAATAAAGGTAATACCATAACAGACCAAACAGAAATTTTAAAAGAGGAAGTAAAATATTATGAAAAACTATATAAATCATCAAATCAAGATAAACTACATACTAAAGAGTATATTCAAAATACTAAAATAGAAAAAAAAATCCCAGATAAAGACAGTAATAGTTTAAAAGGGCTAGTGACATCAGAAGAAATTACAGAAGCAGTGTTTAAAATGAAACTTAATAAAGCACCAGGTTTAGATGGACTTAATGTAGAATTCTATAAAACATTTTGGCCCCAAATTCAAAAGATACTAACCAAAGTATATAATGAGTCATGTAACAAAAAAAGTTTGACAAATTTGCAAAAGAAGGGGGCAATTTCATTGATCTTTAAAAAAGAATGGTCCAAAATCTCTGGATAAATATAGGCCAATAACTTTATTAAATGTAGATGTTAAAATTCTTGCTTATACACTTGCACAAAGACTAAAAGAAGTTCTACCCAATATTGTTAATGACGACCTGAAGGGCTATGTAAAAAAAAAAGATACATTGGTTTTAATATAAGACAAATACAAGATGTCATTGACTATGCTGAAAACTTCAATGTAGAAGGAACAATTTTATTTCTAGATTTTTCAAAAGCTTTTGATTCAATTGAATGTTTTTTTATGATACAAACATTAAAAAAAATGTATTTAAAAAAGATTGTATACTCTGGGTTGAGACTATATACAATGGTATATCAGGGTGCATTGCAAATAATGGGTGGATATCAAACCCCTTTCAGATCTGTCGTTGAATTCGACAAGGATGTCCGTTGTCCGCTTTGATTTTTGTATTAGCGGCGGAGGTACTAGCATGCAGAATTAGATCTGAGAAAAATATCAAAGGGTTCCAAATTAAATTAAACAGAAAAGACTGTAGTATAAAAATATGTCAATTGGCTGACGACACAACCTTATTTTTAAAATCCAAAAAAGGAAAAATCTTAAGTCATGAACTTAATAGAAACATTTGGCTCATTCTCAGGATTAAAATTAAATAGATCTAAAAAAAGATCTAAAAAGGAATTTCGCTAGGCAGACTTAAACATACTAGAGATAAATTCGAAAGAATCAATTGGACGGAAGAACCTATAAAAAGTTTGGGCATTTATTTTGACTATAATAAAGAAAACTGTAAAAAAAACTTAATTGTCAAAAACAAGCTGATAAAATTGAAAAAAAAAAAACATGTGGTCACAAAGAAAGCTAAGTATGTTAGGAAGACTAACTGTAGTCAAGTCTCTAATACTGCCAAATATAACATATATAGCAAGCAATATGATATTACCAAAAGACTTTATACAAAACCTTAAAACTATGATATATAACTATGTATGGAATGGGAAAAGAGATATGATTAAAAAAGATAATTTGTCGCAAAATTATACAGAAGGGGGATTAAAAATGATTTGTATAGATACTTATATTTCAACAATTCAACTAAAATGGATAAAACAATTATTGTTTGAAAAAAATGATGAGTAACATTGGAAGATAATTCCAAAATATTTTTTGAATAAGTTAGGAAGATAATTTTTTAATATTCAAGATGAATATAGCCAATATAAATATTATTGAAAAAAATGTATTATAAAACAAATCCCCGAGTTTTATCTGCAGTTAATAACGACCTGGATAAAATCAAAAGAAAAAACTATACGAAAGCCTACAATGTTTTAGGAAATAAGGAAACAAAGAATATAGGGCAATACATTTATTAACATCAACAATAAATGTTTACTGTTTAACAAATGAATACAAAGCAACATTATGGTTATAAATGATTTATTAGATAAAGATGGTAATATATCCTCAGACATCATACTAAGTAAACTAAAAAATAGGGTAAACTGGTTAGCTGAGCTTACAAAACTGAAGAAAACTATTCCAAAACAGTGGACCAATATCATCAAAAACTCACCTTCAAGTTCAATATAAATAAAAAAGAAAATCTGAACGTCATAAAAAAAAAAACCTATTCAAACCCTAAATAACCATGACATTTATAAATTCTTACTTGAAACAAAGGAAATGCAAACACCTTTTTAAAATGAAAATCCTATTTTACAATAGAAAACACTAATCTAGCATATGAAACATTTTCATTTATTTTACATTTTTAGATGATAATAGATATAAAATATTTAAATAGAAACTACTTCATGATATACTTCCCTGTAATCAGTTATTAAGCATATAGTAGAAACAGATACCTGCTTACACTGTAAACAAACGGAGAATTATGAACACTTCTTCTTCAAATGTTCATATTTTGAATTATTCTGGGAAAAAGTACAACAAATTCTTAAAATTTTTTATATTGGAAGACATGTTTTTAATCTGAAAAGCATAGCTTTGGGATATAAAATACATGATAAAGAGTTCTTTGAACTAAATTTACTTTAAACTATTATCAGTTACATAACATATAAAGTATACTATATGTCTGACAAAAAAATAAAAGTTATACAACCACTCAAAATACTAAGACAAGAGATCAGAACTTTTATTGAAATAAGAAACTGTTAAGGATATAGAATTGACAGACTATTGAAGCAATTTAATAAACTGAATGTCTGACTAGGACATTATGAATGATGACTGGAAAAATAATACCTCACCCAAATACAGGTATTATACAGTAATTTTCTTCAGACATTGAACAGGTATAAATAATATAAGCTCTACACGTGTTATCTACCTACTTTGTAAACAAAGAAACTAGTATAGAAAATCATTCAGGTGAAGACTTGAACTATATTCGGATTTATAAATTTGTGTACTAACATAATTAACCATAAAAGATGTTCTATACTAATTTTAACGAGGCCGGGATAAGGTACCGGTATTTGATGTATCTATTAACAAATTTAGATATGTTAAAAAAACTTAGTTTTAACGAAAAAAAAAGTAATTATTGTCCCGTGTGTACCGTTTGCTTACTTATTTATTTGCAAGAACAAATGCTTTAAAAGGGGTTACTTAAAATTCCCTCTTGTAAAATACCTGTTTTGCATGTTAATGTTCTGTTGGCCTTTTACGATTTGTATATATGCCTAGTTCACTGTTCCAGTATATTTTGCAGACCTAGAGAATTCATGACTGGTTTCAGTTAAGGTATTTGTCTCGTATACATTCTTAAGAACTAGTTTGTATCTCCTTGTGTAAGTATGAACAAAGTTAAGGAAGGAAATACATCTATCTGATAACAGGAAATGTTTGTCTCTGTAAAACCACGTATGAATTTTAACAAATCGATAATATTTTGAGGAGGAAGTTTTCGCTCTTTTCATTTGAATTAGTTGTTATATTCTGCTATATTATATTCGACATCATTCGAAAACTGCACAGACAACACATAGTGACAACGATATTGTAGCCTTCATATCAACTCTTATTACTTAGAGAGAAAAGGTAGGCAGTATTTGATAGTTACATAGACAATAAATGTAGATCACAGTTTCAAAATGTCGGATGTTTTTTAATTAGTCACATGAGAAATGCGAGCTCTACCTACGACTTATTAAATTCATCCCGTTATTATTTTGGTGAAATTTTATAACTTTTACAGAAATAAAAACTCATATCGATTACATATTTTGGTCGTGTCTCGTTAGATAATGTGTTTCCCCTTATGTAGCCTCTGTGTTGTTATATTTATCGGAATTGAAACAATCATCTGATGATTTTTTGCTGAAAAATATAAATGTTCACATTGAACATGATCTTCAGTTGTATATATATTTTCATTATAACATGCTGTATATTTTTTGATTAGGTAACGAATAATCAAGATGAAGAATAAAAGCTTCCTGTTCAAAATTTTAGTCATTTATGAATCATACATTGTTTTACAGAGAATAACATACAAGTAATTAAGAGTTATATAGACGGAAAGTGTGTCAGCTGTACGAGGCTAAAGCTAAGAATTAGGAGAAATGCATAACCAAGTTTTACTACTATTATCGTATCCTGCAATTTATGTTGTACAATGTTGTAACTTAAAGATATAGAAATACTTATATTCATAAAAGTTAATTTTTTTTAAACTGTGTTTGTTTTACCCTATGTGGTCTTGATGTAATAATATATAAGGAAATTAAAACAGGCAGCTGATGATGAATTCTGTCGTTTTAATTTCCAAATGTGTCCGGTATTAATTAGTTCATAACCACACCTACTAAATATTCTTCTTAATTGCAATTAATAGATGAACTGAATGAATGAATGGCTAGATTTTGGTTTTAAATCATCACGAATTTTGAAATCATACTGCTGCGGACTTTGACACAAGGAAACTTGGTCAAAACAAATATAGTATATATATAACAATTATTGTCCCGTGTGTATCATTTGCGTAGTTTATTATTTACAAGGGAAAATATAACAAAAGGGGCAATTTTTAATTCTTTCTTGTTAAATATTTGTCTTGTACGTCAATGTTTCTTAGGCAATCTACGATTTGTAAATCTGCATAGTTCACTCTTTATTAAGTGATGTATTCGTCGTTAAAGTATACGAAATAAGTTATCAAGTCAGGTATGCCGAACTAGAAATGATATTACTTTTACTAACTTTTCGCAAAACTACAAATATATGGTTTGCATTTGGCTGTATCTGTAGAAGCTGTATTCCAAACGGGATATGTCATTATGATTTTCAAGATAGGGTTGTTCAAGTAGCAAACGAATTTAAGAAATTAAACATATTTTGTGACGAATCTGATATTCAATTCCCTTTTTTATCATTAAAAATGTATTTGAATTACTGCAAGAGAGTTCATGACTGGTTTCAATTACTTTTGTTTCTAGTATACATTTTGAATACATGTAGCAAGTTTGTATCTCCTTGTGTAAGTATGAGCAAAATTAAGGAAGTAAATAAATTTAGCAGGACATGTTTATCTCTGTTAAACAACGTACGAATTTTAACAAATTGCTAATAGATTGAAGAGGAAGTTTTCTCTCTCTTCATTTGAATTAGTTGTTAAATTGTATTCGAAAACTGAACACAGACAATAACTAGTTGACAACGATATTGTAGCCAGCATACCAACTCTGTTAAAAAAGAGAAAAGGGTACGCAATATTTGATATTTACACAGAAAATAAATAGTTGACAAAGATATTGTAGTAAGCATACCAACTCTGATAAAAAAAAGAGGAAAAGGTAAGCAGTATTAGATAGTTACACAGACAATAAATAGTTGACACAGATACTGTAGCAAGCATACTAATTCTGATAAAAAAGAGAAAAAGGTAAGCAGTATTAGATAGTTACAATGACAATAAATAGTGGACAAAGATATTGTTGCCTACCAACTCTGATAAAAAAAAAGAGGAAAAGGTAACCAGTATTAGATAGTTACACAGACAATAACTAGTTGACACAGATATTGTAGCAAGCATACCAACTCTGATAACAAAAAAGAGGAAAAGGTAAGCAGTATTAGATAGTTACACAGACAATAAATAGTTGACACAGATACTGTAGCAAGCATACCAACTCTGATAAAAAAGAGAAAAAGATAAGCAGTATTAGATAGTTACAATGACAATAAATAGTTGACAAGGATATTGTTGCCTACCAACTCTGATAAAAAAAGAGGAAAAGTTAACCGGTATTAGATAGTTACACAGACAATAACTAGTTGACACAGATATTGTAGCAAGCATATCAACTCTGATAAAAAGGGGAAAAGGTAAGAAATATTTGATAGTAACAAAGACAATAAATAGTTGACACAGATATTGTAGAAGCATACCAACTCTGATAAAAAAGAGGAAAAGGTAACCAGTATTAGAGATAGATACAAGACAATAAAAAGTTGACAAAAATATTGTAGCAAACATACCAACTCTGATAAAAGAAAAGAGGAAAAGGTAAGCAGTATTAGATAGTTTCAAAGACAATAAATAGTTGACAAAGACATTGTAGCAAGCATACCAACTCTGATAAAAAAAAAGAGGAAACGGTAAGCAGTATGAGATAGTTACAAAGACAATAAATAGTTGAAAAAGATATTGTAGCCAGCATACCAACTCAAATAAAAAAGAGAAAAAGGTAAGCAATATTTGATAGTTACACAGACAAATAATAGTTGACACAGATATTGTAGCAAGCATACCAACTCTATTAAAAAAAGAGGAAAAGGTAACCAGTATTAGATAGTTACACAGACAATAAATAGTTGACACAGATATTGTAGCCAGCAAACCAACTCTGATAAAAAAGAGAAAAGGGTAAGCAATATTTGATAGTTACACAGAAAATAAATAGTTGACACAGATACTGTAGCAAGCAAACCAACTCTGATAAAAAAGAGGAAAGGTAAGCAGTGTTAGATAGTTACAAAGACAATAAATAGTTGACACAGATACTGTAGCAAGCATACCAACTCTGATAAAAACAAGGAAAAGGTAAGCAGTATCAGATAGTTACAAAGACAATAAAGAGTTGACAAAAATATTGGTGTCTACTAACTCTGATAAAAAAAAGAGGAAAAGGTAACCAGTATTAGATAGTTACACAGACAATAAATAGTTGACAAAGATATTGTAGCAAGCATACCAACTCTGATAAAAAAGAGAAAAAGGTAAGCAGTATTTGATAGTTATATAGACAATAAATAGTTAACAACGATATTGTAGCCAGCATACCAACTCTGATAAAAAAAGAGAAAAAGGTAAGCAGTATTTGATAGTTACAGAGACATTTTTTTTCATAGTATTTAAATGTTTGTTATTTTTTTTATTGAACTTAGACACATGAGTAATGCGAGCTCTACCTACCACTTATTGTATTTATCTTGTTATTAATTTTGTGTAATTTTACAACTTTAACAGGAAAAAAAACTCATGTCGATTACACTTTTTTGTCATGTTCCTTTAGATAATGTGTTTCCCCTCATGTAGCCTCAATATGGTCATATATATCAGAATTGAAACAATCAGCTGATGAATGGTAAGATAAAAAGTATAAATGTTCACGTAAAAAGGGGCTTTAGATGCATATTTTTCATTATAAAATGAAACATAATTTTGAAATAGATAACGAATGATAAAGATGAAGGTAAAAAAAAAAACGTTTAAAATTTAAGTGATTTGTGAATTATACACTGTAATACAGAATATAAAATATTTCCTGTATATATAAATTTAAAACGGAAACACGTATTTCCTAAAATTATGAACATGTTACAAGTAGTTGATAATTATCTTGGAAAGGATGTCCGCTGTACGAGGATAAGAATAAGGTTAACTGCGTGACCAAACTTAACTTGCATTGTTGGTATCCTACACTTTATGTTGTGCAATGTTGTAACTTAAAGATATAGAAAAACTAATATACATAACAGTTATTTATTTTTAATACTATGTTTGTTTTACCCTATGTGGCTTTGATGTTATATCATACAAGGGAATTAAAAAAGCCCGCTGATAATAAATTCTGACATTTTTATTTTAAAATGTATCCGGTATTAGTTCATAACCACACCTATTTAATATTCTTTTTACTTGCAATTTATAGACGAACTGAATGAACGAATGGCTAGATTTTGTTTTTAAATCATCTCGAATTTTGAAATCATACTGCGGACATTGACACAATGAAACTTGGTCAAAACTAATATACATAGCAATTATTGCCCTGTGTTTATCATTTGCGTAGTTAAATATTTACAAGGGAACGTACTTCAAAAGGGGCAATTGTTAATTCCCTCTTGTTAATATTTGTTTTTAACTGCAATATTCCTTTGACAATTTACGATTTGAAAATCTGCCAAGTTTTTATTAACAGTTCTTATATAGCGCTTATCGAAATAAACATTTAGTCTAAGCGCTGTATAATGCATAAATAAGTACAAATATATATAAACAACATTTAAAAAAAGGCTATGTGTCAATGTTTCAATAGAAACAAAAAAGAAACCGTAAATAATATTAAACATTATTCATTAAAATAATTTTAAAATATAAATTTATTTTGAAAACAAATATTAAAAGAAGATCATCAGAAGAGCTTCAATTCAAAAAGAAATACCGGATCATGTAAACTATAATTATATATGTATGAAAAAAAATATGAAAAACACCTCTTCGTTTAGTCAACAAAGTACACGCGATAAGTTATCAAGTCAGGTATGTTGAACAATAAATGATATTACTTTTACCAACTGTTCCCAAAAGTAAAAATATATGGTTTGTATTTGGCTGTATCTGTAGAATCCGTATTACTAACGGGATATGCCATCAAGATTTTTAGGATACCATCAGGAATTGGTCAACCAATAATAGTTTTCAAAGGTACCAGGATTATAATTTAGTACGCCAGAATAAGAGTGGTCTCGGTCGCCAACGCGGTCTTATATTAGCAAAATAACCATTGCTCTGAACTTACATTTTACCGATTGTGTCCTATTCCAAATATACAAATAAACTAGAAGTGATATTCTGACAGAGTAAGGTTCGAGAATATAATGTGATGCATGCATAGCAGTAGACGCTTATCTACTTGTTTTTACATGATTGAGATAATAACACAATAGATATTTAAATACCAACAAAGTACGTCGCTTGGTAATTTGTATTTACCTCATTGAATACATTTTAAAAGTATAAAATATCAGATCGTAGTTTATTCTTTACATTACATTCACGAATGAATGATTTAACATTTAAAATATTTTTTTCTTTTATTAACTTGATCATACACTTCAACTTTTTTTAGGTTTCTTTAAGGGTATGTACTACTAAAAAACAAATGAAAAAAAATAATTATTTTGAAAAAATCTTGTTGCATTCATATCAAATTTAGTTGTCCTTTCAATTCTAGTGATAAAGAAAGATGTGTATCGTACAATGTTGCATACTAAATGCAGTAACATATAAACCCTCGATATCTCCCTCCTGTCATAAGAATGAATGCCATTTTACGCACTTTATATTTATAAAACTCAACAGATGAAGTTCATGGCATACTATGTCATATGATAATTGATTTAATGGGACCTTAGAATTTTACAAAAAGTACAGAATTCCGGAAATGGTACGTTAATTATTCTAATTATTCTTTTTGTTACAAACGAAAGCAAGGACAACACACATTTAAGCTCTTTATTCATTTATAAGCTACCTTGTTTTATCAGGGCTTGAATAACAGTAAACAGAATATCTCAGTCAAAACTAACTAAGTTAGGTGACAAATATAACATAAAACATTTTAACTCAAATCCCATAGAGGTATCGACCGTGGCAAACACAATTGGAATTTAGATATGACACACAGTTGTCAATAACAGTCCATTAATTTTTAAGCTGAATTTGATTTTTAACGTTTGCAGAAAATAAATGTAGGGATAAGGAGAAAATAATTAAAAAAAACATTAAAAAGAGAAATTAATAGTATTGAGTTACAGAAATAAATCTTCTTAAAAAAACACTTAATATTATTCATTTCCTGAGAGGCAAAAAAAATCATTTGGACATTCAAACTCATAAATCGAAAAATAAACTGACATCGCCATGGATAAAATGAAAAAGACCGACAATAGTTCATAAGACATAACATAGAAAACTAAAGACTGAGCAACACGAACCCCATCACAAACTTGGGGGAGGGAGGTGTCAGGTGCTCCGGAAAGGTTTGCAGATCATGCTCCACATGTGGCACCCGTCGTGTACAAACCCAGTTATTAGTCTAATTTGGTCATTCGATGGGTCACATTCGTGAAAAGGTGACGGGATTTTAGTTACCACAAAAAAACTTACGAAAATTTAAGACAATATTAAGATACATTTTTAAATTATTTGGCGATTTAACAATTGTGTAATTGTAAGACATCGTATTTTTTTTTCATCATTGCTATTTTGGAATGTTTGTTTTACTCTTCTTGTGTTTACTCTCTTATCGTTCATTGTTACATTATGATGTATCTATTTGTTAGAAATTAATCGAATTAATCTATTTTCATCTTACTTTAATACGCCCTCAAAGTTGATCTCCAAAAACATTGTTCTTTCTGTGTATGTTTTTTTATCATTAGTTAAACTTCGATAAGAGGATTAGGCCAGGGTTTTTTAATTTGTTGGTTTACGGATTTTCCCCATGAAAAAGTCGGGTCGGTCGGTCGGGAAAAAAAAGAAAAAAAATATCTTTCAAGACAGAAAAATATGCAAATAAATATATATTTCACCTTTCTGACAATATGTTTGTTATGCTATTTTGTCATCATTTCTTAGATTTTAGTTAGATGAAATTGTATTGCTCAGCTGTCATAAACATCGCATGACATTCTAATAATTTTCCGTACAAAAAAGGGGGGATGCACGGAAAAGACGAAATTAAATCGTCATTTCACAAACAAGAAAAACAGATTCGCGTAGCTCTTTATCAACTCCAGAAAACTTGTAAAAAAAAACCAGATTGTTTAATTATTTTCCAGGGATAATGCATTTGTTAAGGTCGGCGGGAATAAAAAATCATGAAGGTCAATTTTATTTTTATTCTGGAAATCGGCAAAATCGGGTCGGCGGATCCGTAAACCAACAAATTAAAAAATTCTGGCCTTATATAGCGAATTTAAATTTGTCCCTTATACAAAATTGCCTCCTGTAAATAAAACCAATAGTTGTTTACTGCTGTGCAATGGTCACAAATCGATTAAGCAAAAATAAGTACGGGTCACAAACCAAAACCGAGAAACACATCAACTAAAGAACACCAATGGAATAAAATAAACACCGAACTGCTTCAAAAACAAATGTATACATTCATAGAAACGGACTATTTGATAATTTCTGATATATTCTGATTTGATACAAGAAATTTTGAGAAAAATTATAGTTTAAACCTGGCTTTACGGCTTGTCATACGACTATGTTTGGGACGGAACACCACAAGTTCTGAGAAACATACGTTAGTCCAACGATTTCAACGAAAACTGACATGTATAAATAATACATATTCAAAACCAAAACACGTATCAACATTCATTTCATTAAAAAAAATGTGGTAAATGTGGTAGAAGTTAGTTTTCGGAATAAGCAACAAATAACAAATTAAAAAATAAAAGTATTTTTTTAACGTTATGATTGCAACCAAACTGATGACACAAATAATATTCTATTCAAAATAGATTACGTTTGTGAATTTTACAGTATAATCTTGGCTTTGTGCAAAGTTACACATCATAAGAAAAGCCTTTATGTTAATAATGTGTAAGAATTGACACCATTTAACCATGTCGGCAACACTTTCAGTTAATTACCTTACGCAATTATCTGTAAGTAAACTATTTTGCAGACCAGAGTCTACGTACAATAAACTACAAGCTCTATATTGTTTTTATTATTCCAGTATGCAATGACAATAACAATATAGCTGTAAAAGGTGTATAAATGCACAAATGGAGAAATAGAAGACAATAAATAAGGTGTTGTGACATATATCAATGCTGTGTTACTACTAACAACATGGAAGAGGAACCGTCAACTTCTTGTGGTAAAAAGCAATCATTTCCAAAGGAACTCCTTGATAAAATGGACGATACAGATGCAAAACTACCGCGAATAGCAGGTATCTATATCGTATCCAATAATTATGAAATGGCATTATCTTAAATAGTTTATTTGTCTTACGACTGCAAAATTTTTCGGTCGCATAATGGTATGACGTACTTTTCGTCATCGTTTGAAGAAATTTTGTTCACAGACAACTTATGAGTATCAGTATCAGTCCCAAACCTTGGTCGTGATGGGAAAGGCTACTTCCTTTATAGAAGCTGATGAGATGTGCCGCTAAAATCGGTCATATTTTCCAGCTTGAAAACTTATTAATTGGTGGGGAAATTTTTCAGATGTATATGATGAAAAGTAAAATCACCAAAAAACTGAACTTTGAGAAAAATCAAATCGGAAAGTCCCTATTCACATGGCAAAATCAAATAACAAAACACATCAACAACGAATGGACAACAACTGTCATGCTCCAATATTAGAACAGGCATTTTCAAATGTAGAAAATGGTGGATTAAACCTAGTTTAATAGCGCTAAACCTCGTACTTTGTACGACAGTCTCATCAAATTCCGTTATATTTACAAGGATGCGTGAACTAAACAGAATATGTGCACAACATTTATCATCGTGTAACAATTTTAAAAGAAACAATTTAACAGAACACAAAAGCATCTATCAAACTAAAAACGCATTCATTGCTTTGCGTGTCTGACGTCAGAAAATTTGTACGTCACATATTTTTGTCGTTCAATGTTTATGCAAATAATTTTAAAATTTCACATGGGCAACGTCAGCATACAGGGTTAAAAAATCAAAAGGATGTACGAAGTAATTTCAGAAATAGACCGAGATTTAAAATAGTCCAAAAGTTCTATAGAATATATAATAATCCATAAATGGCTCATTCCAATACGCGATTAACTAATTTTGACGTTTGTGGTTCAACGTATTTTCTAATTTATAATAGAGATATAAGATAAATAAAGTTCCTATTGCTTGTTAAATGAAATGTGTGTATTTTTTCATAGCTAAACATTTGCTAAATGTCTCGCCCTAACATGCGTTAGTAAACATAACTCAAGTAAACAAATATGAGCTTCCAGCAGAAGTAATAATTTCTCGATTATCTTTCCTTGCGTTTTCGACTGTCTTTAAATTCCTCTTTTCACACTTTGGTATTCCACTGTTCCAACACATCACACGACACCTAAACAACACGGGAAATGGCTACATGATTGTCTACTTACGCAATATATCAAAAGTTGTACTTTTCAAAATCAAAAATATATGACAAGATTGGAGTATCAGAACCCTAACGACAAACTATATCAATTAAGTATTGACGTGGGTCCCCTATGTATACGTGTATGAATTTCTATGAAATTGTACCACAAGGTTCCAAACTTTAAAATTAATTTTATGATTGGTTTTCAGGGTTATTGAACTTATTCTTCCAATTGTTTTGGAATTAGGGAACAGAAAGGGGACATTTAGATGTGTAAAAGTATATGGATATCCTTAGGTTTTATATCTCAAAATAAAGGTTGGGATCGATTAAGGGGGTAATAGCCCTAACCGTATAGCTAAATGGGAACAAATACTATATATAAAAAAAGGAGATGTGATATGATTGCCAACGAGACAACTCTCCACAAGAGACCAAAATAACACAGAAATTAACAACTATAGGTCATCGTACGGTCTTCAACAATGAGAAAAGCCCATAACGCATAGTCAGCTTTAAAAGGCCATGAAATTACATTTCAATCAGGTTTACTGTTTGCAGAAGTATGAATGATTCAAATAATAAGGATGTTCTTATTCTAGGCAGAAAACTTTGACTGTATGGTCAGAACTTTTTTGGGACTTTTGGTCTTCAGTGCTCTTCAACTTTTAACTGGTTTTGGCTTTCGAACTTTTTTCATCTGAGCGTCACTGGCTAGTCTTGTGTGGACGAAACGCAAGTTGACGTATTAAATCGTAAACCTGAGACTTTTGTAAGCTATTTTTCGTGTGTTTCTCTGTCCTATATTTTCAGCCCTGGCATATAATGTTGTCATTTTAATGTTACATTTAGCAGTACCAGTAAAGCGGAAGGTTTGGCATTCCAAATAACCAGGTACAACCCAACATTTTTTTTATTGAAATGTCTTGTACCAGGAAAATGGCAATTGTTATATCATAGTTCGTGTCTGTGTGTGTTTTATTTTAATGTTGTGTGTTTCTGTTGTGTCGTAGTTCTTCTCTTATATTTGATGTGTTTCCCTCAGTTTTAGTTTGTAACCCAGATTTTTTTTTCTCAATCGATTTATGAATTTCGAACAGCGGTATACTACTGTTGCCTTTATTAACTTCAAAGTCTCGAATATTTGGAGTTCTGTAATATGATAAATCTTACCGTGTATTTAGTGCTTTGGATTTGGGAACTCGTTTTTTACATTGCTCCATATTGAGGTCCAAATGGTCCAAAATAAAACAATTGTTTGATTTCATAAAACAAATGAACTATTGGGGATCTCTATTATGTTAAAATGCTTAATGTAACCGATATTGTTTTTATTTTGAGGCCCGTTTTCAAATAGGTCCACCCTATTGTTCAATGGGTCCAAAACAAAAACCTATGTTTGAGTTTAATCATTGAGATTGGATAAACCCGGTAAATAACTCTGTAGGAATTTGTCTCTCATATGATTATCAAACAAATTACCCTTTTTGATAAAACAAAACTCCAGTGGAGTGCTTTCCACATTCAACAAGGTTGTCAATATCATTAAAACACTGTTAGGACAAATTGATTCATTCAGTGAGATGATAAATGTTATGACCCGTAAACTCATTCAATCATTTTCTGAAATCGTCGGCAGCCACACGTTCATTAAAATATTTTTATACAATTGTTCCGGAAAGGCTTAGTGCCGGGCCATAATGAATGATTACACTTAATCAAAGTTCGAAATTGATATGCTTTCTGCCTTCGACTGATGATAAAAGTTATATTCTAATTCCTTTTTTCAGCAACACCAACAGTTTTGAATGATAATCAGAAAAGATACCTAGTTGTTGGAATATGTCTTCAAAGCGTAATATCACCAGCACTGAGGAAATATGTTGTTCCAATTTTAACTTCACTTTATGAAGAGTTAACCCTCAGAGAGAAGATTGATACGCAAACATTTTCAACACATTACCAACCAACGTACACCTTCTTGAATTACGAAAATATCAACAACAACAAAGCAACGTATGGTTATCAAAAAGCAAAGTACGACTACACAGTCAAGAGTGTTGTTGATTTGTCCAAGCTATTTCTACAGATACACATGGCACATTATACAGGCTTCGACGAAACTTGCGACTTATCTGCCCTGTTGGGATTAATCATCAACATTGTTGGCAAGTTCCCTACAACAGTAATTTCATATGCTAAAAACGTACGTGTAGTATCTATAAAAGCTGATATCTCATATATAAATGCAATGGTATTCATTTTTATAACCAATATCAAAACAATCTAGGTCACTTTTTTGTTACAAGTTGTCGACAGTACCTTTATGTTTACCACTTCTTAGATTGTGGGTTGTCATTAAGTCGTCTGATCTTTTAATTACCGAACGTGACTTATTCCCAATTTTTGTGACTGTTTTGCTGAGTGTGAATTCGCATTACTATAAGACGTGTCATGATACTTTTCCATCCCAAATTCATGTATTTAGTTTTGACGTTATATTTGTTATTCTCGTCGGATTTTCACAAATGTCTTAACGTTTGTAGTTGTAAATCTTATTCCTTTTTTGTTGTATTCATGTGTTATTTTAAAGATAATTAATCATCCAGCTCATTTATTAGATTGGATCAACGAAATGTATACGACTCATTGGGTTTACAGTTTGAAAAGTGTTTTTTTTTAAATTATGAGAGAATCTTATGTTACAGAGTAATGTAAAAAATTAAAAGATTGTCGTATGGTTACACAAAATAACAACACAGATCAGATTAAACATGTTGAATGCATAATTTGGAATTGGAACATTAATCATATAATAATCATCATTTGCAAAACTGAGAAATATTCAATTAGTAACAAAATAATAAGGTGCTTGAAATGCTGTAATATGGACACAAAAAAAATGTATATGAAAATAAAATTATAATATAATTATTAGCTGGTAAAGCTGTCAAATCTTTAATCTCTCAATTATCAGTCAGTTTTGCATTTGCTTATGAATAAATGTGGTGACCGGTCACTGTAATGTCTTGCTATTGAGATTACAGATAAATTCATTATTATAGACTTTAAAAGTTATACATGTAATATGAATTTTGTATATCAGGTACGAGGAGTAAGAAATGAATGGGCTCATAGTGATTTCACTAAATGGGACGCTGTAAAGTATTCCGATTCATTCAAGCTGATGACGGACCTTGTGAAGAACCTCTGTTTGAGTTCAACTGAGGAAAGTCAAACCTTACTGGAAATAGAAAAATGGGAAATAAATGGTAAGGAACTAATATTTATTGGGTTTTGATGGGAAAAGAATAGAGTCTGCTAAGTTTCCTCTGGGGGAATATTACATACACAACTTGACACTTCACTCACACATATCGTTCTAAATCCATTATCATATTTGCAAGCAAAATATTAAAAAGAAAATTTGTAATTAAGCAGGGGTGTGATAAGAATGAATGGATGAAAGGAACATACAACTTATATAAGGGATACGTTAAAAACACTTACGTTGCATTTGTTGCCTTCGCATTTACAGCCGTTTGCATAGACTGTGTAGGTAAATGTAGTATCTTTGGTTAGCTTGTTGTCTAGCTGATCTGTGAAGGCATATTATAGGTATTGTGAACTATCCTCCTTTTAGAGTAGACTAGTCCGACAGATAACCAATCTATTTGTCTGTCGGACGACTAGGCTACTTCAAAAAGAGGGCACAATACCTTACATATTAATGACTTCGCGGTTCAGTTAGCAATCAAGCTAACCAAATATATTACATTTACCTACACACTCAATGCAATCAGCTGTAACAGATGGAAGACTGATCTCGGACAGAGTTAGCAAAATCATTCTGACAATCAATACATTGACACGTGACAGTAGAAAATTATAATCAATAAAAATATATACATTTTATTCAACTCACATATTTTCTTAACACAAAACATCAAATCGGCTTTGAAACGGTTGGCGTTTTATTGGATAGCTAACGGAAATCTAATCTGCTTTCCTTTTGCAAAATTGTTAACAAATGTTGTTTTACCAAACAGAATATCGTTTAGCGGACGGACGTTTACATGCATGTATTGACGAACAGAGGCATACAAAAAAAAAGTACAATCCGTGGTCTACAAACCATCACACAGAAAATATTAAATTAGGCAATTCTACCTCACCTAGAAACCGAAAGAGACTTTAAAAAATTCTCAATGTAGACATTCGTAAATTTCGTTTAACTATATCTATACTACTTATACATTCAGGTATTTTAAATCCAATCTGTTATGGTAATAATCTTTGCAAAGCAAAAAAATGTCAGTATTCACTTCAAAAGCTAACAAAACCTTGGAACAGACTTATTAAGAAGGGATATAGTTACGACACTGTTGTCAGGTCATTAAAGATTGCATATTGTTGCTTTAATATTGATTCACTTATAGGGTATTTGCATCGAAATTAAACACATTTATTTAAAACCAGTTGTTGGCATGGCACGGGTGATTTTCTTCTCATATATTTTATGATAGTATGATACTAAACCCCTAACGGAAGGGATTGTGCCTGATATTCATATGATGAAGACAATCAGTTAAATTGAGGTTTGGAGCTGACATTTCAGTAAACTGCTAGTATTACCAATGTTATTTCAACTGATCGATTGCCGTTATGATTATCATTGATTTCTAATCACCTATCAGTGTCTTCAAAGGAATTTCCAATGACAATAACTGGACTCTTTATTGATGAGTTTATTCCAAAACACCTATAAATAGATGGCCTGGTCAATGATGATCAACCGTTTTAACTCCGCCCAGTCAAGTGAAATAAATCAAGTAATAGTCTGTTGTTATTTATGTATTATTGTCATTTTGTTTATTTTCTTTTGTTACGTCTTATGACATCTTGAACTGAATTTTAATGTGCGTATTGTTATGCGTTTACTTTTTCTACATTGGATGGAGGTATAGGGGGAGGGTCGAGAATCAAAAACATGATTAAGCCCGCCGCAATTTTGAACGTGCCCAAGTCAGGATCCTCTGGCCTTTGTTAGTCTTGTATTATTTTTTAATTTTAGTTTCTTGTGTATAATTTGGAGTTTAGTATGACGTCCATTATCACTGAACTAGTATATATATAAATGTTTAGGAGCCAGCTGAATGAAACCTCCGGGTGGGGAATTTCACGCTGCATTGAACACCTATTGGTGACATTCCGCTGTTGTCTGTTCTATGGTCAAGTTGTTGTTTCTTTGACATATTCCCCATTTCCATTCTTAATTATATATATATTTTATTAACAATGGAAAATATATAACTATTTTAGAAATACTTCTGCTACCCCTCAATCCAATACAGAAGCACTGACTAGTAAAATATCATTAGGGATTTTAACTTGCCAGCTGTAATATCAAAAACAAAGATTTATTACACACAAAAATCAAGTTGGCAATCTCCGAACAATTCTGGCAAATTAAACAGTATCATAATAACAACGCACGATCATATTACCTATGGGCATTTGCATCCGCTTTAGCAATGTTGGAGGGAATAAGTTATGTTGAAGTTAAATTGTTATAGCAAGAGATAATTAAGCTGGCCTTGTGATCTAGTAGTACGGCATGTTGTGGATTGATAGGAACTTCGGTTCCCCAATAACCGTATTTAAATCGAGAACAAAGATGAAAAAGCTCTGAGTATAAAAAGAATTGTTGATGTTTGAGGTAAACATTTGGTGCATGACAATCATAAATTTGATAGAAGGACCAAGCAGTGGTTGGATTTCAAAAGTTGAACTTAAACATGTTTGGTACTTTATAAATATGTCAGTGGTAAAGAAATTTAATGTTTAAATAAACTGCTACGCTATAACCTTTCAGGTACAAGTTCTTTGAATGATACAAACGAGATTTGCCGACTACTACATGTTTTAGTTAAAAGTGTTAAACATATAGCAAACGAATCAGATAATACTTCTGCGGAGATCAAAGTAAGTAAGAATTTAGTAAAATTTATTTGAGATTTGTTTTACCTTTGGATCTTTTTGAGTGAAATTATGAAATGCCTACATTTAAACAATCAACGTACAAAATCTTTCAACTTTTATTGTTTCTGATTTAAGGTAGATAGGGTGTCTTCCTCCATCTTGGATTTGGAAATACCAGAAAACAAGGTCTAGATCTTTAATAGAATGTGCAAATTTTAAGAGAAGTAGATAATTCATGTGTGAGAAATTCCACTTCTACATAGAAAATGACATGTTTTTATCATATTTAGGATTGTATTTTACAAAAAACAGAAATTTTTTGTTTGAACAATTTTTTTCCAACTTTGCCACATAAGGGGAGGCAACTCAAATGCAAGGGCAGATACTTCAGATTAAGGTATTTTTACAATAGAATGTGTTAGGAATTTCTCTATTTTATTATGTAACAAGAAAACAGGTCCGGTGACCCCATTTTTTCTTTTTCTTAACTGAAAGCATACTATTAAAGCTATCTTCTCATATGTTATCTCAAAATTATATGGTGTAGTTTACACTTTATTGCAGAAAATTGGGGTTTCAATGCATAATCTATACAAAATTTGACAATTTTGAACACCGTGTAGCATGAAAAAAAGCCCGGTGACCCATTGTTTTTATTACTTAAAAAAAAAGCATAATATCAACTTCATTTTTGCAAATTATTAAAATTATTCTATGGATTATAATTTAGACACCCCATCTACCTTAAACAAAACTGGTTGATAATATTTGATTTTTTTCAGTTTTTATTAACTTTCGGCCTCACGGACGAAGAAAGCTTTACTCTGCACTTTGTCGTTCGGCGTTGTCATCCATCGGAGTCAATTAACTTTTACAAATATATTTTCATATGAAACTACTGTGCCAACTAGAAACCAACTTTACTATGACCCTGCCGACATGACTAAAAAAGACCAAAGCGGTAAAATACAATGTTTGGCTATTATCTTAAAAACATAAAGGAAAGAGTAATTCTGAAAGGGGCAAAAATATTCTACCTAATGTCTCTTGACACTGCCCTTAAATGAAGGATTTACCTTTTTAATGAAAACACCTCTTATTTCACAATGGTTGTTATAGATAGAAGGAAAATGTAAATATAAATTGTGAAAATGATCAGCAAGACAAGATCTTTAAATAGGTTAACCGGGTTGAGATTGACATCTTATTGTGACGATTTGTACCATTGTTTTGCCTTATTTTGCTTATTATCTTGTAATCTAAATACATAGATATACATTTTGGATAAAAAAAAAGATCAACAAGACAGGATAAATAATATGTCTGTTCGACTGAAGTCGTTGATCGACTTTCTCGTGAAGTTATTACACTTTCCAAACATTTTCATGTTTGCCTGTTATCGTTGAACAATAACAGAAACATAGAACGTTAAAAGCATAAATAATCAGCAATAGAAGATTTACAAATAAACCATCATAGTTGAAATATTCAGTTAGATCTTGATATGAGTTATAGTCATTTAACGATAAATCAAATCTTTAAAAAAGAAAAATGTTCAGGAGGATGAAATCTACAAAAATGTCAATATTGTCGTCAGTTAACTCTTAATATTTGTTTAAATGATGTTAACACAAAGCTTTAAATTGAATTCACCATGGAGTTCAGTATTTTTTATATGCTTAGTCTTTCCTCAACTGTTTATTTATGACAATCAACAGCTATGCAATAGTTTGTATGTAGAAAACATTAAAGTTTAGTTCTTAACAATTTTTAGTATTTTTAATTGTAACATTTTACTTTTTAACTATATTTACAAATACCTTATCCATATTTGGCACAATTTTTTTTTAGGAATTTTGCTTTTCAACTTTGCGCTTGTTTGGCTTTTTAACTATTTTGATATGAGCGTCACTGATGAGTCTTACGTAGACGAAATGTGCGTCTGGCGTATTACATTATAACCGTAATACCTTTGTCAACTATTTACGTAAAGTTTCTGTAATACTTAAACCAAAATCTTATTTAGCTATGGAACCTAATTCTAATATAAAATTAAGGATGTGTGGAATAATTATCTAAGAGACAACTATGTATCAAGACTGAAACAAATGTATATAAAAACATGCTAAAGAAGAGGAACGAAAGATGCCAGAAACTGAAACTAAGATACCTAGGGATAAACTTCAAACAGCAAAAATTTTCAACAAACTGAGATCTACAAAAACGTTAACAGTTAACATGACCGAACTGTTAATGGATCCCTTAAGGAGTTATTGCCCTTTTAAAGTCAAATTATCACAATATTTTATAAGTTTTTGTAATCTTTAACAAAAAGTTTCTTCTCTGAAATAACTGTGCAAAGTTAAACCAAACTTGGCCTAGATCATCCTTAGTTATGGTCCGTAGATGACCCTGTCAACGAACCAATATGACCCCAAGGACAAACAATAGCATGGCATGATATACAATTGTTTGCTTATGTATCGCAAACCAAAGCATAAAAAGCAAATCTGACATAAATAAACATGTTTATCAGGTGAACATCTATCTGCCCTGTAAATTTCAGACAGATCAGAGAACCCGTTGATGTGTTGCTGCCCCTAAACTGTTAATTTTAAGGACATTTTGCAGTTTTTGGTTATTATCTTGGATATTATAAAAAATAGATATCAAATGTAAATAGCAAAAAATTTCAGCAAATAACAATGCTCTACAAATAAGACCGAAATGGTCAATTAAAAACTTTTAAGGAGTTGTTGTCCTTTAAAATCAATTTTCACAATTTACTGTAAAATTTGGTAATCTTTTTCCTGAAATTCCTGGGCCAGGTAAAAGATACTTGACCGAAATTATCCTCAGAGTGTCGAGTGTTAAAAATGTATCAGATGACTTTACCAAGGTATCAACATGGCTGTCATAGATATAATTTGTACAAAAAGGTAAAATGCAGTGTATAGCTTATATCTCTGTAACGAAAGCATTTAGAGCAAATGTTACATCTTAAATATTAAGCAGGTCAACCTGATAAAAAATGATTCCTTTAGAAGTTATTGCCCTTTAAAGTGTCAATTTTCACTATTTTTCGTATATATTTTAAAGTCATTTACTACAAAAATATGGTTCACATTGAGTATAAATAAAACATAAGGGTTTATATAATTCTATGGGGAAAATGTAAAAAATAATTTCAAATGGTCACAACTTTAAAATAGATTTAAATAATGATAAGACTACAATAGGATGACTTGATTTTTTTCAAGGGGTGTAATTTTATTCAGGGGAGGGTGCTTATAATTTCTCCTCGATATATTTCATTTTCAAAATTATTCAGTGTTAATGTTACTGTAAACTATTATATGTATCTTTTTTCAGTCAGCTTACTTATATTAAGTGATTTCCCCCAGACCTGGTTGGTTAGTCGGGGTCAGTTGAACCCTTGACCCAAATTTGTTTTGGTTCATTTTTAAGGTACATGTATCTATAAAATTTTGATTTTATTTACATCCTTTCCAAAACTAGAGTAGATACAGGTGTGCAACCCAGGCTCTTGAGAGCCATATAACCAATACTACAGAAGATTAAGATTCTTTTTTTTAATCTGAAATACCTTCATAGGAGTTTGTATCCTTATGGAATTAGTTTTTCCCATTTTGTGTATATTATGTAAACACTTTAAGTTAGAAAATAAAAACAAGCAACTTTTTCAGCAATGCAAGATGGACAAATGTAAAGTTTAATCGTTTATTTTAGGAATCACATGTTATATCATCTTTCTTTGCAGAGGTTGTTGACTATAGTGGAAAATCAACACACACTATTAGGTAAGTGATATAACTAACGTTTCATGCATTTGTTGTAATGTAGAATTTCAGGAAACAATGCAAATAAATTCTATTAATGTATGTCACAGTTGAAGAGTGCATTTTGAAAAATTAAACTGTTTCCGATTTTAAATTTGAAAAATCTACTTAGTGAATTAGTGATATTCTCCTGAACATGCTGAATCAGTTATCAGTTGATTTTCAAATATCAGCGAATATCAATGTTAATTGGATCTGTATAATAAATGACTATTTAATCTAATCGCCGTTGTGTTGTTGTTTTTATGCCACTTTGTTTTCTTTTTGATAGATTTATTTAATTTGATAGTGATTGAGATTATAACACATAATGGTTACTGCTTTTCCCCTATTTTTGATAATTTTCACCTATTAAACTGTTTGTTTTCTTCAACATTGTTGTCAATATAACTGGATGTAGTTCGACTTTATAACAACAGAGAGGTATAACTAGCATTAAAACGAGGTTTAATCCATCAGTTTCTACATGAGGAATATGACAGTTGTTTTCCATTAGTTTGATGTGTTTGAGCTAATGATGCCATCCAATGTATAATTTTATTGCTGTCTTGAATCAGAAGACAGTTCTTTTCTCTGTCATTTGACACTTAACGCAATAAGATGTAGTATTCAATTTATTTTGATTCTTATTAGATGAAAACTGAACACCTCATTATAAACCTTAAAAGATAAGATCTTCAAATAAGTCAACATTAAAAGAATTGAAATGTTCATGAACTCCATTAGAGAAATTATGTCGTTCAATTGATGTTTAATCTACTTGTTATTTGTTTTAGCTAAATTCCCGAAAACTGTAAAAAATATAAATAATTGTTATCTTCCTAAATGATCATGAGATCTACAACTAAGTCAATTTGTTAGTGGATCTTATTCGAACTGGTAACTACACATTAAGTTTAACAAAATGAGCGATTAAGGATCCTTCAAGGCTCTGGTTATAAATTATCAGATAAACATACTTGAGCAATTTTGACTAAAAAACTCGATGTTTTTATTTGGTTGATGTCCGTTGCTGGGTTTCTTATTCCGATGTGTTAATCCTTTTAAACTGACCCTACTTTTCTGATGAATGTTAATTATTAATTTTAGTCTAGATATATCAATTTTTCAGCTTTCACAAAATCTGCGCAACGTTAATAATTAAAAGGTTACTAACCGACAATAAAGGCAATTTAGTATAAACCCATCATGTATAACTTGCTGCAACAGATAAGTTGTCAAAATAAAATATTAAGATGGATATACATAAAAATACAATATAATGTGGAATGATTGGGCTACGTTTCATTAAAGCTATAATAGTTTCCCAGTTCATCCGAAGCTACAATAAACAGAATTCACAAATTAAGCCTAGTATTAATAATGTATGAAATTCTTTGGAAACAGTTGAGATCCCCACCCTCAAACTATATTTATTCATGTATGGGACAATATAATAAATCAAATGAAATATAGGGGGAGTCCCCGCAGTCACCCCACCCTCCTGTTTGAGAACTTGAAAAAGGTCATGATCCTCACCCATAAACCATATATATTCATGCATGGGACAATATAACAACTCATATGAAATATAGGTTGAGTTTGTTGTGGACACTGTACCCCTTCCTGTTTGAGATTTTTAAAACGGTCGAGATCCCCACCCTTGAACCATATATATTCATGTATGGGACAATATAACAAATCAAATGAATTATAGGAGGAGTCCCCAGGGGCACTGTGCACACTCCTGTTTGAGAACTTGGAAACAGTCGAGATCCTCAGCCCTTAACCATATATACTCATGTATGGGACTATATAATAAATCAAATGAAATATAGGTGGAGTCCCTGCAGTCACCCACCCCTCCTGTTTGAGAACTTCGAAACAGTTGAGATCCCCACCTCTAAATTAAATGAAATATAGGGGTAGTCCCTGCAGTTATCCCACCCCTCTGTTTGAGAACTTGCAAACAGTCGAGATACCCACCTGTGAATTAAACCATATTTAATCATGTGTGGGACAAAAGAAGTAATGAAATATAATATAGAAAGAGTCCTTAGGGTCACCCCACCCCCTCCTGTTGGATAACTTTGAAACAGATGAGATCCCCACCCTCCATCATATGTATTCATGTATTGGACAATAAAAAAATCAAACAAAATATAGGGGAAGTCACCGGGGTCACCCCACCCCTCCTGCTTGAAAACTTGATAATGGTCGAGATCTCCACCCACCAAACCACATATATTAATGTATGGGACAATATAAAAAATCAAATGAAATATAGGGGTAGTCCCTAGGGTCACCCCACTCCCTCTTGTGTGTGTTTTGAGAACTTATAAACAATTGAGATATCAACTCCTAAACCATATTCATTCCTGTTTGTCATTTCAAAAAAATTGATTGAAGCAACATTGCCACAGTTTCATAATTATGTTTGCCTTGGTTTTTAGTAAACTGCATACAGCGCTTACAGTGCTTTGATTTTATCATGTTTATACATGATGTTATAGTTGGTTTGGAATACTTTTTCAAGTTGGTTTGCAGAATTGAAAATTGGATAATTGTTTCTTTGATTGCTTTTATTAAGATCCTTTGATTGGTAAGCATATAATAATAAATTTCTACTAAGAAAATTATTTGTGATCAAAATTATTTATAATAATATTTTTTTTTTACTAAGAAAACATTTTGTGATCAAAACTAATTTTTATAATATTTTTCTACTAAGAAAACAATTTGTTTTGAAATCTTTTTGCTGAAATTATTCATTTTCAAGATTTAAATAAGGAACACATGGAAAGGGAGGGGGCTGGCTCTGTTCTAAAAAAAGTTCTGTTTGGAAGGTATTATCTGAACTTGACCTCATTTTTATGGTTTAATTGTCAATGTTAAGTTTTTGAGTTTTGGTTTGTTTTTCAAATACTAATAACAATAGATCAGCTATCTATACTTGGTGTACATGGTGTATGGAAGAATTGTAAGGTGTATATACATTGTATGTCTGTCTGTTACAATTTATCTGACCTTCCCCTGATTGTCATAGATTTTTTTAAATGTTAAGTTTCTGTAATGCTTTTCGTAAAACCCTTATCTTTGAGACTTTCAACATAAAATCAATGGTCAGTAAAGCACGCGCGACATTTCAGCGTTTGCACTCTTGATTTAATTGTTCACTAAATTCAAGTTATTTACTTGCAGTTTCACAAACTGTAGGTTTTGTCTCGCCTGGGACAAAAGTCGTGGAAAGCGCGACTATGATTGCTTTATGGGGACGGCTTGGCGGTGATAGCGTTAACAATTGTAAAGATTTCTGCTTAAGTTAGTTTACTAGGAACTACTTGTGATAGATCATTGATATTTAATATAAAGTTGCATTACTATCAGTATATGAGTTTGATGACTATTTCGGGACCAGTGACTTTGAATTAATTAGGAATGTTCAATGTTAAGTTTTCTATTTATTAAGTTAGTTTTAATAGCATCTTCTTGTGATATATAGATCAGTGATATTTTGAATGAAGTGGCATTACTCTCAGTGCATATCAGTTTGTTGACTACTTCGAGGACCTGCCCAGGTCAGTTCCAGCAACTTTGAATTAACTAGCAATTTTCAATGTTAAGTATTCTGCTTAACATGCTTAAGTAATTTGATAGGAACTACTTGTAGTAGAATCATTGATGTTTAATATGAAGTGTCATTACTATTAGTTAATATCAGTTTGACTACTATTTTGAGGCTCTGCCCCTAAGTCATGGTCCAGTGACTATGAATTAATAAGCAATTTTCAATGTAAATAGAGAAAAACTAGGTGGTCATAATGTTTAGAATATGGGGATCTACCTACTATCAATTTACATGAAAATTGTTAGACTAATTAGGTCTTTCCACTTTTCTGTGAAAAGACCTATTGGTTTTCTTCGGATTATAATTAGGTCTTTCCACTTTTCTGTGGAAAGACCTATTGTTTTTCTTCTGATTAATTTTTTTTTTCTTCCGCCTAATTTTGATCTTGCGATAAATATTTGTTTCGCAACATGTCGCTTAGACATTTGGTATATGATATCGAACAGTTTATTCGCTTTTGAAATTTACTTTGCGTAACCGAATACTTTTCTTTGTAGGAGTTATCTCCCTAAACACTGTTTTCCTTGTGTCCACGACTCGTTCGCATCCGTAAAAGATTACGACAAATTTATTTTATAAAATTGTTTGTTACAACCTTTTCCCATTTTGACCAAAGCAATATGAACACTCCATATGAGAGATATTTCCCCTTATGCATTTGATATAGTTGATATGCATTTCTATCTTCTGATCATAAGTGATAAAGACCTAGAATCTTTTGATTTGAGGTCCTTGGTCCAAAAAAATGAAAATAAGGTCAAAGTCAAAGGTCAAGGTCATATTCTGATTTTTGAATTTGGCTTATTTTCACTAATTCTCCAAAACCATATAAGATATCAACAAATTATTTTAACTTAATTGTTAGTTGTAACATGTACCCGTAAATTTTGATTGTAGGGTACGTTGAACGTAAAAGGGAGTTTTCTCCTCTCTTGTATTTAAAAATACATGTATGGTGATATAACTCATTAACCAAATATAATTAAGACCTATGGTCTTTTGATTTGAGGTCCTTAGTTTATGACCTTGAAATTGATCTCAAGGTCATAGCTTAAGTTGACGTTCTAGATTTTGATCTTTGCGTTTACCTCATATGTATACATGATAAAGCCATGAGACTTTTGGCAAAAGGTATCAAACCATTTAACCTTGAAATAAACAACCGGAAGTGACCTTGTGTAAACCGGAAGAAGCTATTTTCTGTACTTTATTAATATAAAAGTATGTAGAACCGGATATTTTTGGAATCAGTGTCAAGTTAATATTCAAATATTATCGAAAGTAACATTTTTCAAAACGGAAGTTACAAATTATCTCCCTTATCTAAACTATATTGTATAGAAATCATATATTTTTGGAATCAGCGTACAATAAGCTATCATTTGACGATTGAAATGACAGTTTAAACTTAATTTTACAACATATTAAAATGCATTGTTTTTGGTGGAACGACCTTCAATTGTTCTCTGAACAATTGGTTTATAATTATTATTATTATTTTTTTTTTCTTCTTCTGCCATTTTTTTCTGATGGTGCTTTTTTGTTTCGCAAGATGTCGCTTAGATTTTTTGCATATGATATCGAACAGAAACTGCGACTTTGAAACTGACCCTGTTTAACCGAACACTTTCTAATGTAAGAGTTATCTCCCCAAACACTTTTTTCTTGTGTACAAATCTCCTTCGCAACCGTTAAAGATTACAATAAAATTATTTCACCAATTTGCTCGTTATATACTCAGGATCTTATAAATAATTTTGACCGAAGCGGTCCGGACAGTACAGTTATTTCCCTTTCTGTATTTAAAACAAGTAAAATGTAATTGTAATTGGTAAACCATAAGTGATAGAGACCTAGGGTCTTTTGATTTGAGGTCCTTGGTCCAAAAAAAAAGAAAATAGGGTCAAGGTCAAAGGTCAAGGTCATTTCTATATTTGGATTTTGGCTTATTTTCACCACTTTTCGAACACGATACAAGATATCGACAACATATTTGTACTTAATTGATAGTTACGACATGTCGTAACACATACATATTGGTTAAAAGGGTACGCTTTCGTCAAATTAGGGTTTTCTCCCCTCTTTTATTTAGAAATATGCATATGGTGATATAACTCATGAACCAAATATAATTAAGACCTAGGGTCTTTTGATTTGATGTCCTTGGTGGATGACCTTGAAAATGAGCTCAAGGTCATAGGTTAAATTGACGTTCTAGATTTTGACCTTTGCTTTTACCTCATATGTTTACATGATAAAACCGTCAGACTTTTTGCATTATGTTTCAAGCCATTTACCCTTAAAAAAGCCAACCGGAAGTGACCTGGTGTACATCGGAAGTAGCTATTTTTAGTACTTAATAAATATTTAAATCTGTAGAACCAGATATTTTCTTAATCAGTGTCAAGTAAACATTCAAATAATACCGGAAGTAACGTTTTTTCAAACCGGAAGTAACATTTTTTCAAACCGGAAGTAACATTTTTTCAAACCGGAAGTAACAAATCATCTCCCTTAATTAAAAAATATTGTATAGAAACTATATTTTTTGGAATCAGCGTACAATAAGATATCATTTGACGCTGCAAATAACATTTAAAACCGAATTTTACTATTTTCATATCAAAATACATGTTTTTTTTTTGGTGGAAAGACCTTTAATTGTTGTCTGAACAATTGGTTTTTAATTCTAATTAGAGTTTAATAGCAAAAATGATTAGGAAGACAAAATCTACCAGTAAGTTAACATGGTCCTAATTGTCAAATGACAATACGACTTCTTAAAAGAGTTATTGCTTTAAATATTTACATTTTTTAGCTCACCTGGCCCAAAGGGTCTGCATTGAAACCATATTCATGTGACCTTTAATTAAACCCCCAAGCTAGAGATGTGTTACGAATCTACCAGGCGTCTTAAGCTATCAAAACGAAAAAAAAAAAAAAAAATTAAAAGTTAAACAAGGGTAGACTATATTCAATCAGGGGTACAACTTGTACAAGTCAACTTTATTTACTTGAAGAAGTAAAAAAAAATTATATAAGTTATTATAATGTTTGAATAATCTCCCCTTAATTTTCTCAAAAATTCACTTGTATAAGTGAATTATTTTTACAATCCCACAACAATTCTCAAGTTTTGAGATGTAAAAACATGCCTTTGATGATTTTTCCCAGGTTAGCTCATAATTTTTTATTATAGTTCAATGTTTCATCTCATTAATTCAAAAAAGAAACTGATTACGCAAAGATCTTAAGTATTTGTGCAAGGCCTTTAAAAATTGCTCCATGGGGGCTTGTAAATCAACAGTGTTCTGAAGATAATGGACAAATTAGATTTTCATTGTCCATGAAATTACACTTACCTGATAAGTAAAGACATCTGCAAAGGGCAGACAATTTTAAATTCTATTAGAGCAAAGAAATCTTATGAATTAAAGAAAAGAAAATAGGATGACTTTTTCACTTATATAAGTAAAACAATCTAAATGTCTAAGGGACAAAACTAAGCCAATTTTTGTTTACCTATAGAAGTAAATAAAATTCACTTGTATTAGTATCCTACAAATATACTTATCTATTAATATTTCTTCTTCAAGTAAAAAAAAATATACTTGTACAAGTAGTACCCCTGACTGCTATTGTTGACTGTTTCTTTCCACAAAAAATCATTCTTTATAAACAACTCGAAATGAATGATGAATAACACAATAATATGATATCAAACATAACTAGAAAATAAAATGCGGCTGCTGAGAAGCTATCTATATCCATTTATATTTATATAAATGAGAAGATGTGGTATGAGTGCCAATGAGACTACTCTCCATCCAAGTCACAATGTTTAAAAAGTAAACAATTATTGGTCAAAATACAGCTTTCAACATGGAGCCTTGGCTCACACCAAAGAGTAAGCTATAAAGGACCCCCAAATGACTAGTGTAAAACCATGCAAACTGGAAAAACCAACGGTCTAACCTATATATATAAAGAGAAACGAGAAACTCTATGAACCACACCACCAAACAACAATTACCGAACAACAGGCTCCTGACTTAGGACAGGTGCATACAAATGCAGTGGGTTTAAACGTTTTAAAAAGGTTTTAACAGGCGCCGACCTTCATGTTAATATTAGGTTATATACAGAACTTTGGTTGTATTATCTGATTAGAAGGTCATCTTGGTGGTTAATTATATGGCGTCTTACACATGAAATGCTGATACATAAACATATTATCCAGTCCATGCATTGTTTATACATGTATTAGACTTTTTTTATAATGTGGATGTATACGTTGTAGTACGTGACGTTCCCTTGTCACCATCTTACGGTGTTTATATATCTCAACTTGTACGATTCGCTCGTGTATGTAACAATGTTTTAGATTTTAACGAGAGAAATTTATGTATTACTGCAAAATTATTACACCAGGGTTTTCGATATCACAAACTAGTCAAAACATTTACTAAATTTTATCATCGGTATAAAGACATCATTCGTAAAAATAGCTCAACATGCAGACTTCTAATACGTTCAGGTATTTCACATCCAATTTTTTATGGAAATATTCTTTATAAAGCACAAAGGTGTCAGTATTCACCTCAGAAACTTACAAAACCTTTGAATAGACTTATTAAGAAGGGATATAATTACGATACTGTTGTCAAGTCATTAAAGATTGTATATTTTGGCGTTAATATTGAGTCAATGATAAGGTCTATCGGAACTAAACACATTTATTCTAAAAACAGTTGTTGGCATGACACGGGTTATGTTCTTCTCATATATGTTATGATGGTATGATACTAAACCCCTAACGGGAAGGATTGTGCCTGATGTTCATATGATGAAATCATAATCTTTCAGTCAGTTTAAATGAAGTCTGGAGCTGGCATGTCAGTTAACTGCTAGTAGTCTGTTGTTATTTATGTATTATTGTCATTTTGTTTATTTTCTTTGGTAACATCTTCTGACATCAGACTCGGACTTCTCTTGAACTGAATTTTAATGTGCGTATTGTTATGCGTTTACTTTTCTACATTGGTTAGAGGTATAGGGGGAGGGTTGAGATCTCACAAACATGTTTAACCCCGCCGCATTTTTGCGCCTGTCCCAAGTCAGGAGCCTCTGGCCTTTGTTAGTCTTGTATTATTTTAATTTTAGTTTCTTGTGTACAATTTGGAAATTGGACTAGTATATATTTGTTTAGGGGCCGGCTAAGGGACGCCTCCTGGTGTGGGAATTTCTCGCTACATTGAAGACCTGTTGGTGACCCTCTGCTGTTGTTTTTTATTTGGTTGGGTTGTTGTCTCTTTGACACATTCCCCATTTCCATTCTCAATTTTATAAATCAAATATTAGAACTTGAGTCAAATCGGTGAACATCAATTTGACAGCTATTTCCCCTTTAAGGAGTTGAAGCATTAAATGATGATTGCTTACTAATTTTCTTGTCCATCATTTACTTTTTATACGCCCATTTACGGGACGTATTATAGTATACCGTTGTCTGTCTGTCTGTTCGTTTGTCGTCAACATGTCGGACATTAACTCAAAAACGCTTCAACCAATTTGCATAAAACTTTGGTGAATTGTTTCTATCGATTTATTTGAGCTCTCGTTCGTTTTTTATAGAATTTAGATTTTACGTTTCTGTGTTATGGGGTTTTATTCATTAAAAAGGGTGGATTTTTTCAGTTTTGGGACAATAACTCAAAAATGCTTTCACCAATTTGCAAGAAACTTTGGTCAATTGTTTATATCTATTGACATGATTTTTATAAATTTTAGATTTTATGTTTTCGAGTTATGAAGTTTTATTCATTAAAAAAAAGGTTGATTTTCCTGTTTGTGGACAATAACTCAAAAAAGCTTTCAGCAGTTCTCATGAAACTTTGGAGAATTGTTTATATCTATTGATGTAAGCTTCCTTTCAATATTTATAAGTTTTTAGATTTTACACTTCCGAGTTATGGGATTTTATTCATAAAAAAGGGGTGATTTTCTAGATTTGATTTTCTAGTTTTCTGACAATCCTTATAAAGTGCTTTGAGCAGTTTTCATTAAACATGTTAAAATTTGGTGACTGGTTTATATCAATTAAGATAACCTCCCTTTAGTTTTTCACAAATTTCTGATATGACATTGAGGAGTTATTGAACTTTATTTGTATAAATGGTACCGGCGTATCATGCGCTCATGGCGCAGCTGTTTATTAAAAGATCTTCTCTTAAATTACTGACCCAAGTTCAACAAAACTTGGGCTCAGTGATCTTAGGTTATAATGTATAAAGATTGTGTTGTTTTAACAGTCAGTACATGTATGCAGTTCTAGTTTCGATTTGGGACCTTTCTTTACAATGGTAACGGAATGCATGATGTCACAAATCTCAACTCCGATAGGATGAAATTACAGAATTGAACAAAAACAAGATAAAAAGATATATGCTATGGACACATAATTTATTCTAGAAAAGATATTATCCAGATAATAGAATAACTTAAAGAAAAGACGGTGTCATTATCAACACTGTCAAATTGTTTGGATTTTGTAGGCTTCGCCTTTAATACATGAGTAGGTAAATATCACCCACAGTTTCATTAGATCTACCAGGTCAACTAAGCTATTAAATCATTAATAGCTCTAGTGCTCTAATTATATCTTATCGACTTTGTGTACTTGCATTCCAAGAGGTAATAATAATCTCAAGAGTACAAAATATTATACTTGAAATAAAGAATGTAATCATGTGTATCATGTATAAATATCGCAAATATATCTTATAAATGTAGATCTAGATCTCCATTCAGCTTCCCTCTGTCATCAATATACACACTGAAACAGGTTGTATCTCTAATTTTTAAAGTTGCCCTTGACATATAGTTATAATTGACATTTCTTCATGTTTCTAGACTGTTTCAAGCACATTATCCATTACAGATTGTAACTACTAATATAATGTTTATGTCTATTTCACAGCTATAGGTACTTTTTATAAATCTCTGAAAAATACCTATATACATGTATATGCATTTAGTTCAGGACCATATGAAACTATCGCAATTATACTCAACTTTCAGAATCGTCAGCATATTGCCGTCAATTTGTGTGCATTTTAACTATGATATTTTAGTCCCACGCATTGCGGGGAACATGGAAATACTGGGCATCAGTCCGTCCGTGTGTCCGTCCATGCGTATGTTCTTCCATTATGGTTAGGTACAATTCTTGCCAGATTTTTATAAAACTTATACTTATAACTAAGGTCACTATCAGCAATATCTCTGAAAAGCTCTATAATGATGGACGATCAACTTTTTTTTAAAGAGTTATGCCCCTAGGAAATATTAAATTTATGGAAAATGGCCTAGTTAGTGCTCTTACGGTTTTAATTTTTGCCAGCTTTATATAAAACTTATGCTATTGGTTAATATCAGCAATATCTCGGACAAGTTCTAACATGATGGACGATCGACTTTTTTAAAAAGAATTATGCCCCTTGGAAATACTAAATTTATGGAAAATGACCTCATTAGCGCTCTCACGGGTACAATTCTTGCCAGCTTTTTAGCTTAACTAAGTGAGCTTTTCTCATCACTTGGTGTTCCTCGTCTGTAGTCGTCCTCCATTAACTTTTACAAAAATTTTCTCCTCTGAAACTACTGAGCCAAATTTTACCGAATTTGGCCACATTAGTCCTCTTTAGGGTATCTAGTTTAAAAAAATATGTCCGATGACCCCGCCTGCCAACCAACATGGCAAACATGGCTAAAAATAGAACATAAGGGGTAAAATGCAAGTGTTGTCTCTTATTTGGAAAACCATTATAAAGAGAGAAAATCTGACAAGAACAAAAATGTTTAGAGTTTTGAGCTCTACAAATTGTCCATACATGTCAAAACTGTCAGATGACTTATGGGAGTTATTGCCCTTAAATGACAAATTTTACCATTTATTTTCATGTTTGCCTACTATTTTGAAAACTATAATAGATACAGAGAAACTTCAAAATTATCAGCAAGACAGGTTCTACTAATAGGTCAACATGGTCGAAATCGTCAATCGACTCTTTAATTAAGACACAATCATAGCTTGCAGTAGGTCAACTATATTTAAAGCATATTTGGTGTATGGAATGATTGCAAGGTATACATGTATTTCCAGTTTGGTTTATCTGACCTTGACCTCATTTTCTTGGATCTTATTAGGTTTATCATGTTTATGTGATAGTTGTAGTTAAGCTTTATATTTAGGACTATCAACATAAAATCAATGGTAAGTAAAGAAGGCGAGACATTTCAGCGTCTGCATTCTTGTATTTAAATTTTCTGAAAAGTCCGTTTAAAATCAAGGACAAATAATTATATTGAATTTAAAAGGACAAGTTATGTTTTTATATCTCCGCTTTAACAAAAAGTGGGGGTATACTGTTTTACCTCTATCTGACCGTCCATCCGTCTGTCCATCCATCCGTCCCATGAATATATTTCGTCACATCTTTTCTCAGGAACTACATAACAAGGATTTTTGAAATTTGGTTTCAAGGTTTATATGAGTCAGCTATACCGTGTGATGTGTTTTCAGATTCCCCACCCAACAACTTCCTGTTTACCTTATACTTTTAGCGGGGCGGGGGTATCATTTATAGTGAGCAGTAGCTCACAGATTCACTTGTTTTTTGTCCAGCCTTCGACTTTAGTCGAAAAAGTGTGGTAAAAGTTTTTGAAAATTTAATAACTTTCTTAAACTATACTGGATTTCTAACAAATTTTGACAGAAGCTTGTTTATGATCATAAGATAGTATCCAGAAGTAAATTTTGTAAAAATAGAATGCCATTGTTTATATATTTTATTTATAAATGGACTTATTTTTTCTGCGGGGAAACATTACATTCACTCTGTGGTTAAAGTTTTTAAAATTTTAATAACTTTCTTAAACTATCCTGGGTTTGTACCAAATTTGGACAGAAGCTTGTTTATGATCATAAGATAGTATCCAAAAGTATTTTTTTTTTATATTTTACTTTTAAATGGACTTATGTTTTCTGCCAGGAAACAACACATTCACTCTGTGGTTAAATTTTTAAAAAATTTAATAACTTTCTTATACTATTTTTAATGTGTACCAAACTTGGACAGAAGCTTGTTTATGATCAAAAGCTAGTATCTAAAAAGGACATTTTTTTAATATTTTGTACCTGTGTATCTGTATTTTACAAGTTTATAAATGGACCTAGTTTTTCTTCCAGTTAACATTACATACAGTCTGCAGTTAAAGTTTTTAAAACATTTATTAGATTCATAAACTATCCTGGATTTTTACCAAACTTGGACAGAAGCTTCTTACAATCAAAAGGTAGTATCAAGAGGAATATTTTTATTGATTGTTTTCCTCATTTTTGTTGAGCCTGGGAGTTAAGCAAAAGTAGGCGAGACACTGGGTTCCGCGGAACCCTTACAAATTTTTTCCAAGAAAATAAGGCCTGTGACCCCCTTATTTTATTTCATATTTCAAAGGTAATTTGAAAAGTAATCACCTCATTGAATTTAAAAAAGTTCTATTGTTTGAGGTTTCCTCAATAAAAAGAATTAAGTTGACCCAATATTACACTTATAAAATAACTGTGATTTCGTAAATTTCAATGTATTTTAACAAAAAAATATGGTCCCTAACTTCCAGTTTTTGTCGAGCCTGCAACTTGTTGCAGAAAGCTCGACATATGGATAGTGATCCAGCGGCGGCGGCTACAACGGCGGCGGTGTTAGCTCAATTCTTAAAAGCTTTATATTTTAGAAGGTGGAAGACCTGGATGCTTCATACTTTGTATATAGATGCTTCATGTTACGAAGTTTCCGTCAGTCACATGTCCAATGTCCTTGACCTCATTTTCGTGGTTCAGTGACCACTTGAAAAAAAGTTCATTTTTGTCGAGCCTGCAACTTTTGTTGCAGAAAGCTCGACATAGGTATAGTGATCCGGCGGCGGCTACGGCGGCGGCGGCGTTAGCTCACTTCTTAAAAGCTTAATATTTTAGAAGGTGTAAGACCTGGATGCTTCATACTTTGTATGTAGATGCCTCATGTTACGAAGTTTCCGTCAGTCACATGTCCAATGTCCTTGACCTCATTTTCATGGTTCAGTGACCACTTGAAAAAAAAGTTCAGATTTTTTATAATGTTGAATTCTCTCTTATTATAAGTAATAGGATAACTATATTTGATATGTGCGTACCTTGCAAGGTCCTCATGTCTGTCAGACAGTTTTCACTTGACCTCGACCTCATTTCATGGATCAGTGAACAAGGTTAAGTTTTGGTGGTCAAGTCCATATCTCAGATACTATAAGCAATAGGGCTAGTATATTCAGTGTATGGAAGGACTGTAAGGTGTACATGTCCAACTGGCAGTTGTCATTTGACCTTGACCTCATTTTCATGGTTCAGTGGTTATAGTTAAATTTTTGTGTTTTGGTCTGTTTTTCTCATACTATATGCAATAGGTCTACTATATTTGTTGTATGGAATGATTGTAAGGTGTACCTGTCTAGCGGGCAGATGTCATGTGACCTTGACCTCATTTTCATGGTTCAGTGGTCAAAGTTAAGTTTTTGAGTTTTGTCCTTTTTATCTAATACTATATGCCATAGGTCATCTATATTTGGTGTATGGAAATATTTTATGATCTTTATGTCAGTCGCGCAGGTTTTATTTGACCGTGACCTCACTTTCACGGTTCATTGCACAGTGTTAAGTTTTTGTGTTTTGGTCTAGTTTTCTTAAACTATAAGTAATAGGTCAACTATATATGTTGTATAGAAGCATTGTTAGCTGTACATGTCTGCCTGGCATGGTTCATCTGACCTTGACCTCATTTTCAAGGTTCATTGGTCTTTGTTTAGTTATCTTGGTTAATGTTAAGTTTATGTGACAGTTGTATTAAAGCTTAACTTTATACTTAGGACTATCAACATAATATCATTGATTAGTATAGAAGGCGAGACATTTCAGTGTGTGCACTCTTGTTTTTGTAATGTTGAATTCTCTCTTATTATAAGTAATAGGATAACTATATTTGATATGTGCGTACCTTGCAAGGTCCTCGTGTCTGTCAGACAGTTTTCACTTGACCTCGACCTCATTTCATGGATCAGTGAACAAGGTTAAGTTTTGGTGGTCAAGTCCATATCTTAGATACTATAAGCAATAGGGCTAGTATATTCGGTGTATGGAAGGACTGTAAGGTGTACATGTCCAACTGGCAGGTGTCATCTGACCTTGACCTCATTTGCATGGTTCAGTGGTTATAGTTAAATTTTTGTGTTTTGGTCTGTTTTTCTCATACTATATGCAATAGGTCTACTATATTTGTTGAATGGAATGCTTGTAAAGTGTACATGTCTAGCGGGCAGATGTCATGTGACCTTGACCTCATTTTCATGGTTCAGTGGTCAAAGTTAAGTTTTTGAGTTTTGGTCTTTTTATCTAATACTATATGCCATAGGTCAACTATATTTGGTGTATGGAAATATTTTATGATCTTTATGTCAGTCGCGCAGGTTTTATTTGACTGTGACCTCATTTTTACGGTTCATTGCACAGTGTTAATTTTTTGTGTTTTGGTGTATTTTTCTTAAACTATAAGTAATGTGTCAACTATATATGTTGTAAAGAAGCATTGTTAGCTGTACATGTCTGCCTGGCATGGTTCATCTGACCTTGACCTCATTTTCAAGGTTCATTGGTCTTTGTTTAGTTATCTTGGTTAATGTTAAGTTTATGTGACAGATGTAATAAAGCTTAGCTTTATACTTAGAACTATCAACATAATATCAATGATTAGTATAGAAGGCGAGACATTTCAGCGTGTGCACTCTTGTTATACTAAATTTTGAAAGTTTATTGACAAAGAAGTCGTACAGAAGATTAAGAAAAATCTATTGGCCAATATTTAGACACCCCATCTACCTTAATTGCTAATAGTAATTTATTAATTCTTTTAACATTTTCGTCAGTTGTGTTCAATTTGTTAAATCTTCAAATGTGTAAGATTATTGATAAAAAAATGAATGGCGATATAAATATTGTTTTTTTCTTTACCTTTATGTCAAAATTATGTTGTACAATGTTGGGTTTCAGTTATAGAAATATTTAAACTATGAAACATCTAGACTGAGTTTGTCTTGTTTCAGGAATGAAGAAACTCAAAGACAGACATGAGAAAAAAGGTAACCATATAAAATAGTTCACCTGAACTTCAGGCAAGACTTAAAGATGTATATTTTTTTTCAAATTGATGTTAATTGTCTTATAGCAGTTTTACCCTTAGTGTGATTATCTACAGCTATTTGTAGTCCCCTACTGACGAAGTCGAAGGGAACTTTAGGTTTGCACTCCATCTGTCTGTCAGTCTTTCAAATCAGTTTTCCACACGGCGGCGGCAGCGTCATCAATGTATTTAGTTTGTGATTAGGTCTAGTTTATTGTGAACCGCTTGTGTTAGGTCAATGATATTTGGTTTGCAATTGCAATATCATTGGCACATATCATTGTCATGGAAATAATTTTGCCCTGCCCCCTCAGTCATGGTCTATTGACTTTGAAACGTTTGGTTAGTCAACATGTTTTAGTTTGTGATTAGGTCAGTTTAAGGGGAACCACAAGTGGGAGGTCAATGATATTTGGTATGCAGTTGTATAAGCATTAGCATATCTTATTGCAATGGAGATTAACATTTGGCCCCACCCCTCAGTCATGGTCTATTAACTTTGAAACGTTTGGTTAGTCAATATGTATTTGTTTGTAATTAGGTCAGTTTAAGGGGAACCACAAGTGGGAGGTCAATGATATGTGGTATGCAGTTGTATAAGCATTAGCATATCTTATTGCAATGGAGATTAACGTTTGGCCCCACCCCCTCAGTCATGGTCTATTGACTTTGAAACTTTTACTTATAAAAAGAAGATGTGGTGTGATTGCCCATGAGACAACTCTGCACAAGACACAAAATGACACAGAGATTAACAACTATAGGTCACCGTACGGCCTTCAACAATAAGCAAAGCCCATACCGCATAGTCAGCTAAAGAAGGCCCCGAAATGACAATTCAAACGAGAAAACTAACAGCCTAATTTAAGTAAAAAAAAGTGATTTAAAAACAAATATGTAACACAAACGACAACCACTGAATAGTATACATGTATTAGTTTGTCATTAGGTTAGTTCAAAGAAAACCATTAGTGGTAGGCCAATGTTAATTGGTATACAATTGAATACGCATTCTCACATCTCATTTCCAATGAGAATATTTGGCCCGTCCCTCATACATGGCTTCTATTGACTTTGAAACTTTTGCTTAGTTTACATGTATTAGTTTGTAATTAGATCAGTTTAAGATGAACCGCTTATTACTGTTAAGTCATTGATATTTTGAATGCAATATATTGGCATTTGCAAGTCTTATTTCCATGGAGATTTAAAAGCCCCACCATCTCATCATGGTTCATGGACTTGGAAACTTTTACATAGTTTACAAGTTAATGTTTGTGTCTAGGTTTGTTTAAAGGGAAGGACTTGGTATTTGGTATGCAGTTGTATTAGTATTGGCACATCTCATTTCTTTGGAGATTGGTTAGCCATGTACCTTCAGTCATGGTTCATTGACTTTGAATATTTGCATAACTTAAATGATAACGTACTGCTGTGTTAATTTCAACATTTGCATTATCAAAATTACAAATAAACGAGACGTATCTCTGTGTGAACAGTTTAATTTCTTTTTGGTCTTGCCTGAAGATATTGATTTCATATTTGTTATATAGTTTACACCATGAAAACTTATGCTAACCCTTCCGGAGCACCTGATATCACCCCTAGTTTTTTGGTGGGGTTCGTGTTGTTTATTCTTTAGTTTTCTATATTGTGTCCTATGTGCTGTTGTTTTTTTGTCTTTTTCATTTTTAGCCATGGCGTTGTCAGTTTGTTTTACATTTATGAGTTTGACCGTCCCTTTGGTATCTTTCGTTCCTCTCTTATAGATGAAGTTAGCATTTTGTTCCAGTACAATGAATTTTTAACCGTATGGGGACTACATGTATATGTATTGCCGTAGCATTTCTTGACATTTGCAGTTATCTTATACATTACTTGAGACTGTCAACAAATTATTCAGTAATGATCGATTTACCAGGTGAGACATTTCAGTGCACACTTTTCAGTATTAGGGCCGTGTATTTTTGGTGTAAGGAAAAACTCATTCATAATTGTTAATTGGAAAAAGAGTATATGTGGTAAGATTGTCAACGAGAAAACTATCCGCAAGAGACCAAATGACATAAAAGTTAGCAAATAGAGTTCAGCATTTATCCTTCAACAATGAGCAAAATCCATACCTCAAAGTAAGCTATTAAAGGCACTGGAATGACAAATGTAAAACAATTCTAACAAGACATCAAACAGCCTGATTTATGTATGAAATATGATACACAGCAAAAAGTGACAATCACTGAATTACAGGCTCCTGACTTGGGGCATGAACATATATAATGTGGCAAGGTTAAACATGTATACCAGTGTCAAACCCTCCCCTAACTTTGGACAGTGATGTAACAGTAAAGCAAAAGAACAAACAATAAAAATCAGTTAAAAGGGCTAATATTTTTTTTCCTATTAAAAGAGGGACGAAAGATACCAAAGGAACAGTCAAACTCATAAATCTAAAACAAACTGACAACGTCATGGCTAAAAATGAAAAAGTCAAACAGAAAAACAATAGTACACTTGACACAACATAGAAAACTAAAGAATAAACAACACGAACCCCACCAAAAACTAGGGGTTTTATTAACTATTAACTTACCCGATCGATACAAAACACAAAAGACAACAAGTTCAATCTGAGAGTTCCATATTCATAATTTGTTGTTTTTATATTTTTAGATATTCTGATGGATCACGATGAAGTTATTCCTAAACATATACTTGGTAAGTTTATTGATGTAGAATATTGGAACTTTACGCAATCCTATAGCAAGGCATCTTCAGTAAATATAACTGGAAAATACATGCACTTTATACTTTTCACTTTGTCTGTTCGTCTATATATATATATCTAATTATTCCAAAAGTATTGCTCAAAGATAGATAAAAAATTGTTCAATTGTTGTACATTATATGTAGACAGTTTTATATTATAAATACAGAATTTTAAGGAACATCATTCAAGTTACCATTTCATTGCTAAACAAGTATATTGTGCTATTCTAAAGTGTCAAAATTATCTGTTGGCTGCCATTTTCAGTTTTTTAATTTGCTTCTTAAGTATGACTTGAAATTGTTCATTAATTTCTGGTGTCACAATTAATTTGTTAATTAGCCTCAATTTTCAAGAATACTACCAAAATATGTACACATTCAAAGTTCTTGGAATTAAAAAAAAGGGCCTCGGTGTATAAGTGCATGGTCTAAGTAGTTCAAGTATACTGTATTACTAGCCTGTCAACACTGAGGTTGTAAGTTTGAACCTTACACGTGGCAGATGTGCTTTACTCTAATCTAACATGTCTAAATTGACTAGGATTGTCAGTTTTCCTGTCAAAGGTCAAATATTTCTCGGAGCACTTCAGTTTCCTCAACTATTAAAACCTGACCACCACGAAATATCCAAAAGTGCTGAAAGAGGAGCTAAACTACTGATCAATTATCAAATAATTTAAAATACGAAAATTATAATATACAAAGGTAGAATATGATGTCATGAATTGATATTTGGTCTTATCATCTTCAGTTTTAAAAATAGTTTATTAGAACACTGAATAAAACAAAATATGGTACTTCAAAACACACAATATACATGAACATGATGGAACTGGATAGTCACATACTTTATTTTAGTGTTATTACACCTTGAAATTTGAACTTTAAATATATAGTTAATTTATTGAATTTCATTTTTTACAGAGCAGTTCGAAAAACGCTTGGAACAATGGAAAAAGGATGATCAACAGTTTGTTAGCACTGCAGCAGAGAAACATGTAAGGAAAGAAGTTTTGGAACAAAGTTCAGTAACCCTGGTTGGAAATTCTGGCACTGGAAAAAGTTTTCTTTCTAAACACATTGCCCTAATAATGAAGAAACATGGCTATACTGTAATTCCATGTAGTAAACCAGAAGATATTGAAAAATGGTTTAAACATGGGAGGAAAACTTTGTTTGTCTTTGATGATGTCTGTGGCAGATACACACTTAATCAACAAATTTACACTGACTGGAAACAAAGACTTGATCACATAATATCTCTTCTCAAAGACAAATGTTGTAAAATCATCTCAACATGTAGATTGGAGGTTTACAAAGATGAACTATTTAGCTATCTCTCTATTTTCAAAATGTGTAACATCGATTTAAGTTCAAAAGAATTCAAACTGACTGCTGCTGAAAAAGTTGCTTTAGCTGAAGTGTACTTTAAGGAAAATACTGATGAAGTAAAGGAATTGTCAGAAAACTATGACTATGACTTTTTCCCACTTTTATGTAGCTTATATCATAAACAGAACCTCAAGAAAAATGTAAGCGTTACTTCTTTTTTTAGCAATCCTTTTGAAGTTTTCAAAGATCAACTTGTACAAATGTATGAAGAAAGTGATGCTGGTAAGATGCAGTATTGTAGCTTAGTCCTTTGTGTGATGTTTAACAACACATTAACAGAAGAAAACTTGTCACCAAAAGATAAGAAGGTAGGAGCAATGATAGAAGATTTACTAGAAGAATGTGAACTGAATAAAGGAACATCCATCAAACGTTTAAAGAAATCCCTGGAAACACTTGAAGGTACCTATGTGGTCAAGGAGGATAGTACATACAAAATAATCCATGATAAATTGTTTGATTTCCTTGCCAAGTACTTTGGGGAGAAGATGATACAGATTTTCATTGAGCATGCTAATACTGATTTCATTAAGGAGAGATTTCTTTGGAAGATAACAGATAACATGGGCACAGAAACAGAGTTTGTAATAAGAATACCTGATAAATATATAAATAGATATATAGGTAGGTTACTGACAGACTGGGAGAAAGGTTATGTATACCGTGTATGTCAGAACAGAAACATGAATTCTACTACATTTACAGAAAACTTTATAACACGTTTAAACCAACTTGATCGATCAAAACAGGAAGAACTTGTTTGTACTAAAGATATCCACATGAAAGATATAGCACTTGCAGGAAGTTGTTATATGGGTACTATTGAACTTGTCAAATGGTTGATCAGTAGGAATAGTGACATTAATTATTGTAGAGAGGATGGTTGGTTTCCTTTATTATGGGCAAGTCAGAAAGGACATTTTGATGTTGTTAAAGAACTGTTACAATATTCAGCTGATGTCAATAAATGTGACAATGATGATGTATCACCTCTGTCTATAGCAAGTTATAATGGACATGTTGATGTTGTTAAAGAACTGCTACAACATTCAGCTGATGTCAATAAGTGTAAGAATAATGATGCATCACCTCTGTATATAGCAAGTCAGGAAGGACATGTTAATGTTGTTATAGAACTGTTACAACATTCAGCTGATGTTAATAAATGTAAGAATGATGGCACCTCACCATTACAGATTGCTTGTTACACCAACAGGATAGAGGTTGTACGTGTACTTCTTCAGTGTGATGATGTTGATATTGATCTCTGTGATGATGATGGATGTTCCTCACTTTATATAGCAAGTCATAAAGGACATGTTGATGTTGTTAAAGAACTGATACAACATTCAGCTGATGTCAATAAGTGTAAGAATAATGGTGTATCACCTCTGTATATAGCAAGTCAGAATGGACATGTTGATATTGTTAAAGAACTGATACAACATTCAGCTGATGTCAATAAATGTAAGAATGATGGCACCCCACCATTACAGATTGCTTGTTACACCAACAGGATAGATGTTGTACGTGTACTTCTTCAGTGTGATGATGTTGATATTGATCTCTGTGATGATGATGGATGTTCTTCACTTTATATAGCAAGTCAGGAAGGACATGTTGATGTTGTTAAAGAACTGATACAACATTCAGCTGATGTCAATAAGTGTAACAATGATGATGCATCACCTCTGTATATAGCAAGTGAGAATGGACATGTTGATGTTGTTAAAGAACTGATACAACATTCAGCTGATGTCAATAAGTGTAACAATAATGGTGTATCACCTCTGTATATAGCAAGTGAGAATGGACATGTTGATGTTGTTAAAGAACTGATACAACATTCAGCTGATGTCAATAAGTGTAACACTAATGATGTATCACCTCTGTATATAGCAAGTCAGAATGGACATGTTGATGTTGTTAAAGAACTGTTACAACATTCAGCTGATGTTAATAAGTGTAGGAATGATGGCACCCCACCATTACAGATTGCTTGTTACTACAACAGGATAGAGGTTGTACGTGTTCTTCTTCAGTGTGATGATGTTGATATTGATCTTTGTGATGATGATGGATGTTCTTCACTTTATATAGCAAGTCAGAAAGGACATGTTGATGTTGTTAAAGAACTGTTACAACATTCAGCTGATGTCAATAAGTGTAACAAGAATGATGCATCACCTCTGTATATAGCAAGTCAGGAAGGACATGTTAATGTTGTTATAGAACTGTTACAACATTCAGCTGATGTTAATAAGTGTAGGAATGATGGCAGCCCACCATTACAGATTGCTTGTTACTACAACATGATAGAGGTTGTACGTGTACTTCTTCAGCGTGATGATGTTGATATTGATCTTTGTGATGATGATGGATGTTCTTCACTTTATATAGCAAGTCATAAAGGACATGTTGATGTTGTTAAAGAACTGATACAACATTCAGCTGATGTCAATAAGTGTAAGAATAATGGGGTATCACCTCTGTATATAGCAAGTCAGAATGGACATGTTGATATTGTTAAAGAACTGTTACAACATTCAGCTGATGTCAATAAGTGTAATATTAAAGATAAAAATCCTCTAAATGTAGCACAGGAGCAAGGACATTTAGAAATAGAATCATTGTTGAAAGAAAAAGGAGCAAATCAACATTGATGTCAAACTGATCAATGCTAGTGGAGGATATTTTTTATTGTTTGTATTTGGACAAATTCATACATTATAATTCATTTATTCAAAACCTCGTATAGCTGAAATTAGTTTATAGTTTGAAGTATCGGCACTAGTCAATACTTCCATTAACCTTTAGCTATTTTGTTTTTTTTTATTTATTGTATTGTTGGGTTGCTGCCTATATTAACAAATCTCTTTTTAAGCATATATACATATCTTGTTTTTCTGTACAATTGGTAAGATTTTAGTGAAAATACAGTTAAATCAGATAAGGTTACTAACTCTTGTCTTGTTTTTCAATTAACATGATTAAAAAAATACAGCAAATTATTTGAAATTGAAAGCATTTAAAGAAAGACCAGCAGTGTGCAAGATAGTTGCACACCCTCTAAAAACAGAGCCGGATGGATATGCAAAAAACAATTATATAGATAAATCACAAAGGTTGTGTTGGATAAAGTTGAAGATGACGAACATTGTATATATGTGAATGTCCTCGTTATACATGTTATAATCTCTTGAACAAATAGTTCTATAATATCATTTGTAAAAGTGTCAAAACGTTAAACTCAAATGCCAATTTCAAATTGTCTTTTTATTCAAGAAAACCTAGACATGCTAGAGGTATTAAAAGTTATTGGAATGTACATGATATATATATTAATGAATGTCTTGAAATCAGAAAACCCTCAATTTTGTACAGATATGTTTATATGTAACCCATTAGGAATATTTGCCTGTTAATATTATATATTCATGATATTATCTGTTTAATTACTTGATGTTTGTACACATGCTTATGGCTCTGGATTGGCTGTGACTTAAGATCTTTACATTTAGTTGATTATATTCATATTTGTATATGATTGTCAACAACATGTCTGTCAATTATGAAAAATCATGGTATTAAACTACTTTAATCTTCATTAGCTATTTAATTGGAATAAAGATGTCTTATCTTATCTTAATATCTTGTACATAAAAAAGCAGATGGTTTACAATGTCTTTTTTACTTCTGTTTTATATCTCCATGATAATAAGTACTAGGATCAATAGTGCTGAAAGTAGCGTTAAACACCAATCAAATCAAATCATATCTCCATGACTATAAGTACTGCAACAGGAGAGAACAACCATTAGACATACAACAGGAGACAACGGCAATAGGAGAAAACGCTCATTACTCGTACAACACAAGGAAACGGTCATTACACATGAAAAAGAGAATATGAACATTTTACATACCACAGGAGAAAGCTGTCATTACACATGCAAAAGTAATCAACGATTGCACATAAAACGAGAGGAAACGGCAATTACACATACAATAAGAGGACACGACAATAATACATAAAACATGAGAAAAACGGCCATCCACCACCCCCCCTCCCCACCCCCCCACCGAAGAAAAAAAATGTACAGAAATTATACATAAAACAAGAGAAAACGGCCATAACACATAAAACAAAAGAATACGGCTATAACACATAAAACAGGAGAATATGACATAACACATGCAACAGGTGAAAACGGTCATTACATATAAAACAAGAGGAAACGGCCATCACACGTAAAAGAGATAATACGGCCATAACAAATAAAACACGGGGAAAGTTTAACGGTCATTACACAGGCAAAAGGAGATAACGGCCATTAAACATACAACAGGAGAAAACGGCCATTACAACTGCAACAGGAGAAAACGGCCATTACTCATAAAACATGTGAACACGGCCATTACACATGCATCAGGAGAAAATGGCAATTACACATAAAACAAGGGAAAACGGCCATTAGACTTAAAACAGGTGACAACGGCCATAACACATAGAACAAGAGAATACGGCCCTTACAATGCAACCATATATCAGGAGAAAACGGCCAGTACGCTTAAAAACAAAAAGACAACGGCATAAAACACATAACACAAGAAGAAACAATCATTACACATAAAACAAGAGGAAACGGCAATTATACATTAAACAATACTATACGGCAATAACACGATCAACAGGTGAAAATTGCCATTAGACATCAACCAAGAAAATACAGTCAATTCACATAAAACAAGAGGAAACGGCCATTACACATAACAAAGAGAATACGGCCATTACACATGCAATAGGACAAAACGGCCATTACACATAAATTAGGAGGAAACAGCCATTGCATAAAAAAAGAGAATATGGACATTATACATATAACAAGAGAAAACAGTCATTACACATGAAAGAGTAATAAACGGCCATTGGGTATAAAACAAGAGAAAACGGCCATTACGCAAAAACAGGTGACAACGGCCATTACAACTATAACAGGAGAGAACGGCCATTACACATGAAACGAGAGAAAACGATAATTTTACAAAGAACAGGAGAAAACATAACACATCAACAGGAGAGAATGGCCATTAAACATACAAAAATAGAAAACGGCAATTACACATAAAACGAGATGAAACAACCATTACACATAAAACAGGAGAGTACGACCATTACCCATCAAACAAGGGAATACGACCGTTACACACGCAACGGGTGAAAACGGCCATTACACATACAACAAAACGAAACGGCCATTACATATATGACAGGAAAAACAGCCATTACACATAAAACAAGAGGCAACTGCCATTACATATAGCACAAGAGAACACGGCCATTACACAGGCAACAGGTGAAAATGGCCATTGCACATAAACAAGAGAAAACGACTATTACACGTAAAACAGGGGAAACGGTCATTACACCTCCAATAGGAAAAAACGGCCCTTAGACATACAAAAGGAGAAAACGGCCAAAATACATAAAACAGAGAAAACGGCAATAACACATGCAACAAGAGAAAAGGGTCACTACTCATAAAACAGGAGGAAACGACCATTACATATGCAAAAGAGAAAATGGACATTATACATATAACAGGGGAAAATGATGTATGTACTCATAAAACAAGAGAAAATAGCCTTAACACCAACAAAAATATGGCCATTATACATATAACAGGAGAAAACAGTCATTACACATGCAATAGGCGAGAACAGCCATTAGACTTAAAACAAGTGAACACGGCCATTACACATGCAACAAGAGAAAATGGCAATTACAAATCAAACAAGAGAATCAGCCATTAGACATAAAATAGGTGATAACGGCCATTACACATAGAACAAAAAAATACGGCCATTACACATAAAACAATAGAATACAGGCCTCACACATGCAACGGATGAAAACGGCCATTTCACATCAACCATGAAAATACGGCCGTCCATATCAAAAAGAGAATACGACCATTACACATATAACAGGAGAAAACGGCCAGTACACATAAAAACAAGAAGAAACGGCAATTACACATAACACAAGAAGAAACAACCATTACATATAAAACAAGAGAAAACGGCCATCACACCTGCAACAGGAGAAAACGGTCACTTGTCTACTCATAAAACAGGAGGAAACGGCCAATACATATAAAAAAGAGAATATCGACATTATACATATAACAGGAGAAAATGATGTATGTACTCATAAAACAATAGAAAACAGCCATCACACCAAAAAAAAAAAGGCCATTATACATATAACAGGAGAAAATGATCATTACACATGCAACAGGAGAAAACAGCCATTACACATAAAAAAAGAGTAAATGGCCATTACTAATAAAAAAGAGAATATGGCCATTACACTTGCAAGAGGAGAAAACGGTCACTACTCATAAAACAAGAGAAAACGGCCATAACACGCAAAACAAATGAATACAACCATTACACATAAAACAAGATAATTTAATCATTGCACATGCAACAGATGAAAACGGCCATTACACATAAACAAAAGGAAACGGCCATTAACCGTAAATCAGAGAATACGGCCATTACACATAAAACAGGGGGAAACAGTCATTACACATGCAATAGGCGAGAACGGCCATTAGACATAAAACAAGTGAACACGGCCATTACAAATGCAACAAGAGAAAAAGAGCTAACATGTTCAACCCCGTCACATTGTGTATGTAAGTTCCTGTCCCATGTCAGGAACCTGTAATTCAGTGGTTGTCGTTTGTTATATGTGTTATATATTTGTTTTCGTAATTTTTTTGTACATAGATTAGTCCATTTGTTCTCTCGTTTGTTTTACATTTTTCATTTCGGGGCCTTTTAAAGCTGACTGTGCGGTATGGGCTTTCGCTTATTGTAGAAGGCCGTAAGGTGACCTATAGTTGTTAATTTCTGTGTCATTTGGTCTCTTGTGGTGAGTTGTCTCATTGGCAATCATAACACATCTTCGTTTTTATCGTTTTTATAATTACACATAAAACAGGTGACAACAACCATTACACAGAAAAAAAGAGGAAACGGCCTTTACGCATAAAAAAGAGAATACTACCATTAAACATATTACAGGAGAAAACAGTCATAAAAAAGTTATCCCATGCAACGGGAGACAACGATAATTAGGCATATAACAGGAGAAAACGGCCATTATACATAAAACAAGACTATCGGCAATTACACATGCAAAAGGTAAAAATGATCATTACACATAAAACATGAGAAAACGGCCATCCTCCCCCTCCTTTACATCAAAGGGCGAAAACGGCCATCGCACATACAACAAGAGAATATGATCATTACACATGCAACAGGCGAAAACGACCATTACACATAAACAAGAGGAAACGGCCATTACACGTAAAAAAGAGAATACGGCCATTACACATAAAACAAGGGGAAACGGTCAACACACATGCAATAAGAGAGAACTACCATTTAAATTACAACAGGAAAAAAGGGGCATTACACATAAAATAGAGAATACGGTGATCACATATGCAACAGGAGAAAACGACCATTACTCATAAAACAAGAGAAAACGGCAAAAAAAATATAATATAGCTATTATACATATAACAGGAAAAAGCGGTCATTACACATGCAACAGGAGATAAAGACCATTAGACATACAACTGGAGAAAACGGCCATTACACATACAACAGGAGAAAAGGGCCATTACACATAAAAAAAAGAATATGGACATTACACAAGCAACAGGAGAAACGGCCATGGCCATTACACATAAACAAGAGCAAACGATCATTACATATAAAACAGGTGAAAACGGCCATTACACATAAAAAAGAAAATACGGCCATTACACATATAACAAGAGAAAACGGCCATTACACATATAACAAGAGAAAACGGCCATTACACATGCATCGGGAGAGAACGACCATTAGACAACAGTAGAAAACGGTCATTACACATAAAGTAAGGGAAAACGGCCATTACACATAAATGAAGGGAAAATGGCCATTACACATAAAAAAGAGAATACGGCCATTACACATATAACAAGAGAAAACGGCCATTACACATTAAACAAGAGAAAACGGCCATTACACATGCAACGGGAGAGAACGACCATTAGACAACAGTAGAAAACCGCAATTAAACATAAAGGAAGGGGATAATTGCCATTACACAGAAAACAAATGGAAACGACCATTACACATAAAACAAGAAAGTACGGCCATTACACATAAAACAACAGAATACGTCCCTTACACATGCAACAGATGAAAAACGGTCAATACAAATAAACCAAGAAAGTACAGACATTACAAATAAAAAAGAGAATACGACCATTACACATATAACAGGAGAAAACGGCAGTTCGCATACAAACAAGAAGAAACGGCAATTACACATAACACAAGAAGAAAAGACCATTACATATAAAACAAGAGAATACGGCCATAACACATGCAGCAAGGGAAAACGGCCATCACACATAAAACAAGAAAATGAGGCCATTACACATAAAAAAGAGAATACAGTCATTCCGCGTAAAACAGGAGAAAACCGCTATTATACATAAGACAAGGGGATAGGCCATTATACATAAAACAGGAGAATACGGCCATTACACATGCAAAAGGTGAAAACGGCCATTACAGGAAAAACAATAGAAAACGACCAATACACATAGAAAGAGAATACGGCCATTAAACATATAACAGGAGAAAACGACCATTTCACACACCGCTTGAGAAAACGGCCATAACAAATAAAACAAGAGAATACGGTCATTACACATTAAACAAGAAAATATGATCATTACACATGTGATACGGTGCTTTCGGTCCGCGATTTACTTTTTGTCAGATATTTTTTGCTTTTTGTCCGTTGCTTTTTATCCGATAATTTGGTTTTCGTCCGACACTTTTGCTTTTTGTCCGTTGCTTTCGGTCCGTTTTGTTTTTTTGGCCGATTATTTGTTTTTTGTCCGACTATTTTTCTTTTTCTCCGATTTGCTGTTTGTCCGATGATTCTGCTGTATGTCCATTTTAAAACGTGCATGTTTTTTGTAGTTTCCATTTGAACTTCGAAACTCCATGACATCTTTGAAATTTAATACAAACCTAATTTCTCTCTATAAATAAGTCGTACATGGAGTATTAGCAGTCGGTCGGTAGATGAATTATAAGAACAGAAAATAGCAAATTGAAGTCAGATTATTAGTCGCTGTTGTATTGTTTTTAAAACTTAACATTGATTAGTGATTGCCTTGACTGTTTTTCTTACATACACACGTACATGTATCAAATGAACAAGTTTGTTACTTTTCACGTATATTTTTGTGTGTGACTAATTTCCGTTTACCTTATTTTTGTTTTGTTTTTGTTTAATCACATTTTATTTCAAAAAGGAGCAAATGGGATTGAGCACATCTCCTTATACAAACATAAGACAATGACGAAAAACAAAATAGAAATGCATGTAATACAAACTATAAACAAAAATGAAAATGAAATATAATGTTGTTGTAATATGAACTGGCATGAAGTGTGAGTAAGTAGGAATTCATATAATTTTAATTGTATGTGAGGTTCTTAATTTTTTTGGTAATTCTGATATAATATTGAACAGATCAAAAAATTGCTTTACTTTATTGAAATGTATAAAGGTCACCGTGAAAAGCCAATATAATCTCAATTGGTATAGCATATCTTTTTAAAATATTTTTTTTTTATCTTGCTTCATTTTGAATAGGGCACTAAAAAAATGTGAAAACAATCCTCAACAACCTGGCTACAGCTGCATGCGGGATTTAGCTTAATATTAACACGGTACAGATCTGCATTTAAAGAGCTTCGCATATTTCTGAACCCTTAATGGTATTATGTTTTCTAACACCACAACTTTGAAAGTAGAAGGGTGGCTGTTTTTATATTACGGGAAGTCCATATGACTGGGTATAGACTTCCATTCATTTTTGTCAAGCCTATGACTTTTGCCGCAGAAAGCTCGACAAAGGGAAAGTGATCCGGCGGACGCGGTGGCGGCGGCAACGGCGGCGGCGTTAGCTAACTTCTTAAAAGCTTTATATTTTAGAAAGTGAAAGACCTGGATGCTTCATACTTTGTATATAGATGCCTTATGTTAGGAAGTTTCCGTCTGTCACATGTCCATTGTCCTTGATCTCATTTTCATGGTTCAGTGACTACTTGAAAAAAAAAAGATTTTTTGTAATGTTAATTTCTCTCTTATTATGAGTAATAGGATAGCTATATTTGGTATGTGAGTACCTTGCAAAGTCCATATGCCCGTCAGACAGTTTTCACTTGACCTCGACCTCATCCATGGATCAGTGAACAAGGTTAAGTTTTGGTGGTCAAGTCCATATATCAGTTACTATAAGCAATAGGTCTAGTATATTCGGTGTATGTAAGGACTGTAAGGTGTACATATCAAACTGGCAGGTGTCATCTGACCTTGACCTCATTTTCATGGTTCAGTGGTTGTAGTTAGGTTTTTGTGTTTTGGTCTGTTTTTCATATACATGTACTGTATGCAATAGGTCTACTATATTTAGTGTATGGAATGATAAGGTGAACATGTCTAGCTGACAGGTGTCATCTGACCTTAACCTCATTTTCATGGTTCAGTGGTTGTAGTTAGGTTTTTGTGTTTTGGTCTGTTTTTCTTATACATGTACTGTATGCAATAGGTCTACTATATTTAGTGTATGGAATGATAAGGTGAACATGTCTAGCTGACAGGTGTCATCTGACCTTAACGTCATTTTCACGGTTCTCTGGTCAAAGTTAAGTTTTTGAGTTTTTTTCTTCTTCTAATACTATATGCAATAGGTCAACTATATTTTGTGCATGGAAATATTTTATGATAAACATGTTAGTCTCGCAGGTTTTTGTTTTATCCTGACCTCATTTTCACGGTTCATTGCTGAGTGTTAAGTTTTTGTGTTTTGGTCTTTTTTTCTTAAACTATAAGCAATAGGTCCACTATATTTGTTGTATGGAAGGATTCTAAGCTGTACATGTCTGCCTGGCATGGTTCATCTGACCTTGACCTCATTTTCATGGTTCATTGGTCAGTACTTAGTTTTCCTCGGTTGAGTCTGTTTCTAATTAGAAACTATAAGCAATAGGTCAACTATATTTAGTGTTTTGAATGATTGTAAGGTGTACATGTATTTCTGGTTTTGTTTATATGACCTTGACCTGATTTTATTTGATCATGTTAATTAAAGTTGATGTGATAGTTGTAGTAAAGCTTTATATTAAGGACTATCAATATAATATCAATGATTAGTAAAGAAGGCGAGACATTTCAGCGTGTGCACTCTTGTTATTAGATGGGAATAAAAGATGTTCTGGTCATATCTAATCTATGACGCGGGGTACTACATAGATGTAACTATTTCGTAACTACAATCCCCTTCAAATTAATGAATGTGACCATTTACCAGATTTGTTATCACATAAGCAACACGACAGGTGCCATATGTGGAGCAGGATCTGCTTACTCTTCCGGAGTATCTGAGATCACCCCTAGTTTTTGGTGGGGTTCGTGTTGTTTAATCTATAGTTTTCTATGTTGTGTCATGTGTACTATTGTTTGTCTGTTTGTCTTTTTCATTTTTAGCCATGGCGTTGTCAGTTTATTTTAGATTTTTGAGTTTGACTGTCCCTTTGGTATCTTTCGTTCCCCTTTTTTCAATAATTAATATAATAGATGTAAAGTTCATACGAGGAAGATTATTTCTATATAATGCATATTTAAATTTTTCAAAAACATTTAATCATGTTAATCTTGTACTGTCTTTGCACAATTCATTATGTTTTCTATATGTGTATGTATTTTCCTTGTTAATACATTCTGTACATATTCCATGTATTCCGTCTCGGAGTTTCATGGGTTAAAACAAAACCGTGTGATGATTTTTACTTATTTTACACTGATTAATTTTAAGTTGTGTATTCATATTCAATTCATTCACCAAAATTATCAACGGCGGAGAATAATTATCGTAGAGCTCTGATTTTAGCGCATAGATAGGACATTTAGCAAAAAACAGTCGGACGTTAAAAAAAAAAAAAGAAATTCCATATGAGAGAATAAATAATTCATTCGTTGTATAATAAAGAATTTTGATATAGCGTCATGATAGCAAAATTAAACAAAAAAATTCAGAATAAAAATTTGAAGGGAAACTCCGCAGAAAAAATGTAAAATTGTTATCATAAAATTGAGAATGGAAATGGGGAATATGTCAAAGAGACAACTATCCGACCAAAGAGAAGACAACAGCCGAAGGTCACCAATGGGTCTTCAACGCATCGAGAAAATCCCGCACCCGGAGGTGGTCCTCAGCTGGCCCCTTAATACAATTGTGTACTACATTGTAGTTTAGTGAAAATGGACGTAAAACTAAACTCCAAAACATATAAATGAACTAAAATTGGGACAGGCACAAAAATGAACATAGAGATATCCTCGCCCGGACACATATATGGAATGCAGTTTGCTGATAAATGGGTGTCAAATGTATTGAGCAAAAACCCTACGACTAGTTTCAACAAGAATGGTTTGCTTTTGTTGCAGAATCGCATAAAACTTTATGTTATCGTATTTAAAAAAAAAATACAATTTGAAAACTACTTTTCATTTTTACCTAACAAATTCAAATATATATAATACAAATATAGATGTTGTAGTCACCACTTGTCGATTGAGTCTGGAAGGTGGCAGGTTTTACAGAGAGAAAACAGAATATGCCGTCTCTGTGACTAAAACGAGATTGGTGACGAGTACCATTACATTATTAAATGTGGAACATTCAAACTAGAAAGAAAATTTTTTTTACCGAACTACCGTTGGTCAAACCCTAATATCTATAAATGTTATCAACTGTTTAACTCATCAAATATTGTAATATTAAATAAATATAAAAGTCAGTCAGTCATTCCTCCAAATCAATTTAATTGTATGGTTCACACATGCATGTACTAATTGTACATTAAAGTTATTTTAATGTATGTACTCTTTAACAAGTAATTGAAGTTTTATCAGAAATAAAGTATTCGTATTCCTTTAAACTATAAATTACATGAAGACAGCCTACGGGTAAAATACAAGTGTATATGATACTACAAAGTATTTAATCCTCATCCGTCCTTGTAAATGAAAAACTCTGGATTCTCTTTGATATTTACCTTAGAGATTTATAAAAGACAAATCGTACAAGACTTTCAATGGTGTTTGCGATAAACGAAACGAAATAACAGATTTTATTTGTAGACTAGACGAGGAACACCATGAAGCAGGAAAGACCGAGTGAATGAAATAAAGTCTTGAGGAAACGATGATAGTCCGTCGGAAGCAGACGATAAATGACTGACCCGTGGTAAGAGAAAGCCACATCTCTTGCACGTTAAAGACACCCTTTAAAATTTGAAAAAGAGCAGGCTAATGCCGCTACAAGGCAGCACTCGCACCCGCAAAGTGGAAAGGGATTAATATAAGTTGCAAAACTTGTTTCCCAAATCCACTATATTTAAATATGTTTAAACTAATGAAATAAACTTTAAAAAACAATTAGTGCACATCTTTCTCTACTTTGATAGGAGACACCCATATTGCTGTGACACTACTTGAGAGAGATTTTCCACTGACGTTACAGGTATTTTGTTATAATATATTTGAATATGTGTGTACTGACAAATTAAAGCACTGCAAAGATCAAATTAAAAGACCAACTGTAAACAAACTTATTTTTTCGACTTTCTCGAGTAGAAAATTATCATATATAAATCATCAGAAACCTCGATCTTTCTTATCAAACTATATCAAGTAAATAAGAAAATTGCTCAATTAAATGGCTGTGAAGTGGACCAGAAAGGGTAAAACGCTAATAAAACGTATCTGCAAAAATAAGTTGGTATACAGTAATTGAATAGGTTTCTCAGCTTTCCTGTCAAAGGTCAGTTTTTTTTCCAGAAATTGATTTGTTCTTTATATGCTATTTTTTGTAACTAGTGAGGAATACTTATTTTCATCTTTTATATAAAAAAAATAAGATATGGTATGATTGCCAACGAGACAACTCTCAAAAAAAGACCCAATGACTCAGAAATAAACAGCTAGAGGTCACCGTATGGTGCTTAACATTGCTGTTGTGTAGTTCGTACATGAAAAAGCATGTTTTTTTGTTATTAGAAAGAAAGATTTATAAAAAAATTTAAAAAAAAAGAGAGAAGTTATAAAACTTATGTTCTTCCTGACCCGTGCACAAGTAAAATAAGAAATTTCTTTAAAAGCATAACATTACTTATTTTAAAAGTTATCTTCCTGTCTATGGTTATTTGATAAGGAGCAACTATTAATTGATTGAGAAATAGTCATTTTAATTTGAATAGTTTCTTCTATATCTATATAATTTAATTTTGGATGTAACGCGTCTTCTGATTGGCTGACGTTCTTTTGTTATCAGCCCATAGACATAATTTAGTCATGTGACCGTGACGTCATCAACGTTTTTAAATGGTTTTCTACGGTTTAAAATGGAATTAAGAATTAAATTATAAGAAATGACTGTAATATTTTTTCTGTCTATAACGTGCATAAGCCTTTGGCGATAAAAGCACCTTTGATCGCTCAAAGACAGATAACTCAAATGTTATCCATCTTCTCATAAATCCTGATAGACTAACTCACAATCTGTCTTCATCTCCATCCTTCTAGCTCAAGGACATCTAGGTTTAGGTCATTTGGGTCATGGTGCAATGATAAGAAAGTCTTTTATTTATTAAGGCCATTTTTCTCTATTTTTTAAGTTATTTTGCCAATTAATGAGAACAACAATCGTGCAATTCAAGAAATGAAGGCACCTTTGATATAGGAATATGTGGTGTGAGTGCAAATGAGAGTACTCTCCATCCAAATCACAATTTATAAAAGTAAACCATTATAGGTCAATGTACGGCCTTTAACACAAGCTTGGCTCCTTTGCTCATCATCAGAATACCGAAAAGAAAAATGAGGCCATTTCACGAGTAAAAGATATTGCATACTGAAACGCCACAAAAATTGAAACCCTCATTAATCTGGTCTTGCACTAAATCCCCTGTAAAGATTTTTAAAAATTGGCACGTCTGCACAATATATATGAAAAAAAGACATATTTTGTTTTAGATTAACTTTAATAAAAAAAGGTTTGGGTAACAGTACCCAGTATCTCCACTTATCAAATAAGTATTGGAGAGCCCCCCCCCCCCCCCCCCAAAAAAAAAGGACTATGTCATATATGTATACATTATAACAAAATAAATAGGATTTTGATAATAAGTTATGTCGTCAGTCATACAATTTAGATAATATATTACGATTTTGTTTTATTGTCTTATATATGACTGGAGTGTTTTCAATTTGCTCAATGGAACAGTAAAATCTGACAGTAGCAGGAAGAATGCACTCCATAAAGTTGCAGAGAAAGTTTTGCAAAGTGAGGAATATCCTGTTACCAGTGTCAATAGTATACTATCCAACAGCTTATTACCACGGGAGGACATTAAAGATCTACATTGTAGATACAAAGAAATTTTTCAAAACTTAAAATTTGAACAATTTGATGTAGATCCCATAGTAGAGAAGAAAAATACAATGTTTAGATATGACGAAGACCGCAAGAGAGAGGTGTATTTCACTACTTATTTATACCAGTCAGTGTCAAGATCATGTGACTACATTGTATGTGTAAGACATCTTACAATGCTGTTTTTAAAAATCTAGCAGATATACCTACACTCTTTCATGGACAATGTCTTTACTTGGGTACGACTAGATGTACTTCCTTTACCAGAGGCAAGTGGATCTTTTTGGTTTACAGATAATTTACCATTGACTTCAAAATTGTGTCTTTTAAAGGATATCAGCAATCCTATTGTCACAGCAGTTGAGGATGGTGTTATTTGGTTTTTAAATGCTTAAACCACCTGTTGAAAAAGTTAATTGTTGTTGTACAGACTTTTTGTACAAGTTGTCAGTTTTCTGTGAACGTCTTTACATAAATGGATAAGATAATAAGCAAATGATAAGCATACTGTCTTTGGTTATACCTATCTCTATCATTATTTGAATAATAACTTTATGCTACAGTCTTGTTTATAGAATTTCAAAGTTTTTAATTTTATACCACAAGACTATATGGTATTTTGTGAACATCTAGTCAAAGAGAACAGCACTTCATTATATATCAAAATATATAAACTGACTGTCCCAAGTCAGGAGCCTCTGGCCTTTGTTAGTCTTGTTCAATTTTTAATTCTAGTTTCTTGTATCTAATTCAAAGTTTAGTATGACGTCTTTTTTCACTTAATTAGTAAAATTGAGAAAGGAAATGGGGAATGTGTCAAAGCGACAACAACTCGACCATAGAGCAGACAACAGCCGAAGGCCACCAATGGGTCTTCAATGTAGCGAGAATTCCCGCACCCATAGGTGTCATTCAGCTGGCCTCTAAAAATATGTATACTAGTACAGTGACAATGGACGTTATACTAAAGTCTGAATTACACACAAGAAACTAAAACCAAAAATCATACAAGACTAACAAAGACCAGAGGCTCCTGACTTGGGACAGGCAGTACATGTATACATATTTGTTTAAGGGACAGCTGAAGGACACCTCCGGGTGTAGGAGTTTCTCGCTACATTGAAGACCCATTGGTGGCCTTCGACTGTTGTCGGCTTTATGGTCGGGTTGTTGTCTCTTTGACACATTCCCCATTTTAAATTGTATTGTTTGCAAACATATAGTTTGATATTTCGAGAAAATAGTCTGATGACCTATAAATTTTTATAATGTTTTCAAAAAGTGATGATAAAAACAATTGATATTTTACTGAATGCTTTGTTAGAATTTTTTTTTTACGAAAGTGTACGTATTACTTTGCTGTCTTACAATGACAAAAATGAACTAAATAAACTTGTATATAATTTATAATTGCTGTACATGTGTCAATGATATATAAAGTTTTATTTATTGAGGTTTCAAATCTGTTGATAGTTATTTAACAAATATAAAATAACTTTATAAGGTATGTCCGTACCTTGTGTTGGATGCCCTTGTAAATTGAAATGTTCCTAATTTAGACAAATAAATTAAATATGTCAGTAATTGGACTGTGTTTGGTATGCCCATGCTTTGTCCAGTGTACCTTTGTACTTTCAAATTTTTCTATTTGAAATTAAACAAAAATGAGTCACTGGACTGTGTATAATATGCCAATCCCAATGCCTTAAATTAGAATCAGTAAACATGCAAGTTCATTTGAAAAAGCCGTTATACAAAAAAAAATAGTCTGTAAACAATTCATAAATTTATTTAAAATACCTTATAAGACATTTTTCTTTTTTCTGTTTTAAATATTTGTATCATTCCCTATTTAAATTGTTTTAGATTGGTGAAATTCTGATGAATTTAAATTTCGTACCATGAAAACATTATCAAGAGTTGACTAGAATATATTAAAGTTCATTTCAAGGAAAACTTAATTTGTTGTATAATATCTTTTAAAACTGTCTATAAATCACATCCTTTGATTATCTCGTTATCATTTCAATTTTAGAGATTGGATATATATAGTTATATATTATATTATGTTTTTGTGAAATTTTGGGTCAATGCTGTAATAAACACAATACGGATATCAAATTGTTGTTTAAATTTTTGGCCAAGGGAAATAACTGTTTTTATGTTTTAAAAATTCATTTAAAGAAAAACTTAATTTATTGTATAATATTTTTTAAACTGACTATAAATCATATCCCTTGATTATCTCGTTATTATTTCTGTTTTAGAGATTGGAGATATATAAACACTCTAAAGTCTAAACATATTTATATATTATATTTTGTTTTGTATAAAGTGTTGATTAATGTTGAATTGATGATTATATTATGTTTATTGTGAAATTTTGGGTCTGATGAAATACAGTTGAAAGGTACAAAAATAGGTCTAGGTTGGTCAAAGCTAGGTCGAGTATGAATCAGACTAGGTCGAGAAAGGTTCAGAAAGGTTCAGACTGGTCGAGTATGGTTCAGACTAGGTCGAGTATGGTTCAGACTTGGTCGAGTATAGACACACATGAAATGGTTAAGTACTGGTCGAGTAAAGGTCGAGTACAAGTTCAGACTGTTAAATATGGTTCAGACTACAGTCAAGTACTATCGAGTAAGTTTCAGACCAATTCAGACTGGTTCAGTAAAAATCAGTACAGTCGAGTACAGATATAGACCATGTCAGACTTTTTTCTGGTTTGTAGTGATATCGTATTACGTAAATGAAAAAGAATAAGTATATTAATAATAATTATGATGTCAATTTCATAAGTTCAATGATTATAACTAGAAAACAATCTTAAACGTAAATCGTGATTTCCCATGTACAAATGATGTATATAGATTAGAAGAGATTTATAATTTGTATCCTTTAATTAAATTCTGCAATACACAGGCATTGCTCTGGTCCTTGGCAGTTCAGCGAACAATATTACATGAAATGCACGATTCTATTGATCGAAACAAAGGTGAGAGATTCAAATTGTAAAATCAGCCGCTGGACGTCAATAATAATGAAATATTTTCGAATCTAAAAGTATTATAGAAATACCTTTAATTTATTGTAATTACATATTCTTTTTTATCAAATAAATTTTTTGTTAAACTGCTCCAGACATGGTTATTAGTAACCGCTTGTCAGTCTATTGCGATATTTCGTAGCTCGTTTGCGAATTCCGAAAAATTAATGTTCCCATTGGAAGAATTAATGTTCCCAAGGGGAAAAGGTGTTCCCATGGAAAGACAAATTAGTTCCCTTGGGAACAAAAATTCCCTTGGGAAATTTAGAATTTCTCATGGGAAGAAATTATCTACTTATGTTCCCGTGGGAACATTAAAATTTCCATTGGAAAAGTACTTTTTCCGATGGGAAATTTAAATTTTCCCATGGGAACTTCTAATACTCATATGGGAATTTTTAAATTTCCCATGTGAAATGTACTTTTAATCAGCTGTGGTGAAACCATGACAAAAGTGACATGTTGGGACATGTGGGGATTTTTTTTTTTAATTATCTATCACATGTATCACTTGGTTCAACAATATTTTTGTTATTTTGTAAAACAACAAACTCAGATTTGCCAATTCTGGATTTTGTAATGCATGCGAGTACACGTTGCGACATTTGTGATGATGAATTAGGAACGGACAAAGTACGAGATCATGATCATTTAACAGGTAAGTATCGTGTTGCAGCACATAAAAAGTGTAAATTAGATTTTCAACTCCCCACCTTTGTTCCTATTGTGTTTCATAATTTAACAGAGTACGAAGGTTTGTGAAGGAGTTAGGGTTTACTGAAGGTAAGGTTGATTGCATTCCAAACACTGATGAAAAATATGTAAGTTTTTCTAAGAAAGTAAAGGGGGGGGGTTTAACCATGCAATTTCTTGATTCATATAGGTTTATATTAAGTTAACTGGAAACCTTAGCTAAAAATCTAACAAAAGACCAATTAAAGGCAGTAAAGGCGTGTTTTGGAAAGCATTACGAATTGATGATTAGAAAAATAGTGTATCCTTATAATTATATGGATGGTTCTTTAAAAGTGAAGGAAACAAAATTACCACCTCCTTACGCGTTTTACAACAGTCTAGACGATGAAGACATTAGTGATGACGACTAAACACATGCATAACGTGTATTTAAAACATTTAACTATAGAACTATGCAAGATTATCACAATTTATATTTGAAAGGGGATGTAATACAATTAGAGGACATTTTTTGAAGACTTTAGAGATATGTGTTTACAACATTATGGACTTGACCCTTTACATCATTATACATCACCAGGATTAGCTGAGGATGCAGCTTTAAAAATTAGTAAAGTAAAACTAGAATTATTACACGATCGAGATATGTTACTGATGTTTGTAAAGGCGACTCGAGCAGGTGTGTCTCAAATAAGTCATCGACATGGTAAGGCAAACCATAAATACATGAGTCATTACGACACTACACAACCTACTAAATACTTAACGTATTTAGATGCCAATAATTTATATTGGAGGGCTATGTCTGAACTTTTACCTACCCATAAATTAAAATGGAGAGAACCAGAAGATGTGGAAACATTTTACAATGGAAAGATGATAATGATATGGGATGTATGATTGATGCGATTTAGAGTATCCATTAAAACTTCACGATAGTCATAACGATTACCCCTTCCTACCAGAAAACATAGACATCAACGGAGTGCATAAACTAGTATCGCTTTTTAACAAACGTGAAAATTACGTCCTTTATTATAGAAATTTGAAACAGTGTCTACAGAATGGTATCCTTTAAACCAAAGTACATCGTGTTATTACATTTCAACAATCACGTTGGCTTAAGTCTTACATTGACAAAAACACAAAACGTATAGCGGTACAGACTAAGCAACGCGAACTCATGGCATGCAAGGTTGCTTTACCTTGTCTATTGTAGTTTTTACATTTTAACTTCCAATACAGATGTCATTTTGATCTCCTGTGTGGAGGTGTCTCATTGACAATCGTACCACATTTTACTTTTGTATTAACTATATTGGCCTTCAACAAAGTAATACCAGGTTATACAAATACATTATCGTGTAAACTATTTAAAACACGAAGTACATGTATACTGTTCTTCTCCGTACATTTTCATTTTTCCCTAATGTAAACCGAAAAAAAAACTATACTTTAAAATGTTGTAGGTTATTGGTGAATACAACAAAACTAAACTTAACTTAACTTGTATTTGGATATTTAACTCTAAGTCTAATTTAAAAATTCAACTGTATCTTATAACTGATTTATAGCTGAACCGATCGAACATGATAACTTTAAAAAGAGCATACTGATGACGTCACTTAGTTAAGGAACCAAAGATGATAACATCTTTTCGCGGAATTTTCTTAAATGAAAATTGTACATTGAAATAATGTTTGAAATCTAAATATGATTTTTTTTTGCATTAGAAAAGAGATAACATTATTGAATTTGAAGCTTTGATGACGTCCATCGGTAGTTTTATTGTCGTAAAAAAAGAAGGTATAAAACAGAAATAAATAATATAACATAATATGAATATAGCATTTTAAAGTGGTGTCTTAAATCATATATGACACGGGTAAGATAAAACACTTGTATACAAGGCTAAACAAGAAATTATATAATATAATCATTATTAAGTACACAGCAAACATTATTAATCTCTGTTTGACATATTTGTATACCAACGACCATATTCTTTCAAAATGTAATATCAAACTCCATACTATTTCCAAGTTAACAAAATTATTTATTTGATAATTATTTTTTCTGTCGTATGCATAATGCCATTATCAGTAATAGAAAAAGGTTTGTAAACATCGACTTGAAAAGGTAAAATCTTAAAGTGTATATTCAATACAATTCCTTATTCAAAAATTCATAATATTTCCTTTGATAATAACTAGTGGGCCGCTGCCTATCCTGTGGACGTATTGTTCACGTGAAAAGTATCAACAACAATAATTGTTGTGTTCACTTGAAAAACCAGGTTCAATCCACCATTTTCCTCATTAGAAAATGTCTGTACTTAGTCAGGAACATGGGATAGGTTTACAATAATTGGAACATATCCATTGTAATCTGAGAAATTGATATTCAATAACGGTCAAACACTCGTGAAGACTTCGTAAACTTAACGGAGGGAAAATTTCAACTTTACAAGTTTGAACTCTCATTAGTTTCCTTGTGAGCATCAACCCTTTATCAAAGAAATCATGGTAGAAAATACAAGCCATTAAATAGCATATCAACTGTATGTGACACAACATTTTCGATAATTTCGATATTAAATGCTCTTCGTCCACGTATTTGATTTTGCATTCATATTGTTTTATTTTGACTTGAGAGTCACTGACGTGTATTATGTGAAAAAAAACTAGCGTTTCATATCACACACCTTAGGTAATGTTTTACTACAAATGATCGGGGACTAGTCATTTATTATCTATTTGTTGATAAAAGTTGTATAATTTTTTTTTTTAAAACAACTAAACACTGGATAAACAGTCATAAAAACTTACGAATACCATTTTTACTATTTATATCTTTTTAAAGTCTCCGATACATATTTGGGATATTATAGCTATTTAATTTAGATTGCTTGTGAAGGTATTTTTGTCCTTTTTTCAGATGTATTTATGTTAGGGCTTTGTTCTTCTTTCTATTTATGTTACTTCATTTACGTGATAAAAACTTTTCAATTTATAACCCGATGAATCTACTTAAACGTATCCATAGTGTGGTGTTATCTTTTAAATACATAAAAGAACTGCCATAATTTACGTGTATGTTGATTTTGCAATATATACTGTCTCTTTTTATGTACGACTTGATGCACTATCATATACAATGAAGATTACTAAGGATATTGCACGTGTATTTAATATACTTGTTGTTGTTTTGACGCCAGTCCTTTTGTTGCCGTTACCATTTGTTGTCGGAACACAGGTAATGTTTTTTTTATTGATGCATAGTTTAATATTTTCGTTGTTTTAAGAGAAATATTAACAATGTAAAAATTCAAACTTTATTTTTATGACATAATTCACATCTTTGAAAACTCGTTGTTTGTTAAATTGTTAATGATTGTCAAAATTCATTCAATATATGGAAAGGATTTTTATTTACCCATGGGTTTGTTGTAAGTCCGCACTATTTGATCTCAGCGTCACTGATTAGTCTTGTGTAGACAAAACGCGCGTCTGGCATATCAAATTATAAGCATGGTACCTTTGATAACCATTGACACCACTGGGTCGATGTCACTGCCGGTGGACGTTTCCTCACCGATATTTCACCAGCCCGGCAGTCATCACGTCGGTGTTGACATGGATATCAATTATATGATACATTTTTTTTATAAATTAACCGTTTGAACTTAATTGTACTAAAGTTTGTTGATACATATACGATACGTGAATGTAAATAACAAGACACATTATCGTTAGACTTTGTTTCACAGTCATTTAGTATTTTCGTAATTTATATCGTTTTGATTTGAAAGATAAATCCTAAATGACACGGATAAATTTATGACACCTTTATTTTTAACAACCCATCTTCAAATAACAAAAAGAACATAATCGTTCCCGAGGGTATCACTTCCCCAGTGGCCAGTACTCCAGTATTTGCATGCAAATTCGGATTTATGTTTTAAAAATTGATGTTACAAAATTTGGGAATCATGTTAAATTAAGGAAGATATCAGTCTCATGCAAAGCTCTGATTTCTTACCCGGCTTTGGCCAATTTTGTTTGTCCATTTGAGTTACAGCTCTTCATCTTTTAAATGAATTTTGTATTTTCAAATAATGGGGTCTCTAGCATGGAGACTAAAGAGACATGGATTGTCTGGTACCGACGAAAAGAGAAGCGTTTTCGTTATCATACGTGCAAACAAAAGTTCTGTTGAATTGATTTCGCAATTTGTCATCTATATGTAAACATAATTACGCCAAATATATGCGTTTGCACAGCAGAAGATGTTTTAAAGACATTTTAATTTACTAATGTTATCAATTGTATTTCAATTTTTTAAGCTTAACAAAAGGATATTATACATTTTCTTATTTTTGACAAAATCTTACAAAATTGAGGATAAGAGGAATAATAAATGCTATCACTTATGATCAGACACTTTACATTTATTAAAAAACACACAGGTCAAATACTGGTGTTACATTTACATAATATATATACCTAATTCTTTATGTGTGTAAATTCTACATTACAAATCGAGGGATGAATATGTCAACAAGTAAAGACAACTGAATGGATAGCAACACTTATTTCTTCAAAAATGTAATCTAGATTATAACATGTATAATATTAAATCAAGATAACCTGAGTATGTTTTGGTATCATTATACAGGACATAATAATGATAAGGGATGCATTATCATTCATTTATACAAAATGATCGCCGTTAAATCTTATATATGCTGCTCGTAATCTCAAATAATAAGAACCAGTTCTAAGATTGAATGAGATAGCTTCTATGGAAAACTTAACCGACAAATATATAAATACACGTAACACTTACCATGTCAGTACAAGCATCCCTGCTGCTTTTGCGAAAGTATCTATGATGCGTTTGTTTAGAGCGCTTGCATTTCAACAACCGCAAACACAAAAATGACACATAGAGTTATAAATTAATTAGAAAGGTGAAATTATGTTAAATGTTTGCATGAGAACTTCCTTAATATAAAATGACAACTTGTTGACGATTATACGATATTAGTAGTAAAATATGATAAAATCGTGTACATAAGACTAATTTAATGATCTATGCATTGGTTCAAGAATTGGATTATTTTTTTTTCTCCTTTTCATATGTCTTTAAGATTTACATATTTTTGTCGATTTGGATGTAGATTGTTCATAAACGAGTTTATCATTGATGGTATTTAATTTCTTCATAGTACAATTGTAATGCTAAAATCAATCTTTCTTTTTGCATTGTAACACAAAACAACTAAATAAGACATGAGGTGCAATAAAGGCAACAATAGTATACCGCTTTTCAATAGTCATAATTCGATTCATCAAAAGCAAACGTCAACATACATTCAATCGGCCTATTTAATTACAACTAGCAAATTCCTCGTTTAATACAAGACATTTGAACTTCTATTATTTATACTGTGATATGAGTCAAGTTATTTTCAGACAGGTCTTGTAGAAAGTGTCGTCATTCGACCTAAGTCTGTATTCAATGTTACACGTTTTCCAAACATGATAGCAATTTATTTACCAAATATAGTCCTTATCCTGTTTCTTGTATTAAATTCAGGTTTTATATTTATTTGTCATTCTAGGAATCAAAATGTGCTTACATAGTGTTTATAATGGCAATATACTGGATCACCGAAGCTTTGCCAATCGCAGTGACGTCACTATTGCCTATAATTCTGACACCATTAGTTGGACTTGGGAGTGCAAAAGAAGTTTCTTCACATTATTTGAGTGTAAGTTATTTCTACAGTTATTAAATAGGTATTTTTTCATACACTCAAGTACTATTTTAAGTATGACATGTAAATAATTTGAAAGGGAACAAATATGTATTTAAACATTACAAATCACATTAAGCACTCAAATGCAATAACAAACCAGCATCATCAACTTTTTACTTAGGGGATAACTGTATTGAATTTGAAGCTTTGCAGACGTCCATCGGTAGTCTAACTGTTGCAGATTATATTAGTGTACCGTGCGACGCGCAGCGGAGACAGGTAAACGGGTATTTGCGACAGTAGAACTACCGAGGGACGTCATCAAAGCTTCAAATGCAATGCAGCTATCTCTTTTATAATGGAAAACAACTTTATTATTAGATTTCAATCATTGTTTCAGTGTAAAATTTTCATTTAAGAAAATTCCGCGAAAAGATGTTATCTTCTTTGGTTCTGAAACTTTGTGACGTCATAAGTATGCTTCCGGCTTCAAACGTAATCACTGGGCGTTTTCTGGCTTCTAGGCTGCCTCAGAATGTTGTAATACATATATAAGTAGTAATGCATGTGGTATGATTTTATATTTTCTTTTTTGATATTCTTTGTTATATATTTTTTTGTTTTGTTCTGATTGGGGTTGTGACACGGTAATGATGGTTGTATCCCTATTTGACAATTCTACCTATTATAATGTATAAAATTTAAAATGAAAATGGGGAATGTGTCAAAGAGACAACAACCCGACCATAGAAAAAACAACAGCAGAAGGTCACCAATAGATCTTCAATGTAGCGGGAAATTCCCGCACCCGGAAGCGTCATTAAGCTGGCCCCTAAACAAATATATACTAGTTCATTGATAATGAACGCCATACTAATTTCCAAATTGTACACAAGGAACTAAAATTAAAATAATACAAGACTAACAAAGGCCAGAGGCTCCTGACTTGGGAAATGCGCAAAAATGCGGCGGGGTTAAACAAGTTTAATATGTCTGTTTTGTTTACGCATCGTTATAATTAAAATGGAACTTGATGCGACTATCATACAAGTGAGAGGTTAAGCGCTATAAAGCAAGGTTCAATCCACAATTTTCTACATTTGAGAATGCCTATACCAAGTCAGGAAAATAACAGTTGGTGTCAAGTCGTTTGATGTGTTTATCATTTATAGTTCAGTATTTTTTTAAATTTTAAAATTTATTTTAAGTCAATTTGAAAATGAAGATTTTTAGATGCAACATTTTAAAACTATAACAAACACTAAGCCGTGTTCCGAGGACTAGTTGATTTGTGTAATGACTTCGTAAACATGTAGTGTGAGTTCTGTTTTAGGATACATCCATGTTATTTCTTGGTGGACTCATCATTGCCGTAGCTATTGAACATTGGAATATACACAAACGATTGGCCTTGGCTATTCTAATGTACGTTGGAACTGAGACTCGATGGTATGAAAACAATAATGTAATTTGTACTGGTCATTGGTTATTTGCAATGGATGAGTCATTTAAGTTGTTAGTATTGAAATAAAAAAAAAAAATTATGGTATAATTTCCAATAGGACAAACTCTCCACAAGAGACAAAAATGACACAGAAACTGCTGATATTTTTTTTCTTTCAATAATTAACATCTTTGTCTAATTGAAGAATTCATTATTCTCTTATACTTGACGATGAAATGTTATGTGTGGCTTAGAGCCAATCAGCATGCGAGCCAAGTTGAGTACGTGGCTTTATCTGAACATGCTCAAAGCATACATTCTTTGTTTGGAAAGGGTTTTTAAAATTTAACCATTTAGTCATTGAAATCAGAGCTAGTGGATTAGCTCAGTAACGGATATTTCAATAGGAGTATATTGATATTAATACAAGCAATATAAATGATATGCATAACTGCTACATATGCTTAGTTGTATTAGTGAAGCTCGATGCCGTACTATTTTGAAATTAAACTTTTAATTCCCCGAGGGTATCCCCAGCACAGTAGCCAGAACTTGTGTGCTGACATGAATTGTCATTGATATGGTCATATTTATAAATTAACTATTTACAAAACTGTTTTTTTAATACTAAAGCTTTTCTACCTCAGGAATAGATTACCTTATTTATGTTTGGCAAAATTTTCGGAATTTTGGTCCTAACTGCTCTTCAACTTCGTACTTTATTAGGTCTTTTTTATTTTTTTTGGATTCGAAAGTCGCTGATGGGTCTTTGTAGACGAGGCGCTCGCCTGTCGTTAGTGCAAAATTCAATCCTGGTATCTATAATGAGTTTATCTAATACAACACTTACTGTAAAGAAATGCATTCAGTACGTACACATGAACATAACATACGTAATAAGGGCAATATTGATTCATTTAATGGTAATTGTTCATCCCTGATGATAACATACTAAACATGCGACAATATTTGAAGGTTGATGCTTGGTCTGATGTTACCCACTTGGTTACTATCCATGTGGATCAGTAATACAGCAACAACGGCCATGATGATTCCTATAACAAACGCCATACTGGTACAGCTAAAGGAAGCAAACGTCCCAATCGAAGAAATTGTAACAGAAGGTAGAACTTTGAATATACATTATGTTTTAAAAAAAATTAAAGGGCGGTTTTTTTCGTGAAGAATGATTCACGTTTTGTGTTACCGGGTAGTTTTTATAACTTTAACTGCTAACAGTGTGCCTAATTATCAGGCGAGTTAAACTTAAAACTAATTCTATATCCAAGGGATTTCTTTTGAAATCAATGGTCATTTGGTTAAAGTTAAAATTGACTTTATTTTCGACTTGAAATCTCCTTTACACCTTTTCATATGATTTTGCCTCTCTGAAAGATTCTAGGTTGAAAATGCACTCAAGACTATTTTTCTGAATTTCAAACTAGCGTAATACGAATATTTGTAATCCCATACAATTTGGTATGAAAGGCATTAATATAGAGTCGTTGTGATCATTTATTGAACATAACATAATCATGCATCACTAGATTGACAGGCTCAGCCTACCCTTCAAAGGGAACCTACGATCACCATATGCATGTGTTTATAGTTTTAGTTGCTCAGTTAGATTCCATGCAGTGTGCTGTGTTTTTTATCTGTCCGAAGTGTTTGTGATTTTGACCGGACATTTTCGCTTATTCGTTGACTGATTTCTACGTCAGAAAATGCCTTTTTCTAGTCAGGAATATGACAGTAGTTCACCATTCATTTCATGTGTTTAAGCTAATAATTTTACCATTTGTTCAAGGACTTTTCGTTTCGAATTTTTCTCGGAGTTAATTCTTAATTGATAGATTACTAATCAAATAATATCTCTTCACAGTTTATGATAACGATGCACTTAAGTTAGAAGATATAGAAGTTAATGGTGTCATAAAAAAAAATGGCCAACCTACAAGTACCGATATAAAGAAAACAGATAAGTATGGAAAATATTGTATATTTGTTCAAGTATACATTGGAACTAGTTCTTATTAAACGTTAAAAAATGTGTGCTTCATGTTTATTCAAAGCCAAAAACAGGTCCGAAAACTTTAAAGGCACATGTCACTATACAAATGTGTGCTACATGTATATTCAAAGCCAAAAACAGGTCCGACAACTCTAAAGGTACATGTCACTGATACAAATGTGTGCTATATGTATATTCAAAACCAAAAACAGGTCCGACAACTCTTAAGGTACATCTCACTGATACAAATGTGTGCTATATGTATATTCCAAGCCAAAAACAGGTCCGCATCTCTCAAGGTATATGTTACTGATACGAATTGCTCTTTTGTGTATCCTAATCTTATAAGTGGCTTTAGAAAAAAATGAATGCAGATTGTACTACTTTCTTTCCATATTTGATGAATTATTTTCATGAAAAGATTTAGTATGCTTTAAAAATAAATAACGTTGGCCGCTTTGCAATCAGCATTATTGTCATCATACTTATCATCATAATACCTGCCTCTTTTGTTCGTATGAAACATATTCAGAATAGTCGTTACCCACTAACACAAACTCGTAAAGATTCCGAATTACTTTTTGTTTTTGCTTTTTGTTTAAAAGTGTTCCAATTACAATTACTTGATAATACTTCATGTGCTGAATACTTGTTCATCATTATTTTTCTATATATTTCAGAACTTCAAATTACAAAGCTGAACCTGAAGACAACATGAATAAAACTGAAAGCAAAGCACATCTCGAAATATGTAAAATGATGTCGATCTGTATAGCACATGCCGCAAACTGTGGTGGCCTTGGGAGCTTGACCGGAACTGGTCCTAATGTTGTTTTCAAAGGACAAAGTGATATGTTAGTTTACCATTTACATTAGTAATTTCAAATGTAGATTCATGTTATTGGCAATAAGTTTCAAAGTGACTTGTAATTTCTAGCCCCATACTTTATTGTTAAAATATACGTTATTAAGGATCTTAGTTATTACTCTAGTTGTTTAAACATTTTAACATATTAGATTTGAACATGCAATAGTCACTGGTATCTCTAATTCAACGTTATTGTTATTGCAACAGACCAATACTCGTATCTAGACTCTGAACTGCAAGTTGGTGTTATCGTTTAACCCTTGGAAAAAGTGATGATAGACACAAAGTTATGTATTTATGTGACGTTTATATTATAACAAGTATTTTTTTCAAATATAAAACATATTCGTTCAATTTATAGATACTTACAAGAATATAAATTGTGATGGAGTTTGTAATGATCTTATTGTATATATTTTTTGCGATGGCAGGAATATTTAAAAAAAAAAAAATGAAAACAACGCGTTTGATAATTTCTTGCGTCCGAAGAGCTTTTCTTGATTTACCTTCATCAGGAACGCATAAAGTCAAACATTTGAAATCCGAAGACGTATAAGTACCGACAATTGACTTGTGTTTGTGATGGTGTTATTATTTGTTTTTGTCTAAACCAATATTTTGTATAAAAAAAGTCTTGTGCGTACAGTTGTTTTGAATCATGTAAATTGATTATGTAGCGGATTTCTTTATCTTATCTTGGATTTCAGTATTTTTGTGATTTGACTTTTTTACGTTTTGAAAATAAAAATAAGAATAGATTAACCAGATCATGATAGACCTAAAAGTAAACACACACAAAGACAAACACCATAAAACTCATTATAAGAACCTCGAGTAATTCGACTATACTGACAAATAAGAACAACGTAAATTGTATAAAATATAAAGAGAATTCAAACCACAAACGAAATAAACAGACAATAGCTCAGCACAAAATGGCCTATCGAACAAATTCCACAAATCTGGATCTATAAATAAAAATTGGCCCATAGGACATACACGTATAAAGTGACAACAAATTCCACAAATCGAGATATATCAATAAAAATTGGCCCATCGGACATACACTTATGAAGTGACAACAAATTCCACAAATCGGGATATATAAATAAAAATTGGCCCATCGGACATACACGAATAAAGTGACAAAAAATTCCCCAAATCGGGATATATAAATAAAAAAGTAACAAAAAATTCCCCAAATCGGTATATATAAATAAAAAAGTAACAACAAATTCCCCAAATCGGAATATACAAATAAAAAAGTAACAACAAATTCCCTAAATCGGGATATAGAAATGAAAACCAACTTCATCTCTAACAACGAACATTAGACATAACAAAATATGCAACCGGACCAACAAACTAAACTTTATCACTTGATACACATACGAAATACTTGAGATAACATTATGTTTTTTTTTTCTTTTCAGCATATTCGAGAAATACGGAGGAGAATCGCCGGTTACCTTTTCGTCGTGGTTTGCATTCGGTTTACCAATATCTGCTATAATGTTATTATTATCCTGGATATGGCTTCAGTTGTACTTCTTAGGAAAGTAAGGAATATGCAATAGCTAATGTTATATTTATGTTTATATTGTTTTCAATATAGATAAGTGACATTGTTTTATTTAAAAAGATAAATCATACGAAAACAATCTTTGTAATTCTAAGTCTTTTAATGTTTCAACGTCAACTGAAACATAAAAACATCATATGTTCACGAACGGTCTAGTATTTATCGTTGTCGACAAGGTGTAGTTCGTGAAATTCAATTTCAAAAACATATTTACTGTAATTCTATTCTTTGAAATTTCTATTGCAAGAAGAAGCCCGCAAAATCGCGGTGCAGTTAGGCAAGTGTTGAAGCAAATAAGTTTTTTTTAGTTTCGCGGACAGTAAGTCAACTGAGCTTGCGCAAAAACGTATAATACAATAATCGATAACGGTCTCTGAATTAAATGAGTTTTTCAAAAAATGGCGTTATCTTTTGAAAAAGAGTTTCAAAGATAAACCTAGAGAGTACAAAACACTACAAGTATACGTCAAATAACAAATATTTCCGACTTGGTATGGTTTCAGAGGAAATGCGTCCCAATAAAAATTATCTGTTCCTTAAGTAGTACAGATTTTAAACTTATTTCCGAAAGACCATGTTTTTGGATTGTCAGTTAGAACTCCAGCAATGTTAACACGTAATTTTTTTTTTGTATTGTACTTGAAGAGGTTGTTTGCAGTTCTGTTCCGGAAATGCTGAGTCTAAGTCAAGAATCAAGTCGCTTTTGAGAAAAGAATATGCCAGCCTAGGCCAAATTGAGTAAGAGTATGCGTTAGCTGAAATATTTATAAGAAGATAGATAAACTCTCTATTTTGTTGCTTTTCTCTTGCCTTTAATATGTTTTTTTTTTGGGTTCGAAATAAGAGGCGGTATTGAAACTTCCAAAGTTAATTTTGGATTTGTATGATACTTACTAGAACACACAACCGTCATATTCCTGACTTGGAAGAAGTGAATTTTTAATAAGGTGATTTGGTTAGGGCCGTCAATTGGTGACCACGTATATACTCGCAGAGGTCCTAGATTTAACACAGCTACTGTGAATTCATTACATTCGTTGGATATCAATTTTCGTTGGTTTCGTGAATACAGGTGAACCACGAATTCAAATGCTCAACAAATAACATATTTTCAAGGGGCTTTGTATGCAAATTTTCCGCAATCCACAAAAATTACATACCCACTTAAATAAATGAAACGACAGTATCATGGCTTGATTTCATAATTCTTCTTTATACATATGTCGGACTAGTTTCGTGTACGATGAATCCCTAATGAGGGGGGGGGGGGGGGGTGATAATTATCCATTACAAATCCATAGCGGGATCGGTAAACATATTACAGGATGTTTTATGTAGGTTTTTTACTGAACCAAGAGCTCTGAGTGATACGCTAAATACAGCATTTCCTTTTTATGTTTTATGGACATCAATAAAACAAATGAATGTAATAAAGTTTCCTTTGAAAGTAATGTCAATCAGAGACCACATGACTTAGGAATCACAATACGACTTTCGACAGTTAGCCAAACCACTACCATTTATGACCGTGAATTCCGCTATCTTAAACTAGAAAACGTAAATGAAGAAAAATATCAATCGAAGAATCCAACAGCCGATTCGTGTACAAAATAAAAAGAACGGAAAAACAATATGGTAGATGGTGATAATCAGGCTGATGGGTTAAACTTTCTGATCGCTGAACTCTCCATTAAAAGGGGACACTGGTGTAACATAACCACATCATTAAAACCTTTACAAATCAATTACAAAAGATTTTTCGTCCCAGAGGGTATTACGACTTCGACGTTGTCATGAATATCAATAATGTGGTCATTTTTATAAATTTCTTGTTTACAAAACTTTGAATTTTTCGAAAAACTAAGGATTTTCTTATCCCAGACATAGATTACCTTATCCGTATTTGGCACAACTTTTTGGAATTTTGGATCCTCAATGCTCTTCAACTTTGTACTTGTTTGTCTTTATAAATATTTCCTATGAGAGTCACTGATGAGTCATATGTAGACGAAACGCGCGTCTGGCGTACTAAATTATAATCCTGGTACCTTTGATAACTATTGAAACATGACAAAGAATAAATATCAAAAGACTAAAAACACAACGTCCCGAGATAAGAGCCCTCGAAGTCACTAACAGCTGGTTATAGGCAATGACAACCAAACAAAATTAATCAAGCTGTCTGCAGACTATGACATATCAATCAGTGAATTAATGGATTCAGCGTACATATGTGAACAGGGCCATTAAAGATATGATAAAGAACTTTTACTTTATTGAAATAATTTCAGTTCTATAACTTAAAAATACTAAATGTGTTGTTTTGAAGGCTGTTAATTGCATTTTAATATATGTTCTTTTTATTTCGGTTATTGTTTGTTACTGGTTTCGACTAAGAGTTTCTATTTTTTTTTTAATATTTTTGTGTTTTTAAGCTGATCTTTTGTTACCTGCATTACCATCAAATGGAGATATGTAACAGAAAATATTAAGATGGTGATAAGTACTAATGACATAACTATTCAATATGTTTAATTATCCGATGGTACATTTAAGGCATTCTTGTACATTGTCTTTCATTTTTATTATTTGTATATAATTACATTAAATGTATGTTTCACTCTTATACGTTATTCTCATTGGCTAACTGTACATCACGTGTTATTCCTTAAGCAGTTGTATCACACAATAAAACTTTTCATTCAGGATGACACGAGGTCCCACAATAAAGTGCACAGGTAAATGAAATAAAAACTTGATAAAAGGCGTGTTTTCATGATCCTATAGGTAAAAATGTAATTATAAGTATTGAATGCTTTTTTTTGTAACTTTATAGGGTTGTAAAAGCGTTGACCGTGCGCACATTTTTAGTATGAAGCGCTTCTGCGCTTCATACAAAATGTACTTCGGTCAACGCTTTTACACCCCAATAAATTTACAAAAAAGAGCATTCAATTCTTAAATGCATTTTGTTTCAGCTTTGATAAGGCCGCCGTATTTGGTCACTTTGTTCCCCTGGCATAGTTGTGGATAAAAATATACATTTTGTTTTAGCGTTGCTCAGGCCGCCGTAATTTGTCACTTTCTTCTCCTGGCATTGTTGTGGATAACAATAGACATTTTGTTGTAGCTTTTCTTAGAACGCCGTAATTGGTCACTTTGTTCTCCTGGCATTGTTATGGATAACAATAGACATTTTGTTTTAGCTTTGCTCAGGCCAACATAATTGCATTGGTCACTTTGTTCTCCTGGCATTGTTATGGATAACATTAGAAATTTTGTTTTAGCTTTGCCCAGACCGCCGTAAATTGTCACTCTGTCTCCTGGCATAGTTATGGATAATAATAGACATTTTGTTTAAGCTTTGCTCAGGCCGCCGTTATTGGTCACTTTGTTCTCTTGGCATTGTTATGGATAACAATAGACATTTTGTTTTAGCTTTGCGCAGGTCGCCGTAATTGGTCACTTTGTTTTCTGGCATTGTTATTGATAACATTAGACATTTTGTTCTAGCTTTGCCCAGGCCGCCGTTATTGGTCACTTTGTTCTCCTGGTATTGTTATAGATAACAATAGATATTTTGTTTTAGCTTTGCTTAGACCGCCGTAATTTGTCATTTTGTTATCCTGGCATTGTTATGGATAACAAGGCCGTGGTTAGTTGGTCACTTTGTTCTCTTGGCATTGTTATGGATAACAATAGACATTTTGTTTTAGCTTTGTTCAGACAACCGTAATTGGTCACTTTGTTCTCTTGGCATTGTTATAGTTAACAATAGACATTTTGTTTTAGCTTTGCTCGGACCACCGTAATTGGTCACTTTGTTCTCCTGGTATTGTTATGGATAACAATAGACATTTTGTTTTAGCTTTGCTGAGGCCGCCGTTATAGGTCACTTTGTTCTCTTGGCATTGTTATGGATAACAATAGACATTTTGTTTTAGCTTTGCTGAGGCCGCCGTTATAGGTCACTTTGTTCTCTTGGCATTGTTATAGTTAACAATAGACATTTTGTTTTAGCTTTGCTCGGACCACCGTAATTGGTCACTTTGTTCTCCTGGTATTGTTATGGATAACAATAGACATTTTGTTTTAGCTTTGCTGAGGCCGCCGTTATAGGTCACTTTGTTCTCTTGGCATTGTTATGGATAACAATAGACATTTTGTTTTAGCTTTGCTGAGGCCGCCGTTATAGGTCACTTTGTTCTCTTGGCATTGTTATGGATAACAATAGACATTTTGTTTTAGCTTTGTTCAGACAACCGTAATTGGTCACTTTGTTCTCCTGGTATTGTTATGGATAACAATAGACATTTTGTTTTAGCTTTGCTGAGGCCGCCGTTATAGGTCACTTTGTTCTCTTGGCATTGTTATGGATAACAATAGACATTGGCGATGGAGGTGGATGGCATAATTTATTTCCACCTAAGTAAGTAAAACAAATGTGCTATATTTTTTCAATACAAAAAGCTTGATCTTTAAATTTCGTGTACTTGCTTTCGTTTCGAACCCCATTAACTAATTAGGGTATCGAAATATGATACCTTGGGTTTCACCTCTACAAATGGTGATAGTTCTCATGTCAAAGAAGGACGTCCATATACAATGATGCAAGGCATCATTCTTGTCCGTATCTAAATTTACAATTTTCTAGTTGTGGTCTAAACTTTCTGACCTTTATTACAGGAAATCATAAGCAGAATCTAATGTTTCAAACTATGAACTCTTTGCACTGAAAAGATATGAAATATTTTTTTATTGGAGGTTAAATACACTACAATTTATAAATCTGATAAGTGTTCGTCAAACCATATTAAGTTTCCTAAGTCTACGATGCTCGGTTTCTCAGTGAAGTATAAACGGTGTTTATATATGTATATCAATGTTATGTCTATGTCTATAATGACTATTATAAAATTGTGAATGGAAATTGGGAATGTGTCAAAGAGTCAACAACCAAATATGCTATTAATTCAGTGATAATGGACGTCATACTTAACTCCGAATTATACACAAGAAACTAAAATTAAAAATTATACATGACTAACAAAGGTCAGACTTGGGACGGGTGCAAAAATTGCGGCAGGGTGAAACATGTTTTTGATATCTCACCCCCCCCCCCCCCCCCCCCAATGTACCTCTAGCCAATGTAAAAAAAAACGCACAACAATACGCGAGAAGTCTGAGTCCGATGTCAGAATACGTAACAAAAGAAACAAAACAAAATGACAATAATACATAAATTATCAAAGGACAACTAGCAGTTACTGACATGCTAGCTCCAGAACTCAATTAAACTGATTGAAAGATTATGTCTGCATCATATGAATATCAAGCCCAATCCCTCCCGTATATCTATTTAAGCTGATATCTTAACTTTTCAGAACAGCTTCAAACTCTACTCCAGCTATATTATTATCATGTAGTTTGTTTATATTTAACTTTTCAGAACAGTTTCAAACTCTACACCAGCTATATTATTATCATGTAGTTTGTTTATATTTCCGTCAAGACTCCGAAAATTTTCCGAAAAAGGTTAGTATTAATAAATCTGTATTATGAAGACTTGTTTGGTCTACTAGAATAAAATGATAAGATCGTAAAATTACTTATGCGTTCAATATTATAAATTAAAGCAATGTTTGTTGTTGGTGGTTCAAATGACAGAACTGTTAGTTAGAACCTCAATTTCCTCTTTAAATCAGTAAATTCCCTTATGAATCGAATTTGTCTACAATTTGAACAAAAGTAAAATGAATCAATGAGGGTATTTACAGACCGTCGTCAGAGATAGACAGACCCATTCATTACCAAAATAGAAAAGAGTAAACAAACAAATAACAGTCCACAAACAAAACATATAAAACTTAGTACTGAGGAAAACAAACCCTACTAAACACTTTGTAAGTCTGGACAGCTAGAAAGCATATAATCACTGTTGATGCTAGTTTGACTGTATTAAAAAAATACTTAACTCCGAGAAAAATGAAAAACGGAGAGTCCCAAATCATATGGTAAAATCAAATGATAAAGCAAATCAAACGAATGCAATAAAACTGTCTTATTCCTGACTTAGTACAGGCATTTTCAAATGTACAAAATGGTGGTTTGAACCTAGTTGTTTAGCGCTAAACCTCTCATTTGAACGACAGTCGCATGAAATACCTTAATATTGACATCGATGCGTAATCAAAGTGTCACACAAAAAGGGGTAAAACAACAACATAAACTAGACCAAAAACTAGAGTGATTACAGGTGCTCTGGATGGGTCATTATATATTGTTCCACATGTGGCACCCGTCGTGAACCTTATTTTATTCCAAAACCGGTAAATAATCTTATTCGCTAGGTCACGTTCGTGAACAGGAAACGGTATTGTATAACGACAGAATAAATGAGCATATCCGATATCATCAATATAACGGATATTCCATAACAATCAACAAACTCTTGATGGTGTCCGTGAAATTTACGAAGTAATGATTTCAACTTCACTATTCGGAACTCTCGGTTTAAAAATGACAAAGTCACAATTGGGAATCTGAAATCATCTCTTATGTCGTAAAGGTTTGTTTCCGACCTACCCTAATAGTCAATTTCTAGATATAAAACCTAATCAAATGGCAAAATCAAATGCTCAAACACATCAAACTTATGGATACCAACTGTAATATTCCTGACTTGCATTGGTACAGGCATTTTCAAATGTAAAAACAGGTGGATTGAACCTAGCTGTTTAGCGCTAAACCTCTCATTTGAACGACAGTCGCATGAAATTCCTTAATATTGACATCAATGCGTAATCAAAGTGTCACACAAATAGGGGTACAACAACAACACAAACTAGACCAAAAACTAAAGTGATTTCAGGTGCTCTGGATGGGTAATTATATATTGTTCCAGTTGTGGCACCCGTCGTGATCCTTATGTTATTCCAAAGCCGGTAAATAATCTTATTCGCTAGGTCACGTTCGTGAAAAGGAAACGGTATTGTATTACGACAGAATAAATGAGCATATCCGATATCATCAATATAACGGATATTCCATAACAATGAACCAACTCTTGATGGCGTCCGTGAAATTTACGAAGTGATGATTTCAACTTCACCATTCGGAACTCTCGGTTTAAAAATGACAAAGTCATAATTGGGAATCTGAAATCATCTCTTATGTCGTAAAGGTTTTTTCCAATCTACCCTAATAGTCAATTTCTAGATATAAAACCTAATCAAATGGCAAAATCAAAAGCTCAAACACATCAAACTTATGGATAACAACTGCCATATTCCTGATTGGTACAGGCATTTTTTTTATGTAGAAATTCTATTTATGCACGAATCACTAAGGGTTAACATGTACTTGATGCTTTTGCCGTCCATTTTCTAGAAATATAGTGACGATACACACAAGCAGAAGAGAAACTGAAAACTCTGCCAAGATGTTTTCCAGAAGTCGTCGCAATCTGTGTTCATATGCGAATTTAAATGGTATAAATGCTATAGTCCTAGAACGTTTTGGGCGATAAATCAGGAAGATATCGTTAAAAATTAGGCGATACAAAAATGTTTGTATTCATCAGCATAAAAAAAGACAAGCTTTACAATATTTCGGTTTAATAAAATTGATATCTGATTTACAAAATCTCATGATTTCTTGTTGTGAAATAATTTGAATATATATATATGAATTTTTAAATTTGCTGTGTTGTTTTGCAAACAGGACCAATACCTCCTTTGCTTACGTGGAAGATAGTGGAAAAAAAGTTACCATGGGGTGTGGTTATATTGTTAGGCGGGGGATTTGCCCTTGCTTTCGTTAGTCAGGTACTTTTTGTTACCATGTTGAAAATTCAATCTTTAAAAAATAACGATATATTATCGATCATTTACTACTGAATATCAGCAATAATCATATCAATTATGTTAATGGCTTTAGAACAACAAATATTCTGTATTATTGCTATTTTTTTTTTATCTTACTGAGTGATAATCTACTTTCGCAGCACAGTAGATTGATAAGAAAAAAAAAGAAATAACCATCGATATAGTTAAAGTAAAGTCAATATCATGGTCATGATGGTATATTTTCACTTTCCAATATTTTTGTTGAATTTCCATCGATCATTATGAAAGAAACATTAGTTTTCCTGTAGAGTAAAAGTTATATTCTGAAATATTGTATTAAACCAGCAGACAATTTAAGAACTAATAATGTGACTGTAATTATTTCAACCTTTCAAATAACAGAGTTCCTTATTGTTTTCGAATATGATGTTACAATATTATATCTTTATAGACGATGCTATTTTTTGTAGGAATATGGATTATCCAAATGGCTAGGAACACAATTGGCTGTGTTAAAACCCCTTGACCCATGGATTGTGAATATGATATTGTGTATCATTGTGGCGGCAGCGACAGAGGTCACAAGCAATGTTGCAATGTGCACACTCCTGGTGCCGATTTTGGCTGAACTAGTAAGTATATTTGTATATGTTATTGTAGAAGCCCGCATGGACATGTTTTTGGAAGTAGACGCATCCAGATGATGGAACATGGTTGTCGGAACAGAAGGACTCGTTCCATTTGGAGTTCCTGCAAGTCCATTATATTTTGTTAGAAACTAGAATGTGGTCTTTTCTTCGACGAAGTGTAATGTAAAAGAATTACTGTGGCCTTGAATTAAAAGATCATGATATATCCATACAAACACAGAAATAGTTGAAATGTTTAAGCGACGCGTATGTAATAATCAATAACAACGTTTAAGTACTCATTCATGCTCATTGTAAAACATCAACTAAGTAAAAACATACATGTACACATACACATAAAAAAGACGACGTGAAGATTTCAAAATTCAAGTGCTTTATTGAGATCAATCTATGAATCGTCCGAGTCTAACGTTAAATTGGGGTATACTGTAACAATTATATTTACAAGCATTTATTATATATTTGTAGTCTTTACAACTGGAAGTCAATCCGCTGTACTTCATGTTTCCGGCAGCTATTGCGACATCGTTTGCTTTTATGTTACCCGTGGCAACACCGCCAAATGCTGTGGTGTTTGCCTATGGATACCTGAAAGTTATAGACATGGTAAGAATTTTTGTATACGATTTAACATATGTGTACTAGATAGTAGATTGATTTAAGGAATGACTGTAAAAAAATGTCTGTCAATGAGGTTCACACTGAATAACCCATTTTAAACTGGAGTAAATAATGAAAAACATATTGATGACGTCAAACCACAAGACAAAGTTATGTCTATGAGCTGATAAACAAAACGAAGTCAGACAATCAGAAGACGGGTTACATTAAACATTAAATTATTGATGTATTAACATCATGTTTGGTTTATAATTCATCCGGAAATGTAGAATAATGATACTTTAACTAAAAGATATTTCAAAATTGGTATAATTAATCTGTCAAATACACTTCATTGGTCATTTATGAAACAATGCAACAATCACAAAGTGAGTTTATTTTTGGTTCTAATACAGTTGTTTGGTTATTTCTATGACAGAAATTCATTTTGATTTTTGTTTGCCCGAATACAGTTGATATGTTATTTCTTTACCAATAAGAGCAATTGTATTTTATTTATTAGTCCTAAAAGGTGGAAAGTAAAATCACAAAAATACTGAATTCAAACAGGAAAGTCCCTGATCAAATGTCAAATCAAACGCTCACACTGAAATGTCCCAAATAAAACTACGCCACGAATTAGCCTAAATGCAGTGCTTAAAAGTGGCATTAAAACACCGAAAATCCATAATTAGATCAAGTTTAATTGGTTATTTCTCGAACAATTAGAACATATGATAACAAAAATAATTACATTGATAAATATTCAACATGAAATATAACAATGTTTTATTTCAGGTTAAAGTTGGTTTTTTAATGAATATACTTGGAATAGTTGTACTGGTTATAGGAACGGAGACGTGGGGAGAATCTGTGTTTGGTTTCCATAATCAACCAGATATCTTTAAGCATGGACTAAATAACACTGACATTGTAAATAACACTTGCATCTGTAACGGAAGTCTACTTTTGTAAAAATAAAAATCCTATCTTTAGACCGAAGTCAATTCATCTTTGTTTTATTACGTATTTGCAAAAAGTAAAATCACAAAAATACTGAACTCAGAGGAAAATCTAATCGAAAAGTCCATAATCACATGGCAAAATTAAATGACAAAACACAACAAAAACGAATGGACAAGTACTGTCATATTCCTGACTTGCAATGGACCATTGTATTCGGCTGGTGATAGTTTTTTGTCTGTTTGGATGTGTAATAATGACTGTTCTCTCTTTTTGATTGTGATGGATGTGTAATGACCGTAATCTCTTTTTATAGATGATGGCTGTTATCTATTTTTGTTGGTTTAATGTTCTTGTCCTCTAATCTTATGTGTAATGGCAATGTTCACCTTTTTAATGTGTAATGGCCTTTTTTTCCTGTTATATGTCTAATGACCGTTTTCACCTGGTGTATCTGTACTGGCCGTATTCTTTAGTTTTCTATGTAATGGCCGTTTTTTACTGTTGAAAGTCTTGTTTTCTGTAGCATGAGCTACAACCGGTTTCTCCTATTATTTGTGAAATGGCCGTATTTTTCTGTGAAATGACCGTATTCTCATGTGAAATGGCCGTTTTTTCTGGTCTTATGTGTGATGGCCGTTTTCATTTGTTATGTTTTAAATGTCCCTATTTATGTTTGATGGTCATTTTCTCCTGTTGTATGTAAAATAGCCTTTCTTTCCAATTGCATTGTAATTTCGTTTTTTTTGGGTTTTTTTTTGTTTGTCTGTTGCGTATGTTATTGTCGTCTTCTCTTACCGTATGTTTAGTAGCCGTATTCTCTTGTTTAATGTGTAAATAGCCGATTTCTCCGGTTTTACGTGTCATGACCGTATTCTCTTTTAAAATGGATGTTTTTTCCTTTTGTTTGTGTAATGGCCGCATTCTCATGTTTTATGTATAATTCCCAATGTATTCTGTTATATGTACAACGGCTGTTTTTCTCATGTTGTATGTCTAATGACCGTTGTCTCATGTTGCATGTGTAATTGCAGTTTGTCTTCTTGTACACGTAATGACCATATTCTTTTTTATTGTATAATTGTAGTTTTCTCGTTTTGTATGAGTAGCCGTTTTCTACATTTGTGTGTGTTTTGGCCGTTTCCTCTTGTTTTATGTGTAATTTTCGTTTCCTCTTGTTGTATGTGTAATGATCGTTTTCACCTGTTACATATGTAATGGTCGTATTTTCTTGCTTTACGTACGCGTGTAATTGCCGTTTTGTCTTGTTGTACTGTACGTCTAGTGGTACAATGTACCCTTCTTCTGTTGCATGTGTAACGACCGTATTCTCTTATTATACTAAAAACTATATGTCGCCATCTGTAAAACAGACATAACAGGTTAGGGGAGGGTTTGGGATCCCGCTTACAGGTTTAACCCGGCCACATTCTGTATGTGTACAGTGACCAAGCACTCTCAAATCGAGTAGATAACTATAGAGTGTATTTGAACTGATAACTTAAACGAAGAGAAAATGAAGTTATAACAAATCAAAAACAAGAATGTGTCCATAGTACACAAATGCCCCACTAAGATTTTCTATGTTTAAACTTTAGTGGACCATGAAATTAGGCTAAAAAGTCTAAATTGGCATTACAATTAGAATGATCATAACATAGGGAACATGTATACTAAGTTTCAAGTTGATTGGACTTCAACTTCATCCAAAACTACCTTGACCAAAAACTTTAACCTGATACTTTAGTGGACTATGAAATTGGGGTAAAAACTCTTATTTGGCGTTAAATTTAGAAAGATCATATCATAGGAAACATTTATACTAAGTTTCAAGTTAATTGGACTTCAACTTCATACAAAACTACCTTGACCAAAAACTTTAACCTGAAGTGGGACGAACGGACGAATAGACGGACGGACGGACGGACGCACAGACCAGAAAACATAATGCCCCTCTACTATCGTAGGTGGGGCATAATAAAGTGCCGATACTAAATCACCATTTTCACTGTATATACCATACTTTTCTCATGTAGAATTATAAATGAAAACAATTCATGATTTTGAATAATATTAAATGGATTGTTTTGAAAACCCTAGTAAATTGATGCAAGCACGTTCATATAGAAAATTCATTACACAAATGCGTGTTCATTAAAAGAAATTATTTTGCATTTTCAAGTCGAAACGTTTTTTTCCATCGTTCTTTATTCTACAATGGTAATACTCGCATATGACAGTGAAAATGAATCATCTCGATTCGCACGTTTTCTTTACGGATGACATATTCACGTGGAGTAGTACATTTACGTAACTTTACAACATCCTTAAGTCACACTTCATAAAATACTTTGGTCTATAAGTGAGTGTACATTTTTTCCAGCTTCAAAGTTACTAGAACATAATCATAAAAGTTGTATAAAACAATTGACGGTACAAAAAAGACCACTATTCTTGTTACAAACATATTCAGTACTACAGATACATGTATATATAATAATTATTTATCAACTCAACAATTCTTAGTTAGAAGGTGCTGCACACGAAAGAGGGTATATTATTCGAATATTTTATATTGTAAACAGCATAAGGGTCTTATGGAGAAACACATTGTAAGGGATAAGAACCCTTCTCCCATATGAAGCGATAAAAAAACAATAAAAAATCAGACATTTTAAATCTGGAAGGGAGCGGGGTTGGTGGGATTGCTAGATATTTATACCTTTTTATATATTGCGTTGAAACTGGACATTTTTACCATATTGGTAGGAGTTGTTTGTTGGAAAAAGTGGAATACCAAAGGCTCAGATTCTCAAGTAATGTTGACTTACGTCGAGATTTTCGGCTGTGACAAAAATACATGTCTGTTCATATAACAAATAATGAGAAGTTTGTTGACAATATCATCAATTTCTTATAGTTTTCACAAACTATTCATATATTTTGAAGCTATGGAATGTGACCTATTCCAACGGCACTCCTATCATCTTGGAATATAGGAAGTGGACCCCAGAGGGGAGTGCAATCTATCCGAACCGAAAAATATTTTGAACGATTTTATAATAAAACATGATACCGCCCCCCCCCCCCCCATTATACATTTTCTAATCAAACGAGAAGAACACACCCTCTACACCCTCTACAGCATTGAATCTGCATTTGAGTGTTACTAAAATTTAGAATCGGGTTATCTTAATTGGTAATTTCCTTCTAAAACCCTTAAAGCTTGTATCTGAAAACTAATCCCCTTCTGTCCTATATCTTTGATTATAGATAATGTTATACAGTTTATTTCCTGATTGACTTCAATCAGTTATTGTCGGTACGTTAATCTCACTTGAGGTACTTGAGGTACTTTCGTTAACTATTAAAGAAAGGTAAAATCACATCTATCTATGTATATAGCGATACCTACATGTCACCTTTCAAGAGAAGTTGACAGTTTGTGTGTGTATATATATATGATTTAAACCATCACAATTTATAACCGAGAGATGGGTGTATTACGAGATTTACTTCGATTGAGGAACATTTATATCATAATTTTGACACCTATAATACTATTGCCGATCATTTATAGCATTGAAACAAAGGTAAGATTTGTTTTCGTCTTTTCTTATTTAATGCAACTAACTAGTACACAATTTTATTTAGGGGCCAGCTGAGTACTACCTCCGTGTGCGGGATTTTCTCGCTGTGTTGAAGACCCATTAGTGGCATTCGGCTGTCGTCTGCTCTTATGGTCGGGTTGTTGTCTTTTTGACATATTCCTCATTTCCATTCTTAATTTTATTTACATTGCTAGATCACAAAAAGGACCAAATTGATGAATTATCCTACGAGATAAATATCCGTGTTTATGTAAAATTTATGCAGGAACATGTGTTCTTTTCTGTTTATCCATATCATAACATACATGTAATATTTACAATTTATAAAATAAGTGTCGACATATCTCTCTAGCTTGTATATTATTTTGACAGTTGTGATATATAAACACTTTTCAGAAATTAATGTTTTGTATATTTACAAAAGAGGGACGAAAGATACCAAAGGGACAGTCAAACTCATAAATCTAAAACAAACTGACAACTCCATGGCTATAAATGAAAAAGACAAACAGAAAAACAATAGTACACACGACACAACATAGAAAACTAAAGAATAAACAACAAGGCGTATACACCTTCCGTTTTGCTAAATTCTGAAAGAAAATATATATGACCAAGAGTTTCGTTCGTAGTTCTTCGTCCGTTCCGTTCTTTGATTGATTTATTGGTTGTTATTTATTAAGTTCAGTGTTAATTGATTCATGTTAACTAGTAAGGACGAGAATTATCTTTTCTTATGTATATCATTGTCTGACAATCATACGGCATTATAAAGTTCACGAGTGTAAATATATAAGTAAAAAGTGTTCCTGCAACAAAAAATACTTGTGATTTTAGTAGCAAAAAAAAATCATGAAGAAAAGTACTACTACTCAACATGTTAAATGGAAATTTGATATGTAGCCACTTCACAGAATATTACTGTACGAGAGCAATGCAGTATGCATTACTAACTATAACATGTATTTGAAAAAAATGAATTGTGAGAATATGTTAATATATATTGATTGACTGTTGGTTACTTAACGTCCAGTGGTAAATATTTCATGATCGTTCAGGACTAATGACGTCAATAATGTATTAGTATTTCGAATCTGATGTGCAGAAAAACTAAAATATTCTCCTTTTTTACATGTTTTACAGAAAATAAAAAAAAAAAAAAATCCTGTAGTACTTGATAAAATGTAAACAAACAGATATGAGCGTATACATGTATCAGTACAAACTTAAAAATCTGGCAATTCGCCACCAATAACAGCAAAGAAAACTTACATTGAAATTTCTCATTTACTAACTTAAACAGAAACATCGTAAACAATCCCGTTTTTCCTGGTACACTTAAAATGTAGGTAAACAAATATTTTGAAATAGCCAATTTCAAACTTATGTTGATGTATATAGTAATAAGAGATGTGAAATGACGATCAGTGCCTTATTTAACAATGATATGATTAAGGAGGTATCCTTTTACCTTATAAACATATATTTAATATTCTACATGGAATACTAAAGTAGATTTGTACTTTATCTCGCGTTTGTGCAGGACGAAAGAATAAACCGCGCTAAAACATCCATCATAAAAATAAAACGTCCAATATTATTTTTTAACAACAAAAAAAGTCGAATACATTTTGAGAATTGTACTTTTATTTGGTAGATTTCTCAGATAAACAATGTTGTCTAGTGCAAGTTCTGTATGCATCTTTGTTGTTTTTTTTATATTATTCAGAGGATAATGATGTTTAAAAAAATAAAACAAAGAATCTTTCATTTCTCTTTATTACATTTCAAAACCGAATCGAACAATCATGTCGTAAATTAAACTTTCTGTTTCCTTTATATAATATATCCTTACGCATTTTTGTCATTTTTTTTAAGAGTAGGCGCAGTAAATGAATTATGTTGCATTGGAATATTTTACATGGTCTAGCAAAGACTTTATTTCTATAAAAAGAAATTAACTGTTTGGACCGATGGCCTTATTTTCTATTCCGTGACTTTTTTTGAGATTATTTTTATAAGTTTTGTTTGTCCATTTTACGTTTTATTTTATTAATAATGTTTATCCATTATTCACTTATTGTTAATCAAGTCAAGTCCCTCTTTGAAAATAATCACACTTCAGGAAATAAAAGGGTCGTGTCATCGAATGTGTCTTGAGGACTAATATATCTGCTAAGAACCTCTTAGGAGAATTGTTACTCTAAATCGTGTTATCGAAAAGATCTTATTTAGGATATGCCCTAATTTTGGTCCCAACTTTAGGACTACGTATAAGCTGTCTTATGATATACATGTATTAGGTCAATGTCAGAAAAATAACACTTTTTTGTATGAGACTTAGAAACTGGGTAAGGGCGAGGTTCTACCGAGCCCTCCCCCAGTTTTGCGCCGAATACAAAAAAAGTTTATATTTTTCTGACATTGCCCCTTTATTGTTTTTATACTGCAACTTTAATTAAAATTGTAGCATAAATATAAATATAATGCTATCTTCGAAACACTTCGCCGTTTTATTTTTTTTTTGTAAGTCATATTCACCCTTACATCCCATTTTTAACATTAACAGTCTACTTATCCCGCCTTTTAACTGGATCTGACCATATACAGTTCATACCGGTATTACTTGAGTGTTTTATTATGTATTCTTGTCCTGAATATGTATGCAATGTTTGTCACTGGACGTTTAACAAACAACTTGATCGATCACTCAAACAAACTTGCCTTCAGCAAATAAATACGCACATTTATTTAAACATTGACAAAATTGCATTGACTTATGGAGCTAGTCATTAAGAATACAATCATATAAATACATGCAAAATATGCGAATCATTTCATGAACATTTTTTGGATAGTTCTGGAAAAAAATATATATAATTTAGACACATTTTATTTTTGCCTTTTTGTCCAATTTGATTCGAGCGTGACTGTGTTGGTAGACGATATGTTGTCTTTGGTCTTGAATTCGTGCACTTTAATCCTAGGATCTTTGATTGATTTATTCAAAGGTATTGTTGAAAATAAAACAGTATATATGTTCGATCATAAGTTAACAAGAGTGTACTTTTGAAATAACTTAAATATTCTTCATTTTGACCTAATCACACTCAAAAGTCAGTTAATTTATACAATATGTTGTGTATCTATCGACCTGTAACCAGTAATTTCATGTTTTAAATGTTTAAAAATGTTTTAAACTTTCTTCCAACTTTAATGTATGTATATTCAATAGACATGTTGATGTTGTAACGCTAACATTTTTTTTCACCGAAGATATTCATATTATATTAAAAACCAATTGTTCAGAGAACAATTGAAGGTTCCACCAAATACAATGTATTTCAATATGAACGTTGTTAAATTAACTTTAAAATGTAATTTCAATCGTCAAATGATATCTTATTGTACTCTGATTCCAAAAATATATGGTTTCTATACAATATTTTTAAATAGGGGGGATAACTGGTCACTTCCGGTTTGAAAAATGTTACTTCCGATAATATTTGAATATTTACTTGACAGTGGTTCCAAAAATATCTGGTTCTATATACTTTTATGTTAATAAAGTACAAAAATAGATACTTCCGGTTTACACAAGGTCACTTCCGGTTGTTTTTTCAAGGTTAAATGGTTTGATACCTTTTGCCAAAAGCCTTTATCATGTATACTTATAAGGTAAAAGCAAAGGTCAAAATCTAGAACGTAAAATTTAGCTATGACCTTGAGATCAATTTCAAGGTAATAAACCAAGAACCTCAAATCAAAAGACCATTGGTCTTAATGATATTTGGTTAATGAGTTATATCACCATACGCGTATTTTTAAATACAAGAGGAGAGTAATCTCCCTTTTACGTTCAACGTACCCTTGCAATCAAAATTTACGTGTTAAGACATGTCGCAACTAACAATTTAGTAAAAATAATTTGTTGATATCTTAAACGGTTTTTTGGAATAAGTGAAAATAAGTCAACTTCAAAAATTAGAATATGACCTTGACCTTTGACCTTGACCTAATTTTAGACCAAGGACCTCAAATCAAAAGATCCTAGGTCTTTATCACTGTTTTCCTTGTGTCCACTACTCTTTCGCAACCGTAAATGATTACGACAAATTTATTCTATAAAATTGCTCGTTATATCCTTTGCATGATTTTTCGTATTTTAACCGAAGCAATATGAACACTCCATATAAGAGTTATTTCCCCTTATGTAATTTGATATAAGTGATATGCATTTCTATCTTGTAAACCATAAGTGATAAAGACCTAGTATAACTCCTACAAAGAAAAGAATTCGGTTACGCAGGGTAAATTTCAAAAGCGCATAACATGTTCGATATCATATATATACCAAATATCTAAGCGACATATTGCCAAACAAATATTTATCGCAAGAACAAAATTAGGCGGAAGAAAAAAAAATAATCAGAAGAAAAAATTAGGTCTTTCCACAGAAAAGTGGAAAGACCCAATAATACTTGGAAGGTGTGGCCTACTGGATTGGATATTATATACCTGTTTAAAAGAAGCAGGATATAAAGTTTACATCTGTCCGTCCGTCCGTCCGTTTTCCTCCTCTCCTATAAATTCTTGGTTCATTTTCTATAAAATTGAAAATGGAAATGGGGAATGTATCAAAGAGACAACAACCCGAAACTATCTATTGATGAATCTTACAACTCTTTATTTAGGTGGAAACCCGGAATTTGAATCAAACGTAATATTTTAAATAAATCCAATAGCGAAGAAAATAAAAATCCTCAAGATGGTCTAAAAGTGTGAGAGCTATATTTGTAATTTCCTACACTTGCGAGTTATTAAAGTTATCATATCTTGGAAAATTAAAAATAAATACACCTCACCCTCCCCGAATATTTTGTTGCGGGGACATGACAAATAAAGATATTTTTTTCTAAGAGGGAACATTATGATTATTAGTTTTTCTTTTTACACCAAAGGAGGCAAAATGTGCTTATATAGTTATACTTATGGCTGTGTATTGGATAACAGAGGCCTTACCTATAGCTGTGACATCACTGCTACCAATCATTCTCACGCCATTGACAGGATTGGGCAGTGCAAAAACTGTGTCAAGCAAGTATCTTAATGTAAGTTCACTATAAGTTCATATGCAATATTTAGTTTGAACAACGTCTAGTCATCAGATGTAATCATATCAAATTTTTTTTGTGCACTATCGCCGTTATGTATTTCATATTCATGTTGCTCAAACTTTAATTTACTCGTTTTAACTTTTGATACACGCATGCGTTCAATCTAACCTTGTACACTTTTTCTGAAGTTTAAAATCGTAAAACAAAAACAGCAACAAAACCTTTCAAACGGTCTAAAACATGTAAAACTTGACATAAAAACGTTACTCTTTCAAAAGATATTTAGAAAAAAAAACCACGGAAAACAAATAACTCATAAATCTGTTGTTTCTAGAGGTTACTGAGAATTTAATTGAAACAGCTAACTTAGTACAACATTTTGAGGAAATTTATATGCAAAAATTTAAAAAAAATGCTATTTATAATTTCATTTAGGACGTGTCTATGTTATTTCTTGGAGGACTAATGATGGCTGTAGCTATAGAACATTGGAACATCCACAAACGATTGGCACTTAGAATTCTGTTACTTGTTGGATCAGAACCAAGATGGTATGTCAATTTAAACATTATTGATTTGATTCTAATGTGATAAGTACCCGTTCATATTTCAAACAATTATTGCGCAATGTTTGATGATAGTGCAGACATGTAGTTTGTTTTAGAATGTAATGCCTATTTTTGTAGTATTTGTCATTTTTTATTGGTGTGGTAAAGCTTGACCGAAGCAGATTAGTGTATTACACTGTTCAACCGTATGAGAATACTTTGAAGCACACATTTCTTTGTTGTGATTACATTTATATGTACCCATCATTAGCTATATATGATATGTATATCAAGCTTTTCGTTGTGATGCCGCGCATTGTTGTGACGTAGTAGTGAATGTTGCATGTTAATTATTGAGAATTATCGTATGGTTATGGAATAGCCATACAAAAGTACGGATTACGGTGAGATGTATACCAGAGTGTGGATGGGGAACATAATAGAAACTAATTGGAAAATAGTATAAAGAATACAGAAAACTAGACCCCCCCCAAAAAAAACAAAAAAAAACATAGAGAAAAACAGGGGAGAAATTAAGAAATGAGCAAACAAGTATAGCCTAACAAACTAATGAATACAGAAATGAAGAGAACCCCGCAATCCAGACCCTTACGGGTACCGAGCGTCAATAGAAAGAGTATGTTATCTGTTAAATTTTGTCATTATGTAACATGGGTTTCATAAAGCCCAAGTGACACGGTCGTTTTGAAAGCGTAGCGAAACGGGAATATACGTAACGAAGCGTATTGAATAGTAGTGATCCTTTGTTCAAAACGGGACCTGCCCCTTATGTTTTGAAGATTCAACAAACCTAGCGAAAATTGAAACGAAGTAGGAACCTAGTAAATACGTATCAAAGATTAGCAGAACTTAACAAAACGTGCTAACTACGTATCGAAACGTATCAATGCGTGGTGGAAACGTGATAAGAACGTAACACAAACCTTGTAAAACCTAACTTTCAAAATAACGGGACATGTTTTTCAAAACGTGTTTGAAACGTAGCATTTTAAAACATAGTAACACGTGACAGTGTGACTAGGGAATTAGTATGTGTACTTAACGCATTTCTACTCACGCATTTAATGGTTTGAAAAAATCAATTCACCTACCGACACATAATCACAGTGTCTGCATTATAGTTTAGATTGCTGCATAGGTACAGTATATTCTACAAATGTTTCAAAGTCGAAGGGTTTATATTTCAGGCTAATGTTAGGACTTATGTTACCAACCTGGTTCCTTTCGATGTGGATCAGTAATACAGCAACGACGGCCATGATGATTCCTATAGCAAACGCCATACTGGTACAGTTAAAAGAGGCAAAAGAAGAAGCAGAAACAAACGGACATGTTGCTGATAAAACTGGCAAGTTCTATTCTACATATAATGGCCAAAAACGTTAGAAAAGGCAACACCTTTTCCTAGTTTGAATGCTTCCCTTTTTCGACGAACAACATTAATTTTAAGTCGAGTGGGCTACTGATTTTTGCAATACATTGCAATTAGATTTCTGATGTCGCTTGTTTATTTTGGTTTTTTTTTTTGGTTTTGTTTGGTGTGTATTGACCCTTGAATATTGCAAGGAGACGATTCAGAGACTGGGTGTTCTAAATTTATATGGCAATAGGGTATGATTTATCATATCATGAGGCCATATGCAAATGGCAAACATTGTGGTAACCGTTTGGAATATAAATCGACTGGGGTTTTTTTTCTGAATAAAGGATATGACCCAAATATCAAACGTGATGTTACCCCTTACGAATTTTACCATATATTTCAGATCATAATAGGGTTAGATAAAGTGATGTTACCCTCAAGAATTTGACTATATATTTCAGATCTTGATAAGGTTAGATTAGAAGATGTTACCTTCACAGTAAATGATAATGAGAAAACAATGGAAACACAGAATAACGGTGATGTAAATAAAGAAGAATACGAAAAGTCAGTTTTTTTTATTTATTAATTTTTTTGGCATTTCGATGTACGCTAAAAACCATAACAGAGTGTATATTTATATGTAATCGAGGCGATTTACATGAAACAGAAGTTACTAAATAAACATGACATGGAAAACAATTGTGATAGAAAACAAAAAAGTAAAACATTACTAATACATAAAATATATGTTAAATTGGATCAGTCAAAAATGTGAGCCTGCTGTTGACTCATTAAGAATTAAATACCCTTAATGAAAAATGCACTGCCTTGCTAGTACAGTACTAGTATGATACTATTCACTCCCCTTTTCAAGAATGTGTTTACCGAATTAGACTATATACCGGATTTGAAATAAAATGAGCAACTTGGCCGGTGCCACATGCGGAGAAGGATCTTCTTACCCTTCCGGAGCACCTGAGAACACCCCAGTTTTTGCTTGGGTTCGTGTTGCTTATTTTGTTTTCTATGTTGTGTCTTGTGTACTAATTTTTGTCTGTTTGTCTTCTTTCATTTTTAGCCATGGAGCTGTCAGTTTATTTTCGACTTATTAGTTTGAATGTCCCTCTGGTATTTTTCGCCTGTCTTTTTTAAATGTTCATTTTATCCTAGAAAGACGAACATACCTGTCACATCGAAGACAGAGGATCAAGAATATAAAAGGATATGTAAGATGTTGTCTATCTGTATAGCACATACAGCTAATGTTGGTGGTATAGCTAGCCTGACAGGAACCAATCCTAATGTTATACTGAAAGGACAAAGTGATATGTGAGTGTTTGGAGTAACTAGTATATAAGTGAGCTGTGTGATGTCAATAGTCCTCAATTTTAATTCCTATGGCAATACTAGTCAAAAACTATTGTTTATAGACACACAATTACATCGTTTTTTTCATTTTCTTCAGCTACTCCTTCTTCGTGCCCCAAAGGACAAAGGATATACCAGAAAAATAATCCGTCGGCATTACATGGCAACCTTAAATCCTATGATCGGGCAGGTATTTTTTTAATACAGATACCTGTTTTTGGTTTTTATTCTTATAGGTTCAAAACATTCATATTATTTCAATTATATAGAATATACTTCTGGAAAACATTTGTCAATCACATGTTTAAGTAAAGTTATTCAAATTCACTTATCTTGTATATATAAAATAGATGTGGTATGATTGCTAATGAGGCAACTCTCAACAAGAGACCAAAATGACACACGAGTTAACAACTATAGGTCACCGTAAGGCCTTCAACAATCAGCAAAGCCCATACCGCAAAGTCAGCTATAAAAGACCCCGAAATGACAATGTAAAACAATTCAAACGGGAAACTAACGGCCTCATTTATAACAACATTTCGGTATGTTCACTCGGGTTGCATCACAATTTCCGGTCTCGGTAAAGCAAAAATTACTTTTGAAATATTTTGCCTACGCGTACAGTCAAACCTTTTAACCAAATCTTTATATCTAGAATTTAGTAAAAAAAAATTAAATCAATTGGTGGTAACGACGTCTCGGACTTAATAATTCAGACATTCGTATAAGGGAGAATAGAAACGGGGAATGTGTCAAAGAGACAACAACCCTACCAAAGAACAGAAAACACTTAAGGGCCACCAATATCCACCAACGATCACCAATAGGTCTTTAACAAAAAGCGGGAAAATCCCGCACCGGAGGTCCCTAAATAATAATGTATAGTATTATACCTCAGTATGTTTTTTCTTTAAAATATAATGAAATAGTTGTGCTATTTCATTCCACAGACTATTTGTCAGTCAATAGTTTCAAAGACTATTGCCCCGGTTAATAGTTTCATAATCATCTTTCTCGTACTTTTCCATTCTTATTTTTCATTGGCCAATAATGATGCATTTGACTATTTTGCTTGGCAACGTCAGACTCTAATATTGTAAATGGTATAATCTGTTTGTGTCGATTGTAATTTCACTTACAAGAAGCAAATATAAAAGAGAGAAAATCTTCGCGCGCATTTTTCAAAGATCTAAAATATAGTACCTTATTCATAATATGGGTTTGATCGTTGTATTCTAAAAGAGAATTTGTGTTTGGTGTACTTTAGCTTAGATTTATCATATGCATGGAAAATTTAATACGTCAAGTATTTCTAGTCTTGATTGCAATTAATGAAATATTTACAAATACAAGAAGAACTATAAAAAAAAAACGTATAGTTCAGCTTGTTAAGTTATATGACATTTTTTGTCTTTTCTATCAGATGATATATGTACACTTTTAGAAAATTAGTTAATTTGGTATATAAAAACTAGGGATGTCAAAAGATCTGAAATTTAATACTCGGATACTCGGTCAAAATATTCGAGTACTCGCGAGTACTCGGATGAATCTTAAACGTCTATAGAAAAGTTTAGATTTAAGGTGGGATGCAGTGTTTTTGTTACATATAAAACTAACGTACTACAAACATTGCTCCTCTGTTTTTGTGTCAATTAAACAATGAATTACCGACTGCCGTTTCTACAAATAACCTATCATAATAGCAATAATTGTTTGTGTACGTGTTCATGAACCAAATTATAATAAAAAAAAATATATTTGCATATAAAGTCCGACAAAGTAGCCAATATATGTATCATCTGTTCATGAGGAGTTGGTATCATTAATTTGGCAACAATAATATTGGACTTCAAATTAATTGTGCTTTTTTGTGTTGCTCAGTCTTCCCTTTTTGCACCATCGTTTGTCTGATTTTTTTTTCGACTTCTGGGTTTTTTTAATTAAACAATTATAGTTAAGTTTAAAATACAGAGTGATTAAATTAATTTAAATGTACATCTCATGCCAATCACGTTGACAAAGAAGTCTTGATTAACAAACAAAGGTGAGTTTTATGGCTTGTGACGAGTTGATTATTAATCCATGAAAGTGTTGATCCGTATACAAACACCGTTAAAAATGTCCCTAATCTGTTGCGTAGGGTTCACCGCCGGTCACTTTGATTTTGTTCTTATTTAGAAATATGATCTGGTCAACAATTTCAGACGAAAGACTGTTTGACTTTCTATTTTGTGTTACAAGTAGTGCACATGAAAACATTCCCTCGGAAGGAAAGGATGTTGCTGGTACTACTATTACAAATAGTAGCCTCAGGATAAACATATTTATAATCTTAATTGATTTTATTTAGTATTACGAAGGGGATATTTCAACGTAACTAAAGTGAGTGGAAATGGGAAAGAAAATATCTCAAAATGTAGAACAGGCCTTCCGAGCGAGTACCCGAGTACTCGAGTACTCGTTGCCATCCCTAATAAAAACACTTAATAGAGGTTTCCAGATTTGCGACCGTACCAACCGTAGTACGAAGTGGGAGCCGTCATTAAACTTTTGAAAATTATTGATGCATACACTTTATATCAACACATGTTTTAGGAATCATATGCAGAACTGTTTTGAGAATTTTTAGCTGTAATTTGGGACTAATTTCATGTGGTTTCTTCTTGTATTCGTAGGAAACAATAGTGTGTGCACTCGATTATGCTTTCAAGCAACCGTTGCAAGTAACCGTTGATACGAAAGTTTTATAGTTAAGAGTTATTTCCCCGTGAAACTACATAGATACAAAGAAGCTAAATTACAAAACAAATTTATAACTTTATAAATTTTGTTTGTAATAACTGTATGTATCATTGTAAAATGTTAAAGTTTTGTATTCATTTTGGTTAGTTTTTAGAAAACATGATCAAATAAAATGAATTTGAACAAAATAAATTGACCTTAATAACAAAAGAAAAATGACAAAACTATATATAATATAAAACCAAATCGTTGTTCAGTCTGTACGCGTGAGGTCTAAAACCTATGTCAATGGATATTGAATCAAGATAATAAAAAAGTCCAGGGAGACATACTTTATAAAAATTAATACTCTGTTACAAAAAACCGAAGGATTAAATAAAGATAAAAAAGATCAGACGTCCGGAAAGAAATTATAAAAAATACAAGGTCGTTAACATCTTCAATTTGAACAATTATGCATAAAGATATGGCTGATATCGTATTTACTTGACATCCTTCCTGTTTGGACAATTATCTTTACCGTCGGGCTTAAAGTTTTTCTTTATAAAAAAAACCCTCATAAAATCAATATGCTATATAAATTTTAGAAACAACACAACTGTTCATATATCTTTTTCGCAGTTAGCCGAGAGAGAAAACTCAGAAAAACTGAAGCTATCTATTTTAAGTAGTATCGTATTCATGATACTAGTACATATAAACCTGAACAAATTACATAGAAACCTTTACCAACCGATGAAAATAATCCTTAATTTTGAGTCCATAAATCAGTTTTCAATGGTGGAAAAGACATTATATAGCAACATAGTATTTTCCGTACAACATTACGAAGAGTTAGAAAGACATATTGATATTGCATTAGACTAAGTGTAAATATAGCGTCAAGTTATTGCCGTTATCAGTGAACAAAATGCGCTGTGTTGTATGAAGTTTTTTTGGCAATGCTGTACGACAAAAGGATTAATGGATGGATATTGGTTTAACATTACTCCTCGTAGATTATATTATACTACTCCCAGGCATGTGCAATACACAATTTTACTCGCGACAATATTTACAAATATTAATGTAATAACAATATCTAGTGACATAATGATAATAATAAGCGAACACGATGAAGTAACATCGTGATGATAAATATTTCGACTCAAAAAATGGTTTTCGTTAGTGTCATAAAATTTATATTTATACTTTAAGTAATTAATATAATCAACAATTTTATTAAAAAGTTCAGTGACAAAATATAAGGAAAAAGATAGATCGATGGTTTGACAATGTGTGTTGCGTTTTATGAAAAAAATTTGCTCCAATGATCGAAAAGATAGTTTAATTAATAAAAAATTATTTTAATGAGAAATCAACACAATTTTGAACTCATGTTTGCCATAAGCACGTGTACTAGTTTAGTGACGCATCTAGAACTTTTCATAAAAGGGGGGCGCTCCATGCATGCATTCAGTGATTCCCTATATAATCAACCAAATTTTTGCCACGAAAGGGGGAGGGGGCTTGGGCCCCCTCCTCCTGGATCCGTCTATCTAGTCATTAACGACACCAGTAAGGTACAAGTAAGATATTATTAATAAGTAATTTCTAATTATTCCAATTTATATTTGAGTATTAGAAAACATTCTTTATTCTAATCCTTTTCTCAATATATACAGAAAACAAAAACATAGCCATACAAAAACGCAAATCTATTTTTAGACTATAAAGGTCGAGGCAACTCAGTTCCAGTAAGGACTGTTTGATTCATTCTCTTGTGCATAAAATAAATTTTATCGTATAAAATCACGTGCAAGGTTTTCTAGAAGCAGAGAAATCGTTATAAAATAAAAGATTAAGGTTTTTATCACTGATATGCAATTTTGTTTCTTTATTTTCATCATGATACATACAATAATCTCATGCATTAAATGAAACCTCCCAAACAACACCAACGGTTGTGTTACGTACCAACCGTACCTGATACGTAGCAAATCTGGAAACCTCTACAAAATTGCATATCAGTGATAAAAATCTTAATCTTTTATTTTATAACGATTTCTCTGCTTCTAGAAAACCTTGCACGTGATTTTATACGATAAAATTTATTTTATGCACAAGAGAATGAATCAAACAGTCCTTACTGGAACTGAGTTGCCTCGACCTTTATAGTCTAAAAATAGATTTGCGTTTTTGTATGGCTATGTTTTTGTTTTCTGTATATATTGAGAAAAGGATTAGAATAAAGAATGTTTTCTAATACTCAAATATAAATTGGAATAATTAGAAATTACTTATTAATAATATCTTACTTGTACCTTACTGGTGTCGTTAATGACTAGATAGACGGATCCAGGAGGAGGGGTCCAAGCCCCCTCCCCCTTTCGTGGCAAAAATTTGGTTGATTATATAGGGAATCACTGAATGCATGCATGGAGCGCCCCCCTTTTATGAAAAGTTCTAGATGCGTCACTAAACTAGTACACGTGCTTATGGCAAACATGAGTTCAAAATTGTGTTGATTTCTCATTAAAATAATTTTTTATTAATTAAACTATCTTTTCGATCATTGGAGCAAAATTTTTTCATAAAACGCAACACACATTGTCAAACCATCGATCTATCTTTTTCCTTATATTTTGTCACTGAACTTTTTAATAAAATTGTTGATTATATTAATTACTTAAAGTATAAATATAAATTTTATGACACTAACGAAAACCATTTTTTGAGTCGAAATATTTATCATCACGATGTTACTTCATCGTGTTCGCTTATTATTATCATTATGTCACTAGATATTGTTATTACATTAATATTTGTAAATATTGTCGCGAGTAAAATTGTGTATTGCACATGCCTGGGAGTAGTATAATATAATCTACGAGGAGTAATGTTAAACCAATATCCATCCATTAATCCTTTTGTCGTACAGCATTGCCAAAAAAACTTCATACAACACAGCGCATTTTGTTCACTGATAACGGCAATAACTTGACGCTATATTTACACTTAGTCTAATGCAATATCAATATGTCTTTCTAACTCTTCGTAATGTTGTACGGAAAATACTATGTTGCTATATAATGTCTTTTCCACCATTGAAAACTGATTTATGGACTCAAAATTAAGGATTATTTTCATCGGTTGGTAAAGGTTTCTATGTAATTTGTTCAGGTTTATATGTACTAGTATCATGAATACGATACTACTTAAAATAGATAGCTTCAGTTTTTCTGAGTTTTCTCTCTCGGCTAACTGCGAAAAAGATATATAAACAGTTGTGTTGTTTCTAAAATTTATATAGCATATTGATTTTATGAGGGTTTTTTTTATAAAGAAAAACTTTAAGCCCGACGGTAAAGATAATTGTCCAAACAGGAAGGATGTCAAGTAAATACGATATCAGCCATATCTTTATGCATAATTGTTCAAATTGAAGATGTAAACGACCTTGTATTTTTTATAATTTCTTTCCGGACGTCTGATCTTTTTTATCTTTATTTAATCCTTCGGTTTTTTGTAACAGAGTATTAATTTTTATAAAGTATGTCTCCCTGGACTTTTTTATTATCTTGATTCAATATCCATTGACATAGGTTTTAGACCTCACGCGTACAGACTGAACAACGATTTGGTTTTATATTATATATAGTTTTGTCATTTTTCTTTTGTTATTAAGGTCAATTTATTTTGTTCAAATTCATTTTATTTGATCATGTTTTCTAAAAACTAACCAAAATGAATACAAAACTTTAACATTTTACAATGATATATAAAGTTATTACAAACAAAATTTATAAAGTTATAAATTTGTTTTGTAATTTAGCTTCTTTGTATCTATGTAGTTTCACGGGGAAATAACTCTTAACTATAAAACTTTCGTATCAACGGTTACTTGCAACGGTTGCTTGAAAGCATAATCGAGTGCACACACTATTGTTTCCTACGAATACAAGAAGAAACCACATGAAATTAGTCCCAAATTACAGCTAAAAATTCTCAAAACAGTTCTGCATATGATTCCTAAAACATGTGTTGATATAAAGTGTATGCATCAATAATTTTCAAAAGTTTAATGACGGCTCCCACTTCGTACTACGGTTGGTACGGTCGCAAATCTGGAAACCTCTATTAACCGTGTTGTTCCGTATAATAAAACACCTAATGACCTGTTGTGCATGTAATAGGAAGTTTGTTGTCCCTTCGCATACCAACTATTGCACTCGGCTTTGCCTCGGTCAATAGTTGGTATCTCATGGACAGCAAACTTGCTATTACTCTCACACCCAGTCAATTGGTGTATACTATTTAAACGAAAATGGAGGTAACCCTAAACTTCTTTACATGCAAATAAACCATATAATTTGGAGAAATGCCATTTGATATTGGAAGTCTCGCCGCGATTGCTTTCAGCCAATCAAAAGAACAGATTCTTATGAAACATACATTGTTTACATAATTTAGATTTGTGTTCATACGTAGTCCTATGATATATGCCTTCGCATTATATATTCACTATTTAACATTTTCATGCTGATACTTTATTTTTTTATTTTTTGTCTAATGCACGTTAATAGTAAAACATATATCAGAACAGTAAATATAAATAGTAAATAATGCCACAGAGGTCATATGTTGTAGGACTATGATCATACTCAACTGGTGTTTATATTTATTCTCAAAGTGCTATGTTCTTTAAAAGGATATAACAAGTTAGCCGATTTTTTCTCATTAATGTCGTGTGTTTTTTTTTTATTCAATTGCAGTATCTATGATAGGTACAACGGAACTTCACCTTTGACCTTTGCCACATGGTTTATGTACGGATTACCAATATCAGCTATTATGCTTGTACTCGCCTGGATTTGGTTACAGATATTTTTCCTTCGTGGGTAAGATTTTATATATTTTTTTTTATGCCCCACCTACGATAGTAGAGGTGCATTATGTTTTCTGGTCTGTGCGTCCGTTCGTTCGTCCGTCCGTTCGTTCGTCCGTCCGTCCGTTCGTTCGTTCGTCCGTCTGTCCCGCTTCAGGTTAAAGTTTTTGGTCGAGGTAGTTTTTGATGAAGTTGAAGTCCAATCGACTTCAAACTTGGTACACTTGTTCCCTATGATATGATCTTTCTAATTTTAATGCCAAATTAGAGATTTTACCCCAATTTCACGGTCCACTGAACATAGAAAATGATAGTGCGAGTGGGGCATTCGTGTACTGAGGACACATTCTTGTTTATTTTGTACATCTAGTCGTCTTTTACTTTTTATAGCTTAGTTTGATTATAACTAGTCTCCCTATATATATATATTTATGACTGTTAATTACATGTTTCATAGTATTTTGTAACGGCAAAATAGGAATAGTATGCATCAATTGATAACACAAACTTCTGTAAACACAACCTCACAGGCTTTTGTTTCTGTTCTATGTCTCAACGAGGTAGCTTCAATTTAAAATGTTTGTTTTATATAATAAAAAAAAAGTGATGATGTATTATATGACAAACCTCGTCGCTTATGTTTATAATTCTTGATTCTAAAGTTAAAATCGTAGAGTGAACGTCATGGAAATCAGAACTATGTAACCTGATGTGTTGATATTAGGATCATAGGAAGATATGGCATGAGTGCCAATGAGACAACAAGCAATCCAAGTCACAATTTGTAAAAGTAAACCATTATAAACATGGATAACCATTTTTTTATTAGTTATTTTACATTTTTTCAGGTCATTTTTTAAATGCTGTGGAGGAACTAAATCAGCAGGTGTAAGAATAAAATCAGTTCTGAGGAAGGAATATGAAAGTCTAGGACCAGTTAAGTAAGTATATACCGATAAGGGAGAAGGTTTGGTAACATTAAAACGTTTAATCCTGCTGCAATTGTTTGCACCTGTCCTAAGTCAGAAATCTGATGTTCAGTAGTTGTCGTTTGTTGAAGTCATTCATAAGTGTTTCTCGTTTCTCTTTTTTGTGAATTCTGGACCTGAAATTTGCCCTTTGTATGTTTACTGTGCTTATCTCGAGCCAGGAGGCTGAAATTCATCCAATGATTGTCGTTTGTTGATGCAAATCATATATGTGTGTTACTTGGATGGAGAGTTTTCTCATTGGCACTCATACCACATCTTCTTATATCTATGTATTTGTTTTTGTGCATAAATTAGGTCGTTAGTATTCTTGGTTTTCGTTTGTTACACTGTCTTGTCCTTTCTGGGTCTTTTATAGCGGTATTGGCTTTGCTTATAGCTGGAGACCGTACGGTGACCGATAGTTTGTTAACTTCTATGTCATTTGGTTTTTCGTCGAGAATTGTCTCATTGGCAGTCGTACCACATATTCTTATTTTTATAGTTCACGTTTAACTAAAATTTAAAAAGAAAGGGTATTCAAGGTCAAAATGAAATTAAATAGTGTGTATGCTTCAGAAGATGTCAAAACTCCCACATTCTTAAGATTTACATATTCAACAAAATTGAAAAAGTATATAATATATATGACAAACATATTAAAAGCAACAAAAACATAGACAGGGTATATTTTAATTATAATGAATCAACCAGTAATATACATCTCAGATCCATGAGTGCATAATCTTGAGCTTTTGGTGGCATGTACTGTTTCGTTTATTGGCGGTGAGGGTGGGGTAAATTTGGGCTATTACTAAAAAAAATAGGGTAATGTGGTTGTGGACAGACAGATTTTGCTTTGCCACATACCACTAACTGACCCCTCAAAGTGTTGTTGCAAGTATTATTAACGTGTTCAAGGCTTGGTATTTTCTTAACAGTATGCATCTGATGGATCGTCTCCATTCTGACCGGACGTAGTTGTGTATTTACCATCCGCATAGCCAACTGGACGCTCATCTTTGGCAAGGGTTTTACTGCTAGTCAGATCAAGAATGACCATATTTTAATTCCCCAATCACCCTTGGGGTGTCATGTGTAGGAAGTCAAGTTTGAAGCGCTGTCACATGTATCCGCTGTACTAGTATATCATATCCGTTTTTAATCAATTATGAATAATTGCAATAAATATATATACAATATATTTTAAAACTTACATAAATGAAGAGGTAAATGAAAAATGAACATTTTGTCTGTTCTATGGTCGGGTTGTTGTCTCTTTGACACAATCCCATTTCTATTCTCAATTTTAAATTGAGGTCCGACTTATATTGATCCAATGTCGTCAGTCGGTTTTAGTAACAACGAAGCAGCGCATCTATTTTCGACGGGCAAATAGCTACTTTTTTATATGGGACGTGCTCTAATGTTCCACGGACCTAGCTTGTCTGGTAAAACAGCAGTTGGACGTAAAGTAATAACGGACTAATAACTTGTATATCTTGGTGTTTAGTGTAAAACGTAGCTAATTCAGAAACATATTGGTTTGGTCGCGTTACGGTTTAAAAGTTCTTCCGTTTCACGTTAATTTGATTTTATAGAATAATCATAATCACCTACTAGTGATGTAGATCCGAAGTTGTGTTGTATCAAAGTATCAACTATATGAAACAAAGTACGGAAGTATAGAGAATCGTTATAAGAATTTCCACAAGTTGTTCTTTTTCTCCTAGTATTTATTATAATTATTTTTGGTTCTAACTTTTTTTAGAAAACAAGGAACTTTCAGTATAAAAAATCCATGAGAAAACAGATGTTACTAGGGTAACGACAATAAGAGACAAAGTCCATACCAAAAACAAAAAGATATCTTGGTTGTCTTACATTGTATCTGAATCCGATATCATTCTGTTCGATGGACTACCAATGAAATATACTTAGTCTAATTCAAGAATCCGAAAAAAGTATACAAAAAGTGACGAACATGCTTATTAGTTCGGTCTGTGTATAATGATAGTTCAACATGTTTTTATAATTTTACAGTTTTGCCCAAGCTGCTGTGATAGGTCACTTTTTTATTCTAGCAGTATTATGGATAACACGTGACCTTGGCGGAGCCGGTGGATGGGGAGATATATTTCCCCCAAAGTAAGTATAAGGTGATTTTTTTTAGTAATAATATTATAATACATTGTTGACTGCTGTACCCCAATTTTTTACATTTTTAATTATTATGTCTGTTTGTTTTGTTCAAGCATCGTTTTCAATATAATGGAATTTTATCCGACAATCATACAAGTGAGAGGTTTAGCTAGCTATAAAACCAGGTTCAATCCACTATTTTCTACATAAGAAAATGCCTGTACAAAGTAAGGAATATGACGGTTGTTATCCATTCGTTTGATGTGTTTGTGCTTTTGATTTTTCCTTTTGATTAGGGACTTTCTGTTTTGCATTTCCTCGAAGTTCAGTATTCTTACTTTTTCAGTGTTAAACTTTAGCCAGGACCATTGCTTGTGTCATTTATTCTTTTCCAAAAATATTGTTATGAATTTTTGGCAATTGTAAGAACATATCTGTATTAGAAAAGTAATAGAGCGCATGTTTTTGGCAGAAGATTTTTTTTAAATTATCTCAAATTTAAACATGATGTTTATTGTTGCATAAGATATAGTAACCTTTAATGATTTTACTTTTCAAATTGTGAGTTGGATGGAGAGTGGTCACATTGGCACTCATACCACATCTGCTTATATCTACTTATTTCTAAACACTACGTGCTTAGTATATTTATGGTAACTTCAATATATGAACTTATAAATTAGGTCATATAAGGTCCTTATGGTCCCATCTCCTTCTAAAAGCAAGATTTAGAACATAAATATTTCCTCCCGCAACCATAACATTTTACACATATAATACAGGCTGCAAGAAGTTGACATCAGTCTATGTTATTCAATACGTTCATCATTATTCTATTTAATTTCTGTTTCATTCTTATGTTCATACATATATATTTGCTATTATTGTATGCATTGACACATTCCCCATTTCCCTTCTCAATTTTACTGTGATATACGTTTCCTCCTATTTTATATGCTAAGTGCTTAGAGTATAATGTTTTTTTTTAGATAGGCGCTATATAAAAGCTATGTAATAAAATAAATAAATAGCATAATCATCCCCTCCACTTGTATTTTTGTCCATCTGCGTAGTTAAGCCTTTTTCAAACTGATTTTTATAGTTCGTTCGTATGTTGTACTGGTATACCACTGTCCCAGGTTAGGGGGAACATGTTTAACCTCGCCACATTATTCATGTATGTGCCTGTCCCAGGTCAGGAGCCTGTAATTCAGTGGTTGTCGTTTGTTTATGTGTTACATATTTGTTTTTTTGTTCATTTTTTTTATATAAATAAGGCCGTTAGTTTTCTCGTTTGAATTGTTTTACATTTTCTTATCAGGGCCTTTTATAGCTGACTATGCGGTATGGGCTTTTCTCATTGTTGAAGGCCTTACGGTGACCTGTAGTTGTTAATGTCTGTGTCATTCTAGTCTCTTGTGGACAGTTGTCTCATTGGCAATCATACCACATCTTCTTTTTTATATGTAATAATTAGCCTTCAAAATTTTAATTAGTTGTAATTTGCTTTGAAATAAAGGCCAGTCAACGATAACTGCAAGTAGTCTCAGATCTGTACTTTGTTGTTTTGTTGTTGTTTAGAGGGATGTATAAATACCCTGCCACATCCGTTCAGTATGTTTTTTATGATCTTTTGTATCTATCTGATGAGTAAAGAGCCTTTTTCAACTGATTTATATAGTTTGTTCTTATGTTATACTGTAACATCTCTGTCTCCGGGGTGGTGTCTTATGCATGACCTTCTGCTGTTGTCTTTTCTATGATCGGGTTGTTGTCTCTTTGACACATTCCCCATTTCCATTTTTAATTTTATGTTAATACCGCCCCATTTTTAAGTACATGTCCGAGGTCAAGAGCCCGTAGTTCAGTGGTTTTTGGTTCATAACTGTCATATTTGTTTATCGTAAACTCTTTAGTTTAAAATCAGGCCATTTAACTGTTTCGTGAATGTTTAACTTTACGTTGTCTTAACTTTGGTGGATAATCGTCTCATTGGTAATCATACCACATCTCCTTATTTTCAAATATATATTTATATATAACCAACTTCGGACAAACGAGTATATATACACGTGTAATTTGCATTTTAATAATCACAATCAAATGCATTGTAGTTTATATGTATAGGACAGTTACAGATTCCACACCATCGATATTGATATCGTGTAGTTTATTTATATTTCCATCAAGAGTACCAGATGTATTTTGTTTAAATAAAGGTATGTATTCATTGATTGTTTGTTAATTGCTTAACGTCCAGTGGCAAATATTGCATGCATGTTTAATGGATGTTCATGACGAAAACAAATTCTATATATACAATAGGTTGGTCCTATAATAGAATCATTCGGGGATGAAGGTCGGGGGAAATTACTATGTTAGTAGACTTCCATTGAAAAACGAGGGTAAATTTGATGTGGACCAAAATTAGCCTTGCAACATGTCACCTAAGGGAAAAAAAGATTAGTAACAAGGGTTCTTAACTTGAACATATCGGGGTACTTTCTCTACAAGAGGCATATAACTTAACGTCCCAACATTGACCGGACGTAGTTGTGTATTTGTACATCCCGCAAACCCAAAGGTTTTACTGTCGGTCGAAAAAAGATTTGCAGTCCTCATATTTTTTATTTTGATATTGCTGTTGTTTAAACACATTGCTTTTATGTTTCATAGATGTACATGTATATAGTGGTCAAACGAGTTCGTACTGCTTAGTGTTACAAATGTATGTACAATATGTACAGAAAATATCCGAGGCATACTATTCGTCATTTTATTTATATTCACACGTGTATTTCAAAATATAAAACGTTAATTTTAAGATGACACATATTAATTAATTATACTTCTCTTGGTAAATTTTTCAGTATATAATAGTATTACAGAGCTAAAATATTACACGACGATTTAAAAGGTCTCATTAAGACCTCACGTCATCTCTATTTTAAGTGCTAAATGTTTTGATGACTCGTATGATGATTAATGTTCTAATAACAGGAAAAAATGAACCAATACCTCCGTTAGTACCCTGGAAAGTTGCCGAGAAGAATTTACCTTGGGGTGTTATGATACTGCTTGGTGGAGGATTTGCATTAGCCCATATAAGTGAAGTATGTTGATATAAATAGTCAAATCAAATAGTTACACATACTACTTTTTGGTTTGTTTAAACAAGAAGAAATACTTTTATGTAATCGAAATATATATAACAATGGTGCTAGAGATTTCCCGGTAAATGAGTGAATTATTTTGAGGTATATATTTATACAGTTCATTTACTTCCTCATGTTCTATTGCACTTCTGATGGAATGAATAATACAAGTAATCTGAGCGGTAGAGTTTTCAACTGATGCAGCTAAAAATTAGCATTTAATTTTAAGTTCATGTACACACTGCGAAAGATAAAAGGTCGCTAGGTTGATGACATTTTGTCAATTGCTTTCATGTTATAAATAGAATTAAATCATAGAACTGAATATGAACATCTGAATTTAAACATCAGTTTAAATATACACAGTGATGCATGCTTTTTTCTGTCAGATCATTTGGTCTCTTGCGGAGAGTTGTCTCACAGGCAATCATACCAAATCTTCTTTTTATTTCTTAGTAGGGGCATTGGTGGCCAAGTAGTCTTTAGTACACATTATAGTTACTACTGTTATCACCAGACAGTCAGCACCGAGGTTGTGAGTTCGAACACCGCTCTTGTGGGTGCTCCCAACTCCAATTTTAATTGACTAGGATTGACAGTGGTCGTAGGTTTTTTTCCAGGCACTCCGGCTTCCTCCATCAATAAAAACTTGCCACCATGAAAAAGTCCAAAGGCATGCTATAAAGTGGCGTTAAAACATACAAAATTAGAATTTTTTTTATATATTAGTCAAATCGAATACTCTGAAAAGATTTTTTTTCAATTTCAGGAGTCTGGATTATCTAAATGGTTAGGTAATGAGTTAGCTGTCTTTAGTGACCTTGAACCTTGGCTTATGAATCTAGTGTTGTGCGTTGTTGTCGCTGCAGCAACAGAGGTCACCAGTAATACTGCAATATGTACTCTTATGATGCCAATTATGGCTCAAATAGTAAGTGTTCCACACGTTTTAGGTCAGGAACTATTCAAATAATTTATTTAGGATTATGACTCTGTATTCACTAAGTATTTACCTACTAAGCTTACTACTCGAAAAGCAAAATAATTAAATAATATAAACGCTATTTGTTTATACGACACCAGATCAACAGTAAATTTTAAAAGTATGTTGTCCCCGTTATGAATTTACCCAAGTTTTAACCTGTGAAAACTTTTTGTGTCTCAAAATTATAATAAGAATGCGAATGATGACCTAAGTACTGTGCATACTACGGTTTCTGTTTTATCACACAACAATGCGAATATTTAATGAATCTTGTTTTCTATTTTTTGTTTACCATGTCGACTTTAGATTCCCTTTGACTTATAAGTTTTAAGTGGTCTATTGGTATGATTCTGATCTTGCGGGAACTTATGAAATATCCAGAATAATTGTGGTGTCCGTGTATTCCATCGTTAAATCTTGAAGCAAAACTTTAATAACTCGGTGTTTTAGATTGGTAAGAAATTTTTGCTTAAATTGTTTCGTAAAGTATCATAATATTAATATAATCATTGGAAAAAAGGAAATTTTTATAACGGTATTTTGCGTATATTCCGCAGTTTTTTTGTTGTTTTTTGTTGTTCTGTTAAATTTTTCAGATCTTAACATCTGGGCTGGTTGTTTATGTTTTTATTTTCATAAACGTTTTTTCGTACATTTGTAGGCTCTACAGTTACAACTAAATCCATTGTATATCATGTTTCCGACAGCCATTGCAACCTCCTTTTCATTTATGTTACCAGTAGCAACTCCGCCGAATGCAGTTGTGTTTTCATACGGACATCTACGAGTTATAGACATGGTAAGTACAGGGAATTAAATGTACTCTTTTGATATAATAAAATCTACCGGTTTCAATATCAGGGCATTTTATATAGTCAATTTAATCTGTGTGATGCGCACATCACGTTTAATTACTTCTGGATATTTAACGTGAGAACAAAAAATGACACCCGTCATACATGTAACAAGTATGTAAACTAGTATCAGCATAGAAATTCATGATTTATTTTCAAATGATGAAGACATTATATTTTAATCAATTTAATTAAATTCTGGATCGAGCATGTCAGTAACTGTTAGTAGTCCTGTAATGGCCTGACCACTTAGTATAACCGACGATTGGGCTCAAGCAAAAAAGACTATCAGGTGCTGATACTTTAATCAAGAGTCAATCTAACAAATGTTAAAAAGCTGAAAAACAAATAAAATACAATTTTACAATTTGTTGAATTAATGTTTCTAGTGTATGAAATGTCCAAAATAATTGATTGCACAGTCCGTTGAATCCGAGAAAATGTTGTACTTTCAAGAACGGTTACACTTCCAGTATTTCACGGAGAAGAGGTTTAATTATATGAAAGGCTATTTGAAGGCTTTAAATACAATGTTATATTATTAACTCACTCTGTGGTTAGTCACGAATTGTGTCCAAGATGACGTCTCAACGAAATGTTCCTAGTGATCGTAATGACCTTGCCGTTTTCCTGTCACGGATACGTGTGAGAGAGGGAAAGATAACGATGATACGATGTTTTAACGTTCTTATAAGGTTAAAGATGAATAATCCTCCCACACTGGAACACATAAAAAGATTAAGAATATAATCAAACGAACTAAATAAATTGAGGAACAGCGTAACAGAATAAGTCCTTTGTTTATTGATGTATCATTATCATTGGTTAGATCTTCTGTTACCTCGGACTGGGACCGATTTTAATCTGAGTTGTACCGTGCGTTTGTTTCTTTTATATTGGCTAAAGGTATAGGGGAGGGAAATTGAGATCTCACAAAACATGTCTTACCCGCCGAATCCAATTTGAGGTGCCTCTGGCCTTTGCAAATCTTCAATGTTTTTTGTCCCCCGTGTAAAACGTTGTGGAAGAGGACATTGAAATACTGCGCGTCCGTTCGTCTGCTTGTTCGTTTGTTCGGTCTTGTTAGCGCGATCCATGTACAATTTTTGCCATATTTTTATAGAACTTATACTATAAGTTAGTACCAGCAATATCTCAGACAAGTTCTATAATGGTGGAAAAAATGTGGTGCACACTTTCAAACAACCCGCTACGCTGGTTATTCAGTTCACCACATTTTTGATGTTATTTTTTCATAGACAGAACAAATATTACAGTCATTCCTTAAGTAAAGGCAATACAAAAACAAAGATACTGAGTTTATAAACTGGTATCTTTAAGTGACCAATATTCATAAGCTTGTATTTTTTTCATTGTTTTATTTCAGGTGATGATTGATTTTATAATGAACATTATTTTTGCATTGTTATATTTCAGGTGATGGTTGGTTTTATGATGAACATTATAGGAATACTGGTACTCATTTTAGGAACAGAAACATGGGGAGCTAGCGCTTTTAACTTTCACACATTTCCAGATATATTTAGGACAAACAATGTATCTGATATTGTACAGAACATTACTTTACTAGTAAATGGTACTTGTTTGTGCTCAAATATTACCATGACATAGCATTTATTAAAAAAACTCTTCATAGATACAAGGATTAAAAATTTATATTTACGCTTCAGAAGACTCATCAGTGACGCTTGAGTCAAAAATTGTTAAAAGACCAAATAAAGTACGAAGCTGAACAGAATTGAGGACCACAAATTCCTTAACGTTTTGTCAAATACAGGTAATCTATTCCTGAGGTAGAAAAGCCTTAGTATTTCAAAAAATGAAAATTTGTTAAAAGGATACTGCCTACCGCTCCTCTTTCTTCGATGCAAATTCTCGTATGAAGTAAGCATATTTAAAACAAAAAAGATGAACAAGTCGACAAGTAAAGAAGCGTTGTTTGTTCTCATGGGAAGGCCGATTGCTGTTGAAAACACGTCCTCCGAACATAACAAATATGTTGCCAATCAAGACATTATTCATCTTGTTTAAAGTTTCCTTGGTGTTTTGTTTTATTAATGTAAGTTTCAGAGGATATTTTGTTAGAATCAGTATGATTTTCCCCTATCTAAGACAAAAAACTTCGAAGTATGACATTTTTTGTTATGAAACCATATCCATATCCAACTATTTCAATTTGTACTTAGTTTAGAATTATTAATACTTGTGTAAAGTGAATAAAGTCAAATGTTTTCATACTTTTGCAAGATGAAAGAGTCTTAGATTATAAGTACTGTTGAGATCTTTGGGATTTTTTATCATCCAAATCTGATCACCCCACAACTACAACAGGTAGTTTCTCGATTATGTTGAAGCCCGAATTTGATTGCTGATTAAATTGATGTTAACAATAGTTATATAATTTAGTACGTCAGAGAGGTTTCATGGAATACTTTGACTTTTCTACTCTTTACACCAGTATTCCACATTTCAAACTAAAAGACAAATTGAAGGAGTTGGTATTGCTTTGCTTCGTAAAAAAGAATGGCCAACGTACATACAAGTATCTTGTCTTAGGGAGGGATAAATCCTACTTTGTAAAGGATCACTCTGATTCGAACCAAAAATTCTCTGAAACTGATATTATCAAGATGCTTGATTTCTTGATTGACAACATATTTGTTACGTTCGGAGGACGTGTTTTTCAACAGACTGTCGGCATTCCAATGGGAACAAACTGTGCCCCTCTACTTGCCGGCTTGTTTCTTTATTATTATGAGGCTGACTTCATGCAGGAACTTCTTAGGAAGAAAGATAAGAAGTTAGCAATATCCTTTAACTCTACTTTTCGCTATATAGATGATGTTCTTTCACTAAATAATTCAAAATTTGGTGACTATGTGGAACGCATATATCCAATCGAGCTAGAGATAAAGGATACTACAGATACAGTTAAGTCGGCTTCATATCTTGACTTACATCTAGAAATTGACAATGAGAGTCGGTTGAAAACAAAACTTTACGACAAAAGAGATGATTTCAACTTTCCAATTGTAAACTTTCCATTTCTAAGTAGCAACATTCCAGCAGCACCTGCATACGGGGTATATATCTCCCAATTGATACGATATTCCCGTGCTTGCATTTCCTATCATGATTTTCTTGATAAAGGGTTGCTGCTCACAAGGAAGCTATTAAACCAAGAGTTCCAAATGGTGAAGTTGAAATCACACCTTCGTAAATTTTACGGACGCCATCACGATTTGGTTGACGGTTATGGAATAACCGTTTCACAGATGATATCGGATATTTTCCTTTCGTCGTAACTACAATACCTTTCGTTTCATGAATGTGACCTACCGAATTAGACTATTTACCGAATTTGTGATAACATGAGCAACGCGACGTTTGCCACATGTGGGGCAGGATCTGCTTACCCTTCTGGAACACCTGAGATCACCCCTATTTTTTGGCGGGGTTCGTGTTGCTTTGTCTTTAGTTTTCTATGGTTTTTCATGTGTACTTTTATTTGTCTGTTTGTCTTTTTCATTTTTAGCCAGTGCGTTGTCAGTTTATTTTCGATTTATGAGTTTGACTGTCCCTCTGGTATCTTTTGTCCCTCTTCTATAAAAGACTCATTATTGACGCTCGAATCAAAAATGATGAAAAATTGGAAAAATCAAATAAAGTACAAATTAAAAGAGCATTGGACTTCCACAATTCTAAACGTTCTTTTCCCCAAGGTAATCTATTTATGAGTCAAACAACAAAGGTGTTAAAACTTTTCTAAAATTGATTACAAAGTTATTTTTTTATTTTTTTTTATTTGACAATCGGCCAAGACCCTTATATAACTTATCTTTGAAGGGCTCCACACATTTTTGAATTGAACTTTGAATCGGTCACTACGTGGACAGTCGTTATGGAACTTCCTATTACATTAAAAGCCTGTCTCTCAACCATGAAAATAGATGGAAAGAAACCGGAATGGAACTTCTTAGACAGTTTTAACTACGTTTCAGTTCAGCTCACCTAGAGCAAGGAACCGTACATGTCATCCAGAAAACATAAGCAGGCCCCAAAAAGCAAGAAAAAGACACTATCTACCAGACGACACAATGCTAAGCGTTTTGCCCAATGGACGAACACCAGGTAAAAGTAGGTAAAAATGCGACGTGACTTTATGATTGGTGGTTTTGTAAAGGTAAAATTTCGACGTGACTTTGTGATTGGTGATTTTGTGAATGTAAAAACCCGTATGTCTATGTCCAAGTCGTTCCCTCAGTTACAGATACACCTTCTTCCATCAAGTGACATTATTTTACCTCTTCGACAACAAACAAATCCTACATCACTAGGTATGTCGTAGTGCCATATTTTACCGCGATTACCAATAGTTGCATCAGCTCTGTCACATTTACTTCCAAATAAACATCCCATCTGGTATCCTATCGAAAATAAAATTTTTGTTATCAAAACTAGTCTTTTACCTAGTTTTGTGAAGACGTAGCACGCGTCTGGCGTATACAAATATTTTTTAACTTGTTACCTTATGATGGCTATTATTCGTTTGTTTCTCTATCCTATATTTTCGCACATTTATTTTATTGTAGCCCTGTCGTGTAATATTGTCATTCTAATGTTATAATTAACACTGCCATTAAGGCGGGAGGTTTAACATGCCCCAAAACCAGGTTCAACCCACCATTTTTTTCATAAAATGCCCTGTACCAAGTCAGGAAAATGGCCATTGATACATTATAGTTCGTTTCTGTGTATTTTACATTTCAGTGTTGTGTCTCTGTTGTGTTATAGTTCGCCCTCAGTTTTAGTTTGTTACCCGGATTTGTTCTTTCTCTATCGTTTTATGAATTTTGAACAGCGGTATACTACTGTTGCCTTTATTTATGTGTTGAATAAAATATTTCTCGTCCTTTTCCTAAAAGAAATTATCGGACGATATTAAGATCTTGCTGATACATATTCCGTTTTGACTTCACAAATAATACACGTTGGTCATGAAGTATGTATTATAGGTACTGACGTTTTTTTATAATCTTAATTAAGTCTTTTTGTATTCTTTTTATTGTCCTTATAAATTATTACTTTTACCATTTAGTATACTTTGGTAATATCGATGAGACGTGTCTCGTTTCTTAAACATTCCGTCATTGTGTTATTGTGCAATGGTAATTTTTTGTATTCTTGTCTTTTGTCTTTGCTTATGTGCTTTGAATATATATGCCTTTTATATGATAGTTGTTATCCATTGGTTTAATGTGTTAGAGCTTTAGATTTTGTATTTGATTAGGGACTTCCATTTTTAATTGAGTTCTGTACTTTTGTTAATTAACTTTTGTTATATAGTACTTGAACACTATAATCATAGTCACCATAAAAAGTGGATAATATAACCGGAAACATTTTCATTTCATTCTTTCTGCTTTATTTCAAATGTATTCCGAGCACGTTCAGATCAGAGCTTACTATCAATTTAATCTTCGACGATTAAGAAAATACATTTTTTTACCGAAACAGTTTTAACAATAAACAGTTTCGTAAACAACTGTAGCCTTAAATCATTGAACAATTATAGAAATTCCTAATTTACCTTCAAATAGGGCCAACATTTTCTCGTCTAACTTTTCATATAATTTCCTTTTCTCTTCATTGAATCGATCTATTTCTTCTTGTCGTTTCACTTCCAACTGTCTGCGTTTATCATCCAATCTCTCACGTTCTTGTCTTCCTCAAAAAGATTTTTCCCAAAATTAATTTTGATTCTTGAATATACCTAGTAAGGAATATGACCGTTATTTTTAATTTGTTTGTTGTATTTGAGTTTTTAATTTTGGCACATGCATGATCAGAAAATTTCCGTTTTGAATTTTCCTTAGAATTTAGGGTTTTGTTTTGGTTTTTTTTTTTACCTTTAATACTTGATTTTTTTCATAAAACTGCTGTAGCGGGTTTGTGCTATCTTACTTGCCTGGATCGTTTTAGTTGGTCGTTGGTTTGATTCCCAACCGGGTCAAATCAAAGTCGTTAATACAAGTGTATCAGTGGCATTTACATGATAACCGTAAATGCAGTTACAGTAATCCCAATATGGCGGAGCCCAAAACAGGTAAAATCGTCTTTTTCTAATTTCTCCTTGTACACGTAATGTTGTAAAGAATTACCGCGCCGCTAGGTTGATCTGTATGGTATTGTTGTATGTGTGTGTTCATAATGTCATATGTGACCTTGTTTCCGAAATAATAGCCATTAAAAATTTACGGAAGATCACCGTACCTCCAACGAATTTTGTATGTTATGATAGTCGTAACTTGTTTATAAGATAGTCCTTACTTGGCCATCATCATAGTAACTTGATAGTGGTGATCGTAACTTTCTCTGTGTGCTGATAGGCGACTATATATAAATCGTGTTTGAATGTTTAATAGTGTGGCTTGAACGAATGAATAATTTGTCGTCAAGTACTGTTGGTGAAAATTTCCTTATCGAACACACCTACTTTATATATATGTTATAAAGTCAACCTGTAAACTTGATATATAAAAATGATACAATCTGAAGCGAGATGATGTATCAAATACCTTTACTTTTTACGTTTTCAAGAGCAAGTATTCATCTCAAACATGCCCTCACATAAAAAGGTGCACTCTTTTTTCTCGATGCAATTTTTGCTGATTTTTTTATTATATTTATTGAAGGTTAGAAACGAAAATTAAGAAACATCTATATTGACATGATTTCCGTCAGTTGCAATTTTTTTTTAAACCAAAGTTTATGCATTTTTTAGATACAACTAAAAAGACACACATGGTGTCGACTTGATATCTGATTGTTCTGCTAAATTATGCAAAAGATATATTGTAAACTTATGCAAATGGTGTTTGTATGTTAAAAAATATGTCAATCACGAATGTTGTTTACGCGTTTGTTGTTATCTATACACAACTTTTTGTATTTGAATATTTCGTAGGCGGAGGGTTCTGACAAAATTAGTAACTATGATCATGGACATATTTTTAACAGTTACGATTATCTTTCAAGTTATTTGTCCACAAGTTACGGCTATCGTCTTTTAGAGTTACGGTGATCTTCCGAAAATTTTCAATAGCTTTTTTGGGGGGAATAAGGGAACCTATTATATTAAGAACACACACATACACCAATACCATACACATCAACCTAGTCGCTTAGTAATTCTTTAAAACAACGCGTGTACACGGAGAAATTACAAAAATACGATTTTACCTGTTTTGGGGGCCGCCATGTTAGAATCACTGTGATCAATTTAACACCAGTGGCGTATGTTGCTCAATGCCTCGCATGTAGATAAGTCGTAAAGGCTAGGGCTGGTCAGATCAGAATCGCAATAACGTGTCGAGATAGGATAACAATCTTAAAAGCTAAATTAGCAAAATGTATAACTGTCTGCTGATTACTCTTTTTTTTTATACTCGTATTAAATGTTAAAACACGAATTAAATAAACCGAGCATAGAAACAGAGCATGGATTATTTCTGTATACCCTAGTTTACATGTTTGTTTTATGTTTTAAAAACATACCATTATAACGACCCAAAAGTGACTTGAAACTGAATGATGTATTATCTGATTTAAAGATAATTCTTGTTTAGTACTATTGCCATAGATCATAAACAAACATGTATAAACAAACTATTTAAATTTATCCAATATTAAAAAAGACATGCTCCTCCCCCTTCTCACAAAAGATGAATGGTTGGTGTCTACATGATGCATATTACATAATATACATACCCGAGTGCCTCAATCTCTTGATTCGTCTCAAGTTCTTTTAGTTTTTGTTTTTGGATTCTATATTCCTTAGCAATTATTTTTTGCTTTTCTTTGTTTCTCTCTTTCTCGTTTCTGTCCTGGTCCATCTGTTCTCTTTCGTGTTGTCTGTTTCCAGCATCGGTGTACATTTCATGTGTATAAAACCTCCCTCCATTATTTCTAACAGTATTATATACATTTTCGATTATCATGTGAACGTCTTGTTCAGTGTTTTTTAGTCCGAGTGAAATGTAACGGTTGTCTATTTTCTGTAGAAGTGCACCCAAAGGAGAGTCTTTTTTTACTTTGTTTTCGACAAAATCTTTTATATTTGTATTGGCATTTTGGAGTCTATCCTTATTTGTAAAGACAACGCTTACAAAATCGCTAACTTCATCTCCGAAGTAGTTCATGAAAATATCTATCGTATTGTGTTCTTCTGCAGTCATTCGTCCTATTTGAAGAATAAATATGATGGAATGCATGCCGGGAAATGTCAATGCTTTAGATATTTCCTGTAGTATAACTGCATTATCGTCTTCCGTATCAAAGAAACCCGGCGTGTCAAAAACAACAATATGGCGACCATTGCAAGTTCCCCTTGCAGACTTGGTATATTTGGTAACGGATTCGTCAGATACATCCGCAGTGAATTCTTCTCTTCCTAAAAGACTATTTCCGGTAGTACTTTTTCCTGCTCCTGTTTTTCCAATCAATAAAATGCGAAATTCATTTTCAATGGCTACATCTGGAATGATTTAAATGAAAGTTGTGCACGTACGTATATATAAAAAAAATCATAATTATTATTCAAAACACCCGGACAGATAGAGGTATGGTTAGAGTCTTGAAATTGTTCTTCGAATTTTAGATATTAATTCTTTCCAAATGCTGTGTTTAATTTAGTTGTAGGAATATGATTACATGAATTAAAAACTCAAGTGTTGAAATGCCATTCTTTATCTCACTGTTCGTATAGCGTATATACCTTGAAATAAAGTAAATTTAGTTCTCACGATAGTGGCAGTCGTAAGCATTAAGTCGTTCGTGTAAATGAAAATCTCTTGTGTAAATTAGATAAAAATCTCTTGTTCAAATTAGATAAAAATCTCTTGTTTTATCTTGTATTCATCATTTCCGATCTCACTTTTCAACATAAATGAAATTGTATTTATCCTGCAATCAGCCATCTTTTGTACAAATAACAAGTTACTATTCTAACACATTTTGCTCTTCTTTTATTATATAAAAAGTATTCTGCTACCGCCTAGCTAACGAGATGTTTTTTTTTTACAAAAATATATAGTTCATATTGGTGTCTGCTTCGCAGTCCGTGATTTTTTAAAGTGTACATGTAGGATAAATTGCAGAATAAAACAAATCATTTGTAATTTTAAAAAAAATATATTTGTACTCGTTAATTAAGAAAAATGAGAAAATATTGGCTAGCGTCGTTTCTCGTTCTGTTTGTAAAGCTCGTGCAAATAAATATTAGATTGTTCGACAAATACTGTACTTAAACTTTGTAATCAAAGAATTTAAATAACAGCTACATACCATCTGAAAAATACATAGTAAACAAAACAGCTAGGAATACTTGTTTTCCAATATAAAACATCTAAAATCCAAAAGAAAAAAACTGTGCATATAGTCGATTGTTAATTATAATTATTGTTAGAATTGTTATGTAACACGGGTAAGAATAAGTATTATTAAAATTAATATGATCCCCATGAAAACCTTATAATATATAAAACTTTATGAATTAATCACCTTTAAGAATTAGGCACCATTATATATTTAGGGAGGGCTGTGTGGTTTTGTTCGAGGGACATAAACTATTTTTCTCTTATTTGATCCATCAAAAAACTTTGTCAATTACTTAGGTAACCAATATCCCTTAACTTTACTTTCAGCTATATAAATGATGTTCTCTCACTAAATAAATCCAAATTTTATGACTATAGTGAAGTCATATATCTCATTGCACTAGAGATAAAGGATACAATTCATACAGTTAAGTCTGCCTCATATAATAATAATAATAATACTTTATTCAGAAGCAATACAGCTTATAGAATATACAATTTTACAATATTTTGTATCAGTGAAATATAAATACAATAATTATACACAATACATGTATGGCGGATAATGAAAATAAATTCATATGATAAATAATTAATACAACTACATATTACGAATTTTTTCAATATTAAACAAAAATTTACCTAAATTATTAAGTTCTTTCACATTGTGAACTGATAACAACTGTATAAGTTTAAAAGTGGATGGATATTGCCAATAATATTTCTTAATGTATAGTTTTCTTACATCACTATATCTATTACATTCTAGAACAACATGGTATTCATCTTCTACAATATTGTTATTGCACATAGTATATATATTAACTTACATCTAGAAATTGGCAATGCGGGTGGGGTAACAACAACATTTTACGACAAAAGAGATGATTTCAGCTTCCCTATTGTGCTTTTTCACACTTTGTTGCTACATTCCAGGAGCATCGGCTTAAGGAGTATATATTTTTCAATCGATATGATATTCCCATGCTTGTTTTTACTATAATAATTTATTTGATAGACGGTGGCTGCTCCCGAACCAATATTTCCTAATGATGAAGTTGAAATCATACATTCGTAGATTTTACATTTGATTAATTGTTATGGAATAGCAGTTACACAGATGATATCGGATATGTTCTTTATGTCGGAATCATAATCACCTTCCCTTTTCACGAATGGGATCTACCGAATTGGATTGATGGCCTAGTTTGTTGTTACATGAGCAACACGACGGATGACACATCTTGAGCAGAATCTGTTTACCCTTCCGTAGTACCTGTGATCACCCCCATTTTTGGTCTTTTATTTCCTATGTTATGTCTTGTCTACTATTAGTTGTCTGTTTGTCTTTTTCCTTTTTAGCCATGACGTTGTCAGTTTATTTTCAATTAATGAGTTCCTTTGGAATCTTTCGCCCCTCTTTTACGGCGAGAACAACAAACTTTGTTTATAAATTTTGTTTTTATTTTTTCACAAATTTTTTTACAAATATTTCTTATTTTCATATTGGCTGAAATGTACAATTATTCGAACTGAGTCAATCTGAATAGTCGAAAAAGGGCCCGGTATGTTAATATGTGTTTTTAAAACGCATATTCTGATACTTAACTTTGACGAAAACATTACATCTTAGAGAAAAAAAATATTCTGAATTTCTTATTAAGATTTTGTATCATTAAATTCACTGTTAAATCTGAAAAAAAATATGTAGAATGAATCGATTTGACAATTGGACATTCAACCTAATTTGGGTAGATTTAACCTCGTCTATTGATAAATATATTATTTCTTTTTCGTTTATAACTTAATCAAGCCGTTAATTTTCTCGTATACATTCTGTTACATATGTCTTATGATGGCCTCTTCGTATAGGGCTGCAGATAAAATGAGATATGAGTACAGGTGTCGTACGTTTATTTATATTTTAATTTCATCGGACAAATATTCTGACTTTAAACATGAAAAACTGTATTATTCTATTTAGCGGTGACCAAATACAAAAGTCAACTATTTAAACGATACATTGAGAGTCTAAAATTTTGGAGAAAAAAAACCAAACTTATAATGTAAAACGATGACCTACCATGCAAAAAGTCAACAACCTAAGACCTCCTTAGTATATATCAGATAATAGCTATAATCAATGTATATTGCATACGCTATATTCACATGCGTGTGTGGAAATTCTCAGTTTTAGTTTCGATTTCGATTTTCCGTAAATATATATTGATTCGGTATTTTCAGCCAACAAATTGTAATTAAACGTCATTACAAAACACGAACTCGTCACTATACACAACCATGAAGGTACTACAAATCTCACTTATTTTGTGGGTTATAATTTTACTATCTTCATGTTCCGCAGAGGAGAGCTGTAGTTCACAGTCAGGTAAGACATTCAAATATTTAATTTAAAAAAAGAGAACATATAGTATGTATCATTTTTACACGCTTTTGAATTATTCCGTCTATATGATATACATATATATATGTATATATTTATAGTTAAGCACTTGACCAACTGTATAGGAGAGAAAAGTAAATACAAAATAACTGAGCTCCAAGGAAAATTCAAAATACGGAAAGTCCTATATCAAATGGCAAAGTTAAATGCTAAAACACATCAAACGAATATAGAAATATGCATGATCCACAAAAAGTGCACCCAAAGGGTTGACTTGAGAATATTAAGGCTTCTCTCGTCCGCTAGTAAAACCTTTGTTACATTGAGATATTTTTAGACTATGCAGGATGTATTCATAATTATCACAGCTTGATACGGTCGCCAATGGTTGTCAATGTGACAATTCTCCCCAGTGGCCATTTAACAACTATTAGTCGACAAACTTCCTTCAACTATGAGCAAAGTCGAAACTACATAGAAAGCTTAAAGAGGTCATAAAAAGACAAATATAACAGAATTCAAACGAGAAAACTAACGGCTTGATTAAAAAGAAAAAACGAATTTAGTTGAAAGTCCAATTGCTGATTTGTTACATGCAAGTATAGTTTTTTTTTAAACTTAACAGTAAATTTAATGTTTATTGGAAATGCACCAAAAATATGTTTTCCTTTTCTTAGATTACAGTTTGGTTTTCATCAAAGCTGAGAATCAGAATATTCTTTTACATAAAAAAAAAAACAAAAACAGAGCTCTCCCCCCTTTTTTTCACTACGTGTTTATTTTATAGCTGTCTGAATGAATTGGTCAAATGTCGAGTGAGCGTTAGTAATGGGACACAAACAAATGGTCGGCAAGAATATATACATTTTAGTAAAATCAGTGATGGCGACCTCTTTCCAATGTACAACAACGTTCGCTAAATGTTACAATTTAAATGTATTAAATTAATGTGGGTTTTTCCCGGTTATAAATAGTCTAAATTATGGGATTTTCCGTCTGTAACAGTTATAAATAGTATTAGCAAAATGAATAATTGAAACTATTTGCATCGAAAGCGAAAACAAAAATTAAGTAAAACCAAATTGTTTAATTGAAAGAAAAGGTTCGTGGTTCTATATGATTATATTAATCATTGAAATCAAATAGTTTAGTCCTACAATTCTTTTACACATGAATGAAATTAAAACTGTTTAATTCATGTAATGTAATCATACTTGTTCACAATAACAATTGAAATGTTCGAATTAAAATATCTTTAGATTTGTAAATGTAGGATGTTTTTATATACCGTAAATATATTCAATGACTCCATGAAATTAATGTTATTGCTTTGTAAGGACTGAAAAAGATAACATACCCCGGGTAAGATGTTCTATGGATATATCGTGTTTAAAAGTGAATATGTATATTTTCACTGGAAAACCTCGCAAAAGAAAATCGTACAAGCGTTCGAAAAAAAAAAAGCCTCTTTCAAATTAAAAATCAGTTGTTTTAGCCTGCAACAAATAATGTAAGACATTTTTAATTTTCTATATTGAAAATCTAATTTTCGAGAGTTCTGATATTTACCGTGTAGCAGTTATTGGTTAAACAAAATGAGCCGTTTCAGTCAAGGCAGTAACAGTAGAACCATAGTTTAATTCAAAACAGACTTACATTGACCTTCCCTCCAAAAAATATAAACGGGAATGTGGACTCCGGACAATTCTATTTAATGCCACACTGTTTCTCTTTCATAATTTAATTCAAACGATTCCTTTTTTATAGAAACGGTTGCAGATAGAGATATCCGTCACTGTTCACAAAAGGAGAGTGAAGATATAGGTATGTATTGAAAACATACAAGTTAAATTTCCTTTAAATTTCAAATATATATCAGGCAAAACAAACACATTTGGAATAGAGGACCTCGTTCTGATTCGCTCGAAACAAAAACAAATAATTATGACATTTGCAGAATACAGAAAACAAAACAGAACCTTATAATAAAACAAAACATAACATCTTAGGCAAACTTTTGCGTTAGAGACTTCAATCTAAATAGTATAATTATATTCTGAATATGTCAATACAAATATGAAAACTAAAAGCATAACACAAATTAGGGTTCTTACAAAAACGGCATACAATTTAAGGTGCAATAGTTGTACCTTTTACAATAATATGTTTAAATGATAAATTGCAAATATATCTACTTTTAAAAAAAATACGGTTTCAATGTTCTCATCATATTTCATTAAACCAAGAAGCTTCTTTTTTTAATTGATTCTTGTTTACAATGCCGGGATATTCTAAGTAACTACAATATTCAGTAAAGGATTTGTTCATTGGTGAAGGCTATTTGATGACCTGCACTTGTATATTTGGCAATAATACCACATCTCTTTATTTTTATATAGTTCTACAACCCTGATTTTCCAGTTGCCTTATGTATACATTATTTTTTAGTTAAAATTATGGCGAATATATATCTTGCAGGTTCATAAGTAAAGTGTTGCATGCTTGCCATATCATAAAACGTAAACAGACGTTCAGTACCTTCGCCGGTTTCTTCTGTGTAATATTTTTGATATTATTCTTCGTTTTTAGGTATAACCGAAAATGAACGCAGAATATTGCTAATAGGCCGGACTGGAGTCGGTAAAAGTACTACTGGAAACACAATACTGGGGAGGGACGTTTTTCATACAGACACTTCGGGCGAGTCAGTCACGAGAAAGACAGAATATGCGCGCTCACTGCGCTACGGGAGAAATCTTTTAGTTGTCGACACTCCGGGATTGTTTGATACAAGTATACCTAATAATGAAACTATGAAAGAAATTGCACAATGTTACAGCCAAACAGCTCCGGGTTTACATGCTATCATTTTTGTTACTACGACTGGACGATTCACCAAAGAAGAAAAAGATACATTTGACTTTTTTCTCACGCATCTTGGAAAAGAAGTAATTGATTATATGATTGTAGTTATCACTGGTAAAGACAAACTAGATCATAAAAAACTTACAATTAAGCACTTTGTTTCCAATTTAAAAGATGAGTCGGCTCTTATGTGGTTGTTGAATCGGACCGAATACCGACATACAGCGTTTGGCTATGGCGGTGATCGTGCTGATCGTGAGGCAGAAGTTAGAACTTCTTGAAATGATCGACAACCTTGTCAAGGAAAACGAAGGGAGCTATTATACAAATGACATGTATAAAAGAAATGAGAAATTGTTAAAAGAACGATGGGAAGAAGAAAAACGGAAAGAAACAGAAAAACTTGAAAAGGAAATACAATCAGCTAAGAAATCTGCTCAAAACGAGTTCGAAGAAAAACAAAAGGAACTTGAGAAAGATTTTGAAAACCAGGAGATTGAACATGAAAATAATATGAAAAAATTGAATGCTAAATTCAACGAACAAGAATCTGATATTGAGAAGATAAAAAACAAAAATAAGCAGGACCTTGAAGAAATGCGGAGAGAAATAGAACAAAGAGAAATGGCATTAACAATTCGTCGTATAGAAGCGGAAAGAGACGTTGAAATAAGGTTGCGAGAAGAAGCTGAAAGAAAAGTGATTGATAAAGAAATGACGTTTCGAGAGGATTACAGATCTGATTCTGGCTTTTTTTAGCAGGCTCTAATGGCAGCAGGGAAGGCTATAGGAGCTGTTGTAGACGCTGTTTATAATTTTTTTGGAAGATTATTTTAAAGTATATAAAACTCATACGTTTGTCTTAGAAATGTTTTATATAAAAAAAGCACCATGTTCTTTAAAAAAAAACAGGCATACCTTCAACTAATTAGCCATTTTTATAACCGGGACATCATATAGATGCTTGAAGAAGAAAAATCGATTATCTTTCTTTGGATTTTTTAGTCGGAAGAATTTATGCTTAAGCACAATAATAGTTCCTCGTGAATTTACACCTACCACAGTTAACTGTTATGTGAATTCTTTTATGGATGTGAAGTTAGTAGCCGGTTCGTTTTTCGATATTGGATATTCAATTTAAAACCGGCTGCTAGCAGTCGGTTGGATATTCAAATTTATTTGAAAATCATAAAAAAAATGTAATATTTCATAACATTAAAAGCATGATAATTTTATAGTTGAAAGGAGCGAAAATATACGTAGGAAATCGTTTTATGACTCCATCAAGTAGTCTTACACTCTCGTTGTCCACAAATATAAACACTTATAAATGTTTATGTAAATTGCATATTTGTCTTTATGATATATAGGTTTTTATCAATTAAACGACTTAAAAAATGTTGATTTATATCTAATATTTCTCATAACAAAAACAAAAACCGATGACTTTAGAAACATTTAGAAAAAGAAATAGAAATAAATATAGAAAGCTCCAAAAACAGAAATATATAGTGTAAACCTAACTTAGACCGCTTAAATGACGGTCAAACAATTGGACAAATTCATAGACTCTGTATATATAATGATTGTTTTAAAATGACTTTATAAGGGCACAGGGCAATGGAGAGAGCCCCCTGATCTCTCAATCTGTCTAATATTAAGCAGACAGTAAGTTAATATGCAGATAAAAACGAGAGTAAAGGATATTTGCGTACACTTCCTGTCTTCTATCTTTGCGGAGGTTCCAAAGTGCCTGTTGGATATTCAAAATATATAGCGAAAACCTACCTGAGACCGCTTAAATGACGGTCAGACCCCCCTGTTCTTTCAATGTACATAAATTGGACGAATTCATAGACTCTGAATATATATAAAGATTGTATCAAAACGATTTTTGAGAATATTGTCATCTTCGATATCTACTGAGGGCTTAGATTGTCACTTTTCAGCTAAAACATGGTCAAAATTTCAGGACAAGGGGCATAGGGCAATGGTGAGAGCCAAGTGACAATCTAAGCCCTCCGTAGAAATCGAATATGACATTATTCTTGAAAATCCTTCTACATGTTCTAATACAACCTTTAAATATACGGAGTCTATGAGTTAGTTGAATTTTATGGACATTGAAAGACCAGGGGGTATCACCTTCATTTAGGTCTCAGGTAGGTTTTCACTAGTATATATTTCTTTTTGTGGCTTTCCATAAATATTTCTATTTATATTCCCAACTGTTTTCAAAGTTATCGGTTTTTCTTTTTGTTTAAGAAATATCATGTATAAAAGTACATCTTTGGAGTTTTTTTTATTGACAAAAATCTATATTACATAAAGACAAATATGCAAGTTAGAAAAGGGTTTATATTCGAGAAAAACGAGAATTTGCGATAGCTTAACTAAAACAATCATGCTTTTTATGTTATTAGGTATTTATTTTTTTATGATTTTCAACTAAATTTTGAATATCCTACCGACAGTTAGCAGCCGGTTGGATATTGAATATCGAATATCGAATAACGAACCGGCTGCATGCTAACTTCACATACATTCCAACAATTCTATAATTTTAAAGTTTACAAATATCTCGAAGCTCAATTCAATAATTTAAGTAAAACCGCATATAAAAGATGTGTAAAATCCGAAATGAGACACATTCATCAAACTTTTATAACCGAAAGAAACGAAATAAACAATTCAATTAACTAACTTCGCCTTTTTTGCCTTCTCTTACAAAAAGTTCAATTTATTTTGATAAATTTCAACTAGGTTGCCGCCTGGTCTTTAAAGCTTCTAGTTCAATCGTTTTTGTTTTTGTTTGTTTTTTTATTTATTAATTCTTATAGAAAAATTATTTCAGACGAAAACTGTATATTAGTAGCAGCAAATACATCGAACATAAGTTTAATAAAAACATGAAAAGTTCTGTTTGATAAGTTGCTGCAAGGTTAGTGTATAGTGTGGAAAAGTCTTAACAAAGAACAACATTTGCCATCAAAAATACATCTATTTCCACTGTTTGCATGTGCCTTATCAAAAATTAAATCTGTTCTAAGAAATTAGTCAGGACAGTTGCTAAAGAACCAGACATATAAAGTGTAGAACACTCATTACGAAATGAAATCTAACGTACTTGACGCGCGTTTTGACTAGTTACGATAGTCCAAAATGTGATATATATTTGAAATAGGGAGAAAGGAAAACGCGGATACGGTTTTAATCATATGTAGATATAAGAAGTTGTGATATGAGCGCGAATGAGACAACTCTCCATTCAGTCACAGTTTGTTTAGGTAAACCATTATAGGTCAAAATAGTGTCTTCAACACGGAGCGGTAGCTCACATCGAACAGCAATCTATAAAGGGCCCCACAAATAGTGTGGTAGACTAGTTTAAAATATTCAAACGGCACCATTCAAATAGGTGAAAACAAATGCATCCGGTTTTAACGTTTTAAAATGCGTGACCACCTTTACCCTTACTTAAAACAATAGTCTAACATCACAACATAGAAAGACACACTATTAAATATCATACGAAATGGCTTTACCAGTTTAAAACGTATTACAAACGGGATATGCTGTCCTTATTTTTTTGTATCGAGCCCACGAATTAAGATACGTTACAGATAAACTTATAGACTTTTAAAAAAAACGTATTCGTTACACGTAACAAATTGAACAATGCAATTAGATCTTTAAATAATGTTGTATTCGTAATAAATATTGATTTGGTTATCAAAAAAATAAAATTCAACTAAATATTATTGATGTACTATATACATTCTGTCATTGCATATGATCACCGAAACACGAAAAATACTGCATGACCATAAACGAGATAAAATAATGGATTCAAAACTTCGGGTGTGTTCTAGTTTGGTTAGAAAGTACGAGAACAAGAGAAACAATCAAACAGATTTTATCTTTCAAATTTTCTTTTTTTAACAATTATGGTTTCATTGATGATTCTTCTTGTCATTGCTTTTTCAGTTATTTTTTATGAGTTTGAATGTCCGTTTTTGGTAGCTTTACCTCTCATTTAATAATCCACGTTTCTTTCCTTTAGAATCGTATCTTGATCTGAAGATGTGTTAAATTTAATTGTCTTGATGGGGAAGATGTTTCTCTGACGTACATTACTTTCGCTAATAACTCTCCAAACAACTTACTCCTTACTCCTATTTACACTTTACTTATAATTGCAGCTGTAGTTAAGTTTAACAGATCACCTTGACCTTCAAATTAATAAATTTCTGCAGGTTTACATAACACATCTATAAAAGACGACAATAGTTTCTAGGAGAGGGTCGTCTTGAAATAGTGTAAGAGTAGGATGCCCATATTTGCAACAAAAACGGTTCATTTTCATTTGTGACCCATCTACATTCAAAATCGGAAACTTCCATTCTCAATTTTATTATGCAATTTTCCGAAAAATGACTTTTACAAACAAACTTGTCTGATAAAGGAGGATCTTCAAAGAAATAAATGGAAATGATTAGTCCGTTTAAAATTCATCCGGTGTATATTATAGTCACAACGCGCATGCACATAAAAAAAAGGAGCAGTGACAGGCGAGAAAAGGAAAGAATTGGCAATTAAAGGTTGATTTATATTATTTCAATAAAAAAAACAGCATCGTTTCTTAATCATTGAGCAGAAGAAACTAACTATCTGGTTATTATCAATGTTTTCAGTAACGACAGCTTCCCTTTTACCATGAGGGTAAAGTATTTTGTTGGGAGAGTTATTCTTTTGTTCCCGTTTTTTAATTGTCATTGTTTTATACGTACAATCAAATTGATTGATTACCATTTCTGCTTAACAAATAGTGGCGAAATATTTCATAAATATTCAGGTCATTTACCATTTGATTAACAAATGTTGGTTCAGCAAAGTTGGTAGACCGGCATGAGAGGTTCGAATGATTATGGTAACTGAACAAAATTGTGAAAGGGACAGATATTTTTGTAGTAACACACCCAATAGGCCTCTAAAAATGTATGGCGACATAGAGCAAATGAAATAGACATCCTCCATACACGAATAAATGCACTCTCTTGAAATCCTATTCTGACATTACGATGCTGCGTAATATTACAACCCACACATCCAAACAGACGTCCCTGTTTTTTTCAATTGAAACCTAATTTGGTTGTATTATATTTACCAATTGTAAAGCATTCGCTTGCTTTAATCACATGGCTAGTGTTCCACTTGCATTGTGACATATGCCTACACCCTCGACGAATTAGTTAAAACGCATCGAGTTGATCCATGAGTTGCTCCTGGTTATCTTTCACCACGTCAAAAAAAAAAAGCACGCTTGTTTTTGTGTACGTAACTGAGATGCAACATGTTGTCATAAGAATATTGAATAACAAACCTCCATTAACAAAATGTATCTGTTTGTGGCGATATCCATTTTAAGTAGCGCAGTACTTATGTACCCCGTTAATGTGTTGCTTGTATTATCTTTCATTTTTGCTGGTGTGCTTTGACCGTGTGACTTTTTGTGTTTTTTATACGTGTGACGGAGCTCTGTACTTTTAAACATCCCGCCATTGTTATTGTTCTATTTTAATGTTTTGCATATTTTGAACGACAAAATTAATTTATATCTCTACCTGCGTGACGTCTACATTATTTCGTCAAATACAAAATTCTACACCACCGTAGATGTTAATCTTACCATTCTGTCACAGGACTTGACATATTTCAATCCTTTAATAATGGGCTGATTTAACATACATATAAAAAAAAATACAAAAATTAGTAAGCAATGACCGTGGTTGTTAAATTCAATATATTTTGTTCTGATTGAGATTGTGACAAGGTCAGAACTGCTGTACCCATATTTTGACAATTTGTCTGTTTTGTTCACGCATCGTTGTCAATTTAAGAATATTTACTGCGACTGTCATACAAGTTAGAGTTTAAGCACTATAAAACCAGGTTCAATCAACCATTGTCTACATAAGAAAATGCCTGTACCAAGTCAGGAATATGACAGTCGTTGACCATTCGTTTGTTTTTACCATTTGAATAGGGACTTTTCGTTTTGAATTTTCCTCGGAGTTCAGTTTTTTTGTGATTTTACTTTTTACAGGCGTATATCCAGCGCAAGGTCGGACAAAATGTGACCCCCATGGCATTTCATATGAACAGTTTTATGTTCTTATTTTCATCTACTTAAAATGTAGAATTTTAAATGTAAATTTCATTCTAATATCATCAACTCGTTTTGATACAGTTCTTCGCGATTGCGTATTTATACATATAACTGTAAGAAATATACTTTTTCCCTGCTAGTCTGCTAATGTCGTCAAAGAAGGACGAAAGATTCCAGAGGGTCATCCAAACTCGTGGATCGAAAATAAACTGACAACGCCTTGGTTAAAAAGACAGACAGACAAATTATAGTACACAAGACACAACAAAGTAAACTAAGACTAAGCAACACGAATTCAATCAAAATTTGGGGGCGATTTCAGGTGCTTCGGAATAATGAGGAATCCTGCTGAACATGTGGCACCTGTCGTGTTGCTCATGCGAATATAAAACCGGCAAATAGTCTACTTCGGTAGGTCATATTGATGAAAACTGAACGAGGTTGTTATTAAGTACAGCTCTTTATAAGAACCAGGCAGAGTGCCATATACATGATTACCGACCGTGCGAGGGCTGTATAGCCAGTCAAGGTCGTTAAACACCACCACATATACATATACATGTGATATATGGGGGGTTCCAGATTTTATCTATAATTGGACTAATAGAAGCAATAAATGAATAAAGCTCAAAAAATAATTTTGAGTGTGAAAATATTAGTGGTTGCCATGGTAACAGACACACTTTTTTGGGGTTGTTAAGCATTGTAAAATCATTAAAAAGTCAGCTAAATTACCACATTTTAGAGCCTGATTATGAATAGAATCATGCATTTTTCATTAATGTTCATATGTAACATTTATACAACTTGGTTTAAGCTTAATTTTAGTGAAGATTGCATGTCAACCAAGTTTGTATATTTTTGAAAAATTGCATATTTTCAACATTTCTGAAATTGGGATTTTTTCGAAATTATCAAATTATCAAATTTTCTCAGGTGTTTTTAAAAAAAGTGCAAATGTGTACAGAATAGTTAGCACTGTAGTAATGAAGTTTGGAAACTACTTTACCAAATTGAATAGAAAAATGCGTGGGATATTTTTTAGTGTTATCACCATAGCAACCGATTTTTTCCATGGAAGCAGAGTTTTTATTTGCAGAATATTGCAGTTTTAGAGCTTAAATGTCCTGAATTGTTTTATAACCAATAAGAAAATACATAAAAGCCAACTCAAACTTTAAATTACTATCGTCAAGTGTTGTTGACTTTAATTGTTACCACAGAAACACATATTATCCATAGCAACATCCACTTAAAAACTGCAAAAATAGAAATTTATGTAAAAAAATACATAAATAGAGGGTGTTTATTTTCAAATTGGAATATGGCTTCATTCTTTGCTTCACTCACAGTCTTGTCTGGGTTTTTTTTCCTTCAGATTGTTCAATAAATGTAATATATAATGTAACATTGTGGTTGGAGGGGGGGAGGGGGTAGGGGGTATGTTGATTTTTTAAAATGTTGCAATACAAGTAGATACTTAAAAAGATAATTGCATTTGGTCGGACTTTGTTCCGAGTTCATCATCTGATTATCAATTTTTGGAAGTTAGCAGATGATGAACTTCATGGGTTTACAATAACTGGGCCAACCTGGCTTATGGCAAGGCAAGATAGATATGGCCCTAACAATTGTAAGAAAATTTCTAATTTCTTATGGCACATACCCGTCTAAGATATTATTCCAGCATAAATCACAAAATTGAACTGTAACATAATATTAACAAACCAATAATAGAATCATTTGGTCGTAGCATTTCTAAACTGAAACTTAAGTGTGATGGACGGACGGATAGACGGACAGGCAAATTGAACACATTTTAAGTTGGTGGTGACTTAAAAAAAATAATAATAGTCAATTGTTGATCGCTAATATCAGAAGTCCAGTATAATGGAATCCTCTTTAAATATACATGTAGCTATTAACATATCATTAATAACTCCTTTGTTGTACTACTATCCCGCAATTAAAATTCAGGATCTCCGAGATAGACAAATAAAACAGTTTAGGAATTAGGGGCCCAAAAAGGGCCCAAATAAGCATTATTCTTGGTTTTCGCATAATAATATTAGTATAAGTGAATAGAAATCAATAAAACTTAAACACAAGGTTTATGACCACAAAAGGAAGGTTGGGATTGATTTTTGGAGTTGAGGTCCCAACAGTTTAGGAATAAGGGGCCAAAGAGGGGCCAAATAAGCATTTTTCTTGGTTTTCGCACCCTAACTTCAGTATAAGTAAATAAAAATCTATAAAATTTAAACACAAGGTTTATGACCATAAAAGGAAGGTTGGGATTGATTTTGGGAGTTTTGGTCCAAACGGTTTAGGAATAAGGGGCCCAAAGGGTCCAAAATTAAACTTTGTTTGATTGAATAATTGGGGTTCTTTGATATGCCGAATCTAACTGTGTATGTAGATTCTTAATTTTTGGTCCCGTTTTCAAATTGATCTACATTAAGGTCCAAAGAGTCCAAAATTAAACTAAGTTTGATTTTAACAAAAATTGAATTCTTGGGGTTCTTTGATAATTATGCTGAATCTAAACATGTACTTAGATTTTTCATTATGGGCCCAGTTTTCAAGGTGGCCCAAATTGTGGTCCAAAATTTAACTTTGTTTGATATCAACAAAAATTGAATCCTTGTGGTTCTTTGATATGCTGAATCTAAACATGTACTTAGATTTTTGATTATAGGCCCAGTTTTCAAGTTGGTCCAAATTGGGGTTCAAAATTAAACTTTGTTTGATTTCAACAAAATTGTGTATTTGAGGTTCTTTGATATATGCTTTATCTAATCATGTATTTAGATTTTTGATGTTTGGGACCGGTTATTAAATTGGTCCACATTGAGGTCTAAAGGGTCCAAAATTGAACTTCATTTGATTTCATAAAAAATTGAATTCTTGGGGTTCTTTGATATGCTGAATCTAACCATGTATTTTGATTTTGGATATTGGACCATAATAGGTAATGTCCAATTTAAAATTTAAAGCTTTTAAGTTTAAGTTCTGAAACCACATTCATTATGTGTCAGAAACCTTTGTTGTGTCAACTATTTAATCACAATCCAAATGCAGAGCTGTATCAAGCTTGAATGTTGTGTCCATACTTGCCCCAATGTTCAGGGTTCGAACTCTGCGGTCGTATAAAGCTGCTCCCTGCGGAGCATCTTGTTTATAATGTGGTCATTTTTATAAATTTCCTGTTTCCCAAACTTTAAATTTTTGAAAAAACTAAGGATTTTCTTATTCCAGGCATAGATTACCTTAGCCGTATTTGGCACAACTTTTTGGAATTTTGGATCCTCAATGCTCTTCAACTTTGTACTTGTTTGGCTTTATAAATATTTTGATATGAGCGTCACTGATGAGTCTTATGTAGACGAAACGCGCGTCTGGCGTACAAAATTATAATCCTGATACCTTTGATAACTATTTACATCACTGGGTCAATGCCACTGCTGGTGGACGTTTCGTCCCCGATGGTATCACCAGCCCAGTAGTCAACACTTCGGTGTTGACATGAATATCAATAATGTGGTCATTTTTATAAATTTCCTGTTTCCCAAACTTTAAATTTTTGAAAAAAACTAAGGATTTTCTTATTCCAGGCATAGATTACCTTAGCCGTATTTGGCACAACTTCTTGGAATTTTGGATCCTCAATGCTCTTCAACTTTGTACTTGTTTGGCTTTATAAATATTTTGATATGAGCGTCACTGATGAGTCTTATGTAGACGAAACGCGCGTCTGGCGTACAAAATTATAATCCTGGTACCTTTGATAACTATTTAGGTTCAAATTTCAAAAAACATATTTTGCTATTCTCAACGTTTTTTTAACCTTTACATGAATTACGCCCCTATTTTCTGTATCTGTCTCTGTAACCTTTATAAAAGACTGCATTAATCCCGAGATTTGGAATGAAACAACTAAGCTGAGAATATTTGCATCAATACAAGATTAATAACAGTAATAATTTGAAGACAAATTCCACACATGGTCTTATTTAATTAAATGCAACACTAGAAACAGGGCAGTACATACCAATGTTATTTTTCTTTGTAATTATCAATGTTTTCTAGTCCCAACAAGTTGTAATCATTCATGAATACAAGAATTTAGTGTCCCATGTGTAAAAAAAGAATAAATTTCCGATGTCCCACGCGTTGTGCACACATTTGATCGATTCAAGGTACAATGGGCCATGGCAAAAACTAAAATAAACACTTTTATGGCCGCGCTGCAATTTGGGAGGGAGAGGGGGCGTTGTAGTAGGTTTAATCCATGTCCGTCAGTACATTAGTCGTCACAAAGTTGGTTTCTATTTTGCAATTATAGTTTGCGTCAATCAAATCTTATGAAACATGTATACACAATGCTTATTACCACAAAACAGATATCAAGTTTGAATGTTGTTGGTTAACTATAAAGAAATTTCTAAAAGTGACCATTTGGTAAGATGTGGTATAATTGTTAATAAGACAACTCTCTACAAGATACCAATGATCATAAGATAGTATCCAGAAGTAAATTTTGTAAAAATAAAATTCTATTTTTTTTTTGTATTTTACTTATAAATGGATTTATTTTTTTCTGCGGGGAAACATTACATTTACTCTGTGGTTAAAGTTTTTAGAATTTTAATAACTTTCTCAAACTATCCTGTGCATGCTGGGTTTGTACCAAACTTGGACAGAAGCTTATTTATGATCATAAGATAGTATCAAGAAGTAAATTTTGTAAAAAGATAAATCCATTTTTTCCGTATTTTACTTTTAAATGGACTTAGATTTTCTTCCAGTTAACATGACATACAGTCTGCAGTAAAAGTTTTTAAAACATTTATTAGATTCATAAACTATCCTGGATTTTTACCAAACTTGGACAGAAGCGTTTTACAATCAAAAGATAGTATCAAGAGGAATAGTTTTACCGATTGTTTTCCTCATTTCTGTTGAGCCTGCGGTTTACAGCAAAAGTAGGCAAGACACTGGGTTCCGCAGAACCCTTACAAATTTATTCTTAAGGCATTGAAATCAATAAAACTTGAGGTTTCCCAAAATCTGACAAAAATCCCAAAACATGACAACTACAATGTACCTTAACTTAGCTCTGAAGCTAAAACCAAGTTATATCGATGTTATATAGGAAATTTCTGAGAGAAAAAAAAATGATTCTATTTATAATCAGGCTCGCCGACCAAACGTTATCTTTTCAAAAATCTTTCTGTATGATATTTTTAAAAAAAATAACCTAACCCCCCCCCTTTTTTTTTACCTTCTAACCCCAATATTACATTATATATTACATTTATTGAAAAATCTGAAGGAAAAAAAACAGACAAGACTGTGAGTGAAGCAAAGCATGCAGTCATGTTCCAATTTGAAAATAAACACCCTCTATTTATGTATTTTTTTACATAAATTTCTATTTATGCAGTTTCAGAGTGGATATTGCTATGGTTAATATGTGTTTATGTGGTAACAATTGAAGTCAACAACACTTGATGATAGTAATTTAAAGTTTTTATGTATTTTCTTATCGGTTATGAAAAAATCCAAGACATTTAAGCTCTTAAACTGCAATAAACTCTTAAACTCCGTTTCCAAGGAAAAAATCGGTTGCTATGGTGATAAAACTGAAGAAAATCCCACGCATTTTTCTATTCAATTTGGTAAAGTAGTATCCAAACTTCATAACTACAGTGCTAACTATTCTGTACACATTTGCACTTTTTTGAAAAACACCAGAGAAAATTTGTTAATTTCGAAAAAATCCCAATTTCAGAAATGTTGAAAATATGCATTTTTTCGCAAAAATTTTCAAAAAAATTACAAATTTGGTTGACATGCAATCTTCACTAAAATGAAGCTTAAACCAAGTTCTATCAATGTTAGATTTGTACATTAATAAAAAAAATGCATGATTCTATTCATAAGCAGGCTCTGAATTGTGGTGATTTAGCTGTTTTTTGAAAGATTTTACCAAGCTTAACGACCAAAAAATAGAGTGTCCGTTACCATGACAACCATTCATATTTTCCCACTTAAATTTTTTTTTGGAGCAATATTCATTTACTGCTTCTACTAGGCCAATTATAGATAAAATTTGAAACCATCATGTATCGCACTCTGCCTGGTTCTTACAAAGAACTGTACTTAAGACATACTAGGAACATATCCGATATCATCTGTGAAATGGATATTCTACTGACAACTATTCTTTCTACAGTAAAAGATGGGCTTCAAAAATACTGTGATGAGATATATTCTACCAGTGGTGTTAACCAGATGTGTATTCTCAAAAATTCGAAAGATCTACTGCTTAATTTTATATGAGTTTTGAACAGCGGTATACTACTGTTGTCTTTATCTATAATGATCAACCAACTCGTGATGGCTTTTTAGCGCTTTCGATGTTTCTTATTAGTATAATAATCAAAGATAATAAATGATCAAATGATTGGAATGTTCGCTTCAATATGAAAATATTGAAAACAAATCGTCCTTATATATTCAAAATAAACAAATGTCGACAAAAAATCAGTACAAAACAAATGTAACAGAAAGAATAGATTTTTGTTAATGTACTTCAAATCAATAGTATTGATTTCATAGAAATGAAAAACCAAAATGTATAAAAAAGAAAACTAGTTCTTGATGGAGCCGTCCACAAGTATTAAGCCATTGGCTTCAAATATCCAGCACTGCAGACATGTACAATCAGTTCTTTAGCTATTGAGATGTCATATGCTTGATTAGGGCTTTGTATGCCTAATATGATAAAATGTTTATGTTTTTCATGTCTTTGTGCTTGTTTAATCCGTATATGATATAACTGACACCCCTTCTTACTATCAACGGAGACAATAATCGTATAAGACTTTATAACATTTTCTATTCATGAATAAAGGCAACTGCATGTAGTTTACCGCTGTTCGAAATCTGCTATTTGACATTTGCTTTGAATCTTAAATTCTTCAGCACTGACAACATACAATGTATAGCAATCTTTTTTTTAACATTTGAGGTAATCGAGAACAGATAATTCAAATAAAATATAAAAGGGCATAATACATTTTTGAGATTATCATACTAATCAATTTTCGCAAACAATGAAAATACCTGTAATGAGGGTACTGGAACTATTTTGTAGGGATCTGACTAAAACTCATCCAAAGTTCGAGTCATCTCAAATGCGAAATTGACAGGTACAAACTACTTTTAGAAATATTATTAATAAACGTAACGTGGACTCGTCCTCAACATGGGGATGTAGAATTGTCATTATCCAAAAAAAAAGATGAATATGTACGTATATTTAAATGTAACTTGGCCCACATACAGCGATTGTATTAAAATGTATGCTTTTAAACATGTATGAGAGTAAAATTGTCAAAACAAATGAAGCAATTAAAAAAAGCATAAATCTATCTTTTTTAAACCTATTTTGATTCTTTTGCTCATAATAGATTTAATATCATTGTTGTCAGATTTAGGTAATCTCTGTTTTATTTATTCATATGTTTCATGTTTAGAGCACGGAGGTTTGGAACTTGAAATATAGGTTTTAACATATGTCCATTTGTATAACTAGTATTTACTGTTTTTATGTATAGTTATACAGTGCTATAATGTTGATTGGATTGTGTTGTTTGGTTAGTGTCTGATTTGTATTCGCCAAACGCCATCTTTATTGAGAAATAGCTTTCTCGTGTTTTTAAAGATTGGTTAGTTTTCCTGTTTCAATGGTTTAACACTAGTCATTTCGGGACCCTTTATATCAGGCTGATCAGTGTGAGCCAAGGCGCAGTGTTGAAAACCGTACTTTGATCTATAATGATTTACTTTTACAAATTATGACTAGGTTGTAGAGTTGTCTCATTGGCACTCATATCATATCTATTCAAATACAATGAGTGAATAATAAGGCAACAAACAGCAGTTTTACAATTCACATATATTACAATTAAAGTCCAAATACAGAATATCTTATTTATTCCAAATGATGATATTCTTCGAGTGTGTATCTCTTCATATGTAAAGTACCATTATATTAAATATTTAAATATATTACAGAATAATTACCAAAAGTAAGAACCATTATTCTAAAGTGGTTGACAATTACTATTACATCACTGTAAGGAAATTTTGTATAATGAAAACCAGAATTCCGAGACATGTTTACAAGTTGGTGAGTTATAAGCAACCTATCGACACTGAAAATCATAAGTCCACTATAAGTCTGTAGTTTTTTATTCATTGATTGCTATTTTTATCATCTTAACAAGTATATCATGTAATTCAGGACGATTTACTTTTTCATCAAAATGCAATACAAATTTTAGATAATTTGATGAATTCAGTTTATTGTCGACAGATATATGCATGTCGTTATTTCGATCATTTGGTCATTTCCAGTCTTATATTTAATATATTAATTACGGTCATTTAAGTAAGTATGTTTGCAAAACTGTACTTAAAGAATTTAATAGGGGTTTTTGTTATCCTCTTTTATAAGCACTTTGACGAAATTTGTAAATATTTCGTGATTTCTATTTTACTTTTATAATTGTTAACGTAGACCACTATCCTCCAAACATAGAAAACCCAGGATTGTGTACCCACACACTATCATTAGGATGTAATTGAAGTGCTAGTACAACAGTACCGGTATGGCGCAAATCAGAAGGATTATTACTGTTATACTCAATATATGTTTCAGATATAGTATTACCATTCAGGTAAATGTAGTAGTAAGCATTAGTTACATCGGACATGATTGAAGACGAAATCATATACAATCCTTTTGTTTCACAAACAAACTTGCCGGTACTTTTATACCCTGCGAGGATATTAATGCCAACATTGACCCTGACGTCGTCAAATTTTAGTATGCCACCTGCGGATGTAGTTGATGTAACATGAGACGTCATGGCCACTGAAAAAAAAGACATAGGATTGTTATATATATATATATATATCTATTTCATAAACTATCCGATTCAACATTTTGACATTATTTGTTTGTGCTTGACGCGGTTAATGATTTATTTTGAATGTTTTGGATTTGTTTTCATTTTAAAAAATTGTTCAGTAAATCGTTTATTGACGATATAGCAACAATAAGTTGGTATTGCCTTGAAAAAAATAATAGTTTGACACATTGAACCTCCGATCTGAGTCTCTATAAGCGGGAAAACAAAAGCTACATAGAACAATAGACAATATGAAAAAAAACATTAAAGATACCAAGAGTAGTAGTTTTTGTCTTAAGTTTATGTTGATTAAAAGAAGAATAGAATTTATTCAGAAAAAGGACCCATAAAACACAAATATCTAAAGTGCAAACGAATTTGTATGAATCGTGATATAATTTGTCCCAAAGTGGTACACCACATGGTGAAAACATTATTAAGAAAGCGCAGGTGCGATTTGTTCTAATGAGTATTGATTTAGATGATGGGATTCATGTCCCTCAGTATAAGTGTTTTGCAGGGTATTAATTTTGTTTCTCTCGTTCTTTGATTTTTAGGAATTTGGCGATCTCTCTTCAAATTTTGAATGTTATTCTCTCTTTGGTATTTCCATCTCTTGCTTTTCAAAAAATGTTATTCATGGTGACAAACATTTAACTCATAAATTGTACGTGTTGGATGAACATTACTATTTTTAGTATCTGACCCAATAAGGTTACACTAAAATATTTGAAACATCATGTACTCGATCAAGTAATACAACCAGTAGTAAAAAGCCAGTATTGAAAGTAAAACAAAGATACTGAACCCCGAGATAAATAGAAAAGGAAAGTCAATATAAACTATAAATCGAACAATACCAATCAACGGAACAACTGCCACATTCCTCACTTGGTACATGCATTAATATGAATTATTTAACGTATTTGTTTATATAATTAAACGTTTATTCATGTTTGAAAAGCAATTGAACGCTACAAAATGCATGTTTCTTTATAACAATAAGTATGGTACATAACCAATACTTAGGAGAGTTGTCTCATTGGCACTCATACCACATCTTATTACATATATTTACTGATATTTAGTGATGCAAGGGTTTGTTTCAATAAATTTGACCAGCCTATTGTCGAATCTAAAATTGTAAAAAAACGAATTCGGGAGAAAAGACGTCATTACAAATTTGGACAGAACGAGGGATTTCGACTCAGAAAAAGCTATGTATGATTAATTTTTACCTTGTTCTGTGCTGTCTTCTATCTGTTGTTGTATCCGTGAAAACGTAAGATTGTCCCGACTTTCAGTTTCTTGATATTTTGTTGTAAAATTACTTTGAATATAGCTCAACTGCGTGCCAAGACTTTGGGTGCGGACTTGAAGTTCATGAAGCGAATTTGTAGTCATATTGTATAACGCCAGAAAATCTTGACTACGTGCACTTTCCTTCATACTCAAGGAATTGGTCTGTGCGGAAATTGTTTGTACCGTTTGTTGTAAAGTTTTGATTCCTTGGAGTGGTTGGATGCTACCTAGCTGTTTTAAGTTCGCAATTTCCTGGTCAATCAAAATAGATTTGTTTCTTAAATCTGCCGATTCCCTCCCTATAATGGAACAATTCGTAAGAATATCATTATATAATCCTGTTTGTAGTTCATCCAGTTGTTTTGTGTTGTTTTTATATAGCTGAAATTCATTTTCCATCTGATTGTATTTAAACTGCAATAAAGCGTTTTCGTTTTTTAAGACATTGAAACTTTGCTCTAGGGCTTTACTTTTTTGTTCTAATTTTAATATATCCTGGTTAGTCGCATTGTTCTTTTCTATAACAGCTAATTTCGTATCCAGCAAATCTAGTTTCTGCTTTAGCTGATTGGTAAGCAGAACAAATGAATTGTCCATGTCATGGCGAAGTGTGGTAGTGTCCTGTTGCAAATTTTCCATTTTCTGCTGCAGTCGTTTCTCCTCTTCAAAAAGATGGACAATGTCATATATTGATTGGGAGGCAACGATTGTCCTCCAGTACTTTGTTGGCTATCTAAAAGGAAACCATTAATGGTAGTGAACAGTATGAAATAAAACACCACCATTTTGAAAACACCCAACATATCGAATACCTCAGTGAAAATAGATGTATCCTGGTATGTATAAATGAACTTAGTACATTTGCTTTTTGATAAGTATCACATGTACATACTTTGGATAGATATCGGTTATATGTTATGTGTGGATTAATGCACTCAAATAAATGTTATCTCTCAACTGAAAATATGTCAAATATTGGTTTATCCTCGCGATGATTAATTTGATATACACAATAACTGACCTTTTTTTTTTTTTAAAGTTATTAGGTTTGTAGGTTTTTCACTTTCACATTTATCATGTATATAAAGATTTCGTGATGGATATCGATGCCCAAGCAAAATCCCAAACAGAAAGTCCCACCTAAAATGGCAAAACTGAAACCTAGAACTCATAAAACGAATGGAAAACAACTGTCAAATTCTTGTCTTGTAACAGTCCTTTCTTTATATAGAAAATGGTGGATTAAACCTGGTCTTATAGCTAGATAAACCTCTCACTTGCATGACATTCGTCGTATAGAATATCATTATATTGACGAAAATATGTGAGCACAAAAAACTGACAGAAGTAAAAACGTAAAAATTGGTTTACTAAATGGTTATTGTTCCATAAGTGTACATATGTATGTTCGAAGTATATATATATATATATATATAGAATCAGTACATGATACACAGCATGCGACAAATAAAGGGGAAAAAGGGGGGATTTAGTTATAACAGGAAACAAAATTAAACTAAGGCTTTGATGGATGTAAAAAAAAAACTGGAAGTTACATAAGGGGAACAGGAAAATAAAAATATCTTGCATCACTTACAACAACCTTTAAATTGACCAGTGATTTTTTATTCATTACTGACCAGCAACACCGAGATAATCCAACAATTTTTTAAGGGTCCATATTAAGTGTAGACATAAATGTTCTTTATCTTTAAATATAACGCTTATTCTGTAAAATCTTCAATTAACGATTTTGTAAAATTCTTCTATCATTACATAATTTCTTAATTCTGTACATGGTCTACACTATTGTATCAAATAATTATTTTATTTTCATTTGTTATTTTTTATAATTTTGCAAACTCTTTTGCTCAATTTTGACATTCGTCAGTATCCGTTATTCTGCAACTCCCTTTGAGATCTATTTATATGTGACAATAAATTAATGTGCTTCTCTCTCTGAATTTCGCTTTCTCTCAAGACATTGCACGGTCTTTGTAGTACTGTAGTACCTCCCCCCCCCCCCCCCCAAAAAAAAGAAAAAAACTATCGCACACAGGCTAAGACATGACTGGAAATATTGTCTTTTGTTATTTAGTCCATCTCACAAATGAGGGGGGGGATGGAACTTTAACGGGACTCCGGGATCGGGTGTTTTAAGCACGCGATTTCAGGATTGATCCTTTCTGGATATGGCTATTCTTTTTTCGAATTTTGGGATGACAGGATTTATATTTCTATGAATTCGAGACCTTGGAATTTCATGTTTTAAAGTCCTGGATTTTGGGATCAGGACTCCTGCCATCCCCTCCCCCTAAAAATGCATATCATAAGATGTCTTTTCCTTTTTAATTTTCCATGGCCTTGTATTGTTGTCTGGTTGCTGTCTTATTGAAGTACTAACTACTTACGGGATTTACATGTTACTTTAGGTACTGAAAGTCTGTGATACTGTGCATATTTTTCAGTAGATATATATAGTAGTAGTATGATATAGAGATGATCGATTTAATCTCGTTCTCGACCTTCAAGTTTTATGAGTGAAATAGAGAAAACAGTTCTATTTTATATTTGAGATGCTACTTTCAGCTAGGGTACATTTTTTTTATTCGGTTAACTTTTACCAATATATATGTATATAAAATAGAACTGTATTATAAATATAAGTGCCTAGAAAATCAACCTAACGATATTAGATAAAATTGAGAATGGAAATGGGGAATGTGTCAAAGAGACAACAACCCGACCAAATAAAAAACAACAGCAGAAGGTCACCAACAGGTCTTCAATGTAGCGAGAAATTCCCGCACCCGGAGGCGTCCTTCAGCTGGCCCCTAAACAAATATATACTAGTTCAGTGATAATGAACGCCATACTAATTTCCAAATCGTACACAAGAAACTAAAATTAAAATAATACAAGACTAACAAAGGCCAGAGGCTCCTGACTTGGGACAGGCGCAAAAATGCGGCGGGGTTAAACATGTTTGTGAGATCTCAACCCTCCCCCTATACCTCTAACCAATGTAGAAAAGTAAACGCATAACAATACGTACATTAAAATTCAGTTCAAGAGAAGTCCGAGTCTGATGTCAGAAGATGTAACCAAAGAAAATAAACAAAATGACAATAATACATAAATAACAACAGACTACTAGCAGTTAACTGACATGCCAGCTTCAGACTTCAATTAATCTGACTGAAAGATTATGATTTCATCATATGTACATCAGGCACAATCCTTCCCGTTAGGGGTTTAGTATCATACCATCATAACATATATGAGAAGAACATAACCCGTGTCATGCCAATAACTGTTTTTAGAATAAATGTGTTTAGTTCCGAGTAGATTTGATTCGTAACTTCCTCCCAGGCGCCGGGGCTGGAACCTGTACTTTATTTTCTAACTTCTACGACAACACCGCCTAACATTGAGCAGAGACCTTATCCCCTCCTCTAACTCTAGCTTATAAAAATAAGCTTTCGTTTCGGGAGGTGTTATCTTCTTGTAGGAATGAAACAAGGATCTCTGATACAATACACGAAGTATTTATTTTTAGTGTACAGAGAAATGATCATCTACTCATCTCTTCAGTATAATTGCAGGATGCTAATCTATTTTTAGAAGCATACACTCACTGTAAATAAATATATGTATATGTCTGCCTGTGTGTAGTGACAACTGCAAATTATGCCTTGTCCATCTTCAAACCATATACTGTTTATACATGTATCTATTTAAAGACTTGTGTTCTATTTTTAACATCGAAATTGCGGACGTGAAAGAAAACACCACTACAAAAAAAAGAAACAACGTTAGAATACAAAATGTAGCGATGGATTTGTTTGTTTTTAATTTGTTATAGTCTAAAAACTGTGTATGAATATTAAACTGTTGTTCCATCTGTGAACAAGGTTAATTAATTTAAGTGTATTATAGTTAAGTGCCATCTATGACTGACTGACAGCAGCGGCGGCGAATTTATGAACAGTATTATTTGATGTGGTTCATTTCCTTTTCTCTTATTTGAAAATATTTTTACCTGTTCCGAATGGTGTGATAATTTTCAAAATAGGGGATATATAGTCTTACCGTACAATACTAAGTTTTAACTTTAGTATTAATGTCCCAAACTTGCACCCCCTTCTGCTTATTTTCTCAGTGAATATAGGGTTTTTGTAAGGACAGTTTTGACATACTACATATAGAATACTTCGAGACCATACTGGTTTTTCTCATCACAAGTATGTAGAAATAGAAGGGAGCAACAGTTTTCAAACGTGTGTAGGGACGTAGGTCAAACACCTGATTTTCATTTTGAAGATCGTCTAGTCAAACACCTGATTTTCATTTTGAAGATCGTCTTCATGACTGTTTTCATATCAATTTTCAATTTTTAGTTTTAGAAAAACAAGTTCATTCTCCTAGAAGTAACATACTTTCCGTCAAATTTACCGTTGACGTTGTCCCATCGAAAAGTCGCCGGGTGCAATTTTATCATAGCAAAATCTGGTCAAAGGGTCGTAATTCGTACAAAACGTTGCAATATTTCGCGGAATCCGCTAGACGGCGTTCATTTACTGTTACTTGACCTTAATCACTATGAAATCAAATTACTATTCCAACAAAGAAAAACATAATGCCATATCAACACTCTATAGACAAAGTTTGTCAACTTAGTTGTATTAACACAAAAGTATATTACCACAAGTGGACAAACGGTAAAGGTAAAAAAAATATAAAACCAAAAAAAGTTGATAATACGTAATTTTAAGATGACAAACATAGTCAGTATTTATAACCTAATCTGCAAGGTCAACAAATATAAGTTGAAGTTGCCATTTACTGAGCGTTGTGAGGAAAATATTTGCCATCACTAGTTGAATATCTGTTCTCAGCAAATGGTCGGTCGATATTTGATTACGACGTCAAATGTTTTTATCTCCTCTGAATTTCCTGTTGTGACGTAATGCAAAAAGGCGACCATGTATGCTAGCGTTTCATATAAAGAAGACGACTTTATGCATATGTTTGTAAAGGAAGGACAAAAATCATTAGAGAAACAGATTCCATCGCCTTAACTCCTGCATTAATATATAGTTCTAATCTCAGCAGTTGTATTTTGATTATTTAAAAAGCTCGGCAAGCCAAGCGTTTTTTATATTGAAATTTAACTGTTGCGAGTTGACAAATATCACACTTGTTACAGTTATGGAATTTGTATATCCCATATGCAGGTGCTGTTTATACATGCATATTGCTTCTAAGATGAGGAAAATCTATAATTTCTAAATTTTAAGCATTTTTGTTTTGTCATAGATTCTGGTCCTAACATTACCCCTGATTACTTTGAAATATTCTGACAAAGTGTCCAGTTCTTCCCAATTAGCCCATGATCGGCTGTATTCCTCAATATACTATATTACTAGACGTACTATTCTGATGTCAGAGTGTGTTTTAACTATTCTTCCAAATCATGGTCCAACAATGCTTGCTTATATTTAATTACTTCTGTGTAGATGTTACTGAAGTATACAATATGAACAGAATGGCTTTGAAAATACAATGGCATTTTAGATGTTATCTCCTTGTGATGAAGGAAGTTGTTGATGTTGAAAACATCAAATCCTTTATTGAAAAAAATATACTTAAAGTATGTCCTTTTCTTATCGCGTAAATGTTCCGACCTAACAGGTTTAAAAAGACGGAAAGGCGCATCATTACAAAGATATCTTTATGTTAAGGCCAAACCATGCTATCAATAAATGATAAAAAATCATGCAATTTCTGGTGACATTTAAAGAAGATATGTAATGGTTGCTAATGATACATATCAAAGTTGAATACGTAGCAGTTAAGGGAGAATTTCATCAGGTACCAAGCATTTTGTCATAAATATTAAGAGTGTCAAAATTACAGATTAAGTTAAAAACGACATTACACGATTTATATTGAGTCTTTTTTAAAGAATTGGTAGTTCAGAGACCTCAATTTATTGTGTTGCTATGGAAAACAGGCACAAACTTAGACCTAAAAGTGTTATCAACACCAATTCCCGGTTTTCAATAAAAATATGTAGTTTTATGCCGAAATTCAATCTCAAAAATAGTTTCAGCCTTTGAATAGAATTGCTTGATAAATAAATGATGCTAATTTTAGCAAAAAATAGTATATCTTTTTTATAATAAAATTACTATAGGTCATTGTACGGCTTTAATTCATCAATTTACAAACACCAAACCACACAACCATCTGTGAAAGACCCTAAAACGAGGAATCTAACGTCTTGATAAATGTACAAAACAATAGACAAAACTTATGATAAACAGTAACAACGAAAACCAATGACTTGGGATAGAAATTTTTAGAAAGATTCATAACCAAATTACGAAAACACCTTCTGAACCATGCGCATCTCATGCTACATATTGTGGTTTGAAGTCACGTATTCACAAAAAACATCGATGATTGATTATAAAAAAAGAACAAAAATTATGAGATATTGTAAAATCGACAAAACAATATAATAAAAAGAAACAATATAGGATAATCTCTTATATTCACGGAGCTACATTACAATATTTTATTCATCATATAGAAAAATACCACCGAAACACTAGATACGCATAAAATTGAAGCCAACATATAATTGACAGATAACCGATATAATTGATACGAATATGAACTTTCTAATCAAAAGTAGTCTATTTGTTTAAACAAATAAACACAGATAACGTGACAAAATATTTGTTGAACGTTCGTTAAAATTAGGTGGATTGCGACTATTCGATTGCGCATAATTTCACGCATGAAATACTATGCACACGAAAAGTTTGCGTCGTAAATTTACTCTTATTTCTTTTAAATATTTTGATTGATTACAAATGTTAAATTATTGTATTAATGTCACTAAAAATAATAATCGTTATTATGTGTATCTGTGAAAGACTCTAAATTACATTTCACCCAGTTTCACCATTGGGTTTAAGGCAAAATATTTTGTTCTTCCTTATCGGTGACTTATGTTTTTTATTTTATTTTTCCTTGAAGCTATATTGCAGTTTTGGGCCAAGTGTCATAGAAAGTTTTTTTGATATTCCGATAAAAATATTTCAATACCTCTATTTTCCGTATCATTTCATTAAAAAATCCTCCCTTTTACATGTCTGTTCAAAAGAAATATTTTGAGCTAAAATGGTCCGTGACCCCTAATTTTTTTTCTCGGCCAATTTGATTCACTTTCTGTAAAGATTAAAATAACAAAAAATACAGCACTTCTGATAGAAATTTCGAATAGGCCCAAGCCACCTTAAATATGCAAGTGGGTTCAAATTTCCTACATGAACAATGAACCACGTATTTTCTTAAAGATTTAAGTAAATTCGTGAAGATGCGGAGGGAATCCGTGGATGTTAGGTTTTACTATATTAAATTAAACGAAATAAACTTCATAAGGAATCTAAAACTAAAATATCAAACCTGATTATGTGTATTGAACTTCTGTATGTTTGGTGGCCAGATTGAAATTGCAGAGGAAAACCCAAACTCCTAACTTCAGGATACATAAACAGAACCTATTTTCACACTGACATAAATCAATGGGTGTTAACGCAATGCTACATATTAACAGTCAGACAAAAAAGAATACCGAATATCGTAAAATCCATAGAGGTTTTTATTTGGCTCTGATATGCATGATTTAACACTTAAAATGTATATAATTGATTTATGTATAGATTGTAGTACATTTTAATCTCTGAACTTTATAAAAATGAGTGCAATTGTTGAAGGCCTCAAAGTGACTTTGCGATAAATTTGTATGTGCTGTGGTGTTTTTTTTTGTCTTAGATGAATACCCCATATTTTTTGGTTTTTTACTTTATACCGTTTCTTTGCCTCCAATATCCTTTAGAATATTTGTATGCTCTTAAAATTACTTGTCCAGTATCCTTGCAAATGAATTTGTATTCATGCATATATTAGTGTTAAATAGATTTCGAAAGTTATCTGCCTTTTGGTCGGGTTAGTGTTTCTTTGACACATTCCCCATTTCCATTCTCCATTTTAATATACTACTCTTCTTTTAATAATATTACTGCACACAATAAATGTTAAAGAAAAGTCACCACAATATTAAAATCTGTAGACTTATTATGACGGCAACTCGGGGAAAACACAGTTCTTTAGAAAGGAGGGATATAAAAAACCTACAACGATATTACGATTTGTTTATCCATTTCCAATATATAAATCCAGATGTAAAATTGAGGGGTATCCATTCAAGAAACAAAAGCACAACAGCACAGGGGTATACTACTGTTGCCTTTATTTAACGGAACGATATCGAGTGCTTAAGCTTTAAAAAAATCTTTGGTTTTAACATAACCAGTACGGCTATGCTTATTATGAACAGATAATTATATTGACAAATTTCATACTAATAAAAAACTAATAAGGTCATATTACTCGTTTCGACTTTAAAATCAAACCACATTAGCATTTAACAAAGATAAGATACCACACGAACAACTATTTCAGATGTTTTGACATCGACAAAAAAGCAATAAAAAGAAGAAAAATTAAGGACCCTGTTGATTGTGGGCCTACATTACAATATGTTATTCATCATATAGAAAATACTGCCGAAACACTAGATACGTATAGAATCGATACAAACATATAATTGACAGATAACCGATATAATGAATATTATCTTTCTAATCAAATGTAGTCTATTTAATTATAAATATAAATATAGAATACATGACAAATCTTTGTAGAACAATCGTTCAATTAAATATTTAAGAAGGTTGAAATTTTGTTCATGAACAATGAACCACGTATTTTCTTAAAAGTTTAAGCAAATTCGTGAAGATGCGGAGGGATTCTATGGACGTTGGGTTTTACTTTATTAAACTAAACGAAATAAACTAATAAACCATCAGGAAGCTAAGACTAAAATATAAAATCTGATTTTTTTTGTATTCGAACTTTCTGTATTTTTGGTGGCCAGATTAAAATTGCCGCTGAACAGGGAGACCCAAACACAGTTTACTATGAAACATTGCATTTGACTTCAAGATACATGAACAGAACCTATTTTCACACTGACATAAATCAATGAACGTGGGTGTTAACGCTATGCTACATAATAAAAGAATATCGAATACCGTAAAATCCATATTTTTGTTTGGTTCTTATATGCATAGGTTTAACAATTAAAATGAACCATTATGTACATAATAGATTTATGTATTTGTTGTACATTGTTAATCTCTGAACTTTGTAAAAATAAGTGCAATTGTTGGTGGCCTCAAAGTGACTATGCGAAACAAACTGCCATAAAATCGTTCTTCTTTTCTTTTTTGTGCATTATAATGTGCTGTGGTGATTTTGTGTCTTGGATGGATACCCCATATTCTTTGAGTTTTTACCAAATACTGTTTCTTTGCCTCCAATGTCCTTTAGAATATTTTTATGCTCTAACTTGTCCAGTGTCCTTGCAAATGAATTTGTTTTCATGCATATAGTGTATTAATTAACGTTTTTTGATTGGGTTAAGCCTGCCAATTGACATTTTATTGTGTGTTTTTCTATGTTGTGATGTTATGCTATTTTTTTTTAGAAAAAGGGAGAAGGCTTGGTACCATTAAAACGTGTAATCCCGCTGCAAATGTTTGCACCTGCCCTGTATCTGATGTGCAGTAGTTGTCGTTTGTTTATGTAATGTTTGTCGTTTGTTTATGTAATGTACACACGTTTTTTATATAGATTAGACTGTTGGTTTTCCCGTTTGAATAGTTTTACACTAGTAATAACATTAACGGTACCAATTTTTCTGCACCAGATGCGCATTTCGACAATGCATGTCTCTTCAGTGATGCTCGTGGCCAAATTATTTGAAATCCAAAGCTTACTTTTGGGACCCTTTATAGCTTGTTGTTCGGTGTGAGCCAAGGCTCCGTGTTGAAGGCCGTAAATTGACCTATAATAGTTTACTCTTATAAATTGTTATTTGGATGGAGAGTTGTCTCATTGACACTCACGCCACATCTTCCTATATCTATATAGTAGAGTTAAATAGATTTCGACTGTTATCTGCTCTATGGTCGGGTTTTTGTCTCTTTGACACATTCCCCATTTTCATTCTCCATTTTAGTATACTGCTCTTCTTTAAATAATACTACTACATACAATAAGTGTTAAAGAGAAGCCCGATTATTTACTTTTTAAGCTTGGTGACATGGGTGAGAGTTGTCTAATAGGCATTTATACCACATCTTATTTCTACATAGACATGTATCCTGTTTTAGATTAACGTTAGTCTATTTGGAGATGTTAATTATAAACGTGTTTATCTGTAGCGATTTGCTTAAGTGAAATTGTACTGTACAATCGTTACTCATACGTTCTGCATTTGAAAACAATTTGCAAATCTTGTATGAATCTTGAAACAAAATTACCGTAAATACAAATACAATGTACACGTAAGACGTAATAAAGGTAACAGTATTATACCGGTGTTCAAATTGTGTAGTCTGGATAATAAAAAAAACGTACTGGTACTGACTTGATGAACAGAAAAAAATTCTAAAATTCTCAGTAAACGAATATAAACAAATAAAAAAGAAACCTCGCTAAGCAGAGTTTACCTTAGGTTTATAACGTGGATTTGTCTAGTTTTTTTGGTTTTCTGATGGACATAAAGCTCCTCAAGTATGCAATTCAAATAGATATAAGAAGATGTGGTATAAGTGCCAATGTGACAACTCTCAATCCAAGTCACAATTTATAAAAGTAAATCATTATAGGTCAAGGAACGGTCGTGTTAAATACATACACATATTTTACCTTCAGAATTTATTTGTTTGAGCGGTTCTGAGAAAGTATATTCAGGAAAGCAGTTCCACTGTACCACATTTAACAGTATCATGCACATGTTATAGTACTGAGTCGATTACGCTGCGTTTTTTGACCTGACATTATTTTAAAATACTGTTCTATTATTCTTCGTTGATAAAATAGGAAATCCTTGAATTGAATAACTACAATTTCAAGTCAAGAATATGGCAGTTGTTATCAAACAGATCGTTTCTATGCATGCTGCCGTTTGTTTTTGTTGCACTTCAGTGTTTCTGTTGTTCCTTTTATCCATTAATAGTGAATGTCTTTTTAGTTTGTAACCCGTATTTGTTTTCTCTCAATAGATTTATGACTTTTAAATAGCGGTAAACTACTGTTGCTTTTATTCAACCCCTTTTTTTTTTACCTAAATCTAATGTGGTTTTGTTATGTTTTCAAGGGGTTAATTGGTCGCAAAGTTTATAAAGTATTCAAGTCAACGTTAGGTGCTTGAGCGTTCAGAATGGAAATTAATAAAAATGAGTCTTTGACACATTTAATTTTATTGACAATTTAAAAACTGAGTCCATACTGCTGCCGTGGACTGCTTGACTATTAGAATATAACCAGCCCAGCATTTACCGACATGATTTTAACAAACATTTCTTACGTTCTTTGTGTGCTACTTATAAATCCTTGCGAACTTTATGAATAGTTTTGAACTCCCTCGGTCAAAATAGACCTGAACGCTACCTTTCATTTTACAAATTCGTGTCGATAAGGAGCACCACATATAACCATTGAATAACAATCTAGATCTCTTTCTTTTCGAGTCATAGAAATAAGCGCAGTTAATCATACTTGTGAGTACTCAAACAAATCATCATAGATATTTTTATGCTAAACTTGAAAGCTTGAAATATATTTCGGTATGATATTTTTGGTGTAATAAATAAACTCGTCTTGATACCAGGATTGAAGTTTTGTATAAAACATTAGATTATTATATGATTATTAAATCAAACAATGAATTATAGAAAGACTTAGAAGAATGCTTTCCTCATTTCTAAACGGTTTACATGGTTTATGCTAAAATATTGTATACTAACCCGTTCGCATTGTTATCATATATGATATAATCCAGGCATGTATTAAAACCAGATGAAATGTAAGGTTGATAAAATTGTCACCGGGGAAACGAGGGTGACTTGTAGGGCGTGTAACAAGAGCCTGAATGAATGGCCTCTTGTTACTAAAGCTGTGTGATGCACCTGATCACACAACGAATGATTGCTCTGAATAGCAATGAGAACTCTTGAACTTAAACTCTGGTGAAACCTATCTTTTGAGACTCTGGAACTAGCGATGAATAATACAATAATTCATCAGCATGGAATACTAATACTTTTATTACAGATGGACTGCAGTGTTCAGTGTAAAGTCCTGAGTCCAAATCTTGCTTATAGAAATTATAAACAAGTATTTATACAGAATTGAATTGACAAGTATAGACATAAATTACAAATAACAATTAATTTAAGTGATATTGTTCACTGACAAAGATTAAACTATTTTTAGAACTTGAAGAATAAATATTAAAATATAATCTGATTATGACAATTAAGAACATACATTATGAATAAGGTAAAATGTCACTAATTATATAACAGATTAAAACATGTCACTCAATGTCCAAACTGAGAATTAAATGCATATCAAAGCATGTTGATTTGAAGTCCTGGATACGAAATGTAAATAGAAACGAAAATATAATATAAATGAATTATAAACCACATAGAAATAAAGTCTAAAATATCAAAATTGAGAATTTTATATTAAAGTCCAAAATATTAAACTGAAGCTGCTTTTTCCTTGGTCACCAAATTATCAATAAAATCGTATACTATAATAACATAACAAAGTTAATGTAAATGTAGTTGTAATATAATTAAAAAAAATATGTACTTGAATTACAGTGTTAACATGACAACCTGTAAATAATACATAACATTTAAATAACAGATGATAAATAATAACCCTGGGAATTCCAATTCATCATCGACAGTATGTTTATGCTAACTTCACAAGAGATGTATTGCAATTAAGATTCCGTACGCTTACTTGGATGAACTATCTTTATAGATGTTTACACGTTTGTCTTAGAGGTTATTGGAAACACATTCATCTGACAATATTATAATTGGCTTGTACATACTTAAGCCAATAATGTTTACTGTTTACGTATCTATCTTAAGTGTTTAGGAAAATCCACGTCCTGTTCTAATAATTATAGTCTATATAGTTTTTAAAACAAACGTTGAAGTTTCTATATCACTAGGAAATATATATCAGATATAATTAGCTAAGAGAGACATACTGCAACGTTTATGGTAAGTCATTATCAGTGTTTAAAGTAAACTTGATAAAAATGGCAGTTGTTATATTATAGTTCTTTTTTTTTTGTGTGTGTCGTTTGTGGTTGCACTTCATTGTTTCTGTTGTTTTGTTGTTTTCCTCTTGTACAGTAGTATACCGCTATTCAAAAGTCATAAATCGATTTAGAGAAAAACAAATCCAGTTTACAAACTAAAAACGATTGAAACACATCAACTATAACAAGACATTAGTTTTACAGTATAAAAAAGAAGATGTGGTATGATTGCTAGTGAAACAACTCTCCACAGGAGACCAAAATGACACGGAAATTACAACTATAGGTCACCGTACGGCTTCCAACAATGAGCAAAGCCCATACCGCATCGTCAGCTATAAAACAAGTTCGTTTAAATGTTTCAAAAATATGTCTTCAAGATATACCTCAATCAGTAATTTTCTTCCAAAACATAAGATTGTCGTGAAAATCGTGTATATCATCGGGTTTAGCTTGCTTTTAGTAACTTCATGAACTAACATTATAAAAATACGGTCAAATTATATTTAACATACTATATAGTAAAATATCTTTTCTATCGGTCATCCCTCTGGGAAGTCGTCAAGAACACAGTATTATTTTGTTTAGGGGGTTCACTCGATAGACGCAAATTTTTTTTTAGTCTTAACTTCAAGTTAATCGAGCAAATTTATTAAATAATTGATTTTTACTTTTTCTTTACTTTACACCGAGCTCATGAAGGTCATTATATCTGGTTTTATTGCTGTGTCCACAATTGTTATTCTACGTATTTCACCTGTATCGGTGTGGACAATTCCATGTTTATATCACATGACATTTCCGCGGGAAATTCTTCTATTGAGACCGTACGAAGAGATGTAAATTTGGATTAATGCATATATGTATTGTGAAATATACTGTTCTCTGTGTATATATTTTTGATGAATTGATGATCACATTTTCTACAACATAGTGATATGTCAGGTTTGTACATATTTAGTCTCTACTCTAGTCTATATTCAAACCTGAAGCCAGTGGGTCAGTGAAGGGATACATGTGCTGCATAAAAAAAATCACATTTCAGGACATTTCAACCAACAAAAAACAATGAATATTTTATCAGCTGACATAACTATTTTTATTTCATCTAATGTCAGTCATACTATTAAACTGACAAAATCAGCGGAAACCGTGTATTCGTGAATTCTATCACCTGCTATGGACGATTCTCTATAACAATTAACATTGTATTTTAGGGGTTGTTTACATTTTGAGTGTTATGATAAACGTATGTTTGTGTGTGTTTCTAAATGAAAATTGCTCGATTGATGATACTTTATTGATGGTCATTGATTTTAAAATTTATTATACAGAAACGTGACACGTGTTAGACTCTCGAAAAGTCAAGTTAGTCAGCAACCCAACAAATCAGACAAGGCACACAATAACGGCAAACAATGGCTGAACTGGTAAACGTTTCTTTATTACTGATCAAGTTACAATCTGGTCTGTCTGAGAAAGACAGTCCTTTTATACATCTACCAACGTGACTTGAAATTTAGAAAGAATGTTGTTTGTTTCTACCTTTGACAGGTACTTACTTTTAGAAAGCCAAAAGCAAGATATAAATATGTTATAAACGGTGGTCATTACTTTTGCTTCCATAGCTAAGCATTGAAGTTCATTTAATACAAAGCAATAAATGTCAATTAACTGACCACTACACGATGACCACCTGCCAAAAGTAAAGGTTTACCTTAAAGCCAAAACATGTACATACTAAGTCACGTTGTAAAACATTTCTATATCTGCAAGTTAAGCTTTAATACATATAATATCTTTACTGTCTATTTGTATATATGTCCTTTTGTATATAAAATTATATTTGAATATTTAAAGTTATTATATAAGCACTGCATAGTGTTACATTCCTCCCAATGTACTGGAAATATAGTTCGATATTTCACTAAAAGTCGCTAAATATAACTTAAATAGTCAATACTGCTTCTCCATTATAAAAGTCACATTTTAGGGTTCATCCTTCGAACTAGTTTCACATTGTATTGTTACAGAATTCAACTGAAGTAAACGGTTATTAAAAATGTTCCAATTTGTTCTGATGTTGTCCAATAATTACAACAACTATGGTCTACTATATAACTGACTAGACACATAAAAGTCTTGTCCTTAAATCAGTGTCACGAAGAGTTCATTGTTATTTCCTTGTACCATAAAATGGTAATAAAATTGTCTACATACGTCTGTAAATACACAGTTCATGATATAGTTGATTAAACGTCCAATATGTATATATATAGATTAAATATCAAGGCATCATAAATCCCTTCAGGTCACTACTATTCGGTTGTCTGCTTTCTTCCTTCAATGACTAAATACATGTTATAGTTTATTTACACAATTATTTACAATATAGTACTTCTCAGTGTCCGCTTTGATTAATTTCCATGTTAGATATGATCGTATAGATTTTTGTTTGTTAATTGTCAATAATCGGTAATTTCAGCACTGGATAAATGTTATTTTGTGTATCTTCCTTGTGGTTGACCAGCATTGGTGCAGAGGCTACATCTCTGTTGGTGGTAACTTCACCCTCGGTCTTTGCCGACACCAGATGCCCCACTTTATCATATTTGGCAGCGAAATTCATCACTTTTTCGCCACCCCCTCTCCTGGCTGAACAAGATAAGCAGAACCTAACTTTGCGTCTATATTTACATATAAGAAACATAGCTATTCCAACCAAAAGAGCCCCAAATAAATATATTAAAGTATATACCCAATTTGGTAATTCAATATCCTCAGTTATTTGACCCAAACTTTTTAATTGGCTTATTAAATCATCCATTGGTATCTCTTTAATTTGATCTAACTCTTTAGGTAACTTTGTTAAGTTAAATTTTGGAAAAGACTGGTGAAAAGGTTCCCATAGCTTTTTGGATGTCAATTCATAATTATTTATTATCCCTATAAAAGAATCGTCCGTTGAGGTAAATTTACTTTGTTGGTTATAAAAAGGTAATAATGTCATAAAGTCATTCGTCGCTGTACATGTCTCATTAAGCGTCAGAATATTTATTGGAGGGAAAATCCTTTTTGTCAAGGTCGTTTTATATTTAGAATTTTGACAAGCAATTGCAAAATCAAGTGGTCTATTTGTCGTCACTAACCATGATCCTGACGAAATATAGTTTGCCATGGGCAAGATTGAACTCGGTTCTACTAAAACCTTACAAAATTTATCAATGTCATTTTCTTTCTTCATAAATAGTGAACTCGCACAATTCTTACTTAGATTTATAGGATAAACAGGACTTACTATTTTACAAAATTTTGTAAAACGATCTGTACATTTATTAATTTCATCATTATTTAGTAATACGTATTTTGACCGCTCAGCATTCACTGCAAAATATTCAACATTTATATCAAATTTCGCTTCCATTGTTAATAATTTTGTACTGTTGTTTTTCATAGGCATAGGGAGATTATATGTTTTATAAACCTCGAACCGATTGTTTGAATCGAGAAGCGGAAGTGATATAATGGCTAATATTTTATCATCGTAAAGTACAGTAGTGCAAGTCAACAATCTATAAAAGAACCACAAATTTGAATTAGGATCCTCTGATAACTCTAAGTATCTAGGTAATTTGTTTTTAATTTCATTTAAAAGTCGTTTTAAATTTGTTGGAGTAATAGTACTAGGTGATAGATGACCTAATGATAACATATTTAATTGTGAACCTAAATGTTCTAAATAAAACATTGCTTTCTGCATTAATAATTTTAATTCACCTGTTATTAAATCGAGTTGAACATACTTTTGTATATAATTTTCTAGATCAATTATTTGTTTTTCAAATTCTTCTGTTACATTTTCGAGTTTCGAATCTATTTCACGTAAGTCCCCTATCAATGAATTAATTGCATGCCTATTTTCGGAAACCTCAATCCTTGTTACATTTAAAATTGAAAGATTTTCTGATAAAACATGAGAAAGTTTATTTTGATTATCTGCAAGAACTCTTATGTTACCTTTTATTGCACTTACATCTGAATCTGTTAAAGTTCCAAACAAAAAATGCATGGCTTTACCGATAATTGGTAAAACACTACGTTTATTCCTATGTAAAGCCTTATAATCATTAAAAATTCTTAATATCGAAGTATGGGTATCTGTTAATAATCGAAATTCATTTCTTAAATTAGAGAAGGTATTTTTAAATCCTTCCTTTTCCGGTTTATCATATCGTCTCGTTATCTCTTGAGCAAGCGCAGCTGTTTGAACAATGTCATTTGAAAGTTTCTTTATAAAATTATCAAAAGGTTTTAAGTCTGTGACAAATGTAACTAACCAATTTGATCTGGTGGTCGTAATTGAATTTATTTTGTCAAAAACTACATTTTCTGAAATAAATGCTTGTTCACCCAAACTAAAGAGGAGGGTGACAAGAAATAATGTCTTCATGTCCGTCCTGTAATTTAAAGAAAAATAAGTTAATAGTCGCTTAAAAATTAGTGCAAAAGTTTGGGAAATATGCTGCCATAAACTGTTCAAATGTCGTATATACAGGAAAATCTCTTACAAAACGATTGTATAATTTCTGAATTGAACAGTGATTCTTTAAAAGTGATAAATATGTTTCACCACGCCTTTTAGCGGCATTTTCCCTACCCTTGACAAGATCGCGAATATAAGAGGGGGTCAAATTGATTTCAGGATTTTGTAGGAAAGTTTCAAAAGAGTCCCTCATGGTTTCTCCTAACATGTTTGACTCATGGAATACTCTAGCTTTGAAATGCCAAGTTTTAAAGATTCTCTTAATTATTGAAGGCTTTAATCCTTCTTCTTCCAAAGTGTCTTTGCATCCGGAATACGCTATATGGGAAAATTCATGAATTATTAGATTGACTTTTCCTTTTATTATTTCGGCCTCAGCCAGTCTTTCTAAATCTTCTATTCCAGCCATCTTCTTACTGAAAATATATACCAAAATAGTTTTAGATGGAGTTTACTTTTTTAACTAAGATACTTTTTAAACATTGGGATATATCTGAGAAAATATCGATTATCTGCTGATCTTTATTTCCGCTCTGTTTACATACAGATTTTACATTTACAGAATTAACAGACATAGCTTCGCTATCTGAATATTTGTCGGTAACATCCGACTCGTCGCGCGCATCAGATTTCAATGTCCGTTTAAACTCTGATAAAGGAATTTCATCTTCCTCATCAGTCTCACTACTAAAAACTTCTTTATCATTTAAGTTTTTATTACGAATATTAATTCGCTTCTTTAATTCCATTAAAGGAATCTCATCTTCATCCGAAGATGTGTCTCGCTCATGTTTATTTTTTCTTATTAACCGATTTCGAAATGAGGTTCTATTCTCGACTGTCTCATTCTCCTCGTGGTCAACCTCCATTTCGCTTTCGCTTTCACTAGATTCCGGTGGAACAACGAATCGGCTTTTCCTTAACTTTTTATTTTCTTTTGATTTTGGAATATCCCACGTTTCAACAGGTGCAGGTTTAAGATGCTGTGCATGTACTTTAGTTGTTGAACCCGTTAATTGATTTTTAACTATAAAACTGACAGGTGATCTTTGTTCAATTATTCTATAAAACGGCTTCCACTTACTGTCTAGTTTACTTTTACGGAGATGATTTTTAAAATACACCGCGTCTCCTACTTTAAAGTTTATGTCTTGCCTATTTTTATCTGCATATTCTTTTTGTTTACTTTTAGCTTTCTTCAGATTCCTATGCACAGTAACAAATGACTTGTGCTGTTGTTCTAATAAAATTTGATGCGGACTTTCTCCCGCATATTTACGTCTTGGTTTAAGTAGATTATCTACCGGAAGAACAGGATCTCTGTTATAAAGAAGGTAAAACGGCGAGAATTTAGTAGATTCATTTTTACTACACCTTATTGCCGCCAAAGTTTGGTTCAAATAAACATCCAATGTCGATGGATCATCTTTTATTTTTTTAGCAAGAATATCATGCATGAAACGATGTAAACGTTCTACTTTGCCATTCGAGCCAGGGGAATAAAATGAAGTTGTAACATGGTTTATTTTCATCTCCTTTAATGTTTCCCTTACCATATTGTTACAGTTTTCGGAACCATTGTCACTCAACAGAGTCAATGGACAACTATGCCTCGGAATAATTTCATCAATCAAAAGTTGAACAATATTAGCGGCGCTTTTATCGGGAACAGGAAAGCATTCTGGGTAACCACTGTAAATATCAACAAAACTTATTATATACTTATTACCGGAAAGAGACGTTGGATAAGGTCCAGATAAATCCACGGCAACTTTCGCGAACGGAAACGGTGGTATATCGGTTTCTTGCAATAATGGTTTAGCATTATATGAGCTCCGTTGTTGACATGTTATACACGAATTAATATATTCATGTAATTCCTTATACAGATTAGGCCAAAAATATTTGATCTTAATAGCATCATATGTTTTATCTACACCTAAATGATCGACGTCATGATATTGCTTGACTACTTCTTCCCTTAACTGCAATGGGACATACAACCTTAACACAGGTTCGCTATCTGCTTTAGATATAAAATAGAGTATGTCATCCATTAGTATGTATTTACTTTCTACTGACTTAGTAGCCTTGCCGTTTTGCAACTGAATGGCAATTAAACTTAGTTCTTTATCTAGCGACTGTTCATATTTAATATCATACCACTTAATTTTTAAATCTTCTACTTGAACATTGTCATCATCATTATGTTGACAACTTGAAAATTCTTTTGGGTTGAACTCATTTGAATTTAACGTACTTATCTCATAGGCCTTATTACTTATGTCCATCTCGATGTTATCATTTTCATTGATTTCTTCTAATGTTTGTGGGTCGTCCATTTTATTTTTAGGCCTTCTAGATAAATAATCTGCGATTGTGTTCTCTGCCCCAGATAGCCATTCTATCTTGCAATTATAACTAGAAATACACAATGCCCATAATTGAATTTTGCGATTAGAGAAATTTGAAGATAAAAGATACTGCAATGGTTTATGGTCTGTTTTAATAGTAAAGTTCGCATTATGCAAGTAATGATCTAATTTCTGAAGTGCATAATGAATGCTGTATGCTTCCTTTTCAATAGTTGACCAGCGCTTTTGAGTATCACTTAATTTATGGGATAAGAAATAAATCGGTTTCTCGTTTTTAACTCCATATAATACTTCTTCACTCTCATCACATGGTTGGGTTAAACAAGCGCCTATCGATTCGTCCGATGCGTCGGTATATAAGGTATACGGCTTCGATAAGTCCGGATATGCGAGCAAAGGAATAATTGATAGACTTTCTTTTAAGAATTCAAATGCTGTTTGACACTCGTCAGACCATCTAAATTTTGCATATTTTTTAGTCAGATCAACCAAAGGTACAGATATTTTTGAGAAGTTTGGTATGAAACGCCTATAATAACTTAACATCCCTATGAAGCTTCTAACTTCTTTCACACTAACTGGAGGAGGTAAAGATCTGATTGTATCTACTTTATCCGTTTCCGGTTTGATACCATTTCCGGTTATTTGAAATCCTAAGTAATTGGTTTCTTTTCGGAGAAATTGACATTTTTTCAATTTTAACTTTAATCCATGTTTTCTTAACCTATCAAAAACTTGTTGAATATGGGAAAGATGGTCCTCTAAAGTTTCAGAATATATTAAAACATCGTCAATATAAGCAATGGCAAATGGTAGATTTTCTAGAACAATTTCCATCAATTGGGAAAATACAGCAGGAGAGTTTTGTAACCCAAATGGCATTACGTTATATTCGAAGAGACCTCTATGACACGCAAAAGCAGTCTTTTCTCTGTCTTTTTCGTCCATCAAAACTTGCCAGAAGCCACTTTTTAAATCACAGGAGGAAATGTACTTAGCGTTGCCTAATTGGGCAAGTATATCATCAATTAAAGGCAAGGGATATGAAAGACTTTTTGTAATTTTGTTAATTTGCCTAAAGTCCGTGCAAAACCTATGAGTATCATCCTTTTTCTTAACAACAACTATAGGCGCACTCCAACTACTTTTTGATCTTCTAATGACCCCTGCATCAAGCATTTCATCAATTGCCTTATCTACTATTTGTCTCTTATGTAAGGGTGTCCTATATGGTTTTAATTTAATGGGAGGGTGATTTCCTGTTTCTATTTCCATTTTTACCGTGTCAGTGTGACCTAATTCTGAATCTTTTGCAGCAAAAATATCTTTGTTCTTACTAATTAATTTTTCGATCATACTTTTGTATTCAAGAGGAGCGTTTATTTCGCTATCATTTTCGAATCGGATTTCTTTATTTTTTATTTCATTTAAAGAGACTAAGTTTTCTTCTAGAACGGTGTTTATTCTACCAACAGCAGTGCCTCTTTTAAATTTGAATGTTTTGTTTGTACTATTCACAACGTGAATCGGAATTTTATTTAACTGACTAATTTTAACAACGGAATTTCCAATCAATAAACCTGGCTCTTCACAAAAACTACCTTCTGTAACTGCAGAAGTTTCATATAATTTTGACTCCGAAAGTTGAAAATTTTTCTTTATCTTTACAAAGCATATGTTTGAAGTTTGAGGTTTGAATACAGTTTCTTTAGACAGTCTTAAAATGCTTGATATATGAATATCTTCCTCTAAATTTGCATAAACATCTCCTACTCTCAACATTCCTAAATCAAAGTAAAGCCTTACTCCATTTTTAACTAACCAGTCACGTCCTAAAATAACGTTTCTGTTCATATCAGAAACAACATAAAACAAGTGTGTCATTTTCTTATTTTTGATAGAAAAATCAATTTCAATACTTCCTAAACAATTTAGTGAGTTTCCATTTACGGATTGAAGATTAACTTTCTTTTTAGATAATTTTGGCAAGTTGTTTAAAGTTTTATAAATTTTATAATGTAACAAACTACATTGTGCTCCAGAATCAACAAGTGCCCTTAGTTTTCTAGTTTTAATATTTAAAATACAACTGTTTGGATTTCCTGCCAAATTAATAGTAAAAATTTCATTTGTTTCTGGTTTTGTTTCTCTCTCTTTGTCGGCTTCATAACAAAGAGAGTTTCTTAGTTTCCCTGAAATCTATTTTCTTGTTTTTCAAAAGTCCTTACTCTACAAAATCTTTTAATATGACCTTTTCTACCACATTTCCAACACTCTATGTCTTTATTAAATTTAGGGGTTTGGTCAAAAGCATTGACCTGTTTTCTGGCCCTACAATCCCTAGATCTGTGTCCTACTTTATTACAGTTGAAGCATCTTTTAGAATTTCTAAAATGGTCAACTTCCATTGCTTCTTCACTCGCACCCTGTACTTCGTAATGTCTACTTTGATTTGATCTTTCTGGGGTCCCCCTTCTCAATTCAAACCTTTTTCTTAGATTTTGTTCTGTCATTGCTACCGCGACAGCACCTTGAAAGGTGTCTGGATTCGACCTCATAATTTTCATTTTTAAGTAATCTAACGAAAGGCCATTTATAAAGAAGTTTACTAATTGTTTTTGTATTATGGGCAAATTTACGTTTTGATCCTTAAATACCTCTTCAGCGAGATTATATAGTCTTTCCGCGAAGATGGGAACGTTTTCACCATGTTTTTGTTTAATCTTGCTTAAAAGGTCAAAAGCGTGTTGTGGATCGGATACTTCTGAAAATCTCACAACTAATTGAGCTTTTAGCTCATTCCACCCCACAGTTTCATCCCCGTCATTTTGCTCTAACCACCTATGGATAAAATCACTAACCGGCGGGTCACTAGCCTGATATGCTACCATCTTAGCTTCGTTTCTGCCCAACCCTGCCAAAACAATATATTTTTCGATTTGTTTTATCCATGTCCTAAACTTTGTAGCATCCCCCGCAAATTTTGGTATGATTTGATTAACCCCCTGTGCCCCTAATTTATTTGATAACCCTTGCAGTTGGAAAGCTAGGTTATTAAACGCTTGTCCGATGTCTTGCTCAGCCATTATGAGAAAGTAACAATAGATCAGAAAAATCGCTTACCTGATTACGAATAAAAGCTAGGGTTATCCTGGTACACGGCAACCAATTCCCAGGTGTTAGACTCTCGAAAAGTCAAGTTAGTCAGCAACCCAACAAATCAGACAAGGCACACAATAACGGCAAACAATGGCTGAACTGGTAAACGTTTCTTTATTACTGATCAAGTTACAATCTGGTCTGTCTGAGAAAGACAGTCCTTTTATACATCTACCAACGTGACTTGAAATTTAGAAAGAATGTTGTTTGTTTCTACCTTTGACAGGTACTTACTTTTAGAAAGCCAAAAGCAAGATATAAATATGTTATAAACGGTGGTCATTACTTTTGCTTCCATAGCTAAGCATTGAAGTTCATTTAATACAAAGCAATAAATGTCAATTAACTGACCACTACACGATGACCACCTGCCAAAAGTAAAGGTTTACCTTAAAGCCAAAACATGTACATACTAAGTCACGTTGTAAAACATTTCTATATCTGCAAGTTAAGCTTTAATACATATAATATCTTTACTGTCTATTTGTATATATGTCCTTTTGTATATAAAATTATATTTGAATATTTAAAGTTATTATATAAGCACTGCATAGTGTTACACACGCAGTTTATTCACTCTTTGAGTCTGTCTAAATGACCTACATGTACATTACAGCCATGAAAATGGTATATCCCAATTTACTCATGGCATTCACGTGTGAATTCCGCAGATACCATACTGCCATATCGAATTTACCAATAACAAAACAAATATATACATGTACATGTATAGTCACAGAAGTTTGAAACTCTAGCAATGACGGTGTAAAGATATGACAAACTCACTATCACAGTAGAATCAAGAAATAGGGAGGTACACCCAAAGGTACACCCCCACCCCATCCTTTATTTTTATCTAGAAAAGGATGATTTGGCTTAAGGCCGTTCTCCGTTGACGAATTTCATTCATTTTCACATTGATAAATTACATGCGAGTATACGTCAATGAGGACCCAACATGCCCAATGTCAAACAAAGAAAACAAAACGACATATAGGACATATAGAGGGCAAAAATCAGTCTTCAACAATGGACAAAGTAAAGACGTACGTAAAGCTAACTATTTTGAGAGTATTATAATTTGGACTTTGTTAGATATTTTTCAACAAATTTATAGTTGTTTTTTTTTGTTGTGAAAATATTGACCTAGAACTGTCTTTACATCTCTCTCAGACAATCAAAGTTTCAGTTGGTATAACATGTATAAATCTTTTCGGTCCCAATTTGCAGTTTTGTTCATTTGTTTTGGACATTTCGATATAATGCAGCATGTCAGGCCAAATATCTCGGCGTTTGGATCTTTGCATATGGCCATAAACCTGACGTCAATTCGAGAAGCTAAAAATTGGACGTCGATTAGAGGGGCCAAAAAATTGATGTCAATTGACCCTGAACAAAAATGTATAGATGTACCGATTCAATTCAATAGTCTGTTCTCAAATGCCTGATATACACTTCAATATTTATTATTCATTGAAAATACAATGAATATATGTGGAATCATCTTTTAGAAAGTTGTTCTTATGGTAATGACCCCCCCCCCCCCCTTCCCCCCCAACACACACACACACCCTTTATTTTAAAGCATCAAAATATTCCTCATTTTTTAGGGGGGGAATACTTTTCATGTTGGGACAGTTTTCCTCATATTTGAAGGCTGTATGGTTGCCTGTAATTGCAATGTCATCTGAACCTCTGTTGATATATATGTAGTTGTCTCATCAGGCTCATTGGTAATCATATTAGATATTAGGCCAAAAAAATATATGTCTGTCTACGGTTATCCGACCCACCCTATTTTGAGTGCTGACCCTTAGTTATTTTATCCGTCATAAAGCGAAAAATAAACTGAACTCGTGTCAAAAGTAAAGATAGTGTTGCTTATTTCAATAAGTCCCCTGACTTAAAACAGACATATATTTTTTGTTGGCCTTACTATTTGTAATTTTAATAAGTATCCACCCTAAAGAAAAGTTGTTTGGAATGAAATGAATCCCCTCCAGATCCTCATTAATTAGTTAAAAAGGCTTTATTTACTTCTTACCGTCTTTAGAACTTTGTTTTTTTTTTGGGGGGGGGGAGAGGTTGAACCTGTTGTTAATAAGTTGTAAATCAGGCCATTATTTTTTCTCAATTTAATTGTTGTGTATTTTACATGTCTGGACTGTATTCTTTCTCTTTTTTGAAGGCTGTATAGATGCCTATATTTACTTCGTTATTAGAACCTCTGTGGATAGTCGTTTCATTGGCAATCATACCACATATATACTTTGTTCTATATGGATTGCAGACCTGAAGAAGATGTTTATGCTGCAAACAGCCTACTACAACTTTTTTTACCATGGAACAATGGATCAGAATTGAACTATACATGTATACATTAATAATTGATTTCATCCCAGTCCTCATGTACTTGACCACTATAGCTATTAATCAACAGAACAAATGCAAATACTTATAGTTTTGATGCCATGAAAGTTGTTTTTTTTATAAATCTCTAATCTTTATATCAATATACATGATATATTAACTGTATCCCAATATGAACATGTTGGGCTCTTCTACAGCAGAATATACAGTATAACGTTTTCTCGTTTGTATAGGCCTGTTTACAGGATGTAGAATGGAATACTGTTGTCAGTTTGTCTGTCCGTCCGTTGTCAATTATGTCAGACATTAACTTTAAAAGGCTTTGATAAACAGTCAGGGGACTTACTTAAACAAGTGATTTTCTAAATCACTGATTCAAGTAACATTATTTCCATAAAGGTTGGATGTTAGAGTTGTCTTTCTTTTATAATCACCTGTTTAAGTAGTACAAATAAATCACTAGAAGACGTGATTTAATTTTAATGTAGCTTTAAATATAGAATACTAATGATCCAGGGACTAATTATGTTTCTAAACTTATCAGAACCAACATCTGTGTTGTCTAGGATGACCAGGTCATTTCAGGTGATGACCTTGTTTTATATAAAAAAATATGTTGCTTATAATTTTATCGCAATATATAATAAAGTATAAAAAAGGAAGATGTGGTATGATTGCCAATGATACAACTATCCACAAAAGACCAAAATGACACATACATCAACAACTATAGGTCACTGTACGGCCTTCAACAATGAGCAAAGCCCATACCGCATAGTCAGCTATAAAAGGCCCCGGTAAGACAATGTAAAACAATTCAAATGAGAAAACTAACGGCCTTTTTTATTTAAAAATAAATGAACGAAAAATAAATAATGTAACACATAAACAAACGACAACCACTGAATTACAGGCTCCTGACTTGGGACAGGCACATATATAAATAATGTGGCGGGGTCAAACATGTTAGCGGGATCCCAACCCTCCCCCTAACCTGGGACAGTGGTATAACAGTACAACATAAGAACGAACTATAAAAATCAGTTGAAAAAGGCTTAACTCATCAGATGGACAAAAATACAAGTGGAAGTGGCCCGGTACTTATACATCCCGACACAAAAAGACACAATGAACAGCTCTGAGAGTACTTGCAGTTATCTGACAGCTAGTTCAAAGCCACTAACAACTAATAAAAAAATCATGCAACTAAGTTTAAACTATCAATCCGTACACATCCAACATACAATGTATAGCACGTGAATAACCTTGAGGGATTGGGGTTTAGTGTTTTCTTACCATTACGTAAAATCGTGATTATTTAAAGGTTATGAGAAGATAAAATGAGGCCGAAAGTCATAACATTGAATTAAAAGTTACAGTAACGGAATATATAAACAATTTATAAAATAGTCGAGGAATTCTTATAAAAACTATATTGAACAGCCCGACAAACAATGACGTGATATAACTGTTCTTCATTGCATAAACTTATCGTAGATTCTATGTGCGCCTGACGTATGTTTCGTCTAAAAAAAACAATCATTAGTGACGCTCGAATCAAATAAATTAAAAAGACAAATAAAAAGAAAAAAAAATCAAAAGGATTTGACATTTACTACTGATGTAATATTGTTTTCACGTGAATAGCCCTTTAATAAGACGATGATTTGTATTGCTTTAATTTTAGTCATGATATTGTTTCCGTGTCTTCAAGACAAAAGTTAATCAGTGTTGCTTTCAATTATTTTAGAGACACAAATAGTAAACAAATATTCCACTCAGGAAGTCTAGGTTGTGTTCTAAGATGCGTGATTATCGTTTACATTCGCTAATTACAACTTATTGATCTATTATTATTAGTTCAAGATGTTTCTCGAGGTTCTTTAGTAATATTAACATCAATCGGTAGGGTTAATCATAAGTTGTGTCAACATATCGCAGGAATCGTTAAAATGCCCCAGAAATTTAAAAATAAAATAATTGCAAGCAAGCTTTATGAAAACAAAATAGAAAATCTGTAAATTCATTGATATAAAAAAAAATATTTGACTTAAAATAATCTTTTCATGGACAAATTATAAGAAGATATATCAAACAGGCCCTCAAAGACACAATATATAAAATGATAATAAAATTGACATTTGAGGTAAGCAGATGCTCTTCAAACAAACGTTTCTATTGTTTAAATACGTAAAATATGTATTTCTAATTAGATTTATAATGCTTAAGTTTAAACTTGCATTCAGCTTTTATTCTAGATTAAAAAAAGATCTTAATTAAAATGTTACAGTATATTTGGTCGTATATGGACATAGTTTCCATACTATATATTGCATGGTATGCCATTGTGCATTTATTGTAAAATACCTGAAATATTTCACAGTCGTGTTAATAATACATATATTAAAGATGTGTGCAAATAGCGGGTACGTGATGAAACTGCACACAACTGTTGCAACATAACCTTCGTAAAAAAATTGAAGCCGACAAATCCATAAGCATAAATAAAGGCAAACGTAGTATTCCGCTGTTCGACAGTCATAAATCGATTGAGAGACAACAAATCTAGGGTTACAAACTAAATCTGATAGAAACACATCAACTATATAAGGAAAACAACTAAACAACAGAAACACTGACGTGCAACAAAAAAAATACAACACAACTAGCTGTCTTTATTTCAATTTTGTTTGAGCATAAATACAGAGACACAATATTTGAATTGTTTCTTTCTTTTCAGATGCTAAAAGTGGTAAAGGACTAAAATAGTTCTCAACTACGCAACGTGTCAATAACTGTATAATTCAGTTAACCAGTTAATGCTTTATAAAATATTCAAAGGTGATCATCTTTGGATATGTATGGAAAATATGTATCAGTAATTTTACTGCAATTATTGTGTGTGATCTTATCTATACAGACGATTTATACAAAAGAGAAGGAAATAGAGAGACTACAGAAAGAAATTGGTAAGCTCTCCCGACAAGTGATGCTACAACAGTTATTTATTGAAGAAAAAATTCGAAGTGACGGCGATTCAGGTTTGAAACAGACGAGAATAATAAACGATGGAACAAAACCGTACCACTTTCCGACAACAAGATCAAAAAGGGGAGTTGCAGCCATTCATGATCACTCCCATATGAAACGTACAATTGGTGTCGGTGAATTTGTTGCCGTGTTAAATGGAGTTGAATTCAGAACACGACATAATGATCCTGAACTACGCATGCCAAGTACTACATCAAACAATTTCTTAGAAACTGAAGAAATACCTTTCCCTGATGTTCCACCTGAGGTAACACAGAAACCCACTGAGGCTGGACAGGTACAAGAAATGCGTGAGTGGTTTAGGGCTTTTAATGATCAAAATCACACAGAAAGGGACTACCGCAAATATTTCAAACCTGTTCTGTGCTATCTAGAGGGAATGTGGGTCTATGATAACTATTCTCATATATTGGAACCCTTTTTAAGTGACAGACATCAGTTTGATGCAAGCACTTTTGATGATCTCGAAGGGAAATAATGTTCACATCTTACGGAGGACGAAAAGACGGTCTTGAAAATTTTGGATGGCTCCCAAAAACAATAATTAATATTGAAAACGGGAAATCTCCATTATACGGCCAATGGATATATAGAATTGTTTGTCATCCGTTGAAGCGTGATCTTCCATTAAATCGTTTGCGCATGGCCGATGATTTGAGTTCGAGAATGATGTTCCTACGTTCAGAAGAGGAGGAGTTGAAGACAAGACGTGCCCGTTTTAAACTAAATCAACGTGACAGTAACGTATGGAATGAAAGATTTAATCAAAATCCAGCTTTAATTGACAGCTTAATGGGCGAAATACCCGGATTAGACAATTATGGCGGGAACTTGACAGATGAAGCGTTGAATCTTCCAGCATATAGTGCTGATGGTAAAAACATGAAAAAGAAAAAGCTATTAAACAGTGCATATTATCATCGATTCTGGGAAGAGATTCGACCTGATTACATGCGTTTATCGTTACGAAAACGAGCATTTTCTGACAGTAATCTGTTTATGTCCATGACATCACAACCACAAGTTGGAGGGAAAAGTTTAAACTATTGCTCAAAAGAAGAATCACTACAAAACAAACCTTGTAAATATTACAACCAGCGTTGGTCATATGCTGTGCCATTTGAAATCATATACCTTAACCCACTTAGCAATTGGAATCCGTATAATATTACTTACAAAGGTCATTATAAGAATGACCCGGAAGCACAATACGTAACAAAGAAAGGGAGAAGAAATGGCGGTAACGATATTCATACAGCATATAATGGTACAAATAGTTGGTATTTTTTCCAAACCCCACAAAGTTTTTATAGTGGAAAAGAAAAGAAAAGAGGACTGGCTGGAAACGGAGGTATCGGTGTGCTAGATCGAAACGGAAAAGTCAGACATACCAGATCTGCTGGTATCCGGGTGTTTCTTCCAGAAATTAAAGATATAGGGATCATTCGTCAGAGATACCCAATCATGCCACTTTACAGCGAAGGAAACACCGCGTATAAAGAAATGGAATCTCTAAAAGACATAGTTTTGGAAAATAACAAATATCTGAAAATGTTCCACAATGTACTTGAAGATGAGAGTATTGAAAAATTGAGAAAGAAACAGATCAAATTATCAGTGAAAAGTGGGATAACGCTCGTAATGTCAATGGCAACTATATCCGATCCGGGTCCGCATACTCATTATATTGATTTAACAGCAGAAAACGTCAAAGCCTTAAAATCGAATAAAAAGTTAAATGTTAGAAGCAGTGAGGATAGTGGTCATTTCCATCGTGTTAAAATTATCTACCGGCCACATCTTAGTAATCCATTCGTTATGAAACGGTGTGACAACAAAAGGAAATGTTGGGATGGACATAAAAAGCTCTTACTTGAAAACGAGGCACAAATGCCGAAAGTCGAAGAAGCGGGAAAAGAAATAAATGAAGACGAGAGACCGGAGAGTTATAATGAATAAATTTTACTCTAATATTTTTCTGGATTTGAACACTTAAAAATTGCTCTACTGAATATTTGATTAAGATGGCAATTATATGTATGTTGCATGTTGCAATTTATGATACATGTACCAGCTTAATATGGGGATAAATCACATTTACAGGGTCACTTGTAGTTTTAATGTAAAATTTTGTTAACATGCATAGTTCAGTTCATGCGAACAAGCTTTCGGCGAATTCGATAACGGGAAGGAAGTCAATAATTCAATTACAATACATTTCTGAAGATTGTGATAATATAAAAGTTTTTTTATATATATATATAACAAAATATACACACTGTGAATATACCAAATATTTCCAAATAAAGCTGGTGTGTTGCTCTTAAGAAAAATATAAGAGACCTTCTTATATTAGTTGCATAGCAATGGGTTTCACTTAAAATGGAAATTAGAATTTAGATTCATCTGTATATATATATAACTTCTACCATGAGTTGATACAACTTAAATAATGAGTTGATAATATGGAGGTATGATGCAGGAAACAACACATAAATATATGACAAATACAATGAATGCATTCAAATTATAAAGCAAACTCAGTAGTTAAATGAATATTGCAATCGGTTTGTGCAATTTGCATTACACATCTAGATTGTAGAAACTGGAATTTGCAAAATGGTTACGAAAATATTATTTATATATTACAAGGTAATAAATACAAATAGCCTAGCTTTAGAATGTATATTCATGTAGTAGCTGTATATATACGCTTTTGTATTCACTACTATCCAGCATTGCTTTCAACTGACTTGTGCAAGAATGTACACACAAAAATTCGTGAACAATCTTTTGGTGACCAGCGATCGGAGGTTCACGTATTGGTTTTCTTTTTTTAAAGAAAGCAAATTGTTTTTTATTCCATATGTGATAAATATTGAAATCGTCGATAGATTTAGCAGCTGTACATTCTACAATAATATAAGCATGTGGAACATGTTACTCTAATGTTGATAGGTAAATAATTATCACGTCTCAACATTGGTTATTAATGTCCCTGATTCCAAACCTTTACTTTAGCAGGTATTTTTTTTATTAGGGTGGTACCAAACACTTCGACTAAAATTAATATGTCTTGCTTAATTTTCATAAAGTTTTAACAAAATGTTAACTTTAACCCTTTGACAAAATATTTGTAAATTTCAAAAAACATGCGTTTCAGAAATCTTCTATATAAAGATTAGAATACTAACAGTTAAATAAACTCAAAATGGTTCTCTAAATTTAAAAATTCATAGGTTATTGTGAACTAAATCCATATTTGCATGTAATTGTTTTAAGTTTGATATTCTATTTTTCTTTAAACATCGATTTTCTTTATTATTTTTATCAAAAAACGAAATTTTAAATAAAAGTTTGAATGTGTGTTAATGTGTGGGTGAAAATTAAAGAAATTAGGACACATTGAGGTGTAGGTAGGCGTTAATTTCTCTAAAAAACAACTCTATATTTTTTTTTCTTTCAAAAAGCTATTGCCACAATTCATAATTTGTTTTTCCATAAATTTGAGTGATATTATCGTTGTTTATGAAATATGTTAACAAATTGGCTGATAAACAATATGAACAATAAGAAAATAGGAAACAACATATGAATCCATATTAACATGTCTGATTTGCACTCCATATTTTGTGAGAAAGAAACAAGTATGTTATCCTAAAAAATGCATTACATTTTATTCGTATCGTATTTTTGCTTTGTACAAAATGACCAGTTGATACTATTCGGGTGGTTTTCTTCGTAACTTAAAGCAATGACATAGTAAAAAATGTTGTACTTCAAATCAATATCAACAGTATGTGTTATCCAAATTTTAAACAATCTTATCTATTATATGTATCAACAGTATGTGTTATCCACATTTTAAACAATCTTATCTATTATATAGATATAAGAAGATATGGTATGAGTGCCAATGAGACAACTGTCATTCAAAGTGTTTCTGTTTGTTTTGCTCACATTATTGTCAATATAATGGAATTCTATGAGACTGTCATACCAGTGATATGTTCAGATAGCTATAACTCAGATTTACTGTGCGTATTTCTTCATTGGTATAAGATACGGTTGAGATCCCACAACACACGTTTTAACCCTCTGCATATTTGTACCTGACCCAAATCAGAAAGCTTCTAGCCTTTGTTAGTCTTGTATGCTTTAAAATATATACTAATTATATGTTTTGGAGTTTAGTTTGACGTCCATTGTCACTGATGAACTAGTACACATTTTTATGTAGGGGCCTGTTAAAAGGACCACCTCTGGTTTCGGGATTTTCTCCCTACGTTTAAGACGCATTGATGGCCTTTAATGCTGTTCGCTGCTCTTTGGTCGGGTTGTTGTCTCTTTTACATATTACCCATTTACACTCTCATGTAATTTAATAACACCAGGTTTAATTCACCGCTTCTACATAAGGCCATGGCAAATGTTGTTTTCTTTTGGTTTGTCTTCCTCCGTCTAGCTGTAAAACCCTTGCAAAAGTGTGATATCCGTTTGCTGTGCGGGATGTACAAATTTGCAGTTACGTCCGATAAGTTAAATCCGATGCCTCGTGTAAAGAGAGTGTCACGCTCTTTGCACGTTAAGAACCCTTGAGGTGTCCGTAAGTGACCTGTTGCAAGGCTTAATTATGTCCCTATCCAATATTTCCTCATTTCCCGTTGCAGTCTAAATTTCTCCGACTTTAATCCCGGACACCTCTATTACAAAAGCCTACCTTTTGTATTTATTGTTAAGTTGTTCTTGTCCAAAATATGCATGAAGTATTTGCCACTGGACGTTAAACAAAGAAGAATGAGTCTGTTCGTTTGATGTGTTTGAGTTTTTGATTTTAACCATTTGAAAAAGACTGTTTGAACTTTCCTTGGAAGGTTTTCTATGGAATTTAGCAGACGACACAACTTTTAAAATGGCATTGCTTTACTTTAAAATAGTGTTCATGTATAATATAAAATATGATATCTTTTCTGCCCCATCATAATCTGCAATTTTATATTATCTCTTGGCTAAAATTGAAAGTTCGTGATTTCGAAGACGACCCTGACTGGTGACCTTAACGGGAAATACTTTTATAATCAAACACTTTCGGAAAACTTCCTAACCGTAACATACAAATAATGTATATGCAAATGTACCCGCTACATGAATAGTTAAATCACACTTCAGTGAGTTGAAAACAGATATTCAGAATACATTAATATGTAATAAAAATTTAAATGTTTACAAAAATCACTTTATATTTATTGTAAACTGAAAACGCAAAGGTAAGAAGTAAATAACTTTTGTAAATATCTTCTAATTCTATATCAAATAACAAATAACAAATAACAAATAACAAATAACAAATGACTATTTCATGATGACTGGCAACAAACAATTCAAGAGTTTGTTTGTGCTTTTGTGGTCTTGCACGTAAATTGTATTACCAACCGGTCATTTTTTGTTGTTGTTGTGTATATATACATTGTTTCCTATTTGTCATTTCGGGGTGTTTTACAGCTATAAACTATGTGTATGGGTTTTGCTCAATTTTGAAGGCCGTATGGTGACCTAAAATTCTTAATTTCTATGTCATTTGGTCTTATTTTGGAGAGTAGTCTCATTGGCAATCATTCCATATATTCTTATTTAATGTCCCACCTTTAGGAAAACGATAACCAAAGACGACAAGCATGTTCCTTGTATCTTGTTTAATAAATGCATCCAAAAAATAATAAAACAAAACTGTAAGAAATATAAATCGATACATTGTATCATCATTTCATACGAATTTTCACCAGAAACCATGAAATTAACTTTCGGGGTGACATGAGACAACTTGTGACGGTCATTCTACTCGATATAAACACAAGTATAAGTATATAGATTAGCAAAATGAATCGTATAATAACGATTTTTCTAGGTCCGTTTGATTTAGTGTCATATATATTTTTTAAAGGTAAAGTATCATTTCGCTTTATCATTTCGCTTGTATGAAGTTTTAATGAAATGGGTTTTCTCTAAGGCTTCCTGTTTTCCAATCTCTTGCAAAGGTTCAAAATAACGGATAAAATGGATTTATATTATAAGTTTTAAAAACATTGACTTGGAAGCCATAAAAAAGATATTTATACATAACTTTTGACAAAAGTTAACTTAACTGGCTGATAATATCGAAATAATGTTTCTGTTATATATTATGTACATGTATGAAACAAAACAAGGATATTCTAATTTTGTTTGTATACATCGTTGATTAGGCCTCTTTTCAGAAAAAAAATTACATTTTTATTTATAATATGTACGTCTGTATTCGTAATAGTTAAACGGTTGACTATAGAATAATAACATTCTAAATTTAGATCGGGTATTTCCAACATCAGTTCCTCGATTTGTGGAAAGAGACAAATTAATAGCGCGAGACGTTCGTTGCAAGGACAAAAACTGTGTCAAAATAGACCATGCATAGTCATCCATCTTTACGTAGGTGTGATGTTTTGTTACTTTATTAAACTTTATTAAATAACTTTTACTTAAATTACTGTATTTGTGGTGTCTATTACTGCATTTATGTTGTGTAAATACCCACACCTTTTTAAAAGGTGAGGATAACAACAGTTACACCAAATGAGGTAAAGTAACATTTTTAAACTTAGCTGCAATTCTTATTTCTTGTGTACATTTTCTTTTAAGATTTAGGTGGTGAGAAAATGATTACTAAACAAAACAGAGGTGATCCATGTTTCTATTTTACTTTTAGTTTTCAAAGTTGATGGTCTATTGTTTTAACTTCTGTGTCCCGGGTTTGTCTTTTGCTCATTTATTGTCCTACTATAGTCTGAGTGTTGACTTCATTTGTAAACGTGTGGTTTTGCACTGTCGCATGCCCACCGATGTCCAGATATTGTGCGAGAGATTACTTAAAGAATAGACGAAGCGACAAGACACAGCAAAAAATGATTGTTTCTGAATCGAGTATTGAACTTGATATCAAAGAATACAAAACTGGCTTTTTTTGTAGATAAAACTAGATAGCTGACTTGGTTTACATTAAAGTAAGGTCACTAATTTCCCGATATCAAATAATTTAAAAATAAAAAAACAATAATGTATTGCCATATGACCTTGAACATTGAAGGGTTAAACTTGCATTAAGTCATGTTCAGACCCTTTAACAGAAAATAAAGGAATATGGAGTAAATGTTCACGGAGAATATATTTTGCCTCACGATTAGAAGAGGCTAGTTACGGCCCTGGTTATATATATATCTGTAAATTTAAGTATTGGCACTCGGAAATGGTGTTTTAATGATTCACCCTGGTCACACTTTCCACGATCACAGTGGAGAATTTTTACAGTGGTTAATTTTGTAAAACATAATCTTATTTTTTGGCAAACTTTACGATCGATGTTATCGAATATCGACAATTAGGCTTGCTACCAAGAACCGGTCTGACCTAAAATTCAAAGATAAAATTATCAAATCTTAAAATTGAGAAGATGTGGTATCACAGCAAAGGAAAAAACTCTCCCCAAGATACACTACAAACTTCTCAGAGTCTGAATTGACCAGTTTTTGTGCTCGACCAGTAAAATCGAGCACATATTTTACTCGACTAGTCTCGACATTGTCTCGACTGTACTTAAAGGGAAACTTCGCAAAAAAATCAAAAATTGATATTATGTCCATTCTGTATAAAAATGCTCAAATTTATAGATATTAAAGTTCAAATCATAAATAAGTGTTCCGTGGAAATTGTTTTCGAAAATCTAATTCGTTCATAATTCTTTAAAGTAATAAACTTTATTTAAATAAATTCGGATCTTCCCTCATCTGATCACCAGCATGGCTAAAGGTATTACTCCCAAAGGTATTGGAAGGGGTGTAAGGTGACACGTGCAGGTATTAAATCGATTTCCTGTCCGGCGGGCTTGCAAGTTCATGCATCGTTTCACTTCTGTAGGTAGTGATCAGTGTACACGACCGTAACTTATAACTTGCCATTTTAAACTATGAGGTGCATGTATAATACACATTTTTGTCTTGCGTGTCCGAAAGTGATATAATATACTAGTCATTGCTGAACTCATACGCTAGTTTATAAATAACATTTCTGGTGTAAAGAATATTATTTATAAAAAAAAAATAATACAAATTTATTTTTTTGAAGAAATACAAATCTATTTACATATTTTTCCAAGGATTAATTTGGGAAAATGTAATATATACTCGTTGTCAATAGTTTAGGACAGATTGGAACATACCAGAATTATTGATTTAAAAAAATGTGCGCACTTGTCGACGATTTGTGTATACACACGCCTGGGTAGAAAGTTACGGAACTATAGTCAGTAGCGCAATTTAAAATATGTATACATTGAACATAAGAAAGAAACATACATTTTGTGTAAATTGTGGTAAAAGTTTTGTAATTAGACTAGTCCACGTATGCCAACAGTATGTAATCAACGAATTCGATAGACTATTGTATACCAAAAGAAGAAGAAGAAAAAAAGAAACAATTTGATTTAAATACAGGTCAATTTATAACTTGCTTTGGTTCATCGAAGTTAAGAACATAGTAAACTCACAGATTTATATATCAATTAGATTGTTCTCGAATAAAGGACGAAATTCGTCATCATCACAATTGTTCCAACATTCATGTAAAATATATGCAACTGGACGTACACTAATAATCCCCAAGGGATGTGAATATTTTCTAGGAAAACTATTGAGTATCAATTTCGGGATTTATTTTCTTTCTTGATATTCAATGACAGCAATTTAAAGAATAAACTGCTTGTCGGATATTTGTCCGCTTTAGGGGTATTCTTGCAAGTTGAACAGACTTATAATAACATTCAAAACTAGGGAAAGATAACATTAAATTCGTTGTCTTTTAATTTAAACATCGTTGGTCAAATAATTATTTAAGTATATATATACGTTGGGAGACGACGATTAATATAGTAGTCTCAGATTTTAATAAGGACGTTCCCGATTATGAATAAATTTGGTTGACGTTTTTCACATTATAGTAGTCTCAGATTTTAATAAGGACGTTCCCGATTATGAATAAATTTGGTTGACGTTTTTCACACTTGAAAAGAATATCTATTCGTAATTTTTCGATTCCATTCCATGAAGATCCTTAAATTTCCTGTCAACTTTTTGAACCTCTTAAGTACAAAAGTAATTTTTCTTTATTCGTACATACATGTATTATATTCCGCTTCGGTAGAGTTATCTTCAGATAGTTTCAGATATTAATTAATACATGGCTTTCAAAAGTCTAAATGTAAGTGTTCTCGTACATGATTTTTTTCGCCTAATAAAGACAAATAAAAATGATTTAGTAAAGCTATTTCTAATTTCTAAGTCCCCCTTTTTTATGAGACATAAATCAAGGACAAGACTTGTATATCATTTCATTCTGACATATGAATAAAGTTTCCCGTCTTTAACCGAAAATTGTGTATTTCTAAGTAAATTAACTTATTTGAATTCAAATAAATAATAGCACCAAATATAATTAAATAATTCCACGGCGACCAATTTTTATTAGTCACCAACTTGAATATGTATTTTTAATGTGTGTATTAAATGCTCCCACTGATCCGAATAGACAGTCACACCTGGCAAGGTGTGCCCTAGAGGCGTGGTTAAATACCGAAGTGCAAATAACAATTTACCTTTCAACAAGCCATCTACGAGTATTGCCACAAAACCGTGAATACACACATCGTATAAACCTAGTCATAGCAGAGATAGTAAAAGGGCAATAAGAGTACACCAACATATTGTCTTTACAGATTATTGTACTTTAATTTGTTCACCTTATCAGTCCGAAAATGCATTTATTAAAAATAAATTTATAACTTTTTGTGTTGTCTACAAAAATAATTCGAATATATACGATTAACATAGATAATTTATCTCACGAATGAGTACAATTGAACGTCTGTGCGTTTTATCTTCTTACTATCGGATGGTTATTAGATAAAGCATAAGTCATCGGCGCGCTTACGATTACGTTAAAATATGATTAAAAACCAAGACTTTTAATGATTGTATTTTAAATCCCGGCATGCAAAAATCAGGAGAAAACGTCACGACCTACAGGAAGTAGTTGATATTTTTTCATTAATTATTGAATTTCTCCTTTATTACTGCACATATAGCGATAAAACTTTGTGAATATATATATTATGTCATAATGAACATATTTAAACCATAAGTAAAAAATCGTGAATTTTCCCTTTAACTGTACTTAAGTGTACTCGACCAGGTCTCGACTTTACTTAATTAGTCTGATTCAGTACTTGATGATCTTTGTGTAGTCTGAAATGGTCTTGACCAAGACTCGACCTGTCTCGACCTGTCTTGACTAGTCTCGACCTGTCTCGACTAGTCTCGACTCAGTCTCAACCAGTCTCGACCTGTCTCAACTAGTCTTGACCTTCAAATTTAGTTTTGACTGGTGTAAATCAGCCCATCTAACTGAATTAAATATTGATCTTACAAAATTCAAGCTTATTAGGTAGTTTGATTTATTGCTGTGATATGAAAGAAGTTAATTTTACAATATGTAAAAAAAAAAAAATATTATATAAAAATTCAGATAGTACACTTTAATTCTTTTTATAACTTTTTCAAATGAACTTGGATTTTCATCAAACTATGCAGCTATCTTACATATATATCAAGCTTACTGAATCCCATTTCATTTAGTTTTTTGTCGTATTGCTGTAAAATTTAAGAATTAAAGTAATCTTGGTAAAAAAAGCTAGGATTTCCAATTCGGACAAAATAGAGATAGTACACTTTAATTTTTTTAATAACATTTTCAAATCAACTTGGATTTTCATCAAACTATGCAGCTATCTTACATATATATCAAGCTTACTGAATCCCATTTCATTTAGTTTTTTGTTGTATTGCTGTAAAATTTAAGAATTAAAATAATCTTGGTAAAAAAAGCTAGGATTTGCAATTCGGACAAAATAGAGATAGTACACTTTAATTTGTTTGATAACTTTTTGAAATCAACTTGGATTTTCATCAAACTATGCAGCTATCTTACATATATATCAAGCTTACTAAATCCCATTTCATTTAGTTTTTTGTTGTATTGCTTTAAAATTTAAGAATTAAAGTAATCTTGGTAAAAAAAAAGCTAGGATTTGCAATTCAGAGAAAATAGAGATAGTACACTTTAACTTTTTTAATAACTTTTTCAAATCAATTTGGATTTTCATCAAACTATGCAGCTATCTTACATATATATCAAGCTTACTAAATCCCGTTTCATTTAGTTTTTTGTTGTATTGCTGTAAAATTAAAGAATTAAAGTAATCTTGGTAAAAAAAAGCTAGGATTTGCAATTCGGACAAAATAGAGATAGTCCACTTTAATTCTTTTAATAACTTTTTCAAATCAACTTGGATTTTCATCAAACTATGCAGCTATCTCACATATATATCAATCTTACTAAATCCCAGGTCATTTTGTTTTTTGTTGTATTGCTGTCAAATTCAAGAATTAAATTAATCTAGGTCAAAAAAGCTAGAATTTGCATTTCGAACAAAATAGAGACAGTACACTTTAATTTTTTTTATAACTTTTTAAATTCAACTTGGATTTTATTGAAACTATATAGCTACCTTGGTGATGTATTCATCTTACTGAATCCCAGGTTGTTATAAAGTTTGTTGTATTGCTGTCAAATTTAAGACTTAATTTAATCTAGGTAAAAAAAGCTAGGATTTGCAGTTTGGACAAAATAGAGATGGTACACTTTAATTTTTTTCATAACTTTTTCAAATCATCTTATATTGTCATCAAACTCTACAAATATCTTTGCAATATATTGATCTTACTGAATCATAGGTTGTTATTTAGTTTTGGTGTATTTCTGTCAAATTTTAAGAATTTAATTAACCTAGGTCAAAAAACTACGATATTAGAAATATATCTTTTCTCATAATTTGGGAAAAAGTATATGTACAATAGTTATATAATTCCTTTAATGTTTTATTCCTTTTGATATATACTATATAAATATATCAAAAAGGAATGAAAAATTAAAGAAATTATTAAAATAGTTCTTCTGATTTGTGGTGATTTATAAAGCAATACCTTCTGCTTGGGGCAAACTTATTAAAAAGATCACATCTACCAGAGAGTTTTAAATTCTAAATAACATTTATTCAAAGTTGCAACATCCTGTTAAATCTAAATCGCAAGGCTTTTTTAATTCACTAGATAAGTAATACACGAGTTTATGAAAAGTAGGGCTTTCTTTTTACCTGTAAAACTCACGTGTATTGAAGTAATTAAATCATGTATAGTGCCATGTCATTAAATTTGACAAAAAATATTTTAAAACTTCATAACAACCTGGGATTTAGTAAGATCACCAAGGTAGCTATATAGTAACAGAAAATTAAATGAAATGGGATTCAGTAAGCTTGATATATATGTAAGATAGCTGCATAGTTTGATGAAAATCCAAGTTGATTTGAAAAAGTTATAAAAAAATTAAAGTGTACTATCTCTATTTTGTCCGAATTGCAAATCCTAGCTTTTTTTTTACCAAGATTACTTTAATTCTTAAATTTTACAGCAATACAACAAAAAACTAAATGAAATGGGATTCAGTAAGCTTGATATATATGTAAGATAGCTGCATAGTTTGATGAAAATCCAAGTTGATTTGAAAATGTTATTAAAAAAGTTAAAGTGTACTATCTCTATTTTGTCTGAATTGGAAATCCTAGCTTTTTTTACCAAGGTTACTTTAATTCTTAAATTTTACAGCAATACAACAAAAAATTAAATGAAATGGGATTCAGTAAGCTTGATATATATGTAAGATAGCTGCATAGTTTGATGAAAATCCAAGTTGATTTGAAAATGTTATTAAAAAAATTAAAGTGTACTATCTCTATTTTGTCTGAATCGGAAATCCTAGCTTGTTTTTACCAAGATTATTTTAATTCGTAAATTTTACAGCTATACAACAGAAAATTAAATGAAATGGGATTCAGTAAGCTTGATATATATGTAAGATAGCTGCATAGTTTGATGAAAATCCAAGTTGATTTGAAAATGGTATTAAAAAAATTAATGTGTACTATCTCTATTTTGTCTGAATCGTAAATCCTAGCTTTTTTTTACCAAGATTATTTTAATTCTTAAATTTTACATCAATACAACAGAAAATTAAATGAAATGGGATTCAGTAAGCTTGATATATATGTAAGATAGCTGCATAGTTTGATGAAAATCCAAGTTGATTTGAAAAAGTTATAAAAAAATTAAAGTGTACTATCTCTATTTTGTCCGAATTGCAAATCCTAGCTTTTTTTTACCAAGATTACTTTAATTCTTAAATTTTACAGCAATACAACAAAAAACTAAATGAAATGGGATTCAGTAAGCTTGATATATATGTAAGATAGCTGCATAGTTTGATGAAAATCCAAGTTGATTTGAAAATGTTATTAAAAAAGTTAAAGTGTACTATCTCTATTTTGTCTGAATTGGAAATCCTAGCTTTTTTTTACCAAGGTTTCTTTAATTCTTAAATTTTACAGCAATACAACAAAAAATTAAATGAAATGGGATTCAGTAAGCTTGATATATATGTAAGATAGCTGCATAGTTTGATGAAAATCCAAGTTGATTTGAAAATGTTATTAAAAAAATTAAAGTGTACTATCTCTATTTTGTCTGAATCGGAAATCCTAGCTTGTTTTTACCAAGATTATTTTAATTCGTAAATTTTACAGCAATACAACAGAAAATTAAATGAAATGGGATTCAGTAAGCTTGATATATATGTAAGATAGCTGCATAGTTTGATGAAAATCCAAGTTGAGTTGAAAAAGTTATAAAAAAATTTAAAGATGCCTATCTGAATTTTTATATAATATTTTTTTTTTTTTACATATTGTAAAATTTAATTCTTTCATATCACAGCAATAAATCAAACTACCTAATAAGCTTGAATTTTGTAAGATCAATATTTAATTTAGTTAGATGGGCTGATTTACACCAGTCAAAACTAAATTTGAAGGTCAAGACTAGTCGAGACAGGTCGAGACTAGTCGAGACAGGTCGAGACTAGTCAAGACAGGTCGAGACAGGTCGAGCCTTGGTCAAGACCATTTCAGACTACACAAAGATCATCAAGTACTGAATCAGACTAATTAAGTAAAGTCGAGACCTGGTCGAGTACACTTAAGTACAGTTAAGTACAGTCGAGACAATGTCGAGACTAGTCGAGTAAAATGTGTGCTCGATTTTACTGGTCGAGCACAAAAACTGGTCAATTCAGACTCTGAGCAGTTTGTAGTGATACCTAGTGATACTGTTACAGAAATTATCAACTATATTAGTGAACGTACGGCCCCCAACAATAAGTAATGCAAATACCGAAGAGTCAGGTAATACATTAACGCTGTCATATTTGATTCTCGATGATAAACACAAGTAAACTGATAAATATTAATTGGCTTTCTTGATAGTTATCGCAGTATACAAAACACAAGATGGAAAACCAATACAAGACAATGACATTTGAATAATGAGTGAGAAAGAGTCTTCGATAAAAAAAAAAATCAACAATAAGACGTCCAACTACTATGCAGTATGGGATTGCTCATTGTTGAAGGCCGTACGGTGACCTATAGTTTTTAATGTATGTGTCATTTTTGTCTTTTGTGGATAGTTGTCTAATTGGCAATCATACCACATCTTCTTTTTTATACATGCAAATAATGCATAAACATTGTTTTTGGAGAAATATATAATGTTTAAAGGCTTTAATTTGCCACCTGATGGTCTTCATTATTATGATAATATCTCCATTATTTTAAATTAGTATCCTCCAACAGTTGGCTGAGGCATAAAAATATGAGTAGACTCTCGGCTGGAAACCTTTAAAGCACGACACAAGTTTGATATGTTGATTTTGAGCTCCTTTCATATTCATGGTGTATCTGCCACTGACCAATCAATCGATTGGTATCATGACTGATTAAACATAAAGTTTCAGTAAAAGCGGCTTTTATCAACGCCTCTTTTAATGACGCACAATTAGTTATGTAATTCTCTTAAAAACAACTCATGGTATCAAAATCTGTCAGACAAACTTTGTCATATATACTGTATTAGAAATTATGTTGATGTTATGGATGTGTTTTTAATCCACCATTTTCTACATTTGAAAATGTCTGTACCAAGTCAGGAATATGACAGTTCTTGTCCATTCGTTTTTGATGCGTTTTGTTATTTGATTTTGCCATGTGATTATGGACTTTCCGAATTGATTTTCCTCTAAGTTCAGTATTTTTGTGATTTTACGTTTTATCCACAAATAGTATAATGTCGAATTCCGGACCCTTTTATATGAGCCAGTCCATGCGAAAAGGTACAAACAGTCTTTTGGATAAAATTTACAGGACACGTTATTAAAGTTATAATATTTTTGAAAAACGATTTTATCCGAAAAAAGTTACATTAATGTAAACATTCATAAAATTGTCAATTTTAACCCGAATTTGTAAACTAAAACAGAAAAAGACGTAGGAATACCTGATTTGTTGTATTTTAGCAAGTATAAAATCATTTGTTCCTCATACTAATGCTTTACTGACCAGAAACTTAATAATTTACGACGCCATAGAGACAAAAAGTCAATAATTTTCACCAGTTTCACAGTTTTAAAAAAAGTAAGACAACATTTAAACATGAGGGAAAATACAAAAATTAAGTCATCTTGAGTTTTAGAAATTAAAATTTAAGTTGAGTTACTTAATATTATATAGATCAACAGTCCTAGCACGGGGTTTCGAACCGTTCTCCGGTTTAACTGAATTGATATCGGCTTCGTCAGCGAGAGCCTTATCCCCCCTGCTACCGGAGTTAACATTGGTAAACGGCAAATTTTAGACATTTAAACTGTACTTTGAAAATGATTGAAATGTATGAAATAATTCATTAAAACGCTTATTAAAACAAAGGGGGTCAGTACTTGAAGGTTGGTATAGCTTACAGCTTTAGTATATGAAGAAAAGTAAATGTGTTTTATAAAGCACAAATCTGCTACCAATAATTATGAACACCTTTTAGAATTTCGGAATTTTTACGTTTTTTACCTTTTCGCATGGACTGGCTCATATGGCATACAACTTACAGTATTCACAATTTACACGTAAATGTCCTTTTATACATATACATGTACCAGTTTAAACTTGATAAAACCTTATATTTCTCTGAGATAAATTAGATAAATCAACAGCATTACCTTACATGCAACCATATCACATATTGATATTATCATTTAAAATTTAAATTCATGCACTTCTTCGTAATTAACATTATGTGTATATCTTGCACTAATAAACACATTGAATTCCCATTGGTGGACTTCGGCTGTTGTCTGCTCTTTGGTCGGGTTGTTATCTCTTTGACACATTCCCCATCTCCATTCTCAATTTAACGTATTAAAACATGCGAATTGGAAAAAATTAGGTGATTTGAAAAAAAAGAATAAAATAAATATATCACTTGACCATTGGTAAACCCGCTGCATTTGTAAGACCTGTCCTTAGTCAGGAGCCTGCCGTTTAGTGGTTGTCGTTTGTCAGTCGTGTTTTATAAGTGTTTCTTGTTTGTTTTTTTTATATAGATTAGACCATTGGTTCAAATTGTTTTACACTAGTAGTTTTGGGACCTTTATAGCTTGCTGTTAGGTGTTAGCTAAGGCCCTGTGTTGACTTCTTATCAATGTGACTTGTGTGGAAAGTTGTCTTGTTGGAAATCATACAACATCTCTCTATTTTTATATTGTCCAAAAACCACTAATAGCGAGATATCACTTTTACATGTGTTAACGGTGTCAGGAACAAATGTCTCTAACTATACGTGTACATGCTTGAATACAGAAACTATCATCATATAAAGACTTTGCGTAGTCATTTTTACAAGTCAAGAAGTACTTATTTAAACTAACTGATAATAAAATAAACATTATTCACACTGGGGGATCTAGAAATTTTAATAAGTGGGGGCGCACTGATTGCCTAAGAGGGGGCCCGCTCCAGTCACGCTTCAGTGATTCCCTATATAAGCAGCCATTTTTCCCCTGCCCCCCCTTTAATCCGCCTCTGATTTAAACACTACATGTAAACAGATGATATAGGTCAAATCGACCTTAGATGCATGTGGCTACTTTCTGTTCCTGGTCATAAATAAAGACAACAGTAGCATACCGCTGTTCGAAAGTCATAGCTCGATTGAGACAAAAACAAATCCCGGTTACAAACTGTGCACATTGAACTGGGGAAAACAAATCAACTGTAAGAGGAAAACTACGAAATAACAGAAACACGGAAGTGAACAAAAAACAAACGACAATATTATGCAACACACTCATTATTTCGGTTCTTATACATCATTGTTTTTCAAATATTCGGTTTTGAGCATGTCTGATGAAGTTAAATCTAGAAAAGTGCTTTTTAAACGTACAACCAGACTTATACTAATATTTGTTATAATTTGCTATTTATTTTGCAATTTTGTAACCTATTACATACATGTAATTTAGGAATAAAGCTTAAGTGTCTTTATTTTCAACTTTTGTTATATGTTCTAGTATGAGCGCTTTGATAATCTACTGATCAAAATTAAAAAGTGGATATTTGATAATTTAAAATTCACGTGTAGCACTGCCACCTTTTCTAGTCGGGAGCCTCGGCAGTAGTTTTATACTATTTTTGAATGTTTGTTTCTGTTATACCATAGATGTGATACCCATACATCTATGGTTATACACATTAAATAGAGTCTATTCAATTTTGAGCTAGACCTATTTTATAGACACCTTTCTCTGGTTGAATACTTGTTTGTATGTTGCCTTCTAGATTTTATTTGGTTATTGTTGTCGTTAGTTTGCTGTCTCATTGTCGACGTTTAACCCACATCGACTTTCACCAATAATAAACTATTGAACACAAGACTTTACATTTGCAAGCTTTAAATAGGAAGCAAAAACAATATACAAGATTTGATGCATTTATCTTTATTGAATTATCAATGATTTTATTATCAGTCTTTCCCTTGCTTTAACTATATTTTACACCACATTTGGTATATGTACATATACATGCATGTACGGGGTGGAGGGTACACATTAGACTGATAAGTATTGTAAAAATTGATTAATAACATAAGTGTCGATTTCCTCTTGTTCAATATTGCTACAATGAACTGATGGTGTACCGAACAGAAAATACATCTACGTATTTATCTACTATACAAAATACTCAGATTTATTGAAAAGAATATTTCTTGCCGTGGAACAAACTCAGTATGCATACGCATAATGAGGGAAAATATATAAATAAAAATCTGAAATGACTAAACATTATTGAGATGGGAGCCATCTCATTGGCCCCTCTGTAAATAACGTGTGGTAAAAAATTGCATTGATAAAATACGTCTGTATGATGTGTTCAAATATACATTATATGAATCTTATATTATGTGCATATGTTGTTCTTATTGAGCTATAACCTTTGCATAATGAAGAAAGGCATTTCAGAGTGTATGATAAAAGATCCCCGTCGATGAAAGGTTGCTTAACTTCAACATGTTTTTATTAAGATTAATAAAAATCGACTATAGATATAGGAAGATGTGGTGTGAGTGCCAATATATATATTCATTTTTTTCGTTTGCATACTATAAATTAATAACTAATGAAATGTTCATTTTTATATGGGTAAATGATTTTTAAATTGATTTACGCAGACAAAAAAACTAAATAAATAAATTAAACCGCTGTGAAATAAATTATGGCAAGCCGTTTTGGAATTTATTCCCTATTTATTAATATTATGATTATGAACACGTTTTAAAGCTTGGTAAAACAGTGGGAACTTTATCAAAATATTATTATTCAAAGAAAGCTAACATAAGAATCAAAACCAAACCGTTAAAGTATGCTTTCAACGACATTCTTTTTCATAAGAAAGTACATGGCTATATTATAAAAAAAAAAATGGAATTGGAATTGAATTTTAAAAAGGTAAAAAATAAGTTACGATTTCTCATATGGTATGTATATGAAAGCGATCGATTCAACATCAATATCCAACTCAGATAGATATTCAGATATTTTCAGTCCGACTGTCAGCAGTCAGTTTGATATTCAGATATTCTCAGTCCGACTGTCAGCAGTCAGTTTGATATACAGATATTCTCAGTCCGACTGTCAGCAGTCAGTTTGATATACGGATATTCTCAGTCCGACTGTCAGCAGTCAGTTTAATATTCAGATATTCTCAGTCCGACTGTCAGCAGTCAGTTTGATATTTAGATATTCTCAGTCCGACTGTCAGCAGTCAGTTTGATATACAGATATTCTCAGTCCGACTGTCAGCAGTCAGTTTGATATTCAGATATTCTCAGTCCGACTGCCAGCAGTCAGTTTGATTTTCAGATATTCTCAGTTCGACTGTCAGCAGTTAGTTTGATATTCAGATATTCTCAGTCCAACTGTCAGCATTCAGTTTGATATACAGATATTCTCAGTCCGACTGTCAGCAGTCAGTTTGATATTCAGATATTCTCAGTCCGACTGCAAGCAGTCAGTTTGATTTTCAGATATTCTCAGTTCGACTGTCAGCAGTTAGTTTGATATTCAGATATTCTCAGTCCGACTGTCAGCATTCAGTTTGATATACAGATATTCTCAGTCCGACTGTCAGCAGTCAGTTTGATATTCAGATATTCTCAGTCCGACTGCAAGCAGTCAGTTTGATTTTCAGATATTCTCAGTTCGACTGTCAGCAGTTAGTTTGATATTCAGATATTCTCAGTCCGACTGTCAGATAGTCAGTTTGATATACAGATATTCTCAGTCCGACTGTCAGCAGTCAGTTTGATATTCAGATATTCTCAGTCCAACTGTCAGCAGTCAGTTTGATTTTCAGATATTCTCAGTTCGACTGTCGGCAGTCAGTATGATTTTCAGATATTCTCAGTTCGACTGTCAGCAGTTAGTTTGATATTCAGATATTCTCAGTCCGACTGTCAGCAGTCAGTTTGATATACAGATATTCTCAGTCCGACTGTCAGCAGTCAGTTTGATATTCAGATATTCTCAGTCCGACTGCAAGCAGTCAGTTTGATTTTCAGATATTCTCAGTTCGACTGTCAGCAGTCAGTTTGATATACAGATATTCTCAGTCCGACTGTCAGCAGTCAGTTTGATATTCAGATATTCTCAGTCCGACTGTCAGCAGTCAGTTTGATATACAGATATTCTCAGTCCGACTGTCAGCAGTCAGTTTGATATTCAGATATTCTCAGTCCGACTGTCAGCAGTCAGTTTGATTTTCAGATATTCTCAGTTCGACTGTCAGCAGTCAGTTTGATTTTCAGATATTCTCAGTTCGACTGTCAGCAGTCAGTTTGATATTCAGATATTCTCAGTCCGACTGTCAGCAGTCAGTTTGATCTTCAGATATTCTCAGTCCGACTGTCAGCAGTCAGTTTGATATTCAGATATTCTCAGTCCGACTGTCAGCAGTCAGTTTGATATTCAGATATTCTCAGTCCGACTGTCAGCAGTCAGTTTGATTTTCAGATATTCTAAGTTCGACTGTCAGCAGTTAGTTTGATATTTAGATATTCTCAGTCCGACTGTCAGCAGTCAGTTTGATATACAGATATTCTCAGTCCGACTGTCAGCAGTCAGTTTGATATTCAGATATTCTCAGTCCGACTGTCCGACTGTCAGCAGGATCTACAGATATTCTCAGTCCGACTGTCAGCAGTTAGTTTGAAATTCAGATATTCTCAGTCCGACTGTCAGCAGTCAGTTTGATTTTTAGATGTTCTCAGTCAAGAGTATTCAAAAGGATTTAAAAGATATTTAAACCAGTGAATATGAGTAAAATGGTATATATGGAATCATCTTGTAACAATTAATTGTAATTTCTCGTTGTCTTCGAATCTTAACCCTTTAATAAATCAGATAGTTCTAATTCAGAAGCCTGTTGGCGTTGGTTTATGTATGTCTTGTTTGTTTTTCGTTGACTGTTTTCTTTTAAATTAGGTCGCTAGTTTTTTTCATTTGAATTATGTCATATTTGTCATTTAGGGGCCTTCTATGCCAGACAGTATGGTATAGATTTTTTACATTGACAAAAGGCCGTATGCTTGTCTACATCACCTTATTTTAATTTTGTATACTGCCAAAATTTATAACATATATAAGCTCGTTTCGAAACAGATGGAGTTACATGAAAATTACAAAGCGAAAAAATCACAAACAATAAGTAAGATATCTCTACAAACTGGTAGAAAGTCACAATTATTGTCCTTCTCTTTTGCAGGAAACAGTTTTAGTTTTTAGTTGCGTTAAATTAACAGTGAACATGTTTCTTATATTGACGTTTCTGATTGGATTGTTTGCATGTTCCACTGTAACTGCAGTTGACAGTATAGATGGCGCTTTATTAGCAGCTGAACTAAGAAAGGTCAAAGAGGGGATTGGTGTAAACTATTTACAGGTAAGGGGAGACAAATAGTCTGAGAAAAATCAAAGAGGGTATTGGTGTAAACTTTTACAGGTAAGGGGAGACAAATAGTCTGAGAAAGATCAAAGAGGGTATTGGTGTAAACTATTTACAGGTAAGGGGAGACAAATAGTCTGAGAAAGATCAAAGAGGGTATTGGTGTAAACTATTTACAGATAAGGGGAGACAAATAGTCTGAGAAAGATCAAAGAGGGTATTGGTGTAAAATTTTTACAGGTAAGGGGAGACAAATAGTCTGAGAAACATTAAAGAAGGTATTGGTGAAAACTGTTTACAGATTAGGGAAAAAACAGGATCTTTGAGAAATCAAATAGGTTATTGGTGTTAACTATGTACAGCTAAATTAAGTTTTGTTAATGAAATACGTTCGAATGTTCAAATAGAGCCTTCTATGTCAGACTGTAATTTAGATATAGTACAACACAATGGACTTTACAGTAAAGACTTGCTAATTTATTTTTGTCTTAAACAATTTGACGAACTAAAGGGATCGACTCAAATAAACGCCTGTTAAACAATGTTGTATCGATTATAACCGTGGCAAATACAGTAAATTTGTTTTGAAACAAGACATGGAAAATTATAAGTAATGGTTTAATTGCCGTGTATCATTATATGTTTTTTTGATTTTTGTTTTGTGCGTACATCTTTCCGTTGGTTTTCTCGTTTCAGTTGTTTTACAGTTTGTCCTTTTATAACCCTTTATAGCTTATACCCGGTGTAGGAATTTCTCATTATTCAAGGTCGTAATGTGAACTAAAGTTGCTTACATTTACATTATTCCTCAATTGACAATCGTACCACACACATATATTATACAGTCTTTATCATGATTTGCTTCGTATATGAATGACATTATAATAAACTGTATTTTCAACTGTAATGGACCAGCCTAACTACAGGCTAAATTATGATTAGAGAAATGGTTAAACTTTTATATTTGCCTCATCAGAGTTTTAAAAGAAGGGTGGACATTTGGAAGATGAGTTTTTCATTAATGTACAAACAAATCACAAGGGGTTATAAAAAGTCAGTATTATAGTTATTTGAACTGTGAAATAGGCAAGACATTACTCCTTTAACACAATGACGGTTTCTTATTAGCTAAAACAAAACGTTATATAATGCAAATGTGATAAAATAATCATTTGTAAAGTAATTTCTTTTTATATCAGGAGCAATTTAACAGTTTTCCTTATGAGACAAAATCAGACACCGGAGACCAGTTGTTACAACGGGTAAGAAGAAAATAAGAGTTAATGATTTATTCACAATCAAAAACGGTTTCAAGATTTTTATATGATGAATTATCGATTATGCAGATGTAATTGCTTAATTGACGAGCATACCATACGTTCTTCCAAAATAACATACATTAATGTATTACATTTGCAAACAATATATTGGTTAAAGATTGCGTCGGTGCTGACATTACACATCAAATCTTTATACGACACATTATTATGATGTCCTTTGTATATTACAATACGGTATACTCCTGTTTGTTCATTGTTGAATATCGTGTGTTGGTCTATTATAGCTGTTCGTATCATTGTCCATGGTATCTATATTTGTCCGATGCACCACGATATTTACACATACAAAAAAAGACTGGTACGGGTAGTATGTTTTATACACAGTTTATGTTATATTTCCCAGGTTGATATTGATATTTCTGAGTTTCAATTTGGAAATTAGATATTTTGTTCTCTTTCAATCCAAGGATGAAATAAGTCCATACTTACTTCGTATAAATCGTACCGGTATTGTCAAATCATTGGCAACAGTGATACACGTAATCAATCAAATAATCTGTATAATTATAACACTATATTTTATCTCAGATTCAGTCCAGTCTCGATGTATCGTTAACACAATTGAACAAAGTATTGACCGATGTAAAAGATAAAATAGTGAGCGTTAATACGGATACCGATAGTTCTAGTCTTCCAAGATGTTGTGATCTATCAGAAGACCAGCTTACCTACATACCAAAGTTCCAAACAAAGGTAAAACAATGAATAAATTGTTTAAAGTAGAACTTTCAAAAAAAGCTAACTAACACAGACTTCTGCTCAAACCCTTTAAAACTCTTTTTCTCTTCCTGTACTCACACAGCACGAAAATGTTAAAACAATGAGGAACATACTTAAATGTTTTACAGCCATTGTTATGTTATATAATGATCGTATTTGATACTTTTACTTAGATAAGTTTTTTGGCCATAAATCTAACAAAAATCATTTAAAAGATAAAGTCTATTTTGTTCTAAACAAAATTTTAACTTAAAATGAGAAAAATCACAAAAATACTGAATTCAAAACGGTCCCTAATAAAATGGAAAAAATAAAAAAGCTCAAACACATCAAACAAATGGATAACAACTGTCATATTCCTGACTTGGTACAGGGATTTGCTTTTTGAGAAACAGTCATTTAAAATATCAAAGTTTTTGGCAGACAAATCGCTGTATACACGGCTTTATACTGCAATTAGACTGAAAAAAATAAAGGTGACTTTTAAAATTTAAAGAATTGATTTGGAATACTCTACAAGTTACCACTGAGAATGTCAGAAGCAAGCATCCATAATTATATGTTAGGCATTCGTAGCAACTCGGCCGATTCCGTACCTCTATCTAAAAGATGGAGGGAAGCGGAATCAACCGATGTTTGCCGATTTATATTTAAGGTAGACGTCCGTTCAGCGTGTGTAACAACTTCGCCTATTGTAATGGACAACTTAAAATATCCGACAGATCAGATCAGTGCAACCATGAAAAACAATTACGACTTAAACAAGAACGTTTTATGGCAGCATTACAGTACAACAGAAGGAGTATCTGTTATTTATCCTGCAACTAATTGGGAAAATTGTCAAAACTTTGATCCTAGATACACGTAAGTTTGAATAGAATTGTTATATCTGTAATTAAGTATTTTAACATACAAATTAGAACATTACAGTATGCTCTCAATATAATTAATTCAAGTCAACATTAGTTTAGCAATAAAATTGAGAAAGGAAATGGGGAATGTGTGAAAGCGACAACAACCCGACCATAGCGCAGACAACAGCTGGAGCCTTTATTTTGTTATTATGAAGAGACAAATCAAGCTAGCAAACAAAAAAACAAGGAATCATTAGAACTCCTATTCAAAATAGAGCAAAGAAGTGTGATATCATGAACAATTTCTCACACAATACAATCAGGTATTAGTATAGAATAATACGGAGTTGAGAGATTTAATCTAAATGCAAATATCTAGAAGAGATAAAATGACATGGATGATGGCAAAAATATATTGGGTGTTATACATGTGTAAGAATTTTTATTTACAATTCTGTCATGACAGGTCTTCATATGCCTCAGCAGCTTCCCCTACAAATAAGGATGTTGTCCTTGTAATTGACACCAGTTCCTCCATGAAACAACCATCTGGTATAACAGCCAAAACAAAAATGGTCATTGTTAAAGAGGCAGCAAATAACGTCATTCAAACGCTTAAACCGAACGACAGAGTAAGTATGCATATGTACATGTCTGTAAAACAAGAGTTACAGTACTAGTCAGTTAATTCGTCGTTTCAGAATCTTATGCATTCTGGATAATATTTTCAAAATGTGTATACCAAAACGTTGTGATTGGTTAAAATAGGTACTACATAGTACAAATTCAACCAATGATGTGAAGTAATTTTCATTTTGGAGTACGAACGATGAAAATAACCATATTCCTTTAGATTATAAAGAGGCGAATATCATTAGATGCTTTGGGAAACCAGAACTAATAACCATATTGCAGCACCTGCTTGTACTCAGTCATTGTTGTCAGTCTAATGATATTTGTTCATATATTTGTCTATTTTTTTGGGTCAGGGGATTAAATGCTCTGCCCTGAATATACTCATGCTATTACGTAATAATAATGAGATGAAGAAATCGATAAAAGTGCTATTTCGTTTTGATTTGGGTTTATATGACTTTTGTGTTTGTGTTTTATTTTCGTGTCATCATCGATCTCGTACACAACATTCATTCTTTTCCAAGAGAGTAACACTCAGTCATTCTTTGAATTGTTTTCAACGGTTTAAGTACTTTGACATGTGAACATTTTTTTTACTACTTACATGTTTTACAGGTTGGACTTGTTTCATTTGACAAGGAGGCAAAAACACCATCGATGCCGTCAACCAGTCATTCATGTTATGAAAACGATTTAGCATTTGCAACGAAGGAAAATACAGATGAATTGAAGCAGCATATCTTTACATTAAACACTGGTACCACAGGAGATTCAAACTATGAAAAGGCCCTGTTAGCGGCTTTCAATTACTTCCATTCCTCAAACGACACTTTGGACAACGATAACAGAGGTATATTATGTTATTATAACATAAGCTACACGATGGGTTCCACATGTGGAGAAGAATCTGCTTATCCTTCGGAAGCACCTGATATCACCCCTAGTTTTTTGTGGGGTTCGTGTTGTTAATTCTTTAGTTTTCTATGTTGTGTCATGTGTACTATTGTGTGTCTGTTTGTCTTTTTCATTTTTAGCCATGGAGTTGTCAGTTTATTTTCGATTTATGAGTTGGACTGTGCCTTTGGTATCTTTCGTCCCTCTTTTATGCAAAAGTACGTCTAATGAAAAAGGGGCGAAAGATACCAGTGGAACATTCAAACTTATACATGTAGATCGAAAACAAAATATCAACGTCGTAGATAAAAGGGAAAAAAAGACAGACAAATAAAAGTATTAAGACACAACATAGAAAATCAAAGAATAATTAACCCGAACCTTCCTGTTTTTGAACAGAGTCGGATATATTTCGAATAAATCTCTTCATTACTTTAAGTGTAAAAAAATACATGTAATTTAGGCTTTCAATTTATTTTTTCAATAGCAAAATCCATTCAAATGTTAGAATGAATAAGACATTTCATGATTTTATATGTGGCGCCATCTGGACCATTATAATTTTGGTTGAAAAGTAAAGAACTAGGTATTTCACCAAATTATGTCAGAAATCAGGCGTTTACAAATTAATTCACATTTGTGATGTCTGAAATACATCACTAATGCAGTAATTTGTCATGAATATTTCATAAATTAAATAATTGGACATTTAAAAATCTGTTTTGACAATTTTCTCAACTTCATCGCAGTAAAAAAAAAAGACATTCAGGGCCAACATTATGAGTGAGTTTACCACCGAAATACAGATTCCTGTTGATGGACAAGCACACAGAGAATGTGGCATGTAAAATATACTAATCGCAATTTTAAGCCAAAGCTACAAAATAAAAAAATATACAATGTAATTATCTGAAGGTTAATTGTTAAATAGATATACATTTTAGGACATTTATGATTTCATTTCAGTGAAAGTGATTTTATTCATAACTGATGGAAAATCAACATTGGGAAGAGATCCTGTTTTAGTAATAAGTGAAGAGAATGCAAAATTACAGAACAAAATATCAATCTTCACATACCTGATAGGACAAGGTTATTCTTTTTTATATAATTATTCCCTCTTCCACAATTATGTCTCAAAATTTGTACTTAAGAAGTATGTTCACAGTTAAGATATATATGATGACCATCATGTATGTGGAAAAAATTATGAAATGGTTTATTATAGCAAGTGCAGTAAAAAGCTGCTAAGTCATATGATGCAATCAACTTGTGTGTAGCCTTGTGTTTCATTTTTACTTTCGTGCTTTGTCTATATGTCATTTTGTTTTTTCTTTGTGGAAATAACGATTTCTTTTAATAGAGTGATTATTATATATATAAAAAAAAAAAAAAAAAAAAAAAAAAGAAGGTTGACTGCCGTACTCTCATTTTTGACATTTTAAAATATGATGTCTTTTTGTTTTGCTCAAACATTGTTGTCAATAAAAAAAAAATGACAACAAGAAATTATATACCACTGTCATACAAATAAGAGGTTTGGCTAGCTATAAAGCCAGGTTTAATTCAACATTTTGTACATGAAGAAAAGCATGTACCTAGTTTAAAACATGCCAGTTGTTTTCTAGTCGTTTGATGTGTTTTGGCTTTTGATTTTGCCTATAGATAAAAGCTTTTCTTTGAATTTTCGGTGAAATTCTTTATAAGTTCTTTCCGAAATATTTTAACTGAAAATATGTAGTAATGATATATCAATTTCTTATTTTAAATCCAAAAGATCCGGATGCACAAATACAATTAACAAAAATGGCCAATCAAGATCTTTCAATTGGACCTAAGTCCGTGAGTATCCCATTATTTTTTGTACATACTGAGATCATCAGTCAATTAAGGCGTCGATAAAAAATTCGTTTCAGTAAAATTAGAATTTCACAACCGGTATTCTTAAAATATTTACAATGTCTTATCTCAAATCCGAGAAAAGTATGATACGTTTTAATCAAATTAAGTGATTGTCTATTATTCAATTACGTACTGATGTTACTTATAGTAAGTTGATTTTCAAATATTGAATTAAATGTTTATCTTAGTGTATGTACCACTGTTAGAATAAAAATGCAGTTTGAAAAAAGGTTTTGCTTTTTTTTTTAAATGTTTTAATTCCGATACATAATCTTGTTGCTGTCCCAAGTCGGGCATCTAATTTGCCAATTTAATTATTTTTATATTAATGCGTTTTTATTGATTTTGATAACTTGGTCTATAAATCAGAAACCGGACACAATTAAGTGATACAGTTTCCTTATTGATATTTTAAAATGATGTAAACAATTCTTTCAGGTTGGTCATTTCGAAGATTTTAACCAGAATAACCACAAACTTCTTTCCACCAAATTGGCCACATTTTATATGCATCTGCCTACAAGTAGCCAGTCAGATCAATCAACATTCACTGTTCCTTATGTCGATCGGTTCTCAAAAGTTGGTAAGACTTGGTGCAATATAATGTCTTTATTTTAATGTTTCCGTGACATAAATTGACACTATGTCAGGGATATCTGTTGAATTTTACTTTTTCGAAGAAAAAAAATTCTCGAAATCGCATCAATTGCAGTAAAAACTTGAAAAAAGTTATTTCTACCACTGAGTCGACCTATCTGCTGTTGAACTGTTAGCATTCGTCTCAACTCGGCCGATTCCGTACCCTCATCTGGAGAGTAGCGGATTCTACCGAGGATTGCCGAATGGAACTGTTAGTACCAAAATCTACTACCATATCAGTACCCAGTACTTTTGTATAAGCTTGATCATATGGGAACTATTCATTAAAGGTTTACCAATATAAGAAAATATCTTCATCTTAAAAAGCTCAGATTCATTTTGTATTAATGATTGATGGTCTTTTAATGTCTTTAATGTTTACATTGATTGTTTGTTTCTCGGACATTATTACAGATACATTAATTGATAAATTACGGGCCAGTTGATTAAAATTGAACCGATATTTTAAATAGTCATTCTAGAGTCATGAACTTAAAAAGAATTTTGTTACACGACTGGTCATTTATTATTTTACAAATCCATAAGAAATATTCACATATTGTTTAGTTCTTTCAAAACATTTAAAACATTCAAAATCTACATTTTTACGTGTGAGCAAATATATGCGTTCATTGCACATATGTTTATTCATTATGACCACTGCTAACGTGTTATCTTACATTCATTATGAATTCTGCTAATAAAATTAACGGTACCAATTTTCTTGCACCAGATGCGCATTTCGACAATACATGTCTCTTCAGTGATGCTCGTGGCCAAAATATTTAAAATCCAAAGCTTATATATAAGATGAAGAGCTATAATCCAAAAGGTCCAAAAACTGCAAACTTGTTATCGTACATTCATTATAAATACTGCTAACTTGTTATCGTACATTCATTCTGTTGTGTACAGTTTCATGTAAATGATACTCAATTTCTTCTTCTTTCTTGTCCATTCGTTTTAGATGTGTTTTGTCATTTGATATTGCCATTTGATTATGGACTTTCCGATTGGATTTTCCTCTGAGTTCAGTATTTTTGTGATTTTACTTTTTCCTCCTTTGAGTATGTCTGAAATTGAACCATAAGGAAAGAATGACTTGGATTTTTTCAGCATTAGATTTTACTTAAAAATAGAACATTACTGGAAAAAATCGCACGGTTGCATACATGTACATGTACATAAGAAATAAGTATTGCCTCACCACTGTTTATGTACATTACATATTTTGTAGGTTTGATAACATCATTATGCCGTCCTGTTAACGTCATTAGTTTTCATGGAGTCATGTGTACAGATGTGAAGATAAGTGAACTTTTAACTGAAGTTGAGTACTTTTCGGAAGATGAATATTCATATGCTTTTATGATAGATGGACTTGGGAGAGTTTTGATGCATCCATTGTTGCCAAATGCAGCCTTTGTAAAATCAACCGAAGACCCCGTGTTAGTTGATATTGGTGTATTGGAAAGAGAAGTAGACGCTCAATCTGTTATTGAGTCAATGAAAAGGTGATTGCGTATATAAACAAGTAATGCACGTTATGTCGCAGGGTAATTGTTACAGTTTCTGGCTGTCATCTTGACCATTTATTAAGAGAGTAATTTAATCAATTCAAAAACGATGAAGCGGATTTTCTCCTAAGGTTAAAAATTTTGATAACCTAGAACGATTTTATTTATTCTGCCCCACCAAAGAACATTGTTTTTTGGTCTGTGCGTCCGTTTGTTCGTCTCTCAGTCCCGCTTTAGGTTAACATTATTGGTCAAAGCAGTTTTGATGAAGTTGACTTCCAATCAATTTGAAACTTTGTAAACTTGTTCCTTATGATATATAAAGGCAACTAAGAGTTTTTTTTTAACTACTTTGATGGACCACAAATGATAGTGTGAGTGGGGCATCCATGTACTATGGACAAATTCTTGTCTTAATAATTACTGTTTAAAAAATCATATCATTTTTATTTTAAAATGCATAGAAAATGGTCGGGTTAACGTTTTTAGTCAAAGTAGTTGTTGATGAAGTTGAAGTTCAATCAACTAAAAACTAAGTACACATGTTTTAGACTTTAACGAGAGAAATTTATGTATTACTGAAAAATTATTACACCAGGGTTTTCGATATCACAAACTAGTCAAAACATTTACTAAATTTTATCATCGGTATAAGGACATCATTCGTAAATATAGCTCAACATGCAGACTTCTTATACGTTCAGGTATTTCACATCCAATTTTTTATGGAAATATTCTTTATAAAGCACAAAGGTGTCAGTATTCACCTCAAAAACTAACAAAACCTTTGAATAGACTTATTAAGAAGGGATATAGTTACGATACTGTTGTCAGGTCATTAAAGATTGCATATTTTGGCGTTAATATTGATTCACTTATAGGGTCTTTGCATCGGAACTAAACACATTTATTCAAAAACCAGTTGTTGGCATGACACGGGTTATGTTCTTCTCATATATGTTATGATGGTATGATACTAAACCCCTAACGGGAAGGATTGTGCCTGATGTTCATATGATGAAATCATAATCTTTCAGTCAGTTTAATTGAATTCTGGAGCTGGCATGTCAGTTAACTGCTAGTAGTCTGTTGTTATTTATGTATTATTGTCATTTTGTTTATTTTCTTTGGTTACATCTTGTGACATCAGACTCGGACTTCTCTTGAACTGAATTTTAATGTGCGTATTGTTATGCGTTTATTTTTCTACATTGGCTAGAGGTATAGAGGGAGGGTTGAAATCTCACAAACATGTTTAACCCCGCCGCATTTTTGCGCCTGTCCCAAGTCAGAAGCCTCTGGCCTTTGTTAGTCTTGTATTATTTTAATTTTAGTTTCTTGTGTACAATTTGGAAATTAGTATGGCGTTCATTTATCACTGAACTAGTATATATTTGTTTAGGGGCCAGTTGAAGGACGCCTCCGGGTGCGGGAATTTCTCGCTACATTGAAGACCTGTTGGTGACCTTCTGCTGTTGTTTTTTTCTATGGTCGGGTTGTTGTCTCTTTGGCACATTCCCCATTTCTATTCTCAATTTTATTCCTATGATATGATCTTTCGATTTATGTCAAATGAGATTTGATCCTAATTTCATAGTTCGTTGGACATAGAAAAATCAAACGGTTCTTCTATTTTCTTGGTTATCAAATGTTCGCTTTTAGTTGTTCTTGAATAACTTATTACGTATTGCATTTACATAGTGTTGTTTTCTTTTTTTATTTTTTAGTGGTGGTATTGGAAAGAAAACATTAACGAAGTTTTTTACGAAACCACGTGGTAAACTTGTGAATGATGGTAGCAGAGATGATAGTCTTACAGCATATTTCTATTGGGGTTCAGTAAGTATTTTCTTATCATTCTTACCGTTTCTATACATTTTATTAATTCAAAAGTCATTCATGAAAATCATATAAAGTTGGATCTTCGCTGTTTAATTCTGTATATGTTATAATTATAGGAAATTAAAACTTTATATCTGATCGCTTATCGAACAGCATTATAAGAGATTTGGGACGAATGCAGATACAATAACTATCCACCAGATTCTAATTTAAGCAACTGTATAAGGCCTGAAAAATGAGTAAAATCAACAATGTGATCAGCATTAAAGGCCCGGCATGCTAAAGTATGGAACAATTCAAACGATAAACATGATAAACGAAAAACACATATGACAGACATCACAAACAAAAAAACTCTGAACTAATGGTTCTTTGCTGTAGACAATCAAAAGAGGGACGAAAGATACCAAAGGGACAGTCAAACTCATAAATCTAAAACAAACTGACAACGCCATGGCTAAAAATAAAAAAAGACAAACAGAAAAACAATAGTACACATGACACAACATAGAAAACTAAAGAATAAACAACACGAACCCCACCAAAAACTAGGGGTGATCTCAGGTGCTCCGGAAGGGTAAGCAGATCCTGCTTCTCAAACGTATAGAATTTACTAGTTAAACAAAGTTTTAAGCGCCCATCTCTCCCCCAAACCTTGGACAATGTTGTAACAACGTTCGATCAACCTGTTAAAATCATTTGACAGTAGCAGCTTAACACATCAGAATGCCTTAGAGAATACTTAAATGTATATAAACTTTTCGTTAACACTCATTGGAAGCGCTTAAATCAAAGTTATTGAAAATGGAAGCAAAATAAAAGCAACGTTAATGAACGTAAAAGTACAGGTTTACCAAAACTAGAAAATCGTTGCATGAATAGCTGATCTACACTACAGTATGAATAATTTGATAAAAATGAACTGACTATTGAGATGTACGTATGACGTCGACTGACTGATTGTTAGAACGTTCATGTAAAAGTTGTCTTAACCAGACAAAGAAAACAGAAATGTGATACTGACATAGAAATTTAATAACAGGAAACAATTTCTGTAAAAGCAGAAATTTTCGTGGAGGATTTAATTTCGTTTATTTCGTGGAAAGAATATATCCACGAAATTAAAACCCCCACGAAAATTTAACTTCCATATAAAACCACTTCCAGTTTAAGGAAACCACGAAATTAAATCCCCATGAAATCTTACAGAGAGACAAAACCACGAAATTTTAACCTCACGAAATGAATGTTTCTACAGTATAAAAGAATTCCTATTAAATGAGGAATAAACACTACACATAATGCTGTGTTTTCGTTCAAACGTCTTATTTGGTTTGAACTGGTTGATTCAATACGATGAATAGTGTGATATTTTATAAAAGATGAAACATTTACTTATTTCTTTTCATTTTATATTTTAAACCTAGGATACAAGTGAGATGTTTAGCTAGCTTTAAACAAGTTTTAGACCACTATTTGCCACATAATAATATGACTGTCCCATGTTCGGAATACAATAGTTGTTTTCCGTTCGTTTAATGTGTTTGAGCTTTTGATTAAGCTATTTGAATTTGTTCTAATATATATTCTTGTTTTCATTCATCCATGTCATATGCAATACTACTTTCTTGTCTTATTTTTAGATACCTCAGAGTAATCTTTCCTTGTGTGTTGTTCTTGTGGACGAGTCTTATTCAGAAATAGACGAAAGTCAATTCCAGCTCAGCGATGTAGATTTACAAAATGTATTTATGTACCACAATAGGAGCCTGTTGAAGGACTCCTTTTCTGATTGCAAATTTTATTCAAGACGAGTAACATCAGGTATGTAAAGTGTTTTTTTATTTGTACAAAAATCAATCAGTTCTCGTTTCAATTGTTTTAAATTACTTTTCGTTGCACAGTTTGCTTTACGTAAATTAATATGATATGCACATTGTTAAAGGTCGTTCGGTGACCTATAATTGCTTACTTCTTGTCGTTTGATTTCTGATGACAAATTGTCTTATTCTTTATCATACCACATCTTCTCAATTTTTTTCAAAACAAAATATGTAACATATGCGTACACTAATGTTCAACTGATATTTTTAGAAAAGTTTACTTTACACAACGTAGCTATTTGAATAACTACAACACTCGTTACATTTCTATAAACTTGAGAATGGAAATGGGGAATGTGTCAAAGAGACAACAACCCGATCAGCAAGAAACTCCCTATGTCAATATAATGAATATGTTCTTCTTTTTTTAGATCGAAGTAGTGTAAACAAAGTTCCTAGTCTCCTTTTAAAACAAATCATATAACAAAAGCGAACACTAATATTAAGGTGAAATTTTCAGAAAAGTTTACTTTTCACAAGGTAGCTATTTAACTAACTACAAAACTCGTTACATTTTTATATACGTCAAAATAAAGATATCTTCTACGTTTTAGATCGAAGTAGTGTGAAATTTTCCCAGTCTGCATTTCAAAACCCTTTTCAGTACTTAGACCGCGATGAGACGGCTGAAGATGTCACAAATTATGGCAATTATCTTACAAGGCAAAAATTAACAAATCCTGGATTTAAGGTGAGATAATCATGATAGTAGTTCTACATAATAATTTTTGAAAAACTGGTCAAATATGGACTACCCACAGAACAGTGGTATTAACAGGCATATTTGATCGTAGATTTTTCATATTTAAGGTTGAATTAGAGCGTTTATAATTACCAAGTCAGTCAAAATATTTTACACTACCAATTGAATCGAATGAAGTAGATACTTCAGTGTTTAAAAAATGTAAAAAAGATCTTACATCAAACTACCCCTGATGTTGGTAATGTTCGTATTTTCTATGTTGTAAAAGCATCGAAGCGCCTTTATTGATTTAAATTCACGGTGTTGTATACTGTTGGTTTAAAGAAAATTATTTTGAAAATTGAAAAAAAAAACGATTAAGAATATAGATTGAAAATTACAACTTTTCATAACAATCATTTTATGAGGTTTAATCCACTATTTTCTGCTTAAGAAAAATGTCTGTATCAAGTCAGGAATATGACAGTTGTTATCCATTCGTTTGATATTGATGATCTTTTGATTTTGCCAATTGATTATGGACCTTCGGTTTTTAATTTGCCTCAAAGTTTAGTATTTTTGTGATTTTTCTTTTTACTTTTGCCTTCAACATGTTCAAAATGAAAGAAATTTTAATCATCAATAGAACTAGTTTACATCTAATTTTGGCAGTCGACATTACGATCAGCTGTATGGGCTACATATGAAGCTGAGCAGTATTGGAAATCTCATCCTGCGAGATTTGTGTCATGGAGATACATCGGAACAAAAGCAGGAATGATAAGAATTTATCCTGGAGTTTCATTGCAGAAACCTTATGATCACGAAAAGAGAGCATGGTAAGAAATGGATAAGTTTTCCATTCATTAGTGACTTTACATGTAATTCATATAATAAAATTTTGTTATGAAAAAGTTTCAGGCAATGAACATGATGTAATGGGCCTAACATCCTTTTTTTCTTATAACTTGGTTTTTACTGATATTAAATAAAAAATGAAACTACGCGTTTTCAATTTAATACGTCATTAACGCTTATCTGGATTTACCTTCATCAGGAACGGTCATAGTCGAATGATCGAACGCTTCGTGTGTATTAACTATTTCAGATAAACAACATTTAAATATAAACCTTATTTTACTGATAAATATATGTAAGAAGTAAGGGCAAAAATATTGTTCTTGATATTTCAAATTATCCAATAAAATAATGTGTATATGCCAGAGTATAAATAACCTGGATTTAAACAGCTAAAGGTCACTATATGGCCTTCAACAATAAGCAAATCCTATTCATCATAGTAAGCTTTACACGTGGCATTTTTTTTTCAAAGTAACTTATGAAATTTTTTTCGTTAAGTTTGTTTTGTAGATTATCCAAAAAAAATGGAATAAAAAATTTTATAAGCGATAGAATTGTTCATAAAAAGTATGAGTTTCACACTATGATAATACGTTTTCAGCCTACTTGTATTTTTCCACAATTAATTCTATGACAAACAATAAAATATATCACGATCATGATTTAAAAGTATTCATAAGTTTCAAGTAAAAGGAAAACATGATTTTCCACTGATTTACTTCACACGCATATCGTGTACATCACATGTTTTATTTGTAGGTGGCGTCAGGCCATGGCACATCCCAATAAAATGTTTTTAACTACTCCTTATGTTGATTCGTGGGGATCTGGAATAGTCCTGTCTCTCGTGCACACTATATACAAGAAAGGGTAAGTCGTGTATGTTGTAAATAACTAAAGATATTAAAGGTGTATAAAAGTTATGAATAAAGGCAACAGAAATTTCACCGCTGTTCAAAAGCCATACATTAGTTGAGAGAAAACAAATCCGGGTTACACACTTACATCAAGGGGAATACGTCAGGTATAAGAGGAAAACAACTGAACAACAGAAACACTGAAGTGCAACAAAAAGAAACGCCAATATCCATATGAGTATCATCATATACCGCTGGTCTGTCGCTTTACGAAACACTGCATTTTTATCTCAATTTTCAATATAATTGGTAAAAGTTTCAGTACCAAAAAGGGAATATTTCCAATTCGTGTATTTGACTAGGTTTTACTCTTGTCGGACCAAAAAAAAAATATCTTCAACCGGACAATGAATTTTCGCAATCTTGTCTTATTGAATTTGGCTGATCTTCATTATTTGCTATTCTTAAACTGGTTCGTTTTATGACCAGAAAAGACATTGCTTTTAATATGAATTACATGCATATCTCCGGGTACATTTTATTCATATGATTTCAAGGTTGTTTCTGATTGACAACTTTTATTTATTTTACATTGCAATCATATAAGTTAATTCAATTTATAAACACACATATTCAGTACTGCTGTAACATGCACCTTTTTTGCGCTATTAAATTTTGATATTTTATTTCAGTTCGACCACAGTAACTGCTGCTGTTGGTGCTGATTTCCCACTGGAATACTTTAACTGGTTGTTTAGTAGTGTTTATCCTACTTGTAATGACGTATCTTACTGGTATGTTTTTTACTTCATCTATTTTCAGGGTAGCATCATACGTGTAGCTAGTGCATTGCAATTATTAGTCAATCAGATAGAATTAGATTATTTGCTTTTTGATATTATCTTTTTTTTATTGTTTCGATTCGGATTTTTTTTTATCAATTTTCATTATACAGTTTTGTGCCTTTCTGGATTGAGTTGCTTTGCATTGATCGAAAACTATTTTGAATAGATTAATGGCCAATACAAACAAAAGGATGATTATAAATCATTTTAGTTACCTAGAAATATGATATAGTTTTTTAAATACTTTCTTTTCAAAGAGGTTAAAACTAAATTTCAAATGTTTAGATGGTTTTGAATGTCACCAATTATTTTTAAAAACATGAACTCAGAAAAAAACGACTCTTTTACTTCTTGTAAGAATTTAAAATCGATACCATCCTTGCAAGCTTTATGGTCATGAGTACTCTTGGAACATCGAAGGTACAGTTATCCTCTGAATGTCTGCTTTAACTGATACTTATTTTTATCAATCTGCTTAAAAATAACACACTCTGTTTCTGGGCTTATATTTATCTTATACATTTTCTTTTTTCCAGGTGCATCATTGTTGACGACAGTGGGTTCATTGTAATGCATCCACGACTTAAAGAAACAACAATCGAATCTGGCTTCAAAGAACCAAAACATATTACTATTGAGGTTTGTCACAAACATAATATGTATAAGGGACGACATCAAAAGTTCAATGAATGATAAAAAACTTAATTCACATAGTTTTTTCACTGACCCCACCCACCCCCTCGTAACTTAATTTGGGAAAAATTGATTGACCCATATGGATATAGTGTAAAATTCAATGTCGGACAACCAAATCTTGCATTAGTTAAACCCCCTACCCCCAAACTATTTGAATTAAGTTTTTTATCTTACATTGATCTTTTGGTGTCGTCCCTAATAACGTGTTGGTTTATCGATGTAAGAAGTGTCTTAAACAAATCATATTTAAAAAAAATATTTTTACTATCAAAATTTTATATTTTCCTTTTAGTGCGTTTAACACTTCTTAACAGACGTTTTTCTTAACATAGTATACTAAAACAATTACCGAGAAAAAAAAGAAGAAGTTACTTTCTTTCCCTTGCTTTAAATATATCCAAACTGCAGTTTGTTATTCCTCAAATGTGTATATTCCTGCTATAAATTAACGCCAACAAAAACAGCATAATTCCTGTGTCATTTGATCTCTTGTGGAGAATTGTCTCATTGGCAGTCATCTTCTTTTTAGCTCACCTGGCCCAAAGGGCCAAGTGAGCTTTTCCCATCACTTTGCGTCCGGCGTTCGTCGTCGTCCGGCGTCCGTCGTCGTCCGGCGTCGTCCTGCGTCGTTAAATTTTACAAAAATCTTCTCCTCTGAAACTACTGGGCCAAATTAAACCAAACTTGCCCACAATCATCATTGGGGTATCTAGTTTAAAAAATGTGTCCGGTGACCCGGCCAACTAACCAAGATGGCCGCCATGGCTAAAAACAGAACATAGGGGTAAAATGCAGTTTTTGGCTTATAACTCAAAAACCAAAGCATTTAGAGCAAATCTTACAGAGTAAAATTGTGTATCAGGTCAAGATCTATCTGCCCTGCAATTTTCAGATGAATCGGACAACCTGTTGTTGGGTTGCTGCCCCTGAATTGGTAATTTTAAGGAAATTTTTCTGTTTTTAGTTATTATCTTGAATATTATTATAGATAGAGATAAACTGTAAACAGCAATAATGTTCAGCAAAGTAAGATTTACAAATAAGTCAACATGACTGAAATGGTCATTTGACCCCTTTAGGAGTTATTGCCCTTTATAGTCAATTTTTAACCATTTTTCGTAAATCTTTGTAATCTTTTACAAAAATCTTCTCCTCTGAAACTACTGGGCCAAGTTCATTATAGATAGAGATAATTGTAAGCAGCAAGAATATTCAGTTAAGTAAGATGTACAAACACATCACCATCACCAAAACACAATTTTGTCATGAATCCATCTGCGTCCTTTGTTTAATATTCACATAGACCAAGGTGAGCGACACAGGCTCTTTAGAGTCTCTAGTTTATATATACCTAACCCCACTGGAGTGCAAACTTTTGTATATACCAGATGAAAGATGGGCTGCTTCTGAACAGAACATAACATTAATTTAAATCTCTGGGTCTCTTTTCTGGGTTCATTGTCAGTAGAACAAGCATATAAAATTTGTAATCCTGGATGGTATAAATATTTGCAGTTACTGTATCACGAGTCTTGTGACAATAAAGGGCACATCAACATAGGCTCAAACTCGACTGGGGTAGCTTATCATAATTAAAACATGAATTAAATCTCATATTCAATTTGTCAATTTTTTAACAAATTAATTTATTGATATGTTAAAATCACTTTTGATATTAAAAGGAATCCTGACCTCAGATATTTATAGTATATGTACATGATGTACTCTGAATAAAATCTAAGTAAAAACAAGACAAAAAGAGAGTCAAATGCATAAATGCGAGTTATATCATCGCTTGCATCATGTTCATGTTACTTCTTCTGTCTACCTTTGTTTGTGCATAGAACTGAAGTATGTTTCTTTGTGTTATGCTGTTTTGGTCCATCATTGAAAGTATTTATCTGCAATTTCAATATCATTGTGAAATATGTTGTTTTATATTTGTTCTCCTAATGCTGTTCATTTTTTAGGAACCAGGTATTGCAAAAATTCTTAAACGGGAAGGTGTACTTAACTCGAAAGAGTGCCAAGATTTTTCCAAGAATACAAATTTAAGGTCCTTTCGGGTGAGTTTTAAGAATGTAAAAGGTGATATAAAATGGGTAACATCTGTTTGTTTTACTTCTTGGTAAAAAAAATGTTTCGTTTAATTTTTTATTAGCTTTACAACTTCGAACATGGATTGTATGGTATTTTTATCGATATTTAGTTGAAACTTCGTAGAAACAAAAGAAGTCACTTAAATAGATTGTGTTTGATGAGTTAAAAGTTGCTTGTATCAATTGTGACGAGTGTACAATTATCTAATTATCTACTTCATTGGACAAAATCCGGCCTTAACATATTCAATTTCTAATATAATATAACACGTTCTTTAACTTTTTTATTAGATGACAATGCCAGTTAACAAATTAGGAGGACTCGATTTCAAAGACACTGATGAAGCATTTGAAATACGACCTATTGCAGAAACTAATGTGTTTATCATAAGGAGACAGACAATACCATCTACCGACTGTAAATGTGTGAGTACCACTTATCTTCATTACAATATACGTATTTCATTCTTAGCGCTTCAATAGATGTTAATAAGTTTGATTCAATTCTCTTGAGAGGTACTTCTATGAGAAATGTCAAAGAGCTGGTAAACAATTGATATTCTTCTACTGCTTAATAAGATAAGAATAATAATCACACATATGTTTCATATTGCATTTTAAACATGTTTTGAATTATTTCTAGTTTTGAAAGGAAGAACATCACAAAACACACACTCGTGTGTTGATTGCTGATAGAAAATATCATGGTAAATTACATAGAACTGTTTTAGAATTGTCTTAACGGAATTCGAAGTCTTTGAAAACGTATGGAGTGCGTAAAACGTGACGTTAATACTTGATGAGTGTTTTTTTTTTTTTTTTTTTTTTTTTTGTGAGTGTCTATACTGACTTGATATAAAGCAATGATTAACTATAACAAAAAAAAACTATTCAATTACTACTAATATAAATATCAATTCTATCTTTTTACGATAGTGCATTATCGATGAAAGTAATATCACAAATAACTGCTTTTTTTCACTGACTTGCAGACACTAGTGAATTCTATTTTTTTTTTAAATAACACATCGGGACTCATTTCATTTGCTGTAAGATTCTTATTTGATATATTTAAACTTCTAATTCATCTTTGAATTCTTTTGTGTTATCTTGCAGGACTCTACATCACCTGATATCGTAGAATGCAATAACCAGTGTGAATGTTTATGCCACAGTCCAATTATTTATGATGTATGTTCTAACAAATATAATACAGGGTAGGTATGAGAACAACTAAAGTCTTTGCTAATTGTAGAAGGCCTTACGGTGACCTTAAGTTGTTGTTCTATGTTATTTGGTTTCCTATTGAGAGCTGTCTCATTGTCAATCATACTACATCTTCTTTTCAATTTGAAAATAATGCCTCATTTATAATTTTATATTTGTTCTAAATGGCTGCTTTTGTTTGGGTACTGCTTTTTTTTTAATTCTACCTTGAAATGGCAAATGTAAAGTTGAAAGTTTGAAGTCAGGAATATACGACAGACATTTTCTATCCATTTGATGTGTTTAGCTTTTGAATTTGCTATTTTTGGAAAGGACTAAATAAACTCAGAATACGCAAATGATAAAATGAATAATTTGGATACTCAATGCATACAACTAAGTAAAACAATAGTTAAACAGATGTTATTTTGTTTCAATAGGTCTGCTAGTCCACCATGTAGTGCCCGATTACCAGATACATCAGGTGTAAGTCAACCAGATGATACACAAGGTCTTAGTACATGTTATGTTCCGAAATGTCATCAAAAAGCAACAAAGACGTATGTGTTAAAAAATTAGTTCGAAAAACTTTATGTCATGGATTGTTCGCCTTAGGTTTAAAAAAAGTCAACAAATAAAAAAAAGTCCATTGGAATAGAATACAAATGAATTGTAAACAGAATAGCAAGATGGAATTTTTTGTTCATACGGAGGGGTTAAAAAAAATTAACATAACTTGGTAACTTACTGGGTTCGTCAGAAAATATCGAAAATGAAGAAAACAAAAATTGAAAGGCTTTGGAATGACCCACTTTCGTGTCGCGGGCACTTGCAGAAGGCTACCCTCAACCATCGAAGCGACCAGTAAAAAAACGAAAAACATTATTTCGAAAGTTGTCAATTATGCCATTTTCTATTGTTTGTTTTTACTTACAGTTTGATGATTGTTTTAAAATTATAATTTGAACAATCTCGACAACAAAATATCAATTTTGACGATTCATTGTGTTTTGCTTATATCAGTGGTGTAATTTTGTAGTTTAAGCCGAAATTTTGAACTTCGTTAATTTACTTCCTCAATTATAATACGAAAACTGATTTCAGAAGTGGTTCAATATTGGCACTAATAATGGGGAGAAACTTTTATACATATATCCGTAAAGTTTTCGTTAAAAAAAATTATTATTTAAAAATATTTCTTTACAGTATGAAAAGTATGACACAATATATATAATGTATAAAACTGTTGCTTTTTTATCTTAACTCATCGTTGTATTGAGACTAGGCAAATCTTACATCTTTGTGGCATTGAAAGTCATTTTAGCAAACATCTAACTTATTTTGTAACTGCGGACTCGTTATTATTCATTATATAACGATTTCCGTGAATCTCGAATTTAAGGGTTAAACGAAAAACATTTTTTTCTATTGTCTAATAGTCCAAAACCACGAAATCAAATATATACAAAAAGTCTCATCATCATTCACGAAAACTAGTAAAAAAGGTCATAAATGAACTACTTTATTTTGTGAAAGGAAGATATATTTAGTTTTTTCCCGGATAGTATTAAAAAACGTCACACCCCTTATTCATTTGACCTTATTTCAGAGACTGTTTCAGCGAACTAGAATGTAGTTGGTGTGAATATAACGACCTCTTACAACAAATAGCTACGCCATGTTGTAGGCTTAAAGAGGAATGTACATTTGGTAAAACAAAATCTCAATACAGAAATACATGTGGTATGTATAAAACCAATATGTACTTAAAATGAGTAACATGAGTGCAAGTTTTGAAGAGCAATGTATGCATCTTATAACGGATTATCAGAGTGTTGGTTTGCATTCGTTTTTCCTGGTTTCTAGTTTTGTATGTAGTGTTTTGCCTAATAATTTTTTCGTCCGTTGCTTTTGGTTTTTGGTTTGCCCTGACGATGTCAGTTTCTTATCGATATATGCATTTTAACGCGCTCTAGAATGATTAGATATAAGAGGATGTGACATGAGTGCCAATGACACAATTCTCCATCCGAGTAACAATTTATAAAAGTAAACCATTATGTTGGTACTATTTTATCATGAACTGTTTCTCTATAATCCTTAGTAATCGGTTCATTTTTATATTTTTTTGTGCATTTGGCACTTTGGAACAGAAAATAGGGAGATGTCGTATACTTACCAATGACAACTATTCACCGGAGATAAAATGATGTGTTTTTCATTTGTACAGCTGAACCACGAAATAAGTTATCCACGAAAATGCAAGTTTTCTCCAATCCACGAAATTGTATATAATCAACAGCATATGTGCAATGAAAAAACCGTGTACCATAATAAAATTAAACAATTCAAACAAATGATGAATATACAGAACAAAAAAAACAAAACAGTATGATATTCAACCCAAAACGACAGCCCTGAATTACAGATTTCTGACTTTAGAAAAGCATATACAGAATGTAAACTAGCATCCGAGCCTAATAACGAACTGTAAAGATCACCTGTGACTCATCACATCGCAAATTTGAGCTTGCTTCGCAGCGATTTGTTAATTGATTTGTTAACTCTAATTCGTTTATTTATAAAGGACAAAATGTAGTCATATTAATTTCACAACTTATTACATTCCCGTTATCTTTTCAATTTTCAAAAGTCGCGAAAATAAATCGAGCATGAAGATCAATTAGGTAACAGAACATACCAATTATTCTTTTTTAGCAGCGGCACCATCAACCACAACTGACAAGACGTCAGATGAAATTGATGCAGGTCAAATTGGCGGAATAATAGGTGGATCAATCGCATTTGGTATCCTTCTCACTCTCATAATGATTTGTGGAATTAAGTTTTTCAGAACTAGAAATCGTAATGAAAATGCTGATCCGTATATAGAGGCTATTCCAGATTATGAACTTAGACAATACAGAGAAAAGGAGGAATGTAGTAGTACGGATTCACCACCACCGCCATACCAGATTCAACCGGCAATTAATCATAATTTTTATTTTGACTCATCTCCTGGACATAAAGTTTGATAGACAAATGGTCATAAAATGTTTTTTCATAACATCCGTCTTCTGCTAGTTTCCACGTTATACAAACCCATATATTGAACATTATTTATATTCTTTGTTTCTGACTTAATTTTGTATAGTTAAAATCTCCTCATTTTATATTTATATACATACATATATTATCATGTTTCCCTTTTTTTTAATCTATTTGAATAAATATACTAAAAAATAAGATTAGTATTGCATGCTTTTTACATTGAAGTTTTTTTTAATAATTTGGTAGACGTCACATCTAGAACAGTATGCATGATAATATAAATGGTCATAGTAGATCAATCACTCTCTTTTTAGATTATGCACATTATGGTGCAGTAGTTTCATAAATTCAGACCCCTGAACCTTTACAAGAAATCCGCATATCTACAGCTCGTTTATAAATAATACATAGACCATTTTTTATATATGAAGAATTTACATAATGTGTTTCTTATTTTTTTTATAGTTAATATATCCTTATTTTATATTAATAGATATCTTTTTATCATGTTTACATTCTTCTTATGAATGCACGTTTGTAAATTTAAAATTCCGGACAATGTTTATCAATATTATTTGCTTTTAACATTCGGTTTTGTATACACAATTACAGTTTGGTGTTTGCCGAATGTTAGCTGACATGTAATAGGCCATTTTCATATTATAGACGCAACAAGTATTCGACAAGTTACCTACTCTGTGTTTCTGCATGTGTTAATGTTAATTACGAGCAGTCAAAAACAGAAAAAATCAAAAATGTGATCGGTGCAGTTTTTGGGGAAAAACTTTACCATTTTTGATGATAAAGTCATGTATAGAAAGCATTTGAATAGTTAACTTTCCCTCAAAATTGTACCGATGGAAATCTTTAATTTATTCATTGACGATGCTCTTGCTTGATCGAGTACCATAATGTTCTACAACAGTGAAGGTAATCTGTCGAAAAAATAGTAATTTTTGAGTCAAAAGTTGGTAATGTGAAAAATGGACTATTAAATTGCCGTTACATTCAAAACAGTATTTAAAGTTTCCTGCCATAGTAGATCACGCTCTCTTGATGAGTATACATGTAAAAGTGATAATGTTACACCAGGGATTCTATCAAATCCCTTAAATAAGAAACGATTTTGAAAAAAAATAACAGCTTCACTGATTATGTTTATCCTTTAAATTAGTAATTTGTATACACTCACTATACAAATTATATGGGTTTTTGTCAAATCCCTTATTATTAAATCCTTAATGACATAACTGCAAACAAGCTTTTACCGGCAGTTAAAAAAACACTGGGAGGTTGATAATAACAGTTTTCAAATTACGTTTATAATACCACGAACAAAATGAGTATGCTGTTGTTGCCTTCTCTATTGGTCGCTAATGTCTTCTCTATGGTCGGGTTAATTGTTGTCTCTTTGACACATTCCCCATTTCCATTATCAATTTTATGTACAGAAAGACGTTTCAAAATCCTTGATTAATTTGGATGACATCTCCTTTTTCATAATTGCTGCATTTTTTTTTCTTACAATGTGCTCTTCAAAAACAGTTTAAAAAACAAATCGAATACAGCATGTCTTACGGAATTGGTATGATACAGCAGTGTGAGAAAACTGGCAGTAGGGACATGATTCTAAAAAAATGCTATTATGTTAAATAACAAGACGATAACATATGTTTTTCACATGAACTAGAATAAGAATAGTTTTTATTGATAATTACAGCGCCCAAAACTGAGCTTAACACTTACATAAAATGTATGTACAATTATTACAATGATTATCTAAAACAATTGAAAATTTAAAAAAAATGGTACTGGTAAAGCAATACAAATAAACCAAATAAAATGAAAAATTAACACTTGCCATTAAATTTCTTTTTCCGATCAATAACATGAATAGGAATAAAAACGACAATGCATCCAATGCACACAAAAATATATGTTTGACTGCGTATACAATTTGCATGGTTTTCCATTGATTATGATTCATTGATCGTTTCTGTATTATACTAATAATAACTTTTCTTTAGGTGTTGACTTGTTAAGGGCTAAAACAATTTCATTCGTTCATCTTCAGTTGTAAACGTCATAATTAGTAATGATAGTGGGATCCATTTTGCTTAATACATAATTGTCTTTGCTCCGTTTGGCTAGCTATTAAACCAGGTTCAATCCACCATTTTCTACATAAGAAGATGCCATTGCCAAGTCAGGAATATGATAGTTGTTATTCACTCATTTGATGTATGAGCTTTTGATTTTTCGATTTGAATTTTCCGCGGAGTTCAGTATTTTTGTAATTGAACTATTTTCTATCCATCAGAAAGCTAAAATGATTTTTACCAAAACATAGCTTTAAATAGAACTATGTTTATTTTCTAAATAATGACTTCTGTTCTTATTGTGCATACTTAGGACCAGCATGTCAGTCTTTGTAATGGGGATCGAGAATACATATGTCTACTGTAGACTCTCATGTTATTGGAGAGTACCATGAACCATTTCACATCCCGATTATAACTTTTCATGCTCACTAATAATGTCTGCAGTTTTTGCCAATACATCATTTAATGGAATTTTTGGAGTACCACAATATAGGAGATATTAATGATTGTGATGTTTCTCCATATTCACGTTTAAAAAAGAATGCGTAGAAATATACATTTGTCTGAATTGTGTTATTATCATGTTTGAATTAGCGTATAAAACTATAGTAGAAAGATAAAAAATTTGAACCAACTGTTTAATCAGAAAAATTACACTGGTTATATATCAGTTTGACAAACACTTATTTTTATCATTGAGAAGCTTAATATTCCCTTATGAACACAAAGTCATTAAAACGTTCTGCTGATTTTACAGAGTTATCTCCCTGTAGTGTTAGGTACCACCTTAAATTAGAAAAATGACCAGCATGACAATATCTACAATAAGTCTACTGGCTGTGATAATCAGTTCTCTCTTGGTTGACATTAATGTTCTTTTAGCCAATGTTTAGTGTTCTACTGATATCTTAAACCATATTATAAGTAGACGGCCACTTAATATAGCAAAGTTTTTTATAGCAAGACTAAACATTTTGTCAAAGTGAGAGATATTATGGACATAATTGTGCAAATCGTGATACAAGCATGAAATTGGGTATAAATGATATTTAAAAAAATCAAGTGCTGGCCATCAAAAATTTTCATTTTTTCAAGATGGCCGCCGATCATTTTGCAAATGGCGTCATATCCAATTGGCTACATTCCGTAAATCCTTGGAAGCTGTGTTACAGGTATAATACAGTGTAAGTTTTTGTAAAACGTAAAATACAGTTCCTAAAGTACGACAAAACAACACATAAATGACAAAAAAGAGTGACTTCCGATTCCAAAATGGCGGGAAAATTTTTTAAAATGTATTTTTTTATAATTTCCATCAACTTAACAAGTGATTTCACATTCTTTGTTAAGTTTACATGCGTAGTTTTGTTAGAAAGACAGGTTGGTTATCTTACAATTATCTGACAGTAGCCAATACAAAAACCCGTACAAGGAAGGACAGAACAGTAGCATTTACAGTTGTCAACACAGCTGGATTTTTTTCCTGACAGGAGGATGCAACGGCAGCCGAAGAAGTCCTTTTTTGTTTCCAACTGTCATCGATTTTTTTCTTTCATCCAACCCCTGTGTTCATGACTAGGTACATGTACCTGTCGAATACATCAATCAGGCTGAGCCCAAACTTGTCCTCCTTGATATGCTTTTCTTTAATGTGCTCTGAGAAAAAACTGCATCACAATTCCGCTGCTTCCTGGGTAACAATTTACATTGCGCCTCGTTAACAGCAAATGTTGATGTTGTTGTGTCATACATGATGCAAACAAATGTTTCTTTGATGTCCATGTATGTGTTTTTATACTTCAGCGAAGATTAACACGTCCCTTACATCTTGAAATACTTTCCATGTCATCCAAACTGACCTCTTCCCTTTCCGACGAAAATCCGACAGAGTATAACATCCACTGCATGCATGAACGAAAGGAAGAGTAGCTACACGAGGACCAAACGCATTTTATATGTCACGTACAGGAAGCAATAAAAAATCTTCATTCCTGTCAAAACCTACCCACAGCTTGTTCCACCATATTTTGGGAGTGCTGCAATTCTTAATACTACTACATAAAACCTAAAATTACCGTTTTACAATAATTTTCATAATCATGCTAAATATGGACAAACACTAGTGTATATGCTTCTCCATTATTACAAGGGGTAGCTGGAAAGTATCCCTATTAGTCTCTAAAGAAGCAATTGAACAGTTTAGTTTCGTTGTCATCTTCACAGAGAAAACTACTCCATTTCCCTGGTGTTCTACTAGAACTAACACCTTTCCGTCTAGCACAAGAACCTTGCTTTTGTCTTGTCATATCTAGCCTGTAAATCATTCATTTAGTAAACATCAAATACAATGTTTACTCTTGAATACTGATCGATGCAAGATTTTATGTAAGGCAGTATGACATAATTTGCAAAATCATCAAATAGTGTTGCCCAACAAGGTGGCCTGAAATAAACCATTGCTGCCCCACCAACGATAAATGCTTCAAGTATACCCCTTTGCACCGATTTAATACCAATGTTTAAAGTGACATCCTGAGACAAAAAACGGAGGAGCAGTTTGTTTTTTATGGATAAAGAAATATTCCAAGTCAATTTGTCTACTATGACAAGAAATAAAAGTCTAGAAAAGATATCGCAATCACTTTTAAGGTTCTCTAGCTTTGTTTTTGACAAAAACGTTTACAGTTTTATTTTACGGACAAAATAGGAAGTTGTTCTTTTTGATCTGGTTATAAGAAATAGGTTCATTAAGTCGTTCATCAGTAATATAATGCCTCAAACCACTAGATCTTTCAATTTCATCTGATAGTCTACTGACTTCTGGTCCAGCTACCATCCATATGTCTAAATGGATCTTCGGTTAGACCTATAACAACAACATCGCCCTTCACAACAGCATTATTCTGTTTTTTTTGCCTGATCAATTGTGCTATAGGAAAAATATTTGCTGATCTTACGTACAGTGAAATTATTATTTTCAAAATCAATTGGCACCTGTGGGTGATGTTAGAGAAGGGAAGCCATATCTCGGAGAAGGTCGGTAATGATCGAGAATAATTTACACTATCAAGACCTTGATAAATACGGCATCATGCTTTATATGGACTGTTTGTACAAAATCTTACTCATGAAATGAGCATACTACTAAATTCACAAGAAGTTCTTATTTTATAATTGAACGCCAGGAATTAAACTGTGCTCGAGATGACTCTATTTCCCTACACCAGTCTATCAAATCATTGAACGTCACAGAGTCATAACATGATAATAATTTCTGTGTTTAGCTTTCTTAAGCCGATATATACAATTTAAGCAAAGCAAATACAGTTATCTGATGCGCGTGTCTAGTCCTAGGTACATTTGAACATACATAAAAGAATCTGTCGTTCTAGGTGTTGCAATATTGGTTTTAGTGAAGACACATGTCCATCCACTCATGTAATATATCACCCATAATTTTATAACAAGTCATTTCAAGGTGCAGCCCACCTCACATGACGATAAACTTATCTTCTCCGTACAAATCAGGCCATTCCCACTGAATAGCCATTACCAAAAGTGTCTGATCTGCCATTACTATTGATGTTTCTCCCGTATTAACCACATTTTTCGCCTTATCCATCGAATACCTGATGTGTGCAACTGAATGAGCTTGTTTTTAAACAGTGGCATCATAGATGTTACACTTACTTGAACAGCTCTACAAGAGCCTCGATTTTTAGAGTAATGAAATGAACTACGATTTATACCAGTGTGCCCTGGTAGTGCATACAAATCGCTCTTTATGTCTATAAAAAGTTTGCGCATGTACAAAATTGTTAAATGATGTGTATCATAACCTTGAAAAATGTTATCAAACCAAATCATAATATCATTGAAAATCCCAAAACATTAATTTTATGGTACATAGTTCAAATTTGTTTTAATGAATGTTGATACATTTTCGCGCATGCGCAAACCCTGGATATGTCAAAAATTCATTTCTAGTACATTTGTCACATGTAAAGAAGGTAGCTACCAAACATGATAGCTGTTTCACTAAAAGAAGGTGGAAGAAGAGTTTTCCAGAAAAAATCAGTATTTTCAAACTTTAAAAACAGCCATTTTAGAAAAAGGCCGTGGCCATCTTGAAAAAATGATTTTTTTAGTGGCCAGCAGTTGTTTCTTAAAAAGTATATAATAAGGATGCTTTGGGGTAATTTACATGCTTGTATCATCATTTGCACAATTCCTTCGATTTTGCCTGCTAATATCTCCCACTATCATGAATCCTATTCTAAAATTGAGAATGGAAATAGTTCACTATGTTGGGAATGTCTAGTGTAGAATCAAACGTTTTTGAAGTTATAGTACTTCATTACTGTGTAGGGGTGAAGTTACTTATGTAATATAATATATTAATAATATGATATCATAAAAATTGTACAGATGACCCGTTTTGAAAGAGGGGCGAAAGATACCAGAGCGGCTGTCTCATAGATCAAAGATAAACTGACATGTGGCACCAGTCGTAATGCTCATATTATTTCAAACCCGTCAAATAGTATAATTCTGAAGGTCGCATTCGTGAAAAGTAAAGGGGATTGTAGTTACAACATAAGGAACATATCCGATATCATATATGAAACGGTTTGTCCATAACAGCCGACCAACTCGTGATGGCATCCGTAAAATTTACGAAGGAATAATTCAACTTCACCATTTGGAACTCTTGGTTTAATAGCGGTCTTGTGAGCAGCAACCCTCTATCAAGAAAATCATGATAAGAAATACAATCCCGGGAATTTGGTACCAACAGGGATACATATTTACAGGCGCTGCTAGAAGGTTACTACATAGAAATGGAAAGTTCGCAATTGGGAAGTTGACATCATCTCTTTTGTCGTTTAGTTTTGTTTTCAACCGAATCTCATTGTAAATTTCTAGATGTAAGTCAAGATGTGTTCCAACTAACCAAATCACTATCCCAATCAATACTAGTAATGGAATTGTATGCGTCTGTCATACATTGAGAGGCTTTAGTAGCTATCAAACCCATTTTAATCCACCATTTTCTACAGGAATAGGACAATAGTTATCCATTCGTTTGATGTGTTTGAGCTTTTGATTTTGTCATTTGATTAAAGACTTTCCGTTTAGAATTTCCGAGGCGTTCGTTCTTTTCGTGATTTTATAATTTAGAATCATAACACTAGACAAAATTAAAAGTTAGGAAATATAAACCAACGGAACGAATGGAAACCTTCTGTCATATTCCTTGTACAGGATTAATCCAAGGATAATTGAGTTTAAATTTTTGTTTATTTGTTAGCTAAATATTTGACTGTGATACTGTGATTTTTTAAAAAGCCGGAAAGGTAGGTTTTTTTAATTTCCAAGATGTTAAAAATAATCAGGGGAAATTGGACCGAAGTGCAACACAATGTGTGTTTAAAAAGTCGACAAAGGTCGTGCTTTATACATATGTGATTTGGTAATTTTTATTTTTACCTTGTTAAGTATTTAAACTCATTCATTTTAATATATACTTATTAGCATATCATTTGACATTTTAAACAAATTTTGTTGTGAAAAATAGTAAACATATCATTTTACATTCATATTCGTCTTTGTATCTATCCACTCCTATTATAAATATATTACTATTAATTGCTATATTTCAAATTATACAGGTCGTTAAACATAGGGAATTTAACAAACTAAAGAACAAAAGGGTTACTAGCCGTTACGGAGATTTTTGTAAAAATATAGCCTTTTTAATATTCGTACTTTTAAAGTCAACACAAATATAATGATGGCAGAACAAACAACTTACAATCGCTTCAATGGATTTGAAAAGATTTGAACATATATAGTAATTTTAAATGTTACCTGCTACTTTATGTATTCCATAATGAGGAATACTTCGTGAATTATCTTAAGGTTAGTCAGGTATTTATAAATCAATTAGTTGTTGTTTTTAAGTTATTAGGATTAATTAAACACAAGGTCCAATTTTTTGCCAAACTATTTTGACATTTTTACCTATTATATCTGCTTATTTTGCTCACCCCATTGGTATCCGTATAATAAATTGTATGTCAATGAGAGGATAAGCTAACTAAAACACCAGATTAAATCAAATATTTTCTACATCAGGAAATGCAAGTTTTTAAGTCAGGAATATGATAGTTGTTCTCCATTCGTTTGATATGTTTGGGCTATTATTTTTTTACCTTTTCGGAATGAACTTTCGTTTTGCATTTCCCATAGAGTTCAGTATATTTATTTTTTTTTTTTTTGGGGGGGGGGGGGGTTCTTACTTTTTAGTTGTACCTACATACATATAAATATTAAATAAACAAAACAAAACAAAATCATGCTGAAATAAAACTTTATGATTTTTAACGAAATTTGTTTTAAAAGGAACATTTTATAACATGTAGATAAATTAGGCCGTTTGTTTTCTCGTTTGAATTGTTTTACATTGTCATTTAGGGGCCTTTTATAGCTGACTATGTATGCGCTCAGCTCATTGTTCCAGGCCGTACGGTGACCGATAGTTGTTACTGTCTGTGTCATTTTGTCTCTTGTGAAGTGTTGTCTCATTGGCAATCACACCACATCATCTTTTTAAACATTTTAAATGAATAAGATAAGAGACGTAAAAAAAATCTGTTTTGTAAACACGTTCCTAGTAAGCATTCAGATGAGTGGATCAGTTACCTGAGATTAATTTCACAACGTATTGTTTTAATTTTTACCTATCTGTAAAAAAAAGACAACGCTAAATATTATGAAAATATTGTACGTTCTTAAGGTTATAACAAAAAAAAATTGGGTAAATGCGTTTATTGTTTTGTAAACAAAAAATCTTATTTGAAAAATTATACGAAATTTCCATGATTTTTGTAATACCTCTCTTGCTTATTTTATTATGGTGTACATGATTTTCTTAATTAGTTAATTTGTCTAAATAACTACATTTTAAGTGCAGGCAATCTGACTTTTCCCGAACATAACTTTTTATTTTAGTGATGATGTCAGATAAATTAGCTATAATTTTATAAATATGAAGTTATGGGAAAATAGTATAACATATAATCGAATCAACGGCAAAGTTCATTAGTGTTGTTGTGCACTATCAAACTTTTTAATTGAATGAAACAACATTAAAACGATTTGTGTTGTATGCATGTTATATCTATGTGTTTTATGATCTATTGTTTGTTTATTTATGTTTTTCTTTTTTAGTCATAGTGTAGTCTATTTATTTCAGTTTGAATGTCCTGTTGGTATTTTTCAACCCTCTTTTAAGGGACGAACTTTTTTTTCTTAGGTTGGGATCAAAACAAATTCTGCTCGACAGAATTTATTTATTCAAGTTTGTAAAGAACGATATCTACTTTGTTTGGATGTGTCAAAAGCTGATAATTTGTTTCTGTCATAATGATGCGCAGAATGTTTATTTCATAAAATCTCGGTCAAGGTTATTTTTAAGGTACAATTGTACTAAGTTTAAAAACCCGATACTCAAATGTTAAAGGTTTTATATTATTACTAATTAAGGTGGTACCTAACACTACAGGGAGATAACTCTGTAAAGTCAGCTAAACGTTTTGATTACGTTGTGTTATAAATGGAATATTAAGCTTCTCAATGATCAAAATTGGCGTTTGTCAAACTGCTATATAACCAGTGTAATTTTTCTGACAAAACGGTTGGTTCAAAATTTTTGAAATTTTTATATTTTTGTTTAAGGGTCAAAGTAAATACTTTGTCAAAATTTTATGAAAATTAAACGAGCCAAATTAATTTTAGTGAAAGTATTGGGTATCACCTTAAGATAATACATACTCCAGTAAGGTATACATAGGGAATTAAGAGACTCTGAAACAATCATAAGAATATTCGTAAGAATATTAATAAATGAGGTCCGTCGGATAGAAATCAAACTTATCAATTGCACATCCACATGTACATGATAAAGACTGTGATTAATTTAGGAACAGTTGAATACGAGATGATAGATGAGTTTCCGTCTGTTTCAAATATTACAATAGAGTTTTTTTTCAACTCGGGTTAGGTTAACTATACTAGTCAACAAAAGGAACGATACACGACTTTGGAATCAAATTGTCAAAATGTCTTTTATATACAACAATATGAAATGATGTATTTTAAAAACTTTTCATTTGCTATGTATGTGTATATGATTATGCTAATCAAAATCAAAATCGGAAACAAACTAAATTCCGCGTAAATGATCACAGGATTCACATTTTTTTTGGCGAAAAATTAAAAGAAAAACGACACACAATTTTCAAAGTACTAAAACAAAATTCAAATTTGTTTTAAAATATGCAATATGCTACTAGTAATCAAATTATGTACATGTTGTAAATTCAGGGTTAAAATATTGGGGTGGGGGGGTTCTTTGTAAAAAAAAGTATTTTTTCAAATCTCAAAAAAAAATGTGTTTACGTCTCAAATCAATTAGATCTATAAAAACCACACTGTAAATTTGGAACCTTTAAGATAAGTTTTTAGTGTGAGACCGCGTATTTGAATTTCTCTTTCCTTATCTCTATATGGTAAATGAAATGATAATGTATACATTTTACCGAATTCTTATATGGCCGAATTTCGCTTTACTAATGAACGAAGAAACTGAATGATTTTTATAAACAAATTGATGAAAAACATTGTCTTTACATTTAAATGAGAGAGATTCATTTTTAGTTGGATTTTCTGTTTTTAAAATTGTCGTTTTTTTTTTAAATTTTGTTCAAAAATAATAATTTCGCCCAATGGAGTCGTGGAAGCAAAAAAAAAATGTTTTTTTTTTTGTAAACGGATTTTTAGTTCTGTGGTCATTAAGTATTACCCTGCTCAATATTGGTCGTATGTACTGAAAACTTCATCTTCAATTCGAAAAAAAATGTCGTGTATCGTTTCTTTTGTTGACTAGTATATACATATATATATCAATTACAACTACGTGCATGAATATGATAGGTCGACACCAATTGACTCGTTGTGAAAACAAAAAGATCACCTCGAGGTTACTTTGAAATTGTATAACAAAAATATTAAGCAGTTAATCAATTTATTTTTTTTTTAGTTAAATATCTGTTTTTATGTATTGAAATTGGTACCCTTCATCAAGATAACGAAGATCAATTTAATTTGTATACATCTTTAAACTTTTTACATAAAGTTGGGATAACCTTGTTTGAAGATTATACTTCCTTCTATTATTAATGATTAATTATCTAACTTGTTTCGGAATATATTTCTATACCCAATGTGATATATCATGAATGTGTTTGATTTCTTGCGATAACTTTAAATTTAGTCTTTACTTTCGGATTCATAAAGTTGCTGATGTTGATGAAAAGTTGAGAAGGAAAAGGAGGATATATGTTAGAACTTATTCGGATGTGTTGCATTTTGTCGGGTTATGTAATATATTTCGGTTGTTTCCTGTAATTAGCTAATACTTCAGTTTTATCATGTACATCTTTTGTTTAGTCATTTTATAAAATTTACTGTTTGCAAAAGTATAAATTATTCTGAATAATAGGGATGTTCTGGTACCTAACAGAAAACCCTGTCCGTTTTTGGCACAACTTTTTTTTACTTTTGGTCGTCGATGCTGTTCAACTTTGTACTTGTTTCGGCTTTCAAACTTTTGTATCTGGGCGTCACTATTAAGTCTTGTGTGGACAAAATGCACTTCTGGCGTATTAAAATTTTTTTAAACTTGTTGCCTTTTGTTAACTATTATTCGTGTGTTTGTTTGTCAATTGTGTTCTCCTATTTATTTATATTATAGTCCTGTAATGTCGTGTTGTCATTTTAATGTTATATTTCACATGGCCATAAAAGAGGGAGGTTTGACATGCCACAGAACCAGGTTCAACCAACTATGTTTTCCTTTAAAAATGTCCTGTACCAAGTTAGGAATATGGCCATTGATATATTATAGTTCGTTTCTATGTGTGTTACATTTTAACGTTGTGTTTCCGTTGTGTCGTTTGTTTTCTATTATTTTTGAGTGTAAATTCACATTACTATAAGACGTGTCACGATATTTATCCATCCCAAATTCATGTATTTAGTTTTGATGTTATATTTGGTATTCTCATATGATTTGTCTTATGCTTAGTCCGATTCTGTGCGTGTGTGTTACATATTAATATTGTGTCGTTGTTCTCCTCTTATATTTAATGCGTTTCCCTCAGTTTTAGTTTGTTACCCCGATTTTGTTTTTTTCCATGGATTTTTGAGTTCTAAACAGCGGTATACTACTGTTGCCTTTATTTAGAAAACGAGCCTTACATTATATTCAATTAAATTACGTTTTTCTTTTTTAGAAACAAAGGCGTTTTCTGAATTCTAAATTATCACGAGTCATCAGCTAAGAATTGAAATATAAAAGGGAAATGTTGTTTGCATACATTGTATACTTACTTGGAACTTTTTCCTGTGGATATGCTGCTGAAAGCATTGATGGCAAAAAATTAGCAGATGAACTTAAGAAGATAAAAAAAGATATCGGTGTTGATCACATGCAGGTAAAATGCATAAAGATATACATATTTCTCCATTCTGAAAATACTAAACAAATATCTTTGATTCATAGTGATTTGATTGTATTTATAACAAAACAAAAAAAATGTAAAAAGCTTGAACATGAAAATTCGAAATTAAGTATATAAATATAATACAAGTTATGTACAACCTATTAAGCTTGTATTCTTAAAGTTATTGATGTATATTTAACTACTCTTATTATTTGCATGACTGCATGTCGACAAAACATTGACCTAAAATGATACAATAAATCATTTGTCAATACGATGGAAATAAATCCAACTGTCATAAAAAAAGAGCTACAGAAAACATATTCTACATATTAAGAAAATGCCTGTACCAAGTCAGGAATAAGACAATTGTTATCCATATGTTTGATGTGTATGAGTTTTTGATTTTGCCATTCGAGTAGAAACTTTTCATTTTAAATGTTTCTCGGAGTTCAGTATTTATGTGAATTTACTTTTTTACTGTTTAGATGTATTTCTATTTGCACATATCTGATGAGTTAAACTTTTTTCAACTGATTATTATTGTTTGTTTTAATGTTGAAAATTTCATCGCTGTTAGGGTAGGGTTGGCACCGTCGTACAAGTTTAAAACCGCCACATTCTGAAGTTGCCTGTCCCATATCAGGAGCCTGTAGTTAAATAGTTTTTTATTGTTGCTCTGTGATATACTTGTTTTTCGTTTATTATTTTATTCCTAAATTATGCCGTTAGTTTTCCTGTTTGATGTGTTAAACTTTCATCATTTTAGGATCGTTAATAGCTGACTGTGCGGTATGAGCTTTGGTCATTGTTGAAGTCCTTACGGTGACCTTTGGGTGTTAATTTCTGTGTCATTTGAACTCTTTTAGATAATTGTTTCGTTACGTCTCGGTCATTGAATGACACAATTGACAATATTTAAATTAGACTAAATATCGCTTTGAATTTCAACCTGATCAGTAATTTCAATATGGCTATAATCAAGTTCTAATGTGGGTCTATTTCAAAAGCCTTACTTCTTTTTAAGAATATAAGTGTGTCGGTTATATTGTCGGTTATATTGTCAAACTATCTTGATTGGGATCATTTTTGGACTAAAAGCTTGAGAAAGACCTCAGCCGCAACCTGTCCCTCTGGTATATTTCGCGCCTCTTTCGTGAACCTGATGTACAGTGGTTGTCGTTTGCCTTGTTAATGTAGTTAATAAGTGTTTCTCATTTCTTGTTTTTTTTTATATAGATTAGACCGTTGTTTTCTCCGTTCGAATTATTATACACTTACTATTTGGTAGCCCTTTATAGGCTACATGTTGAAGACCGTACTTTGATCTGTAATTGTTTTCTTTTACAAATTATGACTCGGATGGAGAGTTGTCTCATTGGTACATTTAGTCTACCAAATACAGATTATCCATATTCTTTATAAAGGTTCAAATTCGTTTCAAAAAGAAAGAAAATTACAAAACTTATATAAGAAAAATATAAGGATGAATCTTCCGCAACAGAAATTCTTCCCGGTATAGTTTAACTAGGTACTTAAAATATAAGGAACCAGCATCATATATCGTATAAATACCCGAGAATTTGTTGTATATGACTATAAAAAAATATATATAAGATTAACAATTAAAACATATTCCGTGATATATTTGAATGGATCTATCTTGTATTCAAAAAACTTTTTAATTGCCAACAAAATAAGTCCTACGAGGAATTAATTAAGAATATGTTGGTAACTAATAAGGAATAAGAAACACTAAAAATTTAATTGAAAATGTTTTTTTTTTTACTATTATTTTTTATCCCAAGTTTTTAAATATCAAAATATTAATGACGTTAAGCTTGTAACATTTCAACCTAGTGTTCTTCGTCGTCTTTTACGTTAAAAGCCTGTCTTATTTTGAATTTGATAACAATTCTAATCATATAAGAATTAACATCCCCGTGCAACACAATTTAGCTATTTGAAGCATTTAAGTTTTGAAAAAAAAATATTTTTAACAAAATTTCCTACTAATTATTTAGATAATAAATAAGATAAAATTTACTTCAAATTATTGTCACCTAATCTTATTATGTTATTTTGTTGTAACGGAACTTTATACAACTGTGATGAAGTTTGGACTAGTAATAAAACCAGGTTTAACTAACGACTTTCGTCAGAAAGACAATAACAATCAAAACCAAAGGACATTTACATCAAAAATGTCTTATCAAGACAAGAATTTGACAGTTTTTTTTCAATCGTTCGGTGGGTTGATAAAGTGAAGCGTATGATTTAGAACTGATCTTTAAATGCTTACAAAATAATATAGATGAATTTGTGTTGGTATTTCTCATTTTTGTTTTATTATGTTAGAGAGTTTCTGCATAGAAATGAGTAAAACGACTTTAACATTTCTTCTTTTAGGAACAGTTCAATAATTTTCAATATGACATCAAGTCGGATACAGGAACCCAGTTGTTAAACAAGGTAGGACAGGATATAAACAAATATAAATGTGTTTTTTTTCAAAACTTATTTAAAAACAACTTACTACAGAATAAAACACCAAGGATGTACATATCGTATATTCAACATTGGTAGTGAGTAATCATTTAGATTTAAAATAGTAATTAAAAAGCACATTTTAAAATTGGAGGTGGTGTCTTTAAAAACTTCGTTAACGAATCAGTCGACGTTAATAATAGTACAAACTTTCTAAAAAAATCAGAAGTACTAGTATCATGAAATAAAAAGGGATGCTCACTAAAAAATGTAGAAATTTTTGTAAATTTTTTTTTGAAAAAAAACAACATTTCGTGTGCAAAATAATGGTGGAATTAAATTACAAATTAAATTTTGTAATGGCAAGTACATGTTTTTCGTAAGCGTATGTCAGTTGATGATGTTTTAAGGATTAATTTTAAAACTGTTCCTTTAGTAATACCTTTTTGTCGAAGAAAACATTTTTCAGTAATAGATATATATTATTTTAGTTCAAAGTCCGTTTTTACACATTTTTAGACGATAACATATTCTGCAATGTGTCATTTAAATACTTTGTACTTTTTAATGATTGTTTTTATAATGGTTCCAATAGATTCAATCCAGTCTTGAAACATCCCTGAAAGACTTGAATGACGTTTTAGACAATGTAAATTCAAAAATTATATCTGGTACTCAAGATTCTCAATCAACAAATCTACATCGATGCTGTGATCTACAGGATAGTGATCTAACGTACTTGCCGGAGTTCCAGTCAAAAGTGAGTAATATTTCAAAATATAAATTGCAGGTCCAAATGATGTCTATATGCATTTACTGCTGTACCCCTGTTTTTGCTATTTTTACCTATTGTGTATATGTTTTGTTCACACATCATTGTCAACTAGAACACACCCGCGAAATCGCGGGCATTCAGAGCGTTATTGAAAGTATGTAAAGTGTTGTAGGAAGATTTAATGACTTGAGAATTTCAGGAATAGGTACTTGGGGACAGGAAAATATCTTTTTTATGCCTTCTTCTTTATTTCAAAAAATCTCATTTTTTTTGTTTTCTATTTATTACAGTGTGAACATATATGTAGTATATTATGAACATGTAAGTCAGGAGCCTGTAAATAGTGGTTGTCGTTTGTTAACGTGTTACATATTTGTTTTTCGTTCATATTTTGATAAATATCACGTCAGAAAGGTTTGAAACTTATATATAAAGGTGTATATCCGATACATTTATATAGGTTCATGATTAGATATATAATTAATCTTATAATTCTATTTTCTTCACCCAAAGTGTTAACTGAGTATAAATATATAGTAAGTACTAGTTTTCTCTTACTAATAACTCAAATAACACTTGTGTTTAAAAGGCCTGACCATTGTATGGTGCTGGATGTAAACCTACCCGTAGCTACGTCCAAAATGCCAGGCATAAACTGATAGCTAGCGTAAGGCGTTGTCAATGTTTATACTTTTGAGTTTGAGCGTCCTTTTGGTATCCTTCGCCTCTCTTTTCTATGAACGGTTGCCAATTGTGCTTTTCTTCAATACCACATTTGCTTAGCCTACATTTTTGATTGGTTGTTAATTTGTTTGCGTCTTAAATATGAATTAAATATTATTCACAAGACGTTTACAAAATAAAATGTCTAAGAAAAATTAATTGTGAGCTATTAAACGCCTGGCGTGTCATATATAAACTAGCTAGACAAAGACCGATGTACTACATAATGTTCAAGTAAAATATACTTAGATATAGGAAGATGTGATGTGATAGCCAATGAGACAACTCTCCATCCAAATAACAGTTTTAAAAAAAAGTATACCATTATAGGTCAATGTACGGCCTTCAACACGGAGCCTTGGCTCACACAGAACAACAAGCTATAAAGGACCCCACAATTACTAGTTTAAAACCATTCAAACGGGAAAACCAACGGTCTTATTTAAATAAAAAAAAGAGAAACTAGAAACACGTATAAATTACATCAACAAACGACAACTACTGTACATCAGATTCCTGACTTAGGACAGGTGCAAACATTTGCAGCGAGATTAAACGTTTAAATGGATCCAAACCTTCTCCCTTTTTCTGAAACAATAGCATAACATCACAACATAGAAAAACACAAGGTAAAATAACAATTGGCAGGCTTAACTCAATCAAAAACGTATATTAAGGATGTACTTGGGTGAGGTTAGGTGAAAATTAATAAATTAAGAAGTTAAAATTGATACTATAAGCTGGTAGAGCATCAATTAAGGATAAAAATAAGCTAAAAATATTGATAGGTCATGGACCTCCTTTTCGAGATATTTGAGATTTAAAATATGGCGGGAAAAGGCTGACTCGGACTTTTACCTTATATTTGCATTGGTATTATTAGGTCTCAAAACAAAAGAAAGAAAATTAAGAATCTTCTAAAATTTTGGTAAATGACCTTTCATGAGCTATTAAGTCTTATATGAAAAAATAAATGGGTGTTATGGGGCAAAATATTTTACATTGTATTGTATGGAAAAACACCAAGGAGTCCGAACATTTGACACAAATTCCAAAACCTCACCTAAGTACATCCTTAATGCATTATGAACGAATAAATTTGCGAGATCTAAATGCAAATGTACAGTTTATAAAATATTAGGGACAACAATTCTAGGCCAAAAAGCAAGAAACAAGTCCAAACAAAGCCATGGCAAGACACCACTGCGAAATATTTAACCCTTCGAAAATATTCACTACAGGTACATCTTAAAGTTTATACAAATGTAGTAAGCAGAAGTGAAAATTAGAAAATATTCCAAATAATCAAAGCTGGTATATAGACAAGATCCATATAAATATAAAATAATAAAAAAGCATTATAAACAGTATCAACAGGTCGAATTAACAAGAAAATACGATTTGAGAGTACTCGCAGTTATTGAAAGCTAGTTAAAAGCCAAACACAATAATTATTAATAATAAAAAATCATGCAATAGAGACTAAAATCAACTAAAACACATCCCAGGGATTTAGTATTTTAACGTCATGAACTTTGTATGTTTTCACCTTTATTTTGTTATTTTATTACCAGTATATCATTTCAGGTCGATAGAAGTAAAGCATGTGTTACCATATCTCCATTATCGGCAAACAATTTGAAATACCCGACAGACCAAATTAGTGATGTGATGAAAACCAACTATGAAAACAACAAGAACGTGTTATGGCAGCACTACAGCACGACAGAGGGCGTGTCTGTTATTTACCCAGCCACCAAGTGGGAACACTGTCAGGTCTTTGATCCAAGATTTAAGTAAGGATATCGTTGTTATTAACGCCGCATGAAACGGATGATAAGGCTTTGTTTTGTTTATTTATATTTGTTTTGTACGTTTTAGACTTTTTTCGTTCCATGTGAAAAACAACATAGTTAGCACAAGTCAATAAAAATTGCAGGTTTTAAACAAACTATTTAGAATCGGACAAATCTCATTATGTGAAAAATTCATCTCCACTTTTATTTATTCCTTTGACCTAGGTGATACACTCTAACTGGAGATCTTGTCTATTTAACCATTCTGTTTTAAATCTATAAATTTGAATTAAGAAAGTACAAACAAATGGGGAAAAAAACGTATCAATAACGTCAATACGACAAAGAGGACAGAAAATCTCACGCATTAGATTAAAAGAACATTCAGATTACTGGAAAAGACCAAACATTTGTTCAAAGGACACTTACTTTTATGCGCTAACATGAGCATACAGATATAGACATATTTTGTAGATGAAACGTGCTTTGGCGTATAGGATTTGATTATATAGCTACATGTAGTATCTTTGATGTGTTTTATTATTCAATGTCATGCAAACATGTCCGTATATTCGGTAAATTGATTTGGCTTTTTTCTTCCCCAGATCTTCATACGCCGCTGCAGCTTCGCCAACAGATAAGGATGTTGTGCTTGTGATTGATGCAAGTGCGTCTATGAGTCAGCCAACTGGAGTTATGGACAAAACTAAAATTGTCCTTGCCAAAGGAGCAGCAAACAATGTATTGCAAACACTTAAACCGAATGATAGGGTAAGCTCATGTAATATTTGTTCTCAAATGAAAATAGCGTGTGAAAGTTTCCTGATGTATCTTCCGAATTATGAAAATAAGAAGATGTTGTATGTTTGCTATTAGAGAAAGGACAAGAACAATCAAAACCAAGGAGTTAACAAAGACTCCCAAAACCAAAGGACATTTACATCAACAGTTATGAATAATAAATATGAAACAACACAATTTCCACTAAAAACCGGGAGTGAAATCATGTGCTTCGGACGGGTAAAATTTCCTGCAACGTATACGGCACCCGTACATATAGAAAAGATCGAATGACAAAGAAATTAACAACTTTAGATATCCGTTCGTCACCAACAATGAGTTAAACTCTTTCCGCATAGTCATCTCTTAAAGACCTCGAAATGTCAAATGTGAAACGATTCAAACTTAAATCTAACTGCCTGCTTTATGTTAACTATTCAAAATTGGGTTACTTTCTTTTAGAAAAACTGATCAATTTACAGCATTTGCAGACTCCGAAAAGACAACAGTAACTTGGGTGTATTTTGAACAATTATCCTTTGTTTACAATAATTGTTTCTTTGTTTTGTATACATATACAGTCAAACCAGCTTAAGAGACCATCTGTATTTAGCAAAAACCTGTGCAAAAAAGACCACCAATTTTAGATTCCTCTGTAGTCCATTTTATATAACTTGAATCTGTATTAAAGAAAAACACCTGGCTTAAGAGACCCCTTTTTTACTCTCTCTTAAGTGATCTCTCAAAACAGGTTTGACTTTAATTTATTTTAACTTTATTTTATAGGTAGGACTTTGTTCGATTTCATAACAATGCATATACTCCAACAGGCGGAACCTATAGTTCATGTTATGAAAACCAACTTGCATTTGCAACAAAAGAAAATACGGACAAACTAAAGGGTTACATATTTTCTATAGAGGCAGTTGGGAATTCTGAGCCTAACTTTGAAAATGCGTTATTATCTGCATTCGAATATTATAATTCCTCTCATGAAGATGTTCAGCTTGCAAACAGAGGTATAGTGTGTGTCTTATATAGATATAGGAAGATGCGGTATGAGTCACAACTCGTTTTAAGAAGATTTGGTATGAGTGCCAATGAGACAACTTACCATGTTAGTCACAATTTATAAAATTAACGTAAACCATTATAGTGTGTCTTGTATATTTTGTTTCTAATTCAAGTAAACTATATTCATATCTACCACGATTAAAATGGCGTGCGTCAGACGTGCGTTCAGTCTACAAAATACATATAATTGACGGCGGAATCGAAAAGAATACAAAGGCAAAAAAAAGACATATTCGAATTGCATTGTGGACCCAAACATTCTGAATGATTTCGCGAAATAAATATAAGGTAATCGAATGCTGTATTTTGAAAATATACAATAAAGGCAACAGTAGTATACCGCTGTTCGAACTCATAAATCAATAGCGAAAAAACAAATCCGGGTTACAAACTAAGACTGAGGAAAACGCATCAAATATAAGAGGAGAACAACGACACAACAGAAACGCAACATTAAAATGTAACGCACACAGAAACGAACTATAATGGCCATTTTTCTGACTTGGTACAAACTTTAGTAAACTGTTAATTCATAATTATGACTCAATGATAATAATGTCAACACTTTATAACTTACTACTGTGCTAGTAATATCCTCAAAGAGTAAACTCATTAGTTGAAATTGTTTGAAATATTTTCATTCTAAAGAATGCTAGGTCAACTCTTCAAACGTAAGTGCGTTTCTCGTTTAATTTTTACAAATATCAAATATACCGAGATGAGAGAAAACCCTTGTTTTAATTGTGAGTATCATTTATTGTTTTATTTGCTGCCGCTTCAAATCAACCGGATGGATCGTTATTATATTTTTTTAATATTAACAATTGTTATCTATTAATTACTGGAAAAGGAGTGAACATGTGTCACCCATCTTTGACTTATATTTAGATAAAAGATCGAATGCATACGTGATCAACTAAGGTTGAATTATTCACTTAAAAACAAAGCCAATCTGTTTTGATTTTTTTCCAAAAAGTAAGAGCACAAAAATACTGAACTCCGAGGAAAATTCAAAAATGAAAGTCCCTTAAACCTGTTCTCCATAGAAATAGTTTTGATCTTTGGAATATTGTTTAGTCCCTTTCATAATATAGTATCTTAGAGAGCCCTTGAACTCAGTAACTCTATAAGATCTTAAATATGTCTAGAAAAATGTGTAAACCTTTGATCTGACTTTAAACCGAACTATAGATTTCAGAAGATGTGGAATGAAAGCCAATGAGACAACTCTCTCACCAAAGTCACAACTTGAAAAAGTAAACCATTATACATCATAGTACGGTCTTCAACACGGATCCTTTGCTGACACAGAACATCAAGCTATGCATAGTTTATTATGGAAACATTTAGCAAAACGACTATATAGTATTGCTGTCAACGTCAATTCTTAAATGAAAAAAAAATAGAAAAAAGAAATGAATATCTGCAAAGATATTCACAAACGTCAGGCATGCAACTTAACATATCATCCTTGATTAAATACTGTTTTTCAGAACAAATAATTCTATTCATCACTGATGGGGTCTCTTCGTCTGGGAATAACCCGGTTCAAGTTATCAGCAATGAGAATTCGAAATATGGAAATAAAATTGCAATTTTTACTTATCTCCTTGGGCAAGGTAAACGCTTTATTTGTGTTAAATAATTATTTTTAAACTAATATTCATTGTATACTTAAAGTCTCATCAGTGAAACTGGAATAAAAGAAAAAAAAGGGGGGTCAAATAAAGTACGACGTTGAATAGCAATTTTTTGTCATATACAGGTCAGGTGATGTATTCCTGGGGTAGAAAAGCTGTGTATTTAAAAAAAATTGTAAACAGTTAATTTTAAATTAAAACCATTTTAATGATAATTCATGTCAAAACAGAACTGCTGAATACAAGGCAGGAAACGAACAAATTTGTCACAATCATGTATCTGACAAGCTTTAATACAATAACATTTTAAAACGACAAGCTTAATATGAAGACGTTAAAGTTAATGTTTGTTTGTAAAATATGTATCTTATGTCATGTTAAAATATCCCTCTTTGTCTAAAGCAATTAGAGTAATTTATGCCATAACTGAATAATAACATGAACACGTTTGAATGGAAGAATAATCGTTTTGAATAACGTTAGTTTTGTCGTCCCTTGCAAGTGATTGAAACAAAAATACTATCGGTCTCTATTTCAATTTCATTTAATTGTACAAGATATGTCATTAAACTGTTGACTTATAAAATTATATCTTTTTAGATGAAAGTGCAAAGACACTGTTAAAAAGTATGGCGAATCAGTTTCTACACAATGCTTCTTACGGACCGAAACAGGTAGGTTTACATATGTTCATTAAAGCATACCTTTCTGAACAGTGCTGAAACTGCCAATATTCTATTTTCTACAATTTTTCCAATCAAAGAACGTTATCTGTATTGTGAGTTACTAACTCTTAATTCTTGGTTGGGTTTATTTTTTTTTAAATTAAGTGGCTTTCGAAAAAAGGTTTTGAAAGTCAACACATTTCGGGTATTTTAAAAAGAATTATTGAATGGAATTTGAATTTAATGGCAGAAGTAAACTTTCATTAGTTTAGTTATTGCAGAACCTGCTGAATTGACTTGTATGTGTGAGCATTATTGAATAACGTCCGGAACGATAACTCCTGGCGTAACGTCATTTGGTACCGTGTTGCCTTAAATATGTAATAGTCAGTTCGTTTTATTACATATCTTTACATATATAAGTATTACGAAGATAACATGAACTGTTGTAATAACCTTTATATACTTACATTTTCTTTGTATTTTCAGATTGGACGCTTCGAGTATTTTGACCAAGGTAACCAGACATTTTTTCCAACTAAATTGGCTACATTTTATGTGCATCTACCAACAGGAGGCCAATCAGACCAATCAACATACACTGTACCGTATGTAGATCCTTTTTCGGGAGTAGGTACGTATACTGGCATGATGATTGACACCTTAAAAATGACGCTACACTATATAGTTATGACTGAAAAACGAATAAGTTGTCTCGAAACATTGATCATTTATGATAATATTTTAGACTGGAACCTGTATGTAGGAAAGGATTCTTTGTGTCTTCTCCTTAGAAGAGAGTCAAAAATAAACTGACAATGTCATGGCTAGAAATTAATTAATCAAAACACAACACAACATAACATAACATAGAAAACTAACATTTGAAAAACACAACCTAGAAAAATACAATCTGATAAGCACAATGCACCTCCCTACCCCATCCGCAAACAATGGGGTTGATCTTAAATCTTATCTAAAATTTACTTTCAGATTTAAAGGATGTTCCCCTAGTGTAATCTTTGTGACCGTATGAATACAACGTAGCACAATGTATTTGATTTGATTACCTTTACGTTTTTAGGTTTAATTACATCATTATGTCGACGTGTGCAAGTATCGAGTGGATTGCATGGAGTAATGTGCACCGATGTGAAAATAAGTAAACTTTTGACTGAAATTGAGTACTTCTCTGAGGACGAATTCACCTATGCGTTTATGATAGATGGTACCGGGAGAACACTTATGCATCCTTTGTTACCAAATGCAGCATTTGTTAAATCTACGGAAGACCCTGTTCTTGTCGATATTGGTGTGTTCGAACGAGGAGATGCTGCCAAATCAGTTATTGAGTCAATGAAAAGGTACAATTTGTTGTTTACACTGATTATTTTTGGAGCCCTGTATAGAATGTTTCACGGTGTGAAGTCTGTACTTTGAACTATAGTGGTTTACGTTTATAAATTGTTACTTGAATGGAGAGTTGTCTCATTGGCACTCATACCACATCTTCCTACATCAATTATCTTTTGTACTGCATTGTTCTAGGTAAGTTAATGTGCAGTCTTTGGGTTTCATAAGTAAAAAGGAATAGGGAAAAATTGCATTCGGATGTCTAGCATCGAACAGTAAAGCCGAGTCAAATATACTAGTCAACAAAAGAAACGATACACGACTTTTATTTCAAATTAAAGATGATGTTATCCCTTTATAGGAGCAATATTTAAGGTAGTAACATTTAATGCCAATGGAAATATAAATCCGTTGAAATTTTTTTTTTATTTCATGACGGCATTTGGCGATTAAATTAAATATTTTTGACAAAATTAACTTTAAACGACATTTTTAAAAACAGAAGTTCCAACTAATGGTGTCAACCTCTCATTTAAAGATAAAGACAATGTTTGCCATTAATTATTTTTAAAATTGGTACAGTTTCTTTGTTTATTTGTTGAGCAAAGTTCGGCCCCACAAGTAATCGTTAGAATGTAAACATTATCCATTGATTTACCATTGACAGTATGTGTAAAGTGAAAGAAAAAAAAAAACGTTAACAATCTTAAAACTAATCAGATAGGTTCCAAATATACAGTGTGTTGTTTTTATATCTGAAACATTGATTTGAGACGAAAACATTTTTTTTTTTTTTTTGCATTTTTTTGAGATTACAAAAAACTTTTATTTTACCAGAATTTAAAAAAAAACACATTATTTCTACTCATTAGTTACAATATGAACATCTTATGATTAGCATATTTTTAAACTAATTTGAAAATTGATTTAGTACTTAGAAAATTGTATGTCGATTTTGTGTCCAACTTTCCGCAAAAATAATTTGCACCTTATGATCGTTTACACGGAATTTAGTTACTTTCCGACAGGTTTGGGTTTTCATTTTCATATGTGCATACATTGCAAATGAAAGCTTTTTATAATAGTGTATCTCATTTTGTTTTAGTTTTTATACTTTTTAATCAATTCTATTCTAAAGTCGTGTATCGTTTCTTTTGTTGACTAGTATATGTTCACAACTTTATAATATCACCTTGTTTTCATGTTATTTCAAATTAATCATAAGTAAACAAAAACCTGACATAGCTCAAAAAGAAGAAGAACAAAAGACAAAAATTACACAAAACACACACTTGAGACTGTGAAACATGAAACCAGCCATATACGGGGCTGATATCATGTACTCTAGGAAAGTAAGCAGATCCTGCTCCACATGTGCTTATCGTCACATTTATCATGTTAGTACACATCTGGTACTGAGTCTAAATCAGTAGGTCATATTCATGAAAGGTGGAAGATATCATTGTTACGACATTGAAAGTGATATGACATAAAGGTCAACCAGGCGTCCATATAATATACGAATGAATGTTTATATCCATCTCAAGTCCCCCAAGCAAATTTCAAAGACACTGGTGTGTTATGTTTGGAAAATGGATCTGCTAAATCGTATATTCGATGATTTCTGTGGTTAATGTTTTTCTCGTAATACGACTTATTGGAGATACCAGGCCTATGCTTTGGTACGTATAATTGTTTAATAGAATCAATGTTTTGCACCCATCATACTTATTGATTTTCGAATGTATCAAAACACATAATGTTTGAAAATTTTATTTTATTAAGAAAGATTGTTTATACAAGTTTTCTTTATTTTAGCGGAGGCACTGGTTCCAAATCATTTACAAAGTTCTTCACCAAACCACGTGGTAAACTGGTTAATGATGGTAGTAGTGATACCAGTCGCCAAGCACATTTCTTTTGGGGTTCGGTACGGGTTTATATACATTTAAGTATAACAACTCATTCCCTAAACGTATCAAATTAAGAAAAATTATTCTCAATTGTACCAGTTACTGAAAGAATCTGCTCTATTTTAACCATAAACCATCATTTTACCGAACCCTGCCTCATTTAAGTTACATGCACAGTACCAATGGTTCTGCACCCGATGAACATTCCGAAAACAGAGGCCAAATATTAGAAAACTGAGAAATTAATTCAAACGTTAAAAAGCTACAAATAACAAAAACCAAAGGGTAAAGTCATTCTCGGACACAAAAAAGCAACAAACAACAAAACGTCATTAAGAGGTCAATACATTAAAGGCCATGATGCTATTCACATGGTCAAATCATACGAGTTTAGATAGATATATCTAATTTGTAATGATGCACTTTGAATTGAGAGCATATGTCGTTTTAAAATATTAGATAACGTTTCTTCAAAGTGGAATTAAAGATACCAGAGGGACAGTCAAACTCATAAATCGAAAATAAACTGACAACGCCTGGCTAAAAATGAAAAAAAGACAAACAGACAAACTATAGAACACATGACACAACATTTAAACCTAAAGAATAAGCAACACGAACCCCGCCAAAAACTAGGGGTGTTATCAGGTACTCCGGAAGGGTAATTTTGTGATTCACTAGTAATAATTAAAGTTGTACCAGAAGTAGTCAATAGAGTATCACATCTGTTTGGGCTACATATAAAGTTGAAGAATTTTAGAAAAGTAATAAGACGAGGTACATGGCATGGCGATACATTGTAGCAAAGGCAGGGTTGATCATGATTTATCACGGAGTTAATCTACTTAAATCATACGACCACGAAAAGTGAGGCTGGTAAGTATTACAAAAAAGGAAAATGAAAACAGCTAAATATACTGTCGACAATATATGTTCATAAAACTTTTCAAGAGCTTTCTGAGCTGCGAAATTAAAGTTAGAAACAAGAAATAAGACCATTAAAAAAATTAAGATAGTAATTTATTATAGTCTCCTTTTCAATGCAATCTTTAATACCACTCCAATGTTGAGTTAATGCACTTTTGAATTATTTCTGCTATACTACTTAACATTACAAACTAGACATGTCTGTTATGTAGACGTATCATTGAGTAGACATACAGTCGATGTTTATTCGATAACTAAATCAAGATGGTCCTTATTTTATGACTTAAATATGATATTTGTCATGACGAAAATACGATTTAAAACAATTTTGTAGGTGGCGACAGGCGATTGTACACCCCGACACCATGTTCGTAACCACACCGTATGTTAATGCCTGGGGATCAGAAATAGTTCTAACATTTGTACATATGATACATGAAAAAAGGTAATTATTCTATCAAATGAAAAAGTCAATTTTAGCTGACATCAAATTTTTTTAAATTTACACCAGAATGCTGATGCTGTTAGTTTTATCTCCCAAAAAAGGATCAAATTTAAGAAACAAATATATATGATTTTGTTAGTTGTCCTGTATTGTTGAAGGCATTTCATTAAACTATTATCATAATAATCATGATAATGCGGATTTATAAATTTACGTGAGTATCAATTTTCTTGAATTGAGGAAACTTTTACATTCCTTTAGAACACAAACACACTTTGTTGTTTCTCCTATAAAAAGCCACGAAAATTCACATCTAACGAAATTAAACGAATCCATGGTATCTTTATCTGGCCTGGTATTTTTTTGTCTCCATACTTATCCATTTGTGTAATTTTCCTATTTTAGGCTAAATGCCCTTTTCATCCTTTCAATTATCAGATCCTTACTTTTTATTGATAGATTCCTTTTTGATTTGCATACAGCTATACACAAATGTTTTCAATGGTTGTATATAATTTGGATCACTACACAAATACCAAGTTTGGAATGTGAAATCCATTTTACAACTTTAAAATAAACTAATGTCTGCTTGATCTGTAATACTCCTGCTGAAAATTAATTATTACATAAACATGATAAATTCATCAAAGAGAGGAGATCTAAATATAATTTATCTAATTATCTAGGATTTTATTTTAGTTCGAATATTGTAACTGCTGCATCAGCTGCTCATTTTCCATTGGAATATTTTAATTGGTTCATTACTAGTGTGTATCCAACCTGTGGCGATAATAGGTAAGCAAATGTCTATGGATAAATTTTAATTGGTTCATACCAGATATGTTCCATCATTTGGCGATAATAGATAGGCAATATTTTCCATGGGAGTATTTCAATTGGTTCATAACTGATGTGTGTTCATCCTTTGCCGATTACTTGTAAGCAAAATTTCCTTGTGCAAATTATAATTGGAATATAACTAATGTGTTCCATTCTTTGCCAATTACATGTAAGCAACATATTATATGGGGAAAATTTAAGTGGTTCGTTTTATGTGTGTGTCCGTCCTTTGACGATTACATATATTAAGCAATATTTTCCATGGAAATAATTCAATTGGTTCATAACCAGTGATTTTCCATCTTGTGGCGAATAGAGGTAAGCAAGATTCTCTATTTGGTTTTTGTATGCCCCATTTAAGGACATTATTTTTCTGGTCTGTGCGTCCGTTCGTCTGTCCGTTTGTCCGTCTATTCGTCCGTCTGTTCGTCCGTTCATCTGTCCCGCTTCAGGTTAAAGTTGTTGGTCAAAGTAGTTGTTGATGAAGTTGAAGTACAATCAACTTGAAACTTAGTACATATGTTCATTATGATATGACCTTTCTAATTTTAATACTAAACTAGAGATTTTCTTCCATTTTCACTTTCCACTGAACATAGAACATGATAGTGTGGATGGGGCATCCGTGTACCGGGGACACATTCTTGATTTTTTATTATCACATGTATCAGATTGTATCTTATAGCAGCATATCTCAAGTTAGTCGTATTAATAAATGTAAGTTCTAAAATATTATATCAACTAGGAGATATATAATTAGATTGCATTTAGAAGCAATGCCAGAGAAAACCAGGCAGAACTTGGAAATTTTGTTTAACAACCTTTTTGAGATAATTGTGTTTTTGTATTGTATGCACCTTGTTTTGTTGGGAAATGACACTTTTAAAAGTCATATTGGGTTATTATGTTTAAAAAAATCAATTTGATTTTACAGTAAATTTGACTGCGTATATAGGGAAATACGGGTATTAATATCTCAATAAAAACAGCTTACAATATAACAATTGATACATATTCAAAAAGATGAACATGAATACAACAGGAAATGATAATAATATCTCTGATATCTGTTGATATGTAAATGTTTTGATGCAGTAAAATGTCTGGAAACAGCGGTTTTACTTTCAACTGTTTCGTGTTTAGACATACCAAAAGTGATACTCTTCAATTTAAAACCAGATAAAGGTTGTAATGTTGTGATGAAAAAATGAACTTCTGTGGTATATTTTTACACATAATTGAACAAATCTGATATGATTTAACAAAAGTATATAACTTTGGGGTGTTGGGAAACTAATTTCCCTCACCAGGAGATTGTTGCATGCATGTACGGGTAATGATCAATTCCAAGACATATTGTTAGAGGCAGTTAGTGAGTTACAAATTCTGTACAGGAATGAGGATTATTTGTAAGACTGAAATTATTTGATTGTTTGCTGGAAATGTGGAATATTAGGAATTTAAAGCCATCCGTGAGTAGTTTTTGATGATTCAGCTGGAAATCATACAGTATGCTCCCATCTGAAAACAGTATATCGTGGACACCAAGGAAAGATCTAAATGCCATAATTTTGGGCATCTTGAAAACTGGAAAGGAGGGTCACTTTGAAGCAGATGATAGTTATAGTGTATACAAGAATTCTTTATCACAGTTATACCAGTTGGAACAGGTAATAGTTTAAATTATTGGAGTTTGAAATTTAAAAAAATCTAAAACTATCAGACTCAGAAATTACAAAAATAAGAAGATGTAGTATGATCATGATAATTTCCAATGAGAAAATCACATGTACAACTATCCGCCATATACATAATAGACCATACATGTCTGTCACCTTATCATGCTTATCATGAATATGTTTATGTACATAATGTATAGTACATGTACAAAAATGAATGTAAAGCAACTACAAATGAATACATTTTGTATACACATGAAGAATAGATACATGTATAAGAAGATGTGGTATGAAAGTCAAAGAGACAACTCTCCATCCAAGTCACAACTTATAAAAGTAAAGACAATCTTACAATTATCAGGATAGTCATTTATATGTTTATGTCAAATATGTGTTGTACATTGTACATGTAAACAGTAAGCTTAATTTGTGAAAAAGCAGGAGTTATCATTGCTTTTTAATTTATGACATGTATGAGAGTCAAATTTAAATGTTCTGTAATTTTGATTGCTAAAGAACATATACCCATATTTTATATGACCTTATTACATACATGTATGAAAGATACATATTGTAAATTGGTTATTGCATATTTAACAGGTTTAAAAGAATAAAACATGATCATGATAAGCATATAAGGTTAATTTGACTCAAATACATGAAGTAAACTTGTTTAGTAAATCACAATTGACCTTTCTGCACTAAAGTGTTCATTTAATGTAGATCATTGTATATTTTGACCTGTCCATTTAACAAAAGAACTACACAATGCTACATGTAATCATACAAAAAAGTCATGTAACTTTGAAAGGTTGAATACGTTTTCTATGTTTTAATGTAGTAAGATGCTATTAAACAGATCATTTTATATTTTCCATGTGTTCTTAAGATAAGAGAATAACTAATTTGATTTTAAATACAATTTTCCAAATTCAATTCAAAGAATAATTGATCACCTTATAATCTGTTATTTCTTTTAAACAGATAAAAGATACATCAGATGCAGACTTGCATGTACAAAAAATGTAAATGAGCCTATAATTAGAGAAATGGATCAACTTGATTTCGAAGTTAACATACTGCATCATGCATGGATATGAAAATTCAAAAGTGAGTATCGGTATCTCTTAAACTACATTTTTTTACATAAAATTGAAAATGGAAATGGGGAATGTTTATCTTTATTTAGATAAAGTACCATATAACATGTATAAGATAAAGTCAATGAAAGTACATGTATGTGAAATCTTAAACATTGTTAAATCCAGTATACTAGACATTACATCAGTACATACATAATGCAAATCAGAATAAGAATGCATAACCATTGAACCTTTAAACATTATTAGATCTATAACTAGTATATAAAAAAAAAAAACAGATAACGCACAGAAGGGTTTTAATCTCCCACTATAAATGTTTATGAAGTCCTCAGAGTCCTGAATGTGGAATCCTCTAAAAAATTATATTAAACTTCAAATATGTGTACTTGAATAATGTTATACTACATACATGATATACATGTATATAATATTCAAATTCATCTTATTTAATGTAATTAATTGAAAACATTTTCAAGCAAAAAACTGACGTATAAATGTATAGCTTGACTATTCCATTAATTTTTTTCAGGTGACTGAGCTAAAAGAAAAACACACATGGAACTGTAACCAGTTTGGGAGACTCGAAGCGACCAACAGAACATTTCGATACCTTTTTAGTTTTTTATGTTTATATTTGACTTTTGGTGATATGTCAGCAGTTACTACAGTCATGACAGTAACTGAGAGACCTCAATGTTGAAAATGTCAATTTTGATAGAGCACAATTTTAAAATTTCAATTTTATTGTTTATGGATATATATCTTTTAAAAGCTTACTGGGTATCTGAAAGAATATTTCAAAGTTTTCTGAATCTATATAGGTATTTATCATGTTTCATGTGTTTATAGGAAAATATTCATATATGTTTTTTTTACTTTAAGCAAGGGTATTTATGAATTTAAAAAAAGTTGTGTATTATGTAAAATGGAGAAAGGAAATGGGGAATGTGTCAAAGCGACAACAACCCGACCATAGAGCAGACAACAGCCGAAGGCCACCAATGGGTCTTCAATGTAGAGAGAAACTCCCGCCACGTGATGATAAAAAAAATCAAAATTATTACAGAGTCACGAATCAATTTATATAAAAAAAATCTATTAAAAGGAAAAAAGTCAAAAGTTGTATTTTTCAAAATAATTGTGTTAATATTTCGACTCGAAGTGAAGTGACCAACAGAAAATTTCAATACCTTTTTAGTTTTTTATGTTTATATTTGACTTTTGGTGATATGTCAGCAGTTACTACAGTAACTGAGAGACCTCAATGTTGAAAATGTCAATTTTTATAGAGCACAATTTTAAAATTTCAATTTTATTGTTTATGGATCTATATCTTTTAAAAGCTTACTGGGTATCTGAAAGAATATTTCAAAGTTTTCTTAATTTATATAGATATTTATCATGTTTCATGTGTTTATAGGCAAATATTCATATATGTTTTTTTTATTTTAAGCAAGGGTATTTATGAATTTAAAAAAAGTTGTTTCAAAATAATTGTGTTAATATTTCTGTGTTATTCAGAAATATGTGCACCAAAAAGAATTAACCTTTTATAAGTATTAATGTGACATGCCCTTGTTATTTTTAGATTTGTGCAGTACATGCATTTGTTCAAAATTTATCGATTGAATAAACATGATAAACTAATTGTTATGTTCACACTGTAGCTTAGTATATGTCTCATTTAATCAGGCCAATATATCTGTGTTATTAAAAAGGAGATTTGATATGATTGTCAATTTCACAGCTACATGTACCTATCACAGTTCTCTTTACGCCATAATCATTGTGACATGTTAATTCTCTGTTGTCATAATCTGACTTTTATACAAACCAAGTGATGAAGATAAACAGTGCTTCTATTTCCGAAGGTTTTTAAGAAATTGCTATGGAACACAATAAAAATCAGAAGATGTAGTATGATTGTAATTAGACAACTTTCCATTTATAAGAGACCAAATGATGTAAACGTTTATAGCAATAGGTTCAGCCTTCAATAAAGAGCTAAACCAATCTGCATATCATATTTGATTTGGCAAAACCCAAGAGCATGATTATTTGTAGATTTTGTCACTATCAAGTATATACATGCATGTACTAATGTATTCGCGTGTTGTCAGTCCCCTTACATAAAGTTGCCCTTGGAAAAATAATCAGAAATCCTCTCTCCCCCCCTACACAAAAAATAAATAAATAAGTAAATGGACAAGATCTATGATCACGATGGTCATGCCAGTTGTCAGTTTAGAATATATTAGGTTATTGTATGGAGAGAGCAGAGCAGAGCATGTCACTAAGTATAAAACTATAACGGTTTGGGATGGAGATCTGTCTCATTTCTTTATGTGGGGTTCCTGCATGTCATGATCTGAAGGCACGCATTAAGAAGGTGTTGTTATGTCAATCAAAAGAATACTGTTTATTCAGAAATGTGTGCAATGTTGTTATTGCAAAAATTGCAAATAGGTAGGGGAAGTGAAACTAGAGGCTCTCAAGAGCCTGTGTCGCTCACCTTGGTCTATGTGCATATTAAACAATGGACACAGATAAATTCATGACAAAATAGTGTTTTGGTGATGGTGGTGTGTATGTAGATCTTACTTTACTGAACATTCTTGTTGCTACAATTATCTCTATCTATAATGAACTTGGTCCAGTAATTACAGTGGAAAATATTTTCTAAAAATTTACAAAAATTTATGAAAAATGTTAAAAATTTAATATAAAAGGCAATAACTCCTTAAGGGGTCAATTGACAATTTTGGTCATGTTGACTTATTTGTAGATCTTATTTTACTGAACATTATTGCTCTTTACAGTTTATCTCTATCTATAATAATATTCAAGATAATAACATAAAACAGCAAAATTTACTTAAAATTAACAATTCAGGGGCAGCAACCTATAGGATGTCCGATTCATCTGAAAATTTCAGGGAAGATAGATCTTGACCTGATAAATAATTTTAACTCTGTCAGATTTGTTCTAAATGCTTTGGTTTTTGAGTTATAAGCCAAAAACGGCATTTTACCCCTATGTTCTATTTTTAGCCATGACGGCCATCTTGGTTGATTGGCCGGGTCACTGGACATATTTTTTAAACTAAATACCCCAATGATGATTGTGACCAAGTTTGGTTTAATTTTGCCCAGTAGTTTCAGAGGAGAAGATGTTTGTAAAAGTTAACGACGACGGACGACGGACGACGGACGACGCCGGACGCCGGACGCAAAGTGATGAGAAAAGCTCACTTGGCCTTATAGGCCAGGTGAGCTAAAAAATCATCATAAGATATGAAAGCATTATCTATATGCAGCATTTTAGGAAATTGCAATCACAAAACTAGCAAGTGTGCGGATTGTCAAACAGCTGCAATAAGTTATGTCAAAGTATATGATTTTGGAATGGACATATAAACCTCTTTCATATACATATACCTCAAACATTGTTAAAGGATAAACGTCAGTCATAGGTAATCATCCATGGAACACAACACATTATCTTTAGGTGCTGCACACATGTGCCAAATATCAAAAGATTTTGTCACAAGACAAACAGATCTTCTCCTGACACTTTTTGTAAACAAAAATCATCATTTTACTTTGAGGTCAAAGGTCAAAGTACAGCAAAAATTGTATTGTATGTATCTGTGGCATCGACTTATGATCTACTAGCTAATTCAATGAGAATCTCCCAACTATGTAATTTCATGGTGAAAATTTGTATAAAAGAAGCCAACAGAAATTGAACAGTGTACATTTTATTGTTGCTATGGCAACCTAATGAACAATGTGGAGACAAGACTACACCTTTTTTCCTTTTATCTTTTTGCATCAGAACCTATCACTTAAACATGATAAATACAATAAAGATGCAAAAGTATATGGTATTTTGCACCTTAATCCATGTAATACCATTTTGGTTTGCCAAAGAATAATTTTCTCAATTTTAAAATTTTCTCTTTTTATGCATTTTCATACTTAATTTTCGAAAAAGAATTAAAAAGATACCAGAAATTTTATTTTCATTATTTTTTACACCAACATAGTACTAGACTTCCATATAAGTAGTTTAGTCATAACTGTTGTTTTTCTCTAGTGGTTGATAATTGAAATGGTAAAAAACTGGCTTTTCTCAATTTTTCCCTATTTTAGCATTTTTTAACCTTATTTTTTGAAAAAGAATTAAAAGATACCAAAAATTTTATTTTCATTATTTTTCACATCAACATAGTACTAGACTTCCATATAATTAATTTAGTCATAACTGTTTTTCTCTGGTGGTTGATAATTGAAAACGGTAAAAAAAACTTGCTTTTCTCAATTTTCTCAATTTTCCCTATTTTAGCATTTGTTTGCCTTATTTTTTGAAAAAAAAATTAAAGATACCAAACATTTTATTTTCATTATTTTTTACACTAACATATTACATGTACTAGACTTCCAACTAGATAGTTTAGTCATAAATGTTGTTTTTCTCCGATGATGGATAATTGAAAACGGCTTTTTCCCCATTCATTTCAATGAAAATTCGTAGTTTGAGTGCTTATCATGCTTATATTGAATTTCATTAAAAAAAATGTGAAATTCACAAAAAATTGTAAAAAAAATTATATATTCCCAGTCAGTATGTTATACTGAAAGGGTAAAATATATGTTTGACCAAATTGATTTTTTTTAGTTGAACAGTCCTGTCTGGTGCTCTCTGACATTGCCTCTTAAACAGAATTAACTCATTTGTTCACTATATTGGAACTCTTTATAACTTCATCCTTGTGTCAGCACTTGAGTCGCATTCGTATTTAAGATGAAGACTTAAAAGACATTTAGTTTCCAAACAATAAGCCTGTGATCTTCGATCAACTTTTTACATTTCCCTCACTTTTGGTATACAAATGGTTACAGCTGCTACCCATACTTTATCAATCTTCACCAGTGTCTGAGCGAAAGTTTGGCAAACGAAGGTTACGACGGGTGCCACATGTAGTGCAGGATATGCTTACCATTCCGGAGCTCCCAAGATCACCTCTTGTTTTTGGTAGGGTTCGTGTTGCAGTTTTTTTTGTTTTCTTTGTTGTGTCATTTGTACTATTGTTTGTCTGTTTGTCTTTTTCATTTCAAGCCATGGCGTTGTCACTTTATGTTCCATTTATGGGTTTGACTTTGACTGATATCTTTTCTCACTCTTTTATGTCAAAGAACGTCTCGTCCTTTATCTAAAAAAAGGATTATCATGAAATACAATAACATTGTTGATTAATACTCCTATCTGCTTTCCAATTAATACATGAAAGTTTTGAAGTATATATTGTATGTACAGAGACGTTGTTTGTCAACTTAATTACGTGTTAAAATATTCTTTCATTTTCTCTATGTAAATTATTAACCTTTATTGTGTTTTGGTAATAATCTTTTGGCGCAGCTCGATACTTATCATAATATGCTTTGACCATTTTTTGTATTCACGTTTGTATTTATGTATATGTGCATTGTCTATATGTAGTTTTGCTTTTCTTTGTAGACATTACTTTTTACTATTATAGTGATAAAAAATATAAATACAATCTTGACTACTTTACCCCTATTTTTGCATTATTTTGTTTATCATGTATGTTTGTTTTGTGCTGCCACATTATTGTCAATATAATGGAATTCTAGCTGCTATAAAACAATGTTTTATACACCATTTTCTACATGAGACAATGTCTATACCAAGTCGTAAATAATAGAGGTTTTTATTCGTTTGATGTGTTTGAGTTTTTAAATTTGCCATCTAATAAGAGGCTTTCCACTTGGAATTTTCCTTGGAGCTCGGTACTTTTAAATTCGTTCGAACTAAAGAGATTATAGGTGAACTATATACATTGTTCCCATTAAAGAACTGATGTTTTCCAATACACCTAATCGCTATTTAGAAATCTGTCGTGGTTGACCCGAGTATGTGCCCCGCTTGAAGTTTTCATTCATACAACAATTACATTTCCATTGTGGCGTCAGATATTTTGTTTCATGAAGGCAAAATTTAACTTTTTCTATGTCCAGTAATATCGGGGAAATAGCAATAAGGTGTATCCCGTGTAGTTCTTCAAACAAACAAAACTTTGTGTTTCTAAGACCTACTCTTATTGGGTTTTACGAGTGAGAAAATATGAAAAATCTAATATGAAAATTAATAACTTGTATTTTCTTTTTTTTAGTGGCTTCAGTTGCATTATAATAGATGACAGTGGATTCGTTGTTGTGCATCCAAGACTCAAAGAGACAACCGACGAAAATGCATTTAAGGAGCCCAAGCATATCACTGTAGAGGTTTGCTGACAATATCATTTGAAATTCTGATTTTCGTTTGCAATATTTCAAATTCCTCTTTTATCTAATAAACCGTCGCTTTAAATACATTATTTGAATCTCGAAACATGCAACCGGACCACAATACTCAATATACTGTTTCAAAAAATTAATATGTAAACAAAAGTTTCAACTTTGAAATTTTGATTTTTTTTAAATTGCTTCTAAGTCATTGCTTTATTAGTAACTAAGAGCAGCGAGTGATAGATACAAATGTCTAACATCAATTACTAATAACTACAAAGAAGAACCCATGCTTTGTTATAGAAAGCCTTTTACAATAGACATAATAGACACAAAGTAAGTAGAAGGACGCCTCCGAGTGTGGGAGTTGTTCGCTGCATTGAAGACCTATTGGTGACCTTCTGTCTGTTCTATGATCCGGTTGTTGTCTCTTTGACACATTCCCCATTTCCATTCTCAATTGTATTTTATAAACTTAGTCAACTAACTGAATTTATTATAATTGCAGTAACCTCGTATTGCAAACATATTACGAAGTCAAGCGTGTTATTTCAAAAATCATGTCAAGATTATTCTACGAATAAAGAACTGTCGTCGCTTAGGGTTAGTTTATTTTATTAGGAAGCAGTTCTGCTAAGTAAAATATCGGGACAACAATAAGACGATGCATTGGTAAACGATGTCCATTTAGTGCATCTGATGATTAAATATAAAATGTGGTATGAGGGCCAATGAAACAACTCTCCATCCAATTCATAAGGTGTAAAAAGTAAACCACTATAGGTAAAAGTACGGTCTTCAACGCGAAGCATTGGCTCACACTGAACATCAAGGTATATAAGGACTCACAATGAGTAGTGCAAAACCATTCAAACGGTAAATGAACGATGTAATCTATATTAAAAGTGAGAAAAGAGAAAGATTTATGAACCACATCCACAATCGACAACTACTGAAGATCAGGTTTCTGATTTAAATCAGATGCAAATAAAATGTAAACATATTCTGTTACCATGCATTATGAATCAAGACATTAAGTATCATAAACAGCACAAACATTAACATCAATTCTCTGTAATAATAGACCAAATATGAAAAATTTTGGCCAGATTTTTTTTTTTCGATTACTTTTTTTTAAGTTGAAATGGTCCAAACTAACAGTCAAATAAAAAAAAATCAATAAAAAAAATCTGAATAGTCCGGTTGCCATGGAAACCACGTGACATCATATGTATATATTAGTATAGCAAGGAGAAATGGCTAACATCGATTTTATGGTAAAAATGAGATAAAGCATATCATTTTTTGTTATTTTCATGGGTATAAGAGAAGATTTCGATCCTTTAAACGGCTAACTGACAAATTTTTCGAATAAAAACGGTTTTTTGGTACATAAGGTGGTCCACTTAACACAAAAATCGGTATGATTTTTGCCGTTTTTTGTCATTTTTTACATCTGATTTTACCGAAAACGCAGAAATCCTCACATAAAAGACTATAAAATATAAAATTATTGATGTTTTGTCAACAAAATGCTGCAAAATATTTTTTGGGTAAATGTTGCAGAAAGTTGCCAATACAGGAATATTAGTCATTGTAATTTACTCTGAAATTCCCCCTTTTTTAGGTTCTATTTGTAAATAAATATTTCATATGAATATTTTCATGATAGAATAGTCCTTTCTTATGAAAACAACTATTTTTAGATTATTGAGGGTAATTATATCATATTACATATTCCAGCAATTAAAAAATGTATGCTCAAACTAATCTGAATGTAATTTCGAAAAATGAGTTATTTCCCTTTTTTGAAAGGAGTAGGTCCAGTAAGACCCCTTTTGACCCCTAAATATAGCAGTTTTATCAGATTGTAAAAACTTTTAATTATTTATTGGACAGTAGAATGCTTCTGCTAAATAAATATGGGCTGTTTTTGACAATACAATGCACATATATCGGGTACTAGCACCATTAAGTCATGCTAAATTACTGAAATCTTCACAATTCTATCATTTTAGTTAAATTTTAGACGGTTTTCGTGTAAAACGAAAGTGGCCGAATTTGTGTTCATCCTTAATATTGAAATGTAAGTTGTATTTTATGATAATACATAACATATATAAAGGTTGAGAATGAACACGGATGCGGCCATTTTCATTTTTGATAAAAACCATCCGAAAAGTGACATTTTTCGGCATATTTGGTAGATTTTTTAATATTTGAGCTTGAATTGGATCGTTTTTAATGACTAAAACAGTTTAAATCTTTCACATTAACTAAGTGATTCAAAAAAAATCTTTCGTCAGATGAGCCTGAAATTTGAACCCAAATCAATACTTACCGGACCTACTCCTTTTCGTTCAAGAGATAGACAGAAAAAAACTTTAGCAGCAATAAAATTAAACTTATACTATTTCTGGATCACTATTCCTCACTAGACTGCTGTCTTAAGTATTGGTGGAAAAGAAAATAGCAAATGAAAAAATTGATATATTTTATCAAATTTAACCAACAACTTAAAAAAAAAAAATATTAGAAAATAATTATTAGTTTTAAATTAAAGGGTAATAAATAATGTTGATATTATAACTGCTTTGCAACAAAACATAAGTAAAAAAAAATATAACTACGTTTTATATATAAAATATATAACCGGTAAAATCATTATTTGCTTTGAGGGAGCTGATTCGAAGTTTCACGGTTTCATACTAAAAAAGTTCAAAGGCAAATCTCGTGAATCTTTCATATAAATACGGAGTGCTTCAGGTATTTATTTTAATACTGCAATTACATACGTTTGAATATGAGCAAAAGAAAAAAAATCGAATTTTACCAATGCTGTTGAATATTTATCCTCTCAAAAAAATATTTGAAGAAATTTTCTTTTTATTTATGAAATCTGAAATGAGAAAAATTTAACCCCCCCCCCCCATTTTGTTTTCACATCCCCCTTTCCCTTATTCCAAAACTGATCTCAATTCAAATTTCTAATGGAGTTTGCAACAATAACCACTCATTTAAATAAAGTATAAAATATTAAAATGTAAACAGAGTGCTTGTTATCACTGATTGGTAAAGATTGTTTTAATTTAGTAGTAAAAGTGAATATACATTGTATATTATTTAAGTTGATTCAACTACTATTCTGGACAAAGAAAGATAACTGCAATTGAAAATTTCTTGCTATTGCACAACACTGTGCAATTGAAGATTTTTTGCTATTGCGCAATACTGTGCAATTGAAAATTTCTTGCTATTGCACAATACTGTGCAATTGAAGATTTCTTGCTATTGCTGAATACTATGAAATTGAAAATTTCTTGCTATTGCACAATATTTAATATAATTATTTTGGATCCTGATTTTGACCAACTTGATAACTGGGCCCATAATAAAAAATCTAAGTACATGTTTAGATTCAGCATATCAAAGAAGCCCAAGAATTCAATTTTTGTCAAAATCAAACTTAGTTTAATTTTGGACCCTTTGGACCTTAATGTAGACCAATTTGAAAACAGGACCAAAAATTAAGAATCTACATACACAGTTAGATTCGGCATATCAAAGAACCCCAATTATTAAATTTTTGATGAAATCAAACAAAGTTGGGCCCCTTATTCCTAAACTGTTGGGACCAAAACTCCCAAAATCAATCCCAACCTTCCTTTTATGGTTATGAACCTTGTGTTTAAATTTCATAGATTTCTATTTACTTATACTAAAGTTATGGTGCGAAAACCAAGAAAAATGCTTATTTGGGCCATTTTTTGGCACCTAATTCCTCAACTATTGGGACCAAAACTCCCAAAATCAATCCCAACCGTCCTTTTGTGGTAATAAACCTTGTGATTAAATTTCATTGATTTCTATTTACTTAATCTAAAGTTATAGTGCAAAAACCAAGAAAACGCTTATTTTGGCCCCTAATTCCTAAACTGTTGGGACCAAATCTCCCACAATCAGTCCCAACCTTTCTTTTGTGGTCATAAACCTTGTGTTTAAATTTCATAGATTTCTATTTACTTATACTTAAGTTATAGTGCAAAAACCAAATGTCTTCGGACGACGATGATGACGACGATGACGACGCAGACGACGACGCCAACGTGATACCAATATATGACCAAAAAAATTTCAATTTTTGCGGTCGTATAAAAATGGAAAATGGTGTGAGCTTAATTTTGTCTACTTTTGACTATAGTGAAGTGTACAAATTTTCAAATAAATATTTTAATTATTCTATAGAATCTCCCCCTTTTTTTAAATTGAATATTTTTTTTATATTTTGTAATACCACAAAAACAAGTATGAGTAAATTCTGTTTTCTAACTGCTAACTTGCTTAATAAACTTACTTTATTTGAAAATCTATCAAAAGAATGTATATTTATACATGTAATATTAGAAATGTAATTAAGAAATGACTTTATATCCAGATTAAATCACCAAATATGCATAAATTCCAGAGTTTTTGTTATTGCCTAAAATTATGTTCGGCAATAGGGTGAATAATCATCATCAGATTTCAGGAAATAAGCTTAATGTCTGAAAATTTCAGGCAATAACTTAATGCCTAGGCGTTAGCTTATTGCCTAGGATTTAAGCTTAATGCCTAATTTCACTTATTGCCGCTAACATATATAACAACAACAAAAAAAAAACACCCAAAAGAAAATACCAAAACCTTTTTTCTTTTAAAAATAATAATAATATGAATAGTGTACAAAAGAACAACAGTAGCATTATTATTAAAATTTAGCATCTGCCTAAAGTACACTTCATTCCAAAATTACGGTTTTTCAACAAAGATGTAATATTTTGTCCTCTAACCTTTACTTTAATTGAATTGAAGAAAAAAATTACCAAGGTATATGTTCAGTTTTGATTCAAACGAGTTTTTACTTAATTACTTGAAGAATACGCTGTAAAATAAATTGATTCTCTCAATCCCCAATTTTTAAACATAAAACCCATATTTTCCATAAATATAATGAACCTAGTAATGAACCCATTTTGTTTATCTCTGTATTTAAAGAAAATCATTTGAAGCATCAATCCCAAAATTGGTTGATTTTAGTGCCTCTCTATTTCTAAATTTTTTGTGCAAAATTTTTTTTTTTTAAAAATATGTCACTACCCCACCCCCTCTTTTTTTAAGGTTTGCATTAAGGTTTTTTATTGTCAACCATAGGTCAGTCATTTGAACAAACATATTCAACAAACACCAACATCAATATAACATGTTATTTAGTTTATATGAAGGAAATTGTCTGGTATGATAGCAAACATATGAAAAGTTGGTCTACATGAACAGTTTACACCCCTAATATGACCCAATTTGAATTATCCGCCATCGATTTATAATATGTTTACCCAGAGATATTTTTTTCATTAATGATTAGCTGAATACCTAATCTTTAAGTGTAGTGAGTCATCTTTTGGCTATATTTCTGCGAAAAAATATTTTAGGGACCAAATTTGGTCGAATTTTACGCTTTTTTCTTAAGATCCACAGTACCTGAAATAGCTATTAGCTCTGATATTCTATACTGTATTTCACCGTATAAGATTTACTTTAATAAATATATTTTTATAAAGCATATTCTGTTGTTCATTTAATGATAAACTTTTTAAAGCTATCTGCCATAATAAATGAGCTGTTCATAATTGAAATTTGGTCATTTTGAGGTAAATTTTTCCTTGGTTGCTAAGGAAATTTATGTTCCTTGGCAACCGACAAGAAGGACTGGGATGATTAAGATTTTAAACTGATTTTTATGAATAATGCAACTAACTTTGATGTTAGAGGTAGTTTTTCTATCACAATATTTTTTTTATGTGGCCAGCTGTTGGTTGATGCATACAGAGAATCGATGTTAATATACTTATATAATAAAGGTGATTTTTTTATATTGAAACGATTTTTAGTTATATATTCTTATGATGAAAATACATATTAATGTCATTAAATATGATTTTGATACAAGTCAAAAGAGAACACATACTTAGACATAAATGCAATGTGTATACAACCTACCTAAATAGTTATCAAAAGTACCAGGATTATAATTTTATACGCCAGACGTGCGTTTCGTCTACATAAGACTCATCAGTGACGCTCAGATCAAAAAAGTTAAAAAACCAAACAAATACAAAGTTGAAGAGCATTGAGGACCCAAAATTCCAAAAACACGTTGTTGTATGAATACCTTACAATTATTATAATAAAAACTAATTACCACACTAAACTTTGACGACACAAAAAAAAAACTTATTTAGTAGAGTTAATTTTATCAATTAAATTTGACGTTACCAAAAACTACTATTATAGTCCAGCAGCTAAGTCCAATATTTTGGGACAATTGATCACTTTATGGTAAAAGCATGAAACTTTGCACAGTGTTAGTTATGATGCTTATAAAAACTTTTTGGATATGGAGCCATAAAAAAAAATCCACAATGGCCGCCAATTTCAAAATGGCCGCCAACAGTCATGAAGCAGAGTCCAAAAATATAGTATAATTTAACATTTGAAAATAAAAGCACAAAACTTTGCACATTGCTAGTTATGATGATTATTAATCTTTTCTGAATATGAAACAATAAAAAAAAATCCATAATGGCCGCCAATTTAAAAATGGCCGCCAACAGTCATGAGGCAGAGTCCAAAAATATGGTATAATTTATCATTTGAAAATAAAAGCACAACACTTTGCATATTGCTAGTTTTGGTGCTTATTAATCTTTAATGAATATGGAACAATCAAAATAATTCCAAAATGGCCGACAAATTCAAAATGGCCGCCAACAGTCATGAGGCAGAGTCCAAAAAAAAAATGGTATAAATGATCATTTGATAATAAAAGCACAAAACTTTGCATATTTCTAGTTATGATGCTAATTAATCTTTTCTGAATATGGAACACAAGGAATATATAAACTAATTTACGATCATATTTCTTACAACATGGCTACTGAAAAGACGTTCAGGATATCAAGTGTACAATATGACAAACCAACTAAATTAAATAATATTGATTGGGCAAATTGCATCCTATGCCAAGAAATAATGGATGAAAAACGTATATGCCCATTCGATTCTAAACTACTCAATGTAGGTGCTGGTTATCAATCTTTAGCTGACAATATTAAGAAGTTTCATGAATTACGATTGATGCCTGAAAGCATTAATGTGTGCATTGAAAACTTAGATGAGGGATCTGGAATAGCACAGTCTTTCATTGACCAAAAGGCATGTTGGCACAAATCTTGCAACTTAAAACTGAACAGGACAAAGTTGGTTAGAGCAGAAAAAACAACCTCACATGAGAGAATAGATAATAAAGCAACCACATCTAAAAAGAAAACTAGATATAGCTTTTCCGTTCAGTCAACCAGTAACCCGTCTGTGTGCTTTTTCTGTAATGAACATGGCCAAGAAGCCCTTCGTGAGTCCTCAACGTTTGGACAAGATACACGTGTGAGAGAATGTGCAGTAAAATTAAATGACACGTTGTCACTTGCAAAGTTAAGTGCTGGTGATCTAATTGCACAGGAAGCAAAGTACCACTCTAAATGTTTTGTTTCCTTATATAATCGTGCATCTCGAATTGAAATGAAAAATGATAATGTCGAATCTAAGAAGGAAAGTCAAATCTATGGTATTGCATTTTCAGAACTAGTCTCTTATATAAATGAAACAAGGTCATGCGTTGAGACCATAAGTGTTTACAAGTTGTCATATCTATGTAAACTTTATACGGAAAGAATAACATGTCTAGGTGCAGATGTTTCATCTCGAGTTAATAGTACACGACTAAAACACAGAATTGTAATTTCCATAACTTAGATGCTTACAAACAAGGTCTTGAAAACATTCTTGCTTTTAAAGATGACATTGGTCCTGCATTGAAGAGAGTCTGCTTAGAAGACTTTGATAATGAGTTTGTCAACATATCAAAAGCAGCTACGTTTGTTCGTAAAGATATTTTCGCATCAAATTCAGAATTTAAAGGAACCTTCCCAAATGGATATCAGGAAGCTTCTGTACCCAAGTCATTGCTTACTTTGGTCAGCATGATTCAGTTTGGACCCAACATTCAGGATCGTTCATATTCTCAGTCGACATTAACAATAGCACAGCTTCTGATGTATAGTTATACAAAGAAACTATCCAACCGTCACATGAAAGATCATGAACCTCCAGTTTGTGCTTATTTGGTAATCATGATCCATGTAAAACTAGCAAAAGTGATCTAGTAGATACTTTCTTCAAACTTGGACTGTCTGTCTCCTACGACCGAGTGTTAGAAATTTCTTCTTCCATGGCCAATGATGCTTGTCGTCGTTATGTCCAAGAAGGTATTGTTTGTCCTACGAATCCACTACAAAATGTATTAACTGCATCTTCTGTAGACAACATTGATCACAATTCAAGCAGTATCTCGTTAAAAGATTCATTTCATGGTACAGGTATATATTTATTCCAACATATTTCAGAGGATGTTCAAGGCGTTGTTCAAACATTTGACTATTCTGAACCTATGTTGAAACGCCAGTCAAACAGAGTGTCTCTTTTATCAGAGAGTTATTCAAATCTTCCACCAGGTGTACTAAGATTCAGCGAACCATATATCCCCTTAGTTGAAGGAGAACTTTCAATTGGTATATCCTCATTCCCAGCTGCATTAAAAGGGGAATTCAAATGGCTGAACAGCTGTGGATAGGTTTTGGCAATGGAAAGAACTTCCTATATATTTCAATTCATGGATTGTGCCTTGCTCTAGGATCATTGAAATTGAAAGTCTTTCCACTGGTCCATTCATTTACCGGTTGTGACACAGTCTCAGCTTTTTCTGGGAAAGGTACGAAATCAGCTTGGGACACATGTTCCGTATATGAGGAGTTGTCAGAAGCATTTCTGCAGGTTATTTAAAATCCAAATGAAGCGGAAATTTTAAAAGTGTTAAAAGTAATAGAACGATATGTTGTGCTTCTGTATGATCGGTCTAGTACAGCTAATATGGTGAATGAGTTAAGAAAACAGTTATTCATACAGAAGACAAGAACAATTGATAATATTCCTCCAACATGAGATGCGCTTCTTCATTGAACATACGAAACGTGCAGCTTACCAAGGTAGTGTTATTTGGGGTACATGTAATTGTTTAGATGCAAATTCAAGTATGCCATCACCAGATTTATTTGGTTGGCAAAAACTTGATGGTACTTGGGTACCATACTGGTCTGTGCTTGCTGAAGCTTCAATGTCATGACAAGAGCTCATCCACTGTGGATGTAAGAAAGGATGTCGAGGAGCATGTAAATTCTTGAAAGCAGCATTAAAATGCACAGCATTATGCAACTGCTCACGGATTGTGAAAGAGAAACTGATTGTCACTGTGCTTTCTTTTGATTTTCCTGCATTTGTATCATATTTTAATTATAATTTTAATCTGTTGTTATGTTAAATAGTTACTTGTGAGTTTTTTTTAATTTCTTATCTCATTTCTAAAAAAGAAATACTCTTTGCACTGATTCAATACTGCATATGTTGTTTTTTTTCATTTCAGGAAAATTGTGAAATTTTCTAAGGTCATTACCTGTAACTGTGAAAATAAGAACTCGTCAAAGACGCCATTTTAAACTGTATCGGCCATTTTTAGTTCATAGTTAATGTCACCTGTTACATTAAATATTAATATGTTTGTATATACGTGCTTGTATTGAAATAAATGATCCATTATGTTTTAATCATTTTTATACCATATTTAAAAACAAACGTCAAATTTTGACTTGTTAAACGGCGCCATTTTGAATATTGCCGCCATTTTGAAAATATTATCTATGCACCCAGGCATTAATGATACATTTTAGGCCTTTGTCGATATCAAATGATCAGTTTCACGGATTTGGTAACTTTCTATCACACAATGATGGTGTATATATACGAATACTGTCAAACTTAGACATTTTGAAGCGTCATTTTGAATTTGGACGCCATTTTGATGATTTCTGTATTATAAGGTTTAAAAAAATAATAATTGACATATCTTAATTGTATTTCTTTAAGTTTGTGACATCTTCTGAACTCATTAAAATTGGAAGACTTCATCAAGTGAATTATATTCTACTAATGTCGGCCATCTTGAATTTGGCGGCCATATTGGATTTTTTTTCGTGGCTCCATATCTGAATTTTGTCTATACCCCTTAATCTTTCACTATGCCAAGTTTCATGCTTTTACCATAAAGTGATCAATTATTCTGATATCCGCTGGACTATTACAGAAGAAACTCATTTAATATTTTTTTAATTATAAAAGGTGACGTGACTAGCAATAACCTCTAACGGAATACATCTTCCCAACAGAAATTAAACAAATTCATTTAGTTAATTTAATTTATTTAAGGTGACGTCGTCTATCAACATATAGCGGACTAGAGTTTATCGATACAGGTGACACGTTTAAGTTGCGACCTATTAGACCTTTTCAATATCTCTCGACACCTACAGTTGAGAACGACTACGACAGGTAAAATGTGAAGGGTCGTCTCAAAAATTAAAAAAATAAATGAGATCCTTATTGATTTTATTGCTTTCAATCATTGACAATGATAAAACTTTCATACAGAGTCCAAATGACATGGTTTTTTTTAATTTGTTATAAAAAAAAATGATCGACTTTAAGTCACATTTCATCTTTTAGACATTTAGCTTCTAGCTGTCCTGGTTGAATTTGGAAAACGAAAAGAACAAATCATGTTTTATTGTAGTTGATATTTTAAAATTAAACAATGATTATGTTGGTTTACAAGGGCGGCACATGTCTGTTAGTTTTGGCGTTGGATGCCTCCATAATGTACTCAATACTTTGTATCATTAAAAATTTCAATTCACCAATCACTGCTTAAATGTTGTAGCATTGAAACGAGGGGTCAATTATATATTTTTTCAAAATTCATCAAGGAAAAACTTTACCTCGAACAAGATATCTTGAAGCGGAGAAGACCGTCGTTGATAATAATAATAAAAAAAAATGTGATCTTTTCCTTCGACCTAAAAAATCAATATGTAATTATGTAAAAATTGAAAATGTACATCGACTGAGGTGAAGATCGGTGGAAAAACACAAAGTTGGTCGTGTTCACAAGTGTGTTACGGACGGACCAGTATTCTTTTTCATTTTTTATACGCCCGTCAAAATTTTGACGGGACGTATTATGGTATACAAATGTCCGGTGTCCGTCCGTCTGTCTGTCCGGCGTAAACATGTCGCACTGTAACTTGAGAACGACTTATCCAAATTTCATGAAACTTAATATAGTTGTTTCTTATGATGGTCAAATGATCTATATACTTTTTAGTGAAAATAGTGAAGAGAAAATGGGTTAGGATTCTAAATGATTGGATTATTTGTTTAATCAATTCAACATGAAATGTCGTGCAAATACATACGAAATAAGAATATTATATGACAGAGACATATGTATGGTAGACGTTTCCCCTTTCGGGGATATCCAGAAATTGAGAAAGGGAAATCAAGAAATTGAGAAATCGGGAAATCGAGAAAAAGAGAAAGCAAAAACGCAAAATCGAGAATTCATTTCGCGTTTTAGCGTTTTCGTGTTTCCTCTTTCGTGTTTTGGCGTTTTTGCTTTCTTTATTTTTCGATTTCCCGATTCCCGATTTTCTCAATTTCTCGATTTCTCGAATTCCCAATTTCGCGTTTGCAAAATGAACGGAGAATTCACGAAAACGCGAAAATGCGAAATAAATGGCCGCATCCGGCCACCATACATATATTTATTTATTTATTTGGTTGATATATATTCTTAAACTATATAGTCAAAACAGTATAAAACCGCCAATCCAATATGTTACGTGATAATAAACATGATGATTTTTGTCTTTGAGACGACCCATCCATTTTACCTGTAAACTGTAGGTGTCATTAGTCGGTGTCGAGAGATGTTGAAAAGGTTTACTACTGACACTAATCTGTTTATTATTATAATCAAGTCGGAGCCAAGTCAAACGCTACCTTGTACTTGTGTAAGTTAATATTAGATACGAATTGGGTTTTTTCATAGCTGACTGGCTACAACTTGACAAGTGTTGTGACGTAATCAAGATCAATAACCATGGTTTCCTTTTCAACACTTTTTAAATCGGTCGTTGAAATAGAATCACCAAACAATATTATTTTTTTTGCTTTTTAGGTTAAATTTCATTAACTTAATTGGCTAACTTCCTCAGTGTTAGGGAACATATATTTATTCTAGTGAGCTTCCCCCAAGCATGCTCGGGAGATGCCTGGATCCTTTTAGAGAAGCTTCTTCCATTAAGAAGCAATCAAAATCCAATAAATGTCAATCAAAAAGCAAATCAACTGTGAGTTTACTATTAAGAGCTTTTATAAGCTCATAAAAAAGCTTGTTATTTATAGTATTAAGTAAACATAAGCTGCATATGAATTGTTTTGAAATTGCAAATGTTCATTTTTACAAAGAATATTTTATGATTCGTACACTCCAAAATGTAATGCTAGTGCACAATCAAGTTATATTTATTACAAAAACAAAGATTTGATAACTAATTCAATAAGTTTAAAATGCGCTTTTATTGTTACATGCAAGTAGAATTTTTTTATAATAGTTTTTATATTCTTTAATCATTTCATGTATATATATACCATTTAATAATGTTTTGATTAGTTATGAAGTAGCAGCTGATTTTACATTTAACACATCTAAACCACATAAGCAATAAAAGTAATTCATCAACTAGCTGCGATGCATACAGGATTGAACTTTGCTTGACCGCAGTAAATGATAGAGATACAATTTAAGTAAACTGTTTACCTAGACATGTATTAATTCATGTCAAAAATTAGCAGACGATGATTTGATCAAAGATCACAACAGGATAAATTTGTAAAAGTTACTTGCAATTAAAAATAGTGTGCAAACGATCTCTACTCTATTTAATACTAATTAAAAGATTGTTATAGTTCTAACAATTTAACTTAACATATGGCCTTCTCGACAATCATACATATAAATAAATAATCATATTAGAATGGAATTAAATTAGGGAAAATGCTAGAAAAAAAATTGTTTGATAACGAAATATTTTAAACATTTCTTATAAGTAGATAATGAAGAAGAAGCAAATACAAATGTAAACTGCAGTATGTGAATTTGATAGAGAGTAGACGTCACCCATAAAAAACAAAATAAACAGCTGCGCCAAGAGCGCATGATACGCCCGTAGTCTTGTGAAAAACCGTAATAAATGTTTTTGGCATAACACGGGGTTGTACAAGATGTCATGCTTAATATATCCAGACTCATTCCTTATTCCAGCTCAATAGGAAGTTTTAAAATATAAGATGTATATGGAAACCAGTCGCAACATAAACGTGTTAAGTTTTAAGCAATAGAGATACGGCACGAAATTTGAAAAAAAACACCCCCTTTTTTACCAAAAAAAATTATGACATACATTAATCCTTTAAATTTGTAGCCAGGACTCATTAAACAGGTATACCCCGGGGTCAATGTGATTATGATATTGTGTATATAACAAGAGTCTTATGATAACATGCCACTTTGTTAATTAGCTTAATTTATACAAAGTTTGAAGGAAATCGATATTGAACAAAGATTGTACAGTAAGTTCACAAATTTTTGTTCAAAACATTTTTACGATTTCCAAGCGGGGGGGGTTTTCCCGAACCCCCCCCCCCCCTAAACCCCCCTAAATCCGCTAGTGATACATGTGCCTGTCCCAAGTCAGGAGCCTGTAATTCAGTGGTTGTCGTTTGATGCTGTGTTACATATTATTTGTTTTTCGTTCATATTTTTGTACATTAATTAAGCCGTTAGTTTTCTCATTTGAATTGTTTTACATTTGTCATTTCAGGCCTTTTATAGCTGACTATATATGCGGTATGGGCTTGGCTCATTGTTGAAGGCCGTTCGGTGACCTATAGTTGTTAATTTCTGTGTCATTTGGTCTCTAGTGAAGAGTTGTCTCATTGGCAATTACACCAAATCTTCTTTTTTATACAAACTGCTTTTTTTTTTTTTTTTTTTTCAATGGTTAATAAAAAACTGATATTCATGTTCATATTCATTGTTTATTTCCAAGATACAATCATAGCATATACATGTTCATTTTTTAACTTCAGCTTTTTCATATCACATGCAGTTCTATAATAATACATGTTGTACAGCTTACCTATATTCTTCACAATTAACTTTTAAACTCCATGTACAAACCATTAGATTAATCAATATATTTCTTGTAAATTTGTATTTGGGTAGCAGGTTGCAAAAACCATTTTTACAACATTTCACCATCAAAATTACTTTTTAATATTCTGTACTCTATAGAGAAGATACAATCTAACCAGTTGTCATTTTAATACATACTGATTATAATTAGTAACACCAAGATATTATGGTTGATGCAAAGTTATATATTTCTAATAATTAAGGGGGTCTTTCAGGAATCTGACCTTATCATATGGTGAAGCATGATAAATGAAGGATATCTGATTACATTTAATGGCTTCTTGGTGTTAAAGATAAAAACATGTGGACAGTGCTTTACATTTTATTAATGGGATAATTTGCCAGTTTTATGACTACTGACCTCAACTGACCTCCACTGATGTTAATGATATTAGTGATAAGAAATGGTTTTTAAATAGGGACATTGAAAAGTTTTACAACATTTGACAATTTATAAAAAACAATACTGCAAAATCAGAAATTAATGCAATGTTTTTATCATTGTGAAAATTGCAACATCACAAAAAAATAGCAGCATTATTGAAAATTAACATTTTCTGAAATCACTATTTGCTTCAATGTTTGTTGTCAGTAAGAAATTTTCACAAAATTTTATAAATTTATGTTAGTATTTATTTGATATTTATACCCTTGAATCATTTCAAGAGCAGTTCCATCAAATACAATGTATAATGGCATAATAATGCAGACATATAGCAGAGATTTTCACATTCAAACATCAAAAACTACTCTTTTGTGAATTCAAAAAAAAATGACAATTTCACTTTCCTATTTAAAAATGCATTTCATAAAAATGAACATATTTAGTTTATAACATATATTATTGAATAATTACATTACATGTATATTTCAATATAATCCGCTAATTTGATTGGCTAACAGCAATCTAGCGTCATTCTTCATAGCACAATGATGTAACATTCATGATAGCACGTGCGTACACAAAAAAGTGCACAGGCAAATATTAGAAATATTAAATAAAATCGTTTTTTCTCATGGTTCTAGCAAAAAATGTAATTATAAGAATTGAATGCTTCTTTTAGTAATTTTATAGGGGTGTAAAAGCCTTGATCGAAGTACATTTTTAGAATGAAGCGCTTCCGCGCTTCATACAAAAGGTACTTCGGTCAACGCTTTTACACCCCAATAAATTTACAAAAAGAAGCATTCAATTCTTAAATAAACAACAAAATCAATTACATATATCTAATAACCTTGACTAATTCTTCTAATAATACCCAACACCTGTAACAATGTACATCTACCACTAAAATCTATCTCCTTCAAATGTACTTGCAAAACTATGAATATTTTAATTTTAAAAAATCTCAAGAATGAATTCAGAATATATATATATATTCAAAGTACTCCAAATGAGTAAAGTGAAACATGCAAATGAAAATAGCACACTACATATATCTTTCTATCTATTAAATGTGGATTTTACTTTTTCAACCAGTTGATGGCTGGTACTGTCACACTGGAAAAGTTCCCTTTTTGAGTATAATTTGTTACTTCATAAAACAATGAAGTAATTCACTTCATAAAACAATGAAGTAATTCAATAACTATTTGATTTGAATTAATTTAGGAAATATGAAAAAAAGAACTCTTTTGAAATGTCTGCAAAAATATTCCTAAACACAAGTTGTTGCACAATGATAAACACCTGAGCAAAAATGTAAACAAAAAATAAAGAATTTTGTTGATATAAACTTCAAAACTACTGACCAATTATGCTACTTTATATTTCTCTAAAAATATCCACATATTCTGAACATGCCTTTATTTTGAACAATATCAAAGGATATTCCATAAATCTTCAGAAAAGACATGCATAAAATAATGAAAGCTAAACAAACAAAAAGTCTACTCAACATTTTATGTACAAAAGAAAAAGCAAAGAAATAATTCACCATCTTCAAAGATGTATGATGAGCTATATTTGATAACTGGCATTTCTTTTACTGTTAACACAGAAATATGTCTCGCCTTTCTGTAATTCTAATAATGCAAATTTTGAAATCAAAATAGCAATACTTTAACATGTAAGTTATTCAAATATTCAAAGTCAATGTACCATTACTGAAGGTACATGGCTTAACAATCCCCATGGAAATGAGATGTATAAAAGATGTGCCAATTCTAATTCAATTGCATACCAAATACCATTGACTTATCATAAGTCCATGCCTTTAAACAAACCTAAACACTTAATAAACTTGTAAACTATGTAAAAGTGTCTAAGTCGATAAACCATGATTATAATCACCATGGAAAAGAGACTTGCAAATGCCAATAAATTTGCATACCTAATATCATTGACTAAACATTAGCGATTCATCTTAAACTGATCTAATCACAAACAAATACATGTGAACTAAGCAAAAGTTTCAAAGTTAATAGACCATGACTGAGCGGGTGAAGCCAAATATTCTCCATGGAAGTGATATGTTCTAATGCTTATACAACTGAATACCAATAAACATTGGCCTACCACTAATGGTTCATCATAAACTGACATAATCACAAACTAATACATGTATCTTAAGCAAACGTTTCAGAGTCAATAGACCATAACTGAGAGGGCAGGGCCAAATAATCTCCATGTAAATGAGATGTGCCAAAGCTAAGACAACTGCGTACCAAATATCATTGACCTATCACTAGTGAATCACCATAAACTAGACCTAATCCCAAACTAATACATTGTTGACACCGCTGCCATAAACAGCATGTGACCTATAGTTGTTAATTTCTATGTCATTTGGTCTCTTGTGAAGAGTTGTCTCATTGGCAATTACACCAAATCTTCTTTTTTATATACCTATGTCTTGCTTTTTGACTCCTTCAAGGTGATACAAAAATAAAATATTTTACCTTATGTTCCAACATTTTTACCTTTAAAATCACTATTACATGTACAAGTATCATTAAAAATATCAAAATATTAATGAATCATCCCATCATTACATGCTTCTTAAATTAAAGAAAGAAGTATATTGGTATATTGGGTTCTTATGCATCAGGTCAAATAAAATACAATGTACCTTTTAACTCATAGGATCAAGAATCTGCCATTACAGATTATTGTGTCTACTAATATTTTGAATAAAATAAAAATCTATAGCTCACTGTTTAAAGTCCTATGGTTACCCAAGTTGATCAAATCCATGCAATGTGTCTCTACTCTAGTTGATAGTTAAGTTGTCTCATTGGAAATCATACCATATATATATATATATCTCATCTCCTTATTTGTTATATATATATATGTGAAAAAAGGAATTTAGAACTGTGAGTCAACTAACTAAAGGATACCCCCCCCCCCCCCCCCATAGTTAATAAAATAAGTAAGTTCAATTGTCTCTGTTGAAATATTTCAGACCAGAATTATTTTCCTTCATGCACATTCTCAGGTTGTGTCCTTCAACTGTGTAAAGTTTCATTAATATCTATCAAGCTGTTAAGGACGAGTTGTGCTTAAATACAAGGGAACCAATCAGGGAATTTAATAATAATTTTAGTTCAAATTGCTCCAAGTGTTTCAGATCAGATATCAAAAGAGGGACAGCCAATAAGAGGTTTCAGGAACCTATAAAAATAAGCCAGTTTTTTTTTAATATTAATTCTTAAGATTCTTTAAAATACAGACATTGACAATTTTGTTTAAACTTGACCTTGCAAATTCAGAGTTGACAATTATGTTTAAACTTGACCATAAGAATTCAGAGATAAAGCTCATGTTGGAAATTGAAACAAAATGATTACAATAGATCATATGAAACTCTGCCAAGAGGTTAAACAAGCATGAACTAATTAAGAAAAATATTGAACTTTAGATTGGATCTGAAAACACAGTCTTGTTAAGTTTAGCAGTTGTTTTTCTGCATTTCCCATTTATTGCAATCCATATTTTGTCATTGTTCTCCTTAGAATCCATAAATTGTGGAAACTGTAAACGAAGTTGGTTTTCAATAGCATCTAACTTTATGGGGTTAAGTTTTGACCTCTGGACATTATCGTGTATGGCCCTTCCTGTGACATTTCTCTCAAATAGTTCGTTATCAGTGAACAAAACAGAAAGTAATTTTACTGCAAATGTAGTTGGAAGGTTACTGTTTCTTTGTAAAATTTTGCAGTACTTATCATAGCTCATCTCAAAATTTGAGTTGCCTATCCTGATATTCTCTGGGTTTATTGTTGATCTTACGACGACTGGTATCTGACAGTTGATATCTAATGTCTTCTCTAGGTGAACTCTATCTCCTCTTGGTGTCACAGGTGTTTGTTTATTACTGCTTTTAACCGTGCTCCTACATTTGATCAGGTTTATTAAATATTGTAAATTTGATTGTACAGTGTCCATAGATATTGAAATATTTGATATTTGTTCAAACGCAATGTTCTGTGCCTCTAGTATGGTTCCATTTTGCTTTTCAATGAAATCAAGCTGTTCAGATAATGTCTGATGTTTTGAAAATTCCTGATCAGGTGGTTGCAATGTTTGACAGGTCAGGTTGGGCATAGGATCTTGAATTATTTCTTGCTCTTTGCTGGTATATGTACATGAATCCATGGATGATTGAAAGAAATTCATATTCTCATATGGTTCTGCTACCACTTGAACATGGTAATCATGGTCAAGTGCAGATTGTGCATGATCTTGTAATCCATAGAAAGATGGATCTTCATCAAAATTTGGAAACAGAGAAATCAAAGGTTTTAGTGGTGTCTTCAAAGTTGTATCACTGCTGTTGCTGACTGATTTGGAGACATTTGTAAAATCCTTCAGTGTGGTGTAAACTTTATCTGTGTCAGTTGTTAGACACGAATTTAGAACAAGTTCTTCTCCTTTATTATTTACATTTTGTTCCTGTGCTGAAATTATCTGCAACAACAGTTGTAATTGTATTTTCATCAGTTGTATTACTGCTGTTAATGGCTGATATGGAGACATTTGTAGAATCCTTCAGTGTGGTTTTATTATCCGTGTAAGATGATAGACATGAATTTAGAACAAGTTTTCCACCTTCATTATTCACATTTTGTTCCTGTGCTGAAATTATCTGTTCAGCAAACACAGATGTATTTGTATTTTCTTGAGTTGGACTTAATTGACCGATTTGTCTTTGCTGTTGAGGTATAAAATTTTCACATCCACCGGTTTCACCATTGTTACTTATTTTTAATTTTGTCAAAGGTTCATCATCACTATCCGAAGCATTCCCTTCAAGTTCTGCATAATGTTTGTCATGTTTTGACTTTTTTGCAATTGGTTCATTATCAACTTCACCTTCATCATTTGATATCTTTTTCTTAGTTCCTGAAATACAATAAAAAAATAAGTCATTCAATTATTCTTACAGGAAAAATTAATATCTCCCCCTTGTACTAAGTAGAGTCCCTTGTATATATATACTGAGTTTTTGCAAATAATTTCAAATGTGAAGTAAGTTTTTCCTTCACTATATAAAACATTTAAAATTCAATAGAGCAAGAGACTACTAACAGTATGAAATGCTCTTCTAACAAAATGTTATGTTGATATTCATGTTCACCTTTTTTGCAGTCATGATCAGTTATATTTGCTCATTTGTAGCATATATCTAGGTGAAATGTGTTGCTGTTTTCTCTATTGTAGTGTTTAAGATAATACAATAATGTCAGGATTGACCCCATTTACACATTCAAGACACACAAATAAAAAAGTATTTCAAGATATCAGGGGTATAATTTTACACACCCAACAAGCGTTTTGTCTACAAACATCAATGATATAACATACTTGTTATGGTCCAATATACATGGTATGTATCAGCATATAATTTATAAAAAAAACCACAAAGAATTCAATTGTTGATGAAATCAAACAAAGTTTAATTTTGGACCCTTTGGACCTCAATGTGGACCAATTTGAAAATGGGGCCCAAAATTAAAAATCCAAATACACGTTAAGATTCAGCATATCAAAGAACCACAAAAATACAATTTTTTTGTTGAAATCAACAAAATTTAATTTGGACCCAGATTTGGACCAACTTGAAAACTGGGCAAAAATATCAATAAACAGCTGGGCTTAGAGCGCATGATACACCCTTATTGGGCATAGAGAAATTGGAAAAGAAGGCATTAATAATTTCCTTAAATACAAATTGTGAAAAATTGCCTTAATTCAAATGGTTAAAGTACTACTACCCTGAAACAACATGGCCATTTTTTTTTTCAAAATTGAAAGGGAGCTTTCTTCTGTCAATCCTAATGATGTGTTATTAAAATGTGGGGAAAGGTTAAAAGGAATTTGAGCTATCCGAAAACTGAAAAATCCCCCCCCCCCTTTTTTAATAAAGTCCCATAAATCCTAAACGCATAAAATGAAATAATAAAAAAAACGAAAGAGAGTTTACATCAATAGACATAAACAATTCACCAAAGTTTCATGGACATTGGTAAAGCGTTTTTGAGTTATTGTCCAAAGTGTTGAAAATCCCCCCCTTTTTCTAATAAAGTCCCATAAATCCCAAACGCATAAAATGAAATTAAAAAAAAATACATAATTGTAACAGGATGCTGTTACAAAGTCTCCCAAACAAAGCCCCTGTGATAATAAACCCTGTGGTACTACCCCTATAATTTTCCCCATTATAACTGTCCGATCTCACTTGCTTATAAAGAATTTGATGACAATGAAAATTTGAAATGATTGTGTTTTCTAATGAGTTTTGTTGGGATCTTGACTTCAAAAAAAAAAGGGGGGAGGGTGTGACCCCAGAGACTCCTTATATTTCATTTGATTTGTTTTATTGTCCTATACAAGAATATATATATATGGTTTAGGGGTGGGGATCTCTACCGTTTAAAAGTTCTCAAACAGGAGGGGGTAAGGGTGACCCCCGGGGACTCCCCATATATTTCATTTGATTTGTTTTATTGACCCATACGATAATATATATGGTTTAGGGGTGGGGATCTCAACCGTTTACAAGTTATCAAACAGGAAGGGGTGGGGGTGACCCCGGGGACTCCCCCTATATTTCATTTGATTTGTTTTATTGTCCCCTACAAGAATATATATGGTTTAGGGGTGGGGATCTCAACCGTTTACAAGTTATCAAACAGGAAGGGGTGGGGGTGGACCCCCCCCTATATTTCATTTGATTTGTTTTATTGTCCCCTACAATAATATATATGGTTTAGGGGTGGGGATCTCAACCGTTTACAATTTATCAAACAGGAAGGGGGTGGGGGGGGGAATTTATCTCAACCTTCCTTTTGTGGTATGGAACCTTGTGATACAATTTCATGTTATCTTGCTGGTCTACATGTATGTGTTAGATATTCATTGATCTGATGAGTTAAGCGGGTTCTTATATCATGCTGTACTGTTACATCACTGTCCCAGGTTAGGATTTGACTTGCAATCTGCCACATAATATATGTGCCAGTTTCTAGTTATTTATCAGTTTGTTTTTTTTTGTTTTAATTATCTTAAATTGGTTATCATGATTATTTTATGGCCCTTTATAGCTCACTTTGTGGAGTTGGCTTTTGCTTTGGGATGAAGGCTATATGGTTACCTTTAATTGCTTTACATTTGTACATCCTGAGTGGAGAGTTGTTATTTTATCTTTATATAACAAAATTAGCAGGGAATGTAACTTAGCACAGCTGTGTAATCACTGGAAAAGATTTATAGGTCAATATAACATTTGTTTAGGTATTTACCAAAAATGAGTCTATTAATCAGCATAAAATTTGAGCTAAATGAATCTTTTGGGGATTTAAGCTCTGAAATAATGTTAACCTCAGATTCGTTTGATTTTTTAGTAGCTACATAGACAGATCTTTATTCCAAATGGTCAACTTTAATTTCAAGTCATTAATAATCTGATAACATCTTCAAGCAATAATTTTTAAGTGGTGATATTCTAACGGGAAGGATTGTGCCTGATGTTCATATGATGAAATCATAATCTTTCAGTCAGTTTAATAGAAGTCTGGAGCTGGCATGTCAGTTAACTGCTAGTAGTCTGTTGTTATTTATGTATTATTGTCATTTTGTTTATTTTCTTTGGTTACATCTTCTGACAGCAGACTCAGACTTCTCTTGAACTGAATTTTAATTTGCGACAAGGTCTAAAAATTTTTAATATAAGATTTCATATATATTTGGAGCACCAAGATGTCATAAATAATTATTCATTAATTCAAATAAAAGGGTTAGTACAAAATGAAATTCATATATATATATATAAATATATGTTCCCTTTAAATAATATCTCTACAAAACATTAGCTCATACCTCCCCTGCAAATACTTAGAAATTAAACTCTTGAAAAAATATGTAAAGATTCACACTCTTTTAATTTTCAATGTTATACTGGGACAGGACATAATGATAACTTCGTTTAAATAAAAAAGTATTAAATTATAGAACAAATCAAAATCACCATTATGATAATGGTATCATTAATGTTGGACACAATTAGGAACAGGCCAGGTTATAGTTTTGGATAAAATTGATTTAAATGTTGCTATGTGGACATTTTTATCATCTATAAACCTATGTTTGTATTAAATAGAACATTTAATACTAGAACAGAGAGATTCAGGAAAAAATATCCTAAAGAGAAATTAATTATGCAGCAAAGATTCACAATTTTTAATTTGAAAGTTGACAGACACGCATACATATATATATTGGAATTTGTATAAATGCATGTTTATTTGTTTTTAAGAAAAAAGTCGATATGTATTCTTTCTTTTGTTTAAAGGCATTCCCCATAATGCCCATGAAATAATTTGATCTTATAAATCAAGTATTAAAACTAAATATATCTCATTTTTGTATCTCTTAATTTTCATACTTTTTTTTTTAATATTTATTATTTTATATTGTATACTAAATCATAATGCTCTTGTTGTACACATTGTGTGCCTGAGTGTATTTAATAGTAATAAACTACTATTTGTATAATTAAATTGCTGTACAGTTAATCAACAACATATTCTAGGTTACATAATTAGCTAAATAGCCAGAACATTATCCAATTTACAACTTACTGATATATTATTTATTCAAACACTTGTTGATTTTATGCAAATAATGTAATTTATATGATAAGGATAAGTGCTTCTCTCACTGTGTGTTACAGTCTCACACACCACTGATAAAATCAGCAACATACACATTAAGATTACCCAACAAGATAATTTATATTCTAGATTAATTATCAAGATTTAACATAGTAAACTATGTTTTGATCTACAATACTGTTCTGATATTTGAAATTCTGCACAAATGACACTAATTTCTTTCATATTTAATATACAACTATTTATAAATGAATAAACTCATATTGAAAAAGTAATTTTTAAATTTTATCTTCAGCAATTTTAACATAAATTTACTATTTTTAAAGTGTATAATTTTCAAACTTTTTTTGTAAAATAAAATCATATGCATATACTGTGTGAGGATTGCTTTTTGTTTAACAAATTGACAACAGTATTATTATTCATGTCACAAGGTGACAAACCACTAATTAAATCTCTCTTACTCTCTATGTTAAATTAGTCAACTTTAGGCTTTTGTGGCTCTTTCACCTTAAGTTCAAATAAAGTGACAGTCTGTTTTTGTCAAAGCAGTATCTTTTTGTGACTGGTGCTTAAAAAACCAGTATACCTTTAATGACATATAAGAGCGAACTGGTTCCCGGAACATCGGAAGTACCAAAACAGGTACTTCAGAACTGAGAAAAGGGCAAAATGACCCCTCTTAATTAAAATTTACATATCTTTTTTAATATTCATAATAATCAGTCTGAAATGGTTCAGTAGAGATCCCAGGTCTTTAAGCTTCATTTGATACAAAGAAATTACCAAATATTCTTCAGATTAACAAAGTTACAGCTATGCGTAGGAACTTTTTTTTCTCAATTTATATGAACTACTTTTGGGTAGGTTCTTTTTTACGGGGCCCTAATTAGTGGTTCAACACCTATAACAGAACAAAACTCACCATATTGACTTTTGCTTTAGTGCATTTTATTCTATGATATTTTCCTAGCATAAAAAACCATGTGAACCCTTAGTCCAAACATATTTTTACTAAATTGAAGCTGAAATTGAACTTGTAGTAATATATGATTGGTACAATAAAATCTGTGCAGGGTATTTCTAGTGAAGAAAATGAGACTTTTTCTTGTGTGACCACTCCCCATTTGTTAATTTATACTTAAAAAGTGTTGTTCCCACCTGCTTGTTATATTTATACCAAGGAATAATTATTCTATAAATATAAGGAAGTTCATATATCAAATAAATCAAAAATTTGCCATCCCCCTTTTTTTCCTTATGTTAGAAAAGAGAATTTTGGTAAAAAAACTACTTTTATTGTATCACACAGGAACACACGAGCGGTTTGTACAGATTGCACCTAGGCAAGTTGCTTTTTTTGGTTAGAATTTGCATTAAAAGTAAGATATTCAAATTCTTATACAAGTACATACCAAAGTCCAAAATGGTTAACAAAGAAAACAAGTAAAAGTAAACAAATCACAAAATAATTTGATCAAAGGCCATTTTTTTAACTATAGACAAGTCATAATATAATTGTTAAACTGATTTCAGTAACAAAAACTGCAAAAACTGAAACTTCAGAATGAGTCTTAAATGAATGCATGCTGTATGACCAAAAAAGCACTATTAAAATTCATATTTTAGCAATTTGAGGTTGTTATTTGACACCAATAGAATGTTCAGCCTAAAAAGTTGATTCAACATGATAATGTACATATTTAATAGGACCAATTTTCTTTGGTAAGACTGTTACTTTTGATTTTTTAATTTTCCATGTTTCTTTGGTAAAGGTGACAAACCACTAATTAAATCCCCCTTGCTCTCTATGTTAAATGAGTCTACTTTAGGATTTTGTGGCTCATTCATCTTAAGTTCAAATAAAGTGACAGTCTGTTTTTGTCAAAGCAGTATATTTTTGTGACTGGTGCTTAAAAAACCAGTATATAAGAGCTAACTGGTTCCCAGAACATTGGAAGTACCAAAACAGGTACTTCAGATCTGAGAAAAGGGCAAAATGACCCCTCTTAATTAAAATTTACATATCTTTTTTTTTAATATTCATAATAATCAGTCTAAAATGGTTCAGTGGTGATCCCAGGTTTTTAAGCTTCATTTGATACAAAGAAATTACCAAATATTCTACAGATTAACAAAGTTACAGCTATGCATAGGAACTTTTTTTTCTCAATTATGTACTACTTTTGGGTAGGTTCTTTTTTACCGGGCCCTAATTAGTGGTTCTACACCACAAGACAACTAGATTTTTGTATGAACTATTTTTATGAACCACCTCCAATAGTACAGGGGCATTATGTTTACTGGGCAGCCCTTCTGTCCAGGATCAGGTTTAAGTTTTTAGTCAAGGAAGATGCCACAAATTCTCCAAGCTTTGTAATTTTCCAAGTTTTAAAGGGGAACAGTAAAGGACTCACTGTCTAAATTCAAACTATATGTGTTATGTATATTTATTTAAAGTCCCCAACTAGTGAGTTTAACAAAGTATACATGAAATACTGTTTAAATAGGTTACTGATAATAATTTAAAATTTTTAAAAACAAATTTAAACTTTTTTACCCTAATAGTTACATGTATGATGCTTCAATAATTAGTACAGGTATATGGAATTACTTCTTTTCTGCGTTATGGCATTTTCACCTCATACCATGCATACCCCCCCTACCACTTTTTAAGATGTCTGAATATCAATCTATAGTAAGCTTTTAAATAATATATAATTTTCCAGTAAGAATATAGAATGAAAAAATACAGTGTCAGTTTATCACAAGGTTTATTTTTCCATTGGGCAGGGGGTTTAATTTACCATAGGGGTATTTTGAGCCTGAGGGTCAATTTTCTATGGAGTTCAAAATATAAAAGGACGCATGGCAATTCCTATGGGAGACAAGTCAGATGCAGATAGTAACTTTACATGTAGTATTTTACTAGACATCTTCTTTTCTTTTTTTTTTATTTTTTCAAGAGAACATACAGTTAGCCTTAGTTATATAATTACAACAAATATTGCTATTTTTAGTTTTATTATTATATATATACATGTAGGTAATTGCCTTTTTATGTTTTTTTGTATCTCTCCATTTACTTGCAAAATATTGCTTTTCAAGATTGCTTTATGCTGTCTAATATGCACACATTTTATAATTTGTACATGGTGAATAATTTGTTTTTCTTTGATTTTTTTTCATGTTTTTGCATTATTGTCATTTTCTGCTTTTTAAGTTTTTTTTTATCTTAAATTATAGCAAGTTATTTAAATTTTCAATGTTTACATTTTTCTTTTTTTCTCTCTTAGAAATATAATTAATATGAAGACTATCAGCAGGTATAAATAAATGATGCCATGTCATCTATTATCATTTTATCAATGACTCACATCTGGGGGTCAGTCAGACTAATGATCTACTTTATTCAAACTGTGGAACTAATCAATGTAGTAATATGAGATCCCCCTGTCATCTGCTTTCTTAGACTGTACTGTACAACAGTATATAATATAAAAATGTTAAAGGGGAAAAAACTAGTATAATGGTCACTGCACTAATATGCAATTTGTAAATATTAAATAATTATAATATAATTATTTAATTGTTTAGATGATTTGGGAACACACCTGTGTTTGTTGGTAGTTTTGTCAGCAGTCTTACACTATAAGAAGGGCACATTTTATCATCATTTAATTATTTGTTTTTCACTATGATCCCATTAAATGTAATTTATAGACTACATGTACATGTATCATGCATTAAGGTTATATTGCATAGCTAAAGACATCCTACTAAATTATCAAGATTGAACCATTAATTTTTGTATAATGGAGTAAAATTAGTTACACCTAATCAGGCTTTAATAGCCCAACTGAGTGTAACTAATGCAAAACAATCAATGACATGGTTCAAAGGCTGTAGCTGTTTGTAAGGCAAAATCAGTGCTTAATTAAAGTTCTCCAAAGAAATAAGTCAACATTGAACATGTTGAAATTGCATTCTTTAAAATTCTACTGACTTGCCTACAAGTAATGTAAACAAATCATTCAAATTTAAAATACATGGAACTGTTAAAAAATAATCAGTATGGGTAAGGAAGTAAAGTTGGTATTATAAAGGGGGATGGTTATTCCCTAGAAAGTTTTTAGTGGGTTCACATTTCATGTTCTTCTCCCAAGTCAGGAACCTCATCAAAGTCTTCATTTGTTTTTAAATTGTGTTTAAGATGCAAACATTTGACTCCTTCTGTTTAATTTACTTGTTGGATCTGCATGCTAATTATATAAAAAAATATATAGACTACATGTAGTTTTAATATTTTGAAACACAAAATCAGGGACCTATGTATAACTCAAAGTTATAACTTATATAGGTCCCTGAAAAAATGCAGGAAATTTATAAATGTATACATGCGAAATGTTTGTGTGAAAAACAATTGTGTAGTCTACTTGTTCCAAAATAAAAATCAACAATGATGTTGCAACTCTTTCTCTGCAATGGTCGAAAACCACCCTCCGAACTGGGCGATTTGGGTACCCTGATGTTACATGTACCTATGGCTATGATGGTTATCAGTCATCAGGTTGCCAGTACTTATTCTGAATTTCACTGTACATACCGTTTTAACTGTAGATACTATGTATTACTGCTTTTATTTGTATCCCACAAAAATGTAATAAACACGTTTAGTTAATCTTCTCTTACACAGTTACAAAAGTCTTGTTCGCAGGAATGTACTAAAATTGTAATCACAGACCCGACACCGACCAAACAATAATTTTTTTATGGGTAATATTTTTTTCACCCGTTTTTCTAAAAAAATATTCTGATTTCCAATTTGTTGAAAAAAATATTCTGTTCAAGCAGATGACAAATAAAAATATTTTGATACCAGATTGTTTCTATATCTTATAGTGTTAAATTTTGAAAAAAATAATTTGATTGATAGCGTTGAAAAAATAAATAAAATTTGTACTCTGACTAAGAACAAAATAACCATAGCCTCCCTTAAATGTAAAATTTAACTCAAACCTGTGTAAATAATATATCTAAATTAAATTATTATTTAAGTTATTTTTTATTCGAGAAAACTCACAAAGAGCATAAAGTTTAGGAAAATGTTTCAAAGCTGAAAATGATACTCAACAGTAATATGGGTCTAATATGTTATATCAAAATCACTTACCATCTGTTGAAACAATCCTTGCATTATAATACTTGGTCCTGAATAGAACTTTAACAATAGCATCCTTTTCTATTGTACTACCGGATAGAACTCTTTCTCTAGCAACAGTGTCAATGATTTTTTTCTTAACATAAAGATCACTTTTTGGTTCTAACCAAATAATTTGTAACTTTTTACCCATTTCTAAGTGAAGCACATAATGCAGTGCATCAACTCTTAATAACAACAAGTCTTATTCTAAAGCATGGGTTTAAGGGTCACGATATAAATTTATACATAATAATACAATTTCAAGCGTCCAGTTTCATTCCTGATGGTACTAAAGTTTTGGGATAAACAAAACAAACATTAAGAGATTTAAGATAAGTTAGAATGGCTGACATATTTATAGTTTTGTTTCTGTGAAGAAAGTCGTCAAAACGAGGTGCACGATGACAGACATTATGTATAGTGGGAACTATTATGATTCTTCAAAGTTGTAATCATCATTTAATTACCTTAACCAAAATACACAAAAATACCTTTGACAGTCTTAGCGGTGATCTTTTAATGTTGTTTTAACAGATTTTTTGAATATTTAAATGAAGTTCAAATTAATACACTACATGACACGCTTCATACCAAGGTTTAAAATAAAATATTGTGTAAGGCACCAAAATTTTATCTTGGGTGGTGGAGTGTTGGCATTTTTTTTCTTTCTAGGAACAAACAATACATTTCAATATTTTTTTCGATAAATGATTTTTTTACTAAAAGGAGTAATAATTTGTTATTTACACTTAACTTGATATTAAATATGATATCTCCCTATTAAATTAACAGGAGAACAAAAAATCTCTTTCTCACTTATCTTAGGAAGCAAAATATTTTTTCAAGAAATTAAGAATCAAACAATTTGTTTACCCCCCCCCCCCCCCAAAAAAAAAATAAAACACACACAACATATGAATAAATTGTACCATACATTAATGTTTGATATTTGTATTTACCTATTGATGGAATAACTTTCTGTGCTTCTGTTTTTCTGTCTGACTTGTAAAACAATACAGAGGACAGTCAGGACATTTTCCAAGCTCTGCTTGTTGGTACTTCGGCATGTGTATATCCTCATATTCGGTAACATCTGAGTCACATATATCAATAAAAGTTAAAAAATGTCCCTCATGCTTAGTATCTGGTCTTGGAGAAGGTAATCCCTTAAATCTTCTTAATAAGCTACAAGCTTCCTGTTTAATCACTGGGTTCTCTGTACAATGTATACAATTTAATTTTGTGCACTTAATAATTGTGATGCTATGGATGCGTCTATAGATATGTCCAATACATTGCTGTAATTCTTCAAATAATTCCGGATTTTTCTTAATAGCTGTAGGAGATTTTGACAGTAGTTCATGTATATGAGAGTGATCTCGAGTTGGACCCCCTTCTTCCAAACAAGGCTGATATAAAGATTTTACATCAAAACCGTCAAATTTAAGATTATTCCAATATTCATTTAGGCGTCTCATTGCAGTGTCAAAAACAACTGCTTCTGTTTGAGTCTTCTCCTCTTTAGAAAGCTTTTGTTGACATGGAGCCTTTTCTTCACCATGTATGTTTGGTGGGAGAATCACACCAGCAAGAGCATCAGAAAGTGGTGACCATGCATGTTCTATTGGATTGTAAGCAGATTGACCAGGACAGTAACTGTTCAATACTAGTGCATCTAATTTACTAAGTTTCCAAAGTCTATACATAAAATAAATATTAGTTAAAGAGTGCATTGTCCAGTCTGGGCCATTATCACTTATGATAATGCATATAGATTTACCCAAAGAAAACTGTTCTTTTAAAATCGGAATAAGATCATTTGTATGACTTTCAACAGTTGACTTGTGAAACTGAGAAACCCTATTCACTACAGTTAGTGGTCCGGTGCGGTAAATGGGATAGTGCTCCCTGTTCAGTTCATCTTGGCATTTATTTTGTATGTTTTGTTCAGAAGATTTTGAACATAATAACATATATCCACATGGTGTTATTAAATATCCTGGAAAAGGAAAATCATGGTCAGGAAAATCTGGCCTGTCACCAGAAGGATAAAACCGACGTAGCTGATGATATCTACTTACTGCAAGTGTTCCTATATGAATTTTATTTTTATTGTCACAAGATAATAAAACACAGTCATTTGAGTACTTTGAAGCAAATTCCATCGAGTATTTCACACGGGTTGAATAAAAGTGAGAATTCGCATCTTCCTTTCTAATATTGTTTTGTTTACTACACAGCTTAGCATCTATCTCTTGTTTATAAACTGTCGATGATGATTTTAATCTTTTATCTGGGGGAGCTAACATATGATGACATGTGGTTTTGTGGATTCCTCTTTCCTTTAAACCTGGAATCTTATCCACAAGTTTATTTTTTATCTGATCTAATGTAACACCGGAAGATCGGGCTGTATCACAACGTCTACGCGAATCTGCCTGGTAACCATGTTCTTCAATGAAATCTTTTGCAGTTGGTACGATATTTGGAAACATTGAAGTTAGCGATTTTCTCCCACGTTTTCCAGGTTCAGTTCGCTGATCTTTGAGCGATGATACAGTGTTTGATTTAAGATTATATGGTGTGTCTGGTGTATTACCAGACCTAGATAAAATCCAAGCAGATGGGGTTGATTTTTCTGTAGAAGTAGCTTCCTCCAACTGCTTGACTGGCGTTTGGTTAGATTTATCGAACATCCAGTCAATTTCATCGTCACTTGATACACTATCCATTATTTACCCAAGTGTATTCGGATCTATAAGAACTTTGACATTCTGTATTTTATTTTCTATATAGTTTTTTCCATTGGAAGTAACAAGTGTGTAACACAAAATAATAATTCTAATGTTTGTCAATTTTGCCAGTGTCTTGTAAGAATTAATAAGGACATCATCAGAAATAACAGAGTATGATGCATCAAAGTATTCAAGATTCAACAGGTATGAAAGAATTGCTATGAAGTCCTCACCAGAAATAATAATTCCATTTGATATGTCTAACATACTTAAAAATCTACACCCATTTGCTATTTGCAAAATTCCTACATTTGTTATCAAGTTGTTTATGGATCCAATAACCAGTTTGCGCAAATATTTCAAGGATGATATTTGTAAACAAGACCTATTAGTGATATTCAAGCAATCATTTATGTACAATGATTGTAAATTTATTGCAGAATCCAGAAGTTTTATTAGAATAGTGTCAGTAACTGAAGTATGGCCTATATTAAGACTTACTAGTTTCTTGAATTTTTCACAAAATCCTGTTTCATTAGCAAAGGATCCATTTATAGATGTACAATGAAATATATCAAAGTCCAAAAATCTGTAAACAGATTCTGTAATATTAATCAAATCAATGTCCGTAATGTGAATGTTACTCAAATGAAAAGATCCCAGTGTATGTTGATTTAATGTAACACTTTTAAAAAAAAATACAAACTTGACGAAGTCGCACTAAATCTTCTACTTCCAAATACCGAAATACAATTAACCACAATTCCGGTGGTAAGAGTTCACTCATAGTACACTTTAATACATTCAAGAAAAAGTGCTAAATGCTATATCATAGAACATGCATGGCGATATATTCTAATAAAGATTTACAAATGCTCTCTAAAAAGCTCATAAGACCAGTTTATTTGCCCTATATATATTAAAGCTCAATATAAATGCACATCATTCCATGGGACATTAAATGTTGTAGAATTGAAAACAGAATAATTATGTTAACTGTTATTCGGTTTAAATAAAGTTAATATATAGATTTAATTTTCTTAATTTCATATACATATCGAAAGTTTTCTTTTATATCCCCCCCCCCCCCCAAATGTATTGCACAGTTTGATAGCTTGCAGTGTAAATTAATCCAGAAAGTTGAAAAAGGCATTTTACCAAGACATTGAAATGTCTGCAAAATATTAATAACTACACAGAATAAAGACGTATTGCCAATATATTTTTAAACATCACATTTATAAACAAGCATCTTTTACAGGCTCATATGAGCTTTTTACTGATTGAACTCAGCGTGGATTCTCAATCTGATTGACATTTATGGGGTTTTAATGGTGTTTTAATGAAATAAGCTTTTCTAAAAGGCTCCAAGCATCCCCCAAGCATGCCTGGGGGAAGCTCGAAAGAATAAATATATGTTCCCTTATGCAAGCCCAGAAATCACCAATGTTATGCGGACATAAAATATCATTGATACAGTCTCTTTTTGCGAAAGTCATAGTCATATTATATCCTGATCAATGCTAAGGTATTGATAGGTCGGGTTGGCTCATTTTGATGTCCAATACTAAAAAAACTCATACGTCGAAATAAACTGACAACAAAATCGCAAAAATGAAAAGACAAACAGACAAACAGACAAACAGAAAAACAGATAAACAGATAAACAACAGTATACAAAACACAATACACAATATAGTAAACTCAATCCAAACGAATCCTTGTGATCCGTAATTTTAAAACATCTTGTAATTGTTTAGTGTTCAAAGTCTTAGTGAACCTTTTGATTTTTCAGACAACGAACGTTAGGCATACTGAATAATAAGTTTAATAGTTGTGATGATTTTTTATTGATTTTATAAAAACCTTCAAATGCTTAATTGATTCTGTAAACGCTTTTATACTCCAATATTACAAAACCGATATTCAAATAAATCAACATTACAAATAGTCTAGTCAATCTGTCCTAAATAGGGGGTCAACCTCAAAATAATTGCAACAAAAGATTTTAATGGTAAAAACCAAAGTTAATTAACATATACATCACATAGTAAACATATACAAAACTATATTTTGCGGAAAAGGGTCATTTTGGGGTAAAACAACGAGATTTTGAAAGTAAAACTGCGGAAAATTGGAAAAACTCTAAAATTCAGTCGTTTTTCTAACTAATGCTGATTCTTTTTTCTCTAGAATGCAAAACCTTAATGAATGCATTATTAAAAGATAGTAAGACATTTATCTGCAATCAATTTGTTTGTTTGACAGCTAAAACCGGGAAAAAAATCAAAGTTTTAAGATTTTAATGTTTTTTTTTCGTTTGAAAGCCGAATATTACTATTTGTCATATTTAACCTTGATTAAACTTTTAAAACTGTATTTAGCTCATTATATCTGATCTCTGTACCTCCTATTAAAGTATGTTTGTTGTGTAATGCATTTGATGAATTTGGTAAACGAAAAAAAAAATTGTTGAAAAAACGATTTTTTCTTATTTTACGAAGAAAAGTTTAGTGATTGCCTTATTATTAGTCAATTAATTTTCAAATTTAACAACAACATACAATTATATAGTCAAGTTTCCTCATTTCCGTCAACATCAAGTTCCTCTAGTTCGAGTTTGGAGTTTGAACAATTTATTCCCCTGCACTCCCTACAACCACTGGAGCAAAGAATGTCATTCTTGCGGCAGCTACGCCTACGGATGTCACAATCAGTCTTGCAATTACAGTGAATTATCTTCAAAAGGAATTCAGGTGCTGGCTGCTTTGTCATTTCAATTGGAAATGTTTTTCCTTTTTCAAAGTCCAACCCCATTGCAGGGAGTCCATTTCCTTCGCGGTTTTTCCCCTCCAGTATTGACACTGGAGATAAACAAGAATAGAATGACACTGCGCAGCATCAGAAGTTGGTGGGAGAGTCTAAACTTGCACTATAGATGATATGTAAAGTGCCATCGTTTTGGTGGTGAACTTTCTCGAACGAAGTATGTCAAGTCCTTCTAAGGACATGCCGCCATACAAGTAAACTAGTGCTTTTTCACCAGCTTTGCAAAAGTCATCTTTTCCCATTGTTTCCATTAGAAAAACTTCTCTTTGAGTCTGAAGATGACGGTCTGATTTTATTTTCTTCAATACGGCAGGTTTACCTATTCCATGCAATCGGCTTGTCGTGTCACAACCAGTAATGGCATGAACAACGGAAGTTGATGGAATACATCTTCACCTAACTTGTTGTGGTTTTTTGTATATTCCAAACCTTTGAATTTGTCATCGCACTTTGCTTGTCAGTGGTAAAGAATATGCAATGAGAATTCTTTTCTGCAAAATGACAAAGTAGTATCAAAATGTCAGTGTCTTCTCCGTATATCAGAACTTCTTGTCTGTTTGATTTTTCTACAGCTGTCCTAACTATAAGTAAATCTGCATCTTCCTTGGCTTGTATTGCCTCGATGCTATGTTCTTGAAATGTATCAATCAGCATTTCAACAATCTTAGTTTGTAAGATTGGTTTAAGAGAAAGGTTTCTTTCTTAATTCGTAGTGGCATGTCTCTTGTGAATATGATTGTGTTTGATCGTATTCCTTTGCTTCTTCTCAAGTGAGTGATTTCTTTTGTTGATGAACTATTATAGCCATCCATGACTACCGTTGGGTTGGAAAATCGTTTTCTGATATGATCTATGTACTTCATACAAATTTGAGAAAATGTCTGACCTTTAATCCACGGTATTTTATATAATAGAGATCATCCGTCAATGACATGAACAATATTGGTTTTTTGGTAGTTCTTGAGATTGACAGTCACCCATGTTCAAAATAGCATCTGTAAGTGTTGCTTTTGCTGCTTGCTTTTTAAGACCATTAGCTTCAAACAAAGAAATGGAAAACTTTAAGGTTCGTATTCAAACAGTTCTGCTGTATTGTTTAATGAATCTTGTCCTACTGCTGTTAGTCGTTGAAACATTAACTGAGGATCGACTTGTGGCTGTTGAGAGATATTTGAGCCTGATGGTCGTTTAGCCTCAAGTGTAACAATTTGGTCTTTCTTCTTAAATGAAATTTCCGAAACAAGATTTTCAGCTATAGACTCTATAATGTTATCACCGACTGTCTTTGCTTCGTCTGCATTATTGGCATCGCTATCCGCTACCATTCCAGTTTCGATGTTTCTTAGTGTCTTGTCATTTGTGAAAGGATTACGCTCTGTCAAGAATTCAGTGAGCAGATTTGAATCTTTGTTGTCGCTTTCAATTCTAGTTTTACTGTTGTCAATGTGCTGGTCACTCGTTTTATATCCCGTGCCAGTTAACTAATGCATAGCATAATTGTATTCGGCTAAAGTTGGTATAGACAAGAGCCATAGTGTTCTTTGGACTTCTACTATACATCTGCCTCTAGTTAATCCTTCGGTTGACTTTACGCTTCTCATAAGCACTTGTTCTATCACCAAATATGTTGACAAGCCAGCTTAAAATTGGTCACTTCTTCGAACAACATGTTTACCATTCATAAAATGAGCATGGATATCTGGAAGGTTAGATTCTAGGTTTTGCATCTGATAGAGGTAAAAAATAGGCAGATTTAGTGTACAGATCGTGGCCTGAAGCTGCCAAATATGGTAGCATTTCCTTCAGTGTTAATAAATTTAGCAGCCAATCCCCTGTCCTTTCTGCATTAGGAAACGTTTTAAAATGGCCACCATGTCTAGAAATGACAGCCAAAGTTTAGATGTCCTGGATTGTTTTATCTCATTACGTTTCTTTTGTAGTAGTTCTTGTATGGCTTGTAAAATTTGACTCTCAAGTGCATCTTGTAGAGAGATTTTTTCTTCCTGTAAGTGTTCGTATATTTCACAAGCTTTTGTTAGCAATGGATGTTCAATGCTTATAGAGAAATGATTAATTTCGTTCTCATGTTCTTCTAAAACGTCATGTCCAAAAATTTCATTTGTCATCAAAGTGTGAAGAGCTGTGTCAACGAGCATGAATCCACGGCCAGCACGGGATACGACTTTTCCATATAACATATGTGTCACTGCATTAGGTTCATAAATAAGTTCAAGAACCTCTTTCAGTCCTGAGCCTGACATAATCCGCCCTACTGCCCAGAAAACTCATATGTGTATGAAAACCACCTAATCGTACAATAATGTTACTGCATTCTTCCCAACTTGTGATCATGACAGATTTCCAGTAAAATAGGTGATCAAATGTTAAAACTGGAGTTCGTCCTTGACGAGAGGCCTCTTTTGATACAAACATAAGACTTAGTGTATTAAACAGATATCAAACAAAGTTGGTCTAAATGAGTGCCATTTAAACATACATGAATTGTTGCTGGTCTTATGTTTCTGGATTTTTCACTGATTTATATTTCATACAAAAGATATAAGAATGTGGGTTATTCCTCAGTGAAACTCCATCTGAACAACTAAAAACAGCAAATAATTAGGAAACAGCTCAAGGATTTAACAACAATAAAGAAACTATACAATTTGTCAAGTTTTACATCGGGTCAAGGCTAGACAGGTTGCAAATATTTTTGACCTCATTCTACTATTGAATTCCTAATATCATCAAGTAATTTAAAAAAATCTGTAAAATCACATAATGAAATATATACACACAAACAGTATACCTCTTATGTTTCCTACGCACCAGAAAGACTTGACTGAAAAGGATGTAAACTTTAAGATTTTGTTTGACACTAGGTCTTTCCATGGTTAGTTCGGCCATATTGGATAAAGGGCATATTTCATAATGGAGGTGAAAATGGTGTGAAAAATACGGGAAAACATCATTAAAACAGAGCAGTTGCTTGGAAACACACATAGGATTTCCCATACTTTCATACTATTTCGATCTCTTTTAAAAAAATCTGCACCTATCCAATATGGCCGATCTAACCGTTAAGAGCGTTAAGAGCGTTAAGAGCGTTCAGGTGAACGGATGTAATGTTATTTTCTAATTGACTTTCTAATTTTTGTTATCTGAGCGCTCTGATGACGACATGCGCGACTGGCGTGTCAAATTGTAAGCCTCTCACCATTTGATGTGTAATTGCAATTCTTAAAAAAAAAGTATATATATATCAAATCGTACGAATACATATTAGGTTTTTATGAGACAATGCCAGAGAAAACCAGGCAGAACTTGGAAATTTTGTTCAACAACCGTTTTGAAGTAAATGTGTTTTTGTATTGTATGCACCTTGTTTTGTTGGGAAATGACATTTTTAAAAGTTATATTGGGTTATTATATTTGAAAAATGAATTTGATTTTACAGTAAATTTTACTGCGTATAAAGGGAAATACGGGTATTAATTCCTCAACAAAAACAGTCTACAATATAACAATTGATATATATTCTAAAAGATTACCACGAATACAGCAGGAAATGCTTATAATATCTCTGGTAGCTGTTGATATGTCTGGAAACAGCAGTTTATTATGAACTTTTTTGTGTTTAGACATACCAAAAGACATAAAAAAAAAGTGATGCTCTTCAATTTAAAAACCGAAAACGGTTGTAATGTTGTGATGAAAACATGAACTTCTACTTTACATATTTATACATAATTGAACATTTTGATAGGATTTAACAAACGTATATAACTTTGTGGTGTTGGGAAACTAATTTCCCTCATCAGGAGATTGTTGCAAGCGTGTACGGGTGATGATCAATTCCTATACACATTGTTAAAGACAGTAACAAATTCTATACAGGAATGATAATTATCTATAAGACTGAAATAATTGTATTATTTGCTGGAAATGTGGAATATTAGGAATTTAAAGCCATCCGTGAGTAGTTTTTGATGATTCAGCTGGAAATCATACAGTTTGATCCCATCTTAAATAAGTACATGGTATATCATGGACACCAAAGAAAGATCAAAATTTAGGCATCTTGAAAACTAGAAAGGCGGGTCACTTTGAAGCAGATGATAGTTATGGTGTATACAATAATTCTTTGCGACAGTTATACCAGTTGGAACAGGTAATAGTTTAAATTATTGGAGTTTGAAATTATTTCTGGGATAAATTGATACAAAAAGGCATCAATCAAAGCTGGGACTATTATACTACATATGTAGTATAATAAGTCCCAGATCAAAGCATTCAAAAGATTAAATGAATTTAATAAATATATTTTTCAAAATGTCTTTTGAATGGAATAAAAATCAAATTTATGTGAGAATTTTCCAGACACATTGTTGTTTGATTCTGCTTTATTTTGAAAACTAGAAATCATTTTCAAATTACAATATTTTCGCAAATGACTATCATGAGGCCTGTTCAATTATTTCAATAAATCCCGCCTCTCCCCAATTTTCGAGTTACAATGGGAAATGTTTATCTGCATAATATGTATGATCTGTGCTGAATGCAATTTTATACATTTTAATTCATCATGTACACTATTTGAATAGGATAATAATTAAAAATTAGAAAACATCTAAAACTATCAGACTCAGAAATTACAAAAATAAGAAGATGTAGTATGATCATGATAATTGCCAATGAGATTATCACATGTATCCGCCATATACACAACAGACCATACATGTCTGTCACCTTATCATGCTTATCATTAATATGTACATGTATGTACATGTACAGAAATAAATGTGAGCAACTACAAATGAAAACCTTTGTATATACATGTAGAATAGATACATGTATAAGAAGATGTGGTATGAAAGTCAATGAGACAACTCTCCATCCAGGTCACAATTTATAAAAGTAAAGACAACCCTACAGTTATCAGGATAGTCATATATGTTTATGTCAAACATACATTGTACATGTAAACAGTAAGCTTAATTTGTTAAAAAACAAGAGTAAATCGTTGCTTTTTAAATTATGACACGTATGAGAGTCACATTTAAATTTTCTGTAATTTTGATTGCTACATGAACATGTGCCTATATTTTACATGACCTTATTACATACATGTATGAAAGATACATATTGTAAATTAGTTATTGCATATTTAACATTTTTAAAAGAATAAAACTTGAAAATCAAATCTTAAGACAATTAGATTCTTAATTCACCATTTAGATGGGATCTTTAAGGACGGCAATACTTTTGTTTCTTTAAATTGTTGTGTATTGTCCTTCATGTCCTTAGAAACTAAATCTAGACATGTATATGACATACGGATTTAAAACTTTTTACATTAAGTACAATACTGAAAAAATAGCTCATTTTGAGATCTTGTCATAAGTATTAAGATACATTTTTACGTGTACATGTATGATCATGGTGAGCATATCAGGTTAATTTGAATCAAATATATGAAGTAAACTTGTTTAGTAAATCACAATTGACCTTTCTGCACTAAAGTGTTCATTTAATCTAGATAATTTTATATATTAACCTGTCCATTTAACAAAAGAACTAATCGTACAAAAAGTCATGTAACTTTGAAAGGCTGAATAAGTTTTCTATGTTTTAATGTAGTAAGATGATATTAAACAGATCATTTTATATTTTCCATCGGCACTTAAGATAAGAAAATAACTAATTTAATTTTAAATACAATTTTCCAAATTCAATTCAAAGAATTATTGATCATCTTATAATCTGTTATTTCTTTTAAACAGATAAAAGATACATCAGATGACAGACTTACATGTAGAGGAGCCTATAATTAAAGAAATGGATCAACTTGATTTTGAAGTTAACATACTGCATGGATATGAAAATCAAAATGAGAATTATGGTATCTCTTAAAGTACATTTTTTACATGTTTATCTTTATTTAGATAAAGTACCATATAACATGTATAAGAAAAAGTATGTGAAATCTTAAATCCAGTATACTATACATTACATCAGTACATACATTGTGCAAATCATAATGAGAATACATAACAATTGCACCTTTAAACATTATTAGATCTATAACTAGCTTAAACAAAATTAAAACACAGATAATGCTCACAAAAATATTGATGAGACCAGGCTGTTGTTTGCTCTATGGTCGGGTTGTTGTCGCTTTAATACATTCCCCAATTCCTTTCTCATTTTTACTTCAGATATGTCAGAAGGGTTTTAATCTCCAACTACAAATGTGTATGAAGTCCGGAATGTGAGATCCTCTAAAAATTTCTATAAAATTTTAAATATGTGTACTTTAATAATGTTATACCACATACATGATTTACATGTATATAATATTCAAATTCATCTTATTTAATATAATTAACTGAAAACATTTTCAAGCAAAACACTGATGTTTAAATGTATAGCTTGACTATTCCTTTAGTTTATTTCAGGTGACTGAGCTAAAAGAAAAACACACATGAAACTGTAACCAGTTTGGGAGACTCAAAGTGACTAACAGATCATTTTAATACCTTTTTTTGTTTTTTATGTACTGTATACTTGACTTTTGGTGATATGTCAGCAGTTACTACAGTAACTGAGAGACCTCAATGTTGAAAATGTCAACTTTCAATGTTATTGTTTATGGATTATATCTTTTATAAGCTAACTGGGTGTCTGATAGAATATTTAAAAAAAAATTGAATCTATATAGATATTTATCATGTTTCATGTGTTTATAGGCAAATATTCATATATGTTATTTATGTTAAGCAAGGGTATATATGAATTAAAAAAATGTTGTATATGTAAAATTGAGAAAGAAATGAGGAATGTGTCAAAGCGACAACAACCCGACCATAGAGCAGACAACAGCTGGAGGCCACCAATGGGTCTTCAATGTAGCAAGAAATTCCGGCACATGTGTTGAAAAAAAAACTGTAACAAAGTCACGGATCAATTTGTATTTAAAAGATCTATTAAAAGGGAAAAAAGGTCAAAAGTTTTTGTTTTTTAAATAATTGTGTTAATATTTCTGTGTTATTGAGAAATATGTGCATCAAAAAGAATTAAACTTTTATAAGTATCAATGTGACATGCCCTTGTTATGTTTTGTTTTGTACAGTACATGCATTTGCTCAAAATTTATCGATTGAATAAACATGAAAAACTAATTGTTATGTTCACTCTGTAGCTTAGTATATGTCACATTTAATCAGGCCAAATTATCCGTCTTATTAAAAAGGAAATCTGATACGATTGCCAATTTCACAGCTACATGCTGATGTACCTCTCACAGTTCTCTTCATGCCATAATCATTGTGACGTATGGGAATAATTTTCTGTTGTCAGAATCTGACTTTTATAGAAACCAAGTGATGAAGATAAACAGTGCTTCTATTTCCAAAGGTTTTGAAGACATTACAATGGAACACAATAAAAATCAGAAGATGTAGTATGATTGTAATCAGACAACTCTTCATTTTTAAGAGAAAAAACGATGTAAAAGTTTATAGCAATAGGTACATGTACAGCCTTCAATAAAGAACTACACCAATCTGCATATCATATTTGATTTTTCAAAAACCAAGAGAATGATTATTTGTAGATTTTGTCACTATCAAGTATATACGTACATGTACTTAAGTATTCGCGTGGTGACAGTCCTCTAACATAAAGTTGGAGTTGGAAAATTGTTCTGAAATCGTCCCCCCCCAATTTTGTTTTTAATTAAATGGACAATATCTATGATCATGATGGTCATGCCAGTTGGCAGTTCAGAATATATTAGGTCTCATTTCTTTATGTGGGGTTCCTGCATGGCATGATCTGAAGGTACACATTCTTAGTTGCATTGAAAATATGTTGTCATGTCAATCAAAAGAATACTGTTTATTCAGAAGTGTTTGCAATGTTGGTATTGCAAAAATGCAATTAGGTAGGGGAAGTGAAAAAAATCATCATAAAATGTGAAAGCCTTATTTATGCAGCATTTTAGGAAATTGCAATAAAAAAACTAGCAAGTGCGTGGATTGTCAAACAGCTACACTAAGTTATGTCAAGGTATATGATTTTGAAATGGACATATAAACCTCTTTTATATAAATATACCTTAAACATTGTTGAAGGATAAACGTCAGTTAGAAGTAATCATCCATGGAACACAACACATTGTCTTGAGGTGCTGCACACATTTGCCAGATATCAAAAGATTTTGTAACAGGGCAAACAGATCTGCTCCGGACATAAAAGTGAAACAAATATCATCTTTTTATTTTGAGGTCAAAGTACAGCAAACATTGTATTGTATGTATCTGTGGCATTGACTTATGATCTACTGGCCAATCAATATGAATTTTCTTACATCTGCCAACTTAGTGCTTTCATGGTGAACATTTGTACAAAAGAAGACAACAGGAAATGAACATATTACTAGACTTCCATATAAGTAGTTAAGTCATAAGTGTTGTTTTCCTCTAGTGATTGATAATTAAAAAACAGTTAGAAACTGGCTATTCTCAATTTTTACCTTATTTATAAAAAATAAAAATAAAAAGATAACAAAAGTTTTGTTTTCATTATGTTTTACACCAACATAGTACTAGACTTCCATAATGTTCTTCTCATATATGTTATGATGGTATGATACTAAACCCCTAACGGGAAGGATTGTGCCTGATGTTCATATGATGAAATCATAATCTTTCAGTCAGTTTAGTTGAAGTCTAGAGCTGGCATGTCAGTTAACTGCTAGTAGTCTGTTGTTATTTATGTATTATTGTCATTTTGTTTATTTTCTTTGGTTACATCTTCTGACATCAGACTCGGATTTCTCTTGAACTGAATTTTAATGTGCGTATTGTTATGCGTTTACTTTACTACATTGGTTAGAGGTATAGGGGGAGGGTTGAGATCTCACAAACATGTTTAACCCCGCCGCATTTTTGCGCCTGTCCCAAGTCAGGAGCCTCTGGCCTTTGTTAGTCTTGTATTATTTTAATTTTAGTTTCTTGTGTACAATTTGGAAATTAGTATGGCGTTCATTATCACTGGACTAGTATATATTTGTTTAGGGGCCAGCTGAAGGACGCCTCCGGGTGCGGGAATTTCTCGCTACATTGAAGACCTGTTGGTGACCCTCTGCTGTTGTTTTTTATTTGGGCGGGTTGTTGTCTCTTTGACACATTCCCCATTTCCATTCTCAATTTTATTTTAGTCATCAGTGTTGTTTTCCTCTGGTTATGGATAATTGATTTTCCTCTGTTTATGGATAATTGAAAACGGTTAGAAACTGAATTTTCTCAATTTTCTCAATTTTCTCTATGTTAGCATTTTTTTACCTTTTTTTTTAAATAAAAACAACAAAATTTTTTTTTTTTACACCAACATAGTACAAGACTTCCATATAGGTAGTTTAGTCATAAGTGTTGTTTTTCTCCGATGATGGATAATTGAAAACGTTTAGAAACTGCCTTTTTCCCAAAATATTTCAATGAAAATTCGCAGATTAAACGCTTATATTGAATATCATTAAAATAAATGTCAAATTCGCATATTGAGCGCTTATATTGAATATCATTAAAAAAATGTCAAATTTAAAAAATGTAAAAAATATATATATATTCCCAGTCAGTATGTTATACTGAAAGGGTAAAATATATATTTGACCAAATAAAAATTCTTTAGTTGAACAGTCCTGCCTGGTGCTCTCTGACATTGCCTCTTAATATTTTGTCAAGTTCTATTTTATGAAAATTGCACCGTATGAGACAGCTACCACCGTATAAAAAACGTAATAATAAGGTGTTGGCTTTAACAAAAAAAATCTTAACCTGCCGTTATGGATTTCCATTCAGGTCGTAAAATAAGCACCATGATCTTCATTTGTCACTCCACTTGTACCTTTGCAAGTCACTTATGATTTCTTCTTTCTCACTCACTGACCAATAATCTATTTATTTTCAAATATGTCTTTGGGCAACTGGATGAAACCTCAACTTCACTATGAACAATTTGGGAGAATCGAAATCATACAAACCAATAGCGGGTTTCAAGAGTATAACGTTGAGGAATCTGTCATGAAACAAACCAGAGGTAATTTGCTAATGAATTGAGATCATAATACATAAAGATAAGTTGATATATATACAAAGATGTGGTTTTACTTGTATGTAGATAACTATTGGCAGCACAACCGAACGATTGGTGTTGAAACTAAAACAATAAGCTGTCAAAATATAATGTAAACTATACAGATACAAAGATTTGATTAGAAAATTTGGCTATACCAGAAAACTTATTAAAAATGGTTTTCACATTCTAAATTTTATTGTAATATTGCACTTAAAGCGAGGAAATCACTATGTGACCCGTGTAAACTCATCGAACCTTTAAACAAACTTATAAGTAAGGGTTATCGTACCAATATTCTAATTTTATCACTGAATATAGTTTACATTGGCACTAGTATCGATTTTGTCATTAGCAAATTAAAACATAACTAAATTGTATCTTCTTTTGAGGCGGGACGCATAAAGACACATACACGTTAATTTGTATCTCTATAGAAGTCGCTCCTCACTATCCTACTACCTGTCGATACATTTTTTTTGGCATTGCACAAGTCATGTCTTCTCTGACTGTTCATGACGTTAAAATAGTTAATCCCTTGGATGTGTTTTAGTTGACTTTAGTCTCTGATGCACGATTTTTTTATTATCAATTGTGTTTGGCTTTTAACTAGCTGTCAGTAACTGCGAGTACTTTCAAATCGTATTTTCTTGTTAATTCGACCTGTTGATAATTTTTATAATGCTTTTTTGTTATTTTATATTTATATGGATCTTGTCTATATACCAGCTTTGATTATTTGGAATTTCACTTCTTCTTACTATAATTGTATAAACTTCAAAATTTACCTGTATCTTTTTTAAACCGTTTTTTCTTGTCTGAAGTGAATATTTTTGAAGGGTTAAATATTTCGCAGTGGTGTCTTGACATGGCTTTGCTTGGACTTGTTTGTTTGCTTTTTGGCCTTGAATGTTTGTCCCTAATATTTTCTTAACTGCATTTGCATTCAGATATCGTAGATCAAATGTATTCGTTTATAGTGTATTAATGTAAGTTTTGTTGATTGAGTAAAGCCTGCCATTGATATTTTATCGTGTGTTTTTCTATGTTGTAATGTTATGCTATTGTTTCAGAAAAAAGGAGAAGGTTTGGATCCATTGAAACGTGTAATCCCGCTGCAAATATTTGCACCTGTCCTAAGTCAGGAATCTGATGTACAGTAGTTGTCGTTTGCTTATGTAATTTAAACGTGTTTCTCGTTTCTCGTTTTTTTTAATTTTATATAGATTATACCTTTGGTTTTCCCGTTTGAATGGTTTTACACTGGTAATTTTGGGGCCCTTTATAGCTTGTTGTTCGGTGTGAGTCAATGCTCCGTGTTGAAGGCCGTACATTGACCTATAATGGTTTATATTTTTTAAATTGTTATTTGAATGGAGAGTTGGTTCATTGGCACTCACATCACATCTTCCTATATCTATATACGTATATATAATACAGCTATATCATATTGTTGTACGCAAAGAAAGGTAGAATGTATAAAATAGTTAGCATATTCTTAAACTACCGAGACGTTCCATTTATACATTTATGTGTTAGGGTAACACACGTGTTTTTTTGTTTTTATTCACCAAACATACAATAACAAGTATGTAGTATCAGGTGTCACATGATTCATGTCACAACAACAAAAGACCTTTAAAAATCGTTTAAAAGAGTTTTTAAAAAAGAGATCTTTCCCAATAGATCGTATTGCTTTAAATGCAACAGAGCGATTATTGCAATTATAAAGGTTTGTTTGTATAAAATTCTGTCATATTACTTGTACACCTAGGATAAGGCACAACAACAGATGTTATCTGTAATGATATCTTCTGACTGGATTTGTAGAATGATTGTTCAAATGATATTTACCAATATGTTTTGTTAATGATACATTATAGAAGATAAACAGGTAAAAGCTTTACATTAGGTGGTATTTCTTTAGATTTATTAGTTTGTTTTTTCACTAAAATGTTTGATAATGTATTTAACTGAAGTAATGGATGGGTTTTTGGTGTGGTGTTTATTACACAGTCTTAATTTTTCTTTTTCGTTTTGTGTATTCGGATTGACAGTTAGATAAGACAGTTGATTATGAATATTCCTTTTGGTATGTTATCCCTCTATTTTGTTGTTGTCCAACACTACCGGTAAATATTATGCACACTATTATTATTAAATGTCATATGATGCCTGCTTAATTTAAAACACATTAAAATGCGTTTTTTTTTGTCGGGGGGGGGGGGGGGGAGACTCTGCCAATCTTATATGTAATCGGTTTATAAATCTTTCAATATTGAATTCATTGATTGAACGTTGTTAGGATAAAAGTTAAAAACTGTTTTGCGCGTTAACGACATACCTATGTCAACAATTTCAAAATGGCTTATTATTTGTGCAAAGTAATAAAGGTACATGTACTTGTTATTTTGTTTTGCCAAAAAAATATAAACAAGCAATAGATTTACACTTGTCACATAATTCATGATACACAACAATAGAAGATCTGTACACAGCGTTTAAAAGGAAATATTTAAAAAAACTGGTAGATCGTATTACTTTAAATGCATCAGAGCAATTATAATGATATTTAATTTATTTGTATAAGATTTGTCATATTACTTGTGCACAAAGGAATACAACTAAACGTGTTAGCTGTAATGGTAACTTCTGAAAAACTTATTTTATAGAATGATTGTTTGACAGGTGAGAACTTTATTTTATGTGAACTTTTTAAGAGTAATTAGTTTGCTTGTTAACCTAATTGTATAATGATTTATTAAACTTAAGTAATATTTTTAACGATATATATATTTCGATGATAATAGAGTAAACGTTGGTCTAAAATAATGAAATGTAGCATTCCATACTTATTGTTGATGTGTAAATTATTATTTTTGTCACTAGATTTAAAGTCTTGAAAAATACAAGTAAATTTTCTATGGCAGATTATCTTGTTTTGAAATTAATGTGCTATTCTTAAATCAGAAAGTTATTTCTTTACAAGAGGTCGAGAAAAACAGTTAATTTCTTAGAAATCATAAAATTATTCTAGGTTTTTGATGTGGTTTGTATTGCTCAATCTTTTGTTTTGTGTACTGTTGTTTGACTAATATGATTGACAGCTTGTTTTGGACTGTTAAGTATGAATATTCTTTTTGGTATATTTCTCCAAACTCCTGTTGGTATCCAACCATATCGGAAAATATTAAACTCACTAATATTTTTACATAATGGAAGTTGATGCCTGCTTAATTTAAAACAAAGTTCTGCGCTTTTTTTCGCGAACTCTGAAATCTCATCGATATGGTGAATAAATCCTTGAATATTGAATTCATCGATTGAACGTTGTCATTCAATCCTGGGCAGATTATAGAAAATCACTTATAAATTATCTGCATCATTTTCGATACTAACATTAAACGTGAAAACAATAACAGTTGTCTGTATACTGGATACAGTCGCGATATGTATACAAAAAAACCAGATGTATAGCCGTATGTTTTGTTGGTCTTAAGTTCTTGTCAATGTTAATTCGACTGTCACATATTGCCTTTAGAAATACTGTGATGACATATATTGAACTAGCTAGGGGAAGTACATGTCGAATCTTGAAAACAAAAAATAATGTTTGTTGCTTAAATCATTACATCGAATTCTAAAAAAAAAATCAGATAATTTAATTTTGTTTTCACTTTACATCATTATTTCCCTTGCTTATTTAAAGGATCGACTACATTTCTTTATACGACATAGTTGTATATTACTTCTTTCGATAACAATGGGAAACACATTGGTGTCATCAGCAATCTTAATTTGTAAAGAAATTTACCACTTTAAGAACAAAATACACAGACATTATATCATTCCCATTCTGTGTTTTTTTATTGTTGCGCTTGTGAATATAATGATCAATAGTTGATATCACAATACGTACTAATTGTACAAAATTTTTAATCGTCTTAGTTGTCGTATGAAATCTCAACTCATGCAGAATATTCTAGAAAGCAAAAAAAAGAGAAAATCATTGCCCATGTTGCATTACGTTCGTTAATGTCCATCAAGGAAAACTAGCAACGAAATTGTACTTAACAATAATATTAACAATATAACATAGTTCATTTATCGTCAAAATAATGTTATTATGGTTTGTTAAATCTAAATTCTTTGTTTAGGAATTCCTTGCCGACACCTACTACAATGAAAAAAAACATTAAATTTCCAAAGTTAAACTTCATTTTACAAACAAAGAAAATATTGTCTTTGATGTGTTGTTAATATATTTTTTCATTTAACAATTTGAACAAAGAAAGAATTGTCCCCAATACCATGAATTGACTGAATGCGTGTAAAAAGAACAAAACAATTTATGTCCTTTAAACCTGATTAAATCTCAGATTTACAATAACCTTGTCATGCGCGAGGAATTATCATCAAATCAATGTATATAGGTTTGTTTAAACACAATGTTATGCTATGGATATTCTTTGATAAATTACTGAATATATCATATGTGACAAGTTATACATATTTGACAGTTACTATAAACATGCTGCCCTTATTCATTCATCCAAGGGCAGTATGTTTTTACTATACTGAATGTCTTATGAGTGTGCACTATGTTATTAGGAGGAAAATTGTAAAAAAAATAACATTATAAATTAAGATAGTTTACTAAACATGTGATTACTTCAATTGCGCGTGAGGTAACGTTATACTTTAGTGCTCCGCATGAAACGTCACATCCTTAGTAACGTTATAAAGCTTTCTCATATTGATTCTAATATATGTTCGACTGTCATTTTTTTTTCAATAACAACAACAAAACAACGGAAATGATGTAGAAATAAGAATCGACAAACTGCGGTCTCAAGCGGGTAATAATTCTAAGCACAAAAGTCCGTAATTTAAATAAACAAACAAACAAGAAAAAAAAAAACAATATGTGCATTGCGTTACATTTAAAATATATTAATAATCTTTTAATCTGGTAAAAAACAGAAAACAGAGTATCATTAATTTAGGTTTTTTAAAATAAGAGGATACATTATAAATTATAAATGCCTTTACGACAACTCTCCGCCAAGTATCACGTGACATAGAAGATAACAAATCTATACTATTAAACGAGGAGACCTCATTTTGTGTGTCGCTTCTCTTCCTTCCACAATAAATGAATCATCATGCCTCTATGTTATATAGGTACCCTGCATCTTTGCATTTGTCATCTATTCTATGATTATTCAGTTTGGCTTATTTTAGGAGAAAAACGAAAATAAAGACGCCCAAATATTGTTTCCATCATCAGACCAACTTATAAGTCATACATGTCTTCCGGTTCGCGTTGATAGAGACTCTCCATATGATATAGTGGTGATCGCCGTGGAGAAGAAGCTTGAAATTGATAGGTAATAGCAAATACACTTTATTTATAAATTTTCATAGGAGTACTCGGGGACAGGACAATAATTGTCGCGTTGATAGAGACTCTCTATATAATATAGCAGTGATCGGCGTGGAGAAAAAAACGTATGTACAGAAACGCGAAAATAATGGAATTTAATAGAAAACAAAAAACAAAAAATAACAGACTTTGGAAATAAGGGAGAGGGCTATAAAATATTTTCCTATCTCTAAGTACCTATGAGTTTTGATACCTTTTCTAAAATTCTCCAGACATAATTTTTTACAAACATTCTCCCTACAACTGTTTACTTACTTTTAACCAAGTTCTAGATGCCCAGGATTTCGCGGGTGTGTTCTAGTATTTATGTACTATTGCGGAAATAAGATTCCCAGGGATAGGTATCGACCTACAGACAGTGGCATTAAACAACGATACAAAAGTATTACACAGACTGAGAAGGTAACTTGATATATATACGTTCTTTGCCGAATTAGGTTCTGTCTTAAATAAATATAGTAATGACAAATTAATTGATAATGCACATACAAAATATAGAGACATCAAAGAATAACTTGTGAACTTGGACGATAATCCTTCAAGATTAGAAATGTATATAGTATTTATGTCATTTGTCTTTAGGGAACTATTGACCACATTGATATATTGTTTAGATTACTTTTAAAAGCCTTTTGAAAATTAATTGAAAAAACCACAAAAGAATACCATAATGTTTTGGGTACAAACTGATTAAATTTCAGCTTTACAATAGTCTTGGCATATTAAGTGGTTTTTTTTTGTAACAACGCCAAGACAATACAATATTTGTGTTCAAATATATTTATCTCATTTCATGCGTACTTCAAACTATAGTTGTAAAATTTTTAAAAAATGTTGAACATTGCTGCACTTGTAAAGATTGTCATTTATAGTGTGTTGTATTAATTTTTACAGCACTGGGTCGATACCTCTGATGGCGGACATAATTTATAATAAATTCTTTTTTTTAAACTGTCTTTTTATGAATGTCAACATTATAAGAAACTAAGGTATTAACACCCTCTGACAAAGTAGACCTCAAATGGATTTGGCTATTTATTGAGGTTCTTTTTGGTTATAAAGATCTTTAACTGTTTAGTTTCTTATACACCAGTGGTGTTCAAATATTTTGTTTTAAGCGTTCCTGATGACGAGTAACGCATCCAGCAATGCAATTGGTAGCGTTATGTTTCAGCTGTTAAATACTTTTAGTTAATAAAAGTTTATATCCAGGTTCAACACACCAACTTTTTCTTAAAATGTCGTGTCCCAAGACAGGAATTGCAGTCGTTATCAAATAGTCAGTTTCTTTGTATGTTGGTGTATTTTTTTTTTGTTGCATTTCAATGTTTTTGTTGTTTGGTTGTTTTCCTTTTATAGTTGAAGTGTTTCCATCATGTTTAGTAATATCAATTATATGTCAATTTGATAAATTTCCTGTTACAAAACATTTTTGAAGTTGCCGTATTTAGCACAACTTTTTGGAATTTTGGTCCTAAATGCTCTTCAAAGTTACTTGTTGGCTTTTTATCCATTTTGATCTAAGCGTCACTGATGAGTCTTATTTAGACGCAACGCGCGTTTGGCGTATCAAATTATAATCCTAGTACATTTGGCAACTATAAGTTTGAAACCCGGAGTTTTAACATCGGTTTACTACTGGTAGGCGCCTTGATGTGAAAATACAAAATAATCTAATAATACATAAAAACTACTTTGAATCAATCATGACTATATGAATACTCTAAACAGACAGATAAATGCTAAACCTACCCTATCGATGCACCTGCTGTCGCACGTGTTAACGTCGTGTGATTCTGTCAGCTGTTATTTTTTTCCTTGTATCTTTTCAAGCGGGTTACGAGATTTGAACAGCGGTAAACTACTATTCCATTTGTATGAAAACTCTTTTTCTCAACAACATAACTAAATATTTATTTCAAATATTGGCTTGTAACAATATGTGTCAGGAGTCCATGCTCCTTCTGATGTTCCCTGTTGTATTCAACTAACAACTAAGGGTTGTTAATGTTGTAAAATTCATATTACATCAAATATACATTAAATAATATCACTTATAATGACTACTCATATGTTTTCTAAAGGTTGCTTAAACATTATTTTAAATTGCCAAACATACTCTTCTATTGACCTCGTTAAAAAACATTGCGAAAACATTCACATATTTTGTCTTTTGATCAGATATGTAATAGGCTTTTGTAATTGGAAAAAAAAATAATTGTTAAAAAATAGTTAAAGTCAATATATTCTTAGTCAAAAGTTTTATTTCCGAATACTAAATATCTTAGTTTTATCTTAAATTTAAAAGTTATTTTACTCTTCTTTAAAACGTCATTAATTTTTTTCCAAAAACGTTCTAAACAAGGACTAAGTAGAAGGAAGTGATCATAATCTTCTTCTTGCGTGCACAAAATACAAACACTATCGTTTACAATTTTCCACCTGAGAAAAAGTTTGTTTGTCGGTATAATATGTTGTTGTAATTTCTATCTTAATAATCTAAGTTTATATTCTTAAATATATGATTACAAATTTATATTAACTGTTTAATTATAACACATCATCTATATCAACATTGTTCAAGTATACGCAGCCATTTTTGGGGTCCAATAGCTGGTTCAATTTGTTTTATTAATAAGAGACTTATATAAAAGTTTGTTCGATAGCGATTCTAATTTTATAGATAAACCTTTCAATGTAAATTGGTTTCTTTTCATATTAACAGTACATTTTGTACAATTGCAGTAAAGATTTATTGGGTCGACTGTTAAATTACTTTAAAGAAAACAAAGAGATCTATTGTTTTATTCATAATAGTTATACAAATATAAAAATTTTGTGTTTTCAGACTATTTTTTTCTTCAAATAAACTATTTAAGGGGAGATTATCATATGCTAGTTTTTATACTATGATGTTTGCCAATCAATCTGAATCTGATACTTCAGTATTGCTTCTTAATCTTGAAGCCGTGATTTACGCACATAAAACAATAATAATGCCGAAAAGGATATGTTTTATTTTTTGGTTTTGACATTTGATTAGGGACTATCCATATTGAATTTTCCTCGGAGTTCAGTATTTTTTTATTTTACTTTTTTTTTTATATTGTTTCAACATTATTGAGACAACTATCATATTTAACAATTCATAGTTATAGTTGACATTTAGCAATAACCGTGTCATGCCTGAAGAGTTAGAAAGGAATGTTTAAAAAGACATTTAGCAATTAGATCATAATACCATATATAAATTACGTTTCAAATTAAATGTCATTCCTTCTTATGAAGATGTGCAAACACACATGGAAAAAAAAACTAAACTAGCAAAGTATGCAAAAAAAAAAAACTACCCTCACAGCCGGACATGCAATACATGTATTGTCATATATTTGAAATTTAAAATCATCATTCGATAACAGAGTATCAGTAATCACTGTTTAATAAAAACAATAGAACTATGGTATAAATGATAGTATGAAAAACTCCCCATCACAGCTCAAATGAAGTAGAATATACAAACTATAGATAAACGTGCTGTTTCGTTATCAATCACAACTCAAACCGCATTGCAAGCTATAATTGAAATGAATGGTTAAAGAAAAAACCCTCTTCGTTTAGTGATGTATTCGTCATCAAAGTACACGCGATAAGTTATCAAGTCAGGTATGTCGAACAATAAATGATATTACTTTTACCAACTTTTCCCAAAGGTAAAAATATATGGTTGTATTTGGCTGTATCTATAGAATCCGTATTACTAACGGGATATGCCATCATGATTTTAGGATACCATCAGGAATTGGTCGACCAATAAGATTGATCTCGGTCACCAGTTCGGTCTTAAATTAGTAAAATAGCCACTGCTCTGAACCTACATTTTACCGAGTTTGTCCTATTCCAAATTTACAAATAAACTAGTAGTGATATTCTGACAGAGTAAGATTCGAGAATCATGTGATGCATGCATAGCAGTAGACGCTTAGCTACTTGTTTTTACAGTGATTAAGATAATAACACAATGTAAACAGCTGTTTCCCCTATTTTTGACATTTTAATTTTTTATGCCTGTTTGTTCTGTTCACACATTTTTGTCAATATAATGGAATGTTATGCCACTGTCATACAAGTGAGAGGTTAAGCTAGCTGTAAAACCAGGTTTAACCCGTCATTTTCTACTGTCTGTACGAAGTAAGGGATATGCCAGCTGTTGTTCATTTGTTTGGGGTGTTTGAACATTGGATTGCGCCATTTGATTAAGGACTTTCCGCATGAATTCTCCTCAGAGTGCAGCATTTTTGTGATTTTACTTTTTACCTTCTCGACATACTACGTCGCATTCCTTTTGGATTTCATGCGAATTCTTCAGTTTTTAATGGAATTTTTATTTGTCTCAGTTCTATTATTTTCCATATTATGATTTCTGTTTGTTTCATATTAAACAAGATAAGCCGTTCCTAAAAGAAAATTGATTAAAAAGGGGAGGGGTATATTTGTAGATTATATTCATGCAATTGCTGGGAGTTTGTGGAAAACAACAACACAGTCTGTTGTTGCCAACAAAGAGATTTTAAAATGAACGAAATAAGTAAAGTTATATAGGTACTGTTTTTTTACAAATACAACAGGATAGATAACTTATAAACATAATTGGTGTAACAACGATATACGAACTTTAAAAATCGTTTTTATAAGGAAGTTTTTATAACATATCTAACCGAGAGATAGTATTATTTTGCATACAACAGAGCGATAATTACAATACATAATTTTGGCTTATTTAAGTTAAGGTTTTTTAATATTACGTGTGCACATAAGATATAGCCTTAATATGACGTGTAAATCGCAAATATGACTAAAACAGTATTAGTATTTCAACAGTAAGAGAGTGAACATGGTGAATGTGTATTTAAAACACAAAATATGTTCAAAAAATTTGTGAGACGATTAAGATGAATGGAACTTATAAATAAGTAAAGGAGGGACGAAAGATACCAAAGGGACAGTCAGACTCATAAATCGAAAATAAACTGACAACGCCATGGCTAAAAGTTAAAAAGACAAACAGACACACAATAGTACACATGACACTACATAGAAAACAATAAAAGAATAAACAACACGAACCCTACCAAAAACTAGGGGTGATATCTTGTGCTCCGTAAGGGTAAGCAGATCCTGCTCCACATATGGTACCTGTTGTGTTGCTTATGTGATAACAAAAAAAAATCCGGTAAATAGTATAATTCGGTAGTTCAAATCCATGAAAGGGAAGGGATTGTAGTTACGACGTAAGGAACATATCCGATATCATTTGTGAAACAGTTATTTTATAACGGTCAACCAACTAGTGATGGCGTCCGTAAAATTTACGAAGGGATGATTTCAACTTCACCATTTGGAACTCTTGGTTTAATAGCTGCCATGTGAGCAGCAACCCTCTATCAAGAAAATCATGATAGGAAATGCAAGCACGGGAATATCGTACCAATTGGGAGATATATACCCCGTATGCAGGTGCTGCTGGAATGTTGCTACTAAGAAATGGAAAGTTCGCAATTGGAAAGCTGAAATCATCTCTTTTGTCGTAAAGTTTTGTTTCCAACCGACCCTCATTGCCAATTTCTAGATGTAAGTCAAGATATGAGGCCGACTTAACTGTATCTGTAGTATTCGTTATCTCTAGTTCGATGGGACAGATGCGTTCCACATCGTCAAAAAATTTTGAATTATTTAGTGAATATATAGCAGAAAGTAGAGTTAAAGGATATCGCTAACTTTTTATCTTTTTTCCTAAGAAGTTCCTGCATGAAGTCAGCCTCATATAATAAAGAAACACTCTGAGTTAAATGCAAGGAGGCGATTATTACAATACATGTTTTTGGCTTATTCAATGTTACGTTTGCTCATACGATTGGGCACATATAAACTTTTCGGCTGTAGTGTTAACTTCATAGGTGTCCTTCGACAGACTCAATGCGTAGAAATATTGCGTAGGTGGGATGAATTAAAACATTTGGTTAATGATACTTTATACAAGATAAACAGGAGAGTTCTGTAAATTGCGTTGATATTTCCTTAGACGAATTAATATTTATATTAACTTTTTAATTACATTGCCTTTTGACGTGTAAAACTCAAATCTAATAACACTTTGTATTTTAACACTAACAGAGTAAATGTGTGTTTGAAACCAAATATGTGGCATTCCATATTTTACTTTAAATTTGCTGTGTAAACTATTTTTGTAAGATTCCTGGAACATATGAATAAGTGAATTATGGCAGACCATTCTTGTTTTTAACTGAATGTGCTATTCCTATAAAACAAAATGACGAAGTATTGCATGCTCGATCTTTAATTTAAAATTAGTTTCTTCAATTAAATGGTTCAAAAATTCTAAATGAAAGCCATTATTTGAATAAAGCACATACGTTTAACACAAATGTGGCAGTTATTAAGTTGAAAAGAGGTAATGTAAGTACCTAACAATACGGGTAAATATAAAACACACTAATGAAATGATTAAATGACTTAAATGTCATTCAATACCATATACATTTTAAAAAAATTAAATCGCACCCTATTTTCGTGGAAATCAGAAAATCTTAACAAATAAAAAGAACCGGTATATATAAAAAAGAAGATGTGGTATGATTGCCAATGAGACAACTGTCCACAAGAGACCAACATGACACATACATTCACAACTATAGGTTACCGTACGGCCTTCAACAATGTGCAAAGGCCATACCGCATAGTCAGCTATAAAAGGCCCCGATAAGACAATGTAAAACAATTCAAACGAGAAAACTAACGGCCTGTGGCGGGGTTTACCATGTTAGCGAGATCCCAACCTTCCCCCTAACCTGGAACAGTGGTATAACAGTACAACATAAGAACGAACTACAATAATCAGTTGAAAAAGGCTTAACTATTCAGATGGACAAAAATACAAGTGGACGTGGCTGGCTACTTATACATATAAACCTTTTAACCGAAAAATTAGGAATCCCAAAATTGCCTTACATCATTCATTAAAGTGGCGATTTTAAAAGATATCTAATCCGTCTCTCTGGTATAAGAATAAACAGTCTTCCGCTCAAGCCGTGCTAGGAGCCGTCTTAAACTTGCTTTTTTTTGCTTCCAGTTGAAGGCCTCTCTTTGACTTTGAGATGAAGAACAGCAAACAAAAGCACTGTTCCTTTGTTTTTTGTTTGGTCATTTTTGCTGTGCATGTACTGATTTGTTGTCATGGATGGATATCCCATATCTTTTTTTTCTATTTTATACTGATTACACAATCTTCACAGAAATTCTTATACAAAACGATAAATAGCCGGGTCGTCCAAAAATTTACTAAACTTTCCCTAGCTGTACAGTAATGTTGCAAGAGTTCCTGGTGCATAAAGCTTGGTAATAACACGAATCATCAGATTACACGTCTATACTGCACCCAACGTGTTGGGTATCTATACATCCGTAGAGCTTATTGGACATCGGAGTGTTGCCATTGTTTTACTGCTGCAGTAAATTGGAAACGTTAATGTTATAATATTGGTTGATACCTCTACTATTCAGTTATCATTGGTGTCAAGAGCCCAGTAGTTAATAATTCGATACTAGCATGAAAATATCACGGATCTTGTTTGATTAAAGGATCCTGTTATAACATTGTAGAAATCATTTTAAATTTAGGAATATATCTCCTTCATGCAAACCTCTTATTCTATGGCAGGGTTTTCTCATTGTGCAACCATACAACATCTTTTTGACACTAATTAAGGTTGTTTTTGTTTGACAAGCTCTTCAACGATATTAAAAGTTAAGAGTTTTCCAGATATTTTTGCCTCCAGCATCACTTAATACATTAATTGTCGGAAAGCGCGTCTTGCAGTTTGAATATCCCTTCGGAACGTTCACCTCTCTCTTGATGTAAGAGCTGAGGGGACTTAGGACAAAACGTAACGCAAAATCCTGACTTGAAATAACTAAGTTTTGTCTATTGTTTTTACCATGTGTTGATACATTTTGTTATTAACTAGTAATAGTAAAATGAATCGCAAAGTATCATTTTATTTTAACCATTTATAGTAAAATGACACAATCCTTAATAACTAACAATACCGTGACATTATACGAAAACAAGTCCAATTTGATGATTAGCTTTGTATTTAAAAGAAAACCCATACATATTATTCATCACTACAGACAATGACAGAAGTATTGTCCTCGTCAATTTAAAATGCCGTTTTATGAAAGGAATGTTCACCATACAATTATTTCACTTAATAAACCACAAAAGAATGATTGTTATGTTTGATCAAATCTCAGCTTTACATTTATCGTAAACACAATATACGTGATTTAAACATTTCAACATAATAACAATACCGAATAAACAAACTTGCCTAAGCTGAATATTTTAATCACTGTAACTGTTTAAATTTGATGTAGAAAAAAAAATAATATCAAAAACATTCTTGCAATTTTTCAAGTTTTTGCAAGTTTATAGTGTTTATCTTTTTAATATCAACCATGCACATGCAATTCAAAGAAGTTAACGACACTTGCTATATTTTCTTTTATAAAAACACGATACTTGAATATTATTTGTTTGCAAACGTTTCTTAATGTGTTTTTCAGGGTATGGCATCAAACGAACCACAGAATTTGTCAGAATGGCAGCTTCATTGTGTTCTAAAAAGAGCAAGTCTTCTTCAGTATTATGAGAGCTTCATCAAACATGGCAAGTATATTGAATAAAAAAGTATTTTTTTTATAATAACTTTCTTTCAGTTACACATGAATATAATAGCTATACACATTTTAGGCATAATATTTTAATTCGCATAAGGAGGTGCAATTCAAAACATAAGCAACAGATATTACACGCTTTAATAACAATCATCAATTTTAATATAAGAACGTAACACTAATTTTTAAAAGTTTTGATATGTATCTATGATACAATCAATGTGAAGGAGATGTAATGGCTGATGGCGTACACAATTGTTATCCTGATAACTATGATACAATCAATGTCATGAAGATATAATGGCGTCTAGCGTACACAATTGTTATCCTGGTATCTATAATACAATCAATGTCATGTAGATGTAATGGCTTCTAGCGTACACAATTGTTATCCTGTAATCTATGATACATTTATTCATAAAGGTCTTTAGTGTAACATTCCAGGGACTGGCTAAACCGGATAAACAACCATTTGAACGGTTGTAATTGCCTTTTAAGGATTTGCCTATCCCAGGAATATATTACCTTAGCCGTATGTGGCACATCGTTTTGGAATTTGGGATCCTCAATGGTCTTCAACTTTTTACTTGTTCTGCGTAATAAATATTTTGATATGAGCGTCACTAATGAGTCTTATGTAGACGAAACGCGCGTCTGGCGTACTAAATTATAATCCTAGTACCTTTGATAACTATTTACACCACTGGGTCGATGCCACTGCTGGTGGACGTTTCGTCCCCGAGGGTATCACCAGCCCAGTAGTCAACACTTCGGTGTTGACATGAATATCAATAATGTGGTCATTTTATGCAAATGTTCTGTTTACAAAACTTGGAATTTTTTCGAAAAGCTAAAGATTTTCTTATCCCAGGAATATATTACCTTAGCCGTATTTGGCACAACTTTTTGGAATTCTGGATCCGCAATTCTCTACAACTTTTAACTTGTTTGGCGTAATAAATATTTTGATATGAGCGTCCCTGATGAGTCTTATGTAGACGAAACGCGCGTCTGGCGTACTAAATTATAATCCTGGTACCTTTGATAAATATTAACACCACTGGGTCCATGCCACTGCTGGTGGGCGTTTCGTCCCCGAGTGTATCACCAGCCCTGTAGTCAACATTTCGGTTTTGACATGAATATCAATAATGTGGTCATTTTATACAAATTTTCTGTTTACAAAACTTTGAATTTTTCGAAAATCTAAGTTCTAATCCCAGGAATATATTACCTCAGCCGTATTTGGCACAACTCTTTTTATACTGTGTGTCTTTTTTCATCAGTGTTCAAATTTTACTGTCGCTCTCATATTCCATTGCCTTAACCTAATTTGTTCATGGGAGACCACGAAAGGCGACCGTGACCTATACGGTTTCATACAAGAAATTCGTACTTATACCAGATCAATGAAATATTATTAAAATTTAATGTTTTCAAACATAATTATCCGAAAGCCAGGAACAAATTCCATCGCGTATCTATGATACAATCAATGTGAAGGAGATGTAATGGCTGATGGCGTACACAATTGTTATCCTGGTAACTATGATACAATCAATGTCATGAAGATATAATGGCGTCTAGCGTACACAATTGTTATCCTGTTATCTATAATACAATCAATGTCATGTAGATGTAATGGCTTCTAGCGTACACAATTGTTATCCTGTAATCTATGATACATTTATTCATAAAGGTCTTTAGTGTAACATTCCAGGGACTGGTTAAGACGGATAAGCAACCATTTGAACGGTTGTAATTGCCTTTTAAGGATTTTCCTATCCCAGTAATATATTACCTTAGCCGTATGTGGCACATCGTTTTGGAATTTGGGATCCTCAATGGTCTTCAACTTTTTACTTGTTCTGCGTAATAAATATTTTGATATGAGCGTCACTAATGAGTCTTATGTAGACGAAACGCGCGTCTGGCGTACTAAATTATAATCCTAGTACCTTTGATAACTATTTACACCACTGGGTCGATGCCACTGCTGGTGGACGTTTCGTCCCCGAGGGTATCACCAGCCCAGTAGTCAACACTTCGGTGTTGACATGAATATCAATAATGTGGTCATTTTATACAAATGTTCTGTTTACAAAACTTTGAATTTTTCGAAAAGCTAAGGTTTTTCTTATCCCAGGAATATATTACCTCAGCCGTATTTGGCACAACTCTTTTTATACTGTGTGTCTTTTTTTCATCAGTGTTCAAATTTTACTGTCGCTCTCAAATTCCATTGCCTTAATCAATTTGTTCATGGGAGACCACAAAAGGCGACCGTGACCTATACGGTTTCATACAAGAAATTCGTACTTATACCAGATCAATGAAATATTATTAAAATTTAATGTTTTCAAACATAATTATCCGAAAGCCAGGAACAAATTCCATCGCGTATCTATGATACAATCAATGTGAAGGAGATGTAATGGCTGATGGCGTACACAATTGTTATCCTGGTAACTATGATACAATCAATGTCATGAAGATATAATGGCGTCTAGCGTACACAATTGTTATCCTGGTATCTATAATACAATCAATGTCATGTAGATGTAATGGCTTCTAGCGTACACAATTGTTATCCTGTAATCTATGATACATTTATTCATAAAGGTCTTTAGTGTAACATTCCAGGGACTGGCTAAACCGGATAAACAACCATTTGAACGGTTGTAATTGCCTTTTAAGGATTTGCCTATCCCAGGAATATATTACCTTAGCCGTATGTGGCACATCGTTTTGGAATTTGGGATCCTCAATGGTCTTCAACTTTTTACTTGTTCTGCGTAATAAATATTTTGATATGAGCGTCACTAATGAGTCTTATGTAGACGAAACGCGCGTCTGGCGTACTAAATTATAATCCTGGTACCTTTGATAACTATTTATACCACTGGGTCGATGCCACTGCTGGTGGACGTTTCGTCCCCGAGGGTATCACCAGCCCAGTAGTCAACACGTCGGTGTTGACATGAATATCAATAATGTTGTCATTTTATACAAATGTTCTGTTTACAAAACATGGAATTTTTCGAAAAGCTACGGATTTTCTTATCCCAGGAATTTATTACCTTAGCCGTATTTGGCACAACTTTTTGGATTTTTGGATCCGCAATTCTTTTCAACTTTTTACTTGTTTGGCGTAATACATATTTTGATATGAGCGTCCCTGATGAGTCTTATGTAGACGAAACGCGCGTCTGGCGTACTAAATTATAATCCTGGTACCTTTAAAAAAATATTAACACCACTGGGTCCATGCCACTGCTATTGGGCGTTTCGTCCCCGAGTGTATCACCAGCCCTGTAGTCAACATTTCGGTGTTTACATGAATATCAATAATGTGGTCATTTTATACAAATTTTCTGTTTACAAAACTTTGAATTTTTCGAAAAGCTACGGATTTTCTTATCCCAGAAATTTATTACCTTAGCCGTATTTGGCACAACTTTTTGGAATTCTGGATCCGCAATTTTCTTCAACTTTTTACTTGTTTGGCGTAATAAATATTTTGATATGAGCGTAACTGATGAGTCTGATGTAGACGAAACGCGCGTCTGGCGTACTAAATTATAATCCTGGTAACTTTGATAACTATTAACACCACTGGGTCAATGCCACTGCTGGTGGACGTTTTGTCTCCGAGTGTATCACCAGCCCAGTAGTCAACACTTCGGTGTTGACATGAATATCAATAATGTGTTCATGTTATACAAATTTTCTGTTTACAAAACTTTGAATTTTTCGAAAAGCTAAGGATTTTCTAATCCCAGGAATATATTACCTCAGCCGTATTTGGCACAACTCTGTTTATACTGTGTCTTTTTTTCATCAGTGTTCGAATTTTACTTTCGCTCTCAAATTCCATTGCCTTAATCAATTTGTTCATGGGAGACCAAAAAAGGCGATCGTGACCTATACGGTTTCATACAAGAAATTCGAACTTATACCAGATCAATGAAATATTATTAAAATTTAATGTTTTCAAACATAATTATCCGAAAGCCAGGAACAAATTCCATCGCGTATCTATGATACAATCAATGTGAAGGAGATGTAATGGCTGATGGCGTACACAATTGTTATCCTGGTAACTATGATACAATCAATGTCATGAAGATATAATGGCGTCTAGCGTACACAATTGTTATCCTGTTATCTATAATACAATCAATGTCATGTAGATGTAATGGCTTCTAGCGTACACAATTGTTATCCTGTAATCTATGATACATTTATTCATAAAGGTCTTTAGTGTAACATTCCAGGGACTGGTTAAGACGGATAAGCAACCATTTGAACGGTTGTAATTGCCTTTTAAGGATTTTCCTATCCCAGGAATATATTACCTTAGCCGTATGTGCCACATCGTTTTGGAATTTGGGATCCTCAATGGTCTTCAACTTTTTACTTGTTCTGCGTAATAAATATTTTGATATGAGCGTCACTAATGAGTCTAATGTAGACGAAACGCGCGTCTGGCGTACTAAATTATAATCCTAGTACCTTTGATAACTATTTACACCACTGGGTCGATGCCACTGCTGGTGGACGTTTCGTCCCCGAGGGTATCACCAGCCCAGTAGTCAACACTTCGGTGTTGACATGAATATCAATAATGTGGTCATTTTATACAAATGTTCTGTTTACAAAACTTTGAATTTTTTGAAAAGCTAAGGTTTTTCTTATCCCAGGAATATATTACCTCAGCCGTATTTGGCACAACTCTTTTTATACTGTGTGTCTTTTTTTCATCAGTGTTCAAATTTTACTGTCGCTCTCAAATTCCATTGCCTTAATCAATTTGTTCATGGGAGACCACAAAAGGCGACCGTGACCTATACGGTTTCATACAAGAAATTCGTACTTATACCAGATCAATGAAATATTATTAAAATTTAATGTTTTCAAACATAATTATCCGAAAGCCAGGAACAAATTCCATCGCGTATCTATGATACAATCAATGTGAAGGAGATGTAATGGCTGATGGCGTACACAATTGTTATCCTGGTAACTATGATACAATCAATGTCATGAAGATATCTTGGCGTCTAGCGTACACAATTGTTATCCTGGTATCTATAATACAATCAATGTCATGTAGATGTAATGGCTTCTAGCGTACACAATTGTTATCCTGTAATCTATGATACATTTATTCATAAAGGTCTTTAGTGTAACATTCCAGGGACTGGCTAAACCGGATAAACAACCATTTGAACGGTTGTAATTGCCTTTTAAGGATTTGCCTATCCCAGGAATATATTACCTTAGCCGTATGTGGCACATCGTTTTGGAATTTGGGATCCTCAATGGTCTTCAACTTTTTACTTGTTCTGCGTAATAAATATTTTGATATGAGCGTCACTAATGAGTCTTATGTAGACGAAACGCGCGTCTGGCGTACTAAATTATAATCCTGGTACCTTTGATAACTATTTATACCACTGGGTCGATGCCACTGCTGGTGGACGTTTCGTCCCCGAGGGTATCACCAGCCCAGTAGTCAACACGTCGGTGTTGACATGAATATCAATAATGTTGTCATTTTATACAAATGTTCTGTTTACAAAACATGGAATTTTTCGAAAAGCTACGGATTTTCTTATCCCAGGAATTTATTACCTTAGCCGTATTTGGCACAACTTTTTGGATTTTTGGATCCGCAATTCTTTTCAACTTTTTACTTGTTTGGCGTAATACATATTTTGATATGAGCGTCCCTGATGAGTCTTATGTAGACGAAACGCGCGTCTGGCGTACTAAATTATAATCCTGGTACCTTTAAAAAAATATTAACACCACTGGGTCCATGCCACTGCTATTGGGCGTTTCGTCCCCGAGTGTATCACCAGCCCTGTAGTCAACATTTCGGTGTTTACATGAATATCAATAATGTGGTCATTTTATACAAATTTTCTGTTTACAAAACTTTGAATTTTTCGAAAAGCTACGGATTTTCTTATCCCAGGAATTTATTACCTTAGCCGTATTTGGCACAACTTTTTGGAATTCTGGATCCGCAATTCTCTTCAACTTTTTACTTGTTTGGCGTAATAAATATTTTGATATGAGCGTAACTGATGAGTCTGATGTAGACGAAACGCGCGTCTGGCGTACTAAATTATAATCCTGGTAACTTTGATAACTATTAACACCACTGGGTCAATGCCACTGCTGGTGGACGTTTTGTCTCCGAGTGTATCACCAGCCCAGTAGTCAACACTTCGGTGTTGACATGAATATCAATAATGTGTTCATGTTATACAAATTTTCTGTTTACAAAACTTTGAATTTTTCGAAAAGCTAAGGATTTTCTAATCCCAGGAATATATTACCTCAGCCGTATTTGGCACAACTCTGTTTATACTGTGTCTTTTTTTCATCAGTGTTCGAATTTTACTTTCGCTCTCAAATTCCATTGCCTTAATCAATTTGTTCATGGGAGACCAAAAAAGGCGATCGTGACCTATACGGTTTCATACAAGAAATTCGAACTTATACCAGATCAATGAAATATTATTAAAATTTAATGTTTTCAAACATAATTATCCGAAAGCCAGGAACAAATTCCATCGCGTATCTATGATACAATCAATGTGAAGGAGATGTAATGGCTGATGGCGTACACAATTGTTATCCTGGTAACTATGATACAATCAATGTCATGAAGATATAATGGCGTCTAGCGTACACAATTGTTATCCTGTTATCTATAATACAATCAATGTCATGTAGATGTAATGGCTTCTAGCGTACACAATTGTTATCCTGTAATCTATGATACATTTATTCATAAAGGTCTTTAGTGTAACATTCCAGGGACTGGTTAAGACGGATAAGCAACCATTTGAACGGTTGTAATTGCCTTTTAAGGATTTTCCTATCCCAGGAATATATTACCTTAGCCGTATGTGGCACATCGTTTTGGAATTTGGGATCCTCAATGGTCTTCAACTTTTTACTTGTTCTGCGTAATAAATATTTTGATATGAGCGTCACTAATGAGTCTTATGTAGACGAAACGCGAGTCTGGCGTACTAAATTATAATCCTAGTACCTTTGATAACTATTTACACCACTGGATCGATGCCACTGCTGGTGGACGTTTCGTCCCCGAGGGTATCACCAGCCCAGTAGTCAACACTTCGGTGTTGACATGAATATCAATAATGTGGTCATTTTATACAAATGTTCTGTTTACAAAACTTTGAATTTTTCGAAAAGCTAAGGTTTTTCTTATCCCAGGAATATATTACCTCAGCCGTATTTGGCACAACTCTTTTTATACTGTGTGTCTTTTTTTCATCAGTGTTCAAATTTTACTGTCGCTCTCAAATTCCATTGCCTTAATCAATTTGTTCATGGGAGACCACAAAAGGCGACCGTGACCTATACGGTTTCATACAAGAAATTCGTACTTATACCAGATCAATGAAATATTATTAAAATTTAATGTTTTCAAACATAATTATCCGAAAGCCAGGAACAAATTCCATCGCGTATCTATGATACAATCAATGTGAAGGAGATGTAATGGCTGATGGCGTACACAATTGTTATCCTGGTAACTATGATACAATCAATGTCATGAAGATATAATGGCGTCTAGCGTACACAATTGTTATCCTGGTATCTATAATACAATCAATGTCATGTAGATGTAATGGCTTCTAGCGTACACAATTGTTATCCTGTAATCTATGATACATTTATTCATAAAGGTCTTTAGTGTAACATTCCAGGGACTGGCTAAACCGGATAAACAACCATTTGAACGGTTGTAATTGCCTTTTAAGGATTTGCCTATCCCAGGAATATATTACCTTAGCCGTATGTGGCACATCGTTTTGGAATTTGGGATCCTCAATGGTCTTCAACTTTTTACTTGTTCTGCGTAATAAATATTTTGATATGAGCGTCACTAATGAGTCTTATGTAGACGAAACGCGCGTCTGGCGTACTAAATTATAATCCTGGTACCTTTGATAACTATTTATACCACTGGGTCGATGCCACTGCTGGTGGACGTTTCGTCCCCGAGGGTATCACCAGCCCAATAGTCAACACGTCGGTGTTGACATGAATATCAATAATGTTGTCATTTTATACAAATGTTCTGTTTACAAAACATGGAATTTTTCGAAAAGCTACGGATTTTCTTATCCCAGGAATTTATTACCTTAGCCGTATTTGGCACAACTTTTTGGATTTTTGGATCCGCAATTCTTTTCAACTTTTTACTTGTTTGGCGTAATACATATTTTGATATGAGCGTCCCTGATGAGTCTTATGTAGACGAAACGCGCGTCTGGCGTACTAAATTATAATCCTGGTACCTTTAAAAAAATATTAACACCACTGGGTCCATGCCACTGCTATTGGGCGTTTCGTCCCCGAGTGTATCACCAGCCCTGTAGTCAACCTTTCGGTGTTTACATGAATATCAATAATGTGGTCATTTTATACAAATTTTCTGTTTACAAAACTTTGAATTTTTCGAAAAGCTACGGATTTTCTTATCCCAGGAATTTATTACCTTAGCCGTATTTGGCACAACTTTTTGGAATTCTGGATCCGCAATTCTCTTCAACTTTTTACTTGTTTGGCGTAATAAATATTTTGATATGAGCGTAACTGATGAGTCTGATGTAGACGAAACGCGCGTCTGGCGTACTAAATTATAATCCTGGTAACTTTGATAACTATTAACACCACTGGGTCAATGCCACTGCTGGTGGACGTTTTGTCTCCGAGTGTATCACCAGCCCAGTAGTCAACACTTCGGTGTTGACATGAATATCAATAATGTGTTCATGTTATACAAATTTTCTGTTTACAAAACTTTGAATTTTTCGAAAAGCTAAGGATTTTCTAATCCCAGGAATATATTACCTCAGCCGTATTTGGCACAACTCTGTTTATACTGTGTCTTTTTTTCATCAGTGTTCGAATTTTACTTTCGCTCTCAAATTCCATTGCCTTAATCAATTTGTTCATGAGACCAAAAAAGGCAATCGTGACCTATACGGTTTCATACAAGAAATTCGAACTTATACCAGATCAATGAAATATTATTAAAATTTAATGTTTTCAAACATAATTATCCGAAAGCCAGGAACAAATCTCATCGCGTATCTATGATACAATCAATGTGAAGGAGATGTAATGGCTGATGGCGTACACAATTGTTATCCTGGTAACTATGATACAATCAATGTCATGAAGATATAATGGCGTCTAGCGTACACAATTGTTATCCTGGTATCTATAATACAATCAATGTCATGTAGATGTAATGGCTTCTAGCGTACACAATTGTTATCCTGTAATCTATGATACATTTATTCATAAAGGTCTTTAGTGTAACATTCCAGGCACTTGCTGAGACGGATAAGCAACCATTTGAACGGTTGTAATTGCCTTTTAAGGATTTTCCTATCCCAGGAATATATTACCGTGCCGTATGTGGCACATCGTTTTGGAATTTGGGATCCTCAATGGTCTTCAACTTTTTACTTGTTCTGCGTAATAAATATTTTGATATGAGCGTCACTAATGAGTCTTATGTAGACGAAACGCGCGTCTGGCGTACTAAATTATAATCCTGGTACCTTTGATAACTATTTACATCACTGGGTCGATGTCACCGTTGGTGGACGTTTCGTCCCCGAGTGTATCACCAGCCCTGTAGTCAACATTTCGGTGTTGACATGAATATCAATAATGTGGTCATTTTATACAAATTTTCTGTTTACAAAACTTTGAATTTGTCGAAAAGCTACGGATTTTCTTATCCCAGGAATTTATTACCTTAGCCGTATTTGGCACAACTTTTTGGAATTCTGGATTCGCAATTCTCTTCAACTTTTTACTTGTTTGGCGTAATACATATTTTGATATGAGCATCACTGTTGAGTCTTATGTAGACGAAACGCGCGTCTGGCGTACTAAATTATAATCCTGGTAACTTTGATAACTATTTACACCACTGGGTCAATGTCACTGCTGGTGGACGTTTCGTCTCCGAGTGTATCACCAGCCCAGTAGTCAACACTTGGGTGTTGACTTGAATATCAATAATGTGGTCATTTTATACAAATTTTCTGTTTACAAAACTTTGAATTTTTCGAAAAGCTAAGGATTTTCTAATCCCAGGAATATATTACCTCAGCCGTATTTGGCACAACTCTGTTTATACTGTGTTTCTTTTTTTCATCAGTGTTAGAATTTTACTGTCTCTCTCAAATTCCATTGCCTTAACCTAATTTGTTCATGGGAGACCACAAAAGGCGACCGTGACCTATACGGTTTCATACAAGAAATTCGTACTTATACCAGATCAATGAAATATTATTAAAATTTAATGTTTTCAAACATAATTATCCGAAAGCCAGGAACAAATTCCATCGCGTTTCTATTGCAATATTTCTCCTCTGTGGGCATTTAAATTTAAATGCTTAAAAAGACAAGAGCTGTTACGAAAAAGATACAGAAGAAACCAAACAAACTAGCCACCCCATGTTTAGAAAAAAAAACGACAAATACACGAACACATGTCGTTTTGTAAGATGAGAAATATAATACCAGGTTCGAATCAATATGAAGACTTACACACACCTATGGTGACAAAAAGAAGATGACTAGAAGTCATTTACCTTATACCGAACAACGTGACCGGAATTGAAAATAGTCACTAGAACGTTTTTGTATAAAGATTCTTTTCAAGGGGTGAATATTGAAAAACCTAATGTACTAACCATTGTAATATTTTTTTCAAAGCAATATGGAAATAATTCTCTTAGAATATTTTCTGTTTGTGCTTCTGAAAGTGTTTGTTTCGATATACCAAACGAGAAACGACGAAAGGTAATTGAACAAATAATCAAAATCACAAAAGATGGTGGAGGAAAACCATTGCTTAAAAGGATGAGGAATTGCTGGTCCATTCGAGCCACTAGACATGAGGCCATTGTTAACATCTGATACGATGTTATTGTGTCATTCATTAGTGGATTGGTAAAAGTACCTTACGTTATCGGCATTATCAAACTCATAAACATTCGTATTGCTATGTTTAGTTAACGTTTCGGTAAAAGTGAACTGGGAACAGTATTGAATGTACACCATCGACTGTCCTAAAAGAAACTAAAAGCATACATTATCATATTTATATCATATACCAACCAGTTCACATATTCACAAATGAAAAGAAACATTATCTTAAAACTATGGCTTCTAATGTTAAACATGTTCTGGCACTATACAGTTTCTTTTTTACTAGTGTCAATATTCAAATGATATGTGTTGGGTCGCATGTACCCGTATAATTGTAGAAGTTAATTTGTAAACCCATTACTGATACGTATTCTTATCTTTCCATTATTTTACTTATTGCGACTAGAGGGATAAGGAACACTCACAAACTGTTTTAGTTTTACAAGTGGTTATGTTATTGTGCATTCCGTTTGTCAATAATCTCGGAGGAGTCGATGCGTATACTATCTTAATAATTCAGGGATTTGAGGTCGATCTATAGTTGAAACTGTAGATTCCTGTCAATGAGATATATACTACCGATGCAGGTGCTTCTGTGAAGTTGCAACATAAAGATGAAATATTTTAATTTCTTTCTTTATGTGAACTTTATTTGTTACGAAACATACTCATTTAAAAGAACTAAGAAAAAAGGAAAACAGCGTGTTGTTTACAGAGGGGGGCAATACCGTTTTATGTAAACCTGTTTTGGCCTTTTTCAAGGTGTTGTTAACTGTTATCTGAGATAAAGCAAAGCTGTTAACTGTTTTCAACCCACTTTGTTAACTGTTATCAGCATTTTTGCATTTGTTGTTAAATGTTTTTGCCAAAATCGAGGTGTTGTCAACATGTTAACAGACACCCTATTGCCCCTCTCTTTACATTTGATATGAGGATAAATGAAATTTAAATATTCAAAAAGCATTCAGTGTTATTTTATATCTTTTTTAGTTTGATCTTCTCTTTTAATTTTAGATTTTGTTTTAGATTTTCGAATAATGTTTCCAAGAGCATCATCGTAGAAAGGTTAATTACCAAAATAAGGATCTTGTGCAGTACAAGTTGTACCGTTTATTATGTTATTATAAAAATGTCATCATTTAAAAACTTATAAGAAATACATGTATTTAACTTGCAGAATTACAGCATGCTAAATCGACCAACGTCTATTAAACTTTGTTTTAGGTGAGTGCAATGTACTGCAGTTGTCTAAAGCAGAAGATGGGAAATTTAAAGATGTCATGGAAAAGGTTGGAATGGCAAAGAAATCGATACATGTTTGTCACTTCAAAAGCACGCTTCTTCAATGGGTGAAAGATCCAGGTAAGTCATTTTTTTTTTCTCTCAATATAATGCATTTTTTTCTAGAAATAAAAGCGGTGATGCTTAATTGATGAATGAAAATGGAGGAACTGGAAAGAAACAATAAATTTTGTTTTTTTTTTCCTTTTTAAACCGATGTGTGCCTACATTATCGTAATTGTTTGTCTGTTTTTTCCAATGTTTTATAAGGTATCATTAATAAAATATACTTGGACTGGAATTAAGAGCAAACATATTTTAAACAATCTCCCTACTGCCAATAAATTGACTTGTCAAATATCTCATAGTATGTCCTACAACTGACTTAGGATAGAGGCACAACTGCTGCTAATAAGAGGCAGACTTCGACTCTCAGGTTTCATCTCAGGATTTGAATTAATAACCAGTGTCAACTTTGACAAAGTGCTTTTTTTCTACTAAAAGTATATTCCTAAAACTAAAAATCATTGTATTTTAAAAAATGGTGGATTAAACCTGGTTGTATGGCTAGCTAAACCTCTTACTTGTAAGACAATCGCATAAATTGCCACAACGTCAGCACCTTCAAACTAAAGACCATCAAGTAGTATTTGTTAAGTTTACATTGAATATTGATATATTTTTTTTGGTACTTTCCGATGACCTTCTTAAAAAAAAAGGATGAGTAGTAAATTGACAAAGCCCTGGCTCATTTTTTTTTTTGCTCAGATACTGATGACTTTTTACAAATATGAGTAGCAGCTACAACTTTTGGATATCGATTGAGTAGAAATTATTTCCTCAAAATGCGGGAAAAAATTGGAAAATGCTGCTAAGGAAAGGAAAATTTATAATTCCAAAATTGAAATCGTCTCGATTGTCATAGATTCTGGTGCTGCTGCTGATATGATCGTTGCAGTAAAAAATTAAGATGTGTTAATGGAACGAAAATCGTGAATATAACTGTATCGTGTGTATGTAAATTAAATGATCGAGCTTTTCTGAAAAAGTGTCCGTAGCAACTCTGACTCATATGAAAATAAGAAAACAATCATCAAGGAGAGGTGCACAGTTGTTCCCAGAGGAATGCTGACAATCGGTTGGCAATTCTACCTTCACATTCAGCAACTATGTTGTAAATGAGGAACTCCACCATACTGATTACTTGTTCTTCGATGTAACATGTTTCACTCTCGGGTTGAATTTTAACAAAATATGCCGAATTGTATGCCAAAACAATACATTTATAGCGTATGGTACCTTCCTGTATGGAGTCCTTGGAGGAAAGCATTGTACATTATTACTTTTAGACATACTTTATATTGTTCATGTGACATCTGTTGTAAAGGATATAGACAGTTTTGATAAAGAATGACAGAGATTTAAAGTTCTTTTTAGTTAGTAGGTTGATGCCACTACGCGAGTAAATAGTATCACAGTATTTCTTTTATTTATGTTTAACTGTGGACCAATCTGATAGAACATTCCGTGGTAGATATACAGATGAGACGTCAATGTACGTCTGATACGATGCTTTTTGTCCGCAATTCGCTTTTTGTCCGCTTTTGCTTTTTGTCCGACAATTTTGCTTTTTGTCCGACACTTTTGTTTTTTGTCCGTTGCTTTTTGTCCGTTTTGCTTTTTGTCCGATAATTTTGCTTTTTGTCCGACACTTTTGCTTTTTGTCCGTCGCTTTTGGTCCGTTTTGCTTTTTGTCCGATAGTTTTGTTTTTTGTCCGTTGCTTTTTGTCCGTTTTGCTTTTTGCCCGCTGATTTTGATTTATGTCCGATATAATAACATATATATTTTCGCTGGTTCTATTTTGAAATCGAAAAATTATCATTAGGGTATCTTATTTTAAAAAAAAATGTCTGATTACCTCGCCTACCAACCAAGATGGCACTGAACATACGGGGTAAATTTAAAGTTTTGTCTATTATTTTGAAAACCATTAAAAAGAGAGAAAATCTGACAACAGCCGGATGTTGAGCTCTACCAATTGTCAAATTTATCAGATGACGTGCAAAATTGGTTTCCATTCTCTTAACTATAGTTCGCCCCAACGTAATGTTATGAAACTTAAACATAATGCTTATTACCACATATCCCAGATCAAGTTTGAATTTTGATGGCTTCACTTTTAATGCTCTAGAGTTTTGGAAATGGAAAAAATGCTGAACTTTTTATATCCGTTCTTTAACTGTAGTTTGCCTTAACAAATGGTATGAAGCTTATATGCAATGAGTATACTGTAATGTGACTTTGTTTACATGGCGATCGATTTCGATCAGCTGAGAATCAATAAAATATGGCAAGCCGTTCTCGTCAAAACTATGAACATTTTTCGAAAATTTTACACACTGAGAATTTAAAAAAAACACACTGAGATTAAAAAACCTAAAAACCCACACTGAGAATAAGAAAATACACACTGAGATTTCATAAAGACGCACTGAGATTACGAACCATGAAAAACACACACTGAGAATTGAAAATTACACAATGAGATTTGAAAATTACACACTGAGATTTCAAAAAGACACACTGAGATGAAATAAACTGAAAAACACACACTGAGATTTGTGCGCACTTTTTATGCGCACATATCTAATAAGCATACGTAATCTTAATCTATTACAAGCTTAAAACAACAGGGGACATAACTCGTTAGTCCTTCAATCTGGTGCCAAATGTTTTATAAAATACATTAGCAATACAACGTTAAAGACTAATAGAACAAGAAAAATACCCACTTACTCTCATTACAAAATATAACCAGAGACATGTATTATATGTCTCTGATATAACCAAATGTTGAAAACTTTATTAAAATTATAAGAAATCATTGAAACAATCTACAAAAAGACAAACAATGCAATGACATGTTCACCCAAGTGTCCATCATAACATATAAACGTAACAACAACATTATAAAAGATTACCTTGCGAAATCAGGGTAACAGTTGAAAGACTTTTGAAAAAGGACCTATGTTTAAACAGTTTTAAGCAAACAATCCCGATACACCGTTAGCCATTATATTAATCGGAATTATATTAACAAATAACTTATGAATATGAGTTAGCAAAAAACGATGTTAAGTCTTAAAATTTATTAAGAACGTTGGTTGAAGGAACTGCATTTCATTATAATGACAAGAGTTCTAGAGACCATGATATTAATATGTTGAATTATTCATCTCATGAATATTCATTAGTAATTTGCATATTAATCTCAATGTGTATTTTTGAAATCTCAGTGTGTAATTAACAATTCTCAGTGTGTCTTTTTCAATTTATTTAATCTCAGTGTGTCTTTTTAAATCTCAGTGTGTAATTCTAAATTCTCAGTGTGTGTTTTTCATTTTTTTTAATCTCAGTGTGTAATTTTAAAATCTCAGTGTGTAATTTCGATTTCTCAGTGTGTTATTTTAGGTTTTTTAATCTCATTGTGTAATTTTTTTTTTCGAAAAAAGGGTTTAAACATAGTTTTGACGAGAACGGCTTGCCATAATAAAATTCTATTTACTTCTTATTTAAAACATGTAATGATAATTATTACAAAAATAAAGCAGCAGTTAAACGTGGAAATGGTACAGACTTTTATACGATTTTAAGCCCTGTGAAATTTATGAAAAGAAACAACAAACATGACTAACTTTGAACTTCTGAACAAGTTAACAAATTATGAAATATTTCCATTGAAGTTTGGTGACCTCACTTTTCCTCTTATCCACTATATAAATGGGGAAAATACTGACTTTATTGTTTGTGTTTCTAAACTTAATATAAAAAGAATAAGATGTGGTATGATTGCCAATGAGACAACTCTCCTCATGAGACTGAATGACACAGAAAGTAACAACAAAAGGTCACCGTACGGCCTTCAACAATGAGCGAAAAGAAAATCATAAAACAATTCAAACGAGAAACCTAACGGCCTCAAGCAAATTTTATGAAACTTATACACAATGCTTATTACAATCGAAGTTATATCAAGTACAAATGTGGGTAGTGTCACTTTGTCGTTATCAAGATATACCTCTTTCTAACTTTATATGCAAGCGGGGGCATTATCTTTGCTCTAAAATGGCAAACTTTTTTGCCTACTAACTTGAAAATTCACGGCCGACACTCGGCTAACCGAGAGATTGGTCGGTTAATCTATATTGAGTTTGCGGCTATATGGGTGATTGGTCTGTTAATCGGGTTGGTTATACGTCTGTTAAGAGTAAAACGCTTAATTTAATGTTAAACACTATTAGATATACAGATTTTCGGCATGTTGTAAGAACCAAATCAAAAATAAGAAAAGTGTCTGACAAAATGATATCTACCATAGAACATTTTGCACTTCAGTAAAACTAAAAGGCGTCGCGCTAGTATGTAGTATTTATGCTTATACGCATAGCAATTTTTTGATAAAAGGCGAAACAAACAAATTTATATATCATTTAAAGGACAAAAAATAGTAGTGTGGTTCTAAAAAATAAATTGACATTAGTAAATATTTCATAATTGTAAAATAACGTGAATAATACCACGTTTTAGTGAAAATTATAGGAATAAAGACTATTAATGGGTTGGACAATTCCGACTGAAAGTGTCTTTCTAATACAACACAGGTTACATATATAACGTGTTTTCGTTCTCATATGAACATGATATTTGTCACTGGACGTTAAACCCTAATTCGTCAGTATCATCCAATTGGTTCTTTTCTTCTATTACTTAATCATATGTTGTTTACAAATCATTCTAAAATAGTAAACGGAAAGGAGCGAATGCAGCTACATTTGGTTATTTTAAGTTTCAATTCATTTTATTAGCTCACCTGGCCCGAAGGGCCAAGTGAGCTTTTCTCATCACTTGGCGTCCGGCGTCCGGCGTCGTCGTCGTCCGTCGTCCGTCGTCGTCCGTCGTCGTACGTCGTCGTTAACTTTTACAAAAATCTTCTCCTCTGAAACTACTGGGCCAAATCAAACCAAACTTGGCCACAATCATCATTGGGGTATCTAGTTTAAAAAATGTGTGGCGTGACCCGGTCAACCAACCAAGATGGCCGCCACGGCTAAAAATAGAACATAGGGGTAAAATGCAGTTTTTGGCTTATAACTCAAAAACCAAAGCATTTAGAGCAAATCTGACAGGGATAAAAATGTTTATCAGGTCAAGATCTATCTGCCCTGAAATTTTCAGATGAATCGGTCAATCGGTTGTTGGGTTGCTGCCCCTGAATTGGTAATTTTGAGGAAATTTTGCTGTTTTTGGTTATTATCTTGAATATTATTATAGATAGAGATAAATTGTAAACAGCAATAATGTTCAGCAAAGTAAGATCTACAAATAAGTCAACATGACCAAAATGGTCAGTTGACCCGTTTAGGAGTTATTGCCCTTTATAGTCAATTTTTAACCATTTTTCGTTAATTAAAGTAATCTTTTACAAAAATCTTCTCCTCTGAAACTACTGGGCCAAATTAATCCAAACTTGGCCACAATCATCTTTGGGGTATCTAGTTTAAAAAATGTGTGGCGTGGCCTGGTCAACCAACCAAGATGGCCGCCACGGCTAAAAATAGAACAAAGGGGTAAAATGCAGTTTTTGGCTTATAACTCAAAAACCAAAGCATTTAGAGCAAATCTGACATGGGATAAAAATGTTTATCAGGTCAAGATCTATCTGCCCTGAAATTTTCAGATGAATCGGTCAATCGGTTGTTGGGTTGCTGCCCCTGAATTGGTAATTTTGAGGAAATTTTGCTGTTTTTGGTTATTATCTTGAATATTATTATAGATAGAGATAAACTGTAAACAGCAATAATGTTCAGCAAAGTAAGATCTACAAATAAGTTAACATGACCAAAATGGTCAGTTGACCCCTTTAGGAGTTATTGCCCTTTATAGTCAATCTTTAACCATTTTTCATAAATCTAAGTAATCTTTTACAAAATCTCCACTGAAACTACTAGGCCACAATCATCTTTGGGGTATCTAGTTTGAAAAATGTTTCCGATGACCTGGCCATTCAACCAAGATGGCCGCCACGGCTAAAAATAGAACATAGGGGTAAAATGCAGTTTTTGGCTTATAACTATGAAACCAAAGCATCTAGAGCAAATCTGACAAGAAGTTAAATTGTTAATCAAGTCAATATCTATCTGCCCTGAATTTTTCAGATGAATTGGACAACTGGTTGTTGGGTTGCTGCCCTCCAATTGGTAATTTTTAAAGAAATTTTGCCGTTTTTGGTTATCTTGAATACTATTATAGATAGCGATAAACTGTAAACAGCAATAATGTTCAGCAAAGTAAGATCTACAAATAAGTCAACATGACCTAAATGGTCAATTGACCCCTTAAGGAGTTATTGCCCTTTATAGTCAATTTTTAACAATTTTCATTAATTTGGTAAATTTATGTAAATTTTTACCAAATATAGTTCTCTGTTACTAATGGGCAAAGTTCATTATAGATATAATTGTAAGAAGCAAAATCGTTCAGTAAAGTAAGAACTTCAAACACATCACCATCACCAAAATACAATTTTGTCATGAATCCATTTGTGTCCTTTGTTTAATATGCACATAGACCAAGGTGAGCGACACAGGCTCTTTAGAGCCTCTGGTTACGTTTAGTTCCTTTCTTCATAAATGCAGAGGAGAACTACAGTTGTCTATGGTGGCCGGTGAAGTCCATTCGCGTTTTCGCCTTTCATATTATTTAGGGCGAAAACGCGACATCGCGAAGTGGAAAAGGCGAAAATTCAAAATCGCGAAAAGGCGAAATCGCGAAGTCGAAAACGCAAAAACGCGAAATCGGTTTCGCGTTTTCTCGTTTTCGACTTCGCAATTTCGCCTTTTCGCCGTAGAGAATATGAAAGGCGAAAATGCAAAATGGCATTAACCTGCCACCATAGTTGTCCGCATGTAAACTTATAGAATTTGTCACCAATATAAGTACATCGCAATCCGTTACTGTGTCAACAGCCATCGGTGTTTCATGTGTGTATTCTTAAACAAGTATTATTTTTCTCTCGTTTTTAGCAATGTATCACTCTCTACTGTCCTTATCTATTATTCTATATTCTGCGTTTCCATCCAGATTCTCTTGTATACCATGAGGGTCCGGATTGGGGGTATTGTTTATTTCTGTATTCTTTAAATTGTTATGTCATTTTTTTATACATTTTATTTATCTTACTCTTTATTCTTTCTTTATTTTTCATATTTTGTCATCCCAATATATTTTACTTACTGATTTTTAGTTACATTACGACGTTTATCTCTGATTTATATACTGGTTACCAATGTAGATGACAAATGTGTGTCATTCATGACAATTAAACAGAACCAACATGATACATGTGATAATTCTTTGATGAAATAAATATTACTTGAATATTACACTTTTTGAAACCATTTTTATTAATTTTCAATTTCATGTGTTGTTTCCGTATATGTTATGTTTCATTGCTCATGTGTTGTTTTCGGTATATTTTAGCCGCTCGTCTTGACCCTACCCGTTTGATCCGATAACACCCAATATAGCAATAAAATAACTCTAAACAGACCAATTAACAGACCGGGTTTTATACATCCGACCCATTAACAGACCAGGTTTTAAATAAAGATTGATTTATGTCACCAAAATACAGATTTTCGTGTAGATTTTTCACACAATGATATCAATATGGTTAACAAACATAATGCCGTTCTTTTTTCGATGTTCAAAATATTGAATGCAAGTAAATTTGACCAATGTGTCATTTTGTGTACATTTTATGTGTGTAAAATGTGTATAAATTTATTGATGAGTTACTCGCCTTTTCTTTTTATAGATCGTATATCGAAGCTAGAAAAATAAAAATTACACCACTGAATTCAGTACATTGAATTGTTTTGTTAGACATGAATACTTTTTATGATAAAAATATATTTAGAAAGTTTTACAATGAAACATGCTGAACTTTCATTGATTTTCTCGATAACACCTGATTAAGAGACTTTAGCCAACCCGATTAACAGACCAACCGCCGATATAGCCGCATACTCAAAATAAATTAACCGACCAATCTCTCGGTTAGCCGAGTGTCGGCCGTGAAATTATAATAGATACAGAAAACTTAATGGTGATCAGCAAGATCTGTTCTACAAATGAGACAACATGATCAAAAACGTTAATCGACTCCTTTTTACAAATAATGACAATTGATTATGATTTTGACCCTTTTTTTTTGGGGGGGGGGGGGGGGGGCGGGAACGTTGTTTTACCTTATATCTTAAGTCTACAATAAAGACAATATGAAGGCGACTACTTATAGGAGTTATTGGCCTTGAAATGTAGTGTCTTTCGCATTCTTGGATTGTAAAAAACAAGAAAACCTAAGGTCTAATTTATAATCATTCAAATTTGTAGCAAAATTTTATAAGAATTGAACTGATAAATATTAATATTTTTACAAGCATAGATTTTATTTGTTTGATTTTAAATGTTTTTAAATTGGCATTTTAGGGGAGATAGTGCATTTTCTGAAAGAATCTACATGAACTTTCGCCATATCAAATTTTAGCAGGAAATAAACGAACGGTGATCCTATTGTTTCTATGGATATTCTTAAAGCATTTTCCTAATACCCCAGTCCCACTAGGCCACGATCGCACTACGATCTGTGAAAAAAATGCAAATGTTAATGATCGTAGTACGATCGTGTAGATCGCAGTAAGGTCGTATCACGGTCGTGGTGAGGTCTTTAAGATCGTGATGAGCGTGGCAAACTTTGAACATGTTCAAAACAATCGTGGTGCGGTCGTGGCGAAATCAGGTCGTAGTAGAAGCGTAGTGAGAGCGCACTAAGATCGTAGTAAGATCTCAAAGGTCGCTGTACCATCGTAGTGAGAGCGTAGCGAAAGCGTGATTCTATTCGGAGAAACTGCGCTACGATCTCATTGCGACGTTATTACGACCTCACTACGACCATCACGTTCTCACCGCGACCAAACTACGCTTCCACTACGCTTCCACTACGACTATACCACGCTGTTCACGACCATAGTACGATTCTAGCACGCCCTTGCCGTCCTCATCACGCTCTTCTTACGACCTGACTAAGTTCATACTACGACCATTATTCTCATTGTCATTTTCCCATAAAATATATTAATTCTCTCCAGGTTTTGTTTGTCTGTATGTAATTGGGACTTCTTGTCCATTTTCTCTAACGGCTCAACCATGCTTCTTGTTTTCATATAGATTAGACCGTTGGTTTTCCCGTTTGAATGGTTTTACACTAGTAATTTTTGGGGCCTTTTATATCTTGCTGTTCGGTGTAAGCCAAGGCTCCGTGTTGAAGGCCGTATCTTGGCCTATAGTTGTTACTTTTAAAAATTGTTACTTGGATTGAGAGTTGTCTCATTGGCACTCATACCACATCTTCCTATATCTATTGACACATCTGTTTCATATCTGCTATCGTTCACTAAAATATCGTCATTTCAGCTTTATGGACCAGCAATAGGTTGTAATTTAGGTCGGATTGGTCGGTCCGACATCTCTACTTGATCAAGATTCGTTACTATCAGATCTCCATCTGCCTCTACATCAACCCTAACACCACGCCTACGTGTTCTAGTAGATTTTGGTGGCATGACTGGTTGTTTTTTTTCGAGAAATCTACGTATTAATCAGAAATAGAACTGAAGGAATGATACTGTATTGATATGGAACACGATGTTGACATTATTGCTGAGAGCGTAGTAAGATCGCGGTTTGAACGTACTTGTAATCGTGGTAAGAACGTGCTATAATCGCAGTAGAAGCGTGGTAAGATCGTGTTGCAATCGGATAACTCGTGGTATGGTCGTAGTGAGAACGTGATGAGCGTAGAAAGATCTTGATAAGTGTAGTAAGGTCGCAGAATAAGCGCGGTGAGAACGTGTTATAATCGTAGCGGGATCGTTGTAGAAGCGTAATGAGGACGTAGTAGCATCGTGAAAGCAACGAAAATTTACATTTTCATGCCGCTCATACCGCGACCTCACCACGATCTGAATTTAATTTAGATCACGGTGAGCGTGGTGCGATCGTGGTCTAGTGGGACTGGGGCATTAAGCTATCTTCTTGCATTTTGTTTTCAGTTCTATAATTTAGATTAGCTTCTGATAACATAATGCTGTTTTTCCCCCGTATAATCCATACAAATACCGCGCTGAAGTACGTCCATTATTCATTTTCCATTATTCAAAATTCAATAATGCATAATGAAATAATTTACTATTCACCATTCAACGTTAAGTGATGAATAATGAACAATAAAATACATGTAGTTTATATTTCAGTATTCAAGCTGAAAAGTGGATAATGAAATAGAATAATATTTTTTTACCGTGGCACTTTATCCCGTATTTCATAATTCGTCATTTTCGTATAATCTAAATCTAACAAAGGAGTAGATCCAGTAAGACCCCTTTTGGGCCCCAAAATAAAGCAGTTTTACAAAATTGTTAAAATGTAAACTTTTAGTTCTTCATTGGGCAGTAGAATGCTTCTGCTACGTAAATTTGAGCTGATTTTGACAATACATTGCACATATGGGCGTTTTTCAATAAAAACGTATTTTCTTGTCCCAGCCACTTTAAAAAAAATAAGTTTGATCTTTGCAAGTAATTTTTTGTGCAGTCAGTACATTGAATTAGATTTAACATTTTTAAGCAAAGAAACAGTTTATTTTTAGAGGGATTGATAAGATATTGACTCCTGAATGGTCCAAAACAACCAAAATGGCATGTCCCTAGACCGCCTGTTCAACATTCATACTCTAAAATATCGTAAAAAAATTAAGAAATAAATATTATTTTTACTTTACATAAGTTCTTTAATAATTCAAAAGTATGTTCAGAGCCAACATATTTTAATAAATAGCTTTCAATATAGGATTTTTAATTTCAGAAGGTGTGTCCCTCACAAAATGTCCACTACGAAACGAAGTCATTAAAATTTGCCAATAAACAGTTTTATAAAATCAATGTAATATTTGTTTGCAAGAGATATAAACATTGGAGTCTTTCAAAAGAAGTGATGCTTTTATAACGGCAATTAAATTGTTGGTAGGAAAAATTGAACACATCAAATGGACCAGAGTCACTACGAAACGGGTCAAATCTCCTTCAGTATCTGGTTTTATTATGAAAAAAATATCAGTGTACAGCTTAATAAATGCTTTGATGAATACAATCAGTCTTGTTACTATTGCAATATAGGGATTGTGGGAAAAAAATAAAACATACGAATATGTCCCCTTCGAAACGGTCGCCTACGAAACAAGTATGGGAGAAAAACGTTTCGTAGTGGACACTACCACTACCATGCAGTCTTTTTTAATCTTTTTTCAATTATATTCGTGCAAAACCAATAACAAGGGTTAGTTTCATGTAATTTTTAGTATGTTTTTATTAACATATAATAGGGTTGATGTCAACTACGAAACTTTTTGTCCACTACGAAACGGTTTTGTCCACTACGTAACGCATCAAAATGTCCATTACGTAACATGAGTTGTACCTTCATATGTGAAGTACTGTCTAATCTTTAACGATAAAAATGGTTTTCCAATTCAGAAAAAAATGAGATTTTTCTAGTAGCTAAAGTAAACAAACTGGAATGTCTATAGGAAACATTTAAAATTGCAAAAAATATGTGTGTTTAGAAGAAGTGTCGTAGGGGACTTTAACAGTACACAAATTATGAAAATAATATTATTTTGAAGAATATTTAAGATTGCACTTTTTGTTTACAAACAGGTCTATAATAGAGGTATTCAAAATAACTCTTGAAATTAACTTTTAGACAAGTTGATTTTCCATTTTTTTTTTAGGTCTGAAAGTTACGCTTTTATTGAAAAAACGCCCATATATCGGGTACTAGCACCATTAAGTCATGCTAAATTACTGAAATCTTCACAATTCTAGCAATTTTGTTAAATTCTAGACGGTTTTCGTGTAAAACTAAAGTGGCCGCATTCGTGTTCATCCTTAATATTAAAATGTAAGTTGTATTTTATGATAATAGATAACATATATAAAGGTTGAGGATGAACACGGATGCGGCCACTTTCATTTTTGACAAAAACCATCTGAAAAATGACATTTTTCGGCATATTTGGTAGATTTTTCATATTTCAGATTGAATCGGTGCGTTTTTTATGACTTAATCAGTTAAAATCTTTCACATAAACTAATTGATTCAAATAAAATAGACACTTTAGTTTTTAAAAAGTGGTGTATTAAGGTTTCTTTAATTAGAGCCTGACTGGTCGCAGCAGTACATTCCATTATTCAAAATAAGCTATGTCTTATAGTCGCATGTATTTCGATATTGAGGTCCTTCGTTTCTCCTCTAATAGGCGATTCGGAACACACTGACTACATACCTTTTGCTCCTATATCAATAAGCTTTCGAATGATGTATAAGGCTGAAGGGCCGAAGCAGACTGTTCCATTATTCAAATATTCATTGCATTATTTAAAATTGGCCATTTCTTCATTTTCACACGTATTTTGGCATTTAGGTCCTCCGTAACCCCTCTAATGGTCATTGCGGCACATATTGTTTATAACAATTGTGTTCCTCTATCAATAAGCTTACATATTGTGTATAAAGGCTTCATAATCTAGGGCCTGACCGGTCACAGCAGTCCATTATATTATTCAAAGTAAGCTATGTCTTAAAAGTCACGTTTATTTTGATATTTAGGTCATTCGTTTCTCCTCTAATAGTCGGTGCGGAACACTATGACTATATACCTTTTGCTCCTAGGTATAAGGTATAAGTGTAAATAGGGGTCGAAGGGCCGCAGCAGCCAATCTTAATCTTAACTTCCATACCTCCTTAAATAAGATTTCACCTACATTTTTTTCATATCATAGAAAATTATAAAAGATTAAGATACACTTTAAATCACAACAATGATCAGCAAGTCAAGATCTACTATCATGTCAAGCGTTGTCGACAAAGTTAAGTACAAAATGTAGACTGTGAATCTTTATAGAAGGAATTGCCCTTCAATGAGGATTTATTTTATTTTCTTTTGTGTTTTGAGCAAAACTAAACAAGATAGAAGGAATGCAAACAGCACATGATCAGCAAGACAAGATCAACAAAACAGATTTTGTCATGAACTATTTTCTTGTGTACAATGTTGGAGAGTGTCCTTTGTTGAATATGGCGGACATAGGCCTAGGTGATCACAAAGGCTATTTAGAGCCTCTAGTTTATTATTATTAGAACTATGCATAATTGGTTAAAAATGGTTGTTAAGACTATAATGTCAAATAATTTCTGCTGATAGATTTTTGGAACAGATGTGAAGTACAGGATTATTTGAACGGACGGAATTCGAGTTCGAACGTTTTTTAACTCAAGTATGACTTTTTTCTTGCTTTTTCTTTCGACATGTAAAGTTTAGCTTATGTCATGAATGTCACGCCCTTATTTGAATAACTTAAATAAACAGCAGACTATATGCCAGGTCTTTCTATTAACAACTAGTGACACACAATTTGTAGCGTAATTTAAGGTAGATCATAAGTAAATGTTTTTTTGAGACAGAATTTTCTTATAATTTGCAAAAAATGAAGATTTTACTATGGTTTTTTTCAAAAATATAATAAAAAGTATGGATCACCGTGCTATTTTTCAAGCTATGAGTCGTTGAAAATTGCCTAAATTTGGTTAGTTTGTTCATGAAAAAACACATAAGCGAGCATAAAAAATATTCTATGAGACAGAATTTTTAAATAAATTGTGAGAAGATAGGTTTTATAATATGCTTTAAGAAAATAAAAAGAAAACATGGTGTCACCGAACTTGTTTTCTTGCCACAAGTAAAAATTAAAAAAAAAATCCCTATTAGCCCAGTATAAATTTTGTACTAAAAGAGTTATCTCCCCAAAATGGCTCATTTTGAAGAAAAATATTTTAAAAACCAAAAATGGTTGATATTTGTTAAATATTTTGAATAATACAATAAATTAACAAGTTTTCTTTATATAAATAAACAGTCTAACCATAAAATTGCAAATCTGTTTCCAAATTTGTTGATTTGAGTAAATAACTAGACCGATTTTTTTTACTGTGATTGTACAATCTGAGATTGCGGTATACCATGAAACTACCTGAAGAAGTTAGCAATATTCTTTAACTCTACTTTCCGCTATATAGATGATGTTCTTGCACTAAATAATTCAAAATTTGGTGACTATGCCGAACGCATCTATCCCATTGAACAAGCGATCAAGGATACAACAGATACAGTTAAGTCGGCCTCATACCTTGACTGAAATTTACAATGAGGGTCGATTGAAAACAAAACTTTACGACAAAAGAGATGATTTCAGCTTTCCAATTCTGAACTTTACATTTCTAGGTAGCAACATTCCAGCAGCATATGCATACGGTGTATATATCTCCAAATTGATACGATATTCCCGTGTTTGCATTTCCTATCATGATTTTCTTGATAGAGGGTTGTTGCTCACAAGGAAGTTATTAACTCAAGAGTTCCAAATGGTGAAGTTGAAATCATCTCTTCGTAAATTTTACGGACGCCATGACCAGTTGGTTGACCGTTATGGAATAACCGTTTCACAAATGATATCGGATTTTTTTCCTTACGTCGTAACTACGATCCCCTTCCTTTCATAAATGTGACCTACCAAATTAGACTTTTTACCGTATTTGTTATCTCATAAGCAACACGATGGGTGCCACATGTGGAACAGGATCTCCTTACCCTTCCGGAACACCTGAGGTCAACCCTAGTCTTTGGTGCGGTTCGTGGTGTGTATTCTTTAGTTTTCTATGTTGTGTCATGTGAACTATTGTTTGCCTGTTTGTCCTTTTAATTTTTAGCCATGGAGTTATCAGTTTATTTTCGATTTATGAGTTTGACTGTCCCTCAGATATCTTTCTTCTCTCTTTTAAGGACTGAGGCTTTTTCGAGGATGCAATTGCTTGTAGACTGTATATCAACCTCTACAGTAGAACAAATAATCCACAACTCCTCAAAAGGGACATTTTAATGATAGGCCATGTCAAGGGAGATATAAAGCAACAAACGCCTAGCAGGGTCGATACATTTGTCTTAAACATCTCCGCGTGGCTTTCAAATTGACACGAGTATCCATTTGGTGTTCATGGTAAATTCTTTTGGGCTATATTAGTTTCATGGAAATTAACAAAGAGCATGGTAACCTTTCCTTGGTGAAGTGTAAATGGCTGTCCGGCGTAAAAAAATATCTGTTCACCAACAAAATATCTTATGTGTACCAAAAGCCGTCAGCGATGGTCACCCAGACAATTTTCTACCTTCGTGAACAAAAGTCAGAGCTTTCGCGGGATCCTATTAAACATCTAGTGTTGTCACTACATCTACCATGTGCTGTAGAGATTTCGTTGCACAACAGGACAGAAACATTCTTTTTAGAACTCATGTAGATAATTCGACATTGGATGTTTCATATACCCATTGTAGCCGTAAATTTAGATTTCAGAAATAAATAGCATTTAGCCATCATGCAACAAATAGTCTTTCAAGAGATGTTTTCGTTAAAGGATAATTCCATTATTTTTGTGCAATTTTAAGTCTTAACGACAAAAAAAAAACTAGATTTGCCATTGCAAGCAATAGCGGATAGCACCCTTCCCCTATTGCCAGGCGAGCAGCAGCCATTTAGAAAATTCCAAAGTCAAAGAGTGCATCTACACATGCAAATATTCATTTTTGTAAAGTTTCATTAAGTTTAGAGCATTTTGATTTTTTTGACATTTTTGCTGTTTCCATGGTTACGGCGGCCATTTCCAAAATTTCAACTTCAAAAGTCATCTCTGCTTATGCCAGTGACCATTTGTGTAAAGTTTCATCCAGTTTGCAGCATTTTTTTTTTATTATTTTTTACCTTTTTGCATTGTTTCCATGGTAATTAACAACAACCATTTTGGAAATTCCAACTCCAAATGCCACATCTTCTAATGTTGCTCATCGTTACTGTGAAGTTTCATTGAGTTTGGAACATTTTAGTATTTTTGAAATTTTTTGGAGTAGTTTCCATGGCAACATAGTAGTTCCAATGAGTGCCAAAATCATCCAACACCTGTATATTATGGGCACTTACATTGTATCAAAATATAATGATTCTGAGTTAAAGCATATCTAAAAAGTTCACCAAAACCAAAAACTGGATTTGTTCATGTTTGTTCCGTTTCCATGGTAACGGCAGCCGTCTTGAACCATTCCATGCTTCGTGCACAACTTGACATGGGGGTCCTCACTATAGTAGAGTTCCATCAACTTTGGTCCATTGGATTTCGAGAAATTGCCTGGACAAAATTTATTGCAAGAAAAATACTAATAAGAAAAAAAAGAAACGTAGAATAACAATACGTCACTCCAACTCCGTTGAGGGTGCCATAAAAATAAACAGAACATTACATAAATCATCAAGTATCACCTATAGTATTTTACAACCTTCATTGGTGGTAGTTCATATATGTTTCTGAAAATGTTTTGGGATATTAGATATTGTCCTGAATAATTATCTTGCGTTTGTGCGTTTTTCCGCATGCGTTTCAGTTTTTATCATGACATTTCTTCTGTTAGCCAAGACAAAACTTTAAATTCGGCCGTTATAAATGTTTTCGCCAGAATTCCATGCTTTATTATCTTATAGCATCAACTTTATTCATTATATTATAGTCAAATATCACGTAAAAATTGTGTATTTACAATAAGTAGTTTTTAAGTAAATAAGTTAGTCAAGTGGTTAAAACGAATTAGTTAAGTCGTTGAAACAAATTAGCTGTGTTGTTAGTTAAGTCGTTATAACAAAGCTTACTCGTTATAACGATTCAATTTTTTTACATAAATGGCCCGTTAGTTTTCTCGTTTGAATTGTTTTACATTGTCTTATCGGGGCCTTTTATAGCTGACTATGCGGTATGGGCTTTGTTCATTGTTGAAGGCCGTACGGTGACCTATAGTTGTTAATATTTGTGTCGTTTTGGTCTTTTGTGGATAGTTGTCTCATTGGCAATCATACCACATCTTCTTTTTTATATTTAAAATAAAACTCCAATCAAATTAAAACTAAAAAATGATAATTTATCTTAGAATTTAAATATCAGGGTCAGCAACCCCAAAACGCGTTGTCTATTGTAACTCAAAAATCTCGGGCAGATAGATATTGACATGTTAAACATTTTTATCTTACCTCCTATAGATTTCCGGGAATATGATTGGTTAAAAGCGTCCTCGTGGAAACCGTGTTTATTTAATATTGGGTTAGTTGGGAGGCGGGACTTATTTCGTACACGGTTAGTAGTGGAGTTACGTCCCTTTGTATTCCATATAAGGTAATAAGGAGACGGGGCTTATTTCATACACGGTTAGTAGTGGTGTTAAGTCCCTTAAGAAAAACAAAACAGTACTGAGAAAAAATATTAAAGGTTTCAACCGACGAAAAAGTGATCATTTTGATAGGTCACTAGTCTTAATTTTACACGTTAAGTTGGTAAGATAAATTCGTTACATAGTGTGCTAGTGACGTAATACGGTATATATGAGGTCAGTAAATTCCATATAGGGATTCGAGCTTCGCTCTCACCTCATATGGAATTTACTGACCCCATGTATACCGTATTAGGTCACTAGCACACTATGTCACTAATATAATCACCTGTAGACTCTAAATGCTTAAGTTTCAGGGGCCTGTTTATCGAAACTATCCTAAGTTCCGTCCTAAGAATTTCTTAGGACAGAATTTAGGATAAAGTTAGGACCGACTTACGACACGTCTCAACATGCACATCGAAGCTATCTTAGGAATATCTTAGCTAGGACGTCCTAACCAATATCCTAAGTATTGACGGAAAAGAAATACAAATTAAATATGGAAAAAAATAATATCATATTTTATCAATATTTTTTTTTTTAAATATGGTTAATTAAACCTAATTATAAGTTTTAAATTAAAGGGAAAAAATAATTATTGTATAATAATTGTACATTTAAACTATATAAAACAAAACAGAAGACAAAAATAATAACTACGCATTACATAAGAATTTAATAAACTATAATTGTAAACTAGATATATAATCGGTAAAAAGTATTACATATCTTTGAGTGAGTTGAATTCGAAGTGTCACGATTTCATTCTTTGCAGTTGAAAGGCAAATCTCGTGCATAAATACAGAGATATTTCAACTATTTTACTACTGCTAAAAATTAATACGTGTGAAAATGTACCAAAGACGAAATTTGAATATCCTAACGTTAGGACCATCCTGAGACCATCTTAAGACACCTAAATTGGTATCCTAAAGTTAGGACAATTCCTGGGATTTTCCTAAGTTGAGACATGTTTGATAAACCCACTTAGGACTAAGATGTCTCCTAAATTGGTCTTAGGACACGTCCTAATCTTAAGAGAGCTTTGATAAACAGGACCCAGATATAAAAGCAAAAATCTACATTTTACCACAATGTTCTATTTTTAGACATGGGGGCCATCTTGGTTATTGAGCAGGGTTAGCGGATACTTTTTTTAAAACTAAATACCCTAAGTATGATTGTGGCCATATTTGTTTTCATTTTGCCATTAGATTAAGATTTTCTGAAAAATAACGACGACGACGACGGATGCCAAGTGATTAGAAAAGCTCACTTAAGTCCAGGTGAGCTAAAAAGGCAAAACGGACAAAAAGCAACGGACAAAGAGCAAAAGTGTCGGACAAAAAGCAAAATTATCGGAAAAAAAGCAAAACGGACAAAAAGCAACGGACAAAAAGCAAAAGTGTCGGACAAAAAGCAAAATTATCGGACAAAAAGCGAAACGGACATAAAGCAACGGACAAAAATCAAAAGCGTCGGACAAAAAGCAAAATTATCGCACAAAAAGCAAAAGCGGACAAAAAGCAAATTGCGGACAAAAAGCACCGTATCATACGTCGTATACATAGATTTTTGATGAAGTTAAGGTTTCTAATACAAACAAGGTCAGTCATCAGAATTGTTGCTCAACAGATTTTTAATTAGAACACGAAGGACTTATAATTTGTCAAGATCACATCCTTATAAAATATTGTTTTTGTAAATTGGATTACCCGAGCGTTTATTTATTTCTAATTGGTTGATGAGACACCCGTTTGAAGTTTTTTGTGTTGGGTTGAGTTATATATACAATGTGAAAAAACTGTGAATAGAAGGTATTTAAATTGAAAACATAAAGTTATTCAATGGACTTAAAGAATTAAAGATCGTCAATTGTTGTTGTCATGTACATAATAAAATAGGAAAAATAACAACCCTTGGAAAAAAGCAGTCTGCAATTATTCTGGTTTCTGAAGGTGCAACCTTACAGAAATAAAACAAAAAAAAAACATTTTTGTTTATAGTAAAACGCTTTTTTTGTTCAGTATGCAATTCACTCAGCTTATTGCTTTGTCAATGCTTTTGTATTGTCATTATTGAAAGCTAATGTAATATGACATGTTATAACACTAGTGGTTGAATAACGCTTGCTGGAATTGCACAGTGGACAGTTTGAGACATTTGCAACAACTTTGCAAGATACAATAAATATATCCCTAATATTTCAGATGTTTTATATTGAATAGTTTACAACATATAATAGCTAGGCTTTAGAAAAGGAATAACAGTACTGTATTTATAGATTTGAAGCCGTACAACGCTAATTCGATTGTGGCAATACTTCAAGTACAGTACTAGTATTCCGTAACTAAATATCAATTAAAAAAAGCATGTAATACTTGACTATGTCGTTGTTTTCCTTTTTTAGGGTCATAACTTCTTACGCCCCTCTCATTTCCTTGTGGAAAATTGCCAAAGATCTTTTAGTTACATCCTCCTTAATGCCTATTGCATCCATAAATGGTAAGGCATGTTTACTGTACCACGGGTCGTTTGTCTTATTGTAAAAGGATTTTTATATAAGACAATTGTTTATATCGCTTTAAAAGGACATTAGCTGTAATATTCATGACCACCGATTTTACTCAAATTCTCATATTTGATTTATTATATGCTATAACGTATATCAAAATTAGTATATGTCTAAAAATAAACAAGTTACGATGCATAGACTCGATGTTATGTATCAGTTTTCGTGTGTATTCTTGTCTCGACGCCATCTAGTTAACCATTGAGATGACCCCGTGTCGAATTATTCACATGCAAGTTAATAGTTCATCATTGATGTTTCTTAGCTGATTTTGACTGACAAAATTGAACTAAACTGGCTGCTAAAAGTGAAGTTTTATTTCAATATTTCATTTTCATTAATGATTGAACCAACAAAAATCATTTTTTTTTATATATCTCGTAGCTTATGTCCCTTTAAGGCAGTTATAATTGAATTAACACTTGGTAAACTCCCTGCACAAATATGAGGTTGCTTAGTGAACCATGAATTATTATCTTATAGCTATTTTGTATCAAGAAACAAACTAATCTTGCGGTCAAATCTGTATTCATTTTAATACCCAATCCATATCCTATTTACAAGTATTTTAGCTTTCGAAAAACTTGCAAAAAGGCATATTTATCGTTTTAACATATCGTCGCTAATGTTTCAATTTGACATTTTAATTTGTATTTTCAGGAAAGGATCAGTATGTGCCTAGCTACATCAAGACATCTGATGATTCTACAACGTTTCCAGCGCAAAGAAGCTTGAAGACTGGTACAGTGCCCTTTTCAATGACTGGGAAGTCTTCCGAGGTACCACAGTTGAAAAAATCCATACAAGAGATCAAGACAAAAGAAAAAGAAGAACTAAGAAGTTATGTAAGGCTTATTTTTTTAATTTATAAAATATCAAAAGTTCCATTTTAAATCGTATCAAAATATGAACGGATAATGTATTGCCGAATAAAATGCTTATCGGCAATACAAGCGGGTTTTTTTAAAACTTTGATTTGAGGAGTCAGGATTTATAGTACTCTGAAATTCAACACCATACTATAGTTTTAGGGGTAAACATTGAATAATATGTTCAAGACTATCCATTTTGTTTTTCTAATTCGTATTTATCATGTAAGAATAAAGTTACTGAAACATGTGAAAAAAGGCTACTCACGCTCACAATTGTACTAACTTTTAACACACAGTCACTCAAATCTTACCTATAGTATGCATGAATGTATATGCATCAGGTTAAATACATATATCAACTGTTTACTGCAGTATAATTTAAAATATAAATGATAATAAACCACGAAAATATTTTATGTAGTGGGGTCCATAATCGTCCATAAGCATTTGCTCTTTTATTTTTGTACGCAATATAATTGTTTGTAGATAAGTATTATTTTATTCTGAATTTTAGTACTAGGAATTTTTTTTTCAACTTACATCTGAAGATTTTTTACAATGCCTATGAAGGTCATATTCCTTTTGCATTGCCCCAGTGTGCTCTAACCGGATTAGCTAACTGCATCACTTGAACAATTCATAAGACCATATGTAGTGACCGTACAGGTTTAAGATTTTTAAAGTGTATTACCACCAAATCATAGTACATCACATCCGGTTGCATACGAAAAAGGGTCGAAAAAAAATATTCCCTTGAATCTGACAGTTGTAGGAAATTGATCCTACATTTCATTTCATTAAAAAAATCTGTCATAGACAAATATCTTGGGTGTTCCAAAGCACCATAATTTATTATTTTTGGTGTTTCTATCGAATATTTGAGGTTTTTCTTTGACTTTCGAACTTTTTTTATCTGAGCGTCACTGATAGCTATTATGTGTGTGTTTCTCTGTCCTATATGTTCTCCCATGTATTTGTTTTGTAGTACTGTCATGTAATGTTGTCATTTTAATGTTATATTTAACATTGCCATTAAACCGGGAGGTTTGGCTAGCCACAAAACCAGTTTCAACCCATCATTAATATTTTAAATGTCCTGTGTGTTTCATTTTAGTGTTGTGTTTCTATTGTGTCGTAGTTCTTCTCTTATATTTGATGTGTTTCCCTCAGTTTTAGTTTGTAATCCGGATTTTTTTTTTTTCACAATCGATTTATGAATTTCGAACAGCGGTATACTACTGATGCCTTTATTTACATGGTTAACAAAGCTTGAAACACAGGAATAAAAAGGGTGAACATATAATTGGTTAATTCCTGTGATGGTTATTTTCTTATATGCAATGAAACATTATATTTTTAAGAGTGCAAATTTAACAAAGACTGAAAGGGGGAAATCAATGGTAGTATTACACCTTTACATACCTTTTCAATATTTACAATAAAACTCTCCTAAACATCTCAGGAGGAGTAGTATTGTTTAGAAAAGTCTAGTTGGTTGAATATTTTAAGATGCATGAAACACTGTATATAAAATTGAGAATTGAAATGGGGAATGTGCCAAAGAGACAACAACCCGACCATAGAAAAAAACAACAGCAGAAGGTCACCAACAGGTCTTCAATGTAGCAGTTGTGTCATTAATGTATTAATTGATACCTATAGTTCGAATCCTGTTGATTGAACATATTATGTCGATTACAAAAACAAATTATATCCTGAGGTCAGATGATATATAGATATGAGGCGGTATAGATTGAACATATTATGTCGATTACAAAAACTAATTATATCCTGAGGTCAGATGATATATAGATATGAGGCGGTATAGATTGAACATATAATGTCTATTACAAAAACAAATTATATCCTGAGGTCAGATGATATATAGATATGAGGCGGTATAGATTGAACATATCATGTCGATTACAAAAACTAATTATATCCTTAGATCATATGATATATAGATATGAGGCGGTATAGATTGAACATATTATTTCGATTACAAAAACTAACTATATCCTGAGCTCAGATGATATATAGATATGTGGCGGTACAGATTGAACATATAATGTCGATTACAAAAACTCATTTTATCCTGAGGTCAGATGACAAATAGTGTGCGCAGAGTATGATGTCTTTGTGGACGCATATTTTTGTTTACATACGGTTAGTTCCTTTCAAATGACAACGCTGTATTTGTTTATCCGTCAGATGCGGCAAGATAAAGTAATAGTAATAATTCAAGTGAAAATAACTGATTCAAATACTTTTTGTTTTAGAAATCCGAGAAGGAAAAGGCCCATCTGAAAGAAGACACCACACAAAAATACACACAAAGTGTAGTCAAAGGTAATATTCATTTCAGATGTTTTTCCATGCATTACACGTGGGATTGTACTTGAATTTTGATTTCAGTGCGTTGTGGTTCAATGTAACGGTACTTTGGTTTTTTTTTATTGTCTGGGATATAGATATATGGTGACCCTTGGACGAATATTTTTTTGAGGTAAAATTCTTTATTGAGTTAAGAGCGATCCCACACAAATAACACGTGATCTGGGCATGTTAAAAAGGCAAATTATACTTACTTTCAGACTATTTTAATTCATTATACAAAATTCAACAGTTAAATTTTAATTATTTAAAAAGCTCTTAAAATTTAACTGTCTCGAGTGGAGAAATATCGTAATACACTTGTTGCAGTTGTGAAATCTATATGTACATATCAATGATATTTCATTTCAATACATACGTGATCGGAAAGAAACGTCCACCAGCAGTTGTTTAGACACATTGGTTGTAAAACAAGTCAAAGATATCAGGTTTATAACGTGAAACTACAGGGCCTACTACGGTCATAAAACTTTACTCAGTGCTTAGAGAGCAGAAACGCCAAATCCAGTATTTTGATTGGTTGAATTCTGATTTTGAGAACATACCTCTTATGACCGCGAGTTTCGTATACATAAAACTCATCAGTGGCCCTTGAATCAAAACAGTTGGAAGACCAAATCGAAGTTGAGGAGCATTTAAACCCGAAAAATTACAAAATGTTGTGTACCAAATTCGGCTTAGGCATTTTATTTCCTGGCATAGAAAAAGTTTAGTATTTTAAATAGTTTTCCAATTTGTAAACAGTACATTTACAAAGAAGGTATGTATCAATCATATTTCATGTCAACACAAAAGTGCTGACTACTGCTGATAAAAATGTTATCAATATAGATAGAGAAACCAACAGTTATTAACCAAAAGTGCTGACTACTGCTGATAAAAATGTTATCAATATAGATAGAAAAACGAAAAGTGTTTAACCAATGAAATAAAATCTGATTAACGTACATATATTGTTACATACAAATAACAAACAGTTTATGTAAGAACTAGTGAATTAACCACCTTTCAATTTTCACTCTCATGTTAGGTCGGGTAGGCAGTTAAAAGTGATTTAGTTTGTAACAAATAGAACACATTACATTTGTACATGTCAACTGTTAATTACATTCCCTTAAATTAAGTTAGTTTCGGTTGTGAAATGGAGAATTGCAAATTAAAGACAAACATAGTAATCCAAATAACTTGGAGGAGATGTCATTCTGTAATAATTGTTAAAATCAAATTTAATAATTTCAGATCAGGAACATCATGAACATCACAGCCTTATTGGTTACTATGATGAATTATTAGATAACACAGTACTTGACAAGATGGTTCTAGATAACCTGATTTCCAGATGTATTTTAATGATAGAGGACAGAGAAGAAATTATCAAACCAACCACACAACGTGAACGTAACAAGGTTCTACTAGATATCTTGACTGAACGACCATACCCTACATTCCATTTGTTCAAGGATGTCTTACTGGAATCTGAACCATCCAATAGTTGTGTTCAAGAGCTTGTCAAAAGAATGACGAGTACTGAAAGTAGGGACGAACACATTAGTTGGCAAGGACATGAAATTGGTAAGTAGTTTCAGCTAAAGATTTGTTGAAAATAGATGTAGAACGCCACCAACAATAGCTTGTACTATCTTTCATTATATCTTATATATATTTGCGCTAGTTATGTAGAATAAAGTCATCATAAATACCATTGAAATTTTATATTTCGGAAGAGGAAATTACCGTGTTTTTTTTATGAATTTGGTCTTAATAAAAAAAATACATAAATTTGCCATTCTTGTAACTGACAGAATCAAAAGGTCATTCATTAAAAATGATCAAATTATATAATACAGCTGCTATGTTAAATGTCAAATTCTAATTAATACAATTATTTTGTCCAGCATAGGGTAACATGATTGGACGAATGAATTATCGTAATCGACAAAAGTTTAACACACGATGGTATTCTATAACGCTATGTACATTCTTAATTAGTGGTGTGAAATAAACTGTGAAGCGTATTATGAAATTATTATTCCAAGCGAGTGATAACCCTTTTTGAACGTTTATCACAGCGAGTTTTTTTTACGATTTTAACACATTTTTAATATGTATTTGGACCACATCACCACATCTAAATTACTGTACTGGTTTTGTTCTCTGTAAACCAAACGAAACCCTGTTGCAATAGTTTCATAAAGAATCTAAGGAATCTGGTGTAGGAATTCATTACCCAGACCTAAAATTTTACAAAGAAAAAATATATTTTTGCGTAAAAAATCGTCAGTAGGCGCAAAAACTCCTATAAGGGTTCATTTAACAACTTTTAAATTGTGTGTGTCCTGCAAGATTTTCTGTATCTTCTATGATTTTCATAGGGATACTTGGGACCCGGGTTTTGTGTAACAGGGGCAAAAAGCCATAGAAAACGGTATATAAACATGATAAATGAACTAGCTGAAAGAAGTAACCTGTTTTCACATGTGGAGCAGGATCTGCTTACCTTTCTGGAGCACATGAGATCGTCCTCACTTTGTGGCGGGGTTTGTGTTGCTCAGTCTTTACTTTTCTTTTTGTGTTTTGTAGACTGATGATTTTGTTTTATCAAGGTTTTTTTTTGCCATGACTTTGACTATACATTTTTTACCCTCCTAACTATATTTCAGTCCAGTTCAGTTTGAAGATCGTTTTGTTTAATCATATCAGTTGAGTTTGAAAATCGTTTTAGATTAAAAAGATTCATACACTTACAGTGTTATTCAGTTTGATATTAAGGGCATACGATACAGTTACAGGGGAGGTAATGACAGTTTGATATTAAGGAAGTTCGCTACTCCTGTTTTTGATATAGTGTCAGATACTCGGAGCCCTTTAGTTTTACCCATATAGTGCTGATAAATATTTTGTCCGGTAACCCCTTCTTTTCTTTTCATAATTTTATAACATATAGTTTAAAAAAAACATATATCTTATATAATCCATGTTTTTTCCAAAGTTTTTGAAAGAACAAAAATGCAAATGTTAAAGGTATAAACAATCTAGAGAGAATCATTTCCCGGAAAATTTTTCAATGGCTTATATCTCGAAATAGTTATCAAAGGTACCAGGATTATAATTTAATACGCCAGACGCGCGTTTCGTCTACATAAGACTTATCAGTGACGCTCAGATCAAAATAGTTATAAAGCCAAACAAGTACAAAGTTGAAGAGCATTGAGAACCCAAAATTCCAAAAAAAAATGTGCCAAATACGGCTAAGGTAATCAAAGCCTGGGATATGAAAATCCTTAGTTTTTCAAAAAAATCATAGTTTTGTAATCAGGATATGTATAAAAATTACCATATAATTGATATTTATGTCAACACCGAAGTGTTGACTATTGGGCGGTTGATACCCTCGGGGACGAAACGTCCACCAGCAGTGGCATCGACCCAGTGTTGTAAATAGTTGTATAATTTAATACGCCAGACGCGCATTTCGTCTACATAAGACTCATTAGTGACGCTCACTGAAAACAAGGTTACGAACCCTTCATTTTTTTTCTGCTTCTTTAGTTCCGTTATTTGTATACTATTAATTTATATAAGTCTTTTAAATAGATTGTTTTTTTAAACAAAGTAGCAAACATCCTCAAGGTAAACGTCGCATTAGCTATGTGCTTTGTTTATAGTGTGTTTACATGCCATTTTTTTTAGTTAACATAGTTGTTTGTTTTAATAGCAATTAAGATTATAACACAATATTGACTGCTATACATGTATATCAAATTTTGGACATTTTTACCTATTACGGTCTGTTTGCTTTGGTCACACATTATTGTCAATACAAGGAATTGTAGGCGACTGTCATATAAGTGAGAGGTTTAGTTAGCTGTAATATCAGGTTCAATCCACCAGTTTCTAACTAGGAAAATGTATGTTCCAATTCAGGAATATATATCAGTTGTTTTCCATTCGTTTGATTTTGATTTTGCCAATTGTTAAGGGACTTTCCGTTTTGAATTTTCCTTGGAGTTCGGTATTTTGTTATTCTACTTTTTGCATACCTTATATCTTTTCTTTTCTGTGTGCAAGTTTAAAATATGTCAAGATGTGCTTATGTATCATGGGAATACCACAGACTTAAACATAGTATTTCATATGGTCTTGGTTACTTTCCACTCTCAAAGGAGTAATATTTTTGTTTAAAATGTTGAATATCATCCAACGTAGAAAATAAATTGAGAAGAGTGATGACAAATTATCGTTGCTCTTTCATCCTATGGTAAAAAATGTGTAAACGGGAGAAATCTGACAAAAAGTCACTTAATTCATATTTGAATAAAAGAGGGACGAAAGATACCAAAGGGACAGTCAAACTCATCAATCTAAAACAAACTGACAACGCCATGGCTAAAAATGAAAAAGACCAACAGAAAAACAATAGTACACATGACACAACATAGAAAACTTAAGAATAAACCACACGAACCCCACCAAAAACTACGGGTGATCTCATGTGCTCTGGAAGGGTACTGAATACATGTCTCAATATTGTTGATATTCGCATATATCACATTTTCAAAAATAATTTAGAACCACATAAAAGAATAAGTAATACGCCCATCTCTAGGATTGAAAACAAAATGCAAGTAATCAGGAGCGTTGTGTGTTCGTACCGGCCAACGAAGCAGCCAACAATATGGTGATACAATGCATGACGTAAATGCCACACGGAAATTAAGAATTAAATTATACATTCAACGACATTCAAGGCCGTACGCTCCACAAAGAGTCATATAGTAAATTTTCATGTCACAACCACAGCTCAGCTTAGGCCTCTTTTGAACATTTGAAGGTCCCCACTTTATATAGGCTAACTAAACTACAAAAAAAAAAAACAACGTATAATATCGTTTCATCTTGACCTGTATTTGGATGGCTTAGATAAATTATATGCTTTTGATAGTCCTTTTGATTCGGTTGACAGTTTTGACTTTTCCACTCTTTACACTTCACTTCCACACAATTTTATCAAACACAAGTTTTCCTATTTAATCAACTTGTCGTTTGATAAATCTTATTGCAAATGTTTTTGCTGCAACTCATGTAAAGCCTTTTTCTCAAAACAAAAAGGTAAATGTCCTAGATATACTTACTGGAGGTGTGATAAGATGATTCAACCATGAATTTTCTTCGGGAAAACATTTATGTACGTTTCGGCAGTAAGGTTTATCGACAGATTGTATGTATTCCTATTGGCACCAATTGTGCACGTTGTACGTTTTTACTAGGCAATGGCTTAAAATTGTGCACGCATTGGGTGACATGTCTTTGATGCCCATCATGGTGGTGTCCAAGTAATCACATAATCATAAATTATTTGCAATATAATCACATAATCATTATTCATTTTTTTTAAACAAGATAATCAAATAATCAAAAATACAGTCATTTATTCCAAAACCAGTTGTTGGCATTACACGAGTTATGTTCTTCTCATATATGTTATGATGGCATGATACTTATTCAAAAAGATATTTTGTCACCAAATGATTTACAAAATAGAAAACCATCATACACGGTAATATATAATTTGCTCCCTTGACAACATGCTGGGAGTATATTGTTTTACCCGTGTCCGTTCGACAGTCTGTTCTGCACTTTGTATATAGGTTTTATATGGCAGATTTTTATGACTACAGTTTTTAAACTTAAACATTTAAATAATGTACCTGGTGTAAGTATATACATATATTAAAGATGAGCATCTTTTCAATTTTTTTTTATGACAGGTTGCTGAATTTGGCATTTTGATAATATATTGCGCCAAATTTTTGTTTACCAATATTGAGGGTGCATTTATATTCTTAGGATATTTTTTTCAATAATTAAATAACGTTATTCTGTATGCAGTAACGTCACACGTGTATTGTCAAATTCTAAGCGTATCGGTCAACTTTGAAGCAATGTATCTAAATCACAAGGATGGTGACATATGTGTTTCTATACATGCATGGATTCAGTATACAATCCTGGATATTATGTTAGTTTTTAGTCTTTCTTCGTATATAAGAACACAGCCATCCATTGAAAAATCTAAAAAACTAAGTTAACAAAAATGCATTTTCCCTTTATATCTATGTAAATTTGTCGCCAAAATTGACGTTTTCTAATAAAAATGACAAAAAAAAAAAAAAATGGTGACCCCCATTTTTGATTTCATATTCCGATGTATAACTCGATTCAAAGTACCAGTGTGCCAAAATTGTTCAGTTGAATTATATTCAAATTATCAAAACGAATAACAGTTAATATAAGAATATCAGTATTTAAAGGTGAAAATAACATGGATGGATGTATAAGTGTTTTATGTCCAGTGGCAAATATTTCATGTAAATCAGGACGAGAACGTGAGTTTATTTGATATCAATATGAATATTTATATTGCATGATCGACACGCTGGGCAGGAATTCATAAGGCAACCGTGGTCAACTATGGTAAGCATGGTCAGAGCCTTCAGAAAGACGAGCCTCCTCATGGGGTTTTTGATTATGTGATTATGTGATTACTTCGCCGTTTTTATAATGATTATTTGATTACCAGACCAAAAATGTCATGATGATTTGATAATCTAGGACTAAAATTGAAAATGGAAATGGGGAATGTGTCAAAGAGACAACAACCCGACCACAGAAAAAAACAACAACAGAAGGTCACCAACAGGTCTTCAATGTAGCGAGAAATTCCCGCACCCGGAGGCGTCCTTCAGCTGGCCCCTGATCAAATAAATACTAGTTCAGTGATAATGAACGCCATACTAATTTCAAAATTGTACACAAGAAACTAAAATTAAAATAATACAAGACTAACAAAGGCCAGAGGCTCCTGAATTGGGACAGGCTCAAAAATGCAGCGGGGTTAAACATGTTTATGAGATCTCAACCCTCACCATATACCTCTAGCCATAGGTATTATTTATGAAAATATCTTTTTTGTAACTTGTTTCCGTTCCAAACGCTTTTCTGGATTTACCTCCATCGAAGCACCGATCATTCGTTTATGTTTTTAATGAATCGTTTGATTGTAAATTTCGAGAAATTAATTAATTTTAGAATGGAATTGAAAGAAAAAAATGTAACGGGATCTGAATGATTTAATTTTATTTCGTCCCAACCGAGTACACATTTAGTGTTGACATCCCATAGGTTTAAGCCTTTGTTAACTTTCTCCTTATTCCGATGTTATTGTTAAGGAAAAGCGACACTGAAGGTAAAGAAGGAATAATTCTAGTAAACTATTTTTTTGTGAACAGAGTCTGAGTATTGCATATAACTTCATTAGGATGAGTAGACTGACAAATCAAGTACTGGTCTTCGGAAGGGGGCAGTCCTGTCTGCGTATTCATTTCACGAACTTTAATCTTTCTCTTTACAGATAAATAAAATTTAAATAATATGAAACATGAATGCATGGATTAGCTTTTATCCATGATGATGTTTCTTTAACCTTAAAAATTGAAAGAATATTCCTTATTCCAATTTGATATTATTGAGGAATGATAGAATCTTTAACACAGGATTTTGTCTCTTTTCGTTTTTTATATTCGAGGTTTCGGAATCGGACACCCCCACCCCTAACCCAGAAGTTTATAGATTCTGGAACTAAAATACCTTTAACTATTTCCAGAAATACTTTGAAATTACGGAACTACAGGGGTCTGTTGTTCAACTTGTCGTTAAATTAAACGAGTCGTTAAATTTTACTAATCACTGCGTTAAATTTAATCAGTCCATTATCATGTTGTTCAACTTGTCGTTAAATTTAACGAGTCGTTTAAAATTGTCAAAGTGTCGTTATATTTAATCGACCTCATTGAGGATGATTAAATTTTAATCAGTTGATTAACCTCAATCTAAGATGGCTGTCAATGTTTTGTTTCAACCACCTGTTGTAAGAAGAGAGCGACATTTTCGCGGTTTTGACCCTCTAGAAAGGGAATTTTCTGATGAGGAGCTAAGGCAGAGATATAGATTTGGCAGAGAGACCATTGGGTACCTGTCAGATTTAATGAGAGGGGATCTGGAGCGTGGGACAAACAAGGAGACAGCCCTTTCAGTGGAACAACAGGTTATGATTGCCTTGAGGTTTTATGGAAGTGGATCACACTTGCAAGTAGTTGGGGACACGATGGGATTTGACAAGTCAACTGTGTCTCGGGTGATTGACCGTGTGACAGATTCATTAGTTGCCATGAAGGATGACTTCATATCGTGGCCAGATAATCAGAGGAAGAATGTGATAAGGGCTGGTTTTTATGAAAAGGCTGGTTTTCCAAACGTGGTTGGATGCATTGACGGGACTCACATACGGATTACTGGGCCTAGCATTGATGAACCAGCATTTGTTAACCGAAAGGGGTTCCATAGCATCAACGTACAAGCTATTTGTGACCATGAAGGTAATTTAAAACACTGTATTATACCTATTTTATGTTTACAACATGCTTTGTGTGCGTCCTTTTTCTTGACATCTTCATTCGTCCTTGACCATATATACATGGCTGGTTTTCTGTTGAACTGGTTTTCAGCTTATATGAAAATCGATGGATAAAGAAAGACAACTCAATCTTGACATATACTTTCTATTGGATTTGTAGACTCGATCATGAGTTGCTTTTTACCAGAGACATATACATGATATACATGATATATACACATAATTTGTCTCAGTTTTTACCGTTTCACTTTTAAATATGCTGAATCGAATGAACTGCTAAGAGTTTATGAACATAAATTTATTGATCAAAATAGTTATAAAGATTTGCCCACCTACCCCTTAATTATCTGCTTTAGGTAGAATTTGTCACAGTCAGGCTTATAAACTTGTGAAACGTCAACAAATAGTGTGCCCCATGTAGTTTGAAGAAATTCTAGATCTACCTCAAAATGTTTCTGTGAGAAGCCCCCCCCCCCCCCCCCCCCCCAAAAAAAAAAAAAAAAAACTAAAAAAAAAAACCATACAAAACTGAAAAACACAAAACAAAAAAAATAAGTGTCCAATCTGTCATCCAAATATCAAGTTCGCCTACCCATTCTTTTCGGTTGGGAAATAGTGACCAGTCCTTTAAAAATAAGCCAGTCATTGTTCAATATATTTTTTTTAAATGTTAAGGGAGCATATTACTTCGATCCTCGATGTATTGTTTATCTGAATTGTTTATACTATACATATTTTGCTTTCATCACATTGCAAATTCGGCTAATATTTTAATGACTCGAATTATAATGAACAAACTACATGCATGCACATAAAAGAAGATGTGGTAATGATTGCTAATGGGACATATCTCCACAAGAGATTAAATGACACAGAAATAAACAGCTTTGGGTCACCATACTTATTCACAATCACTGACTCGCCGTTTGCCTTGACAAATGAATTATGGAACTACTTTTTTCCACTTTTTTAATTATCATATTTTTGTTTAAAGGTAGATTCACCAACATCAGTGCTAGGTGGCCAGGATCAGCACATGATTCTCATGTTTTCAGAACCTCAGCCATAGGACAACATCTTGAGAATGGATATCGAGGAATTGGACAAGGTGTATTGTTAGGAGACAGTGGCTATCCCTGCAGACAGTTTTTGCTGACACCATACAGACAACCAGCTGCTGGTAGAGGTCAAGCAAGGTTTAACAGAAGACATTGCTCAACAAGGTCAACAATAGAAAGGACATTTGGAATATGGAAGAAGCGTTTTCACATTCTAGGATCAGAGGTACAATTCAATTCTTTACAAATAAATATAGTAGTAATATGAATATTTGACATGGTGTATGCCCTTATATTTTAAAAGTCATGTTTTTTTTTTCTTGTGAGACTGCTGTCTACTAAATCTCTCATTAATACATTTTTCGATTTCTCTTTTCAGTTAAGGTCTTCATAATGGTCCCCTTCTCTGTATTTTGGTTATAGCTACTGTACGTTTTTTTTTTTTGCTGACCACAGTTTGGTTACCTATAATTGCTTACATCCACTTCATTTTAACTTTGCAGGATACATACATTTAAGTTATAAAATTAACAATCACTCCAAATCTCCTTATTTTTATTACGTAATAAAACCCGAAAATAAAAAATGAAAAATCAGTTGTATATTAAAGGGCTGATAAAACTGACCTCAGTTAAATATCAAGCCAGGACAAGAACACAATGATCGACAATTTATCACACAGATCAAAACCCTAAAATTATACGGATAACAGGGATCCAGTTGGAAAATTGGTAATGTTAGTTCGGTTACTTCATGTAGTCCTGTTTGGGGTAACTGCTCCAAGTTAGTCATTACTGTAACTTTATTAAATCGTGAATGCTACAGTACATCATCAGTTGGACAGTTTGTTCAGCTTTATGTCTGATTTGGTCCTTTTTTTAATTAAATTATAGTGTTTTTGTAATAAAGTTACTTATTCATGAGCAATGTTAATTCATGCTACATACAAATAGTAATTCTGTCACACTTTAAAATAAACGTTTTTAAATTGTATTCCAGATCCGAATGAAACCTGATAAAGCTTGCAGAATCATCATTGCTTGTGGTATTCTGCACAATATTGCCATCATGAGGAATGAACCTGAAGTTGCAGAAGAACAATTGATTGACAATCAACCTCAGATGCAACCCTATAATGGTCCACAGGACGGAAAAGGCATACGGGACCATTTTGCTACCACTTTTTTTGCCTAATAAATTGCATGTTTTTATTTTTCCATATTTTCATAAATTGTCTTTCATTAAAAAAATGAGGAAATTTGAAAATAGTAACAAATCTTTGTATGATCAGTTTGAATATGACCTACCGAATTAGACTATTTACCGGATTTGTAATCACTTAAGCAACACGACGGGTGCCACATGTGGAGCAGGATCTGCTTACCCTTCCGGAGCACCTGAGATCACCCCTAGTTTTTGGTGGGGTTCGTGTTGTTTATTCTTTAGTTTTCTATGTTGTGTCGTGTGTACTATTGTTTTTCTGTTTGTCTTTTTTATTTTTAGCCATGGCGTTGTCAGTTTGTTTTAGATTTATGAGTTTGACTGTCCCTTTGGTATCTTTCGTCCCTCTTTGACAATGTGTTGAGAGAGGTTCCAAGTGTGCATTTTCGCGACTTCAATACTGGTATAGTAAATGGTGAGCAGTTAGTCGCCTATGAAATCAAAAACCCAGTAGCCAGGAAACTGTTTTTCAGTACAAGAATAAGAATATGTGGTATGATTGCCAATTGATTATATCAATTACCATATGGAAAAAAAATTATTATTTAAATGCCCAAAAAAGGCACAAGCCATGGCCGACAGTGCAAGGACTGTATAGCCAAGCAAGGTCATTTAAAATTTTTTGATTCATGTATCACTTATTATTTTTTGAATGATGGAGGTGCAATATGTGGCTTAATTGTAATTACTGGTCTATTTTCTTTTACATAGGAGTGTGCACACAAAATTAAATGAATGTGTTGGCCTCATAGTAATTTCTGAAATACAAATCAACAATATAACAATGAATTTAATACATTTAATACATAGAGGCAAGTGCCTGAGAGAGTGTAACTGGTTCAGAATTGCCACCCACTAACTTCTGCAACAGCTCAATTTGTAGTTCCAGTTTGTTCCTCTCCAAGTCCATATGCACTTTCTGCTTCTCTTGGATTTCTAGTTTACCTTGCAGTGCACGATACTGCATGTCGTGAATATCCTGCACTGTTACCTTTTTCAAAGGTGTTCTCACTGTCCTACAAATAATAAAAACATAATGAATTCTGTAAAAGATCGATTAATTTTACATCTCTTTTTATTGATCGATTCAACGTCATAGTTCCATCAAATAACCAGTCAGAATATGTCACGTTTTCCGGCTTGAAATGTGTGAATAGGTGGGGGGAAACTGTCAGAAAAATATATGAAAATGTAAAAAAAGAAAACTTGAAGTATTGACCAAATAATCTAGCGGAACCTGTTTCCACAACACATTTTCAAAGAGTTCTTGTATACATCCCCATAGTACGGTAGAAAAATATTTTTTTTTAAATCTAAAATTTCGGGAAAATATTCATTCTACTTATGAACTAAAAATCGTTTTTGTTGAAGGTGGCTTACGGTGACCTTCAGTTGTTAATTTCTGGTCTCTTGTGGGGAGCTGTCTCATTGGCAATTATACCACATCTTCTTTTTTTACATTTACAACTTACTTCTGCTTATCTGTCCTATCTGTTTGTTCTTGAATATGTGGAACGACTGTTTGTGTCAGGATGGGGTCATATCCTGAAAGCAGAGACGGACTTGGTGGACTGGACGGGGGTGGACTGTCCCTTATCAGAGATGCTGCAGATTCATACAAATCCTGGCTGGCATCTTCTTCCGGCAAAGTGGCATTGATAGATGGTTGATCTGTAATAAATGAGAACAAAATTATTCGTTGATACTGTGTTTGGGTATATTTTATTAATTCTAAAAGGGGGGGGGGCAATTGAAAAGGCATACTATCATCATTCAATTAAATTCAGATACATTTACTTTAAATTTCAAGATAAAAATATTGCACAAGACTAATTAAGACCCTATTTCAACCCTTTTCAGATTATCAAGGGTCTCAGCTATAAACTAATATATGTTCCTGTCTAGGTTCAGTCTGCAACAACAAATTGATCAACTTTATTCCGGATTTATGACAACCAGTCCGTATCTGTTTTAATATTATAAATCATGACTGGTTTTCGGTCGAAATTAGCTATTGTGGTTCCCTTTAATCAATCAACAGATACCAGTTTAAAGACGACTTGGCGGGCACCTGCAGCCACTTGTGAACTAATGTTGAAAATAATACTTTAAAACTGTTATCAGTTTAAGCAAATGCAATCTTTCAATAGTATATCAAGTGGAAAACCTTCAAACCAACAAGAAACACGTTGGCAATCATTTAATGATCGAAAATATTGGTTAAAATAAATTGTTATCAGTCACGTGATATCAGTTGGGAATTCCCCTACTTGTTGTGACGGCGGAGCAGACGAAACTTTTACCAAAATTTAAGAAAGGAAACTATGTATCCCGGTATTAAAAAGGATACAAATATTTGTGTTAATTTCATTGAAAATTAACAATAACAATAAAAAGAACCTTCAAAACAAAATTTAGCCAAAAAATGTTTGTTTTTATATGATAAATAAAAACATGTTAAGTGAAACTGATCAAGTTACTTTTTACAAAGTTCAATAAGAAGGGTAGAGCCTTGAGAAGTTCTAATTAAGGGGAAAACACATTTGGGGATTTATTTCAAAGTGTTAAAAAATATTTACTTACTTGTCTGGAATGATTCAGTTTCAAGTCCACCCTGAATCCCCCTGAAGCTGGTGGTGTCCTTCATAAGATCGATAACTTTTCCTACTGCAGAGCTAGGTTGTTTTGGAGCTGGTCCTCCCCCAGTTTTGAACAACTCACTCCTGTGAGTTGTGTACACAGCCTTGGCCACTCTTGTGGTATTCCTCCACTTGTTCCTAACTTCTGTGGCTGTACGGATGGCAACTCCAAGAGAATTAACTTTTATGGCTATGTCATCCCATACCTTCTTCTTCAACTGGTTGGTCACTGTATTAGTAAGTTTTCCATTAATTACACCAGAGTGTTTCTCTACTAGTTGCTGGATCAGGTCTTCCTCTGCCACAGTGAAGTTGGTCTTCTTCAGTCTTTTAAGTTTACTTGGGTTTTGTTCAGTAGATTCAGCCATTGTTGTACAGACAGGATGCTCCAGAACAATGCATGATGGGTTGGTTTTATTTAATCACTTGATTAATCAGTTGATTAAATTTTAACGCATTGATTAATCAGTTGATTAAATTTTAATTCATTGATTATTTAATCGACACGTTAAATATTGTTGAACAACAGAAAATAAACGACTCGTTATGTAACGACTGGTTAAAAGATTTAATGACTCGTTAAATTTAATCAATCGTTAAAATAACGACAAGTTGAACAACAGACCCCAGGTAAACGTCAAAAACTCCATTCCAATTCCACTGTACCCATATCATATATACTTATTCTATAGATAGAATCATATACATGTATCTTATCTCATTCTATCCCTAGTTTGTCAGCATAAAAGCGAGTTTAATATTTTGTAACTGCGACTGTATGATGGTGCTTACCGGAAAGCTTAACTCCCTTTTGCAAACAAAACTGTTACTTGCGATGCTGCTACCGAATTGCTGATGGAGAAGGAATTGGAAGAAGACATTGACCATTGTGTTGATGATAATGTGCTACCTTTAGAAACACAAACTGCCCTGAACGATTGAAAACTTGGAAAAGAGTGTCATGTTGTAAAAATGCGTGAAATTGTGAATTTTAGCATTTTCATCTTTTTGTGTCGTGTTTGGTATCAACAGTCGTTGTTTTTTATTAGTAATTAAGTTTTAAAATTTTTATTACGCTAGAAATGCATTTTATTATGAAAACAAGATTTTGAGCTATTTTTCAAATAAATGTATAAAAGACATGTATTAGTCGTTTTAGCGTTACTAGGAAATATTAATGGATTAAGATTAAGATTATGTCGTGAGAATACTTTTTGACAACAATGGGCATCAATGTAATTTATTTGTCAACACCCAAACTGTATATAGAATGAATAATGTCAATTAACACTAAGTCTTAATTTAATCTGCTTTTGATATTTTTCATTGATTGGAAAATATTTGTTAATAAGTACTTTTTTTCTGTTTTCATTGGTCAAAACGTTTCTATGATCAGGTTTTATAAAGGTTTATTTTGAACGAAGAGGAGAGAGAAATAGAGAGAATCATGTGATGCACCGGTTCGCCCCGCGGCGGGTTTATATATGTTGCCATGCTTACTAGTTGTTTTGTAAATATGCTTTATAAACTGTGCTTGTATATATGTTAGATGGAAAAATAAAGTATGTGAACGTTCATGTATCCAGTCTCGTGTATTGATTTACCACAACTTTCCAGTATGCACCCTTTGCCATCTTAAACGGGCCTAAATCATTTGGATTGTAAAATATTGTTATTAATTTCCAACGGACTATAGAGGTAACAAAACGAAACACACCAACAAAACAACCACATGTATAATCGACAATTCAAATTACGACAAACTAGGATTTTCTATTCACGTCAAATATTAAGAAAATTCTAAACGTGTCAAGAGCATGCATGAGTGGCGAGAGATTGTGCGGTCTTGCCATGCTCCATGTTCATCGCGATAAGGATATCAGCAGACCAAATTCTGATTCTGAAACGATTTGACTGAACCGGCCATAGAAAAATTTGGCAAACTCTACTGAATCGATGCTTGTTCTATGTTCTAGCAGCAGACTCAAATCAGTGATATTTTGATAATTATCTTACATATAAATTTAAATAAAGTTGTAAAAAATTTGGTGTGAGAAATTGAAAGTCTTAAAATATGAAAAAAATTAAATAAAAAGTGTCCAAATTCAAAACATTATCAAACTCTCTAAAAATGCCTAGAATGCAGGATTTTGCACCATTTATCATCATTTCATACCCTCCAAAAAAAAATCGCCTCGCTTCGCTTCGCTCGGCTCAATTATTTTGCCTCACTAAAATAAGATGCCTAATTACGGCCTTGAAAGTTCTTCGACCAAATATTTTGCTATAGCGACATTTTTCGGGGACCATTTAAAAACGAATGGGCTTCTTAGTGGAATTGCGTTAATTGTGGTACAATTCTCCGTATTTTCACACATTGCGTTTCTATTATTTCGATTTTCTACTTTCAAAACAAATTTCACCCGGGAACGGCGTGCATCATTAATAAGAATGTATTGCAAAAAAAACCAACCAAGAATAAAAAGCTCAGTCTGCTATGAAGAATGCGAGGAAGACGACGAAGCAATCAATGTAGGGGTTAATGGGCAAAAATGTTTAATGGCACTACATGGATAAAACCAGAGGATTTCGAATATCTGGCAAAAATTCTAAAACAAGAGGTGCGAGCACAGGTATTTGGTGAATGGACCCCCCTTTTTATTGGACCTCACTAAAAAAAAAATTGGCGTTTTTTTTATTCATTTACAATTTTCTACAATGTATAAGCTTCTTTTTTCACTTGGGGCTCGTATGGATTGTAAAAAAAATATTGTAATCGACTAGCAATGGATTGTTGAGACTTGATATATGTTTATACATTGTAGAAAATTGTAAATGAATAAAAAAAAACGCCATTTTTTTTTAGTGAGGTCCAATAAAAAGGGGGGTCCATTCCCCAAATACCTGTGGGTGCGAGCATCCTTAACCCCTACTTTTCTTTCCAGAATTTGATAACATATAGTTTTAAATGTTATCTTTGAAAATCTTGTAAAATCCTTGTTATTTTTTCATCGTTTTTGAAAGAAAAAAAGGTGCTAATGTTAAATTTAATACGGTTTTCACCTGCAGAAAATTGTTAAGCATAGGCTACGTTTCACTCCCCTGCGTCTACTGATCCCTTGGTAGAAAAGGCGGGATACATCACACATGGAGTGGAACTTCCTTTGTACCATGGGTTTATACATATAAAACATATTGCTAAAATGGTAAAATTTTAATTTCACAGTATGGCATGTATATTAGGTATGAATTATTTGATTACCAAGTAAATCACAACATGCTCTGATGAGTTTATATTGATACCTTGTACACCATTTAACCGGAGGTTGAATAGTTACTACACCACAGTAGTTCAAATGTTCAAAACAATTGAAATCCCAATGTGAAATAAAATATAAATAAATCTTTAAATTTGTATCGTATAAATCTGATAAGGGTTTATTAAAAAGGCGGGGTGCTGTTTCGGATTGATGTGAGGCGATGAACACAAAAGCAGTTCTATTCTACATATTTAATTGGCCACATCATAACAAGAGAATGCCCATGCTACGTCAGCAATCTATTTTTAGTACATTTCAGTTGTGCAGGTCTATCTAAATTAATTCTGACTGAATTCTAAATTAATTCTGACTGAATTCTGATATGGACCTATTAATCATGTTAATAGTATTGTTTCAGATGATAGCTTATATTTGTCATACCTTGTTTCCTCAATGAACACAATTTTTACAGAAGAAAAGAATTCTTGCAACAGCCAAAAACTGCCAACATTTCAAAATAGCCATGGGGGTTTTATGTGCAAGATGGCTCTCATAGTTCTACAAAACCTTTAAAGGGGCTTTCAAGGGCCTTTTATAGCTGACTATGAGGTATGGGCTTTGCTCATTGTTGAAGGCCTTAGGGTGACCTATAGTTGTTAATGTCTGTGTCATTTTGGTCTTTTGTGGATAGTTGTCTCATTGGCAATCATACCACATCTTCTTTTTTATATTTCAAATTCATTTTAATGTTGTTAATTTGCTTATTCATACTTTTATAAACCTATAACCATTGTAAACTGATTGTTTTGTTTTAAATTGTGGACAATCATTTTGAAAATTTCTCTTTCAAAATTTCTGTTTAGGAACTTTTATTTGGGGAATCCCCCGCAAATACTGACAGTTGGCAGGTATGCAAACTGTAGGACAGAAAGTCGCAGGACATAAATCATGTTATACGTGTCATTGTATATTTTTTTATATAAAAATAAGGAGATGTGGTATGTCTCAGTTGATAACTTGATAATATTATATGAAAATAGATACAAACAAAAAAGGAAAAAATTATTATCACAATTATTGTTTTCTCTAATAAAAAACATTTAGAGTCTGTCTTATTTTGGAATCAATTATTAATTAGTAGATATAAATTTTACAAATTTAATTTTAACAGTTATGGGCTTATGTATTTTTAGTTGAGAAACTTAACGAAACATGAACAAAGCCTTTTTTATCATGTTTATAGTTGGTTTTGGAATACATCTTCAAGTTGGTATGCAGAATTAAAAATTGGATAATTATTTCTTTGATTACGTTTATTAAAATCCTTTGATTGGTAATCAAAAGCATATAATAATGAATGTCGACTAAGAAAATAATTTGTGATAAAAAACTGTTTATAATAATAATTTTCAACTAAGAAGTTTCATTACTATCAGTACATATCAGTTTGACGACTATTTTGAGGCTCTGCCCCCTAAGTCATGGTGCAGTGACTTTGAATTAATTCGGAATTTTCAATGTTAAGTTTTCTGCTTATTAAGTTAGTTTTAATAGCATCTACTTGTGATATATAGATCAGTGATATTTTGAATGAAGTGGCATTACTATCAGTGCATATCAGTTTGACGACTTTTTCGGGGGCCCCCTTTTTCGAGGACTTGCCCCAGGTCAGTTCCAACAACTTTGAATTAACTAGCAATTTTCAGTGTTAAGTTTTCTGATTAATATGCTTAAGTTACTTTGATGGGAACTATTTGTAATAGATCATTGATATTTAATATGAAGTTTCATTACTATCAGTTAATATCAGTTTAACTATTATTTTGAGGCTCTGTCCCTAAGTCATGGCCCAGTAACTATGAATCAATAAGCAATTTTTGAATGAAGTGGCATTACTATCAGTGCATATCAGTTTGACGACTTGTTCATGTTTTTCGAGGACCTGCCCCAGGTCAGTTCCAGCAACTTAAAATAACTAGCAATTTTCAATGTTAAGTTTTCTGCTTAACATGCTCAAGTTAGTTTGATGGAAACTACTTGTAATAGATCATTGGTATTTAAAATTACTATTAGTTAATATCAGTTGTACTACTGTTGTGAGGCTCTGCCCCTATTACTAGTAAGTCATGGTCAAGTGACTATGAACTAATAAGCAATTTTCAATGTAAATAGAGAAAAACTAGGTGGTCAAAAATGTTCGGAATGTGGAGATCTACCTACTGTCCATTTACATCAAAATTGTTAAACTAATCATGCTGTTTCTTATAACAGTTATTACACTTAAATGATGGAATATTACTTTTTTTCATTTTTGTCTATTATCTTGAAAACTACAATAAAATGAATAATTAGGGACAACTTTTAACATGTTTAATAGCAAAAATGATCAGGAAGGAAAAATCTACCAGTCAGTTATAATGGTCCTAATTGTCAATTAATGAGTTCTTAAAAGAGTTATTGCCTTAAATGCCAATATTAACAATTTTTAGCTCACCTGTGACACAAAGGGTCTACATTGAATCCGTAATCCATGTATTCATGTGACCTTTAATTTAACTCCCAAGCTAAAAATGTGTTACGAATGTACCAGGTGAGTTAAGCTATCAAAAGGGAAAAAAATGACAAAATTGAAAGTTAAACAAGGGTAGTCCACATGGTAGACCATATTGTTGACTGTTTCTTTCCACAAAAAAATCATTCTTTATAATATTCTGTGTTTTGGAATACTACCAATATTTTAACAACGAAAAATTACTCCTACAATTGATATTTAATGTTGTAACTTTAACAAAACAGCCATTCACAGTTGGACAAAAAATTATGTGTGTGAAAGAGGAAGAGAATATTTTGATTCATGCCTTTCTTATATTTCAGAGTTGAATAAACACAAAGTCAAACTACAAAAGAATTACATGATGTTTGTCCATGGTGTTGACTCCAAAACAGACATAACTGACCACCTGTATCAGTCTGATGTTTTAAGTACTGAAGAAAAAGAGGAAATTTGTAATTCTTCACTCACTCAACAGGAAAGTAATAGACATTTATACAACAAATTGATTCGCAAAGGTGGAGATGCATACACACACCTCCTTGATGCTGTACTACACGGAGAATATCCGGATGTTGCTTCAGAAATGGAGAAGACAGAATTGTCAGATCAAGATATACAATTGTGTCAAATAGGTAATTATAGCAGATTCTGAAATTAATATTTTACCTGATTTACTTAGATGATTACAATATATATATCATAAATTTTACATAATTATAAAATTATTATACAAATCTGCCCATTTTCTTATGTGTTTATACATCAGAGCATATTGAGTGTATCTATTCAGAGGCAGAATTTAAGGGGGAAGGGGACCAGCCCCTACTCCCCCCTTTTGTGAGAAAAATTTGGTTGATTATTTAGGGAATCACTGAAGCATGACTGGAGTGGGCCCCCCTCTCAGGCAGTCAGTGCCCCCTCCTAATATATTAATCGGACACATAATATGCTAAAACAAAAGTATACAATTCAACGAAAAAAAGACACGTTTTCATCAATGTATGTTTAACTGTAAGAGGAATGATCTAGTGTTGGAAACAAACATATTGCTAAATCAGAAAAGAGAGAGGAACTATTAAAAAACTTGTTTTTAATTATTGTTGAGCCTGCGACTTCTATTGCAGAAAGCTTGACATAGGGATAGTGATCAGGCGGCAGCGGCGTTAGCTAACTTCTTAAAAACTTAATATTTCAGAAAGTAGAAGACCTGGATCCTTCCTACTTTGTATATAGATGCCTTATGTTATGAAGTTTCCGTCTGTCATATGTCTATTGTCCTTGACCTCATTTTCATGGTTCAGTGACTACTGGAAAAAAAAGTTGAGAATTTAAATAGTATTCTTAATTTCTCTCTTAATATGAGTAATAGTATAACTATATTTGGTATATGTATGTGCATTCCTTGCAAGGTCCTCATGCCCGTCAGGCAGTTTTCACTTGACCTCAACCTCAGGCCAAATAAAAATGTATGTGTGGTTCCAGTTACATACTTTTAAAACATAGGGTCGGTAGGTCGGCATATTTTTTTTTTTTTTTTCATTTTTATTTTGGAATGTCAAAATCCGGAAAAAATTGTGTGTTTACCGAAATTGTTACCGGTATTAAACACGCCCCAACCGGAAGTCCACCATTTTTACATGTGTTTGGTTGTAAAATAAACAGTCATGATACGTTTTTAGTTAATTTTGTTGCATTCTGTTGTGAATTGTTGCATTTTAGCCATAACAGATACTTGTGATGGAAATTCAGATGACAGAAATCTATGAATTTAATTATTTTTATTCACAATCCTTAAAATTTGATCTTTGAAAATTTATTTTTCAATAATGAAAAAAAAAGTTCTAGGGTCGGGGGGTTTCAACTATGGTTGGTCGGGTTACTGGAACCACACATATATTTTTATTTGGCCTCATTGAATGGATCAGTGAACAAGGTTAAGTTTTTCGTGGTCAAGACCATTTCTCAGATACTATAAGCAATAGGTCTACTATATTTGGTGTGTGGAATGATTGTAAGGTGTACATGTCCAACTGGCATGCGTCATCTGACCTTGACCTTATTTTCATGGTTCAGTGGTTATAGTAGGTTTTTGTGTTTTGGTCTGTTTTTCTTAAACTGTATGCAATAGGTCTACTATATCATACCTGTCAACCTGTGACGATGAAAATGCAGGTCATAACCTGCATTGAAGAATCAAATCTCAGGTCATAACGCGTACGAACTTTTTCGAGCTGAATTTCAGTATTTATGGTACATTTTCTTGTAAAGTATATCAAAGATACCACAACATCAATGCATGTTCACTTGGTTAAGTCATTTTAAATCCTATTAATTATTACTTCAATGCACTTTTAAAGATTTTTTATAATTCTGTGTTACAGTCTTATGTTCTTTACTATTTGTATTCATCCAAATCTGAGACTACTATAACACAGAGATTGGTCACTCTCGATTTCCCTATTTAACCGGCTACACTCAAAAAAGCTAGCTGCGTTAATTTAACGTAGTTTCGTATTTTACCGTTAGCAGACGACATGTAATTGTTCAATTAAAAATGAATAATACAAAGCAAAATATTATTTTCAATGCTGTCATTATTATTCCTATTATTATATGAATATTATTATGATTATCCTACTTTAATAATTATTATATTATAATAGTTTATAATAATAAATGTATTTTAATAGTTTTTCATAATAAACATGTCTTAAAAGTTTTTAAAATAAGCTATGCGACTATGATTGAGAATGGATTGTTAATTCTCATAAATCCGACAAACGAAGTTGTTGAAACAGGTCCCGTTTATTTTATCCAATCAAGGAATCATATAAACAATCCCCCGATCAAATATACAAATGTTTTACCTGTTTTACCTACCTGTAAAAACAGGTGCATTTGTGAATTGGCTGGGATATAGTTTTGATACACGTATACACGTGCTAACTAAAAATGGAATTCAGATATATAAATCTCATTATCGATACTATTTAATATTTTTTTTTAATTTTCATGAATAATTGAAAAATCTCAGATTTGATATTGTATTAAAAATACGATATTAAATAATCAATACGTAATAAATTGTATGTCATGTATTATACAGTATCGGAGTTAATTATTTGATTGTTTCATAATGGGTTTCTATTAAATATACACCTGTCTCGGAGACATAATGTCACAGTGTGACATGTATATTCGGCTTGAATTATCCGATGGTCAGGTAAATCACAACCTGTTAAAATGAGTTTTATTTGACACCTGGAACACACGAAGTAGTTACACCACAGGTTTTCACAGTACTTCCGAAAATATTATTTACAAATTATAGAATTAAATAATAAATATTGTTTGACAAATATCGTTTATCATGATCGACTTTGTCTTATAATATTTATAATTTGTATAGATCATTAAAAAATTATTACTTTCTGGGTTCATTATTAATTTGGCTTGTATTGGGTTGATTTTTTATGATTGTCTGTAAACTGTTTTCTAATTGTGTTTTTCGAAATACTATGAGCTTGCATTCAGTTGTATTTATGATTGTCGGTAAATTTATGGTTTCTCCTTTTCACGGATTGTGTATTTAGTTAGGACTTACACTTAATGATCATTTAATAGAAAATTGCAATACAAGTCTCACTTTTGACCTCGAATATAACTTTAGGGATTAACCATATTGTAAGCGTAATGTACATGTTTCCCTTCTTTTTTTTACTTTTAGACTAAAAAAATCTCCTTTTAATTTTGAAACAGACATGGACCTGTGTGAAAAGTGAAACATCATTTTGACTTGATTGTTAGTTGAAACCCTTTTTTACTTTATACAAACTGCACGAAAAGGTGTCTTCCTTTGTTGTTGATCAGGCTGATTTAATTGATGCGTGCTTAACGTCCAGTGGCAAATATTTCATTTTTGTTGTTGATCAGGTTGATTTAATTGATGGTTGCTAAACGTCCAGTGGCAAATATTTCATTTTTTTTTACATATTGATTTGTGAGTGTATGACATTCATTTTTTTCTGTACAGTATATGCAATATAATGTCCAACTCTCCACAAGAAACCAAATGATACAGACATCAACATTTTAAGGTGACCAAAAGGCTCTAAGCAATGCGTAAAATTCATATTGCACTGTCAACTATACAAGGTCTATTTAAGAAAAAGGTTTAACACATCAAACAAGAAAACTCACTGTCTTATTTATGAACAAAATAATGAGAAAAAAATCCAAATATGATGTATACAGCAACACACCAGTGAATTACAGGCTCCTTACTTTGGGAAAGCACATACATAATAAAGGCATGATAATAGATTTAACCATAATCACATACCGTACAATTTTATGATCTTGTTTGTTGTTTTTTCCCAACAGTAATCATATCAATAAAACCTATAAACCAATAAATGTGGTGTGGCGTTTGAATAAACCAAATTACATCTGTAAAAAGACACCTACATACATCCCAGTATTCTGAAATGAAAAGGACCAGTCAGACTGAGAATCAGAACTTGTACATGTATTAATGTATACAATATATCTAGAATATCACTACACATTATTCCATCCTTTTTCAATAACTAAACCAAAATGAGAGAGAACAAAAACAATTCCAGGTATAAATAATACTTTTATTATCAAACATTTATTCATAATGTTACTGTCAATGATAACTGAGAGTTTTATGATAATTTCCCTGCAACTGATCTGGGTTATGCAAATTTCGGTATCTGTACAGCTAAGGATATATACATGTTTCAGCGATGATAACTTGTAATAAATTGCATACAGTGAAAGGGAGATGGCAAGATTCTTCATCTTTATTGTGTGTCTCATTCACTGCAAATATCTCAATTTCTTGTGCAATTAGTTGCTCTGTGCCTTTCACTGGTGCTAGAAAAAGAAACAGCATGACAATCAAATTTAAGCGTTCATATTTTTTCATTCTCTTTCCATCTTCAGTGTGGATTGAAACTGGAACAGATGTCTCCTCCATACTGGTACCAACAGCTGTTTATTGTCGAGGATTACTCTCTTTTTAACTCCATTTGTTAATTTCTACATCTTTTCCTCTTTGGCATTCTAAATAAAAAAAAAAGATAGAGTTGAATAGACTATTTGTCTTATATACTTGTAAACCTTACTTCCTACATGTATGCCATCTGAGACTACTATAACACATTTGTCAGAGAAAACACCACAGACAGCAGGCATTAAATTTTGGGTAAATAGCAGTATGCTGGTATATCAAATTATGACAAAGTAAACATTAGTAGAAAGAAGAAATACAAGGGAATGTTTTAATGCCATTTGGGAAAACAAATTATTCAACTGAATTATACCCTAGCACAACAGAAATTGACATTTTTCATTTGGGAGTCTTCATCATGGGACCCCCCCCCCCCCCCCACACACACACACACACATAAAAAGGGGTAAATATCAAATTATGACAAAGTAAACATTAGTAGAAAGAAGAAATCCTAGGGAATGTTTTAATGCCATTTGGGAAAACAAATTATTCAACTGAATTATACCCTAGCACAACAGAAATTGACTCAAAATTTACATCGGCCATTTTGAAAACCTTCATGTGGTAAATCTCCCCACAAAAAGGGATAAATAGCAATTTGCTGGTATATCAAATTATGACAAAGTATACATCAGTGTAAAGAAAAAATATGAAAGAAAGTTTTAATACTATCTAGAAAACCAACTGTTCTTCTGAATTTAACCTATTTACAAAATAACTCGAGTCGGTCTAACGAACTGAAAAGTCAAACGCGGTAAATTTTCAAGGTTTCATTTGTAAGTTTGCGCTTATAAATTCACTAAACAAGGCTATTGTGAACATAATCAAACAATAATTAACATTTTTAATCTTATTATTATACTTACTGATACATAAAACGCCTTAATAAGCCACATATGTTATTATTTTGCACCACGCTTGTAAACAATAGCTGATCGTCCTTCTTGTCTATTCAGTCCGAATGCGCGCGCATCCGTGGACATCGTGAAAATACGATTTGACTGGCCAGTACAGAGAGTGACCAATCTCTGTGTTATAGTAGTCTCAGTCCAAATAAAGAATTTAAATTGTTCAAAAGTGATTTTTAAATGTTTGAGATTGCTGGCTATGTAGCCTTTAAACATACCATTTTGATAATGCAAGGAAATTAGACTGTGATAAAATATAGTAATATAGTTAAAAAAGGTATAAATGTAAAAAATAATTTTCAACCTTTTTTTTTTAAATTGTATAAAGGTATATAAATAATAAAAATTTAGTTTTCAATATGTATTTGAATTTTATATTTATTAATGATTTAATCTTTTCACCCATAAAACGTAAATATAAGGAATAATTTTGAATGGTGACAAATAAGGGGAAGTAACTCTAGACGTCTATTTGAAATATGTTTACAATTTATTTACGACCTAAAGCGTCTTAAATTTTTTCTGATAATTATTGAATTTAATTTTCAATCATTCCAAATTAATTTCCATGAATAAATCCTAGCAGTTAATCAAAATGATCATTTCCAAAATGAAATTCTTACTTTTTATTTAAAAAAAAAGATACAATGAAATGTAACTGTTTCCTGTTCCCGAATTTTCCCGCCAAAAAGCACATGGCTTTCAACAATTGTAAACATAGCATTCAATTTGTGATCAGGGAATACAGCATTAATTGATTTTAATTTGGATAATGTGGATATAGATATTCAACTTAAGGTACAGTTAATAAAGATCATAAAGCAATGTTTTTACTTTCTTCTGGATTATAATTTCTTTGAAAGACCAGCTTAAAAAATAAAGCTTTTAGAAAAACAATCGTATTTTTGTCTTTTAAAATCAGTATTAAATTCAAGTAATTCAACATAAGTTTTATTAAGTTTACAAAAAAATAACATAAATATTCGTAATTTTTAATATATTTTTGATGGTACGAGTTTGCAGTGGTACGACTTCCCAGTGGTACGAGTTAACTTTTTTGGTACGAGTTAACATGGTACGAGTTTTCGTTGGTACGAGTTAACTTGCTTCCAGCTAAGGTAATTGGTGTTAATTAACAGTTTGTTTGACACCAAAGCTGTCAAGTGAAGCCATACACTTAATGGGTCACTTAATTTGACAGTTTGTATAGCTAAATGAACTTCCTGTTCATGGAAGAATTACGAATTTGCCGGTATTTCAAAGGAATATTACTTATGAAATCAATCTCAAAGCTAAGAAAAACTGGTGAAATCGGGTCATTTTCGGAATTCCCGGGTTATTTGAATGACCCGGCGGGTGTCCCGGGTGATCCCTCATAATTGAGAAAATCTCGGGTCACACCCGCAGAATACGGGTCAGTTGACAGGTATGCTATATTTGGTGTATGGAATGATTGTAAGGTGTACATGTCCAACTGGCAGGTGTCATCTGACTTTGACCTCATTTTCATGGTTCAGTGGTTAAAGTGAAGTTTTTGTGTTTTGGTCTTTTTTTCTAACACTGTATACAATAGGTCAACTATATCATGTACATTTGGTGTATGAACATATTTTACGATGTACATGTCAGTTTGGTATGTTTTATTTGACCTCGACCTCGTTTTTACGTTTCATTGCTCAATGTTAAGTTTGTGTTTTTTAGTCTGTTTTTCTTGTACTTTAAGCAATAGGTCAACTATATATATGGTGTATGGAATGATTGTAAGGTGTATATATGTCTGTCTGTAAATTATAATCTGACCATAACCTCATTTTCCTGGTTCATTGGTCAATCTTAAGTTTTCCTGTTTAAGTTTGTTTCTTAGATACTATGTGCGACAGATCAACTATATTTAAAGCATATTTGGTGTATGGAATGATTGCAAGGTGTACATGTATTTCCAGTTTGGTTTATCTGACCTTGACCTCACTTTCTTGGATCTTATTTAGTTTATGTGATAGTTGTAGTTGAGCTTTATATTTAGGACTATCAACATAAAATTAATATTTAGTAAAGAAGGTGAGTCATTTCAGCGTGTGCACTCTTGTATTTAAAATTTTCTGGAAAGTCCATTTAAAATCAAGGACAAATAATTATATTGAATTTTGAAAGGACTAGTTATGTTTTATACCCCCATTTTAAAAAAAAAGTGGGGGTATACTGTTTTACCTCTGTCTGTCCGTCCATACTTCAATCCGTCTGTCCGTCAGTCCGTCAGTCCGTTCCATGAATATTTTTCGTCGCACCTTTCTAAGGAACTACGTTACACATTACAAGGATTTCTGAAATTTGATTGCAAGGTTTATATGAGGCAGCTATACCTTATGATGTGTTTTCAGATTCATCACTCAACAACTTCCTGTTTACCTTATACTTTTAGCGGGGCGGGGATATCATTTTTTTCCAAGAAAATAAGGCCTGTGACCCCCTTATTTTATTTGATATTTCGAAGGTTTTTTGAAAAGCAATCACCTCATTGAATTTAAAAAAATCTATTGTTTGTTGTTTCCTCAATAAAAAGAATTAAGTTGCCCCAATATTACACTTATAAATAACTGTGATCTCGTAAATTTCAATGTATTTTAACAAAAAAATATGGTCCCAAATTAAACTTCCAGTTTTTATACTAAATTTTTAAAGTTCATTGACAAAGAATTCTTACAGAAGATTATGAAAAATTTTTTGGCCAATATTTAGACACCACATCTACCTTAACTGCTAATAGTAATTTATTAATTCTTTTAACATTTTCGTCTGTTGTGTTCAATTTTGTAAAATTATGGATAAAAAAATTACTGGCGATATAAATATTGTTTTTTCTTTACCTTTATGACAAAGTTATGTTGTACAATGTTGGGTTTCAGTTATAGATTCAGTTAGACTATGCAACATCTAGGTAGTTTGTCTTGTTTCAGGAATGAAGAAACTCAAAGACAGACATGAGAAAAAAGGTAACCATATATATAATATAGTTCACTGAACTTCAGGCAAGACTGAAAGATGTAATTTTTTTCAAATTGATGTTAATTGTCTTATAGCAGTTTTACCCTTAGTGTGATTATCTACAGCTCTTTTTAGTCACCTACTGACAAAGTCGAAGGGGACTTTAGGTTTGCACTCCATCCGTCTGTCTGTCTGTCTGTCTGTCCCTCCGTCCGTCAAATCAGTTTTCCACATGTCGTCGGCGTCAACAATGTATTAGTTGGTGATTAGGTCTAGTTTATGGTGAACCACTAGTGTTAGGGAAATTATATTTGGTATGCAATTGTATTATCATTGGCACATCTCATGGTCCTGGAAATAATTTGGCCCTGCCCCCTCAGTTATGGTCTATTGACTTTGAAACTTTTGCTTAGTTTACATACATGTATTAGTTTGTGATTAGGTCAGTTTAAGGGGAACCACAAGTGGAAGGTCAATGATATGTGGCATGCAGTTGTATAAGCATTGGCATATCTCATTGCCATGGAGATCATATGGCCCCCACCCCCTCAGTCATGGTCTATTGACTTTGAAACTTTTACTTATAAAAAGAAGATGTGGTGTGATTGCCCATGAGACACCTCTTCACAAGAGACCAACATGACACAGACATGAACAATTACAGGTCACTTTTGCTTGGTTTAAATGTATTAGTTTGTGATTAGATCAGTTTAAGATGAACCACTACTATTAAGTCAATGATTTTGGTATGCAAATTTATTGGCATTTGCAAGTCTTATTTCCATGGAGATTTAAAAGCCCCACCATCTCATCATGGTTCATGGACTTGGAAACTTTTACATAGTTTACAAGTTAATGTTTGTGTTTGGGTTTGTTTAAAGGGAAGGACTTATGATAAGTTGATGGTATTTGGTATTGGTATGCAGTTGTATTAGTATTGGCACATTTCATTTCTTTGGAGATTGTTTAGCCATGTACCTTCAGTCATGGTTCATTGACTTTGAATATTTGCATAACTTAAATGATAACGTACTGCTATGTAAATTTCAACATTTGCATTATCAAAATTACAAATAAACGAGACGTTAATAATCTCTGTGTGAACAGTTTATTTTCTTTTTGGTCATGCCTGAAGATATTGACTTCATATTTGTTATATATATAGTTTACACCATGACAACTTATAGATGAAGTTAGCATTTTGTTCCAGTACAATGATTTTTTAACCATTAGGGGACTATATGTATTGCCATAACATTTCTTGACATCTGCAGTTATCTTAGACATTACTTGGGACTGTCAACAAATTATTCAGTAATGATCGATTTAGCACGTGAGACATTTCAGTGCACACTTTTTAGTATTAGGCCATGTATTTTGGGTGTAAGGACAAACTTCATAATTGTTAATAGGAAAAAAAGTATATGTGGTAAGATTGTTAACGAGAAAACTATATCATGTATATATCAGAGACCAAATGCCGTAAAAGTTAGAAAATAAAGGTCAACATACATCCTTCAACAATGAGCAAACCCATACCTCAAAGTAAGCTATTAAAAGCACCGGAATTTCAAATGTGAAACAACTCTAACAAGACAACTAACAGCCTGATTTATGTATGAAATATGATACACAGCAAAAAATGACAATCACTGAAATACAGGCTCCTGCCTTGGGGCATGAACATACATAATGTGGCAAGGTTAAACATGTGTACCAGTGTCAAACCCTCCCTTAACTTTGGACAGTGATGTAACAGTACAGAAAAAGAACAAACAATACAAATCAGTTAAAAGGGCTTATCTTTATTTTTCTATTAACTTACACGATCGATACAAAACACACAGTTAAATCTGAGAGTACCATGTTCATAATTTGTTGTTTTTATATTTTTAGATATTCTGAAGGATCACGATGAAGTTATTCCTAAACATATACTTGGTAAGTTTATTGATGTAGAACATTGGAACTTTACTGAATCCTACAATCAGGCATCTTCAGTACATATAACTGGAAAATACATGCACTTTATTCTTTTCACTTTGTCTGTTCGTCTATATATATATCTAATTATTCCGAAAGTATTGCTCAAAGATAGATAAAAAAAAGTTCAGTTGTTGTACATTAAATGTAGACAGTTTTATATTATAAATACAGAATTTTGAGGAACATCTTTCAAGCTACCATTTCATTGCTAAACAAGTATATTGTGATATTCTAAAGTGACAAAATTATCTGTTGGCTGCCATTTTCAGTTTTTTAGTTTGGTTTTTAAGTATGACTTGAAATTCTGCATCAATTTCTGGTGTAACAATTAATTTGTTAATTGGCCTCAATTTTCAAGAATACTACCAAAATATGTACACATTCAAAGTTCTTGGAATTAAAAAAAGGGCCTCGGTGGATAAGTGGTCTAAGTAGTTCAAGTGCTGTATTACTAGCCTGTCAACACTGAGGTTGTAAGTTTGAACCTTACACGTGGCAGATGTGCTTTACTCTAATCTAACATGTCTTAATTGACTAGGATTGTCAGTTTTCCTGTCAAAGGTCAAATATTTCTCGGAGCACTCCAGTTCCAAAAGTGCTGAAAAAGGAGTTAAACTACTTATCAATTATCAAATAATTTGAAAAACGACAATTATAATATACAAAGGTAGAATATGATGTCATGAATTGATACTTGGTCTTATCATCTTAAGTTTTAAAAATAGTTTATTAGAACACTGAATAAAACAATATATGGTACTTCAAAACACACAAGATACATAAACATGATGAAACTGGATGTCACGTACTTCATTTTTGTGTTATTACACCTTGAAATTTGAACTTTAATTATATAGTTAATGTTATTGAATTTCATTTTTGCAGAGCAGTTCGAAAAACGCTTGGAACAGTGGAAAAAGGATGATCAACAGTTTGTTAGTACTGAAGCAGAGAAAAAAGTCATGCAAAAAGTTTTGACACAAAGTTCAGTTACCCTGGTGGGAAATTCTGGAACTGGAAAAAGTTTTCTTTCTAAACACATTGCTCTAATAATGAAGAAACATGGCTATACTGTAATTCCATGTAGTAAACCCGAAGATATTGGAAAATGGTTTAAACATGGGAGGAAAACATTGTTTGTCTTTGATGACCTCTGTGGCAGATATACTCTGAATCAACAAATTTACACTGACTGGAAACAAAGACTTGATCACATAATATCTCTTCTTGAAGACAAATGTTGTAAAATCATATCTACATGTAGATTGGAGGTTTACAAAGATGAACTATTTAGCAATCTCTCTATTTTCAAAATGTGTAACATGGATTTAAGTTCAATAGAATTCAAACTTAGTGCTGCTGAAAAATTTGCTTTCGCTGAAGTTTACTTGAAGGAAAATACTGATGAAGTAAAGGAATTGTCAGAAAAATATGACTTTTTCCCACTGTTATGTAGCTTATATCATAAACAGAACCTCCAGAAGAATGTTAGCGTTACCTCTTTTTTTAGCAATCCTTTTGAAGTTTTCAAAGATCAACTTGAACAAATGTATGAAGAAAGTGATGCTGGTAAGATGCAGTATTGTAGCTTAGTCCTTTGTGTAATGTTTAACAACACATTAACAGAAGAAAACTTGTCACCAAAAGATAAGAAGATAGGAGCAATGATAGAAGATTTACTAGAAGAATGTGAACTGAATAAAGGAACATCTATCAAACGTTTAAGGAAATCCCTGGAAACACTTGAAGGTACCTATGTAGTCAAGGAGGGTACTACATACAAAATAATCCATGATAAGTTGTTTGATTTCCTTACCAAATACTTTGGGGAAAAAATGATTCAGATTTTTATTGATCATGCTAATACTGATTTTATTAAGGAGCGATTTCTTTGGAAGATAACAAATAACATGGGCCCAGAAATAGAGTTTGTTATAGGAATACCTGATAAATATATAGATAGATATATAGAAAGGTTAATCCAAGACTGGGAAAACGGTTATGTATACAGTGTGTGTCAGAACAGAAACATGAATTCTACAACATTTAATGAAAACTTGGTAACTCATTTAAACCAACTTGATCTATCAAAACAGGAAGAACTTGTTTGTACTAAAGATATTCACAGTAAAGATATAGCACTAGGAGGAAGTTGTTATATGGGTACTATTGACCTTGTCAAATGGTTGATAAGTAGGAATAGTGACATAAATTATTGTAGAGAGGATGGTTATTTCCCTTTATTATGGGCAAGTCAGGAAGGACATGTTGATGTTGTTAAAGAACTGTTACAACATTCAGCTGATGTCAATAAATGTAACAATAATGGTACATCACCTCTGTATATAGCAAGTCAGACTGGACTTGTTGATGTTGTTAAAGAACTGTTACAACATTCAGCTGATGTCAATAAGTGTTACAAGAATGATGCATCACCTCTGTATATGGCAAGTGAGAAAGGACATGTTGATGTTGTTAAAGAACTGTTACAACATTCAGCTGATGTCAATAAGTGTAACAAGAATGATGCATCACCTCTGTATATAGCAAGTCAGGAAGGACATGTTGATGTTGTTAAAGAACTGTTACAGCATTCAGCTGATGTCAATAAGTGTAGAAATGATGGTATATCACCTCTGTGTATAGCAAGTCAGGAGGGACATGTTGATGTTGTTAAAGAACTGTTACAACATTCAGCTGAAATCAATAAGTGTAACAATGATGGTATATCACCTCTGTGTATAGCAAGTCAGGAGGGACATGTTGATGTTGTTAAAGAACTGTTACAACATGCAGCTGATGTCAATAAGTGTACCAATGAGGATGCATCACCTCTGTATATAGCAAGTCAGAATGGACATGTTAATGTTGTTAAAGAACTGTTACAACATTCAGCTGATGTCAATAAGTGTAACAATAATGATGTATCACCTCTGTATATAGCAAGTCAGAATGTACTTGTTGATGTTGTTAAAGAACTGTTACAACATTCAGCTGATGTTAATAAATGTTACAATGATGGTGTATCACCTCTGTATTTAGCAAGTCATAATGGACATGTTGAGGTTGTTAAAGAACTGTTAAAACATTCAGCTGATGTTAATAAATGTTACAATGATGGTGTATCACCTCTGTATATAGCAAGTAACAATGGACATGTTAATGTTGTTAAAGAACTGTTACAACATTCAGCTGATGTCAATAAGTGTGACCATGAGGATACATCACCTCTGTATATAGCAAGTCAGAATGGACATGTTGATGTTGTTAAAGAACTGTTACAACATTCAGCTGATGTCAATAAGTGTGACTATGAGGATACATCACCTCTGTATATAGCAAGTCAGAATGGACATGTTGATGTTGTTAAAGAACTGTTACAACATTCAGCTGATGTTAATAAATGTTACAATGATGGCACCTCACCATTACAGATTGCTTGTTATAACAACATGATAGAGGTTGTTCGTGAACTTCTTCAGTGTGATGATGTTGATATTGATCTCTGTGATGATGATGGATTTTCCTCACTTTATATAGCAAGTCAGGAAGGACATGTTGATGTTGTTAAATATCTGTTACAGCATTCAGCTGATGTCAATAAATGTGACTTTAAAGGTAAAAATCCTCTCAATGTAGCACAGGAGCAAGGACATATAGAAATAGAATCATTGTTAAAAGGGAAAGGAATAAATCATCATTGATGTCAAACTGATCAATGCTAGTGGAGGATATTTTCTTATTGTTTGTATTTGGACAAATTCATACATTATAATTCATTTATTCAAAATCTCATAAACATGATAAAGCTGACATTAGTTTATAGTTTGAAGTATCGGCACTAGTCAATACTTTTCTATTAACATTTAGCTGTGTTTTTGTAAATCTTTATTGTTAGGTTGATGTCTGTATTAACAAATCTCTTTTTAAGCATATATGCATATCTTGTTTTTCTGAACAATTGGTAAAATTTTACTGAAAATTCTGTTAAATCAGATAAGGTAACTAACTATTGGCTTGTTTTTCAATTAACATGATTAAAAAAATAGAGCAAATTATTTGGAATTGAAATCATTTAAAAAAGACCAGCAGTATGCAAGACAGTTGCACACCTTCTAAAAACAGAGCCGGATGGATATGCTAAAAACAATTATATAGATAAATCACAAAGGTTGTGTTGGATAAAAATGAAGACGAAAAACATTGTATATATGTGAATGTTCTCATTATCATGATTATAGTCTGTTGAAAAAATAGTTCTATAATCATGATAATATCATTTGTAAAATTGTCAAAATGTTAGACTCAAATACCAATTTCATTTTGTCTTTTTATTCAAGAAAACCTAGAGGTAATAAAAATTATTGGAATGTACATGATAAAATTGAGAAAAGAAATGGGGAATGTGTCAAAGCCACAGCAACCCGACCGATGATGTATATATATTAATGAATGTCTTGAAATCAGAAAACTCTATTCAGTACAGATATGTTTTATATGTAACCCATAAAGAATATTTGCCTGTTAATATTATATATTCATGATATTATCTGTTTTATTACTGCATGTTTGCACACATGCTTATGGCTCTGGATTGGCTGTGACTTAAGATCTTAACATTTAGTTGATTATATTCATATTTGTATTTGATTGTCAACAATAGGTTTATAAAAAAATTATCTATTAAACTACATTAATCTTCATTAGCTAGTTAATTGGAATAAAGATTTCTCTTATTTTTGTGCTATTTTCACATTTCCTGACCAGTGTGAGAAAAATAGTTCTCCTCACTAGTGAAATATCTGTTCTCGGCAAATGATTAGTCGAAATTTGATTATGACGTCAAAATGTTATGTTTTCTTCTCAATTTTCCTATTGTGACGTCATGAAAAAAGGCGACCTTGCCTGATGATGTCGCATATAAAGAGCACAATTTTCTGAAAATCTTTGAAAAAGAACGATAAAAAGCATTAGAGAAACAGATTCCGACACTATAACTCGTGTATTACAATATTTCTCCACTCTCGACAGTTAAATTTTATTATTTAAAGGGCTCGGCAAGCCTCGCGCTTTAATAATAATAAAATTTAACTGTCTCGAGTGGAGAAATATCGTAATACACTTGTTGCAGTGAAAGAATCTATATATCTTATCTTATCTAAATATCTTGTACATAAAAAGTAGATGGTTTACAATGTCTTTTTTACATCTGAGTTAAACTTTATATCTCCATGATTATAAGTACTAGGGTCAATAGTGATGAAAGTGGCGTTAAACACCAATCAAATCATATCTCCATGGCTATAAGTACTAGGATCAATAGTGCTGAAAGTGGCGTTAAACACCAATCAATCAAATCAAATCATATCTCCATGATTATAAGTATTAGGATCAATAGTGCTGACAGTGGCGTTAAACACCAATCAGTCAAAATCAAATCATATCTACATGATTATAAGTACTAGGATCAATAGTGCTGAAAGTGGCGTTAAACACCAATCAATCAAATCAAATCATATCTCCATGATTATAAGTACTAGGATCAATAGTGCTGAAAGTGGCGTTAAACACCAATCAAATCATATCTCCATGACTATAAGTACTAGGATCAATAGTGCTGAAAGTGGCGTTAAACACCAATCAAATCATATCTCAATGGCTATAAGTACTAGGATCAATAGTGCTGAAAATGGCGTTAAACACCAATCAAATCATATCTCCATGATTATAAGTACTAGGATCAATAGTGCTGAGAGTTGCGTTAAACACCAATCAATCAAATCATATCTCCATGACTATAAGTACTAGGATCAATAGTGCTGAAAATGGCGTTTAACACCAATAAATCTAATCATATCTCCATGACTATAAATACTGCAACAGGAGAGAACGACCATTAGACATACAGCAGGAGAGAACGACCATTAGACATACAACAGGAGAGAACGACCATTAGACATACAACAGGAGAGAACGACCATTAGACATACAACAGGAGAAAACGACCATTAGACATACAACAGGAGAGAACGGCCATTAGTCTTACAACAGGAGAGAACGACCATTAGACATACAACAGGAGAGAACGACCATTAGACATACAACACGAGAGAACGACCATTAGACATACAATAGGAGAAAATGACCATTAGACATACAACACGAGAGAACGACCATTAGACATACAACAGGAGAGAACGACCATTAGACATACAACAGGAGAAAACGACCATTAGACATGCAACAGGAGAGAACGACCATTAGACTTGCAACAGGAGAGAACGACCATTAGACATACAACAGAAGAGAACGACCATTAGACATACAACAGGAGAGAACGACCATTAGACACACAACAGGAGAGAACGACCATCAGACATACAACAGGAGAGAACGACCATCAGACATACAACAGGAGAAAACGACCATCAGACATACAACAGGAGAAAACGACCATTAGACATACAACAGGAGAGAACGACCATTAGACATACAACAGGAGAGAACGATCATTTGACATACAACAGGAGAGAACGACCATTAGACATACAACAGGAGAGAACGACCATTAGACATACAACACGAGAGAACGACCATTAGACATACAACAGGAGAGAACGACCATTAGACATACAACACGAGAGAACCACCATTAGACATACAACAGGAGAGAACGACCATTAGACATACAACAGGAGAGAACGACCATTAGACATACAACACGAGAGAACCACCATTAGACATACAACAGGAGAGAACGACCATTAGACATACAACAGGAGAGAACGACCATTAGACATACAACAGGAGAGAACGACCATTAGACATACAACAGGAGAGAACGACCATTAGACATACAACACGAGAGAACCACCATTAGACATGCAACAGGATAGAACGACCATTAGACATACAACAGGAGAGAACGACCATTAGACATACAACAGGAGAGAACGACCATTAGACATACAACAGAAGAGAACGACCATTAGACATACAACAGGAGAGAACGACCATTAGACACACAACAGAAGAGAACGACCATCAGACATACAACAGGAGAGAACGACCATTAGACATATAACAGGAGAAAACGACCATTAGACATACAACAGAAGAGAACGACCATTAGACATACAACAGGAGAGCACGACCATTAGACATACAACAGGATAAAACGACCATTAGACATACAACAGAAGAGAACGACCATTAGACATACAACAGGAGAGAACGACCATTAGACATACAACAGGAGAGAACGACCATTAGACACACAACAGGAGAGAACGATCATTAGACATACAACAGGAGAGAACGACCATTAGACATACAACACGAGAGAACGACCATTAGTCTTACAACAGGAGAAAACGACCATTAGACATACAACAGGAGAGAACGACCATTAGACATACAATAGGAGAGAACGACCATTAGACATACAACACGAGAGAACGACCATTAGACATACAACACGAGAGAACGACCATTAGACATACAACAGGAGAGAACGACCATTAGACATACAACAGGAGAAAACGACCATTAGACATACAACAGGAGAGAACGGCCATTAGTCTTACAACAGGAGAGAACGACCATTAGACATACAACAGGAGAGAACAACCATTAAACATACAACAGGAGAAAACGACCATTAAACATACAACAGGAAAGAACGACCATTAGACATACAACACGAGAAAACGACCATTAGACATACAACAGGAGAGAACGACCATTAGACATACAATAGGAGAGAACGACCATTAGACATACAACAGGAGAGAACGACCATTAGACATACAACAGGAGAGAACGACCATTAGACATACAACAGGAGAGAACGACCATTAGACATACAACAGGAGAAAACGACCATTAGACATACAACAGGAGAGAACGGCCATTAGTCTTACAACAGGAGAGAACGACCATTAGACATACAACAGGAGAGAACGACCATTAGACATACAACACGAGAGAACGACCATTAGACATACAATAGGAGAAAATGACCATTAGACATACAACACGAGAGAACGACCATTAGACATACAACAGGAGAGAACGACCATTAGACATACAACAGGAGAAAACGACCATTAGACATACAACAGGAGAAAACCACCATTAGACATACAACAGGAGAGAACGACCAGTAGACATACAACACGAGAGAACAACCATTAGACATACAACACGAGAGAACGACCATTAGACATACAACAGGAGAGAACGACCATTAGACAAACAACAGGAGAGAACGGCCATTAAACATACAACAGGAGAGAACGACCATTAGACATACAACAGGAGAGAACGATCATTAGACATACAACAGGAGAGAACCACCATTAGACATACAACAGGAGAGAACGACCATTAGACATACAACAGGAGAGAACAACCATAAGACATACAACACGAGAGAACGACCATTAGACATACAACAGGAGAGAACGACCATTAGACATACAACAGGAGAAAACGACCATTAGACATACAACAGGAGAGAACGACCATTAGACATACAACACGAGAGAACGACCATTAGACATACAACAGGAGAGAACAACCATTAAACATACAACAGGAGAAAACGACCATTAGACATACAACAGGAGAGAACGACCATTAGACATACAACAGGAGAGAACGACCATTCGACATACAACAGGAGAGAACGACCAGTAGACATACAACACGAGAGAACGACCATTAGACATACAACACGAGAGAACGACCATTAGACATACAACAGAAGAGAACGACCATTAGACAAACAACAGGAGAGAACGGCCATTAGACATACAACAGGAGAGAACGACCATTAGACATACAACAGGAGAGAACGACCATTAGACATACAACAGGAGAGAACCACCATTAGACATACAACAGGAGAGAACGACCATTAGACATACAACAGGAGAGAACAACCATAAGACATACAACACGAGAGAACGACCATTAGACATACAACAAGAGAGAACGACCATTAGACATACAACAGGAGAAAACGACCATTAGACATACAACAGGAGAGAACGACCATTAGACATACAACACGAGAGAACGACCATTAGACATACAACAGGAGAGAACAACCATTAAACATACAACAGGAGAGAACGACCATTAAACATACAACAGGAGAGAACGACCATTAGACATACAACAGGAGAGAACGACCATTAGACATACAACAGGAGAGAACGACCATTAGACATACAACAGGAGAGAACGACCATTAGACATACAACAGGAGAGAACGACCATTAGACATACAACAGGAGAGAACGACCATTAGACATACAACACGAGAGAACGACCATTAGACATACAACAGGAGACAACAACCATTAGACATATAACACGAGAGAACGACCATTAGACATACAACAGGAGAGAACGACAATCAGACATACAACACGAGAGAACGACCATTAGACATACAACAGGGGAGAACGACAATCAGACATACAACACGAGAGAACGACCATTAGACATACAACAGGAGAGAACCACCATTAGACATACAACAGGAGAGAACGACCATTAGACATACAACAGGAGAAAACGACCATTAGACATACAACAGGAGAGAACGACCATTAGACATACAACACGAGAGAACGACCATTAGACATACAACAGGAGAGAACAACCATAAGACATACAACACGAGAGAACGACCATTAGACATACAACAGGAGAGAACGACCATTAGACATACAACAGGAGAAAACGACCATTAGACATACAACAGGAGAGAACGACCATTAGACATACAACACGAGAGAACGACCATTAGACATACAACAGGAGAGAACAACCATTAAACATACAACAGGAGAGAACGACCATTAGACATACAACAGGAGAGAACGACCATTAGACATACAACACGAGAGAACGACCATTAGACATACAACAGGAGAGAACAACCATTAGACATACAACAAGAGAGAACGACCGTTAGACATACAACAGGAGAGAACGACAATCAGACATACAACACGAGAGAACGACCATTAGACATACAACAGGGGAGAACGACAATCAGACATACAACACGAGAGAACGACCATCAGACATACAACAGGAGAGAACGACCATTAGACATACAACAGGAGAGAACGACCATTAGACATACAACAGGAGAGAACGACCATTAGACATACAACAGGAGAGAACGACCATTAGACATACAACAGGAGAAAACGACCATTAGACATACAACAGGAGAGAACCACCATTAGACATACAACAGGAGAGAACGACCATTAGACATACAACAGGAGAGAACGACCATTAGACATACAACAGGAGAGAACGACCATTCGACATACAACAGGAGAGAACGACCATTAGACATACAACAGGAGAGAACCACCATTAGACATACAACAGGAGAGAACGACCATTAGACATACAACAATAGAGAACGACCATTCGACATACAACAGGAGAAAACGACCATTAGACTTACAACAGGAGAGAACGACCATTAGACATACAACACGAGAGAACGACCTTTAGACATACAACAGGAGAGAACTACCATTAGACATACAACAGGAGAGAAAGACCATTAGACATACAACAGGAGAGAACGACCATTAGACATACAACAGGAGAGAACGACCATTAGACATACAACAGGAGAGAACGACCATTATACATACAACAGGAGAGAACGACCATTCGACATACAACAGGAGAGAACGACCATTAGACATACAACAGAAGAGAACGACCATTAGACATACAACAGGAGAGAACGACCATTAGACATACAACAGGAGAGAACGACCATTAGACATACAACAGGAGAGAACGACCATTAGACATACAACAGGAGAGAACGACCATTAGACATACAACAGGAGAGAACGACCATTAGACATACAACAGGAGAGAACGACCATTAGACATACAACAGGAGAGAACGACCATTAGACATACAACAGGAGAGAACGACCATTAGACATACAACAGGAGAGAACGACCATTATACATACAACAGGAGAGAACGACCATTCGACATACAACAGGAGAGAACGAACATTAGACATACAACAGGAGAGAACGACCATTAGACATACAACAGGAGAGAACGACCATTAGACATACAACAGGAGAGAACGACCATTAGACATACAACAGGAGAGAACGACCATTAGACATACAACAGGAGAGAACGACCATTAGACATACAACAGGAGAGAACGACCATTTGACATACAACAGGAGAGAACGACCATTAGACATACAACAGGAGAAAACGACCATTAGACATACAACAGGAGAGAACCACCATTAGACATACAACAGGAGAGAACGACCATTAGACATACAACAGGAGAGAACGACCATTAGACATACAACACGAGAGAACGACCATTAGACATACAACAGGAGAGAACGACCATTAGACATACAACAGGAGAGAACGACCATTAGACATACAACAGGAGAGAACGACCATTAGACATACAACAGGAGAGAACGACCATTAGACATACAACAGGAGAGAACGACCATTAGACATACAACAAGAGAGAACGACCATTAGACATACAACAGGAGAGAACGACCATTATACATACAACAGGAGAGAACGACCATTCGACATACAACAGGAGAGAACGAACATTAGACATACAACAGAAGAGAACGACCATTAGACATACAACAGGAAAGAACGACCATTAGACATACAACAGGAGAGAACGACCATTAGACATACAACAGGAGAGAACGACCATTAGACATACAACAGGAGAGAACGACCATTAGACATACAACAGGAGAAAACGACCATTAGACATACAACAGGAGAGAACCACCATTAGACATACAACAGGAGAGAAAGACCATTAGACATACAACAGGAGAGAACGACCATTAGACATACAACACGAGAGAACGACCATTAGACATACAACAGGAGAGAACGACCATTAGACATACAACAGGAGAGAACGACCATTAGACATACAACAGGAGAGAACGACCATTAGACATACAACAGGAGAGAACGACCATTAGACATACAACAGGAGAGAACGACCATTAGACATACAACAGAAGAGAACGACCATTAGACATACAACAGGAGAGAACGACCATTAGACATACAACAGGAGAGAACGACCATTAGACATACAACAGGAGAGAACGACCATTAGACATACAACAGGAGAGAACGACCATTAGACATACAACAGGAGAGAACGACCATTAGACATACAACAGGAGAGAACCACCATTAGACATACAACAGGAGAGAACGACCATTAGACATACAACAGGAGAGAACGACCATTAGACATACAACACGAGAGAACGACCATTAGACATACAACAGGAGAGAACGACCATTAGACATACAACAGGAGAGAACGACCATTAGACATACAACAGGAGAGAACGACCATTAGACATACAACAGAAGAGAACGACCATTAGACATACAACAGGAGAGAACGACCATTAGACATACAACAGGAGAGAACCACCATTAGACATACAACAGGAGAGAACGACCATCAGACATACAACAGGAGAGAACGATCATTAGACATACAACAGGAGAAAACGACCATTAGACATACAACAGGAGAGAACGACCATTAGACATACAACAGAAGAGAACGACCCTTAGACATACAACACGAGAGAACGACCATTAGACATACAACAGGAGAGAACGACCATCAGACATACAACAGGAGAGAACGACCATTAGACATACAACAGGAGAGAACGACCATTAGACATACAACAGGAGAGAATGACCATTAGACATACAACAGGAGAGAACGACCATTAGACATACAACAGGAGAGAACCACCATTAGACATACAACAGGAGAGAACGACCATCAGACATACAACAGGAGAGAACGATCATCAGACATACAACAGGAGAGAACGACCATTAGACATACAACAGGAGAGAACCACCATTAGACATACAACAGGAGAGAACGACCATCAGACATACAACAGGAGAGAACGATCATTAGACATACAACAGGAGAAAACGACCATTAGACATACAACAGGAGAGAACGACCATTAGACATACAACAGGAGAGAACGACCCTTAGACATACAACAGGAGAGAACGACCATTAGACATACAACACGAGAGAACGACCATTAGACATACAACAGGAGAGAACGACCATCAGACATACAACAGGAGAGAACGACCATTATACATACAACAGGAGAGAACGACCATTAGACATACAACAGGAGAGAATGACCATTAGACATACAACAGGAGAGAACGACCATTAGACATACAACAGGAGAGAACCACCATTAGACATACAACAGGAGAGAACGACCATCAGACATACAACAGGAGAGAACGACCATCAGACATACAACAGGAGAGAACGACCATTAGACATACAACAGGAGAGAACGACCATTAGACATACAACAGGAGAAAACGACCATCAGACATACAACAGGACAGAACGACCATTAGACATACAACAGGAGAGAACCACCATTAGACATACAACAGGAGAGAACGACCATCAGACATACAACAGGAGAGAACGACCATTAGACATACAACAGGAGAGAACGACCATTAGACATACAACAGGAGAGAATGACCATTAGACATACAACAGGAGAGAACGACCATTAGACATACAACAGGAGAGAACCACCATTAGACATACAACAGGAGAGAACGACCATTAGACATACAACAGGAGAGAACGACCATTAGACATACAACAGGAGAGAACCACCATTAGACATACAACAGGAGAGAACGACCATTAGACATACAACAGGAGAGAACGACCATTCGACATACAACAGGAGAAAACGACCATTCGACTTACAACACGAGAGAACGACCATTAGACATACAACAGGAGAGAACGACCATTAGACATACAACAGGAGAGAACGACCATTAGACATACAACAGGAGAGAACGACCATTAGACATACAACAGGAGAGAACGACCATTAGACATACAACAGGAGAGAACGACCATTAGACATACAACAGGAGAGAACCACCATTAGACATACAACAGGAGAGAACGACCATCAGACATACAACAGGAGAGAACGATCATCAGACATACAACAGGAGAGAACGACCATTAGACATACAACAGGAGAGAACCACCATTAGACATACAACAGGAGAAAACGACCATCAGACATACAACAGGAGAGAACGACCATTAGACATACAACAGGAGAGAACCACCATTAGACATACAACAGGAGAGAACGACCATCAGACATACAACAGGAGAGAACGACCATTAGACATACAACAGGAGAGAACGACCATTAGACATACAACAGGAGAGAATGACCATTAGACATACAACAGGAGAGAACGACCATTAGACATACAACAGGAGAGAACCACCATTAGACATACAACAGGAGAGAACGACCATTAGACATACAACAGGAGAGAACGACCATTAGACATACAACAGGAGAGAACCACCATTAGACATACAACAGGAGAGAACGACCATTAGACATACAACAGGAGAGAACGACCATTCGACATACAACAGGAGAAAACGACCATTAGACTTACAACACGAGAGAACGACCATTAGACATACAACAGGAGAGAACGACCATTAGACATACAACAGGAGAGAACGACCATTAGACATACAACAGGAGAGAACGACCATTAGACATACAACAGGAGAGAACCACTATTAGACATACAACAGGAGATAACGACCATTCGACATACAACAGGAGAAAACGAACATTAGACTTACAACACGAGAGAACGACCATTAGACATACAACAGGAGAGAACGACCATTAGACATACAACAGGAGAGAACGACCATTAGACATACAACAGGAGAGAACGGCCATTAGACATACAACAGGAGAGAACGACCATTAGACATACAACAGAAGAGAACGACCATTAGACATACAACAGGAGAGAACGACCATTAGACATACAACAGGAGAGAACGACCATTAGACATACAACAGGAGAGAACGACCATTAGACATACAACAGGAGAGAACCACCATTAGACATACAACAGGAGAAAACGACCATTAGACATACAACAGGAGAGAACGACCATTAGACATACAACAGGAGAGAACGACCATTAGACATACAACACGAGAGAACGACCATTAGACATACAACACGAGAGAACGACCATCAGACATAAAACACGAGAGAACGACCATTAGACATACAACAGGAGAGAACGACCATTAGACATACAACAGGAGAGAACGACCATTAGACATACAACAGGAGAGAACCACCATTAGACATACAACAGGAGAAAACGACCATTAGACATACAACAGGAGAAAACACAGGAGAGAAAGACCATTAGACATACAACAGGAGAGAACCACCATTAGACATACAACAGGAGAGAACCACCATTAGACATACAACAGGAGAGAACGACCATTAGACATACAACAGAAGAGAACACGGCCATTACACATAAAACAAGAAAACATGGTCATTACACATAAAACAAGAAAACATGGTCATTACACTTTAAACAAAAGGAAACGGCATTTACATGTACAATAGGAAAAACAGCCATTACACATAAAAACAAGAGGAAACAGTCATTACACATAGAAACAAGAGGAAACAGTCATTACACCTAGAAACAAGAGGAAACAGTCATTACACATAGAAACAAGAGAACATGGCAATTACACATAAACAAGAGGAAACGACTATTACACGTAAAAAAGAGAATACGTCATTATACTGAAAACAGGGGGAAATGGTCATTTTTACACAAGCAATATATAGGAGAGAGCGGCCATTTATAGACATAAAAAATGAGAAAACCGCCATTACACACGCAACAGGAGAAAACGGCCATTACTCCTAAAAAAAAAGAGAAAACAGCCATTACATAAAACAAATATGGCCATTATACATATAACAGGAGAAAAAGGTCATTACACAGGCAACAGGTGAAAATGGCCATTACACATGAACAAGAGGAAACGACTATTACAAGTAAAAAAGAGAATACGGTCATTACACATACAATAGGAGAGAACGGCCATTAGACATACAGCAGGAGAAAGCGGATTTTACACAAAAAAAGAGAATATGACCATTACACATGCAAGAGGAGAAAACGGTCATTACTCATAAAACAGGAGGAAACGGCCATTACACATGAAAAAGAGAATATGAACATTATACATACAACAGGAGAAAACTGTCAGTACTCATGCAACAGTAATCAACGATTGCACATAAAACGAGAGGAAACGGCAATAATACATAAAACAAGACTATACGGCAATTACACATGTAAAAGGTGAAAACGGTCATCACACATAAAACATGAGAAAACGACCCCCCCACCCCTACCCCCACCCCCACCCCCACCACCCGAAGAAATAAAAGTACAGAAATTATACATAAAAAACAACAGAATACTGCCTTTACAATGCAACAGATGAAAACGACCATTACACATAAAACGAGAAAATACGGACATTACAAATATAACAGGGGAGAACAGCCAGTACGCATAAAAACAAGAAGACACGGCAAATACACATAACACAAGAAGAAACAACCATTACATATACAACAAGAGAATACGGCCATAAAAGAGGGATGAAAGACACCAAAGGGACAGTCAAACTCGTAAATCTAAAACAAACTGACAACGCCATGGCTAAAAATGAAAAAGACAAACAGAAAAACAATAGTACACATGACACAACATAGAAAACTAAAGAATAAACAACACGAACCCCACCAAAAACTAGGGGTGATCTCAGGTGCTCCGGAAGGGTAAGCAGATCCTGCTCCACATGCGGCACCCGTCGTGTTGCTTATGTGATTACAAATCCGGTAAATAGTCTAATTCGGTAGGTCAAATTCATGAAAGGGAAGGGGATTGTAGTTACGACGTAAGGAACATATCCTTACACCATAACACATAAGGAACATACACCATAACACACAAAACAAGAGGAAACGGCAATTACACATAAAACAAGAGGAAACAGCAATTATACATAAAACAATACTATACGGCAACAACACGATCAACAGGTGAAAATGGCCATTACACGTAAACCAGGAAAATACATTTAATCCACATAAAACAAGAGGAAACGGCAATTACACATAAAACAAGAGGAAATGGACATTGCACATAAAAAGGAGAATACGGCCAATACACATGCAATAGGAGAAAACGACCATTACACATAAATTAGGAGAACAGCTATTTCATAAAAATAGAGAATATGGACATTATACATATAATAAGAGAAAACAGTCATTACACAAGAAAGAGTAATAAACGGCCATTACGTATAAAACAAGAGAAAACGGCCATTACGCAAAAACAGGTGACAACGGCCATTATACATATAACAAGAGGAAACGGCCATTACACATATAACAGGAGAAAACGGCCGTTACACATGCAACGAGAGAGAACGATAATTTGACAAACAACAGGAGAAAACATGACACATCAACCATGTCAACAGGCGAGAATGGCCATTAAACTTACAAAAATAGAAAACGGCCATTACTCATAAAACGAGAGGAAACAACCATTACACATAAAACAGGAGAGTTCGACCATAACTCATCAAACAAGGGAATACAGCTATTACACATGCAACAGGTGAAAACGGCCATTACACATAAAACAAAACAAAACGGCCATTACATGTATGGCAGGAAAAACAGCCATTACACATAAAACACGAGGCAACTGCCATTACATATAGCACAAGAGAACACGGCCATTACACAGGCAGCAGGTGAACATGGCCATTACACATAAACAAGAGAAAACGACTATTACACGTAAAACAGGGAAAACGGTCATATCACATTCAGTTGGAAAAAACGGCCATTAGACATACAAAAGGAGAAAACGGCCATAATACATAAAAATGAGAAAACGGCCATAACACATGCAACAGGAGAAAACGGTCACTACTCATAAAACAGGAGGAAACGGCCATTACATATGAAAAAGAGAATATGGACATTATACATATAACAGGAGAAAATGATGTATGTACTCATAAAACAAGAGAAAACAGCCATTACACCACAAAAAATATGGCCATTATACATATAACAGGAGAACATTATCATTACACATGTAACAGGAGAAAACAGCCATTACACATAAAAAAGAGTAAATGACCATTACTAATAAAAAAAAGAGAATATGGCCATTGCATTTGCAAGAGGAGAAAACGGTCACTTCTCATAAAACAAGAGAAAACGGCCATAACACACAAAACAAAAGAATACAACCATTACACATAAAACAAAAGAATTTAATCATTGCACATGCAACAGATAAAAACGGCCATTACACATAAACAAAAGGAAACGGCCATCAACCGTAAAAAAGAGAATACGGACATTACACATAAAACAGGGGAAACGGTCATTACACATGCAATAGGAGAGAACGGCCATTAGACATACAACAGGAAAAAACGGCCAGTTCATAGAAAAAAGAGAAAACGGCAATAAGACCTGCAACAGGAGAAAACGGCCATTACACATAAAACAAATGAACACGTCATTACACATGCAACAAGAGAAAATGGTAATTACACATCAAACAAGAGAATCAGCCATTAGACATAAAACAGGTGATAACGGCCATTACGCAAAGAATAAAAAAATACGGCCATTACACATAAAACAACAGAATACAGCCCTTACACATGCAACGGATGAAAATGGCCATCAGACATTAACCATGAAAATACGGCCCTTCACATCAAAAAGAGTATACGATCATTACACATATAAAAGGAGAAAACGGCCAGTACACATGCAAACAAGAAGAAACGGCAATTACACATAACACAAGAAGAAACAACCATTACGTATAAAACAAGAGAATACGGACATAACACATGCAACAGGTGAAAATCGGTATTACACATAAACCGAGAAAATACAGTCATTCCACATAAAACAAGACGAAACGGCAATTACACATAAAACAAGAGGAATCAGCTATTATACATAAAGCAAGAGGAAACGTCAAATATACATAAAGCAAGACTATACGGCCATTACACATGCAACAGGTGAACATTGCCATTAGACATTAACCAAGAAAATACAGTCATTCCACATTAAACAAGAGGAAAGGGCCATTACACATAAAAGAGAATACGGCCATTACACATGCAATAGGAGAAAACGCCATTACACATAATTCAGGAGGAAACGGCCATTACACATAAAAAGATAATATGGTTATTATACATATAACAGGAAAAAGCAGTCTTTACACATGGAACAGGAGATAAAGACCATTAGACATACAACTGGAGAAAAACGGCCAAAACAGGAGGAAAGGGCTATTACACATAAAAAAAAGAATATAGCCATTACACAAGTAACAGGAGAAACGGCCATTACTCATTAAACAGGAGGAAAGGGCCATTACACATAAAAAAGAGAATATAGTCAGTTGTTTTCAAGTGTAAATTATAAATTATCGGCTAAAACATTATTTTGTACATTGTAGGAAAATAAAACATGTATTTGTACTCGCTACGAAAAAGGAGAAAGCTCGACGAACATCGGCATTTAAATTAAAGCTTTTACAAATAAATGTTACATATTCCGACATTGAACGAATTTTGTATTTGTAATTTACAATGACGACTGTATAGGAGGTGTTCACATTAGTGATATACTGTGTGAACGGCAAGCTACACCAATTATCCCAATATTTAATACGCCCGAATGGTTAAAAAATCATTAAACAGGAAATAAAGTATTTTGTGACACCTAAATTATCTTTTTAGCAATTATTACGTGATCGGTCTTCTTAATTTAAAAACAATCACTTGAGCCTACCGGTAAATTCTAAAGCCTAATACATACTATGTTATACCTTTATAGCGTATATATTTTGCAAAAAAACTATTTTCTAACATTCATGTACTTTAACGTTTACGCCGTCAAACCTTACCCTATTGGTCCATTGCACTTTAGCGTGATGTACCATCGTACTTTAGCAAATAAAAAACCATCGCACTTAAGCTTGATACACCATCGTACTTAAGCGTAGACAATCACACTTCAGCGTGACCATCGCACTTTAGAGTACCATCGCATTTTAGAGTCCTACACTTCTAACAGGAGAAAACATTACACATGCAACAGGAATCAACGGCCTTTAGGTATACAACAGGAGAAAACGTACCATCGTGCTTTAGCAAACAAAAAACCATCGCACTTTAGCGTGATACATCATCGTACATAAGCGTAGACCATCGCACTTTATCGTGACCATCGCACTTAAGAGTACCATCGCACTTTAGAGTCCTACACATATAACAGGAGAAAACATTACACATGCAACAGGAATCAACAGCCATTAGGTATACAACAGGAGAAAACGGCCATTACACATAAAACAAGTGAATACGGCCATTACACATGCAACAGGAGAAAATGGCCATTACATATAAACAAAAGAAAACGATCATTACATATAAAACAGGTAACAACGGCAATTACACATAAAAAGAAAATACGGCCATTACACATATAACAAGAGAAAACGGACATTACACATATAACAAGAGAAAACGGCCATGACAAATGCAACGGGAGAGAACGACCATTAGACAACAGTAGAAAACGGCCATTAGACATAAAGGAAGGGGAAAACGGCCATTATGCAGAAAACAAATGGAAACGACCATTACACATAAAACAAGAAAATACGGCCATTACACAAAAAGCAAGAGAATACGGCCATTACACATAAAACAACAGAATACGGCCCTTATACATGCAACAGATGAAAACGGTCAATACAAATAAACCAAGAAAATACAGACATTACAAATAAAAAAGAGAATAGGACCATTTCACATATAACAGGAAAAAACGGCAGTTCGCAAACAAACAAGAAGAAACGGCAATTACACATAACAGAAGAGGAAAAGACCATTACATATAAAACAAGAGAGTACGGCTATAACACATGCAACAAGGGAAAACGGCCATGAAACATAAAACCAGAAAATGAGGCCATTACACATAAACAAGAGAATACAGCATTTCTGCTTAAAACAGGAGGAAACCGCTATTATACATAAGACAAGAGGATAGGCCATTATACATAAAACAGGAGAATACGGCCATTACACATGCAAAAGGGGAAAACGGCCATTACAGAAAAAACAATAGAAAACGACCATTACACATACACAGAGAATACGGCCATTAAACATATAATAGGAGAAAACGACCATTACACATACAGCAAGAGAAAACGGCCATAACAAATACGACAAGAGAATACGGCCATTACACATTAAACAAGAGAATATGATCATTACACATGTGATACGGTACTTTCGGTCCGCGATTTGCTTTTAGTCCGCTTTTGCTTTTTGTTAGACATTGTTTGCTTTTTGTTCGTTGCTTTTTATCCGATAATTTTGTTTTTCGTCCGACACTTTTGCTTTTTGTCCGTTGCTTTCGGTTCGTTTTGTTTTTTGGCCGATTATTTTGTTTTTTGTCCGACACTTTTGCCTTTTCTCCGTCTTGCTGTTCGTCCAATGATTCTGCTGTATGTCCATTTTAAAAAAAAACGTGCATGTTTTTTGTAGGTTCCATTTGAACTTCGAAACTCAATGACATCTTTGAAATTTAATACAAACCTAATTTCTCTCTATAAATAAGTGGTGCATGGAGTATCAGCAGTCGGTCGGTAGATGAATTATAAGAACAGAAAATAGCAAATTGAAGTCATATTATTAGTCTCTGTTGTATTGTTTTTAAAACTTAACATTCATTAGTGATTGCTTTGACTGTTTTTCTTACATATACACGTACATGTATCAAATGTACAAGTTTGTTACTTTTCACGTATATGTTTGTGTGTGACTAATTTCCGTCTACCTTATTTTTTTTTTTTTTTTTTAAACACATTATATTTCCAAAAGTAGCAAATGGGATTGAACACATCCCCTTATACAGATACAAACGTAAAAATACATAAGACAATGACGAAAAACATAGAAATGCATGTAATACAAACTATAAACAAAAACGAAAATGAAATCTTTTTTACAATATTCACACTTCACGCCAGTCATATCATATATTGTTGTAATATGAACTGGCATGAAGTGTGAATAAGTAGGAATTCATAATTTTAATTGTATGTGAGGTTCTTAATTTTTGGGTAATTCTGATATGGATTGAACAGATTCAAAAATTGCTTTACTTTACTGAAATGTATAAAGGTCACCATGAAAAGCCAATATAATCTCAATTGGTAGAGCATATCTTTATAAAATAAAAAAAAAAACAATATCTGTCTTGCTTCATTTTGAATAGGGCACTCGAAAAAAATGTGAATACAATCCTCAACAACCTGGCTACAGCTGCATGCGGGATTTAGCTTAATATTAACACGGTACAGATCTGCATTTAAAGAGCTTCGCATATTTCTAAACCATTAATGATATTAAGTTTTCTAACACCACAACTTTGAAAGTAGAAGGGTGGCTGTTTTTATATTACGGGAAGTCCATATGACTGGGTTTAGACTTCCATTCATTTTTGTCGAGCCTGCGACTTTTGTCGCAGAAAGCTCGACATAGGGATAGTGATTCTGCGGACGTGGTTGCGGCGGCAACGGCGGCGGCGTTAGCTAACTTTTAAAAGCTTTATATTTTAGAAGGTGGAAGACCTGGATGCTTCATACTTTGTATATAGATGCCTTATATTACGAAGTTTCCGTCTGTCACATGTCCATTGTCCTTGACCTCATTTTCATGGTTAAGTGACTACTTGAAAAAAAAGGGAAGATTTGTTGTAATGTTAATTTCTCTCCTATCATGAGTAATAGGATAGCTATATTTGGTATGTGCGTACCTTGCAAAGTCCATATGCCCGTCAGACAGTTTTCACTTGACCTCGTGGATCAGTGAACAAGGTTAAGTTTTGGTGGTCAAGTCCATTTATCAGATACTATAAGCAATAGGTCTAGTATATTCGGTGTATGTAAGGACTGTAAGGTGTACAAATCCAACTGGCAGGTGTCATCTGACCTTGACCTCATTTTCATGGTTCAGTGGTTGTAGTTAGATTTTTGTGTTTTGGTCTGTTTTTCTTAAACATGTACTGTATGCAATAGGTCTACTATATTAAGTGCATGAAATGATTTCAAGGTGTACATGTCTAGCTGGCAGGTGTCATCTGACCTTGACCTCATTTTCACGGTTCATTGGTCAAAGTTAAGTTTTTTGAGTTTTAGTCTTAAGTTTTTTTCTAATACTATATGCAATAGGTCATCTATATTTGGTGTATGGAACTATTTTATGATGTACATGTCAGTCTCGCAGGTTTTTGTTTTACCTTGATCTCATTTTCAAGGTTCATTGCTCAGTGTTAAGTTTTTGTGTTTTGGTCTGTTTTTCTTAAACTATAAGCAATAGGTCCACTATATTTGTTGTATGGAAGGATTGTAAGCTGTACATGTCTGCCTGGCATGGTTCATCTGACCTTGACCTCATTTTCATGTTTCATTGGTCAATGTTTAGTTTTCCTCGGTTAAATCTGTTTCTTAGAAACTATAAGCAATAGGTCAACTATATTTAGTGTATATTTAGTGTATTGAATGATTGTAAGGTGTACATGTATTTCTTGTTTGGTTTATATGACCTTGACCTCATTTTCTTTGATCATGTTAATTTAAGTTGATGTGATAGTTGTAGTAAAGCTTTATATTAAGGACTATCAATATAATATCAATGATTAGTAAAGAAGGCGAGACATTTCAGCGTGTGCACTCTGGTTATTAGATAGGAATAAAAGATGTTCTGGTCATATCTAATCTATGACGCGGGGTACTACATAGTTGTTACTATTTCGTAAATCATAAATTGAATTTGACCAATAAGTTGGAGCATTAAATCATGCAGTCTCGTTATGTAAAGAATATAACACATTGATTTTTCATGATTTTCTTCTGTCTACTAGCAATTCCCGGCCTGTTTCGAAATATGTAGCTTTATGACTGGCAAACACGGACAACCGAGTTACTATTCCTCCTGCTTCCAACTTAACATGTTCTTAAATTATTAGAATCTTATTGAGTACAACTATCCCGAAGCACATATGCATATTCTAATTTATGACCCGGGGTACTACATGGGTTTAACGACCGCCATCACGAGTTGGTTGACCGTTATGGAATAACCGTTTCACAAATGATATCGGATATTTTCCTTACGTCGTAACTACAATCCCCTTCCCTTTCATGAATGTGACCTACCGAATTAGACTATTTACCGGATTGGGATTTGTTATCACATAAGCAACACGACGGGTGCCACATGTGGAGCAGGATCTGCTTACTCTTCCGGAGCACCTGAGATCACCCCTAGTTTTTGGCGGGATTCGTGTTGTTTATTCTTTAGTTTTCTATGTTGTGTCATGTGTACTATTATATTGTTTGTCTGTTTGTCTTTTTCTTTTTTAGTCATGGCGTTGTCAGTTTATTTTAGATTTATGAGTTTACCTGTCCCTTTGGTATCTTTCGTCCCTCTTTTTTCCATAATTCATATAATAGATGTAAAGTTTATACGAGCAAGATTATTTCTATATAATTACATTAGATGTATGTTTCACTATAATACGTCATTCTGATTGGCTAACTGCACATCACGTGTTATTCCTTTAGCAATTGCATTACACAATAAAACTTATCATTCATAATGACACGAGGTCGCATAAAAAGTGCACATGTAAGTTAAATAAAAACTTGATGTCAATCGTGTTTTCATGATCCTAACTAAAAAATGTAATTATAAGTATTGATTGCTTCTTTTTGTAACTTCATATGGTTATAAAAGCGTTGACCGTGCGCGCATTTTCAGAATGAAGCGCGGAAACAAAATGAACTTCGGTCAACGCTTTTACACCCCAATAAAGTTACAAAAAGAAGCATTCAATTCTAAAATAATGCATATTTCAATTTTTCAAGATCATTTAATCTTGTACTGTTTTTGCACAATTCATTATGTTTTCTATCTGCGTATGTATTTTCCTTGTAAATACATTCTGTACATATTCCGTCTCGGAGTTTCATGTGTGAAAACAATACCGTGTGATGATTTTTACTTATTTTACACTGATTAATTTTAAGTTGTGTATTCATATTCAATTCATTCACCAAAATTATCAACGGCGGAGAATAATTTATCGTAGAGCTCTGATTCTAGCGCATAGATAGGACATTTATCAAAAAACAGTCGGACGTTTTAGCGCCAAAAAACAGTTCATTTACCGAAAAGAGAAATAATAAATTCCATTTGAGAGAATATATAATTCATTTGTTGTATAATAATGAATTTTGATATAGTGTCATGATAGCAAAATAAAACAAAAAGATACAGAATAAAAAGTTAAAGGGAAACTCCGCAGAAAAAATGTAAAATTGTTATCATAAAATTGAGAATGGAAATGGGGAATATGTCAAAGAGACAATAACCCGAGCAAAGAGCAGACAACAGCCGAAGGTCACCAATGGGTCTTCAACGCATCGAGAAAATCCCGCACCCGGAGGTGGTCCTCAGCTGGCCCCTAATGCAATTGTGTATTAGTTTAGTGAAAATGGACGTAACACTAGACTCCAAAACATATAAATGAACTAAAATTAAAAAAAAACATACAAGACTAACAAAGGCCAGAGGCTCCGGACTTGGGACAGGCACAACAATGCGGCGGGGTTAAACTTTAAATAAATATTCCTAAAGTAATGAACATAGAGATGTTCTCGCTCGAACACACACTCCATTAACTAGCATATTATAAGACCATAAACCTGAAGCACGGGGAGGCACTCTACTGTCTCCACACGACATGTTCATTTTGTATAAAACAGCAACAATTCATATATATTAACGTTTTATTCTCCTAGATAAAATATCACCATCAATTTCAAATTCAAAATATCAATTCTCGATATTCTCTTATTTTTTTAAATAACTATGTTCTGTTATTTTATATCTTTTTGCAGGAACATATAAAAACTGCTGCAAGCTTTATGAAACAAGTAAATATAGGGAAATTAATTTAGTGCAATTAATTTGATGGATTCTCTCATAGTTTAAAGCCATAATTAACTAGCGGTGTTTCGTGTAAAATTGTTTCCAATAATCTAATTTGTTCACATCATTTTTTACCTGGTTAATGATTAAACAATACAAAATCTGTTTATGTTCCAGTCTTTATTTAATACCTTTATTTAGTTGCATAACTTGGCCATCAGCCAACATTTTTGCATACAATTTTAAACCTAAATTTCAAAATGTTGGCATAGGTTGAATGAACCAAAAAATCACCTGTGGTCCAGTAATTATATCAAATTAAAAAATGAAATAGCTTCTTTACATGTATGCAATAGCAAAAATAATTCATTTTAGTCTTTGATCTTGATGCAAAAGACGATAATACTCCTTGCATTTAAAACAGTCTACTCCAAATTTCATAGTGTATGGATTGCAGTGATTGGCAGATACCCAGGCATTGCTCTGGTCCTTGGCAGTTCAGCCAACAATACTACATGAAATGCACGATGCTATTGATCGAAACGAAGGTGAGAGATTCAAATTGTAAAATCAGCCGCTGGACGTCAATATAATAAGATATTTTCGAATGTAAAAGTATTATAGAAATACCTTTAAGGATGTCTGCTGGTCATGTTTTTGAATTCTTGTCATATTTTCGATTTTCTCAGGTTTTATCCATCCAAATGTATTAAATTTTTTTTTACACGACACCCCACTTTTGTCTTCATAAATCTGTTCAATAGATCATTTCAGATTTAGTGATCCGGCGGCATGAAATCCTTGTTATTTTTTCTTGGTTTAAAGGGTAAAAAACAATTCCAATGTTAACAAATAGTAAAGTCTGAAGAAAACCCTTTTCCCGCCATTTTCTAAATGTCTCGTATTTTGAAAACTACACACGAGACTAATGATTTTATTGCTTTATTTTGTTTAAATATCAAAGTTGTTTTCATTTTAAGCAACCACATGAAATCCTTGTTATTTTAAATTAGAGCAGCAGACATCCTTAATCTATTGTAATAACATATTCTTTTTTATCAAACGAAATTTTTGTTAAACTGCTCCAGACATGGTTATTAGTAACCGGTTGTCAGTCTATTGCGATATTTTATAGCTCTTTTGCGAATTCTGACAAATTATTGTTCCCATTGGAAGAATTAATGTTTCCATGGGGTGACTAAATGTTCTCAGGGGAAAAAGGTGTTCCCATGGGAAGAAAAAATAGTTCCCTTGGGAACAAAAACTTCCTTGGGAAATTTAGAATTTCCCATGGGAAGAAATTATCTACTTATGTTCTCATGGGAAATTGTAGTTCCGATGGGAACTTTAAAATTCCCATGGGAATTTTGAAATTTACCATGGTAAATGTACTTTTAATCAGCTGTGGTGACAACCATGACAACAGTGACATGTTGGGACATATGGGGAATTTTTTTTTTAATTATCTATCACATGTATCACTTGGCCAAACAATATTTTTGTTATCTTGTAAAACAACAAAGTCAGATTTGCCAATTCTGGAATGGCAAATTTGTCCCGCACAGTGTTCATTACTTGTGATAGATGATTGTTATTTGATACAAATAATTACAATCAGTACTTATAGTCCGGCCGATCGGTGAAAAAATTACTGAAATAATGAGGAAAGCAGCAATGTTTGCATGATGGCACATTTCTGTGGACTGAGCAATATTAGCTATGGACCAACCTTCAAAATTCAATATGGCGGCTTATTTCAAGATGGCTGCCGTACGTTCTAAAATATTTTCCAGTATTGCACAAACCACAGTGGTTTTGATGCTGGAAGCACAAAAATCAACATCTTTGAATGACTTGGTATTCTTAGTAAGATTTTGTTTTGATCTATCTTTGAAATACGAAATGGCGGCTATTTTCAAAATGGCCGCCTTGAAAAATAAGCAAATATTTATTATTAAGAATTGACCTGAATATAAGCATTTTATTGATTTATAGTGTCATTAAGTATATGTCCTAGTTCTGTCCTTTTCGATTTTGCCTTGCTTGTCATTTCATACACAAAGTAGTAGCTTTCATAAAAATCTGCAGTAGTAGCTTTCATTAAAAGTTGCACTATTTGTTATCTTGGGTCACACATAAAAGCTGTGATTTGGGATTTATTTGCCTTAAGATATTATGCAGTGCCTATCGTATTTCTGGGTCGCAATATTTTGCAATTTGAGATATTTGAATTGAGAATCATTTAAACACATATCAGTGAAATTGCAGGAATTGAGGACAACAAGGACAAGAACATTGAAATGGCAGAAACTGAATCACTTGGGGATATGGACAAACCCACAGCTGAAAACGCGTTAACAGAAGACAGTTCAGAAATGACTATTATATATAAAATGTCTAGCAGATAGTAAATCTAATGCTCAAAGAACAGCTGAGATTTAATGCAATATAAAACAGAGCGAAGTGCGAATTGATAAAATGTGTGTTGGTTTCATTACGTTTGAAGCTTAACAGAAAGAAGCAATGAATATTTATAACGAACAGATGAGAGCAATATCTCAGCAATTTCAGCAGTCTGAAGACAGGTTAGACCACAAAGCTAGTAATAATTGCCTGGCGGAATTTATTGTCAGACCAATAAAATATTCAATGTTGTGGTGAGACGAATGGACAAGCCGACAACAACTGAAGAACGAGACACAGTTCAATTCAAAAGTGCATTTGAACAGCAGGATACCTTCCAACAACTGGCATCGGTTGTAAATGATTTAGTGGACAATCGAAATAAAGAAGTTAAACTTCATGCAATGGACACATCATCTAAGCCAAAATTTCACCTTAGCCAGTACAACGCAAGTTTACCAAAAATACACAACAAAATGCATGCCTTGGGTCTTTCCCCTATTGTAGTTCGCCTTAACCATCAACCGCACCAATTCTGTTGAAGTAGTTAGTAGTTATCAAAGGTACCAGGATTATAATTGTGTACGCCAGACTCGCGTTTCGTCTACATAAAATTCATCAGTGACGCTCATATCAAAATATGTATCAAGACAAACATGTACGAAGTTGAAGAGCATTGAGAATCCAAAATTCTAAAAAGTTGTATCAAATACGGCTAAGGTAATCTATTCCTGGGATAAGAAAATCCTTAGTTTTTCGATAAAATCTAAGTTTTGTAAACAGAAAATTTATAAAAATGACCACATAATTGATATTCATGTCAACACCGAAGTGCTGACTACTGGGCTGGTGGATTGAAGGTTTCTTCACCTTAAGTCAAAAGTCCTTTGTCAAGGTCCTTGGCCCTGCATAAGACAGTTCAAATTATTCAACAACCATCTACATTTAAGAACATACTATAAACCTCTAGTACTTATCAAGGATACCAGAAAAAGACTTGTGTCTTCTTATGCACACCATTACAGAAACAATTGGCTGCAAGTGTATTCTATCAAGTTTCACCAATGCTGAATACAGTGCCTACTTACGGTATCATCCCCGTCGAGTCAATGGTAAATCCCACATTTAACACTCCAATTATGACAACCTCGTCAGGTCCAGGAGCTCTATCAGGCTTCACATAACAGCAAGCTGACTCCACTGACCGATCCAGGAAAGGGCAGGGGAAACCAAAAGAGTGTGACAACACCCTTTTTCCGACTTCTCATTGGAGAGAGAATATACCAGATGGCAAGTGCAGGTGAAAGGGACCGGAACCAGCCTACAGCGCCCAACAATGCAAAAACGTAATTGAAGAGGATCCATGACTTGGGAGTCGTTTATTTACCAATTTGAACGAACTGCCGGTAGTTGACAAAGGGAAAACAGAAAAAAATGTGTGTAGCAGCGCTTCAACAAGAAAGATGATCAAACCAGATTGGAACTGAAACATTCCGTCGAGGTTGTAAAGACAAAGACTCTGCAAGGCATGTAATAGAGAGGAACCCATGAACATTAAACAAGGTGTTCAAACAATTGAAAACCTCAATAGCAAACCAGATGGCGATATATGGATCAAAAAGTGCCAATTATGACCATCGACAAGTTGTACTTTGCTGATGGCGCAGAATCACCGACCGATAAAGAAAACATAAGCAGTTATTTGGATAATGAGGTGCATAACCTGACACAAATTGTCACAAAACTAGCTGATAGTATGCTTTCAACTAATCAGCATAACCGTGGATTGGCCGATTAATATATAGCCTCGGTTCTTCTGATCAATAATCATGGAAGATAACCAGTTCAATGGAAGATCACCTGATCAATAAACACGTGGAAGATCTTCTGAGCAATACAATTGCGGTAGATCGCCAAATAGAAATACACCCAAGCTTAATGTCTATCGATCGCAACCCCCCCTCCCCCCCCCCCCCCACTAAGCTAGAGATTATATAGTCCATAAAGACAACAGTTAGCATCTTCACGGACAAACTGCAGAAATCCCGGTTATTTCAGACAACGGTCACCTTCACAAGGATACGTACCAAATCAAAGTGCAACACCAACAATGGGGTCTTTGAACAGCAAAGGATCGGGCCAACGCACGATTCTAAAGTCTATTGGCCATGAAACATCACCTCATTACAAAATCGAACAGAGGCCCACGGCCTCGTCCGATATTGTCGTCAGACGTATAATTTGAAAGAGCTTAGCGGTACGAGGTACTATACATGACCAGAATGTGAGCATGATTATGGACACTGCTGCAATGATAACATTAGTAAATGAGAAATTAATACCGGCAGAAAATATGGAGATTTGGAGAACGTAACGCTACGTGGTTTGTGTAAACAGCTTGTTATTGGGAATTAATAGAGTAAACATACAATGGGATGTGTGCAAAGAGCCATTAACAGATTGTTATGCTTAGGCTAGATATTCTGGACAAACTGAGTGCAGTGATAAACCTGAGTACTCCCACAATTACCATCAACAATAAAGTGATAAATGCGGCATTTGTTAACAGTGGAAACGAGATTTCAACTCAGCAAGTTTGCATTAAACGAACCATCACAGTTCCGCTAATCTAAAATATGACTGTTACCATTAAAACTAATAAAAGTGCTGACCAGGAGTGCATTTTAGGACCATGCTCGCTGAATAATTGCGAATGTGTTTCGCACGTAGTGGGAAAAGGAAATGGTTGCCCCTTAACCATTTTAAATTATGGTAATCGTCTAATCCGCCTGAAAAAAGGTACACCTATTGATTACATAGAATAATTTTACGATGTAGATAAAAACGCGATGAGTGACGTAAGACGTGGCATTGAAGAGACACGAGACAAGGTGCCCTCGGCACTGCCTCAAAGTTCAGATGAGTTACCTACTATTTAACCACCGACCTATATTAACGTTTAATCGACTCGTTTCAACCTATTTCATTCCAACCATTAAAACTGAAAGCGTTTGAAGAACGATTACAATAACATGTAACATATTGATTAACCTTTTGAATTTCACTATTTGATTAGTATATGCAGCCATATTTGCAAATGTATGTGTTATAGAAATAACCATATTATTTTTCTTTTATATTTTAAAATTAATTGATAAAAATTCAAAAACATGAAGTCCATTTTTAAAGAATCATTACTTTAATTTCCGAAATTATATAGAATACCTTTAGGACAATCTTGATATTTATACCGTTTTTCCGCCATCTTGAAAATGGCAGCCATATTGGATTTTTCAGAGTGGGTCAAAATGATCAAATGATATATAACCAAGAACTACTATGCAAAGTTTCATGCTTTCCTGATCAAGTGAGTAATTCTGCTCTATATCTGCACCAATCGGCCGGACTATTATCAGTTTGACGACTATTATGAGGCCTTACCTCACATGTCATGGTCGAGCCACTTTCAATTGATAATCAATATTAAATGTTAAGTCTTGGTGTTTTTTTTTATTAAGTTGCATTACTATCAGTACAAAGTGCCCCCTAGGGAATGATACGATGATTTCGAATTAATTCGCAATTTTCAATGTTAAGTTTTCTGCTTAAGTTAGATTGATAGGAACTACTTACAATAAACAAGGATGTTTTCTATAAAGTTACATTAATGTCTATAAATCTCAGTTTGTCGACCGTTTTCTGGTATTGCCACTTGATCAACGACTGAATTAATAAGCAATGTTGCTGTTCATCAGATTGTCTTTTTTAAATTTTATATGTCAGACAACAGTTTATTTTTAAATCATTTGGAGTGGATAGAAGATCTGAATGATTCGAATTGTGTATACAAATGCCTTATATGTATGTTTAAATAACATCATTTCCTATTGTCCTTGATTTCATTTTTTCTTGGTTTCCTTCGTGTAAAGGCTGATTGCAGGGTGTACCTGTCCGACAGGTATTTTTTCAACGGACCGTGATTCATTGGTCTATGTTATGTTTTTCAGGGTTCGTTTTTTTTGTCTGATACTTTTTCAGCAATGGGTCAACGACAATTAGCGTATGCAATGCTTGTTATATCTACTGAAATATTGAACGGGGTTCATCTAACCTTGATCTCATTTTTATGTTTCATTGGTCAATTCTTATTTTTCATGTGAAATAATTGTAAGGTGTATACATGCTAGTAGCGAATGGTTCATTTGAAATTTACTTCATTTTCTATGGTTTACTTTTTTTTTCTTAAAATGTTTGAAGGTTCGTATCTCAGATACTAAATAGAACGGGTGGTTAATGTTGGTTGTACTGGATGACTGCATGTAAAATGCAGATGTCGGATCGGCAATGTAAACTGACATTGCCTTTACTTCCGTTTTTCTTCGCTCAATCTTGAATTCTCATTAATGTTGGTTTCTAAGAAACTATAAGATATAGGCTAGATTTAATTGACATATCCGACAAAAAGTGTCAATCCAACCTTGAGCCCAGTTTCATAGTTCATTGGTCAGGATTTTGTGGTAAATCTGTTACTCAGATAATAAAAACATTTATAAAAGATATAATACAGTCTTATAACTGTATTCTACGAACTCGTGTTTTCACCATGCACAAGAGACTCACCAGTGACGCTCGATTCAAAATAGGTTAAATATAAAACAAATTGTTAATATTGCCAATGAGGAAACTCTCTACAAGAGACCAAAATGTCTATTTTTGCTAGCAACTGCGTGACACTATACGGCCTTCATCGTGGAGCAAACGTCTTCATCTCATAGACTATTCAAAACGTGAAAATCAACGGAATAAAAGTAGTATAATAAGGGGGATTCTGCCTAAATCTCGTTTTAATTTTAAATTCTCGCGATATTTGTCATGAGTCAACGAGATTGGTTAAATATCACGATAAAAAAAGGAGAATGGGTTTAAACGGGAAGTAGTTTATTTACGCATGCGTGTTATACCGGAAATATTTTATAACCGGAAATGGTTAAAAATATGAAGTGTATAACATTTTTATGATGACGTCACATTATTAAAAAAAAAAACACGTCCGAATAGGAGGAAAAGTTAAAATTGAAAAATTCAACAATAAAGACATGAATAGTATAGTATTATATGATGGCTTCTTGTGATAATGATTTTATGAGTATTAGTGCTTCGTAATAGAAAGTTGAAGAACAAAATGATGTTAATTTGGTAAGAGTAAAATACTTACTATGAAAACAAGGGAAGGAGATACTAAGAGGGTATGGAGTGTATTAAACAGAGAGAAGGACAATTTACACTTGCGTCAACATGATGATCGTAACTGCAATTACGATCATCCCAATATGGCGGACACAAATGTAGGGAAATTTTAGATGGCCGATTTCTCCATATTAACAGCTTATTTTAAGATTTATTTTAAATCAAGAAAAATCTTAATAAGCATTGCCACTGAATATGTATTTCTTTAATGATAGACAAACGACCAGAAGAACAAAAATCGAGATCCAAATAAACACGATGATGATCGTAACTTCGTCTATGGATGAACGTAACTTGGACTTGTTTTTATAAAAGATGATCGTAAATGTTTTTATCTTTGAATGAACGTCATATTTAGCAGTCACAATATATTGGTATTACTGAAAATAGTATGATATGAAACTAGACAAAATGAGCTTTAATGATCACCGCTATTTGTCAATAAATAATGACATAAGGGGGAATTCGCAGACTTATATCAGTCATTTCAAAATAAAGTACAAATTCGGAATTTGAACTTTTCGAAAAAAAAAGTTAAAATAAATGCAAATTAATTTAAAAAACCAAAGCATATTGATTTGTTAATATTTTTTCAAAATATGCAATCTTACCAACACCTGAGAAAATTTTATTTTAAAATTGTGTGCCTGTTTGTGTCAGATTTTGTCCATCCCGTTACTTTTTTAAACTGATTGCAAAAGTGATAATAGAAAAGAAAATATCCAATGAAAAATGTTGCTTTCATTTGCCTAGCAGTGTTCATTTGAAATCACATTTACATTTATCATTTATGTAGATTACCAAAAAAAACAACCGGCAGATAGTCGGTACGTTCAGAAAAATCATCACATTTCTTATTTTTCAAACACCCTTAAAAAAATATTGTGGAGACAGTGGTATTGAAAATTTACTATTATGTCCCTTTTCAATTATACTAACTGGAAACTTAGTCAATAGATCAGTTATGTTGATTGTAAAAATTATTTAACACATGTTTTGGGGTAACAGGAACGAACAAAGGCAGTAACAGGGAGGACAAAGTGGTAACAGTAGAGACACAACATAATTTGGGTCACGAAAATCAATAACCAAAAACTGGATTTTGAATTGCATAGGGATACCAACGGGAGATATAAGTATCTAAACATTATACACGAACCCTTTAAACAAAAACAAATGAAAAATTGGTATTGATGTTTTTTGTTTTTTTCGCTAAGTATGAAGTAAGATTTGGTTGCCGCAAGTCGTAAAAAACAGTACATAAGATGACATGCCTTTCTGTGAACTACCGCTTTTAAGACCAAGTTCAGCATGTTGGTTCTTATATATTTATCATACTGAATATGTCTTTAAGTGTCCACTGGAGGCTAACCAATCACCAGTACAATCACCCATCGTACCGTCTTAGAGAAGGTTGAAGATGTAGGCGTAAAAAGCAAAACTAATTTCATATGTTATAACAGGAGGACATGTTAAAGAACACAACAATACAACTGAACGAAAATTCAAATTATTTTTTTTATTTATTGTCAATGATTCTGATATACATGTATCTAGTTTTTGACACATTTTAACACTGAAGGCTTGTCATTCTTGGATTTTTGGATCATCTCCATAAGTTCACGAAGAGGTTCTGATTTTATTTGGATTCGAAATGATAGCCAATATTCTGGAAGTTGTAGCAGCGTCTCTCAATGATTTTGGCAAAGAAAAGCACGGAGGCGTCAAAAAAAAGGGGGGGGGGGGTATGTCATTATAAAAATTATAAAAATTAATAATACACACAGATTTGCCGCTGGTGTGCGTATTTATATTTGGAATGGCAAATATATCAATGACCTGCAACTTTAAGAAGGCAATAAATCAACGGGTAGAAATTCGTATATCAATTAATAGGTCGACCCATACGTACATGATGTTCACCTACTGTAGACTAAAATTGGTGTTCTAATATTTGTATCTTCTTATATCATCTTATTTAAGTATGATAGTGGTAACTGTGAAATATTTATGTGACGGAGAAGGGATTTTCACATTGTTATTTTATGAATAGGCCTGGGGAGTTCAAACCACAACCGGAGGTATAATATACCAATATTTATATGTTGTGCAACCCCCCTTATTTTTGTAATAAAAGACATTCTTTTGTGTCATAAGTGTTGCTGTCGTCTCGCAAGGTCTGTATCTATATTAGCCTGTAACGAGATAGTATCATGTCTCTAAGAAACCAGTACAAAAGTTGGCAAAATATAATGATAGTTTTACAACCCAAGCAGAACAAAATAACACATCAAGGAACAAAATAAACCAAATAAGGTTCAGGTACTAAAGAAAACATTTAAGTACAAATCGCAAAGGGTAAAGCATTCAAAGAGTATTGAAAAGAAACAATGCGTATTCTATATGACACGCTTGAATAATAGCTGTACAGTAATATCGGCAACTGAATCCTAAATAATAGTTGCACAATTAATAATTTTGTCCATCCTGTTACCAGTCAAGGTAGCACTTGACTTGTTCTAGAAATACCTCAATACAAATATACATTTTATGAATTAATATACCGTACGGTAATAAATATGAGGGGGGGGACAGGGGGTACCCTTATCCCACCCCTTTTCTCCTTTCTCCTACCCCTCTTCTCCTTATTTTTAATTTTAATTTACCGGAAAAAAGAGAGATATTTTATTTTTTCATATTTTATTTTTTTCTCCCAGCCTTCCTCTCCTTTCTCCTACCCCCTTTCTCCCTGTTTCCCTTACCCCTGTCCTCCCCTCAAATATGTGTAACAATTTATTTGCGATAATGTAAGAGGCATTTTGAGTTTTCTTACAAAGTATGTCTATCCTGTTACCATTGTTGTCCCTCCTGTTACCACTGTCTTTGTAACAGGAAGGACAGTAACAGGATGGAAAAATTAGTACATAACTTAAATTGGTTTTAAAATAGTCGCTCCCTAATAATTGATGTAGTGTTTTTATACTTCCGGCCCATGCCTAAGTTACGGTAACAAGCGTTTCATTAGTCTTATGCAATTAAAAATTATCGGTCAACTGGTTACATTAAAGACATTATAAAAAGGTACGCATACATCAATACCTACCGATCTTTTGATTCTGATGACCAAAATCTTTCCACATAAAAAAATTCACCATGTCGTTACGTCCTGTATCCACGCCTACGACGTCACCATAAAAAAAACCGCCGTAATTTGAGGGAGAAACTAGTTTTATTCCGTAAACAAATAAATAGTAACAGGAAGGACAAATATTGTTGAACAGACATTCCAGTGACTGTGGAATAAAAGTTGTCATGATTTGAAACATGGAAAGTTATTTATTTTTAATTATGATGTAACTTAATGAAGAAAAATCATTCTGTTTACCTTTAAATGCAGTTTTTTGTACAGATAATTTGAATGCAAATGTTATTTATCAAAAATGAACGCATGGAAATTGGCGAATTTTCATACTTCAACGAATATAAAAAAATATGAAACTTTTTGCACACTAATATGTGCATGTACTATCTTGCACAATATGTAAACTCTAATGTTAAATTGAAAAAATATGTCAAACTTACAAATAAAACAGACAATAGACAATAACCGAAAAATGTACATTTTTTGGAAAAGACTGATATGCACATGTTTTCTTATGAGTAATTTAGTTAACACTCAAAATGAAATACGTTTATAAGAAGTAAATATAATTATCATCCTCATGATACAGTTTAAGAATACAGGCCAAAATTTTCACTGAATATTTTAGAAATAACTTAAGTAATGGTAGACATTAAGTTACATTATTTTGATGTGTTTCGATCGATTTTAACTTTTTGCGTGGTCTTGTATTTTCTTATTCAAACTATGACTATTAAACATTGGTAGACTACAAAGGCAGATTTATAGGGAGCGCCAGGCTGTCTGCATCTGCTTTTTGTGGGGAAAATTTGTTTGATTATATAGGGAATAAATGAAGCATGACTGTAGCGGGCCTACTCTAGATCTTAAGCAGCCAGTCCCCTCCCCTTTATGAAAATCTCAGCGTCCGTCACTGGACTACTTTGCCTATATTAACTATAGGTTGGCTATGTATTTAAAGAAGGAAAAACTGAAATAGATGGTATACACGTTCATTTTAGATTCCATGTTTTTTCAAGCTATTAATCCTTCAACTTACGGTATATGCCATGTGTTATTGAAGTTAGTCGAAGTTGTTTAAGCCAAATATATCAATAAGGGAGCTACCATTTGATTTTTATAGGGAAGGTGAAATTTGGAAAAACGACAGGACAGAAGTTTTGAGTAAAAATAGGCCAGATTAACAACTTGACCAAACAAAAAGGCAGGACGTTAATTTAGGTATAAAAAAATGAACTGATAAAAAAATGGCAGGACCGAAGAGTAAAAAATAATAACACAGGATGAGATTTCAACTTTAATTACACCTTATGTAAGAATCCTGGGTTTTGATTGGTTGATAGCCAGTGTATTTTTCACCAATTTACTGTTATCAAATAAATATCGTTCATTTTTGTACGCCGCCAGGGTAAATGCAAAAGGGATATGCCTCTTTTACCCTCTCTGCCGTGGTATTTGCCAAAAAATACTCTATTCGACTGGACGCTTGTAACGTCACGATCATCAATGCGTTTTTTAACGTTAACATTCGGTCACCGGAAAAAACTCGTCAATTATGCGCGCCTTTATGACGTCATTTACCAGATAGAGGGGGTCGCCTGTATCCCTGCACTAGTTACGTTCATCAATGTCTTAGTGATCGTCATTGTACAGGATAAACTAGAAATAATGGTTTTCTGTAGGTACTTAATGACAATTCCCTAATGACAGCAATGCTGATTGTCAATTTTGAGAATTCAGTTTGCCGAATAATTCGTACAACATAGAATTATAGTTTTCCAACCACTCGCTCAACATTGGAATGGAAGTGACGACGCCCCTAAACCACAATTGACGTTCACTAAAACCAGTGTTTTTGACGGAAATGCATCGAACTCGAAAGTTGTCTATTAAACAGATATATCATGTTCTTGAGGGGTATTTTGCGAAAAATACCAGTCCTGAGAATGAATTTCCCTCGCCCAACGGCTCGCAAAATTTAATATTCTCTCGACTGGTATTTTTCGCAAATACCCCTCCTTAACATGATATATCTGTTAAAAAATATGCAGGACAAAATGTTCATCCTAAACCCTCCCCCAATAAAAATCAAATATCAGCTCCCTTAATTGATAGTTTCATTATTATTTTTCCATTCAATAGATATGGTGACACTTATTAATGCTATATTTTTTCAAACTCTTCTTTAAAAATCCTAAATCTGTTTAAAAATACCTATAAAGTTTGAATTCTCCAAAAAAATACCAGGTTCTCGAAAGGTACTATTGTCCCTACAAAGTGTAGGGGAAAAAAAGAAATCAAATCTCTAATTTTACCCAACTGGCCATTAATATGAAATGTCCAATACCTTTTTTATATAAAATATATGTAATCAATATAAAGTTTTTAACCCCAAATGTATTTTAATATTGAACTAGATAAAAATAAACAATGAAATCTCGCGAAATCATAACCATTTGTGCACTTACCAATAGGACGTTACTAACCCCTCCAGTGATCGTCCTTCACTTTTTTTCACAATATTAGCTGATAATGTACACTTTTGTACATACCAGACAGCTTTATTTATCAAAAAATGCTTCGTTGGAACAGACAGTTACGATCATCTTAAATGAAAGTTACGATCATCGTTGATAAAAATAAATAAAAGTTACGATCAACATCGTGATTTTTTTGTATCTTGATTTTCATTCTTCTTTTTGCTTTTTCATCATAAACGAAAAAATATTTCAATGGTAATGCTTATTAAGATATTTTCTGACATAACACAAATCTGAAAATAAGCAGTCAAAATGGAGAAATCAGCCTTCTAAAATTTCCCTAAATTTGTGTCCGCCATATTGGGATGATCGTAATTGCAGTTACGATCATCACGTTGACACCAGTGAATTTAGAAGGGGTTTATGTAAAAAGTTCAGGATTGAAAATCATTAAGAAATCTAAACAAGAGTAATTTTACGACTTGGTTAGAATGTAATATGAATACCCTAAAGTTTTTTTCCCTGAAAGGAATACCAATTCATTTTTAATCTAGCTAACCACTAGATTAAAAAGAAAATATTGGTTATTGAAAAAAATAACAATAATATTATAGTTTTAAATAAATAAAGATGAATCGCTTTATAAATTTTGTAAGTGGTTTATCTTATCCCATAAGAAGATGGTGGGATAATGAAGAATGACCTATTGCAAAAACCACCCATTATTGATGATGATGAAATACCAGGTCCTTTACATCAAAGTGAAAAACCTATACATATTACTGATCCATCCGGCAGAAGAAACACTTAAAGTATTTCGCACTGTGATGATTTCACCTTTACGACAATTTAATGTAGATACATTTATTGATGTGGAGTCAAAGCACTCTTATTTATGAAATTAACGAGACCCTTACTAGTATTCAAAAGAAAATGTTAAAGGTGCAACTGGTACTTCAAGTGGAGTTAGTAAGAACAAACCCTGCAACGGGTGACGCAACTCATCTTGATTTAAAATTGACACACATGATAGAAAAGGTAAAATAAAGCATGGTAAGAAACATCTGAGAAGGTAGCGGTTGGACGTTTGGTCATATTGAAAAATTTCAAATTCATATAAGTAAATGTACACCAATTAAGTGAGTTTCATACATACATCTTCCAGACAAACTAGCTTAAAAGAAAGCTAATATGATTAATGTGCGAAATAATGACAATAAGTGTTTTCAATGGGCGGTGTTAGCAGCATTACATTACGAAGATGTGGATAAAAAAATACTAATCAGATAAGTCAATACAAGAAATGGGAAAACGAATTTAATTTTGACAGTATCCAAGTATCATTAAAATCGATTGATCAATTTGAAAGACACAATACACACCTTAACATTAATGTGTTCGGTTATGATGGTGTAGAACCAGATGAAAATAATTAAGAAACATTAGAAGTGTACCTTTTAAGAATTTCCATAAATACTGGCAAACACATGTTGATCTTATGTTATTAACGAATGCTACGATACACTATTACTGTTGTATTAGAAGTATGTCATGTCTTTTAACATCACAAGTAACACATCATAAAGAATCGGTTTTTGTCGAAGATGTTTAGGACATTTTTCAAGACGAGACCTTTTAGATACACAAATGAAGTAGTGTATTGAAAAGGATCCAGATAGAACTGTAATGCCAAATAAAGATACCTTTATCAATTTTGAAAATCATAACCGTAAAATGCATGTTTCTGCTGTTATTTATGCTGATTTTGAATGTTATTTAAACAATATGGATACTTGTCAACCTAATGCATCGAAACCTTACACGAATGCATATAAACGACATATACCTTCAGGTTTTTATTACCGAGTTGTGTATACACATAAGGAAACAAAAGAAGGACTAGTATACTGTTGGGGAGATATAGCTAAAAAGTTTGTGAAATGCATGGAAGAGGAAATGAGGGACATTGCTGACATGCATCAAGATGCAAAAGATATGGTCATGACAAAAGAAGAATGTGCATGTTTTAAAGCGAGTACACGTTGTGACATTTGTGATGATGAATTAGGAACGGACAAAGTACGAGATGATGATCATTTAACAGATAAGTATCGTGGTGCAGCACATAAAAAGTGTAAATTAGATTTTCAACTCCCAACCTTTGTTCCTATTGTGTTTCATAATTTAAAAGGGTACGATGCCCATTTGGTTTTGAAGGAGTTAGGGTTTACTGATGGTAAGATTGATTGCTTTCCAAACACTGCTGGAAAGTATGTAAGTTTTTCTAAGAAAGTAAAGAGGGGGGGGGGAGGGGGTTAACCATGCGATTTCATGATTCATGTAGCTTTATATTAAGTTCACTGGAAACTTAGCTTAAAATCTAACCAAAGACCAATTTAAGGCAGTTAAGGCGTGTTTTGGAAAGCATTACGAATTGATGATTAGAAAAATAGTGTATCCTGATTACATGGATGTTTTTTTTTAAATGAAGGAAACACAATTACCACCTCCTTACGCGTTTTACAACAGACTAGACGATGAAGACATAAGTGATGACGACTATACACATGAATAACGTGTATTTAAAACATTTAACTATAGAACTATGCAAGATTATCACAATTTATATTTAAAAGGGGATGTAATACAATTAGAGGACATTTTTGAAGACTTTAGAGATATGTGTTAACAACATTATGGAATTGATCCTTTACATTATTATACATCACCAGGATTAGCTTAGGATGTAGCTTTAAAAATTAGTAAGGTAAAACTAGAATTATTACACGATCGAGATATGTTACTGATGTTTGTAAAGGCGACTCGAGGAGGTGTGTCTCAAATAAGTCATCGACATGGTAAGGCAAACCATAAATACATGAGTCATTACGACACTACACAACCTACTAAATACTTAACGTATTCAGATGCCAATAATTTATATGGGTGGGCTATGTCTGAACCTTTACCTACCCATAAATTAAAATGGAAAGAATCAGAGGATGTGGAAAACATTTTACAATGGAAAGATGATAATGATATGGGATGTATGATTGATGCGATTTAGAGTATCCATTTAAACTTCACGATAGTCATAACGATTACCCCTTCCTACCAGAAAACATAGACATCAATGGAATTCATAAACTTGTATCGCATTTAAACAAACGTGAAAATTATGTCCTGCATTATAGAAATTTGAAACAGTGTCTTCATAATGGTATCCTTTAAACCAAAGTACATCGTGTTATTACATTTCAACAGTCACGTTGGCTTAAGTCTTACATTGACAAAAACTCAAAACTTAGAGCGATATCTAAAACAGAGTCTGAAAAGGATTTTTTTAAACTGATGAACAATTCCGTGTTTGGAAAAACGATGGAAACTCTTCGTAAACGTGTAGATGTAAAATTAGTTACCTCAGAAAAACAAGCATTGAAATTAGTAGCCAAACCTATTAACTTTGACCGGCGAGTGGTGTTTACCGAAAATTTAGTAGCTGTACTTATGAAAAAATCAAACTTTAGTTTGACAAACCTGTTTACTTAAAAAGCTGCATTTTAGACATTTCGAAAATTTTAATGTACGAGTTTCATTTTGGGTTTATACGAAAAAAGTATGAGGATTAGGCACGACTTTTGTTTACTGATACCGACAGTTTAGCGTAATTCAAATTCAAACTGTAGATTTTTTACATGGACTTGATACTCCACATACAAGATAAGTTTGACACATCTAAATATACTGACCGACTATAGAAACGCAACACTAGATTATTATTGTGTTATTTTTGAATGAATGTGTCAACGTCAAAAGCGATGACTGCCTGTTACTAACGCCAACATGATTGTCAGAAAGTTCAACAAATTCTGTCTGACATTTTTTAGGTTCTGTTTTACACCTTCTGATTTTGCATTTGTTCAACCCATTAATTGGTTTTGGCAATGATGCGGTTGGAACTTGAGGGCTTTAAAGGTTTTCCTTCAGTCAATTCTTTGGCAATGCAGTTCATGGGAAACATTTATGGCATGAATCTGTATTCAATAGCACTCGTCAATTTGGTTAGCAGTTGACGTTGCGGCCGTAAACATGATTGGCAAATGACGTTGCATAATCAAATTCTGTTGATGTTTCATTGTCACTACACGTTGATCTGTCCATTGATGGCCAGCAACCAATCTTGTCTACTTGTATCGTTGTCGGAAGGACAGTAGGACGAGTTTCTGAAGTCATACGGTATGGTTGCAGCACATTTATGTTTTCATATTTGCAGTATCCTTAAGGGCTAATTCAGTTCTTTGTTTTTTTTTATTTCTCAGACTTGGCAAAATGGAGATGCAACATTTAAAAAAAATATAACTAACGCAAAGGATTCAAAGAAATGTTTCACCAAGCAAAAAAAACTGAAACAATCTTTCATTGGACCAAAATTTCGCTTTAAGAAATTCGTGCGACTTAAACAATTCGATATTTTCAATAACCACAGGTAGGTCAGATTTTGTTTTTTTGTAAGGAGAAAGAAGCATGATAAGCATGAAAAGTAGTTGTAAGAAAATCAAAAAAGATTTGGTAAAAAAAATCAACAAAATGAGTGTTGCGTTTCTAAAGTCGTTCAGTATATGAATCAAATAATCCGTTTGAAATTCTAATAGGTGTGAACGAAAAAATCATTGGTAAGTTTAAAGATGAATGTAATGGTAAGTATATGACTGAGTTTGTAGGTCTTCGAGCTTAAATGTACTCTTATCAGATGGAAGATGGTAAGGATACAAAGTAGCTCTTTCAGCGAATGATGATAAACGGTACATCTTAACCGATGGCATCAGTACCCTGGACATTAAAAAATGGAAAAAATACATTAATGACATGTGGTAGTAGAAGTAACAATGTCATAATAGTTCAATGTGTATAGAACGAAAACATTTAAACACATGTAAACAAATAATGAATGCTTGCAAAGCCGATTGAATTTCGTGCTCGTTTGAAGGTGAGAAAACTTAAAATAAATGATGATTCAAGTGCAAAACATTCTACTTCCCAACAAGCCCCTATTACAGATTTCCAATAAAATGACGTCCTTTACTCGACATAACCGACCTAACTCAGCGTATTTCGTCCTACTGCATTGCAGCGTGACGGAGGGGAGCATACACTGCATGCATGTTTTGCTATTTGAACACGCATTGTTGCTGGAATATGCCTTCAGTAAAATTTAACCACAACTGTTTTTTTTTTACTCTTTAAATATTTTGTCATTAAACTTTGAATGACTTTATAGACATGAATACTATAATAGAAAAAGGAAATTAGCAACTTGTAATCAAACACACCCACCATTTTTTGTCATTTCACTTGACCCATATTTTAGTTCTTCTCACATTATGAATTTTAAAAACTACCGAGACAACAATTAGCATACAAATATTAAAATAACAAATTCCGAAGCGAGAAGGTTGCCTTTTTATTGTTTTTAATAGATTTAACGTTTAGCACACCCGAATGTAAAAGGTGTACTCGACTTTTAAAACAAAATAATATTTTTCTATAATTTAATTGAAGATAAAATTCATATCAATTATCTATTTTTCAAAAGTACTTTTTCGTCTTTGACTTTACCAAATTATGGGGCGAGATTTTTGTTTAAGTATGCCTAAACTCATTGTCATTGTCCAAACCATGAAAGACAACTCCTATGAATCGTATGATAGGTACAGATACGTATATATACGTGGTCTTATGACAGTGAAGTTTAGGCGGGAATCTCAATTATCACGTGATATATACAAATCATGATTTCTTTCGTTTTTCATCATCTTAGAAATATTTTATATTGATAAAATTTATTATGAATGGGTGTCATAGCAGATAAAACTCTAAAGATACCTTATTTTGTAGGTGTGTTCATGCTGCGTGCTATTTTACCACCCCAACCACAGAGTAAAGAATGTGGTATTTTAAATCATGATCCCTTAAGGGGACCTGAAACCCATTGGACATGTTGGTATAGGACTACAACCACCAAAGTGTACTTTGATTCTTATGGATTACCACCCTCAGCGAAATGGTAAATTACTTAAAACCTAAGATCTACTACAACACCGATGAACTACAGATAAGAGGAACGGTGGTGTGTGGACATTTTTGTTTGTATGTGTTAAAATTGATGTCAATAGTCAACCTTTTGATGAAGTCGTGTTTTCATTGGTGCTATAGATAAAACAATGGTTGACAAATTTGGAATCTATGGACTTGAAGAAATCAATAGGAATAGTATTCTTAGAGACTTGAACATAAAAGACAATCGTATCACTAACCTCAAATCTCCGAGTCATGGTATGAATGCTGCAACAAAACGATGGGTTATGAAGCAAGTAAAAGACAATACGAGACATTTAGAATAACAAGTACAATCCGAGTGTAACCAGATGAGAACAGACATAAAACGACTAGAGAAAGGATATGATGCAACCATTAAAGAACTTGGGGAAAAAGTAGATGAGTCTAAAACCACTCTGCAACAAAAACTTGAGGAAAAAGTAAATAAGATTAAAGACTCCA